>OY728133.1:1182113639-1186913639 GCA_963277665.1 Viscum album
TAGGGGTCTATTTGTGTGCAAGGAAAGACCACCGACTTCCATGATTTTTAGTGGAAATATGTCCATACAATTCAAAACATAAAAGAAGTGGTAAAAGAGTAAAACAACATCATCAAACACACCACATAATTCATTAATAGTTTGGTTATTATTGGTGTAATGGTTTGGATTCATCCATCCCAATTGAACAATAGAATACCTACCATGCATGATAGACAATAATGAGAGACAAATGAAGAACCCTACGTGGATGATCAATGATGAATGTTTCTTTCCATATACCATGAATTGGTGATGTGCGACTTACAGGGGATGAACACTGAGGAATTTAATAGTGGGAAAAAAATCTCCAACACATGGGATCCACTTTATTAAAGAAGAGGGATCTAAACACACCTTAGAGAATAAGGAAATAATTCTAGTGCGATGAAAAGGAAATATCCTGGAGTTACAGGATATGAAAATCTTGATCGACTTTAAAGGTGGATATTGGTTTCACCATGTGGTTTGGTGATTACACATGATGGAATTAGTTTTCAATTAATAATTCTCATCATAGAGGTGGCCATAATGGTTGTGAGTTAAATGGTTTTTTGAACCATAAGAAAACACATGTAATAGGGGAAGAACTGGAAGTATAGGAAAAAGTGTGTGGAACTGAGGAAAAATCCACGCATTTTTTTAAGTCATGGGTTGTCCGGATCTTATGGGATTTTATTTATCATTTAGGGGTTTTCAATGGATTTAAATGGGGTATTAATGCATTCATACGTCAAAAGAGACATTGTGGGAGCCGAACTGAAAAAAGAAACAATGTCGGGACCCTATTTGGTGTGACACAGTAAGCAGTGCCATGGTCACAGTGCTACCCTTGTAGTGCCACCCTCGCGGTGCCATCATCACGGTTCCCTCATCTGTGGTTCCACCATTTCAGTTTGCTTCTATGACGATGCGACCATCTCAGTGACACCCTCACAGTGCCACTGTTTTGGTGTGCGACTGTGACCAGTGCCACTGTTTTGGTGGAACCGTTTGATGAAACCATTTTATGGAAATCTCTTTAATGAGTCATTGTCGGGCCATTACAGCATGTCTTTAGATAATATTTACCAAATGTATCTCAAAAATATAACTATGTTACATGGAGTTCTTATCTCCATTTTACGTTGTCATGACCCGACCCTACTAGTCCCGAGCAGCAACTACCTCAAGCTTACCTCCATAGGCTAAAGGGCTGGCGACCAGCACCGAAGGCATACCAATCTCGGGGAGGCCTTCGCATAAGAACCTGTACTCATGCATACACAACCCACAAGATGTAGTAGTGTAGAGTAAAATAACAGAAACCAAAATATAGGCAGCTATACCCCAACCACAGTCATGCATCAACAATTAAAAAGAGTAAGTAAAGTGCTGGATGTACTGACACGTATTTTGAAAAGTAAAAAGGGAAAACATGCACCCAACCACAAAGATGCCATAACCGAGAAACAAGTGAACAAAAAAACACAACTGGATAGACTCCCACCTGAATACTCTATCACGACCGTGGTACGCTGCTCCAACTGCTTTAACCACTATGCTCCTCCGTAGTCACGATCGACCTGTCCATCGTCTGCAAGGGCACACCAGATGTGGCAAAGCCCAAGCAGGGGTGAGTATAAAAATACTCAGTAGGATGCCCTAAAAGATCGAGGGAGAAACAAATGATGTACTAAAGAGGTGAGTAGTAGACTAACAAAAAAAATAGAAAAGTTTAGTAAGGAGAGTGCATCTCAACCGAACAGAAAATATATAGGCACGTACCCCAGGGAGTGGGAACGAATGTAGGGTCCAATCATGGATATATATATGCTCAACAAGAAACCCAAATGAGCGTATAAGGGGATCTCCATCTCCGAGCTCAGCCCAGGGTATGTCTCCATCAGTTCCAAATAAATCCATCCTCATATCCCAGCATCTCATCTCGTCCACCTAGGAAGCCCATGTCTGAGGGGCTTAATCACCACACTTCAATACAATTCACTTTGGGCATAACTGAGTCGCCTGTACCGTTTTAGGTCGCATCTCAAGGACGCATATCTGTGGGGAAGGTACCCCTCTTAATTGTGGGTCTTTAGGTAACGTTATAAATGTCACACCACTGATCCTCATAATCAAGGTCCCACTCCAATAATCATAGAGGAAAATGTCACTGACTAGCCTCACGAGAAGGGCTGAGTCTGAAACATCAACGGGTGACCCACTGTCTAGCCCTGTTGGATGGTAAACCCTAAAACATCATCAGGCGACACATTGCCCAGTCCTCCTGGAGGGTTGACCTGTAATAAATCGGTGGGTGACCCACTGCCCAACCCTACTGGAGAGTAATCCCAGAACACATCGACAGGCAACCCACTGCCCAGCCCTGCTGGAGGGTAGACCTAGAATAAGATGACGGTTGACCCACTGCACACCCGTTCTAGAGGGTAGACCCAAAACATGTCGACATGTGACCCACTGCCCAGCCCTACTGGAGGGTAGACCTGGAACAAGATGATGGGTGATCCACTGCCCACCCCTGCTGGAGGGTAGACACTAAGGTGTCGTTGGGTGACCCACTGCCCAGCCCTACTGTAGGGTAGACCCTGAATGATCCTGATAGCTCAGCACAACTACTGACATCCCCAAGTGTCACAGATAAACGCCACCATGAATTGGTTAGGATGGCGTAATGGAAGATCTCCACCCCATATTAACACGATATCAAAGGAGGCTCAACTTGCCCAAATGGGTTGCGCCGTTGTAGTTATCACAGAAAACACGCAAGATATACCACTTACTCACCTGAAACGGACAATCGGTGAATACGGTTCTATTCCCCATAGTCAGCCATTGAGGTCCCTGCACCCCGGCTCTGATACTCGTCGGGGGGAACTGTGCCATCGCAATGCTCTTGGATAGAAATGCAGAAACGACTACTCATACGCCCCGAAAGGACATCTGGTGAAAAATCCGCAAAACTGCTGCACGCAGCTCAAAGATGGCTCATGGGGTCCACGTCTCAATTCCCACTTTAATGCCCGAAACCATACTGGAAATCTCAGCCTCGATGCCAGGGTTGCATCGCTACTAGTAGCACTAAAATCGGACATCAGATGTGTCCGCACCAACAAAAACAAGAATTCTAGTATAGCACTGAATGCACTTGATGCACCATTGAGCCCCCGTTCCGGGAATTAAAAATCCCCGAAACCACATCAAAACATACTCCTCGAGATGAGGATTACCTGCAATAGATGGCATGTAAAACGGACACCTGTAGCGATATTTACAGGTGTCTGAAGCCAGAGGGGACAAGCCCCTTATGCTGGACCTGCCCAGCCTGCCGGTCCACCCAGCCTGGGCCGGCCTGTGCCGGCCGGCCTTGTTCGTTGCGCCGGCCCGCGGCTTTGTAGTGGGGGCCGTCCGTGGATCCGCGGTCCCCACTTCATCCAACTGGACCTCATGTCCGGTCTTTGGTCTACACGGATACCCGCTTCCAACATGTCTCGGTTCCCCACTGAGGGATCGCGTCGCGACCCCAGTCTACCCGAACGACCGCCGCCGCCCGTTCGATGAACCGCGCAGCCGCCTTCAAGCCACGCTGCCACCTAGAGTTGGAGCCCGCCGCCTGCTAGACGCGCCACCACCTAGAGCCAGATCCCACCACTTGGGCCACCATTCCGGAGCTATCCACCACTGCTAGAACGCGCCGCACCGCCGCCATGGGTTGGCGGACAACCCCGGATCCACCGAAAATATGGGGTATTTGGCCGGAAAACTTCCCGAGGCCACCCCGGGCACCCCGGGACTCCAAAATTTGATCCTAAAGGATCTTTGTGAAGATAAAATCAAGCCCTAAGAAACCAGGGGCTTCGCTCGAGGATCAGACAACAATTATATGAGACTAAACTAAATTGAAAAAAATTGAGGGAATGGAAAAGATAACGCACGAGCCTACCTCGAGGGGCTTTGCCCGACATTTCACGTTCGAGATGCTGGAGCCGCCATGCCTTTACAGAGTGATGGAGGAGAGGGAGGATGCTTGTTGGGTGCCCTTGCTCAAGGGAAGAATGTCTAAGGAGGGGTGAAGAGGATGGGTGGTTTGTTTAAATAGCAAAACACACTTAACCACCGGCTCGTCGGACCATACCTGAACTTTCATCGGGGCCGAGATTAAGCCTCCATTAGGGTAAACTCCATGCCCTGAGCGCAATGGCGGCCTCGAAATTTTAATATGGGCCTTTTTTTAAAAGTTATAAAATTAGACGCCCGAGACTGCCAAATTACGAAAATACCACTGGGGGTGTTTTTCACAGTTGGCCCACGCCTGTGAAAATTATACCCCCACTAGGGTAAACTGCATGTTCTAGACTCAACGGTGCCCCCATTTTCCCCATCCGAGCTACCATTCAGGAGTTATTCTATTTATTTTGCCCGACTAGTGTGAACTCACGCCAAAATCATTTTCGGCCACACTAGGGATCAGAATAGAACGCCATCAGAATACCCTGCTCTGGAATAACATCAAGAGAAAATCAAAGTCTTGCAAGCTCAAAACTGGGGTTCTTACAAAATTACCTCCTTCAAGTTTTTCATCCCCCAAAAACAAAACTACAATAATAGCTCAAGGTACTGAGCCCGCATCTGGCTCTCCCGCTCCCAGGTTCTCTCCTGCACCCTCCCATGATTCCACAGCACACGAACTAGGGGAATGTCCAGTCCGCATAGAGTCTGCTCCTTTCGGTCCTCAATCGCCACCGGGTGCTCCACAAAGGTGGATCCTTCCTCAATGTCCATCTCTCCCCAGTCGATGACGTGCATGGGGTCATGCATGGATTTCCTTAGCTGTGACATGTGAAAAACTTCATTCACTCTCTCCAGCTCCGGGGGTAGAGCGAGACAGTAGGCGACCTCACCAACCCGGAGCATGATCTCAAAGGGCCCAATGAACCTCGAGGACAACATGCCGCCCCGGCGGAACCTCTGTATTCCACGCCGTGTGGAAAATCTCAAAAATACATGGTCTCCCTGCTCAAACTCCAAGGGACTGCGATGCCAGTCTGCATAGGACTTTTATCTATTCTAAGACGTCCTCATCCGCTCACGAATAACCTGCACCTTCTCCATCCTCGCCTGCACCAACTCTGGGCCCACGAGGGAGGTCTCCACAACCTCTTTCTAGCACAAGGGTGACCTGCAGGGTCTCTTGTAGAGGGAATCAAAAGGTGACATGCCAATAGTAGAGTTGTAACGGTTGTTATATGCAAACTATACCAAGGAGAGGTGATCCTCCCAGCTCCAGCCAAAGTCTAACACACACGCCCTGAGCATATCTTTCCAACACCTGGATAGTGCGCTCGGTCTATCCGTCATTCTGGGGGTGAAAAGATGTACTCATTCGCATCTGATTATCGAATGCCTCCTATAGGCCTCGCCATAACAATGATGTAAACCGCGTGTCACAGTCGTAGACGATCATTAAGGGTACTCCATGAAGATGGATGATCTCCTGAACATATAACTGTCCCAGACTCTCCACTGAGCTCTGCTCCCTAATAGCAAGCAAGTGTTCCGACTTCCTGAGTCGGTCCACTATCACCCAAATGGAGTCATGGACCTTCACTGTGCGCAGAATCCCTGTGAAGAAATCCATAGATACGCCATCCCACTTCCACTCCGGGATATCAAGGGGTTGCTACAACCCTGCCGAAACCTTGTGCTCTGCCTTCACTTGCTGATAGGTAAGACATCAAGAAATGAACTCGGCTATGCTTCACTTCATGCCAGTCCACCAAAACTGTCATCGATGCTCTATGTACATCTTCCCCACACCGGGATGTATGGCCAAGGGATAAGTGTGGAACTCCCACATCACCTCCTCCTGCATCTCCACTGGTACAACAACTCACCCTTGAAACAAGATATCATGATTCCCTCCTTCAGAATACCCATCAGGTGCATCGCCTATGGATATCTGATCATGCAGTACCTCACTATTGACATCTCCCTGCTGTGACTCTCACACGCACTCAAGGAGCGAAGTAGTAAACACCATCGACTATAGAAAAGTTGTATCCTCCTCCTTTACCAAGGTCAGTTGAACGGAAGCCAACTCCTCTGAAGCTTCCCGCAATAGATGAGCTTGGGACTTTCTCCTAAGGGCATCCCCTACTACGTTTCTCTTCCCTGGAGTTTATACTATCTCGAAATCATAGTCCTGCAGAATCTCTAGCCAACGCCTTTGCTTCTGGTTCAAATCCCTCTGAGTGAAGATATACTTGAGGCTCTTGTGATCTGAGTAGACCACAAAACGTTCACCCAAAACGTAGTGTCTCCATATCCTCAAGGATAATACTACCACTGCCATCTCCAAATCATGAGTCGCATAATTCTGGTCATGGGGCCTCAGCTGCCTCAACCCATATGTGATCACTGCCCACTGCTGCATCAGCACGCAATTGAGCCCCGCTCTTGAAGCGTCGCAATATACGACTAAATCAACACCCTCTTCTGGCAGCCTCAACACTATTTCACTAGTCAGCCTCTGCCTCAACTCCTCAAAGGCCTGCTAGCACTGATCTGTCCAGCTAAACGGTCGCCCCTTCCATGTCAATGTGGTCAAAGGGGAATCAATCCTGTAGAATACCTCCACAAACCTTCTGTAGAACCCTTCCCACCGAAGGAAAATCCGCACCTCGAATGCATTATTGGGTGGCTCCCAAGAAAGAACCACTTATATCTTTGCAGGATCCATAGCCAAACCATGTTCCGTAATGACGTGACCCAAAAAGTGATCCTCATAAATCCAGATCAGGCACTTCGAGAGCATCCCGTACAGCGGGTTTTCTCGAATAAAGTCTAGGACCATCCTCAAATGCCATGCATGCTCCTCCTATGTCGTTGATTAAATGAGTATGTCATCAATAATGACAACCAAAAAGCGGTCTAAGTATGACTGCATAATCTAGTTCATCAAAGCCATGAAGACGACATGTGCATTTGTCACACCAATGGGCATCACTAAAAACTCATAGGGCATATATCGACAACAGAAGGAAAGATTCGGAATATCAGCCTCATGAACTCGCAACTGGTGGTAGCCAGATCGAAGATCAATCTTCAAGAACCACCTCGCAACTTGTCAAATAGGTCCTCGATCCTTGGAAAAGGGTACTTCTTCTCTATCGTGGCCTGATTCAGGTGACGATAATCCACACAAAGTTGTAGACTCTCATCTGCCTTTTTCACAAATAGAACTGGAGCTACCCAGGGGGACACACTGGGCCTGATGAATCCCTTCTCACAAAAGTCATCCAACTGAAGTTGTAGCTCTCGAAGCTCTGTGGGTTCCATCTGATATGCTGCACAATATATTAGAGTAGTCCTCGGCTACAGGTCAATGCATAACTCCATCTCTTGCCTCGAAGGTTGTCCTAGAAAATCCTCGGGAAGGACGTCCATGTAGTCCTTTACCATGGTAGGGATCCTGGTGCCTGTAGCGTCCATTGCTCTGAGAGTCATGCTCAGCAACTGGTGAGAAAAAGGTCGGGGTCTCCTACTCAGAGTACCCATCTGCTCTACCACGAGGTCTCGTTAACCAAGGATGGTGACCCTTATCCCATCAAAAACTCACCTCTAACTCGTCTGTGACGATAGTCGATCTGAGCATGAACCATAGAAAGCAAATTCATGCCCAGGATGATGTCGTATGGTTCCATCGTGATGACGAGCAGGTCCCACATGAAACTCCCTCCACCAAATGACTGTTCGTACTATCTGCAGATAAATGTCACCAACGTGGACCTTCCCATAGAAACCTCAAGGATACGTGTAGGTGTCATTGCCTCTACTGGAAGCCCCAACTCCCGTACCAATAGCAGTGATATAAAGGAAAGACAGGCACCCGTGTCTACTAATTCCAAAGCAAGCGTGGAGTAAACACAAAGCGTACCTTGGACCATCTCGTGCGCTGGAGGATCTCGAAAACCCATATCCTGAAGCTGCTCGGGGCCCCTACAACCAACTCCTTGAGCCTGGAGTGGGCCGCCCGGTGGGGGGGGGGATCTCAAAACTTCGTCCCCCACCTACAATTCCAGCCGACCTGCCTGTGCCACCTCCGTGAGGATCGTCGGGTCCTCGCCAAGGTGACCCCTAGTCATGGCGCTACCTTTTCCTCTGTGGTGCACCCGCTACCTGCCATGGCTGATCTGCATGCCTGGTTGGGAAATCCAGTGCTAGGTGACCCAGTCCATCACAAGCATAGCATCAACTCTCTCCTGTCTGCCCCGGTGCCCTATGGAATCACTACGGTCTGCGACCTTGGCCCTGGGCCTGCTCACGGAAGGGCCTCCTCAGCTGAGCCCCATTCCTCTGTCATCTGCCTGCTGAAGACTCTGCTCTAAAATGGCCACGGCTAGGTCCTGCTATCTGGAGCCCCTCAGCCAGAAAGCTCTAAGTCACAAGCGCCCTCTCCAACACCCCGGCGTAAGTGGGGATGCACAAGGGCACCACGCTAGCTCGGATCTCCCTGCGAAGACCCTCCTCGAATTTCTATGCCCGGAAGTAGCTGTCGTGGATCATGTCCTATGAGTTGCGCGTATGATCCGTGAAATGGGCTGAGTATTGGGACATGGAAATCCCTCCTTGCTTCAGCTCCATAAGCTTCTAGATCCAAACGGAGCGCAAACTTGATGGGTAGTACTCCTCCAGAAAAAGAAGCTGGAAGCCATCCCATGTGAGGGATGACTCGTCATGTGTCTGTGTCACCAGATCCCACCATCGCCCGGCTGTCCCAAGGAAAAGACTGGTGGCTAGGGCCACCATCTGGTCTGCTGGGGTCTGTACCATCCTAAAGATTCTTGCCACTAACTCAAGCCAATCCTCCGCCACTAGGGGATTCGGGTCCCCACGGAACCTCGGTGACCTCTAACGCTGGAAGTCTTGAAGCATGCTCAGTCTGTGCAAAACCTCGTCCTGAGTTGTTGGTACTAACTGCCACTCCTCAGGTGCAGGGGCTACTGCTGAAGCACTGCGCAGAAGGGGATCACGTGAGGGTCCCTGAACTAACACCTCGTCACTATCCAGATTGTCATCACGAGCTGGAGAGGGTAACCTGGCTGGCTACCGTCATGGGGGCATCATGAAAATCATCCAGGGATACCACAATCAGATGAGTATATATTCACATAACAGTAATAACAAAGGGGAGCTGACTCGAACAAAGATGGTCAAAGACACATTCCTACGGGATGCATGTTTCCAAATTCTCTACAACAAGTCTTAGCATGCCGAGTCGACAAGTAGGTTATCAGGGTCCTGGTGAATGGATACGTCGGTCGCCCGTACAATTACTGGACTCCCTGCCCTGAGAGCCGCTCTCGAGACACGTCGACATCATTGTACTAAAACCCAACCAATTCCCTTTTAGGGACGTTCGAACAATTCCCCAAGGAATGGACCACCTCTGATACCACTTTGTCATGACCCGACCCTACTGGTCCGGAGCCGCAACTACCTCAAGCCCGCCTCTACAGGTTAAATGCTGGCGACCAGCGCCAAAGGCATAACAATCTCAGGGAGGCCTTCACCTACGAACCTGTAGTCACACATACAAAACCCACAATTTGCAGTAGTGCAGAGTAAAAGAAAAGAAACCAAAATACAAGAAGCTATACCCCAACTACAGTCATGCATCAACAATTAAAAAGAGTAAGTAAAGTGCTGGAAGTACTGACACGTAAACTGAAAAGTAAAAAAGAGAAAACACGCGCCCAACTACAAATATGAAACTACCCGGAAACAGGTGAACAAATGAAGACAACTAGAAAGACTCCCACCTGAATACTCTAGCATGACTACGGTATGCTTCTCTAACTGTTGTGACCTCTATGCTCCTAAGTAGTCAAGATTGACCTTTCCATTGTCTGGAAGGGAACAACAGATGTGGGAAAATCCCAAGCAGGGATGAGTATAAAGATACTCAGTAGGATGCTCCGAAATCTCATGGGAGCAACAGAGGATGCACTAAATAGGTGAGCAGTAGACTAACAAGAACCATAGAAAAGTTACGTAAGGAGAGTGCAACTCAACCCAACCAAAAATATGTAGGCACAAACCCCAGCGAGTGGGAACGAAAGTTGGGTCCAATCATATATATATATATATATATTTGCTCAATAAGAAACCCAAACGAGTGTGTAAGGGGATCTCCATCTCTGAGCTCAGCACAGGTTAAGTCTCCCTCCAATACCATTTTTTCATGACCTGACCTCACCAATATTAGGTATGTCAAAGCATATTTCAAGAGCCTTCCTTCCTCATGTTGAAGGTTAGATAATAACCCATGAGACCTGCCTTCAATAGGCCCCTAAGTGGTGACTAGCACCAAGGGTATAGGATCACACATAAAATGGAATGCAATACCCTTTTAATTTAGTAGGATTGGGAGATATGATTGTAAATCCCAATCAACACCAACGTTTTAAGTAAAATAAAATCCAAAACAATATGTTCCCATATTCATGTAACAATAAAAAAGTGCTACAAATTACAAGAAAAACTAAATAGGTATGTACTAAAATAGAAGAAAAACAACAATTCTAATGGTCCCGATGATCGAGATAATATGGTTTAGCACAGCCATTTAAGTCCTCCTGAATTCTATAATATAGTTTTATATACATAGGGTGTGTATACATGTATACTCAGTAGGGAAAACCAAAAGCTCTCATGCACAAGTGGGTAGTCATTCTAATTCCCTGTGAGGAAATGACATAACAAAAGCATCAAGGAAGAAAATTATCCACCCAACACTCAAAAAATTACACTCCACTATTAATACAAATTTTATTGAGTAATAGTAATAAAAAATTGATGATTGGTTACCCCACACCACTTTCCCACTGGTTATTGAATACATCCTACACGTAAGACCTTCCATACCATTTTCACAACAGTCCCACTGCCATACCACCCCCTCACACACCTAGACTAACATAACCAAAAATCCCACCTAAACCACTTGGGACACAACATTATGTAACCATGTCCACAGACAATTGGGCAAGAACAACTACTCCCATGCTTGATGACACATGGGCCACATCCTGAAGACAATTGGAAAACAACCTACCTGCACACAACTAGCAAAACCACCACAACGTACCTTTCCTGAAGAATATTGGTCTATAATGGACCTCATGCTATCACAGCCTAACTGAAGAGTCATGGGCGACTCAGGAAAGAGAGTGGAAAATGAGCTAACAACCATCCACTCATAGCAGCTTTGGCAAAAACACCCACCCCCATTGAAATGGAGGTGCTCGCCAAGAAGTGCTCAGTAAGAGTGGGGCACAAATAAGAAACATAAGAACTAAATTATACATATAGGTAAACAAGAACACATCCCAACCTAGGGTTTCCAAAATAGGAACATACACAAACACCAGTGTTAGTATTCATTCATAAAAATCATAGTAGCTACAACCAAGTCACAACTCATTCCCAGGAAACAATTTCCCATTGAGCCCATTCTTGTTATCACCATTGAGAGGTTCCATTTTAAATAATTATTCACTTCTGGGCAACTAACATGCATATACACAAGCCATAGAATGAAAAACAAATAATTATAAATTTAAGCATTCAAACCCGGTTATTTTGTAAGTAACAACAAAAAAGGGATCTCTGAGATCCCTCAATGTACTGAAACAAATCCAGGCCCCAACATATGGCCCCACACATCCTCAGATACACAAACCAACAACTGCACCACCACAGGGGATCCCATCTCCATTCATTATGTTCATTCATTTCATTTGGTTAACTAGGGTGATTGCACAAGGATTCATAATCACTGGACACTCATTTAATCAACCAATTTTATTTGATTAACCAATTTACATGATTATCCATTCAATCATCACAGAAGATAGGGGTCTATTTGTGTGCAAGGAAAGACCACTGACTTCCATGATTTTTAGTGGAAATATGTCCATACAATTCAAAACATAAAAAAAGCGGTAAAAGAGTAAAACAACATCATCAAACACACCACATAATTCTTTATCAGTTTGGTTATTATTGGTGTAATGGTTTGGATTCATCCATCCTAGTTGAACAATAGAATAACTACCATGCATGATACACAATAATGAGAGACAAATGAAGAACCCTATGTGGATGATCAATGATGAATGTTTCTTTCCATATACCATGAATTGGAGATATGCGACTTACAGGGGATGAACACTGAGGAATTTAATAGTGGGAAAAAAATCTACAACACATGGGATCCACTTTATTAAAGAATAGGGATCTAAACACACCTTAGAGAATAAGGAAATAATTCTAGTGCGATGAAAAGGAAATATCCTGGAGTTACAGGATATGAAAATCTTGATCGACTTTAAAGGTGGATATTGGTTTCACCATGTGGTTTGGTGATTACACGTGATGGAATTAGTTTTCAATTAATAATTCTCATCATAGAGGTGGCCATAATGGTTGTGAGTTAAATGGTTTTTTAAACCATAGGAAAACACATGTAATAGGGGAAGAACTAGAAGTATAGGAAAAAGTGTGTGGAACTGAGGAAAAATCCACGCATTTTGGTAAGTCATGGGTTGTCCGGATCTTATGGGATTTTATTTATCATTTAGGGGTTTTCAATGGATTTAAATGGGGTATTAATGCATTCATACGTCAAAAGAGACATTGTGGGAGCCGAACTTAAAAAAGAAACAATGTCGGGACCCTATTTGGTGAGACACAGTAAGCAGTGCCATGGTCGCAGTGCTACCCTTGTAGTGCCACCCTCGCGGTGCCATCATCACGGTTCTCTCATCTGTGGTTCCACCATTTCAGTTTGCTTCAATGACGATGCGACCGTCTCAGTGACACCCTCACAGTGCCACTGTTTTGGTGTGCGACTGTGACCAGTGCCACTGTTTTGGTGGAACCGTTTGATGAAACCATTTTATGGAAATCTCCTTAATGAGTCATTGTCGGGCCATTACAGCATGTCTTTAGATAATATTTACCAAATGTATCTCAAAAATATAACTATGTTACATGGAGTTCTTATCTCCATTTTACATTGTCATGACCCGACCCTACTAGTCCCGAGCAGCAACTACCTCAAGCTTACCTCCATAGGCTAAAGGGCTGGCGACCAGCACCGAAGGCATAACAATCTCGGGGAGGCCTTCGCCTAAGAACCTGTACTCATGCATACACAACCCACAATATGTAGTAGTGTAGAGTAAAATAAAAGAAACCAAAATATAGGCAGCTATACCCCAACCACAGTCATGCATCAACAATTAAAAAGAGTAAGTAAAGTGCTGGAAGTACTGACACGTATATTGAAATGAAAAAAGGGAAAACATGCACCCATCCACAAAGATTCCATAACCGAGAAACAAGTGAACAAAAAAACACAACTGGATAGACTCCCACCTGAATACTCTATCACGACCGTGGTACGCTGCTCCAACTGCTTTAACCACTATGCTCCTCCGTATTCACGATCGACCTGTCCATCGTCTACAAGGGAACACCAGATGTGGAAAAGCCCAAGCAGGGGTGAGTATAAAAATACTCAGTAGGATGCCCTAAAAGCTCGAGGGAGAAACAAATGATGTACTAAAGAGGTGAGTAGTAGACTAACAAGAAAAATAGAAAAGTTCAGTAAGGAGAGTGCATCTCAACCGAACAGAAAATATATAGGCACGGACCCCAGGGAGTGGGAACGAAAGTAGGGTCCAATCATGGATATATATATGCTCAACAAGAAACCCAAATGAGCGTATAAGGGGATCTCCACCTCTGAGATCAGCCCAGGGTATGTCTCCATCAGTTCCAAATAAATCCATCCTCATATCCCAGCATCTCGTCTCGTCCACCTAGGAAGCCCATGTCCGAGGGGCTTAATCACCACACTTCAATACAATTCACTTTGGGCATAACTGAGTCGCCTGTACGGTTTTAGGTCGCGTCTCAAGGACGCATATCTGTGGGGAATCCACCCCTCTTAATTGTGGGTCTTTAGGTAACGTTATAAATGTCACGCCACTGATCCGCGTAATCAGGGTCCCGCTCCGATAATCACAGAGGAAAATGTCACTGACTAGCCTCACGAGAAGGGCTGAGTCTGAAACATCAACAGGTGACCCACTGTCTAGCCCTGTTGGATGGTAAACCCTAAAACATCATCAGGCGACACATTGCCTAGTCCTCCTGGAGGGTTGACCTGGAATAAATCGATGGGTGACCCACTGCCCAGCCCTGCTGGAGGGTAATCCCAGAACACGTCGACAGGAAACCCACAGCCCAGCCCTGCTGGAGGGTAGACCTAGAATAAGATGACGGTTGACCCACTGCACACTCGTTCTAGAGGGTAGACCCAAAACATGTCGACATGTGACCCACTGCCCAGCCCTACTGGAGGGTAGACCTGGAACAAGATGATGGGTGATCCACTGCCCACCCCTGATGGAGGGTAGACACTAAGGTGTCGTTGGGTCACCCCCTGCCCGGCCCTGCTGTAGGGTAGACCCTGAATGATCCTGATAGCTCAGCACAACTACTGACATCCCCAAGTGTCACAGATAAACGCCACCATGAATTGGTTAGGATGGCGTAATGGAAGATCTCCACCCCATATTAACACGATCTCAAAGGAGGCTCAACTTTCCCAAATGGGTTGCGCCGTTGTAGTTATCACAGAAAAACACGCGAGATATACCACGTACTCGCCTGAAACGGACAATCGGTGAATATGGTTCTATTCCCCATAGTCGGCCCTTGAGGGCCCTGCACCCCGGCTCTGATACTCGTCGGGGGGAACTGTTCCATCGCAATGCTCTTGGATAGAAATGCAGAAACGACTACTCATACGCCCCGAATGGACATCTGGTGAAAAATCCGCAAAAGTGCTGCACGCAGCTCAAAGATGGCTCATGGGGTCCACGTCTCAATTCCCACTTTAATGCCCGAAACCATACTGGAAATCTCAGCCTCGATGCCAGGGTTGCATCGCTACTAGTAGCACAAAAATCGGATATCAGATGTGTCCGCACCAACCAAAACAAGAATTCTGGTGTAGCACTGAATGCACTTGATGCACCATTGAGCCCCCGTTCCGGGAATTAAAAATCCCCGAAACCACATCAAAACATACTCCTCGAGATGAGGATTACCCTGCAATAGATGGCATGTAAAACGGACACCTGTAGCGATATTTACAGGTGTCTGAAGCCAGAGGGGACAAGCCCCTTAGGCTGGACCGGCCCAGCCGGCCGGTCCACCCGGCCTAGGCCGGCCTGTGCCGGCCGGCACTGTTCGTTGCGCCGGCCCGCGGCTTTGTATTGGGGGTCGTCCGTGGACCCGCGGTACCCACTTCAGCCAACTGGCCCCCATGTCCGGTCTTTGGTCTACACGGATACCCGCATCCAAAATGTCACGATTCCCCACTAAGGGGTCGCGCCGCAACCCCAGTCTACCTGAACGACTGCCGCCACCCGTTCGATGAACCGCGCAGCCGCCTGCAAGCCACGCTGCCACCTAGAGCCGGAGCCCGCCGCCTGCTAGACGTGCCACCACCTAGAGCCAGATCCCACCGCTTGGGCCACCATTCCGGAGCTCTCCACCACCGCTGGAACGCGCCGCACCGCCGCCATGGGTTGGCGGACAACCCCGGATCCACCGAAAATATGGGGTATTTGGCCAAAAAACTTCCCGAGGCCACCCCGGGCACCCCGGGACTCCAAAATTTGATCCTAAAGGATCTTTGTGAAGATAAAATCAAGCCCTAAGAAACCAGGGGCTTCGCTCGATGATCAGACTACAATTCTATGAGACTAAACTAAATTGAAAAAAAATTGAGGGAATGGAAAAGATAACACACGAGCCTACCTCTAGGGGCTTTGCCTGACATTTCACGTTCGAGATGCTGGAGCCGCCATGCCTTTCCAGAGTGATGGAGGAGAGGGTGGATGCTTGTTGGGTGCCCTTGGTCCAGGGAAGAATGTCTAAGGAGGGGTGAAGAGGATGGGTGGTTTGTTTAAATAGCAAAACACACTTAACCACCGGCTCGTCGGACCATACCTGAACTTTCATCGGGGCCGAGATTAAGCCTCCATTAGGGTAAACGCCATGCCCTGAGCGCAATGGCGGCCTCGAAATTTTAATATGGGCCTTTTTTCAAAAGTTATAAAATTAGACGCCTGAGACTGCCAAATTACGAAAATACCACTGGGGGTGTTTTTCACAGTTGGCCCACGCCTGTGAAAATTATACCCCCACTAGGGTAAACTGCATGTTCTAGACTCAATAGTGCCCCCATTTTCCCCGTCCGAGCTACCATTCAGGAGTTATTCTATTTATTTCGCCTGCCTAGTGTGAACTCACGCCAAAATCATTTTCGGCCACACTATGGATCAGAATAGCACGCCATGAGAATGCCCTGCTCTGGAATAACATCAAGAGAAAATCAAAGTCTTGCAAGCTCAAAACTGGGGTTCTTACAAAATTCCCTCCTTCATGTTTTTCATCCCCCAAAAACAAAACTACAATAATAGCTCGAGGTACTGAGCCCGCATCTGGCTCTCCCGCTCCCAGGTGCTCTCCTACACCCTCCCATGATTCCACAACACACGAACTAGGGGAATGGTCAGTCCACGCAGAGTCTGCTCCTTTCGGTCCTCAATCGCCACCGGGTGCTCCACAAAGGTGGATCCTTCCTGAATGTCCATCTCTCCCCAGTCGATGACGTGCATGGGGTCATGCATGGATTTCCTTAGCTGTGACATGTGGAAAACTTCATTCACTCTCTCCAGCTCTGGGGGTAGAGCGAGACAGTAGGCGACCTCACCAACCCGGAGCATGATCTCAAAGGGCCTAATGAACCTTGAGGACAACATGCCGCCCCGGCTGAACCTCTGTATTCCACGCCGTGTGGAAACTCTCAAAAATACATGGTCTCCCTACTCAAACTCCAAGGGACTGCGACGCCGGTCTGCATAGGACTTTTATCTATTCTAAGACGTCCTCATCCGCTCATGAATATCCTGCACCTTCTCCATCCTCGCCTGCACCAACTTTGGGCCCACGAGGGAGGTCTCCACAACCTCTTTCTAGCACATGGGTGACTTGCAGGGTCTCCTGTAGAGGGCATCAAAAGGTGACATGCCAATAGTAGAGTGGTAACAGTTGTTATATGCAAACTATACCAAGGAGAGGTGATCCTCCCAGCTCCAGCCAAAGTCTAACACGCACGCCCTGAGCATATCTTCCAACACCTGGATAGTGCGCTCGGTCTATCCGTCATTCTGGGGGTGAAAAGATGTACTCATTCGCATCTGATTATCGAATGCCTCCTGCAGGCCTCGCCATAACAATGATGTAAACCGCGTGTCACAGTCGTAGACGATCATTAAGGGTACTCCATGAAGATGGATGATCTCCTGAACATATAACTGTCCCAGACTCTCCACTGATCTCTGCTCCCTAATAGCAAGGAAGTGTTCCGACTTCCTGAGTCGGACCACTATCACCCAAATGGAGTCATGGACCTTCATTGTGCACAGAAGCCCTGTGAAGAAATCCATAGATACGCCATCCCACTTCCACTCCGGGATATCAAGGGGTTGCTACAACCCTGCCGAAACCTAGTGCTCTGCCTTCACTTGCTGATAGGTAAGACATCGAGAAACGAACTCGGCTATGCTTCACTTCATGCCAGTCCACCAAAACTGTCATCGATGGTCTCTGTACATCTTCCCCACACCGGGATGTATGGCCAAGGGAGAAGTGTGGAACTCCCACATCACCTCCTCCCGCATCTCCACTGGTACTACAACTCTCCCTTGAAACAAGATCTCATGATTCCCTCCTTCAGAATACCCATCAGGTGCGTCGCCCATGGATATCTGATCACGCAGTACCTCGCTATTGACATCTCCCTGCTGCGACTCTCTCACGCACTCAAGGAGCGAAGTAGTAAACACCATCGACTATAGAAAAGTTGTATCCTCCTCCTTCACCAAGGTCAGTTGAAGGGAAGCCATCTCCTCTGAAGCTTCCCGCAATAGATGAGCTTGGGACTTTCTCCTAAGGGCATCCGCTACTACATTTCTCTTCCCTGGAGTTTATACTATCTCGAAATCATAGTCCTGCAGAATCTCTAGCCAACGCCTTTGCTTTAGGTTCAAATCCCTCTGAGTGAAGATATACTTGAGGCTCTTGTGATCTGAGTAGACCAAAAAACGTTCACCCAAAACGTAGTGTCACCATAGCCTCAAGGATAATACTACCGCTGCCATCTCCAAATCATGAGTCGCATAATTCTGGTCATGGGGCCTCAGCTGCCTCAACCCATATGTGATCACTGCCCACTGCTGCATCAGCACGCAATCGAGCCCCGCTCTTGAAGCGTCGCAATATACGACGAAATCAACACTCTCTTCTGGAAGCCTCAACACTATTTCACTAGTCAGCCTCTGCCTCAACTCCTCAAAGGCATGCTAGCACTGATCTGTCCAGCTAAACGGTCGCCCCATCCATGTCAATGTGGTCAAAGGGGAAGCAATCCTGTAGAATACCTCTACAAACCTTCTGTAGTACCCTTCCCACCGAAGGAAAATCCGCACCTCGAATGCATTATTGGGTGGCTCCCAAGAAAGAACCACTTCTATCTTTGCGGGATCCATAGCCAAACCATGTTCCGTAATGACGTGACCCAAAAAGTGATCCTCATAAATCCAGATCTGGCACTTCGAGAGCATCCCGTACAGCGAGTTCTCTCGAATAAAGTCTAGGACCATCCTCAAATGCCATGCGTGCTCCTCCTATGTCATTGAGTAAATGAGTATGTCATCAATAATGAGAACCAAAAAGCGGTCTAAGTATGACTGCATAATCTAGTTCATCAAAGCCATGAAGACGACATGGGCATTTGTCACACCAATGGGCATCACTAAAAACTCATAGTGCCTATATCGACAATAGAAGGCAAGATTCGGAATATCAGCCTCATGAACTCGCAACTGGTGGTAGCCAGATCGAAGATCAATCTTCAAGAACCACCTCGCAACTTGTCAAATAGGTTCTCGATCCTTGTAAAAGGGTACTTCTTCTCTATCGTGGCCTGATTCAGGTGACGATAATCCACACAAAGCTGTAGACTCTCATCTGCCTTTTTCACAAATAGAACTGGAGCTACCCAGGGGGACACACTGGGCCTGATGAATCCCTTCTCACGAAAGTCATCCAACTGAAGTTGTAGCTCTCGAAGCTCTGTGGGTTCCATCTGATATGCTGCACAATATATCAGAGTAGTCCTCGGCTACAATTCAATGCATAACTCCATCTCTTGCCTCGAAGGTTGTCCTAGAAAATCCTCGGGAAGGACGTCCATGTAGTCCTTTACCACGGTAGGGATCCTGCTGCCTGTAGCGTCCACTGCTCTAAGAGTCATGCTCAGCAACTGGTGAGAAAAAGGTCGGGGTCTCCTACTCAGAGTACCCATCTGCTCTACCACGAGGTCTCGTTAACCAAGGATGGTGAACCTCATCCCATCAAAAACTCACCTCTGACTCGTCTGTGATGATAGTCGATCTGAGCATGAACCATAGAAAGCCAATTCATGTCCAGGATGATGTCGTAAGGTTCCATCGTGATGACGAGCATGTCCCACATGAAACTCCCTCCACCAAATGACTGTTTGTACTATCTGCAGATAAATGTCACCAACGAGGCCCTTCCCATAGAAACCTCAAGGATACGTGTAGGTGTCGTTGCCTCTACTGGAATCCCCAACTCCCGTACCAATAGCAGTGATATAAAGGAAAGGCTGGAACCCGTGTCTACTAATTCCAAAGCAAGTGTGGAGTAAACACAAAGCGTACCTTGGACCGTCTCGTGCGCTGGAGGATCTCGAAAACCCATATCCTGAAGTTGCTCGGGGCCCCTACAACCAACTCCTTGAGCCTGGAGTGGGCCACCCAGTGGGGGGGGGGGGATCTCAAAACTTCATCCCCCACCTATAATTCCAGCCGACCTGCCTGTTCCACCTCCGTGAGGATCGTCGGGTCCTCGCCAAGGTGACCCCTAGTCATGGCACTACCTTTTCCTCTGTGGTGCAACCGCTACCTGCCATGGATGATCTGCATGCCTGGTTGGGAAATCCAGTGCTAGGTGACCCAGTCCGTCACAAGCATAGAATCAGCTCTCTCCTGTCTGCCCCGGTGCCCTATGGAACCACTACGGTCTGCGACCTTGGACCTGGGCCTGCTCACGGAAGGGCCTCCTCAGCTGAGCCCCATTCCTCTGTCATCTGCCTGCTGAAGACTCTGCTCTAAAATGGCCACGGCTAGGTCCTGCTATCTGAAGCCCCTCGGCCAGAAATCTCTAAGTCACAAGCGCCCTCTCCAACACCCCGGCGTAAGTGGGGATGCACAAGGGCACCACGCTAGCTTGGATCTCCCTGCGAAGACGCTCCTCGAATTTCTATGCCTAGAAGTAGCTGTCGTGGATCATGTCCTATGAGTTGCGCGTATGATCCGTGAAATGGGCTGAGTACTGGGACACGGAAATCCCTCCTTTCTTCAGCTCCATAAGATTCTAGACCCAAATGGAGCGCAAACATGATGGGTAGTACTCCTCCAGAAAAAGAAGCTGGAAGCCATCCCATGTGACGGATGACTCGTCATGTGTCTGTGTCACCAGATCCCACCATCGCCAGGCTGTCCCAAGGAAAAGTCTGGTGGCTAGGGCCACCATCTGGTCTGCTGGGGTCTGTACCATCCTAAAGATTCGTGCCACTAACTCAAGCCAATCCTCTGCCACTAGGGGATTCGGGTCCCCACGGAACCTCGGTGACCTATAACGCTGGAAGTCTCGAAGCATGCTCAGTCTGCGCAAAACCTCGGCCTGGGTTGTTGGTACTAACTGCCACTCCTCAGGTACAAGGGCCACTGCTGAAGCACTGGGCAGAAGGGGATCACGTGAGGGTCCCTGAACTAACGCCTCGTCACTATCCAGATTGTCATCACGAGCTGGAAAGGGTAACCTGGCTGGCTACCGTCATGGGGGCATCCTGAAAATCATCAAGGGATACCACGATCAGATGAGCATATATTCACATAACAGTAATAACAAAGGGGAGCTGACTCAAACAAAGATGGTCAAAGAAACATTCCTATAGGATGCATGTTTCCAAATTCCCTACAACAAGTCTTAGCATGCCGAGTCGACAAGAAGGTTATCAGGGTCCTGGTGAATGGATATGTCGGCCGCCAGTACTATTACTGGACTCCCTGCCCTGAGAGCCTCTCTCGAGACACGTCAACATCATTGTCCTAAAACCCAACCAATTCCCTTTTAGGGACGTCCGAACAATTCCCCAAGGAATGGACCACCTCTGATACCACTTTGTCATGACCCGACCCTACTGGTCCGGAGCCGCAACTACCTCAAGCCCGCCTCTACAGGGTAAATGCTGGCGACCAGCGCCAAAGGCATAACAATCTCAGGGAGGCCTTCACCTACGAACCTGTAGTCACACATACAAAACCCACAAGATGTAGTAGTGCAGAGTAAAAGAAAAGAAACCAAAATACAGGAAGCTATATCCCAAATACAGTCATGCAACAACAATTAAAAAGAGTAAGTAAAGTGCTGGAAGTACTGACACGTAAACTGAAAAGTAAAAAAGGGAAAACACGCGCCCAACTACAAATATGAAACTACCCGGAAACAGGTGAACAAACGAAGACAACTAGAAAGACTCCCACCTGAATACTCTAGCATGACTACGGTATGCTTCTCTAACAGTTGTGACCTCTATGCTCCTAAGTAGTCAAGATTGAACTTTCCATTGTCTGGAAGGGAACAACAGATGTGGGAAAATCCCAAGCAGGGATGAGTATAAAGATACTCAGTAGGATGCTCCGAAATCTCATGGGAGCAACAGAGGATGCACTAAATAGGTGAGAAGTAGAATAACAAGAACAATAGAAAAGTTACGTAAGGAGAGTGCAACTCAACCCAACAAAAAATATGTAGGCACAGAGCCCAGCGAGTGGGAACGAATGTTGGGTCCAATCATATATATATATATATATTTGCTCAATAAGAAACCCAAACGAGTGTGTAAGGGGATATCCATCTCTGAGCTCAGCACAGGTTAAGTCTCCATCAGTTCCATATAAATCCATCCTCACAACCCAACATCTCGTCTCGTCCACCTAGGAATCCCAAGTCAGAGGGGCTCAATCACCGCACATCAATACTATCACGCCACTGATCCATAGAGGCAGGGTCCCTCTATGGTTGTCACGGAGGAAAAGGTCACCAACTATCCTCACAAGAAGGGAAGAGTCTAGAACATCAATGGGTGACCCACTGCCGAGCCCTGCTGGAGGGTAGACCTAGAATAAATCGACGGGTGACCCACTGCCCAGCCCTACTAGACGGTAAATCTAGAACACATCGACAGGCAACCCACAGCCCAACCCTGCTGGTGGGTAGACCTGGAATAAAATGACGGGTGACCAACTGCCCAGCCCTGCAGGAGGGTAGACCCAAAACACGTCGACATGTTACCCCCTGCCCAGCCCTAATGGAGGTTCGACATGGAACAAGATGAAGGGTGACCCACTGCCCAACCCTACTGGAGGGTAGACTCTAAGGTGTCATTGGGTGACCCACTGCCCATCCCTGCTGGTGGGTAGACCCTGAATCATCCTGATAGCTCCGCACTACTACTGACATCCCAGGTGTCACACATAATTCCATTGTGTGTTGGTTCGGAGGGCGTAAAAAAAGATCTCCACCCCCACATTAACACGATCTCAAAGGAGGCTCCACATGCCCAAACAGGTTGCACCGTTGCAGTTATCGCGGAAAAACATGCGAGATTGACTACTTACTCGCCCGAAATGGACAACCGGTGAATATGGTACTATTCACCGTAGTCGGCCCATGAGGGGCCCACACCCCGGCTCCAATACTCATCGGGCGAACTGCGCCATCACGATGCTCTTGGAACGACACGTAGAAACGACTACTTATACACCCCCAATAGACATCTGGTAAAAAAGCCTCAAAAACATTGCACGCAGCTCAAAGGCGGCCCGTGGGGTCCATATCTAAATTCCAACATCAATGCCAGAAACGATAGTAGAAATATCCACATCGACACCAGGGTTGAATTTCCACTTACAGTGCTCTAATCGGACATCGGATGTGTCCGCGCCAACAAAAACAAGAATTCTGGCATTTCACTTAATGCGCGTGATGCGCCACCGAGCCCCCTTTCTAGAAATTGAAAATCCCTGAAACCACCTCAAAACATACTACTCGAGATGAGGATTACCATTCTATAGACGGTGTGTAAAACGGACACCCGTAGCTATATTTACGGGTGTCCGAAGCCAGAGGGGAGAAGCCGCTTGGGTAGGACCGGCCTAGCCGGCCGGTCCACCCGGCATGGGCTGGCCCGTGCCGGCCCATGGCATTGCCACACAGGCCGGCCGCGGACCCACCTTCCCTGCTTCAGCTGACGGGCCCTCGTGGCCGGTCTTTCGTCTACATGGAGACCCGCTTCTAGCGGGTCTTGGTTCCCCACCGAGGGGTCTCGTCGCGACCCCGGTCTACCCGGACGACCGCCGCCCCCCATTCGAAGCACCGTGCCGCCGCCTGCTAGCCGCACCGCCGCCTAGAGCCGGAGCCCGCTGCCTGCAAGCCATGCCACCACATAGAGACAGAGCTTGCCGCTAGATCCACCATGCTGGAGCTCGCTGCCACTGCTGGAACGCGCCGCACCACCGCCATGGGTCGCCGGACCACCCTGGATCCACTAGAAATATGGGGTATTTGGCCGGAAAACTTCCCGGGGCCACCCCAGGCACCCCGGGACTCCAATAATTGATCTGAAAGGATCTTTGTGAAGATAAACGTGATCCCTACAAAACCAGGGGCTTCTCTCAACAATCGGACAACAATTCTACGTGACTAAACTAAATTGAAGAAGATTCTGAGAATGGAAAAGATAAAACACGAGTCTACCTCGTGGGGCTTTGCCCGACGCTTCACGATCGAGATGCCGAAGCCACCGCACCATGAAGAAGTGATGGAGGAGAGGTTGGATTCTTGTTGAGAGACCTTGCGCCATGGAAGAATTTCTATGGAGGGTTGAAGAGGGTGGGTGGTTTATTTAAATAGAAAAACACACTTAACCACCCGCTTGTCGGCCCGTACCCGAACTTTCGTCGGGATCGGGATTAAGCCTCCCTTAGGGTAAACGCCATGCCCTGAGCACTTTCACAGACATCAAATTTTAATCCAAGCCTTCATTTAATTGTTATTAAATTAGACGTTTGAGACTGTGATATAACGAAAATTCCCCTAGGGGCATTTTTCACAGTTGGGCCACGCCTGCGAAAAGTATACCCCCTAGGGTAAACCACATGTTCTGGACTCAACAGTGCCCTTAGTTTTCCCGTTCGAGCTACCTTTCAGTAGTTATTCTATTTATTTTTCCCACCCAGTGTGAACGCACGCCGAAATTAATTCCGGCCACACTGGGGCTCAGAATCGCACGCCATCAGAACACCCTGCTCTAGAATATCATCAATAGAAAATCAAATTCTTACAAGATCAAAACTGGGGTTCTTACATACGTGATCATGATCCAATATTAGCCTCTAATATCTTTAAATGATTTAATCATTCATTGTGTAGTGAAATAAATTTTAGTATACTATTTTATCCTCAATGTGATGAATAGTCCATGTGAATGATTCAAACCTTGGAAGATATGCTTCGTGATTTTTTAATGGATGACTATAGGAATTGGGATCAATATATTTCATTGGATTATTTTTCATATGATAATATGTTTCATTCAATTATAAAAATGGATCATTTGAAGGAATTAAATGGGTTGTCATTACATGATCCATTATTTGGGGATGAAGTAGTAGAAAGGCAGCTTAGAAGAATATAGTAGGTAGAAGAAATTATTTAATGGTTAAGTTGATTCAAATACATATATTGATGACTCAGAGTAGTTATAAATTTGATATGGATAACCAGAGGAAATACCTTTCTTCTAAGGAAGGTGATCATTTTTTAAGAATCTCTATAGAAAAAGTGTTCTTATTTTGGTAAAAATGTAAAACTATGTCCATGGTTCATTTTACTACATCAAATCATATAAAAAGATATATCATTCTACTAATAACTGTCCATGTCTCCATTTTTATCCCATGTACATAATGTATTTTATTTTTGTGTGTTAATAAAATATATTCCAAATTCGTCTAATGTTTTGAGCTATGCAATAAATATGTTGGAGGATAACATTTCTTTCTCAGAACAAACAATATGGATGCATAACCACAGAAATAAATGGTTGTGTAAAATGTAAATTCATCAAGTGGAGTTTTGTACAAAAAACACACGGTTATGGAAGTAAGATGAAAATATAAAATTAATATTTAGTAATGATATCCCGACTTGTTTAATTATTTAATAAAATTGTGAGGAAAAAATTTCAAAATGGGTGGAAGAATTTAATAAACCATTTAACGAATTGATAAATCATTTTAAAGAGTTATTACTAATATTTTATAGTGTTATAATTATAATTATATATTTAGGTAATTTTTCAATAAAAAGGATAATGAATTATTACCAATAAAATTTGTTTTTTTTGCATTATGTGTTTTTATTTATTATTTTAAAAAAATAGAATAAAAATTTTACACAAATGGAAATGGATTTTCAAATAATCATATTATGATTAGCTTATTATGTATATTTTTTATTTTTCTAAAAATAATTATCTTTTTTTGAATTGTGAAAAAATAGATTCTAAAAGAAAATTATTTTTTTCAAGTATTGAATATTTTCAATACTTTAATATATTTATAAAAAATTATTTTGATGATTTTATAAAATAAAATTCATTTACAGTCTTTATAATTTATTTTATATATTAATTTAGATAAAAAAATTATTATTAAAATCATCTTATTATGAAAATCCATTTTTTATTAAATCTCAGGGGGGAATATTAAATCAAATTATTCCACTTCTTGAATTTAATCATAAAAATGGGTTCTATATTCCTAATCAAGTGTTCTAAATTTATTAAATATATCACTTTTATTTTTGTTCCTTATGAATAATAATGTTGGTAAATTTTTATGAGCATGGTAAGGGTATATCGTGTAATTAAATTAGAAAATAATATTATATGAGAAAATAATGACCCTACGATATTCGTTTATTTCATTATACGATTACATGTATCCCAAAAGATTCCAAAATAAGAAAATTTGGCTTTTTCTACCATTTAGTATTGATTTTTTACATTAATAATATTTATGTAATGTAAAAAATAACACTCTCTTGCTTTTTATATATTTAATATTTATGTGACAGAAATAACATAAAATAATACTATGTTTTTTAAGTGATTATATGAAATAAAAATGTTATTTTTTTATCATGTTAATTTTTTATAATTTCAATTGATTTATTATTTATTGTAAACACTTATACAACACCATTAGGGTATTTATTCAATTAATAGAAAAATAAAATAAAATATGATAGATTAATTAAATGTATTAAAATTTTAATAAAATAATATTTTCTAATATTTGTATGATAAATATAACACATTAGAGATCATTTAAATGATTATATTATAGTTTAATTTATATTTGGTTATTTTCAATGTAAAATTCATTGAGTAGTTCCAATAATGACATTAATGATATTTCATAATAAATATTTTTTTATTAAAAAATATAATTATCCTAAAAATAAAATATTCTTAAAATTTAATTGTATATTTTTTTAATATAAAATATTGTCCATTTATTTGTCACTTTTAATTTTATAGAATCTTTCCTAACTTCTTTAGGGTAAAAAAAATTAATATTATGGTACTTGTAAAAAATAGTTAATATCGGTTAAAACAAGAAAAAATTATGGTAAAAACATAATACGAAAATATTAAAAATGTATTGGATGAAATTATTTAGACCCATACACATACTATATTTTAATTATATCAATTTTCAATAATTTATCATTGAAAATTAATTTATATTAATTTAATAGTTTAGGTATTTCAATGAGTTCCCCTCCCATCACTTACAATAGGGTTCCACCTCTCATAATTTATTCACACATCAAAATCCTTTGGAATGGGCAAGATAAACCTAGTTAACTTATTTACATCAGTTTCCACTACTTATGAACCTTTGGGATTTCAAAAAACCATCCTAATAAATCATTTGATGTAATCCTTGTGAGGTTGAACGAAGGTGATGTATATTTCATTACCAAATATTTTAACATTTTTTCAACATAAAACTCATTTTAGTATTTTTTAACTATTATTAAATAATAAAATAACTATATTCTATATACTTTGGTGTTATTATTATAATTAGATGACTTATATCTATATTATATTCCATCAAATGGTAAATGAAATTGTCACTCATGTGTACGACAGACTACTGCCTCGCAAACCGATGTATTCCATTTTCAATCACCATCTATTATGGATGGTTATAATGATGTAATAAATTGATATATATTATTTTAAACACTTATTTATCCTATTTTAAATATAATATATCATTTAATTTCATATCTTTTTGTCCATTGATAAATGTAATGATGTTCATTTGTATGTGTTGATTACAACCTCCACAAAGTGATGTGGTTCTTTTTTTATAACAAAATCACATAGATAATTTATATAAGTGTATCAATAGAAATTAGAGTTTATTTATAATATAATAATAACTATTAAATTTTAAAATAATACTTACCATCATTCCATAATGATCTTTGAAAAATGAAAACATGACCATGGGTATATACGACCTACCGTCAACATGATTGTGATATAGATCATTTTTTATTAAAAGATTTCATAGTTTATTTTAAAAGTATAATTTCATCATAAAAGTTAAAATTATTTCATTATTATTATTCTATATATGATGAAATATTTAACAAATTGAACATAGTCCACCTACTAATGTCATTTTTGGACATGTGAGCTAAATATTTTCAAAGCGACTGATATAGACTTAATTGATAATGTAAATAAATAGAATTTATTATTAAATAAAATTAAATGAATAAGTTTAATTTGAAATGTTTATTAAAAATTAAAATAATTAACATATTTTTATTATGTTGTATGATATTGAACAAACATGATGAGTCATACCCACTTTAAGGGACACTTTAACTTAAAATCTTCTTCTAAATGTTTTAATGATTTATTTTCCAACTATTTTTTTCCTTATACATATTATTAAAATTAATTTATTAATTTATTTATATGGTAATAGATTAATAAGAAAACATTTTTCAAAATGTTCTTACAAATATTTCAAAAAGGAATATTTTTTTTCTTTTCATATGGAACTTTTTTACATTCCTCAAAAAAGAAAAATGATTGTCCTATTTTTATGTATGCGATATCAATGTATTTTCCCACCTTCATAATTGTTTTTTCATGTCTACACACCTCTATAAAATTTAATGTTTTCCTCAATTAAAAAATCTCATTCCCTTTATAATATGTATTTTAGTCTTAAAATTGATTTTTAAAATCCAGTGGTATTCTGATATCCAAAAGTGTCTTGTATATGTGTTCAAAAGTGTTTTCAATGGATTTAAGATTAAAAATGTCATGAACAAATTTATTTATTCATGATAGTGGAATGTTTTATTATAATTAATAAATTATAAGACTGATAAAATGTACATTAGTTAGTGAGCCTGATATTGCTTATTTTAAGGGTGAGACACGTTATATCTCCCTAATTCTTTGGGTAATGTCTTTTGTATTCAGAGGAATGGAAGAAGTGAACTGAATATTTTTCTCTAGTGGATTTAAATTGGTTCTAGTTATTTCAGAAATTATTTTTGAATATAATAATCTATGTCTCTAACAAGGGTTTCTATTTCCCATTATGGGTTTTAAAGGCTTCCTATATGTAAAAAGGTGTGTATATTCATGAGATTTTGATTTATTTTATAAAATGATTTATTTCATACAATAAAAGTGTGTTTTTAATAATGGTAAATATTTTACATATTTTCACGTATTTCCGTTGATAACAATAGTGTACCTTCTTTCATGACCACGACTAATATTTTTGTGTCCATCTCTCAATTTCAAATATCTTTCATGGGGTTTAGGGATGGGTTAGACCCTATTTGAAGTAATGTTTATATTAATGAAGATTTGATGTGAAAATAAAACATTAATCATTTTAAATGACTTATATTATCAGGAAATCATATAAAAATTACATGTGACCAATTATTCATATATGATTTTTTTAGTGAGCATTACACAGTACTTCTCTAAAACTCTAAACTGTAAAGATCCATGAAATGTTAAAATATTAATTTTTTAATAAAAACTGAAGATTATATATTTTTTATTTTCATGTCCTAGCGCATTGTATTAGTTCATGTGGGTATTATAGGGAATCCATAAATATAGTATTTATGTAATGATGAATATAGTAAGGATAATGGTGTTGTATACATTAATGTAAAAAATGTGGTGGAATGATGAGAGAATGATATTGGGAGAGTTAAAAAAAAGAAATTCAATGGCGTGGAACACATATCCAAACACCAAATATAGTATTAAATAGATGAAAATTCGATGTTGGGGGTTTATATTGAAATGATAAAATATAATAATTATAAAAACATAAATATATTCATTCTTCTCAGTGATAATTTTAAATATCATATGGAAATAAATAATATCATGGCTATTCAACAAAAATAAATGTTCAAATTGATGGATAATATTATAAGACAATTGATTAAGGAGAGTTCAATTATCAAATATCAATGAGTGCCTATGAATCTCAAGATGACATAGATAAGTTGGATAATGAGTGTTTGAGAATCATTAATGGAGAATCATGGAGATACAAAAAAATAATTTCATTACTTTCCTAAAAAGAATGATAATAACAAAGAGGAAATATAGTATTGGGAATGATAAATAACATAACTTGTTCATAGTTGAGGAGAATATTTAAATATACAGTAAAACCCTCCAATTTTATAATTTGATTTCCATTCAAAATTATTTTGTGGAATATCTTGTATCGCATATAACTAGTGACTATTAAAAACCACCATATATTATGCAATACATAATTAATGAGAATACATTGTTACAATAAAATGCAAAATATCATAAAGAAAATTTTCCAAAGTCTTAATCTTTTCATAAATAAATTGTTTATTAAAAATCATTATTTCAAATCAATATATTATTATTGTTGTTATTATTATTTTAAATAATAATATTTTTTTCTCTAATACTAATGAATTGAATAAATTTAATTTCAAGAACATAAATTATTACATTTAATGCAATTTTATTAATTTCATTTATTGTAAAAAAATTAATTTTTATAAAAATATATTTAAATATTATTATTATTGTCATTAAGTTAATATATTTTAATAAATATTGTAAAAAATGTTATAATTTATAAGAAAATATCATATAATTGAATTAATTTGTAATTGAATTAGAATAACAGTAACAACACTAAAAATTGAAAAATTAATTATTTCAATGAATATTTCTTCATTAATTTTAATTTTTTTATTTAACTGTTCAATTTGTAAATTTTAAAATTTTAAATTCATAATAGTAACCTAATATTTTGATTAAACATGTAATTATTATCTAGGGATTTTCTTTTTGAATTTCTTAAATATGTTTTTTTGGGATAATAGAAAAATTATCATCTATAGAATTACTATAACATTTATGTCCTAATCATTATATTAGAAATAACTGATAAATTATAAAACATATTTTCAGCCAAATATTTATTTAATGATTAAAATAATGAATTTGAAAATAAAAAGTTTAATATATATACTGATGTTTTACATTTTGAAACCTATTATATATTTTATATAGAAAACATATATTTTTTTGTTATTTTAATATTATTATCTACAAAAGTTACTAATCTATTTTTATATTTTTTTAAAATCAATAAACATTTATTTATTTCATAATAAACTAATAACATAATTAATATTAATCATATTATTCTTAAAAATTAATAAATTTGTTTTATGATTAAAATACTTATATTTCTAAAAGCAATTTCCACACATTTTTTATTTTATATTCAAGATAAATATTACCATTTTTTTAATGGAATGAAAAAAAATTGTTTCATATTTAAATAAGAATTTATTAATTAATTAATGAGTTTAATTAAATTTAAGTGTAAAAATATTTTACTACGATAAAAAATAGAAAACTAAGTAACAGAAAAAATAATGTAATAGTTTTAAATCAAGGGTTGATGATAAAAAAATTAAATAGAATTAATTTAGAGAGTGAGGTATTTCATACCCAGAACTGATATTATATTTTTTCAAAATTGGATCTACTTTCCATGAAAATAAATTTCCTTTTTTATATTAATAAACATAAATTTTCTAATTTTCCACTCATATCACATATAGAAGGACCCATCTACCAACATTATAAGGAATCACATAAAATTATTTTTACCACACATAATGATTTATATTTACATTATTAATGATCGAAGTCTATTTCGGGTATCTTCATATCCCAATAGATTTAAAAAATTCATTATTAACCAAAAAGGTATCCTTGAGAAGAGCTGATTTCTCCATTATATATAATATCCTCATATATTTTTTTTCATTTAACCTCATCATAAAACAAATATATATTTTTTTGTCCATCATTACTTTTATAGAAGATCAATATTATATTTTATGCATGATACTGTAATTTTCCAACCCTTATCACACACTCCCTGATCTATTTCCATAAACACATAAATTACAAATTATCGTCTACACCAACTGTAGATTTCTTGACATGATTATACCATAATTTCATGATTTGAATGAAATTTTTCTTCACACACATCCTAATTATATTTAGGTATTTATATTTATATAATTATTATAGATCCAATATTAACAAAAAAAATTTATTTCACAACAAATACACATTTTCTCCATTAAAAAAGAATATAATTATTTAACAATAAGACATTATAATCTTCTAAAAAACACTACATAATTTGAATTATTAAAAATATCATGTGTAAAATTTTGATTCATAACCCAGTATGTTTTTATCAAGAAAAATATTAATTAATCTAGAGAATATATAATGGTAGGAATAATATGTTTCAATTTTATGTCCAATGAATTAATCATATAATAAATAGAATAAACAATACATAATCCTCTTACCTAAAAATAATCTGTATTGGAAAAACAACATATGTCACACCAATAATTTTCCCCATTTCTATTGAGGGGATAACATGATCATAAACCATCAAAATATATATATTGTATGGTTAAACAATACATAGTCAAATTTTCAATCTAAAAAAACATCCAAAATTGATTATGAAATATAAATGTTATCAATAAATGTCTAATAAATAATTAGAATATTTTTTATATATGTTTAGAAAAATATAAAACTTTATTGATTAATGGTATTTGATTAATTCTATAATTTAACAAATTATTCGATGTATGGAGTGACTATTAATAGCCTTAAATTAAAGTAATCGAAAATATGGTACTCAAAAAGATATGTTGTTAGTGTAAATTATATACCATCTCATAATGCATGGTTAAGATTAGAAAAGGAAGTGATAAATAATATCCATGATATAAAATAATGTCACATAATCCATACATAGAGATAATTTTTATGGTTGAAAAAAATCCACGTGTAATGATGGAATCTTATAAGGATGTTGAAATAGTTAACAAACTTCATTATAAAATAATGCTTCAAACGGAATTTCACTATTATGGATCAGGAATTGAATTGATCGATACTAGGATTTCAATATCAAAATTTATAAATATGTTTATTTATTATAGAATAATTCAGGAAATATAAATACCATGAGAATAAATGCTTTTTATTATAAATATTAATATATTTATTTGTGAAGACATAAATTATTCATTAGAAAAAAATTTAATATTGATATAAAATAAAATCCTTAAAATAATGTTCAAAAGTTATATTGTAAAAGGTAAAATGAAATATTTTTATAACATTTCCTTTTAAAAAATAATGTCCACTAAGGGATCACTTAAAATGGAAGAAATTCTTATAAAACATTTTGGGTCTAAAAAATATTTAATTATGAATATAACCTTTTTAATGATTTCAAATTATGTTCATTGAAAAAAAATTGTAAAAATATTAATGAAATATTTTTTCTTAAAAAATAACCTACCCAATTAGAATTATAAAATAAATATAAAATATTCAGGTTGGAGAATCCAACCTTAGAAAAGATAATTTCTTAATGAAACATTATAACTCAATGAAAGCATATTTAATTAATCAATATCACATAAGGGAAACATACTCTATGAAGCAAGAAATATTTTAAAAGCATTTTTTACAGTAAATATGATAAAATTAGATAATATGGAATATTAAATTCAATGGTTGGAATGAAAAAACAATTTATATGTAATAAGTTTAATATATTTATCATAACTCAATGTATAATAATTGAGTGACCAAAAACACTTAAGAATGGGGTAACACATGAGTCAACAATGATTTAAAAAACATTGTTTATTTATATTAGTATAACAAAATAATTAATCAGAAATAAATTTTTATTCATTAATTGGATAGTTGATAAATAGAACAATATGTGATGTAATCATGCTTCATTAGATGTAACATGTATAGAAGAATAAAATTTAATAATATATAAATGCTTACCTATTTTCCTTAATTCAATAAAATACATTAACTTAATTAATCATAAAAATGTATATTTTAATATAATAATTCAAAACATTACTACTTTATTATTCATTTATATCCTTTAGTTATAGTAAACCTCTATACGAATTTAATTGTTTGTTACCTATTTTCAATATTGGTTGAATGTAATCACGATCGTTTTGAACTTGATTCTAAATAGTGGTGTTACCATTTAGTATTACCTCAAAGATAATTATTCTTAGATAAATATGGTTAATTAAATATTATTCTATATTTATTTACTATGTTATTATTTCAATCATTAGGGGTTTTTTCAATCATTAATGATTAATTTTGTCAACAGGTTGTTTTGATGATTCTTTGAATACAAGGGGTGTTTTCCAAAATAATGAGTAAACTTTTTATATTAATAATCACGAAAAAATTTAATAATTATTTAATTATTTATAATATAGATTAAAATAAATAAAATTATTATAGTTATCCATTATATAAATTTACATCAGTGTTCAACTAAGTTGTTAAGCCGATCAAAACATTAACATGCCATGATAAATGGATGATTATGTGGTGGTTTAGCTGTAAAATTACAGTAAATGAATGTTTATGATATATTTTAGTATTTATTATTATTGATTTATTAGAATTATAATGAATTACAAAAACAATATAACCTATAAAAATTTATTTCATAGTATAAAGAAATAATTCTTTTCTCTAATAATGCTCTTTTAGATAGTGGAATTTACCATGATTATATTATCTAAAATTGTCTATAGGATGAAAAAATGTCTCTAAATAACATTAAAATTTTAATTTAAATAAAATTTATCATTTAAACTGACTCTAATTTTATTCCATTTAAGTTGATAGTTAAAAGATAAACAAAAATAAATTGTTCTTTGGAGGAAATTATCTACATGTATGGATAGATGTTGGTTTCGTTTTTGACGGCATGAGGAAAATATGTACTATGGTTTATCATCTATAAATATAAAATATTCCATTATTAAAATAATTCAATATTGTGTTGAATATTAGGAGCTTACTTTTGTGGTTTTGAAGGAAATTTGAACTGGTTTTTTCATGGAGGTGGGAGTCCACACAATGTAGGAATAACAGTTTCATTTACCTTAATGTAAATGGGAAATATGGTTAATTTTTTTAAAATTAATTTAATAACATATTGGTATAATAATGGTACTTTTTTTCATTTTTTAATGTTATTTTTTAATTGTAGGTAAAATGTGTTCCTCAAACCAATATAAATGGAAAAGTAGTTGTGAGAAATTTACTCTTCATTACATGGATTATCACCTTTGCAAATGGATTTAAACCATTGATGGTTGGAATTTTGAGAATAAATGAACCTATAAAACAATTATATGAATGTGGATGAGTTTTTTGGGATGTTTTTTACCTAAATAAATGGATTTTTTATGGTTATAAATGAAGAGAGGCTGGCCCTTTTATAAGTGAAAATAGATGACATTTTTGTAAAAAACCATAAATTTTCAATATTCTGAAGTCACTCTCTTGAAATGTGGCTCCAAAATTGATTAATAATGTATATTGGAATATATAATGTCTATATTGACCACAAAAACAAATTAAATTCATTTTCTTATAATTTCATGGTTTCCCCCTTGGTTAAACCCTTGTTTCGTAGTTTTGATTTTAAGGATGTAACATATTAAATATGCCAAAAAAAATAAATTTATAAATTTAACATATTTTTTCATAATGAATTAAAATTTAAAATCAATTTTATAATATTAAATTTATTAAATTGTTAAAAATAAATATGAAAATAATAATCGTATAATTGATCAAATAAATTTTTTTTCATAAATTATCTTCTCTTTAAAATTTTTAAATTAGGTTATAAAATTTTATAAAACATGTTTTATAAATAATAAACACACTTATAAAATACTTTTAGGGACTATTAAAAATGGTTTATAAATTTATAATTCAAACCTATATACAAATAATTTCATCGAAGTCTTCTTACATATAAATATGGTATTTTCTATTACTAACCTAAAAACAATATTTTTAAATAAATTCCAATTGTTCATCTTAAAAACATATTATAGTGATAAATGCAAAAATAATTCCACAATTTTAACATTAAAATTCAAAAATTTAGTTATTTAAATTTTTTTTAAATGTTTTATAATGAAATATCATCATAGGAAAATAACTTTTTGTAGATTGTAAACACATATCATTCATATTTTCTATCATTTAATAATTAAAATCAATATTAAATGATTAAAATAATAAAATATATTTTTTCATAATTAATTAAAATTTTATTTAAATATAAATTCATATTGAATAAAAATGAAATATTTAGAGAAAATAACTCTTTATGTAAAAAATTAAAATTCTAGTAATTTTAGTTATACAAATTGAATATCATTCATATTAAAGTATTCCTATATTTTCATTGTTCATATATTTAAAAAATAATTTATTTATATTATTTCCCTCTAATTTATTTAATATGTTTTAATAGTCATGATTACATATTTATATTTTATCAAAATATATCGCTTATTCTTTTAACTTTAATATTGCAAGGGGGAAAGATATAAAACCCCTTATATTTTTTAATGGTAATCCTTTTTTAAAATCATGGGTTGTTACATTAATTCCCCCATAAATAAATTGTGTCATAACAATTGTAATAATTACTCTCTGATGAAATATGGTTCTGGTATTCAATATATATTTATAATTTGCGATATAACATCTAATATGGAATATACCATACTATCGTTGTATATATTAATTTGTATATAATTACCCAAACAATATTTTTCATTGATATAATCATATACCAATTTATATATATACCCTTATCATATATTCTTTATAGCATACCATTATGAACATCATTTTAATATATAATGCACCAAACTATAGTGAAATAAAATATTCCTTTAAGAAAATGCATTATATTTAACCATAGAATGATATACCCCAACTGTTTCTAAGTTCATAAACTAGTCAATATTTATCATAATCCCAAAAATGAGGTAAAAATCCCAAAAAATATCATTCAAATCTATTTTATTTAATTAATAATCAATTATAAGTATATAAATACTAACTAACTCAATAATATAATATTCAAAAAAACCCTTTATCAACACAAAATCAAGATTATTATAAATATTATTCATCCTTCAATCATGTGTTCCCCTATAACGCCCCAACATCAGTTACCTTTATTTGATGCTTTATTATATCAAATTGGCATAATACGAGGAATCATGTCCCGAAAGACCGATCAGTTTAGTATCATTGGAAACAAGATACATACATAAGTTCAACATTACAACTTGAAAAAAATTACAAAACCAATTTATTACATTAGAAACATCCAAGCCGCATAGATTATTCCTGCAAGTCACTCTTAACTAACATCTTCATATCCTAGGAAAATAAAACATGAGAAATGGGTGAGCTCAAACACTCAGTAAGGGAATGGAATACAGTAGATAGTAACATAAACAATAGGAATGGTGAATAATTAAAAACACATGCCTTTACAAATAATAATAATGAACAATTTATGGAAAAAATATGACCAGAGTAAATAATGCCATTATAAAAAATAGTCATGGGTTTTCTACTAGTAGAATAACCACATGAACCATCATTATTATTTTCATAACGAGGGAATGTATAATGCCAGACATTCTGAAATATCTTGTTAAGGAATCGCCCAAGATGTGTATAACTGATTTAGGCCTTGACCATAATCATATATAAAATAGGGAATGGACTCACCCAATTCCACATCTAATTGTCTCATGAGACCTACTGATGCACTGAGGAGCTGTAGTTGTCCCCACCCATCATATAATAAGTCCAATACATTCCTCGTATGAAAAGAATGAAACAATAATAAACATTTGTATTAAAACTATCATACAAAATGTATATACATTAACCATAAACCTTAAATGGTATTAAAAGAACACATCCACTGTCAAAAATATATTAAAAAAACGTCAATTCAATATGAAAGATTTGTATCATAGTAAATCAACTTCAATCAAGTTTAAAATCCATCGAAGGATGATGGCATATATGAATTGAAAACTATTTGAATGAAATATCTCTTTCTATTTTGAAACCTTTTAAGAGTCACATAATTATAAAATTAAAAATTTATTTGGATAATATTATTATAAGCTTGTAATGGAATCTTCGATGATGTGATAATGGTGGAAAATAGCTACACCCATGATATAACTTAAAAAAACATTTTTACCATAATTTTGTCGAAAAGGTCTTAAAGTACCTTGTTTGGAAATCAACAGAAAGATTCCATTAAAAATATATAAGTCCAAATAAGTGTATAAATGACATTAACCCATATTATAGTAAATAGTAAAAATGTTTTGAAAAACATTTTTAAGAAAACATAGATGTGGGTGATAAAGAGGTCCCAATAAGTACTTAGGTAAAAACAACCTCTAATAATAAAGAGATTGTGAAATTCACACATACCTTGTACATTTTCCCAGTCGAGGGTATGTTATATTATTTTATATTAGTTAAGTCATTGTTATTAAAATATAAAATAACAATATACATATATATGATATCATAAATGATCCTCTAATATTACATTGTTAATAATATTTCAGTTGTATCCTCGTTTTAGGGGATAACAGATTTGTTTTCCTTTATTTTCTTGGTTATGTAAGCTAGGATTCTTAGGGATAAGATTTATTTGATTCATATACAGAATTATATTATGTTCTTAAACATTATTTTTTTTTATAAAATGATAATTGTTCTTGAATGGTTACGATGGGGAAAATAATGTCACCGTGTTCATGGAGATGGTAATCTGTACATACACACGAGCGACAATATAAATATATTGATGGAAAGATCATATGTAATTGGATGGTATATGATATATATATAATAATTAACATTTTATATTTATTATTAAAAGTAGTTATACTAATTATTATACACATCCAAATAATGAAGTTTTTGATTAACAAATTACACCGCGACATGGAGACGGTAAGCCGTAAGTACGAACGTATAGTGACATTTTCATTTATAGGATGGATAGAATAATGAATATCGTTGAACCATATTTATTATAACATATCATTATGTATAAATAAATGGATTTATTATTTTGTTATAGAAAACAACAAAAAATGAGGATGTTGTAGAAGAAAAGAACGTAAAAGAGGTTATGAAACATTTACCTCTTCTTCAGGTTCTTCCTTTTGATTTGACGAAAAGGGCTCCATTGGTTGGATGTATGACCCAAATAAGGCCTATATGATGATGGTAGGAACGTTGGTAGGATATTTTATTAGAGGTTGACTGATCCAAATGGCTTTGGAGGTGTGTTTTTTTGAGAAGGGGAAGTTCCCTGTTATAAGAGAGGTGAGGGTCACTTTTGTAAAAGTTTAAAATATTATTCTATAATAAAGTTATTTTTAGTTTATAATGGCTCAAAAATAATTTATTTAAAGAATAAGGTGGTTATGGGTCCATAACCTCTCCAAAAATAGTTTTTAGATAGGTTAAGGTCACCATATTAACATTATCTCTCAAATTTAACTAATATATAAATATTTTGGCCTTTACCATGTCTCTTTGTATTTTTATATTTTATGGTTAACAAAATATAAATATACAACCAATAGAACCCAAAGTGGTTCATTAATAATATATATAACCTTATCTAAGACTTTTGGCAAAACAATATATTTTTATAAATATTATATCATTTAATAATATAGTATTTGTTTTATAAACTCAATTATCTGAATTTTGAGATTATGTAGTATTTGATTTTTTTGAAACCATTAAAACATTATCACTTCAAAGAAAATTTATTCAGAGAACAATAACTTGTCATCTTAACCTATTAAATTATTTTAATTCATCAAATGTTTCAATTTATATTTATTTTGATTTTTATGATATTAATTATTTTAATATTTTGTTAATAAGATTATTACTACATCATAATTGTGTCCTAAATATATTAACTTATATAATTTCTAAAAACAATAAATAAAATACTATTATCTAGGAAATATATTTATATTTTTAATGAATATTTATAGTTGAGTTTATATTGTGTTTAACCCTATATTAAAAATGGTTTAGTTATTAAACATTGAATGTAACTCTTTTAACTCTTCTTTAAATAAGTTAATAAAAAAATTCATAATCTAATCCAAGTGGATCAAAGGGGGTAATATTTTATTCCTATGTTTTTAGGTCTAATTATACTTATCCAATAGAATTATAACATGTGTTAGTGTAATTATGAAATCATTTTTATGCATAATTACCCAATTTACTTTTAACCATGGTAAATAAAAGTCAAATGTTACTATTCAAAAAAAATATTTTCAGCATATGGAACCAAATTTTACATAATTATATTAACTCTGCCTCTATGATTTTTAAATTCAACTAACATAAGTGGTAAAATTTTGTTTTATGCAAATTTACAAATGCTCCGAGGAGGTGGGTAAAAGGTGATAAAAAGTTCAATAAAATTTTTATATATCTAAACATTTTATAAAATGACTCCAACGAATTATGTTGACATATATAGGTATTATGTATCTATTTTAAACTAAAATAAATTTAAATAAAATGAATTATTATTTAAAAAAAGTTTGTTTTTAACCAATAATGCAGTGTTTTCACTATTCATCAAAAATTGAATGTTTTTCGAAAAATACTAAAAATTCACCCTAAGATAATTTTGATACTCTGAATTCAAAAATGAAGTCCATTTTGAAAAATAAAATTTATAAAATTTCGAAATGTGATTACTACTATTCATAGAAGTTAGTTTGATTGGTCGCGGTGTGTTAGAATCCCGAAGTTGTGTACAATGCAAGATATTACATTATCTAAAGGAAACATACAATGGAAGCTTGGGTGTTACATTTGTTCCTCTTTCAAATAATTTTATCCTCAAAATTTCTAGAATACTAATGAACAAAAATATTTGGGTGCTTCATCATCATAAGTCTCTCTGGTTCCCATGTTGTCTCTCACATCATTTTGTTTCTCCATAGATCTTTTACAAGACAAGTCTTTTGGTTTCTCATCATGTGTTCCCTGGTGTCAATAATTTTGACATGCTCTTCAAAATAACACAGATTAGGTTCCAATTCAATTTCTTCATAGGGGATTACAAGCGTTGGTTTAGGGATGTATTTTCTCAACAGTGATACATGGAACACATTATGATCTTTGGAGAGACTTGGAGGAATTTCCAAAGGATAAGCTACAACTCCATTTCATTCTAGAATTTAGAAAGGTCTGATGTACATGGGACTCAATTTACCCTTCCTACCGAAACGTATAACACACTTCCATGGATAAATCTTCAACAAAACAAGGTCTCCTACTTGAAATTCCAAATCCTTCCTTTGGTTAAAGGTATAGCTTTTTTTCCTATTTGAGGATGCTTTGATGTGGGTTGTGATAATCTTTACTTTTTCCATTGTTTCCTAAACATGTTTTGGGCCTACACATTTTCTCTCACCAATATCATCCTAACAATTTGGTGTGTGATATATATTTTCCTATAATGTTTTATAGGGGATATATGAATAGTTGAATGTAAGATATTATTATAATAAAATTCTACCATAGGTAAATATTGATCCAACATACCTTGAAAGTCAAGTGAACAAGATCACTATAAGTCTTCTATGGAATGAATAGTATATTCTGATTGTCCATCAATTTGAGGGTTGTAGGAAGTGCTCAAAAGAAGTTCAGTATCTAGGTATTTCTGAATACGTCTCCAAAATCTTGATTTAAAATGGGGATCATGATCAGAAAAAATCGATAGAGGTACTCCATGATGTCTTGAAAATCAATTAATATACAGCCTTGCTAAATGTTCAGGTGGTAAATCTTTACTTATTGCACGTAAATGTGCGGACTTGGTACAATGATCAATAATGACCCATATTGCATCATTTCATCTAGGTGCCTTTGGTAGCCCCGTGACAAATTCCATCATAATATCACCCCTTTTCCACTCAAGTATGGGAAAAGGATTCATGACTCTTCCAGGAAATTGCCTTCAGGCATTCACTTGTTGAAAAACTATTCATCTTAACACCAAATCAGTAATATCCTTTGTCATGTTGCCCCACTAATAATGTTCCTTCAAATATCTATAAATCTTGGTGCTCCCAGAGTTTATAGATAAATTTTAGCAATGAGAATCATCCAAAAATTCCATTTTTAAATCTGTAATATCAGGAACATAGAGACTCTTCCCAAATTTCCAAATTCCATATTTATATATGAAGTCACCCAAACTCCCATCATTTACAGCATTAATATTTTTTGAAACTCCACATCATTAGTCTTATAACTCATTATCCTTTATAGTAAAGATTTTTTGGAAAACATTTAAAAAATTATTGATGTTTTACCTTCCATGGTTATTCCCTTATCCATATTTACTAGATCCTTGAAAATATGATCTCTTTCAACTCTCATCTTGTTCAAAAATCCATTTTCCTTTCTACTCAAAGAATTTACCACATCATTTTCCTTCCCCAGGTGGTAGTGTATAGTGTAATAATAATCATTAAGAAGTTCAATCCATTATCATTACCTCATGTTGAGTTCTTTCTATGAGAAAATATAGATCAATCTAATGTGAACAATAAAAATCTCACATTTTTTACCATAAAAATAGTGTCCCTATATTTTCAGAGAAAATATTACAGCTGCTAACTCAATATCATGAGTTGGAGAGTATATATCATGAATTTTTAGCTGTTATGAGGCATAGACAATAACTCTATCATTTTTCATAAGGACACAACCATGTCCTTTATTTAAAGCATCATTTTAAATAACAAAAACATAATTCCCTGATGGTAGAGTCAAGATTTGGGAATTAACTAATATTTACTTCAGTTATTCAAAACATTCTTCACACTTTTTTTTTCTAAAAAAATTTAACCCCTTTACATGAGAGATTGGTTAATGGGTTATCCATCTGGGAAATTTTCTGGACGAAACATCGATAATAACCTTGTAAACCAAAAAAACTATGTATCTCAGTTATACTCATTAGTCCTGGATATTTTTGGATTTCTTTGGTCTTTGAAGGATCAACATAGATTCCATCCTTAGAGAAAATATGGACAAAAAGGAATCTACTTAAGATAGAATTCACACTAGCTAAACTTTCTATATAATTCATTTCTTTTATGAGTATTTAGAAATAGGAACATGTGATTTTCATGATCATCATAGATTTTGTATTATACCAAGATATCATCAATAAATACCACTACAAAGTCATCATGATATTCTTTGAGAACACTATTCATTATATCCATGAAGACAGAAGGTGTATTAATCAATCCAAAAGTCATTACTGTAAACTTGTAATGCCCATACAATGTTTGAAATACTGTTTTCGAAATGTATTCCTTATTCAAAAACAATTGATGATATCTAGATAGAAGGTCAATCTTTGAATGTTATGGAGTAACATGAAGCTGGTCGAATAAATCATCAATGTGAGGTAGGGGATACTTTTTCTTTACTATTAAAACATTGATCTCCCTGTAGTGAATTCATAACATCTTATATTGGTCTTTCTTCTTATCAAAAAGGATAGGGTCTCCCCATGGAGAAACACATGGGTGAATAAAAACCTTATCACTCAATTCCTCTAGTTGTTTCTTTAGTTCCATTAATTCCACTGTGGCCATTCAATAAGGGGCCTTTGATTGGGCCTTGATCCAGGAATTAAATAAATGGAAAACTCAATTTCTTATTTGGGAAGATGTCTAGGTAAATCCTCTGGAAACACATCAACATATTCCTACGCAATTGGTATGTCCTCTATTCGAATATTCTCTTCCTCATACATAATTATTTAATTCACATCCTCCCTAATAATAGTATTTAGTAGAGCTACTAGGGGGTGTAGATGATAATAAAATGGTCATGTTTACGGTCTAAAGATTAGGTACTCCTTATCATCATCGAGAATTGTAACCTCTTTCTTATAACAATAAATTTACACAACAATGTCCAAAATTCAATCCATATCAAGGATTATATCAAATTAAATCATGGGTATGATGATTAGATCAATAGATAAATATCATTTATATGCCTTAATTAGGAACGATTCACCAATATTTGTTGCAATGATACTTCCCTTAAGAGTTTGACTGACAACTACCTTGTTAAATCAAATTGGAAATATATAATTTTCTTATTAAACTGTAATGATATGAAATAGTGTGATTATCAAGAATCAAATAAAGCATTGTCTAAATATGAAGAAACCATTAAATTGCGTGCAACCACGTCTTTCACAGTTTCAACCTTAGTAGAATTGATCACATATGTTCAGCCTTGATCCCCTTGTCTTTTCTGAGGAATTTTTCCTTGAAATGTATGACATTAATTTTCATAATGTGACATCTCCCTATAATTGTAGAATTAAACATTGATAGATTCATTCTTCCATTTACATTCACTGGAACGATGGACTTTCAATCCACATTTATAGCATACTACTTTTTCTTTTAGACAGACACTAGGGTGCTTCCATCCAAAATTATCACAGGGTAGAAATTCAACTCTTCCCTTATTCCCTATTTCCTTATTTCCTTTCATATACTGTTCAGTAGATCTCTTCTTCTCTTTCTTTGCTTTAAATTCTTTAGACTTAGAGAATTTTTTCTATCTTGATAGAACCTGAGAAAATATCTTTATACGATGAGAAGGATTTTGATACTAATGCTCGATGGAGAAATGGTTTTAACCCATGAAAGGAACAATCACTCTTACTTATAGGGTTAAATATTTAATCTACAGTATGCCTTGCTAACCTAGTAATGTTATCCTCATATATTGCGACATTCTCATCCTCCATATGCCTCAGACTTTGAAATTTTCTTTCCATATTCACTCGATGGTCACGAGGAAAGTATTATTTTATGATAATCTCTGTAAACTCCCTCTATTCCATGTTCGATAATTCTTTATCTTTCATTGTGTTTTGAATCAAAGATCACCATTGATCTATATATCCCGTGAGGAGATAAAATTCCATGAAAACTTTTTCCCTTTCACTACTCCCCAAATAATAAAATATTTTTTTATGGAACATATCCATTGCTCAGCTACAAATGGAATTATACTCCCATTTAATGTTGTTGGTTGTTGCCTCATGAAGCAGTCTAACATTGATCCTCCACATTGTGGATCAGGGTGTTCCATATGGGTAAGGTTATTATTCATAACCTGAGTGAGTTGGTCCAGTATGGTGATAAGCTGGTCAGAACCAATTGTATCACCAGCTCCACTATAATTTTCTTTAGTAGGAGAGAAATCCCTACATGGATTATGTGCATTGATACAATTTCCATTTCGTCAACTAGGAACCATTTCTAAACAATGGAATATAGTAGATTATTTTATGAATAACAACACCTAATTACAAACTAGTAAAACACATGACATAAATTGAAGAGTTTAAAAATATAATACATAATCAAGGAGAAAATTCTTTGAGGTGGTATATACATATAAATCTTTCATAATGGTTTTTAAAGAAAATAATAATTATCCTAAGCATATCCCTTACTAGTGTCGTAACCAAGAGTACAACAAGACCCATTGTCGTGCACTAGTTATCATTTGAGTCTAGCTCAAATAGGTATTTTCAGGTTTTACCCCAAGGTTCATCAGTTCCAGAGCTGCCTCTACCTGCTCGTATCCAAACAGGAATATATTGCTTGTAAAACTCACAAAATCTCTAAAATATCAAAATTTTAAGAAGTTCTTCTATACTAATACTCAAATTCTATCTTAGGGTAATGTTCTCTAATCAGTTTTTTTTCTAAATCTAGTTTCCAAGGTTTGTATAAAACATTCTCTGACACCAACTGTAACATAGTGACCCCAGTTACCCAGAGTTAGTCCTTTATTAAATAACATTGGCTTAAAAATAGTGAATGAAGTACCGAAAGACTGATTAGTTTAGTAATATAGGAAACATGATACATACATAAGCTCAACATTACAACTTGAAAAGAAATACAACATAAATTTATTCCTTTATAAACATACAAGCCTCCATGATTATGCTAACAAGTCACTCATAATTTACTTCTTCATATCCTAGGAAAATGAAACCTAAGAAAGGGATGAGCTAAAATGAATAGTAGGCGTAATAAATAAAGCAAAAGATAACATAAACACTAGGCATGGTGAATAATTAAAAACACATGCCTTTAAAAATAATAAAGATGAACACATTATGGAATGAATATGAGTAGATTAAATAATTCCATAATAGAACATAATCATGGGTATACTACTAGTCAAATAACCACATGAACCATCATTATTATTTTCATAATGAGGGAATGTATATTATCAGACATTCTTAAAAATCTTGTCAAGGCCTCAACCAAGACATCTCAAAATTGTTTAGGCCTCTGTAAAAACCATGTATCAAATTCATAAAGGCCTCATCCAATTCTCTGTCTAATTGTCTCATCAGACCTATCAAAGAACCAAGGAGCTATAGCAATCTCCAATCACCACATACAAATTCTATTACATTCCTCATATGAAAAGGATGACATATAACATAAACATTCATATAAAAAAATAGCATACGATATGTCAATACTTTAACAATAAACCATGAATGTTATAAAAGTAACACATCCACATTCAAACGTATCATAAAGCCTTAAATTAAATATGGATGATTTTTATCATAAAAAATCAACTTCAAAAAAGATTAAAATCCATCAAAACCTATTGTCATTGATGAAATGAAAATTATTTGAAAGAAATACCTCTTTCTATTTTGACACCATTTAAGAGTCACATAATTAGAAAAGAAAAAATTTATTTTGAAAATATTCAAATACACTTGTAAGGGATGCTTAGATGATGTCATAATGGCAGAAAATTACATCACCTGTCATATAAGTTAAAAAAATCATTCTTACCTTAATTTCATCGAAATGTTCATAGAGTACATTATGTTGAAAACAACAGAATTATTCCTTCCAAAACATATAAGGTCTACTAAAGGTATAATTGACTTTACCCCATAGTCTAGTAAATAGTAAAAAAATAGAAATACATTTTTAAGAAAACTTGGATTTGGATGATAAAGATATCTTTGTAGATACTAACATAAAAACAAATTTGGATTATAATGAGATTGATAAATTAACCCTTACCATGTCTTATTCCTTGGTAGAGGGTACTTTAACCTCTTATATAATAGTTAAATCATTTTTATTAAAATATACATGAAATATATAAATAAATATTACACCATATATGATCCTCTAATATTGCTTTGTTAATAATATTTTAGTAGTATCATTGGTTCAGGTGTTAACTGATTCATTTTAGATTATTTACATGGTTATGTATACTATGTTTGTTATGAATAGGATATATTTGATTCATATAAAAAATGATATTATGTTCATAAACATTATTTTTAGTCATCATATGAAAATTATAATTTAATGGTTACGATGGGGGAAATGAATATCATCGCTTTTGTGGAGACGGTAATCTATACGCACGCACAAGAGACAATATCATTATATTGATGGAGAAATCATATGTAACTGGATAGTATATCATATATAAAAAATAATTAACATGTTATATTTATTATTTACATTATTTATACTCATTATTATACCCATACAAATATTGAAGTGTTTGAATAAAAAATTACACCACAATGTGGAGACGGCAAGTCGTACATATGCACGTATGGTGACATTGTCATTTATAGGATGGATAGAATAAAAAATATTGTTGTACCATATTTATCATAACATCGCTGTATATAGAAAGTACTAGATTAATTATTTTGGTATGGAAATAACAATGAAATTGGAAGTGGAAAAAGAAAATAACATGGAAGAGGTGATTAAATATTTATCTCTTCTTTGTGTTCTTCCGTTTGATTTGACAAAAAGGGCTCCTAAGTTTGGCTTTCTGAGCAAAGGAAGTCCTCTAAGATGAAGGTATTAATTTTTGGAAGATATTTTTTTAGAGTTTGGCTAAGCCAAATGGATTTTTAAGTGTGATTTTGAGAGTAGGGGAAGTTCCCTTTTATAGGAGAGGTGAGGGTCCCTTTAGGAAAAGCATGAAATATTATTTTATAAAAAAATCATTTTCGGTTTCTAATGGATCCAAAATGATTTATTTATAAGATAATGTGGGTATGGGTCAAAATCCTCTCAAAATATAGTTTTAGAAAAGTTTAGGTAAATATATTAACATTATCTTTTTGATTTAACTATTAGTTAAATAGTTTGACATTTACCATATCTCTTTGTATTTTTATATTATATGGTTAATAAAATTTCAATAAACTACCAAGAGTAACCCATGTGGTTAATTATTAATATATATAACATTAAATATGTATTTTTTTCAAAACCATCTATTTTTATGAATATTATATCAATTAATAATATAGTATTTGTTTTAAAAACTAAACTATGACAATTTTGAAACTATTTAGTATTTGATTTTTTGGAAATCCATTAAAACATTATCACATAGAATTAAATTTATTTAACCAATAAATAAAATGTAATATTAGTATATAAATTTTTTGGAATTCATCAAAAGTGTCAATTTACATTTATTTGGATATTTATTATCCATAATCATTTTTATAATATTTCTTCTAACCAAATTAACTGAATAATACGTAATTTGTTAATAATGTATTGTATAAATAATGTGATTTTCCAAATAATAACCCCTGAGAGTTTCAAACCATGATTATAGTTAGTCCACTTTATTATACATCATGTTTTGATCGAGTGAGTACTATATCTTCACATTTAATGGTTATTACCCCAAAGTACATTTATGACATATTCTACATCCACTTATATTTTCTAGATTAGGATTAAATTACTATAAGAACAATATCATATCGACTTTATAATTCTTTTGGAGATTATTTTATGTTTTGAGATAACCCATATTTTTATCGTAGTGTTTTCAAAAATGTTTTCTTTCCCAATTAGATAACAAAATAAATATTACTTTGACATCCATAAAGGCTTATCTAAACATTTGAAATAATGGTAAAACATATTTCATAAATCCTTAAAGTCCTTTTAATTCATAATATCTAACAAAATAATCTCCAAATTTACTAAAAACCTACTATAATACTAACAATGGAACCCTGGAACCACTCTCCCAAATTCTATTCCACAAATAGAATTTTCTCATATTATAAATGAAAAAACCTATAGATTCCCACCCGTAACTATTAAATAATTACATTCAATAATGAAAATATTGCATTACATAAATTCATAAGACCTTTTCTTTTTTATATCATTAGATAGTTAATACAGGTCATAAAATAATAATTCTCTTGAATTTTTCAAATAATGGAAATTTTTCCACTCAATTAGAATCAACTTAATACATAATTAGGCTTTAACATCTTTCACAAATTCACTACACAGTATATAATATTATACATATAATTTATAATTTGTTCATTAAAAACCTATGTAAATGGGAACATATGAATTGGTGAGCTAAAATTCTTAATAAGGATAAAAATAAGTGATGAAATTCGGGGATGATAAGTGAGCATAATATGACAAGAAATATTTTGGATAAAATATATATTGAAAAGTAATTACACAATTTATTTTAACTGAATTCATAATACATCAATAGTTAAAAATGGAAAATAAAAGATCTTATAAATAATAAAAATAATGTGTTCTTTAGTGATGAAAATTATAATGTTGACTATCTAATTTGATACTGCAAACAATTAAATATTTATTCTTTTCATCTTCATATCTTTTTAAAAGCCCTTTGTCTAGGTGATATCTTTTTCTAGTAAGGCATACACAAAATACGCAAATATGTTTGTCTCGAGAAACCAATTGATTCATCGATGATATATATAATTTCAATATCCACTCGTCACTTGTTTAAGGGAAATGTTTTTTGTTAGGTAAGGGTAATAAACATTACTTAATCATCATGGACAATAATAATCTATATTGTATTAACAAAAAATATAACAACAATACTTTTCCTTATATTAATAAATGGGATTCCCTGATCATAACGCATACCATGAATAAAGGATGATGATTAAAAAATATTTAGTCAACTTACCTGAGTAGTCAATAAAGACCCCTATTATATAAATAATATAATGATATTAAATAGTTCCCAAATACAAAAATGGAATAACTTTCTATGAAATCATCCCTCAAGAGAAAACTATATAGAATAATGTTTATGGATTGGAAAATAATTTCTTCAATCAATAAACATATAAAATCTATGTTAACACTCTATAATCAAAGTTATGGACAACATTGTACTGAAAAATAATATTTTTTAGATGAAATGATATGCATATTCATGATTATTGATTAGGAATCGTAAAGGTAGTGGTGGATCATATCATTAATAGAAAAAAACATAACATAATATATATAAGGAAATAAGGTGGATTGTTTCAAAGGTAAAAGTCCATACACTTACAAAGTAAAATAAGAAGGGCTTTTAAATAGATGAAAAATATTCTGACAAATGAATTTTTTGAACTGTATCACATACATAGGGATCATGAATCACGTTTTTTGAAATAGCATGTTAAATACCGAAAATTATATCTTTTATTATTAATTAGGGGATAAATTATGTAACAAAAATCCCACTATTACAAATACTTTTGAATATAAAAATAGAAAATGGAGTTGAGAACATAAAAGATATTTTAGAAAATATTTTAAATACTGACATATAATACAATATTATATGTCACTTTCAAAATTATATTATAAAAGTGTGATGTGAGATATTTTTTAAAAAATAACTTTTCAAAAAAAAACTCCAATAACAGTGCTTGGATGAAGTCATAAATGTTTACATATAAAATTATGACCCTAAAATAAAATATTTAATTATGAAAGTATAATTTTAAATAATATGAAAAGACCTTTGATAAAAAATCGCATTAAAAATAATTATAAGATATTATTTTACCAATACATATTTTATCACAAGAGTTGTATCTGATACCATATAAAATATTAGGGTGGGGAAAAATAAGCATGGAAAAGAAAATTTCAAGATAAACTATTATAACTAAAGAAAATGGGATTTCAGTTTTCAATATCCCTTATAGGAAGCATACTCAATAAAGCATGAAACACTCAATAATAGTTTTATATGGTAAACTTTTATTCAAAAAATTAAATAAATGGGAATAATTTACCCCAATTAAATGAAATTACTTTAATAAAATGAACCCGACTCAATAAAAAAACTGACATATGAAAAAACACTAATGACTCGGCTAACACTTTTGTCTAATGTCATTTCATGAAAAAATTAAATTTTACCCAGTATATAAAAATAACTACATGTAAATAATGTATAAATCCGGCATGGAATTGTAAATGAATAGAGCACCATACAATTTAAATATGGTTCATAACATGTAATATTTATTAATGAATCATATTTGAAATGAGGAACATTATTACGAATTGTCCTCACTTCTAAAAACATTCTTCCAACTCCTAAATCACAAATAGAAATATATAAATTACATAATTATTAACCATAATCAAATATTTTTCAATGTATTAAATTATTTATATTCATTATCTATATGAATTTTCGTTAGTTATTTAACACTTTCAATTTCATTATAATTAATGTTGATAATTCAAAAATAGTTCCATAACAGTGGTTTCGTTATCCATTCATGTCCAAAATTTATTCACTCCTATGTCATAATAGGTACTAGATTTTATGTCTAGTAATTACTTAAAATTATATTTTCATATTATTTTGTAGTTCTTGTTGTGATATTTAATGATGAAATTGGAAATGACTAGGTTTTGATGAATCTTAATGAAGGAAGAGTGTTATCTTTAATAACCAGTTAAATTATTATATTACCATTATAAAATAATAAAATACCTTTATATTTATTTAAATCAAATATTACTGTAAATTTATTTTATATTTTCATCAATGATATATATATATATAATTATTAATGTAATTGTTTAGAGTAAATAAAATATAGACATAAAAATATTAATGTATGAATATATGGGGGTTTAGTTATAAAATTGTTATACTAGAAGAATATTGATCACATTTAGGGTTTATTATTGTGACATAAAATAATTATAAATAATTATAACAAGATGATATGTTCTATATAGTAATATCATTGTTTGAAAAGATCATTTTTTAATCTTATAATGATCATTCATATTGTTGAATTTACAATGATCGATTATTTATAATGTAACATATATGATTTCTAATTTTTCATTCACAGACATTAACAATTTAATAAAAATATTATTTATCCATTAATCCCATTCTCATGAATATTCTTATATGGTATTTGTGATAATAAAACCAAAAATCAACCATTCCATGGAGGTATTAGTCCACACTTATTACTAGTACAAATAAGGAATATTTTATTACTATGATTGGAGATTATATGCACAAAGAAAATCAATGAAAATAAGAGCGTGATTGAAATCTCTATGCTTTTATTTTTACATGAAAATCTTTGATAAAAGAATTATTTTTTGGCACTTAATGACCCACAGATAAAATGATGTACTACATTAGTGTGTTATTAAAATTAGATCACACTATAATAGTAAAAATATAAAATAATGTTGAAAATATATAAATTAATTGAAATAAAATTTATAACGCAAATACAAAAAAATATATAATATAGACATATCATACATTTTTTTTGTACAATCACATGTGTAATTATATATCATACTAAACATTAAAAAGTATGAATGATTCATTTTCATTGGACACCGACCCAATTTCATGGTATTTGTTGCTGAAGAAACCACCCCATCACAATAACATGACTGAACCTGAGTAAGAAAAACCAATATTATATTATTAAGAATATAATGAAATAAATTAGACACAAAATTTCAATTTTAAACACATAAAATGTGCCTTGTGTAACACCAAGAACATCGTGTATCATAATAGGATATGTTTCATTATTAATTTTCATAAAATTACTTTTTTTCATCAAAATAATGTTCTCATTAATTGGAACTAATATGTCGTGATAAAAAAACTCTCTAATGATTGGAGCCAATTCAAGAGGACTTAATTTTTTCGAAAAATCCCTTAACCATCAAACCATTTCTCATTCATCTTCATAAATTTTCTCTATTACAAGTATCTAAATATTTATCCTATAAAAATGATTAAGATATTAGTTATTTAATATGATATAAAATGATAATAAAAAATATGAGATCTTTTTGTCAGTTTTGGAAAAGTGATGCATACTTTTATCTAAAATGGAACTTATATATTGAAAACAAGGACTTAGATTCATACCAACCACATAGTGTGTTGGGTTTACATGTGGTAATTATATATATGTCAAAAATTATTTATAGATTATTTTCTTAATTTTTACAAAAAATTAGATAAAATATTCTATGATTTTTATATTTGATTTTTGTCTTAAACTAAAATGAAATTTTTTATTCAAAACACACACTTCATGTCTTATCGACTCCATCATGTGATGGATTGATGTATGGTTAATTACAACAAGTGAAAAATGAATTAATTTCTATTTTTCTAATATTTAATTACAATCTATGATACCTTGCTCGGTTTTGGATATTTGTTGTTGGATTTAAACTAAAATGGATAATTTATATATTGAAATTGCACACCTGATGTCATATCAACCACATTGAGAGTCATATTGATGTGCTATCAATCTATATATCTCATAAATGAATTATGGAATGTTATCCTAATATGAGAAATCAATATTAACTTTTTCTGGATATTGTCTATTTGATGTCACTTTTAAACTAAAAGTGACCTTTTAAATTGAAAACATATACATCAAGTTATATCAACAACATCATGTGTCGCATTTATGTGAGGTCATTTCCTATATGTAAAAAATGAATTATGAAGTGTTTTACTAATGTTTGAAATCAATTAGGATACTTTTTATTAGTTTTGGATATTTAATTTGTGTGTTAAACTAAAATGGAATGTTTTTATTTAAAATTGATCTTTTATTCATATCAGCCACATCATTTGTTAAATTGTTTTACGGTCAGTTTCTACATATGACTAATGAATTATGGATCTCTACTCTCATTTTTTTATAAATAAGATCTCATTTCCTTGGTTTTGGATATTTGATGTGTTTTTTAAACTAAAATGGAAATTTTGAATTGAAAACATGTACATTGAGATATATAGACCACATCATGTGTTGGATTTATTATCTACTAATAACTACAAGTGAAAAATTAATTATGGATCATTTTTCTAATGTTTGAAAATAAACTGATCTTTTTTTCATAGTTTAGGCTATTTGAGGTGATTTTCAAACTAAAATGGAACTTTTAAAATGAAAATATGAACTTCGAGTAATATAAACCACATATTTTATAGGATTGATGTGAGATCAATTCATATGTGTTAAAATTATTTATGGAACATTGACTTAAATATTTAAAATAATCTGATCTCATTTTCTCTATTTTTCCTATTAGATGCGCATTTAAAACTAAAATAGAACTTTTATATTGAGATAACTAAAATAAACTCATATTAACTACATCATGTGTCATATTGACATGCGATCAATTCCTATATGTGAAAAAATAATTATGGATCATTATTCTATTGTTTAAGAAAAGCGAGCTATTTTTCTCAGTTTTGGATACTTGATGTGACTTTTATGATAAAATGGCACTTTGTTTTGAAAAAAAATCACATTAAGTCATATCAACCGCATCATGTGTATTATTTTTGTGTGGTCAATTCGAAATTATGAAAAATTAATTATAGATATTTTTCCTAATGTTTGAGAAAAATTTGAGTTTTTATCCTTATTTTTTTCTATTTGATGTTTGTTCTAATCAGAAATGGATCATTTTTGTTGAAAGCATGATATTTGAGTTATATATACCACCTATTATATTGTATTTATGCTTTTTCAACTACTATACATAAAATATGTATTCTGTATTATATTATTATTGTTTGAAAATAAATTGAGCTTATATTATCAGTTTTTTCGATTTGATGTGTTTTTTGAAATAAAATAAAACATTTGTATTGAAAACAAGCACTTAAATTAATATTGATTCAATTTTTTGTCATGTGGATTTATAATAATTCCATATATGAGGAAAATTAATTTTGGATAGTCTCCCTATATTTTCAAAACAATATGATCTTGAATGCTCATTTTTTCCCTTTGATGGACATTTTAAACTAAGATGACCCTTTTGTATTGAAAACATTCACTTCATGTCATATCAACCATATCACGTGTTTAATTGACTTAAAGTAAATTTATAAACATTAAAAATTAATTATGTAACATTATAATTAACATTTAAAATAGTCTAAGATTTTATTATTGGCTTTGGAAATTTGATGTGTTTTTTAAAAAAATGAAACTTTTGTATTGATAACATGCACTTCAAGGCATATCAAACACATTATGTATCATATTGATGTTCATTCAATTTTTACATAAAAAAAATTATTTATGAATTTATTTACTAATGTTTTAAACGAATCAGCGATATTTTTCTCATTTTTGTCTATTCAAAGTGTTTTTAATCTAAAATTACACTTTTGTATTAAAAACACACACTTTAAATCGTATCGACCAGATCATGTATTGTATGGATGTGTAGTCATTTCCAACAAATTAAAAATGATTTATTTATCACATTACAAATTTTTTAAAATAAATCATGCATTCTTTCTCATTTTTTTCTATTTAATGTCAGTTTTCAACTGAAATGGAATTTTTTTAATAAAAATATTGACATTGAGTCATATTGGCTACATCATGTGTTATAAAGAAGTAAGATTAATTAGGACACCTGAAAAATGAATTATTTATTATTTGTTAATGGTTTTAAAATAATATGAGATCACTTATATAGTTTTTAAAATTTATAGCATGTTTTATACTAAAATAGAACATTTTTTTTGAAAAAACAAATATCAAGTCATACATACCACATCTTTAGTTACATTGATATGGAGTCAAATACTATATGTGATAAAACAATTACTATTTTATCCAAAATATTGAAAAATAAATGAACTACTTTTCTTGGTTTTTTTCTATTTGATATTTGTTTTAATCTGAAATGGATCTTTGTTAAAATAAGCATTTTGAGTAGTAAAATCCACATTGTGTGTTAGATTGATGTGATGTTAATTAATACATGTGAAAGATTATTTATGAATCATTTTCCTATTTTTTGAATAAAATATGATCTTCTTTTCTAATGTATGTATATTTAATATGTGTTTTAATATAAAGTAGAATTTAGTAGTCAAAATGTTCACTTCGTCTTAAATTTATCACATTATGGGCTGGATTAAAGATATTTGAATTCCAACATGGGGAAAGTGAATTATTGATTGCTGTTCTAATTTTTTAATATAATCTAGTATTTTTTTCTCAGTTTGTGATATTAGTTTTCTGTTTTTAACTAAAATTTTACTTTTGTACTGAAAATAAACACATTGAGTAAAATAAACCACGTCATATGGTATATTTATGTGTGATCCATTACTACACATTAAAATTTAAAATTGGATCATTTCCATAATTTTTTCAAAAAAAAATATGTGTTTTTTTCCTCTAATCTTGAAATGTGACATGCATTTTAAAATGTGGAGGATGCATTTTGTTTAATAAAAATCCATGAATGATTTCTCATTATTCATCTATGAAGAGTGTTTTAAACTATGATTCCACTATTATAATGAAAACATTCTTTTCGAGTCATACTGACCCCAGAAGGTGTCAAATTGATGTGTGGTTGATTTCTTTAGGTCCAAAATGTATTATTGAAATATTTTAAAATATTTGAAATCAATTTGACTCTTATTACTAGGTTTTCTATTTGTGATTAATTTTAACCTAAAATGATAGTTTTATATGAAAACATGTACTTTGAGTCATATCAAACATATCATGTGTCATATTATCATGCAGTCAATTCCAACACATGGAAATAACATTTTGATCATTTTTTCTAAACATTGGAAAACAATCATAGAAAATTTTCTCATATTTTGTGATGTGGCCTTCGTTTTATACTAAAATTGAAATATTGTATGTAAAACATGAAAATTGAGTTATATCATTCACATTGTGTATTGGATTGATGTGCATCCAATTTGAACACATCACCAAGTAATTGTATATAATTTCATAGATGAATGAAAATAATATGTAAATGTTATCTCAGTTTTGGCTATTTGATGCATGTTTTATTCTAAAATTACACTCTTGTATTAAAAACATAATTTTTGAGTCATACTAACAACATCTAGTTTCAGATTTAGGTGTAGTTGATTACAACACTTGAAAAATGAATTATGGATTATTTTCCTAAATATTAAAAATATTATACTCATGTTTTCTTAGTTATGGATATGTGAAACATGTTTTTAACTAAAATGGCAATTATTTATTAAAAACATGCTCTTCTAGTCACACAAAATATATTGATTATCTAATTGATGAGTGGCCAATTCATACAATTCAAAGAATACTTATTGGTCTATTTCCAAATGTATAAGAAAATTAATTTTTTTCATGGTATTGATCATGTGACATATGTTTTTAACTAATTAAAAAAATACATATAATAAGTATATTGTAATAAGAAAAAGAAAATTAAAAAAAAACTTTAATATTTTATCATAAAATTAACAATATTAGTAGTTTGAAGTCACCTCTTCAAGATTTCTAAATACATTATGGCAACATGTGTTCTAGTCATTCATTTCTAAACAAATTGATTTCTTCCATTTTAATTCTACTTGAGAAAAATTTGAAAAATAATATATTTCATTTTGATACAAATGCATCACACCCAATTAATAATTATAATGTAATACCCCTTACTGTATAACAAATATAGAAGTTAATCTCCTAAATTTGATCTCTTCCAATATTCTGACAGTATGTACAATTCTCACTCACATATAAACAAATTTTATATTACTATTGAGTATTTATATAGTTGGGTATCGTGGTAGAACTGAAAAATTATCACAAAAAAAATATTATGTAAAATTTTTAATTATATTTTTAATACCTTAGAAATTAACTATACAAGGATTCTAGCCTTTGATGTTATATAATATATTTAATAAATATTCAAAACTATTGTCTGCAATAGTTATTATTGTGTTTCTTCAGAACCAAAATTAACATTTATACAAATAATATAATTGTTTTAAAATATGTTTTTATTGTTAAAACATTCTCCATATACCTTAATTTTATTCCTTTCTTATGTAATACATATACCACTTATTCTCAGTCAATGAACTCATACCATGATTTATAATATATTTTTAAATCTCCCTATTATAACAAAATTTTTGTTAAAACATAGACTAAGACATATAATTCAAATTTTATCTGTAAAAATTTTATTTTAGTTCATTAAAATTTCACAATACACACCATGTGTTATTGATTTGATGAAAATCTATTCAATGGTTAAAAAATATTTGGGTTATTCGGATTGATTACAATATGCATCTAGTTTATCTTAACAAAATAAGTAATTAAATAAATAATAATAAATTTTATATTATTGTATCATATTTCATTAGACCAACATTATAGGTATAAAAAATATCCTTGTTTAATTTATTTTATTTTTTGATTTCTCATTTATATAATATTTTTTCTAATTAATTTCATTAAACTACATTAATATTTTCTCTATAAAAATTATATAGGGATTAATGAATCCAAATCTTAATGTACTAGGTTTTCACATTATATAGTGGTAATATGAACTTATATAGAAAGTATGAATAGATAGTAACTATTAATTAATATATTAGATCATTTTTTGGATAGATTTATTTTAAAAGTATTGCTTCTAAATCTAATCACAACCGAGACTCCTAGCCATTCAAGCATGATAATCTCATTTATACTCTCAAGACTAACATCATCTATAAGAATTGTTCAAAAAAATTCTTCTTCTTCTAAAATATAGGTGACATATCAATCCTTGAATGTAGTGTCTTCATAAAGTTGTAATTATAATATATGTTGCGCTAGATTTGGTGGGGAGATGGGATAACTCAAGGACTTTTTCTTCTTGGAAATTCACAATATTTTCTTGATCCAAACATCATGTTCCTTATTTTTTAATCTAACTATAATACCTTACATAAAGTTAGAAATTATTTCATCAACTAATACGGGTTTATCATTCAAATTTACTTTAAGGACATAACTTGTGTATCTTTAAATGATTATATATATATATTCTATAAATGTTATAATAGTATCCTTGTATATTTTAATATCTGAATCATTAACTAGAACATGCAACTGAATGATTGGATGTTGAGATACTTCAATTCCAACTCTCATTTAATGTTTTGGGATTTATTGGTTATCTTTCATGTCTCCCAAGATATTATAAACCCCACCCCTTGCAATAATGCCGGGTTTGCATTTTCATATAGAGAAATCAATCACTATTATATCCTAATGAATTTAATTATATAAAATTATCAAAAATTGTTTGATTACATTTTAGGAGAATGAGTAATGATAAATTAGTTACCTCGAGTACTATAAGTTGGTGAGGGGAATGACTAGCCACAATGTTGTTTGGGTCATTTTTTAGTCATTTTCTAATCGTTATTTCTCTATCTATCTGCATTAATCTTTCCACTTATACTAGTTTATCAAACTAGTGTGGGAAATATTATCTTAAAAAACATATATTTAATTCAAAAATATATTAATCATCTGATATTTATCATCATGATGTTTTTTATTCTCGAAATATATTCTTAGAGGCCATAAAAAAATTATACCACTAACATAACCAAATTATTCTGGCCCCTTCAATGCTACTAATCTTAGTTTTTATTCCAATATGGCCGCTTCCAGTTTATTTTGTGAAAAATATAAAAAAATTAAACATAAATAGATATTTGTATGTAAAAATATTATAAATTATAATGAATTACTATTATATCACATATACACATGTTTCTCATACTTCTTCTATGTTTTTATCAACTATTTCACCCTCCTTATTTACGTAGGCCTATAATCATATCACATGATGTTGGATGGATGTGGATTATGATTTTGATTAGTAAATATTCATATAAAAATGGAATATATATTGTTTTATATCACATTAAATATTTATATTTTATTTAAATTAAATACTATTTTTATCTTATGAAGAATACCCAGTCATTTTTATCCTTATTTACATAGGCTTAAAATCATTTCTCTTTATGATGTCTAATGAAGGAATTCCATGTTTCTACTTCATAATTTGAGCACAAGTAACTACAAGCTGGGGAATTAGTTTCCCATCAGAACCCCTATGATGAAACATGGTATAAAGTGTCTTGAATCTTCTGTGGGATTTTTTACTACTTTTAAAGACATATTTCTTACAAAAATATTCTAAAATAAACTTACTATGTAAGGGATAATAAAAATTAATCCAACAATTCATTATATAATTTTTTAGTAAAAAATAGAATTTATATCATAGTATTAACTTAATATCAACTCAAAGTGTATCTTTTATTATAGGTTTCATATGGACACACAAGATTGTATCAATCATCGCATTTATCCTCAAGGATATCCTAGAAAAACTAATGAATATTGATTTTTTATCAATTGGTTGGCTACATTTATTCCATCCAAGGATAAATTTTATACCTTTATATCAGACCTTGACATTTTTTCACAACATGGTGGTGTTGTATTGTTCTTATTTTTTAACTAAAATTTTGTTGATCCCCTAATAATTTTGAGGTTTTTGATTCAGCTAACTATTCTTCATAGAAATTGGTTAAATAATCATGTGAAGAAGTCATTTTCTACATGAGAAGTAAAACATTTATGTAATATTTAGTAAATAAAGTATAGAACACATAACATTGTGAGTAAAGTAATATAATACTAAAAAACACACTATCTTACCCATGGAAAACTATTTATTTTCTTTAAAATTTGAATGAATTTTGATCCTCTATTGAGAATCCAAATCCCCTCTTTTTGGTCCCCTATAATGTACATGATATTATTTATATTAGGAACTCTATTAAATTACTGTTATCTCCAAATGAAAGGTTCGTCCTCGATTTAAATTTAATCTGACCCTACAAGTGTTCTCATTTCTAGCAGGAAATTTATATATTCTTTTTTTCAAGATTAGAGAACTAAAATACCTAAAATACCTATGATTAAAATAGGAACATCTCATCATTTCCTCTGTCCAAAGTGAAATTCACATTCACAAATCTCATTTCATCAGTGTTCATTACACTTCAATTGATATCCCATTTTCAATTGAATGTCAGACCATGAAATGTTGTATAATCAAACACATATATATTTTTTATGATGTAAAAATATGAAAAATTATTGTTAATTTTATATCTATCCTCATAACTAAATATGTTCATGTCTTCCTCTATAGGCTTCACATCACATTTTTTAATCATTCAATGGTCATATAATTCTTTTTTAATGAAAATATAACAATTACAAAACTAGTGTCAGATATTACATTTGTATTTTTTCTCATGGATAGCATAAAAGTCCATTTTAAATTGAACTCAGATGTCTCGGATAACTACTTATAAATATGATCTGAGATCCATCTAATAAAATATTTATTATGTGTATTTCATATCCATATATTATTCATTTATAATTTCAGTTTACTATGATTTCTTTGGATTCAATATATTCTTAAACATCTTCACTATTATTTTAAATATAAAGGTTTTCTTTCTCCCGAATTGTGTTTGAAATTGTATCAAAAGTTGCTAATGAAATTCCATTTTCCCATATGTTATCTATTGTGAAAAGACAATGGGAGACTGATGAAATAAACACCTGATAGGCAATCGGTATAAAATCCATCAACTTATTCAAAAATATATAATTATTCAAAAAAACCTTTTTTATAATGATTCATAATACACCACTTCAATATCATTATATATTGTTCAATGGGGTACATCCATCTATAATGGATAGTAACAAATAGTTAAACCTCTAAAATCAAGATAACCATAAGGTGGAACATTATGTCAAAGAATTATGGTGGTAAAAATATTTATATTTTGCAAAATATTATTGAAACCACATTATTCATGATCAAAAACATCCTCGGGATTTTAGATTTTATTCATAATGATTTGAAAAAAATATATAAATTATGGTTAATGTGGGTCATATGTTTTTTCGGATAAATTTAACGTAAATCAATTAGAATCAAATATTTCCCCAAAATAAGGAATATTTGTGATTCCCCCCATTAACATCACAATAGTATTTGAAATGAAATTCTAGATATTGTATGAATACTGAACTGCACTGTGTTGCATTTGTTGTCAATGAGGCATGAAGTTGTCTTGGAATGAATGGAAGTCAAGGAATGTCACGATGTGAATGAAAAAGGTTGTGATGATGTTGGTGGTGAAGGAGAATGGCCGTCGAACATAGAGGCATGTCACTTAGGAGATTCACTAAGTGACATAGGAGATGATGGTTGAAACATTCTCTAGTTATATCTAACGATTGTTGAGCTGATCATTAAGTTCCAAGAACTTGTATCAAGATGATACAATGTCACAACATGATTAGAAGACCATGCATTGTAATGACAATGCATGAGGAGTTGAAGAAGATCCATCCACAACTACTAAGTGGATGATGTGCATTAATAAAGTCCATGCACTATCACTTAGTGCATGAGAATCAGAAGAAGATCCAATTGATCTCTGATTTGATCAACGAAGCCCATTGAAGATGTTATGTGATTCAGGAGTTCGGTTGATGAAGATCCTTGAGATTTCCCTCCTAAGTAATGAATATATGTTGAGGAGATTGGAAGAATTCTTATGAAGAAGAAATGAAGAAATGGGAGAAATGGAGAAGAATAATTTGAAGTGGCATTTGGCTTGGAAGAACTTGGGTTGGCATTTTACATATGGGATACTTTGTTTTTTAACAAAGTGTTTATTCATGCCTTAGCCAAAAATTGGGCCAGCCAAGGCCAGCCCACGGGTTCAACCCCAAGGCACTTGTGGGCCAAAGGCGCCACGCCCATGGGGGATCCCATGGTGCAAGCACAAGGCGGCAGGGGGGCCGTGTGTAAGCCCCCGAGGACACGCGGTGGTGAAACCCGCACGCCCGGAGGGTGCATAGTGGGCGCTAGGAGCGCGCCCGCAGAGGTGAGAGTGGGCGCAGAGCGCGCCCGCAGGGAGAACACGGTGCGGGGCGGCACCGTGGAGGTAGAAGTTCAACTGGGCGGCTGAAGGGAGCGCCTGGTTGATAAGCCACGGATAAACCGGGCACCGTTTCGATGTGGGACGCGGAATTTTTCCGCGGGAGCGATCCTGGCCGCACGATCGATCACGCGCCAGATCTCGGCCGCACATCTGATCCGCGGCGAGGCGATCTGATCCAGGTCGTCCGGTGTATTTCAAATGCCGCATCTGATGGCTCCGATGCATCTCCTTCCTCGAGCTTGAGCTGAGGACACCCCGTGCCACCTGACGTCTCCCGCTGAACCAGAGCCTCCCCGACGACCTGTTTTCGAGCTCCCGGCCACCATAGTTTGATCCGAAGACTCCATTGAGCTCGTCCGGCCACAACGAACACATCCATGCTTTAAAATGAGCTTGCATGCTACCAGTGGAGCAATTCGATGAAGGCCGAAGGCAAATGAAGTGCCGAGGCCACACGGTGTTCATGTTTTGCATGGGATGGGCCAAACAAAGGCCATGCATGCAGTTTCATGTGCATGCACGAGGAGGAGGAGAAAATATAAGAAGCCCGCGTGAAACAGAGGATAAAAATCAAGATTTGAAACGATTTTTAAAGATCCGAAGATCTCAGGAGTTTGAGATTTATCACGCGGATGAACGGCACCGCCTCTGCCTATATAAAGAGAGGCCGAGACCTCGGTGATGCTTGCTGAAGTTTTGATTGAAAACTTGGAGTCCCGCGTGTGCCTCTGCCTCGCAAAGAAGAAGCCTCCGCGCAAAGATTTGTGCGGCTGAAGTCCCCTGCGCGCTATCGTTTGCGCGACAGGAAGGAGGAAGGGCAGCGCCAACTTGCGCGCCCCCTCTGTGCACCGCGCCCCCTGCGCGGTAGGCGCTTGCACGCCCGCGGCCAGTGCACCTTGCGCGCTGCCTTGTGCACCCAAGTGCTTGCGCGACAGAAGAAGTCGGCCGCACTCCTTGCGCGCCTTCATTTGAGACAGGGAGTTCAGGTTGTGAAGTGTATAACACACCTTGTGTGTGTGTGCAAGGAGAACCCAAGACTTGGCCGTGTGTGTGCATAAGGAGGAAGACCACACTATTTGTGTGTGTGCAAAATTGGAGAACAACCTACGGGTCAAGAGCGTGCATCAAGAGAAGAGGGAAGAGACCAAGCTATTGTGTGTGCAAATTGTTTGTGCATACTTGAACTAAACAAGAAGAGGCCGAAGCCTAAGTTTGTGAAAAGTGTTTGTGCACACTTAGAAGAAGAACAAGACCCACACTAAAGTAGAACACACAATTTAAGTGTATGAACAAATTGAACAAAGTGTGTGAGTGAAGAAGGTGTGTGTGCTTAAGGAGAAATTACACTCTTTGAGTGTTTATCACACCAAGGAAGAGAAGAAGGAAAGTGCATGCATGCATGCACGTGCACATGTGAACATAGTAAAATCAGTGGTGTGCGTTTGAGTTGTCCAAGACCAAGAGTTCTTGAAGAGTTTTGGGAAGCCATGTAATCAGTGCATGAGGATGCAGAGATGCCATGCACTCAGTGCATGAAGTTGATGTGAACTGAGACTGGACCAGACTGATGTTAAAGACATCATTTGTCTGAGTATTCAGTAATTAGAGAGAAGGCCAGGTCATCCTTAGAAAAAGGTGATAAATCCCGAGCAAGACGAGAAGACCTGTTCACGACAAGTGATCAGAAGAAGAGCAAGGCCAGCAGCCTTTATCCCAGGCTGCTGAAGATACTTGAAGAAGCTTAAAGAGAAGAAGAGCTACTCGTGTGACTCGAGGAGCCAAGAGAAGACCCTGTGGGACTCAGGGAGAAGAAGTCTTCAGTGGGATTCTGGAGCAGGCCAGTGGGACTCTGGTAACACTGTGGGACGCAGTATAAAGACCCTCTTGTGGGACTCAGGAGAGATACAGTGGGACTCTGTATCGACCATTGTAATTTTAACAGGTTATAATGGAGAATCCATGCTGGGAGAGCATGGCAAGGATGTAGGTCTTTGGTGCCGAACCTTGTAAATCCTTGTGTCCTGTGCCTTTTCATTACTGCATTATCCGTGAAAGGTTGAGAGACATAAGAAGAGTGGATCGAGGCCTTAACAAGCCATAGAGGTTTAATTGATTAAGAATCAGTTAGTAAAAAGTTTTAAAGGATCACTGATTCACCCCCTCCCCCTCTCAGTGATTCACACTGATCTGGGCACTTCAATTGGTATCAGAGCGAGGTTACCTCTAAAAGATCCAAGGGAGTCTTTATGAAGTGCAGATTTGAGGAAACGAGTGACCAGCCTCAAATGGAGATATCTGCCAAGACTCAGAAAAATAGAAAGAAGAAACCGGCCAAGAAGATGAAGAAAGCCTGTCCTAGCTGTGATGAAGTTGAAACAATGAATGATCTTCTGAGTGCACTCAAATATCTTCAGAAGACAGTTCCCATGGAAGTGGCAAAGTGTATAGCTACAGGAATCCATGATCTTCATGAAGAAAAATCACAGTTAGAAGAAGAAGCCAATGCAATGGAAAATCAATTGGCAAAAAGGGTTGGCATAACCAACACTCTCAGAAAGCTGGTGAAGGCTAAAGATGAAACCGTTTCTCTTTGCAATGAAAGATATGAAGACACTGCTGAAGAATTGCAAAGGAGACTTTCTGAGAAAGAATTATTTATGATATTGGTCAAAGATGTTTTCCATGCTCTGGAAAAGAGGCATAAAGTGTCAATGAATGTCAGAGATGCTCAACTCAAAGACAAAGTCAAAATGGTGAAGGATCTTGACAAATCATTGCATGAAATAAAGAAGGTGCATGATGACCAGATGGAACAGCTGAAACTGAATTGGGAAGGTAGGCTAAGATTGGTTGAGCATGAGAAGAACTCCCTCAACATGAAATGCTTTGAACTGGAGGTGATATTGAACAATCAGCAATCACCCAAAGCCAAATCCTCCCAGTCAGCTGAAAGGAGAAATGTTGCTACTCAAGTATGCTTTGAGAAGGATGATTCTAAAAGAAAGACATCCTATAATAAAAGGGCAACATCTTCTAAAAAGAAGGTACCATCTATACCATCTTGTACTCATGCTTCTAAAAGTGTTTCTACTAAAAGTGCAGGATGGAAGAATGAATCCAAACAAGTATGGATGAAGACAGTGAAGAAAGAAATCTCTCCTGAAGCAGCACAACAATTCAAGACAAGTACCCTACAATCAGAAGGAATCAAAAAGTCAATATTTGTGGGTCAATGTTGGTGTTGTAACAAGTATGGGCATTGTGCAAAGGATTGTTGGTACAATCCACTAAATGTCAAAGCACAAAGGAAGCCCATGCCAAGGGGGAGCATGCCAGAAGGAAATAAGCAACATCCACAGGTCCAGAGACATCTGTTTACTGCTAACAGATTTGGATTACTTGACAACATCTGGGATGATTTCAAAAGTGGTCAAATAGATACATGTCAATCTCCAACTGTATCCAGAGCTCAAAAGAAGAAAAGATCACAGAACCTGGCTCAGAAAGAATCCTTGGGAAGCAAACAGAAGAGAGGTGACAATGCTCCCAAGAAGATGTTGAAAAAGGAAGAGAAGTCATTGGAGTCTAAATCCAAGAAGGGTGATGCATCCAGAAGGACCACCAAGAAAACATGCTTCTACTGTGGAAAGAAAGGACACACCATGGATCTTTGTGAACAAGCCATGAAACTGAATAGAAGCAGACTTGACTCAAACAGACAATCAATCCAGAAGAAGCAGAAGGGATTGGTTGAAAATAAGTTGCCTAAGAAAGGTAGCTTAACAGCATCAAAAGAACCATGTGGAATTTCCAAAACAGAGGCCACACTTCCAAATGAATTGCTAATCATATGGCCAAATCAGTTGCAACTTGCCAAAGATCTGCAGAGAGCTGAAGATGAAGTTTTGGCAATTGCTAAGGAAAAAGGGAAGAAGAAAATTTCACATGAAGATGTTTTGAGATCCACACCAGCACAGACATCAATGAAGATCAAATGTGCAAGTGTGAAGAATGGTGAAAATGGGACATCTCGGTTGAGAGAATCTTCTCAACCTTGTTGTTCACATTGATGAACCAAGGAGGTTCCATCTTATTCCCTTATACTATTGGTATTTACATGTGCTGACATTGCAGGGAATTGAAGATGATGATCATTCTCAACTGGAGGATGGTTTGGACAGAATGGAGTGCACCCCTTGAGGGGGAGCCAATCTGAAGAAGATGGCATTCTTAGATTAATACCATCTTGAGAAAAGTGAAGGTATTCCAATCATACTTTCATCCCTTGTTTCTTAATTGAGTTTATCTTGTCAATTAAGGGGGAGTATGGATTGAAGACAAATGGATGAAAGGGGGAGCTTTATCATTGCACTGAACTTTCTAATGAGTTTTGTGAAGTATGTGCAGGATTTAGAAATTCATTGTTATATCTGAAAAATTTTCAAACCCCTGAAGCATGATCTCACATGTATAGTGAATGTTGGACAGCATTGAGTACCTTGGTTACATCACTCTTGTTTTCTACACCGGTTTTGCCCAAGTAGACTTAGAGTTGATTTACTAAAGGTTCTTTGCTAAAGAGAACATGTGACATCATCCCTCTCTCAGTGTTTTTCAAGAGAATACTATTCAAAGGGAGGAAGTGATTTTCGAAAGTGAACCACACCACACCTTTGCATTTGATTGCCAATAAGGGGGAGAAAATATTGGCACACATATTGACCCATTCATATGTGCTGAAGTGGTGTATTGACAACAAATACAAAGGGGGAGATTGAAGTGCACTGTGTTGCATTTGTTGTCAATGAGGCATGAAGTTGCCTTGGAATGAATGGAAGTCAAGGAATGTCACGATGTGAATGACAAAGGTTGTGATGGTGTTGGTGGTGAAGGAGAATGGCCATGGAACATAGAGGCATGTCACTTAGGAGATTCACTAAGTGACATAGGAGATGATGGTTGAAACATTCTCTAGTTATATCTGACGATTGTTGAGCTGATCATTAAGTTCCAAGAACTTGTATCAAGATGATACAATGTCACAACATGATTAGAAGACCATGCATTGTAGTGACAATGAATGAGGAGTTGAAGAAGATCCATCCACAACTACTAAGTGGATGATGTGCATTAATAAAGTCCATGCACTATCACTTAGTGCATGAGAATCAGAAGAAGATCCAATTGATCTCTGATTTGATCAACAAAGCCCATTGAAGATGTTATGTGATTCAGGAGTTCGGTTGATGAAGATCCTTGAGATTTCCCTCCTAAGTAATGAATATATGTTGAGGAGATTGGAAGAATTCTTATGAAGAAGAAATGAAGAAATGGGAGAAATGGAGAAGAATAATTTGAAGTGGCATTTGGCTTGGAAGAACTTGGGTTGGAATTTTACATATGGGATACTTTGTTTTTTAACAAAGTTTTTATTCATGCCTTAGCCAAAAATTGGTCCAGCCAAGGCCAGCCCACGGGTTCAACCCCAAGGCACTTGTGGGCCAAAGGCGCCATGCCCATGGGGGATCCCATGGTGCAAGCACAAGGTGGTCGGGGGGCCGTGTGTAAGCCCCCGAGGACACGAGGTGGTGAAACCCGCGCGCCCGGAGGGTGCATAGTGGCCGCTAGGAGCGCGCCCGCAGAGGCGAGAGTGGGCGCAGAGCGCGCCCGCAGGGAGAACACGGTGCGGGGCGGCACCGTGGAGGTGGAAGTTCAACTGGGCGGCTGAAGGGAGCGCCTGGTTGATAAGCCGCGGATAAACCGGGCGCCGTTTCGATGTGGGACGCGGAATTTTTCCGCGGGAGCGATCCTGGCCGCATGATCGATCGCGCGCCAGATCTCGGCCGCACATCTGATCCGCGGCGAGGCGATCTGATCCAGGCCGTCTGGTGTATTTCAAATGCCGCATCCGACGGCTCCGAGGCATCTCCTTCCTCGAGCTTGAGCTGAGGACACCCCGTGCCACCCGACGTCTCCCACTGAACCAGAGCCTCCCCGACGACCTGTTTCCGAGCTCCCGACCACCATAGTTTGATCCGAAGACTCCATTGAGCTCGCCCGGCCACAACGAACACATCCATGCTTTAAAATGAGCTTGCATGCTACCAGTGGAGCAATTCGATGAAGGCCGAAGGAAAATGAAGTGCCGAGGCCACACGGTCTTCATGTTTTGCATGGGATGGGCCAAACAGAGGCCATGCATGCAGTTTCATGTGCATGCACGAGGAGGAGGAGAAAATATAAGAAGCCCGCGTGAAACAGAGGATAAAAATCAAGATTTGAAACGATTTTTAAAGATCCGAAGATCTCGGGAGTTTGAGATTTATCACGCGGATGAACCGCACCGCCTCTGTCTATATAAAGAGAGGTCGAGACCTCGGTGATGCTTGCTGAAGTTTTTATTGAAAACATGGAGTCCCGCGTGTGCCTCTGCCTCGCGAAGAAGAAGCCGCCGCGCAAAGATTTGTGCGGCTGAAGTCCCCTGCGCGCTATCCTTTACGCGACAGGAAGGAGGAAGGGCAGCACCAACTTGCGCGCCCCCTCTGTGCACCGCGCCCCCTGCACGGTAGGCGCTTGCACGCCCGCAGCCAGTGCACCTTGCGCGCTGCCTTGTGCACCCAAGTGCTTGCGCGACAGAAGAAGTCGGCCGCACTCCTTGCGCGCCTTCATTTGAGATAGGGAGTTTGGGTTGTGAAGTGTATAACACACCTTGTGTGTGTGTACAAGGAGAACCCAAGACATGGCCGTGTGTGTGCATAAGGAGGAATACCACACTATTTGTGTGTGTGAAAAATTGGAGAACAACCTACGGGTCAAGAGCGTGCATCAAGAGAAGAGGGAAGAGGCCAAGCTATTGTGTGTGCAAATTGTTTGTGCATACTTGAACTAAACAAGAAGAGGCCGAAGCCTAAGTTTGTGCAAAGTGGTTGTGCACACTTAGAAGAAGAACAAGACCCACAGTAAAGTAGAACACACAATTTAAGTGTGTGAACAAATTTAACAAAGTGTGTGAGTGAAGAAGGTTTGTGTGCTTAAGGAGAAATTACACTCTTTGAGTGTTTATCACACCAAGGAAGAGAAGAAGGAAAGTGCATGCATGCATGCATGCACGTGCACACGTGAACAGAGTCAAATCAGTGGTGTGCGTTTGAGTTGTCCAAGACCAAGATTTCTTGAAGAGTTTTGGGAAGCCATGAAATCAGTGCATGAGGATGCAGAGATGCCATGCACTCAGTGCATGAAGTTGATGTGAACTGAGACTGGACCAGGCTGAAGTTAAAGACATCATTTGTCTGAGTATTCAGTAATTAGAGAGAAGGCCAGGTCATCCTTAGATGAAGGTGATAAATCCCGAGCAAGACGAGAAGACCTGTTCACGACAAGTGATCAGAAGAAGAGCAAGGCCAGCAGCCTTTATCCCAGGCTGCTGAAGATACTTGAAGAAGCTTAAAGAGAAGAAGAGCTACTCGTGTGACTCGAGGAGCCAAGAGAAGACCCTGTGGGACTCAGTGAGAAGAAGTCTTCAGTGGGATTCTGGAGCAGGCCAGTGGGACTCTGGTAACACTGTGGGATGCAGTATAAAGACCCTCCTGTGGGACTCAGGAGAGATACAGTGGGACTCTGTATCGACCATTGTAATTTTAACAGGTTATAATGGAGAATCCATGCTGGGAGAGCATGGCAAGGATGTATTCCTTTGGTGCCGAACCTTGTAAATCCTTGTGTCCTGTGCCTTTTCATTACTGCATTATCCAGGAAAGGTTGAGAGACATAAGAAGAGTGGATTGAGGCCTTAACAAGCCATAGAGGTTTAATTGATTAAGAATCAATTAGTAAAAAGTTTTAAAGGATCACTGATTCACCCCATTAACATCACAATAGTATTTGAAATGAAATTCTAGATATTGTATGAATACCCATATGGATCTTTTACACCATTAACGGAAATGAAAAATTGAAAATTTTACTTTCTTTATAGAGTGTAACCTGTTAGAGAATTAAAACTCAGCCATTAATAGTCCACCACTGACAAATCTTCCCTTATCCCCATGTCAACAATCTCCAACTTAGCCTTGATGTTATCTTTTGTTTTTCAAAGAATATTTAGTAATATTCTTATTACACTATCATGTATATTTTTTTCTACATGCATGGCTTCCAAAACATTTCCTGACATAAAAAACTTTGAGAACGATAATTAAAAGAAAATTTTTCTATTTTTCTGAAATTATTTGGTATGGATTTTTGAAAATGTTTTATTGAATATATTTTCAATATATTTTACTTTATTGAATAGTTTATAACCCATTAGTAGAGATGGTTTTGTACCATATTCTATAATCTCATCGAACGATGCCATATTCAATCAGTATTTATGTGATAGATGTAAAAATATTATGATTTCTTAAAACACATACTACAATGGATGTTTTAACTAAATTGAGAGTGTGAATACTTCATAAATGGAACATCCCAACATTCCTCTAATATTGTATCATAATAAATTTCCAAAAGAAGAAAATTCATTTATCATCCCCTAAATCAAGGCACATAATATAAAACCATCACATATATGAGAATCATGTATTTTAACATATGTATCCCACATCAATTTCTGATCTTAGATCAATGGAGCTAAATTTAAATCAATGTCTTTAAGGGGTAGTATTGGTCGATATATATATAGAGTCAACATAATGTATTTAGTCTTCATTAATAATGATGAAAAAAAGATATAATTTACAAATATAACTTTGATGTACTCTAAATACTAATATATACACCAAAATTATCTATTTAATCTTTAGATAATGAAAGATAGATATTTCTCAACAAATTTCTATCTTCGGGGTACTCATATTAAATTTCCTTCCATTGAATATAATCTGTTTGATGATTTAATTTCTCATAAATAATTCTTTTATTTCCATTCCATGTAAATGTTCTCATGGGTTCTTGATGTCCATATAAGAATCTAATCTATGGAATGATAGGAATGTATAATACAAATTTCAACAGAAAAGATTCAACTTTCTTGTATCAATTCATTCCACACTTAGGGAATTTTATGACTAATTCATGGTACTTTAAAAACAATATTCAATCCTTTGGAAAATAATTTATTTTTTTGTGATAACCCGAATAAACATTTCATTAATGTAGAATCATATTATTGAAAAGCAATTTCATTTTTTTCCAGTAGAATATCATTTATAATACCAAGTAGTTATATAAAAGAATCGTCGCTCCATACACTGCCAACATTAAAATTAAATAACATCCATACAGATAACAATGTTACATATTTAGTATAACTTGTATACAATTATATCATATAAAAACAATTTAAATTCTAAATAAACACTGGATAATCATGAATTTCATCTTTAATTTCCTTGGTGATTTCTCTTATATGACCTCCAATATCATTTACACTGGTATTTATATCAAATGACCCATAAACCAAATATTTATCTCTATTAATGTGAATATTCACTTTTTCCCCTTGTTTAGTCTATAATATATAGTTATGATATATTCCTTGAGAATTCAAATGTTTTTATACCTATTTTCACTTATTGTATTGAAATAAAAATAATGTAAACACATAAAAATGATTTAATGGTTATATAAATTCTCTATTTTAGTCTTGATGAACTCTTTAACTCTATCTACATACATATTTTTCATACGTTTTTTGTAAAACTATTTTATATTCATATTTTTCATAAAAGGTTCGAAAAATATTCACTTTCTATAAAAATTAAACAAATACACATAAGATATTCAAAATAAATGGATAAAGATATATATAATTATAGTAAGTGGAACCCAATATTTTAATTCTATCATTTTTTTTCTTAAAAAGTTATCATTTTATATGAGTGTTACATTGAATGAAAAAATCTTTGGTAAACATGGGGTTATTTTTCTTGGATCACAGTTTGATGTTGGTTGGGAAAAAGGTACTAATAAATAAGTTGGTAAATAAAATTTATTTATTATTGGGTGGTATAAATACCTTATAAGTTCATGTAATGTATTTTTATTTAATTGTGATGTAGATTTATAATTTTTTATAAAAAAATATTTTCCATTGGATTGTAGAAGGTCATATAATCTTTAAATTTTCGTACAAGTTTGAGGAGGTTATAATTTCATTTAACAATTTCCTAAAAAAAATTGGTGACAGAAGTGGATTCTAGATTACTTGTTACTCTCTTTTTATAGAGAGTATTCATGGACATGTATTATCAAAATACAAAAAAAATATTTTTAATATAACCCACTAACGAACCCCTATTTCAAAAATAATAGAGTTATTATTATTTGGAATATTTCACATATTCTATAATATCCAAAAACTATATTCAATTTTTTGTAAAAACCATAAACACTTTATATTAATAAACATTCTTGAAAATTAAATTATAATGGACTGCATGTCATTCAGATCCCAAACATTCTAATTCCACCTCTAATAATAACATAGATCACTATAAGTTTTCACCAATATATAGTAGTCAAAGGATTGACATGTATATCCAAAAGAGTATACTCATTTATAATAGAATCTATTAGACATGTATTGTTACGTTAGATTATGATATAATTTATAAATGTATTCTACTGTCTTCTAATCCAGGACGTGTCCATGATAAATGTGTTTTAAATTATATCATTTTTTGGGTGGCACTGAAACTATTCCTAATGATACATAATAGATCAAAATAATAGTAATATTAAATACATGGTTTATATGAAATAATGAAAAATAATTTATAAATAATACATGAATAATATATATTTTTTTTAAATTAATTAATGTTAATTAAAAAAATTCATATTTCCATAAAAAATAATAATACATAACAAATTAATATCAAATTAATTCATAAAATATCGATAGTTATATTATAAAATTAAAAAAAATGCATATTAAATTAATAAGAAAACACCTTTATTAATTATTCATTAATTAAACGTTCCACCAATATGCAATAGAACTTATGTATTCAATGAAATCATATTTCATTATATTTTGGGTTCCTAAGAAGAAAAAAATATTGATATATGATACTCTAAAAGTGAGTAAAAAAATTAAAACAAGGTATTGACATGTTTCGAAAATACCAATACATTTTAATTCATTGGAGTTGGATGGATACATGGGTAAAAATTGGGAATCTTGTTTCATTTTTATCCATGTGAGCAAGACGGATACATTGAACATATATTGACTACAATGTTTTCAATAAAAAACACATTCTACTTATCATTTGTAGTCACCGCCTTTCATGAAAAGTGGGTACGGTTTTTGAATTGCCCAGGTAATAGCTTGATGCAATCAGACAGATAAATAACGATGAAAGAGTGAAATAAACATGAAGACGAGAGAGAGGGTACACCCATATTAACTTATGGTAAGGGATTCTAGGTGGAAAATCAATGAGGTAGATTAAGGAAAAATATGTTTTCTTATTCATGTATTATTTTTAAACCATTTGGAAAGAATAATAATAAAGAACATTTATTGATAGGGACAAATTGATAATAAGTGATCACATACCTGGATTTTATCATATCATTATAATTCAAAGAAAACAAAATTAGATAAACATTACACTAAGACAAATATAATAAATCTAAATTATTTTCTAGAAAACCACTGAAACCAAAGAAACAATGTAATATTTTACTTAAAATACTTAAAAACATTTTATTCCGAATAAAACATCCCGAATATGAAATAAATCTATACATTTAATTTATAAACACTTCACAGATCATTCAAATCACTCATTAGACAAAAATTATTTTATATATGACAATATTAATCATTTTAATATATTCAAATATGACATTATTCAAGATTAATTAATTCAAATCACTTTTAAAAGACAATTTACAATTTAAATAAAAATAAAACTAACATAAAATCATCTTTTAAAAATTATCATTTCATAAAAATAATCATTTAGAAAAAAATTTAAATATCCCTTATACTAAAAAGTAAGTGTTATTGAAATCATTATACATAGAAATCATAAATTTATATATATACATAGAAACTATAAATATATATTATTGAAACACATAAAAACATTTAATATAAAAAAATGAGAATCAATTAATATTTCATGAATCCCTTTGAAAATAAAATATTCAAAAAATGAAATCCATTAAAAGGGAGTTATATTTTAAATATATTGTTTGAAAAACTCACATGAAAATAAAAAAGAGTATATTTTTCCCATTTGTGCATAAAATCATATGATTTAAACTTCTCAAACTCAATTTTGCTATTAAAATATCCAAAAAACTAGATTCCCTTAAAAGAGGGTTTTGAAATTTAGAATGAGAATATTGAAAAAAAATCCCATACATAAAATAATTATTTTAAAATAAAAATATTTTATAAATAAAATTTAAATTTTTAAATGAGATTCCATTTAAAATACTTTTCCCTCATTTCCTATATGCTAGCTGACCCTTTTTATTCTATTTATAAACACCCTCTTGAAGGTAGTATACTATTAAATTCAATCACTTTATGACTCTCTTGGAGAATAATAAATGTGTCTTATATTGGAGAAAAGCATAACAATGCTCTTCTTGGTAATAACCACAATATATAAGTCTGATTCCATTGGATACCCCATCAATATCACAATTCATCCTTAAAGATAACGAGTATGACCAAAATGTGTATATTTGTAATGGGGATAAGTCAATGGGGAAGATGAGCTTCACAAGAAACTCGAACGAGAAAATATGGCATCCCGTAAACCCAAACACAACATCATGAACAAGATGTCATCAGAGGAGGACCTTTGTGAGCTTTAAGAGGGTAAAATTATTAATTCATATACCCACACACAATGTAACTTCAATGGAAGATGAACGATAGTGTGTAATTCATCGACCGATGTCTTAAACATGGAACCATGAGACCACCAATTCAAGATAACACCTCATTATCCAACACTGGTGAACCCGAAAAAGTAAAAATTGAGAGATGTAGAGAAAATAATAGAATACCATTGATTTGATAGTTCATACATCTAAGAGAAGATAGTGGGGGAGCGGTGGTAGTGATGAACTTCCACAACAGCTTAAACAGTGTGATGGAAATTAGTTCGGTTATAGTTCCTTTTAATATATCAGAGATGGTTTTTTCACCACTTCCAAAAAAGCACTGGTAAAGTGGATTATTATCATCACGAAAAACATTAGGAGTTCATAAAATCCCTCATTATCAGAACTTATTTAGTGCTGATAAATATATATTTCATTAGTGCTACCTATGGTCTTTCACTGATTCTGATGGATTTAATCAGCGTTTATCTAGTGGTAATAAAATATTTATAATTCTAATTATATATAAATATATTCTTATATATATTTATAAATATTTTTTTATAATTATATATATATATTTATATATTTATATATATTTATATAATTATGAAAATATTTAATATATATATATACATATATATAAATATAAGTATATTAAGTATATTCATTATATAAATATATATTATTATAATTTTATAGTTATTTAATTATATAATTATTTATTGATATTAATATAAATATATTTTAAATATATATATATATATATATAATTATAAGTATATAACTTTATACTTATAGTAAATATACCTTTTTAAAAATAATTATAAATAAATATACTTTTTGGATATATATTTATAGTAGTTTATTTATAATTGGAAATATATTTACACCATTACATATATTTATATATTTTAATTATATAATTATAAATATATTCATATCATTATAAATTTTGTCCATAATTATAGATATATTTAAATATATATATATAGTGAATATATTCATTATTTAAATATATTTATTATAATATTAAAATCATTTAAATATATAATTATTTATTAAGATTTATATAAATACTTTTAAAAATATTATATTTATTTATTTATAATTAGAAATATATCATTTTTCCAATATAGTAAATATACATTTATAAATTTATTTATTTATAAATACTTATTTACAAATATATTTTTAACATTATATATGAATATATAATCTTAAATAATTGAATGTTAAAAATAAGTGAAATCGAATCTTTAAAAACGAGTACACATTAAAAATATTGAAAATGTATTAGTTTTATTAATTAAATAAATCATTAAAAAATAAAATATGGATATATATTTCAATGATTAATAATACATATTAAAAATAATAATATATAGTAAATAAACATGTATAATTAAATATTATAAATTGAATAATTTCAAAAAAAATTATTAAAAGTTATTAAATAATTATAACATTAATAATATTAAAATAAATCTGATTGAAAACAATAATATATTAAATATTTTATGTTACTAAAATTATTTCTATATTAAGAAATTATATATGAATAAATTATATATATATATATTAGGTGTTTGTGTTTCTAAAAAATATTTCATTAATTATATAAATATTTGTCTTAGGGTAATTAATGTGTGTCTATGTGTCTATGTTTGATATATATTAAATATAATAATAACATTATATAATTTGTAGTGTTTATTGAAAAAATAATAAGCTTAAAAAATTTGAAAAATGAAAAACTATTATTATTTATATTAAAAAAATGGAATATTTATATATGATAAAATTGAAATGAATGAAAATTAATTATATAAATTAAAACCATATTAAAACATTTAATGTTACTAAATGAAAATATATTAATTAATATTGAAAATGGATAAAATTACAAACATTTTGAATACTTAAAAATTGAAAATGAATAAATTAAAAAAATATTTAAAATAAAATTAAGCTAATTTATAATTGAATAATATTTAAAATTAATAAATAGTATATATGGGATGAAAATATAAAAATGATAAAATATTCAGATTAAAAACATAATATATATTAAATTAATTACGTAAACCATGGTAAATCAAAAATAAATATTAAAAATTGAATAAATTACATAATTTTGATGTGTGTCATTGCGTTGGGTATAAAAATTCATCAACTATGTAATGAATGTGTGAAATTAATGTGACACATGTTTGGTAAATGTTAAATTTTAAAATCAAATCATATTCAACTAAATGTCTATTACTCGATAGAACTAGTAAATAATATTAATCAATATTTGTTTTTAATTATAAAAATATTAACAAAATATATGAAATATTTAAAATAATCATAAATATTTTTATTATATAAATCATGTTTTAGTAAATAAGAAGAATATTGAGATATATATATTGAAATATATGGGAATATATTGCTATATTAAAAATATTATATATATTAATGAATAATTATGTATAAAAACCATTTAAAATAAATAAGACATTATTATATGTTTCATTATTAAATATTATTCATTATCTATATTTTTAGATAATATTGATTATTCAATACTCTTTATAATTGATATATATATATATATTTAATTATTTATATTAATAATTTTTTCATTAATAAATTTTATAATAATATTTTAGTTTAATAATTTTTAATTTTTTTATTCATTATTAAAATTTATTCTATTTAAATGTATATTTAATATATGAAATTACTTAATATTTAATATATATATATATTAAATTTATTCATTTGTACACATTTTTATATAAATAATACAATTTTTATATTTTTTAATTATCCATTTTTATGTCTTTATTTCTTTTATAATGACAATATATTCATTTTATATATCTAATTTTTTATAATATTTATTAATATATATAATATTTAAATAATTTACTACTATGTTTTTAATTAATAAAATTATAAAAAAAAAATTTTATTATTTGTAATTTTTGTTTTTTAAATTGTATTTTTATTGGTTTATTTTTATTGGAATATACCAAAAAATGGGGCTATGGCCTGAATGGGAAAAATGGGTTTGGTCATCTATTGGCCTAAATGGAGAGGTAGGTGGGTTAGGTCATGTAGAACCAAGCACGTGTCTGTAGGGGTGGACAACCCATGGGATGCATATGGTGGGTTTAGGCCCACAAAGTGACATATTAGTAGGCATGATCCCATTTAGGGGTGTGTTGAGTGTGAATATAGGATATTATCCCACAATAGGATTTTTGGGTTTGGCATGAAACTAAACATTCAATATTTTGATTTGGGACCCACACACATGATCGACCCTTTATCATTGCATGAAAACGAACTAATAAAGGATACCCTTTATCAATGCTAAAAATAAAGCATTGATAAATATTCCATTTTTTAGCATAATAAAATAGTGATAATGGAATCCTTTTATCAGCATTAGATAAGTGGTGATAATGGGTACCTTTTTTCATCGATTTTTATAGTGATGATAAAAGTTAACCAGTATCAATGATTTTGTTAGCACTGATAAAGGAATAATTTATCATCAATTTTCAGTAGCACTGATAAAATATTATGCTATATAAACCCCAAATTGTAATAGTTTATGAATCGATTATGGTTACATTTTCTATATTACCTAGTAAATGAGTAAAATGCTTTATCATTTAAAGATATAAAGAATCATATATATAATAATAATATATTAAATTAGCTATTATGACTATAATTTTATTGTGGTGAAGGAAAACCAAAAACGTTTAGTCGTGGATGAAGTAGTTCGCACAATGCATGAATGAAATTTCAATTATTCTTAAAAAAAAGGGGAAATGTGGTTAATTATTATACCATCTATATTAAAACATACCAATATAATAATGATACTGATATTATAATTTTTTGACAATATAGTGGAATTATATAAATAATAAGATCAAAAAAATAAATACAAAAGAGAAAGGAGTGATTAGAAATATATATATCACTACGGAGATAATCTCTAATGTGAAGCATGTTAAACCCTTTAGGATATGTATTTTTATAGGATTTAATCCTTTTTAAAGTGGAAAAGAATTTGTAGTACATATTTGGGACGATTTTGGTGCCAAAAAGTTTTTTCCTCTTGTGAGGCGAAGAGAGGAGATTATAGCTCCTTTAATAACTGAAAAGAGATGATATCATTTTAAGAACCAAACAAATTTCAATATTGGTCAATAACTCTCAACAAATGTGTCTCTTAAATTGATAAATAAATGATATGGGAATAGGGTAGGGTTATTTAGTCCTCTAACATTAATTCACTAACATGTTTTAAATATTTTTTCATCTTCACCCCTAGTGAAACCCTTTTTACCCATTTTTATTTTTACCAATATATGTAATTTTTTAAAATGTTATTTATCCCTTATTGGAAAAAATAAAATGGTATTCTTTACAAAATATGGACGTAGTTATTCTATATTAAATGTATTTTTAATAATGATAAATTTCTAAATGAGATGAAAATTAAATTTAAAAAAATTTATAATATGCTGAGAACATTACTTTTCAAAAAGAATAAGTGTTGTTCTAAAATTACAATAATGGGAATTTAAATTAAAACCTAGATTTTTTAAAATAAATAAGTAACTTATAAAATTAATATACGATCTTATAAAATTGATCCCCTAATTTTCAATTCTTAGTTATATATTAATAATTTCATAATGTAAATATAATTTTTTAAAAAAATTATTTTCCTAAATTCAGAAAAAAAAAATCAGAAAAATACCAAAAATTCATCATAATAATATTTTACTATGCTGAATCAAAAATTAATGCAAATTTTACTCAAAACAAAATTTTTAATTTATAAATTTGACATTTAAATAAAAATATGGGGTATAATGAAACAAAATTTTTATAATAATATATACTTATTTTAAAATATTATCTATTCTCATTAATATTTATAATATTTTACTTTTTAAATGAGCATTTCAAAATTATTCATATCAAATATATTTTATCATCATTAATCACACGTAGCATTAGAAATAAATTTATAATTCATAAAAAAAGAAATATTTAGAAAAATAAATTTTTGAACATTAAATTTTAAAATTATTAATTTTATATTTTCCAATTGATCACCATTAATAAATAATTTTTCTTTCATTTTCATTCACCAAATATTATTTATAGTGGTAACTAATATTTATTCCTTCTAATTCAAAAACAATATTTTAACACTAATACTTGAATGTTTATTTTTTCTCTACATATATAGTGGTTTAGTTTAAGTTTGGTGTAATGTATAGATAATGGTGCCAAATATATAGAAAATAATTTAATTAATAATATTTTAAAATCATTGGGCGATAAAATAATAAAATCACATTATAATCATACTCATATATTGATTTTCTGTATATTATTTTTCAATTTCTTTTAATCACTCACATCAATGATGAAATAAATTTCATCAATAGAAGAATAGGAACACCTAATTATTGTTAAAATATGATAAAAAAGATTTAATGATTTTTTTTTTCTTGTTTTTAATAGTAATATTAAGAATTAACAATGTATAGATATAGACTATTTTATTTGTTGGAAATTTCCAACATAAGAACATTCATATTTTTATTGTGGAACCCTACATGAAACTCCCATGCAAGGAACATAAAGTTTAATAAATTAATATAAATAATCTATTATCATCCGTTGAATACTTGGGAAATGATGAGGTTATTAAAATTATGTGATAAAAACCCATTATACCAAAACGGATAAGGAATAATTAAAACTATTAAAATGAGGATCAATATTAGCTAAAAATAATTAAAAAATGTATAATAAATAAATATAAAAGATTAACATAAAAGACAATAAACATCTTTAAAGTTATAAAATAAATGATGAAATATTATTAGTATATTATTTTTAAAATTATAGCATTTCTTACTATGTAGAAATCCCATATAAGGGTTTTTTGTCATATTTTTCAATTTATTGATAGATATTTAATGTTAATCAGCTTTTAATTTTATATAATATAGATTATTCACTAAATTTTTTACATATTTATTCATAAATAGAATTTATACATGTGATTTGTGAGTTAATTACCTGATTTTGTTCCATGTTCTTTTGATTCATATTTTACTGAGGTTTGAAATGTGTTTATCCCTAGATTTTCTTTTTTTTTTGAGTTATATGTTTCTTTTATTTACTATATTATACATAGATTATGGGAATGATAAAATTTTATTATTTTATATTACTTATAAACATGATTTATGTGTATTTAAATTTATTTCACATAATCTTCACCCTAATATATTCCCATTTTAGAGTATTCATTCTCGGTATGGGTTTCCTTTCCTAGTCTCCACACATTTCATGTATTTTCGGTAAATTTAAACATTTCAATTCTATGAATAAAATTCATATTTATGAATGATTAATTTTTCATTTTACATTCATTTATGATTAAAAAATGGAATCATAGCATTTCTTCTGTATTTAGAGTTTATACATTACTTTTTTCAAAATGGTTTTGTTCAAAATCTCACATTGAATTTTATAATATTTAGGAATAAGATTTCATCAATTGAAATTATGTGACCTTTATCTCATAAATCACGTATATTTTCCACTCCCCTATTTTAATTTTTTTTATATGTTTCTTACCATATGAATACTCCTTGGTTCACAATTAAATCAAAAAATTTCTTATAACTGAAGCTGACATGATCTCTTATTTATAGTTAATAATCATTCTCCTTCATCTCCATATTCTGTATGTTAATCTAGAAAGTTATTTTCCATACCTAAATGGGTTTCTAAGTTCATTTTATGCTTTCAATTAATTTATTTACCATGTATTAAAATGTATCATATTAATTTTTTCTTCACGTACCCTTTTTGGATATTCATTACAGTAGTGTTAAAAAATACCGCTTTCAAAAAATGTATTCTTGAATTCATTTTCACACTATTATATACATTATTCATTACTAATATTAATTTTCATGTTTTATTTTATTTCAAATTAATCTCTATTCCCATGGTTTTTTAAATTTTAATGCGATAAAAATATTAATACTTAAGAGGAATAAATATTAATTATATACTACACCTATGTACATTTTTTTCATCCAGTTTAAATTTATTATCTTATACATCATTTATGCTCATGGTTTAAATATTTTATTTTAAAAAAAATTACTTATATCAATTTCTTCTTTTCATCAGTAAAAATTGATTTTTGATGTGATTTATTGGTTTTATAACAACCATGTTTCAAAAAAATTATTGAAATTCATTTTATTATTTAATATTAATATTCCTATATAACAGTAACAGATATATATATATATATTGAATTATGATTCATGTATTTCCCTCTAAATTTTAATATGATGTTTTTTATTTGTGATATTAAACATATGGAATCAAAGGATTTAATTCTTGATCTATTATAATATGATACAATCAGAAAGAGTTAAGTGACACATCATTTTATAATATTTATTTCCATCTATGGGGTTGCTCTATAATTCTAATAATGCTTTTTTAGTGAAATAAAATATTTCTCCACAAGAATTATTTATCAAGATGGAATATGATAATATTTTTTGAAATCATTATGAACCAATTTCATTATTTATTTGATTATTCTTTAATAACTTTTTTACTATTTTATTAAATAGAACATATGAGTATATTATGAAATGATTTTTGGTAATTGAATAATATAGTCATATTCTGTATTTTCCGATATTTTATATCATTTGAGGTGTAATATATGGTATTGGGGAGTAAAAAATCAATTATGGCACTATTTATAGTATGCAATAATATTTTTCTAGCGATCCCAGATATGTGTTTATAATTTCATGTTTTTTGGATTTGTTAAATTATAATGATTGAGTGATCTTATGATATCTACTTCATTATGCCAAAACCCTTATTTAAAAACAATTTATGATCCTTGTTTTATTGGGTATTATTTTCTTATGTTTTGTTTGTATAATTTCATTATTAAATCATACTAACATGTTTATCTTAATATCAATTATAATATTTGATTTTTATCACTTATGTTAACACTTATTGGGAATTTGAGAAGAGTATTCCAATGTTTCCATCCATTCTTTTTACCAAATTGATGTTGTCAAAAAGAATGGGTACCCGATGGAAGGTCAATCATCAGATGGATTATTTTACTCAGGTATGGAATGAATATAATTACCTAGAAAATATAAATATAGTAGAGATTTGAGGAAAAATATGATCTTATTGGTTAAAATAAATAAGAACTAACAAGTCTCTCCTAACCATGTTAAATCTCTACTATCCACTAGGATAATACCTGTACATGACATCAAAACATTAGTCCACTATGTGACTCCCTGATATTTTATTGGATTGTTTTTTTGGAATTAATTTAATCTTTTTATAACATTAATTTCATGAAACACTGAAAATATTTTATTTTCTAGAAATTGACTATGTTTGTCTTTCATTGTACACAACACCAATTTAATCATGCACTTCACCAAACAAAAATGTTATATTTCACTACAACTAATATCGAGGTTAGCTTGCATTACATGCAATAATGACTTTTCTTGATGGCTTGCATAACATGCATGATCGAGTTTTATAGAATAATAATATGTTATTATTTAATATAATATGATATGAACTAGTTTTGAAATCATTGATTATGAATTGTATTAAGTAACTTAAGAAAATATAATGTTTACACTATAAGATAATTTTATAGGTTACTAATCAATATGAAATGAAAATATATAAACCAGTTGAATATAAAAGATGTATTTTTGTGCCCAAAAAGATGTTTTTTCTTAATAAAGAAAATTAATTCAAATTAGTGAGTAAAGGTAATTTAATAAATATTTTATATATTTAATCAAAAAAATATATATTCATTCAATATATATTATAGACATATGATATAAACAAACTAAATTTTATGCTTCAAAATGTATATTTTTATAAAGGTACTTTTAAAAACATTTAATGGATAAATTTTTTTAAATAAAATTTCCATAAATTTCATGGATTTAATATTTCATAATAAATTTCATCTTTGATTAAAAACCGAAAATAAAGGTATGGATAAATTTTAAGAATTTTTCTTTATGGTTTTATTTTTTAATGTATAGTTAAAAATATTGAATTATAATTCAAAATTGATTTTTAGTATAATTTAATTATAAGGATTAGTTATATATTAAATTATTTTAAAAGTTGTACTATATCATATTTTTATTAATTTTTACATTTGAATCAAAATTTATTTTCTATTTTTTTATGAAAACATATGAAATTTAATATGTTTTTTTACTTTAAAAAGTTGTCGTGTCATCCCATCTCGAAGAATAGTTTTAAATTAATTTAGGCAACTAATGTAATTTTAATTTGGAAAAATTAATTCCATATTTTGAATCATAATGATTTATAATGTCTAGTAAGTTCAACATCCTTTTTGACCAAAAATATTAGTGAATGTAGTTAATAATAATTATAGTGATAATTGTAAAATTAAACTTAACAATGAAATAAATCACAATATTAAGGGCCCAAATGAACTGTCATCCTATCCAACAACCATTTTCAGACTATATATTGTCCATAAATAAGTATTTTTTATACTTAGGGTTCTACCTACACATACACACACTTATATCTAATGGGTAATGAATATACAGTTTATGTGTACGGCAAACTATCGCATCACAAAACTATGATTGTTAACATCTCCTTTTAAAACTCTCATTGTGGAAATTATGATGGACACTATATTTATATATTATATATATTTTATTTTTATTTTTTTGGTATTTATTTCATCTTTATTTATAGAATAATTATATGCTTTATGTTTGGTTTAGATACGATTATTTCATTTGAGGAAATGTAGATGACCACCCCCTCAAAGTGATGTGATTCATTCACATACTACATGGAATGTATTGAGGGGTTGTTTAGATAAAATATATAATATATATAAAATTTTAATTCTTATTTAATGATATTATACACATATATTTAATTTAGTTTATTTCATATAACACATAAATAAAACGAAAGCAGTGTTCATTCGTATGTACGACAAACCATCTCAATTAATAGTGTATTCCATCAAATACTTATATATTATAAAATTTATTATAATACACATATAATAATATACATGATATTTATAACATGTTTTAAATTCATGAAAATTGATATATTTATAAGGAAGAAATATATAACAAATTAAGGCATGGGAAAAAAACAATGTGAATATTATTTGAAGCGTAACATTAACATGAAATTGTTAATAAGTGGGTAATATAAAGTAATAATAAAACCACATATGGTTTTATATATAATAATATGGTTCTATAAATTTTTTTAATAAACTTTAATTTATTATTCAAAAGTTTTCAATGAGTACTATGAGATTCATGACACAAGGTAAGATAATTTCTTCTCACTTTTTATATCCATGAGATACAATCCAAGTTCAACACTCTTTTCTTTTAGTGGTGTATCTAATAGCCATGAATTTTTTATATTGTTATTATTATTAATTATATGGGTATTTACATATCAATTCTATGATATTTATTTCATGTGGTTTATGTCTCAAAAGATACCAAATCTATAAGATATTTTTGTCTCAATTTTCCTTCTTTGAGACTCTTGTTTTGTGATGCACCTAAAATATTTTTTAAGGTATATATACTTAAAATTTACATGTTATATCATTAATGCAATTATATTTAGGTAATTTCATTTTCTTATATATAATGTATGGTTTAATTTTACCAAGTGATAAGAGTTTATTAAAACAATTTGAACTATTTTCATGATTGTCTGTGATTATAAATTCTTTATTGAAATATTATGATCCATATATCAATAAAACTCATAATGTTTTTTATACTCTAGTTTTAAATTATGTCCTCATGTATTAGTACCATTTACCACCTTATGGTACTTATTATAATTGAGAGAGTTTTTTTATGAATTATTTACATTAATCATACTTATGGTCAAAAATAAATGTTCTTTCAAAACCGTGATTTTTAAATGTTTTATAAAAAATTTAATATTAACCTATGATGTTTTAGGAAATTTAAACCCATATTTTACCTTTTAAAAAATGGTTTTTTAAAAACAAATTTTTTTCATTCTTCATTTGAAGGTTATTTCAATACATTTAATGGTGTTAAAGGAATGTTAATCATATATAGATTTAACCACTTCCATGAGGATCATTTCATTGAAGCATCCATTTCAATATTACAAATTATTTTTGAAATAATGTTTTCCAAATATTTTGTAAATTTTTTTGTTTTAAAGTGGTTTTACTGGGAAATGGTTTTCAAAAATTTTTCAATATCATTATATATGTTTCAACGAAATTTGTTTTGAAATCATTTTCATGTTCATTTTATACGTTTTCAAGGAAAATGGTTTTCAAAATTTTTTCAAGCTCTTTTGATATTTTTTTAAGGTGAATGTTTTTCTTGAATTTTTCATGCTCTCATTATATGTTTACAATGAAAAATCATTCCAACATGTTTTCAAATCATTATTTATAATATTTCATTTTTATTTAAATGAAAATGGGTTTCAAAAGGTTTTATGATTTATTGATATTTGATAAAAAAGATAAGATATTTTCCGTAAAAAATGACTTTAAAATGTTATTCCATGTTATTTTCCCTCTAATATGGTATCCATTTATGTTACTCATGTCTTTATATAAAATGATCCAAATTTTATATTCTTATTCATTCTAAAATGATTTATGCTTTTTGATGGAACTATTCTTATGAAATTGGTTTGTGTTCTATATTGTATATGTTTTTGAATCCCGATTCTTATCATAGGTTATGCATTGATGAAATTATTATGAAACATAACTATTTTCAATAGGTTATGATGTGAGAAAATGTTAAATAACCAAATTTAATTTAATGGGTTATGATTTATTTTAATAGAACACATCTCTTTTCATGGGTCCTGAAATGATAAAAATTTTATTATCTTTTGAAATATGTAGGATTGGTTTTATTATAAGAGTATTGGGACATACATTTACCTATAATTCATTATGTAAATACTTATATCTAATGAGATAATGATGGGAATCAATTCAATGGGCATGGTCTACTATGGTAAGAGGGAAAAACAAGATCCCTTACAAGGAAAGGAATGAGACTATGGATTGTGGGGTATAATGATCAATGTGTGTAGTCCCCATTATGATCGGAGATGGGAAAACATGATCCACTATAAGAAGATGGGGAAACCTGATCCACTATGGGAATATGGGAGACCCAATCCATTATAAGGAAAAGACGATGATTGGGGATGGTGGGGTGTCTTTCTATGTAAGTGGAGTTTCCATGATGTTCTTTGAAAAGATATATTAATGCGTCTTTGATTATAGGGAATGATATCACATTCTTATTCATGCCAAAATTCAAATTCTTATTCCTTTTTTAAGATTTCATTTCTGATGTTATTTATTTTTATGTGATTCTTGTCTTATGAAATTCCCTTCTCTATCGCATTATTATTGGTTATGATATTTGATATATAAGGTTTGATCTTCTATTGTTATGATCATATTCTCATACCCATATGCACCGGTTTATGCTTAAAAGTATCCTCGGTTTACCCTTTCTGATCATATGAGATCACCACTTTTTATATTTCCTTCCCCAGGTGATGAAGATATATATTATATATGATGTGTCTATGAAAGGTGATATCCATGAAGAACATTTTTGGAGATAATGTAGCTCTGTAATATACCATTTTTTATGTCTCCATGATTCCAAGGGAACTAAGCTAATATGGTCTTTAAGTGTATGTTTGTATAATATTTTAAGTATTATACAAAATAGATGTATTTTTTGTATACCATAAGACTGGGTAATTATATTTTTAATAAGATCAATGGTTTAGTTAAACTTTTAACACTGGGATGATAAAACTGTTGTGAGAACTCTATGTAAATGACTAAGGATATGTCTAAGGATAAGGAAAAGTATAAAACAATGTATTGGAATTTTGGTAATTGATGGAGTGGGTGGTTTTCTAAAAATACATCCCTATATAGAAACTACAGGTGTATGTGAATCTAGAATAGATTTACCTAGGGGTAAAAACTCTAATAATTTGTTACAAGCATGCCTTAGGGGAATCTTTAATATGACAACGGGCCTTACGGAACACCTATTTTGAAACTCTCGGGGATATACATTTGAAATTAAAAAACTCTTCATTAACCATTTTAAGGATTAGAATAGATTATGGATAAAAATAACCTCAGATAAAATAATGGAATCATAGGTTGAGGAATGTTTCATAACCTATACTTTCTGTATTTTATTTTTTAGGATTATTTGGTTCCCAATTATAATAAGAAATTAATATTCAATGATTTTTGGTTTTAGTGAATTAATGGAATCATAAGGAACATGATTGATGTTGATTGTGATGGATAATCTCCTAATGAGTATTCAAATGGGGTGACCACTGGAGTGCAGGATTTTGTGATCATGCCTAATAATTTTTCAAGTAATATGATCAACAACAAGTACTATAACCAATTATAGGTCTCACCAAACATGATAAGGAAGGAGTTCTCTGAGAATTCATGTAGTGGATACAATTGTGGAAATAAGATTTTTTTATATTAATAATGTTGAAATAAACACCTAGGTTATTGTCTTATAACAAGAGGATGTGTTTTTTTATGTGGAAAACAATGACAAAACCCATTAACATCAAAGGGAAAAAATTGAGGTTTAAGTTAACTAAATTGATGTGAATATTGACCTCCCTAATTCATCAACAAATATAAAATTCTTTATGTGTGGAATGAATTTTCATTATGAAAATTGATGTCCTAAAGGGAATTCTACTGATGAAAATGAACAAGGTGGTGCGAGTAATGTTTATATTAATGATAATGGTTATAAAAAAGATGAAATATGAAAAGAAATTGGTATTAAAAAATAGGATGAGGTAGCCAAATTTGGTATTATATATAAAGTGGAATGATTAATGTTTTTCTATATTTGGATTTAAAAATTATGTTCTATGAATGATGAAATATACAATGTTTGTTTGGTTATTGTTTTTTGGTATTTACCGGTTTATATTGAATGTTTCTAATAGACTGGTAAAGTAATTTAATGACAAGGTGATATTTTCACTCAAGGTTGATAGCCCTTAATATGTTCTTTATGTTAAGATAATTTTGTTGTTATAAATATATGTGGTATATGAAAAATTAAATCGGATTTTACTAATTACCTTGGAACTAGGTAAGGACTTATTGAAAAGAAGTTTATGCTATCATTGATGAAGTTTAAAAAATTTTGGGTTAAATTAATATATACAATATACTATGGAATAAATAAATATGTATGTTTTTAATACAAATTTATGTTAATTTAATTCATTACCAATTTGTCCAAACATTACTAGGAGAAGGTATTCACATGTTTGGAATGTAACAACCAATGGTTACTTTGTGATATATAGGGGATCAATGTAAAGCTAATTTTGTGACCATGTTTATATTATTTTGTATTTTCATATTTTAGAAGGATAATAAGGTTAACCATTCAAGAAAATATTAAGTTAAACATCTTGGGAATAATTTAGGTGTAGATATTGTATTGAAAACCTTGGTTAAAAGGATATTCAGTGATTAAAATTATTTTAAGGATGCCAGTCACATTTATTATGGAAATTATCTTAGTTTTCTTTTAGAATATGAAATCATTTATTTTGGATGACAACTAATCAAGTATAATAAGGCCACGAATATTGAACCAGTGAATATAGGATGATAAGGGTTTCACACATACCACTCACTTATATGATGTTACAGTTAATGTGTACATATTTCTGATGAATAAAAATTATTGATGACTAGTAGTGTTACTTTTTATGATTTATATTAATGTATTTACCATGTTAATTTAGAAGAATGATTAGATAAAGTATTTATATATTTCACTCTTTTATGGGCATTAATATATGCTAAATGTGTATGCTATTACTTCAGGTATCAATGTTAATTTATATACATCCTTTTCATTAAGTAATGGATGAATTATAAATTGACAAAATCACATCCCAATAATAATATTTTGATTATAAAAATAATTCAAGAAATTATATTTCCTTATATTCTTGGTCAATAAAGGAATTACTGAACATTAGGAAAATGAGAAAAAAAATTTAGTACAATAGTTTTTTCTGAACCGATGGCCTTTTAATTCATTACAGATTTATGACATTGAAACCCTCAACATTTCATTAATCATTCAATTATTTGAGATTTATTACCTTAATCACTCCTTATTAATATTTATTCTTTTCTTCTATGTCCAACATTCACCCCCATACTATGTTCTCCTATATAGAATCCAAGTTATATGTTACTTTTGTTAATGGTTATGTTTCCAACACTCCCAATTTATAAAAAGTTTTAGTATTCACGTTTAAGATGTGAGTTTAAGTGAATGAAACAATAAATTATTATACCTTAGATAATCTAGACAAATTTTTATGGTGATATTATTTTTTAGGGCGGTATAATATATCACCATAAGATTTTTTGAAATCATTTTTTTTCATAATAGTTTAATCATTTTTATACTTTTCATTTCCCCAACACTAAAAATGGTTTATTTTATATTAAAACACTACGTTGGGATGCATTATATGAAACACCATGTTAATTATGGACTATGCACTACATAAATTTTATCTTTATCTACAAACAAACCGTGTTTAGCTTTCATTACATGTAATAATTACTTTCTTTAATGGCTTACAAAACATGTCAAAATGATTTTTAAGTAGACAATAATATATTATTGGTTAATATAACAAGATATAACTTATCCATTAAATTATTGGTCATGAATATTATTAACTAACATAAGAAAATATATGGTTTTAAAAAATATGATATGAATTTATAGGTTAATAATTAATAGGAAATGAGAATATAGAAACCAATTGAATATAAAGAGTATATTTTTATTTTTATGCCCCAAAAGGTGTTTTGTCTTGAAAATATAAATTTGTTAAAATTAGTGAGTAATATTAATTTAATACATATTTTATACATTCAATCAAATATTTTTGATATTCATCCAATATATGTGATATTCATAATATAAGAACAAACTCAATTTTATGCTTAAAAACATATATTTTTATAAAGGTACTTTTATATCATTTTAATAGAGAACCTATTTTAAATCAATATATTGAAATTTAATATATTTTATATGTTATAAAAAACATAATATTTGAAATATTTACATTAAAATTAGGTTAGGATAAATTATTGTTATTTTTCTATAGGATTTCATTAATAATTAATAGAAAAAAAATATTTAATTATAATTCAAAACTTCTTTTTTATATACATTACTTATAAGGATGCATTATGTTTTAAATTGTTTTAAAATTTTTAATTATAACATATTTTTATCAATTTATTCAATTTTGGCCAATTAAATCAATTTCACTTTGAAATTGGGTTTAAAAACACAGTAATATTTTAAGAATTATTTTACATTAAAAACCTACATTGGCATCTTCTTAGTGGGATTAATTTTAAATTAATTTATGAAAATTATGTGATTAGAATTTGGAATGATTTATTTAATTTTTTAATCATAATAATATCTAATTTATAAAAAGGTTAACTAACCTATTGACAAAATATTTCGTGAATGTGGTTAATATAAATTATAGTGATTATGGTAGAATTAAACACAATAAGGAAATAAACTTCAAAAATAAGGGCCAAAATGACCTAACCACTTGAAAAACACCCATTTCATGGTTATATGTCATCCATGATCCTTCCATTATTATTTTTATTTGGTTATGTGTTACATTTTTTAGGTAAATAATTGTGTACACCTAACTTGTATTAATAAATTCTATGTTTGTCTATAAGCTTCCCATTAAAAGGCCACCACATTTCCCACATCCTCATACATATAAGACCAATTATGTTCAATAAAGATCTTCCAAATATGCTTACAAACAACCATAATATTACTATTTTAAAACTAACTTTTGGGATTAAATACTTCCAAGTAATCCATATCCAACTATTGTAAATATAGTAATTTCATTTTAGGAAATCTGGACTATCACCCACCTGAAGCGATGTGATATATTCACACACTATATAGAATGTATTTAGGATATTTTTATTGAAAATATATGATAAATATTACATAATAATCCTTATATAATGATTTTATATACATATAGATATTATTTCATTTACATTTATTCTTTCAATACGTTAATAAAACAGAAGCAGTGTTCATGCATACATATGACCTATAGTCTCCCTTATCGGTGTATTACTTATAATAATTATATAGTATATAGATTAGTATAATACACATATAATTTATATAAATTTTATTTATTACATTTTTTAAATTATTTAAATAATTATAAAATTACAAGGAGAAAATATATAACAAATTACGGCACAATCCAAAAATAATGAAAATATAACCCAAAGCATATCATTGACATGAAATTGTAAATATTATTGTAATATAAATTAATAATAAAAAAATATATCATTTTGAATATAATAATATGGTTATGTAATATATCTATAATAAAAATACATTTATTATATAGAATGTTTGAATGAGTATCACGAGATTCAAGAAAAATGGTTAGGGAATTTCTTCTCAATCTTTATATTAGGGAGATACATTCCATGTTCACCAATATTTTATTTTGAGTATTGTGTATAATGAACATTAATGTATTATATGATTATAATTATTTAATTTATTTTTCATTACATATCCATTCTATGATATTTAATTCAGGTGGTTAATGTTTGAAAAGATACCAAATTGGTTGGATAGTTTTGTCTCGATTTACCTTCATTGAGACTCATGTTTTGATATACACCAACATTATTTTTTGAGGTATATATATATATCTAAAATTGACATTTCAAATCATGAATCTCATTGTTTTTTTGTAATGTAATTTTCTTACATTGGGAGTATGGTTCAATGTTACCAAGTGATAAGAGTTTATTAAAACAATCCCATCCCTTTTCAACATTGTTTATTATTATTCTTCCTTTGTTGAAATAAAATCATACATATCTCAATAAAACTGATGAATTATCTAATACACTATTTTTACAAGATATACTCATGTATTAGTGAAATTTTCCCACTATATGATTCATAATATTCCTAAGAAAAAGTTTTTTTGAAAGTCTAAATTTATTTCATCTTATAGTCTGAAATATGTGTTCTTTCAAAACCATGATTTATAAAAGTTTATTAAGAAATTATTTACTATTACCCTGTTATATTCAAGTAAATTTTTACCCATGTTTTAAATTTTTAAAAAAATGGTTTTTAAAAAGTAATATTCTTGTTATTTTCTGGTCGAGGAACTTTTTTAATCATTTTATATTGCAAAAGTAATATTTTCCATGTGTAGATTTAACCTCATCCATGATCAAGATTCTAGTAAAGCATACTTCACATGATTAAAATGTTAATTTTTTTAAAATAAAATTATTTCATAATACTCTATAATTTTTTTAGTTTTAAATCGATTTTCCTGGAATTTTTTTCAGAATGTTTTCAAGCTCCTTTTTTATGTTTCTAGGAAAATGGTTTTCAATATTCCTTAAAAATATTATAATAATATTTCAAGGAAATTGTTATCAAATGGTTTTTAAGATCCTATTATATTATTTCATTGAAATTTATTTTTAAAATGTTTTCATGCTCTTTTTTTACATAAAATGGGTTTTGAAACGTTTTCATGATATCTTTATATGTTTACAATGAAAATGGTTTAGAAAATGTTTTCCTATATTTCTTTATAAGAATTCAATTTTATATTCAAGAAAATTGTTTCAAAAGGATTTATGATTTAAATAGCCTCTTCCAAAGAATAAAGGATACTTTCCTCAAGAAATATTTTCAAAATATCATTCCAAGTTATATTCCATCAAAGATGACATCAGTTGATGTCATTAATTAAAATATAGTAAATGATCTAAAGGTTACATTCAAATTCATTCTTGAATGGTTTATATTGTAAAAGAATTATTATTATGACACCCATTTTTTTACCACTGGATATATGTTTCTGAAACCTTCTTATTTTAACTGGTTATGCTTTCATGATATGATTATGAAACCTATATCTTTTTCATGGGTTAGGATGCAGTGAAATATTAATGATACCTATTTCATTTCATTGGTTATGATTTTATGTTTATTTAAACTATATATTTTTATGGGTCATGATATGATGAATGTTTTATTATCTTTTGGAATATGTAAGAATTATTTTACTTTGAGATGGGGGGGACTTATATATCCTTACAATGAATCAGAAAAAGATTTATATCTCATGGGATAATGATTGGAATCAAATAAAGGGGTTTGATCCCCTAGGGTTAGATGGAGAAACCTGATCCATTAAAAGGAATGGAATGTGACTCAGGATGGTGGTGTTTCCCACCCAGTAGGTGTAGTCATACTAAATATGGAATATGGTAAAACATGATCCACTATGGGAATATGGGGACGCTTGATCTAGTATGGGAATATGGGGAGACTTGTTACCTTACAAGGAAATGATAATGACTGGGGATAGTAGTGTGTCCCTCCTAGTAGGTTTAGTTCCCATGAAGTTTTTTATGTTATTGCAATTCATTTTGACTTATAGGGAATGATATCACTTTCTTATTCATTCCATAATTCCATGTCTTATTCCTATGTAAAGATTTCATGCTTTATATTCTTTATTGTAGTGTGATTCATTTCTTCTAAACAACTAATATATCTTCCATTATTCATGTTTGTGATCCTTGATATGAAGGTTATGATCTTATAATGTTATGATACAATTATCATACCCATATAAGGGTTTTTATTATTAGATGTCTCCCTTTTTTACCATTACTAAGCATCTTATCTCACCCCTTTTTATCTTTCCTTTACTAGGTTATGAATATATATATATTAAGTATGATGTGTCGATGAAGGGTCCTAGTACTGAAGAACCTAGTGGGAGATAACATGACATGCTAACAAAATAGTGTTTATGTTTCCATGTTTCCAGAGGAATTACACTAATACATTCTTTGGGCATATGTTTGTATAATGTTTTATATATTCTGTAAAAGTGATGTAATGTCTATACATTTAAATTATGGGTTAATATATACAAACCATAACAAGAGACATTTGGTTCATAATTACATTCATTTCTAGTTCAATTAAAGTGTTAAAATCACATTGTATCCGACTTATTTATTAAATTTCATCCCATATGATTTAACAAAATTCATTATTCAAAATTCATTTTGAGAACAACCACACCACTATTAAGTAAGCCTTAATAATTTCTTTCACACCACTCTATTTCACTCTGGAATCTTCAACAAAAAAACTACAATATTAAAAATTCATGGAAATCCCATTCTGACCATGGAATATGTCACACCCCGTGCTAAATTATAACATCATAAATACAAAGAATGTGAATTTCACATTAAGGATCTATTAACCATGATCATACATATAAAATAGTGACAATTTTCTAAAATAAAAAATGTATGGGGTAGTAAAGGCCACAAAACCATTGATACTAAGACATTATAACAAAGTGGGCATTCAAAACCCCATGAAATCATCTTTTTCAATCAACCATGTTCATGGATTCAATTTTAAATTTACTATATACAATTTTATAAAAAAAATTATATTATTTTCATTTATTGATGATATACCCAAATAATTCATTAATTAATTTTAATTAATAAAATTTTATGTTATGTTTTTTCTATGAATTAATCATAGAAAGGGTTTACAAATATAGTAATAATTGTTTTTATCATTGGATACAATGAGTTATAATTCATATTGGTAAAAACATTACAATCACATAACAACTTGTGATTTTAAAATGTTCACATACATTTGATTTATGGATAGTTATAGTATTCATTAGGTTAATATATTACATTCACCCAATGGAATAGAAAAGAATTTAAATTAGACAATATATAGATAGAAAATAATGTTCATGAATCTCCAACTATAATCACTGGTTTCAGATTTTTATGAAAACCAATGTGGATATGTATTAACATGAACGATAATAATCACATAAGTAAATCTTCAATCAACCTATATCACAAAATCATATCACCATTTTCAGAGCTTAAACTAGCTCCAATGGAAATTCCACCTTTTTTTTGAATTCCTAAGAGATGAAAAAATTAAATCGAATTGGAAAAATTAAAAATCACCTTATATTATTCATATCATAACTATAGAAAATAAAGATATATTTCAATATAAATGATGTGAAATTCATGGGTCTACTAATTGACAGATAGGGTATAAAATACACAATTAATTACATGACTCGGGGTTTCACACTGTGAAATATTCATAGAATGTCCCACTCATGTAAGAAAGATAATTCCCTACTACAAACTATTATCTCAATATATTTAAAGCTACCTAAAGCTTAAAATCTAAAAAAAGTTTAGTTCATTAATGAGGAAATCATGTAACATATTATTATTGATACAAAACCCCCTAATTACACCCCTTTAGGATTTATGTCATCAAAGAAAACACAAATGACACCATCATGTTTTTACAAGAGGTTCATTGGGTGAAATTCTAAAATAGTTGTATTTAATATAATAACTCCATCAAACATCCATCAAGATTGTCTGAATTCCTCCCACACACAAAAATCAAAAAAGAACAGAATGAGGATAAAAACATAGTTACATCAAATACATATACAATGATTCTTATCATAGATAATTAAAACCAATCCTTAAATAAAAAAACAAAATCAATATGCCCATAAGATATGCCTATAAAATGGAGGGATTCCATTAAAAAAATAATTTACAATGGTAAACAAAAAATTTCATATATTAGTATCAATTAAAATGATGAATCAATAAGAAATAATAATCCCTAAATAAGAGTTATTTCAACATTACATTATTTTAACAATTAAATGATTGAAACATTTTAGAATATTATGAATTCATTTGTAACTCATGTCACCATGCCTTCCCCACTAGTCCAATAATACTCTATAGCAATTATATATATGGGATCTCAAATTAGTGCATCACCATATCCCAGGGATCAAAAATCCTGATCGATCACTCCATAATTGTTACATCATCCATGAAAAGATAACTATCATAATTCAATAATAGTGAAGTCAATGTAATGATTTGGATAAAGCAATGGCACATGGAAAAAAATATGAGACTTATCCAACTATTCATAATGAAAAATCCAATATTCAACTTCTCTAAAATTCACCCATACATGAATAGCTACAATGAAATATGGAGAAAAATTTCCCCCTCATTTGAATTGTCACTACACAAGAAGTTGGTAGACTCGCAATAGTTATTAGTCTATAACCTTGAATTCAAGAGGCCACTACTTCTAATCCTCATATTACATTTGAAATTCATCCACCACCTCCATGCACTCTTAAATGATATAATTCTTCTTTTTCTCGATTTTCATCAGATTCCGACCAAGAATAGAAAACTCTCTAAACTCGATCACGAACAATGGATATCTACAAAATAACCTAAAAATCCACATTAATTCATCTATTCTGATGTATTATTCATAATTTTTATTATATGATCACTAAACTAATGTAAATATTATCACCTATTCACCTCTAAAATATTTAATTCAATTTCATTTCATATCCCCTAGTGTATGAATTATTTTCTATGTAACGAGTCAATCCCAAGTATCTAGGAGTATATTCCACACTTTTTTATGAAAAGGGAAAAAATAAATAACATAAACATTCATATTAAAAAAATGACCATATATAATATGGGTACATCAACGATGAACCATGAATGGTATGAAAATAAAACATCCACATTCAAACATATCATAAACCAGGAAATAAAATATGGTATATGGTAACATAAAAGATAAACCTCAATTAATCATTATATCCATGAACTGATGTTAATATATTTGGAAATACTCCAAGAAAATTATTAAAAATTCCGTGAGTGAAAAACTAAATTTTTTTTACATTGAAATCATTTATTTATAATGTCATGAAATGTTTAAATAATATATTTTCATTCAAATTAATACTTCATATTTTTTAATGGTGATTTAGATCATTAAGGGGTAATGATTGTTTAAAAATCCACTCACGCGGTATCTGGTAAAAAATATTCCTTCCATATTTTTTTGTCTAAAAATCCTCAAAGGACCTTGTTTTGAAAACATAAAAATATACATTATAAAGAATTTTAAAAAATTAAAAATGGTTTAAATATTTTACGAAATTATTTTATAACAATAATTACGATTTTAGAAACCATTTCTGTAAAATATATACTTATAGAAAATGACATGGTAATTAAATCATTAACAATTCAATGTGTTTTATATCACAATAAGTATATAAATCATAGGCCCAATGAAAAAATAAATTAAAAAAAATCAAATATTATAAAAATAAATAAATAAGTGATATTATAAGTCAAAGGGTATTTATATTAACCTTATAAAAGAAGGTAGGTGTAAATCATCAAACAATGCCCCAATAAAAAGAGATTGAGAAGGAGTCCCTGACCGTATGTTTTCATTAGTCGATTGTGTTTTAACATTATGTATAATTTTTTAAAGCATGATATTAACTAATAAGAGAACCATATCTATATTAATGATATAATATATCATCTTCTTATATTAATATTTTATAATATTCTGTTATTACCCTTGTTTTGGTTGTTAAATGCTTAATTTTCCAATGCATGTTTTGTATAAAAGTTTCGGTTCCATTGCATAAGATATAGATAAAAAATATAAATAATGATATTATATTTGAAATATAATATATAATCATAAAATAAATTTTTATTATAATTATGTAATGGATAGGATTAGAAATTAATCACATTGTTTCGTGGAGATTATAGGTCATACATATGCACGATCGACCATGTCATTCTTTTAAGTAAAATAGTAATGATGTTTATTGAATATTAATTTTAATTGATTCAATATCATGTCATATTTTTCATTTAAATATAATATTTACATATTTAAACCCATCCAACTAATGTGGTGGTCAAAATTATATTATGCCACGACCTTGAGATGGTAATTCGTACGTACGCACACTAGTTGATTTCACTTTTTCTATAATGGAAAAAAATGGAATATTATTATACCACAATATTAATAACATATATGTATATATATTTTACAATATTTATTAATGTTTTATGAAAAAACACATGAATAGGAATTATAAGAAGAAATGAACTTGGCTGAGTTGGTAAAAATGATTACCTCTTCTTCGAAAAACTCCCATTAGATCTCTTCTCAAGGGATATATGGTTGGAATTTTTGGAATATCTAGACCTCCATAAATTGTATAATATTGTTATGATGAATAAATTTTAGTGTTTGGTCAATCTATAACACACAATGAGTTTTGAGGAAGTTAGGGAGAAGGTTCCCTATAATAATTGAGGGGAGGGCCACTTTTGGAAAATCTCAAAATATAAAATTAATATAAATTAATTTATAATTAATAGTGGAAAACAATTGAGTTTTTTAGAACAAAATATCATCTTTCTATGATATAATATCAGTAAATAATTTTTAGACATGATTAAGCCACGTTTTTACCCGTATATTTTGTCATCAACATGTAGTTATCCCCTTTAACTCTTACCATTATAAGTTGGATTTTTAATTTTTAAGGCTGATATATTTACAACAAACTTACAAAAGAACCACAACTAAGTCATGATGACATTTTTTACCTTATATAAAAAATTTTGAAATTGTTTATATTTTTATGAATTTTATATCATTTAATAAAATATTATTTATTTTTAGATATCATTAATGTCAATTTTCACACTATTCATATCATGAAATTAAAACAAAATATCAATACATCACAGATATTTCAAGGTATTCTATAAAATTCATGGATATAATTAATAATATAAAATTTAATTTAATTTAATATTCTTAATATCATTAATATGATATTAAAATTAATTAAATTATTCTTCTATGATCACTTATAAGCCTTTAATGTAAGTATTTATTTATAAAAAATTTAAAAAAATATTCAGAAAATTATAAACATATTAGCTTCCAATTTATTGGTTATAGTATAATTTATCATCTGTATTACCCTATATTTAAAATGAAATAATTATTAAAAATATGAGTATTTCAAATTTAACATCTCCTTAAATAAAATAAAATTAATGTCTTGCTCTCATACAAGTGGATTCTAAAGGTTATAATATATTCCTTTGGATTAATTTTAGTTGACTCCCATTTATTATATAATGGTTATTAGTTTAATATATTGTGTTAAAATTTAATTGTGGGAATAAAAATATTTTTTTAATAACAAAACCTCAATTATATTAATTTTTTTATTTTTATTCCCAATCCTTTGGTAATTAAAGAATTTTTTTATAAACATTTATAAACTATGTTTTTAAAATTTTGTTAATCCTATTCACAACCTCCAACCTAATAGATAGTATTAAAATTATTATATTATAATAGTATATCATGGTTGGTTTAAGCCTAGTTTTATATGAAATGTACGGTATTGAATTTATTAAATTTTAAAAGATACAAACTATAAATTTTTATAGTGCCACATTCTCCCCTCATTCAATAAATTACATCCTATAAAATTTGAAATTGCAATTAAAAATTTTAGGATGATACTTGAAAATTTATTTAATGGAATTTCACATCAAAAATAGGTTTAATAGAACACCCTATTAATAAGAGGGAATGGGTAATGTGAATGTTAACACAAAATTAACCTTTTGAATAGGATAACATCATTGGAATGTGAAAAACAAGTCATGTAAGATAAATAAAACCATCATGTTATTATGGAGAGTGTTAGAGAACATTTTCATCAAAAATTATACCATCAAAAAATAATTAATTTATGATGTATTAAAGAGGACATTAATTTCTCAGTAAGAAAACTAGATGAATAGTTTTTTCATCAAAATAATGTTTTATAGTTTATGGGTTTTTTCTAATCTAGATAATAAGTTAATAAAATAATCTTACATAAATTCATATAATTTTCTTATCCATTGGTTTTTCATCAATCTATTTTCACTCCCTCTCTTACACTATGAATTGAATCTTAAAGTTTAGTTTTTTATATGTGAATCAATTTAATGAATCCTATGATCCATCATATATTTCCTTTAACTTTTAAATGTTTACTGAAACAAAAAATGGTAATCCTAATTTATACAATATTATGAATCATAATTTAACCTAAAAAGTAATATCCAATGTTCAACTTAATCCATTCAAACCTTAAGACTTGTCCAAATTATTATGTCCAAATTAACAATCCAAAGAAGTCACTAAATTTCCCAAATAATTGTTAACATAAAATTCTCTAAACAATGGAATGTATCTTTCATTATCACATACTAAATATATTATCCACTTAAAACCCATAGTTAAAATTTTAATGCTTACAAATTGTTAAATAAAAAGTATTGCGGTGCAATCCTTATTTATTTCCAAAATTTATATAAATAGTAAATCATTATTAAATACTCAACCATTATGTTTTTTCTAGAATATGAACATTAATAATTCCACTTTTTCTATGATAATATCATAATCATGTCCATTATTCATTATATTATACAATAATATATTCTATTAAAACGTGCGGAATTTATTTTCATGGTTTCCAACTTCACTATTGTTGAAACACTAAATATATTTATTTTCATTCTTCCCCGTTAATTTATTTAAAATGACCATTTTCACTATATTTATAATAAAATCTTAATCCTTAAAAGAATTTCTAAGGGCGATTATTTCTATATTTATCACATTTGTAAAATCATTCCATATCTTATTTCCTTTTTTCAATTTTTTCCAAACTATACTAATGATTTGGTTCTCCGCTAAAAATCCATTATACTTGGAAAATTATATCCTAATATTATTAGCACATGATACCATTTCCCTATATTATCATACAGCTTGGGGGACTATTTCCCTTTGAAAGACTTTTTTAATACTATAAAAGATATGAAACTTCTTATTCATTATATCACGTTCATGGATGAGGTTTATATTCCTTATACTATGAGTCATTTCTAAATAATGTCATACACTATATTGGATTACTAATCAAAGATTATAATTTTGAACTAGTAAAAAATGTAAAATAATTCAAAAAAATTATTCCAAACTAATATCATAATCATAAACATGTTTTATTTTGGGAGATATTTAACATTAAAACATTTATAATATTTTTAAATAATATATTTATCTTCCCCAGTATATCCCCTAAGAGAGTCAACCTAGGTTTATAGTAAGGCCAATTTTCTTGAACCAGGTTAGGTTGATATAGGCCTGATACACCTTGTTAGAATTATGAACCATTGGTATATATGTTCCAGAACCATGTCTGCTTGCACTATCCAAACATTGATGTATTGGTTATAAAACCGACATAATATCTACCTTAACAAAATTCTAGGTTTTTCTTCTATACATATCCTCAATGTCTATTTCCTTATATTAACCAAGAATATTAGTCATTATATATATCTTAGAATCATTGAAATAAAAAAACTAAATAAATTTTTGAGCTCATATATCGGTAAGGGTAAGTGTAAAATAGAGGATATTAATAATAATAATAATAATAAACATTAATGTAAGTTGTTTAACTAAAAAATCCATTTAAACATAGTCATGAGAAATATTAGACAAAGAATAACTGAGTATCAAATAATGAGATATAAATAATCTCATTGATATTCTACTAATCAAATAGTCACATTACATATCAATAACTAATCAAATAATGAGAGAATTTGTAATGTCATACAACATGAATATAACATCAAGGTGTAGACCAAGACACCACATATAAACTAGTAAGAATTTGGACAATACCCAAATCTAGTTTTAATATGAGACCTATTGATGCATCTATGGGCTATAATAGGATCTTATCATTACATACTAATTCCCATTTATTCCTCAAATTAAAAGGGTAAAACATAAACAACATAAAGATTCATATTGGAAAACTAGTAAATGAAATGTGAATACTTCAACCATAAACAGAAAATGGAAAAAAAAATTGAACATCCATAGTCAAAGTGATCGTAAACCCTTCAATAAAATATTGAATTTGGAATCAAAATATATCAACATAAATCAAGAATATGTTCCAACAATGGATATTGACATAGAAGAAAATACTCTTATAAAATCAATAAAAATGTTAGGAGATAAATACCCAATTTTAAATTATAATAATTTATTTTAAAAGACACAATAATTTGAAATAAAACAAATTCATTTAAAATAATCTTGTAAAAATTTAAAAGAATATTCTAAACATTAAGGCATGATGATAGAAAATTATATGATCAATACGTATATGTTAAAATAACATTATGTCTGTAATTTTTCATTCTAAAAAACCTCAAAGGACCTAGTCGAGAAAATAGAAAATAATAAATTTTAAATAATTCTTAAAAAGTAAATCTGTGTTAAAAATAGTTTTAAATAATCATTGGAGACTAGTAAAAAATTGGAAACCATTTTTTGAAAACATTAATATGTATAAATATATTTGATACTAAAATGTCTTCACATTCAGCTCATAAAATTTTGAATATTTAAATAATAATACCAATAAAAGAATTAAATTTAAAAAAACATCATATTTCAGGATAATAAATAAATAAATGACATTATTATTAAAAGGGTATGTATATACACCTCATAAATGAATGTGGTTGTATAACGTCATACTAAGCCTCAATGGAAGCAGAAAGATACAAATTCCACTACCTTACACTTCCTTTTATTAAATTTGTTTTAATCAATTTTATAATCATTTATAGAATGTTATTAAATTATGCGAGAACTACATACACATTTATGATATAATATATGATCTTCTTTTGTTATTTTGTTAATAATTTTTCATTATCTCCTCGGTTTTGGATGGTAACTGTTTTAGTTTAATATGCTTGTTTTTCATAAATATATTTGTTCCATTGCATAGGGTATAGATAAAAAATATCCATAATGATATTAATTTTTTATATATAATATTTAATAACTGAATACAATTTTCTTATCATTATTGAAATGTTAAAATTGGAAATGAACAACATTGCATCAAGGAGGCGAAAGGTCATACGTACGCCCGAGCGATGGTATCATTCTATTAATTGTGATAGAGTAATGAAGTGGATGATATTTTATTTATTCTGATATTAATATCAAGTCATAATTATCATATATATCCATTATTTATTTCATTTTACTCATACAAGTAATGTTGTGATGAAAAATATATTACACCATGATGTTGAGATGGTAAGGCGTACACATGCATGCACAATGTTTTCATTTTTCATTAGATAGAAATTCAGTGAAGATGGTTATACCATAATAATAATAGAATCTCATAATAATAAAAATATTTTAATTAATACATTATCATGTAAATAACTCATGAATAGATATCATAAGAGGAAATGAACTTGAATGAGTTGGTAAAAACATTTACCTATTCTTCAAGGGACACCCATTAGATATTTTTTCAAGGGATATATTGTTGGAAGTTTTAGAAGACCGAGACCTCTATAACATGTATTTTTATTTTTTCTAGGATAAATGACAAGAGTTTGATCAATTTATATGGCTCAATGTGCTATGAGGAAGTGATGCAGAATGTTTTATTTTATAATTGAAGTGTGGTTCACTTATGGAGACTATAAAAATATTAAATTAATATATATTAATTTCTTAAAAAATGGATATAATGTTATTTAATTAGAATATAATTTGATTATAGGTATAAATAATTTCAAACAATAATATTTATAAATGTTTAGGTCATGTTTTACCTTCATCTTTTAGATTTTACCCTCAGTTAAACCATGGAACTCTTGGCATGATAATATTTACTTTTTACACATTACAGGTTAATATATTTACACTAAAATGACAAAAACCATAAATGATTAAATTATGAAATTTATAACGTTATATAAGTAATTTCTCAGATTTATATAATTTTATTAATTTTATATAATTTAATAAAATGTTATTTATTTTAAGATATCATTACTATCAATTCTATTACTACTTATTTCATGACTTTATTAAAAATATCAACACCAAAATAACATAGAAAAAAACATAATTAAATCCCTTATATGTCTTGGTAATATATAAAAAAATTTGGATCATATTAGTCATATGAAATTATATTTAATTGAAAATTATTAATAGCTTTTATTTGATATTTCTATTAATTAAATAATTATTACGTCATCAATGTATAAGAATATATGGTAAATATTTATTTCATAAGAATTAAAAATAAACTATCATGATGGAGATAACCCTTTTATCTTCCAATTTACAATTTATAGTCAAATTTATCTTTATTATTAGCTAATATTAAAAGTATTGAATTATTAAAAATATGTGTATGGAATCTTTATCTTCTCTTTAATTAAAATATAGTAAATTTCATACTCTCATCCAAGTGTCTTTTAGAGGATATTAGTTAATCACAAAGATTAATTTTTTTACACTCTCTTATCTAATTATATTTGTAATGGTTTTACGGTAATTTTATAGTATATATGATATTATTTTTAACCATTATTACTTGATTTACCCTTAACTGTGGTAATTAAAATTTTACTAAATTTACTACCCAAATTCCCTGAAATAAAAGAACCCTATTTATATTATTTGGACCCACTAATTACCAATATGGAATATATTTTTAAATATAAATGATAATTAATATGAGGTGATTAATTTAAAATTTATCTCACTGATGGAATGAGAAAATGGGTTATTAAATTGCTAATGTACAAAATATTGTAATGTTTTTTATATTCATGTACATTGTAAAATTGATTCTAACGACCAAAATCATATTAATTGATATAAACATAATATAATTATACTTAAAAAAATTAAAAACCTATTTTATCTCTATTAATTATTTATCTAGAATGGTTTTTTTCATTTATAATGCATTATTTTGTCACTATTCATCCAAACATCAAAATTATCAAAAAAAATACAAAAAATTCAACAAAATTAATTTTTTATATTACCAAAAAAAATAATTTTATTATGTCAAATAACTTTTATTAAATGTTCAAAAATGTATTTAAAATAGGAACTCTGTTAAAAGGGTTTAATACTTCACTGAAAAAAATAACACTTTTTGCATAAAATATGATTTATACTTATCTTAAGAGTATCAAACTTATTAGATAAATTTTGATTTTTTTGAATATTTATCATATATATTTCATTAATAAATTTCACTAATATTTATTAATTTAATTTATTGTGATAAAAATCCATTTTGGGTATAAAATTAATTTTTTGATAAGAAAATATCCTTTATATTCAATTGATTATTATTTTTATTCACAACTCATTGTAAATCAATGAATTTACTTAATAACATGTGTAAAATATATTTTTATAATTTAGTTAATTCTTTTCAAAACATCCAAAAAAATATAGAGTGTTAAAATATTAATATTTAATAGTTTATCATGATTTTTTAAGCCAGGGCTTGTGTGCAATCTATGTTATCAATTATATTAAATTTTAAAATATGCATACCGTAAAATAATGGGGTGTAAAATTCAAAGATTTCCCATAGTATTAGGGATTGGAGGTAGTGTTGATGCAAATATAAGAGAACAAAGTGTACTATAATCTTCTCTAAACATGTGTGGAAAACATTATTTCAAGATTCTAGATTATATTATTAGAGATCCAATGAATTCATAAAACCTTATACACTAACATACTTACCAAATCATCGACCATACATTACCCCATGATTGAAAAGAAATAAGAGAAATTTTAAAATCGACCGACAATATCTAAAATGGATTAACATTCCATATAGTCATGATGAAAGACAAAAACTAAATCCATTGAAATTGACCAATATTTTCATTATATTGAATCAAAATAATACAATAATTATTTTGGTACATGATGTTCATCCTTCCCCCACAGAAAGAATAAACATTGGTGAAAACACTCTTTTCTAAACCACATCATCCCAAGTAACCAGAAATTACATTGAAAGATATGATACACTACAGAAACTATTGAATTTATGACTATTGGATATATATAAAACTCATAACAAATTTACTCATGAAAAACTCGTGTGGAAATCATCCTTCCTTGAAACATCTTCTAGTATTGATCATTATTTGGCTACCCCTTAGGGGAATCACATTAAAGAACATGGTCCAACATCACCTACACTATTGATTCTAACCACCGAGACTACCCTAGCTAACGAAAAGGGAGGGATAGACTATAATTTAAAAAAAAATCATCCCATTTAGTTCACCTCCCCATATTTTTTAATCTTCTAAATCTACCATCTCCATCCATGAATCTACAGACTCTCCGGAAATATGACAACATGATTTCCCTCTCATTATGTATGCTCAAATATTTTTTTAGCTAGTGTATAGTATGTCTCAACGTCATTATTATAGATAAAATAAATCCAAATATATCTATAATGATTTAGTTCATAATGAAATAAATGTACTTCAGGATCTTTTAGTCAATTAATACAAACATTTCCCACCAATGGGGCAGTTTCATCATAGATTTTGGGAAAAATAAATTTTTTTCCTAAATACCTATCATTTTGGAAATAATTATTTTCATGGAAACACGAGAAAAGTGATCTATAATAGATTAATAACCACTAATAAAATATAATAATACAAAAAAAAAGGGAATAATCACAAGAATCAATGATTGTCACCCCCTTCCTTAAAAAAAATTGGTGGGTTACCATCCAAACACACTATCATGTAATTGAAAGCATTATTATATGTACATTCTAGAATTATTTTTCTTACATCATATTCATGGATTATAATTGGGATAAAATCTTATTCAATTTGATGAAAAGTGCCAATAATTACCAAAATGACCAAGGAATATTTAAACTTGTGTCACATTATTGGTTTCTTCATAAGAAAGAACTAAATCTATATTTTATATATGCAATACTACTCCACTTTGAGACATAACATTTACAATTAAATGGTACACCAATTTCCAAAACATACACATCGAAAACATTCTATAGATTTTAGTTCATAGAAAATGAAAGATAGTTTAATGGTGTTCAATGTGATCCTCTAATAACATTGTGTGTAATGGGTTGTCCTCAATAAAAATTACCTTAAAACAATCCAAGAAGTCATGGAAAAAATTATTCATGGTTTTTATGAATATAGTTTGAGAATTCTTGACACTAGAAAACATCACCTCAATATAAATGATCTTATTGAGATAGGTGAATTTTCTATTTAGGATATCTTCCAACATTACACACTTCAATTTATACCTAGATGATAAATCAATCATTGTAATATAGTAGGATCCCATTAAATTTTATAAATAGACGATCAATACTTAGAAATGTAAAAAATTTCATGACCCTCATCTGATTCAACCTCAAATTGTATATACATATCATAATAATTAATTCTTCATTATGGGTTAATGACAGAAGATAACCTCATGTAACTAAAAAACAAAGATGATATAATGTCATGGGGATAGAGTAGAAACATCCCATAGAAAAACATCATTGTAATCCTTAATGAATCATAGAAACTCAACCACATGAACCTATCATGTCTCAATTTTCAAATCTTCCAACTACTAAAATAATGGAATCAAACATGAATGAACTATCTAAGGACCCCACTCACAATGGAAAACCACACACTTCATAAATCATCATATAACTCAACAATCCTTTTGATGTTTTAAATAATTGTTCAAATAAAATAAAAAATCTAGATTCTAAGGATGAAATCTGGAAACTGTAATAGTAAAAGAAATAAATCATTTATCTACTAATATTAACCCATCATCATTATATATCCCCAACATGTATTAAACATTCAATCCTAAATCCTAATTGAAATGGATAATAATGTGGGAACAAGAAGTGTCCCGACCCCTAACCCCATGTCATATAATATTGTTGGTAAAATGAATGATTTAAATCCTAAAAAATAAAAAAAACATAGAACATGGTAAATTAAAATATATGGTACTTAAAATAATTTCTTGTCCATCTGGTGCTACAAATTTTATAACATGATGTTATATATAACAAGAACAAAAATCTTTCTACTGATTATATCATCATAACATTTTAAGAAATACATTATTTCAATTTAATTTAATTTATTTATTCAAATATATTGTATGAAATTATTTTTTTTATCTCCTCACATGCAACAAAATGTTTATCATTTAGTTAATGTAATATCGAGTCTCTTTGATAACTTTTGTTACATGCAAGACTGAGTTTTACCAAGAAACTTTTTATTATTATAACATTATTATTTAATATAATAACATGTGAAATAATTATTAAATTAACTATTATTAATATTATTATCTAACTTTTAAAAATGTATGGTTTTTATAAATATAAAATGAATTCAGTGGTTTCAAAAAAATTGGAAAATAATATAACAACTAATCGAGTATAAAAGGATTATTTTTATAGAAAACTATTTTTTTGTTCACAAATCTATTTGAACTTAATAAATTAAATTATTTAAAATTAATTTTTTATATTAATATTATATATATATATTTCTTATTTAATCTAGTATTTTTTATATTCATCAACAATATTTAAAATTCATAAGCTAAAAAACGCAATTTTACGCATAAAATAATATTTTTTATTAAGGAAATTTTAGTACATTTTAATAAAGAAACTAGTTTAAACCAATTTTATGAAATATTATAAATATTATATGTCAAAATAAACTTAATAATTGAGTATTTAAAACCAAAATTATGTAAGGGTGAATTTTTTGTTTTCTTTTGTGATGTTTCATTTATAATGAATAGTGACAAATACTATATTTTAATTATAAGATGATTCTCTATATAATTTAGTTATATGGTTAAATTATATTTAATAATTGGTTTAAAGTTAAATTATAATATTTTTTTAATAAATTAATCCAATTTTGGTCTTTATAATCTATTTTAATTTTAAATTGGATATAAAAACATAGCAAACTTTTGAATGACTTTACATTAAAAGCCTTCATTGTCATCCTGTCTATGGGACTGGATTTAAATTATTTTTTTCGACTCATGTTATTGGAATATTGAAAAATAGATTCTAAATTTTGAATCAAAATAATTTTTTATTTCAAAAAAGTTTAACCTAGTGTTGTAAAAATATATTAGTTGAGGAAATTAAAATTAATTACAACGATTAGGGTTAAATTATTCTTAACAAAGGACTAAACATTAAACAAAAGGGAAAAAATATTCACTTTTCCACCACCCATTTTTTCCATATTTATTCCATGAAACTTGCATTATTGATATTGGTGGGTTTTCTATGAGTCATATTTATGTAAAAATATGGGTACACCAAACTTGTTTACAGAAATTTTGAGTGTGTCCCCTCCTTCCACTATAAAAACGCACTCAACCCTCACACTGACTAACACCACTCAAGGCACAATGGATCAACCATGATTATCCCATAAAGATCATAAATATCACTATACAAACCTTGATTCCCCACCTTTGGAGGAAAGCCGTCAAAAGAAGAAATTTCGTGAAAACCAAAAGATGTTACCAAAATAATAGGTAACACCAATCCTAAAGATCATTTATTTTGTTTTCATTGTCCACTCTAACAGATCTTTTTATTTTATTAATATAAAATAAAATCAGAATAATAAATATATTATAATGTTTTTATTTTAATATTTGTACAAACAATTACAAACACAACAATATAATGGGTAATTAAGTTACCATTTTTTGTACGGTGAACTACCGCCTCACCAAACGATGATTATATTTTCTTCCACTACCACCTCTCAGTATGACTATTATGATGGAAAATATATTTATATAAGATATATATTATATTTAAAATGTCTATATTCTTATTTAATTATTTTATAAGAGATATCCTTTTACATTCAATTTTTATTAAATATGATAACATCGTTTGTAGAAGTGTAGAATACCACCACCTCAAAGAGATGTGATACAATCACACACTACATGGAACATATTAATGATTTTGATAATTAAAAATATGTGGCATTTATAACTTTTATGTTATATTAATTTCATAATTACCTATATTCAAATATAACACATCATTTTTAACACTTTTCTACACACTGTAAATGTGGTAACGTGGTTTGTGGATGTGTGGACTACCGCATCATCGAAGAGATGAAATTATTTTTACATAATTGTAATTATATATATGATAATATATAAATAAATAATATTATATATATGATATAATTATCATTCTAAAAATATAAATTGTCACTTACTTTCTTTTCATAACTATCATTGAAAAATGACTACTTTACTCATGCATGCGTACGACCTATCATCTCCAGGACTGTAACGTTGGTTAAATTTTCATAAACATCACTTATTATTCATTTTAAAAAAATAATTTATGTATAAATATGATAATTATTTTATTACTATTATTCTGTATATGTTTCTTTGATGACCTTATTGGCCATTATTGACCTGTTAAAGTTAGTTTTGTGACATAAGCCAAATATGGTAAAAAAATATGACATAATAATTATTGATTATATAACTATATATAAAAATATTATAAGTAAATTAATGATAATAATATACAAAAAAATGTTTCATAAAAAATTATATTATTTACAATAGTTTTTTATTAAATAATGTAGAGAAAATAGATGACAAATCATACATAAAGTACGTAATTTTGTCTCAATTTCACTTTATTGAGAGATATTATATTTTTATTCACTATGATTAGTTTATATGGTGTATATAAAGCTCATATGAGATGTATATAATAAATATAACTGAATTAGTAAGTGATTTTTATCTCACTCATTACATCGGTGATATAAATATCATATTGACCAATTTTTTAACTGTTGTGTCTATAATCCATTTTTAAATATTATATATTAATTTATTTTATCCTAATTGAATTTAAAACATTACTTTAATGTTATTACTTCATAAGCCTCGTGAGTTAAAATGTATAAAAGTTGTAAGGGACACTTTGGAATTTTTTTAGATTATTTTCTTCGGGAATGATTTTAATGATATTTTATTTGTATTTCCATTTAAGGAGACAATATGACCATTGTTTAATTAACCCTTTAATATTACATCCCTATGGTTATTCATGATATTTTTTGTGATAGTATAATTTTTCCACACGTTGGTACTTAAAAAGTATTATAAAAAGTTTTTATGAAAATCTAACTTAATTTCTCTCTTTTATAAAGAACCTATTTTTTCTAAAACCTATTATTAGAAAATGGGTTTCAAAAATCATTTTAACCCTTCAAAAATTATTTTATTTTCAAAACTTTTATCCTTTTTATCATTTACCAATTTTTAAAAAGACATATTCTTGTCTTATTTTGAATAAATAATTTTTTAACCTTTTTACCATGCAAAAGGACTATTCTTTTTACCTCATAAGGAATATATTAATTTACCCACAATTATTTCATTAAAATATTTCTTTTCATGTTGAAAATGTTAATATTTTTCAAAAGTGATTTTTAGAGATAAAAATTACCAAAAGGTTTTTCAAAATAAAATGATATTTTCCTCAAGAATTTTTTAATGATAATTTAATGTTATTTCCATTCTTCAATGTCAATCACCATTATTGTTACTTATCCTCCACTAGAGATTTGTTTATTGATACCATCCTCATCCATTAATTTTATGGATTATTTTTTTGAATGATATTTCTATTTAACTAACATAATTTTCATGGGTTACACATGTTTCAAATAGATTATTATTTACTCCATTTCTTTTACATGGGTTACTCATGGTTCAAATATATTGTTATTTAACCCATTTATTTTACATCGGTTAATCATATTTCAATGATATTACTAATTAACACATTTATTTTTTGTTGGTTAATTAGTTTCAAAAATATTGTTTGTGAACCCATTTTATTTCCATCGGATAATCATGTTTCAAAGATATTGTTAGTAAACCCATTTTCATTCCATGGGATAATAAAGTTTCCAAGAGAGTGTTATTAAACCCATTTATTTTTTATGTGTTAGTTATGAATGGTGATTTTAAATGGTGTATATAAATTATATGAGTGGTTACGTTATAAACCAATGATGAGTAGTTCTATGATAGACCAACAATAGGGGGGTCTGTAATGGCCCTCTAATGCATTGGGTATAGAAGTCGATTGTATGACTACTCCATTTATAAGAGTGAAATGTGTGATAGTAGGCAACATTGTTAACCCATTTATATGTGTGAAAAGTATAATGTTGTCCCAAATGTACATTTATGTGTTTCATTATGCCTTATATATGTTTGAAATGTTTCTAATGATCAAGATTTATATTACATGGGTCATTATTATTGATTATGCTGAATCTATCATTTTACATGACTTCCATATTTTATTGTCCTCGTATTTAGGGGTTCGTGTTCTTTCATGATTCACTCATAGACATTTATTATATCAGTATTCCCTTATGCAGTCTTATTCCTATTGATGACAATTAATTAATAATGCTTATGTTTACCCTTAATGGCTATTAATGATCAAAATTCTTATGATTACTTTTTATCAGGTTCTACTGAATGATGTTGAATGATTTATTTCTACAATAAATATAAAATGGATGATTTTGATGGCCTTTTTTGAAATAAGAAAAATTAGGTTAAATGAGAGAAATGAACTTTTGACTATATATGAGTATAACCAGATATGAGTTGTTTTTATGGGAGTTTTTCATAATTATATAAAATGAAAAACCAAAAAGGTTATATATTATGTTATTGATCCATGTTCATTTTTTTATGTTTTAAGGGTTTGATAGAAAAATTGGTATACAATTATCAGCATCAAATCTGGGAATGTAAAGTTGTGGATTTCAAAACATGATATGGGAGTGAGGGTTCTAGGCTATTATAATTAGTGTCAAATGTTAGTTTAGATAACATTGTAGATTATGTGGTTTTCATTTGTGGTTATATTAATAGTTATGAAAACCATTATAGGTCTCTAAGATTATGTTTAATCAAAAGTAGAATTAATTAGACACCTTGTTGAAGTGATGAGATCTTATACAGAAATTTTGAGATGTTTTTTGGGATGAGGTATTTTTATACCCCAATATGAAAAATGTGTTTTTTGGCCGATTTAGTATTCATGTTTAAATAAAAAAATGGACAACCTCTCTGATGGGTGGAAAAATGTCCCATTTTTCTAGGTGGGGGGGCTTAATCCCATGACCGAAGGACGATAAGGGTTTCATGGACAACCACTGGCCAACATGTTTGATCAGGATATGATTATTATTTTTTTAGGTGAAAATTTATGATTACATGGAAAACATATGGAATTTTATTTTATTAGTATTTGTTAATTTATCTTTGAAGAATATATCATCAATTTTTTACAATAATTGGGTTTCAAGCTTAGTCAAGAAATGTATCAATATTCTTGAGGATAGTTATTTATTGAATAATTTAGTTTTAACATTGGGTATTACTATTGATTTTTTATTTTCATTGTACCATTTGTATTTTTACACATTTTTTGTAATTATCTTACCATGTGAAAACATTATTTGGTTGTTGTTAATGTATAAAGACAGATGGAATAGCTTGACTAACCCTTTTATGGATATGTAGTCTTGGAATGACCATTTTTGTACATCAATAATTTTATACCATCATTGATACTGATAATTTAGGGAAAAATATGATATTTAGTTGTAAATTTATTAATGGATTAAATTATATTCATCATTTATGTATATTTCTTCATAGAATACATGGTGTGAGAATAATTTAACATTTGGAAGAGGATCATGAAGAAAAAATTATTATCCTTGTACCTTCAATTATTATGAACTAATTTTATTTTTGATCCCCACATATTTATGTATTAGTGTACCCTAACTCTCTATTTTCCATTTTCTTTTTTGTTATTGATAGCCTCAATTAACCTCTATAACTATTTACATTTTTCCACCATATCCTCTTATATTCTCCCTTGGTGGGATCATAGTAATGCATAAGTTTTGGTAACCCATATGTTTTCCACAATCCATTTTTAAGATGATATTTTTTTAACTCTTTTTAATATATTGGTTTCAATAAAGTAATATTGTAAATGATTATATTTTGATAAAAACCTGAATTTTGAAGGAAAAATTCATTTTATGGTGGTAGAAGGTAATATCCCAATATTTCATGAAATATATAGTTTCCAAAAAAATTAAATTATTTAATATGTTATCTAAAAAATAATTATTTCACTTGAACCATACACAACAACAATTTTATCTTATACTTCATGCAACATCTAGTCTCATTGATAACATTCATTACACACAAGACCGAGTCTTACCACGAAACATTATATTATTAAAATATTACTAATTAATGTAATAATATATATACTAGTCATTAAATTATTGTTTATGAATATTATTAACATACATATGAAAATATATGGTTTAAAAAATATATAATTAATTCATTAGTCAAAAATTAATTATAGATGAATATAAGGACTAAATGGTTATAAAAGGAATATTTTTATAGAAAAATATTTTTATGGAAAAAAATATATCTTCCCCTAATAAATTAAATTAACTAAACTTAGTGAGTGATATTAGAGTTTTATATATTATATATTAAATAAAAAAATTTGATATTCATCCATTATATTTTATATGTTTAAGATAATAAAAATCCATATTGTACGCATAAAATACAATATTTTTTTAAGGAACATGTACTCTATTTTAATAGAGAACAAATTTTAAATTCAATATTTAGAACATCAACAATAATATATTTCAATATAATCTTAATAATTAAAATAGTAACATAAAATTTTTGCTAGGGTAATTTTTTGGTTTTCTTCGGTGATATATCGTTTTTAATGAATAGTAAAAATGCTGTATTTTAAATCAAAATTGATTTTTTGATTAATTTATTTATTGGATAAAATTATATATTTAAATGGTTTTAAAGATAATTAATTTAAATTTTTCATCAATTAAGCCAAATTATTTAATTTTAATCAATTTCACTTGGAAATTGGATATAAAAACATAATAAACTTTTGAACGTTTTAAAACTAAAACATGTATTGTTATCCCATATATGTGAATAAAATTAAATTTTTCTTTTCACTTATGTGATATGAATTTGAAAAAATATATTCCATATTTGTAGTCATAATCATTTTTATTATTTATTACTATAAATTTAGTTTTTGAAAATAAAATAGTGAATGTGATAAAAATTAATTGTAATGATTAATGTAAAATTATGCATAACATAGGAAAAACCCATAAACTAAATGACCAAAATGACCTAGCCACAGATCCAAGACCCATTTTGTGGATATATATTGGCCATTATCTTTCCATTATATAGTTTTTTTGTTTTTTATGATATATTTAGTTGAAAATATGGGTACACATAACTTTTTTACATAAATTCAAAGTGTGTCCCCTCCATCCAAAATAAAAGGCCCTCACCCCTACCATTCCTGAAACCTCTCAAAACACATTGGATGAGAAAATATCTAAAACAATATCTAATAAAAATACATCCCCTCAACCTATAATCTTCACAATGGGAATAAATCTATCCAAGGAATCCCTTTGGTGAAAAGAAAAAGGAGTGTCCCGAAAAAGAGGTAACACCCTTCCTCAAACTCTTTTATTTTAATTTCACTGTCACACCCTCAAACATTATTATTCCATGAATGCATGATAACATTCTTATCATTTATATTTATAAATTTTTTAATTTTGATATTTATACATTAACTTATACACACATCAATCTAATGGGTAATGAACTTACCATTCTTTTATATGATGAACTACCTATGCACAGAACGATGATTTTTGTTCTTCCTTTACCACCTCTCATAGTGGTAATTAATATGGAAGCCTTATATATAAAATTTTTTTAGAAAAATTATAATTTATTTATTCTTATTTTATTATTTTATAGCAAATATATTTATAAATTCCATTTTGTCTAAATACAATAACATCGTTTGTGGAATGTGGAACTCCTCAAAGCGATGTGAGGAATTCAAAAACTACATTGAAGATATTAAGAATGATTTTAATTAAATATATGAGAAATAAATAACTAATATATGATTTTTACAAAATAATTATATTTCTATAAATATAAAATATCATTTTATTTAACACTTTCCCACAAACTGAAAAAAGTGACAACATTGTTTGTGGACATGTGAACTACCACCTCCTCAATGTAATGTGATAAATTTCACATAAAAATAATTATATATATATAAGTATATATGACTATAAAATATTTCATATGTGCTATTATTATAATCCTATTAATATGAATTTTCACTTCTCTTCTTTCAATAACGATCATTGAACATTAAGAATGTTACTCACACATATGTATAACAATCTATCTCCATGAATGTAAAGATGGATTATTTTTAATAAAATAAATTAATTTTTAGTTTTAAAAGGTAAATTTTTAAATTCATATTATAATTATGTCATGGTTATTATTTTGTAGATGTATATGTAATAACCCCATTGACCATAGTCGACCTATGGATGTCAATTTTGAGACATAACCCGAATTTTGTCAAAACATCCAAATTAAATATTATTGATCATGTAATTGTATATAACTAATTTATAAGTAAAATAAAATTAATAATAAAAAAGAAAAAGGTTTTAAAAATTATATAATTAACATATGTTAACTATTAATGAATATAGAGAATATTCCAAACCAATATGACTCGAACTAAGGGATTTTTCCCCAATTTCATTTTAATGAGCAATATCGTATTGTTATTCACCTAGTTTATTTTATATGGTGTATATACTTATGATTTTTCATGTAAATCATGAATTTAATTTATTTCATGGTATTAAATATTTCCATTGATGTTATTCTTTCACATATCTCATGATTTAAAATATACAAAAGTAGCAATGGATTTTATATCACTTTTTACATCTATGTGATAAATGTCATATTCAACACTAATTTTTTTGTTGGGTATCTACTATAAAATATTACTTATTAAATAATTAATTAATTTATCATTATGGTATTACAATTTTTTTATTTTTTTTCCCTTCAATATTTTTATAATTTAAATGTTTCAAAGTCGTGTGGGACAATTTGGAGTGTTTAAAGACTATTTTCTTTAGGAATAATTTTAATGTTAATTAAATGGTATTTCCATTCAAGGATATAATATGACCATTGTGAAAAGAACCCTTTCATTTCCCTCTCCACTTGTTATTCATGAACTTTTTCAAGTATTAGCCCCATTTTCCCACTCTTTGGTACTCGAAAGATTTTAAAAATTGTTTTAAAAAATCAAAATTCATTTCTCTCTTTAGTTGGAGAACCTATTTTCTTCTAATAACCCAATTCTCTAAAAACATTGTCAAAAAATTTATCCTTTCCAAAAAGATTTTATTTCAAGACATGTTTACCCTTTTTTCAATGGTTTCAATTGAATATTCATAGCGATTTCTTAATAAGGATTTTTTCTATACTTTTTTACCATGAAAAATGAATGTTATTTTTACCTCATATAGAATGTAGTTCTTTACCTGACATTAATTATTTTTAAGATTCCACTGCATAATTAAAAAGGTTATTTTTAATGAAAATGTTTCTGAATTTCATTTTTAATGAAAATAATTTTCTAAATCTATTTGAAAATTAAAGGATATTCTCCCTAAAGTCTTTTAAGGGTTATTTAATGGTATTTACATTCATCAATGTAATCAAACCTTATTATTACATATCCTCCATTAGTGATATTTTTTTATACCATCCTAATTCATTCATTGGATAGAAAATTTTGTTCAAAGACATTACTATTTAACCCATTTCTTTTCCATGGGTTACTCATGTCTCAATGATATTGTTATTTGACCCATTTCTCTTCTATGGGTTACTCATGTTTCAAATAGATTGTTATTTAACACATTTATTTTCCATGGGTTTATAATGTTTGAGATATATTTTTAATTAAATCATTAATTTTCCATAGATTAATTATGTTTCAAAGAGATTGTTATTGAACACATTTCCCTTCCACCGGTTAATCAAGTTTTGAAGAGAATTTCATTGAACCCATTTCCATTATATGAGTTTATCATGTTTTTAATATATTTTAATTAAACCCATTTCATTTTTTTGGGTAAATTATGTGTTATTATTTTTCAATAGTACATGGTAATTTGAAGCGTGGTTATGTTTTAAACCAATGACAGGTGTTTTCATGATTGAACAACAACAGGTGGGTATGTGATATCCCTATAGTGCATTGGGTATGGAAGTGGATCATATGTATATTCCATTTATAAGAGTGACAAGTATAGAAGTTGACCACATGGTTATTCCATTTAAAATAGTGAAATGTATAATGATGTCCCATGGTACCTTATTGTATTTATTTATTCTTGATATATGTTTATAAGGATTCTAATGACTGAGATTGATATCTCCTGGCTCATGATTATTGATTATGATAAATCTTTCCTTTTCCATGTTTTCATATTTTGTGGTCTAGGTATTTTTGGGTATGAGTTATTTTATGATTCTCTCATACACTTTTATTAAGTCAACATTACCTTGTGCGATCTTATGTTTATTGATCAAATTATATTATCAATGTTTATGTTATACCATACTGATCATTTGAGATCACACTTTTTATGTTTCCTTTTCCCCATGTTATATAGAATATAATATAATGATTTATGTCTATAAAGGATATAAAAAAAATATGTTGATGACCTATTGTAAAATAATAATAGCTGGGTTAATTGGAGAAATGTACTTTTGATGACTTATGAGTCTAAGTTGATATAAGTTGATCATGTAGTATTTTTCTCTATTTCTATAAAATACTAAAGCATATAACTTCTCCAATATGTAAGTAATTCATTTTATCCTTTGTATGTGGTATGTTTTTTATGGGAAAAGGGTTTGGTCATAATTATCAGAAACAATGTTGGGAATGTTATGTTATTGATTTAAGCATAGGATCTATGATTGTGGTTTCGGGGTTTTCATATTGAGGACCAACACTGTGGAAATATTATATTCTAGATCACTAGGGATAAGTGATATCCCCTGGATAAAATATAATAGATATATCTCATATAGTTGTATGTACCTAATGCTAAGAAGATATTAGAAACTAATGCTACTTATGTTGATATGGGATCTGATAACCTACTCCAAACTAATCTATATGGAATCTTGGATAGTAAAATAACTAATAATAGATATTCCCAAAATTATATCACACCATACTAGATATTCATGTAGACTCATGAGTACTACTGGACTTGAAAAAATGTGTAATAGACTACTATTATTGAATCCTTATAGACTGAAACCATAACTGTTCTAGTGTCTGGGATCCCACATATAACGTACTAAAAATTAAAAATATATGAATTCCACTGTAATTATACAGCCTACCATATCCTCATACTTCTTATAAATATCCATTTATAGAGGATACATTATTAAATTAACACATAATTTGATAGCTTGATTCATTACCTCCTCATGATTGTGTGTTATAGACTCCTCATCTAGAAAAAATCATGGGAAAAACAAATATGGTCCATGAATCTAAAATCATGCTCCAAAACACCTAGGATCCCATTATATAGCAAGATAAGCTCTTAAAACATCAAATAATTTGTCATTGATATGGAAACATGGCATGAAACTACTTTTATAAATCAACCCCTAAGGAATCATTATCCGTTTTCCCACCCAAATATATGATCCACCATTAATTCATCAACACTATAATATGACTAACATCTAATCGGATTGGATATTATTCCAAACCTCAAATCAAAATTAAATCTATCTCTACCTCATATATATAATTAGGTAAATCTATATTAAATATCCCCCCTTGTACTATCCAATACCTTGACACTAAAAATCCCACAAAATAATCTTCAACTTCTCATCCTTCTCTTTTTAGTTAACCCTTCAATCAGCAACCAGGTATGTATGTTATGCCATTCTAATAAAAAATAAACATGGGTGATGTTAAATACAAATGTACAAAAAACAATGAATAATCACCTATGCCTGGTAAAAGATAATTTATTCAGATTCTTTTAATTAAATTCATTTAATTTCAATGAATAAATTATTTAAATCAAAAACTAAAATATATATGATTCATGTACCTATTTGAGGTTTCTACCTAACAAGTAGTAAGATATCACATAGAATATTTATAATGATTAATGTTATATCATTAGATAATATGGGTCTCTTAAATCCTTTGTCCCATTAGATATCCATATGTTATATCATGATCTATATTCAGTGGCACTATCTCCTAACCTTAACCATGTAGTCCTCACATGTGCCTATTCCATGTATCCATTATATATATTATTAAAAATCTCTAATACAACTTTTTTGTGACCCTCCCCCACTAGGAACCCATATAGGGTCTTCATTTTAAATTGGGGTGACCCTCGATGCATGCCTATAGTTTTCCCCATGTTGGTAACTAACACAGAGGGTATATAATCAGACAATGGAGAGAGTTAAACCTTAAAATTGAAATATAATAGAATATAAACCACCAAACACTACTATATCACGATATAATAGAAAATAAAAATATATCATAATTATTTTAAATGTCATACATAATTAAAAAAATCTAATGTTAAACAAATAAAAAGATCCTATGGTAGTGACTCTATAGTAACTCACACCAAAACATGTAATACCAAGATCAATATCCAATGCCATCTTAGAAACATGTAATATTGGTTTAAATATGTATGGTTGAAAATATTGGTATAATCAGTAGTATCATAGTCAATACCTCCCCTTAAAGTGTGAAAGAAACAAACTAATGTTCAATTGAATATAATTCACAATAAATAAGAAACTATAAAGTCATCTAATCCTTAACATCACTATGTCTCCCATAAAAAATATCTCATCCATGTGTAGTAATATAATATCAATAAATGTAATCAGGGAACACCAAAACCACTACCTGACTATTTTTTCAATTTCACTGCCCAACTTCATGATTCCTATGATATCAATCACTTTATATCCCTAGAACAACACTATATATATATATATCAAAATGTAAATCTATTATAGTTTGGTATTAATGAAAAATGGAATCAAATCGAATCCTCCTTCTAACATGCACAACATTGACCTTATATCCTCCAATAAAAAAATCTACATATCAACTCATCAATACCATTAAATGTATTCCAATCAACCAAGTATCATATTATAATTCCAAAGGTTTTGTTAGAATATCTTGTACCAATAAAAACATGATAAGGACATATAGTAAATCAACTACAACTCAATTATTCATTTATTCATTTGTTCTACCAATCCACTAAAATTCTAAATGTTTTTCCAAAAATAATACCTCGTAGGCTCTTGTGGTATATGTTAGCTGGTCATACTATTTCTACCTATAGAGGGGAGAGTGGGGAAAATGGAGAAGTCAACCATCCAATTCCTCACCAACATGGATGTTTGGGAAAACACCTCGTATCGAAGGAAAATTGGTAATCAATCATCATTTCATACTCAGAAGGTTTATATTAATAAATCACAATAAAATATTAATTTTTTATAAAAGTATCCCACATGATCAGCCTTTTTTATTACATCGACAACCATTAACAAAGACTAAACACCCTCGTAACGTCACATCCTACATCTACAGTACTACCATAACATTATATAAACCACATTACTCTACCATCCATGATAAGAACCTTTAGGTTCAAATTGTGATTCAATTCCAATTCTATTCATGGGTTTACCAATCATTTTATCAAACATATGTATTCTATTCCAACCCACATTATGTTACTAGGATTGTTATTCATAATTTGGTTCCATAACTACCAAACTACCATAGGGCAATCCTTGATACCTTTATCTTCATCACTCTATGACACTCATGGAATATAACATATCTATTAAAACAAATTAAATTAGATCTCAATCCAACTCCATAAATTTAATCTACCATAACTCATACAACACTGATGTGTACTTCATCATTAGACTTCATGATTCACATCAAGTACCTAATTACCTAGACCCAACGTATATGGTAGTAATAATTTTCATCATTATCAAACTCATTTGGGGTATAAGGCTACAAAAACATGGATTTTATTCCTTTACATTAAAATAAGCCAACTTAACATTAGTTAATCATCATTAGAAATAAATAATGTTTGGAAATTTCATTTTTAAGGTACTCAATGCCATTTTATAAAATCGCTAGTCTAGTAATAATTTTATTGATAATAAATCTAACCAATTCCATACAACCATTTCATTATTAGCCTTTTTCATTAGGGGATTTCAACCATTTAATAATAGGAATGATTAAAAATCATTGAAATGACAATTCTCATCATTGTTGACAATCAATAAAATTTAATATATATTATAACACGAAAATAATATTACCATGGGTGATTTAACCCCTTCCCCATCATTTTCATTTAGGTTTAGTTATAATCTTCATTATATTAATTAGTGACAATCATTCCTGGGAAAAATAATTCATGTTCGATAATGTATGAATAATTAAGTAGATTTATTAATTCCCACACCTCAAAAAAAATATTTATGATAGAAACACACAATATGCTTGATGAAAAATAATGTGATTGACTGAAATTACATAACTAAATCATGGATTGACCTAGATTACACCAAAATCTCACCAAATGTGTTTCCTAAACATATTATAATTGAATCTCCATCACCATTGAGCATTCTAGTTACAATAACAGATTTAAATCGATGTGATAAAGTTGAAAGTAACCATATAATGATGATATTAAATATCTAGAATGTGATAATAAAAACTAGAGAAATAGGTTTGAAAGGCCTTGTAAAATCACATATGTTTTTTACCAAAATCAAGTGATTTGAATGTAGTATGATGTAAAATTGATGGAGCTCCAAATTTGTAAACCTTCTAGAATATGCATCATTAATTTAATAAAAAGGGGTTCCATGTAATTAAATCATTGATAAGTCTCCCATTAATATCATGAATTTTTCTTCATCGTATAAACTATTCACTCACAAAAACTCATGGTTCCCCACTCTTCAAATCTGAAAATAATTTTCTTTATAATAGGGTAATCACAATATGAATTATCTCTGAGAGAGACTCCATGAATTACAACCCTCTAGGTTTAATGTTTTTGAAGATAATGAAAATGTAAACATCACACTATTACTAGAGTTTTACATCATATATTTATCATGAAACTGAATTTATTCCCGTAATTCCATTGAACAACCCTTGAGTTAGTATGAATAGCACCTATAACCCATGAACCTAATTGAATTAGTCGAGGAGAGATAGATTTTTTAATACATTGAATCAATTACACTCATATTCAAAACATAATTCAATAAAATAATTAATATTCATATTTTTAATAAGATAAATATATTTTCGAGGAAAGATTTTGTGATCTCTGTAAAGGCTAAATTATTATTAAAGTGTTAAATCAATGTTTAATTATATAAAATATCATAAAACATGTCATCATATTTGTGTATGACATATTAATCAACATATACATATTTTTCTTATTTATTTGTTAAAATGGGATCAATATTTCTAAAATAAACTTTTCTATTTTATATAAAGTAATAAGTAATTAAAAAATGTATATAATCTATCATATAAAAGGACTCATCCAACACCCTTTTCAAGCCACACATGAAATGTTAATTCACCAACATATGAATCCATATTAACTTCTATAATATTTATATACCATTTTGGTTAGATTTTGTCCCCTATAGACTAATGAAATTACATCAAAATAAATATGTTTTCTAAGAGAGTAAATTATTTATTATTTATAAATAATAACCTATTATAATTATATTTCATTCATATTCTTCATCCAAATCATTTGAATTAGTTTTTATCTCATTATAAAAACTAAATGATACAATGGTGATTGTATAATTATGAAATTAATATAAAATTAATTTATATTCATACTCATCCATTTATTATATAATATTTTTTGGTGGTTATAACCTCATATAATATTGATGCTAAAAATTTATATCATGGATGAAATTTGAAACATAATTTCTGATTAAAAATTACATTAAAAAAATAATATTTTATTTTTGGTTATTTAATTAGAATAAATTTTATGAATCATTATTAATATACTATATTTTATTCATTAAAAATTACTAAAATAATACCTCTATAAATTTCAACAGAATGAATTTTTTTAGAAATGAGTATAGAATAAACCAAAACAATATAAATTATTATCGTAAATTTATACTAATTCTTTTATAATTATATAAATATGGAAATCATGAACATAAATTGATAACCCAAAACATTATACTGAATCTGATAAGGACTTGTGACAACTGTTATCACTGATCATAAATATTAACTATAAATATTTAATAACTATATAATCAATCATTATAAAAGATTAAAATATAATGTAATAAAAATGAATTATTTTCTAATAAAATATATTAGAGAGACTTTTTTATTATTCATGTGGTTAATGTTTTCTTGACTAATTATGAATCCATGTAAGGGTTACATATCTCAATTTTCATTTCCTAACAAATATTTCAATTTATGCCCATATTCATTTTATTGAGATGATGTATTCATCATCTCATTGAATTGTTTTATAATTAATAAAAAATATTTAATTAAAAGTATATTTCCTGAACTCCATTAATTTTTTATTTATTTCTATTTTATTAATGTTTGTGAAGGGTTTCATAAATAATTATCCATTCACAAGGTTATAACATTTTTTTATTGACCATGCAACTCTATAATTATGTGCATGATAATATATAATTAATTTTTATTACATTTTATATTTTTATATTTTTTCTTTTATTTCATTTTCAAAATCTCTTACATTATATATTCTTATAAAACATCTTATGTTATTGGTTTCTCTTTCCATTCCAAGTCTTAACACATTTCAATTATTTCTCTTCAATTCCAAATTTTATCCTCTATAAATAAAATTCAATTTCATGAATTTATATAATATTGTTTTATTTTTATTTATAATGACCAATAGAATCATTTCGTAGTATATTAATTTATAGTTCAGGCTGTACATTGTTTATACAAGTTATATTTCTAATCATTATTTTATTTTGGGGATTTTTATTAAAAAAATTCTATTTGGTGAAATTGTAGTATCTTTTTCTATTAACCCACATCTATTTTATTAAATTATAGTTAATCATGTGATTTACCATATCTAAATTCTGCTAAATAGTTGCCCCAATCCTGATGGGCCAAATCGACACAAACACATCTCCCTGAACTCTAGAGGCTTCTAACTAAAAACGAGGGCCAAGGGTGTGTGTTTGGGGAGATTATTCCCTCACTAACAAATTATAGCACCACAGATAAATATAAACATAGTTAAATAGTTGAATCAATATAATTAAAACAAATTAATAATAGAAATAGGAAAGGATAAAAATTTCAAAATAAACTAAAATAACTGATGATGATATTTCATGTCAGTAAAAACTGGAAAACATTGATACAAGACAGTAGGAATTATATGTTCTAAAAAATTATAAAGAAAAAAAGTATATCTCAAGCATCACGAGCTCTATCTCAGTCATCAATTATCAAGATCCATCCTAAATTTCAAGCAGTCATGTGTTTCAAGACGTATTATTACCTTAATCAATGCATGCATTCATGTAATCTACCTTATGTACCAAATGGTTCCTTGAGTAGGTGTGGGATAAATCATAGTGGGCCACCACCAATGGTGTCTATAACTTCTAGTCTGTGTAATGGAAATGTAATAGTGAGTAGGAATGAATATTTATTGTAAAGTTTTAAAATGAAACTAAATACCCAAGTATCTGCTTTATCCATCGGCCGGTGGCGGAACATGTAACTCATTAATTATTTGATTATTACCCATTCATAAATAATTTACATGTTAACAGCGGTTAAGGTTACAATATTTAAAAAAGAAACTTGTAATTATATTAAATAATGACGTTACAAGGTAACAACCAAGGAAAAGTAGACCTCAAGGGTCACCAAATCAGTAAAAACTGTAGCATGGTAGGGTAAGAGTTTAATCCAAGGAGCATAGTCTAAGGAATTTCACAATAAGATGCCTACTAAGTCCAAAAATTTTATCCAAGGTAAAATGGGGCTAATCAATGGCAGGGATGGATGGGATTTAACCATGGCACCAACTTGTCATTGTAGACTCCAAGGAGTTTTTCCATGGAATCCAATAGAACTAGATGAAGGATCAAATAGTTTTATATCAAGAATACAAAGTTAGATAAGGATTGGGTTCTAGGTGGGTCTCAATGTAGCAAGAAGTATACTTGAATTTGGTATGGGTTCCTTGTGTGATCAATGTATTTTTTCCGGAATCCAGGGCATCCATGTGTCATGACACTCTTATTTGGGTAATGAATTCATATATAATTTATAAGGTTCAATACATTACCATTCATTAGTGTTTTAAGGTTAATTGAGGATGTAACCATTTAACCAAATCCTAATTAATCAATTAGTGTTTTTGGTTTTACCCATGCCTTTCATTAGTGTAATAAGGCCATGTAGCATGAAAAAATTTTATTTTATCTATCATAGGCATTTTATATGATCATGGTTCCATCTACAACCATCCATTAACATAGTACGGGGTTCTATGAATATGTAACCCATTAATAAACTGCATTTGAGATGGTTAAGACATATACATAGAATACATTCCAATTTCAAATTCACATTTAATTTAAAATTGAAACACATATGTTAGGTGGGACATTTGGTGATCATATATGATACATTCCATTATGAAATTAGTAATATAAATCATGAAATATAATATATAAAAACATACCCTTAGAATGTTCAAGCCATGGAATACTCGAATAACAACTCAAATGTGTCCAAACACTAAAATAACAATTATGGAAAAACATCATACATGAGAGGTTAGGAGTTGTGGTGTAACCACTAACAAATAATCATATATTTGGAAAGAGTGTAACTATATAGTTCTAATGATTATAAAAATGGAAAATATCAATAAACGACACTTGATGAAACCAGCTGGCCCCATATGTAATTTTCTAAATCAACAAACATGAGAGATGAGTTATAGAACACATGAATTAGGCATGTATGACTCTCCTTATCTCGTATCAGACTCTAATTCAACTTGGAAGTTAGAAGATTACATGAAAATCTAAAAGTGACTACGCATCTCTAACTTGTTTGAGAGAAATAGAGACAAATAACAGCTCAAATAGACTCAAGTAATTTCCATTGTGTATACAACATGATGAACAGAAGATCAAATGGATCTTGAATGAAGGGGATCTCTTGATCGATAGGTAATGCCTTTAAAACCTAAAAAATGGGTTAAAATGTAGATTCTAGCAACTAGAAATTCTATTAGTGAAAAATTACGGAAAAATTACATCATTAAGGGTAAGAATGTAAATTTACCAAAAATTTTGCAAGTACATGGTTCATCCTTACATTTTTACAAACCATGTGTAAACCCAACACAGGTACCAAGAGAAGAGGGACACTCTCATGGTTATGTCACATTGTTAAGGAAACCATGTGCCAACCATGTGAGATTGATATAACTAAAAAATTCCTACAATCTTCATGGTTAGATCTATTAGGGATGCCTACACGAACAAATTCTTCTAACTGTGCAACTTGATCACCTTTCTCCAAAAGATAGGATATAGGACCTGAACAAGCCCTAGAAACCCTTAGCACCTTCTCTAACTCATTAGAAATTTTTAATAGGTCCAAAATAAATAACTAGACAAATATTTAACAGATTTATACATGAGTAAAAAAATAGGGTTCTTACAGTATTCCACCTTAAAATAACTCATCCCCAAATTCACCTTCTAAGGGTGATGAAACACTATTTGAGAAAAACTATGGACATTGGTTATGTTCCTTAGAATCCCACTCCCATGTCTCATCAAGAACATGGTCATGCTTCCATTTAACATGTACTAGAGAGATATACTAGCCTCAATGAGACATTGTGATCTGTTCAGTAATGCATATTAGATACTCCTTAAAGGTACCATCAGCATCTAAATCAATTTATTTAGGACTAAAGGTGTGATATTGTTCAATGGGATGTTGGAAAATCTGTGAAAAATAGCATTTGTCTTGTACGGAATAGTACAACTTAGGTAATAACAACAAAAAGGATATTGACTTGACACACTATAAAATCTCAAATTGAGCTACGTAATTAGGTGACAACTCCCTTTATATCTGTAATTGTATGTTCCCTTTCTTGGGTGATACCCTAAGGAAAAAATGATCCCTTTCCACAAACATTATTGGCCATTAGTGGAGATCAAAATAATATTTCATTCTATACTAAGAAGTATTCATACACTTCCTAATCAGTTGAACCTACTCTATAGTCTCATATATGAGACGTGGACCATGTAGGACATCCTCACTTGCCTCAAGCCAAAAAATGGTTGAACAATATGATCTACTATATAAGGCCTCAAAAGGAACCATATGAATTCTCACTTAAAAGTTGTTATTATAGTTGATCATGATAGGAGGGATATAATTCTCCCAAGAACCATTGAAATAAAGGAAACATTCTCGTATCATTCCCTCTAATACCTATCTTTTCTGTTCAATTTTTCCATTAGTTTGAGGGAGAAAATATGTTCTTAGAGGCACATGTGTACCCATAGAATTATAAAAACCTTTCCATAATCATGATGTGAAATGAGAAACCCTATTTGAAATGATAGTATGTGTAACCCCACGTAGTCATATGATCCCACAAACATACATTCCTTCTAGATCATCAACTAAGAAAGTATCCACAATAGGATTGAAGTGGGCTACTTTCATTATTTAGTAAACAACTAGCCATAGAACAGATCTACCCCTAAATGACCTAGGAAAACAAACTATAAATTCCATGGAAATATCATACCATTTCCATTATAGAATAATAAGGAACTATAAAAATACTTCAGGGCTATGGTGCTCTTCATTCACCTACTTACAGGTGGAAAAACTAGTAATAAATCATTCTATCTGACATTTCATCCCAGGATGAAAATACAGGAATCACATATCTTGATACATCATGTTAATGTGTAGATGAAATTCCCACATAGAAGCATGAGGCTCTTGATTCAAATCCACTCTCATATCTATAGGAACCCAGAAACACCCATTAAGACCCAGGATGTCATCTTTGTCCACAAACCAATCTGGATATGGGTTATCTCCTTATATACCCTCACAGAGAACCAATCCTTTAGGATCTGAAAATTTCTTATCCTACACCTTACCTATGATGAAATAGGTAATTGTAAATGATGTTTGGAAACACTTTTCATGAATATAATGAATCTCTAGATTCATCTTAGAGAATATGACTATTAGTTCCCATCCACCATTTTCTTCTTATACGACAAGTGCTTGAATTTTATGACTCAATATATAAGAAACTATATTTCCCTTATAAGTATATAGGAAACCTTAAAATTGATGGACTATAGATATTCCACCCATATCCACTATATCAAATTCATGTCACATTGTGTAATGATATATTTGAGACTCTTTTTTCTATATATATCAAACAACTCTCACCCAAAAGATAGTGTCACATGAAATGTAATACATGGACAATGGTTTCTAGATCAAGTTTATGCAACATGAAATTTCTCTCATGAGGCCTCAAATATCATGATCCTTACACAACCATTTTTACCTCCTCCATCAGTATTGTTCCTATGCTAATTCCTGATGCATTATAGTAGACGCTGTAACCTTTACTAGGTTTTGGAGAGTCTGAATATGTTCCATGTTAAGCCTCCCTTTCATCTCTTAAAAGGATTTCTCACACACTTCATACCATAGAAACTTAACACCCTTATTTGTAGCACTAGTAATAGGTGAATAAACATATGATAAGTCTTATATAAAATGCATGAAATATCCAATCATCCCAATGAAACTCTGTATATAAAAAATATTCATCAAAATATCTTTGGAAACTAATGAGATTGGTTATTTGTTTCAATAGATAGTTCTGATTCTGATATGGTATTACCCAAGAAATTATCTATGTCAATCTAAAAGTGGCACTTAGCAATCATATCATAATGTTGATGGTCTCTCAGTGTACTCAGAATTATGTCAAGGTTCTTCGCATGGTCGTTATGGGTGTGAGAATACATAGATGTGACATCCATAAAGGCCAAAACCAAATAATCGAAATAGGAATAGAGAACCCAATTCATTTGAACCATGAAAATGATGGGTTAGTTTGTGAGACCAAATAGCATAAAGAGGTACATGTACATTTCATACCTACTATGTAAAGATGTATGACATCTTCCGGATGGCTTGACTTGCACCTAATGATATCTAGATCTTAGGATGATCTTAGTGAATACCATAGCTCCTCATATATTTTCAAAGAGATCATATATATACGGCATTGGATACTGGTTGTTGACCATAATCTAGTTTAACCATATGTATTTCAATCATATATGTAAGGTTCCATCTACCTTCTCTGCGAAAAGAATGAGGGAACCCCAAGAGGATGTATTGAGCTATATATAATCTTTTACCTCAATATCCTATAACTGGTGCATGGGTTTTTGGAGCTCAGTATGTGTCATCATATATAGATAAATGGACACTGGAGGTGCACTTAGAACAAGCTCAATCATAATCATGACCTCCTTCTCGAATGGTAAGCCCAAAAATTAATCAGGAAAAACATCCTTGATATGATATACTACTAGAGAGAAATCAGCTAGACTTAAACCAATATCTTCCATGAAGATATTTTCAATTTGGTCAATTACTCTAACTATACCTTGATGATCTAGTCCTTCTCTATGAGCCTAGAAATCCCACTCAACCTTATGTAGATAACTACATCCAACCAGTGATGTAAAAGACACCATTCAGTGATATTATGTTACAAAAGCATGATATTGTACCAACAAATACATCCCAATAATGACATAGAATCCTATCACTTTCAGTAAAAAGAGGTTCCATAAGAAAGGGTTACTACCTACCTCAACCGGGCAGTCCATGCATTATTTTTTACCCTCTAAACATACTCTTAATATTATATATAGGGTCACTAAACCACATTAATATTGTATTTCCTATCCAATAATTTCCCTCATAATTACAGGGATAAAATTGTTCTAAGAAGATATATAAAATAAATAAGATACAATAGTAGATTCCAGTAGAATAGTTGTCGAGTCAATAAGGCTTTCATTATGACTTTTCCATTACTTCATGTTTAGGGATTGTTGATTCAGTAAGGATTACTTATGAATTTTTCATTCCTTCTTGTTTTGAAAATCACAAACACCTTATCTGAATTCAAATCTCATTTTACCTTGTGTTTTACTTCTATAAGGAAATTTTCCCTTCCCCGTGGAAATTCATCCTACTTATGTTTTTCTTTGATTCATTATATTGTATAAGTGTAAAGTTTGGTTTCGTATCTAAAACCTCAGAATAATATTATACATAGAGCATTCTATTTTCAAGATCCGAGTTCAGACACTTAATTCTCTAAATTTAGACTCCGAACTCTTATGATTTTTGACTCCAAGTTCACTGAATTATGACTCCGAACTCTTATGAGTCATGACTCATAATTCTAATGAATTTAGACTTCGAACATTGTAAGTTCTAACTCTGAATTCTCATGAACTCTGACTCTGAACTCTTCTGAGTTCAGACTCTGAATTATAATGAATTCAGGCTCCAATCATTTTGACTTCTAACTCTGAATTCTATTGAATTCAGACTCTGAACATTTTGAGTTCTGACTCTGAATTATAATCAATTCAAAATTCGAAAATTTTGAGTTCTGACTCTAAATTCCCATGAACTCTGACTTTGAACTTTATAAGTTCAAGTTCCAAATTCTTATGAATCCAGATTCCAAATTCCCTTGAAATTCATACTCCAGATTTCTATATAGTTCAGGTTCCGAATTCCTTAGAAAATAGAATCTTAGTATCCATGTATTATAGACACTGAATGTGTGTTTTGTAAGACTCTAAACCTTTATTTTCTTACATTCCGAATATTTGATTTTGGTTTTGTAACCATATTTTTTCTTACACTTGTTTTGAAATAAAATGATGTTGTTCATTCAGTTACGAACAACCTATTTTCTGAGTGACACACTTATAGGTCCCTTCGAAATTCAAGGAAAAATATTATCATTGGAGTAGGGAGTTAGTCGTTGGTGTTGTGCCTAAAAATAAGAGCTCATTTGAGAGAGCTCAAAACTTTGATGAACTGTTCTATGACTCTTGATATTACAGGTTGTTGAAGAGATGTCTTGAGAGATACTCCCATGCTTAGTGAATAATGAACATCTTGTTCCTATTTTTATAGTTTGACTATGAATGTTGCTAAGTACATTTGATGGCTTCTAGGGATAGGAAGACAGAGGTGATTACTCCCTTGATGTTGAGGGTTTCCTTGATAAGGAAGATAGAGGTTCCGACTACCTTGAAGTTGGGGGCTTGGGGGGATAGCAAGAAAGACTCTGATCTTCGTATCGAGGGCTTACCTTGGTGTGGGTAATACATAAATTCTAGAATTTATAAATCATAGGAACATTTTCCGAGGTATTTGGATACCCTTCTCTTTGGGTTAAAATATTTACAACCTGTCACTTGTTTTGTTACAAGTTTTCTTCTTCATATTATTTTTTGAGGAAAGTATAACTATATTATACATCCTTATACTTGTATACTCTAATTTAGTTAGATTCTATATGCTTTATGGTAGAATCTCTATCTTTGTAAACCTTCATTAAGTTTCATTTTCTGGAACTATTTTTCTAGATTCACTTTCACTTTATCATATTTCTTGAATCAAGCAAGTATGAATAATTAGATGTTTTGTGAATTTCCTTGATTAGACTAGTCAAACATAACCATCATTAAAAGTTACAAATGAATATTTTAAATAATACCATTAACCCCCCCCCCCTTTGTATTTTGAGCATCATTATAGACTTTATTTAGTGTCTCTATTATTTTAATATTACATTTGGTATTATAGAGTATATCATACTCCACATACCATCTCATATGTTTGTATCAGATCATTGGTTCAATCTGAATTAATCTCATGATATGAAGACATTCATTATCAATACTGGACTTGATAATTTTGTAATTCTTACTGGATTATATAAAATCCCTAACAAGGATGTCAATACCTTCACCAATCAAGAAAATAAAGAGTGTAAACTGAATTATAAAACATGCAATGCCTATCTTTTTCTATGAATAGATATATATATATATATACAAATTTCATCCTGTGAAGTAGAAAAATGTATTTGGAAGAAATTTGAAGTAACTCACTCTGGAACTTCAAAAGTTATTGAAACAAGAAGATCCATGCTCAGAGGTGAATATCATGGTTTTGGGTTTCCTTATGGAGAACCCATATGTATGTTTCAACACAGATTAAAGAATATTGTTAATAGTTTAAAATATATGGGTGAGAAAATATTAGATGATGAATCTATCATTAATATGATCATATACATTATGCCCAAATGAGTGGGAGTCCAAGAGAACAGCTATTGATGATAACAGAAAGGTTTCTCAGATTACTCTTGATGAATTACTTGGATCTCTTCTTCATCATTAGACCATAATAAAGATAGATGCTTATAATGTAAAGAAGAAAAATGGGAATGGTAGTGTTTCTTTTACTACAACTTCAAATCACATGAAATCCATGAATCTTGAGAGAGTTACTAGATCCAGTTCTAAGAAAATTATTGTTCAATACGAATCTAGTGGAAGTGAATCTCTAGAAAATGAGTTAGTAAATATTTCTCGACGGATGAACAAGATTATTGGACAGAATAAATTTCAATATGTATATAATAAGAAGGAAGGGAAAGACATGAAACATTCAGATGTTACATGTTATGAATTCTAGAGAGCTAGACATATAAGGCCTGATTTTCCTATGCTTAAAAGAAAAAAAAGGAAAAGCATTCTGAGAGAAACAGAAAGAAGTACTACAATGCTAATGCTAATAAAGCCTTGAAATCTAATGACACCTCGAGTTCCAGTGGTGGTGACTCTTTAGATGAATCCTCATATTAAGAATCATTTAAAGAGAACAATATTTTCCTAATATCCATGCTACCTATTGAAAATAATTTTTTGATGGCTAAGGTACATAATTTTGAATCAGTGACCAATGTTTCTTTAAATACAAATTATAGTAATGATAAATTCTATAAATCTTCTGATGCAGAATCTTCTTCTGATGAAGTTATTTCTTTAACTACCTATGAAGAAATTTTGAGGTGTTATAATCTCCTTGAGATTGAGAATTCAAAACTCATGAAAAACCGTGAAAAGGAACATTCAAGGAACACTATTATTACTAAGGAAATATCAGATATTTATAAATATCTTGATAAAAAATTGTTGATTTTGAATGTATTTAAAAAATTATTGAGGAATTAAATTCTGAGAAGAATAAAATTTCTAAAGATCTATAAAAAGTAATTTATAATAAAGATGTTTTAGAGCCTAACTTTATTTCTAAATATAATGTTTTTAAAGATAAGAACTTTGTTATTAGACTAAAGTACGAAATTTGTTCCTTGAGGAAGTTTTTTTCAAACATTACCTTAGGTAAGGAAAATTTTGATAAGATTTATTCTCAAATTTGACATCTAATGAATTGTTCTATTTTTGGTTATACTAGTTCTAAACCGATTTTTAGAAACAGTTATTATGCTCCTCAAAGTGCTCCATTCTATACTAAGTTTCAGTGTGGTGGACACTGGACAAAAAATTATTCCTTACACAAAACTCAGTCGTTAGGATTTCATAAAGCCAATTTTTATATAAAAATGTGGGTGCCTAAGATTTTTCTTTTGTAAATTTCTAGGTCAAATAATTTTTGGATTCTGAAGGTCTAACTCTTTTTCTTTCAAGAAAATAGAGAGAGTACAAATAGTAATAATTGGTTCATGGATATTGGATGTTCCCGGCATATGAATGGTAACAAAAACTATTTTTAAAAGATTATAAATACGAAAGGATGAAAAGTAACATTCAGAGATAATGCTTAAGGAGAAATTATTGGTATTGGTAACATCGTTCTTCATGGGAAAACTTTGATTTCAAATGTTTTATTTGTTAAAGGTATGAAGAAAAACCTCATTAGAATAAAAAAATTATGTAATGAAGTTTACCTTGTGAATTTTAGGAATGAAAATTGTTTAGTACACAATTCCAAGTAAGAGTTTATTCTTTATGCCCATAGGCAAGAGAATGTATACACACTAAACTTAGAATACCTTAGGCGCCAAGATCAACCTTGCCTTAGTTTAATGGAATATCATTCATGTTTGTGGAATAGAATTTTAGGTCACTGTAACCTTCGGAACCTATGTAAACTCTCTAAGAAAGGACTAGTTAAGGATCTAATAGAGATTACATTTGATTCATCAAAAGTTTATGATCCTTGTCAATATGTCAAGAAACAAAAATCATCTTTTAAATCCGTCGGTGAAGTCTCGACCACTGATGCATTATAGTTGGTGCATATAGAACTTTGTGGCCCAACAAAAACTGGAATCATTAGAAGAAAATATTATGTATTTTTCCAAGTTGATGATTACTCTAGATTTATGTGGGTATATTTTCTAGAAAAGAAATCTAAAGATTTATCTTATATAAAAAGTTCTATAGCCATAGTCAAAAATGAGAAAAACCTTCCTTTGATAACTATTCATAGTGATCATGGAGGAGAATTTCAAATTTCTGATTTTGAATCTTTTGTTAGTAGAAAAGGCATTACACATAACTTCTCATCACCTAGAACACCTCAACAGAATGGTGTAGGTTAAAGAAGAAATATATTTCTTCAAGAGATAACAAGAACCATGTCGAGTGAGTAATCTGTAGCCAAATATTTTTGGGCTGAAGATGTAATTACTGCTTGTTATATTATAAACAGAGTTTTAATTAAACCTTTTAGTAATAAAACCCCTTATGATTTTTGGAATGGTAGAAAACCTATACTTTCCTAAATTATAGTTCTTTGTTGCATGGAATTAATTATAAATACTATAGATAATCTACACAAACTTTCACCAAAATTTGATGAAGGAATTTTCATAGGCTACTCCACAATTTCTAAGGCTTATAGAGTTTTTGATAAGAACACTTGTACTGTTGAAGAGGAAGTACATTTCAAATTTGATGAAACTAATCCTTTTGCTTTTAAACAACCTCAACATAAATCTTCAGATGTGTTATCAAAAACTAATTATCGTCCTTTGTTAGAAGATCCTTCAGATATAGAAAATTTCCCTGAAAATGTTTCTGAAGCATTTACCCCAGAATATTTTCTACCCTAGGTTGATGAACAGGTTTTACATTACCCAAATCACGCGTTTCTTAAGAATCATCCCAGTTATAGTATTATTGGTGATGTGAATCAACCTATAAGGGCTACAAGTTCATTAAGAAACTATGTAGAACATCTATTATTCCATTTCAAATTAAATCAAAAAATAAATTATGAATCTTTAGGTGATGATGATTGGATTAAAGCAAATCAAGCTGAACTAAATGAATTCGAAAAGAATAAAGTCTTAACCTTGGTTAAAATACCTAATTAAACTTCTGTTATTGGTGTAAAATGGGAATTTTGAAATAAGTTAAATGAAAATGTAATCATAGTAAGTAATAAAGTTAGACTGGTTGTTAAAGACTATAATCAAAAAGAGGTAATAGACTATAAAGAAACCTTTGCTTCAGTAGCCAGACATCAATCTATTCATATCTTACATTCCTTTACAGCATTCATCAATTTTAACTTTTTCAAATGAATTTGAAATGTGCTTTCCATAATCGTTATGTTCAAGAGGATGTTTTTGTTGAACAACCTCTAGGTTTTGAAGATAAAAAACATCCTGATCATGTTTTTAGTCATACCAATGCTTGTATGGACATAAGAAATCCCCCTGAGCCTGGTGTGATAGACTTACAAGATTTTTGTTTCTAAATAATTTTGTTAATGAACATGCAGATCCAAACCATTTTATAATGAAATATAAGAGAAATAGTTTGATTGTTTAAATTTATGTTGATGACATTATATTTGGTTCAACTCTGCACTATTTAACTGATTCCTTTGTGGATATAATGAAATGTGAATATGAAATGAGTATGATGTGTGACTTAACATTTTTCCGTGGTTTTTAAATTTCTCAAAAACCAAAAGTAATCTATATATACCAATATAATTAAATTAAAGATCTCCCTAAAAAGTATGGATATAACAACACTAAAAGTATAAGTACTCCCATTAGTACCTCAAACACTCTTGGTCTTGATGAATTTGATAAACCAGTAGATCAAACATCTTATAAAGGTATGATAGGATGTATACTTTACTTGGTATCTAGTCCTCCATACTTAATGTTTTTAGAATTCTTATGTGCATGATATCAATCCAATCCTAAGGAATCTTATTTAAAGGTAGTGAAAATAATTTTTCGCTACTTAAAGTGAACCATGAATTTAGGACTCTTCTATACATATAGAAATGATTTTATTCTATTTTTTTCAGATGCTGACATTGGTGGATGTAGAATGGATAGAAAGAGTGCATCTGAAACATGTCATTTCATAGGAGATTCACTAGTTTTATGGTCATGAAAGAAGAAACACTCAGTAGAACTTTCCACTGCTGAAGCTGAATATGTAGTAGCTTGATGTTTTTGTGCTCAAGTGTTGTGGACGAAATACACACTCATAGACTATGGTATGAGTTTTATAAAAACAAAAATTTTGTGTGATAAAACAAGTTCCACTGCTTTAAGAAAAAACATTTTACATCACTCTCATGCAAAAAACATAGATATTAGGAATCACTTTATTATGGATCACACACATAAAGGAGATATCAATCTTCAATTTATCAAAACGCAGGATCAACTTGCTGATATTTTCTCAAAATCATTTCCCTCCAATATATTTGAATACATTAAATAGAGTTTAGCAATGATAACCATAAGGTTATCCTCCTTATTAACTTCCTTTTTGAAATCAATCTCCATACAATAAAAAAATATTTTTTATAGGGGGAGTACATTTTCTTGTTAGTTTTTCATGTTTTTCATAATGATGTTTTTAATATTTTTCATAATGAAAATTTTTCATAGTGAGTTTTTTTTCAAAATTTATCACAATGAATATTTTCTTAATAAAGTTTTTCGTACTCAAAATTTTCATAATGAAGATTTTTTTACTCAAACTTTTTGTAATGAAAGTTTTCATACTCAAATATTTCATAATAGAGATTTTTGTACTCAAATTTTTCTTAATGGAGTTTTTCGTTTATCAAAATTTTCCAAATATAAATTTCTTCAAGAAGAATCTTTCCTCACTATTAATAATATTCCTAGAAATACAAAACGTATGAATTCATTCTTAAGTTTTCATAGACATCATTTAATTGATGGAATTTTCTTTTGTGGTTTAAATTTTTCAGATTTTAGTTTCCTTAAGTCGGAATGTTTTTTTCCTTTAAAAACCTCAAAAGATCATATCCTACCAAATTTTCCTTGTAGCTATCATTTCAACAGACAGATCTAATTAGAAGTTTTTTTAGTCATTGGATCGTGTTTGGAAGATGAATCATCACATCAAACACCAATACAATGGTCCCCTCGAAGGTGATCCCACATCGGATTTCACGCCTTTGCGTTCTGAAGCTCTGCCCCCTTTCAAAAGCCCATTCTGAATCTCTCAAATCTTTCTCAAATATGCATTTCTAGTGAAGTTCCTTCTCAAGAGATGTCAATAGTAAAGTTGATTTTGGACATTATGATTATGCACATGAGCCTTAGCCCAGTTGGTAAGGACTTTTCAAGTGCATCCAAACAACCAGGGATCAAATCCAGGCGGAGGATGAATTTCCGGGTTACTGTAGCAGTACTGTAGAAGTACTATATCAGGTATTGTAGCAGTACTGTAGCAGGTACTATAGCGGGAACTGTGCAGTATTGTAGCAGGTACTGTAGCGAGAACTGTAGCATGCACTGTTTGGAACTGTAGCAGCCGGAAATATGCCCCCGTTTGGGCCTTTGGGCCACTGATTTGGTCCCTGAGTCCTGTAAGGCCTTCAGGCCACCCAAGCCTTCGGGTTAGTAAGTCCTTTGTTCCACCTCAAGGCCTTCAGGCCACCCTAGTGCAGATGCAAACCAGACAACCTACATGGAACAAGCTCTACAATGAGGATGATTAAGGAGCTGTAACCATAGTTGAACCTAAACGGATTGCCAGAAAGATAGGGCATGACACCTGCCATCGGGACAAGCATGTGCATGCATGGGAATGCATAGCCGAATAGCCGTGCGATGGTGGAGAGCTGATTTCACGATGAAGATGCTGGGGAGGAGCAGTTCCAAGTAGTTAGTCTGGGTTTTTTCTAATTTTTGAAGCCTATGGGCAATGAATTCCTCTAAGGTCTATGGGCCATGTAATTCCTACGCATACGGGCCCTGTAAGGGATCCACCTCACCCCTTGAAAGGTGGATTATCAAAAATCAATAAAAATGAAGGCCTTCGGGCCATTGGAGGAATGTTGATTTCGGAGTGGCAGATTTATAGATAGAGGTTATTGCATCCGAATTTATTTTCCAAGTACGATTCCATTATATCCAAGAACATCAGTTTTAATGGGTGGGAAAGCATTTGCCTATCAATGCCAGGAGTTCAAGATGTAGTATTTCTGGATCTTCTAGTAGAATTTTATGAATTTTTGAGTTTCTTAGAAGAAGAATGGATGATTAAACTTTCCTTCAGATGCTATGGAAATACTTATGCTCTTTCATAAACTAAGGCAGCCAGCTTAGATAGAGTCCCATATGAATTAGAAGATTAATTATTCTCCCATAAATTATCGGATGTTCAAGGAAGTTTTTTCAAGGTGAAATATATGGAGGGTCTTGGACTTTCAGATTTCAATACATTGAATATTTCTCATTTGTAAACAAATAATTGGATCCTTGATTTATGGGTGTAAGGATTTATCATTTCGAGAAAATTTGATAAGGACACCTAGAAGAAGAGTAACATGTACATCTTAGATTTTCGGGTGAATCTGAGGAATATCAACATGATGAAGCATATTCTCATTATGATTTAGAATATTAAGAATGCAAAATTGAATTCTCATATTAAAATATTTCCAGCCATCCTCTCTAAGATAATTGTTTGTTTCCTTAATTCTTTCATGATTCCTTATAGTTCCAAGCCAAGGAATTGAAATGTAATTTTAGTAAGTGATGATTCCAAGAAGAGAATGAATATTGGTTTCTCTAATGATTCTAGAGAATTTTATGACTTACCAGAGGAAGAGGCTGAAGCTATTCCAAAGGAACAAGATGTTCTTAGACCATCGAAAAAAGAAGGAAAGAAGAGGAAGTTGAAAGAAGTAGTAGTTGAAGGTAAAACCCCAAAAGCTAAAAGAACCCAATCTGCACCTCCAATGCCCAAGAAAAAAAAATCCTCTCCAGATGAGGTTGTTGCCAAGTGGATGGAAGACAAGAAAAATTGTAATCAAGGAGATCCACAGTTTGGCTTGGATCCTATAGAAGCTAAGGATTTAAAATAAAAGATAGCTAAGGAGATTGAAAAGCATGTTAAATAAAAGAAGTAAATGAAGAATATATTAGAGGTTGAAATTGTTCAATCCCTTCTAAAGGATACTGAGAATGCATCTAAGAATATTTTGGTACCACAATATTTCATGGTAGAAGATTTACCAGAAACACCGAGGAAGAAATTTCTCACTGCATAAGAAGTACAAGAAAATATTGTTGAAAAAAAGGAAGCTGTGGAAGAAGTACAATATGAAGAAATCAGTGGTGACACAGAAGACACCATAAAGCAAGTTGATGACTTTCATGAGAAGGAAATGTCATCTACGAAATTTTCAATCCAAACCTCTCAAGATAGATCTTCAAAGCTTGCTACTCCTAGGATAGATGAAAAAGGTGAAGATGATGTGAATAAGACCTCTGAGGAAGAATGTTATAACCATGATTTCATTTATCTTGAAGATGCTGAAGTAGGAGATGAGATGGAGAAAATAGATGAAGATAGTATTGTCTAGCTCTCTGATAGTGAACAAGAATATCCAAAAGAGGAATCTATTCTGAGATCTGATAAAGGGAAATAGGTTATTGTAGAAACACTTATTAATGTTTTTTTAAAGCAGAAAGATGTTGGTGGATCATCGAAGAGGAATTTTGTTGAGATGGGGAAATATCATTCACCAAGAAAAGTCTCATATTCGAGAATCAGCATCCCTATGGCATGATTTCATCATTAAATCACTGAAGAATCTTGTTGACACCATTCTGATCTTTCCAAGAATTGACTCGAGATCTTAGATGCTCAAACACAGCATAAATCAAAAATCATAATCAGTATCATTGGTGATGTAAAAGTGTGTAAACATTGACGGAGATTTCAAGAAATGCTTCACTGACTATGATGCCCACAAAAAACCTTGTAAAAAAGTGATTAACTGGTCAAAGAAAGTAGTTGAAGACTTGAGAGATCTTAATGAGTTTCAACATGATGTTAAATAATCTTTTGAAAATGAAGACACCAAAATCAATATTCTCATGACTAGCTTTGAATAAACACTAACTCTTGAGCAGAATACTTGGATTCAAGAGGTAAAGGATTTGAATGGAATGATGTGTTCATTTGCCCAAATTTGGAAAAGGTAAAGGGATCATTGGATCAAGATTGAAGAGAAGATCATTAATCAATATAAGTTGAAGAAGGCTCAGGTAGAGGCTCTGAAGTCTTAGGATGAAAAGATCAAATCTTCACAGAGGAAATCAATGAATCATGATCAACTCTTAATGCAACAAGAGGAAGACAACAAGGCACTCAAAAAGCTGAAAACCATAGTGCATAAATTGATACCCAAGGAGAAGGAAGGAAAATAGATCCAATACACTATTTTGGTGTATTCATTCCATGTAAAAATTATTCCATTCTTAATGATATTTTGGTTGCTCATTTTGGTTTGAATGCTTTGTAAGAATATTTTAGGTACTATAATTTTTTTCCCATTCCCTCAAATTTTTTTTAAAAATCACAAAGGGGGATAAGGGAAAAATAATACTAAGAAAAGAAGAAATATCCCTAAGTAAGGGGGAGTTTATATAAGGGAGATTTTTTGTTACAGATATTTTCGTACTCATGATAATGAAAAATATCATTCTAGAAATCTAGAATATCATCTGTAGAGTTCCATAGACTAAGAGGTAGTTAGTTGTATTCATCACTATCCATATGATAAGGGAGATACGTTTTACATTCAAAGTCTAAAAAAATATTATCTAAGTCCTTTTATTCTTTTTCGTAAGGATGTTTTTGCATTCCAAAAAGGGTGATATTCTTAATTAAATATGGTTTTCATTATTTCTATAACATTCCTTTAGTTTTGGGGGAGATTGTTGAGTCAATAAGGTTTTCTTATGACTTAAACATTACTTATTATTTTGAAAATATCAAACCCCTTATCTCAAGTCAAATCTCATTTTACCTTGTGTTTTACTTCAATAAGGAAAATATTCCTCACCTAAGGAAATTTATCTTCACCATGTTTTTCATTGATTCATTATCTTGTATAATTGTATAATTTGGTTTCATATCTAAAACCTCAAAATAATATAATACATAGATCATTTTGTTTTCAGGATCCGAGTTCTCGGAATTCAGACTTCGATCTCTTATGGGTTCTGACTATGAATTCTAATGAATTTAGACTCTGACAATTGTATGTCTTGACTCCAAATTCTAATGAACTATGACTCTGAACTCTTCTGATTTCTAACTCCGAATTCTAATTATTTCAGACTCCAAAATTTGTGTGTTCTGACTCAGAACTCCAATGAATCCAGACTCAGATCTTTGTGAGTTCAAACTCCGAATTATCCTGAAATCTGTCTCCAATCATTTTATGTTTTGGATCCAAATTCTTGTGAATCCAGATTCCTAATTTCTTTTAAATTCAGACTCCAATATTCTATAGAGTTCAGGTTTCGAATTCTATAGAAAACCGAATCGAAATATCCTTGTATTATAGACACCGGATGTGTTTTTTGATAGACTTTGAACCATTATTTTATTACATTCCGAATAGTTGATTTGGGTTATGTAAACATATTTTTGCTGACACTTGTTTTTTTATAAAATTATTTCGTGCTTTCAGTGTCTAACTAACCATTTTTTGAATGACATGTGTACAAGTCCCACCGAAATTCAGGGATAAATATGACCATTGGGGAGGGATCTGACCATTGGTGATGTGCCTATAAATATGAGCTCACTAAAAAGAGATCACAACATTAATGAACTGTTCTATGACTATACCGATTACATGATGTTGAAGTGATTTCTAGAGATAGACTCTCATGCTTTGTGCATACTGAACTTCTTGTTCAGATTTTATTTGTGCGGCTCCGAATTTTGTTGAGTACATTCGAGGGCTTATGGGGATTGGAAGACAGAGGTGCCGACTACCTTGAAGTTGAGGGATTCCTTGCTGATAATGAAATAGGTGTTGACCACATTGAATTTGAGGGCATGTGGTGATAGTAAGACAGACTCCGATATTCGTATCAAGGGATTACCCTGATGTGGGTAAGACAGACTATCATGAAATTATAAATCCAGGGACCTTTATCCAAGGTGTATGGATACCCTTCTCATTGGGTTAAAATATTTACTACTTGTAACTTGTTTTGTTACATGTTATTCAATTCATTTTATTTATTGAGAAAAGAATAACTATATTATACTTCCTTATACTTTTATACTTTGATTTAGTATGATTCTATAATCTTTAAGGTATAATATTTATCTTTGTAAACATTCATTAAGTTTCATTTTCTGGAACCATCATTCCAGATTCACTTTCTCAAAATCGTATTACCTAAATGAAGAAAGATTGTAGAATTAGAGGTTTTGTGAATTACCTTGTTTAACCTTTTTTAAAATCACCATCTTTAAAAGTTCCAAAGGAATTTTTTAAAGAATACTATTTTACCCCTCCCCCTCTTGTATTTTGAGCATCATTAGATACATTATTTAGTATATCTATTATTATAATCATAAATTTGGAATTATAGAGCATATCATACTTTACATACAATCTCAATAATAGTTTCTCATGTAGTAGATGGTCCGGCAACCTGATCCTCGGGTATCAACTATAGTGAATGAAACTGGCTTGTTCCATGGACCTCTGCAATATCGTTACTACCATAGATATTGCTACTCTGTTGGCACTACTTATGATCATTGTTATAGCTACCATGACCACGAACTCCTCCATCACCGATGCTATCGGTGCTATTCGAGCTCCCTCCCCCCCATAACAAATCACAAAGGTACCCACTCTTAAAGGTTAAGTTAAACCTAATCCTTTTACAATCAAAGCTAGTGGAAATGTCTTGTAGAAACACAAAAGATTACCCATACAGTCACATGTCCATCACACCAATCGGTCTCTTCCACATTGACGCTTCAAATTCCCCCATTTTCCATACTAATTACACACCATGGAGCTATCAATATAGATACTATGGTTTTCACTTCCCTACTGAGAAAATAAAAGAAGACATTTATTTCCCTAAGAAAAACTATTAACCTTCCCCAACACGGATCATCTATGCTTGGTGCTATTGTTGTCCATAGATTTTCACTCACTCATAAGTTTATGATTGACTATTTTAGAAAAATTAGGAAAAAAATACACTCATCTAAGTATGGATGGAATAAAAAATCTCATCATTGATTTATCTAGCATGGAAAATCATATTATCATCTAGAAGTGGTCAGAAGTAATATAACTCAATGAAATGTGTTGAATACCTCATAACTAACCTAGAACACTTTTCAAGATACATAAACTCTTTGTATCTATTAGTTCTCTGTGATTAAAGAATGAAATGATCACAGAAGGAAATATGAAAATTAACACAAACTTTTCCCTAATGGAGACCGTCTAATAAAATCATATTCCACAAATGGTTGGCAGAATTTCATAGCATGTGTGTTAAATGCTTGACCATTATCTCTTGTGGCATTTCTAGACACTCAATGATAGATAGGGTTCCTTCCAACCAAGACTCAGTAGCATGCATACCACCATCCCCCAAGACGGTGGAAGGATGTTGTAGTTGGAAATCATGTGTCAAATCATCTAGAGTAGGTGTAGCTTATGGAGCACAATGTGTGGAATTCATCATATAAAACTATCTTTGATGTGGGAATCAGGTTTCCTTGGTACAATAGGCAATTCCTCAAGTGGAACTCCTTATGGTAAGACTTGTTGATCAGGGCCCACCACCTCTAGAGTATGGCCTTCACCACCCTACTGGCATATGATATAAGGACTTTATGGTGGAATATGTCTACAAATTCCATACACAATCTGCAGAACAAACTTATATTAATAGATAGATACACTTATAGAAGATAAATAATAGAAGGCTTGATAACCAAGGAATAAAACCCCAACTACCATCTTAGATAACCAGGTACTCATAAGTGAACAACTATAAGTTTCACGTAATTTTATATTTAATTACCATGTTCACACCATTACCGTTCATAAACACGATAAGATGGGGTAGGGAAGTGAAACCATTTCGGTTTTATATTTCCATTTTATTATAACTCATACCAATGTTTCTTTAAAATGGACTTCCATTCCCTGTGAATCATGGTCCAAACTCTTTATCACTAAAAAACACCATTTGAATTTCTAATTAAATGTGTGATTCAGTAAATTAGACATTCTAACCCAAGAGGGAACATAACAACTCATTAATTATAATATGCAACTACCAAATCACAACCCATATAAGCACAAGCAATATATAAAAATGGGAAGGATCACTCATATAATATCATTTAATTTTATAATGAAATAAGAATGAAAAATACAAAAAAAAAAGAGAAGCATAGAAGGAAACCCCTCGCCCACCCCCGCCCAAAAGAAGAAACTATGGGGGCCTGAAATGATAGAGCCCTAATGTATCCCCTTTAAAAAAGTCAATCCCATTAGGTTTAATACATTCCCCAGAGTGTAGAAACACCTTCTAAATGACATTAAGGACCCCCGAGGCCATGTAGTCAACAACCTTGTTCCCCACTCTCTAGATTTGAAGAATTTTGGATGTTGTTTTTATTTATGATTTTTCATTTCCTTATTACATAGAAAATCGACCAAGGGACTTCTCCATCCTCCTCTAAGGAGTTGTAGACAATTATGGAGTCTGTTTCAATTTCAGATAACTCCAACCCCTACTTTCAGCAATGTCTGAATCCCGTAAGCATTTCCATTGCCTCCTCTTGAAGGGAAAAGACTTGGCCTAGGCTGGCTTAGAATGCTAAGAAAGCTAAGCCTTTACTATCCCTCACAACACCTCCTCCATGAATGCACCACTAAACACAAGAGCCATCAGTATTGAGCATCAAACCACCTAATGGAGGTCACCATCATACCCAATTGACCTTCATGTTACAAGAGGTAAAGTCCTCACTGGAACTAGAATGAAACCGATGAAAGGAAGGCACTACCTTCCAAAACCACATTGCCTTGTACAAGTCCAATAACCTATATTTTCCCAAATAACAATAAATGAAGTCAAGACTGCCACACACTCATACTTAACTCTGTTCCTCGCGTGACAATGGCACCAACACCCCACATGCAGAAAAACCAAACGGGAAACATTATCAGGGTTACCGCCCTCAGATCTATTATACCACATAACTATAAAAGATGGTAATGTATTGTTTGAAGAAAGGGTTTCAGAGAACTCTCCAAGAGACTTCCAACCCTCACCTACCCAAACACTACTAATGAACGGGCATGAATTGATCTCTTCTCTATACATGTTATAGAAAACACATTTAGATTCAAGATAGATGTCGCACCTCCATGTATTCTCATCCGTCAAAAGTGCTCTGTTTCAAATATTCCAGGTTAGGAAATTGAGCTTAATGGGAATGTCTTCCACCCAAACAATGTCATCCCATCTCTCTGCCTAACCTGGCTCAAATGAAATGTGACGGACTTCCTTCGAGGACAACTAGCCCATAGAGGACGCATTTAAGACACATTTATCCTTCTCAGTTTTTATCTCAGTGATATTGAAACACTCAAGCTGATTTCATCCAGTACCTATTTGATGAAATAAGGGAAAATGCTAGCATGCATGTACGAAATATCCATGATCGGACATCCAGGGAACCCTAGCACTACACTGCTCCAATCCTGGTTCTAGAAGGAAAGGTCATCATTTCCAACAATAAACCGAGCAAAGTAATGAGGATTATCAAAAATGGGTCCAATCAATGACCAAAGGGTCATTTTTTTATGCATCACCAAGCCCCTAAGGACCAAGGAATGTGCATACATGGTAGTCCCCCAGAGAGTATGATGCTCTAGAACACTCCAAGCGAGCCTTGCATGCATTCAGTACATTGTATCTTCAAAGTTGTTCACATTAATACCTCCCTCCCTTACCGTCCCTTCCATTTTACTCCACACCACCCATATTTTCTTTCAATATAAAACAAATCCCAAAGAAAATTGGGAAGGATCTTATCAATGGATTTGATCCCACCCTTAGAAACTTTGATAGACAATAAACCATGGATTACAGAGGCCAACAACACACTATTCACCAGGGATATCCTTACACCGAAAGATATGAATTAATTTTTCCTGTTCAGAACTCTATCTGAGATCCTGGTCCATGTGTCGTCAATGTTTCAAATTCAAAGCCTACCCAGTGATATGGGAGAACCATGGTAAATCATGGGGAATTCCCCCCTCTGAATTCCAATCAGGTTGTTGTCATCCTCCACTCTCTCTATGGAGAACCTGTTGGTGATGTAGAAGACACTCATACACATGTAGATCAACTGACCACTCCACCGATAATAATCATAAAGCACTCTATTAATGCTATGGATGGACTTACTCTTATATCTCATAAATAAGATGATATCATTCGAAAAAATTAAGTGAGATATTTTTGGGGCCTTCAGACGATGCCGATATGGAATTATTCCACCATTCGTGATGCTTCTCAGGATTAGGTGACTTAGGACATCCCAAATGAGAATGAACATAGATGGTGAGATGGGGTCCCCTTGCCTGAGGCCTCAAGTACACTTGAAGAACCCATAATAATAACATGCTATTTAATGAAATGAAATCCACTTATATGGAATTGAAATATGCATGACATGTGAATTATAAGTGCCTATACTAAGCATGTAAAAATTTATCCTTTCCCTCATCTCATTGGGCCAAGGATAAAATATAATCTCAATTAGATTATTAATAAAAAACAAACAATTTTTTTCATAAAATGCTGAAATATTGTCCAATATAACTGGAAGATATAATGTAACATCCCAATTAATTAATGAATAATAGATATTTTTATCTATGTCTATTAATGAATTAGATAGTGTTTTAGAGGCTTAAATTGAAAATAAATCAAATCTTAATCATGGAATACACTAATATTTTTAAAAGATTGTTTTGCTGCCTTTTGATGGAAAACCATTTTTAAATATATCTTTTGACAATTTTATAATCTATTTTTGTCAAAATAAACTTATTATTTATGATTGGGAGATCAAAATTTACTTTGTGTGAATTTTTGGTATTTTTCTGACAATGTTCATTTTTTAATGAATAGTGAAAAATACTGCATTTTACATCAAAACTGATTTTTAATCTAGTTTAATTATATGATTAGATTATCTTTTGAATTGGTTTTAAAGTTAAATTAGAATATATTTTTAAAATTTAATCCAATAGTGGTCATTGGGATTAATTTCAATTTAAAATTGGACTTAAACTAGTGTCAATCTTTTGATACTTATTGTTTCATAAAAACAGGCTATTTGCTCTGACAGCGGGAATTAATTATTAAATTAATTAATGAAACTTATATGTTTTTAATTTTGTAAAATAGACAACATTTTTGAATTCAGAATATCAAATATAGCTTAGGTTGATGTTTTGATATTTTTCTGAAAAACTTCAATTTTTGATGAATAGTGAAACCACTAAGTGGTACTAAAAAAACTTATCTTTCGTTTAAATGAAATTTTACCACCTCAGTGTTTTGAATTTCAAAAATCCGACTTACATGGTTGTCATTATGAAGTAAAATGTGGTTCAATGGGATTAAAATAATTTTTTGGTTAATAGTAACTTTTATGTTTTTAATCGCGATTAGAGGTCATTAGTGTAGTTTAAGGTAAAAATAATATTATAATAATATGAGATGAGCGTCACACATGTCCTACCCTTATTGGATGTGTCTTGGCCGACCAAGAAAATCCATGGGTAAACTTGGGGACCCCATGGAGCCACTTTGGTAGGAAAATGGCATTAATATCTTTTTATTTAATGTTATAGTAAAAATGACACAAACATGAGTTATTTTACTAAAACAATTTTTACATGGGGTTATAAAAGTCAGATTTTTTATTATAAATGGTCATTGGAAAGATAAAACGATTTCCTACATCATAGTAGTTTTTTTATAATTTTTATACTTTATATAAATTAAATTATTTATGACATCATGATGATGCAGCGATTACATCATTAATAAAGGATTTAAATAAAATGAAATGATAATTTAACATATATGACCTACACATGTCCAAAACCTATTGGATGGGTGGATTTTGAATTATTATCACATTACCCTCGAATTATATCAATGTGGAACCTTTTGAATCTGATACTCATTTTAAAAGAAAGTAACATTTCTTTACTTTCCAAGAGTGCCCCTCCTCTCCTCTTATAAAAGGCCCCCACCTCTACCTCCTTAACCACAATTCCAAAGCATTTGGATTGGACATACCCTGCCCATTTTTTCTCTTCACATCCCTCTCTTACTCCTTGAAGCCTCACTTTGGGCAGAAGTCTTCCCAAGGAAGCCTTTGAGCTCAAATCAAAGAGAGTTACCCGATTTTAAGGTAATGTTTTCACTTATGTCCTTTTGTTTTATTTTGCTTCTCCAACCCCATCAAATCTTTTTATTCATTTATTTTTTAAAAAATGCAGTATCTTAAATAAACTAGGATGTTCTTATAAGAAGGGTTCGAGCTACACTTACACACACCTACATCTAATGGTTAAATAACATTCTGTTTTTGTGGATGGCGAATTTCTGCCTCACGAAACGATGATTGTTCAACATTCTTTTAACACCTTCAAAGGTGGCCATTACGATGACAATATATTTATATATGATATAAAATATGTTTATGTTTTCCTTAAGCTTCTGTATTTTTCATTTTGGGCATACCTTTATGGTTTCCATTATGGGTAAACACGATATCTTCATTTAAGGATGTGCGGACTACCGCCCCCTCAAAGTGATTTGATTCGTTAAATTCCATATGTGGGACGTATAAAGGATGGAGTATTGATATTATATATGATATTAAACTGGAATTATAATATAAATTTATATCATTATGATTCCATTCTATAAAATACGGAATAGAATTGAAAGTAGCGTTCATGCGTACGTACGGCTTATCGTCTCTATGAATGGTGCATTTCATTTCTTACCTCTAAATGATTATGTAATATTATAAATGCATGTTTATACTGGATAGATATGATATATATGATATATACATCATAATTATAATTCTAGATATAATGGATACATGAACAACATGTAATTATAAAGAGTTTACTTTTGACTCAAGTACCAATGATAGTTAAAATGACAGTTATTAACTTAAATAATTACATTTTGTTCTTGACATGGCAACAAGTGATATAAAAGGAATAATGAACTTGAAAAAGGTTCTTAAACAAGTAGAAATTAACTCAAGTTTATTATTCAGGAGATTAAAGATCGACCAAAAGTCAAGTCGGACCCGAGGTATGGGACTTCGTCTCAATCTCCTTTCATTGAGGCATATTTTATTTTATACGGTGTATAAACCCCTTTGACTTTTACGTTTATCCAAAAGGAATCTTTCTTTATACGAAGAATTTTACAAAATGACAAAAGGGAATGTTTTTGTCATACATATGCGGCGACAATGACTTCTCTGCCGCCATGACCACTATTTGTGTTTCGGCTTCCTCTACAAGCCATACCATTTTTTTAAAGAAAGATAAATACCATGTTTTACTTTTCTTTTATTTTGATATTTAAAATGGTTTTGATAGTGTTTTTGTTATATCACTGTGTTATTGATACCTTGTGATTGAAATGTGGAAATGTTTTGTTTCCTTTATGTATTTTTTATGTGATACGATTATGTTATGGTTCTTGGGCATAGTTATGAAGGCGGGTGGTTCTGTGATAAACTAAGGGTGGGTGAGCCCGATATTGCTCTCCAATGCATTGGGTAACGCGAAGGAGTGAAACGTTAAGGTTTCTCTGAAGAGATTTAGGGAATATACTGTGATGGGTATTCCAAACGTAACCAAGAGGGTTACTCCCTACGTAAGATTGTTAAGAATGCCTCAAGTTACCTTTATGTCTTATGATTTCTATGATTTATTCATGATTTTATGAGGTATGTTAAAGTGCTTATGTTTTATGGGTGAAGTATGATTTCATTCTTATGTGTATATGTACCTTTCCATATTTTTATATCCCATACTGAACTTTTTATGCTCATCCCAAGTCTTTTTGAAATGTTTTTCATTGGTCAACAGGAAGGTACATGATATGATGATAGTGTTAAAGAAGTGTCAAGAAAGAATCAATGTTTTATTTTAAATATGTTTCCGTTGATGGGAAAAATTAATACTATATTTATGTAACCACTTTGTTTTAATTGTGGAATGTAGTGCAAGTTTTATGATGTAATTCACTAAAACTCTAAACCTGAAAAGATCCTCAAGGTGTAATCTTGTAATAACTCAAGATTAAGTAATTTTTATGACTGGCGCCTTATAGTTGGTATCAAAGGTCGGTTTAGATAACTTTAGGAGTTAGAATTCTATTAAATGATTATCCAAATTTTTTAATTGTCAAATTGAAATGATATAGCATTTCAAGATTACCATGTTGCTTCACCTAAGATATTTCTGTGTTAAGAATGGTTTTTCATAGAGGAAACAGAACAACTTTTCTGGGAAGGCATACAGAGGGAAATGACCTTTCAAATCAGTATCCTGAGATGGTCAGAATCAGAACTAAATAGTTTGTTGCAGTGATGGATCAATTGACTCAGGTGAAAAATGTTGGTTGTTTTTATTGATGATATTTTGGTGTTTTCTAAAAGTAAAAAGGAGCATGAAAGTCATCTAAGGGTTATCTTGAAAACCTTAAAATAAAATAAACTGTATGGAAAATTCAGAAAGTGTGAGTTTTGGTTACAAAACATTTCATTCCTTGGTCATATTGTTTCTAAAGATGTGATAACTGTTGATCCTGCAAAAACCAAGGTTGTTAAAGAATGGCCAAGAACCACAAATGTAACTGAGATTCATAGTTCCCTTGGTTTTCCAGGCTATTACCGAAGGTTTGTTAGAAATTTTTCACAGTTGTCTATTCCAATGACTAAGCTAACTCGGAAGGGTGATAAATTTATCTGGACAAAAGAATGTGATGATTGTTTTCTGGAGTTGAAAAGAAGATTGGTGAATGCTCTAGTTTCAGCACTACATTCCAGGAATGGTGAGTTTGTTATCTATAGTGATTCTTCATTGAAAGGACTTGGTTGTGTCCTAATGCAGAATGATCAGGTAATTGCTTATGCTTCACGACAGTTGAAAACTCATGAGGTAAATTACCCTACACATGATTTGGAATTAGCTGCTGTTCTTTCGCTTTAAAAATTTGGAGGCATCATTTGTATGGAGTAAAGTGTGAAATATATACTGATCACAAAAGATTAAAGTATATATTCACTTAGATATAATGGAACATGAGACAGAGGAGATATCTGAAATTAATCAAGGATTACGATTGTACAATTCATTACCATTCGGGAAAAGAAAATAATGTGGCCAATGCTTTGAGTCGAAAAAGTAATTATTCATTAACAATGTTGCATTTGGAACGCGATCCATTGGTTAAGGATTTGATGTACTTTGGCATAGATGTTGTTGGAGCAGGAAGTTCTTATGTTTTGTTTTAGGTATCAGTGAGATCATCTCTATCAGACAGAATCAAGAAAGCACAGAAGCAAGACAGTGAGTTGCAGAAAAAGGTTGAGCTGGTTCAGAAAGGTAAGTTACCTAAATTCAACATTGATAATGATTGTGTTTTGAGATTTGGGAAGAGATTGTGTGTGCCTTGTGATTCATAGTTGAAGAGAGATATGTTATGTGAAGCTCATAGTTATCCATTTTCAGTTCATCCTAGCAGTACTAAGATGTACAGAGATCTGCGGGAGTGTTACTGGTGGGATGGAATGAAAAGAGATATTGCTGATTTTACTGTGATGTTTTTGACTTGTCAACATGTTAAAGTAGAGAGGATGTTACCGAAAGGGATGCTTCATCCTTTTCCAGTGCCAGAGTGGAAATGGGAGAATATATCCATGGACTCGGTTGTGGGATTGTCGAAGACCCCTTGAGGTAATAATGCAATCTGGGTTATTATTGATCGCTTGACCAAGTCTGCTCATTTCCTTGCAATACGAGATACTTTTTCCCTAGATCAACTTTACCATTTGTATCTTAAAGAGATAGTCAGGTTACATGGAGTTCCTCTCTCCATTGTATCTGACTGTGATCCCAGGTTCACTTCTATCTTTTGGAAAGGCATTTAGAAGTCGTTAGGTACTGAATTAAATTATTGTACCGCTTTTCATCCTCAATCACATGGGAAATCAGAATGAACAATTCAGACATTGGAGGATATGCTAAGTTCTTTCTCTATGGATTATCAGGGAAGTTGGGACCAACATCTTTCTTTTGTTGAATTTTCATATAATAATAGTTTTCATTCCAGTATACATATGGCACCATTTCAGGCAATATATGGGAAGCGGTGTCGAACTCCAGCTTTCTAGGATGAAGTGGGTGAAAGGAAGCTGATGGGACCAGAATTGGTAGAAGAGATGGCAGAAAAAGTTCAGTTGATTCATAAACACATGAGAACAGCTCAGAGCAGGCAGAAGAGTTATGCGGATAACCAGAGGAAGGATCTATCTTTCGAGGTAGGTGATCATGTTTTTCTCAAAGTATCACCATGGAAAAGTGAGATGCGATTTGGTAAGAAAGGAAATTTGAGACCAAGGTTCATTGGACAATATGAAATTCTGGAGAGAGTTGGACCAGTTGCTTACTAAGTGGCTTTCCTTCCGAGTTTATCTCAGGTACACAATGTTTTTCATGTTTCGATGTTGAGAAAGTATATGCCAGATCCATATCATGTTTTGAGTCCAGAGGTAGTTCGGCTGGAAGAGAACCTATCTTATGAGGAACAACCGGTCTAGATTCATAACCACAGTGAGCAAGTGTTATGGAATAATGTGATTAATCAGGTAAATGTTTTGTGGAAAACCCACATGATGGAAGAGGCAACATGGGAATCTGAAAATGTAATGAGGGATAAGTACCCCCATTTATTCGAAAAGTAAATAAATTGTGGGGACGAAATTTTCTAAAGGGGGGAAGGATGTAACATCCCAAGTAAGTAATGAATAATAGATATTTTTATCTATGTCTATTAATGAATTAGATAGTGTTTTAGAGGCTTAAAATGAAAATAAATCCTATCTTAGCATGGAATACACTAATATTTTTAAAAGATTGTTTTACTGCCTTTTGATGGAAAACCATTTTTAAATCTATCTTTTGAAAATTTAATAAGATATGTTTGTCAAAATAAACTTATTCTTTATGATTGGGACATAAAAATTTACTTTGTGTGAATTTTTGGTATTTTTCTGACAGTGTTCATTTTTTAATGAATAGTGAAAAATAATGCATTTTACATCAAAACTACATTTTAATCAAATTTATTTATATGATTATATTATCTTTTGAATTGGTTTTAAAGTGAAATTAGAATATATTTTTACATTTTTTCCAATAGTGGTCATTGGAATTAATTTCACTTTGAAATTGGACTTAAACTACTGTCAATCTTTTGATACTTATTGTTTCATAAAAACACGCTATTTGCTCTGACAGCGGGAATTAATTTTTAAATTAATTAATGAAACATAATTTTTTTTAATTTTTTAAAATAGACAACATTTTTGAATTCAGAATATCAAATATAGCTTAGGGTGATGTTTTGGTATTTTTCTGAAAAACATCAATTTTTGATGAATAGTGAAACCACTAAGTGGTACATAAAAAAACTGATTTTTCGTTTAAATGAAATTTTACCACCTTTGTGCTTTGAATTTAAAAAATCCGACATACATGGTTGTCATTAAGAATTAAAATATGATTCAATGGAATTACAATAATTTCTTGGTGAAAAGTAACTTTTATGTTTTTAATCGCGATTAGAGGTAATTAGTGTAGTTTAAGGTAAAAATAATATTATAATAATATGAGATGAGCTTGACACATGTCCTAACCTTATTGGATGTGTCATGGCCGACCAAGACAATCCATGGGTCAACTTGGGGACCCCATGGGGCCACATTGTTAGGAAAATGACATTAATATCTTTTTATTTAATGTTAAAGTAAAAATGACACAAACATGAGTTATTTTACTAAAACAATTTTTACATGGGGTTATACAAGTCAGATTTTTCATTATAAATGGTCATTGGAAAGATAATAAGATTTCCTACATCATAGTAGTTTTTTATAATTTTTAGACTTTAAATAAATTAAATTATTTATGACATCATGATGATGGAGCGATTACATCATTAATAAAGGATTTAAATAAAATGAAATTATAATGTAACATCTATAACCTACACATGTCCAAAACCTATTGGATGGGTGTATTTCGAACCCTTATCACCATAACCTCGAGTTATATAAATGTGGGACCTTTTGAATCCGAAACTCATTTTAAAATAAAGTAACATTACTTTACTTTCCAAGAGTGCCCCTCCTCTCCTCTTATAAAAGGCCCCCACCTCTACCTCCATACCCACACTTCCCAATCCTTTGGATCAGCCAAACCCTGCCCATTTTGTCTCTCCACATCCCATTCTTACTTTTTGAAGCCTCAATTTGGGCAGAAGTCTTCCCAAGGAAGCCATTGATCTCAGACCAAAGGGAGTTACCCGATTTTAAGGTAATGTCTTCACTTGTGTCCTTTTGTTTTATTTTGCTTCTCCAACACCCTAAACTCTTTTTATTCATTTATTTTGTAACAAATACAGTATCTTAAAAATACTAGGATGTTTTTATATGAAGTATTCGAGCTACACTTACACACACCTAGATATAATGGTTAAAGAACATTCTATTTCTGTGGATGGAGAATTTCAGCCTCACGAAACGATGATTGTTCAACATTCTATTAACACATTAAAAGGTGGCCATTAAGATGACACTATATTTATATATGATATACAATATTTTTATGTTTTCCTTAAGCTTCTGTATTTTTCATTTTGGGTATACATTTATGGTTTCCATTATGGGTAAAGGTGATATCTTTATTTAAGGAAGTGTGGACTACCGCCCCCTCAAAGTGATTTGATTCGTTAAATACCATATGTGGGATGTATAAAGGATGGAGTTATGATATTATATATGATATTACACTGGAATTATAATATAACTTTATATCATTATGATTCCATTCTATAAAATACAAAATATAAATGAACGTAGTGTTCATGCGTACGTACGTATTACCGTCTCCATGAACGGTGCATTTAATTTCTTATCTCTAAATGATTATGTAATATTATAAATGCATGTATATATTGGATATATATGATATATATGATATATACATCATGATTATAATTCTGGATATAATGGATACATGAAGAACTTGTAATTATTAAGGGTTTATTTTTGACTCAAGTACCAATGATCGTTAAAACGACCGTTATTAACTTAAATAATTACATAGTTTTCATTACATGACAATAAGTGATATAAAAGGAATAATGAACTGGAAAAAGGTTCTTAAACAAGAATAAATTAACTCAAGTTTATTATTTAGGAGACTAAAGAACAACCGAGTCATGTCGGACCCGAGGTATGGGACTTCGTCTCAATCTCCTTTTATTGAGGCATATTTTATTTTATACGCTGTATAAACCCCTTTGAATTTTACGTCTATCCAAAAGGAATCTTTCTTTATATGAAGCATTTTACAAAACGACAAAAGGAAATGTTTTTGTCATACGTATGCGGTGACAACGACTTATCCGCCGCCATGACCATTATTTGAGTTTTGGCTTCCTCTACAAGCCATACCTTTTTTTAAAGAAAAATAAATACCATGTTTTACTTTTCTTTTATTTTGGTATTTAAAATGGTTTTGATAATGTTTTTATTATATCACTGTGTTATTGATACCTTGTTATTGAAATGTGGAAATGTTATGTTTCCATTATGTATGTTTTATGTGATACGATTATGTTATGGTTCTTGGGCATAGTTATGAAGACGGGTGGTTCCGTGATAAACTATGGGAGGGCGAGCCTGATATAGCTCTCCAATGCATTGGGTAACGCGAAGAAGGGAAACGTTAAGGTTTTTTCGAAGAGATTTAGGGAATATACTGTGATAGGTATTCCAAATGTAACCAAGAGGGTTACTCCCTACGTAAAAATGTTATGAATGCCTCAAGTTACCTTTATGTCTTATGATTTCTATGATTTATTCTTGATTTTATTAGGTATGTTAAAGTGCTTATGTTTTATGGGTAAAGTGTGATTTCATTCTTATGTGTATATGTACCTTTCCATATTTTTATATCCCATACTATGATTTTTATGCTCATCTCAAGTCTTTTTGAAATGTTTTTCACAGTTCAAGGGAAAGGTACATGATATGATGATAGTGTAAAAAACATGTCAAGAAAGAATCCATGTTTTATTTTAAATATGTTTCCATTGGTGGGAAAAATGAATACTATCTTTATGTAACCACTTTGTTTTAAATATGGAATGTAAGAAATGTTTTATGATCTAATTCTCTAAAACTCAAAACCTGAAAAGATCCTCATGGTGTAATATTGTAATAACTCCAGATTAAGTAATGTTTAAGGCCAGGGCCTTATATATAACAACTATTATTTTTGGGTAACATGGATTTTACCCCAAACCTAGGTTCGCGATGTTGAATAATTACTTATGCCCAAGTCCCAAGCATTGTTAATCCCATGACTATTGTCTCCAAATAATAAAAAAATAATGAATCACCTTTGAAACCCCTTTGTGTAATCCTAGATCTGGATGCCACTTAAAAAGATACTCGAGACCGATGGTCCACATGACCTAAAAAACATCTCCCCAAAAGGTGGAGGCTACTGACTAGCAGCAGTCGTATAGATTGCGTACATGGAGGTACTATACACACATTACTAAATTGTAGAATAACATATAAATATAAATAGAGGTAAATAGAAGACTAAAGATAAGTAAACTAAATGAAAAATGGAAATAGACAAGGATAACAATTACATAACTAATTAAGATAACTGAAGATGTTATGTCATGTCACTAGAAATCATAAAACATGGATAAAATATACCTATCATTACATTTTACACAAAATAATAATGGAAAACAAAATAATATCCCAAGTATCCTATGTTTTGGCTATATCATCTTCTATCAATCTCTATACTAAATAGTAGGTAATCACAAGTTTGAATTCGTATGATTCCCTTTATCAAAACCTCTCTTTATATAATCTTCCCCCTATTCCAAAAAAAACAATATAGATGTTGTGAGTTATATCTCAATGGGCCACCACCAATGGGGTCTATATCTTCTAGACCATGTAATTGATATTCAATAGTGAGTTGTCATGAATATTTAAATTAAATCATTAAAATGTAACTAAATACCCAAGTACCTGCTTAAGCCCTCAGCTAGTGTCTGAACATGTAACCAGTTCATTATTTTATTTTTACCATTTCATAAATAAGTCACACATTAAATATAGTGATGGCTTTAAGACATAATAGGGAAAATTATAATGATATTTAATATTTAAGTTATAAGGTAATAACCAAGGAAACATAGTCCTTATGGTTTACCAACTCAGTAATGATTGTAGCCTAGATTATAAAAAGAGTGTAATCCAAGGATCATATTCCATGATATTCCCAAGTAAAATACCTACCATGTCCAAGGATTTTATCCAATGTAAAATGGGGCTAACTGATGACTGGGTCTAATGGACATTAACCATGGAACATACTTGTCAATATTAGATCCAAGGAGTGTATCCAAGGAATCTTGTAGAACTACATGAGGGATTTTATAGTGTTATTATGGGCATCTAATGTTATACAACGATAGTGTTCTAGGTGTTTCTCAACCTAAGAAATTTGAATCCTTGAATTCAGAATGGTTTCATCGAGTTCTCAAGTAATTCTCTTAGGAATCCATGGTGAGCTTTAGTCAGGACACTCCTATTTTGATAATGAGGTAATATATAATACATAATTTTAGATACATTACATTTAATTGGGGTGATAAGGATAATTGAGTATGAAACATTTTAATAAAGTCATAATTAATCAGTAATCCAATTTTATTCAATCCTTTCCATTCATTTATGTCATAAGGACGAGTACACTGTAACCATTCAATTTAATACTTTTAAGGAATTTTAAATAATCATGGTTCACTCATATATATTCCATTAACATGGTAAGGGGTGCTACAAATATGAAATCTATTAATCAATAACATTTTATAAGGCTAAGTAATATACTTAGTATACTTTCCAATTTCCATTTTATATTTAATTATAAAATTGAAACACTTACATTTGGGGGGTCAAGTGGTGAGAATACAAGGTACATTCAATTATGAATTTAACACTTTCAATTCATCCATTTAAAATTGAATATAATACCATTATAAAGGCCAAGACAAGGCCCACTCGATCTGTGGCTCAAACCTATCAAAACATTAAAAAAATATAATGGAAAAGAATCCTAACTAAGATGTTCAGAGTTGTAGGTATAAACACTACAAAATAACCCCATATAGAGAAATATTTTTACCATATGGTTATGATGATTATAATCATGAAATATAAAATCAAGAAAAGACACCTGATGAATGCAGCAGGAACCAAAAATAATTTCGAAAATCAAGAAACATGGGTGATGAGTTATAAGCCACCTACCTTAGGCTTTTAATACACTAATCATCCAGTATTAGCCTCTAATTCATCTTGGAATTGATTATATCTAATAAAAATATAAACCCAATTACACCTCTATAACTAGTTCAAGAAAAATAGAGAAAAAATGACTCAAATGGGCCCATGTACTTACCATTGTGCATCCAGCATTATGAATGAATGATCGAACAAATACGAGATGAAGGAGATCTCTTGATCCATATATTAGGCCTTCAAAAGATCCAAATTGGGAAAAATTGAGGTTTTGTCCGTCGGAAATCATATTAGGAAACAAGAAATACATAATAAGATTATTACGGGTAAAAATGTAAAATTTCCAAAAATTTATCTTGTGCACAAGTTTTCCACATGATTTTACAAATTATACGCAAACCATACATGGGCACCAAGAAAAGAAGGGACACTTGTACAGTTAGGCATCATGACTTGGGAAATTTTGTGCCAACCATATGAGAAGGCTTTTCCCAAAAATGCAAACCACCCACATTGTTAGATATTACCATGTGGCCTACCACACAATTTCATCTAACCATAAAACAAGCCAACGTTTCCCAAAATATGGTTTATGGGCTCTGAACAATCCCAAAACATGCTTAATAAATTTACTATCTCATTAGGCCTCCATAATAGGTCCAAAATAATGAATTAGAAAAAAATTTAAAGGATTTATACCTGAGTAAAAAATCAGAGTCTTACAATCCTTATGGTTTATATGTATTCAAACCCTTTCAATACCATTTGATTCCCAATCTGACCAAAATGTTTCTTTTAAGTAGATAAGACATTATATCTTCTACATAACAAGGTATCTTTATTCATCATTTCCAAATTATTTAAATTAGTTCAACAGTTTTCTTAAATATAAATAAATTATTTATTATTTTCATTTTCTATTTACTGTTACTTTCTTTAAAAAATTTTAAAGAAAAACATTTTATTAATTTATATACATGATGTTTTTGAAAATTCATTCCAAAGTGTTTAATGTTTCCCTTTTTTTCATTTTATTCACAAATGGATTATCCAATCATTATGTACAATATCCATTATCAATCTTACTTTTAACTATTATAATGACCCAATATTGATGTACATGGATATTAAATTTCATTTCTATAATAAATAATACATGAAACAAACCAACACCCAAGACTATATTTGTTTAGTGCCTTTGGAAACATGGAATATAATATTCTAACATGATGAATAATCTTCAACATATCCCATAAAGATCTACACCTTTTTTCTACCTAAAACCTTTCATTAAATTTTGGGGAAAATAAAAAATAAAAAATAATGAGCTAAAATTCTAAATAAGGGTAAAAATTGAAAAAATAAATAAAACCATAAAAATAAGAATGTAAAAAACATGAAAAAAAAAGATTAAATATCAAAATCTTGAGTCATGAAATAAATCTTGGTAGTTCCTATGGCCTAGATAATAAAGAAACATAAATAATAATATAAAATTTAAATATAACATGTGATTTTGTAAAATAAAGAAGTACATAATTTGATTTTCATAGTAGAAAAGGTATAGTGTCGAGACCCTTATAGTGGATAAAGTGCATTACTGAACCAGGTTTACTTGTCGTTCCAGCCATGAATTACTAAACTAGATTTACATTCCATTCCAATAATTTCTATCTCATGATATATAAATCTTTACCCAATGCATTGGAGGGATATATATGTCCCACCCATCTCATAATGAAATCATTTTTACATGTTCCACAAAAACATAAATCATTCATCATAGCATAACCCATGAAATAAAATGGGTTTCATAAACATCATTAATTCATAATCTATATAAAATAAATTGATTTCATAACAATAATTCCATCATTTTCACAACAACATCAATGTAATAATAGGGATAGAAACATAATCCTATGTCATCTGAGATGGAAAATAATTTTTATAAAACACTTGAACATAATAATCCATTCATTTCAAATAAGTTAAAAAACATTCTCCCTGTACGTTTTCAGAAAAGTCCAAATGTACCTCATATGTTAAACAAAAGAAATATTCCATCCATACCATGTAGGAAAATTCCAAAATGGATAAAAAAGCATTTTAACACCCATATAATAATAGTAAAAATTTTATTAAAATGTTTTTAGAAAACATTGATAGTGTGGGTAAATGTATCCCAAATAAATATATATATATAAACAATATCAGATAAAAATGAGATACAAAATTATCCCTTACCATGTCCTTTTCATTATTGTAGGGTCTGTTCACCTAATTTATGGTGGTTAAATCATGTTATTAAATTATACAAGGACTATATCTATATTTATGATGTCATATATGATCCTATTATATCATTTTTTAATATTATTTCAATATTATAATTATTTTAGGTGTTAACTACTTCATTTTCCCATTCTTATTTTGATGTGTAGGTCATTTGTTTATGAATTGGATGTATTTAATTCATGAATTTAAGTAAATAATTATTATTTTCACTCACCATATAAATTTTATAATCATTCATGAATGGTTAACATGGATAATGAATCTCACCACATCATGGACACGGTGGGCCCTACGTAGGCACGAGTGACGATATCAATATATTAATGGTTTAATGGTATGTAATTGGATGGTATATTAGTTATAAATATTCATTATCACGTTATATTCATTATTTAAATCCATTATACACATCATTATACCAATCTAAATAAAATATTTTGAATAAAAAATTATGTAATGGCGTGGAGACAGTATGTCATACACACGAACACATGGTGATATTGTTATTCATATAATGGATAAAATGAAGTATAACGTTGTCCCATAATTATGTTAAAATGTCAAAAGGTATAATACACTAGATTTATTACTTTATTATGAATTCAGCACAGATATAGGGATTATAAGAAGAAAAGAAATTGAATTGAATTAGTAAAGCAATTACCTCTTCTTCGTTGGACATCCTTTGGATATTTTCTTAGGGATACTAAGGGTGGACTTTTGGGAAAACCAGGGCCTCCATAGGTTACCTAATAATGTATATATAAGAATTATATAGGGGTTGGTTGAGCTAAAATTCTCAAGGAGGTGTGAGGAAGTGCGGGAGGAGATACCTTTTTATAAGAGAGGAGAGTGGCACTTTAGGAAACCCTCAATATATTAAAATTTAATAATACTATTTCAGATATAAATAATTAAAAAAGTCACATAAATGAAATTTATAATACAATTTCTACCATATATTATCCTCTTTGTATTATTTAACATTTTTTTGATTTTTTTGATAATTTAATAGTAAATTAATTCAATAAGATATTGTTATTACAAAATCTATTATTATTCATTTAATTTGACATAAAATACAATAGAAAAAGTTTTAATTAGAATATAATGATTTATAAAATTGATAATATATTTTATATATCATGTAAATTGTTTATAAACATTAAATAATCCAAAATATAACTAAATTAATATTATTAAAATAATTTATTTTATTTTTATATTTGTTGAATAAATATTGTTTTAGAATTGAAGATACTTTTAAAGTAATTATATAACATATAAAAATAAAAAATAAATTTATATAATGAAAATAGATTCATTTATATGAAAATATAAATTTAATTACCCAATTTACTTTTAACTGTGGTAAATAGAAATTATTATAGTTACTATTCATTTTATAGAAAAATAAAAATGACAAATTTACATAATTTGGACCTTCTAATTAAAAATATGGAATCCTTTTTCCTAATTTCAAATCATACAATTTATAATAATTAATTTAAAATTAATTAAATTTTTGGAATGAAAAAAAAGGTTTTTTATTAAATGTTAAAACATTGCAAAATATTTAAAAGTTTTTACATATGAATTTATGTAAAATTAATGATAATTACTTAAATTGTATTAACTAAGAAATATATATTCAATTTATAATTTCTAACCCTTAAATAATATAATTTAATCATATAAATTATTTTAATGAAAAATTTTGATTTTAATTGGAATTTAGCATATTTCTACTATTCATCAAAATATGAATATTATTAGAAAAATATCAAAAATTCATCCAAAGTAAAATTTAATATCTTAATTACAAAGAAGAAGTTTATTTTTTTCAAATTTAACTTATAAAAGTGTCAAAAGATATATTTAAAATTGATGCTATATCAAAAGGCTGTAAAACTACATATTTTTTAAAAAAATCATTTATCTGAAAAATTGAATTTGTTCTTATATCATGTTTTAGAAAATACATAAGAAGAATTTTAATCTTATAAAAAATTCAAAATGTGGTTAATACTATTAATAATATCTAGCTTATATCTCATTAATACTTTTTTAATAATATATCATTGTTTAGTGAAACTTAGTATTTCGTACAATGAAAGTAGTCAAAAAAGGTTTCTCTTTTTTGAAACACAAGGCAAGAATAGTGTTTCTTATACTGCACGATAATATAGGGTTTTGTATAAAACAAACTAATCTTGGTTTGGAATACAACACGAGACATCAAAGAAATTCAAAAGGATATTTTTCAAACAATCTTAGGGTGTCACAATAATAGTACTTCATGGTTAGCACATGTTTTTCCAAAACATATAGTTTAACCATGTGACGTAAAGCTAAACATCCTTAAAAAGTTGATATAATCTTTATTTAAACCTCAATCCCACTTTTCCACTAATATATTAATAATTCATCTTCATTTTTTCTCTCATAGAGTTAGAGACAATTCCCTAAAATGATGGAGTGATTCTTAGGATGTTTAAAGCATGTTGGAGGCCTAAATTCATCAGTAAGTGTCTGTTATTACTAGGTATTCATAGATCCAAGATTATTATCCCTCTCAGAACCTTAGAACTAGTCCATTAGGGAAATATATATTGGTTATTAATTATTTTTATGACTTCATTTTGTATTTAGTTAGTGGAAAGTGAGTTATCATTGGATCTTGAGGTTTGTTTGTCTCTCTTCATTATCACCAATGTTTGGGAGGTTGGTGGCTTCTCCCTCAACTCCACATGACTTATATTTTATGTATGAGTTTTTATTAAATTATTTTCATAAAATGGTTGTAAAAACCATATGTGATTTTTTATGGAAACTCATTTTTGGTATCCCATTGAGATTTGGAAAAAATTGGTGGATTTCAAAAAACCTCATTTAGTTTATAATATTATAATAAAGATATATTGTTTAGGAATGTAATTTTTTGTTAAAATTATTTAATGAATGAAAATATTTCACTTGGAATGTTTTTCATTAGATAGTTGGAATATATGGTTAGCATGATATCATTTTAATTATCATTGACCCTATGAAATGGATGTTTTCTATAAGAGAACATGGTATTTGTATCCTTGTGATGATAGGGTGGAACAACGAGAGAACACTCATGAGTATGAATCTATCATTTGGGAAAGCATGGTGTGTGTGTGGGCACATGGTTATAATGATTCCAAATAAATGAAGATGAATTTATTCTTGATGATTTTTCCTTCAAATCGATTATGGTTTGATATAAATTGTTTAAAAATTTGAATTATTTTATATAAAATTATTATAAAACTTTTTCCCAATTGTGGGAGTTATGTGGTCATTAGAGAAATACTTTTTAATTTAGAATCAAAAAAGGCGTGGGAACTATTTTTTGTTTGCATATGTCATCTATAAAGACACAGGTAAAAACTAGTTATCTTGGTTCGTTAGTGATTCTTCATGATATTGTTGGCTTGGAATGTGGAGTAGGAAGTTGGAACTTTTTAGTGTTTCTAGTTGATGTCACTTGGGATTTTTTGGATTTTTTTGCCTTTTTTATCATCGAGTATGTCTCTTAAATATTTCTTGCACATTGATATAATTTATTTTTTTAGATATGTTTTAAGTGGAATTTTATATGCATTAATCATAAATAATTTTGGTTGATTTTATTTATAATTTTTTTGTTTCATATTTCAAAGGTAAAATTGTTCCCTAAATGTTCAGGACGCCCTTGGAATTTATTGTCATCCTTTGGTGTTTTAGGGAAGTCACCGAAGGCCTAGTAACTCCCTTTTCAATCACCAAACCATTGAGGATGGGTTGGGGATTGAAAATTATATCATACTTTCTTGGTCCAAATATAATTTTGAGGAAAATGTTATTAGATTTTTCCATTATGTATTTAAATTTGGCACAAATGGTATCACCATTATTCAGTTCTAGACATTAGAAATAGTGTTTTTTAGATTTTTCTTGGAGATGGAAATATTTTCAATCAATATTTATAGGTGGTATTAAGTATTATGTTATTTGGAATATCAAATTTAATTTATAGAAAGGTGTAGTTAAACTCATTATTTTTAACATCAATTTTCCAGGTTGTTTGGGAACATGCATGTTTTTAGAAAATTCTAGTTTAGTTGTCACCTTATCATCAGGGGTTTATCCAATTATATTTTCATGAAATGAATTGATAATATGAATTCCAAATATTAAATCATGGTTCATTTTGAATATTTTTTTTTTAAATTGACAAGATATTTGATTTTTGAAAATGATAAATTGGTTGTTTTGAAAAGAATAGTGGTAGTATATTCAAAAATGGTTAAAATGATGATGGTTGTTAAATTATTGAAATACATATTGTAATATGTTTAAATATTTTAGATTGTGATTTATAATTCTTCAGTTCATAATTAGTAAGAGTAAACGTAGTTTATTTTCTGTTTATAATGAATGAAACCATGTAGGCATCGTAGATGCCAAATAGGAGATGCGGCTGAAAATGAGGTTTCACCTAAGCCACAATTGAACCAAAAAAAATTTAAAAACATTTTCTAGGATTAAATGATATGAATAAGGCTAATAAATATTATAAAAAACAGAAAGTGGACAATTCTATTGAGTTCCAAAAGAATAATCCACCCTTCCTTCAGAGAGATTCTGATGTAGGAAAAGAAAAAATTCTAGTTAAATGGGATGATTTAAATGTTTAATTTCCTTGGGACACTATCATAACTAAATTTACAGGTGGAAGCATATCCCATTAATTTTAATATAGTATTTCTATTAATTTTAAATCATCTAAAAATTTGTTATTTATTATAAAATATCAATAATTCCATTTAAGACAATATATTTTAAATTTCACTTTAAATACATCAAGGAAAATCAGGAATTCAAATATAGTCTATAATAAAATTCATAATATATAATATACACATATAAAATTCATGGGTCACAATACATCACTAATGAAATATTAATTTCAATTTTATAAAATTAATTTATTTTATTTTAAAATTAATTAAATAAATACTATATCATTGTTGCCTAAGGATTTTAGGAAATTATTTAACCTCTAATACTTATATATAAATTTCCATTATAAAAAATATAATTTTTATTTAAAATAAAATTTTATAACCGAACATATGTTTCATTTATCCTTGTAACAAATATTATATGTTTTAAAATAATATTTTTTTTTTCAATGGTCGTCATGTATTCTATGGCATAATTTATTCTCACTATTCAAACTCATACATAAATTTACTTTGGATTTTATTACCTGAAAAACTACCTTTGGTTCTTCAAAAAATATCTAAATATCTTGATATTTTGGTTTATTCATAACACACCATTCATTTTATCATTTCCTCATGTCCATGTGTTGTGATACACTTAAATAACCTTGCATTATACCATCAAAAAATAGAATATAGTTGGGGTTTATTTAATTATTCCAAATCATTTCCATTAAAAACACTTTAATTTTTAATGAGATATCATTGAAATATTGAAAACATCTCCTTTATATCTTTCACTATTATTTAGATTATTTAAATAACTTTTCTTGTGAATGGAGAACCCACTTCCAATTCTATATGGCTTCTGAGATTTTCATTCTTTTAAAAAAACATCTCCAATTTTTTTATTATTGTATGAAATTATTCCTTTTATGAAAGTGATTAGTTTTAAAAATTGTGTTTGTTTTATCTAGAGGGATATCAAAACACATATTTTCAATGTGTCCCTTTTGATCACACCTTTGACAAACATATTTCCAAATCTCAGTGTTATTTTTCACATTAAATTTATTCAAAAAATATATCATCAAGTTATTTTTTCTATATTTTAATTAACTATCCCTTGGTTAAAACTGTATTCATTTTCCCAATAGAGGAATGTTTTACTAGAAAATATATTATTAGTTAGAAAATATTCCACACTATTTACAATTTTTTTATAATAAACCCCAAGATTGAAATTCAAATGATGACTGATCTATTGTAAATACTCATTTTTAGACATCTAATAAGCTAATTTATAGTTAGATATTTTGAATATATTATAATCATTTATGGAATTTTATCTTTACTTCTATTATTCATCAATTTAAATATTAATCATGAATACCCCTTCACACCTAAGGATGATATTTTAAGTTATATCATCAATTATCTTTCTTTTTAATTGTTCTTATTTTTTTAGCTTCTCAGCTGATATTACTATATATTCCTTCCTTATATATGTGCGTTTGTGTGTGTTTCCTTATTTAATGATCCTTTCTGAGATTTGAATTGTAATCTATATGCTTCCAAAGATGAATTATGAACATTTTATCCAAATTATTGTCATGTATTCTTTAGTTTATTACCCATTTTGTCAAAAAAAATCCCCAAAAATTTTTAGTTCATTATTTGAAGATAATCTATCATATTTCACTTAACACATAAAGTATTTGTGTGAAGATTATTTTTGGGTTATCTCAACATGAAATCTTTATAAATTATTTCAATTACCATATCAGAATGATAGAAATTTTTTTTCTTAAGGACATAAAAGGAATTTTATTCAAAACAATAGATTGATAATAATTTACATGGAAAGGAACTTCTTTCTTGAAGTGTATCTTAGTCGAATCAGACCCTTCAATTTCCTTTATAAATATTGAGGGACATTTTTAAAAAATATGTTTAATTTTCCTAAAATTAGGACCATTAAATATATTTTTACCAAGATATATACATTTGACACTTTTTTTTGTTTTTTGAAATTAGGTAGGTAATCTCATTAAATACATCTAATTCTCTTCAGAGTCATTATAGTAATTTTTAGTAATCCAATTATTTAAGGACTTAAAAGTAATTTATTTTTCTTTCCTTTAATTTATTTTGAGATAAGATCCACTTATTAAAACATAATATATTAATGGTATATATATTTTTGGTATTGTAATAACATTCAGGACAATGTATTCATGTGGTGAAATTTTTGGTTCAAATTTCTAAAATATAATAATCATTACTTTCTTCTCCCCTATTGATGGTTTAGGAGTTTCTATGTATTCTATAATAATTTTGATCATCATTTTAATCCTAATAAATAAATATTTATCGAATTCATCTAAATGAATTTTCATGTCATTAAATTAGCCTTCATATATGTGTTTGTTTTATTCCATTATAATTTTACCCCTTTTGTAGATACTATGATGTTTTTACCATATTTTTGTACTAATTTTGTATCCAATAAATTTTTTTAGTTAATTATAAAATAAATAGGTTTCATATATTTTTTTTCTGTCTATAAGTCTTAATATACTTTTTATCATAACAAGATAATGCAATATTATCACAGAGTACTATAAAAACTGGTCAAATAATATCAATGGTATGATGTCTAAGGGATAAATGATAGAGTTTCATACATTTCATCCAAATATGAAATCTATTCCTATAATAAGTTATACTTTGTTGTTGATTGATTTTTGTTTCTATATAATAATTTCATGAGAGTTATGGAGAATAAACATGTTATTTGATACTGAGTTGAAGGATCACATGTTGGTCTTATATAAAGTGAGAGTTTGGGTTATTCAGATTTGATACTTTTTTCAAAAAAATTTATTCCGTTATTATTATGAAAAAATATATATATATCATAATAGTGTAAAAAATGACATAATATTTTTCTAAATAAGTATCACCTGTAAAGATGGTAACTACATACCCAGTTTCTAGTGTTCATTAACACACACACCGAGATTTCTAATTATTAAAATGATGATTGTACCTATACAGTTATATCCTTCGATATGATATAAGAATAGTCACAATATACTATAAAACACCCAATTATTTTATAAAAATAAATAATTGAAACTATCAATGAATAAATAACTATAATTTAATTGTAATCCAAAAATTGAAGATTTGATCTCGGTCTTCATTCTATTTTCCTTGTCTACTAATTCGAGAGGTCCATTATCATCTCATTATTTTTTTATAACAGTTCTATTAATATCTCACACTATAATTCTGTATACTATTATAAATTTTATATTATCATCCCATAGTTATTATAAATTCCCATAATTAACTTATAGATATTTCAGTTAAAGCATCAAAATCTGGATCTTAGAATCATTAATTTTATATTAGTATTATGTAATTATGTATCACACAGACCATAATCCAAAAAAATATTCATGATGTCTCTTTTTTATTCCTCCGATTTTTAATATAAAATGGAATATAATTACACATGATATTTTAATTTTAATTGGTCTTGAATATTCATGAAAAATCCTCTACATTTTAATTTTTTAAATAGTCAAAAAAACATTTAAAATTTAAAATATGAAAATTACATGAATATATACCAATAATTAATCACTTTTATTTATTCATAATTAATATATTAAATAACTAATGATTCTACTTCAAAATCGTTATATTAATGACTTTATGTATAGATAAAAAATATCACATTTAAATAACCATAATTATCACATTTTTACAATCTCTAAAATATTATATATGTTATTGAAAATTATATTTATCAATGATAAAAGAAAAAATATAAAAATATGTATAAGAATATGTCTCAAATTCTTAGACATATAATTTGTCTCAATTTGAATTGTTTTATTTTCCACATTTTATTCTAATCATCATGATATATCTTCCATTTTCACAAAATTATCCTACATATGATTTGAAAAATCAAATTAATCACAATTAAAATATCATGTATCATTATAATTATGTTATATTTCCTAGTGAAGGTTTTCCATTTTTTAGAAAATTAAATTTTGAAAGTTATAAAATATTAGTAATAATAATAAGAATCTCTTAGAGTATCATATATAGAAACTATGATATATAACATTTTATCCCATATAAACAATTCATTCAACTGAAACATTTTCCTTTTCATATTTTATATATTCAATATCATTCATATGCCTTTTTCAAAACACCATCTAACATACAAGATTTTATAACATCTTCAACATTTCTTAAATCATACTGAACACTTCCTAGGGAATCTCAACCATAGTCTTATAAAATCTCTAGAAAATTAATTTCAACTCAAAAATATAAAGCATCATGTACTTGTACTCCCAAAAAATACAACAAAATCCTCAAATGACATCAAAAGTCAACCCATTTTTATTTTCTTTCAATACCTTATTTTCTAGATAATAATATCAACCTTAGGAATTTAGAAATAACTTTTACTTCATCATGATCATGTATGTTGAAATAGTATCTTCTCCCACCAAGAAACATAATCTAATATATTATCATTAAAGGGGGTTACCATCATCTTAAAATAGAGAACTCATGAATCAATTATCTCTAAGTATACATGAGCTAATATTTTGTAGAAAAAAAGATTAATTAATTCAATAATCAAGACTATTTTTAAACCAAGCCATTGAATGTCACAAAATCAAAGACTATCCAAGAAAATATTTATCAATTTTCCTATACATATATAAATAAGATGATTAATATCATTTAGCCATAAGGTTGATTATTCACACACATAATATAAATCCCCAAATATAGTATATACTATATAATATAATTAGTGAATGTAAAATAGACACATAACTTAGTTATATTAGGTAATTGGTGAGAAACTTATTTTTATCTATCTATTTTATTATGTCTTAGCTGGTAGTGGTTTTCTAAAATTATAAATGGTTTCTCCTCTGATTGATTATATTCCAAATTTAATGTTTATTCACCGACCAACACTTTTAAAAAATGATATATAATATAAATATTCTTTCTTTTATGAAATTTTATTCTACTATTATAAAAACTTATACCAGTTTAGTTATCATAACCAATTACCAGTGGATATTTAGCAATAATATAGATATCAAAATGTCTAGTTCTTATCAATGAAATATGTGTTGATTCTTATAGTAAAACCACATAAAAAAATTTAGTGGAATATAATGTGACTAATGATTATATCATATAATTATACACTATATATCATACTCTCATATATAATAATATATATAACATTGTCAATCAATCATCCACATCACATTTTGAATCATAATATTTGATGCCCTATTACTTCATATAAGATTTACTATATTAAAAAATTACTCAATTGGATGTATTTTTTACATATATTAAAGTCATTGTATCCTCTAGGATAAATGATTTTTTTTGTAGTTACACCTGGTACAAATAGTGAAAACAAACCATATTTCAGGTATGAGGGAAGAAAAATTGAAAATTCCACGGACAATAATTCCAAATTCATTCTAATTAACTATATTCTGTTGATCATAAATAATTTTCATTAGTCCCACCTTAATTTTTATTAATAGTCTATTTAATTTATCCATGTTAATATTTTTTAATGACTCCTTGGAAATTGTTTTCAGAAACAAAAATATATTTAAAATCTTAAATACCATGAAAAAAATGATCTTATAAATAAAAATCATCTTTAATTTTGTCATTTATATTCAAAATTTTTCAAATAAATTGTCCATATTAATAGAATATATAATAAAATTATTAAAAATAATTTGTATGAGTGATGTAGTGTTGATATTATTTACATAAAGGATGTTTCCCTTGTATTCAACTTTGAATTCAATGTATCTCAAGTACTCAGAATGATTGAAATACTTTTTTCATATGGAATTTTGTAACTCACATATAGTTTTATTAAATTAATATATATATCATACATACTAATCATCCATAAAACCCAATATAAGGCCCCCGCCTTAAACCTTACTTAATCTTGAGTTATTAAAATATTACACATTGAGGATCTTTTCGGGTTTAGAGTTTTAGGGAATTAGATCATAAAACATGCATTACATTCCACATATAAACAAAGTGGTTACATAAAGATAGTATCCTTCATTCCCATCAATGAAAACATATTTAAGATAAAACATGGATTCTTTCTTGACACTTCCTTGACACTATCATCATATCACGTACCTTTCCCTTGACCTGTGAAAATCATTTCAAAAAAACTTGGGATGAGCATAAAAAGCTCAGTATGGGTTATAAAAATATGGAAAGGAAACATGAGTACATATATACACCAGAATGATATCATAATTTACCCATAAAACATAAGCACTTTAACATACCTCATCAAATCATGAGTAAATCATAGAAATCATAAGACATAAAGGTAACTTGAGGCATTCATAACATTCTTACGTTGGGAGTAACCCTCTTGGTTACGTTTGGAATACCCATCACAGTATATTCCCAAAATCTCTTTGGAGAAACCTTAACGTTTCACTCCTTCACGTTACCCAATTCATTGGAGAGCTATATTGGGCTCACCCGCCCTTAGTTTATCACGGAACCACCCGTTTTCATAATAATGCCCAAGAACCTCAACATAATCATATCACATAAAACATGCATAACATTCCCACCTTTCAATCACAAGATATAAATTCAACATATTGATATAAAAAAATTATGAAAACCATTTTCAATACCAAAATAAAATAAAAGTAAAACATGGTATTTATTTTTCTTTTAAAAATATGGTATGGCTTGAAGAGGATGCTGAAACTCAAATAATGGTCAAGACGGCGGAGAAGTCGTTGTCACCGCATACGTACGACAAAAAAATTCCCTTTTGTCGTTTAGTAAATGCTTCGTATAAAAATGATTCCTTTTGAATAAACATAAAAAGTCAAAGGGGTTTATACACCGTATAAAAGAAGGTTGTGTATAAAACAAAATATGCCTCAATGAAAGGAGATTGAGACGAAGTCCCATACCTCGGGTCCGACATGACTCGGTCGTTCTTTAATCTCCTGAATAATAAACTTGAGTTAATTTCTACTTGTTTAAGAACCTTTTTCATGTTCATTATTCCTTTTATATCACTTATTGCCATGTCATGAACACTATGTAATTATTTAAGTTAATAACGGCCATTTTAACGATCATTGGTACTTAAGTCAAAAATAATCCCTTTATAATTATAAGTTGTTCATGTATCCATTATATCCAGAATAGTATTCATGATGTAGATATCATATATGTCATATATATCCAGTACATGCATGAATTTATAATATTACATAATCATTTAGAGGTAAGAAATGAAATGCACCGTTCATGGAGACGGTAAGCCGTACGTACGCGTGAACGCTACTTTCATTTCTATTTCGTATTTTATAGAATGGAATCATAATGATATAAAGTTATATTATAATTCCAGTATAATATCATATATAATATCATAGTTCCATCCTTTATACGTCCCACATATGGTATTTAACGAATCAAATCACTTTGAGGGGGCGATAGTCCGCACTTCCTTAAATGAAGATATCGTGTTCACCCGTAATGGAAACCATAAGGGTATTCCCAAAATGAAAAAAAACAGAAGTTTAAGAAAAACATAAACATATTATATATCATATATAAATATAGTGACATCTTAATGGCCACCTTTGAAGGTGTTAAAGGAATGTTGAACAATCATCGTTTCGGGAGGTATAAATTCACCATCCACGGAAACCGAATGTTCTTTAACCATTAGATGTAGGTGTGTGTATGTGTATCTTGAATCCTTCTTATAAAAACATCATAGTATATTTAGGATATTGGAGTTGTTACAAAATAAGATAATAATAAGATTTTAGGGGGTTGGAGAAGCAAAATAAAACAAAAGAATCAAAAGAAGACATTACCTTAAAATCGGGTAACTTCATTATGTTTGAACTCAAAGGCTTCCATGGGAAGACTTATGCCCAAAGTGAGGCTTCAAGGAGTAATAGAGGGAATCAGAGAGAGTAAATGGGCAGGGTATGGCCGAGCCAAAGGTTTTAGGAGTGTGTGAAATGAGGTAGAGGTGGGGGCCTTTTATAAGAGGAGAGGAGGGACACTCTTGGAAAGTAAAGATAAGTTACTTTATTTTAAAAATATTTTCTGATTAAAAAGGACCCAAATTTATATAATTCAAGGGTAAGGTGATAAGGGTTCGAAATCCACCCATCCAATAGGTTTTGGACATGTGTAGGTTATAGATTTTACATTATCTTTTCATTTTATTTAAACCTTTATTAATGAGGTAATCGCTACATCATTATGATGTCATAAATACATTTATTTCTTTAATGTAAAAAAATTATAAAAAAATACTATGATGTAGGAAATCATTTTATCTTTTTAATGAATATTTATAGTCAAAAATCGGACTTGTATTACCCCATATACATATTATTTTAGTAAAATAACTCATGTTTGTGTCATTTTTACTTTAACATTAAATAAAATGTTATTTATGTCATTTCCCAACCAAAGTGGCTCCATGCATCTCCAAGTTGACCCATGGCTTGTCTTGGTCGGCCATGACACATCCAATAAGGTTAGGACATGTTTCTAGGTCATTTCATATTATTAAAGCATTATTTTTACCTTAAACTACCCTAATTACCACTAATCGCGATTAAAAACTTAATAAGTTACTATTCACCAAAAAATTATTTTAATCTCATTGAACCACATTTTACTTCTTAATGACAACCATGTATTTCGGATTTTTTAAATTCAGAACAAAAAAGTGGAAAAGTTTCATTTAAATGAAAATTCAGTTTCTTTAACTACCACTTAGTGGTTTCACTATTCATCAAAAATTGAAGTTTTTCAGAAAATTACCAAAACTTCACCCTAAGATATATTTGATATTCTGAATTCAAAAATGAAGTCTATTTTACAAAATTAAAAACATATAAGTAACATTAATTAATTTAATAATTAATTCCAGTTGTTATGACAAATAGCCTGTTTTTATGAAACAATAAGTATTAAAAGATTGACACTAGTTTAAGTCCAATTTCAAAGTAAAATTGATTCCAATGACCACCATTGGATTAAATGGTAAAAATATATTCTAATTTCACTTCAAAACCAATTCAAAAGATAATCTAATCATATAAATAAATTAGATTAAAAAGCAGTTTTGATGTAAAATGCATTATTTTTCACTATTCATTAAAAAATGAACATTGTCAGAAAAATACCAAAAATTCACACAAAGTAAATTTTGATGTCCCAATCAAAAAGAATAAGTTTATTTTGAGAAACATAGTTTATAAAATTTTTAAAAGATAGATTCAAAAAAATTTTGCCATCAAAGGCAGTAAAACAATCTTTTAAAAATATTAGTGTATTCCATGCTTAAGATTGGATTTATTTTCATTTTAAGCCTCTAAAACACTATCTAATTCATTAATAGACATAGATAAAATATCTATTATTCATTACTTACTTGGGATGTTACATCCTTCCCCCCTTTAGAAAATTGTGTCCCCGCAATTTATTTACTTATCGAATAAATGGGGGGACTTATCCCTCATTGCATTTTCAGATTCCCATGTTGCCTCTTCCATCATGTTATTTTTCCACAAAACCTTTACCTGGTGAATCACCTTATTCCGTAACACTTGCTCCCTGTGGTCAAGAATCTGTACCGGTTGTTCCTCATAAGATAGGTTCTCTACCAGCTGAACTACCTCTGGACTCAAAACATGAGATGGATCTGGCATGTACTTCCTTAACATTGAAACATGAAAAATATTGTGTACCTGAGATAAACTCGGAGGTAAAGCCACTCGGTAAGCAACTGATCCAACTCTCTCCAGAATTTCATATGGTCCAATAAACCTAGGACTCAGCTTTCCTTTCTTACCAAATCGCATCACACTTTTCCATGGTGATACTTTGAGAAAAACATGATCACCTACCTCAAAGGATAGATCCTTCCTCCTGTTGTCTGCATAACTCTTCTGCCTACTCTGAGCTGTTCTCATGTGCTTCTGAATCAGCTGAACTTTTTCTGCCAACTCTTCTACCAATTCTAGTCCCATCAACTTCCTTTCACCCACTTCATCCCAGAAAACTGGAGTTCGACACCGCTTCCCATATAACGCCTCAAATGGTGCCATCTGTATACTGGAATGAAAACTGTTATTATATGAAAATTCAGCCAAAGAAAGATGTTGGTCCCAAATTCCCTGATAATCCATCGAACAAACTCGTAGCATATCCTCCAAGTTCTGAATTTTTCGTTCTGACTGCACATCTGATTGAGGATGAAAAGCTGTACTAAAATTTAATTCAGTACCCATCGACTTCTGAAGGCCTTTCCAAAAGTTAGAAGTAAACCTGGGATCATGATTTGATACAATGGAGAGAGGAACACCATGTAACCTGACTATCTCTTTAAGATACAAACAGAAAAGTTGATCAAGAGAGAATGTATCTCGTATATCAAGGAAATGAGAAGATTTGGTCAAGCGATCAACAATAACCTAGATTGCATTATTACCTCGAGATGTCTTCTGTAATCCCACAACAAAGTCCATGGATATATCTCCCATTTCCACTCTGGCACTGGTAAAGGCTGAATCATCCCTTTCAGTAACTGCCGCTCTGCTTTAACCTGTTGACATTTCAAACACTTCACAGTAAAATCAGCAATATCTCTTTTCATTCCATCCCACCAGTAATACTCCCGCAGATCTCTATACGTCTTAGTACTGCCCGGATGAACTGAAAACGGAGAACTATGAGCTTCACATAACAAATCTCTCTTCAACTGTGAATCACAAGGCACACACAATCTCTTCCCAAATCTCAAAACACAATCATTATCAATGTTGAATTCTGGCAACTTACCTTTCTGAACCAGCTCTACCTTTTTCTGCAACTCACTGTCTTGCTTCTGTGCTTGCTTGATTCTTCCTGATAGAGAAGATCTCACTGATACCTGAAACAAAACAGAAGAACTTCCTACACTAACAACTTCTATGCCAAATTTCAACAAATCCCTAACCAAAGGATCGCGTTCCAAACGCAACATTGCTAATGAAGCATTACTTTTTCGACTCAAAGCATCAGCCACTTTATTTGCTTTTCCTGGATGGTAATGAATTGTACAATCATAATCCTTGATTAATTCCAGCCATCTCCTCTGTCTCATGTTTAACTCATTCTGAGTGAATATATACTGTAAACTTTTGTGATTAGTATATATTTCACACTTTACTCCCTACAAATGATGCCTCCAAATTTTTAAAGTGAAAACAACAGCAGCTAATTCCAAATCATGTGTAGGGTGATTTACCTCATGAGTTTTCAACTGTCGTGAAGCATAAGCAATTACCTGATCATTCTGCATTAGGACGCAACCAAGTCCTTTCAATGAAGCATCACTGTATATAACAAACTGACCATTCCTGGAAGGTAGTGCCAAAACTGGAGCATTCACCAATCTTCTTTTCAATTCCTGAAAACAATCATCACATTCTTTTGTCCAGATAAAATTAACACCCTTCCAAGTTAGCTTAGTCATTGGACTAGATAATCGTGAAATATTTCTAACAAACCTTTGGTAATAGCCTACCAAACCAAGGAAGCTATGAATCTCGGTTACATTTGTGGGTCTTGGCCATTATTCCACAACTTTTGTTTTTGCAGGATCAATAGTTATTATATCTTTAGAAACAATATGACCAAAGAAAGAAATTTGTTGCAACCAAAACTCACACTTGCTGAATTTTCCATACAGTTTCTTTTCTTTTAAGGTTTGCAAGATAACCCTTAAATGTATTTCATGCTCCTCTTTACTTTTATAAAAAACAAAATATCATCATTGAAAAACACCAAAAACTTATCCAAGAAATCATGGAAAATTCTATTCATTAAGTCCATGAATACAGCAGGTACATTCGTTAGCCCAAAAGGCATTACTAAAAATTCATAATGGCCATATCTCGTACGGAACGCAGTCTTCGGAATATCTGCCTCCTTTACCTTCAGCTGATGGTACCCCGATCTCAAGTCAATCTTTGAAAAAAACTAATCTCCCTGGAGCTGATCAATCAAATCATCGATATGAGGAAAAGGATATTTGTTCTTAACAGTGATATTATTCAAGGCTCTATAATCAATGCAAAGTCTCATAGAACCATCTTTTTTTTAACAAATAAAACAGGAGTACCCCATGGTGATGTGCTAGGTCGAATAAAACCTTTCTCTAATAAATCATGCAATTGCTCCTTCAACTCTAAAAGTTCAATTTGAGCCATTCGATAAGGAGGTTTTAAAATTGTCTTAGCATCAGCAACTAAGTCTACAGTAAACTCAACTTCTCGATCTGATATTATTCCATGCAACTAATCAAGAAAAAACATCAGGATACTCATTTAACACTGGAACATCATTAATCTGAACAGTTCCTTTATTTTCAACGATGTGTGAAAGGTAAAATTCATTTCCATATTTTACAAGTTTCTCGGCCTCTTGATAAGTTATCAACAGTAAGAGTTCATTCTTGTACACAAACTGAAAGTCTTTCTGAAAAGAAAATTCTTTAGCTCTACAGTCAATATTAGCATGGTAAATAGAGAGCCAATCTATACCCAGGATAACATCAAACTCTACTAGAGGTAGAACAATAAGGTTTTCAAGTAGGTTCTTTCCACAGATAAGGATAGGATGATTATTATAAATTCTTTTTTCTTCAACATTTCCCCCAGGTGTTTTTACCAAAAGTTCAGGAGTCATTTCTTGAGATGGTATTACCATTTTAATAGAAAATTTTTCATAGATGAAAGAATGTGTAGACCCCGACTCAAACAACACACTGGCATAATCTGAAAAAACAAACAAAGTACCTGATACAACTTCATTTGATGGCCCGACGTCTGCCGAAGTAGTTGCAAAGGATTTCACCACCCCTTTCTGCTTGTAGTCTAACTGCTTCCCATCACTCAAGCTCTTTTTCGGACACTCGTTTGCATAGTGACCCATCTCATTGCACTTATAACATTTCACTAACTATAAATCAAATTTGGTCTTACCTTCACCTAGATCCTTTTCAGTGCAATCACGAGCCTTATGTCCCATATTGCCACATCGATAGCACATTACAGAATTCAGAAGACATTCCCCAGCATTCCTTTTGCCACATTTATCACAAACTGGAAACTTAGTTTTCTTACCATCAGACTTTTTTGAAGAATTCATACCTTTCTCCTGCCACCTCGGTCTCTTCTTCTGCTGGTTGTTATACAACACTTGGTCATCGGCAAACTCCATTTCCACCTTCTCAGCACATCGAACAAGATTTTCCTAACTTTTAAACTCACGAGAAGCTAATTCCCTTCGATATTTTGGCTTTAAACCTGAGTAAAAACGTTTGATTTTACTATCAAGGTCTCGGATAAAATTTGGAGCATACCTTGTCAATCGAGTGAACCTTTCTTCATAGGTAGCCACTGAGTCTTCCTCTTGCCTCAATTCCAAGAATTTCATTTCCATCCTAAGTCGAACAGCCTTAGGAAAATACTTCTCAAGAAACATACCTTTGAATTCATCCTAGTCGAGAGCATCAATCTCATCAGCGTCCCTGATATTTTTAACCATCGACCACCACTGATCTGCCTCACCCTCCAAACGGTAAATAGCAAGACTAACCTTTTGATTGTCTGAACACCCCATGACATCGAAAATCTTCACCAGTGCTTTAATCCACCCTTCAGCTAACACAGGGTCAGATGATCCTCTGAATGATGGGGGATGTTGCCTCATTAAATGTTCCACCACTGACATGTTCCTCTGCGGTTGATCTGGCTGATCTCGTGCATGGATACCACCACTATTTATAGCCTGAGTCGATTGTTCCATCTCTGCAACAAACTGTTCAATTCCAATTCCGACCATCTCGAGATGCTGATTTGGAAGGTTATTTCCTTCTGTATGCCTTCCTAGAACTGCTTCCTTGTTTCCTCTGCGGAAAAACATTCTGAACAAACATGTCTTAGATGAAGCAACATGGTAATCTTCAAATTCTATATCATTTCAAAAAAATATTTTTGGATAATCATCTAATAAAATTATAACTCCTAAAGATATCTAAACCGACCTCTGATACCAACTATAAGGCCCCCGCCTTAAACCTTACTTAATCTTGAGTTATTACAAGATTACACATTGATGATCTTTTCGGGTTTAGAGTTTTAGGGAATTAGATCATAAAACATGCATTACATTTCACATATAAACAAAGTGGTTACATAAAGATAGTATCCTTCATTCCCATCCATGGAAACATATTTAAGATAAAACATGGATTCTTTCTTGACACTTCCTTGACACTATCATCATATCGTGTACCTTTCCCTTGACCTGTGAAAATCATTTCAAAAAAACTTGGTATAAGCATAAAAAGATCAGTATGGGTTATAAAAACATGGAAAGGAAACATGGGTACATATATACACAAGAATGAAATCATAATTTACCCATAAAACATAATCACTTTAACATACCTCATCAAATCATGAGTAAATCATAGAAATCATAAGACATAAAGGTAACTTGAGGCATTCATAACATTCTTACGTAGGGAGTAACCCTCTTGGTTACATTTGGAATACCCATCACAGTATATACCCTAAATCTCTTCGGAGAAACCTTAATGTTTCACTCCTTCGCATTACCCAATGCATTGGAGAGCTATGTCGGGCTCACCCGCCCTTATTTTATCACGGAACCACCCGTTTTCATAATAATGCCCAAGAACCTCAACATAATCATATCACATAAAACATGCGGAACATTCCCACCTTTCAATCACAAGATATCAATACAACAAATTGATATAAAAACATTATGAAAACCATTTTCAATACCAAAATAAAAGAAAAGTAAAATATGGTATTTATTTTTCTTTTAAAAATATGGTATGGCTTGAAGAGGAAGCTGAAACTCAAATAATGGTCAAGACGGTGGAGAAGTCGTTGTCGCCGCATACGTACGACAAAAACATTCCCTTTTGTCGTTTAGTAAATGCTCCGTATAAAAAAGATTCCTTTTGAATAAACGTAAAAAGTCAAAGGGGTTTATACACCATATAAAAGAAGGTTGTGTATAAAAAAAATATGCCTCAATGAAAGGAGATTGAGACGAAGTCCCATACCTCGGGTCCGACTTGACTCGGTCGTTCTTTAATCTCATGAATAATAAACTTGAGTTAATATCTACTTGTTTAAGAAACTTTTTCAAGTTCATTATTCCTTTTATATCACTTATTTCCATGTCATGAACACTATGTAATTATTTAAGTTAATAACGGTCGTTTTAACGATCATTGGTACTTGAGTCAAAAATAATCCCTTTATAATTACAAGTTGTTCATGTATCCATTATATCCAGAATGGTATTCATGATGTAGATATCATATATGTCATATATATCCAGTAAATGCATGCATTTATAATATTACATAATCATTTAGATGTAATAAATGAAATGCACCATTCATGGAGACGGTAAGCCATACGTACGCATGAACGCTACTTTCATTTCTATTTCGTATTTTATAGAATGGAATCATAATGATATAAAGGTATATTATAATTCCTGTATAATATCATATATAATATCATAGTTCCATCCTTTATACATCCCACATATGGTATTTAACGAATCAAATCACTTTGAGGGGGCGGGAGTCCGCACTTCCTTAAATGAAGATATCACATTTACCCATAATGGAAACCATAAATGTATGCCCAAAATGAAAAAAAAACAGAAGATTAAGGAAAACATAAACATGTTATATATCATATATAAATATATTGACATCTTAATGGCCACCCTTGAAGGTTTTAAAGGAATTTTGAACAATCATCGTTTCGGGAGGCATAAATTCACCATCCACGGAAACCGTATGTTCTTTAACTATTAGATGTAGGTGTGTGTTAGTGTACCTTGAATCCTTCTTATAACAACATCATAGTATGTTGAGTATACTGTAGTTGTTACAAATTAAGAGAATAAAAAGAGTTTAGGGGGTTGGAGAAGCAAAATAAAACAAAAGGACTCAAAATAAGACATTACCATAAAATCGGGTAACTTCCTTTGGTTTGAGCTCAAAGGCTTCCTTGGGAAGACATCTGCCCAAAGTGAGGAATCAAGGAGTAATAGAGGGAAGTGGAGAGAGAAAATGGGCAGGGGATGGCCGAGCCAAAGGCTTGAGGAGTGTGTGAAATGAGGTAGAGGTGGGGGCCTTTTATAAGAGGAGAGGAGGGGCACTCTTGGAAAGTAAAGATAAGTTACTTTATTTTAAAAAGATTTTTGGATTCAAAAGGTCCCACATTTATATAATTCGAGGTTAATGTGATAAGGGTTCTTAATCCACCCATAAAATAGGTTTTGGACATGTGTAGGTCATAGATTTTACATTATCTTTTCATTTTATTTAAATCCTTTATTAATGAGGTAATCGCTACATCATTATGATGTCATAAATACATTTATTTATTTAATGTAAAAAAAATTTAAAAAAATACTATGATGTAGGAAATATTTTTAGATTTCCAATGAATATTTATATTCAAAAATATGACTTGTATAACCCCATATAAAAATTGTTTTAGTAAAATAACTCATGTTTGTGTCATTTTTACTTTAACATTAAATAAAAAGTTATTTATGTCATTTCCCAACCAAAGTGGCTCCATGGGGTCCCCAAGTTGACACATGTCTTGTCTTGGTCTGCCATGACACATCCAATAAGGTTAGGACATGTGTCTAGGTCATTTCATATTATTAATGCATTATTTTTACCTCAAACTACCCTAATTACCACTAATCGCGATTAAAAACTTAATAAGTTACTATTCATCAAAAAATTATTTTAATCTCATTGAACCACATTTTACTTCTTAATGACAATCATGTATGTCGTATTTTTGAAATTCAGAACACAAAAGTGGCAAAGTTTCATTTAAACGAAAAATCAGTTTCTTTAACTACCACTTAGTGGGTTCACTATTCATCAAAAATTGAAGTTTTTCAGGAAATTACCAAAAATTAACCCTAGGCTATATTTGATATTCCGAATTCAAAAATGAAGTCTATTTTTCAAAATTCAAAACATATAAGTCACATTAATTAATTTAATAATTAATTCCCGTTGTTATGACAAATAGCTTGTTTTTATGAAATAATAAGTATCAAAATATTGACACCAGTTTATATCCAATTTCAAATTGAAATTGATTCCAATGACCACCATTGGATTAAATGGTAAAAATATACTCTCATTTCACTTCAAAACCAATTCAAAAGATAATCTAATCATATAAATAAATTAGATTAAAAAGCAGTTTTGATGTAAAATGCAGTATTTTTCACTATTCATTAAAAAATCAACATTGTCAGAAAAATACCAAAAATTCACACAATGTAAATTTTGATGTCCCAGTCATAAAGAATAAGTTTATTTTGATAGGAATAGTTTATAAAATTGTCAAAAGATAGATTCAAAAATGTTTTGCCATCAATGTCATTAAAATAATCTTTTAAAAATATTAGTGTATTTCGTGCTTAAGATTGGATTTATTTTCATTTTAAGCCTCTAAAACACTATCTAATTCATCAATAGACATAGATAAAATATCTATTATTCATTACTTCCTTGGGATGATACACCCTATGTACTCTCCAAATACAAATCTCTATTTTTCTAAACATTTTGAGATTAAAACATTACACATATTTGAAAAACCTTGAAGTATTTTTTAGATAGAATTTTCTGAAAACATCATATGGTATTAAGCCTAACAACCTGTGAATGTGTTTCATTAAAAAAATTACCTTGAATTTTTGACTGCCCTATATAGAAATTTATTTTATTTATTATAAAATCATCATTTTTCATGTTCAACATGGCCAAAAATGATTTCATGCTACTGATTTTTTTATTCTTGGACCTAGGAACATCCAACCATCTTTTATCATTTTTAATTTGATCTAGCTCCTCATTCATCACCTAAATAAAAATATTTTGTTCAAAATACTCTTTAATAGTTTTGGGTTGTCTTTTAAAAATATCCTAATGTGACATGATATTACAACATACGTTATTGTTTACACCCATTGATCATGATCTATAATGTTATTTTTAGATCAATATGTTTTCATTGACATTTTTTTCCCATTAGGGTTCTTTAATTCAATGTTTATAAACTATGAATATTAGAACATGCATCTTCATCAGTATTTTTTCATTATATTAATGATTTTAAACATGCTTTGGGTTGACTATATTATCCCATCATCTAAAACAACTAGATTGATTGAGTTCTTCGTCAATTTTAATGACATGCATATAATACCAATTAGTTTCCATCAATGGATTCATAATGTAGTGAAACAAAACAAAAAATCCCATATCTAGTGTCTACTAACATTTAATTGGCATGATTACAATGAATAAAATCTTAAAGGTCTGAAGAGTTTAGTAGTATTAATAAACTAGATATATACATGAGTCATGTACTACAAATGAAAACACTAATTAAAACAATAAAAATTCTTTTGAGGATAACAATATTCCATTTAGTATATCACAACATATCATTCATTGTTAACTTCTTGGATTACCTTGAAAATTAAAAAAAATAAGGGTGATCTGAAATTATTAGTAAGGTTAAGTTCGTTATAAGAAATAATGAACCAATCATAATAATCAAATGGTAATGTAAATAAATGGAAAAACAAGATAAGGAAAAATAAATATGGAATGGCGAGAAACTGAAACAAATTACATTTAATCAATGAAATAATAATTAAATGTATCAATATATATATATATATATATATGTTTGATCACAAAATATCATAGATAATTAATAATTCATACAAAATGAGAGAAATGCTTAATTATTGGACACCATGTTTCCTAAGTACATAGAACCATTACTGTCAAGACCTTTCCTAATATGGTTTATCATTTCAATTAGAAACTCATTTAATTAGGGAAACTAATTCATCTCATGAGGCTACTGATGAAATTATGGGATTTAATTAACCATTTCCCAACCTTTTTGACGTACCCTAGATATTCCCCAACCCATGTCTTACCTATCCAAATCATTCCTCATATCTAATAAACAATTTTCCTTATCAAATACCCATACATAATAAGGGATACAAGTTTATTAATATTTATCTATATAATAAAATAAATTTCAAAGTAAACATCATATGAAAATCCATATATAGTTCCATAAATAATCATTTCCATGAAAATTTATATGGATATTTAGGAAAAATCCGTTGTCAAATGGTTATAGGAAACCTACTTTTCTAAGGGGACTAAAAGAACTAATGGAATTTAATAGAAACAATATCCTTGGAAAAATAAATCATAAACTATGTTGTATAAGAGAAAGAATTGTATCAATATGACATACCCCAGTTGGAGTAGAAATTATTGGTTTTTGCTGTTGTTAAATAGAATTAATATTAAAAGGCCATTTAAAAACCTTATATTAAAAAGTATCATTTTGTCTTGAAAAACATTAGAACACCTATTTCAGTAATAATCTGAACTGAAAAGTTTTCTTTAAAATTTAAAATTTTAAAAAGGAAAATTCTGGTTTTAGAAATTATATTTTGTAAATTATAACATTATATATGAGGTAAAAATAACTTTCTTTCTTCATCTTAAAATTGTAAGAAAAATCCCTTGTTTGGAAAGCAATAAGAATATTCATATGAAAAAATTATTAAATGAAAAAAAGGTTAATATTCTATTAAAAAAATCAAAAGGATAAAAACAATTTTTAAAACATTTTAACAAATTTTGGTTTTTAGAGGAAAATGGGTTCTCCTACTAAATATAGAAATGATGTCATTTTTTATTAAAAAATATTTTTATTACAAAAGAGTATAAAAATGAAACTAATAAATGAAAAAGGTCATGAATAACTATATGAGAAAAAAAATGCATTTTTTTAAAAATATTCATATAATTTATTTGAATGGAAATAACAATGAAATATCATTAAAATTATTCATGTGTAAAATAATCATTAAACATTCCGAAGTGTCTCATACCACATTTCAAACATTTTAAATCACATTCCTTATAAAGGAATAAAGTTAAATGAAAGTATTAAATACCATGAATATAAAATTATTAATCACATAATATATCAGAATTGATAGTATATACACAACAAAAAATTAGTAAGTTGTGAATATGACATTTATCTCATAGATGTTTAATGTGAGAGGAAAATCAATTACCTGTTGTATGACCTTTCTCATATATCTTTATATTCATGAATAAAAATATTTTTTAATTATTTAATTTATTCTTATCCTTTATCATGTATATAGTCTATTTTATGTCACTTATTACCATGTTGTATACAGCTACTTAATCAATTAAGTTTATGTTAGGTTTTTTGACCAAGTTTGGTAGATATGTCGAACAACTTTTGTTAGTTAGATATGGTCAAAGGGGTCATTATATAACATTATGCGGATAATAATTATAAAATTATTGTTCAATTGTGCATAAACCATACCTTTAAAACTAATCATAAAATAGTTTTATGAAAAATTAACCACTGTTATAATCATGGAGACGGTCGGTCATATGTATGCGTGAGTAATGTTCACATTTTGTTAATGATCATTATAAAAAGAATGTAAGTAACATTATATCTTTTTATAATGATAATTATATCATAAATAAAATTTTATATAATCATATATAAGTGTATATAAATTTATTGTGATGTAAAATCAATATCATCATGTCAAATTTTTGGTAGTCCACATGTCCACGAATATTGTTATCACTTTTCAATGTATAAAAAGGGTTTTAAAGAAAATTATATATATTATATTTCCAAAAAATTACCTATTTAATTAATATCATATATATTTTTTCATATTTTTATTTAAAATCATCCTTCATTCATTTAATGTATCATGTGAATGAATCAAATCACTTTTTGGAGGCGGTATCACACGCTTCCACAAATGACAATATCATATTTGTACAAAATAAAAACAATAATTGAATGCATTAAAAAATAATTAAAGATGAATAAATACATAATATATATCATATATATCATTTATAAATGAATTTCTCATCATAATTCCCAACCATTAAATGTGGTAAAGGAAAAAACAAACAAATTTATTTTGTGAGGCTGTAGCTAGTTGTACACATAAATTGTATTTTTGCTACCCATTAGATGGATGTGTGTGTATGTTTAGGTATAAAACATAACCAAAAAATAGACTAGTATATTTTATATACTATTTTGTATATAATAATGTAATAATAAGAGTTTATTGGGTGGATAATGGAAATAATACTAAATAGCTTAAGGAAATATCTTACCTATTATTTGGTTAACTACTATTGTTTTGAACCAAAGGGATTCTTGGATGGATTTTTTTATTAGGGGTGACTATAATATTAAATGGGAGATTTTGACGAGTAAATTGGGAATATATTGGTGTAGAAACAGTGGCCTGAGATGTTTAAGGAAGTGGGAGGTGAGGAAGCCTTTTATAATAGAGGAGTGGCACTTTTGTAAATTTTAAAAAAGAGAAATCCATCCATGTTTTCAAATTTACATTTGATCCATTACAGGTAAAAATTGTTTAAAATATATTATAAGGTCTAAAAATGTCCATAAAATGGCCTTTTTAAAAGATTCTAGGTCATTTGGGACCTTATGACAAAGGTTAGTCCCTTGTTTGGCTCAATTTCACCTTAATCGTTGTAATTAATTTTAATTTCTTTTACTAATATTTTTTATAAAACACAAAGTTGACCATATTAAAAATTATATGATATTGTTATTCTAAATATTTAATCCATTTTTAAAATACAAATCACATCATTCATAAAAATTAATTTAAATTTAATCATGTTGGAAGGATGACAATGCGTGTTTCTAACATAAAAACCATCACATGTTTTCAATGTTTATATAGTAAATTTCCAAGAGATAATATTTCCAATAAAGTAAATTGGATTAATTGATAAAAATATGATCTAATTAAACATTAAAATAATTAAAATATTTTTTATCCTTGTAAATAAATTAGGTGAAAACAATTTTTTGAATCAAAATTTACAATTTTTTGTTATTACATCAAAATGAAACATCACCGAAATTTACCAACAATTAACCCTAAAATAATTTTTATGTTCATATTTCAAGTAATATGTTTTTCTTTACATATATAATCTATAATTGTTTCCAAAAATTAATTTAAAATAGGTTATTTATTAAAACCTATAAAAGATACATTAATAAATATATAATTTTTTATATTTTAGATTATATTTGTTTGTATCTTATGTTTATCAAATATTTTGGATGAATATCAAACAAATTTGATAAAATATAATATATATATATATATATATTACATTAATATCACTCACTAATTTTCATTAATATAATTTTTTAGGATAAAATATATTTCTGAGCCTAAAAATAGTTTTCTATATTAATATTAATTTTTTATTCAATTGGTTCTTCTATTCATTTCTAATTATTTTGTAACCAATGATTTACTTGTGTAAACCATATATTTGTAGAATTTATTTAATACTATTCATAAAGGATAGTTTATATTTTATTATGTCAAATAAAATTAATTTAATAATATATTAAAGAATTACAGAACATGGTCTTGTGTGTAATGAAAACCACTGAAGAAACTCATTATTTAGGTTGAAGTATTCTAAATTAGGGTTGCATGAATTGAAATCCATAATATATATTGAATTTATTTAAAATATTATAAATATTATAAATTCTCAATATATTGTATCCCTTCACATTATTAGTGATTTTTTTCATACAAGTTAATGAATACAATGTTTTACTTAAGAATTTTGTGGCGTTACATTCTCCCCACATTAATTAAATTATATTCTCACAATTTAAAATCGATCATGGTGATTGATTGTTTTATATTTACTATTATTGTAATCCCAAATTGTGAATTTTTTTTAATGAATCCTTTAGAAAAGAGAGAATTTTATGTACAATGGCCACATGGAAAAACATATAACTATGACTCTATGTAGCAGAACCTTAGTGGATGGTAGAGAAACATACATGGACGAAGTGTATAAATATTTTTAAGTATTTATTTTTTTAATCAATCACAAACAATTTATTATCAGAATAATTTTTAGAGACTAACTACTAAAAATTTGTGATGATTAAGAAGACCATAAGTTCAACAAAAACTAACATATTAGGAAAACATTTTTGTCTAATCCTTTTCATCATATTGATAAATTATTTTCTTTCCTGATAATGTAAGGAAATTTTCATACATGATATGTTTTATTTTTATATAAACAATTCCATCATGAGGTTGTGTTTTCATAAAATATTAATTTAACCCTTACTTTATGTAATGGAGATCCAAAAATTAACCTTGATGATTAAAGAGATAAACTAATTTTTTATCACATCGTAATTCCCCTAAAAGAGTGACATTTCTAACTATTTATCAATAACTATTTTCCAAAATGAAAATTAATAATAAATTAATATATAAACCCTTAAAGTTATGATTTTGGTTCATGATAAAAATTAATTCATCAAATTTAATAACTAAACACATTGAGATTTTAATCAGGACATTATATAGTTTAGTGGTTGCCATTAAACTATTATTTTCTTTCAGTCATGGGTTCATGTCTTGCGGACTTTACGGACATGATTGGTTGTCACCTGACATACATTTTTTCCTTCTATATAACCATATGAATATAATTTCCAATATAAATTTGATGCTCATCCTTGAAATAAATTTAATCCCTAAATATCTTTGTAAATATGTTATAAAATACAACCTCTATAAATAAATAATTCTTCTATTTATTTCCAAATTGTTCTTTTTTTTGTCTTTCATTTATCTGTAATATCATTTATAGGATTTGAAATTATGACACTTTATCTTCAATGTAAAACACCATAGGGTTTAAACAAGTTTATTTATTATCTATTTAAATATTTCGTAATGGACTATAAATAAAATGTGAATTATCCTATGCATAACCCCTTGGAGGGTCAAACTAGGTGTGTAGTATGGCTTGTTGTTTTGTACTTGGTTATGCTGAGTTAGACCCAACACACATTATCAGAGTTGTTACTCCTAGGGTCATATATCAAAGAAACACATCCATTTTTTGAATCCAAACATGGATCTATTTCATGGTAAACTACATAATCTCTATCTATAAGAATTTTTTGAATATTCTTCTCAAATTAACCTCAAATTCTTCCTCAGGGAAATCTAATCTAATCAATGTTTTCCTAAATATAGTTAACAAGGTTTCTATGAGAGTTCCTTTGATATCAACTATAGCAACCCTACCCCAGAAAGTCCAGAGTGGGGGTATACTACCATTACATTGGCATTATTACAAGGAATAAAATTTATAAGGACCAAGGATCTTATTAGTCTTGGTAAACGAGATACATACATGATTATTATATTAGAAATAAATACAATAATTACAACATAATTTTTATCGTTTATCTATAACATTATTCTAATCTAGTATGTACCATCATATCATTCATATTAGGTTTATTGGATTCTTGGGGAAAGGAAACATAATAAGGGTGACCTTAAAATTCTTAATAAGAGTCTGTATATTAGAATAAATAATTAATCAAATATAAAAATCAAATGGTAATGTAAATCAATTCGAACTCATTCCATTCAAATATTTGGATAAGGAAAAATAAATATGACAAGGAAAGACATGGGAAAACTTGTAATTTAATCAATTAACTAAAAATAAAATGTTTCCATAGATATTTCATGAAAAATCTCTTGGATAAATAATAATTGAAACTAAATGTGGTAAATTCATAATAATTGGAAACCATAATTCATATGTACATATAACCATTATCAGCATGACGTTTCACAACATTATTTGGCACATTGGGTTAAAACCAATCTAATTTTTGAAACAAATTAATCCCATTAGACTACTAATTCATCTAGGTTATTTTATTTACTAATCCCTAAACCACATGTCTTACATTAAATGCCCCCATCCAATGTTAAACTCGTCCAAAAAAATACCCATATCGAATAAACAATATGCTCTATAAAATATCCAAACTAAGTAAAGGATATATATTTATTTATAATGATACATATATCAATTAACATAGAAAGTAAATACTGAATTACAAATTGTATATGGGTCATGAAATAATCACATCCACGATAAATTATAAGGTTGTTTATAGAAAATTCAATGTCAAATTGTCATAGGAATTTAGATATTCCATGGGGACAAAAATGAATCAAGGAAGTGAATTTCAATAATGACCTTGGATAAATTAATCACAACCTATTAAGAGGAAGTGTAAGGATGGTATTAATAAAAATACCCCATGCTAATTAGAAATAATGTGTTTTTCTGAATCATGAATATAATTAATATAAAAATGTCTATTAAAAATATTCTTGAATAATATAACCTTCTAATTTTGAAAACCCATTCGAAAGCCAATATATTTGAAAATAAAATTTAAATAAGAAATCCTTAAAAATTAACCTTTTAGTCATGAAAATTATTCTTCAAGAAATTATGATGGGTAAATCCATACATGTTGCACGAGGTGAAATGAAAATATGTTTTGCATCTTAAAAAGAATTAAAATTCTTTTTTCAAAAACTGAAAAGAATATTCATTTGAAAAAAATGGTAACAAAATGGTTTTAATGTTTTTACTACACCCTTTAGAAAATTTTAAAAACATTTTTAAAAACATATTAATAAAAAATTATTTTTATAAGAACTAATGTTCATCAAATAAGCAGGGAAATTAAAGAGTACCAAAAAAATTTGAGTACCAAAGACTGAAAGTATTGTAGTAATATTCCAAAAATGCCATGAATAACCAGAGAATAATAATATGATCAATTTTATTGAAAAATGGTCATTTAATTACTTCATTATTAAATACCATCAAAATATAAATAATATTATTCTTGAGGAAAATATTCTTTAATCATTCCCATGTTTCCCAAAACAAATTTGAAGTAGTTTAAATCATGAAACTTGAGATGGAATAAAATTAACTTAATTTTTAAAATAAAATTAAGGTAAAATTATTAATTTATAATGTATCGAGATGGACCATTGATACAACAAAAAAATAATTAAGTGATGAATATGACATTTATCTTATTCATGTAGAAAATTTAGATGAAAATCCTTTAATATGTGTATTACTTGTCTCATACGTCTTTATATTCTAAAATAAAAAAATACAATAATTATTTACTTGATTGAGAACCTTTTCAATTTCTATCATAATTTTTATTTCAATTATTTCCATTTTGTATTAATCAACTTAATATACTAATTTTACGTCTAGTGTTTTAACCAAATTCGGGTTATGTGTCAAAAAAACTTTTGTGGGTCAACTATGATCTAAGGGGTCATCATGTAACGTATTCAGGATAACAATAATTAAATAATTTATATATATATATAAATTATAATTTTACAACCAATCATTAAATATGGTTATCAAAAAAGAACCAAAGTTTCAATCACAGAGATGGTATGTCATACGTTCACATGAGTAACGTTCCGATTTTTCAGTGATCATTATGGAAGGAATGTAAGTAGAAATATATCATTCCATAATTATAAATATATCATAAAAAGCATCTTACAAAGATATATATACATATATATATAATTTTTGTGATTAAAAGGAATCACATTATGTTGGGGAGGTGGTAGTTCAGACGTCCAAGAACAACGTTATCACTTTTTATTGTATGAAAAGGGTAATAAACAAATGATATATATGTATTTATTTAAAGGTAATTATATCATGAATATAATATAAATGTGTTTTATTTCTTATATTTTTAATTATAAACATAATTTATACATTCCATTTATTGTGCGAATGAATCGCATTGCTTTTTGGAGGTAGTACTCCACACTTCCACAAATGACGTTATCATAATTAAAAAATGGAAAGTATTAAATAATGTGTTATAAAATAATTAAAGAATAATTAATATATTATATAAATCAAATATATCATATATAAACACGTTTCCCATTATAATTCCTTTCCATGATCTGTGGTAAAGAAAAAAATGAATAACTTCTTTTTGTGAGGTGGAAGTCGTCGTACACATAAATGGTAATTTTTTACCCATTAATTAGAAGTGTGTGTATGTTTAGGTAGAAAAAATTAAATAAAAAATGTCTTAGTATATCAAGAATATTTTTTTATATAATAAAGTAATAAAATAAAATTTAGGGAGTGGATATTGGAAATAAAACTATAAAGATTATGGAAATATATTACCTCTTCTTTCAAAAAATACTTTAGGTTTTCCGCAATGGGCTTCCATGGATGTATTTTTTTACCAAGGGGAGACATATATGATTATGTGATGTATGTTTAAGATATAGTTGGATAGATATTGGTCATTCAAATGTTTCATTATTAGTGGGAGGAAGTGGGAGGAGAGCATGCTTTTTTATAGTGGTGGAGGAGTAGTACTCTTGTAAATTTGGGAAAAAGAAATTTCAACCACATTTTTTTGGATGAAATTGGATACAATAATTACTAAAATTATATAAAATTTAGTATAGGTTCTACATATGGACATAATATGTCCTTTTAATTAGTTTCTAGGTCATTCATGTCCTTAAGATTAGAGTTTAGTGCCTTGTTAAGATAAATTTCAACTTAATCGTTGTAATTAATTTTAATTACGTCCATTAATATTTTTTCTCAAAAAGAGTTAAAAATTTTATAAATTATATATAATTAAGATTTCATATATGGAATAAATTTTTTCAAATTATAATAACATAAGTGGAAAAAATTAATTTAAATCTAATCCGAGTGACGGGATTACAATGTCAGTTTTTAATATAAAAACGTTCAAAAGTTTGATATGTTTTTATAGTAAATTTCAAAATTAAATTTATTATAATTAACTAAATTGTATTAGTTGATAAATATATTATATAATTAATCATTAAAACTAATTTAAAATATCATTTAACATTAAAAATAAATTATATTACAAAGTAGTATTAAATTAAATTTCAGTATTTTTCGTTATTCACTAAAAAAAGTAAGTTTCACATAAAAAAACAAATCAATCATAAGAACAAAAAATTTATGTTTATATTTCAAATATGAAGTTAATTTTTACAAATATAATCAATAATAATTTCAAAAATTTAAATTTAAATTAGTTCTCTATTAAAAGGTTGTAAAATGCCTTAATAAAAATGTAAGATTTTATGTGTAAAATTGGGTTTGTTTTTATCTTATACCTAAAATATATATTAGATTAATATTAAAAAATTATTTGAATAAAAAAAAATATATAAAATTAATATCACTTACTAATATTATTTTATTTAAGTTATTAGCAAAAAACAGCTCTGTATGAATAATAAATAGTTTTCTATATACATAATCCTTTTTATATTCAATTTGTTTTATATTCATTTGTTATGAATTTTTAACCAATGAATTATTTGAGTAATCCATATATTTTCATATGTTAGTTAATACAAATAATTAGATATATTTTATATCTTATTTTATTAAATAATAATGTTTTAATAATATAATATTGTTCAGTAGAACTAAGTCTTGTGTGTAACCCGAGTCATTGAAGAAACTAATTGTTGCATCTAACATACTCTAACTCAGTGTCGTGTGAATTGAAATCTATAAAATATATTTATTTTTTTAATATTAAATATATTATAAATTCATTGTATATTATATTCCCTCATGTGCATAGTGATGAGTGTTATACATGCCATAAAATAAAAAAATTTAATTTATAAATTTCAAGAGACACACCTAATGAATTTATTAAAGAATTAGAGTTATATTATAATAAATTGGAAAGATATAATCATAGTTAGAAATAATTGTTAAATTTTGAAAAATATTTTTCACCCAATACTATCCCATACCTCGATATTATAAATTTATAACCATCAATGATTTCATTAGTTTAAGATTGTAGTAGGGCCACATAAGAAGTAGATAGGTATAAAAAATTAGGGGAGAATGATATAAGGCTCAAATATTTATATGAAGGATATGGTACAACGATAATGAATCAAAATGATCAAATTAATAAATAATAAGATGATAATATTGTTTTTGGAACACCCACATACATCCAATAGACTATATATCACCTCTACATGAATATAAGAAATATTTTACACCTAATATGATCTTACCCACCCAATACATTATGATATATAAACATTATTGGTGGTGAAAAATAAATTATTTTGGAATTTGGATATTATGAAAATATTCTTACAGATAATTAGAGATATTAAATTTTAGTGGTTACAACCTCATAAATCAATTCTAAAATATTATTAATCATAAACCGAAACAAAATTATAGATGTAGATAGTAAAAAATTAACGTGTCAATGGGAGGAAACCTTAAATTTTTATTATATTCTTTTAAATTTAAATGATTTGTAAAATGAAATTCCATTCCTCACATTATTTTATTTTATTTTATTTTTTCTAAATTCTAAATAAAAAATATAGGAATATAAAATTTTAATGTATATGACACACACATTTCATAGAAATATTAGTTACGGTACGTTTAAATTTCATAATCTCCATCAATAATTTTCTTTACACATATATTAAATATCCTATAATTCAAAATATCATACTTATTGAGTATATATTGACCATATAATCCATAAAATTATATGGGGGAGTGAAGAGTATATTGTGTGTTGGGAGTCCGAATAAACATAATTGAATGAAATAAGTCATTGTGAATTAGAGAGAAATTTAATAAATTAAATTGTTCCACTTATTTAATGAACTTGCACCTAGAAAATTAATTCTAAGTATTTATGTGATTCATTATATTTGATTCTTGAAGACAAATAATAAAGTCAAATTAATGTAACATAATCATTATAATTTTTTTAACATTATAAATTCATTACTAAATAATCATTTAGATAATTTAATGTTAATTAGATTAAAATGATGAATTGAGTTTAAAACTAGATGTATCTTGAGAAATATTGACATGTGGTGTATGCATGTACAAAATTAAATTTCATAAATAAGTGTAAATGGAAATGTAGAACTCAACTGTCTAGCATTGATTCCATTCCCTGGTTATCTATATTTTTATTTGGGGATTCCTGCTGATAGATTATACTGGTTTAAAAATTTATTATATTATAATTAATCCATAAATTTTTAAATGAAATAAAAATGGATTTTTATTTTTTTTAAAAAAATTGAATTTTAAATTTGATGGGAATGGTGGGGAATAATAGATTTATATAAATAAAAATCAAATAATGTTATAAAATTTTTCAAAAAATGATAAATCACTGAATAAGTTAAATTGGGTAGTAAGATGTTGATCATGAAATAGGGTAATTTTAACAGGTTATTTCATGACAACATTTAGATTTTATTAGTTTTTTAATTTTTAATTGTCACTAATTAATGTCTTATATTTCAGAAAACATTAATTCTGGATCAAAAAAATTTATAGACGAGAATTACATAGGGACTTGTAATCACTTTTGTGTGTGAGGGATGATATGTGTGGTTTTTTCCTACTTTTTCCATTCACATAGGTTTTATATTTTTTTCTATTAAAATAAATTTGATAGATTTTGAAATTTATTTTTTTAAATTTTAAAATAAAAAAAAATATTTTAATGATTTCATAGAAAACATAAATTTGAATAATTTTTCATGTATTCATACTTAGAAGAACTTGTGTTAATATTACTTGGTTGAAGGTAAAAATTGATTTTTGATCATCCTTAAAGAAATATAAATTAATTATATTTTTTCACATTTTTTATGTGGTGAAATATTTGTGTTACCTATAATGGATCGTTGTGGACTAAAGAAGAATTTATATCATGGGTAGTGACATGTTTTTATCACTATCATGTTTTAAAACAAATAAGGTGGGTTTCACATATAATATACTCTAAAATACTATTTTTTTCTCATTCAATGTTTATTCAAATTAAATTTATATCCTCTAATTATAAAACTAATATGTCAAAATATATTCAAACTTTATATTAATTATGTAAATATTTTTTTCCTTTTAAAATATATGTGTAACTACAACCATGAACATCTTCTTTGTAATATTAATCCATTTAATTCCCCATAATTTAACATTATCAATCAACATACATATTTTTTATTCATTTTTCATTGAAAAAAAAATTAAAAACTTATTCATTAATTTTTGTGTGGCACAATTTAATCTATTTAATTAAAAATGAAACATGAAACCATTACGCCAAATGTTTTATGGATCATGAGCTGGAAAGACTTCACATTAAAAAAAATATCCACCCATGATGTTCCACTCTATGGAGTCCATTACACATGAGTTTTTTAGTATTACGAGTCTCAATCTTTCCTGAAGTATAATTCTATATGCACAATAGACCTATGAATACCACTATTTATCCATTTTCAAATTGTGTATTATAATCCAAATGACCCACAATCATGTATACTCATATATATAATCACGATATCACAAACATTGTGCCCAAAATTATACATACACATGATGATCCCAAACTAATTAACATGAAAGTGGATTGTTTTAGATAACTATATTACACTACATAATTATATGGAAATAATAAAAAACTAAAATATTGGGAATTATATCTAAGTTTTTTCCAGCTATAGTATTGTGATTGTAATGAGACTATATATTAAAAGGAAATTCAAAATTATAATTAAATGTTAAAAATAGTGTATTAATTTTGTATGATAATTTTTTTAAAAATGATAAAGAATATAATCCATTGAAGTAAAATTACATATATATGGGAAAAATATATTTCAGTGAAGAGTATTTTATCTTAAAAAACTGAAATTTCAAATGTTATGATATTAGGATATCACAAGAACAATATAATTATTTATTTTGACATGGAAATGAATCTTAAAATGGTTTTGTGTGCTGTAAAAAGGTTTAATTCTAGGAAAACAAATTTCAACTATATTTACCTAGTAGTAAAAATTATAATTTAGAATATGAGACAATAGGGAACCATCAATTCATGCAGTGAATAAGTCTATATTTATCCATATCGTTGTTTATCAAATGGGATTTTTAGTGGTAGTTAAAATAATTATTTTCCATCACATTCTTCCATATTTTTTTAATAAAACTCTGTTCGGAGGTGTTAGAGTTTCATTTTCATTTAAATCAGTCGAGGATCATATGATGACATCATAGATATAAATTGATGAAGATTTATGATAAAATATAATGTAAAATGTGTTTTTCTTAAGAAGAATCTGATTCATAATAGATGAATATAATTCTAACATGGGAATGACTGGATATCTACTATTGTTATCCTACACTACATTAAAATATCTTTTTATATCCTAAAACCCATTTTTAAAATTTTAATGATATAAGACAATGGAATATTAATCTCAAGATTTATATCATTTTATTAATCAAAATATATTGTTTGAACCAATAAAAAATAGATTATAATTATTATATTCTTATTTAGTCAAAACAAAATTCCAACTTTAAATTAGAAGAAAAAAATATATCTAAAAAAGGACCATAGAAATTTCTAGGGTAAATTATGGATGATCCTACAACAACCAGAGGAAATTCGAGAAACCTTTTCTAAACAGTTGATTTTAATTTAACTACATACGGAGAACATATATTCAAAAGAATATATATAAAAATCTATACTCCCAAAAATATTTCTATAGAATGAGTTTACTGGATATTTTGAAATGTTATAGGAAGAAATGAGATCATGGGGATTAAAATCAATTAACATTAATATTAAAGTGATATGAAGTATCACCAAATTTCCATATAATAATGATTATTTAGACAAAAAAATTTCACACATAGAATTATCTTGAAGGATATTAATATCTAAAATATTTTTGAGAAGTCGAAGTAGGAGGGAATAAAGATTTCACTATCCATGATGTGTCTAATATTACATTACTATGTATTCTTTGATCTCCACCAATGGTTTCTCAACATCATTAATAAATATCACATTCTGGTGGACTATCTAATTAGGGGATAGAAAATGTACTCCTTGATATTCCCTTTTTAATTAAATCCTTAGTTTTTTTATGTTTGTTTAAGAATTTTTAGTTTTCCGATTGGATAAATAATAGGTAGATATCATTATTAATTTATTAGTTTTGTTCCATTTATTATACCATTATTTATATCATTTTCTATATATTCAAATAAATTTATATATTTTGGAACTAGGTGGGTTGTGTAGTGATGTGTATTTCTTTATAATACATATTAATGGATTGTGAAGCATTTATTGGTCACCATATTTGGGTTTTTCATCTCCCAATGATTCATAAGAATAATAATAAAATGTTTTTATTTATGTCTTGAGGATTCCCATGAATCTCCCCCATTTATATAGGAATTTATTATGGTTATAGTGTGTTCAACCTCAATCATCAACTCAATAAAAGGGTTAGTGATCCATGTTTATAGTTTATTTCACAATGTATTAGTGAGTTTAGTTCATTATTATTATGTATAGTTTTATAATGAATATTTAATACACCTAAAGAATTATAACTATTTATATTTAATTTAAAATTTATATTTAGTTTTTTCAATATCTCTTCATATGTAGTAAATAACATATTAAAATTTCCCTTATATACATACTAATAAAAAACAATGAAAAACATGTATTTTTTGTTTAAATAAAGGTGATGGTTACTAAGATGTCTCCCAATATGAATGTGTTTAGAATCTATGATATTTATGTTAGGAGTTTTATAGACTCTATTGGACTGAGTTCATGAAACAAATTACAATATCTTGAATGGTCAATATATGGTGGTTCTCATTTAGGTTTTTGAAATAATCATTAAATGATTGATGGATTCTTTATAAAAGTAGTATATGAAATACAGAAAAAAAATATATAAATTTTATTTTTTGGTGAATTGATATACTTCCTTATTTTTTCCCCTAATTCTTATAAGGAATCGTACTTGTATTTCTTTGAAAAATAAAAAAATTGAGGTGAACGAAATTAGAATATAGTATTCTATGTATATGACAAAATGAGTTGTAACTCGGATTATGTTTCCAAAAAATTTCAATGGAAGGGAGTTTGATGTAAAGGTATATAGGAATATAAATGTGAGATTACCATAAAAAACTATTAGGAGATCCAATACTGTGTCTTTTAACTTATAAATACGTAAGGCTTAAAAGTTCTGCCAAAGAAATAAACATACTTAAAATAAAAACAATACAAAGGTATATAAATGACCAGAAATATTTAATATTATACTTTAACATAAAATCATTGTATGAGTTTTTTCAATATAAATATTTATATTGGACTGGTAAAGTAAATGAGATAAAATATCATTCAGTAGAACATTTCATATTGTAAATGTTATCTTTTTTACTATGAATGATATATGATGACATTTCATTGTCCCATATGAAAGATGAATATGTAAAATTCACTAAATCTTATAAATAAAAATTATTGATTTTGAAAAAAATGATGATATTTGTGTTTAAGAGAAATATACTTTTTTAATCATGTGTGATAACTCAAGTTTTATTAATCATAGGTAAAATATTATCCATAATTCAAGGAAAAATCACATTGAGATCAATTCTCATTATATCATGGTGAAATTTGAGAAAGGAAATTTAGGAGTATATTGAATGTTTACAAAAAATCAATTTTTGGTTATTATGAAAAATTAAATGTCTGATTAATTTTTTTAAAATCATATTATGACTCTTTATATTCAACTATATCCATTCAAAAAGGTGATTTAGGGACGGGATCCCTGATCCTAAGAGGAGTTCTTCCTTTCAAGAATTGATTATTTATTTTTCCATAAAAAATAATAGTATTTTTATAATGTGTTTAATTTTATGTTTTTCATATAAAACCATGAAATTTTAAAAAATATTTCTCTTTAAATAAATTTAATTTATTTAATATCTTTCATTACATGCATCACTAATATTAAAAGAAGCATGTTATATTATAAAAATATTTTTTAAAATAATCATTATATAACACCTATTAGTGTTTTATTTATAAATATAAAAAAATTAATTATTAAATAAAGTATAACATTTTTATATAATGTATTTATAATTAATAAATGAGTACATAATTTTCTACAAAATAAATTTTTGCTTCAAAAATACTTTTTCTTCACAAATATGTTTTATTTTATTATTATTTTTTGTCGGAATTATAATTAATTTTATCCAATTTCATTAATTATATTTTATAAAATGAACATAAATTTTTAAATAATGGAATAAAAATTAAATTAGGGTGATATTTTGATATTTTCATGAAAAATTAATTTTTAATCAATAGTCAAAAATCCTATTTTTTATTAAAAACTGTATTTGTGTTTCATATAATTACATAGTTCCATTTTGTATGAAAATATAATAAAAGTGAAATTATTTATTTTATATTATTTAACATCTAATTATGATCATTGGAATCATTTTAATTTTTTAATTTTGTAAAAAAGCTGTATAATTAAAAAAATTCAAAAAAACAACATTGTTTCAATTTTTTTGTTTTGATATGAACTTAATTACACTAATTTTAAAAATTGAATATTGATAAATATGTTGACAATTTCTAAAAATGGGGTATAAATTTGGTATATAAATCTTTTTTAGTTTTTTTTATTATGTATAGTATTGATAATAAATAATAGTCAACAAAGTAAGGATAAATCGGGAAATTAATGATAACAATTATATCATTGGGACTAAAAATGACTATAACACTTTTTTTTATATTATTTAATTAGTATAGAACGGTAATTTCCTTCTATTTTTTAAAAATATAGAAACATGGTGACATATTTATTTCATCTGAACATTATTTTATTTATGTAACAAATAAAGGTAAAATATCACTTTTACTATATTAATATATATAATATTTTTTGATAGATATAAATATAGCGTATATTTGTTTAAGATTATTGATTTTGAATAAAAATGTTATCTTTTATCAAGGTAATTTATTTATAATTATTTAAGATTAAATAATTATCATAAATTCTTAGGGCACATTTGTGTAGTATTTATTCTATTAATAGAAAAATAATATAAGTTAACTTTAGAAAACTAAATGTAATTATTTATGGAGTAAAAGTGAACTATAAATTATATATATATATATAAAGTATTATAGATTTTATATTTTACTATATTCAAATTCAATTTTTTTCATGATGTATTTAATGTCAAATTAATTAAATAATTTCGTAAATTACATTACAAGTATTTTATAATATATACTGACTTATTAAATAATATATAATTAATAAAAATATTAAATAAACACAAATGAATAGGATATGGTTTAAAATATCAATCTTGTTCAATTCATAAGTCTTTTATTCTTTTATATTATCATTCTTCACCATTAAATGTTGGAATAATTTCATATTATCTTAATTGTTAAAAGGGTTAACATGGGGTTAGAACTAAAAGTTAAGGGAAAAAACATAACAAAAATCTAGAAAATTATATTTTATTACATTTTTTAGACACATAACCATCATATAGTTAAATTATATCAATTTGGACAAATTTATACATTAAAAATAATTTGTTTTTATTTATTAATTTAAGATATTTCATGAATTCACCTCCCCTCACTTATAAAAGGACACCCCTTCTCACTTTCATTAATACAACATTGAGAAGATTATCTAGACCAAAATCTGACCAGTTTAGTAATAATCACCCCTATAAATTATTTAGAGGTTTTTTCCCTTCCAAAAAAACCAACACAATGTCCCCTGAGAGGAGATCTAATAGATGTCGACCGAAGAAGAGTTAATTGTATTTATAGATTAATTTAGGTCTATCTCTTCACATATTTCCTCCTAATGTATCCTAACCATACTAAAATAATAAATAATGTATCATCAATATACTAAGATAACATTACAATTATGTTATAACAATTTTATATCTCTTTCTCAACATATGAATATTGAAATAATCACTTATGCATATGTTGGACCTTCATCTCCACATAGTAGTGTATTTATTTTTCATTATATTACCTCGATGGTTCGAAAGATGTAAGTATTGAATATAGTTTTTATTTATGAAATGACTATTATTATTGTATTATAATATAAAATATACCATTATACCTTCCAATCCATTGGAAAACAATAATTTTTCTGGTACTTACGTGTAGACTACTAGTTCCAAGAAGTAATGTAATTTGTTTTTCATTTATTCTTTACATGGATTGTAATAAATATATATTTAATGAATATATATGATATTTATATCATGTTTATATTTATTTACATGATGGAATAATGATTAATGTATAATTAGCAAAACTACCAAAATGTATATTGTGGAATCGTGATCAATGTATAGGTACCAAAACTACAAAAATTAAACTTACATGAAAAATGGGGATGTTAACACCAACAAATGGTTATTTTATAAAAGAATATATTTATAAATAGGTGTGGGAATATTATATGTGGATCATATATTATATTATAAGTATGAACATTATTCTATAATATATGTATAATAAATCTATATTTATTATATAAGTGGTTTTAATAAATACGAATGTAGTTTCACATATGGTAAGGGATTTAATTTTAATTTCCCTTTATTGAGGAATATTATCATATTATAAAGTTTATTTCTATTATATGGTGTATATGCTTACATTTTTCATTTTTTACAATCAATACTTCATGATAATTGTTATATTAATATGTAATTTTAATTACTCATCCAATTGGATTTTACTTGACTGTTACCAAGATATAAAGTGTTTCTTATCATAATTTCCATACATTGGGTAATACTTATACTTCGTTGAAAATGTTATTCCAAATTTATTTTTCGAAAAACATATTATTTTATTTTAAAAAAAATTTGTATTTAACATTTTTACACATAATCACTTCATATATTAGTTTCCACTTAAATGATATGGTATTTTTAAGAGTTTCTCATCTAACTTTTGTCTTCATGAGACATATAAAATAATCACAATTTTTTCATTTAGGTTGTTGATATAATACTTATTTATCATATGATATCAAAAATACCATCATTTTTAGTATATTTAATAGTTCATTTAATGTTATTGATTCATGGGGATTAATATTAAAAAAGATACCAAAATGGAAAGGTTTTATTTCACTATGTCACCATTATTCGAGATTGTATATGTTTATGTATCTATTAGGGAAATTATTTGATCATTCTATATTAAACCAAATATATTTTATTCTACTATATTAATTTCTAAAAATTACCTATTTTCCATCCATTTTACCCTCTTTATGAACTAATAAGACACAAAGAATATTTTTTAACAAAACTAGCTTTATTTCTCTCCATAGTCAAAATACCTTTATTCACCCACAACAATATTTAATAAAAAAAATTCAAACTATTTTCCTATATTCTAGTGTGATTATTTAAATCCATTATTACACATTTTAATCTTTTAAAAAAATTATTAAAAAAAGGATATTCATGTGGTTTCCCAAATTAGGTACACTTTTATTTTGCTAAAAATTTAAAAGGATACATTGTTTACCAAACATGAAATGAATATTTTTTCCCACTGTTATGACCACTAATTTATTTGAAGCTTTAATTAGTAATTTCCATGTTTATTTTCTTAGAAAATTTTTTCAAAAAACTTTTTATTGTAAAATATATTTTTTAAAGTGAAATGTGTATTTTTTCAATAATTTTTTTAAATATCATTTTAAGATATTTCTTTTTAGAAATGATTATAACCATTTATAACAATTATTCTCTATTGGGGATATTTTTTAATGATACAATCATTATTATTTATCTTCATTGTTTCTTATTTGTTTTATTAGGTAATTACTCACACTATATATTCTACTTCATCCAATGTGGAAAATTGTTGATTATTAAGTCAGATTGATTCAGTTGCATTGTTAATTCATAAGATGAATTAATTTGTCTTATTAATTGATGGGTGGGTAGCAGAATTATATAACCCATAGATGATTTGGTATGTCACATGGGAAACACTAGATTAGTTATTTTTCTAAGGCTATACCAATTTATTTTTTATTCCATGGAACAAGGCCTTGATGAAAAGTTTTAGATGTTTGTAATTATTCATTCTATCATTATGAAATTAGTTTTTGATTTATATGTAATTATTTGAATGGTTATGATATTAATGGATACATTTCATGATAATGAGCATATTTATATATAATTATTTGATCATCACTTATTCATACCAAATTATTCACTGTGCACCAGTTTTTTTTAAATAGAATTTATATTCTATTATTTACCCATCCATATTGATTATGCCTTATTTATTAAAAATTATATCTATTTTATAGGACCCTTACTAATAATATGATCACACCCTATATTTTTACCTTTCCCTTGTATAATTTAAAGTGAACTATGAATGATATATATGGATAAATTTAGGATAGTAATGATATTATTAAATAACATTAGTGTTTCTATTTTTATCAAATGAATGTGATATTAATGTAAGAATCTTGATTTCCAAGAAATCTTATATATTTAGTCCATTGGGATGTGATTACATGTATCTAGTAAAAATTAAAAAAATTAACCACAATATCTGGGATACTAGGGTTGGGTTTCATACAGTTTGTATAAAAGGAAAATTATTAAAAAATTAGAAAAAGCTTTTTAAAAACATATATACAGAGACTAACCCTATGAACAGATTTGATGATATACCTATTTATATGGTAACATAATCAATTCATATTAAGGTAGTTGTTATCTTATATTCTTAAAAATACATCTTTGTTTGGATACTACAAATTAAATGGTGTTAGAATAGATGTATCTGGGCGTAATAACCCAAAAATGGTTTGTTGTGTAAATATTATCTATCATTTTAATGAAAAAATATTGTTACCTTACTATACACCATTTTTGGAACTCTTTGGGGATATACTTTGGTTAATTAATATTTTATTTTCGAACCATTATGAAGGATTTTAATAAATGGAAACAAATTATTTCTTATGCTAAAGTTAAGGTTGTTAGGACCAAGTTGGATAGAGAAGTTTTTGAATAATAGAAAAGGTAGTTTTCGAGAGTGTTCTATTTTCTTGTCAAAAAGGAAAAAAAAATTCATTATGGAGAAGGCTGTGAAAATAAGACAATTTTTTACTGGTTTTTATTTCACTAATATCATAAGTTATTTGAAGAACATGTGACATAAGATTTAAAAATGAAAGGGGGAGTGAAAGTGTTTTCAATTGTTTTTGGTTTGATTGAAAATATGTATGGCACTGGAAGATAGGATTTCTATAATAATTTTCTCTGAAACTTGAAATATGTTAAAGGTGATCAATCAAAGAATATATATCATGGTAGATAAGGATCATGATGATTTTTTTTGTTTTTTGAATAAGCTAGATAAAGCGAAGAAACATGTTAATTCTTGTAGAAGCATATTTTTAGGTGGAATCATTTCCAAATGATTGAAAAAAAAATTGGGCCTCAAAATCGAGAGTTTGTTATTTTATAAAAGGAAGAGTTTTTAAAAAAGAGTTTGTATAGTGTTGTTTTTGAACAATAAAGGACAATTTTTGGAATTCATACGTGGAACATATAGTGGTGAAGGAAAATTTGAAAAGGAATGATTCTACATAGAAGTGTTATATGGACTATAAAGCACTGTACGCAGATGGTACAAGGACTGCGTTGGAGAAATGGTTTGTGTGTATATCATGTTTAATTGGATGCTAAAGTTTTTGGGAGGTCAATAGTTTATAGTGAAGGGCTTCATTCACTAAATGGTCATAGTGATTTTGGTCACCACTAATGTATAAGAGTGGTACATAGACCATGTACAGAAACAGTTTTTAGATGAAAATTGTTGTTGGAAAAATTTTGTTTCAGGGGAGAATCTTATTTCATGGTATGGAATTTATCACATTGAAAGTTATGGTAAAAAGGATTAGAAAATTTTCCATAGTTATTTTCCTATATAAAGGAGAATAATCCATTCATTAAGGAACATATTTTCATAAGATATCATCTTCACTACAAGGAATAATTTGGTTAATATGAAAGACTTCGTAAGGTAGAAATCTTGGAGTTGAAGTAGTTAGTAGATGAGAAATTCTACCTAATACTAAGTTGACTACAAAATAAGAAATGGTTAATGGAATAAGAATATTTCTTCCACAATTTAAGGAATTCCATAGAAGAAAAGGTGGATGTGGAAGCAGTTCATGGAGAAGGTACTTGAATGTGGTATCTGGAAAATCAGTAATACACTGGAATTTTCCATCTATAGAGAAGTGATTATTTTCAGAGGAATATGGATATTCGCAAAGACTTCATGCAATAAAGTATATATATGATAAATGAAATTCACAGAGGAGGTATGGCAGTTCATAGAGGAGGTGGGTCTGTTCATGAGTTCTCAAGGATGTTTCTACCAATTTCTGGGTAAAAATTTGAATAATTGTTTTGAAAGATCAAATTTTTTAAATCTTATTAAGAAGAACCCAAAAATTGATTTCCATTATTTTGTGCTAGAAGAAGAACACACGTTATAGGATTTTTTTAAAAGTTCCAAATGACTATAAGAAAGTATCCTAATAATTTTATTCCATATATAAGGATTTTTTATAGTGGATTGTGTGGTATTGTATTGTTTCCAATCTATACCAAGGATGTAGGAACTCTTGTTATGTACTGCACCATTTAATTTCTTGTATACCTATGGCTGTGTGGATTATTTTGTTCAGTAGTGAAATTAATATTTAATTGGAGATTAATTTTGTTTAATAAGTTAGCAAACTTAAAAGAAAAACATATCATTGATTCACCCCCTCTTCCTCTTAGGGATACTTGGATCCTGACTATGAAACAATAATTGGTATCAGAGGGAAGGTTCCATCATTTGTTATTTTTCAGTATTTTTGAAGAGAAGTTGTGGTAGAGAATCGTAATTGCATAAACAGTAAGTAGATTATGACATTTAATGGAAATATTTATCATATTTGGGAATATATAATGATATATTATGTTATGTGTCTTGGCTATGATGTTCTTGAAGCTACAACAGATGGATTTCCTCCTATTGATGACAAGTATCTCTTACACATGTCGATAATATGATTCATTAGAATGAATGAAGAGCTAGAATATTTTACTCTCATCACGTTTTGAATGTATGTTTTTAAGAGTAAAATGTATATTCATTGCTAAAGGTACCTTGGAAAATCTAAAAATAACTATCAAATAAATACAAAAGTGAAGAAGGAAAAACTAAAAATTTGGGGATTGAAGTGTGGAGATTTGAAAATGGGGGAGTTATAATTTGTCGGGGACTTCGTTAGTTGGTTAGATGACATTTTTTTATTATCATATTTCTTGGGGAAAATTTAGAGTATTCTACATTGGAAGAAAAGATATTAAAAAATTTCTGGAAAATTTTAATGCTAATGTTTCTTCATTGGAAGATAGTATCCAAGAAACATTACCTCAAGAATGATTTTCATAGAACTCTCATCACTTATGAGATGCTATTTTACAATATTATGATAAACAAACAATAGTTGATTGATACAGTTCCTTCAAAACTACTATTAAATAAACATTAACATGGCTCTTGAGGAAGATGATGTTGCTAACATTGACTCTAAAAATGTTGTAAGAAAAAATCTTGATGTAAGATTATCCTTATTTTCAAAAAATGTGAGAAGAGGTATAGATAAATAAAATGGTATAATTAAATTTAAATGTTTTGAGTGTGGATATATTTGACACATTGAGGATAATTTTACTCAAAGAAAGAACGTTTATGAAATTGATGAAGAAGAAAGAAGGACCAAAACTTCATAGAAGAAATAGGGTGATAATAAAAAATTTGTTTCTAAAGGGTAGGATAAAAGGTTGTTAAAATACAAATGAAGAATCTTTTTGTCTAATGATAAAGTAGAAAATGATAGTTAAGTTGAATCTAAAGAATCTTTTGTTGATAAATCTAGAGATAAAACCTTTGTTGTAGTAGTAAATAATTAAGATTTCTAAAATAGGAGTCCCAAAGAAGAAGAAACTCAACATGAATCTCATTTGAAATTAGAGTTCAAAGAATGTCTAAGAATTATTAAAAGTATCATGAAGTAAACAAGAGGTTGATAAATTAAAATCTCTCATAGACAATAAGTTTGGTTTTTCTAATGAAAAAAATCTATTAGAAGAGATAGATAATTTAAAAAATTCTCTTGAGAAAGAAAATAATGGTAATGAACATCTAGAAGTGAAGTTGAATGGAAAATGAAAATAGTTAGAACATTTCCAGCAAAAACACTCTAATGTTGAAAAGAGTGATATAAGTTCCAGAAACATTATCTTAGATGTTGGTAAAATTTTTGGTGTGAATGAACCTAATAAGGGTCAGAAAAGGTTATCTTCAATGACTGATAATAAATCTAGAATTGTTTTTGAAAATAATAAATCCGAGAAAGATATGTGGGTGGACAAAGTTTAGAATGATGAAAAATAGTAAATATATAAAAATAATTACCATATAAATTTTCTATTACATCTAGTTCAAATAATGCTAGAATTAAATCTAATAGGAAAAAAAATGTTACATTTGAAAACAAAAATTTTAACGGTCAAGAAAAGTCATTTAAGAAGATTATTGAGAATCATGTTGACAACTCTGATTAGTATAAATGTTTCCTAGGGAAGTATTATTTCTATGGATACTATTGGTATTATCGTGGATTCAGACATACCTCATATATATGTTGGTTCAACAAAAAACATTACTATTATTCCACAGGTTATAGAAGATAATATTTGAGGGAGAGTCAATCCTCTTAAAAGAAGAATTTTGATAAGGGAGATCAGAAGAAATATGAAAATATTGGTGTGAAAGTTGAGAATTGATTCCAACTACAATAAAATATTATTGAAATATGTTAAGAAACATTACATCTTTCTATAGTTTGTATTATTTTTTATTGGCACAACATAAGGTTATCAACAATTCTATAAAGTTATAGGTGAAGAAAGAAAAGGAAGAAGAAAAGGATCTTATTTTTTAAACTAATTTGAAAGATTTAAACAGAGAATGACCTTAGATTATTGATAGTGGTAGTACTACATATATGATAGGAGACATCAAGATGTGGAAGAATCTAAAAGACTATAAAGATAGAATGGTGGAATTTGGCAATGATTAATCTCTATGCATCAAAGGTGTTGGATTAGTCATCCTTGGGGAAGATAATATAAGATCGAGGAAAACTTTATACGCTGATGGGATGAAAAAAAAACCTACTTAGTGTTTGACAAATTTCTGGTTATGGTAACAAAGTTATCTTTTGGAAATATGGATTTTTTGTGAAAAGTGAAAAATATGGAAAGATTGTTACATGAGGAAAACATACAAAATTAAACATGTTCCAAGATGGTGAAATAAAAAACTCTTTTTATATGGGAATGGTGTATGAAAATCATCCGTGGCTTAAAATTTTGGGATAAAAGTGTAACACCCCAGGTAAATAAAGAATATAAATTTTTATATTTATCCCTATTTTTGAATAAAATTTTAATATAAATTTAAATGGAATGCTATGATCGATGGCTTACCCAATACGCAATAACGAGTTTTTTTTAAATCTTACGTTGCACTCTAATAATAAAATAATTTTATTTTAAATGATTGTTAACACCGAGTCATTATAATGACGGGAATGAACAGAACTGACTACAAAATGGTTATATATGTTTTTCAAATATTTTTATGTTTTACAATAAATGTTAGAAGATTAAAAATGTGGATGAATCTAATTTTAAGCGTAAACATTCTAATATTCTTTAAAGGGTCGATTAACTACCTTAAGATGGAGAACCTTTTTTAAATCCACTTTTGGACAATTTTATGTGTTATATTTGACAAAATAAATTTCTTCTTTAGAATCGGGACATTAAAATTTACTTTGTGTAAATTTTTGGTATTTTTCCGATAAAGTTCATTTTTTAATGAATAGTGAAAATTTTGTATTTTATTCAAAACCTCTTTTTAATATAATTTATTTATATGATTAGATTATCTTTTGAATTGGTTTTAAAGTAAAATTAGAATATATATTTACCATTTAATCCAATAGTGGTCATTGGAATTAATTTCACTTTGACATTGGACTTAAGCTACTGTCAATCTTTTGATATATATTGTTTCATAAAAACACGCTATTTGTTCTGACAGTGGGAATTAATTATTAAATTAATTAATGTAACTTATATTTTTTTAATTTTTTAAAATATAAATAATTTTCTAATTCAGAATATCAAATATATCTTGGGGTGAATTTTTGGTATTTTTCTGAAAAACTTCAATTTTTGATGAATAGTGAAACCACAAAGTGGTACTTAAAAAAACTGAATTTTCGTTTAAATAAAATTTTACCACCTCTTTATTTTGAATTTCAAAAATCTGACATACATGGTTTTCATTATGAAGTAAAATGTGTTTCAATGGGATTAAAATAATTTTTTTGTGAATAGTAACTTTTATGTTTTTAATCACGATTAGAGGTAATTAGTGTAATTTAAGGTAAAAATAATGTTTTAATATTATGAAATGACTTTGACACTTGTCCTAACCCTAGTGGGGTGAGTCTTGGCCGACCCAGAAAACCCATGGGTCGATTTTTGGGACACCTTGGAGCCACATGGGTAAGATAATGACATTAATGTCTTTTATTTAAAGTAAAAGTAAAAATGACACAAACATGTATTGTTTTACTAAAAACAATTACATGGGGTTATACAAGTCAGATTTATGACTATAAATAGTCATTGGAAGGATAAAAATATTTCCTACATCATTGTATTTTTCTTTATAATTTTTAGACGTTAAATCAATTAAATTATTTTTGACATCATGATGATGCAGCGATTACCTCGTTATTTAACGATTTAAATAATATGAAAAGATAATATAAAATCTAAGACCTACACATGCCAAAAACCTATTTTATGTGTGTATTTTTAACTCTTATTACCTTATCCTCGAAATACATCAATTTGGGACCCTTAAAATCCGAAACACATTTGAAAACGAAGTAACATTTTATACCTTTCCAAGAGTGCCTCTCATCTCCTCTTATAGAAGGCCCCCACCTCTACCTCATTACTCACACCTCTAAAGCCTTTGGCTCGGTCAAGCTCTGATACTTTTGTCTCTCCACATCCCTCTACTAATCCTATAAGACTTACCTTAGGCATGAAGCTCTTCAAGAAATCATTTTGGTTCAAACCTAAGGGAGTTCCCCGATTTTAAGGTAATGTCTTCACTTGTGTTCTTTTGTTTTATTTTTCTTCCCCAACCCCCTAAAATCTTTTTATTCATTTATTTTGTAACAACTATAGTATCTTTAATATACTAGTATGTTGTTATAAGAAGGATTCTAGATAAACTTACACACACCTACATCTAATGGTTAATGAATATACTGTTTCTGTGGATGGTGAATTTCTGCCTCACGAAACGATGATTGTTCAATATTCTTTTAACACCTTCAAAGGTGGAAATTAAGATGTCACTATATATATATATGATATATGATATGTTTATGTTTTCCTTAAGATTCTGTATTTTTCATTTATGGCATACCTTCATGCTTTCCATTATGGGTAAACGCGATATCTTCATTTTAGGAAGTGCGGACTACCTCGCCCTCAAAGTGATTTGATTTGTTAATACCATATGTGTTATGTATAAAGGATAGATTTATTGATATTATATATGATACCATACTAGAATTATAATACTATTATGTAACATTATGTTTTAATTCTGTTAAATATGAAATAAAAATGGAAGTAGCGTTCATGCGTACGTACGGCTTACCGTCTCCATGAACAGTGTATTTCATTTCTTATCTCTAAATGTTATGTAATATTATAAATGCATGTATATAATGGATATATATTATATATATTATATCTACATAATGAATATAATTCTGGATATAATAGATATTTTACCTCATGAACAGACATGTAATTATAAAGAGTTTATTTTTGACTGAAGTTGCAATGATCGACAAAATGACCATTATTAACTTGAATAATTACATAGCGTTCATAACATGGTAATAAGTGATATAAAAGGAATAATGAACTATAAAATTGTTCTTAAACAAGTATAAATTAACTTAATTTTATTATTCAGGTGGTTAAAGAACGATCGAGTCAAGTCGGACCCGAGGTAAGGGATCCTACCCCTCTCTTTCTTTTTAAATATACTCTTTCATGTCATTCCTTTTAAGCTCATCTTTATAATGATTGGGATGTTATTTTATATTACTCTTACTGTACTTTTTTTATCATATTATTAGAGACCCTATTTTCTCTCATTAATCTATTTTGGATGTTTTGAGTGGCACCGTTAGGCTGCCGAATGTTCGTAAGAGATCCAACCTCTCTCTTTCTTTTTAAGTACTCTCCTTTATATCACTTATTTAAGCTCCTCATTGTTATGTTGGGGGATGTTATTCTATATTCCAAATTCTTTACATTTTATGTTAATATGATGAGATACCCTATTTGACATCATCAATCCATTTTTGGATGTTTTAAGTGGTTCCGTTAGGCTGTCGAGTTTTCGTAAGGGATTTTTCATCTCACTTTTATTCCCGTGAGATTTATGATACATTTTCCACCATTTCCTTTTAATGGTATTTGTACTGCCCATTATTCTACTATTTGTGTAATATAATTTCGTTTATGATTATTTACATTAATGTTGTATTGTCCTTCTTTCATGGGGTGTATGTTTCGAAAGATACCCAAGTCAGTAAGGGAACCATTCACCCTCCTCTTTTTAAAAGACTTATTTTGTTGGGTATTTTACTTTACATATTGTAATGTTGGGAAATGTTCTTCTATATCCTTATTGATGTAAATTTTATGTCCAAGTGATGAAATACACGTTTAATCTCTTATCAACTCATTTTCTGATGTTTGAAGTGATGCCATTAGGCTGTCGAATTTTTGCAAGGGAACCTCTAAACCCAATTTTGATTCTTTTGGATAAACTTTTACTCCTTGAATATGTTGTTCTATGAATATGTGTGAATGACCTCTGATTTTTTTACACATAATATCCACTTATATATGGTGTATTCGTTTGTCACACATAAGTAAGTAATTGATTTGTCCTTAATCCAAGGATATCGTCTTTGTATGGGACTTCATCTCAATCTCCATTCATTGAGGCATATTTTGTTTTATACAAAACATTCTTTTACACGGTGTATAAACCCCTTTGAATTTTATGCTTATTCAAAAGGAATATTTTTTTTATACGAAGCATTTTACTAAAAGAAAAAAGGAATGTTTCTTTGTCGTACGTATGCAGCAACAACGACTTCTCTGCCGCCGTGACCATTATTTGAGTTTCGGCTTCCTCTACAAGTCATAACCTAACTTTTTTTAAATGAAAAATAAATTCCATGTATTACGTTTCTTTTATTTTGTTATTGAAAAAAAAATTCATAATGTTTTATATTATATCAATGTGTTGTATTGATATCTTGTGATTGAAATGTGGAAATGTAATGTTTCCTCTATGCATGTTTTACTTGATACGATTATGTTCCGGTTCATGGGCATTGTTATGAAGACGGGTGGTTCCGTGATAAACTAAGGGCGGTTGAGCCCGATATAGCTCTCCAATGCATTGGGTAATGCGAAGGAGTAAAACGTTAAGGTTTATATACATAGATTTAGGGAATATAATCTGATTGGTATTCCTAATGTAACCAAGAGGATTACTCCCTACGTTAGAATGTTATGAATACCTCAAGTTACCTTTATGTCTTATGATTTATATGATTTATTTTATGAGGTATGTTAAAGTGATTATGTTTTATGAGTAAAGTATGATTTCAAACATGGACTAATTTTTTCATTTCGTACTTTTATAGCCCTTATGGAGCTTTTTATGCTCATCCCATGTTTTTTAAATGTTTTTCACAGGGCAAGGGAGTGGTACATGATGTGATGATAGTGTCGAGGAAGTGTCATAAAGGAATCCTTGTTTCGTTTTAAATATGTTTAAGTCGATGGGAAAAATGAATACTATCTTTTAAGTAACAACTTTGTTTAAATGTGGATTGTAATGCATGATTTATGATCTCATTCTCTAAAACTCTAAATTTGAAAAGATCCTCTATGTGAATTATTAATTTAATTCAATAATAAGTAATGTTTAAGGCCGGGTCCTTATAGTTGGTATCAAAGGTCAGTTTAGACAAATTTGGGGATTATAAGTTTTTGTTAGACACATGGTTAGTCCCTATGTCTATTATTTCAGTTAGATCCTTGTTTTATAAATTTTTTCAGGTCATGTAATGTCAGTTACGAATGGAAGGAGGAGGATCTCAAACGACATTCCTATCTATTCTGGATGACATGCTTGCAATAATTATTGCAAAGTCATGTTTGGATGATTGTGAAACTTTTTCTAGCATACATCTCACTTGAAAGAAGTTGTTGGAGATATCAAACACCTCCACTAGAACTCGTTATCATTGTGGATCATGGGTTATATTTGGGCAAATACTATTTTCAAAATATTCTAATATTTTCAAGAAAGGTAAATATTATCAAGGTATTTTCAAATATTTTACCTTATCACAAGAATTTGAAGCATATTATGATTTTAAAAATGGTGCTGAAGAAGGAGACCCTTGCGCAACCTATTTATATTTGCGTTTAAAATATAGTCTCTCAGCACATTATTATGGTATTTTAAAAGGACCAATAATAGAAAGTTTCAACTCAAATTCTGTACGACTATTTTATAGATTTCATGTTTTATCAGATGTTTTAGAATTATATGTCATACATGATTATTTTTCAAAACTATTTTTCTGTGAACACCCATATGACCCATATTGTACAAGGTGTATTTGGATGGAGGAAGCAAATGATTTTGAAGGATCTCTAAATCATTGTTTTATTGCATGGGACTTCTACCTACGTGAACAAGATGACGATGAAACTGAGTAGACGCCATGAACAAGGTATGCTGTTATTATTTTTTGGAATCTTTTTATTTTATGGTGATGAAATAAGACTTCATGAATTAAGAAGTTGAGATCGTAATTAATTTGGATGAAAATGAGAGTTATAAGGAAAATATTGAGGTTAAAACGTGTTAGGGTAATTTTTGGAGTTTTATAAAAAGGAAAACACACAGACCATGTGACAACCCGTCGCATCGGACCATGCTGCAGGAATCGAACCCACAACCAAAGTGCGACTAGTATTTTTTGCCTATCACTAGACTACGTGATGTCCCTGGTTAGTATGACTTATTATTTTTAGTTAGATTATTTTATGAATTAAGAGTACAATGATTTTGGGTTATCTATGGAAATTATTAACCTATCATGGAGGATATCTGATTAGGTTAATTACTTTTAAATATGAGATTTTATAACAACTGATGTTATTTGGAGATAAGTGTTAATTTGTACCTTGTAAGACTATGTGACTAAATCCTCCAAATATTTTTGTTTCGATCTTAGTTTGGTTTACTTTGAATAATTTTATGGATACGTTTTTTATCGAATGCTCCTCGTTGAACTTTGGGTTTTGTTGGACAAATTTTGGATATTAAGAATAGATTTTCTTTTTATAAAGGGTTATCCTTTTCTGGATTATTTGATCCTATTCTAACAATTTTGGTTTGGGAAATAATTTAAAGACATGGGAAATATATAGTTCTATTTTATAGATTATTTGATTCTCAAGAAGTTGATTATAGTACTATTAATGTGAACAAGTCTTCCTAAATAATCATCATTTGGGGAAAGTATGAGTTTATGTAAGAAATCCATTAGAAGTTGAAAGTCAACATGACAAGTAAGTATGTTTCCTTAAGATCAAGAATAAATTCCTCAATAAAAAGTAACTTAAAACAAAAATTATGTCTATTAACTTTTCTTACTGGGGAATCGAATACCGTTTAACCCACCACAAGTTTGTGATTTTCTTGTGGTTAACTTTCTCCAAAACATGTTTTCTATCACTCTCCCTTAGAACATGACCCTATGATTTTTCTTCCATATCCATGTTTTTTTACATGGAAACCTAGTATGGGTTAACATGGGTGACCTCTGTACTTCTATTTCATTCTTTTAAAGTGATTGTTTTACCGACTCTTATTCCGATGTGGGACATTCAATGATTTTTCCGAGCCCAATTTTAAAATTGTGAGGACGCAATTCCAAAAAGGGGGGAAGGATGTAACACCCCAGGATAATAAAGAATTTGAAATTTTTATATTTATCCCCATTTGTGAATAAAATGTTAATATTAATTTAAATTGAACGCTATGCTCTATGGCTTACCCAATACGCAACAACGAGTTCCATTGAAATCTTACGTTGAACTCTAATAATAAAATAATTTTATTTTAAATGATAGTTAACACCTAACCGTTGTAATGACGAGAATGAACAGAACTGACTAAAAAATGATTATATATGTTTTTCAAATATTTTTACATTTTACAATAAATTTTAGAGGATTAAAAATGCGAATGAATCCAATTTTAAGCGTAAATATTCTAATATCCTTTTAAGGGTCGATTAACCGCCTTTTGATGGAGAACCTCTTTTAAATCCACTTTTTGAAAATTTAATGTGTTATATATGACAAAATAAAATTATTCTTTAGAATTCAGATATTAAAATTTACATTGTGTAAATTTTTGGTATTTTTCCGATAAATATCATTTTTTAATGAATAGTGAAAAATGTTGTATTTTAATTCAAAACCTATTTTTAATCTAATTTATTTATATGATAAGATTATCTTTTGAATCGGTTTTAAAGTAAAATTAGAATATATTTTTACCATTTAATCCAATAGTGGTAATTGGAATTAATTTCACTTTGAAATTGGACTTAAACTAGTGTTAATCTTTTGATATATGTTGTTTCATAAAAACACGCTATTTGTTCTGAAAGTGGGAATTAATTGTTAAATTAATTAATGTAACTTATATGTCTTGAATTTTGTAAAATAGAAATCATTTTTGAATTCGGAATATCAAATATAGCTTTCTGTGAATTTTGGGTATTTTTCTGAAAAACATCAATTTTTGATGAATAGTGATACCACTAAGTGGTACTTAAAAAAACTGATTTTTCTTTTAAATGAAATTTTACCACCTCTATGTTTTGAATTTAAAAAATCCAACATACATGGATTTCATTAGAATGTGAAATGTGGTTTAATGGGATTAAAATAATTTTTTGGTTAATAGTAACTTTTATGTTTTTAATCGTGATTAGAGGTAATTAGTGAAAATTAAGGTAAAAATAATGTTCTAATATTATGAAATGACCTTGACACTTGTCCTAACCCTTTTGGATGAGTCATGGACGACCAAACAACCCATGGGACGAATTGTGGGACCACGTGGATCCACATGGGTAAGATAATGACATTAATGCCTTTTATTTAAAGTAAAAGTAAAAATGACACAAACATGTATTGTTTTACTAAAAAAATTACATGGGGTAATACAAGTCATATTTTTTACTATAAATAGTAATTGGAAAGATAAAAATATTTCCTACATCATAGTATATTTTTATAATTTTTAGACATTAAATAAATTAAATTATTTATGGCATCATGATGATGCAACGATTACCACATTATTTAACGATTTAAATAATATGAAAAGATAACGTCAAATATAAGACCTAAACATGTCAAAAACCTATTGTATGGGTGTATTTCGAACTCTTATCACCTTATCCTCGATATACATCAATCTGGGATCTTTAAAATCCGAAACACATTTGAAAATGAAGTATCAATTTATACCTTTCCAAGAGTGTCCCTCTTCTCCTCTTATAAAAGGCCCCCACCTCTACCTCCTTACTCACACCTCTAAAGCCTTTGGCTCTACCAATATCTGATCATTTTTTCTATACAAATCCCTCTACTCATTCTATAAGCCTTAACTTAGGCAGGAATCTCTTCAAGAAACCCTTTTTGTACAAACCAAAGGGAGTTACCCGATTTTAAGATAATGTCTTCACTTGTGTTCTTCAGTTTTATTTTGCTTCTCCAACCCGCTAAACTCTTTTTATTCATTTCTTTTGTAACAAATACAGTATCTAAAATATACTAGGATGTTGTTATAATAAGTATTCGAGATACACTTACACACAACTACATCTAATGGTTAAAAAACATATTGTTTCTGTGGATGGTGAATTTCTACCTCACGAAACGATGATTGTTCAATATTACTTTAACACCTTCAAAGGTGTCCATTAAGATGTCACTATATTTATATATTATATATAATATGTTTATGTTTTCCTTAAGATTCTTAATTTTTCATTTATGGCATACGTTTATGGTTTCCATTATTGGTAAATGCGATATCTTCATTTTAGGATGTGCGGACTACCGCCCCCTCAAAGTGATTGATTCGTTAATAGCGTATGTGGTACGTATAAAGGATAGAATTAGTGATATTATATATGATACCATACTATAATTATAATAATATTTTGTATCATTATGTTTTAATTCAATTAAATATGAAATAGAAATAGATGTAGCGTTCATGCGTACGTACGACTTACTATCTCAATGAATGGTGCATTTCATTTCTTACCCCTAAATGTTATGTAATATTATATATGCATGTATATTATGGATATATATGATATATATGATATCTAAATAATGAATATGATTCTGGATATAATGGATATTTTACCCCATGAACAAACATGTAATTATAAAGAGTTTATTTTTTACTCAAGTAGCAATGATCAAAAAAATGACCATTATTAACTTAAATAATTACATAGTGTTCATAACATGGTAATAAGTGATATAAAAGGAATAATGAACTTGAAAAAAGTTTTTAAGAAAGTATAAATTAAGTCATGTTTATTATTCAGGAGGTTAAAGAACGATCGAGTCAACTCGGACCCGAGGTAAGGGATCCTACCCCTCTCTTTCTTTTTAAGTATACTCTTTTATGTCATTCCTTTTATGCTCATCTTTATCATGATTGGGATTTTATTTTATATTAATATTTCTGTAATTTTTTATGTTCATATGATTAGAGACCATATTTTCTCTCATCAATCCATTTTGGAAGTTTTGAGTGGCGCCATTAGGCTGTTGAATTTTCGTAAGAGATCGAACCTCTCTCTTTCTTTTTAAGTACACTCATTTATGTCACTTATTTTAATCTCATCTTTGTTATGTTGGGGAATGTTCTTTTATATTCCTTTTGCTGTACATTTTATGTTAATATAATGAGATACCCTATTTGATATCATCAATCCATTTTTGCATGTTTTAAGTGGCGTCGTTAGGCTGCCGAGTTTTCGTAAGGGATTTTTCATCTCACTTTTATTCCGTGAGATTTATGCTACATTTTCCAGCATTTCATTTTATTGGTATATTTACTACCCATTTATCTACTATTTGTGTAATACACTTTCTCTTATGATTATTTACATCAATTTTGTATTTTTATTCTTTCATGGGGTGTATGTTTCAAAAGATACCCAAGTCGGTAAGGGAACCATTCACCCTCCTCTTTTTAAAAGACTTCTTTTATTGGGTGTTTTAATTTATATATTGTAATGTTGGGATATGTTATTCTATATCCTTATTGATTTATATTTTATTTCCAAGTGTTGAGATACCCTTTTAATCTTTTATAAACTCATTTTATGATGTTTGAAGTGACGTCGTTAGGCTGTCGAATTTTTGCAAGGGAACTTCTTAACCCAATTTTGATTCTTTGGGATAAAATTGTACTCCTTGAATATGTCGTTATATGAATATGTGTGAATGATCTTTGATTTTTTTACACTTAATATCCACTTATATTTGGTTTATTCGTTTATCACACATAATAATGTAATTGATTTGTCCTTAATCCAAGGATATCGTCTTTGTAAGGGACTTCATCTCAATCTCCATTCATTGAGGCATATTTTGTGTTATATACAACATTATTCTATACGGTGTATAAACCCCTTTGACTTTTACACTTATTAAAAAGGAATCTTTTTTTATACGAAGCATTTTACTAAATGACAAAAGGAATATTTTTTTGTCGTACGTATGCGACGACAATGACTTCTCCACCGTCGTGACCATTATTTGAGTTTTAGATTCCTCTACAAGCCATAACCTAAACATTTTTAAATGAAAAATAAATACCATGTATTACATTTCTTTTATTTTTTTATTGATAATATTTTTCATAATGTTTTATTATATCAATGTGTTATATTGACATCTTGTGATTGAAATATAGAAATGTTATGTTTCCTTTATCCATGTTTTACGTGATACAATTATGTTATGGTTCTTGGGAATTATTATGAAGAGGGGTGGTTCTGTGATAAACTAAGGGGGTTGAGCAAGATATAGATCTCCAATGCATTGGGTAACGCGAAGGAGTTAAACGTTAAGGTTTCTCCAAAGAGATTTAGGGAATATACTGTGATGGGTATTCCAAACAAAACCAAGAGGGTTACTCCCTACGTAAGAATGTTATGAATTCCTCAAGTTACCTTTATGTCTTATGATTTCTATTATTTATTTGATGAGTTATGTTAAATTGATTATGTTTTATGAGTAAAGTATGATTTCATACATGGAATAATGTTTTAATTTCGTACTTTTATATCCCTTATTGAGATTTTTATGCTCACCCCATGTTTTTGAAATGTTTTTCACAGGCCAAGGGAAAGGTACATGATGTGATGATAGGTTCAAGGAAGTGTCATGAAGGAATCCATGTTTTGTTTTAAATATGTTTCTATCGATGGGAAAAATTAGATCTATCTTTTATGTAACTACATTGTTTAAATTTGGAATGTAATTCATGATTTAGGATCTAATTCTCAAAAACTCTAAACCTGAAATGATCCTCCATGTGAATTATTCATTTATTTCATTTATAAGTAATGTTTAAGGTCGGGTCCTTATAATAAGTATCTAAGAAACATAAGAAATATATAAAATAGAGATAGTGTTTGAGATATTCCTAATATGATAAGATGAAGATGTTGGTGTTGCACTATTTTTATAAAACGAAAGATTACAAATTCAATGCATATTAATGTTTGCATTTCTTCCAAATGTCCCCTAGAACATATTCATTCAAATATTGGTGTGCTGGGGAGAAAAAAATAATCCATGGAGATAAGTATTTCATCACATTCATTGATTACTTTACTCGTATTAGTTATTTTATATACATGGTACGTAAATTAGATTCTCTAAAAATGATTAAGAGTTTCAGGAGAAATGAAGAAAAGTAATGTTTATTTTATGTGAATAAGTTGAGAATTGAAAATAGTTGGGATTATAAGAATAAAGAGTTTATAAATTATCTTGAGAAGCATAGAATTAATCATGAGTTTAGTTCACCATACAAAACTCAATAAAACGGGGTTTCTGAAAGAAATAATAATGTTCTGGTGGAAATGGGGAGAACAATGTAACTTGAACATGGTCTCTCTCATTACAATTGGAGACAATCCATGAGTATTGTTTTCTATATTAAAAACATATTTTTTATGTAGGAATTGTTTATATATGACTCCATATGAAATGTTTTATGGAAAAACATCAAGTTTCTAACACTTTAGAGTTTTTGGGAGTTTATTCATTAAAAAAAGAAATGTGGAATCCTTGGAAAAGTTGATCATGTGGAGAAGAATGAATTTTAGTTGGAGTATATTCCAACATCGAAACAACTAGCTTACATTTTCACAAAACCATTACCAGAGGAACCATTTTCTAAATTGAGGTTGAACATGGGTGTCCAACATCCTTCTCATCAAGGATGAGGTGTGTATCTTTTCCCCTTTTATCATCTTACCTTCAGATAGTGTTGATAAATGGTAGAATTTTTTCATAACTATATCCTTAGGGAGAATGAATAAAGGGGATTGTGGGTATGCTTTGATTCTAGTGTGTAATTGTAACAACTATTCTAAATGTTTATTGGAGTGGTTGTAGGAAACAAAATTAGGATGTTTCATGAAATATGAAGAAATGGATAAAGATAAGGAAAAATTATTAGGAATAAGGATTGGAATAAAAATGAGTTTTTTTTGGAGAAGGATGAGGGAAAAAACATAAGAAAAACTAAAGAGGTTTAATAGTCACTACTTTTAAATAACACAGTTTTTCAATAAATAATTCTTGTCCCCTATAATGAGTTAGCTTATATAATCTTAAAAAAAATTACAAGTAATCCATTCCATGATGTTACAAATTTCAATTTTTTATTAATTTTTGCTAAAAACGAAATCCAAAGGGGGGTATTCTTGGGAATAATTAGGATTGAGTTGTTTTTTGGAAGTTAGAAAAGGTTTTTTAAGAGATTTCACTTTTTTCAAAAAGGGTAAATCAATTCACTATTTAAAATGAATTGTATATATAATGATGATTTGTGGATTTGTATTTATAAAATATCATATGTTGTTTGGAGAACATGTGATTCAATATTTATGAAGAAAAGGGGGAGCAAAAGTTTTTTCTATTGTTTACCTGTTTTACTAGAATGATGTACGGTGTCAGATGATTTCAAATTTACAATACTTTTCTTTGAAACTATGATAATGCTAAAGGTGATTGATCACATACAATATATTATAGAATATATGGCCTGTGATGAAATAAATTTTTTATTGAATAAGCTAGATGATATCAAAGCAGCATATGAATTCTTGTCAATGTAGATTTTTTGGTGGCATTGTTTCCCAGTGTTTAAAAAACATTTGAGCCACAAAATTGAGAATTTGTTATTTTGGAAGAGGATGATTTTTATCAAGGGGTTTGTAGAGTGCAATTTGTTGACCATAATGAATATTTCATGGAATGCATAGGTGGTTCACATAGAGGAGAGGTAAATTGGTGAAGGAAGTAATCTGAATAGTAGTGTTATGAAGACCGTGAATCACGGTACATGGACTATATGTGGACCACATAGGTGAAACGTTTCATTGGATGATCATGGTTCGTGGTATTCTAATAGTTCACGAGAGGCTAAAAGTTTGTAGCAAAAGGTGTCATTCTCAAAATGGATATTGTTAGTTTGGATGCTATGATTGAATAGCGGTGGTTTGCAGACAGAGCACAGAAATGGTTCCCATACTAAAATGGTTTGTATGAAAATTATGGTTCACGAGAGAATCTCATTACAAAATGAAAATTGTACCACATTTAAAATTGTGGAAATATCGATTAACAAAATTTTCAGAGTTATTTTCCTATATAATGGATCCTAATCCCTTCATTAAGAGATTTATTTTTATAAGATAACATCTTCAATTCAAGAAAGAATTTGGATAAGTCCATAAGAGTTCACAGGGAAGAATTCCATAAAGGGATGTAATTAATGGAGGAGAGATTCCACATTGGATGAAGTTATTTATGGAAGAAGAAATGGTTTAGGGAATAGGAAGAATCAGTCCATAGTTGAAGAAATTCCCTAGAATTGGATGTGGTACATGGAAGTGGTGTGTGGAAGAGGTACACAGAAGTGGTACGCAGAAGCGGTATGCAGAAGCGGTATGCAGAAGAGGTACGCTGAAGCAGTATGATAAAGTGGTATGCTGAAGTGGTACGCGAAAACGGTATGCAGAATTATTATGCAGAAGTAGTACATGGATGCGGTGGATGGAAGCAGTATGCGAAAGCGGTATGCAGAAGCAGTAAGCAGAAACTGTACATAGTAGCAGTACATAGATGGTGTACACTGAGCATTAACTGTATACGGGGTATTTTTCATCTGTGGATAAGCGGCGATTCATGGTGGAATAATTATGTCTATAAATAATTCACACTATATAATACATGGTGAATAGAAGTAATTTGCAAAGAAGGAAGGGAAGTTCATATAGGAGGTAGGTCAGTTTGCAGAGGGCTAAAGGAAGTTTCTACCTGCTTTTAGGTAAAAAAGAGAATAATTGTTTTGAATGGTTAAATTTCTGAAATATGGTCCAGACGCACCAAAATATTGAATTGCGTAATTTTGTTCCATAAGAATTACACACACTATTGGATTGTTTTCACGGTTCCATAAGTGTATAATGGAACATCCAAATCATTGTATTCCACATCAAAGGATTTTTTTCATGGAGGATTATGTCATATTAGATTGCATCCAACCATAAAAATTATATAGATACTCTTTTTGAGTAGTGAACCTTGTAAATTTTTATGTTCTTGTGGTTTTTTGGTTAATTATGTTCAGTAGGGAAATAAATCTTTTACAAGATTTGATGTTTTTTATAAGTAAGAAAACATAAACGAAAAAGATATTACTTATTTACCCTATATCCCTCTCTGTGATACATGGATCCTAAATGGGAAACATCAAAGATAGTCTCGATTTAAAAGAAATTTACATGATTTAGACACCCAATAAATGATATTCCATAATTTTCCACAATGATTTTTTTCATACTATGTTTTTTTGTTTTAGTAAATGGATGGTACTAGAAGGAACAAAGTTAACATTTAATGTGATAGAAAATGTGGTGATTATTAGAAACCAAATGGGATAATGGCCGAAGTGGAAGATATTGTGACTGTTCTTAAATTTTTATCAATATATATGATTCAAAACTTGCACCTTAACTAACTCTTCATCTTACAAAATAAGAGAAGTAAATATTTTATTGAGAGTCGAGGCTGTTGAAACCACAAATTATAGAATTCCCAATTTGATTCAGGTCTGAAATTTAGAATGATACACCTCAGGAAATATCTTGTTGAAAAGGGAATATGTTTTCTGTATTGAAATTAATTTCATAAAAAAATGAATTAATAATGAGTTTAATGTCACATATGTGGGTAATAGTGGAATTATCCATTCCAATCCCATAATATAAGGGTTAACTCATAGACAAAGGAAGAAAAAATGTCATTCCAATTGCTAAAGTGTATGAGTCAAAGTGTTTATTTACTATGATATGATAATTATGTTTTATAAGTGATATTTCAATGATATTCAAGGTATTTGAATCATGATACATCTATAGAAAAATCTACAATAAATTTTATCAGATTATTTAAAAACATTTGTTGAATGTGAATGATAATAAATAATATTGATTTCGTGTTGATGTAATAATTGAAATTAATAAATATAATTGGATAGTATTAGTGACCTTGAAATTCGTTAGTGATTTTATGATAATATTATTTATTTAATACTTGATTTTTTTTCTATTATTAGATTTACAAAAATAATTCATTGTAATTATTTGAGGAATAAATATATTTTTATATGTTATAAGAATAAATGGTTTCATATGAGTATAACTTGATAATTATGGATGCCATTATAGGAATATAATTTTATGGTTTTTAATAAACATAAAAATATAGATACCTCTGGTTGGGTTTTATGTAATAGAATTTTTATATTATTTAAAACTCTTATTTGGTTTTAGGATGAATAATCTATTAAAAAATAAATAATCATTTGGGTTAGTATATTAATTGATGTTAATTATGTTATGGTCTATTGGATAATCAGATATAGATAAAATCAATTGTTAAAATGAAATTATTTAACATGTTTATATTATTGAATATATTTATGGTCAAGATAAACATTACCATTTAGGTTTGAATAAAAAAAATTTAATGATATTTTGGTGAAGTACATAATATTATTAAATTTTAAAATGATGTTTAGAGTGATTAAGGATATTTTTATGGTACTTCATTAGGTTTCATAATATGTTAACATTAGTATTAAGATATGGTCTAACATGAAATATTATTTAGGATGAAAGAAATTATATTTTGGTAATGTAAGAGAAAAAATAATGAGATTGAAACTTGGGTGAGAACATTATTTAATTATATAGTTTCTAAGGTTAATTGTCATTTACAGTAATTTATTTTTTAAATAATATAAGTTGATCCTTTTATGTTACTATAGAAATTCTGAAACATATTATTTCATTATATGAAGAACTATACATTCTAGATATTATCTTACCTTGTCATGGCCATATAATGTTTTCATATAATTTAATGATAGAAGAAACAACTTGTTATATTTTTGTGAATTATGTGATCTATTAATATTTTATTTAGGTAATTAATTCTAGAAATATATTTTTTAAATAATCAATATTTGGAGAATAGTTGGGATTGTGGTGTAAATTTTTAACAAAATGAAATTAAACATCTCACATAAGTATATTCTTTTATATTAATTTTACATATAGAAATTTAATTCATGAAATCAAGGAAAAGGATCTTGATTCTATAAATTTAATCTTTTTATAATCATTTTTTATGAATTTGTGATCTTTTCACCCATAAATCTTTTTGATTTCGTGGTTGATAATATTCTCCTAAATATGTTCACTATATGTCTTTATTATTTCTTGGTTGTTATTATTTTTTTCAATGTAAATATTTTATCTTCATAGCAATTTAATCTTTATCTAGGAACCTAAATAGATGATATTTTAGGTAACCAATATGTTTCATACTTTACATTGTTAAATGATGATTTATTATCACCCTTTATGATGTTGGTATTCAAAATAGGTTGAACCATTAACAACTGAGATCAAATTTATTAGGTGAAATTTATTTAATGGTCTACAATGGATCACTCTATAATTTTTAAATATATTTATATTTAAATTTATTTAATTTTATTAGTAATCTTTATTACTCGAAACACAGTGTTTAAACGAACCATGATATGCTATTATAGTATTATTATTTAAATGAGACAATTATAACCAATAAAATAAAATTAATATTATAAATATGAATATCAACATTAAAAAAATATTTATAAAGGTTCTATGTAAAGTATTTATCAATAATAAATAAGTAGATATTTTTTATTAAAATCATATTAAACATCAAAATGTCATTTTCTTCATAAATGGTTTTATTTTTCATTTATTGTTTATTAATTTAAGTAATTACTTCCCACTATATATATTTTTTTATTTAATGATAATTAATTTTTAAATCTCTATATCAAAATTATTGTTGTGTGAAATTTTTGTACTTTTCTTAAATGATTTATTTTATACTGAATAATGAAAATACTGATTTTCATTGAAAACTATTTTTTCATAGATTTAAGGATTCCTATAGTAAAATATTTATATAAAACTTACCTTTCTCAAAGAATATTCAATTTACCTTTTGGAAAACAATTATTTCTTATTTATGTTTTAATTTTAAAATATTACTTATAAAATTGAATGTTTTTCATGTATTTTACCTTTCCTTTTTTGAAAACATTATGAACTTTTATTGTTTCCATTAAAAACAATTCTTTTAAAAAGTATATTTTCTAAAGTATTTTCAATGTCCAATTGTTAATATTATTTCAATTTTCAATTATTAAAAATTCATTTTAAAAGTAAATTTTCTCAAATCAATTTCACAATCCCATTTTTAAAACATTATGACTTGTCAAGATTCCATTTTTAATGATTCTTTTTAAAAGTTAAATTTTACAACTTTTTTTAAAATTATCCTTTTTAAAACATTATATAAATTCAAAGATATTTCATTTGAATCATTTTAAAATAAGGATTATAAAAATTATTCTCTTCCCGTCGATAGAATGTGTATTCAAAATTAAAATAAAAATAATCACTTATAAACATGTTTAAAATTTTTTGTGAAAAAAATATTTAAAATTATATTTTTCCTCTAATGATTATCCCTCATGAAGTTATGTATGATTATCCTATATATTTTGTTATGTCATAATTCTTCTGGTAAATGATATTTTAATGTCCATGATTTCTTAAGTCTATGTTATCTTAGAATGCATTCTTTTTCCATGGTTTGTTTATGGTATGTTTGTGATTTATTTTAACTAGCATACAAATGTATAGATAATGATGAGTTAGTTACTAAATAACTCACTAGTTAATTGGATTAAAATGTTATTTGGTTAGATATTCATTCATAGACATAATTAGTTTGTTCACACATGTGTGGGTATGATGGGTTTTCTCACATTTCATGCGTGGACATTGTGATATAGTTCATATATGCATAGAAATAATTATTTTTCTTGTATTGGTTATCCTATGATTATAGTTTTTCAACAATTCCAATTTCTTAAACATGTTATTCCAAACTTTCTTGATTCATTATATTTCAATTAAATTTCATTTTGTAACTATTATGCTATTTTTTTAAATGTTTCACACTTTTATATCAGGACCAGATATTATATTACTAAAAAAATTGGTTTTGATCTATGTAATACCATTTATACTTCCCTAAAAATCATGTTCTGATATTATGTTTTGATAATATATTTTCTCATTATAATCCTTGGCCATATAATGTTTTATTATGAAATATATGCCTCACTCATGTTATCCTTAATGTTATGATATGTTTTTCCTTACATTGTGTTTCATCTCATAAATTTATTATGTATGAAATTCCTAAGTTAGGAAGATTATTATATATTATTAGACATCTATAAAGGGGTATATATTATCAAATTTATGGGGAAATGATTGAGTGTTTTATAGAATTATATGATTTTGAAGATAAATTCCAAGACAATAAACATAAAATTCATTGGTTTAACAGACTATTTGTTAGATTAATTATTTAACTCATGGGATTATTTTCATATTTATGTTTGGCGTTTCATTGGTCACTTTAGTTTGAATTAGATCAGGGTTTAGTTCTTTTATAATTACTTTAGTTACTGTTGGTATTACAATTATAGAAATATATTAAAAACTATAGAGATGAGCCTATGTATTAGATGATATCCTAAAACACTCGTTATGTCATTTGTAGATGGTTTTACACAGGATTTTATCACTGTTTAGAAACTAGATGTTTTTAGCACTCAATCAAACATTAGTAACAGTACTATCCACTAAAAAAGATGATTTGGTTTTAAGTCGATCATTATATGGTGTATGAGAAAGTATCCTAACAACAAAATTTATTTGATATTCCTGGGTATATGCTTTGGTTTATGATATTTTATATACAAATATCTATAAATTATTTATTTACATGTCAATTTGTTTGATTATGTTTTGAAGAGAAATTTAACCCATTTGAATGCACTCTATGTCAATCTATTGTTCATATAGATTGAACTAAAGAAACTATGAGACAAGATTATCATGTAAAATAGACATAGATTTAATGGTTGAAATTTATTTTATGACTATAGTAAATTCCATATATTGTAAATTCTTATTCACTCATATCAATCATTTTATATTTAGTAATGGTTATAATTATAATGAACAATGGATGTAAAGGATAATGATTTTATTATCTGAATGAACAATATACAAAAAAATGAGGTTTAGAATCAGTAATCTTATGATTATTCAAAATCGGATATCACAGATTATGATTAACAATGTGATCATATTAGAATTCCCAATCACACCAAAGAATAAAATTATTGAGTCTCATGAAAGCTAAAGTGATAAAGATGATGAAGGAAAAATGATGAATTTGCTATATACCAAAAAAATTAAGAAGCACTAAACAAAATTTTATAATGGGATGGAAGATTATTTTAATTTGGGATAGGCATTTATCCAACATCAAACTATAATAGGAAAATTAAGTGCTTAGTTATCATGATGGGAGTGTAAAACATGAATCCAATGGAACTACTAATGGTGTAGTGAATTTATTGTGGATATCATGGACATTAAAAAATTTGGTATCAGGAATATAAAGAATATATGAATAATTTTCATGAATGACCACCACAATTGAGGGAATATGGTGAAGCATATTTAATGACTTATGATAAGGTGTATTGTAATAACTAATACTCATCTTTGTAATTTTGGATATCATATCTTTATTCTATCCACTATAGGTTTCCTATTTATCTCTATGTGTACCACTATGATCATTTTTTACCAAAAAATATATATTGTTTCATGATGTTTGGTTTCTAAAATATATCTTTATGAGAATAAAAATACTTGTATATTTCCTATACATTAATTTTATTTAATTTATTATCTAATAAAACATAGAATCCATAATCATGGAAAATGGGTACCTTAACCACAACATCCCCCTTTATTGGAAAAATTATTTGGGGTTGAGACAATAACATAAACCCTATATGAAGAGATATTAATATAATTAAAATAACACTCAATAAAATTATATCATCTTTATCACCATCCATCAATGAACCATCACAGTGTATAGACCCAAATGTTCATAGATATGTTTAATACACTATTAAAATTTTAGAGGTAGAATCAAACCCTCTATTACCATTGGTAAATAATCATAACCCGGTTGTCAATAAAAAATAGGGGATAACACCTAGAGATCCTGTAGTTATAATTAAATTATAAATAATGTTCGATACAAGAGAACAGGAAAGCCATTGAAATATCTGTGTGTAATATTTCGTCCCATGGAAGACCATATTATGACATATAAAATTCAACTTAAATTTTACAAGGAAAGGAATCCATCAACCGCCATCCTTTAGCTTAGTTTTTTTATAGAGCGAGAAATACAAGGACTAATTCAACAAATAGTAAATGATATATGTGATAATATATTGAATCTAGCGTCATGGGGGAGGAATAAAATCAATAGGATAATTTTAGTTCATTAGACACAGACAATCCATAAAGGGATGAGAGGGGTATGAACTTGTATCTAAACAATCGTTATATGAATGATTAGAAATCTTAACTAAAATCATTATTTAACCTTAAAATTATATTATCAAAACAACATTTTGGAACCAAGGGGGTATGAAATATGTGTTCTTTCAGTTTCTCTATTGTAAACATATAGAATCATATTTCACGCTACATACCATATTTTTATAATCTATCATTGTTGGTCTAAACTATGGATCATGGAAAATTATAATATGTATTAATAAGAGTACTTAGGAGTTTTTTATCTCAAATACATAGGAATAAAAAATTTATTTTGATTATTCTTATTATAATTGAATGGATGTGATTAATACATCATTAAAAATTTATATACATAGTCATATTATAGATACCCTAAAATAAATTCTTCAGTAATTAATTGTTAAAATTTTGTAGTTGTTATTTATTTAAGGAGTGATAATATGAAGACCAAATATTTTAATAAATATTCTCATTAAATAAATATTATATTAATAATATTACTCACATACAAACCCAAATTGAAATAAAAAAACCTTCATATATTTTGAATATTAAATATGATCATCAAAATTTATCCATTAAATTATCTTATATAAATTGATGTAACCATACTATAAAAATTTGATGAAAGTATGATGAAATGGAATCTAGAAGTGAAAGTATTACATATGAATCCAATTTAAACAAAATTTGAAGATATGTGTCTTTTCTAGGGTTTTCCCTTAACCAAGAAATAGAAAAACTCAGTACATTACGGTTTGAGAAAAAACATACAGGAGAATATTAAGATGAGAGTGATTTAAAAAAGTTCTATGCTAAGTTAAATATCCACAAAAATTGAAAAATAGCATATCTAGTGACTACGTCTTATGTGGAGAACAAAATGGTCTATGTATAAATTCAGATAATATCAAAATGAAAAAAAAACAAATATTTATATATCATGAATTTATATACTCTTTAAATATTAATATTTTCAAAATTTATATAATGATTTTTTTTGAATTATAAATATTATTTCATGGAAAAATTTAATATTAATTGAATAATAATAATATAAATTATTACTAGTTAATTAATAATTTTTAAAACATTATTAGTTCTTATAAAAAAAATTTGTTTTCCTAAAAAAACATTTGTTTCTAATATTTTATTTTTTTTAATTAAAAATAAAATGTGAAGATTTTATGATTTTAATATAAAAAATTTAAAATTGTTTTATGATTTATCATAGTCCTGTTATCTTAGTGTGAATTTTTTGAAATTTTTTGGAAACAAAAAAATTTATAGGGGAGTTGTGAAAATATAAATTTTAATAATTCTATCACTTTTATAAAAAACATATTTAATTATATGAATACATTTAATGTTTTTGGAACCTTTTCCTAAAAAAATATATATTTTAAATTATATTAAATCATTTTAAATTATGATTTCAAATTTAAAATCACCTATTCAACATTTTTAAAACAAATGTACCATTTAAATAAAAATAGTTTTTCAATAATTTAATTAAATTAATTATTAAAAGTTGAAATGAAGTATTTAATTTAACATTTTATTAAATATATAACCTTTTAAGTATACTAATTAATTAAATTTAAATATATTTAATGAAATTTTAAATTTTATACTCATAATAAATATATTTTTATATTTAAAAAATACTTTTTCAAAAAATCAATTTTAGTGCATTACACGCGCAGCTGCTAAAATTAATATTACACAAAAATAAAATTATTTCATGATGAATGGAACTTGATATATATAATCAGGGTTTACCCATTATCTAATATGTTTCATTACTGTTTTATTCATGAATAACCAATAACTGATTTTAAAACCAATTAACATTGTGAAAACAAAACTGTAAATTTAGTATTCATAGAGCCAAGGTGAATAAATTGTATAAAAAAATTCATTTTTATTGGAAAAAGTTTGGATAAAAATTATATTCCCCACTACAATATTTATCAATTTTTAGACACTTTTTTATAGAGACTTCAAATTATTGAATAGCTTTTGGTATTCACAAAAGTAACACTCCTTTTCACATATAAATGGGGCACTCCTATCTTCACTTCACCCAAAAAAAATCCATAACATTAGGTACATAATATACATAAATATTTCCTTTATTATATTCACCACATTAAATAGGTTTTTTATTCATAATATTTTACCCCTTGAAGGTCTAATCCTCTTAGAAATGATGAAAATCCAAGAAGTGAGGTATATGTTAATAAACAAGCCCTTATTTTTATATTTCCTTATATGATTTTATTCTTCCTTAGGTATAATTTAAAAATATTAAAATAAAAAAATAATTATAATAAATATACTGGATTTTAATATTAATTATTTTAAATTCATTAACAACCCTCCAATTTTAACATTAATAAAAATGAAGGCGTGAACTGTGTGTTATACGAACTACTACCTCCATGATGATGTGTTTTTTTGGTTTTATATCAACACCATTGACTAATGGAACTAATAGGGAATTTAATATATAAATCTATATTAGTGATATATTTTATATTCTAAAATTATAATCTTTATTACATATTTTCCCCAATAATTTGAAAACAAAATCATCAACCATGTCTATGTATGGACCAATACCTCCATGGGATGGTTGATTTGAATTATTTATTTAATCACCAACTTAAGTTTATGGTAATGAATATAGATTTACTATTTAAATTTATTTTTATGATATAATTATCTTTACATTAGGACATATTTTATATCTAATTAATGACATCATCAGTGAAAAATTACTATCAATTTAATCCTATAAAACAAATGTATAAATAGGAAAATAATTCATTCATGTGACATAATATTTTTATATTTATTAATTAATACCAAATAATTCATAAATATTATATATCACACTAATAAATTTTAAAAAAAATCATTATTCTACTAGTGTAATTATATGACAAATAAATCACCACATACCATTAATAATAATTGTCTGCTCGTCATTTTGTCGGTTGGACCATCGACTTGAACAGCGCTATGAAATTATATCATGGATGGTGATGAAAACATAATTTCTATTATTATATGATATAATTATTTAAATAAATATTTTTTTGGTTCTATAATGTATACATCATTATATATCTCATTATATAATAAAACAACAGTTTGTGCTTTGAAAATTGTCGAACAATATTCGTTGTCAATATCAACTTCTAGGATATTGAATAAATTAATCCATAAAGAAAATTTAAAAATTATATATCATAATTATTCTTCTGTTATATTGAAATTATGGAACAATAAATTATTACCATTTGTGGATGAATGGCTATTGTTGCCTCTCCTGTGAAACATATATGAAAGTAAAAAACTACAAAAACTCGATATGGAAAAAATAGCCATAATATAACTAATAAACCTATAGAAAATTATTATAATGTAAATGTATAAAAAAATAAGCTGTGAATGTATTTATGAAATTGTAAATTAATATAGTTATTTCCTTTTAGGTGTAGTCTAAACACATATGAGTATGTAAGGATAAAACGTAAGGGCTTTTTTGACATTTGTTTGAATCCCATAGGAATTATTTATATTATACACAATATTTCCAAATCAATGGTATAAATATTTTAATAATAAAATTATTATCTAGATTATATAATATAATATAATATTAAAAGTTCTTTTAAATGTTATACCTCTAATAGATTTTTTAGTCTAGTTTTATAAATGTTTAAAATTATTTTCATGTCATAAATCCTTTTCTGATGTTGTAATCACTATCCTCTACTATAATATTTCAAGGATTATATATTATAAACTATGATGATGTTATAGTTTATTTGTAAATTAATTTTGGGGAAAATATTGATCCATTCTAATGTATTTTTCCCTGATGACTCCATTATTTCATTAAAATTCTTTTTTGATAAGAATAATTTTCCTATCATATAATATATATTTATTCAATATAAATATTTTAATCTACATAAATTGTATCCTTTACTTAGTGAAAAGTGAAATTATTTTTATCTCAATTGATCCTTTTTTACCCTTTATTCATTCTAAAGCAATTTATTCATTGTCTTTTTGATAATGTGGGTTTTCGAGATGGTTATTTAAAAATATTCAAATGGTTATTCCATCGTTTAAAAATAAATTTTTTTTATCTACTCCCCATTTTATTTTTATACCCTTGGTGTCATTATCAAGGATTTGTTACTAATTATTATTTTTAGAATTAATTATTTCAAAGTATTTTAGATTCTACTTTATAAAACCTTATGTCATTTTCATGTTACAATTATTAATGGTTGTTTTTAAAATAAAAAATTTTCACATTATCTTCACTTTCCCTTTAAAAATATTTATGTATTTTTCATGTTTCCACTATTAAATATTATTTTTAAATGCAATTGTTTTCAAATTATTTTCACTATTAAATTTTTAAAAAATTAATTCTTTTTTATGTTTTTATTATAAATAATTCATTTAGGAAAAAAAATTTCATTATATCTTAACATTAATAATTTTAAAACATTAGGAAATTTTTAATATTTAATTAATAAATATTATTTTTAAAATAAAATGTTATCAAATTATTTTCTCTTTCCCTTTTGGAAAATTTTATTTCCTTTCATTTTTTTTATTAAATATTATTTTCAGAAGTATTGGTTTTCAAACTATTTTTTCATCCCCTGTATTAAACAATATGTTTTTTCAAGGATATTTCATATATTTTTTTATAATTAGGTTTGAAAACGTATTATCTATCCCTTATACAATATTTTATTTTTAAAATAATTTAAAATTTTCCAAATATAAAAATTTGTAATAGTTTTTGTGAAAACTTTTATATTTTCCCTTCTAAATTTTCTACATTGTTTATCACTCATGAATTTATAGTTTTATCATCTACTTTATATTATTTTTTATGAATACTTTTAGAAATTATACTTTTATATCCATTATTTATTTATTAATGGTTATGTCAAAACCTATTCCTTTTCAATGGGGTTAATAAAATAAATTCCTGATTGATTTTTAATGGAAGTTATCAATTTACATGGTGATGGGTGGGGTCTAATAAAAAATATAATATCAATATATTAATATTATATTTAATTATATTTCTAGTTGTGGAAATGATGAGTATTTTCACACCAGAAAAGGCATGATAAGTTTTCTCACATTTCAGCCAAGGTCATAATAAGTTTTTGACATAGGTATATGAATAATGAGTTTGATCACACAAGTGATATGATTCTTAAGGTTGTGCCTCATTGAAAAGTTACTAAAAAATTTATTTTAAATTATCCTACTGAGTTTTATTTCCATGAAATCACAAGGCTTCATTATTATAACTTATTTGAAAAATATTTGACTTTTTTATGTCATGATCGCATGTTTTATTAATATTAAGAATTATTTTTAGCCATTTAATATTTTTTATTATTTTTTAATGATATTTTCAAGATCATATGTTTCTTTAAAACATTTATGATTAATATATTTGGTATTATAATATTTTTTTTATTATATTTATATCTCTCTTATACTATCCTTCATTTTTTATATGTTTTTTACTTACTGATCATCTAACATCACTACTTTATTCTATTTCCAATCACTATGATATGTAGAGTATTATATGTGGTGAGATATCTTCAAAAGGGTGTATAGGTAAAAAGTTGTGGAAAAAAATCCAGGTGTAATAAAATTTAATTTTAGTGTATATAATCTCCATGACATATGACCTTTATATCTTTGCATTGTGTGATTATTTTTATACATATTATTTAAATCATGAGATTATCAAGTAATTTATGTTATATTTAGAATAGGTAGATTTAATCTATATCATAGTAAGGATTGGTTATTTAACATGATTATTTATAATACATTTGGTATTATGTTTATATAACCATAGTAAAAATAATTGAGATTAGCCTTAATATTGGATGATATCTTAAAATATTGGTAATATCTTGAGTAGATGGTTTTCCTAAGAAATTAATCCCTTCCTTGATACTATAAGTGGATGTAGGATTCGAAACATAGGTACCTTGGACTAATATCCCAAAAAATAGAGCATTGTATATTGGCTCGATCATCCCTCAATTCATGAAAAGGAGTCCTAACTGTACACTTAGTAAACTCATGATTGGGTCGGTTTGACCACCTACGTGAACAATGATATGAAATGTTAACACAGATGATGAAAAACACATTATTTATGTTAAGATATGACATAAATATGTTGATAGATATATTTTCTAGTTATGGAATGGATAAAAAATATTTAACTCGCAAATTATGAAAACACCCTTCGTATTTTATAAATCATTGAAAATGTTTTGCTGCCAATTTCTACTTCAGAATAATGAATAATTTAATCATGAATGGAAATTTAAACATGGTAAATCATTATAATTCATACATTATAGTAACATTTTTTAAATATTAAGGATGAACCTGGGAAAAAGAATGAATATATATACTACTACAACGAAAATTATATAAACAAACAAAACTCTATACACCTGATGTGGGAAAATATGAAAAACTAACTAATATACATGTTGATAATGAATATGTATGGGAATTATAATGTTTTTTCATTTTATAATAATAGTTCTTAAATACATATATTAATATATTTTTATTTTTTACAAGAGGATAGTGTGAATCTGAAAAAACAATGAAACTAGGTAAGGGTTTCTTTCTCTCAAATTTGGATCCCTTAATAGATTTCTAAGCTATAGACCACGTTTCCTTTTCAACTATTAAATAATTCACTAATGAAATTTTGTATCAATATTATCTTATATATGATGATATTCAATGTAATACCTAACTTTAAAACTCTCATTGGATTTTTATTTAATTGATAAAAAGGTTGTAATGGGGTTTTGTGAATCAAATCATTTTCATGGGTCATAAACCCACATTGTTTACAATAATATTTAAATATTAATATATTATAATATATAAATATGTTATGTTTAATTAAATCATTATTTTCTTGGTAATTCATGATCCAACACAATATTATTCCTCCTTAATGATTATTCTATTTAATTAAAATGCATTTTTGTCAAAAATAATTCGTATTTATTTTCAAGGATTTTTCATCAATATCCGTGATTTTATATCCCATAAATGTTCTCATTTTCCTAGTGTAAACTCAAATTTTTTATTATCCTAAATTATCATTTTATTCCCCTATATTTATTTAAAATAAATATTAATCATCCATATAATGATGCGGGTTTTCAAAAAGGTTATTTGAAAACATTGAAATGTATTTTCCCTCTTTTCAATATAATTGCTTCAATCATCCACTCCAAAATTTCATTTGATAAATTTTTTCTTTTTTCAAGGTTCCCTTATTAATGATTATTTTTAAAATTAAATGTTTCAATTTATTTCACATTATAATTTTTAAAATTTTAGTCATTTTTTGGTTTCCATAATTAATAATTCTTATTCAATGAAAATGTTTTCTGATTATTTTCACATTCTCTTTAGAAATCATTATATCTTTCTCAAGTATCCATTATTAATGATTATTTAAAAAATTAAATTTTTTAAAATCAATTTTTCATTCACTTTTTGAGTATTTTTCATGTTTTAATAATTAATGATTCTTATTAAAATTAAATGTTTTAAATGTATTTTAAATTTCTATTTTTGAAAAAAATATTTATTTTTTTTTTGATTTTTATTATTAAATATTCTTTCCAAAGTAACATTTTTCAATGTTTTCTGGAATATCCTTTTTCAATCCTAATTTAATTTTCAAGATATTTAACATGTATAGTGTTATAATATTGTTTCTAAAATGTATTCTCTCAACCCTCCTTATAATATTCTTTAAAATTAATCTATACTTCATCATTTATAACATTATTTAAATGATTTTTCTTAAACATTTTTATTTTAAATTATTTTTTCCTTACAAGGTTTTTATATCATTACGTTATATTCTGATCAACCTATATGTGTTTTTATTTTATGATTCATTTGGAAAATTAGGTTTTGATATCCATGTTTATGTAAGTCAATGTTATGTGAGAACCCATTATTTTTCTAGAGGGTCATTAAGATATGATTATGATTCAATTTATGTGTAACATATATATACAGATGAGGATAGGAATGGTCTATTATCTGCCACTAATTCATTACTTAATGATTATATATCATATGCTTATTATGAATATACATAATGAATTTCTCACATTTTTTTCGGCATGGTGGGTTTTCTCACATATCAATTGTGAACAAATTGTATATATTAAAATAAGTATGTGTGTAATTAGTTTTTTCACATTGTATTTCCAATACTTATGGTTGTTCCACACTTTCACGTTCTTTATCATGTTATTCCAAATTTTAATCTAGAATGTTTTTCCATAAAATTCTTAATTTTCTGGATTATTCCTTATTTCTAAAACATTACATGCTTTAATGACTTGGTCAGACATTATTTGACTGTTGAGATGTTTTTTTTGAAACATTTTATATATTTTACGCATAATGATTTTTTATTAGATTTTATTTATTTAACATGTTTTATGATTAACTTATATAGTCCTATAATCTTTTACGATGATATTGTGTCACTCCCATGTTATCGTTTATGATATTATATTTTTTCTCCCTTAATGAGTGTTTATTCTCACCCATTTATTATATTTAAAATCCTTAGTTTATTAAGGTGATTACATCATGATATATATCTATAAAAGTTACTAGAAGATCATGTATATAGATATTAGTTATTAGGTGTTATGAATTATGTTTTTTATATAGTTAATTTCCAAGATAGTAAACCGTTCGGTTTTGGGTTATGGGACTTTTGTGAGATGAATTATTTAAATCAAAAGATTATTGTACTATTAATATTATGTTTTTCATGGGTTACGTATATTGTGATATCTTGTAATGTTATTTAAGTATTTCTCTTATTATCTATCATGTTTACAATTTAACCCTATGATATTGTTTCCTGTACTAAGTGTATGATCACACCACATTATTATGTTTTTATTCCCATTGATATGAAGATGATTATATAAAGTGATACATATATGAAAGGGTATATATGAGAAATATTATTGATGAATGTTCACTATTATAGTAAACTGTATTTTTTTAACTATCTTAGTTAATGTAAACATTTTAGTCCTTCAGTTTATAACTATTTATTTGATGTAACAATAAAAACATTGTATCAATGTATTATTTATGTATATTTATCTTAGTAATATTTTGTTTTTTCATATGGACTTTTAAATAATGTTCTTATCATAAAAAATTACTTTATACGAAGTTGTAAGCTTTTCTAGAGAAGGTTTTAAAATTATCCTAAACCATGCATTACACGTGTGATCACCACCTAGAAACTTCAAACCGCGACACGATTTCTTATAACTGCTCTCCAACTGTGAACCATCCCAAACACTTCATAAACCATCCAAATGGACCCCAAAAGTGTTGGAATAAAATTTCGCAAAGGTATAGTTCATATGTACTCGAATGTGACATTGGTGTGTGAAATGTTTTCCAATAATTTCACTCTATACGTTCATAAGTAAATTTAAAGAAGGTTGACTCTTGAAAAACTATGCTCACTCATCCCTTATTATTTATTCATGTTCCCAATTCACATTATAATACATTCCAAATTTCAATTGAACTTACAATAATGGAATAGGCTTCCACTCAATGATTGTTTGATGAAAATCAACAACGAAAAGAGGCTACTCATTAATAGATAAATCCATTTCAGAATCAACCTCCACCCAACTCATAAAGTGATATAGTGTTGGATGATATTTCTTATCATGATAAACAGGGAATAAATTATTAATCTAATTAAAATTATATGGTAAATTAAAATGATATTCTACCATATGAATCTACTCAATGATTTCAAATGAACCAATTTATCATGGATCCAACATTCATTGCATTAATAGTTGTAGAGGTCCCGACCAATGTTATACATTCATGATGACACGTTCACTGAATATGATCTCCAATGGTCAATGTCGATGATCCACATAAGATTATATATTGAATATGAGATGTAACCAACCTTATACATAAGTCCTAGAACATTTTCTATGTCTTCATATTGCTACTTGGAACTATCAAGGATGTTCCATCCACCACAACCACCAATGGGTTTATTTGAAATGTTTTCTATATAAATATTTCAAGGGTTCCATTTGGATTAATTCTTTTTTAACTATAATAATACGTAAAATCATGAATCCCCATATGGAAGTCCAAATATCAAATAGTTTCTTGGATGCAAGAACAAATAATATCCTCCTGAATCTAAAAATCTCACACCATCTATCCATCTATTTAGGACTGATAAGTTATGATCATCCTAAACTCAGATCACATAAACTATGGGAGTATCTAGAATAGAGAGGTAAAATAATGTCCTCTTCCAAATATAATGGCTTATAGAACTCTTTGTGACATTATAAATACTTGAACATATAACTTTCTAAAATCTTTAGCTCTGGTGGGGTCTTAATTAGAGCTATGTGAGTAAAAATGGTGAGTGGGTCATTGAAAACACACGTATAATTCCTCTATTAGGTTTTTTATGGTAGTATACTAATAATATGTATAGTATCTTAATCCCATTTACACATTGAAACAGAGATATGTTGATGTTACCTAACTGTTCATTGGTGTTCTATCATGATTTTTTAATAAGTATATAAATGAGACATAATGTTGGCTATATATAATCTCGAACTAGACCACCTAAACCAATACATCAAATTATAGTAAATATTTGTAGTACCAAGATGAACAACAAGGTAAGAGTAATTTCATGCCTCTAACATGGTAAATCCTACTAAATTTTTAACTACCCACCAATTCCTAAAAAATTAACACCATCTAGGGAGGGAAAAACTCATGGATTGTCTACACATCTTTTAAAGAATCCTTGATTCTTTAGAATTAATTTTATTGTATTTTCTCTTAGGAAACCCACTAATGGAGAGATGATGTCTACAAAATTCTTCCCAAAAAAATATAATTCTTTTTACTTATGTATCCATGTTACTTATAAGAAACATACTCATGAGAATCCACTCCTCATTGTATTCATCAATAGAATAATAATGAGACACTATAATGAGAGAATATAGATGAAAATTATCATTTCATGATGTATAGATTATATCAAAGTCAAATGAATAATCAAACTCCATCCATCATGTTTTCATGAGTTTTAGGTCTTTCTATGACATAAGGTAACTCAAACTCTTATGATCTGAGTAAATTATTATCCTTTCTAAAAAAGGTAGTGCCTCTAGCACTTTATGGTGTTCATAACCACTGGATGTCCTTAATAATGGGTATATTAATTAATATAATGTTTTTAAAGTTGAAGAGAACAATATTCCACTATATGATATTCCTATATAACAACAAAACCCAAAACATCACAAAATATAACAAAATGAACCACATAGACATGACTAATTTTTATTAATGTTAAGAATGGTTATGGGGTAAGATATTGATTCGACTATTCAAAATAATTCTTACACTTTTATTATTATATGATATTTACCCCATTTTGGGTAAGAGTGTTAAATAGTTATTCATGATTATAAAAATCCTTTACAAAAATCTTGGTGTATCCTAGAAAGCCAATAAACATCAAATCTCAATGACATTTCAAGTATCCTCCAATGAAATAATGATCTCACCTTCTACCTATCAACTGAGATTCCACTTTTTGATACCAAAAGTCCCTATAACATAACTTCATGGATCTATAAATTAAATTTCTATAACATTTAATAAATATAAAATTCTTTCAGGATTCCCAAAAAACCCCTTTCATTAAACTTATTCTCTTCCCTAGTTCTCTTATAGACCATATTGATATGAAGAAATACAACAATGATGGAAAAATAGTATCAGTAAAATATCTAGTTTATCATAACCATGAAAACATTAGGATCATTAAACAATCCAAGACACATAAAAATATATTCAAAATGGAAATGCATACATATAAAATATATCTTAGGGATGTTTGATTCCTTTAATATAAGTCGGTGATATCCCAATCGAAGGTCAATTTCTTTGAACCACTTTTTATACTTATAATGATAAATTAAATCATTGATATGTTAAAAATGATACTTATTGATGATATTCACATGATTATTCTTCTAATAAAATTTACTTATCCAATAATTCAATCATACATTTTGGAAAATTTTATTAGGGTTGTTGAAGATGACACCCTCAAAATGATAAAACCCCTTACATATAAAATCATCAAACTATTTCAACAACTACATTAAATAGATTAGTTTCATTTGGGGAGAATAACTAGATATAGGTTGTGTTCATGGAATTTTATCTATCAAGAACTCCACTTACCAATCCAAATGTAGAAATGAAATGATACCTTGAAATACTTCCTAAAATTTAATGTCCATCATATAATGTTCACATATGAAAGGTTCCTTATAAAATTTAACTATAAAATATGATATAAATTTTTCAAAATCTAACAATAATTTCGCTACTCCCCCTGACCTCATATCCCATCCCCCATAAAATATATGAAAACTCCCATCAGGGTCTATAAAGGAATACCACTAAAATAAACAACTTATCAAATCATTAAGGGAAACAAACTATTCCAATATAAGGATAATACAAAACAGTACAATAAAGATAAAAATACTATAAAAAATAAAATCATATATATATATATATAAGGTGTATGAAGGGCATAAAATTAATCGTTCTTTGTTCTTTCCAATAGGTGTTTTTAGTTCAATAACAAAAGAAATTAGCTCTGTTAAGAGATTTAGGAATTCATGAAACAGGTCTATATAAAATATTTAGAGTCACCTATATATAACAATGTAAATGAAATACATTATGTGGTGAAAATAGTTTCTCTCATGGTTTAAGGACCTATCATGACTTCTCCTAGTGCATTAACATAATAAGAATCACCTTTTCTATAATAATGTTCCCCATAACCTCCTATGTGCCTCCCCTTACACAATAGGCTTCTCACAAGAATAAAAGGACTAAATAGAGTAGTGGGATGATTGTGCCGTTTTTCTCAATATACATACATTACACCAATATATAAATCAAAATAATGAATTAAACCTAAAAATTAAATCTAAAAAATATATGTTCTATATAAAATAGAAAACAATACATAAATAATAAATCAAATGACCCCTAATGGAGCATGCTAACCAATGTATAAAGACAAAATAAAATACATAATCACAATTTATAAATAGACTATTTTCCATCTCGGCATCACCATCTTCCACCAAAATCCACCTTCACTACTATTTGATTTTTCTCCCTTACAAATAGTTGGATAACTAGTCATAAAATCAATATGCCCACCAAGATACAAATTATGGGTAAGAATAATCCTAATAGGAGACCACTAACATGTCCATAACAAGAGTTAATAATATAAAAAATTGTATTTCATGGCAATAATGTAAATTCATAATTAAAAAAATATGTGTTGTGTCATCAGGTGTTAACTATTCTTACATGAACCCTGACTCTACCGACTTTAGCACAAAATCAGATGAGTTGTCTGGAGTAGTGATTGCATTCTTTTAGATCATGAAAACGTCTACATTTCAACTCAAAATAGCCATCCTATAATATAATATCCATTTAATATATTATAAAGAAAAACTATAGGATTTCTATTAATGGATATTCATGGTTTCTATATGTCAACAAATTCATTCCTCCATTGTATGCCACATTATCACTTTTCGTCCCAAAATCGTACTCTAGGTAAATCCATGTCGATGCTTTCCAATCCAATATATACCTATGGATAAGCCACATTATTGAAATTTATATCTTAACTACAAATGAAAACCCTCTAACCACAATGGAAGAAATGAACCTATATAGGGACACCTAGTCCAATTAGACCTACCTAGTAACTTGTAACCAGTTACAATAATACCATACATGCACCTTTATAGAATCCATATTGAAGAATGTAATAATAATTTTAGGTCAAGAATGGATCATGGCCACACATACACACACATGATACTCATAATAAGAAAGTGTATCATAGACTGCACACCCACCATCATGAAAATCATATCACATAAGGGTACTATTGAATATAAAAACCCGTATGTTTATCATACAATACAATATATTAAAAATACCTTTAATCGTATGGACATCCTATCTCTATAGTATGGATTCAAAAATATAATAATTTACACTGAGATCTTGAATATTCACCAAATATCACTTAAACCATCCCCAATTTATCTCCAGAGTATTATAGAATTATGATCAAAGAATATGAATGTGATAAGTTCAATAATATAATTAGACTTGCCCTCTAATAATCACCAGGACTATTCGATCTAAATACAACCAATAGATAGAAAGTGATCTTCAATGAATCACAGATCATATAATTCATTGATTATAAAATTCATCCTTATATAATATTAAAGTCCATAATTTTGGCCACAATATCCAGGTTCTATGATTCACCCCATGGGGAATATGAGATTTTGGTTTGAAGGGACTAAACATACCCAACACAAATTTCTAGATCCATTAAATATTAATGTGATAAGGGATATGGGATAAAGAATCCAAATTCACTATGATAGTGATAACACATTAATTATATAGGAATGAAGTTTGAGAGAGGTAATATAGATAATAAGTATGGGCGTCATTGTGAAAAGATAAGGCCCACCCATGTAAAAAATCAGATGGAACCCACTTGATGGCTGGTGATCACCTTAGCTCCAAGCATAGCTTGGGGATAATTCCTTTACCAAAGGTCGTATAGTGTCTCCACACTATTTATATAGTCTTCTATACAAAATTATATATATGATTTATATTACACTAAGTGGTCAATGGTGCTGGGCCAACAGGCCAGTGGTACTCCAGTATCTTTTGTATTACAGGCCATTCCATCCTCTTCGTGGAATTATAACACCATGTACCCAAACCAATATTGTATCTCCAATGTAGAAAATATTCCATACATGATATTCAAAAAAATAATATACTATTCCTTTATATTTAATGATGTTAAAAATCTATCTCTCTGAAGACTTCTCATCCTCAAGTGGACTATTTAGAGGTTACTAATGAAAAAATAGGGTGGTAGGAATGAAAATACTATTATCTCTCACAAGTATTCTCTTGGATATGTATTTTACGTGATATATATTTATAGTGGTACAATATATTCATTAATATCACATTCTCACTTCATTCTATAATCCGAGTAAATTTCCCTATATATAATATATTGTGATCCAAATCAACATCCTCTCTATCAATTCAACGTGCCGGATCATGCTCAATCATACAATGATGAGATACATGGAACTTATAATGAATAAAAAAAAATCCTAAAAGAAGTACTAATTTGTAATCAATTTTCCTAATTAACACAATGATATCCAATGGTCCCACAAATAATATCACTAAATTTATCAATTTTTGAAATATTTGATTCCCCAACCAAGGTGACTCCAACAAGAAAACCTAATAATCCATAATAAACTCCATGGTTCACTAGATCTAGTTAGTTATGAACATTCCCTTCTCAGAGCATTCACAAATCACTTTTATATCAACTTCACTAACTCAATGTTATCCTACGAAAAACATATTCTAGTGATAGGTGAGTCAACCATCTCATGCCATCATAGTGGTGAATAATAGGGACAAGAATATATAGCCTCAAAATAATCATTCTAAATAAAAAATATAATCCTTTGTAATAAATTTAAAATACTAGGTTTATATGATCATCCTAGTTTCTATTAATATTTTAGAAAAATACTTTATTCATATCCTCTAAAATCATTGGAGTTGTCACCAACTCTCAATCATTTTGTAGATGATATGTCATACATGACTTTAACTAAGTCCCCAATCCCATTTTCAATCCTTTTTAAAATGATGATGTGAAACAATCTTTTAAATAAAATAATATACTTTAAGGAACTCTATGAAACTGTATTATCTCTATTACGAACATCTTTAATCAGATAACAACTTAGTGAGTATCATGAATCAAAAAGAAATGGGAAACCTTTTTCATCTGATCAAAGACATTACCTATAAAAATTGTACCTCTCAGTGTCCCTGGTGTCCCTGTTTCAAAATCCATCGTCAAATATTCCCAATTTCACAATGGAAATGTATGTTTCTAAATAAATCAACCAAGTCATTGATGCTCATTATCAATAAACATATAGGTAGTACAATGAGATATATTTCCCCCAGTTTCTCATTTATTTCCCATCTACTATAAACATCATATGGTATCATTATACATCTTCATTGATCCTGGATTCACATCCACCAACACCACACAAGATTCTCTCATCTGATTTTATCTTATAAAATTAGGTACCAATGCCTTGTTGTGAATATATATCATGTCATTTTCATCTAAAGACTATCCAAAAACTAGTTTAATCCCCATTTACCACTCACACCTCACAGAACATTTTGCATAAAAGGCTATGATGATTTTACTTGATCTAGCAAGGTATAATTGGATTCTAAGGTATCATAGTTCATCACCCCTTGGTCCTCAATTCCACCCATTGTCCAATCCACTAACGTGATCCCCAACCTTCACTCTACATCTGATGATCGTTTATTGTGTTTTTGAATATTATTATTTATATAATATGAATTAACATTCCTTTCACGAGGAGGAAAATCTATCTCAAAGTCAAACATATATATTTATTAATAAACCACCCATACCAAATATTCATGTATCATATGGAAACATATAACAAGTATCTTGTGGTCTATATTAATAAAGAACAACTCACAAAAATATTATGTCACTAATATTTCAATGAAAGAACTAATAAATATAACTCCACATAAAAATTAGGGTAGTTCATTTCATGGGGCCATAATTGATGAGACCCATATGAATATACCTAATCTATGTGTGTCAAAACAACTCATATTCAATCACTTGAATCATTATAGTAAGCTATAAATCAAATCATATGATTTTGATTAATCAAAATCCGAGTAGATGTAAATATTAACTTTATAAATTTGGAACCATATTTTAATTTGTATATCCATTCAAACATTAGTACTATTATAGTAAGCCCAATCATATTAATTTTTAAGTGGTAGAATTCAGGAATGAACCATTAATAGTATCCTACTAAAATATGGAATCTCTGAATCTCAAACACATTCATAGGATATCCCTAACACATAAGTGGATTTACATTCTCTGGGAAAATTGATATTTGATTTTTAAAAATAATATTTCCCAATAAACATACCTATTGGATCAATAATTCACCCTTTGAAATATTTTCATAAATATGATGTTCTTCATGTATACTTAACTCAAAATTACAATGTAAAGTATGTGACTCTGAGTATTGTGAATATATCTGAATATCACCAATGCGTACAATGATGAAGGATTCTTGTTTTTAGTGAAAGATAATTTACATGTGTTCAATGAGCATCTATTAAGCATTCTTAAACCAAACAATCATCATGTGATACTCAAAAAAGCAATGTATTCTACTAAATAATGTCATCAATATGTCCTCCTATTTATCCCAAACAATTTGGTAGCCATAATTTAATTAAATCATGGATAACTAATGGGATACCCTTAACTAATCAAATAAGTCATTAATTCTTGGAATAATATACTTGTTCATTACTATGACCAAAATCAGGATCCTAAAATCTACATATAGCAGAAGGAAAACCTCTACCTTCTAATCGAACAAAACATGAGTACCTGAAAAATCATTTCTATATTGAATAAATATTTTAATATCTAAATCCATATTATACACTTTTAGTACATTCAACATGGATGGTCCCATTTGGTAAATATTTATTAAAATATGTTTTGCACCTATCATGAGTTAAATCTCAAACATAAACTATCTATCATGAGTAAGACTTTTGAATTTATGTAGAAAATCATCTGGATAATGATCCATTATAAAAAAATGTAAAACTATTTCCTAACATAAAATAAAAATTATACTCACAAACTTCCCTAGGAAGATCCATTTTTTCGATTTAATATTCCAGTGGTAACTTATTATAAATACCATTCTCTATTTAATACATACTTTTCTCCCTTAGGAGTGGTAAGTGTCACTCATCTTTGGTAACAATCAACGTGAGCTCGAATTATATTCAACCAATCTATATCGAAGACTACAAAGAATCTATAAATCTCTAGAATCATGGTCTCTCAATGATTTAAATAGCGAGTAACATTTACATGACACTTTTGACATCTCTATAGATGATCTACATTATTTCCAAATAGTGTTTCGAAAGAAAGTATCATGTCAGAGAATATGACTAAAAATTCTAAACAAACCACCATGAGACTATATATAAAATAATAAGTAGATCATTTATCTAATAATGTATAAGAATGTACAGATTTATTTAGAATCATGACTAAAATAGTTTAAGTACCATATATACCAGTAATTTTATCCTAGTCCATCATAGAGACCATACCAGCATTAGATCGACGACCGTGCTTATGGATGCATGAATCACCCATGTAACTTAATTTGGTGGATTATACATCCTCTTCTGGGGTTCCCTGTCAATATCAAGGCCCTAAATATTTGATCCCATCTTCCACATCTTATAATAGAATCACTAATGATTACCTATCATGAATAATTAATGAAACTCTTTTAGATTTTTCATATAATAAATACTATAATTCCCTTATCTTTCAAGGTTTTAAAACTTATTAGTAACTCCTCCCACAATAGGAATTAAATATTCCACAATATGATCTTGTTGTCTCTCACCAACTAGGAACATGATCAATAACAACCTCTGCACACTATAAGAAAATGCACTCACAACACCCCTAGTAATGTCACTAACTGGTCTACTGAGAGTTGGAAGAAGACCCACTTCTTTATCCTCATCGAGTCACTTCTCATTCATGATATATTTTATGAATAACACGAAAAAAAATTATGCAAAAAATATAAAATGTCTCACCATCTGTATTAAATGGAAAATCGTGAAATACCAACCCACAAGTTCCTCATTAACATCCTTGAGAGAAAAAACACAAATCAACTCAAATAAATGATTAAAATAAGAGGTCGCGATCATCATTACCATATGGAGATCCATAATCTCTAATTTTTAGTAATACATTACGGAATCAAGGAATAATTTTTCAATGAAAAGGTACTTTATATTTTTATATTCATACCATCATGACTAATATATTGATTAATCACTATTCTCCTCCTCTGAGAAGGTCCCTTGAGCATAAAAGCATCCAATTTCACCAATTGATCTACAAGGGTCTCCACCAAGCCAAATGTTCCATAAATAGTTTCTATTCAATAATAATTTTCATGTGCGCCTCTAATGAATTAGAATTATAAAGGAATATAAATATAGAAATAAAAATAAACATTACCATGGTTGGCAAACCTTTATGGGATCCTTCTCCATAAACATGCACTATCCAAAAATAATCAATGCGAAATTGGATCTACTACAAATAACACCGAAGAAACAATTGTAGTATTCTTAGCTACACACTCTTACATTTTTAGAGGTACACCAATAGCATCTTATTTTTTGGGAGCATCTTGATCCACTTTCCTAGGTGGTCTTTTAATAAGGCGTTAATATATAATTATATGAAATACCAAACAAACACATAGAAACTCCCTCGACTACAAAAAAAATGCATCATTCATGAAATTAATCATAACATCTATAAGAAATACAACACATATAATCATTATATAAGGTTTCCCTTTTCTATTACACATCAACACTTATAAATATGGAATACCTAACATATTTCTCCACTACCTACATGGTTTTCATAGAAATATACACCTAACAAGGTACAACACCTTTATATTCAATTTATTTTAATTTTAGCATAGATATGTCATAGAAACATAGGACATATATTTTTATTATTACTTTACTAATTAAATGAATTTAATTAAAAATAAATTGAATACACGACATGAAAACCTGTATTCCAACTCATGATACATGAATTTAGCCCGATCCCATAAATTGTAACAACACAATAATAATCATAATTAGCATGATGCATCAAAAACATGGATAATAACATTAATCACATTATTTGTAACTCATAGGTCCATTATATAAGAGTTATTCAGGAAGATATGTGACTCCCCTACCTATGTTCTAAACAACATATCTTTTTTCTACCATTCCTTAAACACAGTTAAGAATAAATTAATATAAAAATAATTTCAACCCATATTGTAACACCCCGACCAGAGTCAAAATGCCTGAAATGCTGTGGCATACGACATCACGTGCACATCCCCCTATTCAAGAGGATTATGACTACTGGAAATAGACTTAACAGTCGAGTGGGAATATTAGACATTTAGTGTAAATAGTTTTACATACCACTCATATAAAAATATATATATTTAAACAAAAACCATGACCAAAAGATAATAATAATATACATGTGTTTCAATCTAGTTTTTGGCCACGAAATGCCCAACTGCTCCGTATCCAATGATTGATGGACCTGCTTCCCAAAGGCAGGCATTCGCCAGATGGTCTGACCAGCGACTCTTAAGAACTCACATTGGTCGAAATGATGGGAAGTCATGATCATCACACCCATTTGGGGGGGGGGGAATTATTTCATGTTCTGAGACTCTCTTATAGATTTAAGATGTATTCATTTGTTCACGAATCATTGTTTTATACCCAAACATAGTATCCATGGATTTAACCTTGGTGGGAAATGGTCAACTGGACGTAGCGGTTCGGAATCATTTATGCCTAAGGTTTACCATCCCTTGTTGGATTAATAACCCTGAAGGGATGGAACTCGCTTGAGGCGGCACTAGGAGTGGCGCAGTGAACTGACGTAGAGATGGTCGGATCAACCAGCTGTTGGGCTTGAAACTCAGGGAGGCTTCCTACGTACCCTTCTTAGGAAGCAGGGATCAAAGTCCACATAGTTTTGATAGGTGTCGGGGAACCGACATGAAGAGAGACCAGGTGGTCCGACGGCTAGTGGGCTTGTACCTCGTGGAGGTTTCCTATGTACCATACCATGGCATGGATCAAAGTCTCCGTAGTTTGCTCAAGCTTGGGGCTTACGCTCTGGCGTAGCCAAGAATGATGGGTTGGGGATTACACTCTAAGGAGGCCCAGAGGTGGATGTCATTGTCGATGCTTACTCTAAGCCCATGTGAGTCATGCTCAGTGTGAGAAACAAGAGGCAGTAGGGACTAGAGGATCAAGTCGTGAAAGGTGTGTCCATGAGAAGCGGAGTGGGGATTACGCATGAAGGTGGCCCAAGGTGATGGATTTGGTCTTACACTCTGAGGAGGCCCAGAAGGTTGGGGGTTACTCCGAGATGGACGCCCGGGGTGACAAAGCCCAACGGGAGAGGGAAAGGGGGTGCTCCTATTCCTGTCTCCTCTCTTGTAGTGCACGAGGGATTCCTTCTGATGTGTATTTTTCCATATTTGAGAAACCCTCAACAAGTGGAGGGGCAGAAAAGGGATTCCTGAGATCAGACTCCGCATTACCGTGGGAATGTGGACCCCGGAATGCTTCGAAAATCTGCTCAAGGGTCGGGGAAACCCCTTTGCCCCTGTTTACTGTGGGTATGTGAACTCAAAATGGCGCGCTGATGTGCCTGAATGTTATACCACGCAGATCCGGTGGCTCTGGCGTAGACCTCGACTCGGGGCCTATGAATAGGCCAATGAAGGATTTGCGAAAGACCTAGCAAGATTGGAAGGATTTTACCTAGCTCTGTAAATGAGAACACTGAAGTATTTGGCGAGCCACCAAGAGGTATGGGTGGTGGCTCCATTTGGGTGGGGAAGTGCCACACAGCTAGATAAGCTGTCCGCGAACCAGAGTGGTCTATGGAATGATTGGCATCCCGCGAACTAGGGTGGTTCGCTGCTTCAGGTTCATTCCGCGAACCAGGGTGGTTCGCGGATTCGGGCTCAATCTGTGAACTAGGGTGGTTCGCGGAGGGTTCAGGAAGGGCAGCGGCGGTGAAGGGCAGTGCCGATCGGTGGCTTGTCGGTCAGGGTTTCGCCCGCAGTGTAGGGTGCTCTGCGGTACGACATATGGGAAAAGAGGTATAAACTCCCCCGTCCATGTGGAAGTCTTCCGTGGAGGGGAGTATGGTTTGCGGTTCTCCTTTTTATTATTTTTAGGTTTGCGGTTCACCAAATTATTATGTGTTTTCAAATTCCTTCTTAATTCATATACCTACTATGGTTCGCGGGTGGGAATTTCGATGTTTGGAAAATTCGAAGCCTTCCTTCAACTGATCTCCTTCCTCTGAATCCGATTACAGATCTCCAATCTGATTCCAGTTCCCCGATCTCCTCTTCTTTTCCCCTTGGTCTCCTTTTATAGAGTGGGGAAATGAATGTATCTATGGCCATGTGGCACCTTTTGCAGAGGCCCATAACCAAATACCTGGTTCATAGCTAACTTGGTCAATCTGCGATTCGCGGTGGGTATTGATCACTCCCCTCCTCCGTGAGGTGAACTCTGGGAATGCTCCGCAGCTGTGGAGGGTTCTGCCTCCATTCTGTGAATGACAGTGGTTGCGGCTTGAACAGGTCGACGTGGTTCATGGTTGGGGCAGTTCGTGATGGTGAACCGAACTTGTGCCCATCCTGCCTCATGACCGCGAAGCTTCTCTTCCTCCATTTCACTAACGACAATGGTTCGTAGAAGGGGTGCCTCGCGGTGCCCGGCCACGTTTCTCTTCCATGGACCGGTTCATGGACAAGTCCCTTTTGTGGAACTTCTTTGATTATTTTCCCCCAATTCATTTGGGGGATTTGGGTAAAATTTCCTTTGCGGATTTTTCAGGACCCTACAAATGCCCCCCATCAGAATGGTGTCCGATCGGAATGGAGAGGAGACCATTCTAATGCGAAGAGGTCCTGAAAATGATATGGTTTGCGGTAGAAAGGTTGACCTCGTAGGGGACCACACCTTTAAATAAGGGGATCCCTCACTTTTCCTTTACTGAATTATTTGCGAAACCAGAGCTCATTCGCCTCTGCGTGTTTGCTCCTTCATGATGTGCCTCGTCCACAAACCGGCAACAACTTCTGCGAACCATTTCTTCTTCGCAGTTTCCTTCACCCACGAACCAACTTCCCAACTGCAACCCATTAATCTTAATTAATTAAAAAGAAAGTGATGACGTGTTGTAGAGGAACTTGATTCGTGGTTTCGATGCTCCGTAGACTAAACATCTCTTGAACTTTAAAAATATCTGAATCTTCCAAATGGACCTGGGATTGAATTTTTGTGGAGTTACTTGGTTCACGGTTTCTTAGCCAATGATCCACGGGCTAGGGCTTCATGAACTGGTTTTGCAAAGGGTTGGTTCGCGGAATGATGTCATCGTGAACCATCATCCAGTGCCTCCTTGAGTATTTTGTTGTGAAGGCTCCTGAACCATTCATTTTGGTAATTCTTGTCCATATTTTTATTCTGTACTGATTTCACTTATTGTGCAAAGAGAAAATATAGTTCCCCCTCGTTCAGTGTCGAGGCCTGCTGCAGATCCCATCTCAACTGCCTCAGAGAGACGGTCGACTATGACTCACAGAGCGGAGAGCATCACAGGCGACCCTAGATGGTCCATCATTCCTGATGACGGTGCAATGAAGAACTTGCTCTCTCTGGAGCTTCTGAGTAATCCATTATCTAATCGGATCCCGCTCTATGACTTTGGTATTCAAGATGACGTCCCTATACCCCCTACATTCGCAGGTCTCCCTTCTCCTTTCCTGGAAGCACCTTCAAAATACATTCAGGCAAACATTACCCAATCTGGGGAGATAGTCACAAATTTTGGTCCAAAAGACACATCTTTTCTGAGGGGCTCTATATGGACCCAAAGTGATCAGTGCACTCAAGACTTTTCTCATAGAGCTGTCCTTAAGGACTAGACTTCTATTATTAATCTTTCCCGAAGGGATACTGATGCGGGGTGGGTTCCTAGGTGGTATCTTCGGTCTGGTGGTCTCTTCTCAAATGATTGGGCTTGGGCTTTCTGGGTCAATCACCACTGTCGGGAGTCTCCTGATTCCCTAGAAGCTGTCAACCTATACTCTGTAGTGTGGGCTTACCAATTTACTATCTACCCACCGTCTTTGATCATACCCGACCTGTTCAGCCACTGGTGTTCAAGTACTAAAACATTCCACCTTGCCCACAGTGAATTCAGCATTAGTATGTGGGACATCTACCAGATAGGAGGACTGCCGATTGCTGACGAGATGTATGAAGAATTTTTTCCCACTCCTGATGTATGGGACGACATTGACTAGGTGCCTTTATTGGTGAAAGATCTTATGACCATGGTGGAGTAGTCACTGGGTCAAGCCTTGCTAGCCCACTCTCTTATTTTTTACGGCAGTTGGATAGAGTTATTTATGAACACCACCGGTCCTACGCCGAAGATTAAGCACCCCAGGACTCATCCTTCCCAGCAGTCACAAGCCATTCACGGTTCTTACTAGGCGGCTCTGGAAGTAGGCGACTACCTTTAATGGGGTTACGAGGCGCGCCCTGGTGTGTCACCTATGCTCCGGTTGGCCGGTCTGTTTGCAATTTTTTTGAGCAGATGGATATTTCCTTCCCAGGATGTTAATCCCGGTGTCCGGACCTTCATATTGATGATGGATGTCAAGTTATCATAGGGACACATGGTGAATTTAGTCATGCCCACATTGGCCCGTATCTATGAGCTACTAGGCCACATGCTGGTGGGTGGTTCACCCTACCATCTAAGTGGGCCATTTCAATTTTTGTATGGCTGGGCGGCGGATCACTATCACTATTATTAGTATCATCACAATATGGCCATCCCGCTTCCTACCATTCGGCATACCCTACTAAATATAGCCGGAGTTTTCTTGAAATCTCTCAACTCTAGTGATGTCCTCAAGCTCCTGAATGACTTCTCCCATTTCATCTTCACTCCCTACCCCACCCTTTCTGGCGTCTTAGTTGACAACCTCCGGGGGAGCTTAGAGGAGCACCCTTACATGGTGTCCCTATGGGATGGTTTTCTGACTTCATGGATTTAAGGTGTCTCTTTGTGTGAGTTGTACGTCCCGTATCGCCTTTGTCACTAGTTCGAGTGCATGAATGTCCAAGATTCCCTTCCCCCTCCTTGGGCCCAAGGGCTGCATCTAGACATACTTCATCAGTGGTGCCTGATGCTAACATGGGAGGGATCTGACGCAAGCGTTCCCCTACCTGATACGGGCCTGGCTGCCGGCCCTTCCCTGGAATATGAAAAGACATGGGTAAAATACTATCCTGACGGGATCCTAGGGATGGTTGTCTGGTAGACTCCCAAATCAGGAAGTATGGTGGCTGCTGCGTCCACTACACCTTCCTCATCAGTTTCAAGGGAGGACCGACTAATGGCTCGCCAATCAAAGCGATTCAGAGAACTTTCCTCTCCTAACCCTGCGGTGGCCGTAGTTTGGGAAAGTTCATACTTCTTGTGCATAGATGAGGACGACCATGTGGTGTCGTGTCCCAGCGAGAACATCAGAGAGGTTCCCCCAGTCGATATCGGGCTTGGAAACATGGTCTCCAAGACTGAACTGGGGTTAGGTACTCTAGACATTCAAGCTTTAGAGCCAACTTCTAGTGAGCACACGTCTGCATGAGCTGCCATGCCAGACTTTATTCTCGTGTCGTCCAGCGAGGATACCAAGGATCCTCGTATCATGGCGGACCATAGGGCAGTGCGCAGGTGGGCCTAGCCCCGAATATGTTAGATTATCACTGAAACCCCCTTAGCTGAAATGGAAATGAAAACTAAAACTCTTCGTCATCTCTTCCTGGGTTTGAGGTCTGGTGGCTTTGACTATCGGCACATCCATTCTCTTGCTTGCCAAGTTGTCATGGCCAGCGAGGAAGCTGTCACTAGTGAATGCACGCTTGCTCACTTCGAGACCACTAATTGCAGGGCCCAAACCTTGGAGGAAACAATAAAAAATATCCATCAACTGATAGCAGAGGAGGCAATCTATTGAGATCAGGCGGCCATCCTATCCTCCGAGTTGCATGCATGCGAGGAATGAGCCATAAATCTGAGGGATCAGTTATCGGTTGTGACTGGACATCTTGAAGTCACCAGAAAAGGGATCAACAATCTCCAAACTATAGTGGAGAATATCTGTCCAGTGGCAGAGGCTGAGACCAGGGATAAGTTAGTTTTGGAACAATCATGTGACGGCCTTCACCGCGCAGTCGCTGATCTGGTGGGGAGAGCAACTCAGAATCCTTTATAACTATCAGAGCAACTTTTGCATCGCCTGTTTCACATACCCTTCTGGTCCCCATTCTTTTTTGTATAATAGAGAGACACCAGCTTGTGGACGTCCTCCTTTTTTTCTTCTGAATGAAATACAGTCTCCATTAATCACTCGTTGATGTGGAATTTTATTGTTACATAGAACAATTGTTTTGAAAATAACAATTCACTGAATCCGAACTAATCATAACTCAGGAAAACAAGCTCTAATTTTTTCCTAGACCATGGGATCCAGCGAGCGTAGTCTGAATTTTGCTAGGGTTTTATAGGAAAACCCTACAAACTTTTTTCCTTTTTTGTCTTTTAATCCATGATTTTGCCTGGGCCAATTAATTTGGACCTAGTGGGTATCACCCAGCTTTTTCTTAGGTCGCCCTTTTTGGGTTTTCGGCCTAACAGGCTTTGTGCCTCTTTCTTCTGTGAGAGGTTTAAAGTCCATCCAAAAACACTATCATTACTAATGTTTTAGGTCGAAGAGCTTTGACCAAATAAGGTGGGGCGAGGGCCCCAATGGGGTTTAACTGATTAAAATTTGTCTTAATACCCTTTAGACACACATGGGGGAAACATGTTTGAATTTGAGCGGCATGTAGGGCATGCCTCAGAGCATGGCTCAGGGCATGGGAGTTGTGCCGACGTACATAGGTAATAAGAGAATTGCCTATGGAAAACATTCCTTCTGTAGGTGGGCCAGGGGCAATCATTATGCAGAGCCGCTGAGGGCATGGTATTCATAGTCATACAATGGTGTCCTAAAGTCAAAGACATATCCATTTCTGATTGCTAGGGGAATTCATGGAATTCTGGCTTATGGAAACCACGATGGGTGGCATGGAAAGAAATTAAAACCACCATGGGTGGCTCAGAAGGAGAGTGTGACATCAAAAAGGGTTTTGGGAACATCCGTACTAATCAGGAGCATAGGCCGGAGGCCACCCCCTACACGTTTAGTTAGCGTAAGGGATGGTTGAGGTTTGATGCAATTTGAAGTCATGAAGGTGGGACATTTTCTGAAATGGAATGACTTCTCCTGGTTCTCAGTAATCTCTTCAAAGACATTTCGCTGCATTCAAGAAGGATTGTGAAAGAGGTTGGTAATCTGTAGCTCAGAGGGTTTACGAATCCCGGGATAGAAATGGGGGCTCAGAGGCCAAGAGGCGTATGGAGAGAAGCATTGCCCAAGGAAAACTTTCCTTTGTAGATGGTCCAGGGGCGATTAATATGCAGAGTCATTGAGGGCATGGTATGCATAATCATACAAAGGTGTCCTTAAGTCAAAGACTATCTAATTCCGATAGCCGAGCAACTTCAGGGAAGTTGAGATTTGGAACCACCAGGGATGGATAATGAGAGTTCGGCTTTTTTCTGAGTACATAGTATGGTTTATGATGAGAGGGTGCCTGAATACGGATGAAATATCTAGACTAAACATCCTGAGAATAGGTGAAGTAATTCTTTCTCATGCTGGTGTGAGGCGGTGGTTCGTGCAGGTCTGACATGTGCACTACAAGACAGAGAAAAACCTATGCTTCTTACTAAACCCGTGATGGGTTCGACCATGCAGCTTAACGTCTTGCAGTAAGGATGAAGATATCTTTAAGGGTTGTCGTGGAGTTTAACGTCATTCAGCGAGGACAGGGAGCATTATTAAAGGTTGTCGTGCAGTTTATTGTCATGCGGCGAGGACATGGGCATTTTTTTTTAAAGTTGCTATGTTGTTTAACGTCATGCAGTGAGGACGGCTTCCGTGCAGTTTGGCGTCATGCGGTAAAAACGAAGATATTTTTAAGGGTTTTCGTGTAGTTTAACATCTTGCGGTGAGGATGGGGAGCATTATTGCGAAGGCTGCTCTTCGTCAGAATATAACTGGGCTTGAATACATCAACTTTCCCCAGACGTGGAAGGGGTTTGATGGTGTAAATAATGGTTCTGGGGATTCATGGATCAGGAAAGGTGATATGGGGGCTATGAGGCCGGTAAGCATATGAGGCTAGGAAGATCATTGCCTGTGGAAATATTTCCTTTGATAGAAGAGCCAGGGGCTATCATTATGCAGATCTTCTGAGAGCATGGTATGCGTTGTCGTACAAAGGTGTACACAGGTTAATAACTTTGCACTTCTGATGGCCATGAGTGGTTATGAGGATCCGCGATTGTCCGTGCCACGAATTCTGTCATTTGGCAGAGGAATATCTGGACATGTCAGGGATATCCGTCCCTGGTCGCTTTTTGAGTTTCAAAGAGCCCCCCTACGCTGATCTTTTCTGCTGTTTTTTTGCGTGGGGGTGTGCCTTCATTACATACAGTTTAAGGTCATGTGGTAAGGACTAGGTACTCCTAGTTTATTGGTCATAGAGCTCGGACTATTGCATGACTATTGCTACAGTCACTTGAAGGTTAATTTGGTCAGGATGTTCTAGTATACTTGGAACAAGGCGGGGGATGAAGGTTGTAAACTACATCATTGAGCTTCCGTAGATCATGAGGTATGGTGTGGGGGATCTGAGGCCGGTAGGCGTACGCAGCTAGGAGAAGTTTCGCCCAAAGAAATCTTGCCTTTGATGGAAGTGCCAGGGGCTATCATTATGCAGAGCCGCTGAGGGCATGGTATGCATAGTCGTACAAAGGTTTCCCCAGGTTGATAACTTTCCACTTTTGATTTCCATGAATGATTATGAAAATCTGTGATTGTCCACAGTGCATAGTTTGTCACGTGGGGATAATGGTGTCAGGGTAGACCAGAAAAATCATCACCACAATTGTCTGTTGAGTCAATGTAGCCTAGTCCTGGCTTGATGTTTGTAGATGCAGGTCACTATGTGAACCAATGGAACACACAAAGGCTAGCTAGATAGGGAAACCCTGGCAATACCCAAATCTGAAAAGGGGAATGAACTTGTAAGACACTTCTCCATAAACTTCTGGATCAAGAGATATGGTATGGGGGCTCTGAGGCTGGTAATCGTACGGAGCTAGGAAGAGTGTCGCCTGTGGAAATCATTCCTTTTGTAAACGGGATAGGGGCTATCAATATGCAGATCCGCTGAGGGCATGGTATGCCTAGTAATACAGAGGTGTCCATGGGTCGATGACTTTCCACTTCCGATGGCCATGAGTGGTTATGATGTTCCATAATTATCTGGTTCATGGAGTCTGATGTACGGAAAGGATATATACAAATGTGCAAGGAGTATCTCCATCTCATATCATCATGTGTCTTGGGTGGGTCGCGACAAAGTCCGTTCAGTTTAATGTCATGCGGTATGAATGAAGGTGACCCGACATGAAGGAAAAAGGGGGTCTGCACAGTTTAACGTCGTGCGGTGGGGACAACTTCTGTGCAGTTTAACGTCATGCAGTAAGGACGAAGATATACACCACGTGCGGGTCTGGTCCGTACATGGGGGAAGGGGGAATTTTTAACATCATTGTGTGTGCAGCTTAACGTCGTGCGGTAAGGACGAGAAGTACACCCCGTGTCGGTCTAGTTTGCACACGGGGGGAAAGGGAATATTTTTGTTGTTGTTTTTTTTTAAATGGCTAGTCTAGGATAGGGAATCCTGGAATAACTATGTATCCCACTAGGTAAGGAATCAATCCATACGTAGTTCTCTGTAATGATGATACCCCCCGTGCAGGTCTGGTCCGTATACGGGGGAAAAGAGAAATTTTTTGAAGTGGCTTGGCCAGGATAGGGAATCCTGGCGTCGCTACGTATCTCGCGAGGGCAGGAATCAAGCCTTACATAGTTCTCGGTAAAGATGATACACCACGTGCGGGTCTAGTTCGCACACAGTGGAAAGGGAATATTTTTTGAAGTGGTTGGGCCAGGATTGGGAATCCCGGCGTCGCTACGTATCCTGTGAGGGTAGGAATCAAGCCGTACGTAGTTCTCTGTAAAGATGATACACCCCATGCAGGTCTGGTCCGTACACGGGGGAAAGGGATTTTTTTGAAGTGGCTGGGCCAGGATAGGGAATCCCAGCGTCGCTACGTTTCCTATGAGGGCAGGAATCAAGCCCTTTGAAGTTCTATGAAATATGTGCAGTTTAATGTCATATGGTGAGGATGTGGTCCATAGAGTTTAACATCTTGTTGTTAGGACGTGGGAGAACTATTAGATTCTGTGTAGTTTAACATCATGCGGTGAGAATGAGGTGCTTGGCAGTTTAACATCATACAGCTCGGACGAATGCAGTGAATTATTAGATTCCGTGCATTTTAACATCATTCGGTGCAGACGAGGTGCTTGGCAGTTTAACGTCATATAGCTTGGATGAATGTGGTGAATTATTAGATTCTATGATGTTTAACATCATGCGGTGAGGACGAGGTGTTTGGCAGTTTAACGTCATACAGCTCGGACGAAGAGTTCTCTGTCTCTATACGAAATACTTCTTCATGAATCTCACATTGGTAGGAGCCGTGGTGGATTGCCCGTCCATGGAGATCAGGGAATACGCTCTGTTGGAGTAGACCTTGTGTACAACATATGGTCCCTCCCACTTGGGCTCTAACTTTGGAGGATTTTTTCTAGGTATCATTGGGGTTCAGAGGACCAGCACTAATTCTCCTTCCATGAAAGATCGGAGGCAGAACTTTTTGTTGAAGGTTTACGCGATCTGGTTCTGGTATACTTCCAGGTGGTGCAGAGTGTGAAACCGCTTCTCATCTAGCTGTTCCAATTCACCTAGCTACTTTTCTGACTGCTCATCATTGGATAATCTATCACAGATGAAAACTATGAGTGAGTGGAGTTAGAGTTCAATAGGCAGGACCGCCTCCGTGTCGTACACCAATGAGTATGGGGAAGACTGAGTAGTGCTACGGATTGTGGTTCGATAAGCCCACAATGCATGGAGGAGTTTATCGAGCCATGACTTCTTGTCTTTGTCCACCATTGTCTGGAGGATGTTGGATAGGGTCTTGTTGAAAGCTTCTATCTGTCAGTTGGCTGCTGAATGATAACGGGATGAGTGGTTATCCTTGATACCATACTCATGGTATAGCTTTTCCAACTCAGCAAAGAAGAAATTTCTGCTGTTTTCTGTCAGTATGGTATGAGGGACACCAAATCTGGTGATGATTTTGGTCTTCATGAAGCTGACAATATTTATTGCCCCGAATTTCTTGAGGGGTATGGATTCTGCCAATTTGGAAAAGAAGTCGGTCACCATTAGGATATACTTCAGCTGTTTGGATGTGGCGGGGGGATATGGTTCCACGATGTCCATCCCCCAGACAGAAAATGGTGAGGATTACTTAGCATGATGAAGTAACTCTGGGGGCTGGTGTATGAAGTTGGAATGAATCTGGCATTAGTGGAATTTTGCGGAAAAATGCTAGTAGTCTCCTGCCACTGTGGGCTAGTAGTACCCAAGCATTCAAACTTGATGGGATAGCTTGGAACCTGGTCGATGTGCTCCACATGCTCCTACATGTACTTCAGTCATAATGGCAGTGGTTTCTTCTCCGTCAATGCATCTGAGGAGAACTCCTTCGAGGCCTCATTTGTAGAGGACCTCCTGCTAACCCGCGCTTCCATATAGGACAAAATTGATTGCCCTTCTCCGTATTTGCTCTCGTTCAACCCTATATGATGGAAGCTCTCCCTGTTGAAGGTAGTTCATGATGGGGGTCATCCAGCCGGTGGCAGGAGCATATGGCTCGGGGACATGACTGACATCGTGGATCTCTTCCATCTTAGCTTGAACAAATGGCAATACCATTCGACGGTGAGCAATACTGAGTACCATTTCATCCTGGTCTGGGTCAGTTAGGGCTGTGGCTATGTTGGCTAATGCATCATCCTAGGCGTTCTGGGACTGGAGAATATAATTCAATGTTGGTTCTATGGAGAACTCGACCATTAGCCCGTAGACATGGTCAAACAGGTGGATCAATTCCTCCTTTTTAATAGCATAGTCACCATTGACTTTCTTGATGACCATTTCCGAGTCACCTTTTACCTTACGGTGTTGTACCTGTACCTGGAGTGTGAGTTCCAAGCCTGCAATGAGGGCTTGATATTCCTCTTCATTGTTCGTACATCCCTCTGATAGGAGGAAGGAATATGGAGAAACTACTTTTTCTGGGGACACGAGTATTATCCCCAGACCCACTTTGTTGAATCTAGGATCCTCAATCCTCTTCTGGGTGGGACTTCGGGATGCATCGTCAAAGTACATTTCCCATACTGGGAACTCCTCTTGAACTAAGAAGATATCTTTATCAGATAGTTAATTGTCTGGTGCAGTGGTCCCTTTTGAAGGGTGCTCTTCCAGAAAGTCTACTAATGCCTAGATCTTGATGTCTTTTTGAGGCACGAACTAGATGTTGAATTATTGTAGGATGACCACCCATCGGGATATGCGTCTGGTTAGCATCGGGCGACTGAGGATGTACTTGAGCTGGTTACTCTATGAGATCAAATGGACCTTATTATTCTACAGATAATGTCGCAACGTTGAACCATGAAGACCAAGTCCAGACAGCTCTTCTCGATATTTGAGTATCGAGTCTCTTCATCAATCATGGTTCGACTGAGTTAATAGAGACTATTTTTTCTTCTGGCGTCATTATTCTGTGCGAGGAAGGCTCCCAATGACTGTTCTAGGGTCGTCACATATAGAATAAGAGGCCTTCCTTCGACGAGGGGCATGAGCACCAATGGGCTTAAGAGTTAATTTTTCAAGTTGTCGAACTCCTCTTGGCAGTCGTCCGTCCATTGGTACGTGACCCCCTTTTTCATCAACCTGGTGAAGGGAATACATTTTCCTGCCAGGTTGGCTATGAACTACCTAATATAGGCCAGGTGTCCTTGGAATCCCCTCAGCTCAGTGAGATTTTGATGGGGTGGCATTCTCAGGATAGCATTCATCTTCTTAGGGTCAACTTTGATGCTGTAATGGCGTATGACGAAGCCAAGGAACTTCCTTGAGGTAACCCCAAAGGTTCATTTCAAGGGGTTCATCTTCAAGCGATGCTGTCGGAGCATGTTGAAGATGGTCTCAAGGTCCGACAGTTGATCTGAGAGCTATTTGTACTTGACCACTAGGTCATCCATTTAGCATTCAACGAATTTCCCCAGGAACAGCTTAAAGATCTGATGCATGGAACACTGATACGTGGCACCAGCATTCTTGAGACCAAAGGGCATTTCCCTATAATAGAATACCCCTTGAGTGGCCCTGATGGCAGTGGGTTCTTCATCTTCTCGGGCCATCCTGATTTGATTATACCCGGAATAGCCGTCCATGAAAAATAGAGCCTCATACCCAGTCGTCGCATCAATTAAAAACTCATTGATTGGAACCAAGAATTCATCTTTCGGACAATGCTGATTTAGGTCTCTGAATTCAATGCAGACGCAGATTTGGCCATTCTTTTTCTTGACAGGGATGATGATGGCCAACCAAATGGGGTACTGGACCTCCCTAATGAAGCCTGCTTTAATGAGATTATCGACTTCAGCCTCTATCTTGGTAGCATATGAGGGGTGTGTCCTTCTGGCGGCCTGTTTGTAGCCCCAGTGGTCTTCTGGATGACCCAGGTGATGTGTCGCTACCTTAGGACCGAGTCCTGGAATTTTTTTGTAATTCCATACAAATACATCTCGATGTTGCCTTAGGAAGGAGGTATATACCTCGTGTTCCTCATGATACATGGTCGCGCTAATGAGAGTGCGCCTTTGGTCTTCTTCGGTACCCAGGTTTATTTCCCTGAGCTCGTCCATAGTGATGGAGATACCCTCCTTGAGTGCGGGAGGTGCATCTCTGAGATCTTCCCGCCCTTCTTCTCCCAAGTCCTCATCTTCTTGATCTGATGAGGAGAGAGTTTCCGGTCTGAGCCTTCAAGGGTCTATAGGAGAGGCATCGTTGGAATCCTTTCTTGAGTATTTTTTCCCAAATCGAGGGTTGGAAGACATTCTCACATTGTCCTGCTCGTCCATCGTGACTGAAGTCACGAGGACATCTGAATGCATGTCCAGACATGAACTCCCACTCTCCACACAGTTGATGGGCATGACATAATCTCTGCCAAGCTGCCCGAGGGGGTCATCGGGGACCATTTCCAGGCCATTTGGAGTGGGGATCCATTCGACGTCATTGATCAAAGGCTTCTTCTTCTTTTGCTCATAGAACCTGGCGTTGATGTAATGTGACTTAGAGAGCTCGAAAAGGGACTTGTCGGCATGCAAAGTCCCGCTTTGTCTGTTGATGTAGTACATGATACACTGGTGTTAGGTTGAAGGAACGACCATGTGCTTATTGGGCCACAGCCTTCCCAACAGGGCATTGAATGTTGTGCTCTTCCAGACCACCAGGAAATCCGTGTAGGTTACCAGGTCACAAAAATGGGTCTTTAGCTTAATATGTTCAATTGGTTTCTGCTCACTTTTGTCGTAACCTAAAAAGTTGTGGCTGAGGGAATTAGATCATCCTCAATGTAGCCTAACTTACGGAGTGTCCGTAGGGGAAGGAGGTTAACTCCAGAGCCATTGTCTATATTGTTGTTTCGGATCTCAACACCATTCAGTGTGTCAGACACATATAGAGGTCTGATGTGTCCCTGCATGATGGCATCTTCGTCCTGATCGGTGAAGGAAATCACCGCATCTCATTCAGCCAGTCCAGTCTCCGTCCAATAAATCTCGGCGGTAGCTACCTCAGCTTGGAATTCTTAGGGCCCGATCAAAGCATCGATAAGAGCCTCCCTAAGGTCGGCTGATAAACTCATGGAATCAGGATTGACGACTTGGATGGTACTGACGCTAGCTACTTAAGGAGGTCATATTTTTTTTCCAGCGGTCAACGCTTCTCCATTGGTGGGGGAGTTTAGAAGGTGATTTAGGAGCTGGAGAATTTTACGAGGAGGGATCGGCCATGGGGACGGATGTCGATGGTGTTCCCGCATTTTCAGGACTTGGCCTGGACGTTCTATTTGTGCGCACAAGGCGACCGGACACTTGCTCCTCCACTGCTGGGTATCGAAGAACAACAGGACCAGAGTGGCTTCTTGTGGGGGTGGAGGGGCATTCCCTCTCCTACTGAGTCTACTGATGGGCCCTCCCATGGGTTTCTGCAATATTGATGGTCTAGCCCGGGGTCCAACCGTAGGGTTGGTTTCGGCTGCAGTTACGCCTCCCCTGGTATCCCTTGTCTCTACGATTCCTCCTCCCGGATCCTCGTGCAGGAAACTTGGGTTCGTAATCATACCCTTCATCAGGGAATGATGCCATGAGATGGATGACACTGATAGAACCAAATATTGTCTCTTCATCCTCTGACAGGTCAACCTGGTCTGTTGTCTCTGATGGTGCCGTTTGGTGGTTCGGTGCCCGTTATGCCATATTCGAGGGAATGAAATCCGCCAGGGTTGGGACTAACTTTGGCCCCATCGCGGACTGCTCTTCTTGTGATTTCTTCCTCCTTTGGCTCCGTCCGGATGACCGGCTTATGGAGGGTTGTGAGGCTGATGTGTTCGGCTTTGAGGCTCTAGGGGCTACTGGTGGAAACACCGGCTGCTATAGTTGAGCTCGGAGTATACCTTGGGTTCGGTTGATAGTATTTCGAGTCATCCAGTTATCAAATTTCTTCCCCTTTTTGCTGGTGACTTTCCGCCACCCCTCCTATTTGTCGGAGTCGGTGGTAAGGATACATGACACAACTGCTGGGGGTGGTCCCAGCTCTACTTGTTCGGAATATACCATCCTATGCAAGAGGTATTTGAAGATGAAGCATTCTCAGATACTATGCCCCAACATCCGATGGTAGGGGTAGTAATCTGGCCTATCATTGCGACCGACTTCTTCAGGTCTCCTCGGCTCCAGGAGGCGGAGCAAGTAGCAGATCATGGCAGTGATGAAGTAGCCATGGACATGATCGTCTCGTAATGAGTATACTTTTTATCTTTGTTCCTAAAATAGGTTCCGCTTCGGTGCTCTCTGATCATCCCGTTTAGGTGGGGGCGGCCGCTGATATAAAGGGGGCCCTTGATGATTTGGTGGAGGTCTGAGCGTCGGAACGGGCCTAGGGGCTGGCTTGAGTGTGACATCTGATGCTTCAACTCTTGGATCTCTCTTCACCAGAGCCTACGAGGCTATTCAAGACTTTGAAGTTGTCCGCTGTAGGGAGTCCTCAATTCTCTGGGCAATAGCCGAGAGATGGTGGAAGCCAGTGGTGCACTCCACCGGTATGAGTGCATTTCGCAGCTCATCTCTAAGATTATCGATGAATATGGATAGCATCTCATCATGAGGCATTTTCCTGTTCATAGAATATGTCAGACCTTTCCATATGGAAATGAAATCTGACACCCTCTCGTTTTCTCTCTGCTTGCAGTTCATGAGATCGCTGACTGTTGATTTAGGAAGCGTTGAGCAGAAGTGGAACATGAACTAATGCCAGAGGTCCTTCCATCTCTTTATCGACTAGGCCGATACACTCGTATACCAGACGAAGGTGGATCCTTGCAAGGTCCGTACGAAGCATCTGAGTTTCACTACTTCTTGTTGTTCCGGAGTGCCCATCATAGGGTCTCAATAGGACATGTAGTGCATCAAATGCTGCTCTGGATCGCCTGATCGATTGATGATGGGGAATATAGGGCTCCCAAAATTGGGTGGAGGTGGTTTGTTGGTCACCCAATCTGGGTAGGGTTTCCGCGTAAGTTGTATCGGAGAGCGTCGACCTTCCATCACTTCCAGTCGAGCTGTTAATGCTTCGATGGTATTGGTGAGTCCCTGGTTTACATCCTTTTGGGCCCGGTCCTAGGTAGTCGTAGCTCGAGGCATCGCCTGAGGATCCGACTTGGCTGGAACCAAGGGTGCATATTCCATTTAGGGTATCCTCATAGGGTTCGGGTGTACTTTCTCTGGTTGTCACCTAAGTGGAGGGAAATCCTGGTATTCAACATCCACATTTGGGTAGTTGGACGAACCAGGTGCCTCATTGGGCAGGAGCCCTGATCGTGCTCATTTACCGGAGCAATCCATAGCCTTTGAGGTGCACTTGCTGGGAGTGCATGATGTCACACTTCTTGGGACGTACTTTCAATAAGGCAGTTCCTCTGGAGAAGCTCGGCATTAAGCCGCCTCAACTCTTTCATCTCTTCATCCTATAGAGCGAACCTCTCTTCGAGCGTGAGTGGCTCGTTTTTATCGAGAAAAAGTGATGGGTTAAGGGTAAATGGTCCTTTATTCTTATCTTTGTTGGATGCTCGCATGGTAGGCGGAGGGAGTTTAGATGAAGGGGCGGCCATATTTAAAGCGGCCCTCTGGTTCCGGGTGTACACACATGGGGGTTCGTTGTGAGTCATAGCCTGACCAGAACCGTCCTCTCCCGATCTGTCCGGATTTGTATTCTCTCCAGTGTCACCTGCGGGGCTAGCCTTTATGGCATTGATGAATGCATATTGCAGGGTGGAGGGGCGTCATCTTCCAAATAGAAAGAGGATCAACTGCATCTTTGGCTGCCCTTCCCTTTCATGACCTGGGATTTCCCTTTGACTTCTTGACGAAGGCTGATGCGGAGAGTTCTTTGATGTGACCTTATGGTGCGCCTTCCTCTGGGAGGGGATGATGATTCAAATGACGGTATAGGATGGGAACCTCCTCTTCTGACTGTCCTCCCTAGATGATAGAATACTGATTCTTGTTGGGGGGCTTGTCATTGAGGGGGTAATAATGCCTCCAACTTCGAGGGCTGGGGCTGGCTCCTTTCCCTGGACGTTGAGTCTCTTCCCGGTTTTATTGGTCTTACGGGGGCATTTTTTGTTAAAAATGCCCCCATCCCTACAGGATTGGGTTATCCCTATATTGCGGTAGTGGCTACGGCTATCGCAACCTGCCTGATCTCGTGTGCCCCAATCCGGGGGTGAACCGGATCTGGTGCCAAATTCACCTGAGGATCAGTCCCTTTAGTGGAGGCAGGCAGAGATTATTGATTGGCCTCTCTTAAGAGAGAGGATGGATGTATGCTCTCAGTGGCCTGATTCAAGAGTTTTTGAATAGCTCCTTCCTACCGGGCCTGACGCTTCTGGGACTTACTCGAGGCCCAGAACTGTTGGGTGTGTTGCCTTTCATGAACAGGGGGTCCACCTGATTGCCGTCTCGATGTGACGACGTTACACGATACTATGCCGAATAGGTTTTTCTGGGTGGGGAGCGGAGTGAAATGGAGAGCTCTGTGTTCCCCCCCCATCCTCTGATATAGACTCCTGTCAGAGCATCACCAATGAGGCGGTGCAGTTCGTTGAGTGCATGGAGTCAAGATGCCTCCATATTCCCTTTGCGCCTCTTGGGGTGTTGTCGTCGCGTCGAGGAAAGGGCCTCCAGGTCGATGTGACATAGGATGTCCCCTATCATTTTTACGTGGTCTACATACCCTTCATAGGGCAATAAGCTTGTCTTCAACCAGTGGAGGGTCGTCCATATATTATGGCGGATGTCGTGCATGCATTCTTCCGAAAACTCTCTGGGTATGTCAAACTGAGACGTGGTTGTGGGCCAAAACATTACTGGTATATCATTCATGGACAGTCGTTTCCTTAGGTGCAGTATATCGTCATACTCCCCCACCGATGATTCTTCTACCTGGTCAGCCCAGCTGAGACGCTCACTGCTAGTGTGATCAGAGGCAGCGGGACCGATAGGTGCTGAATCATTATGTAAGCGATTCCGATGTGGTTCAGAAGATGAACGTGGCCCCGGACCACCTCCTGATCGAAGAAGGGCGTCGTTAGTGACAATATGGGAATCTGACATGCTCGATCCCGTCCTTATGAGTGCCTCGCCAAATGAGGGCCCCTCAGTGCTTGATTCGGTAGAAGGAGTACCTTCCTGTCTATATAATGTTTCATTGTGGGGAGGACCTTTGCAATGACGGCCGTAATGGAGAGGACTACCATTACTGCTTGATGCCTCACTGCATAGAGGACTTTTCTTGTGCACACTTTGGGGAGGACATCCAAGGCATGTTTCAGCAAGTGGGGTACCTTCTAGCTGCATAGCGTCGTTACAGGGAGGACCTTCGCAACAACTTCCATCATGGTGAGGATGACCATCATGGATTGAAGTTCGACGCGCATCCTGGAGAGGACGTTCAGGACATGCCGCGACAAGGGGAGGACCTTCTTGTTTCTTGGGGCCATTGTGGGGAGGACCTTCGCAATGGCGGTCGTGCGGTCGAGGACTACCATCACAGCTGTGGCAATGGTGAGGAATACCATTACTGCTGCCGCAGGGAGAATATCTGTGGGATACATCCTTTGGAGGGCCTCCAGAATGTACCGCAAAGAGGGGAGGACCTTATCATTGCTCAATGTATCTACAGGGAGGACCTCCATTATTAGGGTTGCGAGGACTACCACAAAGACCTGATGCCTGGCTGCCTGGAGTTCCGTTGCAGCATAACACCTTGGGAGGACCTTCAGGGCAGGCCACAACAAGGGGAGGACCTTCTTGTCGTAATGAGACATCACTACGGGGAGGACCTCCGTAGTTGCGACTATGATAGCGAGTACTACCATCATAATCTGTGGTCCCACTACATGGAGAATGATTGCAGTGCTTCCCCTAGGGAGGACCTTTAGGGTGGATTGCAGCAAGTGGAGGATCTTCTTGCTGCTCGATCTTCTGGTCACGTGGAGGGTTTCCACGACTCGCATCAAGAGAGAAGCTCTCGTGACCGATCGTTATATGCCCGTGGGGGAGGCCCCCATGGGTGCTCTGGGGAGGACCATCAGAGATGATGGAAGCGAAATTGCAGGGAGGACCTTCACAATTGCTACTACCACTCCCATAATATGGTAATGGGTGGGCATGGTTTTGCGCCTTTGTGGCGCGCTTAGTGGCATTGGGAACCCCAGCTTCTAGCAGAGCAGATTCATGAACCCACTCTTTATTTTCCATCTTCCTTCGGTGCGTTCAGGGTGCTCTTTTGCGGGCAGTGGGCACCGTCTTCTATTGACAATGGACTTCACCTTTGGGTCCCTATCTAATTGGGTCCCGCGATGTTTCCGAGATACAACGACGAACAACTTTACTTTTAGAATTGATATATGCCTGCTCTGGAGCATCCACCATGATGGACGGGTGTCCCTCAGTTGGAACGAGTGAAGCTGCTCGATCTGGTTGCCCTTGCGTCATGGAATATAGCCGACGACCCTCCTAGGCTGAATCTGGGATGCAGATCTGATCTGTGGCAGCTATCTCGTCTCTTAGATGAGTCTCCTCAATTGGGGAGATGGGATCATGGGCCCGAGTCCTTGCTATTTCCACCGATGTAATCACATGCAGGAAAGTCCGCACGATATGATCGGGGATCGATACCTGCTCCTCCATAATTTCTAGGATATGTAGAGAGACATCTTTGGTTGGAACGGTATGAAGGCCAATTCCGGTATCAGAGCAGGAATATCTTGCTCCGGTCCTCCAATGGTTAGTGGGTACTGAAAATTCTACTATATCGGGGCAGGTGAACGAATCTGCCCCTATACTGGGATACATCGGTTTCTCTCTCTGTTTGCCGCCACATCAGGGTGGCGGACTTTACTTGTATCTGCAGGGAGCTGGCCCTGCATATATTGATTTCCCATCATATCGAGTCAGGGGCCTTTGTTGGCGGGGAGATGGGCCCGCATATGATTTTCCGCCACATCTGGGTGGCGAGATTTGTTTATCACCACCATATCAGGATAGAGGGCATCGGAAGAAACTTCTAGGAGAAGGTCCTACAGGTGCCGGGTCGCCACCATGTTGAGCTGGTGGGCTTCACGACCCTGGGTATGGAGAGGTACCTGTCGGCTAAGTGTCATCATGTGTGAGCGACAGGCTTGATGTGCCTTAGCGGGGATGCGCTCCAGCTCGTATGATGCTGCCATGTCTGGATGACATGCTCGGGAGGATCGAATAGGTGTAGGTGCCTATTCGTGGTATGTCTCCGTGGCTAAGTAGTGGAGCTCCTCCTCAGGGACCAGGGTGATGAATAGTCCCTAATTGTACATCTTTCACCCTCGTTGGGCAGTCCAAGGGGCCGGAGCTCAGGGAGCGTGGGACTGAATCCTCGGGGAAAAATCCTCCTCATCGCGAGGATGTCGGGTTGCGGCATGACTGTGATGACGTCTTACGGTGGGGGCCTTGGAGCGGAACCCCCGTTCTGTGGGGATGAAGTCCTCAACATCAACCTCATCCACAGCCCTAAGAAAAGGGAGGTACACATTGTCCCATTCTGGGGATAGACTCCCGAAACGGTTGGAGACAGCGACAAGGGCTGTCTAGATCCGCCTTTGTGGTCGCTGCTGGGCAAGCGACCGACGAGTCTTGACGGATTGCAGGGCGTGCATGGACGCCTCCACCATTGGGAGAGTACCATTCGCGTGGTAATCTCGGATTAGCGCCTTCAAGACCCAGCGCTAATGATGCTGGGTGGGTGACAGGGTCCTCTGTAGGTGAGGATGTCTTGTCATTGCGTAGTTGGAAGCGCGCACTTGTGGGTTCCTTTGTGATGTCGTTGGATCGAAGGGAGTTCTGAAAGTAGTGCATGTAAAACTTTTAGAAAATACAATCAGTAAACCCTTCAAAGCAGCATCTCATAATCCCATGCGTAATTAATGACCTTGCTTGGCCCTCCTTTAAAGCATAAGGGGGCACTAGGTGAGATTAAGTTGAATCTGTCATGTCTGGTTAAAGATTCACATCAGGTTCACCATTTTTTGTTCCATTCTAGTTTTTAGCCACGAAACACCCAAAAACTCCATATCCAATGATTGAAGGACCTGCTTTCCAAAGGCAGGTGTTCGATGGATGGTCTGACCAGCGACTCTTAAGAACTCACATTGGTTGAGAGGATGAGAAGTTGGGATCATCGCACCCTTTTGGGGGGAGAAATTATTGCCTGTTACAGGACTCTCTTATAGATTTAATACGTATTCATATGTTCGCGAATCTTTGGTTTATACACAAACATAGTATCCACAGATTTAACCTTGGTGGGCAACGGTCAACTGGACACAGGGGTTTGGAATCATTTATGCCCGAGGTTTACTATCCCTTGTTGGATTAATGACCTCAAAGGGTGGGAACTCACTTGAGGCGGCACTAGGAGTGGTGCAGTGAACCAATGTAGAGATGGTCGGATCGACTGACTATTGGGATTGAACCTCAGGGAGGCTTCCTACGTACCCTTCTTAAGAAGCAGGTATCAAAGTCCACGTAGTTCAGATAGGTTTCGGGGAACCGACGTGAAGAGAGACCAGGTGGTCCGATGGGTGGTGGTCTTGAACCTCGTGGAGGATTCCTACATACCAGGACTTGACATGGTTCAAAGTCCCTGTAGTTTGCTCTCGCTTGGGGTTTACGCTATGGGGAAGCCCATAATGATGGGTTGGGGCTTACACTCTGAGGAGGCCCAGAGGAGGATTTCATGTTCGATGCTTACTCTAGGCCCACTTGAGTCATGCTTGGTGTGAGAAACTAAAGGCAGTAGGGACCGGAGGATCATGTCGCGAAAGGTGCGTCTATGAGAAGCGGAGTGGGGCTTACGCATGAAGGCGAACGGAGGTGATGGATTGGGGTTACACTCTGAGGTGGCCCAGAAGGTCAGGGCATACTCTGAGATGGACGCCCGAGGTGACAAAGCCCAGCAGGAGAGGGAAAGGTGGTGCTCATGTTCTCGTCTCCTCTCTTTCGGTGCACGAGTGCTTCCATCTGATGGGTATTTTACCATCTTTGAGGAACCCTCAACAGGTGGAGGGGCAGAAAAGGGATACCTGAGCTCAGACTCCGCATTACTGTGGGAATGTGGACCCAGGAATGCTTTACGAATCTTTTCAAGGGTCGGGGAAACCCCTTTCTCCCTATTTACTGTGGGTATGTGAACTCAAAATGGCGTGATGATGTGCCTGAAAGTTATACCACGTGGATCTGGTGGCTCTGGCGGAGGCCTCGGCTTGAGGCCGATGAATAGGCCGATGAAGGAGTCGCAGAAGACCTGGTTGGATTGGAAGGATTTTACCTGGATCTGGAAATGAGAAAACCGAAGTATTTGGCACGCCACCGAGAGGTATGGTTGGTGCAGCCCTTCGCATGGGGAAGTGCCACGCGGCTGGAGAAGCCGTCCGAGAACCAGGGTGGCCCATGGCTTCGGGCTCAATCTGCGAACCAGGGTGGTTCGAGGAGGATTCCAGGCAGGCAGTGATGGCGAAGGGCAGTGTTGAGCAGAGGCTAGTCGGTCGGGGTTTCGCCTGCAGAGGAGGGTTCTCCACGGTACGATAGATGAGAAAAGATTCCTAAACTCCCTGGTCTGCGGGGAAGTCATCCGCGGAGGGGGGTATGGTTCGTGGTTCTCCTTTTTGTTATTTTTAGGTTCGCAGTTCACCAAATTATCATGCGTTTTCCAATTCCTTCTTAATTCATATACCTACTCTGGTTCGCGGGTGGGAATTTCACTATTTGCGAAATTCAAAGCCTTCCATCAACCAATCTCCTTCCTCCGAATCTGATTCCAGTTCTCCGATCAGATTCCAGTTCTCGGATCTCCTCTTATTTCCCCCATGGTCTCTTTTTATAGAGAGGGGAAAGGAATGTATCTGTGGCTATGTGACACCTTTTGTGGAGGCCCATAACAAAACACCTTATTCACAGCTGACTTGGTCAGTCTTCGATTCGCGGTGGGTATTGATCGCTCCCCTCCTCTACGAGGCGAACTCAGGGAGTGCTCCACAGCTCTGGAGGGTTCCGCCTCTATTCTGCGAACGACAGCAGGTGCGGCTTGAACCAGTTGATGCGGTCCGCGGTTGGGGCGGTTTGTGACGATGAACCGAACAGGCACCCATCCATCCTCGCGACCGCGAAGCCTCTCTGCCTCCATTTCACGAAAAACAATGGTTCGCGAAAGGGGTGCCTCGTGGTTCCTAGCCACGTTGCACTTCCATGGACCGGTTCGCAGACCAGTCCCTTTTTTGGGTCTTCTTGGATTATTTTCCCCCAATTCTTTTGGGGGATTTGGTTAAAATTTCCATTGTGGATTTTTCAGGACCCTACACAATGTTATAATAAAATTAATACATAAAATGAATGATATGCAATGGAGACCCAATATGATAGGCCAAATAATGTGAAAATTGTAAGGAAAATAACAAAAGACATTGCATAAATAGTTCATTGTCTATCCAGACATCACACATGTACACTAATCATCACCTTCCTAAAAAAATAATGAAACTCCCTTTCCTTTAGGTAGATCCATAACCTTAATATCTATAGGTTCATCAAGATACCCATCCATTATTTGAGAATATTCATAGTAAGAAACCACTAATGTCTCCTTAAATGAAGGTACAGTTATAAAAAAGGTTATTTCAATAAAATAAATTAAATTTATAAATAATCAATCATTTTTTGACTCATCACACACTAAAAATTCATACAGGAACCCTAGATCAACCTACATCATAAAAAACCAAAATGATATGTCAGAAGTAGTCATTTCGATAAATAGATCATTCCAAAAAAATAAACATTTTGGTTGGAAATTTTTTTCGAACAATATAATATAAATGTTACACAATATTAGAATAAATATAATGCTCCACTAAGGTAAAGACATGATCTAAACATGTTGATAAAATTCCTTGAATTGGGTTAATCCAAATTACCACATGTCATTCTAATATCCATCTTTAGAGAAATCCATAATCACACTTGCCAACCTAATATAAGGCTTAGGGGAAAACCACATTACCAAAATTCATCTATGGATATGAAATAAAAAACCCTTCAAACAAAATGATTACACTCCCCCTATAAGCGTACAATTAGATTAGTTATACTAATATAATACATTATAACGACCCACATATAAATCATACATTCATCTAGACACAATCCATAATATATTTTGTAATATGTATGTCATAACAATCATGGATCATAACGACAATTCACCAAATGAAAACCATATCATGAATGGGTCTCACGGGATACTCACAAACCCATATGAAAATCATGTCATGTAAAGGTATAAGAGGCTATACATGATGCCACATTCATATCATAAAATAAAATTTCACAAAATATACCAAATTTTTAAGGATATCTTACAGCAAACATATTGATGCCATGAGTCATGCATTATCACATGGTTCATGCTAGTGAACTAAATATCTCTTGAACCATCCCTAATTAATAACATTAAGAATAAAAAAAAATAAAAATAACATGATAAGGAAAATAACCTAAACTTATAAATGATGACACCTAGTAACTAAAACCTATAATATTTCATAAAATTTGGATAAATTCCATTCATTGTATTAAAAAAATATAATAATTCATACCAAGAAATTATAGGATGTTACATCATTCAATTCAACTACTACATGAAACCACATAAACCTAGATGATTCATATAGTCCATCAAAAGTTTTTTTTGAAACTTAAACCTTAGAAAATAATGATACACTAAAAACTAAATTAGTGGAAAATAACCTATGCTTATATATAATGAATAAGAGATCCTAACAAAACATTGACAAATGGCCTCGATGTCTACACTAAATATTTTTTTAAATGTATCTGTGATGTTTTGTTTCACATTGCATATTATACAATATTGATAGATAGTTAGAGGTATCACAATATATTAGGAATACTTGGAATAAAATTGTTTCAAATCACCACTTACACTTCCTATACAAAACATAATATGCGTCCTTTTATTTTCATTAGATCCACTACAACTGGCATAGGGAATAATAGGTAAACTAGAAAACACAAACCTGGTTGACTCTATTTTCCATTAATCCTTTATATTCAATGCTATAATATGTGTATAATTATGTCTTAATATTTCTATTCTATTCATATTCCCATAAAAAAATCATATCCTTCAATTATTTATTTAATATAACTTTTGGTGACAAAGATGTGTGTTTTACAAAGAGGTTTGAATAATCCATCACCATATGATCACCATGTTGAAGGGTGATGAATTCTGTGTATTTTAAAATTTTCAATATCCCTAAGAAATATTTTTGAGACAAGAGGTGTTTTATGTGTCTCTATTCTTGGAACTCATATATTTTTTCCAAAACAACTATATCCCAACAACTTCTAATATGTCCTTCATTATTGAAAACAACATGCATAACCTTAAAATAGTTGAAGATTAAAATGAACTAAAATATCTTTTCATTATTTTAGAATGAATAATATGAGTATTGTGGATCAATAGTCTATTTTATTCAAGGAAGTTTCTGGGGGAGAAACTCATATGATTTAATTATTACACCTCATTCTCGTGGTTCTAATTATCTTGAAATAGTAAGAATAGAGACGACACTCTAAACCTTGGAACATAATATGGGAACCAGATTTAGAAAAATATTTTGTTTTAGTATGGTAAAACCCCACATATATATAGAACATTGCTGGAAATTTATAAAACATCGTCTGGTAGGTATGGTAAAACATTATATATATGAAAAATATATAAAATCAACAAATTATAATTTCTATTAAATTATAATACACAATTATTGATAGATTTATAAAATAACTAAACTAATTCCACATCAATAAAAGACTCAAATAACAAATTATCCAATAATATGTGGTAACATAGGGCTTGTTACATCAATCGTTAGTCGTGAACCAGCTAATAGCCATCCCCTTGATCTCTAACAACCCTATCTTCTATCTACCCAAACAAACTACCAATAATGATGAAGAATATTCCAATATAAATTTTTCAAAAACTTATTAGGATCACTAATAAATAAAGGAACCCAATGTAGCTTAAAATTAGTCATTGATAATATCCACTGTTCTAACACCCCAAAAAATTAAAAAATATTCTCTTTAGAATAAATTTAATTTCGTTGATTACTATTAATGCACACAACACCATGATTAAAGAAAAATCTATACTCTATTAAAATTTAATTTAAACATGACCATTTTCAACTAGATGTTAAATTATAGGTTATTAACATGGAGAACTAAATTATGATTAATATATATTTTATACATGTACATGTGTAATATATTACTTATAATTTAAAATAATCATCATTTGGAAGAAAAAAATTTGTTTTCTGAAAAAAAAATCTAAAAGACGGTTTACTCTCACTGAGTGCAAATGATTTAATATTAATTCTTACCAATTTTATAAAATTTATTTAAAAAATTAAACTTAATTTTTGAAATTATAATATCATAACAATCCAATGTTTAAATATTTTATATTTTTTGAAAAGATTCAGTTTTTATGAATAGTTTAACAAACTAAATTTTAATTGAAAATATACCTTTCATTTCAGTAATTTATAATGTTAAATTATAGTTTCAATTGGTATTAAAGTAAAATTAATTCAATTCTAAATAATTTAATATAATTTACCACATTGGAAAAAATCGTATTGAATTTTTTAGAAAATATGTTGTAATAATTTATCATTTTCTCTTTAAAACTCTGCTTTCTCATCACATTTGAGGGATTAAATTGCAATTAAAATAAATTATCTATATGAATTGAATATGAAAAAATGGATTCTATATTTTTAATTATAATAATAAATGTAATATAAAAAGTTCAAAATAATTTTTACCTAAATAAATAGTGAAAATATTGAAAAATAATTATCATGGTCAAGGTAAAAATTAGTTTACCATGTGGTTAAACCAAAATATTGGTGTTAAAATGAACTACCAACATGTAAAAATATTACTGGATTCATAAATTTACACATTATTTATATCAATATAAAATATATATTTATTTGTATTCTTTTTTCATTTGAATGATTTTTCTATTTTGGATTCATTTGGGAAATTTCCATATAATTTACCTGGAGGTCCCCTTTCCACACATATAAAATAGAACTCACTCCCTTGAATTATTAATTCCCCCAAATACCTTTTTTCTGATCTTATCTTACCAAATTCTCTCCAAAAAATATTTCTTCACATTCTAGGTCTCTTTTTCATCCCAAAATATCATCCTTCATGTCCTAAAGTGAATACACAAATGAGGTTTTTCTTTGAGAAAGTAAACATCTGAATGATGATCTTTAATTTTCATTGTCATTTTTACACCCAAATTTATCTCTTCATAAATAAAATATAATAATAACAGTATCTAAATTATTCTAATATTTTGTTTTGTTTATGGAATAATATTAATCCATCTCCAATTTCACCAAATGGGAAACTAAGTAATTGATCATGTGTATGGTGAAATATCCTCACACAAAATGGTGTAGTTAATTTTCAATAAACACCTTTAACGGATGGATATAAATGATATTTTTATGAATTTTATATGATATTTAAAATATTATTATACTTTATTAATTATAATATAATATACCACCTTTTATATTCCATGTTTTTTAAAATATAATAATGTCGCTCGTGTGTACTGTGGACTACCTCCTCATGAAATGATTTCATTTGTCATTCACTTAATCATTACATGGTTTTTAATAAGGATAAAATTCATGAATGTATGTTTTATATATTTGATTATATTAATTTTTTAAAATTAATCTATCTCCCAATCCATTACCATTTCACTCATTAAGTGATTTATATCATCGCTCGTGCATAGTACGACCTACCATCTCCATAAAGCATTGTAAATCATTTTATTTGACCAATTTTTTTGAATGATTCTAATAATATAACAACTAAGTAAATTTGAAATTTATTAAATTACTTTCATTATGAATATTATGTAATTATATAATATGTGAAAGAACTGGATCTTTCATGGACAAACACGTATGTGTAAACAAGATAATTATTACCCAAAATAATGAAAATAATAAATGATAATAAAACAACATGTGATAAGATATTATAAAATCATTATATGTGATGTTATAAAAATAAATATGGTCATGTTATAAAATAATAACTATAATAAAAGCATTTTAAATGAGTTATTATCATTTTCATCCAAAATTAATCATTAGGTATTGGATTTATTCTAAATATACATTCCATTGAGAATTATATGTTTTTATAACCCAATTATATTTTTTGGGGTATATAGTACAAAATTGGTATTTAAAATTTTGATTACTTAATAATTTATTGTATTTTATGTTTAAATTTAAACTATTTCATCTAAGTGGATTTTAATTGAAATTTACTAAATGAAAAATGTTATAGTAAAATATCACTCTCTTTTTTGATTATTAAAATTCTCTTAAAGAAATATCTCTATTTCTTTCAATTTTTTATTTAAATTAAATTTCTATTAAATATATATATTATTGTATAATGGATATAATAATTTCAAAAACCATAAAATATTTTTATATAGGGTTTTTACATTGAATTTTATTTTTTAACTAGGGAAGTATTGATAAATCTGAATATTTTACTCAATACAAATATTTGATGATAAGAAATTTTTAATCAGTAATTAAATTGATTAATCAATATATGAATAATTATTAGGACCCGAAGTTATGGGTGGGTCCATATATAATAAATCCCATTGATGAATCATTGGGTCTAATGATACAAATAAGATATCCATCATAAATGGTTTTCTACCTGTCATATTTAAATAGTATTGTAAAAGGCCGTGAAATTAGAGGTGTCAGGATGTCTAAGATCCTAGAATCCAATAATTAAACATTTTAATTATTTGTGAATTTAATTATTATTTTCCCTCATATTTCCAAAATTAAATTATATCTAGATCCATTTCATTCTTTTTTTATTCAATAAATCTTATGGGTTTTCAGTTATTTACCTTTCCATACTAATTATGACTTATGAAATTTTTTAAAAAAGATGAGTGTTCAGTTATTCACCTTTCTATAATGATTATTCCTTATATATTAATTGATTAATTTTATTTAAATGGAATGTGTGTTCTATTATTTTCCTTTTCATATTTCTTATTCTTTATTTATTTATGATAGCTTCTGTTGTATGTATTCATTACTAAAAATTTCATATCACCCATATTTTGTTTCCATTCCCCATGATAAGAATGACATATATTTGAATATGTTTTTATGGATGTTGATTTTTTGTGTACTATGTTTTATTTACCATTACCATTGTATAATGGTTATCATATATGTATTTGGTTCTCCAAAACTGATAAACGGATCGGTCCTCTGGTATTTGATTCTTTGTATATATGCTAGTATAATAAAGTAAGGAACTAGCTCCAAGTTACTAGGGCTGAGGTTGTTACACCAATCTTCATGTTCTAGAAACTAGTTCCTAGAAATCTATGAACACTGTTGTGAGTGATTTCTACCAAAAAAAAGTAGATTTAACACATCAATGTAACAAATAACATCACTAAGAAGAACCCAAGTAGTGGTAGAAAACAACAACACGCATGGACTACATTAAGAGAAAAAATGAAGTTTATATAATTGAAAACCCAACTAAAATACCAAAATACCATCTTTGTGTGGAATGAGGGTCTTTCCCCCACCACAAAACAACTAGAATATAACTCCATATCCTACATACCCATACTCAATAAGTGTCACATTACCATTTCATTCACCAAGAAAATCATTCATATTCCACATAGTATATACAATGTGTGAGCACAATAACCCAAATAGGGTCCTACAATGTGGTCCACATGAAAGATATTAAAAAGAAACAAAATTTTCTCATTTTACGGAGTTAAATAAATTAAATAATAGGCTTTCAATGTTTTATCTATAACATGCAGAAATAACCATTTACATATCATTTAGAGAAACATGTATTAGTGAAAAATTTCTCATTACATGAATGAAACAATAATTTAAACAATATATGAAAGTTCCACATTTCAAGGGAAATGTTCATTTTTTTTAATGTTATAATTATTTAATAATATTATTTATCTAGAAATATGGGTTATATTCATTGTCTATGTTAGGTCTTAGTCATGTGGGACCCTAAAACTGGACATATTAAGTATTTACAAAAACATCCTTGTGAAAGAAACATCAAGGCATCGGTTTGGATACAATAAGTAATTGTGGATATAAATCTTATCTAATAAATGTTTAATTATTGTTTTAGTTTAAATCTCTTTCAAGTTAGTCAAAAACCACCCAAGAATTCTTATCATAGCCATCCCACCAAAATACAAAAGTTACCATATTCTATAATCATCATATTTTCAAACATTTCATTCATAAAATTTCTTCAAATACTAGTAGTTCATGATGATTAATGTGTCATTTAATGTTTAATCTTTTAAGAAATTATAATTTTAATGTTTCCAAATACTTAATAATTTATTTAAAAATCTCTTTTATATGGATTTTTTTATTTTCATTTAAATAATATTTTAATATATTATTCATAAAATCTATATATATTCTTTTCTGTTAAATATTTAGGTATTCTAAATGTTTTTATCCAACATCCATTCTCTTTATCACTTAAATAAATCAATTAAATATATTTAAAATAAAATCTGAAATTATTTCTCTTTTGATTAGTTGAATTTTCCTTCCACGGCTATATTTATCAAAATTGCTTTTAAAAAGTAATTTTTATTTACTAAAATTAAATTCAATGATATCATTGAATTTGTGGAAGGTTTCAAAAGAATCATTCTAATATTTAATATAAGGTTTATTTTTGACTTTCTTCATAAAAATTAAAAATGTGTGTATTTTAACATTTATAGTGTTAAAGAATTTTCTTGCATCCATAACCATTTTATGCTCTTCTATTCTTATAAAAGATTTCAAATTTTTAAAAGGTAATTCCCTATAATGAAAAAATATTTAAATATTTCACTTCCATTATATTTATTTCTATGAAATAATTTTTTTATTTAAAACTGTAAATTTATAATCAATTAATGGTAATATTTTATCTCTAAATAATTTCGTGGTAATTCACATTCTATTGAAACAATAACATTATTGTTATCATTGGAAATTAAATTTCTATTAATTGTGTATATTATTTTAATAATATGTATTATAACTTCCTAAAACATATACCATTTTAATATACTATGGATCACATTGAATGATATTGGATTGATAGAGGAAATATTAATAATATATATTCTTTACACAATAAAGAATTTTTTTATAAGGAGTTGTGTTCACAAATTAAATTGATCATTAAATATATAAGGAATAAATTAGATATTTATTGATGGGTGAGGAAAAACTTCTTATTACTCTTTGATTCATAGGTAGGTCTGTTGTGAAAAAATAGTTGGGAAAAATTATTTAATGGGTTTTTGGTGTATGCATTCCCATAGTTTAATCTTTCTTTATATAGGTCCTTGAATGTAGAGACATAATGATGTGTGAGATATTGATAGAAAATCGTATGTAGTTCCTTCATTGATAAGATAGTTAGTATTATACTTAATATTATATCACTTGATATTATCCATGGATTCATTTTTTTTAAGATTAATGATTATAGGGAATGTTTTTTTATTATAGTACCTTACCGTATTGATTGTCACTTATTTACACATAATTGATTCCAATGTTCTTAACCCTTAATGAGTATTTGTGCTCCAACTTATTTTTTTCATTCCCAAGGATATGAAGAAAATTAATTTGATTGATTTCCATGTGTGCCAAACATTTTCAATTTCTATATTTTATTTCTAATTTAAAATGACAATCATGTTGGTATATTAATTTTCAAAACTACTAAATAGATTGGACATTCATGTTGAGATATGTTGTATCTTATTCCAATATAACAAAGAATACTCAAAATCATGATTATTATAGTTGGGTTTGATAAAAAAACTACCAATAGTAGGAACACTACTCTAATTTAAAATAGTTATTAAGTAACAAATAAAAAATAGGGAGGATATAAATTTTAAATGGTTCTCCCAAACTACGATATTCAAAGAATTATATAATTAAGGTGTAAAAATTTACCTAAATCCCTAAGGAAACCTCTTTATCAAAAAATTTTCAATCGATACACTATCCATTGAAAATTAAAACCCAATTTTTTTTGAGAACTTACCCCTCTTATTCATTCAAATATTTCATGTATTATCCATCGGAATTTATTTCAATATCCAAAAAATATAATGAAATAACATAATCAATGATGTATTAGTTAACTCCAACCTTATCTATGTGGTAAACTCTTTTAATCCTAAACAAGATAGACTCCTTGATCTTCCTTCATCTTCCTCTCTATAATTCCAATATTGATCTTGAATTACTCTACTTATCCATTGTTAATCAACAAATGACATTAAATATTTTTATAGATAATTATATCTATACCACCATGATAGAATCTCAAAGTTGATAAAATAATTGATCGTTAATTATCATTAATTATAATGGGGAAATTATTTCATTATTCCTTCAAATCTTTGTCCTTATCAATAATTGAAATATTAAATAATAGTACTAAAACATAGAAACATAGAATTATTAATATCTACTACCTAATATTTATTGTGACATCACCGTTAACTTCATCACGAAATTTGATTCCTCACTCAAAATCCCAAAATATTGATACAAATAATTTTGAATGATTTATAGTTTAATCAATGTATTGAAGCATTAAGCTCATCCCTCTATTAGTATCATAGAATATAGTCTATAGATGATGTTTTAGAGAAACTTTTAGAGTTTCAATTGGAATTTCTGACCATGGTGAAAGACACCTTTCATGTCCTAGAATACTTATCCAATGAATAACAACATAAAAACACATTTTTCTTCATGGTGTGACCATTATAACAATTTTTCTATCTCTATTTTGGTATTATTGAATCATTCTTAAATGGATAAAATTAAATTTTGTATAAGGTACTTCATGATGTGACACAACCAACTATAATAACCATCCTCTGAATATTATATTCTTATATAATTCTATCAATGCGTGAGGACATACAATACAGAATGATGAATCAGTAACATAATATTACATATCCCTATGTAATTATTAAGTAGATTCATATACAACAGACATAGATCCATCATGGAATTTTATTTTCCAACACAAAACAACAATTTAATTATCCAAAAAACATTTATTTTATTTGTTATGCACTGATAAATGACATAAAATATTGTAGAGTCATTTATACATACAACTAGAACTGTTATAAAAGCATCAAAATTCTTCAACAACTTCTTATTGTAACTTATTGATGTTTTTGGATGTATCAAAACTCTCTAATTATTTTTCAACCCAACCAAAAAAAAATAATCAATAGGGTTTTTATCACTTTTCAATGGATCCATTCATAAATCGATACATTGGATTGTGTAATTTGATCAAATTTATTTGAAGACATTTTTAGGATATTCTTGATTATTTAAATTATCTTTTTAAAATGATATCCATATATATCATTTTCTATATCTTGTTTTATTATAATAATATATTTTTATGTGTTATTTTATTTGACCATATTTCATGATATTTTAACCCTTATTGGGAATTTTTCTCATGATTATTTATGTTTCCCAAATCTCAAGGAATAATAGAGTATTAGAATGTATAAGTAAACAATGATCATAAAAATATATCTATGATACTATAAATCTTAATATTGGGGTTATATTTTTAATATATTTTTCCATACTTTTTTAATACATTAAATTTAACAATTCCATGTTTTATTTGTATGTCCTAAATATGAAGTCATGTAATGAATATTTGGAGGTTATAACACCATAATTGGGATTTTGGGTCAAATGAAACTAAAATATAATTCATTAGGGAGTTAGTTTCTATCAAATAATAGAAAAAATTAACAAATTATATAGATAATATAAATCCAATCATGGATAAAGATAATCACATTATTAAAAAAATAAAAGTTTTTTAAAACTTTAATGAAGGCTAAAAAAATTCTCTATATATCCACAAATTAAATTATGCATTATCAATCATAAATAATATATTACTCATTTTCCTTTTAATATGAGCATTATTATATATATGTTTCTTGAGGTTCTGATGTTTGGGTGAGTGTAAAATTAGTATGATTTCCTCAATGTTATCTAATAGAATCCCATTCATGAGTGATCAAGACATTCAATTATAATAAAATGGTAAAAAATTATATATAAAATATTTAACAAAATACATATTCATGAAATTATGTACCTATTTTGTAAGTAAATAAGGGAAAAAATATTTAAATATAGGAGCTGTATTTCACAAAAAAATGTTATAACAGTGAAACTCATCCACCATACTTTATTAACATAAATATACCATACAAAAAATCTTGAGATTATCCATTTGATGATTCAATATTAACAGTATTATACATTTATTAATATATCATGGGTTTTTATAACTTCAAACTCATGAAAGAACATGTGGTTTTACATGATAAAAACTTATTTTTGTATAACTCGACACTCTTGATTGAACATAATGATCAACCTATATAGGACATCTAGCAAAACAAGTGATCCAATATTATTTAACCCTTAAATTTAAAATATGTTGTCTTATATGTTTCAACCATCATAAAAAAATATAATGCTTCTCATAACACAATATTTCAATTAAAAAGAAATCACATACTTGAAATATATTCATATTTTATTTGAAAACAATCTTAACCCACATTTTTTTAATAATTACCAAACCCACAAATTTCATAACCAAATACATTGAAAACAGAATCAAAAAAATCATTCAGAATGATACTCAAAAGTGAATTCCACCAACAGAAATCAATTGACAAATCCAACATTATTATTTTATCAATATATTTGATCAAAACCCATTATTTAATAAATGAATAGAATGATATACAAAATAAAAAATTCATCATTACATAATAAATTTTCATATAATTATTGAGAATTAACATATGATAGTATACTATAAATACTAAATAGATAAGTATTTAAAAATACCCTAATAGTATATATAACCATTAACCTATGATAAGGCAATTTCAAGGCCATATACTCAGACAAACTTCCTCAGAAACCCACAAAATCCTAACATAATAATAATTAATGGATGAGACAATGAACCTTATTAATATGACCAATTTGTAATTCACATTTCTACATATATTTTCTGAATTAATTGATTAATTTATATAAAAATGTATAGATAATGGTGAATTATTCACGATTGGTTAATCTATTTTTGGTTATTTTATGTGTCTTGGTTTTTAATCATTATTAGTTAATATGTTATTGGTTTTCAATTCATTAAATATTGTAATAATAATGATGGTTTTGTGATTAATTTATTAAATTATTCGAGGGTTGATTTTATTTTATAATTATCAATATAAATGAGTTTTATATTTTGGGTTGTTTTTATTGAAATATAATATTCAAACATATCTCTTTGAAATTATGAGATTAAAACTAAAATTTCTCAAAGTTCTATGTTTAATTTATATATCTATATTTAATATTTTAAAATTTTTAAAATTTAATGGTCTTATAGGGAATGCGTAATGAATAAATAGATGATATTATAGGAGATACAAAGTAAATATGTGATGTTTTAATAATGAAAATTGAAAGTTTACTGGGACAAGATGGTTTCCCTATTTCTTTTTAAAAGGATACATTGGAAGTGAACAAAACATTTGTAACTTAAGTTTTATTTGAATTTTTCTTATAGGATCACTCAAAAAATCTATTTCAACATAAAAGATTGTTTTTATTCCAAAGGATATGTATCTCCCAATGCTCAGCTAATATATTCCAAATTTGTATTGTAATGTTTATTACATGATTCTCACTAGTCTACCTAATAAAAGGCCTAGATAATTGGTACCAAAGGTATTGATAGAAGAATATCATGGATCCATGCATGGTTGATACATCCATGGAGCGGTTAGGATATCCAAGAATATGGTGGATGATATCAACAAGAAGGCATTATATTCCAACAACTTGATCAAGGTGGATATGAAGACAATATTTGATCATATAGAGTAAGGATTAATTATAATGTTCATGATGAAATTTAGTTCCACTCAGTGTGTTTGTGGAAATATTTTATCTTATTATGTTTTATCTTTTCATTCTTTTTTAATCAGGGGAATGTGTTTTGGCTTATTTACTCCATTTGGGGGGATGCGATATGGAAATATTAATTTATGATATCTATTCATTCCGGATTAGAAGTATCTCACTTGAAATATATGATTTAGATTTTTTGTGGATAATATCCTTACATTTAGGAATTAGACTAGTACTGGAATTGTTTCCCACGTCATTTTCACGGATGATATTATATTCTTCAATAATGAAAAACAAAGATATATCAATCGAATTAATAAAAAAATAATGATATATGGAAGCTGGATTAGGAAGAGGATCAATCAATCAAGAAGCAGTTTTTACATATCAAAGGCCTGTTTGAGATAATGTATTCAGAAATAAATGATAAAGCATGTATATAATATAGTCTTATACCAATGGATAACCTTAGAGATCCAATATTTAATGTTAGAATAAATAAGGTTCTTTTTAAACATCATCTACCACATAAAAGCCCATTTTTATAACAGGAATAACATGTTCCTCTTATTTTGGGGAAGTATTATCCTAGTAAATAGTATTCTCTCATTGACTATGATTTATGTTTTATTATTCATTATGGAAAAAAATGGTATGATCTCTAAACTTGAAAAAAAAATAATGAATAATTTCTTTTGGAATATAAAATAGGAGGGTAGATGATTTTGGACTTCATAAATGAGGATGTCAAGGCCAATTGAGGAGGGAGGTGTGAATGATCAAAGTTTGTGGGAGTCCATGTATGGTATGAAGGAAAATATACATTAGGAAAATATTTTAATTGAATTTTTTATGGGTGATTTTTGGGAAAGATAATTATATAGAATATTGTGAATGTTGTGAATAATGGTCTGGAAGGATATTGGGATTGGTAGTTAAAATGTTAAATAATTTTGATGTTTTTAAATAAATGTGTGTTTTTTTGGTGGGATGAAATAAGATACTATATGGATAATTAGGATTATTCATTCTTATTTTTCTCATGTATCTAAGCCTAGGATATATTTCACAAGAAATAGGGAATGAATCCTAGTTTAATTAATTATCCACTTGATGAGGAACATGGGATTGTTTTTTGGAAAAATAAACCAAGTGGATGAGAAAGAAAAGTAAAATTTCTTAGAGTTGACCACAGGTATCCTCATCATGAGGAAATTTTTTAAATTGATTCGTCTAGTTTAGGAGTCTGAATTGTGGGTGAGTAAGCATTGGTTCAAGGAAATCCCAAAAAATATAAACTTCATTTCATAGAGGGTGTGAAACAAGTCTACTACCATTTAAAAAAATAGATGATAGGGATTCATATAGCCTCACATTTTTAGTGTTGTGATGTCCCAAAAGTGGAATCAACCTATAATTTATTCTCTGAGAGAGAATGGGAAATATTAATTTGGTCAAAAAGTTTCTAGTGGCTGGAAAGCCTGATGAATGGTGTTTTCAACCAAGATATTCTATCATTGTGGTTTATGGGGGCAGGGCATTGGGGTAATGCGATTAAGGTTCATGGAATGGTGTTCACAATTCTGTGCTCAATTATCTAGAATGAATGGAACATAAGTCATGAATGTAATCATAGTTTCCATCACATTAATAATGTTCATTTTTATTATCTTGTTATGGATACAGTAGCTAATTTTCCTAGAGAAGTGACCTTGGTTTTCATCTGAGGGATTCTCCCGAAAAATTTAGCTAATATAGTCAGGAGAGATCTCTTGGAGAGTTGGATAAAATGGGCTCTACCAAGCATGGGGAAGAAACTAAATATGGATGGGTCCTTCGGTAAAGGAGTTATGAGAGGAGAAAAAATAGTGTATGATGTCAGTTTTTTATTTATCTCTTTTTTTATATCATTTTATGGTTTAGGTAATTCCATTATAAAGTAATCAAGATCATTGTACAGGGGTATCTCTCCGTGAACGATTTTACAAATTAATATTACTTCAGGGGAGATGGAATTAATATTTTTTTCATCATTCATTCACATAATTTTATTATCCCGTGGTATTTTTCTATTACATCAAGATGTATAGGATACTTATTGGGCATGACATGAAGTCCAGTCACACATAGAGAGATTATAACATTATAACCCACTATTTTCTTATAGTACTAACCTTACTGATAATTTAACACATTAAAAACATTTAAGAGATGTCCCTTTGGATTTTAACCTTATTGTTCTGAGTGATTCTTTATGTATTCATCTTTTTAGACCCCCTAAAATTATGGGCAACTTAAATAAAAAAAATTATTGTGAGTGAGTGAAAAATTGAAATATTTAATCTATTCAATCTTTATTTTCACATATATAAGAATTTTAGGTCCATGGTCCATAAAATTAAAGTTTGAATATCAATGAAAATAGAAAATAAAAGGTAAAGATGAATATTTTGTCAATAATGATGATGGTAAACAAGGTATCCATATGCATTTAGCTAGATGAGATGATAATATTAAACAATTTTTTGTGGAGAAAAAGGATACCCATATGGGGGATGATCAAATTTAGTTATGGGACACTCTTTAGAGAAATGGGTAGGATGATGAAGAGTGATAACTGCACCATGTAGAGTATTAGAATATGTGCATGATGTAGATGAATCTTATATCTATGATTTTATTTCAATGATAATTATTTTAAACTATATACAGAAACCAAGGATTGGGAGAGAGGGAGAGAGAGATAAATGGTTATAATGGAGGAGGAGAGATGAAAATGGACAGTAGTTGATATAGAGGTGGATATTAGATGATATGAAGATAAAATCAAGGAAAAATATTTCATTTTTCTCATTGAACATATTCAACTAGTAAGATTTATAATTCTTTTACTTATTCTTAAAATATTTCATTCATTAAAATTTTACCTTCCAAAATGTTTACTGAATAAACATTTTATAGGGAATTATAATTTTCGAATTATTTTAATTCTCTTTATGGGTTATCTTTTCCATATTGAATCGATATCCTTGTTGTATTTCTATCTTATAGTAACTTTTTCAATAATAAAAAATCAATGATAGTTAATGTTATTATCATTTTTGATAAACCTATTAAGAAAATATTTATATGAAATCCTCATATCGTATATTTAAAATTATTACTAATAAAATAAATCCCATGCTTAGTGATAGTTTATTATTTGAGGTTTATAGATATATTCTTTGTGTAAATACTTAGCTTAAAATTTGAAAAGATATAGATCTTTAATTTCACTTTTCTTACAATTGAAAAAGATAATATGCTATTATTTTATGTGTTTGTCTAATTTGGTACAATTTCACATGATCAAGGAAATTTAAGAGTTATTATTAAATTGAAATTTCCATTAATCTTACATTGTTTGATCAAGACTCAATATCTAGAATTACATCCTTATTATACTACTTATTTCATTTGACATCAAAATTTATCATACTTTCTTGATACATGACCATCATTGTTTACTTAATTTCCAACTGGTAAATTATTTTCTAATTTTTTAATCTCATTCCATTGTTCAATCCCTTAAAGTTTTAGGAATTCTTAATGGATTGAAACTACATAGAATATTACTAGTTCTCACTACATGAAAGTTGAATATTTTTATGGGGAATTTTCAACGGATTAGGGTCCCATCACAAATAGGTTGTCATGAGGGACTATTTTCACTGGGGATTGGGGTCCTGTCATTAATTATTTGGCATGGGTTGCATGCTAAACTGCATAAAATATATTTACGATGGGTTTTCGTACTTCTCATAAATACCTAACTGTGTTTTTCAGTATTTGAGATGGGGTTTATCTCCCATCGTAAATTGTATGTCAACAGATGGGTATTTGCGACGAGACCCAAAGCAAATATCTTTTTAACCACCATCCCTAATTAATAGTAGGGTCAGTATTTGAAAAAGTATCCATCACAAAAACTATAACCTATATATATCCCCATTTTATTTTTTCTCATTCCACTCCTTTTTCTACCCCTCTATCCTTCTCTACTCACATTTTCCCTCTCATGATTTTTCAATGTTTATGATTCTACAACGGATCAATATTCAAGTATTACATCATAAAAAACAAATTTTAAGGTATTTATATTTTTCTTTTATTTTTAGTTAATTAATTTTATTATATATTAGTTATAATTATTGTTAATTAGCTATAATTAAATTACATTAGAATTATATCGTTTAATTTTGCATTATTTATTATTATTAATAATTACGTTTGATTATTATTAATAAATATTAATTAATAGATGTTATATTATTTATAATTAATTATTAGTATTTAGAATTAATTAGGAAAATTATTAATAATTATAAATAATAATTCATTATTAGTAATAATTAGCGATAATTAGTAATAATTAGTGACAAATAGTAATAACTAGTAATAATTTGTTATAGGGGGCGATGTTCTGGGATCTGACATCATGAATGGTGGTATTGTTGTAACTCGTGGTGATATGTTGGGATCTCAAGCTTCTCGGATGGAGGGTTCTCAGAATGCGGTTACACTTCTTGTGGGAGGGATAAGTCTTGGAACTGATGTTGTTGTTGGCTCATGACCGATTAGTGATATGCATTTGGCTCCTAATATGATGGATTTTTAACAAACAATGGGGATCCTTCTATTGGTCTCATGGGTGTTTTAGATCCCATTCAGGTTTGTAGATATGTGGTTTCCAATCCCCTTGCTTCTTTTAGAGAATCAGATTTGGGAAGAATTTTTCTGAACTGTCTGAATGCCCATGTCCAAGAAAATATAGTTGCATTATCTGAGAGAATTACGATGGGGAAACTATCCCTCATCACACAACTGGTGTTTCCTAAAGGTGAAACCCCCAAGAGGCATGAAGATTTGATTCAAAGGGTATCCATCCTATGGGGATTTTCCAACTACATGTGCATTTCACATGGAAAATGATTTTTTTGACATTCTTTTTTCCTATGATGATTACAAGCTACGTGCTTAGTGAACCAACTCATTTCCCCTAAAGCCTGAATGGATTCACTTGTACGAGTGGTCGTTGAAATTCAACGTATAGTGAGAATGGAATGCATTTTCTCCAATGTTGATTCGACTTCATTTCTTCAATTGGGTGCTATAGAATCTGTAGATTCTGCACGACATTGCTTTGCAATTGGATCTCCCATTCGGCTTGACAAAGAAACTGGACATGTATGTTTTGGGCCCTTTTTCAGGATGTTAGAGGAGATTGAGTGGCATGAAACCATTGTTGAGACAGTAAATCTCTCTAGCCCCATAGATGAAATTTCTATTTCTATAGAATATGAGAATAAACCTATCTATTGTGATATCTGTATGGATATTGGTCCCTTGTTGGTTCATGTCGGAGAAAAATCTTTTGTGAGAAGTGTGGTTTGACGGGACATCATGTTGGTGATTTTCACAAAAAGGCTGATTTGAAGGATGGTGTTGCTGCAAAACCCCATGACTGTGTGTAGATCGTGGTAGGCAGGGATCTAGTGCATGACTTTGAGATTGACAAATCTCCCTTACCTACAGATAAGTGAGTGACGAAGCAACAAATTGATATAGCAAGTTGTGGACTATCAAAGTGGGAAGACACAGGAGAAAATAATGAAATGGTGGTACATGAGCAGGATACTTTGGAATCTAGGGATGCTCATAAGTCCATGTCTTTTAGAGATGTTCTGATCAATAGTGTGGGGATTGTTGCGGAAGGACTGTCGATGGGTCAAGTAGGGGCTTATGAGAACATAGAAGAGGGACAGGTTGGACTGACTGGTGTATCCCCTGATTGGGTGTCTCGAGGGGACGATTGAGATTGTGAGGTATATGTACAAGCTCGGTTTGATGCTCAACTCATGCAGGATAAGCACTTCCTTGCAACAGGTGATAACAAAGGGAAAAAGAATAATAAAGAGGGATCACCTGTCCAGCTGGTCATTAATGAGCAGACCCACATAGATATTTCTTGTTTGGAGAGGGCAAAGCTGGGAGTGGCCTTCCAACATTCTAAGACTTGGCAGTGGGGTCAACATCCAAAAAATTGTGGTTGCGGATGTGGACGTGATGATTTGGCCAGTGGACAAAGATGTAACAGAATTTCTACCATGTATTCCTCCCTAGGGTTTTGGATAGTGCAGTAAAAGCTCAATGGTAAGTATTTTGTACTTTTTGTGCAATAGAATCCATAGTCAGAGTGGGAAACTGTTCATATTGATGGGGATTCTGATCATGATTATGGACCTAGTCTTGAATTGTATTGTTTCCATTTGGATAAGGGATTGACTTTGTTTACCACGTCCATCTCATTTCCTCTTTTGTCCTTTTCATTAATAAATTTCTTTAGGAGAGGGCTTCCTTGTCTCCTGAACCTTTTGAGTAGTAACAAATACTAACAAATAGTAATATATAGAAATTATTAGTAATTATTAGTAATAATTAGTAACAAATAGTAATAATTAGTAATAAAATAGTAATAATTAGTAATAATTAGTAATAATTAGTATTAAACTGTAATAAATAGTAATACTTAGCAACTAATAGAAATAATTAGTAATGAATAGTAATAATTAGTAATAATTAGTAATAAGTTTAAATTATTATGAATAATTAGGAAAGACTATGAATAATAAGAAATAATTAGGAATAATTAGGAATAATTTGTAATAATTAGGACTAATTAGTAATAATTAGTAATAAATAGTTATAAATATTAGTAATAGGTATTAAATATGAATTATTGTTAATAAATAGGAATAATTAGTAATAAATAGTAATAAATACAAATAATTAGCAATAACTAGTAACAATTAGAAATAACTAGTTATAATTACAAATAATTAGCAACAAATAGTATTAATTAGTAATAAATAGTAATAATTACTAATAATTTGAAATAATTAGTAATAATTACTAATAAATAAGAATAATCAGGAATAATTATTAATAAATCGTTTTAATAAGAAATAATTATTAATAACTACAAATAAATAGTAATAATTATTAATAAAAACAAATATTAGTAATAATTAAAAATAATTTGTAATAATTAGAAATAATTAGAAATAATTTGTAATAAATATAAATAATTTGTTATCAAATGTAATAATAAGTAAAAAATAGTAAAAAATATGAATAATTAGTAATAATAAGTAATAAATATGATTCATTAGTAATAAATACAAATAAATAGTAATAATTAGAAATAATTAGTAATATTTACTAATAATTAGTAATAATTAGTAATAATTAGAAATATTTACCAATATTTAATAAAAATTAGTATTAATTTGTAATAATGAGTAATAGTTATTAATAATTAGTAATAATTAGTAATAATTATAAATAATTATTAATAATTACTAATAATTAATATTAATTTGGAATAATTAGTAATAATTCATAATAATTGGTAGTAACTAGTAATAATTAGTAATAAAAAGTAATAACAAGTAATAAATGGTAATAAATGGTAATAAGTAGTAAAAATAGTAATAAATAGTAATAAATAGTAATAAATAGTAATAATTAGTAATAATTAGTAATAAATAATACTAATTAGTAATAATTAGTAATAAGGAAGAATAATTATTACTAATTAGTAATAATTTGTAATAATTTGTAATAATTAATTATATTGGTAATAATTATTAATAATTAATAATAATAATTAGTAATAGTTAGAAATAAATTTGAAAAATTAGTAAAAATATGAAACAAATATGAATAATTTGAAATAATTAAAATTAATTACTAGAAATTAAAAATAATTTATAATAAATATGAATAATTTGTAATAATTAGTATCAAATACAAATAATTATTAATAATTTGTAATAAATACTAATATTTAGTAATAAATATAAATAATTAGTAATAATTACGAATAATTAGTAATATTTAGTAATAATTGGTTATAATCCGTAATATTTAATTATATTTTGTAATATTTTGTAATATTTAGTAATAATTAGTAATAATTAGAAATAATTAGAAATAATTTCTAATAATTACAAATAATAAAAAATAATTAGTAATAATTAGCTACAAATTGTAATAAATAGTATTAAATAGTAGTAAGTTGTAATAAATAGTAATAAATAGTAAATAATAGTAATAAATATTAATAATTATAAGTAATTAGTGATAATTTGTAATAATTTGAAAAATTTACAAATAAATATGTATAATTTGTAATAATTAGTAATAAATATGAATAATTAGCAAAAATTAGTAATAATTAGTAATAAATACGAATAATTAATAATAATTAGTGATAAATTCGAATAATTAGTAATAATCAGCAATAATTTTTAATAATTAGCAATAATTAGTAAAAATTATCATTAATTTGAAAAAATTATTAATAAATATGAATAATAAGTAATAATTAGTAACAACTTGTAATAATTAGTATTTATCAGTATTAATTAGTAATAATTAGTAATAATTAGTAATAATAAGAAATAATTAGGAATAATTAGGAATAAATAGTAATAAAAAGTAATAATTATGTATAAGATGGAATAAATATTAATAAATTGCAATAAATTGAAATAATTAGTAATAATTTTGAATATATAGCAATAATTAGTAATAATTAGTAATATATATTAACAATTAGTAATAATTCATAATAATTAGAAATAATTAGTAATAAATACTAATAAATAGTAATTATTAGATATAATTAGTAATTATTAGTAATAATTATTAATAAATAGTAAGAAATATTAATAAATAGTAATAAATAGATATTATTGATGATAATTGGAAATAATTAGTAATATTTAGTAATCAATAGTAATAGTTTGTGTTAAATATAAATAATTTGTAATAATTTGCAATTATTTGTAATAATTAGTATTAATTAGCTATAATTAGTAATAATTAATAATGATTAGTAATAATTAGTAATACAAATGGATAATAAGATATAATTAATAATCATTAGTAATAAATATGAATAATTAGTAATAATTAGAGACAATTAGCAAAAATAATTAATAATTTGCTCTAATATGTAATAACATGTAATTAATATTAATAATTTGTAATAATTTGTAATAAATGAAAATAATTTGTAATAATTTGTTAAAATTTGTAATAATTTGTAACAAATATTAATAATTAGTAATAATTAGTAATAATTAATTGTAAATAGTAATAATTAGTAATAAGTAGTCTTGATTAGAAATAATTAGTAATAATATGAAGTATTTAGGAATAAATAGTAATAAATTATAATAAATAATAATAAATAGTAATAATTTGGAACAAATTGGTGTAAATAGTAATAGATAGTAATAGTTAGTAAAAATTAGTAATAATTGGTAATAAATAGTAATAATTTGAAATAATTAGTATAACTATTAATAATTAGTAATAATTAGTAATAATAGTAATAATTAGTAACAATTATTAATAACTAGTAATAATTAATATTTTTGTAGTAATTAGTAATAAATATGAAGAATTAGTAACAATTAGTAATTAATATAAATAATTAGTAGTAATCAGTAATAAATAAAAAATTATTGGTGAAAATTGTTAATATATAAGAATAATTAGTAATAATTTATTATAATTTCTATTAATTAGTAATAAATAAGAATACTTAGTACTGATTAGAAATAATTAGTAATAAATAATAATTATTAGTAATTATTTGTAATTATTTGTAATAATTAGTAATAATTAGTAGTAATAAGTAATAATTAGTAATAATGAGTAATAATCAGTAATAATTGTAAATAATATGTAATAATTATTAATAATTAGTAATAATTAGTAATAATTTAAAATAATGAGTAATAATTAGTAATAATCTGTAATAATTTTTAATAATCAGTAATAATCATAAACAATTAGTAATAATTAGGAAATAATAGTAATAAATTGTAATAAATAGTAAAAATTATAAATAATTAGTAACAATTGGTAATAATTAGTAATAATTAGTAATACATAGTAATAATTAGTAATAGTTAGTAATAATTTGGAATAATTTTTTATAATTAGTAACAAATAGTAGTAAATAGAAATAAATAGTAAAATTTAGTAAAATTTAGTAATAACTAGTAATAACTAGTAATAAATTGTAATAATTAGTATAAAATAGTACAAATTAGTAATAAAGTGTTATAATTAGTAATAAATAGTAATAATTAGTAATAATTAGTAATAATTGGTAATAAATACTAATAAATCGTAATAATTAGTAATAATTAGTTATGATTTGTACTAATTAGTAATAGATAGTAATAATTAGTGATAATTATTAATAAGTAGAAATAATTCGTAATAAATACGAATAATTAGTAATAATTATTATTAATTCATAATAATTAAAAATATTTAGAAATAATTATTAATCATTAGAAATAATTAGTAACAATTAGAAACAATTTATAATAATTGGAAGAAATTACTAACAATTAGTTAAAATTAGAAACAATTGGTACCAATTTGTAATAATTGGTAACAATTAGTAATAATTAATAAGAATAAGTAATAAATATTAATAATTACTATTAATTACTAATAATTACTAATAATTAGTAATAATTAAAAATAATCAATTAGAATCAGTGATAATTCATACGATTTAAAAAAATTATATGCATTGGTAATAATTAGTAAAAATTAGTAACAATTAGTAACAATTCATAACAATTATTAACAATTAGTAACAATCTGTAACAATTTGTGAGAATTTGTAAAAATTAGTAAGAATTTGTAAGAATTAAAAAGAAATTGAAATAAATTGACATAATTTCAATAGGACTAAAAATTATTAATAAATTGACACAATTTTTAGCAGATTGGTGGAATCTTTTTTTCCTGACGACTAATATATTTTAAACATTTTCCCACTTGAATCACTATGAATTTTTTTGCCTACAAACAGATATCCATTTTATTATACATGAGAATGGAGAGTACTATGGTGAGGCCTCCATGCTCTCCATTCTTGTGCATACGAAAATGGATATGTGTTTGTCAGAGCAGAGTTTTTATACTGATTTCTGTAAACAAAATGTTGTAAGGAGATATGCCATAAGGAAAAGGAGTATTTTTTTCATGATGAATCATCTCCTTTCAAATTTCTCTCACTACATATCTCTAAAAGAATCTCCTCTTATGTACGGATATCCATTTTTGTATGCACGAGAATGGGGAGCAATGAGGTGAAGACTCCCTACTCTCTATTATCGTGCATATAAAAATGTATATGCATAAATCATAATTGATTTTTCGCAGTGATTTTAGTCAGAGAATGTTGCAAGGAGATGAGTGGTTGGGTAAAGAGTTGTTGCCAATACACTAGAAATTGTGCTACCCATAATTAGTATAAATCAACATAGGAATCCAAAAGGTTCTGGTATAAATCATATATATTTTGAGGGTGTTGAAGCTTTATTATCATTTGAATCATAAAAACCTGAATTTATTTCAGAAGAAAAATTAATTGTTCTTGTACAAAATGTTCTCTGAGAATTTTTAACATATTTAAAATTGTTGGGGGTCATTTATTGAATTTTAATTTTCAACAAGATTATATTTTTTGATATCAACATGGTTAACATAGTTCTGAAGAATGTACTAATAATTTGGTTTTAGATCCATTACAGTTTTAAAACATAGAACATGATGTGGTAGGTCTATCTTTTCAACAAACTAAAACTTAGGATGATAATGATTTAACTCCCAAGTTGGAACCATGTTTATTTTATGAGTTTTTGAGGCCCATTGAAGATATATTGAACCCTTATTGCAAGATAATAAAATATGAAGCAGTTAAAAAATTTGTGGAAATTAAATCATATTATGGAATGTCAAACAACTCTTTTGATTGGATATTATCGTTGGTTAAAACGCTATTTGTCGAAGGAAATGTGTTGCATACAAAAATGTATGAGAGTAAGCAGCAGGATCATAATCTAGGTCTTGGTTATTAGAAAAATAATTAATGTTCAAATGATTTCATCTTATATTATGGTGAAAATCAATCATTCAATTGTTTTCCAAATTTTGGATAATCAGGGTATAAAGAGGCTCAAATAGAGATGTTTGGATTGATTCCTATAAAATAGTTCAGATATTTTCAAATTTCACATTGATTGCAATATTTATTTATGTCTCATAACACAGTGGCAATGATGTCATGGCTCAAAACATATATTTTAACCGGTAAAATCTTTAATCATTCCTATGATTGTAATTCATGGAAACATTTTGACCTATTGAATTCGTATTTTTATTTAAAACACTAAAACAGATGATTGGGTCTTTCTACTGATGCTTTCTGGCCATTCAGTTCTTACAATATTCTATATTCATTTTGGCATATCTTTATAACACTATATAATCCACATCCTTGGATGTTGATAAAGGAGCCATATATCCTTTTAATGTTATTAATTCCAAAACATCTAAAAAATAGTAGTTGTGTTTATTTGAAACCATGGATTGGGGAGTGAAATTCATTATGGAGTAATGGTGTTTGTATGTATGATGTTACTATGAAACAAAAATTCATACTAAAAGTTGCATTGATGTGAAAAATTGGTGACTTCTTTGCACATGACATGTTATCTGGCTAGAGTACACAGGTTCCAAAATCATGTCCATAATGTAAGATATACAATAAAGAATGTATTCTCACTAATGAAAAAAAGCTTGTTTTTAAATTGTCATCACATATCTTCTAATTGATCATCTTTTTCTAAGGGACAAATATCATTTCAGAGAAGTCACAATTGAAATAGTTGGACCTCCAACAATTATCTCTGGTATATAGTTAAAATCAATTTTCTATTCATTACCTCCCATCATATTTGGACTAAAAATAATCAATATAAAATCGATGGTTTTTGGAAAGAACACAATTGGATAAAATGGAGCGTTTTTTGGTTTCTTCCTTATTGGTCTAATTTTTTGGTTCATCAAATATTATATTTCATGTATATTGAGAATAACTCTTTAGATAATTTATTTCATTCAGTTTTTGATATAGTGGATAAGGCCAATGATAATGTAAAGGTATGATTAGATCTTTCCTAAATTTGAATGTGGTAAGAAATTGAACTTTTTGAAAATGTGTGATCACAGAAGTTAGTGAATCCAAAAAAATCATATACACTATCCAAATGAAATATATTGTTATTTTTTTAGTGGAAATAATATTTGAGAACTATATATGTCTATGCTTCTAATTTGAGAAAATTTGTTAGAAATAGTCATATAACTATATTAAAAAAATCAATATCATTTTATAATGGAAATAATTATGCATATTAGATTAAGTTGTTTGTTGAATTCTATGATTTGGGATGCGATAAGAGATATATCAAAAAAAAATTCTAAGACATCTGTGTGGTGGAAATAGACTACGATGCACTATGAAAAATGTATGAAGATGTTGTTTTAATTTTTTGTAAACTGGATAAACTATTCCAACCAAAATTCTTTAACACAATGGAATATTTGATATTACATTTTACAAATAAAGAAAAATGTGGAGGTATGGTATAATTATAATGGATGCACCCATTTGTGAGATGAATGAATAAATTCTATAAAAAAGTATGTAACAATTTATCATTTAAAGGCTCAATTGCATATGCATATTGGCAGAAATTGATTTCATTTTTTTCTCTCGTTGTATTAATTATGAATATCCCTCAAAACAAAATTGAAAGGGTCATAATAAGAGAACTTTTGACAAAGAAATGTTCATTTAATGATTAGTTTTTATTCATCCGTAACATGGCTTCTATGGAGTTCATAAATGATGGATTTCCAATGATGAAACTCACAAAACATATACATATGATCTGCTCCACTGTGAAAAAATGATACCATTTATAGTATGAGTGCTCCTCTCACTTATTCTATAATGTCTGTTATAGTAAATTAATATTATTTTATTTTTAGGATATATAAAAATCATATCAAGAAATAAGTTCCAAAAATTGCAGTAGTTGCTCTTGAAGAACATTGACAAAAAAAATTCCTACTGGTTTCAAAAAATGGTAACATATACTATTTATGATTTAACATTAAAAAAATTTATTACTTATAATATTGATAATTTGTTTAAAAACATTCATGTATCTAAACATGATTATAAAATTTATAATTTATTATGTCTATTGAATCTCCCACAATCCAAAATGGTTAAATCTTAAAATGCATATGTGGTAAATGGTTTTAAATTTCATATATATGCATATAGTGAATCAAAAAAACAATTAATATTGGTGTGTTATTGATATGATCTTATCATAGAGAAAATGATGTTTTTTACTAAAAATTAGAAGAAATTATTGAATTGTGTTATCTGATATAGAATTAAAAAACGATGTTTAAATGTCATTGGATGGATATTGAGAGAGGCTTGTGTGTTCATATAAGCCATGGAATCATTGGTATTAAATATAAAATTCTTATTATAGTAAATTAACAATTTTTATTGGGTAATCAGTCTTGTTAAATTTATAATGAAAATTATAGGGCTAATTCAAGAGAGTTGGGAGATTGGTGGAGCATAATAAAAATGAAATCTTAGGAAAATCAGTTTACACAAACTGAATGTGGTTCTTCTGAAGTGTATGGAATTAAATCTTTTCAATAGACTACATTAAATAAATATTTTTCATGAAGAGGAAAGAATATAAGGGATAACACCCAGCATTTAAGGGTCATTGTTGACGACGATGTTAATGATGTTATAAGTGAATTTTAAATGACAAGAGATTATAAAAAAGAAACTCATATAGAAATTGAGGATGCTAAGCAGGAATATAAAGAAATTGACACCATCAAATACGAAGATGAGGATGCATACGAATATAGACAGGTTTAAATGATGGATATAAGTATATATAATATATATCTATATATTATAGTTTTTTAAACTATTTTCTAAAGCATTTATTTCGTGTTTCAGATGAATGAGGACTTGTTTCATCAGTTTTTTGAGGTTGATCGGCCTTTAGATGTGCAGGATGTTGGATTATATGACCCTCAGAAATTTGGAAATTCAGGGAGAACTCAAAGGGGGCATGGTCCTTCAGAATTAATGATTTTTGACCTTACCATGGAGCGACATCTACATATTTCCTTCAATCCAAGCATGTAGAGGCATGTTTACCTTTTTATTTTAGTTAAGTATTATTAATTTATTAGTATATTAATAGTTTGATTATTTCTTATTTTTTTTATAGATTCTCACAAATAGTTTTTGGAAATGAGGGAGATATAATACGCAATTATATTTCAAAATCATCTATAAGATGGGAAAAGATTCCTATTGATGTCTAGAACTACCTGTTCAATTATTGTCTAGTACCTAAATTAATTATATTTATTTTGAATTTTATTTTATTAATAACATGATATTATAATTTATTTTTAGGGTTCAAAGTATCCCTTCAATGTAAGAATGTGTAGAAATATTTGGAATGCATGGTAGGGGTTTATACCTAATCATTGCCGTCAGTTTTTACGCAATTTGAGAATGAAACTAGTGAAAAAATCCCGAGTAATAGATTTTGATAAGTATTGTCACATCAATTATCTTGATTACATTTCATCTCAGTCTTGGGGGAATTATGTTCACATTGGATGGCTGATCATATTTAGGGAAGATTTTTTGTAGGTCGACAAAACCATGGGAGACAGTATGTGACACATTGAGCCGATAGTCAAACATTCAGTACACATAGGGAACATATGGTAAGTACTTTTTTTTAAAATAATTTATATTAATATAAATGTAAAATATTTATTTTATATTCATATAGGAAGTTGAAAAATATGATATTATTTAGTTCGACATTTCTAGGAGGAAACACAATGATCCAATAACATGAGTGATCAGAGGTGATTACTATAGTTAGATTGTGGTTAGTGTAATTTCTTTTTGAGTATTAAAATTAACTTCAAATAATATTTTGTCTATTTTAATTTTAAATTTCAATTAAAGGAGTCATATAAGGGTGTAAATTATTTGACATAGACTAAGATTCATGTTGAGATCGGGTGTCATACCAATGTCCACCGATTTAATGAGGTGTCATGGATGTAGGCAACCCAGTATAGCTTCGAGAAAAGCCGAGTTTTTAATATCGACTGTTGATTGATGCATGAGAGTTATTATGCGACCACTACCATGTCGACATCTAGATCGATAGGAGATGATAGAGATTCATTTCCATTTGGTTCATATTATTAGGATCAACTTCCAGCTTAGAGTAAGCTTATAGAGAGTATGCATAGAGAGCAGAAAGACCATTCTCAATAGTAGAAGTAGCATGAGGATATGTGCTGATGGTAGCAGTAGCAGCACAAGCAGATGACTATATATAAGAGTACCCGTCTACAATTGCAATACATTCATCAAGCGGCTTGGCAGGAAAGAGTTGAGAGATAGACCTTGAACGCAGAGACCAGTACTCTTCTAATAGTGTGGTAGGCAAATGGGTACTCTTATATATATTTATGGAGATGATAGCAGTACATGTGTTTTCTGACTCATTTGCATTGGAATAATTTTCCCTCCACCATCTCCTCTTACTCCTTCAGAAGACACCCTAGTGATGTAAACTACTCCAGATAACCCCCCCAGTGATGTCCTCTCCTTCAGAAGACCCCCAGTGATATAATTACATTTTATAATATAACATTTAAATGTCATGTTGTTTTATAATATTTTATATTTATATTTTTATACAGTGTGTTTTTTATAATGTTAATAATATTGTGTTTTATTTAATTTTTATTATTTTATTTCTTTATTATTATTATTTTATATTACTTAATTTATTATATATTTTGATTTTTATTAAAATTATTATTTAATATATTTTCTCTATTATTATTATTTTATTATTATTATTATTTGAATATTGTGGTTTTTGTTATTTTATTATTTTATTATTTTATTATTTTTTATTATTTTACTATTAAAATTGTGCTTATTAATATTAATATTATTATTATTATTTTACAATTATTATAAATATTATTATAAATATCATTATTTATATTATTAGTAATGTTAATATTTATATTAATAATTTATTGTTCTTGTTATTATTTATAACAATATTATTTAATTATTACTTTTTAATAATAATTATTATAATTATTTTTTTAATCATATTTTATTATTATCATTATTATTATTATCTTATTATAATTTTTATTAAATATTATTTTATTACGAATAAATTTATTTTAATAAATTTTGTATATATCATTTTATTATTTTTTATATACCTCGTGCTAGTTTATTGTGACGGGCGAATTCTCTATGACAAATAATTTTTTTTTGTGAAAGGCCTTCGCAAAAAAACCATATTTGGGACACAGTTTTCTACAACGGATCGTTTGCGACAGGATTTGATCTGAAATAACTGAAATTTCAGTAGTATTTATATAGGGTAATAAATAAATAAATTTGTGAGACCAATGATGTGGCCTCTGAAAATTTCATTCACCATTGTTCGGGAACCCATGAGTGACCATGGTATGAAAAAACTTCAAGGGAAAACACTTCAAACTAGAATGCTAGGAAAAATATGAAAACATAGACTTTGTAATACCTAAAATAGGAAACACTTAAGCAATCTAAAAAATAATGTGAAAATATAATAAAATTGGTGGTAGTGGAAAATCAATAAAATTTCATTCCACCGTATCATTGAGAACTGGTACTTGAGAGGCATATGATTAGATAATTTTAGTTCATCTTGATTTCATGTAATCCTTCAAACATTTGGATTTCACCTTAGACTAGAAACTATGAAATTAAAGAGTCTCTATTTCACATATTTTTCTACTTTAATGTAATTCCCAATAAATATTCTCAAGACAATATTATGCACATGAATATTTTTGTGCATCCACTACCACTCTAAGAAAATAGTGAGGAATAATAAAAAATAATCTTAACTCATTTTTATAAAGGTAACACTAGAACATGGTTTTAATGTTTATAAGAGGACATGGTTGAATCATGGGATTATGTAATCAATGAATGTTTAATGAAAATAGACCCTAGTAATATGGCAACAAAAATTAGACCATGCATAACTGGTTTGTGAAAGTTGTGGATAAGATGTTCTATTTAACATAGAATTCATTTAGGGGTTTTCTAAGACAATGGACTAACTATCAATTTCCATAATATTTTCACATTGAAAGTTATTAAATTGGCCTCTCTCCATATGATAAAAAAACTATGGATCATTTTTCAAAATGGGGTATTTATATTTAACTATTAAAAAAATAATATAATTTCTAAAAATGTAAAACATAAATATCCTATAAGGATATTTAACTACTAAATGTAAAAAAATATATTCATAGAACCCATCCACAAAACCCTTTTATTTCATATTCATATTCCCTTGTGGAGAATTTCAACCACTATTTCTCATTCATTCATAAATATACATCTTGTATTAGCTTTAATTTTCCTATAAAAACCTATATATTTGATAATATTTCTTAGTATGGTCCTTGGATTCTTCCTAGGTATGATCCCTTTTCAAATATTTAAAAAAATATTATCAGAAACATCATAAAATCAGTAAGAGATTTAAATGAGTATTATACATGTTTTTTCTCCTTTATTTCCAACAAAACAATGTAAAACGATCCAAAATAAAAAATAGCGATGGTCTTTCCAAATCAAAAAAAATATAGAATGTAGGATTTAGTAAATTCTATGTATTATATATGATAATGATTAAAGATATAAATATGAAATGGAATCTCAAATGAATGAATTCAATAATGATATGAATAATCTATAAACTCAAATCAGTCAACTGGATAGAAAATTTAAAGGATGAGAAAAAGAAAGCTACCTAGTATAATAGAGGATAACCCAGAGGAAATTTCATGGAAGTAAATATAATGGGTGGTCTGAAAACTCGTGAAGAACCTATAATAGACCGTATTATTATTGAAAAATATAGAATATTCTGGTATCTAAAATCTACATTTTCAAAAATTTCAAATTTTGGATAGTAACACTAAAATTAAAATAAATCATTCTATTCCATCTTAAATGTAATAGGAAAAGTATTTTCAAATGAATAAGAATAAAGGGATGTAAATTATGCAGGATGAAATTTAAGGCATCCCCATTATTCTAATGAATTATAATCCACCTCCCTGATTCACTCATTTTTTGTCTAAAATTAAAAAACCACAACATATTAAGATCCTTTAGATTTTTTATGTACACTTTGTATAAATTCCATTAATTCAAGATTTAATAATCATAACATGTCATCATAAATCTCTTAATGTAATTAATTTAGATAATAATTCCGTTGATAATATTTCTATAGAAAATGTTACTTAAGTTTATAGTGAACTCCACCAAAATAAAATTCCATTGGTACACAATTGTACAATATGATTTTTCATTCCCTTTTAATTAGTCAATAAATTTCAACTCAATTTTTTTATGACCTTGGTGAAATATTTAATTTTATCCCATACAAATTATTTAGATAGTTGATATTCGGAGAACTATAACATACCACTAATTTCCAATAAATGGAAGTCCATTCCATCACACGCCATTTAGGTAATTTAGAAGATATTCCATTTGGTTCTAAGTATTTATTTTTACCCATTGATTATATCATATTTGACATGGAGTATTAAATGGATCTCCTTATCATCCTATTATGGTAATTCATTTATGAATGAGAATCTATGATGAATGATTCTACGTGTGATATTTATTTTTAAATTTAGTGAAAAAGATAACAAATTTAATATTTTAAAAATATATAAGGTTCCTACAATTGTGGGGAACTGCTCCATTGTGGATTTTTCGGATAATGATTATTTTATTGATCTTCGTAAATTGGAATTCTTCAATGTCATGGAAAATATAAGAAGTAAATATTCACTCAATGAAACATGTTTGGAGGTAGATTTAGGTGATGCGGATAAAGATTTTGATTAGTGTGAGGGTAAATTTTATAGAATATTTTGATAATTTTCCTAAGTAATACATCATTTATTTATATCATGTCCCCAAGTGTAGTGATTTTTACACTAGGATTAATAGTGAATACCTTGTTTTATCAAGATCTAATTATTTCATTGAGTGTTGTATTGAGAACCTTAAGAAAAATAGTCCATATAATTTTCCATTTTAATAAGAAGTGCCATATATGGAAGTCAATATACTTATATCTCATTTTAAACATTCAATTATAGTTTAAAGTTCAACACTTCTATAATCATTTCTACTGAACATAAGTATAGTCAAGAGGAAATATTATTAAGAGCGTTAAAACTTTCAAAACTAGTATATGAAATAAATTTTATAACTTAAAATAGATTATCCCTCCCTATTTAATTTTTTTAATACCTAAAGAGTTTGAGCACTATATAATAGTATAGGGATTATTGAGTCTCAATCCAAAAATGAATGTGTTAATAAGGGATGAGGTTATTAAGCAATTTGAAACAAAAATAGTTGTTTTTATCTTATAATGTGAATTTTTCATCCCTATTTATATTATGCCGAAAAATATAGGTGGCGTAGTTATATGAAATTAAAAGAATAAAAAGTCATAAAAGGATAGTGACCAAATGGAGTGTTTTTATATACAATAGGAATTATAATACAATTACAATAAGGGATAATTTTCTAATTACATTATAACATCAAACACATTTTAGGTTTCTTATAAATGAATTATTTTTCTATATTGAAGGTTTTTCATATTATAATAAGATTATAATTTCCCCAAAATTCAATAAAATTATCACCTTCAATTATATAATTGGTAACTTTTCCTAAAATTGAAATATATTTGGCATGTGTGGTTCTCAAAAAAACATTCAAATATTTATCATTTATATTTTAACTAAATTTAATGAAATAATTATAGAGGTATTCAATGATTATTTTTTGAATTTTAAAAAATAAATATAATATACAAAATCTAGAATTAGTTTTGGGAATATTTATTGAGATGTACCTTATTCTTAGGTAGGAATAAATTTAGTTTATTTCCATTTAAGTGGTTTTTATTTTTTATTTTTTAAATTATTGGGGTAAATGAGGATTGATATTTATAAAAGAGAATTTTTATAAAGACTGTCCCCCATAAAAATACAAAAGGTGTCAGAATTATTTTTAAGGAATGAGATTTCATACCAGTGGTAAAAAATAATTTTTCCAAAAAAAATCCACATTATTTTGTGTTTCTTAATGATAATAAATTTTTTTTATGAAATGTTCATATAATCATTAATTATATATAGTTATAAGATAAATTCTTCACATATTACATCCTCCAAATATATGTTTCTAATTGAAATAATATGTGATGCTAGTGATGGAGATGTGGGGGTAGTCTTAGGGAAAATAAAATAAAAGGTAGTTAAATGGGGAGTTTAATAATAATTAGTTATTATATTATGCTAAATGGAACAACACCACTACTGAGAATGAGTTTTAGGTTATTTTTCTATCATGGAAAATTTAGGTTGTAACTTATTGGATCAAAATTAACTTCCATTACTTATCATTTTAATTTAAATTATTATTTTTCAAAAATAAAGTCTAATACTAGACTAATTACATTGATAATATTTTTTGAAATTATTTCATTTAAAGATTATAGATATATAGGATGCTTGTTATCCTAAATATGAAAATTTTCTAGTTGTAGGAGTCATTCATAAGAGTCTCACAACCAATATAAAATTCAACATTTCATATGGTTATTCAATAGTTAGAAGATGTGTTAAAAGTATTCTTAGGATATATATTCCTAAGGAAGAAATATAACCCATTAACAAGAGTTTTTACTCTTCACCACGGGAAAAAAACTATAGGGGAGAATGAATAACCCATAAAGTTCATTATGATAGTTTTTATTGAATAAAAATGTTTAAGGATGATATTAGTTTCATATTCGGATGTAGAATATTACAAATGGTATGAAATGTTGTAATAAAATAAGAGTATCCTTAAAAATAATTTTAAAGGTTGATTTTTTTTATTTTTGGGGATTGTATTTGATGGGACCATTTTTATCTTTTAATAGGAATAAATACATTCTTGTGGCTACATTATATTTTTTAAAATTGGTATAATCTATAATAATTATTAATAATTAATATAACAGTGTTGTCAAATTAATCATGAATAATTTCCTTTCTATATTTTGAGTTCAAAAATATTTAATTACAGATAATATAAACCATTTCAAGAATATGAAAATCAAATCATTACTTAAATTTATTTTGTTCTCATAAAAATTAAATTACATATCATCTAATTTCAATTGAATAATAAAATTCATAAAAATGGGCCTTTAATAGTTTTGAGGAAATATTATTCTATCTCTGGGAATTATTTGTCTTTAAATCTAGATGGGGAACTTGTGGAACTATAGAACATATTTCAAAATAGGGATTGTAATAATTCCATATTGAACCCCTTTTGAAGAAACATTCCCTTTTCCAATTAAATTTCATTATAAATATTATTTTGTTTTCAAGGCTTTGAATTTTATTTTTAGGACTACATTGAGGGAGGATATAACATGAATTGAGTGAACAACATGTTATAATATGGGAGTATTTTAAAAATTATATAATATAAAAATAAAGGACTAAGTCATTCCTTTAAAATATCATTTGAATTACAATATTATTGTTTGGTAATTAGTGTTATATTTAAATTATATGATTAAAATCTTTCTTGGGAAGTTTAAATGAAAGTATTTTGGATCGTTTATCTTATTAAAGGTTTTAGTAAATAGAGAAATAAATTTGGTCTCTGAGGAGAAAATATCATTTATTAATATTAGAAAAATAATTTAATATTACTTTAATTTGAAACCAAAGGGGTTTTATACTATATTTTTTCATGATTATTTTGATTTCTCTTAAACTAATAAATAAAATAATATTTTTGATTCATTGGAGATTGTCCATGGTTATTTTTTTATTTGGTTTAATTTGTTCTAATAATAATAACACTATTTACTATTCTATTCCTAGTTATTACGTTGTTTTTCCTTAGTTTTATGATATGTTGAGTTTTTTATTTTAGATTGTGTTCTAAGTGAGGTCACTTCTGAAATTCTGATCGATCCATGGATTATATTTATATTTTATCTTTTTTTGTTCAATAAGTTCGAATTTTTGTTATTTGGCATGTTAGGTCTAGAATAGTTGTCTTTCTTGTTACATCCTCTCTATAATTGGTTGATTTTTTTCACTCATGGTCAATTAATTTATGCATTAAATATGAAATTCTATATAAATTCACTTGATTGTTTATTCGATAAATTAGTTACTTTTCATATTTTAAATTTTTTTTATTGAGAAATTACATGATCCCCTATAACGTCCCAATTTTTTTATGAACAAATACAATTTTGATAACATACATGATAATCCCCAACAAGTTAAAATTAAAAATTAAATACAAATATGTTACCATTAAAAATAAACGTTAGAATTGATGGAATGAATAGTATTAATTGAATTATGAAAATATGGTTCAAAAATGTATATATAATGAGTTATTTGGATAATTAATTGTAAATATATTTTATCCCCATTATAAAATAAAAAGAAAAAGTTTTCATAAAAAACTATTTAAATGTGGAAAAAGTATGTTTTAATACAAATAAATTAACTAATCACACTTTTTATATTATATTAAAGAAATATATATATATATTTAAATGTAATTTTTAAAGATGATTTTATGTATATTTTAGACATGATATAAGATCAAATTCAATTTTAAGGATAAAACGAGTATTTTTCTAAAAAGGACACTTTTCCGGATTTTGAGGAAGTGCCTTTTTAAATCTAGTTTGTGACACTTTAATAAATTATATTTCACAAAATAAAATTCTTATTTGAAATAATAATATCAAAATATACTTTTTGTTTAATTTTTTGTATTTTTATGATATGTATCATGCATTGATGAATATGTAAAAAATAATGCATTTTAATTAAAACCAATGTTTTCATAAAATTTATTTATATTATTGAATTATATTTTTTTATGTTTTTATAGTATAATTATATCATTTTTATCATTAAATACTATTTAGTGCATTAGAATCAATTTTACATTGGTATTGGATATAAAAACATTGTGAACATTTTAATGTTTTTACATTAAAAACTCATTTTCTCGATCTGTGAATGGTATTAAGTTTAAATAATTTTAAAAAACTTATGTGTTATTATTTTAGAATAATAGATTCTATAATTGGAATTATAATGCCAATATTTAGTAAATTGGCCTCTTTCATTTTTATAAAAAATGAATAGTAACTCTAGTAGTTATTTTTATTACCAAGGTTATAGGTAAATATTGCAATTAAGGGTTAAAGTAATTTTATGAAATTTTATAAAATTTCCATAAACATTTATAAAATTCGTTGGACGAGTTATTTTTGACAAAAATAATCCTTCAGAAAATTTTCAGAGCACTTTGAGAAACTTGGATGACTTTAAGACATTTAAATATATTATATTCTAAGAAAAGTCAATTTTTTCAAACATTTTTCTAATAATTAAAAAAATATATATAGAAGGATAATGTATTTATGTGCATCCTCTAAATATAATTTTAATTTTTATGGAAAAAATAATTAAATTAGGTTTTTTCACAATGATGTTATAGTAATTTTTAAATTAACAAAAATATCCAATAAATGATATTTAAAATACTAAAATAATAATAAATTTATATAATAAATTCCATAAATGAATTTTATGGATAAATTTTAAATTTTAGTGATATGTAAAATTATTTGGTTTCAAGAAATATTTTATAAATATTTTTAAAAAGTCATGTAATGAATAGTGTCAAAATTGACATTATTGATGTTTTGAAATAAATAATATTTTATTAAATGATATTAAATTTATAAAAAAATAATATTACTCAAACTAATTGGGATAAGTCCTAAAATGTAATTACTGGAACATTTATTAAATTTTTGAAATTTTGTAGAAGTTGTATTAACACACAAAATGTAAATTAAATGATATCATGATAAGAATTTAAAAGATTAAATAAGGGTTAAAATAAAAAGATAAGGATTAAAAAATATTCAAAACATTTCTAATTTTCATTTTATGGTTGTATTTAGACCCAAAATAATCCTATATTATTAATGAATCATTTTTGAACCATTTGGAATAAATATAAATTTATATTAATTTAATATTTTGAATAATTCTAAGAGTGACCCTATCCTACCCTATTAAAGGGCACCCAATATTCTCTTTTCTTAAAACTTCCAAACCATTTTGGATTGGTCGTGATCTTCGAAAATACATTCCCTAAATCCCTGAAAAAATTATATTGGCCTTATTTTGTTCATAACACCCTCCTTAGAGGTTTTTCGTGGTTAATCAAAGGAGGTCGTCTGAAGAAGAGGTATCATTTTTAATTTAGTGTTTCAATTTTATTTCTTATTCCAATTCATTAAAATCATATTCCATCGTGTTGAAATAATAACTAAAGAATATTTTATATAATTAAACATTATTATGTTAAAATCATCCCCTAAATCCATCCCCACTACCATCAAATAAGAAAAGAATTAACGTTGGATCATACGTGTGAACAATCACCTCCACAAACTAATACAAGTCATTTTCCATTACTATCTCTCAAGACAAGTTATAATGACGGAATTAATTTATATATATTATATTAATGAACTATCTATCGATATAGGAGAATAATATACCAATTACATTATTACCTTCCATGCACATTAAAATTATTACGTTGTTCGTGTGTACGTGTGAACTATCACCTCCACGAAGGGATGTGAGTCATTCTTAATAAACGTATCACATTAATAATATATATATGTATATTTAAATTAATAATATTTTATTAATAATATTATGATTGTTATTAAAAGTAAAAATAAGGAAGACCTTATTTCTATAATGGTCAATGAAAAATGGAAGTGTTACTCTTGCCTCTGTACGGCCTACCCTCTCCAAGATTATAACGTCATTCATTTTTCCAAACCATACATGAATGGTTTGATTTAGAAGTGTTTATTTGATGAATTTATGTGATTAAAGTTTCATGAATATTATTTTCAAGATTAATTACTTGTCATCATATTGATTTTTGACATTATACCAAATTCATTTGGGACTAATGTTCTGAATATTGACAAAACGTCTGACATGAAAAAAATATGTATTTGTTATAATATGATAATAATTAATATAAATGGAATAATAACCCTCAAAAAAGTTTTAAAAAAATTAAATATTTACCCTAAGTTTATTATTCAGTAAAATAAATATTTTAAGAGATAATTTCTACTCAATATTAGAGGCTTTCTTTTAAAAACAACTTTTAAAGTTACTCTATTAACTATTTTTAAAAAAGTTGAAAGGAATATTTTCTAAACACATACATCCTGAATAAAATTTATTTCTTTCATAAAGATTTATTTTTTATGTATCCTTTACATTATTACCATTTTATTTTCAAATTATGTATTTTAATTTATGAGTGTGTGACATTGTAAAAATGAAATGTGATTTCAATGTGTTAATGTTATTTTTATTATTTATGATTTTTTATGTGTTATTATTATGTTATACTTCATGGGAATAGTTTATGAGTGTAGATTGTTGAGTCAATTATATTTCCTAATGACATTAACATTCTTTCTTGTTTTGAAAATCACAAACACCTTATCTCAATGAAAATCTCTTTTTACCTTGTGTTTTACTTATATAAGTAAAGTTTTGCTTCCCCAGGGAAATTCATCCTCACCATGTTTTTCCTTGATTCATTATCTTGCCTAATTATAAATTTTGGTTTCATATCTAAATCCTTGGAATAATATAATACTTAGAGTATTATGCTTTTAGGATCTGAGTTCAGACTCCCAATTCTCTGAATTCAGACTACGAACTATTAAGAGTTCTGACTCCAAGTCCTCAGAATTCAGACTCAAAACACTTATCAGTTCTAACTCCAAATTCTAATAAATTCAAACTCCAAGAATAGTAAGTTCTTACTTAGAAATCTCATGAAATCTAACTCTGAACTCTTCTGAGTTCTAAATCTTAATTCTAATGAATTCACACTTTGAACATTGTGAGTTCTAAATCTGAATTATATTAAATTTAGACTCCGAAAATTGTGATTTCAGACTCCGAATTCTAATAAATTCAGAATCTGAACTTTTTGAGTTATGACTCTGAATTCTCTTAAACATGGACTCAGAACTTTGTAGGTACAGGTTCCAAATTCTTGTGAATCCAGATTCCCAATTTCCTTGAAATTCAGACTCTGGAATTTTGTAAAGTTCAGGTTCCAAATTCCTTGGAAAATAGAATCCGAATATCCTTGTATTATAGACACATAATGTGCTTATGGTTAGACTCTAAACCTTTTTTGTCTTACATTATAAATATTTGATTTTTGTTATTTAACCACATTTTTTCTTTTACTTGTTTTGTTATAAAATGATGTCATAAAATTAGTTACTAACTTACCGTTGTTAGAGTGACACGTGTACAAGTACCTCCGAAATTCAAGGAAAAATATGACTGTGGGAGGAGCGATCCGGCTATTAGTGTTTTGCCTATAAATAAGAGCTCATTTGAAAGAGCTCACAACTTTGATGAACTGTTCTATGACTCTTGATATTATATGTTTTTGAAGAGATTTCTAGAGAGAGACTCTCTTGCTTAGTGCATACTAATCTTCTTGTTCAGATTTTCTTTATGCGACTCTGAATGTTGCTAAGTACATTTGAGGGCTTCTGGGGATCAGAAAGAAAGAGGTGATGAATACCTTGAAGTTGAGGGATTTTTTGCTGAGAAAGATAGAGGTGCCGACTACCTTGAATTTGAGGGCTTGTGGGGATAGCAAGATATACTATAATCTTCATATCGAGGGCTTACCCTAGTGTGGGTAAGACAGACATTCTAGAATGTATTAATCAAGGGACCTTTATCCAAGGTTTTGGGATACCCTTCTCTTTGGGTTAAAATATTCACTACTGGTTACTTGTTTTGTTACAAGTTTTCTGCTGCATTTAAATTATTATGGAAAGTATAATTATCTTATACATCATTATACGTGTATACTCTGATTTAGTAAGATTCTATATGCTTTAAGGTAGAATCTCTATCTTCAAAAACCTTCATTAAGATTCATTTTCCGGAGCCATCATTACGAAATCTCTTTCACATAATCATATTTCATGAATCAATCAACTGTGTAGAATTACAATATTTGTGAATTACCTTGTTTAACCTTGTTAAACATAACCATCTTTAAAAGTTCCAAAATAATTTCTTAAAGAATACAATTCACCCCCCTCTTGTATTTTAAGCATCATTAGATACATTATTTATTATCTCTATTATTTCAATCCTTCATTTGATATTATAGAGTGTATCATAATACACATACAATCTAAAATATTGGTATCAGAGCATTAGTTCAATCTGAATTTATCTCATGATATGAATACATTTATTTTCAATATTGAAGTTGATAATTTTTATATGCTTACTAGAGGATATAAAATCCATGACAAGGAAGTTAGTACCTTCACCAATCAAGAAAATCATGAGTATCAACTGAATAATAACGTATGCAATACCTTTCTTTCTTCTATGAATAGAAATATAAATATACAAATTTCATCTTGTGAAGTAGAAAATTTTATTTGGATGAAACTTGAAGTCACTCACTTTGGAACTTCATAATTTATTAAAACAAGAAGTGCCATACTCAGAGATGAATATCATGACTTTTTCTTTCCTTATAGAGAACCCATATATAAGGTGAAACCATGATATATGAATATTGTGAATAGTTTACAATCTATTGGTGAGAAAGGATTGGATGATGAAGCTATCATTGATAAGATCATAGACATTATTCTAAATCAGTGGGAGTCCAAGTGAACAGCTATTGATGAGAACAGAAATTTTATTCAAATTACTCTTGATGAACATTTTGGGACACTTCTTCAACATGAGAGTAGAATAAAGAGATATGCTGATAATGTAAAGAAGAATAATGGGAATGGCAGTGTTGCATTTACTACAACTTCAAATCACATGAAATCCAAGACTCCTGAGAGAGTTACTAGATCCAATTCTAAAATGATTATTATTCATTCCAAATCTAATGGAAGTGAATCTCTAGAAAATGAGTTAGAAAATATTTCTTAAAGGATGAACAAGATTGTTGGATAGAAGAGATTTCAATCCAGATATAAGAAGAATGAACGAAAGACCAGAAAGATTCAGAAGTTACATGTTATGAATTAAAAAGAGCTAGACATAAGAAGCATGATTTTCCTATGCTTAAAAGAAAATAAAGAAAGGAAAATCATTCTGAGAGAAACAGAAAGAAGTACTATAAAGATAAATCTAAGAAAGCATTGAATGCTAATGACACCTAGAGTGCCAGTGGTGGTGACTCTTCTAACTAATCAACAGATTACGAATCTTTTGGATAGAGGGATCTTGGTCTAATTTCCAGACTACCATTAACAATCATTGTTTGATGTCTAAGGTACAAAATGTTGAATCAATGACCAATGTTTCATTAAATACAAATTATAATAATGATAAATACTATAAATATTCTGATGAATAATCTTCTTCTGATGAAGATAATTCTTTAACTACCGGAGAAGAAGATTCTAGGTTTGATAAGCTCCATGAGATTGAGAATTCAAAACTCATGAAAAAGATTGATAAAGAAAATTATAGGAATAATATTATTACTAAGGACATATAAGATCTTTCTACAGATATTGATAAGAAATTTGTTTATTTTGAATGTATTTCAAAAATTCTTGCTGAAGAAACTTCTAAAAAGAATAAACATTCTAAATATCTAGAAAATATATTTTATAAGAATGATGATTTCGAGCCTAACTCTTGTTCAAAAGATAATGTTTTTGTACATAAGAACTTAGTTATTAGACTAATGTTCGAAATTTTTTCCTTGATGAAGTTTTTGTCAAACATTGCCTTAGGTAAGGAAATTTATTATAAGACGTATTCTCAAATATAACCTCTAAAGAATAGTTCTTGTATTGGTTATACTAGTTCTAATACGAGTTTTTGCAATAATTATTCTATTCCTCAAAGTGATCCATTTTGTACTAAGTGTCAGTGCAGTGGACACTGGACAAAAAATTATTCCTTAAACAAAACACAGTCATTATGATTTTATAAAGCCTATTTTTCAATGAAAATGTGGGTTCCTAAGATTTTTCTTTTCAAAATTTCCAGATCCAAGAATGTTTTGATTCCAAATGTCTAAATCTTTTGATTTCATGAAAATAGAGAGAGTACCAACAACAATACTTGGTTCATGGATAGTGTATGTTCCTTGCATATGACTTGTAACAAAAAAAATATTTTGAAAAGATTATCAAGATGAATGGAGGAAAAGTAACATTCCGATATATTTCTCTGAGAAAAATTATTGGTATAGGTAACATCGTTCTTCTTGAAAATACCTTGATTTAAAAATTTTTATTTGTTAAAGGTATTAAGAAAAACCTCATTATCATAACCTAATTATGTGATGAAGGTTACCTTGTAAATTTTATAAATGAAAAGTGTTTAGTACACAATTTCAATGATGAGTATATTATTTATGCCCCTAGGAAAGAGAGTGTATACACACTAATCTTAGAAGACCTTAGGAGCCAAGATAAACCTTGCCTTAGTGCAATGGAAGATTATTCGTGGTTGTGGCATAGAAGGTTAGGTCACTATAACCTTTGGAACCTATGTAAACTCTCTAATAAAGGACTAGTTATGGATCTACTGGAGCTTACATTTGATTCTTCAAAAGTTTGTGACCCTTTTCAATATGGGAAGGAACATAAAACATGTTTTAAATCAGTCGGTGAAGTCTCAAACACTGTTAAATTATAGTTGGTCATAAGGATCTTTTTTTCCAACAAAAACCGGAACCATTAGTGGAAAATATTATATATTTTCTCTAGTTGATGATTACACAAGATTTACATGGGTCTATTTTCTAGCAATGAAATACGAAGATTTTTCTTATTTCAAAAGTTTTAGAGGCCATGTAAAAAATGAGAAAAACCTTCCTTTGATAACTCTTAACAGTGATCATGGATGAGAATTTCAAATTTCAGATTTGGAAACTTTTTGTAGTAGAAAAGGCAATACTTATAACTTCTCAGCACCTAGAACACCTCAAAAGAATGGTGTTGTTGAAATAAGAAATAGAATTCATCAATAGAGAACAAGAACCATGTTGAGTGAGTATTCTATAGCCAAAAATATTTATGTTGAAGCTTTAAGTACTTCTTGTTATAATATAAATAGAGTTTTAATGAGACGTTTTCTTAATAAAACGCCGTATGAGTTAGGGAATTGTAGAAATCCTAGACTTTATTACTTCAAGGTTTTTGGTTGCAAGGTATTCATTCTAAATACTAAAGATAATCTAATCAAATTCACACCAAAATATTATGAATGAATTTTCTTAGGCTACTTCACATCTTCTATGGCTTATAGAGTTTTCGATAAAAACACTTGTACTGTTGAAGAGACAATACATGTAAAATTTGATGAAACTAATACTTTTTCTATTAAACAACCTCAAACTACATATTCAGATCTGTTTTCAAAAACTGATTATCAACCTTTGTTAGAAGATCCTTCTACTAAGGAAAATTCCCAAGAAAATGTTTCTTAATCATTTACCTCAGAAGATTTTCTACCCTATGTTGATGAACAGGTTTTACAAAACCCAAATCACATTATTCTTAAGAATAATCCTAGTGATAGTATAATTGGTGATTGAATCAACCTGTAAGGTCTAGAAGTTCCTTAAGAAATGATGTAGAGCATATAACATTCCTTTTCCAATTATATCCCAAAAGCACAGAGGAAGCTCTAGGTAATGATGATTGGATTAAAGATATGAAAGATGATCTAAATTAATTTGATAAGAATAAACTCTATACCATTGTTAAAATACCTAATAAAACTTCTACTATTGGTTTAAAATAGATTTTTAGAAATAAGTATGATGAAAATGGAATCATAGTAAGAAATAATTATAGATTGGTTGCTAAAGGCTATAATCAAAAAGAGGGAATAAACAATGAAGAAAACTATGCTCTAGTAGCTAGACTTGAATCTATTCAATCTTACATGACTTTGTAGCATTCTACATTTTTAATCTCTTTTAAATGGATGTGAAATGTTCTTTCCTTAATGGTTATGTTCAAGAGGATTTTTTGTTGAAGAACCTCCAGGTTTTGATGATACAAAACATCCTGATCACGTTTTTAGACTTACCAATGCATTATATAGACTTCAGCAAGACCCTCAAACCTAGTATTATAGAGTTTCAAGAATTTTTCTTCAAAATAATTATGTTAAGGGAAATGCAGATCCAACCCTTTTTATAATTAAAGATAAGAAAAACGTTTTGATTTTTAAAATTTATTTTGATGACATTGTATTTGGTTCTAATCACTAATATTTAACTGATTCCTTTGCGGATCTAATTAAATATGAGTTTGAAATGAGTATGATGGGTGAGTTTACAATTTTACTTGGTTATCAAATTTCTCAAAAACCAAAAGGAATCTATATATCCCAACATAAGTATATAAAATATCTTCTTAAAAAGTATGGATCTGACAACACTAAAAGTATATGTACTCCCATTGGTTCCTCAAACACTCTTGATCTTGATGAAGTTGGGAAATCATTAGATCAAACATATTTTAGTGATATGATAGGTTGTCTACTTTTCTTGCCACCTAGTCCTATAGAATTAATGTTTTCAGTATGCTTATGTGCATGATATCAATCCAATCCTAAGGAATCTCATTTAAAGGCAGTGAAAATAATTTTTCGCTACTTAAAGGTAACCATGGATTTAGGACTCTTCTATACATCTGAAAATTATTTTATTCTAAAATGTTTTTTGGATGCTGACTTTGATGGATATAGAATGTATAGAAAGAGTACTTCCAAAACATGTTATTTCTAAAAATATTGATTGGTTTATTTTTCATACAAGAAGCAACACTCAATAGCACATTCCACTGCTGAAGCTGAATATGTAGCAGCTGGAATTTGTTGTGCTCAAGTGTTGTGGATGCAACACACACTCACATACTATGGTATGAGTTTTACCAAAACAAAAATTTTGTGTGATAATACTAGTGTCATTGCTTTAATAAAAAACTCTACACATCACTCTCATGAAAAACATATAGATATTAGGCATCACTTTTATAGGGATCACACACAAAAATGAGATATCATTCTTCAATTTATTGGAATGAAAGATAAACTTTTTTAATATTTTCACAAAATTATTACCCTCTGATAGATTTTAATACATTAAAAAGAAGATAGGAATGATAATCTTAAGGTAATCCTCGTTATTAACATTCTTTTGAAATCAGTCTCTTTATAATAAAAAACTTCTTTTCATAGGGGGTGTACATTTTCTTGTTAGTTTTCCATGTTTTTCGTAATGAAGTTTCCCAAGTTTTTCTTAATAAAAATATTTCGTGGTGTGTTTTTTTTCCAAATTTATCATAATGAAAATTTTTGTAATGAAGTTTTTCGTACTCAAAATTTTCATAATTAAGATTTTTGAACTCAAAATTTTCTTAATGAAGGTTTTCGAACTCAAATTTTTCATAATGAATATTCTCATACTCAATTGTTTCCTAGTGGAGTTTTTCATTTATCAAAATTTTCAAAATATAAATTTCATCAAGAAGAATTTTTCATCCATAAAAATAATCATCCTATAAATATGAAAGGTATGTATTCATTATTAAGTTTTCATAGTCATCATTTACTTGCTGGTATTTTTTGTGTTCTAAATTTTGTGGATTCTAGTTTCCTTAAATATGAATGTTTTTTTCCTTTAAAAACATCAAAAGATTGGATCCTACCAAATTTTCCTTGCAGCTATAATTTCAACTCTTAGGTCTAATCAGAAGGAATTTCAGCCATGGGATCGAGTTTGGAAGATGAATCGTCACTTCAGACACCTATATAAAGGAACCCCTTAAGGTGATCCCATATTGGATTTCAAGCCTTTGTGTGTCGAAGCTCTGCCCCTCGTTCAGAAGCCTATTCTGAATCTCGCAAATCTTGCTCAAATCTGAATGTCTGGTGAACTTCCTTCTCAAGAGATGTCAACTGTCAAGTTAATTTTGGAGTGAAAGATTTACATAGAGGGGTTGGTGCATCTGAATTTCTTTGCCAATTACGATTCCATTATATCCAAGAACATCTGGTTGAATGGATGGGAAAGAGTTTGCATATCAAAGCTAGGAGCTCAAGATGTAGTATATCTGAATCTTCTTGTATAATTTTATGAATATGTGTGTTTCTTCAAATAAGAAGAGAGAAGTAAATTTTCCTTCAAAAGCTTTGGAAAGTCCAATGATCTTTCATACACTAAGGCAGCCAGCTTAGTTAGATTCCCATATGAAGGAGAAGCTGAATTCTTCTACCAGAAATTTTTGGAAGTACAATGAAGTTTTTTCAAGGTGGAAGCTGTAGAGTGTCATGGAATTTTAGATGTAAAGACTCTGAAGATTTATCATCTGTCAAAAAATAATTGGATCCTTGAATTATGGGTTCAAGGATTCATCACTCTGATAAAAGGTGATAAGGACACCTTTAAGAGGAGTGACATATAAATCATAGATTTTCTAGTGAATCTGAGGAAGATCAAGTTGATGAAGTATATTCTCATTACAATTTATAATATTAATAATGGGATATTAAAAGCTCATATTATTATATATCAAGCTATCCACTCTAATAAAAAATTTTTTGCCTTAATTATTTTTAAATTATTTTTAGTTCCATGTCATGGAATTTCAAAGTCATGTTAGTAAGTGATGATACCTTGAAGAGAATGAATATATGTTTCTCTAATGATTCTATATAATTCTATGATTTACAAGAGGAAGAGGCTGACGCTATTCCGATGGAACAAGAAGTTCCTGAACAATCAAAAAAAGGAGGATAGAAGAGGAAGTTGAAAGAAGTAGTAGTTGAATGTAAAACCTCAGAGGCAAAAATAAACCCAATACGAACCTCCAAATCCCATAAAACAAATAGCCTATCCAGCTGAGGTTGTATCCAAGTAGAGGGAAGAGAAGAAAAATCGTAATGAAGGAGATCCATAGTTTGGATTGGATCATACATAAGCTAGGTCATTAAATGAAAATGCACCCGATGAGCTTGAAAAGAAAGCTAAGGAAAAAAAGAAAAAGAAGAAGATGTTGGAAGCTGAAATTGTTCAATCCCTTCTATGGGATACTGAGAAAGAATCTAAGAATATTATGGTAACACAATATTTCAGGGTAGAAGCTTTACCAGAAACACCAGGGAAGTAATTTCTCACTCCAAAAAAATTATAAGATAATATTGTTGAAGAAAAGGAAGATGAAGAAGAACTACAAAATGAAGAAAGTAGTGGTGACACAGAAGACCTCAAAAAGAAAGTTGAAGACTTTCATGATAAGAAATGTTCTTCTGAGAAATATTCTATCTGGACCTCTTAAGATAGATCTTCAAAGCTTGCTACTCCTTGGTTAGATGAAAAAGATGAATATGAAGTGAATAATCCCTCTGAGAAAGAAAGTTATAACCAGGATTTCTTTCACCCTGAAAAAGCTAAATTAGTATATGTGAAGGAAAAAATAGATGAATATAGAATTTTCGAGCTCTCTGACAGTGAACAAGAATCTCTGGATAAGGAATCTATTCATAGATTTGATAAAGGGAAACAAGTGATTCTAGAAACACCTATTAAGGTTTTTTTAATGAAGAATGTTGTTGGTGGATCATATAAGAGAATGCTTGTTGAGCAAGAGAATGATCCTTCACCAAGAAAAGTATTATAATCGAAATGATCATCCCTAGGACATGAATTTGTCATTCAATCACTGAAGAAGCTTGTTGACACCATTCTAATCTTTTCAATAATTGACTTGAGATGTCAGATGCTCCAACACAACATGAATTAAAAATCGGATTCAGTATCATTGGTGATGGATAAGTGTGTAAAACTTGAGAGTTATTTCAAAAAATCATTCACTAACTACAATGCCCACAAAAAACCTTGTAATAGAGTGATTAGCTGGTCAAAGAAATTAGTTGATGACTTGAAAGATCTTGATGAGTTTAAACATGATGTTAAGAAATATTTTGATAATGATGATACCAAAATCACGAATCACATGACTAGCTTTGAAGAAAAGTAAACTCTTGAGAAGAATACTCAAATTCAAGAGGTAAAGTATTTGAATGGAATGCTGTATTCTGTTGCCCAAAGTTAGAAAAGGGAAAGGGATCTTTAAATCGAGATCAAAGAGAAGCTAGTTAAACAAGATGAGTTGTTGAATGCTAAGGTAGAGGCTCTGAAGGCTCAGGAAGAAAATATCAAATCTTTTGGGAAGAAAGCAGAGAATCTAGATCAACTCCTAGAGTAAGCAGAGGAAGACCACAAGGAACTCAAAAAGCTGAAAATCATAGTGAATAAATTGATACCCAAGTAGAAGGAAGGAAAATAGATCCAATCCAATATTTTTTTTGTATTCTTTACATGTACAAATTCTTCCTTTCTTAATGAAATTTTGGTTGCTCATTTTTTTTGGATTCTTTGTACTAATATTTTAGGTAATCTAATTTCTTTTCCATTCCCTCAAATTCTTTTTGAAAATAAATAAGGGGGTGAAGTGAAAAAGAATACTATGAAAAGAATATATATCCCTAAGTAAGGGGGAGTTTTTGTTATCGAGATTTCCGTACTCAAGATAATGAAAAATCTCATTTCGGAAATCTAGAATACAATCCACAGAGTTCCAAAGACTAAGGGGGAGTTAGTCATATTCATCCATGCACATATGATAAGGGAGAAATGTTTTACATTCAATGTCTATAAAAATATTTTTTAAGACCTTTTATTCTTTTTCTTAATGATGTTTCTACATTCCAAAAAGGGGGTGATTCTTGAGTCAATAAGGTTTAAATTATTACTATTTCATTCCTTAAAGTTTGAGGGAGATTGTTGAGTGAATAAGGTTTCCTTATGATTTTACCATTTATTCTTGTTTTGAAAATCAAAAACACCTTATCTAAAGGAAAACCTCATTTTACCCTGTGTTTTACATCAATAAGGAAAATATTTATTCCCCTAGGAAATTCATCCTCCCCATGTTTTTCATTTATTAATTATCTTGTCTAATTGTAAAATTCGGCTTCATATTTAAAACCTCATAATCATATAATACATAGAGCATTCTGTTTTCAGGATCCGAGTTTAGACTCATAATTCTCTGAAATTTGACATCGAACTCTTATGAGTTCTGACTCCGAGATCTCTAAATTCAAACTCTGAACTCTTATGAGTCCTGAAACCAAATTCTAATGAATTCAGACTCTGAAATTTGTATGTTCTGACTCTGAAATCTCATAAAATTTAGCTCTAAACTCTTCTGAGTTCTGACTCCAATTTCTAATGAATTCTGACTCTGTACTTTGTGAGTTCTGACTCCAAATTATCATGAACACTGACTCGAAAAATTGTATTTTTAGGTTCCAAATTATTGTGAATCCATATTACGAATATCCCTAAAATTAAAACTCTGGAATTCAATAGTGTTCAGGTTCCAAATTCCATTGAAAATAGAATCTGAATATAACTATATTATAGACAATGAATGTGTTTTAGGTTAGACTATAAACCTTTATTTTCTTGCATTTTGAATATTTTATTTTGGTTATGTAACCATATTTTTTCTTACACATATTTTTTTTAAAATGATGTCTTGATTTCAGTTACTAACTAACCATTGATTAAGTGATTCGTGTACAGGTCCCTCTGAAATTCAACGAAAAATATGTCCATTTGGGGACGGAGTTGACCATTTGTGACTTACCAATAAATAGGATCTCATTATAACCTGCTAACAACATTGATTAATTATTCTATGAAACTAGTGATTACATGCTGGTGAAGTGATTTCTATAGAGAGACTCTCATGCTTAGTACGTATTGAACTTCTTGTTGAGATTTTTTATGTGCGACTCTGAATGTTGCTAAGTACATTCAAGGGATTCTTGGGATAGGAAGACAGAGGTGCCGACTACCATAAAGTTGATGGGTTCCTTGTTGAGGAAGACAGATGTGCCAACTACCTAGAAGTTGAGGGCTTGTGGGGATAACAATATAGACTATGATATTTGTATCAAGGGATTACCCTGGTGTGGGTAAGATAGATTTTCTTGAAAGTATAAATCAAGGGACCTTTATCCATTGTTGTTGGATACACTTATCTTTGGGTTAAAATATTTACTACATGTTATTGTTTTGTTACAAGTTCTGAACTGCATTTTATTTGCTGAGTAAAGTATAACTATCTTATACTTCCTTATACTTGTATACTCTGATTTTGTAATATTATATACTCTTTAAGGTAGAATCTTTATCTTTGTAAACTTTCATTAACTTTTATTTTCTAGAACCATCTTTCCAAATTCACTTTCTCAGAATTATATTTCTTGAATTAAGCAAGTGTGTAGAACTAGTGGTTTTGTGAATTTCCTTGTTTAGCATTGTTAAACATAACTATCTTTAAAAGTTCCAAAGGAATTTTTTTAAATAATACAATTCACCCCCCCCCCCTCTTGTATTTTGAGCACCATTAGATACTTTATTTAGTATCTCTATAATTTTGATCCAACATTTGGTATTATAGAGCATATCATACTCCACATACCATCTCAACAATAGTTCCTTATGTGGTAGATGGTCCTGTAACCTGATCCTCTGGTATCGGCTATAGTTAATGAAACTAGATTGATCCATTGACCTATACAATATCTTTAATACCATAGATATTACTGTTATGTTTGTACTACTTATGATCATGGGTCTAGCTACCATGACCATGACCTCCACCTCGGCCGATGCTATCAGTTCTATTCAATATCCCCACCTAATGCAGCACAATGGTACCCACTCTTAAAGGAGAACTTGAAACAAGTACTTTTCCAATCAAATCTAGTGGAAATGTCTTGTAGAAACACAGACGATTCTCAATATAGTCACATGTCCTTCACTCCAATCGGGCTCTTTCACATTGATTCTTCAGATTCCCCCATCATCCAAACTAATGCCACACCATGGAGCTATCAATATACAATCTATGGTTTTCACCTCCCTATTGAGAAAATAATAAAAGACAATTCCTGCCATACGAAGAACTACTAAACATACACAACACTGATCATCTATTCTTGGTGCTATTGTTGTCTAATGAGTTTCACTCACTCATAAGAGCATGATTGACTATTTTAGAAAAAATAGGAAGAAAAAATACACTCACCAATGTATGGATGGAATACAAAAGCCTATCCTTGTCGTATATATCATGTAAAATATTTTCATCTTCTAGAAGTGGTCAAAATAAATATAACTTAGTGAAATGAATTGATTACCCCATAACTAACATTTAACCCTTCTCGAGATACATGAACTCTTTGGATCTATTACTTCTCATTGTCTAATGAATGAAATGATAATAGAAGGCAGTATGGAAATCAACACATAATTTTCCCTAATGGAGACCATTCTAGGTAATCTCATTCCACAAATGGTTGTCTAAATTTCATAGCATGTGTGTTGTACGCTTGACCATTTGATATTGTGGAATTTAAAGACTCTCAAAGATATATAGGGTTCCTTCCAACCAAGACTCAGTAGCCTGCATACCCCCATCCCTCAAAAAGATGGAAGGATGTTGTAATTGGAACACATGAGTCAAATCATCTAGAGTAGGTGTAGCTTGTAGAGCACAGTGCATGGACTTCATCATAGAAAACTATCATAGACGTGGGCATCAGATTTTCTAGGTACATTAGGTAGTTCCTCAAGTGTAAATCCTTGTGGTAAGACTAGTTGATCAAGGCCCACCACCTCTAGAGTATGGTCTTTGCCACCCTACTGGCATATGATACAAGGACTTCATGGTGGAATTGGTCTACAAATTCCATACACAATCTATAGAACAGACCAATGTTAATATATAGATACACTTATATAAGGTAAATAACAAAATACTTGATAAAAGAGGAATGAAACCCCAACTATCATCTTAGATAACCAGGTACTCATAAGTGAACAACTATACATTTCACGTCATTTTAAATTTAATTACCATGTTCACACCAACACCTTTCATAAACATGATAAGATGGGGTAGGGAAGTGCAACCATTTATATTTTATATTTCCATTTTATTATAACTCAAAAAAATGTTTATTTAAAATGGACTTCCATTCCCTGTGAATCATGGCCCAAGATCTTTATCACTAAAACCCACCATTTGAATTTCTAATTAAATGTGTGATTCAGTAAATTAGACATTCCAACCCAAGAGGAAACATAACAACTCATTAATTATAATATGCAACTACTCAATCACAACCCAATTGCCCTTTATGTTACAAGAGGTAAAGTTATCACTATAACTAGAATGAAACCGATGAAAGGAAGCAACTACCTTACAAAACCACAAATCCTTTTAAAAGTCCAATAACCTATTTTTTCCCAAATAAAATTCAATGAAGTCGAGACTAGCACACACTCATACATAACTCTGTTCCTTGCGTGACAATGGCACCAACACCCCACATGCAGAAAAACCAAACGGGAAACATTCTCAGGGTTACCGCCCTCAGATCCATTATACCACATAAAATGAAAAGAGGATAATGTATTGTTTGATGAAAGGGTTTCAGAGAACTCTCCAGGAGACTTCCAACCCTCACCTACCCAAACACTACTAATGAACGTGTATGAATTTATCTCTTCTCTACACATGTTATAGAAAACATATTTAGATTTAAGCAAGATGTCGCACCTCCCTGTATTCTCATCTGTCGAAAGTGCTCTGTTTCGAATATTCCATGTTAGGAAATTGAGCTTAATGGGAATGTCTTCCACCCAATCAACCTCATCCCATCTCTCTGCCTAACCTGGATTAAAAGAAATGTGATGGATGTCCTTCAAAGACAACCATCCCATTAAACAAGCATTGAAGACACATTTATCCTTCTCGGTATTTATCTCAATGATATTGAAACACTCAAGCTGGTTTTCATCCAGTACCTAGTTGATGAAATAAGGAAAAATGATAGCATCTGTGTACGAAATATCAATGATCGGACATCCAGGGAACCCCAACACTACACCGCTCCAATCCCGATGCCAGAAGGAAAGGTCATCATTTCCAACAATCAACTGAGAAAAGTACTGAAGCTTATCAAAAATGGGTCCAATCAATGACCAAAGGGTTGTTTTTATGCTTCACCAAGCCCCTGGAGCCCATGTAATTGATATGCAACAGTGAGTTGTCATGAATATATAAATTAAATCAGGAAAATGTAACTAAATACCCAAGTACCTGCTTAAGCCCTCAGCTAGTGTCTGAACATGTGACCAGTTCATTATTTGATTTTTACCATTTCATAAATAAGTCACACATTAACTATAGTGATGGTTCTAAGACATAATAGGGAAAACTATAATGATATTTAATAATTAAGTTATAAGGTAACCACCAAGGAAATATAGTCCTTATGGTTTACCAACCCAGTAATGACTGTATCCTAGATTATGAAAATAGTGTAATCCAAGGATCATATTCCAAGATATTCCCAAGTAAGATACCTACCATGTCCAAGGATTTTATCCAATGTAAAATGGGGCTAACTGAGGACTAGGTCTAATGGACATTGACCATGGCACATACTTGTCAATATTAGATCCAAGGAGTGTATCCAAGGAATCATGTAGAACTACATGAGGGATTTTATAGTGTTGTTATGGGCATCTAATGTCATACAAGGATAGAGTTCTAGGTGTTTCTCAACCTAAGAAATTTGAATCCTTGAATTCAGAATGGGTTCCTCAAGTTCTCAAGTAATTCTCTTTGGAATCCATGGTGATCTTGAGTCAGGCCACTCTTATTTTGATAATGAGGTAATATATAATACATAATTTTACAACCATTACATTTTATTGGTGTGATAAGGATAATTGAGTATGAAACATTTTAATAAAGTCGTAATTAGTCTGTAATCCGATTTTTTCCAATTCTTTCCATTCATTTATGCCATAAGGACGAGTACACAGTAACAATTCATTTTAATCCTTTTAAGGAATTTTCGATAATCACGGTTCACTTATATATATTCCATTAACATTGTAAGGGGTGCTACAAATATGAAATCTATTAACCAACAAAATTTTATAAGGATAAGTAATATACTTAGTATACTTTCCAATTTCCATTTTATATTTAATTATCAAATTGAAACACTTACATTTGGGGGGTCAAGTGGTGAGAATACATGGTACATTCTATTATGAAAGTAACACTTTAAATTAATCCACTTAATATTGAAAATCATACCATTATAAAGGCCAAGACAAGGAACACTTGATCTGTGGCTCAAACCTATCAAAACATTAAAAATATATAATGGAAAAGAATCCTACCTGAGATGTTCAGAGTTGTGGGAATAACCACTAGAAAATAACCCCATATATAGAAATATTTTAACCATATGGTTATGATGATTATAATCATGAAATATAAAATCAAAAAATGACACTTAATGAAAGTAGCAAGAACCAAAAATAATTTCGAAAATCAACAATCATTTGTGATGAGTTATAGGCCACCTACCTTAGGCTTCTTATACACTAATCATCCAGTATTAGCCTCTAATTCATCTTGGAATATATTATATCTAAGAAATATATAAACATGATTACACATCTATAACTATTTCTAGAGAAATAGAGAAAAAATGACTCAAATTGGCTCATGTACTTACCATTGTGCATCCATCATTATGGATGAAAGATTGAAAAAATCCAAGATGAAGGAGATCTCTTGATCCATATGTTAGGACTTCAAAAGGTCCAAGCTGCGAAAAAATTGAGGTTTTGTCAGTCGAAAATCATATTAGGGAACAAAAAATTCATAATAAGATCATTACGAGTAAAAATGTAAAATTTCCCCAAATTTATCTTCTGCATAGGATTTCCACATGTTTTATAAATTTTATGCAAACCATGCATGGGAACCGAGAGAAGAAGGGACACTTGTACAGTTAGGCCTCATGGCTTGGGAAATTGTGCGCCAACCATATGAGAAGGCATTTCCCAAAAATACAGAGCACCCACATAGTTAGATATTACCATGTGGCCTACCACACAATTTTTTCTAACCATAAAACAATCCCATGATTCCCAAAATATGGTTTTTGGGCTCCGAACAAAAAATTATTCCTTAAAAAAAACTCAGACTTTAGGATTTCATAAAGCATATTTTTATATAAAAATGTGGGTGCCTAAGATTTTTCTTTTGTAAATTTCCAGATCAAAGAAATTTTAGATTCTGAATGTCTAAATCTTTTGTTTTTAAGAAAATATAGAGAGTACCAACAGTAATACTTGGTTCATGGATATTAGATGTTCCCGGAATATGATTGTTAACAAAAACTATTTTGAAAAGATTATAAAGACAAAAGGAGGAAAAGTAACTTTCAGATATAGTGCTTAGGGAGAATGTATTGGTATAGGTAACATCGTTCTTCATGTTAAAACATTGATTTCAAATGTTTTATTTGTTAAAGGTCTTAAGAAAAACATCATTATCATAATCTAATTTTTTGATTAAGGTTACCTTTTGGAATTTTAGGAATAACAATTGTTTAGTACACAATTCCAAGGAAGAGTTTATTCTTTCTGCCCATAGGCAAGAGAATGTATACACACTAAACTTATAATACCTTAGGAGCCAAGATAAACCTTTCCTTAGTGTAATGGAATATCATTCATGGTTGTGGAATAGAAGTTTAGGTCACTGTAACCTTAGGAACCTATGTAAACTCTCTAATAAAGGACTAGTTAAGGATCTACTAGAGATTATATTTGATTCATCAAAAGTTTGTGATCCCTGTCAATATGGAAATCAACATAAATCTTGTTTTAAATCAGTCGGTGAAGTCTCGACCACTGATGCATTATAGTTGATGAATATGGATCTTTTTGGTCCAACACAAATTGGAATCATTAGAGGAAAATATTATGTATTTTTTCTAGTTGATGATTATACTAGATTTATGTGGGTATATTTTCTAGAAAATAAATCTGAAGATTTATTTTATTTAAAAAGTTCTAGATCCATAGTCAAAAATGAAAAAAACCTTCCTTTGATAAATATTCATAGTGATCATGGAGGAGAATTTCAAATTTCTGATTTTGAAACTTTTGGTAGAAGAAAAGGCATTACACATAACTTCTCATCACCAAGAACACCTAAACAGAATGGTGTAGGTTAAAGGAGAAATAGATTTTTTCAAGAGATAACAAGAACCATGTTGAGTGAGTAATCTGTAGCCAAACATTATTGCGCTAAATATGTAATTACTGCTTGTTATATTATAAACATAGTTTTAATTAGACCTTTTATTAATAAAACCCCTTATGATTTACAGAATGGTAGAGAACCTATACATTCCTACATTATGGTTTTTGGTTGCAAGGTATTAATTATAAATACTATAGATAATCTACACAAACTTGCACCCAAATCCGATGAAGGATTTTTCATAGGCTACTCCACAATTTCTAAGGCTTATAGAGTTTTTGATAAAAACACTTGTACTGTTGAAGAGACAGTACATTTCAAATTTAATGAAACTAATCCTTTTGTTTTTAAACAACCTCAATCTACATCTTCAGATGTGTTATCAAAAACTAATTATCATCCATTGTAAGAAGATCCTTCAGATATGGAAAATGCCCAAGAAAATGTTTCTGAAGCATTTACCCCATAATATTTTCTACCCTATGTTGATGAACAGGTTTTACAAAACCCAAATCACGTGTTTCTTAAAAATCATCCCAGTGATAGTATTATTGCTGATGTGAATCAACCTATAAGGGCTACAAGTTCATTAAGAAACTATGCAGAACATCTAGTATTCCTTTTCAAATTAAATCCAAAAAACACTGATGAAGCATTAGGTGATGATGATTGGATTAAAGCAATGCAAGTTGAACTAAATGAATTTGAAATGAATAAAGTCTGCACTTTGGTTAAAATACAAAAGTAAACTTATGTTATTGGTGTAAAGTGGGTTTTCTGAAATAAGTGTAATGAAAATTAATTCATATTAAGTAATAAAGCTAGACTGGTTGTTAAAGACAATAATAAAAAAGAGGTAATAGACTATGAAGAAACCTATGCTTCAGTAGCCAGACATCAATCTATTCATATATTACTTTCCATTACAGTATTCATCAATATTAACTTTTTCAAATGGATGTGAAATGTTCTTTCCTTAATGGTTATGTTCAAGAGGATGTTTTTGTTGAACAACCTCCTGGTTTTGAAGATAAAAAACATCCTGATCATGTTTTTAGTCTTACCAATGCGTTGTATGGACTTAAGAAATCCCCTTGAGCCTAGTATAATAGACTTACAAGATTTTTGTTTCAAAATAATTATGTTAATGGAAATTCTGATACAAACCATTTTATAATGAATGAAAAGAGAAACGTTTTTATTGTCGAAATTTATATTGATGACATTATATTTAGTTCAACTCATCACTATTTAACTGATTCCTTTGTGGATATAATTAAATGTGACTGTGAAATGAGTGTTATGTGTGAGTTAACATTTTTCCGTGGTTTTTAAATTTCTCAAAAACTAAAAGGAATCTATATATACCAATATAAGTATATTAAAGATCTCCCTAAAAAGTATGGATATAAAAAACAATAAAAGTATAAGTACTCCCATTAGTACCTCAAACAATCTTGATCTTGATGAATCTAGGAAACCAGTAGATCAAACATCTTATAAAGGTATGATAGGAAGTATACTTTACTTGGAATATAGTCCTCCAGACTTAATGTATTTAGTATTCTTATGTGCAAGATATCAATCCAATCCTAAGGATTCTTATTTAAAGGTAGTAAAAATAATTTTTCACTACTTAAAGTGAACCATGAATTTAGGACACTTCTACACATCTGGAAATGATTTTATTCTAAATTTTTTTTCAGATGCTGACATTGTTCGATGTAGAATGGATAGAAAGAGTTCATCTGAAACATGTCATTTCATAGGAGATTCACTAGTTTCATGGTCATGCAAGAAGCAACACTCATTATAACTTTCCACTACTGAAGATGAATATGTAGTAGCTGGAAGTTTTTGTGCTCATGTGTTGTGGATGCAATACCCACTCACAGACTATGGTATGAGTTTTATAAAAATAAAAATTTTGTGAGATAATACAAGTTCCACTGCTTTAATAAAAAACCTTTTCCATCACTCTCATGCAAAAAACAGGGATATTAGGCATCACTTTCTTAGGGATCACACACATAAAGGAGATATCAATCTTCAATTTATCAAAACACAAGATGAACTTGCTGATATTTTCTCAAAATCATTACCCTCTGATATATTTGAATACATTAAACAGAATTTATGAATGATTACCATAAGTTTATCCTCCATATTAACTTCCTTTTGAAATCAGTCATCATAAAATAAAAAAACTCTTTTTCATAGGGGGGTACATTTTCTTGTTAGTTTTTCAAGTTTAACGTAATGAAGTTTTTAATCTTTTTCATAATGAAAGTTTTTCATACTGAGTTTTTTTTCAAAATTTATCACAATGAATATTTTCTTAATGAAGTTTTTCGTACTCAAAATTTTCATAATGAAGATTTTTTTACTCAAACTTTTGGAAATGAAAGTTTGCATACCCAAATTTTTTATAAAAGGGATTGTTCTACTCAAATTTTTCTTAATGGAGTTTTTTATTTATCAAAATTTTGGAAATCTGAATTTCCTCAAGAAGAATCTTTCTTCACTATAAATAATCATCCTAGAAATACAAAAGGTATGAATTCATTAGTATGTTTTCATAGTCATCATTTACTTGCTGGAATTTTCTTTTGTGGTTTAAATTTTTCAGATTCTAGTTTCCTTAAGTCTGAATGTTTTTTTTCCTTTAAAAACCTCAAAAGATCAGATCTATCCAAATTTTCATTGAATCTATAATTTCAACATTCAGATCTAATCAGAAGGTTTTTTAGTCATTGGATCGAGTTTGGAAGTTGAATCATCACTTAAAACACCTATATAATGGTCCCCTAGAAGGTGATCCCATATCGGATTTCATGCCTTTGCGTTCTGAAGCTCTTCCCACTTTCAAAAGCCCATTCTAAATCTCTCAAATCTTTCTCAAACCAGAATTTCTGGTGAAGTTCCTTCTCAAGAGATTTCAATAGTAAATTTGAATTCCTTGTGGCATATTTATAGATAGAGCTTGTTGCATCCGAATTTATTTTCCAAGTATGATTCCATTATATCCAAGAACATCAGTTTGAATGGGTGGGAAAGAATTTGCATATCAAATCCAGGAGTTCAAGATTTAGTATTTCTGGATCTTCTATTAGAATTTTATTAATCTGTGAGTTTCTTTGAAGAAGAAGGGTGGAGTAAATTTTCCTTCAGAAGCTATCAAAATAACTATGCTCTTTTATAAACTAAGGCAGCCAGCTTAGTTAGAGTCTTATATGAATGGGATGCTTTATTATTCTCCCATAAATTGTTGGATGTTCAAGGATGTTTTTTCAAGGTGAAATCTATGGAGGGTCTTGGACTTTCAAATGTCAATACACTAAAGATTTATCATTTGTAAAAAAATAATTAGATCCTTGAATTATGGGTTCAAGGATTTATCATTCCGAGAAAATGTGATAAGGACACCTAGAAGAAGTGTGACATGTACATCTTAGATTTTCTGGTGAATCTGAGGAATATCAACTTGATGAAGCATATTCACATTATGATTTAGAATATTAAGAATAGGAAATTGAAAGCTCATATTATAATATTTCCATCCATCCTCTCTAAGCTAATTGTTTGGTTCCTTAATTCTTTCAAGATTCCTTATAGTTCCAAGCCAAGGAATTGAAATGTAATTTTAGTAAGTGATGATACCAAGAAGATAATAAATATTGGTTTCTATAAAGATTCTAGAGAATTCTATGAATTACTAGAGGAAGAGTCTAAAGCTATTCCAAAGGAACAAGATGTTCCTAAACCATCGAAAAAAGAAGGAAATAAGAGGAAGTTGAAAGAAGTAATAGTTGAAGGTAAATCCCAAAAGAAAAAAGAACCCAATCTGCACCTCCAAAGCCCAAGAAACAAAAAGCCTATCTAGATGTGATTGTAGCCAAGTGGATGGAAGACAAGAAAAATTTTAATGAAGGAGAGCCACAGTTTGGTTTGGATCCAATAGAAGCTAAGGCTTTAAAATAAAAGACAGCTGAGGAGATTAAAAAGCATGCTAAGGAAAAGAAGTAAAAGAATAATATATTGGAGGTTGAAATTGTTCAATCCCTTCTAAAGGATACTGAGAAAGCATATGAGAATATTTTAGTACCACAATATTTCATGTTAGAAGATTTACCAGAAACACCGAGGAAGAAATTTATCACTGCATAAGAAGTACAAGAAAATATTTTTGAAAAAAAGGAAGTTGTGGAAGAAGTACAATAATAAGAAATTAGTGGTGACACAGAAGACCTAATAAAGCAATTTGAAGACTTTCATGGGAAGGAAATTTCATCTAAGAAATTTTCAATCCGAACCTCTCAAGATAGATCTTCAAAGATTAATACTCCTAGGTTAGATGAAAAAGGTGAAGATGATGTGAATAATCCCTCTGAAGAAGAATGTTATAACCATGATTTCATTCATCCTGAAGATGCTAAAGTAGGAGATGAGATGGAGAAAATAGATGATGATAGTATTGTCTAGCTGTCTGATAGTGAACAAGAATCTCCGGATGAGGAATCTATTCTGAGATCTGATAAAGGGAAATAGGTGATTGTAGAAACACTTATTAAAGTTTTTTTTAAAGGAGAATGATGCTGGTGGATCTTCTAAGAGGAATCTTGTTGAGATAGAGAAATAGCCTTCACCAAGAAAAGTCTCATATTTGGAATCATCATCCCTATGGCATGATTTCATCATTAAATCACTGATGAATCTTGTTGACAACATTCTGATCATTCCAAGAATTGACTCGAGATCTTAGATGCCCCAACACAGCATAAATCAAAAATCGTAATCAATATCATTGGTGATGGAATAGTGTGTAAAAATTGAGGGTGATTTCAAGAACTTCTTCACTGACTACAATGCCCACAAAAACCTGGTAAGAATGTGATTAGCTGGTCAAATAAAGTAGTTGAAGACTTGAGAGATCATAATGTGTTTCAACATGATGTTAAATAATAATTTGATAATGAAGACACCAAAATCAAGAATCTCCTAACTAGCTTTGAAGAAATGCTAAATCTTGAGCAGAATACATGGATTCAAGATGTAAAAGATTGGAATGGAATGATGTATTATTTTTCCCAAATTTGGAAAAGGTGAAGGGATCTTCGGATCGAGATCTAAGAGAAGCTCATTAATCAAGATAAGTTGTAGAAGGCTCAGGTAGAGGTTATGAAGGATTAGGTTGAAAAGATCAAATCTTCACAGAAGAAATAAAAGAATCATGATCAACTCCTAATGCATGAAAAGAAAGACAATAAGGAATTCAAAAAGCTGAAAACCATAGTGAAGAAATTGATACCCAAGGAGAAGGATGGAAAATAGATCCAATACACTATTTTGGTGTATTCTTTCCATTTAAAAATTATTCCATTCTTAATGAAATTTTGGTTGCTCATTTTTTTTGCTTCTTTGTACTAATATTTTAGGTACTCTAATTTCATTTCCATTAACTCAAATTCATTTTAAAATTCAAAAAGGGGGATAAGTGAAAAAGAATACTAAGAAAAGGAGAAATATCCCTAAGTAAGGGGAGTTTATCTAAGGGAGATTTTTTGTAACAGAGATTTTGGTACTCATGATAATGAAAAATCTCATTCTGGAAATCTAGAATATGATCCATAGAGTTCCATAGCCTAAGAGGTAGTCAGTTGTATTCGTTATTTCCCATATGATAAAGGGAGATAAGTTTTACTTTAAAATTCTAGAAAAATATTATCTAAGACCTTTTATTCTTTTTTGTAAGGATGTTTGTACATTCCAATAAGGGGGATATTCTTAATTCAATATGGTTTTCATTATTTCTATTCCATTCCTTTAGTATTGGGGGAGATTGTTGAGTCAATAAGGTTTTCTTATGACATAAACATTCCTTCTTGTTTTGAAAATCCCAAACACCTTATCTCAAGGAAAATCTCATTTTACCCTGTGTTTTACTTCAATAAGGAAAATATTCCTTATATAAGGAAATTAATCCACACCATGTTTTTCAATGATTCATTATCTTATATACGTGTAAAATTTGGTTTCATATCTAAAACCTCAAAATAATATAATACTTACATCATTTTGTTTTCAAGATCCGAGTTCTCTGAATTTAGACTCCGAACTCTTATGGGTTCTGACTCCAAATTCTAATGAATTCAGACTCCGACAATTATATGTTCTGATTCCAAATTCTAATGAACTCTGACTCTAAACTCTTCTGATTTATGACTCCGAATTCTAAATAATTTAGACTCCAAAATTTGTGAGTTCTGACTCAGAACTCTAATGAATTCAGACTCTTGACTTTTTGAGTTCAAACTCCAAATTATCCTGAACTCTGACTCCGATCATTGTATGTTTTGGTTCCGAATTCTTGTGAATCTAGATTCCGAATTTCCTTTAAATGCAGACTCCAAAATTGTATAGAGTTCAGGTTTTGAATTCCATAGAAAATAGAATCCAAATATCCTTGTATTATAGACACCGAATGTGTTTTTGGATAGACTTTGAACCTTTATTTTCTTACATTCCGAATATTTTATTTGGGTTATGTAAACATATTTTTGCTTACAATTGTTTTTTTATAAAATTATTTCGTGCTTTCAGTTTCTAACTAACCATTTTTTGAGTGACATGCATACAGGTCCCAACGAAATTTGGGGATAAATATGATCATTGGGTGAGGGAGCTGACCATTGGTGATGTGACTATAAATATAAGCTCACTAAAAAGAGCTCACAACTTTAATGAATTGTTCTATGACTATACTGATTACATGTTGTTGAAGAGATTTCTAGAGATATACTCTCATGCTTAGTGCGTACTGAACTTTTTTTTAGATTTTCTTTGTGTGGCTCTGAATGTTGTTGAGTAAATTCGAGGACTTCTGGGGATAAGAAGACAGAGGTGTTGACTACCTTGAAGTTTAGGGCTTCCTTGCTGATAATTATAGATGTTCTGACCACCATGATGTTGAGGGCTTGTGGTGATAGTAATACAGACTCTGATATTCGTATCAAGGGATTACCCTGGTGTGGGTAAGACAAACTATCATGAAAGTATATATCCAGGGACATTTATCTAAGGTTTATGGATACCCTTATCTTTGGGTTAAAATATTTACTACTTGTTACTTCTTTTGTTACATGTTTTCCAATTCATTTTATTTATTGAGGAATGTATAACTATATTATACTTCATTATACTTTTATACTCTGATTTAGTATGATTCTATACTCTTTAATGTATAATATTTATCTTTGTAAAGTTTCATTAAGTTTCATTTTCTAGAACCATCATTCTAGAATCACTTTCTCAAAATAATATTACCTAAATCAAGAATGATTGTAGAATTAGAGGTTTTGTGAATTACCTTGTTTAACCTTGTTTAAAATCACCATCTTTAAAAGTTCCAATGGAATTTTTTAATGAATACTATTTAACCCCTCCCCCTCTTGTATTTTGAGCATCATTAGATACATTATTTAGTATATCTATTATTTTAATCCAAAATTTGGAATTATAGAGCATATTATACTTTACATACCATCTCAACAATAGTTTATCGTGCAGTAGATGGTCCTGCAACCTGATCCTCGGGTATCAACTATAGTGAATGAAACTGGCTTGATCCATGGACCTATGCAATATCGTTACTACAATAGATATTACTACTCTGTTGGAACTACTTATGATCATTGGTCTAGCTTCCATGACCACGAACACCTCCAGGACTGATGTTATCGGTGCTATTCCAGTTCCCTCCCCCCATAACAAATCACAAAGGTACCCACTCTTAAAGGTGATGTTCAAACTAATCCTTTTACAATCAAAGCTAGTGGAAATGTCTTGTAGAAACACAGAAGATTATCCTTAAAGTCACATTTCAATCACTCCAATCGGTCTCTTACACATTGATGCTTCAGATGCCCCCATCGTCCACACTAATGACAGACCATGGATCTATCAATATAGATACTATGGTTTTCACTTCCCTACTGAGAAAACAAAAGAAGACATTTATTTCCCTAAGAAAAACTACTAACCTTCCCCAACACTGATCATCTATGCATGGTTCTATTGTTGTCCATAGAGTTTCACTCACTCATAAGTGAATGATTGACTATTTTAGAAAAATTAGGAAGAAAAAATACACTCACCTAAGTATGGATGTAGTAAAAAATCCCATCATTGATTTATCTAGCATGGAAAATCCTATCATCATCTAGAAGTACTCAAAAGCAATATAACTTAGTGAAATTTGTTGAATACCCCATAACTATCCTATAACACTTCTCAAGATACATGAACTCTCGGGATCTATTAGTTATCAGTGATTAATAAATGAAATGATCATAGAAGGCAATATGAAAATCAAAAAAAACTTTTCCCTAATGGAGACCATCCCAGAAAATCATATTCCACAAATGGTGGGTAGAATTTCATAGCATGTGTGTTAAATGCTTGACCATTTCATCTTGTGGAATTTCAAGACACTCAATGATAGATAGGGTTCCTTCCAACCAAGGCACAGTAGCATGCATACCACCATCCCCCAAGAAGGTGGAAGGATGTTGTAGTTGGAACTCATGTGTCAAATCATCTAGAGTAGGTGTAGGTTATGGAGCACAGTGCGTGGACTTCATCATAGAAAACTATCATGGACGTGGGAAAAAGTTTTCCTAGGTACATTAGGCAGTTCCTCAAGTTGAACTCCTTGTGGTAAGACTTGTTGATTAGGGCCCACCACCTCTAGAGTATTGTTTTCACCACCCTACTAGCATATGATACAAGGACTTCATGGTGGAATTGGTCTAAAAATTCCATACACAATTTGTAGAACAAACCTATGTTAATAGATAGATACACTTATAAAAGATAAATAACAAAAGGCTTGATAACCAAGGAATAAAATCACAACTACCATCTTAGATAGCCAGGTACTCATAAGTGAACAACTATAAGTTTCACGTCATTTTAAATTTAACTACCATGTTAACACCATTACCTTTGATAAACATGATAAGATGGGGTAGGGAAGTGAAAACATTTCAATTTTATATTTCCATTTTATTATAACTCATACCAATTTTTCTTTAAAATGGACTTCCATTCCCTGTGAATCATGGCCCAAACTCTTTGTCACTAAAAAACCACCATTTGAATTTCTAATTAAATGTGCGATTGAGTAAATTTGACATTCCAACCCAAGAGGGAACATAACAACTCATTAATTATAATATGTAACTACTCAATCACAACCCATATAAGCACATGCAATATATTAACATGGGAAGGATCACTCATATCATCTAATTTAATTTTATAGAGAAATAAGATTGAAAAATACAAAAATAAAAAAGAGAAGCATAGAAGGAAACCCCTCACCCACCCCTGCCCAAAAGAAGAAACTATAGGGGCCTGAAATGATAGATCCATAATGTATCCCCTTTAATAAAGTCAATCCCATTAGGTTTAAAACATTCCCAGAGTGTAGAAACACCTTATCCATGACATTAATGACCATCGAGGCCATGTAGTCAGCAACCGTGTTCCCCACTCTCCAGATGTGAAGAATTTGGATGTTGTTCTTATTTATGATTTTTCATTTCCTTATTACATTGAAAATCGACCAAGGGACTTCACCATCCTTCTATAAGGAGTTTTAGACAATTACAGAGTCTGTTTCAATTTTGGATAACTCCATCCCCTACTTCCGGCAATGTCTGAGTCCCGTAAGAATTTCCATTTCCTTCGCTTGAATTGAAGAGACATGGCCTAGGCTGGCTGAGAATTCTAAGAAAACCAAGCATATACTATCCATCACCACACCTCCTCCAAGAATGCACCCATGAACACAAGAGTTGTTAGTATTGAGCTTCAAGCCGCCTGAGAGAGGTCGCCAGCATACACAATTGCCCTTCTTGTTACTAGAGGTAAATCCTCACAAGAACTAGAATGAAACCGATGAAAGGAAGGAACTTCTCTCCAACACCACATTTCCTTGTACAAGTCCAATAATAGATTTTTTTCACAGATAATAATCACTCAAGCCGAGACTTCCACACACTCATATTTCACTCGGTTCCTCACCTGCCAAAGGCACCAACACTCCACATGCAGCAAAACCATATGGAAAACATTCTCATGGTCACTATCCTCAGATACATGATACCACTTAACAAGAAAGGAGGATAAAGTCTTGTTTGATGAAAGGGTTTCAGAGAAATCTCCAAGATCCTTCCAAACCTCTCCTACCCAAAAACTGTTAACGAACAGATGGGAATAGATGTCTTTTCTATGCACGTTACAGAAAACACATTTAGACAAAAGCTAGATTTCGCACATCCTTATATTCTCATCCTTCAGAGGTGCTCTATTTCGAATCCTCCATGTTAGGAAATTGAGCTTGGTGGGAATATATTTCAAGCAAATGACCTCATCCCATATCTCTGCCTAACCTGGCTCAAAATAAATGCTACATAAGTATTTGAGGAGAACCGACCCATGGAGGAATAATTTAAGACATATTTATCTTTCTCTGTATTTATCTCAATGATATTGAAACACTCAAGCTGATTGTCATCCACTACCCAGTTGATGAAATCGGGGAAAATGATATCATCCCTATATGAAATAGGCATGATCAGACATCTAGGGAACCCTAGCACTGCACTGCTCTAATCCTGGTGCTAGAAGGAAAGATCACCATTTCCAATAATCCACTGAGCGAAGTACCGAAGCCTTTCAATAATGGGACCAATGAACAACCAATGGAAAGTTTTGTTTTGCTCCATCATGCCCCTTGATCCCGAGGCATACACATGAATGGAAGTCCCCCTGAGAGTATGACACTCCAGAATAGTCCAAGCGATCCTCGCATGCATGATGTATAGTGTATCCTCTAAGTTGTTCACATTAATCTCTCCCTCCCTCACCAGCCTTGCCACTTTACTCCACACCACCTAGTGTTTCTTTCCATTTGAAAACAAATCCCAATGTAAATTGGCAAGGATCCTGTCAATGGATTTGATCAGACCATTAGTGACTTTGTTGGACAATAACCCATGGATTCGAGTGGCCAACATCACATTGTTCACCAGGGTGATCCTTCCACTGAAAGACAAGGATTTATTTTTCCTGTTCAGAACTAGATCTAAGATACTGGTATGTAAGTCCTCAAAATTGCAGATTTGAACCATTCTTGGTTATATGGGAGCACAAAGGTAAATCTTAGGGAATTCCCCCCTCTGAATACCAATCAAGTTACTGACATTCTCCACTCTCTCTATGGATAGTCTATTGGTGATGTAGAAGAAACTCATACACTAGTTGATCAACTGACCACTCAACTAATAATAAACATAAAGCACTCGGTTTATTCTATAGATGGACATAATCTCACCACTTATAAATAATATGATATCATTCGTGAAAATTAGTTAAGAGATTGTCCGGGCCTTCAGACGATGCCGTTATGGAAGGATGCTGCCATTGATGATGCTTCTCAGGATGAGGTGACTTAGGACATCTTGAATGAGAATAAACATAGATGGTGAGATTTTGTCCCCTTTCCTAAGGCCTCGGGTAGACTTGAAGAGCCCATATAAATAACATAATATTTAATGAAACGAAATCCACATATATGGAATGAAAAAATGCATGACATGTGAATTATAGGTGCCTATATGAAGCATGTAAAAATGATCATTTCCCTCATCTCATTGGGACAAGGATATAATATAATCTCAATTGGATAAATAATAAAAAAACACAACATATTTTTCATAAAATGGTGAAATCTTGTCCAATGTAACTGGAAGATAGAACAAATATTATATTTTGGGTAACTTGGATTTTACCCCAAACCTAGGTTTGCGATGTTGAATAATGACTTATTACCATGTCCCAAGCATTGTTAATCTCATGAAAATTGTCTCCAAACAATAAAGAAATAATGAAAATCCTATGATACCCCTTTGTGGCATCCTGGACCCAGATGCCACATAATAGGTTACCCGAGCCCGATGGTCCACATGACCTAAAGAACTTCTCATGAAAAGGTGGTGCCTACCGACTAGCAGCAATCTCATAGGGTGTGTACATGGAGACACTATACCCACAATACCAAATTTTAGTATAACATATAAATATAAACAATGGTAAATATATTACTAAAGATAAGTAAACCAAACAAAAAATGTAAATAGACAAGGTTAATAATAATAGATCTAATTAAGATAACTGATGATGATATGTCATGTCACTAGAAATTCGAAATCATGGATAAAATATACTTATCGTTGCATTTTCCATAAAATTATAATGGAAAAAAATACTATCCCAAGTATCCTAAGATCTGGATCCATCATCTGCTATCAAGATCCATCCTAAATAGTAGGCAATCACAAGTTTGAATTCATATGATTCCCTTTATTAACACCTCTATTTATATAATCTGGCCCTGTTGTAAAAAAACTCATAGAGAGGGTCTAAGTTAAATCTAAATGGGCCACCACCAATGGTGTCTATAACTTCTGGACCTTGTAATTGAAATGCAATTGTGATTAGGCATGCATATATTAATTAAATCAGTAAAATGTAACTAAATACCCAAGTACCTGCTTAATCCTTAAGCTGGTGTCTGAATATGTAACCAGTTCATTATTTGATTTTAACCATTTCATAATAAGTAACACATTAATAGTAGTGGTGGTTCTATGACATAACATGGAAAACTATAATGATATTAAATAATGAAGTTATATGGTAACAACCAAGGAAACATCATCCTTATGGGTTACCAACTCAGTAATGAATATATCCAAGATTATGGAAAGAGTGTAATCCAAGTATCATATTCCAAGATATTCCCAAGTAAGATTCCTATCGAGTCCATGGATTTTATCCAATGTTAAATGGGGCTAACTGATGATTGTGTGTGATGGACATTAACAATGGAACATACTGTTCAATATTAGATCCAAGGAGTGTATCCAAGGCATCTTGTAAAACTACATGAGGGATTTTATAGTGTTATGATGGGAATCCAATGTTATACAAGGATAGTGTTCTAGGTGGGTCTCAACCTAAGAAATTTGAATCCTTGAATTCAGAATGGGTTTATCGAGTTCTCAAGTAATTCTCTTAGGAATCCAAGGTAGTCTTGAGTGAGGCCACTGCAATTTTGATAATTAAGTAGTATATAATACATAAGGTTAGATCAATTACCATTCATTGGTGTGATAAGGCTAATTGAGTATTAATCCTTCTGATCAAGTCATAATTAATCAATATTTCATTTTTTTCAATCCTTTCCATTCATTAGTGTGATAAGGACAAGTACATTACGACCATTCAATTTAATACTTTTAAGGAATTTTCAATAATCAAGGTTCACACATATATATTCCATTAAAATGGTAAGGGGTGCTATAGATATAAAATCTATTAATCAACAACATTTAATAAGGCTAAGTAATATACATAGTATAATTTTCTATTTCCATTTTATATTTATTTATCAAATTGAAACACATACATTTGGGAGGTCAAGTGGTGAGAATACATGGTACATTATATTATAAAATTAATAATTTAAATTCATTCATTTAATATTGAAAATATTATCATTATAAAGGCCAAGACAAGCCACACTTGATCAGTGGCTCAAACCTATCAAAACATTAAAAAAATAATATGGAAAAGAATCCTACCTGAGATGTTAAGAGTTGTGTGTATAACCACTAGCAACTAACACCATATTTAGATAGATTTTAACCATATAGTAATGATGAATATAATCATGAAATATAAATTCAAAAAACGACACCTAATGAAATTAGCAGGCACCCCAAATAATTTCCAAAATAAACAAAAATGAGTGATGAGTTATAGGCCACCTACCTTAGGCTTATAATACACTAATCCTCTAGTATTAGCCTCTAATTCATCTTCTAATGGAATATATCTAAGAAAAATAAAAACACAATTGCACCTCAATAACTAGTTCGATAGAAAGAGAGAAAAAAATGACTCAAATGGGCCCAAGTACTTACCATTGCACATCCAGTGTGATGAATGAAAGCTCGAACAAATCTGAGATGAAGGAGATCTCTTGATCCATATATTAGGCCTTAAAAAGCTCCAAGTTGGGAAAAAAATAGAGGTTTTGTTAGTAGGAAATCATATTAATGAACCAGAAAATAATAATAAGATAATTAAGGGTAAAAATGTAAAATTTCCCTAAATTTATCATGTGCATGGGTTGTCCACACGATTTTACAAATTGTAGGCAAACCATGTATGGGTACCGAGAGAATAATGGAAACTAGTATAGTTAGGCCTCAGGATTTGAGAAACTATTTTCCATATATACTAGAAGGATTTTCCCAAAAATTTATACCACCCGCATAGTTAGATATTACCGTGCAGCCTACCACACATTTTCCTCTAACCATAAAACAAGCCCACATTTCCCAAAATATGGTTTATGGGCTCCAAACTATCCCTAAAAACCCATAAGAAATTGACTAACTAATTATGAATCCATAATAGGTCCAAAATAAAGAATTAGAAAATAATTTAAAGGATCCATACCTGAGTAAAAAAATAGAGTCTTACAATTATTATGGTTTATATGTATTAAAACCCTTTGAATACCATTGTATTCACAATCTAACCAAAATATTTCTTTTAATAAGAGAAGACATTATCTCTTCTTCGTAACAAAGTAACTTTCTTCATCATTTCAAAATTATTTATATTATTTCAATATTGTTCTTATTTATAAATCAATTATTTATTATTTTCTTTTTCTTGTTCCTCTTACTTTTTTAACAAGTTTAAAAAAAACCTTTTATGAATTTATAAGAATTAATTTTTTTAAAATTCATTCCAATGTGATCGAAGTGTCCCTTTGTATCATTTTTCATCATGAATGGATTTTCCAAACATTATGTACAATCTCCAGTATAAATCATAATTTTAACTATTATAATGACCCAAGATTGATATACATAGACATTAAATTTGTTTTGCAGAATACATATTACATGAAACAAACCAACACCCAAGACCATATTAGTTTAGTGTCTTTGGAAACATATAACATAATCTTTTAACAAGGTGAAAGATCTTCAGCATCACCCATAAATATCTACACATTTTTCCTACCTAAAACCTTTCATTATATCTTGGGGAAAAGAAAACATAAAAAAGGATGAGATAAAATGCTCAATAAGGGTAAACATTGAGAACATAAAGCAAACCCTAAACATAAGAATATAAATAAACATGAACATAAAGTTTAAATATCAAAATCGTGAGTCATGAAATAAATCATGGTAGTTCATAACTCCTAGATCATAATTTAACATAAATCATAAAATAACATTGAAATAAAACATGTGATTGTGGAAAATGAATAAGTACATAAAATTATTTTCATAGTAGTAAAGCTATAGTGTCAAGATCGTCATAATGGATAATGTGCATTACTGAACTAGGTTTACTTGTCATTACAGCCATGAATTACTAAACCAGATTTACTTTCCATTCCAATAATGTCTATTACATGATATATAAATCTTTACCCAATGCATTGGAGGGAGATATAGGTCCCACCCATCTCATAATGAAATCATTTTTACATGTTCCACAAAGACATAAATCATTCATCATAGAATAACCCATGAAATAAAATGGGTTTCTTAAGCATTATTAATTCATAATCGATAAAAAATAAATGTATTTCATAAAAATAATTCCATCATGATCACAATAGAATCAATGTAATAATAGGGATAGAAACATAACCCTATGTTATAAGAGATGGAAAATAATTTTGATAAAACACTTGAACATAATTCATTATGAAAATATCCTTTCTTTTTAATTTTTTTTCTTTTCTCAAACTACCTCCCAATATTAAACGAAAATAATTTAATTGAAATTAATCTTGAAATAATGTAGAGGATGATTTATGGAAATAAGGTTTCATGAAACTGTAATAATCTATTCTTGTCATATAAGTTAAAAAAATATTCTCCATGTACATTTTTCAAAAAGTCAAAATGTACCTCATATTTTAAACAAAAGAAATATTCCTTCCATACCATGTAGTAAAATTCAAAAATGGGTAAAAATGACATTAAACATAAATATAATAATATTAAACATTTTATTAAACGGTTTCTAAAAAACATGTACATGGTGGGCAAATGTATCCCTAATAAATATATACGTATAAACAATATCAGATAAAAAAGGGATGCACGATTATCCCATAACTTCTTTTTTTCATTAGTATAGGGTGTGTTCACTTCATTTATAATTGTTAAATCATGATATTAAATTATAAAATGACTATATCCATATTTATGATATGATATATGATCATATTATATCATTTCTGTATTAGTATTTCAATATTAGCATTATTTCAGGTGTTAACTGCTTCATTTTCCCATTCCTGTTTTGATGTGTAAGTCATTTTTGTCATGAATAGGAAGTATTTAATTTATGAAATTTTGTTAATAATTATTATTTTCACTCATAATATAAATTTTATAATCATTCTTGAATGGTTGACGTGGAGAATGAATCTCACCACATCATGGTGACGGTGGGCCCTACTTTCGCAAGAGTGATGATATCATTATATTGATGGTTTAATGGTATGTAATTGGATGGTATATTTGTTATAAATATTCATTATAATGATATATTAATTATTTTAATCCATTAGAAACATCAATTTACCCATCTTAATAAAATATTTTTGAAGAACAAATTACACAATGGCGTGGAGAAGGTAAGTCGTACGTAGAAAGACATGGTGATATTGTTATTCGTATGATGGATAAAATGAAGTGTAAGGTTGTCCCATAATTATATTAAAATATTAATAGGTATAATACACTGGATTTATTACTTTATTATGGAATCAATATAGAAATAGGGAGTAATAGAAAAAAAGAAATTGAATTGAAGTGGTAAAGCAATAACCTCTTCTTCGTTGGACATCCATTGGATATTTTTTAGGAATACTAGGGGTGGACTTTTTGGAAAACCAGGGACTGCATAATTTACCTAAGAATATTTATATAAGAATTATGTATGGGTTGGTTGAGCTAAAATGCTTAAGGAGGTGTGTGAAAATGTGGGAGGAGATTACTTTTTATAAGAGAGTAGAGTGGCACTTTAGGAAACTCTCAAAATATTAAAATATAATAAGACTATTTTAGATATAAATAATTTAAAAAGTCCCATAAATGAAATTTATAATAAATTATCTACCATATATTATCCTCTTGGTATTATTTAACATTTTTTTATTTTTAGGTAATTCAATAAAAAATAATTCAATATGATATTATTATTTCAAAATCTATTATTATTCATTTAATTTGACATAATATGCAACTAGAAAATGTTTTAATTAGAATTTAATGATTTAAAAAATTTATAATATATTTTATAGATCATGTAAATTTTTTATACACATTAACTAATCCAAAATATAACTAAATTAATATTATTAAAATCATTTTTTTTATGTTTGTTGAATAAATATCGTTTTAGAATTGAAGATACTTTTAAAGTAATTATATAACTTCAAAAAATAGAAAGTAAATTTATATAATTAAAATGGTTTCATTTATATCAAAATATAAATTTAATTACCCGATTTACTTTTAACTGTGGTAAATAAAAATTATTGTAGTTACTATTCCTTTTATGGAAAAATAAAAATGACATGTTTACATACTTTGGACCTTCTGATTAAAAATATGGAATCCATTTTTCAAAATTCAAATCATAGAGGTTATAATAATTAATTTAAAACTAATGACACTATTTTAATGAAAAAAAGTTTTTTGTTTAAATGTTAAAACATTGCAAAAGATTGAAAAGTATTTACATATGAATTCAATGTAAAATTTATGACAATTACTTTAATTGTATTAACTAATTAATATGTATTAAATTTATTATTTGAAACCATTAAATAATTTAATTTAATCATATAAATTATTTCAATGAAAAAATTTTATGTCAATTTAAATTTAGCATATTTATATTATTCATGAAAATATGAAAGTTATTAGAAAAATATCAAAAATTAATACAAAGTAAAATTTAATATCTTAATTATAAAGAAGAATTTTAATTTTTCATATTTAACTTATAAAAGTGTCAAAAAAATATATTTAAAATGGGTCTGCTATCAAAAGGTTGAAAACTGCATAAAAAATCTTTTATCAGAAAAACATGAATTTGTTCTTATATCAAGTTATAGAAAATATATAAGATTAAATTTAATGATGAATAAAATTCAAAATTTTGTTAATACTATTAATTATATCTAGTTTAAATCTCATTAATAATTTTTCAATAATATATCATTGTTTAGTGAAACATAATATTTTGTATAATGCAAGTTGTCATTGAAGGTTACTCTTATGTGGAAAACAAGTCTAGTATATTGTTGCATATATTGCACAATAATACAGGGTTTTGTAGAATACAAACTAATATTGGTTTTTCATACAACTCAAGACATCAAAGAAATTCAAAATGATATTTATCAAACAATATTAGGGTTCCACAACAGTAGTACATCACAGTTAGCACACCGTTTTTCAAAACATACTGCATAACCATGTGAGGTATATCTAAGAGTCCTTAAAAAGTTGATATAATTTTAATTTAAACCTTAATCCCACTTTCCAATTAATGTATTTATAACTCAACTTCATTTTTTCTCTCAAGGAGTGAGAGACGATTTCTTTAAATGATGGAGTGATTCTTAGGGATATTAAAGCGTGTTGGAGGCCTAAATTCAATGGTAAGTGTCTATTATTACTAGTTATTCATAGATCTATGATTATTATCCATCCCAGAACCTTAGAACTAGTCTATTAGGGAAATATATATTGGTTATTAATTTTTTATGACATCATTTTGCATCTATTTAGTGGAATGTGAGTTATCAGTGGTCTTGATGTTTGTTTGTCTCTATTCATTATCACCAATGTATGGGAGGTTGTTGGCTTCTCCCTCAACTCCACATTATTTATATTTGATGTATGAGTTTTTATTAAATTATTTTCATAAAATGGTTGTGAAATCCATTTATGATTTTTATGGAAACTAATTTATGGTATCCCATTGAGGTTTGGAAAAAATTGGTGGATTTCAGAAAACCTTATTTATTTTATAATATTATAATAAAGATGTAGTGTGGAGGAATGTAAATTTTCTGTTGGAATTGTTTAATGAATGAATATATTTTTTTGGAATTTTTTGTATTAGATATTTAGAATACATGGTCAGCATGATATAATTTTAATTAGACATGATCCTATCGAATTGATGTTTTCTATAAGAGAACATGGTATTTGTAACCTTTTCATGACATGGTGGAACAATGAGAGAACACCCATGAGTAAGAATCTAACATCTGGGAAAGCATGGTGTGTGTGTGTGGGTACATGGTTATAGCGATTCCAAATAAATGAAAACTTTTTATTCTTGATGATTTTTTCCTTGAAATTGATTATGGTTTGATATAAATTGATTAAAAATTAAATTATTTTATATAAAATTATTATTGAAATTTTTCCTTACTGTAGGAGTTAAGTGGTCATTAGAGAAATACTTCTATGTTTAAACTAAACAATTGAATGCGAATAATTTTTTGTTTTCAAATGTCATCTATAAAGACATAGGTAAAAACAAGTTATCTTTGTTATTTAGTTCTTCTTCATGATATTGTTGGCATGGCATGGGGTGTTGGAGGTTTGAACCTGTTTACTGTTTCTAGTTGATGTCAGTTGGGATTTTTTAGATTTTTTGGCCTTTTGGTTATCATTGATTATGTCTCTTAATTTTTTCTTTCACACTGATATAATTTATTTTTATAGATATGTTTGGAGTTGAATTTTAAACACATGAATCATAAATAAGTTTGGTTGATTATTTTTTTTATAATTTTTCTATTTCATATTTCAAAGGGAAAATTGTTCCTCAAAGTTTCTTGATGCCCTTGGAATTTATTGTTATCCTTTGGTGTTTTAGGGAAGTCACATAAGGCCTAATTACTCCCTTTTCACTCACCAAACCATTGAGGATGGTTTGGGGATTGAAAGTGACATCAGTATTTCAGGTTCCAAATATCATTTTGATGAAAATGTTATCATTATTGTCCATTATGTATTTAAATTTGGCACAAATGGTATCCCTATTGTTCACTTATGGACATTGGAAACAGTGTTAGGTTTGATCGGTCTTTGAGATGGAAATATTATCAATCTATATTTATGGATGGTATTCTATAGTATGATTGTTGGAATATAAAATTTAATGTATAGAAATGTGTAGATAAACTCATTATGTTGAACATCAATTTACCCGGTTGTTTCGGTACATGCATTTTTTTACTAACTTCTAGGTTAGTTGTCACCTTATCATCTTGGGTTTAGACAATGATATTTTCATGACATGAATTGATAATATGAATTCCAAATATGAAATCATGGTTTATTTTGAATTTTTTTATGAAATGGACAAGATATTTGATTTTTGAAAATGATAAATTGGTTGTTTTGAAAAGCACAGTGGTAGTATATTAAAAAATGGTTATAAGGTTGATGCTTGTTCAATTATTGAAATATATATTATAATATGTTCAAATATTGTAGATTGAAATTTATAATTCTTCTGTTGATAATTAGTGAGAGTAAACGTAGTTTATTTTAATATTTATAATGAATGAAACCAGGTAGGCATCGTAGAAGCCAAATAGGAGAGCTGTAAGAAAATGAGGTTTCAACAAAGCCCCAATTGAACCAAAAAAAAAAGTTCAAAACATTTTCTAGGATTACAGGATGTGGATAAGGCTAATAGATATTATAAACATCATAAAGTGTACAATTCGATTTAGTTCCAAATGAAGAATCCACTATTCCTTCAGGGAGATTCTGATATAAAAAAAGAAAAAATTCTAGTTAAATGTGATGATTTAAATTTTAAATTTCCTTGGGACACCATCACATCTAAATGTACATTTAGATACATATCCCATTCATTTGAATATATGATTTTTATGAATTTTAAATCATCTAATAATTTATTATTTATTATACAATATCATTAATTTCATTTAAGACAATATATATTAAATTTGTCTTTAAATACATTATGGAAAATTAGGAATTCAAATATAGTCTATAATAAAATCCATAATATTTAATATACACTTATATAATTCATGGGTCACTATAAATCAAAAATAAAATATTAATTTCAGTTTCTTAAAATTAATTTATTATATTTTTCAATTAATTAAATAAATACTATATCTTTGTGTCCTAATGATTTTAGGAAATTATTTAACCTCTAATAACTATAGACAAATTTCCATTATAAAAAATATAATTTGTATATAAAATAACATTTTATAACCAAACATATGTTTAATTTATCACTATAAAAATATTATATGTTTTAAAATAATATTTTTTCCTATGATCTTCTTGTATTCTATAGCATAAATTGTTCTCACCATTCAAATTCATACATAAATTTTCTTTGGATTTTATTACATGAAAAAATTTACCTTTGGTTCTTGCAAATAATCTATATATATCTCGATATTTGGTTTTATTCATAACACACCATTCATTTGAACATTGCCTCATGTACATGTGTTGTGATACTCTAAAAAAACCTTGCATTATAAGATAAAAAATAGAATATTTTTGTGGTTGATTTGATTCTTCCAAATCAAATACATTACATCTCCTTTGATTTTTAATGAGATGTCATTGAGAAATTGAAAACTTCTCCTTTATATATTTCACCAATATTTTGATTATTTAAATAACTTTTCTTATGAGATGAGCACCCAATTCCCATTCTATACGGCTTCTTAGATTTTCATTCTTTCAAAAAAAATTCTCCAATTTTTTATTCTTGTATGAAATTATTCCTTTTATGAAAGTTCATAGTTTTAAAAAATGTGTTTGTTTTAACTATTGGGATAGGAAGAAACATATTTTAGATGTTTCCCTTTTGATAACAACTTTGACAAACATCTTTCCAAATCACAATGTTATTTTTTACAATAAATTTATTCAAAAAATATTTCATCAAGTTATTTTTCAAATATTTCAATTAACTATCCCTTGGTTAAAACTCTATTCATTTTCCCGATAGAGGAATGTTTTACTAGAAAATTTATTATTTTCTAGAAAATACACCAAATTATTTTCAGTTTCTTTCTAATCAACCCCAAGATTGAAATTCTAATGACGAATCATCTATTGTAAATACTCATTTTTAGGCATCTAATGAGCTAATTTCTAATTAGATATTTTGAATATATTATAATCATTCATGGAAATCAATATTCACTTCTATTCATCATCAATTTTAATATTAATCATGACTACCCCTTCATACCTAAGGATGATATTGTATGTCATATCATCAATGATCATTCTTTTTAACTGTTCTTATTTTTTAGCTTCTCAGCTTATATTACTATATATTCCTTCCCTATACGTGTGTGTGTGTGTGTGTGTTTCTTTTATTAATGATCTTTTCTAATATGTGAATTTTATTCTTTAAGTTTCCAAAGATCCATTATGAACATTTTATCCAAATTGTTGTCATGTATTCCTTAGTTGATTACCCATTTTGACAAAAAAAACTCCCCAAAAGTTTTTAGGTCATCATTTAAAGATAAACTCTCATATTTCACTTAACCCATAAAGGCTTTGTGTGAAGATTATTTCTGGGTTATCTCAACATGAAATATTTATTAATTATTTCAATTTCCATATCAGAATGATAAAAAAACTGTTTCTTAAGGACATAAATGGAATTTTATTCTAAACCATAGATTCATAATAATTTATATGGAAGGGAACCTATTTCATGAAGTTTATCTTAGTTGAATCAACCCGTTCAATTTCCGTTCTAAATCATTAGGGTCATTTATAAAATAAATGTATAATTTTCTTGAAATTAAGACCATTAAATCGATTTTTACCAAGATATGTACATTTCACACATTTATTGTTTTTTAAAATTAGGGAGAGAATCTCATCAAATACATCCAATTCTCATCATGGTCATTATAATCATTTTTAGTAATCCAATTATTTAAGGACTTCAAAGTAACTTATTTCTTTTCTATTAATTTATTTGTAGATAAGTTCTAGTTATTAAAACATAATTTATTAATGTTTTATATATTTGTGGTATTGTAAAATCATCCAGGCCACTGTCTTCATGTGGTTAAATTTTTGTTTCAAATTTCTATGAAAGAATTATCATTAGTTTCTTCACCCATATTTATGGTTTAGGATTTTTTATGTGTTTTATAATAGTTTTGATCTTCATGTTAATCCTAATAAAGTAAACTTTATAGAATTCATCTAAATGAATTTTCATATCATTAAATTTTCCTTCAAACTTGTTTTTGTTTTATTCCAGTATAATTTTACAACTTATTTAGATACAATGATGTTTTAACCATATTTCTGTACTAATTTTTGCAGCCAATAATTTTTTTACATAATTATCAAATAAAGTGGTTACATATAAATTCTTTTCTTTCTATAAATCTTAATATAATTTTTTATCAAAATGAGATACTGCAATATTATCACATAGTACTATAAAATCTAGTCAAATAGTATCAATGGTATGATGTCTATGGGATAAATGATAGAGTTTCATACTTTTCATCAAAATATGAAATCTATTCCAATAATAAGTTGTAATTTGTTTTTGATCAATTTTTGTTGATATATAATGATTTTAAGATAGTTATGGAGGATAAAGATGTTCTTTGATATTGATTTCGAGGATCACATACTAGTATAATAAAATGTGAGAGTGAGGGTGACTCAGATTTGATACTTTTTCAAAACATTTATTTTGTTATTATTCTGAAAAAAAACAATAAAACTCATAATGGTGTAAAAAATAACATTGTATATTTCTTAATAAGGATCACCACCAAAGAAGATAACTACATACCTAGTTTTTAGGGGCCTTTAACCCACATACAGCTGGATTTCTAATTATTACAAAGATGATTGAATGGATATAGTTATATAATTCAATATGATAAATAAACTGTAACAATATACTATAAAACAAAAAAAATTATAAAAAAATAATATAAAACATCATTGAATAAATATCTATAATTTAATAGTAATCCACAAATTGAATATTTGATCACGGTCTTCTTCCTATTCTCCTTGTCTACTAATTTTAGAGGGCCATTATATTCTCATTTTTTTAAAATAGTTCCATTAATATCTCACATTATAATTCCTTATACTATTACAAATTATATATTATCATCCAATTGTTATTATAAGTTCCCATAATTATCTTATAGATATTTCAATTAAAGCATCAATATCTGGATCCTAGAATCATTAATTTTATATTTGTATTATGTTATTCTGTATCACACAAACTATAATCAAAGAAAACCTTCAGGATGTCTCTTTGTTATTCATCCGATTTTTCATATAAAATTTCATATAATTACCCATGATATTTTCATTTAAATCTGACTTGACTATTCATGAAAAATCCTCAACATTTTAATTTTTTAAATAGTAAAAAATATATAAAATTTAATATATAAAAATTACATAAAGGCATACCAATAAAGAATCACTTTTATTTATTCATAATTAATAACATAAATAACTAAGGAATATACTTCAAAATCATGATATTAATGACATTATATATAGATAAAAAATATCACATTTAAATAACCATAATTGTCACATTTTTTTAATATGTAAAATATTATATATATAAATATATATTATTAAAAATTATATGAATCATTAATAAAAGCACAAATATCAAAATACTTATAAGAAAATATTTCAAATTCATAGATATATATTGTGTTTCAATTTGAAGTGTTTTATTTTCCGCATTTTATTCGAATCTTCATAATATATCTTCCATTTTCACAAAATTATCTTACATATGATTTAGAAAATCATATACATCACAATAAAAATCGCATGTATCATTCTACTTAAGTTATATATCCTAGTGCATGTTTTCCCTTTTTCACAAAATAGAATTTTAAATGTTATAAAATATTTGTAATAGTCTTTGGGAATCTCATAGAGTATCATATATATCAACTATGATTTATAACATTTTATCCCAAATATACAATTTATTCAACTGAAACATTTTCCTTTTCATATTTCATATCTTCAATATTATTCATATGTCTTTTTCAGAACTCCAACTACTATATAGAATTTTATAACATCTTCAACCTTTCTTAAGACATATTGAACAGTTCCTAGGTAATCTCAACCATATTCTAATAAAATCACTAGAAAATTAATTTCTACTCAAAAATATAAAGCATCATGTACTTATACTCCCAAAAAATACAATAAAATCCTCAACTGACATCAAAAGTCAGCCCATTTTTATTGGTTTTCAATACAATGTTTTCTAGATAAAAATAACAACCTTAGGAATTTAGAAATCATTTTTACATAATAATGATAATGTATGTTGAAATATTATATTCTCCCACCAAGTAACATATTATAATATATTCAAATTAATGGGGGTTACCATATTCTTAAAATAGAGGACTCATGAATCAATGATCTCTAAGTATACATGAGCTATAATTTTGTAGAAAAAAAAGATTAATTAATTCAATAATCAAGTCTATTTATAAACCAAGCCATTGAATGTCACAAAATCAGACACTACCCAAGAAAATATTTTTCAGTTTTCCTACACTTATATCAACATAATGATTAATATCATTCAACCAAAAGGATGTTTATTCACATACATAATATAAATCCCCAGATACTGTATATACTATATAATATAATTATTGGATGAAAAATAGACACATAACTTAGTTATATTGGGTAATTGGTGAGAAACTCATTTTTATTTGTCTATTTTATTATGTCATAGCTGGTAGTGGTTTTGTAAAATTATAAATGGTTTTCTCCTTTGATGGATTATATTCCAAATTTAGTTTTCATTCACCGAACCACACTTTTATAAAATGATATCTAACATAAATATTCTTAATTATTTGAAATTTTATTCAACTCTAATAAAAACTTATACCATTTTGGTTATCCTAACCAATTACTAGTGAATATTTAGCAATAACATAGATATCCAAATGTATAGTTCTTATCAATGACATCTGTGTAAATTCTTATAGTACAACCACATAAACATATTTAGTGAAATATAATTTGACTATGGATTATATCATATAATTCTATGCCTTATATCATACTCTCATATAGAATAATTCTTATAACATTGACACTCTATAAACCACATCACTTCCCTAATCATAATATTTAAAGACCTATAACTTCATATAAGATTTACTATATTAAAAAATTACTCAGTTTCAAATATTTTTTACATATATAAAAGCCATTGTATCCTCTAAGATAAATGATTTTTATGTATTGACACCTAGTAGAAATAGTGACAACAAACAAGATTTCTGGTATGAGGGAAGAAAAATTGAAAAATACACCAAAAATCTTTCATAAGTAATTATAATTTAAAATATTCTATTTATCATAAATAATTAACATTAGTCCCACTTTAATTTTTATTAATTGTCCTCTTTATTTCCTTATGTTAATATTTTTTAATGACTCCTTCGAAATGGTTTTGAGAAACAAAAATATAACTAATATCATAAATACCTTGAAAAACCAAAAAATTGATCTTATAAAGAAAAATGATCTGGAATTTTGTCTTTTATATTCAAAATTATTCAAATAAATTGAACTTATTAACAGAATATAGAATTAAATTAATAAAAATAATCAGAATGAGTGATGTAGTGTTGATATTATTTACATAATGGATGTTTCCCTTGTATTAAACTTTGAATTCAATGTATCTTAAGTACTCCGAATGATTGAAATACTTTTTACATAGGTCATTTTGTAAGTCACATATAGATTTATTAAGTTAATATATATTTCATACGTACTCATCATCCATAAAACCCTATGTACTCTCCAAATATACATCTACATTTTTCTAAACATTTAGAAATTAAAACATTACATATTTTTGAAAAACCATGAAGTATATTCGAGATAAAATTTTAAGAAAACATCTTATGGTGTTAAGCATATAAACTGGGGAACGTGTTTCATTAAAATAATTATATTCAATTTTTGAATACCCTATATTGTATTTTATTTTATTTATTATAAAATAATCATTTTTCATGTTATACATGGTCAAAAATTATTTTGTGCTACAGATTTTTTTTCTTGGACCTAGGCCATCTTTTATTATTTTGAATTTGATATAGCTCCTCATTCATCACCTAAATCCATCAATTGTGTTCCAAATACACTTTAATAGTCTTTGGATATTTTTTAAAAATATCCTAGTGCGACATGATATTACAACATACCTTATTTTTTCCACCCCTTGACCATGATATATAATATTATTTTTAGATCAACATGTTTTCTTCGACTTTATTTTCCCTTTAGGGTTCTTTTATTCAATGCTTAAAAACCGAGAAAATTATAACAGACATCATGATTAGTAATTTTTTCATTATATTAATGTTTTTTAACATGTATTTGGGTGAAAAAATCACCCCATCATCCAGAACAACTAGATTCTTTGAGTTCATTGGCAATTTTAATTACATACATATAATCGCAATAAGTTTCGATGAGTAGATTCCTAATATAGTGAACCAAAACCCAAAATCCCATATTCAGTTTCTACTATCGTTTCATTAGAATGATTACAATGAATAAAATCCTGAAGGGCTGAAGAGTTTATTAGAATTAGTAAACTAGATACAAACATGAGTCATGTATTACAAATGAAAACACTGATTAGAACATAATTTTCTCTTTTGAGGAAAACTTTATTTCACATAGTATATCACAGAATATATTTCACTGTTAAACTCTTGGATTCCATGGAAAAGGAAACACAATAAGGGTGGCCTCGAATTATTAGTAAGGGTATGTATATCAGAATCAATAATTAACAAATCATAATAATCAAATGGTAAAGTAAATAAATGGAAAAAACATTACATTCAAATAACTAGATTAGGAAAAATCAATATGGCACGGTGAGAAACTGAAATAAATTCAATTTAATTAATGAAATAATAATTAAATGTATATATATATATATATATATCAACACAAAATATCATGGATAAATAATAATTGATAGAAAATGAGGGAAATGATTAATTGTTGGACACCATGTTTCCTAGGTACATAGAACCATTACTGTCAATAACTTTCCTAAATGGTTTATAATTTTAATTAAAAACTCATTTAATTTGGGAAACTAATTCATCTCATGAGGCTACTGATGAAATTAGGGGATTTAATTAACCAGTCCCCAACTTGTTCGACATACCCTAAATATTCCCCAACCCTTGTCTTACCTGTCCAAATCATTCCTCATATTGAATTAACAATTTTCTTAATCAAATACCCATACATAATAAAGGATACATGTTTATTAATATTTCTCCATATAATAAAAAAAATTCAAATTAAAAACAGTATAAAAAATTGTATATAGTTCCATAAAATAATCGTTTCCATGAAAATTTATATTGATATTTAGGGAAAATTAATTTTTAAATGGTTATAGGAAACATAATTTTCCAAGGGGACTAAAAGGAATAATGGAATTTAATATAAACACTATCCTTGGAATAATAATTTATAAACTATCTTTTAGAAGTGTAAGGATTTTATCAATATGAAATACCCTAATTGGAGTGGAAATAACTGGTTTTTATTGCTGTGGAATGGAATTAACATTAAAAGGCCATTTAAAAACATTCTTGAAGAAAGTATCATTTTGTTTTGAAAAAACTTTTGAAACCCAATTTCAATGAAAATCAGAACTGAAACATTTTATTTAAAAATTAAAATTTTAAAAATTAAAAATATGCTTTTAGAAATTATATTATGTAAATTCTTACATGCCATATGAGTTAAAAATAACATTCTTTTTCAGGGTAAGAATGTAAAAAAAATTCCTTGTCCATAAATCAATAAGAATGTTCCTATGAAAAAATTATTAAATGGAAAAAGGGTAAGAATATGTTTAAAAAATTTTCAAAAGGATAAAAACAATTTTTAAAAAAATTTAATAAATCCTGGTTTTTAGAGGATAATGTGTTCTCTGACTAAATATAGAAATGATGTCATTTTTTCTTCAAAATTTTTTTATTACAAATGTGTATAAAAAAGACACTAATAAATGAAAAAGGTCATGAATAACTATAGGATAAAAAATGAATTGTTTTATTTAAATATTTTGATATAATTTCTTTGAATAGAAATAACATTGAAATATCATTAAAATTATTCATGAGGAAAACAATGTTTAAACATTCCAAAGAGTATCATACCACATTTCAGAAATTTTAAATCACTTTCCTTATAAAGGAATAACATTAAATTAAATTATTAAATACAATGAATATATAATTATAAATGAAATAGTATATCATAATTGACATTATATATAAAACACAATATTTGTAAGTAGTGAATATGACATTTATCTCATAGATGTTTAATGTGAGAAGAAAATCAATAACCTGGTGTCTGACTTGCCTCATGTGTCTTTATATTCTTGAATAAAAACGATATGTTAATTATTTAGTTTATTTTTATTCTTTTTTATATATATCTTATATTTTATGTCACTTATTACCAGGTTGTATACTACTACCTAATCAACTAAGTTTATGTTGGGTGTTTTGACCAAATTTGGTTGATATGTAAAAAAACTTTTGAAAGATAGATATTGTCAAAGGGATCATTATATAACATTATAAGAATAATAATCCTAAAATTATTGTTCAATTTGTGCATAAACTATAATTTTAAAACCAATAATCAAATATTTTTATGAAAAATAAACCGTTGTTACAATCATGGAGACGGTAGGTCATACGTATTCATGAGTAATGTTCACATTTTTTTAAAGATCATTATGAAAAGAATGTAAGTAACATTATATCATCATATAATGATCATTATATTATAAATAAAATTTTATATAATCATATATAACTGTATATAAAATTATTGTGATGTAAAATCAATCACAATGTGTCAAGTTTGTTATAGTGAACATTTCCATGAATATTGTTATCACTTTTTAATGTATGAAAAGGGTAATAAAGAAAATGATATATATTATCTTTCCAAAAATGTACCTATTTATCTAATATCAAATGTTTTTTATTTCTCATATTTTTATTTAAAATAATCCTCCATTCATTTATTATATCATGTGAATGAATCAGATCACTTTTAGGAGGCGGTAGCCCACACTTCGACAAACGACATTATCATATTTATACAAAATAAAAAGAATAATTAAATGCGTTAAAAAATAATTAAAGAAGAATAAATACATTATAAATATCATATATATCATACATATACATATTTCCCATCATAATTCCTAACCATGAAATATGGTAAATGAAAAAAATGAACAAATTTATTTTGTGAGAAGGTAGTTCATTGTACACATAAATTGTAAGTTCGTTACTAATTAGATGGTTGTGTGTGTAATATTAGGTCCAAAACATAACATAAAAACAAACTAGATTATTTGGAATACTATTTTGTATATATTAATGTAATAATAAGAGTTTCGTGGGTGGATAATTGAAATAAAACTAAATAGATTAAGGAAATATGTTACATCTTGTTTGGGTAACTAGAATTTTTTTGCACCGAAGGGATTCATTGGATGAATTTATATATAAATGGAACCTATAATATAAAATTAGGTATTTTTAGGAGTAAATTGGGAATAAATTAGTGTAGAAATAGTGGCTTGAGATGTGTGTGGAAGTGGGAGGTGAGGGGGCCTTTTATAGTAGAGGAGGAGTGGCACTTTTGTAAATTTTAGAAAAGGGAATTCCATCCATATTTTCAAATTAAAATTGGATCCAATACAGGTGGAAATTGTTTAAAATATATTATAGGGTCTAAATATATCCATAAAATGTCCTTCTACAAGTTTCTTTGTCGTTTGGGCCCTTATGTTAAAGGCTAGTCCCTTGTTTGGCTTAGTTTCACCTTAATCGTTGTAATTAATTTTAATTAATTTTACTAATATTTTTTTTAAAAGTTGACTATATTAAAAAATTTAAATTATTATTATTCTAAATATTTAATCCATTTTAAAAATTCCAATAAAATAAGTCAAAAAAATTAATTTAAATTTAATCATGTAGATGGGATGACATTGTGGTTTTCTGAAGTAAAATCCTTCACATGTTTTCTATGTTTTTATAGTTAATTTCTAAGAGAAAATATATTTAATAAAGTGAATTGGATTAATTGATAAAAAATGATCTAATTAAGCATTATAAAAATTTAAAATATTTTTTATCCTTATAAATAAATTAGTTGAAAACCATTTTTTGAATCAAAATTCACTATTTTTTATTACATAAAAATGAAACTTCACCGAAAATTATCAACAATTAACCCTAAAATAATTTTTAGGTTTATATTTGAAATAATATGTTTTTTATTTACATATATAATCTATAAATGTCCCTAAAAATTAATTTAAAATAGGTTCTTCATTAATAACTGAAAAAGATACATTAATAAAAATATAGGTTTTTATGTGTAAGATTAGATTTGTTCGTAACTTATGTTTATCAAATCATTTGGATGAATATCAAAAATATTTGATTAAATATAATATATATATATATTACATTAATATCACTCACTAATTTTCATTAATTTAATTTATGAGGACAAAATATATTTTTGAGCCTAAAAATAGTTTTCTATATAAATATTATTTTTATATTCAATTGGTTCTTGTTTTCATTTCTAATTAATGTGTAACCAATGAATTACTTGTCTAAACCATATATTTTCATAATTTATTTAATAATATTCATAATAGTTAGTTTATATTTTATTACATTAAATTAAAGTAATTTAATAATATATTAATGAATGATAGAACTTGATCTTGTGTGTAATGAAAACCATTGAATAAACTCATTATTTCATTTGAAGTATGCTAAATCAGGGTCGCATGAATTGAAATCCATAATATATATTTAATTTATTTAAAATATTAAATATATTATAAATTCTCAAGATATTATATCCCTTCACGATCTTAGTGATGTATGTCATAAAAGCTATTGAATACAATGTCTTACTTAAGAATTGTGTGGCGTTACATTCTCCCCACATTAGTTGAATTATATTCTAACAATTTCAACTCAATCTTGGTGATTGATTGTTTTATATTTACTATTTTTTCTAATCCCAATTTGAGAAAATGTTTATTAATAAATCTTATAGAAAAGAGAGAATGTTATGTACAATGGTCACATAGAGAAACATATAACTATGTCTCTAATTAGCAGACCCTTAGTGGAAGTTAGAGAAACATACATGGAGGAAGAGTATAAATATTTATAAGTATTTATTGTGTTAATCAATCAAAAACAATTTAATTATCAATTTAATGTTTAGAGCCTCACAACTATAAATCTGTGATGATTAAGAAGACCATCAGTTCAACAAAAATTAACATATTAGGAAAACATTTTTTTCTAATCCTTTTCATCATGTTGATAAATTATTTTATTGCTTGATAATGTAAGGAAATTTTCATATATGATATGTTTCAATTTTATATGAACAATTACATCATTAAGTTTTATTTTGATAAAATTTTAATTTATCCCATACTTCATGAAATTTAGATACCAAAATTAACCTTGATTCCTAAAGAGATAAACTATATTTTTATCTAATCGTAATTACCCTAAAAGAGTGAAATGTCTAACTATTTATCAACAACTATTTTCCATAACTAAAATTAATAATACATTAATATAAACACCCTAAAAGACATGCTTTTGGTTCATGAAAAATATTATTTCACTAAATTTATCAACTAAACACGTTGATATTTTGACCAGGACATTGTGTGGCTCAGTGGTTGTCAATATACCATTATTTTCCTTCAGTCATGGGTTCATGTCTTGCGGACTTTGCAGGCATTATTGGTTGTCACCTGACATACATTTTTTCCTTTTCTATAACCATATGAATAATATTTCCAAAATAAATTTGATGTTCATCCATGAAATAAGGTTAAGCCGTAAATATCCTTGTAAATATGGTTCTAAATAAAACCTCAATACATAAATAATTCTACTATTTATTTCCAAATTGGTCTTTTTTTGTCTATGATTTAGCTGTAATACCATTTATAAGATTTCAAATCATGACACGTTATCTTCAATGTAAAACACCTATGGTTTAACCAAGGTTATTTATTTTCTAATTAAATATTTCTTTATGGATTATAAATAAAATGTGAATTTTCATATTCATAACCCCTAGGAGGGTCAAACTATGTGTGTAGTAAGGCTTGTTTTTTTATACTTGGTTATGCTCAGTTAGACCCAACACACATTATCAGAGTTGTTACTCCTAGGTTCATCTATCCAAGAAACACATCCACTTGTAGAATCCAAACATGGATGTATTTCTATGTAAACTACATAATATCAATCTGTAAGAATATTTTGGATGTTTTTCTCTAATTAACCTCATATTCAACCTTAGGGAAATTTTATCTAATCAATGTTTTCCAAAATATAGTTTCCAAGGTTTCTACGAGACTTCCTTTGATATCAACTATAGCAACCCTACCCCAGAAAGTCCAGAGTCAGGGTATACTACCATTACATTGGCATGATTACAAAGTATAACATTTATAAGGACCAAAGAGATTATTAGTCTGGGTAAACTAGATACATACATAAGTATTATATTATAAATGAATACAATAACTACAGCATAATTTTTTTCGTTTTTCTATAACATTATTCTATCTAGTATGTACCAACATATCTTTCATATTATATTAATTTGATTACTCTAGAAAGGAAACATAATAAGGGTGAGCTCAAATTCTTAGTAAGGGTGTGTATATTAGAATAAATAATTAATCAAATATAAAAATAAAATGGTAAAGTAAATCAATTCAAACGCATTACATTCAAATATTGGCATAAGGAAAAATAAATATCGCAAGGTAATACATGGAAACACATGTCATTTAATATGTTAACTAAAAATAAAATGTTTTTATAGATATATCAATGAAAAATCTCTTGGATAAATAGTAATTGAAACTAAATGAGGTAAATTATTAATTATTGGACACCATGATTCATAGATATATAAAACCATTATTATCATGACCTTTCACTAGAAGATTTGGCACATTGGGTTAAAACCCATCTAATTTTTGCAACTAATTAATCCCATTATACTGTTAATACATTGGGGGTATTTAATTAACTAATCCCCAACCCATAGGTCTTACCTTAAATGCCCCCAACCCATGTCAAACTTATCCAAATAATACACATATCGAATAAAAAATATTCTTTATAAAATATCCATACTAAATAAAGGATATATGTTTATCAAAATTGATACATATATCAATTAACATAGAATGTAAACAATGTATGAAAAATGGTATATGGGTAATTAAATATTCACATCAATGATAAATTATAAGGATTTTTATGGGAAATTCAATGTTAAATAGTCATAAGAATTTGGATATTCTATGTGGACTAAAAAGAATCAAGGAAGTGAATTTCAATAATGACGTCGGATAAATCAATCACAACCCATTCCGAGGAAGAGTAAGGTTGGTATTATTAAAAATACCCCATGTTTATTAGAAATAATGTGTTATTGTGAATCTTGAATATAATTAATATAAAAATGTCTATCATAAATATTCTTGAGGAAAATAACCTTTCAATTTTGAAAAACTATTCGAAAACCCATTTATTTGAATATAAAATTTGAAGAAGAAATCCTTAAAAATTAATCTTTTAGTCATGAAAATTATTTTTCAAGAAATGATGATGGGTGAATCCATACATGTTGCACAAGGTGAAAATAACGTCTATTTTCCATGGTAAAAAGCATTGAAAATGCATTTTTACGAAAGAGAAAAGAATATTCATTTGAAAAAAATGGTATACCAAAATTGGTTTGAACGCTTTTACTACACCCTTTTGAAAAGTTTAAAAATAATTTTAAAAACCTTTTAATAAAAAATGGTATTTAGAATAACACATGTTCTTCTTATAAAGAGAGAAATGAAAGATTACAAAAACATTTGAGTACTAAATAGTGAAAAAATTGTACTAATATTTTAAAAAGTCTATGAATAACCAGTGGAGAAGAATATGATCAGTTTTATTGAGAAATGGTCTTATAATTTCCTCAATTTTAAATACCATCAAAATATAAATAAAATTATTCCTGTGGAAAATATTCTTTAATCATTCCAATGTTTCATATATAACTTTGAAGTAGTTTAAATCATGAGCCTTAAGAAGGAATAAAATTAAGTGAATGTTTTAAATAAAATTAAGGTAAAATTATTAATGATATAATATTTCAAAATAGACAATATATACAACACAAAAAATAATTAAGTGGTGAATATGACATATATTTCATAGATGTAAAAAAGTGAGATGAAAATCCCTTAACATGGGTATGACTAGTCTTATACATATTTATATTCATAAATTAAAAAAATAGGATAATTATTTAATTGATATAGAACCTTTTTAATGTATATCATAATTTTTATTTCACTTATTATAATTTTTTTTTAAACAACTTAATCTATTAATTTTATTTCTAGTGTCTTAACCAAATTCGGGTTACGTGTCAAAAAAACTTTTGTAGGTAAACTATGCTAAAAGGGGTCATTATGTAACATATTCAGAATAATAATCATGAAATAATTATTATATTTATATATAAATTTTATTTTTCCAACCAATCATTAAATATGGTTATCCAAAATGAACCAAAGTTTCTGTCGTGGAGATGGTAGGTCATACATACACAAGAGTAACATTCCCATTTTTCAATGATCGTTATGGAAAGATTGTAAGTAGCACTAAATCATTCCATAATTATAAATATATCATAAATAACATGTTATAAAGAGATATATACTTATATATATAATTCGTGTGATTAAAAAAATCACATCATGTTGGGGAGGCAGTAGTCCAGACGACCACAAACAATTTTATCATTTTTTATTATATAAAAAGGGTAATAAACAAATGATATATATTATATTTATATAAAGGTAATTATTTCATGATTATAATATAAATTTGTTTTATTTATTATATTTTTAATTATAATCATAATTTATACATTTCATGTATTATATGAATGAATCATATTGCTTTTTGGAAGTAGTACTCCACACTTCCACAAATGACGTTATCATATTTAAAAACATGGAAGGAATTAAATAATGTGATATAAAATAATTAAAGAAGAATTAATAAGTTATATATATCATATATATTATATATATCATGTATAAACATATTTCCCATTATAATTCATTTCCATGATATGTGGTAAAGAAAGAAATGAACAACTTCATTTTGTGAGGTGGCAGTCGTCATACACATAAATGGTAATTTCTTACCAATTAAATAGAAATATTTGTATTTTTAGGTAGAAAACATTAAATAAAAAATGTCCTAGTATATCCAGAATATATTTTTTATATAATCAAAATAAAAAATAATATTTAGGGGGTGGATATTGGAAATAAAACTAATGAGATTATGGAAATATGTTACCTCTTCTTTCAAAAACTGCTTTTGGTTTTTAGCAATGGGCTTCCTTGGATGGATTGTTTTACCAAGGGTAGACATCTAGGATTATTTTATGTATGTTTATGATCTATTTGGATATATATTTTTCCTTAAAAATTTTCATTATTAGTGGGAGGAAGTGGGAGGAGAGCAGGTCTTTTTTTAGTGGTGGAGGAGTATCACTATTATAAATTTTTGAAAAGGGAATTTCACCCACAAATTTTTTTATTTAAATTGAATACAATAATGATTAAAATTATATATAATTTTTTATAGGTTCGATATATGGACATAATATGTCATTTTAATAAGTACCAAGGTCATTTGGGTCTTTAATATTAAGGTCTAGTGCCTTGTTAAGCTAAATTTCAATTTAATCATTGTAATTAATTTTAATTACTTCCACTAATATTTTTGTTCAAAATATATCAAATTATTATAAATTATATATAATTATGATTTCATATATGGAATAAATTTTTTAAAATTATAATAACATAAGTGGAAAAATTTTATTTAAATCTTATCCCACTAATGGGATTACAATGCGAGTTTTTAATGTAAAAACGTTCCAATGTTTGGTATGTTTTTATTGTCAATTTCAAAAATAAATTTAATATCATTAACTAAATTGTATTAATTTATAAGACTATTATATAATTATTCATTAAAACTAATTTAAAATATCATTTAATCTTTAAAATTAATTACATTACCAAGTAGTTTTGAATTAAAATTCTGTATTTATCGATATTCACTAAAATATGAAACTTCACATAAAAATAACAAAAAAATTATAATAAACAAATTTTTTTTGTTTATATTTATAATATGAAGTAAATTTTCACATATATAATCAATAATTGTTTCAAAATTTTAATTTTAAATTAGTTCTCTTTTAAAAGGTGGTAAAATACCTTAATAAAAATATAAGATATTATGTGTAAAATTGTGTTTGTTTTTATCTTATACATATAAAATATATAGGATTAATATAAAAAATTATTTTAATAAATATTAAATATATTTAATTAATATCACCCAAAAATTTTAATTAATTTAATTTATTAGCAAAAAATAGCTATGTATGAATAAAAATAGTTTTCTATATAAATATTCCTTTTTATATTCAATTTTTTTTATTCATTTGCATTTAATTTTTAACCAATGAATTATTTTTGCAAACCATATATATTCATAAGTTTGTTAATACTATTCATAAGATATATTTTATATCATATTTTATTAAATAATAATATTTTAAAATAAAATATTGTTCAGTAGAACTATGTCTTGTGTGTGACCCAAGTCTTTGAAGAAACTAATTATTGCATCAGACATACTCTAACTCAGTGTCGCGTGAATAGAAATCTATAAAAATATTGATTTTTTTAATAGTAAATATATTATAAATTATTTGTATATTATATTCCCCAATAATCTTAGTGATGAGTGTTATACACACCATCAAATAAAAAATTTAATTTATAATTTTAAAGAGACCCACCTAATGAATTTATTAAATAATAAGAGTAATATTATAATAAATTGGATGGAGAATCATTGATTGTAATAATTTTTAAATTTTAAAAAATATTTTTCAACTAATGATATCCCATATCTTGAAATTATAAATATAGAACCATCAATATTTTCTTTAGTATAAGATTGTAGTAGGGCCACATAAGAAGTAGAGAGGTATAAAAAATTAGGGGAGAATGACATAAGGATAAAACATTTATATGAAGGATATAGTAATATGATAATGAATCAAAATGATCAAATTAATAAATAATAAGTTGATAATATTGTTCTTGGAACACCCACATACATCCAATAGACTATATATCAGCTCTACATGATTATAAGAAAACTTATACTCCTTATATGATCTTACCACACCCAATAAATTATGATAAATAAACTTTACTGGTGGTGAAAAATAAATTACTTTTGAATTTGGATATTATGGAAATATTCTTGAAGATAACTAGAGATACTAAATGGTAGTGGTTATAACCTCATAAAACAATTCCATAATATTATTAGAGATAGACTAAAACAAAATTATAGATGTATATAGTAAAAAAAATAATATTTCAATGGGAGGAAACCTTAAATATGTATTGAATTGTTTTTAATTTAAATAATTTTTAAAATGAAATTTCATTCCTAACATTAATTATTTTTATTTTATTTTTTCTAATTTCTAAAATAAAAATATATGAAAATAAAATTTGAATTAATAAGAAACACACATTTCATAGAAATTATAGTTATGGTAAGTTTTAATTTTATAATCTCCATCTTATCATTTTTTTATACATATATTAACTATCCTATAATTGGAAATAACATGCTCATTGAATATATATTGACCATATAATCAATAAAATTATATGGGAGGAGTGAATAGTATGTAGTGTGTTGGGAGTCTGAATAAACATTATTGAATGAAATATGTCATTGTGAATTAGAGATAAAAATTTTCAATAAAACTTAGACTTTTATTTATTGATCTTGCACATAGAAAAATTAATTAAAATTATTTATGTGATTCATTATATATAATTCATGAAGTCGAATAATTAAGTCAAATTAAAGTGACATATTCATTTTAATTTTTTTAAACATTATATATTCATTACTAAATAATCATTTAGATAATATAATTTGAATTAGATTAAAATGATGAATTGAGTTAAAAAGAATATGTATCTTGAGAAATATTAGCATGTGGTGTAAGAATTGATATTTGATCATACTTAAAAGTAATATAAATTAATTATATTTGTCACATTTTTTATTTTGGGAAATATTTGTGTTACCCATAATGTATCATTGTGGATTAAAGAAGAAAGTATATCATGGGTAGTGACATGTTTTTATCACTATCATGTTTTCAAAACAATATGGTGGGTTTCACATATCATATACTCTAAAATCGTTTTTTTTCTCATTTAATGTTTCTTCAAATTAAATTTATATCCTCTAATTATGAAACCAATATGTAATAATATATTGAAAAATCATTTTAATTAAGTAAATATTTTTTACCTATAAAAAAATGTGTAAATACTACCATGTATATATTCTTTTTTATATTAATCCCTTTATTACCCTATCATTTAACATTATAAATCAACACATAACTTTTTTGTTCCTTTTTATTTGAAAAAACAAATTTAAAACTTATTCATTAATTTCTATAAGGAACAAGTTAATCTGTTTAATAAAAAATTAAACATGAAACCATTACACCAAATCTTTAATGGATCATGAGCTGACAGGCTTTTCCATTAACAAAAAATCTCCACCCATGATGTTCCACTCTATGGAGTCCATTACACACAAGTTTTTCAGTCTTAAGTTTCTCTATCTTTCCCGAAGTATAATTCTATAAACATAATAGACCTATGAATACCATTATTTATCCATTTTAAAATTTTGTATTAGAATCCAAATAACCCAAATTCCTGTATATTCATATATCTCATCACAAAATCACAAGAATTGTGCCCAAAATTATACATACACATGATCTTCCTAAAATAATTAATATGAACTTGATTGTTTTAGATAACTATATTACACTACCTAATTATATTTCAATAATAAAAAATCTAAAATATTTAGAATGATAGGTAAGTGTTTACCGGCTAGATTATTTTGATTGTAACGAGACTATACAATATAAGGAACTTAAAAATTAAAGTAAAATGTTACAGTTAGTGTATTAATTTTTATGATAATTTTTTTAGTGATATAGAATATAATCCATTGAAGTAAAATTACAATAATATGGAAAAAAATATATAATTTATATAAGTGTATTTTATCTTAATAAACTAAAATTATAAATGTTATGATATTAATATATCACAAGAACAATATAATGATTTATTTTGACATGGTAATGAACGCAAAAAACGTTTTGTGTGCTGTAAGGAGGTTTAATACTAGAGAAAATATATTTTATCTAGATTTATTTAGTGGTAAAAATTATAATTTAAAAAATTAGATAATAGGGAACAATCAATTCATGCAATGAAGAAGTATATATTTATCCATATCATTTTTTATCAAATATGATTTTTAGTGGTTTTGATAATAATCATTTTCCTTCCCATTCATGCATATTTTTTTAATGAAAATTTTTTCAGAGGTGTTAGAGTTTCATTTCCATTTAAATCAGTCGAGGTTCATGTAATGACATCATAAATATGAAATGATGAAGAGTTATGATAAAATATAATTTAAAATATTGTTTTCCTAAGAAAAATATAATTCATTAAAGATGAATATAATTCTAACATTGGAAGGAGTGGATATATACTATTGTTATACTATACTACATTAAAATATCTTTTTATATCCTAAAACACATTTTTAAAATTTTAATGAAACAGGGCAATGTTATATTAATATCTAGGTTTATATCATTTTATTAATAAAAACATATTGTTTGAACCAATCAAAATTAGATCATAATTAAGATATTATTATTTAGTCAAACCTAAATTCCTACTTAAAATTATAAGTAAACTATATATCAAAAATGGAGCAGAGGAATTTCTAGGGGAAATAATGGATTATCCTACAGCAACCAGAAGAAATTCAATAACCCTTTTCTTGAGAGTTGATTTTAGTTTAATTACATACGGATAACATGTATTAAAAATAATATCTATAAAAAAATATACTCCCAAATAGAAAAATGGTTTTATAAAAAATGATTTTATTGGATATTGTGAAATTTTATAGGAAGAAAGGAGGTTATAATGATTAAAATCAATTAACTTTAATAATAAGATGATATGAAGTATCCCCAAAATTCCATATAATAATTATTATTTAGAAAAAAATTATTTCACGCGTAGACTTATCTAGAAGGACATTAATATCTATAATATTTTTGAGAAGTTGAAGTGGGAGGGAATAAAGATTTCATTATCCATGATGTGTCTATTATTACATAACTATGTATTCTTCGATCTCCACCTATGGTTTCTCAACTTCATTAATAAATGAGTCATTCTGGTGGACTATCTAATTAGGATATAGATAATTTATTCCTTGAGATTCTATTTTTAATTAAATACTTTAGTTTTTTTACGTTTAAATCAGATTTTTTAGTTTTTAGATTGGATAAACAATAGGTAGATCTCATTATTAATTTATTAGTTTTGTTCCATTTATTCAACCATTATTTATATCATTTTCTATATATTCAAATAATTTTATATACTGTGAAACTGGGTGGGTTGAGGATTTCTATGAATCTCCCAATGATTCATAAGAATAATAATAAAATGTTTTTATCTGTGTCTTGAGGATTTATATGAATCTTCCCCATTTATATAGGAATTCATTACAGTTGTAGTGTATTCAACCTTATTCATTATCTCAATAAAAGGGCGAGTAATCCATGTTTATTGTTTATTTCACTATATATGAGTGAGTTTAGTTCATTATTATTATGTATAGTTATATAATGAAGTTTTGATACACCTAATTAATCACAACTATTTATCTTTAATTTACAATTTATTTTTATTTCGTTTCAATGTCTCTTTATAAGCAATGAATAACATATTATAATTTCCCTTTTATCCATACTAATATAAAAAATGAAAAACATTCATTTTTGTTTATATGAAGGTAATTGTTACTAATATATCCTCTAATATGGATGTGTTTAGAATCTAGGATATTTATGTTAAGAGATTTATATACTCTATTGGAATGAGTTCATGAAAAAAATCACAATATCATGAATGGTCAATATATGGTGGTTCTCATTTAGGTTTTTGAAATAAACATTAAATTATTGATGGATTCTCTATACACCTAGTATATGAAATAAAAAGTAAAAAATAGAGAAATTTTATTTATTAGTGAATTGGTATACTTCTGTAGTTTTTCCTTAATTCTTATAAGACATCATACTCGTATTTCATTTAAAAATAAAAATATTAAGGTGAATGAATTTAGAATATAGTATTCTATATATATGACAAAATTGGTTGTAACTCTGATTAATTTTCCAAAATAATTTCAATGGAAGGGAGTTTGATTTAATGGTATATAGGAAAAAAAATGTGAGATTACCATACATAAATATTATGCGACCCAACAGGGTGTTTTTTATCTTGTAAATATGTAAGGCATCAATGTTATACTAAATAAATAAACATACTTATAATAAAAAAATACAATGGTATATCAATGACCAGAAATATTTAATATTATACTCTAACATAAAATCATTATAAGAGTTTTTTTCTATATAAATATGTATATTGGACTCATTAAGTAAATGAGATAAAATATCATTCAGTGGTACATTTCAAATTGTAAATGTTTTCATTTTTTTTATGAAAGATATATGATTACATTTCATTATCCCCTATGAATGATGAATATGTAAAATTCACTAAATCTTGTATATAAACATTATTGATATTGAAAAACATGATGATATTGGTGTTTAAAAGAAATATACATTTTTAGTCATGTGTGATATGTCATGTTTTATTAATCATAGAAAATATATTATCCATAATTCAATGAAAATTCACATTTAGATCAATTCTCATTATATCATGGTGAAATTTGAGAAAGGAAATATAGGATTATATTGAATGTTTACCAAAAATAAAATTGTGGTTATTATAAAAATTAAATTTCCAATTATTTTTTTTAAAATCATCTTATGAATATTAAAAGTCAACTATCTCCATTCAAAAGGCTGATTTAGGGACAGGATCCCCAATCCCAACAAGAGTTTTCCCTTTCAAGAATTGATTATTTGTTTTTCTATAAAAATATTAGTATTTTTATAATGTTTTTAATTATATGTATTTCATATAAATCGATGATATTTTAAAAAATATTTCTCTTTAAATAAATTTTATTTATTTGATATCTTTCATTACATGCATCACCAATAGTAAAAGAAGCAAGTTATATTATAATGTTTTTTTGAAAATGATCATTATAAACCATCTATTGGAGTTTTATTTATAAATCTGAATAAATAAATTATTAAATAAAATATAAAATTTTTATATAAGGTATTTATAAATAATAAATAAGTACTAAATTTTATGCAAAATCAATTTATGCTTCAAAAATACCTTTTCTTCACACAAAAATGTTTTATTTTCCTATTTTTTTGTGGGAATTGTAATTATTTTTAGCCAATTTCATAAATTTTATTTTATAAAATTAACATAAAATTTTAAATAAGTGAATAAAAATTAAATTATGGTGATAATTTGAGATTTTAATGAAAATTTTAATTTTAAATAAATAGTGAAAAATACTAATTTTTATTAAAAACTGTATTTCTTTTTCACAGAATCACACAATTACTTTTTGTATAAAAATATAATAAAATTAAAACTAGTTCTACTATATTATTTAAAATTTAATTATGTTCATTGGAATCATTTTTATGTTTTAATTTTGTAAAACCAGTTGTATACTTAAAAAAATTTCAAAAAAACTATTATTTGATTTTTTTGAATTGATATGAACTTAATTACACTAATTTTAAAAATTAAATATTGAAAAAATATGTTGAAAATTTCTAACAATGGGGTATAAATTTTGAAAATAAATCCCCTTTAGTTTCTGTTATTATGTATAGTATTGATAATAAATAATAGTCAACATAGTAAGGATAAATTGTGTAATTAATGTTAAAAATTATATCAAAGGGACTAAATAAAACTATAACAATTTTTTTTGATATTATTTTATTAGTGTAGATCTGTAATTTCCTTTCATTTTTTAATGATATATAAATATGGTGACATATTTCTTTGATCTGAGCATTATTATATTTATGTAACAAATAAAGCTAAAAATGTCACTTTCATGATATTAATATCTATAATATTTTTTGTTAGATATAAATAAAGCTTATGTTTGGTTAAAAATTCTTATTTTAATTACAAATTATAACTTTTATCAATGTAATTTATTTATAATTATTTAAAATTAAATAATTACCTTAAATTCTCACGGAACATCTACGTAATATTTATTCTATTCATATAAAAATAAAATAAGTTAACTTTAGAACAGTAAATGTAATTTTATAGGGAGTAATAGTGAACTATAAATTATATATATATATTACGTATTATAGATTTTATATGTTACTATATTCAAATTCTGTTTTTTTCTTGATGTATTTAATTTCAAATTTATTAAATAATTTCTTAAATGACATTACTGGTATTTTATAATATATAATAACTATTGAAATGATATATAATTAATAAAAATATTAAACAGACACAAATGAATCTGATATGGTTTAAAATATCAATCGTGTTCAATTTATGAGTCTTTTATCATTTTATGTTATCATTCTTCACCATTAAATGTTGGAATACTTTCATATTATTATAATTTTTAAAAAGTTTAACATGTGGTTAGAACTAAAAGGCAAGGCGAAAAAATAACCAAAATCTAGAAAATTATATTTTATTAGATTTTTTAGACACATAATCAACATATAGTTAAATTATATCAATTTGGATGAATTTATACAATAAAAATAATTTGTATTAATTTATTAATTTAAGATATTTCATGAATTCACCTCGCCTCACTTATAAAAGCACACCCCTTCTCATTTTCATTAACACCACTTTGAGAAGATTATCTAGACCAAACCCTGAACAGTTTAGTAATAACCACCCCTAAAGATTATTTAGAGGTTTTTTCCCTTCCAGAAAAACCAACCAAATATCCCCTAAGAGGAGATATAATAGATTTCGACCGAAGAAGAGGTAATTGAATTTACTAATTCATATAGGTTTATCTCTTCACATAATTCCTCCTAATGTGTTATAACCATACTAAAATAATATATAATTTATCACCAATATACTTACATAATATTATGATTCTGTTATAATAATTTTACATCTCTTTCTTGATATATGAAAATTGAAATAATCACTTATGCATATGTTGGACCTTCATCTCCACATAGTAGGGTAATTATTTTTTCATTATATTACCTCGATGGGTAGAAATATGTAAGTGTTGAATATAGTTAATATTTAAGAAATGACTATTATTATTGTATTATGATATAATATATACCTTGAAACCTTTCAATCCATTGGAAAACAATTATTTTTCTGGTACTTACGTGTAGACTACCTGCTCGAAGAAGTAATGTGATTTGTTTTTCAATTATTTTGTACATGGATTGTAATAAAGATATATTTAATGAATATATAGGATATTTATATCATGTTTATAATTATTTATATTATAGAACAATGATTAATGTTAAATTACCAAAACTACCAAAATGTTCATTATGGAACCTTGATCAATGTATACGTACCAAAACTACCATAATGAAACTTACATGAAAAATGGGAATTTTAACACCAACAAATAATGATTTTATAAAAGGAATTATTATTAAATAGGTGTTGAAATATTATATGTGGATCATATATTATATTATAAGTATGAACATGATTCTATAATATATTATAATAAATCTATATTTTTTATATAGATGGTTTGAATAAATACGAAGGAAGTTTGACATATAGTAAGGGATTTCATCTTAATTTCCCTTAATTGACGAATATTTCCTATTATGCACATAATTTCTTTTTATATGGTGTATATAATTACATTTTTTATTTTTTAACATCAATACTTCATAATTATTATTATTTTAATATGTAATTTTAATTACTCATCCAATTGGATTTGACATGAATGTTTCCAAGATATAAATGGTTTCTTATCATAATTTCCATAAATTGGGTTATACATATACTTCATTATAAATGTTATTACAAACTTATATTTCAAATAACATATTATTTTATTTAAAAAAAAATTATTTACCATTTTTACACAAAATCACTTCATATATTAGTTTCCACATAAATGATATGGAATTTTTAAGGTTTTCTCATCTCACTTTTTTCTCCACGAGATATATAAAATAATCACCATTTTTTCATTTAGGTTGTGCAAAAAATACCCATTCGACATATGTTATCAAAAATACCCTAATTTTCAGTATATTTAATAGTTCATTTGATGTTATTGCTTATTGGGGATTAATATTAAAAAATATACCAAAATGGAAAGGGTGTATTTCACCATCTAACCTTTATTTGAGATTGAATATGATTATGTATCTATTTGGTGAATTAGTTGATCATTATATATTAAACAAAATATATTTTATTCTACTATATTAATTTCTAAAAATTAACATATTTCCTTCCATTTTCCCCTCTTTATGAACTAATGAGACACAAATAATATTTTTAAGGAAAACAAGATTTATTTCTATTTATAGTCGAAATACCATTGTTCATCCACTACAATAATTAATAAAAAAAACCAAAAAAAATCCTATATTCTTGTGTGATTATTTAAATACATTATTACACATTTTATTCATTTTAAAAATTATTAAAAAATGAATATTCATGTTGATTCCAAAAATAAGTACATTTTTCTTTTGCTAAAAAATTAAAAGGATACATTGTTTAACAAAGATGAAATGAATATCATTTCCCACTGTTATGAACTCTAATTCATTTGAAGCATACATTAGTAATTTCCATGTTTATTTTCTAAGAAATTTTTTTTCCAAATAATTTTTATTGTAAAAAATAATTTCCAAGTAAAATGTGTATTTTCATCAATAATTTTTTTAAATATCATTTTATGATATATTTATATGGAAAAGATTATCAAAATTTATAATAATTATGCTCCATTAGGGATATTGTTTCATGACTCCATCATTATTATCTATCTAAACTATTTTTTTATTAGTTTAATTGGGTAATTACTCCAACTATATATTCTAATTCATCTTGCACGGACAATTATTGCTTATTAAGTCAGATTGATTCAGTTGCATTGTTAATTGATATGACGAATTAATTTGTCTTATTAATTAATGGGTGGGGAGCTGAATTATATATCCCTTAGATGTATTGGTTGGTTAAATGAGACATACTAGATTATGTATTTTTCTAAGGCTATACCCATTAATTTTTTATTCCATGGAACAAGGCCTTGATGAAAAGTTTCAAATGTATTTAATTACTCATTCTATCATTATGAAATATGTTTTTTATTTAAATGAAATTATTTGAATGGTTATGATATGAAAGGATACATTTAAAGATCATGAGCATATTTATATATAATTATTTTATCATCACTTATTAATACCATATTATTCATTGTGCACCAGTTATTTTTAAAATAAACTTTATATTCTTTTATTTACCCTTCCATATTGATTATTCATTATTTATTCAAAATTACTTCTATTTTATGGGAACCTTACTAATAATATGATCTCAACCTATATTATTACCTTTCCCATGGATAAATTTAAGTGTACTATGATTAAAATATGTGGATAATTTAAGGAGAGTAATGATATTCTTAAAAAACATTAGTGTTTTTATTTTTCCCAAATGAATATGATATTAATTAATGAATCTAGATTTCCAAGAAACCATATATATTTAGTTCATTGAGAGGGGATTACATATATCTAGTAGAAATTTAAAAAGATAACCACTAACTCTGGGCTACTTGGGTTGGGTTCTTTACAGTTTGTATAAGAGGAAAATTATTAAAAACATTTAGAACAAGCTTTAAAAAACCTATATTAGGGAGCCTAACCTTATAAAAAAAATTTATGACATGCCTATTTATATGATAACATAATCAATTTATATTAAGGTATTTATTATCATATATTATTATAAATACATATTTGTTTGGATACTACAAGTGGACATGGTGTTGGCATAGATGTGTCTGGGCGTAATAACCCAAAAAGGGTTGGTTGGGTAAATATTATCTATCATTTTAATGAACAATGACTAGTACCTTACTATACACCTTGTTTGGCACTCTTTGGGGATATACTTTGGTTAATTAATATTTTATTTTTGAATAATTTTAAAGGATTTAAATAAATGGAATCAAATGATTTCGTATGCTAATGTTAATGTTGTTGGGACTAAGTTAGACAGAGAAGTTATTGGAAGTTAAAAAAGGTTGTTTTCAAGAGTGTTCTATTTTCTTGTCAAAAAGGTAAATCGAATTCACTATTTAAAAGGTTGTGTAAATAAGAAAATTCATTGCTGGTTTGTATTTTACAAATATCATAAGTTGTTTGAAGACCTTTTGACATATTATTCATGAATGAAAGGGGGAGTAAAAGTGTTTTCAATTGTTTTTGGTTTGATTAAAAATATGTATGGTTCTGGAAGATATGATGTCTATAATAATTTTCTCTGAAACTCGGATGATGATAAAGGTGATTGATCAAAGACTATATATCATGGCAGATAAGGCTCATGATGAATTTTTTTGTTTTTTTTGAATAAGATAGATAACCGCGAAGAAACTTGTGAATTCTTGCAGACTCGTATTTTTATGTGGCATCATTTCCAAATGTTTGCAAAAAAATTGGGCCTCAAAATCGAGAGTTTGTTATTTTGGAAAAGGAAGAGTTTTTTCAAAGGAGTTCATATAGTGCTATTCATGAACCATGAAGGAAAATTCATGGAATGCATACATGAAAAATAGAGTGGCGAAGGAAAATTTGAAAAGGAATGATTCCACATATTAGCGTTATATGGACCATGAAGCATGGTACACAGACGGTACATGGACAGTGTTGGAGAAATAGTTCATGGGTAGATCATGGTTTGTTGGATGCTTGCAGTTATTTGGAGGTCAATAGTATATAGTGAAGAATGTCATTCACTAAATGGTTTTAGTGATTTTTTTCACCACTAATGTATAATGTTGGTACATAGACCACGTACAGAAGCAGTTTGTAGATAAAAATTGTTTGCAGGAAAATTGTGGTTCATGGGAGAAGCTTATTTTATGGTAAAAATTTTATCACATTGAAAATTATTGTAAAAAGGATAAGAAAATTTTTCATAGTTATTTTCCAATATAATATAGAGTAATCTATTCATTAAGGGAGAGATTTCCATAACAGATCATCTTCGCTACAAGGAAGAATTTGGTTAAGTGTTAAAGAGTTCGTAAGGTAGAAAACTAGGAATGTAAGAATCTAGTAGAGGAGAGATTCCACATAATACTAAGTTGACTATAGAATAAGAAATTGTTAATGGAATAATAAGAAGTATTCTATAATTTAATGAATTTTGTAGAAGAAAATGTGGATGTAGAAGCAGTACATGGAGACTGTACGTGAATGTGGTACGTGGACAGTCAGCAATACGCCAGGATTTTCCATTTGCAGAGAAGTGATTAGTTTCGGAGGAATAATTCTATTCTCAAAGCATTTATGTAATATAGTATACAGATGATAAAGGAAATTCCAGAGGAGGTAGGGTAGTTTACGGAGGAGGCAGGACTGTCCGTGGAGGTCTCAAGGATGTATCTACCAATTTCTTGGTAGAAACTAGAATAATTGTTTCGAAAGATCAAATTTTTGAAATCTGATCATGAAGAACCCAAATATTGATTTCCATATTTTTGTTCTATTAGAAGAACACACACTATTGGATTGTTTTCAAAGTTCCAAATGAGTGTAAGGAAGTATCTTACTCATTTTATTCCATATAGAAGTATTTTTTTATAGAGGATTGTGTGGTATTGGATTTTTTCCATGCTATACAAAGGACGTAGCTACTCTTGTTGTGTACTGAACCTTATAAATTTCTATATTCCTATGGTTGTGTGGTTTATTTTATTGAGTAGTGAAATAAATATTTAATAGGAGATGATGGTTTTTTTAATAAGTTATGAAACATAAAAGAAAATTATATCATTTATTCACCCCCTCCTCCTCTTAGTGATAATTGGATCCATACTGGGAAACATTAATTAGAATCAGAGGGAAGGTTCCTAGATTTGTTTTTTTCTATAGTTTTGAATAAAGGTTGGGATGGATAATTTTAATTGCATAAACAGTAAGTGAATTATGATATTTAATGGAACGATTTATCATATTTGGGAAGATATAATGATGTATTATGTTATGTGTCTTGGTTATGAAGTTTTTAAAGCTAAAATAGATGGATTTCCTCTTATTAATGACAAGTCTCCTCTTACAATTGTCGATAAGATGATTCTTGAGAATGAATAAAGAGATAAAATTTTTTTACTCTCAACACTTTATGAAAGTATTTTTTTAAGAGTAAAAGTTATATTCATTGCTAAAGTTACCTAGGATAATCTAAAAATACCTATGAAATAAATACAAAAGTGAAGAAGGAAAAACTAAAAATTTAGAGGATAAAGTGTGGAGACTTGAAAATGTGGGAGTTTGAATTTTTTGGGGACTTCTTTACTAGGGTAGATTATATTTTTTTATTATCATATATCATGGAGAAAATTTGGAGCATTCTATATTAGTTGAATAGATATTAAAAAAATTGGAACAATTTAATGCTAAAGTTTCTTCATTGGAAGACAGTGACCAGGAAACATTATCTCTGCATGATTTTTATAGAACACACATAACTTATAAGTGAGATTTTAAAATATTATGAAGAAAAAAAACAAAAATTTATTGATACATTTCCTTAAAAACTACTATGAAATAAAACTCTAACATGGATCTTGGGGAAGATGATGTTGCTAACTTTGACTCTAAAAATGATGTACGAAAAATCTTGATGAAATATTATCCTTATTTACAAAAAAATGTGAGAAGAGGTATAGATAAATAAAATGGTAAAATTCCATTGAATTGTTTTGAGTGTGGAGATATTTGACACTTTAAGGATAATTTTACTCAAAGAAATAATGATGATGAAATTGATGAAGAAGAAAGAAGGCCCAAAAGTTCATGGAAGAAACATGGTGATAATAAAAAATTTGTTTCTAAAGTGAAGGATAAAAAGTTCTTAAAATACAAAAGAAGAATCTTTTTGTCTCAAGATAAACAAGAAAACAGTAGTGAAGTTGAATATTAATTATCTTTTACTGAGAAATCTAGAGAGAACACCTTTATTGTAGTAGTAAATAATGAAGATTTTATGATTATGAGTCCCAAAGAAGACGAAACTCAACACGAATCTCAACTGAAATTTGATTGGAAAGAATGTCTAGGAATTATTAAAAGGATTTAGAAGTAAAACAAAAGGATGATAAATTAAAATCTCTCATAAAAAATAAGTATGGGTTTCCAAATGCAAAAAATCTATTATAATAGATTGATAATTTGAAAAAATTTCTTGAGGAAGAAAAGAATTGTAATGAACATCTAGAAGTGAAGTTGTTGGAAAAAGAAAATAGTTAGAACATGTCCAACAAAAACACTCTAATATTGAATAGAGGGATATAAGTACCAAAAACACTATCTTATATTTTGGTGAAATTTTTGGTTTGAATGAACCTAAGAAGGGTTAGCAAAGTTTATCTTCAATGATTGATAATAAATCTGGAATAGGCTATGAAAATAATTAATCCAAGAAAGTTATATAGGAGGCCAAAGTTGAAGATGATGAAAAATAGTAAGTATCTAAAAATCATTATCTTGTAAAATTTCAATTACTTCTAGTTCCAATAAGCCCAGAATAAAATTTAAGAACAAGAATATAGTTACATTTGAAAATAAAAAGTTTTGACGGTCAAGAAAACTCATTTAAGAAGAGTATTGATAATCATGTTCACAACTCTGATTAGTATAAAATTTTCCTAGGGAATATTTATTTCAATGGATGATTTTATTATTATGGTGGATTCAGACATGCCCCATATATCTGTTGGTTCAACCAAAAACATTACTACTATTTGATAGGTTATATAAGATATTGTTTTAGGGGGAGTCAATCCTATTAAAAGAATAATTCTGAGTTAGAAGTTTATAATAAATTTGAAAAGACAGGTGTCAAATACGAGAATAGATTCCAACTACTATAAACAATTATTGAAATATGTGAACAACTGTTACATGTTTCTATGGTTTGTATTATTTGCTATTGGCACAACATAATATTATCACCAATTCTATAAAGTTTTAGGTGAAGAAATAAAATGAAGAAGAAAAAGAACTCATTTTTTAAACTAATTTGAAAGTTATATAATGAGAATGACCTTAGATTATTGATAGTGGAAGTTCTTTACATATGATAAGATACATAAATATGTTGAAGAATTTGAAAGGCTTCAAAGAAGGAATGGTGGCAATTAAAAATGTTGAATCTCTAAGTATCAATGGTGTTGGATTAGTCATCATTGGGGAAGACAATATAAGATCCATGAAAACTTTATATGTTGATGGGATGAAAAACAACATATTGAGCGTTTAACTAATGTATGGTGATGGTAATAAAGTTATATTTAGGAAATATGGGTTTTTTGTGAAAATTGAAACAGATGGAAAGATTGTTACAATAGGAAAACACACAAAAGTAAACATGTTCCTAGATGGTGAAATACAAAACTCTAGTTATATGGGAATGGTGTATGAAAATCAGTTATGGCTTAAAAAGTTGGGACATAAGTGTCTGAGAAACTAGAGAAATCTATCAAAGTGAGATAGTGTTTGATATATTACTAATATGCTAAGAAGAAGATATTGGTGTTGCACTATTTTCTCAAAAAGGGAAGATTACAAATTCAATGCATATGAATGTTTTCATTTGTTTCGAATGTCCCCTATAACTTATTCATTCGAATATTGGTGTGCTGTTGAGAAAAAAATAATCCATGGAGATAAGTACTTCATCACATTCATTGATGACTTTACTCACCTTACTTATTTTATATACATCACATGTAAGTTAGATTCTCTAAAAATGATTAAGAGTTTCAGGAGAAAAGAATAGAAGTAATGTTTGTTTTTTGTGAATAATTTGAGAACTGATAATAGTGGGGATTATACAAATAATGAGTTTGAAAATTATATTAAGAAGAATATAATTCATCATGAGTTTAGTTCACCATACAAAACTCAACAAAATGGGGTTTTTGAATGAAATAATAGAAGTCTGGTGGAAATGGGGAGAACAATGTTACTTAAACATGGTCTCTCTCATTACTATTGGAGGAAAGCAATGATTATTGTTTTGTATATTAAAAACATATTTTTCATGTAGTCCATGTTTATATAGGACCCCATATGAAATTGTTTATGGAAAAACATCAAGTTTGAAACACTTTAGAGTTTTTTGGAGTTTATGCCTTAAAAAATAAATGTGGAATCCTTGGAAATGTTTATCATGTGGCGAATAATGAATTTAAGTTGGAGTAGGTTCCAACATCAAAACAACTACATAACATTTTCACAAAACCATTACCAAAGTAACCATTTTCTAAATTTAGGTTGAACATTGGTGTCCAACCTCCATCTCATCAAGATTGAGGCATATGTCTGTTACCCCTTTATCATCTTACCTTCAGATAGTGTTAAAAAATGGTAGAATTGTTTTATAAATATATCCTTATGGAGCATGCATAAAGGGGTTTGTGGGTATGCTTTGAATCCAGTGTGTAATTGTGTGAACTATTCTAAGTGTTTATTGTAGTGGTTATTGGAAACAAAATTTGTGTATTTCATGAAATATGATGAAATGGATAAAGATAAGGAAAAATGATTGGGAAGAAGGATTGGAATAAAAATTAGGTTGTTTGGGATAAAGTTGAGGAGAGAACCGAAGAAAAACTAAAGAGGTTTCTTAGTCACTACTTTTCGACACCACAGTTTTTCTATCACTAATTCTTGTACCCTATAATGAGTAAGATTATATAATCTTAATTTTTTTGACAAGTAATCAATTTCATGATGTTACAAATTTCAATGATTTATAAATTTTTGTTGAAAACAAAATCAAAAGGGGGATATTTTTCGGACAAATTTGGATGGAGTCTTTTTTTAGAAGTTAGAACATGTTGTTTTCATGAGTGTTCACTTATTTTCAAAAAGGTTAAATCAATTCACATTGTAAAAGTCCTTATAAATATGATGATTCATTGATAATTTGTATTTATAAAATATCACAGGTTTTTTAGAGAACATGTGATGAAATATTTATGACGATAATGGGGAGTAAAAGTGTTTTCTATTTTTTTCCTATATTATTAGAAAGAAGTATGGTGTTAGAAGATATCAAATCTATAATATTTTTTTGAAACTCTGACAATGCTAAATCTGATCAATCAAATACTATATATTAAAGAAGTTAAGGTTTGTGATGAAATCGTTTTTTTGTTGAATAAGCAATATGATAGAAAAGAATCATATGAATTCTTGTCGAATTATATTTTTAGGTGGCATTGTTTCTCAATGTTTAAAAAAATTTGAGCCTTAAAATTGAGAGTTTGTTATCATGGAAAAGGATGATTTTGTTTTTCAAGGGGGTCGTAGAGTGTAGTTTGTGGACTATGATAGATAATTCAAGGAATGCATAGGTGGTTCACAAATTGGAGAGGGAAATTGGGGAAGGAAGATATCTGAATAGTAGTGTCATGCTGACCATGAATCATGGTATGCGGAATGTATGTGGACCACATAGGAGAAATAGTTTGTTGGTTGATTGTGGTTCTTGGTATTATTATAGTTCATGGGCGGTCAAAAGTATTGCGCAAAAGGTATCATTATCAGAAAGGATATGGTGAGTTTGGATGTAATGAAGGAATAAGGGTGGTATGCAGATAGCTCACAAAAACTGTTCCCATACTAAAATGGTTTGTAGGAAAATTTTGGTTCATGATAGAATCTCATTACACAATGGAAATTGTACCACATTGAAAATTTTGGTAATATGGATTAACGAAATATTCAGAGTTATTTTCCTATATAATGGATCCTAATACCTTTATTAAAAGATTGATTTCTATAAGAGAACATCTTTACTTCAAGGATGAATTTGGATAAGTCCAGAAGAGTTCGTGGGGGAGAATTCGATAAAGGGGAGAAGATGATAGAGGAGATATTCCACATTGGAAGAGGTTATTTGTGGAAGAAGAAATGGTTCATGGAATAGGAAGATTCAGTCCATAGATGATGAAATTTCATAGAATTGTACGTGGTACATGGAAGTGGACTGCGAAAGTGGTATGTGGAAGCAGTATGTGGAAGCAGTGCGCGGAAGCGGTACGCAGAAGCGGCACGCGGAAGCAGCACGCGGAAGCGACATGCAGAAGTGGTATGAAGAAGCGGTACGAGGAAGTGGTATGCGGAAGCGGTACACAGAAGCAGTACATGGATGTGGTATGTGAAAATGGTACATGGAAGCAGTACATGTATGGGGTATACAAAGCATTAGCGGTACATAGGGTATTTTCCATCTGTGGATAAGCAACGGTTCATGGTGGAATAAGTATGTGTGTAAAGCATTCATGCTACACAATACATGGAGGATAGATGTAATTCAAAAAGGATGAAGGGAAAATAAAAAGAAGGCAGTTTATTTTGCGGAGGACTAAAGGAAGTTTCTACTAGCTTCTGGGTAGAAAAGAGAATAATTGTTTTGAATGGTAAAATTTGTGAAAGATGTTCAAGATGCACTAAAATATTGATTTGCGTTATTTTGTTCCATATGAAGTACACTCATGATTGGATTGTTTTCATAGTGCCATAAGAGTATAACAGAACATCCAACTCATTTTAGTCCATGTCAAAGGATTGTTTCCTAGTGGATTATGTCATATTGTATTACTTCCAACCATAAAAATTATTTAGATATTCTTTTTGAGTAGTGAACCTTATAAATTTTTGTGTTCTTGTCATTTTTTGGTTAATTATGTTCAGTAGGTAAATAAATCTTTGTTGGATTTGAAGTTTTTTAATAAGTAAGGAAATATAAAAGAAAAAGATATCACTGATTTACCCCATATCCCTACCTGTGATACTTGGATCCTAACGTGGAATCTTCAAAGGTGGCCTTGATTAAAAAGAAATTGTCATGATTTAGACACACGATGAATGATATTCCATAAATTGCCATGAATAATTTTTTATACAATGTTTTATTATTTTAATAAATGGATGGTACTAGAAGGAACCAAGTTAACATTTAATGTGATAGAAAATGTGGTGATTATGAGAAACCAAATGGGATAATGACTGGAGTGGAAGATATTGTGATTGTTCTTAATTTTTTATCGATATATATGATTTAAAACATGTGCCTTAACCATCTCTTTGACTTACAGAATAAGAGAAGTAAATATTTTATTTAGAGTTGATGTTGTTGCAACCATGACTGATAAAATTCTCAATTTGATTCAAGTCTGAAATTTAGAAAGATAAACCTCAGGTAATATCTTATTGAAAATGGAATATGTTTTCTGCATGGATATTAAGTTCATATAAAAATTAATTAACAATGAGTTCAATGTCTTATATGTGGGGAATATTGGAATTATCCATTCTAATCCCCTAATATAAGGGTTAACTCATAGAAAAATTATGAACAAATGTCGTTCCAATTGCTAAAGTGTACTTGTCAAAGTTTTTTTATTAGGATATGATAATTATGTTTTATAAGTTTTATTTCAATGATATTATAGGTATATGAATCACGATACATCTATGGAATAATGTAAAATATATTTTATTAGATTATTTGAAAACATATGTTGCATGTGAATGATTAAAAATAAGATTGATTTAGTGTTAATGTAATAATTGAAATTAATAAATAAAATTGGATATTATTGGTGACCTTGAAATTGGTTATTGATTTGATGATAATATTATTTAGTTCATAATTGATGATTTTTATTCCATTATTAGATTTATGAAAAAAATTATTGTGGTTATTTGAGGAATAAAGATTGCTTTAGTTGTTATAAGAATAAATATTTTCATATGAGTATAACTTAATAATTATGGAAGTCATTATAGGAATATAATTTTAAGGTTGTTTAAAAACTAAAAAATATAGATACCTCTTGTTGGGTTTTATGTAATGGAATTTTTATGTTATTTAAAACTTTTATTAGGTTTTAGGATGAATACTCTATTAAGGAATAAATAAACCTTTGGGTTAGTATATGAATTGATGTTAAGTAAGTTATGGTCTATTGGATAATTAGATGTAGATAACCTCAATTGTTAAAAGGAAATTATTTAACATGTTTATTTTTTTTATTTAGGGGCAAGCTAAATATTACCATTTAGGTTAGTATATAAATTTTATTAATGATATTTTGGTGAAGTACACAAAATTATTAACTTTTATTATGATTTTTATGGTGATTAAGGATATTTTTATGAATCTTTATTTGGTTTTAGAATATGTTAACATTAGTATTAATATGTGGTTTAACATGAAAGATTATTTGGGATGAAAGAAATTAAATTTTTGTAACGTAAGATAATAAATAATGAGATTCAAACTTGGGTTAGAACATTAATTAATTCTATAGTTGCTGAGGTTAATTGTAATGTATAATTATTTATTTTTTGAATAATATATGTTGAACCTTTGGTGTTACTATGGAAATTATGAAAAATATTATTTCATTATAGCAAGAATTATACATTCTAGATATTATCTTACCTTGTCATGACCATATAATTTTTTTATGGAATTTAATGATAGAAGAAACAACTTCTTATATTTTTGTGAATTATGTGATCGATTAATAGTTTATTTAAGTGCTTCAATCGTGAAGTTTTTTTCCTAAATAATCAATATTTGGGGAAAGGTTGGGATTCTGGTGTAAATTGTTTACAAGATGAAATTATACATCTCACATAAGTATATTCCCTTATATTAATTGTACATATAGAAAGTAAATTTAGGAACTCAATGAAAAGGATCTTGATTCCAGAAATGTAATATTTTTATAATCATTTTTGATGAATGTGTGATCTTTTCACCCATAAATTTTTTTCAATTTTCTAGTTGATAATATTCTCCAAAATATGTTCACTATATGTCTATATTATTTCATGGTTTTTATTAGTTTATTCAATGTAAATAATTTATTTTTACAAAAAATTTATATTTATCTAGGAACCTAAATAGATGATATTTTTGGTATCCAATATGTTTCATGCTTTTCATTGTTAAATAATGATTTATTATCACTCTTTACGATGTGGGTATTCAAAATAGGTTGAACCTTTTACAACTAAGATCAAATTTAGTATGTGATCTTTATTTAATGGTCTACAATGGATCTCCCTATGATTTTTAATATATTTATATTTAAATATATTTAATTTTGTTAGTATTTTTTGTTACTTGCAACATAGTGTTTAAACAAACCATGATATACTATTATAGTATTATTATTTAAACGCAACCATTATAACCCAGAAACTAAAATTAATAGTATAAATATGAATATAAACATTAAAACATATTTATAAACGTTCTATATAATGTATTTATCAATAATAAATAAGGACATAATTTTTAGTAAAATCATATTAAACATCAAAAAGGTATTTTCTTCAAAAATGGTTTTATTTTTCATTTTCTATGTATTAATTTAAATATTTACTTCAAACTATATATATATTTTATTAAATGATAATTAATTTTTAAATCACCATATTAAAATTAGTATTGTGTAAAATTTTGATACTTTTCTTAAACTATTTGTTTTATATTGAATAATGAAAATACTGATTTTCATTGAAAACTATTTTTTCATAGATTCAAGGTTTCCTATTGTTATATTTTTATATTAAACTAACCTTTCTCAAATAATATAAAATTTACATTTTTTTAAAAAAATTATTTCGTTTTTTTGTTTTAATTTTGAAATATTACTTATAAAATTGAATGTTTTTCATGTATTTTCATTTTCACTTTTTGAAAACATTATTAAATTTTAATGTTTCAATTAATAAAAATTATTTTTAAAAGTATATTTTTTAAAGTAGTTTTAATGTCCCGTTTTTATTTTTTTTTCAATTTTCAATTATTAAATATTATTTTGAAAAGTCAATTTTTTCAAATCATTTTCACAATCCCTTTTTTTAAACATTATGAATTTTCAAGATTCCATTTTTAAAGATTCTTTTCAAAAGATAAATTTTTAAATTTTTTTTAAAATTATACTTTTTGAAACATTATATCATTTCAATGATATTTTATTTGAATCATTTTAAATTAAGTATTAATAAAATTATTCTCTTCCCATCGATAGAATGTGCATTTAAATTTAAAATACACATAATCACTTATAAACATGTTTAAAAGTTTTTTTGATTGAAATATATTTTAAATTTTATTTTTCCTCTAATGTTTATCCCTCGTGATGTTATGTATGACTATCCTATATATTTCATTATATCTAAATTCCTTTAGTAAATGATATTTTGATATCCATGATTTCTTAAGACTATGTTATGTTAAAATAAATTCTTTTTCCATGGTTTGTTTATGGTATGTTTGTGATTTATTTTATGTGCCATAAAAATGTATAGATAACGAGGAGTTAGTTTCTAAATAACTCTCTAGTTTATTGGATTAAAATTTTATCTGGTTAGATATTCAATCATGGAAATAATTAGTTTGTTCACACAGGTGTGGGTATGATGGTTTTTTTCACATTTCATGCATGGACATAATGATATTGTTCATATATGCATGGAAATAATTAGTTTTCTCACATAGGTTATCCTATGATTATGGTTTTTCAACATTTTCAATTTCTTAATCAATTTATGCCTAACTTTCTTGATGCATTATATTTCAATTAAATTTCATTTTATAATGATTATGAATTATTTTTAAAATATTTCACACTTCTATATTATGATCAAATATTATATGAATAATTAAATATGTTTTGATTTGTGTAATAACTATTAAACTTCCCTAAAAATCATGTTATGATATTATGTTTTGATAATATATTTTCTGATTATAATCCTTGTCCATATAATGTTTTATTATGAAATATATGTCTCACTTATGTTCTCCTTCATGTTATGATGTGTTTTTTCCTTACATTTTTTTTAATATCACAAATTTATTATTTATTAAATTCCTAGGTTAGGAAGATTATTATATATTCCCAAACATCTATAAAAGGGTCTATATTGTCATAATTGTGGGGAAATGATTGAATGTCTTATAAAATTATATGATTTTGTAGATAATCCCAATGACACTAAACCACTAATTAATTGGGTTAACAGACTATTTGTGAGATGTATTATTAAACTCATGGGAATATTGTCATATTTATGTTTACTGTTTCATGGGTCACTTTAGTTGGAATTAGATCAGGGTTTAGCTATTTTTTCTAATTAATTTAGTTACTGATGGTATTACAATTAGAGGAAAATATTAAAAACTATAGATATGAGCCTACGTATTAGATGATAACCTAAAATTCTCGTTATGTCATTTATAGATGTTTTTACCCATGATTGCATCAATGTTTAGAAACTAGATGTTTTTTATCTCTGAATCAAATTTTACCAACAGTATTAACTGCTAAAAAAGTTGATTTGGTATTAAGTCGATCATTATATGGTGTGTGAGAAATTATCCTAACTACACTCTTGATTTGATATTCTCAGGTATATGCTCTGGTTTAAGATATTTTATTTATGAAAAACTATAAAGGATTTATTTACATATTAATTTGTTTGATTATGTTTTGAAGTGAAAGTTAACCCATTTTAATGTACTCTATATCAAACTATTTTTGATATAGTTTGAACTAAAGAAACTATGAGACAACATGATCATGTAGAATAAACAGAGATTTAATGGTTGAAATTCATTTTATGAATATGGTAAAATCCATATATTATAAATTCATCTTCACTCATATCAATCCTTTTGGATTTAGTAATGGTTAGAACTATAATTAACAATGGACGTGAAGGATAATGATGTTATTATCTAAATGAAAAATATACAAAAAAATGTGGTTTAGAATGAGCAATCTTATGATTCTTCAAAACTAGCTATAACGGAGTATAATTAACAATGTGAGCATAGTAGAATTTATAATCACAACAATGAATAAAATTATTGAGACTCATGAAAGCTAAATTGATAAATATGGTGAAGGAAAAAATAATGAATTTCCTATATACCAAAAAAAATTAAGAATCACTAAACGATATTTTATAAAAGGATGGAAGATTATTTTAATTTGGGATAGGCAGTTATTCAACATAAAACTATAATAGGAAAATTAAATTCTTAGTTATCATTATGGGATTGCAAAACATGAATCCAATGGAACTACTAATGGTGCAATGAATTAATTGTGGATGTCATGGACATTAAAAAATTTTGTATCAGGAATATAAAAAAGATATGAATAATTTTCATGAATGACCACCCAAATTTATGGAATATGTTGAATCCTATTTAATGACTTCAGATAAGTTGGATTATGATAACTAATACTCATCCTTAGAATTTTGGATATGAGATCATTATTATATCCACTATAGGTTTCCTATTTTTCATTATGTGTACCACTTTGATCATTATTTACTAAATAAAATATATTGTTTCAAGATGTTTTGTTTCCGAAATCTATCATTACGAGAATAAAAATACTTTTATATTTCCTTTAGATGAATTTTATTTCATTAATTATCTAATAAAACATAGAATCTATATTCATGGAAAATGGGTACATTAACCACAACATCCCCCTTTTTGGAAAAAAGTTTTGTGGTTCAGACAATAACATAAAGCCTAAATTAAGAGATATTAATAAAATAAGAATAATAGTCCATAAAAATATATCATCTTTATCATCTTCCATCAATGAACCATCACTGTGTATAGGCCCCATTGTTCATAGAGAAGTTTAATGTACTATGAAAATTTTAGAGGTAGAATAAAACAATCTACTACCACTGATAAAGAATTATAACTTGATAGGAAATAAAAAATGGGGGAGAACACCTAGAGATCTTGTAGTTATGATTAGATTATAAATAATGTTTGATACAAGATAACACGCGAGCCTTTGAAATATGTGTGGGTAATAGTTCATCCCTTGGACGAACCTATTATGACACATCAAATTCCTCTTAAATTTTACAAGGAAAGGAATCCATCATCTGCCATCCTTTAGCTCAGTTATTTTTATAGAGTGGTAAATAATAGGACTTTTGGAACAAATGGTAAATGATATTGGTGATAATATGTTGAATCTAGTGTCACGGGTGAGGAATAAAATCAATAGAGATAATTTCAGTTCATTGGACATGGACACTCCATAAATTGATGAGCAGGGTATGAACTTGGATCTCAATGATCCTTATAATAATGATGAGAAATATTCTCTAAAATCATTATTTAACCTCAATATTATATTAGGATAACCATGTTATGGAACCAAGGGGGTATGAAAGATAGTTGTTTTTTCTTTCACTATTGTAAACATATGGAATCATATTTCACGCTATATGCCATATTGTTATAATCTATCATTGTAGGTCCAAACTATTGATCAAGGAATATTATAATATGTATTAATAAGAATACTTACAAGTTATTTATCTCAAATATATAGGAATAAAAAATTTATTTTAATTATAATTATTATATTTGAATGGATGTTATTAATAGATCATTAAAAAATTATATACATAGTCATATTATAATTACCCTAAACTAAATTCTATAGTAATTAATTATTAAATTGGTTTAGTTGTTATTTATTTAAGGAGTGATAATATGAAGACCAAAGATTTAATTAAATATTCTCATTAAATAAATATTATATTAATAGAATTCCTCACATGCAAACCTGAATTGAAATAAAAAAACCATCATATATTTTGAATATTGAATATAATCATCGAAATTTAGCCATTAAATTATCTTATATAAATTGATGAAACCATAATATAAAATATTATGAAAGTATGATGAAATAGAATACAAAACTGAAAGTATTACTTATGAATCCAATTTAACCAAAATTTGAAGAGATGCATCTTTTCTAGGGTTTTCCATTAACCATGAAATAGAAAAACATAGTCAATTAAGGTTTGAGAAAAAACATATGAGAGAAGATTAAGCTCAGAGTGATTTAAAAAAGGTATACGCTAAGTTGAATATCTACCAAATTTGAAACAAGAGCTTATCTAGTGATTATGTCTTAAGTGGAGAACAAGATGGATTATTTATAAATTCATATAATATCAGAATATAAAAAAACAAATATTGATATATCATGAATTCATATACTCTTTAAAAATTCATATTTTCTAAATTCGAATAACAATTTTTTTTGAATTATGAATATTTTTTCATGGAAAAAATTTGATGTTAATTGAATAATAATAAGATATATTAGTACTATTTAATTAATAATTTTAAAAAAATTATTAGTTCTTATACAAATTTTTTTTTCTACAAACACTTTGTTTCTAAAATTTTATTTATTTAATTAAATAAAAAATTTAAAGATTTTATGATTTTAATATTTTAAATTTAACACCATTTTAGGATTTATCATAGTCATGTTATCTTAGTGTGAATTATTTGAAATTTTATGGAAATAATAAATTTACAAGGGAGTAGTGAAAATATAAATTTTAATAATTCTATCACTTTTATAAAAAAAATTAATTATACGAATACATTTAATGTTTTTGGAAACTTTTCTGAGGAATTTATATATTATAAATTATATTAAATAATTTTAAATTAATATTTCTAATTTATAATCTCCTATTCAACATTTGGAAAACAGATGTACTATTTCAATAAAAACTGTTTTTCAATAATTTATTTTAATTAATTATTAAAAGCTTAAATTAAGTATTTAATTAACTTTTTAATAAATAAATAACCTTTTAATTTTACTAATTAATTAAAGTTAAATATATTCAATGAAATTATAAATTGTATCCTCATAATAAATATATTTTTATTTTAAAAAAAATACTTTTTCAAAAAATCAATCTTAGTCCATTATACATGCATAAAATTATTAAATGATGAATTAAACGTGATATATATAATCAAGGTTTACCCATTATTTAATATGTATCATTTCTATTTTATTCTTGAATGATAAATAACATATTTTAAAGCCAACTAACATTATGAAAACAAAAACTGTAAAATTTAGTAAACATAGAGCCACGAGGAATAACGTATATAAAAAAAATTCATTTTTATTTGATAAGGTTTGGAAAAAAATTATCCTCACCCACTAAATTATTTATCAAATTCTAGACTCTTTTTTATATGAACTTCTAATTATTTAATAGATTTTGGTATTCAAAAAAGTACCACTCTTTTCACTTATAAATGGGTCACTTCTATCTTCGCTTCACCCCAGAACAAAACCCATAACATTAGGAACATAATAAACATAAAGATCTTGTTTATTATATTAAACACATTAAATAGGTTTTTTATTCTTAATATTCTACCCCTTGATGGTTTAATCCCCTTAAAATGATGATAATTCAAGAAGTGAGGTATATGTTCATAAACAAGCCCTTATTTTTCTATTTCATTATATGATTTTATTATTCATTATTGTAATGGCCCAGACCCTCCTAGTCTATTAATTTTCCAATGAACGGCGCTACAGTGACGGTGGAACCGGTCACGGTGGCATCGTGATGGTGGCATTGTGAGGGTGGCACCGTGAGGGTGGCACCGTGACGATGGCACTGTGTCCCCACCAAGCGGTCTTCGTTCTTTCCCAGTTCCCGACTTTTCTTCTCCCAAAACTTATCTTTTGACATAAATATGTTTTAATGGCCTATATTAAATCCATATAAATACCATAAATAATATATAAATTTCCCAAACATTTGGGCAACCCTTAACTTACCAAAATGTGTGGTTTTCCCTCTATGTCACGGCATTCCCCGTACCATCCAGATCTGACCTTGTTGGGCATTTCCTTTTGGTTAAAGAAAGTTGTTTAATGCATAGATATTATGACCATGTCTCTGAGGAGAATTGTTAAATGAAACTTAATCAAATTGTGTGTAACTACCCAACCGCGTGGTGAAACCCCGATCCGACTTAATAGACATTCAAAATTTTATATGCTGTAAAAATGGGATCTCATCTTTATATCACGCTAGAAATTCATTCCTCTTCATCCTGGATAGTCTTCTTTTCTTAATTGTGGGTTTTGAGTTCCCCTTCTCGAGGTAAGAGGTGCGCCTATGTTGGAACCTTTCTACTCACCCTTGAAGTCCCTAACATTCTTCCCCTGCAAGTCATACATCCCTAGTTATTGTGGCATGGAGATCCTTGATCAACCATGTATGGATTTTTCCTTCATCTATCCTTACTATGTATCATGCGGGGTGTGTACACCACTGTTTATGTGGGAATGGATGGAACCAAACCTTAACAAAGATAATAAACAGACTGTTAAATAATTATGGAGAGCATTTGACAATTCTGTTGTACTCTTTTATAATTGTTATATGTTGTGAACTGTATGGGCTTATCCTCACTAAAAATCATGGTCGTTGGCTGTCTTTCCTTGCGCACTAATGAAACATTGTCTTCTGTGATGATTAACAGTCTGTAACATGGAAATTGGTTAATAACCTAAACTCAGTTGGTTAAATGAATGAACATTGAACATCATTCCTTGTGTGGTCACCCTGTTTATCCAATAGAATGAATAACCTAATAAATGATGTGCTTGAAGATAGAATTTTCCCTACTCTGTTTTGGTAGTAGAGGTTTTGTTCGGCTTGATGCTTATGGGGTGATATGGATGGGGATGGGATCCTCTATTGTGGCACGGTTGTTGGTTGTGAATTTAAAGTTGTGTGGGGATGTATCTTGAGGTTTTGTTTGGTTCCAGTACATTAAATTATCTCACGGATCCCTTTGTTGTTGTGCCATTACAAGAGAATCAGGTGAGAATGCTTAAATTATTGTTTGGGTGTTTCTCTTTCTCTAGCTTGTGGTTATGCCTGTTAGTTTCCCATTAGTGCATAATTTACTTAAATGGGATCAGTTGAACATGAAAACAAGAATGGGCTCAATGTAGAATTTTTTTCTATGATGAGTGGTGACATGGTCGTTCGTTCGGTGTTTCTTCTGAATGAATAGTAATGAGGGTGTTTGTGCATAAGTTGTTTTTGGAACTTCTAAGTTGGGATGATTGATTGTTGTATATATTATATAATTGTATTTCTTATGTTTCTTATTCATGCCCAACCCAATTTGAGCACCTAGTGTAGAACACCCCCATTTCTAGGGGGAGGGTGTTTTTTCAAACACTCCTATGAGTGGATAGTTATTAGCTCATTTTCTACTCCCCTTCCCGAATATCCCAAGACTCATTGGGTAGGCTGTGATGGAATGAGGTCAATTATAGCCTCATATTATTCAGGTAGGGTAGTTGTGGTGGTTTCCCAGGTGTGTGCGGGAAGGTTGTTTCAAACATTTCTTCAGGATGTGGCCCAGCTGTCTTTGGGTGTGATAGTAGTTGTTTTGACCTAGGTGTTTTTGGGTGTGGTTACACATAGTTTGTGTGGCCCAGATGTTTGTGAGTGGGATGTGTGGTTGGGGCCCTGGTTTGTGCGGGAGTAGTGTTACAGTGGGATTGCGGTGAGAATAGCGGGAGAGGTTCGATGCGTAGGATGTCTTCAATAAACGGAGGGGAAGTGGTGCGGGGAACCGAAACATCGATGTGTTATTACTATTATATTTTATGACTTGTATTATTCTGGGAGAGTGCCTTGGTGAGTCTTGGGTGGGCAGTTTTCATTGCTAGGTGTTTAGGTTATCTCTTTACTCATAGGGCATTAGGATGCATCCCCACTTGTGCATGGGAGCTTTTGGTTTTCCCTACTGAGTGTACGTGTATGGTCACCCAACATATATAATATTGATTTCAGGATTCTAGGAGGACTTCAAGGATCGTGCAGGGTCGTACTAGTTTAGACATTGGGAAAGTGGTTATTGCTATTTTTTCTTTTATTTTGTTACTTTTTTGTGTTTTTCTTTTACTTTTGTATCATTCACTTTGGAACAAGCATATGAGAATGGTTTCTTTTGGATTTACCTATACTTCCTCTTTTGGTGTTGTTGGGATTTAGTATCTTATCTTAAAATCCTATTAAATAAAAAGGTAATGCCTTCCATCTTGTGAGTGATTCAATACCCTCGGTGCTAGTCTCCACTCTGGGACCTATTGAAAGAGGGTCTCATGGGTCATTATCTCTCCTTCAACTTAAAGAAGGATGGGTATGGAAACCTACTGTCCCTTCTCTCATCTTGGTGAAGGTGTGTCGTGACAGAATGGTTTCAGAGAAAGGTTCAGATATATGATAGAGTTCAGAGTTAGGCACAATAAGGATTGCATGGGATTGTAGGGTAACAACGTTGGACAATCTTTGTGAATGAAATAGGCCAGGGAAGGCAGGCTAGGACACGGGATTTAAGTGCCACCCCTTGATCTGACGAATTGACATTAGGCCTACCGAATGTCCAAGTGAGGCTACACTGTTTATAGGTTAGTAACCCTAGGAAAGGTACATCCGTCATAATGACTTGTGTTCACATGTTTCGTGGGAATTTTGGGGATTTAAAATGAATTAGAAGTCTAATAAAGTTTAAGAACAATATTCTACACTACCCGGGCTTAGGCATTCCTTTATTACCTTACAGCTATGGCACCTTGGAGATGACCACGAGTAGTGTGGGTGATGGAGGTCCATGAGGTTAACATGGATGATCGTTATAGGATTGACTGAGAGGAGGAGGATGATTAGTGGCAGAGGACGCTTCATGCCTTTCAGCGATAGACCCTTGGGAAGTACGAGGGAAGCACCTCAGACAGGGAGACAAAAACCTTGCTAGAAGAGCTGGTGAAAGCTTTTATATTTATCTAGGCTCCGACAGACTAATGGGTTCCTCTGGTTGTAATACAGATGTGGGGAGAAGCGCGTCAATGGTGGGAGCTCTACCTATGGGAGAAGAAGGAGGTAGAGGTTATGTGGGATGACCTCAAGATAGAGTTCCGAGTAGAATTCCTCTGTTCCATGATGAAGGCTGAGAAGAGGCTGGAGCTACTCTCCCTCCAGTAGGGGAGCATGTAAGTGACATGGTTGGGGATCAAGTTCAAGGATCTCGCCCTCTTTTCTTCAAACCTCTTTCTAGATGAGTAGTCTCGGTCGAGACATTTGGAGGAGGTACTTCGACCTTCTCTTCAGTATAATGTTACTCCCTTCACCTTACCGACATACTTGGAGGTCTAAAAGAAATATAAAGTGGTGGAGATGATGCACACGTTGGGAGGTGTATCGTGAGATGGAATCTAGTTGGGCTTGTTGAAGGGGAAGGCCTCTAGCATCAGGGCCCTCTAGGTTTCGTCAGTAGGGAGCAGGCCCTAGTAGTTCTAGTTCTGATCTCTCAGTCCTTTCCCTTTCCTTTCATTCACAGGAATAAGATGCTTCATCTGTGGAATCCATGGGAACCTTTGGAATCAGTGCCCAGACTGAGTACAGTACAATGGGGGTGGGCCAGTGCAGTACCGGCCCCAGCCATAGCAGTTTCCACCCAGGCCCTTTCAGCAGCAGCAGTAGGGACAGCGAGCACCCGCTTCTCCAAGGGCAGGCATCGCAGGAGGAGGCTGACCTCAGGGTGATCCTCAGGGACTTCGTCCAGGGCATGGCCAGGGAGGTGGCCGACAGCTGAGGTGTAAGGGAGCTAGGCGTGGGCTGTTACACGCCATGGAGGCAACAGCTCCAGTATGGCCGGAAGTTGTTCGAGGTATGATCAGCTTATTTAGTACTCATGCTTGTGACTTGTTCGATACAAGAGCTTCACACTCCTTTTTGCGCCCAGTATTGCCGGTGATATGGGTCTAGATGCTGAGAGACTTCCAGCTCCCCTGGTGTAGAGTGCACCAGTCGGAGGTTAGATCGACTAGTTTTATGTTTTTCGAGGGAGTAGACTGATGATAGGGCCACATTAGTAAATCAGGGATCTTCTACTACTGCAGATACATCCATACAATGCCATCCTCGGCATTGACTGGTAGTTCTATGTATGTATCGTTATTGACTACTTCCTATAGAGGATCATGTTTTCAGACTTGGGCGGCCGATGTGTGACTTTCATCGGCGATCGGGGTTACCAGGATGGTAACTGGTGGGTGGATCCCCTCTTTTCCTTGTTAGTTGAACTGTCAGTGGAGTCGGCGGATACTGAGATGGTGGAAGTTCTGGGGATCATCAATGAATTCATGGTTGTCTTCCCTAAAGAGGTGGCGACTCTACCCCCTTGACGTGATTTTGACTTTGGGATAGACTTGTAACCCGGTTCCTATTGGATTTTGATGGATCCCTATCGGATATCACCATTGGAATTGTGGGAGATACGGATTCAGATAGACGATCTGATGAAGATGGGTTTTGTTCGACCATGTGCATCACCCTGGGGTGCTCCTGTCTTGTTAGAAAATAAGGAATATGGTGGTCTGAGGATGTTCATAGACTATAGGTTACTAAATCAGGTGAAAATCAAGAATCACTACCCTCTTCCGAGGATAGACGGTCTCTTTAACCAGCTGAGGGGAGTAGGTTGGTTCTCTAAGATCGATCTACAGTCTGGATATCACCAGCTTAGTGTGAAGGAGGGAGACATCTCAAAGACTACCTTCAAATGTAGGTATGGACACTTTGAGTTTGTATTCAGGTCATTGTTTGTTACAAATGCACCATCTATGTTCATGGGACTCAGGAACTCCATCTTCTAGGAATACCTAGATTAGTCTGTAGTCATGTTTATTGATGACGTTCTGATCTACTCAATGTTAGATTCAGATCACGCTGAGCACCTGAGAATGGTTTTAGAGGCCCTCTAAAAGTACCAACTCTATGGGAAATTTTCCAAGTGCAAGTTCTGGATGTGAGAAGTGAACTTCCTTGGGAATGTGGTGTCCGATCATGGAAAATAGGTGGTTCCATCGAAGGTCGAGGCTGTTGTTTCTTGGGTATCACCCAACAACATGGAAGAGGTTTGTAGTTTCCTTGGACAGGCAAGTTTCTACCGGAGGTTCATTCCCAACTTCTCCTGAGTTGAAGCACCTTTGACAGCTTTTACCAAGAAGGACCAGGATTTTGTTTGGGATGGGCAGTGTGAGGCAGCCTTTAGCTATCTTAAAGAGAAGATGGTAAGTGCCCCAATGCTGAGGTTTCCAGAATAAGGGGCAGCGTATGTGGTGTTATGTGATGCTTTAGGACAAGGCCTCAGGTGTGTACGAATGTAACGACATGGAATGATCTCTTATGGGTCTAGATAGTTACGTCCCCATGAGCATAATTATTCCACCCACGATTTGGGGCTTGTAGTGGTTCTATTCACACTAAAGTTGTGGCGGCATTACCTCGTTGGAGAGCACTTTGTGGTCTTTATGGATCACCAAATATTGAAGTATATCTTCTCCCAGTGGCACCTAAACATATGGAAACAAAGGTGGATGGAGTTCCTTTAAGACTACGACTTTGAGATCTCCTACGCCTCAGGAAAAATTAATGTGGTGGATGATGCCTTGGGCAGGATGTCGCAGAAGGATGATGTTCGAGAGTCGGAAGATACTTGGAAGACGATGTAGGAGTTAGCTTACATGCAGCTAGATGTAAGGGAAGATGGTGGTAGAGGTTTTTTGTTTCAGATGACAGTGTAATCCTCTCTCTAATGGAAGGTGGAGGAGTCTCAGTGGGGAGACATAGAGAGGGAAGTAATGCGTGACCAGGTTAAACATGGCGATGCTCCGGAAGGGTGGAAGGAGGATGGTCAAAATTATATGCTTTTTAGAGGTAAGTTGTATTTTCAGGAGATGATGCACGAGAGAGTTCTTGGTGAGTTCCACAACTCACCCTTTGAGGTACACCTGGGAGCTTCCATAATGTACAGGGGCTTGAGAGGTCAGTTCTGGTGGCCCGGGGTGAAGCAAGCGGTGGCAGAGTTCGTATCAAAGTGCCTCATGTGTCAGCAGGTGAAGTCTGAACATAGCATCTCCAGGTGTCTGTTACAACCTTTAGATGTCCTTTAGTGGAAGTGGAATGACATTTCGAAGGGTTTCGTCATGGGACAACCCGGAGTTCAATGGGGTTGCCATGCTATCTGGGTAGTGGTGGACCGACTGACGAAATCGACCCACTTCCTAACAATCATGGAGTCAGGTATGCTAGATTCCCTAGCACAGAGATACGTGGATGAGGTGGTGTGGTAGCACAGAGTCCCGAGATCCATAGTATTGGATAGGGATGCATGGTTTACTTAATGAGTCTGGAGAGGATTTCAGCATGTTTTTGGCACCCAGCTACATCTTAGCACTGCTTTCACCCCTAAACAGATGGACAGACAGAGCACACCATCCAGACATTGGAGGATATTCTATGAGAATGTATTCTAGACTCTAGGGATCATGGGAATGACACATGCCTCTGGTGGAGTTTGCCTACACAAAATAGCTATCACTTTACCATTGGCATGGTTCCGTCTGAAGCATTGTACGGGAGGCTATGTTGCTCACCCGTGTGTTGGACAGAGGTCATAGAGGCAGGTGTTCTTGTCCTGGAGGTGGTGCAGAGCATGACGGAGAAGGTTACGCTTATATGGGAGTGGATGAAGGAAGCTCAGGATTGGAAAAAGTCATATGCCGATAATAGGATGAGACCCTTTGAAATTGTGGTCAAGGACCATGTGTTCTTGAAGGTATCCCCACAGCGTGGTCAATGGAGGTTCGATAGGGAAATTAAGCTTTCTCTCAGGTTTTCTAGACCATTCGACGTTTCGCAGTGGGATGGTGAAGTGTCTAATTAGCTAGAACTACCACCACCGCTACTGAGACTGCATAATGTCTTCCATGTGTCTCAGCTCTGACGATATCTATAGGATGATTCACACGTCCTCGACTGAGGAAATCCGGATATTGGGGACGATGTGACTTTTGTGGAAAAACCAGTGAGGATCGAGGATTGTGAGGAGAAGGTGATTCATGGATTGAACATTCCTTTGTTTCATGTGTTGTGGAGGCATGGTGGGCTCGAGGAAAGTACCTAGGAATGGGAGACAAAAATGTGCACCTAGTACCCAGAGCTATTTTGAGTTTGGTTCTATTTTTTTGTACTTGTTTGTGATGGAATTCATTACCTTGATAACTATGGAATGTGTGGTTTTCATTATTCTGTGGATGTGTATAAAGTGTCCAGACTATGGGGAGGCGAGGACCCGATCCCTCATCAAGACGCATTAGGGTGGATTAAATTAAACAAGTGCAGGTGAGTCAGTGCCACCCAAAGCCGATTATATCATGACATGAAGGAAGAAACTACCTAACACATATGACTGGATAGTTTGACCCTCATGTTTTTCTTATTTACTTGAGGGAGAGGTGTTAATAGATGTCGATGAGGTTCACTCCTGAGATGTATCTTTTGAGGTGGTTGTTCGGAACCCCTCTTTTCTTCGAGTCTAGTTTTGATTCTCTTGGGAGAGAATAGTATGAGAGGTATCTGATGTAATGGCCTAGACCCACTTGGTCCATTACTTTTCCAAAACACAGCTACATAGTGACAGTGGCACCTATAGGGTGACACCGTGAAGGTGGCACCATGGGGGTGGCACTGTGAAGGTGGTACCATGTCCTCACCAAGCGGTCTTCGTTCATTCCCAGTTCTCGACTTTTCCACTCACACAACATATATTTTGACGTAAATATGATTTAATTGCTCCTTTAAAAGACAATTAAATCCCATAAATAATATCTAAAGTCCCCCAAGAGTCGGGCAACCCTTAACTTACCAGAACATGTGGTTTTTCATCAGTGTCGCACCCTTCCATGTACCTTCCAGATCTTCCCCTATGATGTGTTTCCATATGGTTAAATAAAGTTGTTTAACACATATCTATTATGACCACCTCTCCAAGAGAATTGTTAAATGATAATAAATTACATCATGTGTAACCACCCAACAGCTTGGTGAAACCACGATCTGACATTATAGCCATTTAAAATTTTATATCCAATAACAATGAGATCTCATCTTTATATCACACTAGAAATTATTTCTTCTTCCTCTTGGCTGGTATCCTTTTCTTCGTTGTGCGTTTGGGGTTCCCCTTCCCGAGGCTAGTGATGCACCTATTCTGGAACCTTTCTGCTCACCCTTGGAGTCCCTGACCTTCCTCCCCTGCAAGTCACACATCCCCAGTTCTGGGCGTGTGGAGAAGAACTTCTATCCATGATCAACCAGGTAGGGATTTTTCCATCGTCTCTACTTACTGTGTATCATGTGGGGTGGGTATGCAAATGTTTCTTTGGAAATAGATGAAACCAAACCTCAACAAAGATAATAAATAGATAGTTAAAGAATGATGGTGTGCGTTTGAAAATTATGATGTACTCTTTTATAATAGCTATATGTTTTGAACTGTATGGGCTTATGCTCACTGAAAATAATTGTTGTTTGTGGTCTCTCCTTGTGCACTAATGAACCCTTGTCTTCTGTGATGATTAAGTTTCTGTAACATGGAAATTAGTTAATAACCTAAACTTAGTTGGATAAATGGATTCCTAGAGAACATCAATCCTTTTTTGGTCACCCTGGTTAACAAACAGAAAGAAGAACCTAATGAATGATGTGCATGAACCTCGAAGTTTCCCTACTATGTTTTGGTAGTATAGGTGTTGTTCTGCTTGATGCTTATGGGGTGATGTGGATGGGGATGGGATCCTCTATTGTGGCATGGTTATTGGTTATGCATGTGAAGCTGTGTGGGGATGTATCTCGAGGCTTGGTTTGGTTCTAGTAATTTGATGGATCTCAGGGATCTCTTTTTTGTTTTGAATTTACAAGAGAACCGGGTGTGAATGCTTAAATTGATGTTTGGGTGTTTATCTCTCTCTAGATTGTTGTTATGCTTGTTATTTTCACAGTAGTACAGAATTTACTTAAATGGGATCACATGAACATGAAAACAAGAATGGGATTAATGGGGAATTGTTTTCTAGGATGAGTGGTGACATGGTCTTGGTTTCGATGTTTCTTGTGAATGAATAGTAATGAGGGAGTTTGTGCTTAAGTTGGTTTTGGAACTCCTAGGTTGGGAAGAGTGCATATTATATATATTATATAATTGAATTTCTTATGTTTCTTATTCACGCCCCACCCAAGTTGAGCACCTCGTGCCGAACCCCCCCCCCCCCCATTTCATGGGGGAGGGTGTTTTTCCGAACACTTCTATGAGTGGTTGGTTATTAGATCCTTTTATGCTCCATTTCTAGAATAGCCCAAGACTTATTGGGTAGGTTGTGATGTCCTGAGATCCATTATATCCCATGATTCTACAGGCAGGGTAGTTGTGGTGGTTGCCCAGGAATGTGTGGGAATCATGTTTCACAAGTATCTTCAGGATGAGGCCCAGGTGTCTTTGGGAGTGGCAGTAGTTATCCTAGACCATGTGTTTGTGGGCGTGGTTACGCGTGGTTTTTGTGGACTAGGTGTTTGTGGCCGAGATGTGTGGTTGTAGCCTAGGTGTGTGCGGGCGGCGTGTGGCAGTGGGACTACGGTGATAATGGCAGGAGAGGTTTGATGCATACGATTTCTTCAATAACCAGTGGGGAACTAGCACGTGGTACCCAAACATCAATGTGTTATTACTATGATATTTCATGAATTGTGTTATTTTAGGAGCGTCACTTGGTGAGGTTTGGGTGGGTAGTTTCCCTTGATAGGTTTTTCAGTTATCTCTTTTCTCACGAGGCATTAGGATGCCTCCCCACTTGTGCATGAGAGTGTTTGGTTTTCCCTACTGAGTATACTTGTATGCTCACCCTAAGTATATAAAACTGTTTTCAGGTTTCCAGGGGGACTTCAGGGATCATGCAGGGTCGTACTACTTCAGTCGTTGGGACAGTTGTTGTTGCTATTTTTTTATTCTTTTGGTACTTCATTTTGGGGTTTTCTTTTACTTTTCTATCATTTATTTTTAGAACATGCATATGAGAATTATTTGTTTTGGCTTTACCTCTACTTCCACTATTGGTTTTTTTGGGATTTAAGATATTATCTCTCAATCATATTAAATAAAAAGGGTAATGCCTTCCATCTTGTGTATGAATCTATACCCTTGGAGCTAGTCGCCACTCAGGGACCTATTGATGGCGGGTCTCGGGGGTCATTATCTCTTATTAAACTTGAAGAAGGAAGGGTCTGGAAACCTGTTGTCCCTTCTCACATCTTGGTGAAGGCGGGTCGTGACACATATATATCATTTAACCATATTAAAATAATAACATAGTTATAATAATTATACTGAATTTTTATATTAATTATTGTAAAATCATAAACCACCCTCCAATTTTAACATTAAAAAAATGAAAGCATGAATCGTGTGTTATACAAACTACTACCCCCATGATGCTGTGTTTTTTTGGTTTTACATCAACACCATTGACTAATGTGCCTATTAGGGAATTTAATATATAATTTTATATTAGTGATATATTTTATATTCTGAAATTATAATCTATATTACATATTTTCCCCATTCATTTGAAAACAAAATCATCAACCATGTGTATGTGTGGCCCAATACCTCTATGGGACAATTGATTTCAATTTTTTATTTGATGACCAACTTACATTAATGGTAATGATAATAGATTTAATGAATAAATTTATTTTTATGATATAATTATCCTTATTTTAAGACATATTTTATTCTAATTAATGAAATCATCAGTGAACGATTATTATCAATTCAATACTATAATAAAAGGTATAAATAGGAAAATAATTAATCCATGTGAAATAATATTTTTATATTTATTAATTAATACCAAAATAATTTATAAATATTATATGTCACACTAATTTTTTTTTAAAAAGTCATTATTCTACTAGTTTAATTATATGAAAAATAAATCACCACATGCCATCAATTATCATTGCACGCTCGTTATTTTGTCAGTTGGACCTCCGACTTGAACAGTGCTTTGAAATTATATCATGTTTGGTGATGAAAATTGAATTTCAGTTATTATATGATATATTTATTTAAATAATTATTTTTTTGGATCAACAATGTAAACATCATTATATATCTCATTATATAATAAAACAACATTTTGTGATTTGAGAATTGTCGAAAAATATTCGTTGTCAATTTCAGCTTCTAGGATATTGAATAAATTAATCCATAAAGAAAATTTATAAATTATATATCATAATAACTCTTCCATTATAGTGAAATTAATGAACATTAAATTATTACCATTGGATGAATAATTGATATTGTTGCCTCTCCTATGAAACATATATGAAAGGAGAAAACTACAAACACTCGATATAGAAAAATAGCCATAATATAACTAATAAACCTATAGAAAATTATTATAATGTAAATGTATAAAAAATTTAGCTATGAATTTAGCTATTAAATAGTACATTAATATAGTTATTTTCTTTTAGGAGTAGTCTAAGAACATATGAGTAAGTAAGGTTAAAACGTAAGGGTTTCTTTGTCGTATGTTTGAATCCCTTAAAATTTATTTATATTATACACCATGTTTCCAAATCAATGGTGTAAATATTTTAATAATGACATTTTTATCAATATTATATTATATTATATTATATTATATGTTCTTTTAAATGTTATACCTCTTATATATTTCTTATTCTAGATTTATAAATATTTAAAATGCTTTTCATGACACAAATCTTTTTCTAAGGTTATAATCACTATCCTCTACTATAATTTTCAGGGATTATATATTATAAACTATTATGAAATTATAGTTTATTTATACATTAATTTTTGAGGAAATATTGATCCATGCCAATGTATTTTTCCCTGATGAATCCATCATTTAATTAAAATTATTTTTTGATAAGAATAATTCTCGTATCTTATAATATATTATTATTTAATAAAAATATTTTAATCTCCATAAATTTTATCCTTTACTTAGTGAAAAGTGAAATTATTTTTATCTCAATTGATCCTTTTTTACCCTTTATTCATTCTAAAACAATTGATTCATCATCCTTTTGATAATGTTGGTTTTCCAGAGGGTTATATCAAAAGGGTCAAATGGTTATACCATCCTTTAAAAAAAATTATCATCTACTACCCATTTTATTTTTATACCCTTTTTGTCATTATAGAGGATCTGTTATTAATTATTATATATAGAATTAATTATTTCAAAGTATTTTAGATTCTATTTTAGAAAACATTATGTCATTTTCATGTATCAATTAATAATGATTGTTTTTAAAATAAAAAGTTTTCAAATTATTTTCACATTCCCTTTTAAAATATTTATGTATTTTTCATGCTTCCACTATTTAATATTATTTTTAAAATTTAAATGTTTTCAAATTATTTTGACTATCACATTTTTAGAAAATTAATTCTTTTTAAGTATCTATTATTATTAATTGTTTTTAGGAAAATATTTTTCTTTATATCTTATCATTAAAAATTTAAAACATTATAAAAATTTTAATTTTTTATTAATAAATATTATATTTAAAATCAAATGTTATCAAATTATTTTCACTTTCACTTTTGGAAAATTTTATTTCCATTCATTTTTTAATTATAAAATATTATTTTCAAAAGTAATGGTTTTCAAACTATTTTTTCTTCCCCTGTATGAAAGAATATTTTTTTCAAGGATATTTTATATAGATTTTTTTATAACAAGGCTTAAAAAATGTATTATCTATCCCTTATACAAAATTTTATTCTAAAAATAATTTAAAATTTACCATTTATAACAATTTTTAAATAATTTTGCGAAAAAATTTATATTTTCCCTTCTAAAATTTCTACATTTTTTATCACTCATGAAGTTATATTTTTATCATACAATATAAGAAAAAAATTTATGAATACTTTAAGAAATGATACTTTTATATCCATTATTAATTCAGTCATGGTTATATCAAAACCTATTCTTTTTCAATGGGGTTAATAAAATATTTTTCTATTTGATTTTAAATGGAAGTAATCTATTTACATGGTGATGTGTGGGGACTTAGATAACCTATAATATCAATAGATTAATCTTATATATAATTATATTTCCAGGTGTGGAAATAATGAGTTTTTTCACACTAGTAAAGGCATGGTAGGTTTTCTCACATTATAGCCAAGGTTATAATAAGTCTTCACATAGGTGTATGAATAATGAGATCGATCACACAAGTGATATGATTCTTAAGGATGTTACTCATTTACAAGTTATTAAAAATTTTATTCTGAATTATCCTACTGTGTTTTATTTCCATGGAATTACATGGTTTCATTGTTATTACTTATTTGAAAAATATTTGACTCTTTTATGTCATGATCAAATGTTCTATTAATATTAAGAATTATTTTTAGCCATTAAATATTTTTTATTCCTTTTTAATGATATTTTTAGGATCATATGTTTCTTTAAAAACATTATGGTTATTATATTTGGTGTTATGATATTTTGTTATGATATTTATGTCTCCCTCATATTATCCTTCATTTTTAGATATGTTTTTTAGTTACTGATCATCTAACCTCACTAATTTATTATATTTCCCATCACCATGTTATGAAGATGATTATATCTTGTAAGATATCTTAAAAAGGGTGTATCGGTAAAAAAATGTGGAAAAAAATCACGTGTAATAAAATTTAATATTGGTGTATATAATTTCCAAGACATGAAACCTTTATATCGTTGCGTTGTGTGATTGTTTTTTATATATATTATTTAAATCCAGAGATTATCAAGTTATTTATGTTACGTTTATAATGGGTAGATTTAATGTATATCATAGTAAGGATTATTTATTTAAAATGATTATTTACATTAAATTTTTTATTAAGTTTATATAACTATAGAAAAAACAATTGAGATTAGAAATAATATTGGATGATATATTAAAATATTGGTAATATCTTGAGTATATTGTTTTCCTTATAAATTAATCCCTTCCTTGATACTATTAGTGTATGTTGGATTAGAAACTAATGTACCGTGGACTAATAACCCAAAAAATAGAGGATTGTATATTGGTTCGATCATCCCTCAGTTCATGAAAAAGAGGCCTAACTATACACTCGGTAAACTCATGATTGGGTCGGTTTGACCACCTACTTGATCAATGATATGAAATGTTATCATGGATGATTAAAAAAACATTATTGATTGTAAAATATAATATAAATATGTTGATAATTATATTTTCTATTTATTTAATAGATAAAAATATTTAACTCGCAAATTATGAAAAAACCCTTCGTATTTTGGAAATCATTGAAAATGTTTCACTGCCAATTCCAACATCAGAATAATGAATAATGTAATAATGAATGGAAATTTATACATGGTAAATCATTATAATTCATATATTATAGTAGCATTATTGAAATATTAAGGATGAACCTCAAAAGAAGAATGAATATCAATACCACTACTACTAAACTTATATAATCAAACAAAACTATAAATACCTGGTGAGGGAAAATAGGAAAAACTAACTAATATACAAGTTGACAATGAATATATTGGGAAATTAAATATTTTTGATTTTATGATAATAATTCCTAAATACATATATTAATATATTTCTATTTCATACAAGAGGATAGTTGAATCTAACTAAACAAAGAAACTAGGTCAGGGTTTCTTCCTCTCAAATTTGAATCCCTTAACAGATTTCTATGCTATAGACCATGTTTCCTTTTCAATTTTTTAAATATTTCACTAATGAAATTTTGTATCAAAATTATCTTATATATGATGATATTAAATTTAATACATAAATTTAAAACTCTCATTAGTTTTTTATTCAATTGATACAAAGGATGTAATGGGTTTTTGTGATTCAAATCATTTTCTTGGGTCATAATCACACATTGTTTACAATAATATTTAAATATTAATATATTGTGCTATATAAAGATGTTATGTTTAATTAAATAATTATTTTCTGGGAAATTCATGATCCAACACAAATTTATTCTTCCTTAACGATTATAAAATTTAATTAAAATGAATTTTTGTCAAGAATAATTTGTATTTATTTTAAAGGATATTTCATCAATGTCGATGATTTTATATACCATCAATTTTCACATTTTCCTAGTGTAAACTCATATTTTTTATTATCATAAATTCTCATTTTATTATACTTTATTTATTTAAAAGAAATATTAATCATCCATATAATGATGAGGGTGTTCAAAAAGGTTATTTTAAAATATTGAAATGCATTTTCTGAAATGTCAATATAAATGGTTCTATCATCCACTCCAAAATTTCATTGGATAAATTATTTACTTTTTCAAGGTTCCCTTTATTAATGATTATTTTTAAAATTAAATTTTTAAATTTATTTCACATTAACATTTTGAAAATTTGAGTCTTTTTTAGGATTCCATAATTAATAATTCTTTTTCAATGCAAATTTTTTCTGATTATTTTCTCATTCCCTTTCGAAAACGTTATATCTTTTTGAAGTGTCCATTATTAAAGATTATTTTAAAAATTAAATGTTTTAAAAGAAATTTTTCATTCACTTTTTGAATATTTTTCATGTTTTAATTACTAATTATTCTTATTCAAAGTAAAAGTTTTAATTGTATTTTTAATTTCAATTTTTGAAAAATTATTTATTTTTGATGATTTTTATTATTAAATATTGTTTCCAAAAGAATAATTTTTCAATATTTTATAGAATATACTTTTTCAAACCTAATTTATTTTTCAAGATATTTAACATGTATAGTGTTATAATAATATTTCCAAAATTTATTCTCTCAACCCTCTCCAAAAAATTCTTTAAAATTAATTTACTCATTATCATTTATAACATTATTTAAATGATTTCTCTAAAACATTTGTATTTTAAATTATTTTTCCCCTACATGGTTTTTCTATCATTAAGTTATATTCTGATCAACCTTTATGTGTTTTTATTTTATGATTAATTTGGTTATTTATTTTGTTATATCCATGTTTATTTAAGTCAATGTTATGTGAGAACCCAGTATTTTTCCATGGGTTTATTAAGATATGATTATGATTCAATTTATGTGGAGAAAATATGTACAGATGAGGATATGAATGGTCCATTATCTACCTCAAATTCATTATTTAATGATTATATAACTTATACTTATTAGGAATATACATAATGAGTTTCTCACATTGGTTTCGGCATGGTGGGTTTTCTCACATATCAATTGTGAACAAAATGAATATATTAAAATAAGTATGTTTGTAATGAGTTTTTTACATTGGATTTCCGATACTTATGGTTGTTCTACACATTCAAGTTCATTATCATGTTATTCCAAATTTTAATCGAGAATGGTTTTCCATAAAATTCCTAGTTTTATTGATTATTCCTTATTTTTAATACATTACGTTCTATAATGACTTGGTCAAACATTATATGACTATTGAGTTGTTTTTTGAAAAATTTTATATATTTTACGAAAAGTGATATTTTTATTATATTTTTTTCATTAACATGTTTTATGATTAACATCTATGGTGCTATAATCTTTTACGATGATATTGTGTCACTCTAATGTTATCATTCATGATATTATATTTTTTTCTCCCTTACTGAGTGTCTGTTCTCACCCATTTATTATATATCAAATCCCTATTTTATGAAGGTGTTTACATCATGATAGATATCTATAAAATTTACTAGATGAGAATGTATATAGATATTAGTTTTCAGGTGTTATGGAATAATTTCTTTATATATATAACATCCAAGACACTAAACCATTCGGTCATTGGGTTATGGGACTATTGTGAGATGAATTATTTAAATCATATGATTATTGTACTATTTATATTATGTTTTTCATGGGTTCCTTCTATTATGATATCTTGTTATGTTATTTAAGTATTTCTCTTATTGTACATCATGTTGACAATTTAACTCTATGATATTTTTTCCCCTACTAAGTGTATGAGCACACCACATTATTATGTTTTTATTCCCATTGATATGAAGATGATTATATCAATTAATACATTTATGAAAGGGTCTATATGAGAAATATTATTGATTAATATTCACAATTATAGTAAACTATATTTTTTTAACTATCTCTGTTAATGTAAACATTTTAGTCCTTTGGTTTATAACTATTTTTTTGATGTAACAATTAAAACATTGTATCAATGTATTATTTATGTATATTTATCTTAGTAATCCTTATCTTTGTCATATGTACTTTTAAATAATGTTCTTATCCTAAAATGTTATTCTATAACAAGATGTAAACATTTCTATTGAAGGTTTCAAAATTATCCCAAACCATGCATTACATATGTGATCACCACCAGGAAACATAAAACTGCAACACAATTTCTTATAATTGTTCTCCAAATGTGAACCATCCCAAACACATAAAGCACTTCAAAAACCATCCAAATGGACCCCAAAAGTGTTGTAATAAAATTTATCTAAGTTAAAGTTCATATATACCCAAATGTGACATTGATGTGTGAAAATTTTCCCAATAATTTCACTATATACGTTAATAAGTCAATTTAATGAATTTTGACTGTTGAAAAACTATGGCCACTCATCCCTCATTATTGATTCATGGTCCCAATTCTCATTATAATCCATTATAAATTTTCAATGAACATAGAATAATGGAATGTGATTCCCCTCTAATATTTTTTCATGAAAATAAACAACAAAAAGAGGCTACCCATTAATAGATAAATCCATTTCAGAATCAAGCTCCACCAAACCCATAATATGATATATGGTTCGATGATATTTCTTGTCATGATAAACAAGGAATAAATTATTAATTTAATTAAAATGAGATGGTAAATAAAAATGATATACCACCATCTGAATATTCTCAATGATTTCAAATGGACCGATTTATCTTGGATCCAACATTCATTACATTAATAATCATAGATTTCCCAACCAAAGTTACACATTAATGATGACACGGTCACTAAATATGAACTCCAAAGGTCAATGTCGATGATCCACATAAGATTTTATATTTAATATGAGTTGTAACTATAAGGTCCCATCCTTAAACCTTACTTAATCTTGAGTTATTACAAGATTACACATTGATGATCTTTTCAGGTTTAGAGTTTTAGAGAATTAGATCATAAAACATACATTACATTCCACATTTAAACAATGTGGTTACATAAAAATTAGTATTCATTTTTTTCCCATCAACGGTAACATATTTAAAAATAAATCCTGGATTCTTTCTTGACACTTCCTTGACACTATCATTATATCATGTACCTTTCCCTTGACCTATGAAAAACATTTCAAAAACATGGGATGAGCATAAAAAGCTTAGTAAGGGTTATAAAAAAATCTGGAAAGGAAACATGAGTTCATATATACATATGAATGAAATAATACTTTACCTAGAAAACATAGGCACTTTAACATACCTCATCAAATCATGAATAAATCATATAAATCATAAGACATAAAAGGTAACATGAGGCATTCATAACATTCTTACGTAGGGAGTAACCCTCTTGGTTATGTTTAGAATACCCACCATAGTATATTCCTTAAATATCTTCGAAGAAACCTTAATGTTTCACTCCTTCGCATTACCCAATGCATTGGAGACCTATATCGGGCTCACCCACCCTTAGTTGATCACGGATCCACTTGTCTTTATAATAATGCCCAAGAACCTCAACATAATCGTATCACATAAAACATGCATAAGGGAAAAATAACATTTCCACCTTTCAATCACAAGATATCAATACAACACATTGATATAAAAACATTATGAAAACCATTTTCAATACCAAAATAAAAGAAAAGTAAAACATGGTTTTTATTTTTCTTTTAAAAAAAGGTATGGCTTGTAGAGGAAGCCGAAATTCAAATAATGGTCACGGCGGTAGAGAAGTCGTTGTCGCCGCATACGTATGACAAAAAACATTCCCTTTTGTCGTTTAGTAAAATTCTTCGTATAAAGAAAGAATCCTTTTGGATAAATGTAAAAGTCAAAGGGGTTTATACAACATATAAAAGAAGGTTGTGTATAAAATAAAATATGACTCAATGAAAGGAGATTGAGACGAAGTCCCATACAAAGACAGTATCCTTGGTTTAAGGATAAATCAATTACATAATTATGTGTGACAAAAAAATAAACCAAATATAAGTGGATATTAAGTGTAAAATAATCAAAGGTCATTCACACATATTCAAAGGATGACATATTCAATAACTACATGTTGAACCCAAAGAAATCGAAATTTGGTTAAGAAGTTCCCTTGACAGCCTAACGACGTCACATCAAAATGAGTTGATGAGAGATAAAAAGTGTATGTCATCACTTGGACATAAAATTTACATCAATAAGGATATATGAGGACATATCCCAACATAACAATATGTAAATTAAAAGACCCAAAAAAATAAGTCTTTTAAAAAGAGTAGGGTGAAAGGTTCCCTTAAGGACTTGAGTATCTTTCAAAACATACACCCCATGAAAGAAGGATAATAAATCATTGATGTAAATACTCATAAACGAAATTATATTACACAAAGAGTATAATAATGGGAAGTACATACACCACTCAAAGTAAATTGTGGAAAATGTATCATATATCTCACGGGAATAAAAGTGAGATGAAAAATCCCTTACGAAAACTCGGCAGCCTAACGGCGCCACAAAAAACTTACAAAAATGGATGGATGAGATCAAATAGGGTATCTAATCATATTAACATAAAGTTTATAGAAAGAGGAATATAAAAGAACATCCCCCAACATAAAAAAGAGGATCTTAAAAGAAGTTACATAAAGGAGAGTACTTAAAAAGAAAGATAGAGGTTAGATCTCTTACGAAAATTCGGCAGCCTAACGGCGCCACTCAAAACTTCCAAAATGGATTGATGAGAGAGAATAGGGTCTCTCATCACATGAACATAAAAATTAAAGTATGATTAATATAAAATAACATCCCAATAACAAGAAAGATGAGCTTTAAAAGGATTGACATAAAAGAGTGTACTTAAAAAGAAAGAGAGGAGTAGGATCCCTTACCTCAATTCCAACTTGTCTTGTTCGTTTCTTTATATTCCTAAATAATAAACATTGGTCAATTAATAATTGCCTAATTACCTCCTTTAGAGATTATTATTCAGTTCATATCACATATTATAATGTTATAATAATTGTTTAATAATGTTAGTTCATATCAGACGTTTTTGCCGATGTTTGGTACATGAGTCAAAAATGAACTTGTTTGAAAAAAGATTGCCCATGTAGTTATAAGTAAATAATTTCCAGAATAGTATTAATGATTAAAATATAATATATATCCAGTAAATATTAATTTTAAACTATTCCATATCATTTGGAGATAAAAAACGAAAAGCACCGTTCATGGAGACGGTAGGCCGTACGTACGCATGAACGCTACATTCATTTTTTGTCATATTAATGGAATTAAAACAAAATGAGATATATATATATATATATATATGTTATAATTCCCGAATGATATCCATAATTTAGATGTAATATATTACATATATATCTATTATATATATGTACTTATAATATTACATAACATTTTGAGATAAGAAATGAAATGTACTATTCATGGAGACGGTAAGCCGTACGTACGCATGAACGCTACTTCCATTTCTATTTCATATTTAATATAATTAAAACATAATGATACATAATATTATTTCAATTCCAGTATGTTATCATATATAATATCATTAAATATATCCTTTATACATACCACATATGGTATTAGCGAATCAAATTAGTTTGAGGGGGCGGTAGTCCGCACTTCCTTAAATGAAGATATCACATTTACCCATAATGGAAACCATAAAGGTATGCCATAAATGAAAAATAAATATGCTTAAGTAAAACATAATAATATTATATATCATATATAAATATAGTGTCATCTTAATGGACACCTTTGAAGGTGTTAGAATAATGTTGAACAATCATCATTTCGTGAGGTAGAAATTCTCCATCCACAGAAACAGTATGTTCTTTAACCATTAGATGTAGGTATGTGTAAGTGTATCTAAAATCCTTCTTATAAAAATACTCTAGTATATTTAAGATACTGTATTTGTTACAAAATAAAAGAATAAAAAGAGTTTAGGGGGTTGGAGAAGCAAAATAAAACAAAGGGACACAAGTGAAGACATTACCTTAAAATCGGGTAACTCTCTTTGGTTTGAGCTGAAAGTCTTCCTTCGGAAGTCTTCGTCCCAAAGTGAGGCTTCAAGGAGTTATAGAGGGGTTTGTAGAGACAAAATGGGCAGAGTTTGGCCGAGCCAAAGGCTTTGGAAGTGTGGGTAAGAGGGTAGAGGTGGGGGCCTTTTAGAAGAGGAGAGGAGGGGCACTCTTGGAAAGGTATAAAATGTAACTTTATTTTCAAATGAGTTTCAGATTTTAATGGTCCTACATTGATTTGTTTCTAGGATAAGGTGATAAGGGTTCGCAATACACCCATCCAATAGGTTTTGGACATGTTTAGGTCTTATATTTTACATTATCTTTCCATTTTATTTAAATCCTTTATTAATGAGGTAATCGCTGCATCATCATGATGTCATAAATAATTTAATAAATTCAATGTCTAAAAATATAAAAAAATATTATGATGTAGGAAATCTTTTTATCTTTATAATGAATATTTATAGTCAAAAATATCATTTATTTAGAGAAATATAAAAATATTTTAATTAGGGGATACATTCTTTGTTACATTTAACATTCTTTAAAAATAAAAAGATAAAAAGTCACTTTCTCACAAAAGTGATTCCATGGGGCCCCCAAGATTTGTACAAGGAATCCCATGGTCGGCCATGAGACAACCAGTAGCCTTAGGACACATTTTGTGGTCATTTTATATTATTATGATTTTATTTTATTATCTTTAACTACCTGATTACTCATTAATCAAGATAATTAATGATATTTACCGTCGTTACTATTCATAATGTCCAATAACAAAACATTCTTAATTACATAATTTGGACCTTCTGATTCCAAATATGTAATCAATTTTACCAAATTCCAAACACATAAATTTCAATAATTAATTTAAAAAAAAAACTTCCCGTTGTGAAAACAATTAGCGGGTTTTTTAGAAACAATATTTATGAAAAGTTTTGCACATGTTTATGCCTAATTCCAAAGTGAAATTAATCCCAATGAACATCATTTAATTACATGTTAAAAATATATTCTAATTATACTTTAAATCAAATTAAAAAGATAATATAACCATATAAATAAATTATATGAAAATGCAGTTTTGATGTAAAATACAGTATTTTTCACTATTCATTGAAAAATGAATATTGTCAGAAAAATACCAAAAATTAACCGAAGCTAAATTTCAATGTCCCAATCATAAATAATATGTTTATTTTTAAAAATAGTTCTTATAAAATTGTCAAAATTTTGATTTAAAAAAATTGTTTTCCATCAAAAGGTAGTAAAACAATCTTTTAAAAATACTAGTGTATTCAGTGCTTAAGATGGGATTCATTTGTATTTGAAGCCTCTAAAATTTATTGGATAAAAGTAAAAACATTTAACAAACATATATAATCATATTTTAGTTATTTCTATTCATTCCTTTCAATACAACGTCTAGGCATTAACTACCATTTAAAATAATATTATTTTATTATTAGAGTGCAACGTAAGATCTCAAAGGAACCTGTTGTTGCATATTGGGTTAGCCATCGAGCATAGTGTTCACTTTAAATTAATATTGACATTTTATTCACAAATAGGGATAAATATAAAAATCTCATATTCTTTATTTACCTGGGGTGTTACATCCTTCCCCCCTTTTGGGAATTGTGTCCTCGCAACTTTAAAATTGAGCTTGGAAACATCCTTGAACGTCCCACATCGGAACAAGAGTCGGCAAAACAATCACTTTAAAATAAAGAAAGATAAGTACAAAGGTCACCCGATTTAACCCATACTAGGATTCCATGTAGAAAAATATGGACATGGAGGAGAAAACATAGGGTCATGTTATGATGGAGAGTGATAGAAAACATGTTTAGGAGAAATTTTACCAAAAGAAAATCATAAACTTGTGATGGGTTAAACGGTATTCGATTCCCCAGTAGGAAAATTTAATTGACAACATTTTTGTTTTAAGATACTTTTTATTGGGGAATTTATTCTTAAGGAAACAGAATCACTTATCATGTTGACTTTCAACTTTTTTTAGATTCCATACACAAACTCATATTTTCTCCAAAAGACGATTATTTAGGAAGACGTGTTCATATTAAGAGTACTATAATCAATTTCTAGAGAATCACCTAATCCACAATAGATAACTATATACTTCCCATGTCTTTATACTCTAACAAAAACCAAAACGAAAAAGGTTAGTACAAGATCAGATAATCCAGAAAAAGATAACCCTTTATAAAAAGAAAATCTATTCTTAATCTCCAAAATTTGTCCAACAAAACCCAAAGTTCAACGAGGACCATTCGATAAACAATTTTTCCATAAAAATTCTTCAAACTAAACCAAACTAAGATTGAAACCCAAATATATGATGGATTTAGTCACATAATCTTCCAAGTTAAATCGTAACATTTATCTCCAAACAACATCAGTTCTTCTTAATGTCTCGTATTGAAAAGTAATTAACCTAATCACATATCCTCAATGATAGGTTAATAAATTTCCATAGATAAGACAAAATCAACTTACTCTTAATTCATAAAATCATCTAACTAAAAATAATCAGTCAAACTAACCAAGGACTTCACGTAGTCCAGTGGTAGGCGATAAATACCTGTCGCACTTTGGTTGTGGGTTCGATTCCCGCAGCATTGTCCAATGCGATGGGTTATCACATGGTCTGCGTGTTGTCCTTTTTCTAAAACAATATAATTCTCAAATCATTCCCAAAAAGAGATAAAATCATCAAAAATATCCATAACATAATTTAACCAAAATTTAATCTCATGTATTTCACTTCCATCATAACATATACTAACCCATAATTACATCAAAAGTAAGGATAATATAAACCTAAAGGGTTCTTTATAACTATGTCCACAAAAGAAAAGATAACTATTCCTTGAATAAAATTTTCATATATTAAAAATCAGGGTTACACATACTATAAAAAACTTCTAATGTAACCCCATTATCAAAATAGACTTAATACTCTTAAGAATTTCACCATAACTCTTGAAGCCCTTATATGTTGACTTCTTACTCATTCAACATTCTTCATGATCCATTAACCATTCCTTTCCAACTTATTCTAAAATAATTCTTTCCTACAAACAAAATCATGAATCATATCCTAAGATTCCAAAATAGGAAAACAATAGTTATGAAATAATCCATACCTTTGATTGGTCATTTTCAGTTTCTTCATCCTTAATTGGAATGGCATTAGGTATTGGTAAACGAACATTTCTACGATATTGGTGATCCCATTCACGAAACTTCTTCATAGGACATGTGTTTGCATAGTGACTAAGAACACCACATTTAAAACATTCAATTGATCCCTCAGAAAGAACTTCTTTCCCTTTCCTCGACTCAACTGGATGCTTCCTTTTTCCATGGCAGGTTCTTGCTTTATGACCTTCATTTCCACATCTATATCATATTTATGTCCCTTTGAAACATTTTCCTGGGTGTTTCTTTCCACATCTTTGACACATAGGTTTTTGAACATAATTACGTTTATGATTATTACCTGTACATCCGTAGGGATTTTTTTCTCGCATATATGATGCCTTAGAGAAATCACCAAGGTTTAGGTGGCCAATCATGACTCCAAATAGTTGATTGAGGATAATCACAAGAGTTCTCATTGCAGCTCCCATATCATTCAGTTGCTTGCTCAAAAAACTGTCATATTTTCCTTCATATCCACTATTACTTTGGTGCCTGCTAGATCTAGCCATTTACTAAAACCAAAAAGGTCAGTGTGGGTATATCAACAAAACCATCATTTACTAATGAGGAAGACAAACACTAAGATATACTTACTCATTCACTTTAGCTAAAACTTGGACTCTTTCTGAATTCCTAACCATTATAGTAATGTCACTTGTGCTTAAAGAATACCCTAACCTCTAATGTTATCTAAACCGACCTCTGATACCAACTATAAGGCCCCAGGCTTAAACCTTACTTAATCTTGAGTTATTACAAGATTACACATTGAGGATCTTTTCTGGTTTATAGTTTTAGAGAATTAGATCATAAAACATACATTACATTCCCCATTTAAAAAAAATGGTTACATAAAAGATAGTATTCATTTTTTTCCCATCAATGAAAACATATTTAGAAATAAATCTTGTATTCTTTCTTGACACTTCCTTGACACTATCATCATATCATGTACCTTTCCCTTGACCTGTGAAAATCATTTCAAAAACTTGGGATGAGCATAAAAATCTCAGTAAGGGTTATAAAAAAATATGGAAAGGAAACATGAGTTCATATATACATAAGAATGAAATCATACATTACCCATAAAACATAGGCACTTTAACATACCTCATCAAATCATGAATAAATCATAGAAATCATAAGACATAAAAGGTAACTTGAGGTATTCATAACATTCTTACATAGGTAGTAACCCTCTTGGTTGCGTTTGGAATACCCACCACAATATATTCCCTAAATCTATTCGCAGAAACCTTAACGTTTCACTCCTTCTCATTACCCAATGCATTGAAGAGCTATATCGGGCTCACCCGCCCTTAGTTTATCACGGAACCACCCGTCTTCATAATAATTTCCAAGAACCTAAACATAATCGTATCACATAAAACTTGCATAAAGGAAACATAACATTTCCACTTTTCAATCACAAGATATCAATACAACACATTTATATAAAAACATTATGAAAACCATTTTCAATACCAAAATAAAAGAAAAGTAAAACATGGTTTTTATTTTTCTTTTAAAAAAGGTATGTCTTGTAGAGGAAGCCAATATTCAAATAATGGTCATGGCGGCGGAGAAGTCGTTGTCGCCGCATACATATGACAAAAAACATTCCCTTTTGTCATTTAGTAAAATTCATAATATAAAGAAAGATTCCTTTTGGATAAACGTAAAAGTCAAAGGGTTTTATACACCGTATAAAAGAAGGTTGTGTATAAAATAAAATATGCCTCAATGAAAGGAGATTGAGACGAAGTCCCATAAAAAGATGATATCCTTGGTTTAAGGATAAATAAATTACATAATTATGTGTGACAAATGAATACACCAAATATAAGTGGATATTAAGTGTAAAATAATCAAAGGTCATTCACACATATTCAAAGGATGACATATCAAATAACTACATGTTGAACCCAAAGAAATCGAAATTGGGTTAAGATATTCCCTTGACAGCCTAACAGCGTCACATCAAAATGAGTTGATGAGAGATAAAAAGTGTATCTCATCACTTGGACATAAAATTTACATCAATAAGGATATATGAGGACATATCCCAACATAACAATATGTAAATTAAAAGACCCAAAAAAGAAGTCTTTTAAAAAGAGGAGGGAGAAAGTTCCCTTACCGACTTGGGTATCTTTCAAAACATACACCCCATGAAAGAAGGACAATACATCATTTATGTAAATACTCATAAACAAAAGTATATTACACAAATAGTAGAATAATGGGCAGTACATAAACCACTCAAAAGAAATTTTGGCAAATGTAGCATAAATCTCACTGTAATAAAAGTGAGATGAAAAATCCCTTACGAAAACTCAGCAGCCTAACGGCGCCACATAAAACTTACAAAAATGGATTGATGAGATCAAATAGGGTATCTCATCATATAAACATAAAGTTTATAAAAATTGTAATATAAAATAACATCCCCCAACATAACAAAGAGAAGCTTAAAAGAAGTGACATAAAGGAGAGTACTTAAAAAGAATGAGAGATGTTAGATCTCTTACGAAAATTCGGCAGCCTAACGGGGCCACTCAAAACATCCAAAATGGATTGATGAGAGAGAATAGGGTCTCTCATCACATGAACATAAAAATTACAGTAAGATTAATATAAAAGAACATCCCAATAACAAGAAAGATGAGCTTTAAAAGGAATGACATAAAAGAGTGTACTTAAAAAGAAAGAGAGGAGTATGATCCCTTACCTCAAGTCCAACTTGTCTTGTTCGTTTCTTTATATTCATGAATAATAAACTTTGGTCAATTAATAATTGACTAAGTACCTCCTTTATAGATTATTATTCAGTTCATATCATATATTATAATGTTATAATAATTGTTTAATAATGTAAGTTCATATCAGATGCTTTGGCTGATGTTTGGTACATGAGTCAAAAATGATCTTGTTTGAAAAAAGATTGCCCATGTAGTTATAAGTAAATAATTTCCATAATAGTATTAATGATTAAAATATAATATAAATCCAGTAAATATTCATTTTATACTATTCCATATCATTTGGAGATAAAAAACAAAAAGCACCGTTCATGGAGACGGTAGGCCGTACGTACGCATGAATGCTACTTTCATTTTTTGTCTTATTAATGGAATTAAAAAAAATGAGAGATATATATATATATGTTATAATTCCAGAATGATATCCATAATTTAGATGTAATATATTACATATATATCCATTATATATATGTACTTATAATATTACATAACATTTTGAGATAAGAAATGAAATGTATCGTTCATGGAGACGGTAAGCCGTACGTACGCATGAACGCTACTTCCATTTCTATTTCATATTTAATGGAATTAAAACATAATGTTACATAATATTATTTTAATTCCAGTATAGTATCATATATAATATAATTAAATATATCCTTCATACGTACCATATATGGTATTAACGAATCAAATCACTTTGAGGGGGCAGTAGTCCGCACTTCCTTAAATGAAGATATCACGTTTACCCATAATGGAAACCATAAAGGTATGCCATAAATGAAAAATACATAAGCTTAAGTAAAACATAAAAATATTATATATCATATATAAATATATTGTCATCTTAATGGCCACCTTTTAAGGTGTTAGAATAATGTTGAACAGTCATCGTTTCGTGATGCAGAAATTCGCCATCCACAGAAACAATATGTTCTTTAACCATTAGATGTAGGTGTGTGTAATTGTAGCTCAAATACTTCTTTTAAAAACACTCTAGTATATTGAAGATACTGGATTTGTTACAAAATAAATGAATAAAAAGAGTTTAGGGAGTTGGAGAAGCAAAATAAAACAAAAGGACACCAGTGAAGACATTACCTTAAAATCGGGTAACTCCCATTGGTTTGAGCTCAAAGGATTCCTTGGGAATACTTCTTCCCAAATTGAGGCTTCAAGGAGTTAGAGAGGGATGTTGAGAGACAAAATGGGCAGAGGTTGGCCGAGCCAAAGGCTTTGGAAGTGTGGGTAAGGAGGTAGAGGTGGGGGCCTTTTATAAGAAGAGAGGAGGGGCACTCTTGGAAAGGTATGAAATGTAACTTTATTTTCAAATTAGTATCGGATTTTAATGGTCCCACATTGATGTTTTTCTAGAATAAAGTGATAAGGGTTCGATACCAACCCATACAATAGGTTTTGGACATGTGTAGGTCTTATATTTTACATTATCATTCCATTTTATTTAAATCCTTTATTAATGAGGTAATCGCTGCATCATCATGATGTCAGAAATAATTTAATAAATTTAATGTCTAAAAATTATAAAAAAATATCATGATATAGGAAATATTTTTAGATTTATAATGAATATTTATAATCCAAAATATCATTTATTTATTCAAAAATAAAAATATTTTACTTAGGTGATACATTCTTTGTTACATTTAACATTCTTTAAAAATAAAAAGATAAAAAGTCACTTTCTCAAAAAAGTGATTCCATGGGGCCCCCAAGTTTGTCACAAAGAATCCCATGGTTGGCCATGAGACAACCAGTAGCCTTAGGACACATTTTGTGGTCATTTGTATTATTATGATATTATTTTATTAACTTTAACTACCTGATTACTCATTAATCAAGATAATTAAAGATAATTTCCGTAGTTAATATTCATAATGTCCAAAAACAAGAGTCTTAATTACATAATTTGGAACTTATGATTCCAAATATTTTATCCATTTTACCAAATTACAAACACATAAATTTCAATAGTTAATTTAAAAAAAACTTCTCGTTGTCAAAACAATTATCGGGTTTTTTAGAAACAATATTTATGAAAAGTTTGGCACCTCTTTTTACCTAATTCCAAATTTAAATTAATCCCAATGACCATAATTGAATTACATGGTAAAAATATATTCTAATTACACTTTAAAAAAAAATTAAAAAGATAATATAACCATATAATTAAATTATATTAAAACTCCGTTTTGATGTAAAATCCACTATTTTTCACTATTCATTGAAAAATGAACATTGTCAGAAAAATACCAAAAATTAACCCAAGGTAAATTTTAATATCCCAATCATAAATAATATGTTTATTTTTAAAAATAGATCATATAAAATTGTCAAAATTTTGATTTAAAAAAATGGTTTTCCATCAAAAGGTAGTAAAACAGTCTTTTAAACATACTAGTGTATTCAATGCTTAAGATGTGATTCATTTGTATTTTAAGCCTCTAAAATTTATTGGATAAAAGTAAAAACATTTAACAAACATATATAATCATATTTTAGTTATTTCTATTCATTCCTGTCAATACAACGGCTAGGCGTTAACTACCATTTAAAATAATATTATTTTATTATTAGAGTGCAATGTAATATTTCAATGGAACTTGTTGTTGCGTATTGGGTAAGCCATCGAGAATAGCGTTCCCTTTAAATTAATATTGAAATTTTATTCACAAATAGGGATAAATATAAAAATGTCATATTCTTTATTTACCTGGGGTGTTACAGTAACCATCCTTATACATTAAGTACTAGAACATTTTTTATGTCTTATGATTGATACTTGTCACTATCAAGGATGTTTCATCCACCACAACCACCAATTAGTTGATTTGAAATGTTTTATATATAAATATTTCAAGGGTTCCATTTGGATTAATTATTTTTTAACTGTAATAAAATATAAAATCATGAATCCCCAAATAGTAGTCCAAATATCAAATAATTTCTTAGATGCAAGAATAAATAATATCCTCCTAAATCTAAAAATCTCACACCATCTATCCATCCTTTTGGGACTAATAAGTTATGATCATCCTAAACTCAGGTCCCATAAACTATGGGAGAACCTTCTAGAATAGGGAAGTAAAATAAGGACCTATTCCAAATATAATGGCTTATAAAACTCTGTGTGACATTATAAATACATGAACATATAACTTTTTAAACTCTTTAGCTCTGGTGGGGTCTTAATTAGAATTATGTGAGTAAACATGGTGAGTAGTTCATTGAAAACACACATATAATTCATCTATTAGGTATTATATGGTAGTATACTAAAAATATGTATTATAAATTCATCCCATTTACACATTTTAATAGAGATATGTTGATGTAACCTAATCGGTCATTGGTGTTCTATCATGATTTTTTGATAAGTATAGAAATGAGACATAGTTTTGGCTATATCTCATCTCAAACTAGACCACCTAAACCAATAAATCACATTATAGTACATATTTTTAGTACCAATATGGATAACAAGGTAAGAGTAATTTCGTGCCTCTAACATGGTAATTCCTACTAAATTTTTAACTACCCACCAATTCCTAAAAAAATAACACCATTTGGGGAGGCAGAAAACACATAGATTGTCTACCCATTATTTATAGAATCCCTTATTCTTTGGAATTCATTTTCTTATATATTCTCTTAGGAAACCAACTCATGGAGAGATGGTGTCTACAAATATCTTTCCCAAAAAAAAATAATTCCTTTTACTTATGAATCCAAGTGACCTTTAAGAATTATAATCATAAGAATCCACTCCTCATTGTATTCTTCAATAGAATAATAAAGAGACACTGTAATGAGATAATATAGATGAAAATTATCATTTCATGATGTATAGATGATATCAATGTCAAATGACTAATTAAACTCCATCAATCACGTTTTTATGAGATTCGGGTCTTTCAAAGACATATGGTAACTCAAACTCTTATGATCTGAGTATATTTATATCCTTTCTAAAAATAGGCAGTGGCTCTAGCACTTTATGGTGTTCATTACCTCTGGATGTCCTTAATAATTTGTATAATAATTAATCACATGTTTTTAAAGTTGAAGGGAAAAATATTACACCATATGATATTCCTATATAATAATAAAACCCAAACCAGCACAAAATCAAAGAAAATGGACCATATAAAGTTGACTAATTTCAAATAAAATTAAGAATGGTTATGGGGTAAGATATTCTTTCAACTCCTAAAATAAAGTCTTAAACATTCATTCCTATCTGAACATTACCCCTATTTTGGTAAGAGTGTTAAATAGTGATTCAAGATTATAAAAAACCTTTACAAAAATCATGTTGTATCCTAGAAATCCAAAAAACATCAAATCTCAAAGACATTTCAAGGATCCTCCACTGAAATTAACGATCCCACCTTCTACCGATCAACTGAGATTCCACTTTTTGAGACCACAAGTCCCTATAAAATAACTTCTTGGATCCATAAATGAATGTTCTATAACTTTTAATAAATAAGACATTCTTTCAGGATTCCCAAAAAACCCCTATGATTAAAATTATTCTCTTCCCCAGTTCTCTTATAGACCATAATTCTATGAAAAAATACAACAATGAAGGAAACATGGTATCAGTAAAATATATAGTATATCATAAGCAGTAAAACATTAGGATCATTAAACAATCCAAAACTCATAACAATATATTCAAAATGGAAATTCTTACACATAAAATATATCTTAGGGATGTTATATTCCTTAAATCAAAGTTGGTGATACCCTAATCTAAGATCAATTTTTTAGAACCACATTTTACACTTCTAATGATTAATCAAATCATTGATATGTTAAAAATTATAAATATTTATGATAATCATATTATTATGATTCTAATATAATTTACTTAATTAATTAATTCAATCATACATTTTGAAAAAATTTATTAGGGTTGTCGAAGGTGACACCCTCAAAAGGATAAAACCCCTTAGATTTAAAATCATCAAACTATTTCAACAACTACATTAAATCCATTAGTTTCATTTGGGGAGAATAACTAGATATAGTTTGTGTTCATGGAACTTGATCGATCAAGAAATCCACTTACCTATCCAAATGTATACATGAGATGTTACCTTGAAATGTATCCTAAAATTCCATATCCATTATAGAATGTTCACTTCCGAACGGTTCCTTATAAGAGTACACTATAAAAAAGATATAAATTTTACAAACTCTAACAATAAAATCCCTACTCACCCAGACATCATATCCCATTCCCCTTCAAATATCTGAAAACTCCCATCAGGGTCTGTAAAGGAATACAACTAAAATAAACAACTGATCAAATCATTAAGTGAAGAAAACTATTCCAATATAAGGATAAAAAAATAGTACAACAAAGACAAAAGGATTCTAAAAACTATATATCATATATATATAAGTTGTATGATGGGAATCAAAATCTTTGTTATTTGTTCTTTCCAATAGGGGTTTTTAGTTCTATAAGAAAAGGAATTAGCTATGTTAAGAGATTTAAGAATTCAAAAAACTGGTCTATATAAAATATTTTGAGTCAACTATATAGAACAATGTAAATAAAATGTATTAAATGGTGAAAATAGTCCCTCTCATGGTTTATGGACCTTTCACGACTTCTACTAGTGCAACAAAATAATAAGAATCCCCTCGTCAATGATAATGTTCCCCATAACCTCCTATGTTCCTCCCCTTACACAATTGGCTTCTGAAAAGTACAAAAGGACTAAATATAGTGGTGTGATGATTCTGCCATATGTCTTAATATACATACATTACAGCAATATATAAATTAAAATAAACAAACCAAACCCAAAAATTGAATCTAACAAAATATACGTTCTTTATAAAATATAAAACAATACATAAATGATAAATCCAATGACCCTCAATGGGGCCTTACAACCAATGTATAAAGAAAAAATAAAATACCTAAAGAAAATATAGAAATAGAATATTTTCCATCCCGACATCACCCCCATCAACCAAGATCCACCTTCACTACTATCTGATTTTTCACCCATACACATAGTTGGATCCCTAATCATAAAATCAATATGCCTACCAATATACCGGTCTATGGTGTATGAATAAACCCAACAAGAGACCACTAACATGTCCATAACAAAAGTTAATAATATATAAAATTGTATTCCATGACAATAATGTAAATTCACAATTAAAAAATTATATGTTGTGTCATCACATGTTAACTAAGCTTATATGAACCCAGAATCTACTGACTTTATCACATGACAATATGAGTTGTCTGTAGTAGTGATTACATTTTTTTAGATCATGAATGACTTAGATATTTCAACTCAAAATAGTCATCCAACAATATAATATCCATTTTATATATTTTAATGAAAAATTATAAGCTTTCTGTTATTAGATATTCATGGTTTCTATATATCGATAAAGTCATGGCTCTGTTGTATGACACATTATCACTTTTCATCCCAATATCTTTTTCTAGGGAAAGCCATGTCCACGCATGTCAATCCAAAATATAACTATGGGGAAGCCACAATATTGAAATTTATATCATAATTTCAAATGAAAACCCTCTAACTACAATTGAAGAAATCCACCTATATAGGTACACCAAGTCCAATTAGACCTACCTAGTAAATTGTAACCAGCTACAATCATACCATACATGCATATTTATAGAATCCATATTGAAGAATGTAATAATAATTTTATGTCAATAATGGATCTTGGACACACATACACACACATGATACTAATAACAAGAAAGGGTATCATAGACTGCACACCCACCAACATGAAAATAATATCACATAAGGGTACTATAGAATATAAACACCCATATGTTTATCATAATATACAGTGTCTTAAAAATACCTTGAATTGTAAGGACATCCAACCTCTATAGTATGGATTCCAAAATATAATAATTTACACTAAGATCATGCATATTCACCAAATATCCCTTAAACCATCACCAATTTATCACCAGAGTATTATTGAATTAATATCCAATAATATGAATGTGATAAGGTCAATAATATGATTAGACTTTCCCTCTGGTAATCACTAAGACTAATCGATCCAAATCCAATAAAGATATAGAAAGTGATCCTCAATGAATCATGGATCATATCATTAATTGATTATAATATTAATCCTTATATAATATTGAAGTCCCTCATTTTTTCCATAATATCCAAGTTCTATGATTCACCCCATGGGAATATGAGATTATGGTTTGAAGGTACTAAACATACCCAGCAAAACTTTCTAGATCTGTCAGATATTAATGTGATAAAGGAGAGGGGATAAAGAATCAAAATTCACTATGATAGAGCTCATCAATTAATTATAGTGGAATGAGGGTTAAGATAGGTAATATACATAATATATAGGGGATTCTTTGTGAAAAGATAAGGCCAACCCATGTAAAAAATCACTTGGAACCCACTCGATGGCTGGTGATCGGCATTAGCTCCAAGCATAGCTTGGAGATACTTCCTCTACCATAGGTCGTATAATGTATCCATGCTATTTAGTAGTCTTCTATATGAAATTTTATATCTGATTTATATTCCACAAAGTGGTCGATGGTGCTGAACCAGCAGGCCAGTGGTCCTCTAGTATCTTTTGTACTACTGGCCTTTCAATCCTCTTCGTGGAATTCTTAAACAATGTACCCAAACCAGTACTATATCTCTAATGTAGTATAGATTCTATACATGATATTCCTAAAAAATAATATGATATTCCTTCAAATTTAATGATGTTAAAAATATATCTCTATAATGACTTCTTAACCTCAAGAGAACTTTTTAGAGGTTACTAAGGAAAAAAAATAGGGATGTAGGAATGAACATATTGTTCTCACTCACATTTATTCTCTTAGATATGTATTTTATGTGATATATACTGAGAATTGGGAAATATATTCCTTCACAACACATTCTCACTTCGTTCTATAATCCCAAAAAAGTTACCTATAAATAATATAATATGATTCAAATCAACATCCTCTCTATCAATTCCATGTGTCGGATGAGGATCAATCATATAAATATGAGATACATGGAACTTATTATGAAAACAACAATATCTTAAAACAAGGTCTAATTGGTAATCAATTTTCCTAATTAACATGATGATATAAAATTTTCCCACAAAGCATAGCACTAAATTTATCGATTTTTGAAATATTGGATTCCCTAACCAAGGTGTCTCTAACAAGAAAACCGAATAATCTATAATAAACTCCATGGGTAACCAGATCTAGTAAGTTATAAACATTCCCTTCATAGAGCATTCACTATTCACTTTTATATCAACATCACTAACTCAATGTTATCCTATACAAAACATATTCATGTGATAGGTGAGTCAACCATCTCATGCCAGCATAGTGGCGAATAATGGGGACAAGAATATATAGCCTCAAAATAATAAATCTAAATAAAAACTAGAATCCTTTGATATAAATTTAATATACCATGTCTATAAGATCATCCTAGTTTCCATAAATTTCCTAGAAACATACTCTATTAATATCCTCTAAAATCATTAGCATTGTCTCCAACTTTCCGTCATTTTATAGACGATATGTCGTACATGGCTTTAACTAAGTCCCCATTCCCATTTTCTATCCTTTCTAAAATGATGATGTGAAACGATCTTTTCAATATAATAATAAACTTGAAGGAAATATATGAAACTATATTATCTCTATTACGTACATCTTTACTAACTTATCCACTTAGTGAGTATCTTGAAACAAAAAGAAATGGGAATCCTTTTTCATCTGATCAACCACATCAACTACAAAATGGTTACCTCTTAGTGTCCTGGGTGTCCCAGTATCAAAATCCATTATCACATCTTCCCAATTCCACATTGGAAATGTATGTTTCTAAATAAATCCACCAAGTTGTTGATGATCATTCTCAATAAACATATAGGTAACACAACGAGATATAAGTCCCCCAGTGTCTCTTCTATTTCCATTATACTATAAACATCATCTGATATCATGATACATCTTCATTGATCCGAGATTCACATCCCTCAACACCACACAGGATTCTATCATATGATTTTATCTCATAAAATTTGGGACCACTACCTTGTAGTGAATGTAGATCGTGTCATTTATATCTAATGACTATCCAAAAACTAGTTTATTCCCCAATTACCACTCACACCTCACTGAAAACTTTGGATAAAATGCCTTGATGATTTCACTTGATCCACCAAGGTATAATTGGATTCTAAGGTAGCATTGTTCATCACCACTTGGTCCTCAATTCCACCCATCTCCAATCCACTAACACGATCCCCAACTTTCACTCTACTTCTGATGATCATTTACTATGTTTTTGAATATTATTATTGATATAATATGAATTAACATTCCTTTCTCTAGGAGGACAATTTATCTCAATGTCAAACATATATAGGCACTAATAGACCACCCCTTCTAAATATTCATGTATCATATGGAAACATATAATGAATATCGTGTGGTCTATATTAATAAAGAGAAACTCAAAAAAATATTATGTCACTAATATTTCATGGAATGAATTATTAAATATAACTCCACATAAACAGTAGGGTATTTCATTTCATGGGAAATAATTGATGAGACCCAGATGAATATACCTAATCTATGTGCATAAAAACAACTGATATTCAATCACTTGAATCATTATAGTTACCAACAAATCAAATCATATGATTTTGATTAATAAAAATATGAGTAGATTTAAATAATAACTTTAGAAATTTGAAACCCTATTTTCACTTGTATATCCTTTCAAACATTAGTACTATTATAGTAAGCCCAATAATATGAATTTTTAAGTGGGAGAATTCATGAATGTTCCACTTATTATATCCAAAAAAAATATGGAAACTCTATATCTCAAACACATTCATAGGATTTCCTTAAGACATAATTGTCTCTTCCTTCTCAAGTAAAATTGATATTTGAGTTTTAAAAATAACATTTCTCAATAAATATACCTATTGGATCATGAATTCACACTTTTAAATCTTTTCAAAAATTTGATGTGCTTCATGTATACTTAATGAAATATTACGATGTGTAGTATGTGACTCTGATGATTGTGAATATATCGGAATATCACCAATGCATACAATGATCAAGGATTCTTGTAATTAGTGAAATATAGTTTTCATGAGTTCAATGAGAATCGATTAAGAATTATTAAAACAAAAAATCATCATGTGATACTCATAAAAAAATATACTCTATTAAATAATGTCATCGGTATGTCCTCCTATTTATGCCAAACAATTTGGTATCCATAATGTAATTCAATCATGTAGAACTTCTGGGATCCCCTTAACTAATAAAATAAGTCATAAATTCTTTGTAGAATATACATGTTCATCACTGTGACCTAAATCAGAATTTTATAATCCACATATAGCTGGATGAAAACCTCAACCTTCTAATTGAACAAAAGATCAGCACCCTAAAATGAATTTTTATATTGAATAAATATTTTAACCTCAAAATCCATATTATACACTTTTAGTATATTAAACATGGATGGTACCATTTGGTAAATATTTATTGAAATATGTTTGTTCACATATCACGAGATAAATCTCAATATCAAACTATCTATCAGGAGTAAGACTTGTGAATTTATGTAAAAAATCATCCGGATAATGATCCATTGGAAAAAAAGGATGAAACTATTTCTTAAAATAAAATAATAATTAGACTCACAAACTTCCCTATGAGGATCCATTTTTTTCCATATAATATTCTAGTTGTAACTTCTTATAAATACCATTCTCTATTTAATACATACTTTTCTCCCTTAGGAGTGGTAAGTGTCACTCATCTTTGGTAATAATCAATGTGAGCTCGAATTCCAGTAAACCAATATATATCAAAGATTACATAGAATCCTGAAATCTCTAGAATCATGATCTCTCAATGATTTAAATAACGAGTATCATTTACATGATGTTTTTAACATCTCTAAATATGATCCACATTCTTTCCAAACAGTGTTTCCAAATAAAGTATCATGGTAGAGAATATTACCTAAAAGTCTAAACACACTACCTTATGAGTACATATATAAGAATAAGAAGATCATTTATAAAATATTGTATAAGAATTTATAGATTTATTTAGAATCATGAAAAAAATATTTTATGTCCCATATAAACTAAAATTTTTAACCTAGTCCACTATATAGACCATTCCTACATTAGATCGACGACCTTGCCTATGGATCCCCAAACCACCCATGTAACTAAATTTTGTGGTGTATACATCTTCTTCTGGGGTTCCCTATCAATATCAAGGCCCTAAATATTTGATCTCGTCCTTCAAATCTTATAATAGAATCACCAAAGATTACCTATCATGAACCATTGATGAATCTCTTTTAGTAGTTTCATATAAGAAATACTATAATTCCCTTATCATCCAATGTTATAACACTGATTAGTAACTCCTCCCATAATGGGAATTAAATATTCCATACTATGATCTTGTTGTATCTCACCACCTAGGAATATGATCTATAAAAACCTTTATAAAATATAAGAAAATACACTCACAACACCCCTAGAAATGTCACTAACTGGTCCACTTAGAGTTGGAAGAAGACCTACTTCTTTATCCTCATCTAGTCACTTCTCATTCATGATATAATAATGAATAAGATGAAAAAAGTTTTTTTGAAAAAAATATAAAATGTCTCACCATATATAGTAAAAGTAAAATCTTAAAATACCATCCCACATGTTCCTCATTAACATACATGAGAGAAAAAACACAAGTCAACTCAATTAAATGATTAAAATAAGTAGTTGATGTCATTATTACCAGATGGAGATCGACAAACATCAATGTTTAGTACTACATTACGGTATCAGGGAATAATTGTTCAATGAAAATGTACTTTATGTTATTTATATTCATACCATCATGACTAATATCTTGATTAATCATTTTTCTCCTCCACCAAGAAGGTCCCTTCAGAATAGAAGCATCCAATTTCGCCAATTGGTCTACGAGGGTCTTCACCAAGTCAAATATTCCCTAGATAGTTTCTATTCAATAATCACCATCATGGGTGCCTCTAATGAATTAGAATTATAATGGAATATAAATATATAAATAACAAGAAACATTACCATGGTTTTCCAACCCTCATGGGCTCCTTCTCCCTAAACACGCACTAGCCAAAAGTAATCAATGCTAAAGCCGTTCTACAACAAATAACACCAAAGAAACTACGGAATTATGCTTAGCTACACACACATATATTTTTAGGGGTATACCAATAGAATCTTATTTTATGTAAGTATCTTGATCCAATTTATTAGGTGGACATTTAGTAAGGTGTTGATATATAATTATCTGAAATACCAAACAAACACTTAGAAACTCCCTCGACTACATAAAATACAACATCATTCATGAAATTTATCATATTATCTATAAGAAATAAAACACATGGACTCATTTTATAAGGCTTTCCTTTTATATTAAACATAAAAACTTAGATATATAGAACACCTAACACATGTCTCTACAACCTACATGTTAGTCATAGAAATATAAACATAACAATATATAACACCTTCAGATTCGATTTATTTTAATTTTAGCATAGATATGTCATAGAAACATAGATCATATATTTTTATTATTACTTTACTAATTAAATGAATTTAATTAAAAATAAATTGAATACATTACATGAAAACCTATATTCCAACTCATGATACATGAATTTAGCCCAATCCCATAAATTTTAACACCACAATAATAATCATAATAAGCATGAAGCATCAAAAACATTGATAATAACAGTAATTTCATTATTTGTAACTCATAGGTACATTATATAATAGTTCTTTAGGATGATATGTGACTCCACTACCTATGTTCTACACAACATATCTCGTTTCCACCATTCCTTAAACTCATTTAAGAATAAATTAATGTAAAATATCATTTCAACCCATATTGTAACACCCTGACCTGAGTCAAAATGCCTTAAATGCTGTAACACAAGACATTACATGCACATCCCCTTATTCAAGAGGATTATGACTAGTGGAAATGTTATTAATGGTGGAGTGGGAACATTATACATTTAATGTAAATAGTTTTACATACCACTCATATCAAAATATAGATATTTAATCAAAAACCATGACCAAAAGCTAATAATAATATCCATATTATAAGAAAATTAATACATATAATAAATTATATGAAATAGAGAACAAATATAATAGGCCAAAAAATGTGTAAATTGTAAGGAAAATAACAAAAGACATTTCATAAATAGCTCATAGCCTATCCTGACATCACACATGTACACCAATCATCACAAACCTAACAAAATATTGAAACTCCCTTTCCTTTAGCTAGATCCATAACCATAAAATCTATAGGTTCAACAAGATACCCATCCATTATTTGATAATATTCATAGTAAGAAACCACTAATCGATCCTTAATTGATGGTACGATTATATAAATGGTTATTTCAAGAAAATAAATTAAATTTGTAAAAAATTAATCATTTTTTGAGTCATCACACACTAAAAAATCATCCGTGAACCCTTGATCCACTAACATCATAAAAAAAACAAAATAATATGTCAGAAGTAGTCATTTCAATAAATAGATCATTCCAAAAAATACACATTTTGGTTAGAAATATTTTTCCAATAATTTAATATACATGTTAAACAATTGTAGAATAAATATAGCGCTCCACTAAGGTAAAGACATGATCTCCACATGTAGAAAAATTCATGGAATTGGGATTATCCAAATTACCACTTGTCAGTCCAATATCCACCTTTATGAAAATTCATATTCATACATCTCAACCAAATATATGGTTTAGGGGGAAACCACATTACTAAAAGTCATCTATGAATATGAAATATAAAAACCTTCAAACAAAATGATTGCACACCCCCTACAAGGGTAAAACTAGATGATTTATACTAATATAATACATTATAACCACCCACATATAAATCATACATGAATCTAGACACAAGATATAATATATAATGTAATATTTATGTCATAACAATCATTGATCATAGCCACACTACAACAACATGAAAATTATATCATGTATGGGTCTCACAGGATACTCACAAACCCACCTGAAAATCACGTCATGTAAAGGTATTATAGGCCATACATGAACCCACATTCATATCATTAAATAAAATTTCACAAAATATACCAAAATGTTAAGGATATCTAACAACAAAATATTGATTCCAAGAGTCATGCATTATCAAATGGATCATGCTTGTGAAATAAATATCCCTTGAACCATCCCTAATTAATCACATGAAGAATAATAAATAATAAATAATAAAAATAACAAGGCAAGGAAAATAACTTATGCTTATGAATTATGACACCAAGTAACTAAACCCTATAATATTTCTTAAAATATGGATAAATTCCATTCAATTTATTAAAAAAATATAATAATTCATTCTAGGAAATTATAGGATGTTACAACATTCAATTCAACTACTACATGAAAACACTTAAACCTAGATGATTCATATAGTCACTAAAATGTTTTTTTAGAAACTATTACCTTATAAAATAATGATACACTAAAAACCATCTAGGTGGAAAATAACCTATGCTTATATATAATGAATGATAGAGCCTAACAAAATATTCACAAATGGCCTCGATGTCTACACTAAATATATTTTTCAATGTATCTGTGATGTTTTGTTTCGCATTCCATATTATACAATATTGATAGATAGTTAGAGGTATCATAATATATTATAAAGACTTGGAATAAAACTGTTAAAAATCACCACTTCCACTTCCTTTACAAAACATAATATGCTTCCTCTTATTTTGATTAGAGCCACTACAACTGGCACTTGGAATGATAGCTAATATTGAAAACACAAACATGGTTGACTATATCTTCCATTAATACATTTTCTACAATCCTAGAATATGTGTAAAATTATTTCTTAATATTGTTATTCTATTAATATTCCCATAAAAAATCATAGCCTTCAACTATTTATTTAATATAAATTTTGGTGACAAAGTTGTGTGTTTAACAAAGAGGTTGGAATAATACATCACAAAATGATCACCTTGATGAAGGGTGAGGAACTCTATGTATTTTTACAATGTCAATATCCCTATGAAATATTTTTCAGACAAGAGATATTTTATGTGTTTCCATTCTTGGAACTCGTATATTTTTTTCTAAAACAACCATATCCCAACAACTCCTACTATGTCCTTCATGATTCAAAACAGCATACATAACCTTATAATAGTCCCTGATTACCATGAAATAAATGATCCTTTCACTCTTTTAGAACGAGTCATCTGAGTATTACAGATCAATAGTCTCTTTTATTCAAGGATTTTTTTGGGGAGAAACTCATATGATTTAACTATTACACCTCATTCTCCTGGTTCTAATTCTCTAGAAATAACCAGAATAGAGATAACACTCAAACCCTTGTAACAGACTATGGGAACCAAATTTAGAAAAATATTTTTCTCTAATACGGGACAACCCCACATATACATAGAACATTGCTGGAAATTTCTAACACATCTTTTGGGAGGTATGGTACTATATTATATAAATGAAAAATAGATAAAATTAATAAATTATAATCTCTATTAAATTAAAATACACAATTATTGATGGATTTATAAAATAAGTAAACTAATACCACATCAATAAAAGTCTCAAATAACCAATTCTCCAATAATATGTGGTAACAAAATGCTTGTTACATCAATCGATCATTGGGAACTAGCTAATATCCATCCCCTTGATCCCCAATAACCCTATCTCCTATCTACCCAAACAAACTACAAATAATTATGAAGAAACTTCTAATAGAAATTTTTCAAAAACCTGTTAGGATCACTAATAAATCAAGGAACCCAATGTAGGTTAAAATTAGTCATGGATGAAATCCACTATTTTAAAACCCAAAAAATTAAAATATATTATTTTATAATAAATTTAATTTATTTGATTAATATTGATGCACACAACACCATGTTTAAACAAAACGTGATACTATATTAAAATATAATTTAAACAAGACCATTTTCAACTATATGTTAAATTATAGGTTATGAATATGGATAACTATATTATTATTAATATATATTTTATACATGTACATGTGTATTATATTAATTATAATTTAAAATAATCATCATTTGGAAGAAAAAAAATTCTTTGCTTAAAAAAAGTCTAAAAGACGGTTTAGTCCCACTAAGCGCACATGATTTAAAATTAATTTTTTCCAATTTTATAAAATTTATTTGAAAAATTAAACTTAAATTTTGAAATTATAATATCCTGAAAATCTAAGGATTAACTATTATATTTTTCTGAAAAGATTTGGTTTTTATGAATAGTTTAACATTCTAAATTTTAATTAAAAGTACACTTTTCATTTCAGTATTTTATAGTGTTAAATTATAGTATGAATTGGTTTTAGTGACAAATTATTTCAATTATAAATAATTTAATATAATTTTCATCATTAGAAAAAATATATTGTTGAATTTTTAAGTAAATTTGTTGTAACTATGTCAACATTTTCTCTTTAAAACTTGGCTTTCTCATCACATTTGAGGGATTAATTTGAAATTAAAATAAATTATCTATATGAATTGAATTTGATAAAATTGATTCTATATTTTTAATTATAATAATAAATTTTATATAATAAGTTCAAAATAATTTTTTACCAAAATAAATTGTGAAAATATTGAAAATTAATTTTCACGGTTAAGGTAAAAATTAGTTTACCATGGGGTTAAACAAAAATATTATTGTTAAAATGACCTACTAACATGTCAAAATAATATTGGATTCACACATCTAAACATTATTTATATCAATATATAATTTATATTAATTTGGAATCTTTTTTAATTTGAATGACTTTACTATTTTGGATTCTTTTAGGAAATTTCCATGTAATTTACCAGGAGGTCCCCTTTCCACACTTATAAAATAGAACTCACTCCCCTTAATTATTAATTCCCCCAAAGACCTTTTTTATGATCTAAACATAAAAAATTCTCTCCCAAAAAATTTTCTTCACATTCTATGCCTCTTTTTCCTCCCAAAATATCATCCATCAGGTCCTAAAAAGAATACACAAAGGAGGTTTCTCTTTGAGAAGGTAAATATCTATATGCAGATCTTTAATTTCCATTGTTCTTTTTACACGCTAATTTTAGTTTTCAAAAATCAAATATAATAATAATAGTATCTAAATTATACTAATATTTTTTTATTATTAAGAAATAATCATAATCCATCTCCAATTTCATCAAATGGAAAACTAAGTAATCGATCATGTGTATGGTGAAATATCCTCACACAAAATGATGTAGTTCATTTTCAAAATACACCTTTCAAGGATAGATATAAAAATTATTTTTAACACATTTAGATGATATTTATAATTTTAATATACATTATTAATTATAATATAACATAATGCCTTTTATATTCCATCCTGTCTAAAATATAATAATGTCGCTCTTGTATACTGCAGACTACCTCCTCATTAAATGATTTAATTTGTTCTTCTCTTACTAATTACATGGTTTTTAATAAGGATTAAATTTATGAATGTATGTTATATATATTTGATTATATTAAATTTTTAAAATTAATATATCTCTCAATCAATTACCCTTTTAACCATTAAGTGAATTATATCATCGCTCGTGCATAGTATGACCAACCATCTCCATGAAGCGATGTAACTCATTTTCAGTGACCAAATTTTTTGAATGATTATAATAATATAACCACTGAGTAAATTTGAAATTTATTAAATTATTATCATTATGAATATTATGTAATTGTATAATATGTGAAAGAACTGGATATTTCATCGACAAACATTCATGTGGATATAAGATAATTATTACCTGAAATAATTAAAATAATGAAAGATAATAAAACAACAAGTGATAAGAAGTTATAAAATCATGATATGTGATGTTATAAAAATTAATATGGTCATGATATAAAATAGTAAATATAATAAAATCATTTTTAATGAGTTAAAATCATTTTCAACCAAAACTAATCATGAGGTATTGGATTTATTCTAAATATTAATTCCATTGAGAATTATTTGTTTCTATAAACCAATTAACTTTTCGGGGGTATATACTACAAAATTGATGTTTAAAATTAGGATTACATAATAATTTATTGTATTTTATGTTTAAATTTAAACTATTTCATCCAAGTTAATATGATTTGAAATTTACTATATGATAAATGTTAATGTAAAATCACACTCTCTTTTGTGATTGTTAGCATTCTCTTAATGAAATATCTTTCTTACTATCATTTTTTTATTGAAATTAAATTTTTATTAAATATATATATTATTGTGTAATGGATATGATTATTTCCAAAACCATATACGATTTTTATATATGGTTTTTACATTGAATGTTATTTTATAACTAGGGAGGAATTGATAAATCTGAATATTTTACTCAATACAAATATTCGATGATAATAATTGTTTTATCAGTAATTAAAGTGATTAATCAATATATGAAAAATTATTAGGACATGAAGTTATGGGTGGGTCAATATATAATACATCCCCTCAATGCATTATTGGGTCTAATGAGACAAATAAGATATCCAAATTAAATGGGTTTCTACCTGTCATATTTAAATAGTATTGTGAAAGGCCTTGAAAGTAGAGGTGCCAGGATGTCTAAGATCCTAGAATCTAATAATTAAACATTTTAATTCTTTAGGAATTGAATTATTATTATCCCTCATATTTTCAAAATGATATTATATCCATATGCATTTCATTCTGGGTTTATTTATTAAATTGTATGGGGTTTCAATTATTTACCTTTCCAGACTCATTATGACTTATGAAATTTTGTAAAAAACATGTCTGTTCAGTTATTCACCTTTCTATATTGATTATTCCTTATATATGAATTAATTAATTTTATTTAAATGGAATGTGTGTTCTATTATTTTCATTTTCATATTTCTTATTATTTATTTATTTATGATATCTTCTATTGTATGTATTCATTACTAAACATTTCATATCACCAAAATGTTGTTTCATTTCCCCATGATATGAATGATAGATATTTGAATGAGTTTTTATGGATGTTGATTTTTTTGTACTATGTTTTATTTACCATTACCATTATAAATTGGTTATCATGTATGTATTTGGTTCTCCAAAACTGATAAACTGATTAGTCCTTTAGTATTTGATTCTTTGTATATATTCTAGTATAATAATGTAAGGAACTAGCTTCAAGTTACTAGGGTAGAGGATGTTACATCAATCTTCATGTTCTAGAAACTAGTTTATAGGAATCTATGAACACCGTTGTGAGTGATTTCTACCAGCAAAATAAAGTAGATATAACACACCAATATACCAAATAATATCACTAAGAAGAACCCACATAGTGGTTGAAAACAACAACATCTATGGACTGTAATAAGAGGAAAAAATCAATTTTATATAACAAAAAACCTAACAATAAAACCAAAATACCATCTTTGTGTGTAATGAGGGACTTTACCCCACCAAACAACCACTAGAATCTAAATCCTTATCATATATACCCATACTCAATAAGTGTCACATTACCATTTTATTCACCAATAAAATCATTCATATTCCACATAGTATATTTAAGGTGTGAGCACTATAATCCTAATAGGGTCCTACAAAGTGGTCCAAATGTAATATATTAAAAATAAACCAAATTTGCTCATTTAATGGAGTTAAATACAATGAAAAATAAGCTTTCAATGTTTTATCTATAGCATGATGAAATAACCTTATTCATATCATATAGATAAACATGTATCAATGAACAATTTCTAATTCCATGAATGAAAAAATAAAAAAAAAATTAAAGTTCCACATTTCGAAGGAAATGTCCATTGTATTGAAAGGTATAATTATCTTATAATATTATTTATCTAGAACTATGGGTTAAATTCATTGTGTATGTTAGCTCGTAGTTATATGGGACCCTAAAACTAGACATATTAAGTATTTACACAAACACACTTGATAAAGTAACTTCACGGAATAGGGATGGAAACAATAACAAATTGTGGATATACATCAAATCTAACAAATATTTATTTAATTTTTTTAGTTAAAATCTATTTCAAGGTGGTTGAAAACCACCCATGAATTCTAGTCACAGCCTTCCCACCAAAATACACAAGTTATCATATTCTATAATCATCATATATTCAAACATTTCATTTGTATAATTTCCTAAAACACAAGCAGTTCATGATGATTAATGTTTCATTTAATGTTTACTATTTCAAGGAATTATAATTTTAATACTACAAAATACTTATGAATTCACTTAAAAATCTTATTTATATTGATTTATTTTATTTTCATTTAAATAATATTATAATATATCATTCATAAATTCTATATATTTTATTATCTATATAACATTTAGGTATTTTCAATGTTTTATTCCAATATCCCCTCTCTTTGTCACTTGAATTAATCAATGAAATATTTAAAAGAAAATCTGAAATTATTTCTCTTTTGATTAGTTTCATTTTCCTTCCATGACTATATTTATCAAAATTTATTTTAGAAAGTAATTATTATTTACTAAAAGTAAATTCAATGATATGCTTGAATTTGTAAAAGGTTTCAAAAAAATCATTCTAATATTTAATATAAGGTTTGTTTTTTACATTCTTCATAAAAAGTTAAAATGGGTGTATTTTAACATATGTAGTGTTAAATGATTTTCCAGCTTCCATAACCATTTTATTCTCTTATATTCTTATATAAGATTTCAACTTTTTAAAAGGGAGTACTCTATAATGAAAAAATATTTAAATATTTCACTTACATTATATTTATTTCTATAAAATTATTTATTTTATTTATAACTGTAAATTTATAATCAATTAATGGTAATTTATTATATCTAAATAATTTTGTGGAATTTGACATTATATTGAAACGATAACTTTATTGTGATCATTAGAAATAAAATTTCTATTAATTATGAATATTATTTTTATAATATGTATTATAACTTCCTAAAACAAATACAATTTTAATATATAGTGGTTCACATTGAATGATATTGGATTTATAGAGGAAATATTAATAATATATATTAATTACTAAATAAAGAATGTTTTTTATAAGGAGTAGTGTTCACAAAATAAATTGATCATTAAATATATAAGGAATGAATTAGATATTTATTGATTGGTGAGGAATAATTTTTTATAGCTCTTTGATTCATAGGTTGGTCTGATGTGAAAAAATAGTTCGGAAAATGTATTCAATTGGTTTTTGGTGCATGCATGGCCATAGTTTAATATTTCTTTGTACATGGCCTTGATTGTAGAGATATAATGATGTGTGCGATATTAATAGCAAAAAGTATGTAGATCCTTTATTGATAAGATAGTTATTATTATCCATAATATTATTTCTCTTGACATTATCCATGGATTCATTTTTTTCTAAGGTTAATGATTTTAGGGAATGTTTTTTGAGTATAGTACCTTACCGTATTGACTCATAATAGATTCCAATGTACTTAACCCTTAATGAGTATTTGTGCTCCAACGTATTTTTTTCCATTCCCAAGGATATGAGGAAAATTTATTTGAATGATTTCCATGTGTGCCAAATATTTTCAATTTTTTATTTTGTTTCTAATTTAAAGTGACAATCTTATTGGTATATTAATCTTCAACCATACTACATAGATCTGTCCTTCATGTTGAGATATATTGTATCTTGTTCAAAAGTAACAAAGAATACACCAGATCTTGATTACTATAGTTGGGTTTGATAACAAATTACTAATAGTAGGAACACCACTCTAATTTAAAATAATTAAAAAGTAACAGATAAAAAATAGGGAGGATATAAATTTTAAATAGTTCTTCCAAACTACGTTATTCAAAGGATTATACAATTATAATGTACTAATTTACCTAAATCCCTAAGGAAACATCATTTATCTTGAAATTATCAATCAATACACTATGCTTTGAAAATTAAAACCCAAGAAATTGTTCAGAACTTACTCCTCTTATTCATTCAAATATGTCAAGGATTATCCATGGGGGTTCTTTTTAATTTCGAAAAAATAGAATGAAATAACATAATCAATGGTGTATTATTTAACTCCACCCTTATCTAAGTGGTAAACTCTTTGAATCCCAAACAAGATTGACTCATTGATCTCCCTTCATCATCCTCTCTAGAATTCCAATATTGATCTTGAATTTCGCTACATATCCATTGTTAATCAACAACCCTCATTCAATATTTTTATAGAGAATTATATCTATCCCATCAAGATAAAATCTCAATATTGATAAAATAATTGATCACTAATTATCATTAATTATAAGGGGGAAATTATTTAATTATACCTTCAAATATTTTTCATTATCAATAATTGAAACATCTAATAATATTACTAAAAGTTAGAAACATATAATTCCTAAGATCTACAATCTTATATTTATTGTGACATCATTGTTAACTTCATTGCAAAATTTCATTCCTCACTCGAAATTCCATATTGGTGATACAAATAATTTTGAAAGTTTTATAGTTTAATCGTTATATTGAAGCACTAATCTCATCCCCCAATTAGAATCATGGAATATAGTTTATACATCATGATTTAGAGAAAATATCCGGGTTTCACGTGGAATTGTGGACCACGGTAAAAGACAAGTTTCATGCCATAGATTACTCCTCCCATTAATAACATCATAAAAACTCATTTTACATCATGGTGTGACTATTCAAACTATTATGTGATCTCTATTTTGGTATTATTGAATCATTCTTACATGGATCTAATTAAATTTTGTATAAGGTACTTCATGATGTGACCCAACCACCTATAATAACCATCCCTTGAATATTATATTCTTATATAATTATATCAACGTGTGAGGTCATCCATTATGGAATAATGAATTAGTATTATAATTTTAAATATCCCCATGTAATTATAAAGTAAATTCATATACAATAGACATAGATCCATCATAGAATTGTATTTTCCAACATAAAACAACCATTTAATTAGCCAAAAAACATTTATTTTATTTGATATGCACTGATTCCTGACATCAGTTATTGTAGATTCATTTTATACATAAAAATAGAACTTTTACAAAAGCTTAAAAATTATTCAACAACATCTTATTATAACTTATTAATGTTTTTGGATGTATAAAAACTCTCTAATTATTTTCCAACCCAACCAAAATATTAATCAATTTGATTTTTTTTTCACTTTTCAATGGATCCATTCATAAACCGAAACATTGGATTGTGGAATTTCATCAAAGGTACTTGAAGACATTTTTATGATATTCTAGTTTATATTAATTATCTTTGTATAATGATATCCACATATATTAGTTTCTATATCTATTTTTATGATAATAAGATATTTTTATGTGTTATTTTATTTGACCATATTTAATGATTATTGTAACCCTTACTGGGAATTTGTTCTCTTCATTATTTATTATTCCCAAATCCCAAGGAATGATAGAGTATTAAAACATATAAGTAAACTATGATCATAAAAATATATCTATGATATGATAAATATTAATATTCGGGTTTTATTTTTCATATATTTTTCCATAGTTTTTTAATACATTAAATTTAACGATTCCAGGTTTTATTTGTATGTCACAAATACAAAGTCATGTAATGAATATTTGAAGGTTATAACACCATAATTGGGATTTTGGGACTAATGAATCAAAAATATAATTCATTAGGGAATGATTTTTTATCAAATTATTGAAAAAAAATTATCAAATTATATGGATAATATAAATCCAATCATGGATAAAGATAATCTCATAAATAAAAAAATAAATATTTTTCAAAACTTTTAATGAATTCTAAAAAATATTTTATATATCTACAAAATGACTTATTCATTATCAAACATAAAGAAAATATTATTCATTTTCCTTTGGTTTTGGCCATTATTATTTGTATGTTTCTTGAGGTTATGATGTTTGGGTGAGTGTAAAATTAGTATGATTTCCTCAAATTGTGGTTGCGGACGTGGATGTGATGATTTGGCTGGTGGACAAAGACGTAACAGAATTTCTACCATGTCTTCCTCCAAAGGGTTCATGATAGAGCAGTAAAAGCTCAGGGGTAAGTACTTTGTACTTTTGTGCAATAGAATCGACAGCAAAGTGGGAAAGTGTTGATAATCATGGGGATTCTGATCATGATTATAGACCTGGTCTTGAACTGTATGGTTCCCATTTGGATGAGGGATTGCCTTTGTTTACCTCGTCCATCTCATTTCCTCTATTGTCCTTTTCATTAATAAATTTCTTTAGGAGAGGGCTTCAATGTCTCCTGAACCTTTTGAGTAGTAATAATTACTAACAAATAGTAATAAATAGCAATTGTTAGTAAATATTAGAAATAATTAGTAATAATAAGTAATAGATAGTAATAATTAGTAATAATTAGTAACAAATAGTAATAATTAGTAATAATTAGTAATAATTAGTAATAAATAGTAATAATTAGTAATAAATAGTAATAAATAGTAATACTTAACAACAAATAGTAAGAATTAGTAATGATCAGTAATAATTAGTAAAAATTAGTATTAATTAAAAAATATTATGATTAATTAGGAATGACTATGAATAATAAGAAATAATTAGGAATAATTGGAAATAATTAGGAATAATTTGTAACAATTAGGAATAATTAGTAACAATTTGAAATAAATAGTTATAAATAGTAATAATTAGTAATATATATGAATTATTTTTATTATATAGGAATAATTAGTAATAAATAGGAATAAATACAAAAACATAGAAATAATTAGTAATAATTAAAAATAATTAGTAATAAATATTATTAATTAGTAATAATTTGAAATAATTTGAAATAATTAGTAATAAATAACAATAATTAAGAATAATTAGTAATAATTATTAATAAATTGTAATAAGAAGAAATAATAAGTAATAAATACAAATAATTAGTAATAATTAGTAATAATTAGTAATAATTAGTAATAAAAAAGAATAATATATAATAATTAGAAATAATTAGAAACAATTAGTAACAATTAGAAATAATTAGAAATAATTAGTAATAAATATGAATAATTTGTAATCATAAGTAATAATAAGTAATAAATAGAAATAAATATGAATAGTCAATAATAATTTGTAATAAATATGATTAATTAGTAATAAAAACAAATAAATAGTAATAATTAGGAATAATTCGTAATAATTAGTAACAATTAGTAATTTATAGTAATAATTAGTAATAATTAGAAATATATATAAATATTTAGTAAAAATTTGTAGTAATTTGTAATAATTGGTTATAATTAGTAATAATTAGTAATAATTCGTAATAACTATTAATAATTCATAATAATAAGTATTAATTTGGATTAATTAGTAATAATTCGTAATAATTAGTAATAATTAGTAATAAATTAGTAATAAATAATAATAAAAAGTAATAAATAGTAATAAATAGTAATAAATGGTAATAAATAGTAAAAATAGTAATAAATAGTAATAAATAATAATAATTACTAATAATTACTAATAAATAATATTAATTAGTAATAATTAGTAATAAAGAAGAATAATTTTTACTAATTAGTAATAATTAGTAGTAATTATTAATAATTAGTAATATTGGTAATAATTAGTAATAAATAATAATAATTATGAATAGTTAGTAATAAATTTGAAAAATTAGAAAAAATTCGTAATAAAAATGAATAATTTGAAATAATTTGAAATAATTACAAGAAATTAGAAATAAATTATAATAAATACGAATAATTATTAATAATTAGTAACAGATATGAATAATTTGTAATAATTAGTAATAAATATGAATAATTAGTAATAAATATGAATAATTAGTAATAATTACGAATAATTAGTAATATTTAGTAATAATTGGTGATAATAAGTAATATTTATTTATATTTTGTAATATTTCATAAAATTTAGTAAAAATTAGAAATAATTAGTTATAATTAAAAATAATTTCTAATAATTACTAATAATTACAACTTATTAGTAATAATTAGCAATCAATTGTAATAAATATTAATAAATCGTAGTAAGTTGTAATAAATAGTAATAAATATTAATAAATATTAATAATTATAAATAATTAATGATAATTTGTAGTAATTAGTATAAATTAAAAATAAATATGAATAATTTGAAATAATTAGTAATAAATATGAATAATTAGCAATAATGAGTAATAATTAGTAATAAATACGAACAATTAATAACAATTAGTGATAAATATAAATAATTAGTAATAATCAGCAATAATTAGTAATAAATAGCAATAATTAGTAAAAATTATCAATAATTGGCAATAATTATTAATAAATATGAATAATTATTAATAATTAGTAACCACTAGTAAAAATTAGTATTTATTAGTATTAATTTGTAATAAATAATAATAATTAGTAATAATTAGTAATAGTTAGTAATAATTAGTAATAATAAGTAATAATAAGTAATAATTAGGAATACATAGTAATAAAAATTAATAACTAGGAATAAGTTAGAATAAATAATAATAAATCGTAATAAACTTTAATAATTTGTAATAATTAGGAATATATGATAATAATTATTAATAATTAATATTTTATAGTAATAATTAGTAATAATTAGTAATAATTTGAAATAATTAGTAATAAATACTAATAATTAGTAATAATTAGTTATAAATAGTATTAAATAGTTATAATTAGAAATTATTAGTAATAATTATTAAAAAATAGACAGAAATATTAATAAATAGTAATAATAAGTAATAATTGAGGATAATTATTAATAATTAGTAATATTTAGTAATAAATAGTAATAGTTTGTGTTAAATATGAGAAATTAGTAATAATTTGCAATAGTTTGTAATAATTAGTATTAATTACCAATAATTAGTAATAATTGATAATAATTATTAATAATTTGTAATATATATAGATAATAAGAAATAATTAATAATAATTAGTAATAAATACAAATAATTAGTAATAATTAGCAACAATTAGCAATAATAAGTAATAATTAGTAATAATAAGTTGTAACTTGTAATAAAACTTGAATAATTTGTAATAATTAGTAATAAATGCAAATAATTTGTAATAATTTGGAACAAATATTAGTAATTAGTAATAATTAGTAATAATTAAGTGTAAATATAAATAATTAGTAGTAAGTAGTATTTATTAGAAATAATTAGTAATAATATGTAGTAATTAGGAATAAATAAAAATAAATTGCAATAAATAATAATAAATAGAAATAGTTTAGAATAAATTGGAGTAAATAGTAATAGACAGTAATAATTAGTAAAAAATTAGAAATAATAGGTAATAAAAAGTAATAATAATTAAACAATAGTAAAAATATTAAAAATTAGTAATATTTAGTAATAATTAGTAATAATAGTAATAATTAGTAATAATTAGTAATAACTAGAAATAAATAGAATTTTTTAGTAATAATTAGTTATAAATATGAATAATTAGTAATAATTATCAATAAATATGAATAATTAGTAGTAATCAGTAATAAATAGAAATTTTTGGTAAAAATTATTAATTAATAAGAATAATTAGTAATAATTAGTAATAATTTTTAAAAATTCATAAAAAATATGAATAGTTAGTACTAACTAGAAATAATAAGTAATAATTAATAATTATTAGTAATTATTGGTAATTATTTGTAATAATTAGTAATAATTAGTAATAATTAGTAATAATTGGTAATAATCAGTAATAATTTGCAATAATATGTAATAATTAGTAATAATTAGTAATAATTTGAAATAATGAGTAATAATTAGTAATAATCCTTATTTATTATTAATAATGAGTAATAATCAGTAATAATTAGTAGTAATTTGTAATTAAAAGTAATAAATAGTAATAAATTGTGATAAATAGAAATAATTTGTAATAATTAGTAATAATTAGTAATAATTAGAAATACATAGTAATAATTAGTAATAATTTGGAACAATTGGTTATAATTAGTATCAAATAGTAATAAATAGAAAAATTTAGTAAAATTTAGTAATAAGTAGTAATAAATTGTAATGATTTGTATAAAATGTTACTAGTTAGTAATAAATAGATATATTTAGTAATAATTAGTAATAATTAGTAATAATTAGATATAAATAGTAATAATTGGTAATAATTACTAATAAATTGTAATAATTGGTAATAAGTAGTAATGATTTGTATTAATTACTAATAGTTACTAATAATTAGTAATAATTATTAATAAGTAGTAGTAATTCATAGTAAATAAGAATAATTAGTAAAAATTATTAATAATTTGTAATAATTAGAAAGATTTGGTAAAAAAATTTTAAGAATTAGTAACAACTAGATACAATTTATAACAATTGGAAACAATTACTAACAATTAGTTAAAATTAATAACAATTAATACTAATTTGTAGCAATTAGTAACAATTAGTAATAATTAATAAGAATCAGGAATAATTAGTAATAATTAGTAATAATTATTAACAATTACTAATATTTAGTAATAATTAAAAATAATCAATGATTATCAGTGATAATTAGTAATAATTAGTAAGAATTTATATGCATTGGTAAGAATTAGTAACAATGAGTAATAATTAGTAACAATTCATATCAATTAGTAAAAATTAGTACAAATAGTAACAATTTGTGAGAATTATAAAGAATTAGTAGGAATTAGTAAGAATTAGAAACAATTAAAAATAAATTGAAATAATTTCCAGAGGATTAATAATTATTAATAAGTTGACACAATTTTCAGCAGATCGGTGTCATCTATTTTGACTGATGACTAATATATTTGCAACTTTCTCCCACTTAAATCACTCTGAATTTTTTCCCACTTACAGATATCCATTTTATTATACATGAGAATAGAGAGTAGTGTGGTGAGGCCTCCTTGCTCTCAATTCTTGTACATATGAAAATGGATATGTGTTTGTCAGATCATATTTTTCATACTAATTTCAGTAAACAAAAAGATTCAAGGAGATGTGCCAATAGAAAAAGAAGGCTCTTTTCATGATCACGCATCTCCTTTCAAATTTCTCCTACTGAAATCTCTATTAAGAATCTCCTCTTATGTATGGATATACTTTTTCATTTGCAGGAGAATGGGGATCAGGGAGGTGAGTACTCCATGCTTTCCATTATCATGTCTATAAAAATAGATATTCATACATCAGATTAGATTTTTCATAGTGATTTTAGTCAGAAAATGTTGCTAGGAGATGAGTGGTCAGGTAAAGGTCTATCGCCAATCCACTAGAAATTGTGCTACCCATAATTAGTATAAATCAGCAAATGAATCCAAAAGGTTATAGTTTAAATCATATATATTTTGAGGGTGTTGAAGCTTTCTTATCTTTTGAATGATACAATCCTGAATTTGTTTCAGAAGGAAAAATTAAGTGTCCTGGTAAAAAATGACCTCTGAGAATTTCTAACACATTTAATAATATTGGGCATCATCTATTTCATTTTATTTTTTAACCATATTATATTTTTTGTATCAACATGGTGAAAACAGTTCTAAAGATGATACAATTAATTTGGTTCTAGATCCATCATAGTTCTAAAATTGAGTACATGATGTGGTAGGTCTATATTTTCAACAAACTACAACTTAGGATGATAATGATTTAACTCCCAAGTTGGAACCATCTTTATTTTATCAGTTATTGAGGCCCAATGAATATATATTGTTTCCTTGTTGCATGATAATAAAATTTGAAGAGGTTACAAAATTTATGGAAATTAAATTAGATAATGGAATATCAATTAACTATTTTGATTGGATATTATCTTTGGTTAAAACACTGTTAGCCGAAGGAAATGTGTTGCATACAAAATTGTATGATAGTAAGATGTTCATTCATAATCTAGTTCTTGGTTATTATAAGAATCATTAATGGTCAAATGATTTTATAATATATTATGGTGAAAATAATTCATTGAATATTTTTCCAACTTATGGATAATTGGGGTATAAAGAGGCTCAAATACGGATGTTTGGACTGATTCCTCTAAAATAGATCAGATATTTTCCAATTTCACATTGATTGCATCATTTATTTAAGTCTTATAAAATAGTGGCAATGATGTCAGGGCACAAAACCAATATTTTAACTGGAAAAATCATTAACCATTCCTATGATGGTAATTCATGGAAACATTTTGACCAATTGAATTCGTCTTTTTATTTAAAATCCCGAAAAATATTATTTGGTCTTTCTACTGATGGATTCTCGCCATTTGGTTCTTACGATATTCTATATTCATATTGGCCTATCTTTATAACTCTGTATAATATACCTTCTTGGATGTTGATAAAGGAGGCATATATCTTTTGGATGTTATTAATTCCAGAACATCTAAAAAATAATAGTGATATTTATTTGAAATCATGGATTGGGGAGTTAAATTCATTATTGAGTAATGGAGTTAGTATGTATAATGTTACTACGAAAAAAAATTATACTAAAAGTTTTATTAATGTGGAAAATTGGTGTCTTTCATGCACATGACATGTTATCAGGCTAGTTTACACATGGTCCCTAATCATGTCCATACATTAAGAGATAAAATAAAGAATTTATGCTCACTAATGGAAAAAAATCTTGTTTTTTAACTATCATCACATATTCCGTCTATTTGATCATCTTTTTCTATGGAAAAAATATCATTTCAGAAAAGACACAATTGAAATAGATGACCCTCCAACAATTATCTCAGGTATATAGTTAACATAGATTTTCTATTCATTTTCTCTAATCATATTTGGAATAACAATAATCATTAAAAAATTGATGTTTTTTTGGAAAGAACACAATTGGATAAAATGGAGTGTTTTTTGGGATCTTCCATATTGGTCTAATTTTTTGGTCCATAAAATATTGTATGCCATTAATATTTTTAATTACTATTTAGATAATTTATTTTATTTAGTTTTGGATACACTGGGTAAGGCCAAAGATAATATAAAGGCACAATTTGATCTTTCCCAAATTTGCATGCGGTAAGAACTCGAACTTTTTCAAAATTTCAGATCACAGAAGTTAATGAATCCAAAAAAATCATATACATTATCCAAATAAAATATATTATTATTTTTTAGAGGATTGATGAATTTAAAAGTATATATGGCTATGCTTCTAATTTGAGAAACATTGATAGAAATAGTCATATAACTAGATTAAAATTTTTTTAATAACATTTTATAATGGAAATACTTATGCATATTAGATTAAGTAGTCTGTTGAATTCTATGTTTTGGGATGCGATAAGAGACATATCATATTTTTTCCGAGACATTTTTGTGGTGGAAATAGACTAAGATGCACTAAGAAAAATGTTTGAAGATGTTGTTTTAATTTTATGGAAATTGGAAAAACTATTCCAACCAGCATTCCGTAACTCTATGGAAGATTTGATATTATATTTTACACATAAAGAAAAATGTGTAGGTATGGTACAATTATAATTGATGTACCCATTTGAGAGATGCATGAATAAATTGATGAAAAAATTGTGTAACAAAGTATTGGTTAAAGGCTCAATTTCATATGCATATTGGAAGAAAGAGATTTATTTTTTTTCTTCTATTATTTACATTCTAAATATCCCTCAAAACAAAATTGCATGGGTCATAACAAGAGAAATGTTGACAAAGAAATGTTCTGATAATTATTAGTTTATATCCAACCCTAACATGGATTCTATGGAGTTTATATATGATGGATATTAAATGATGAAACTCACAAAACATATACATATGTTCTGATCAACTGTGAAGAAATGATACCATTTATAGTATGAGTGATCCTACAACTTATTCTATAATATTTGTTATAGTAAATTAAAATTATTTTATTTTTTAGTTATATAACAGTCATATTAAGAAACAACATCCAAAAATTGCAGTAGCTGCTCTTGAAGAACATTGACAAAATAATTGTTCCAACTAGTTTCAATCAATGGTAACATATATTATTTATGCTTTAACATAGAAAAAAATTATTTCTTATCATATAGATAATTTGTTTACAAACATTCATGTATCTCAACATGATGATAAAATTTATAATTGATTATTTGTATTGAATCACCCAAAATCCAAAATGGTTAAATCTTAAAATGCATATGTGGTGAATAGATTTCTATTTCATATACATGCATATAGTGAATAAAAAACAATGAACATTGGTGTCTTATTGATATGATCTTATCATAGAGAAAATGGCATTTTTTTACTACAAACTAGAAGAAATTATTAAACTGTGTTATCTGATATATAATTACATAACAATGTTTAAATATCATTGGATCGATATTGAAATAGGCTTGTGTGTTCATCGAAGACATGGAATCTTTGATATTAAATATAAAAGTATTATTATAGTAAATAAATTATTTTTATTGAATAATAAATAATACTAAATTTATAATGCAAATTATAATTCTACTCCAAGAGAGTTGGGTGATAGGTGGAGCATAATAAAAATAAAATATTAGAAAAATCGGTTTACTCAAACTGAATGTGGTTCCTCTATAGTGTACAGATTTGATACTTTTCATGAGACTGCACTAAATAAATATTTTCCATGAAGAGGAAAGAATAAAAGGGATTACACCACACATTTGAGGGTCAATGTTGACGATGATGTTAATGATGTTATAAATGAATTTTAAAAGACCAGAGATGACAAAAATGAAACTAATATTGAAATTGAGGATGCTAAGGAGGAATATAATGAAATTGACACCATCAAATATGAAGATGAGGATGCATATGAATACAGACAGGGTTAAGTGAGCGATATAATTATATATAATATATATCTATATATAATAGTTTTTTAAAATATTTTCTAAAACATTTATTTTGTGTTCCAGATGAATGAGGATCTGTTTCATCAGTTTTTTAGAGGTTCATCGACAATTAGATGAGAAAGATGTTTGATTACATGACCCTCAAAAATTTGGCAGTTCAGGGAGGACTCCGAGGGGACATGGTCCTTCCGAATTTATGCTTTTTGACCTTATCTCGGAGCAATGTCCACATCTTTCCTTCAATACAGGCATGTAGAGGTCTGTTTACCTTTTTATTTTAGTTAGGTTTTATTAATTTATTCATATACTAATATTTTTATTATTTTTTCATTTTTTTCATAGATTTTATCAAATAATTATTTGAAAGGGGATATCTATAATAAGAAATTATTTTTCAAAATAATCGGTCACGTGGGAAAATATTAATATTGATGTTTAACACGACAGGCTCAATCATTGTCTAGTACCTAAATAATTATATTTATATTGAATTTTATCTTATTAATAACATGACATTATAATTTATTTTTTGGGTTTAAAGTGTCCCTTCAATGAAAGCATGTGTAAAACTATCAAGATGGCATGGTAGAGGTTTATGATTGAGCATTGCCATCACTTTTTACACAATTTGAGAATGAAACTAGTGAAAAAAGTTTGAGTAATAGTGTTTGATAAGTATTGTCGCATCCATAAACTTGATTACATTTCATCTCAGGTTTGGGGGAATTATGTTCACTTGGATGGCTGATATTTTTTTGGAGAAGATCGTCGGTAGGTCGACAAAACCAGGGGAGATAGTATGTGACACATTGAGCCGGTAGTCATATATTCAGTACACATAGGGTATATATGGTAAGTACTTTTTTAAAATAATTTATCTAACCTTAAATGTAAAGTATTTATTTTATATTCATATAAGAAGTCAAATAATCTCGTATTACTGAGTTAGACATTTCTATGAAGGCACACAATGATCCAATCACTGGAGAGATTAGAGGCGATCACTATCTTCAGATTGTGGTTAGTCTAATTTCTTTTTGAGTATTAAAATTAACATAAAATAATCTTTTATCTATTTAATTTTAAATTGAAATTAAGGGAGTCAAATATGGCTGTAAAGTCTTAGACATAGGATAAGAGTCAAGTTGAGATCGTGTGTCAGACCAATGTCCATCAATTTAATGTGGTGTCATGGATGTAGGCAACCCAGGACAGCTCTGAGAAAGGCTGAGTTTTTAATATCGACTGTTGATTGATGCATGAGAGTTATTATGCGACCACTGTGATGTCAACATCTAGATAAAGAGGAGTTGATAGAGATGCATCCTCATTTGTTTCATATTATTAGGAACAACTGCCATCTTAGTGTAAGCTTATAGAGACTATGCATAGGGAGCAGAAAGACACGCATCAATAGTAGAAGCAGCATGAGAATACGTGTCGATGGTAGTAGGAGCAACCCGAACAAATGATGGAGTACATGCATTGTCTGACTCATTGCTTTGGAATAATGTTCCCTCCATCATCTTCTCATACTTCTTAAGAAGACCCCCTAGTGATTTCACCTACTCCAGATGACCCCCCAGGGATGTCCTCTCCTTCAAAAGCCCCCCAGTTGTATATTTACATTTTATAATAAAACATCTAAATGTATTGTTGTTTTATAATACTATATATTTATAGTTTTATATAGTGCATTTTTTATAAGGTTAATAATATTTTGTTTTGTTGTTTTTTATTATTTTATTTCTTTATTATTGTTATTTTATATTACATATTGTATTATATAATTTGAATTTTATTAAAATTATTATTTAATATTTTTTCACTATTATTAATATTGTATTATTATTATTTTTTGAATATTGAGGTTTTTATTATTTTATTATTTATTATTATTTTACTATTATCATTATTCTTGTTAATATTAATATTATTAGTATTATTTTACTATTATTATAAATATTATTATCATTATTATTTTTTATATTATTAGTTTTATTAAATTAATATTAATAATTTATTATTGTTGTTATAATTTTTGAAAATATTTTTTAATTATTATTTTTTAATAATTATTATTATAATTATTTTGTTAATCATATTTATTATTATTATTATTATTATTATTATTGTTTTCTTATTATTATTTTCATTTAATATTATTTTACTAATATTATTTTATTACTAGTAAATTTATTTTAATAAATTTTGTTAATATATTTTTTTTTTTTTATATACCATGTGCTAGCTAATTGTGATGGGAAAATTTTTTATCACAAATATACATTTTTTTAAAGACCTTTGCAAAAAACCGTATTTGTGACATGATTTTCTTCAATGGATCATTTGCAACGGGATTTGGTCGGATATAACTGAATTTTCAATAGTATTTATATAGGGTGATAAATAAATAAATTTGTGAGACCAATGATGTAGCCTCCACAAATTTCATTTAACATTGTTTTGGAACACATGAGTGACCATGGTATAAAAAAATTCAAGGGAAAATACTTTAAACTAGAAAATAAGGAAAAATATGAAAACATAGACTTTGTAATACCTAAAATAGGAAACACATAAGCGATCTAAAAAATAATGTGAAAATGTATGAAAATTTGTTGTAGTTGAAAATCAATAAAATTTCCTTCCACCATATCATAGAGAACACGTACTTGAGAGGCATATGATTACTTAATTTTAGTTCACCAAAATTTAATGTAATCCTTCATACATTTGGATTTCAGCTTAGACTAGAAACTATGAAATTAAAGAGTCTTTATTTCCCATGTTTTTTTCCTTTAATGTAAATACCAATAAAGATTCTCTAGACACTATTATGCAAATATATATTGTTCAGCAGCCACTACCACTATAAGAAAATAGTGAGGAACATTAAAAAATAATCATAAGTCATATTTTATAAATGTAACACTACAACATGGTTTTAATGGTTATAAGAGGACAGGGTTGAATCATGGGATTAGGTAATCAATGAATGTATAATGAAAATAAACCCTAGTAGTAGGACAACAAAAATTATACCTAACATAACTGGTTTTTGAAAGATGTGGATAAGATGTTCTATTTAACATTGGATTCATTTCGAGGTCTTCTAAGAAAATTAAATAACTATCAATTTCCTTAATATTTTCTCATAGAAACATATTAAATTGGCCTCTCCCCATATAATCAATAAACTGTCGATCATTTTTCTATATGGGGTATTTTTATTAATCTAGTGAAAAAATAATAATATAATTTCTAAAAAAATTAAAACATAAATATCCTATAATGAGATCTATCCACTGAATGAAAAAAATATATTCATTGAACGCATCCACATATCCCTTTTGTTTCATATTCATATTTACTTGGGGATAATTTCAACCACTATTTTGCATTTATTCATGAATAAACATGTTTTATTATCTTTAATTTCCCTATAAAACCTATATATATGATAATATTTCTTGGTATGGTCCTTGGATTCTTTCTAGGTATGATCCCTTTTCAAATATTTAAAAAAATATTATTAGAATCATCATAAAATAATTAGATGATTGAAATGAGTATTATACATGTTTTTCTCCTTTATTTTGATAAAAAAAGTAAAAAAATCCAAAATGAAAATACGGCTTATCTTCCCAAATCATAAAAAAAAATATAGAATGTAGGATTTAGTAAATTATACGTAGTATAGATGATCATAATGAAAGATATAAATATGAAAATTAATCTCAAATGAATGAATTCAATAATGATATGAATAATCTGCAAACTCTAATCATTCAACTGGATAGAAAATTTATAGGAAGAGAAAAAGAAAGCTACCTAGTATAATAGAGGATAAACTATAGGAAATTTTATAGAAGTAACTATAATGGGTGGTCTCAAAACTCAAGAGGAACCTATAATAGGCCCTATTATTGTTGAAAAATATAGAATATTCTGGTAACCCAAATCTACATTTTCAAAAATTTCAAATTGTAGATAGTAACACTAAAATTAAAATAAATCAATCTATTCCACCTGAAAAGTAATAGGAAATGTATTTTCAAATAAAGAAGAATAAAGGGATGTAAAGTATGCAGGATGAAATTTAAGTCATCCTCATTATTCTAATGAATTAAAATCCACCCCTCCCATTCACTCAAATTTTTTTTCCTAAAAGTAAAAAACCACAACATATCAAGAACATTTAGATTTTTAATGTACACTATGTTTAAATTCCATTAATTCAAGATTTAATAAACATTACATGTTATCATAAATCTCTAAATTAAATTAATTATATAATAAATCCCTTGATAATTTTTCTATAGAAAACCTTATTGAAGTGTGTAGTTAACTCTGCCAAAATAAAATTCCATCGATACTCAATTATACAATATGATTTTTCATTAGTTTTTAATTATTCAATAATTTTCAACTCAATTTTTTATATGACCTTGGTGAAATATTTAATTTTTTCCCATACACATTATTTAGATAGTTGATATTTGGAGAACTATAGCATACCACTAATTTCTATCAAATGGAAGACCATTCTATCACACGCCATATAGGTAATTTAGATGATATTCTATTTGGTTCTAAGTATTTATTTTTACCCATTAATTTTATCATCTTTGACATAGAGTAATAAATGGATCTCATTATCATCCTAGCTTGGTAATTAATTTTTGAATTAGGATCTACGATAAATGATTCTATGTGGGATATTGATTTCCAATTTTGGAGAACAATATAACAAATTTAGTATTTTAAACAAATATAAGGCTCCTACAATTGTGGGGAACTACTCTATTGTGGATTTTTTGGATAATGAGGATTTTCTTGATCTTCATAAATTAGAATTCTTCAATTCCATGGAAAAGATAGGAAGTAAATATTCAGTCAAAGAAACATGTTTGGAGGTAGATTTTGGTGATGTGGATAAAGATTTTGATGAGTGTGAGGGTGAATTTTACAGATTATTTTGATAATTTTCCTATGTAATACTTAATTTATTTATATCATGTCCCCAAGTGTAGTGATTTTTACAATTGGATTAATGGTGAATAACTTGTTTTATCAAGATCTCATTATTTCATTATGTGGCATATTAAGAACCTTATGAAACGTAGTCCAAATAATTTTCCATCTTCATAATAAGTGCCACATATGGAATTCAAAGTACATATATCTCATTTTAATTATTCAATTTTAGTTTAAAGTTCAAGATTTCCATAATAATTTCTTTCGAAAATAAGTATATTCAAGAAGAAAGATTATTGAGTGGGTTAGAAACGTTCAAAACTAGTCTATGAAAGATTATTAATATCTTAAAATGTATTATCCCTACCTATTTAATATTTATAATTCCTAAAGTGTCTGAGCATAATCTAATAGTGTAGGTATTTTTGTGGCTCAGTCCAAATATGAATGTGGTAATAAGAGATGATGTTATTTAGAAACTTGAAATTAGAATAGTTTTTTATATCTTATAGAGTGCATTTTTCATCCATATTTGTGTTATGCCTTAAAATATAGGTGTCATAGTTATAGAAAATTAAAATAATAAAAAATCATAAAAGGATAGTGACTAAATCGGGTGTTTTTATATACAATAGGAATTATAATACAACTACTAGAAGGGATCATTTTCTAATTACATTATAACATCAAACACATTTTAGGTTGGCTATAAATGAATTATTTTTCTATCATAAAGGATTTTCATATTACAATAAGATTATAGTTTCCCCAAAAGTCAAGAAAATTATCACCTTCAATTATATAATTGGTAACGTTTACTATAAGTGAAATTTATTTGGCATGTGTGGTTCTCCAAAAACCATTCAAATATTTATAATTTAGATTTTAACTAAATTGAATGAAATCATTATAGAGGTATTCATGTATTTTTTTGGATTTCAAAAAAATAAATATAATGTACAAAATCTAGAATTAGTTTTCTTAATATTTATTGAGACGTACCTTATGCTTAAGTAGTAAAAAAGTTAGTTTATATCCATTTAAGGGGTTTTTATTTTTTATTGTTTAAATTAATGGGGTAAATAAGGATTGATATTTATAAAAGTGGATTTATATAAATACTATCCCACATAAAAATACAAAATGTGTTAGAATTATTTTTTAGGATTGAGATTTCATACCAGTGGTATAAAAATGATTTTTCCAAAATAAAAAAACCCAAATTATTTAGGGTTTCTTAATGATAATATATTTTTTGGATGAAATGTTCATATAATAGTTAAGTCTATATAATTATTATATTACTTATTCACATATTACATCCTCCAAATATATGTTTCAAATTGAAATAATATATAATGCTAGTGATGGGGATGTAGTGGTAGTCTTAGGGGAAATAAAATAAAATGTGGTTAAATTTGGTGTATAATAATATTTGGTTACTATATTATGCTAAACGGAACAACACCACTACTGGGAATGAGTTTTAGGTTATTTTTTTGTCATGGAAAATGTAGGTTGTAGCTTATTGGATCAAAATTGATTTCCTTTACTTATCATTTTAATTTAAAGTATTATTTTTCAACAATAAAGTCTAATACTAGACTAATTATATGGATAATATTGATGAAATAATTTCACTTAAATATTATAGATATATTGGATACTTTTTATCCTGATTATGAAAATTTTCTTGTTGTAGGAGTCATTCATAAGGATCTCACAACAAATCTAAAATACAAAATTTCATATAGTTTTTAACTATTTAGAAGATGTGTCGATAGTATTCTTAGGATATATATTCCTAAGGAATAAATATAACCCATTATCGAGAGTTTTTACTCTTCACCGCGGGCTAGACAATATAGGGGAGAAAGAACAACCCCTAAAGTTCATTATGCTAGTTTTTAATGACTGAAAATGTTCAAGAATTATATTAGTTTCATATTTGGATGTGGAAAATTACAAATGGTATGAAATATTGTAATAAAATAAGAGTATCCTAAAAAATAATTTTAAAGGTTGATTTTTTTTATGGGGATATTATTTCCTGAGCCCATTTTTATCTTTAAATAAGAATAAATACATTATTGTGGCTACATTATATTTTTCAAAATAGTTATAATCTACCATAATTATTAATAATTAATATAACAGTGTTTTCAAATTAATCATGAATGATATCTTTTCTATATTTTTTGTTCAAAAATATTTAATTACTGATAATGTAAACCATTTCAAGAATATTAAATTCAAATCATTACTTAAATTTATTTGTTCTTATAAAAATTGAATTACTTATCATCTAATTTCAATTGAATAATTAAATTCATAAATAAGGGCCTCAAAAGTTTTGAGGAAAACTTATTATATCTCTGGGAATTATTTGTCGTTAATCTTATATAGGGCACTTGTGGAACTATAGAACATATTTAAAAATAGGGATTGTAATGATTCCATATAGAACCCCCTTTTAAGAAACATTACATTTTCCAATGAAATCTCATTATAAATATTTTTTTGTTATCAAGGATTTGAATTTTAATTTTAAGACTACATCAAAGGATGATATAACTTGAATTGATTGAAAAACATGTTATAAGAAGGGAGTATTTCAAAAATTCAATAATATACAAATAAATAACTAAGGAATTCCTTTGAAATATCATTTTGAATTAGAGTATTATTGTTTGGAAATAAGTGTTATATATAAATTATATTATTAAACTCTTTCTTGGGAAGATGAAATCAATGTTTTTCAGATCGTATAACTTATTAATGGTTTTAGTAAACAGAGAAATAAATTTGGTCTATGAGGAGAAAATATAATTTATTAATAATAGAAAAATAATTTAATATTACATTAATTTGAAAACAAAGGGGTTTTATACTATATTTTTTCATAATTCATTTGATTTCTCTTAAACTAATACATAAAATAAAGTTTTTGATTCATGGGTGATAGGCCATGGTTATTTTTTTATTTGGTTTAATTTTTTCTAATAATAAAAACACCATTAACTATTCTATTCCTAGTTGTTATGGACTTTTTCCTCAGTTTTATGATATATTGAGTTTTTTATTTCAAAGTGTGTTCTAAGTGAGGTCACATGTGATATTTTGATCAATCCATATATTATGTTAAATTTTTTCATTTTTTGGTTTATCAATTCAAAATCTATTTAGTTGGCATATTTGGTCTAGAAAATTTGTCTTTCTTGTTACATCCAATCTATAATTGGTTGATTTTGTTCACTCATAGTAAATTATTTTATGCATTAAATATGATATTCTCTATTAATTCACTTGATTATCAATTAGATAATTTAGTTACTTTTCCAATTTTAAATTTTTGTTTTATTGAGAAATTACAAGATCCTCTATATCATCCCAATTTTTTTAAGAACAAATACTATTTTTGATAACATACATGATACTCTACAACAAGTTATAATGAAAAATTAAATGCAAATATGTTACCATTAAAAAATAATCATTATAATTGAGGGAATGAATTGAATTAATTGAATTTGGAAAATATTGTTTAAACATGTATATATAATGAGTTATTTGACTAATTAATTGTAAAAAAAATTTAACCCCCTTTTAAAATAAAAGAAAATGTTTTTCTAAAAAACTATTTAAATGTGAAAAAAGAATGTTTTTATACCAATAAATTAACAAATCACACATTTTAGAATATATAAAGGAGATATAAATATATATATATATTTAAATATAATTTTTATTGTTCATTTTATGTATTTTTTAGACATGACATAAGAACAAATTCAATTTAACGGTTAAAAGGAGTATTTTTTTAAAAAGGTCACTTTACCTGATTTTGATGAAGTGCATTTTTAAATCTTGTTTTTGACACTTTTATAAATTATATTTGACAAAATAAACTTCTTATTTGAAATTATAATATCAAAATTTACTTTTTGTTCAATTTTTTGTATTTTTATGATATGTATCATGCTTTGATGAATAGGTAAAAAATGCATTTTAATTGAAAAAAATATTTTCATAAAATATATTTATATTATTGAATTATATATTTGTATGTTTTTAAATTATAATTATATCATTTTTATCATTAAAATCTATTTAGTGAATTAGAATAAATTTCACAATGAAATTGGATGTAAAAATATTGTGAACATTTGAACGTTTTTACATTAAAAACACATTTTCTCGATCTGTAAATGGTATTAGTTTTTAATTAATTTAAACCACTTATGTGTTTTTATTTTTGAATAATGCATTTAATATATGGAATTATAAAGTCTATATTTAGTAAATTGGTCTATTTCATTTTTTTAAAATAATAACATGACTTTCCCTTGATCACATCCTTGACCCTATTCCACATTATTTCCTATAAAAAACATTTCAAAAACTTAGGATGAGCATAAAAAACTCAGTAATGGATACACAAAGAAGAAAAACTGTTAGTTTTTCAAAACAATATGTATACCATGAATACTTTAACATAAGTAATACTTTTCACCATTACAAAGTAGTAAATAATCTTCACTCAGTAAAAGATCATTACTTAGCCTTTTGTAAACAAATGATATCCATAAAACCCATATATAGAACACATAACATATAAAGGTAACTTGAGACATAAACATACTTAAATGGACTAACCATACGGTCGACTTACACACATATCACTAAATAGAATAGCCATATAGCCAACTTCCATACCCAATGCATTGAAGTTTATAACGTAACCACCCATCCTGGTATTTACGGCACCACCCGTCGTTTGGTTGATCATGTAACCACCCGTCAAATGTCCAAGTACCATTATAAAATCATAAGAATGAAAACAAATATAAAGGAAAGAAAACATTTCCATATTTCAATCACAATATATCACTTAAATATAATGATATAAAAAATCCATTACAAAAACAATTTTCAATACCAAAATACATAAAAGAGTATATGGTATTTATTCTCTTTTAAAAACATTACGACTTGTTGAGGAAGCCAAAGATCAAATAATACTCGCGGCGGTAGAAAATGTCGTTGTCACCTCTTACATTAAAAGAAACATTAATTTTTGTCATTTAGTAAAATGATTCATAGAACAAGATTCCTTTTGAATAAAAGTAAAATTCAAAGGGGTTTATACATTGTATAAAATAAATTTCTGTATAAATTAAAATATGACTCAATAAAAGGAGATTGAGACGAAGTCCCTTACCTCGTGTCCGACTTGACTCGATCAATCCTTAATCTCTTGAATTATAAACTAAAGATAATTTCAACTTTATTAAGAACCCTTTTAATGTTTATTATTCCTTTTATATTACTTATTACCATATCATAAACATTATGTAACCATTTAAGTTAATAACGTTCGTTTTGTCGATATTTCGTATTTGAGTAAAAAATTAACACCATATATTTACAAGTTGTCCAGGTGGTCAAAGTATCATTATATCCAAAATGATATTAATGATTTATATGTCATATATATCATATATATCCAGAATATATCTGTATTTATAATAGTACATAACATTTGAAGGTAAGAAAAGAAATGCACCGTTCATGGAGACAGTAAGTCGTACGTACGCATGAACGCTACTTTCATTTATATTTTCTATTTATATGGAATTAAATCATAATGATAAATATTTATATTATAATTACAGTATAATATCGTATATAATATCACTAACTCTATCCTTTATACATCCCACATAAGGCATTAACGTGTCACAACACTTTGATGGGGCGGTTGTTCGCAATTCCTCAAATGAGATTATAGTATTTACCCACTATGGAAACCATAAAGGTATGCTATAAATGGAAAATACTGAAGCATAAATAAAACATAAACATAATATAGATCATATATAAATATATTTCCATAATAATGTCCACCATGAGAGGTGGTAAGATGTAATTGAACAATCATCATTTTGTGAGGCGTTAGTTTTCCATCCATAGAAACATTATGTTACTCATCCATTAGATGGAGGTTTGTGTAAGTGTAGTTACAATAAATCTCATAAGAAAATCCTAGTATATTTAGGATACTGGTATTGTTACAAAAGAAAGGAATAAAAAGAGTTTAGGGGTTGGAGAAGTAAAATAATAGATAACAATTTAAGAGAAAATGTTACCTTTAATTTGGGTAACTTCCTTTGGTATGAACCAAAAGTACTTCTTGAAGTGCCTTATTCATAAGTTAAGGCTTTAAGGGGGAGGATATGGATTTAGTTAGATTAATTGGGCAGATATTTGCGATCCAAATGGCATGAGAGGTGTGAGGAATTGGTTAGAAGTGGTCTCCTTTTATAAGGGGAGAAGGGGCTCTTAAGGAAAGTGTGAAACTATTATTTTATTATATAATTATATTCGGTTTATAATGGTCCAAAAATCATTAAAGATGAAGATAAGATGAATCATTGTCGAAATAAAATCATCCAATCAGAATTTAACAAGTTTTGGATATTATTTTAATCATTATAATCATATTTATTTAAATGATTTATTAATAAATTAAATACCGCATCATTACTATGTCATAAATAATTTAATTTATTTGTTGTCTAAAAATAATAAAAAGAAACCATTATTTGGGAAATCTTTTTATCTGTCTAATGAATATTTATAGTCGAAAATATTAATTATAAAAAACCATGTAAAAATTGATTACTAAAAGTTTTTTGTTAATGTCAATTTTGTCATTACATTAAATTAATTAATCTAAATTGTCATTATCACACCCAAGTAGCTTAATGGGTTCCCAAAATAGACCCAAAAATTCCCATGGTTGTTAATGACTCAACCAATAAGGTTTAGACAAGTATTAATGTAATTTTTAATTACTATAATATTCTTTTTTACTTTGAATTAACCTATTTACCTTTAACCACGGTAAATAAAAGTCAAAAGTTACAATTCACCAAAAATTATTTTCATCTTAATGAACCACATTTTATATCTTGATAACAACCATATAAGTCAGACTTTTTAAATTAAATTAACAGAAGTGGTAAAATTTCATTTAAATGAAAAATTCAGTTTCTTAAACTACCATTAAGTGGTTTCACTATTCATCAAAAATTGAAGTATTTCAGAAAAATATATAAAATTCATCCTTAGCTATATTTGATATTATGAATTCAAAAATGATGATTATTTTTGCAAATTCAAAACATAGAAGTAACATTAAATAATTTTAAAATTAATCCCCATTATCAAAACAAATAGTGTGTTTTTAAGAAACAATAACTATCAAAAGATTGATACTATTTTATGTCCAATTTCAAAGTGAAATTAATTTCAATGACCAACATTGGATTAATTGGTAAAAATATATTTTAATTTAACTTTAAAACTAATTAAAAATATTATATATCCATATTAATAAATTATATTAAAAGTCACTTTTAAATTAAAATATAATATTTTTCACTATTCAATAAAATTGAACTTTATCAGAAAAATTCAAAAAAATTACACAAAGTCAATTTTGATGTCCCCATTCTAAAGAAGGATTTTATTTGGCCATATAGAATGTATTTACGTAACCAAAACTATATTTAAAGAGGGTTCTCCACTAATAGGTGATAAATCAACCTTTTAATATAAATTATGCTTAAAATTATTTTCATTCACATTTTAAGCCTCTACTTTTATTGGATAAATGAAAATAAATTTAAAATACATGTATAATAAAATTGAAGTTTGTTTCATTCATTACCACCAATACAACGATTATGAGTTATCTACCATTTAAAATAATAATATTATATTATTAGTGTGCAACGTAAGATTCCAAAGAAACTCATTGTTGCGTATCGGGTACACTATCGAACATAGCAACCCTTTTAAAGTAAAATTAATATTTAATTGAAAATTATTAATAAGTATAAAAATAACTTATTTTTCATTTACATGTGATGTTACATCCTTCCCCCCTTTTGGAAATTTCATCCTCACAATTTTTTCTCACTTATCAAAATTAGTGGGGGTACTTTTCCCTCATAGCATTTTCAGATTCCCACGTTTCCTCTTCAACCATAAGGTTTTTTCATAAAACCTTTACCTGGCGAATTACCTTATTCCACAACACCTGCACTCTATGGTCAATAATTTGGAATGGTTGTTCTTTATAAGAGAGAATCTCTTCCAACTGAACTACCTCTCGGCACAAAATATGAGGTGGATCTAGAATATACTTTCTCAACATTGAAACATGAAAAACATTGTGTACATGGGATAAACATGAAGGTAAAGCCACTCTATACGCAACTAATCCAACTTTCCCCAGAATTTCATAAGGTCCAATGAACCTCAGACTCAACTTTCCTTTCTTACCAAAACACATCACATTGTTTCATGGAGAAACTTTGAGAAAGACATGACCACATACCTCAAAGGAAAGATCATTCCTCCGGTTATCGACATAACTTTTCTGTCTTCTTTGAGCTGTTCTTATGTGCTTCTGAATCAACTGAACTTTCTCTGCCATCTCTTCTACCAATTCTGGTCCCATCATCTTCCTCTCACCTACTTCATTCCAAAAATATGGAGTTCGATAACGTGTTCCATATAATGCCTCAAATGGTGCAATCTGTATAGTAGAATGAAAACTATTATTATATGAAAATTCAACTAAAGAAATATGTTGGTCCCAACTTCCCTGATAATCCAGTGAACAAGCATGTAGCATATCCTACACGGTCTGAAGTGTTCATTCTGATTGCCATTCTTATTGAGGATGAAAACATGTACTAAAATTTAATTCAGTACCCAACGACTTCTGAAGGCCTTTCCAAAAGATAGAAGTAAACCTGGGATCATGATCAGATACAATAGAGAGGGGGACACCATGCAACCTAACTATCTCTTTAACATACAACCGAGAAAATTGATCTTGAGATAAAGTATCTTGAATTGGAAAGAAATGAGCAGATTTAGTCAAACAATAAACAATAACCCATATTGCATTATTACCTCGAGATTTCTTTGAAAATCCCACAACAAAGTCCAGGGATATATTTTCCCATTTCCACTCTGGCACTAGTAAAGGCTGAAACATTCCTTTCGGTAACTTCCACTCTACTTTAACCTTCTAGCAAATCAAACACTTCATAGTAAAATCAGCAATATCTCTTTTCATTCCATCCCAACAGTAATGCCCACAGAGATCTCTGTACATCTTAGCACTGCCAGGATGAACTGAAAATGGAGAACTATGACCTTCACATAACAACTCGTTATTCAACAACGAATCACAAGGTACACATAATCTCTTTCCAAATCTAAAAAAACAATCATTATCAATGTTAAATTCAGGCAACTTACCCTTTTGAAACAACACTACCTTTTTATGTAACTCATTGTCTTCCTTCTGTGCTTGCTTTATTCTGTTCGATAGAAATGATTTTACTGACACCGGATACAAAATAGAAGAATTTCCTGCACCAAAAACTTCTATGTCAAAGTTTATATAATCAAAAACCAAAGGATCTCATTCCAAATGTAACATGGCTAATGAAGCATTACTTTTTCAATTCAAAGCATCGACCACTTTATTTTATTTTTCCGAATGTTAATGGATTGTGTAATCATAATCCTTGATTAATTCCAAAAATCTCCTTTGACTCATGTTCAATTATTTTTGAGTGAATATATAATTTAAACTTTTGTGGTCAGTATATAATTCACATTTTACTCCATAAAAATGATGCCTCCAAATTTTTAAAGTATAAAAAATAGTAGCTAATTCCAAATCATGTGTAGGGTTATTTAACTCGTGAGTTTTTAACTGACGTGAAGCATACGAAATTACCTTATCATTCTGAATTTGGAAACAACCCATTCCTTTCAATGTAGCATCATTGTAGATAAAAAACATACCATTTCTGGATGTCAATGACAAAACTAGAGAATTCCCCAATTTTATTTTCTATTTATGAAAACAATCATCACATTTATTTGTCTAGATGAACTTAACACCTTTTTGAGTTATCTTAGTCATTGGACTAGATAACTGGGAAAATTGTTTAACAAACCTCTAGTAATAACTTTCCAAACTAAGAAAACTATGAATCTCGATTATATTTTTGGGTCTTTTCCATCCTTCAACAAATTTCATTTTATCAGGATCAAGAGTTATTCAATTTTTTGAAACAATGTGACCAAAGAAAGAAATTTGTTGTAACCCAAACTCACACTTGCTAAATTTCCCATAATTTTTTTTTTATTTTAAGGTTTGCAGGAAAACCCTTAAATAAATTTCATTCTCCTCTTTACTTCTTGAATAAACCAAAATATCATCAATGAACACAACCAAAAACTTATCCAAGAAATCATAGAAAGTTATATTCATAAGAGACATGGATACAACTGGTGCATTGGTTAAACCAAAAACCATAACTAAAAATTCATAATGGCCATATCTAGTATGAAACGTGGTCTTCGGAATTTCTTCTTCCATTACTTTCAACTGATGGTACCCCGACCTCATGTCAATCTTCGAAAAATATTAAGCTCCCTAGAGCTGATCAAACAAATCATCGATATGAGTCAAAGGATACTTATTCATAACAATGATGTTATTCAATGCACTATAATCAATGAAAAGTCTCATTGAACCATCTTTGTTTTTGACAAACAAGACAGGAACACCCATGGTGATGTGTTAGGTCAAATGAAACCTTTATCTAATAACTCATGCAATTGCTTCTTTAACTCTAAAAGTTGAATTTGAGCCATTCAATAAGGCGGTTTTGAAATTGGCTTAGCATTAGGAACTAAGTCAATAGTAAATTTAACTTCCCGATCAGGTATAATACCATGCAACTCATCAGGAAAAACATCAAGGTACTCATTTACCACTGGCACATCATTAATCTGAATAGTTCCTTTATTATTAACAATATGTGCAAGGTAACATTAATTTCCATCTTTTACTAGTTTCTCAACTTCCTGATATGTCATCAACAGAAAGGGTTTATTTATGTATACAAACTGAAAATCATTCGGAAAAGAAACCTCATTATCTCTACAGTCAATCTTATTGTGATAAATACAAATCCAATCAATGCCCAAAATAACAACAAAGTCTACTAGAGGCAAAACAATAAGGTTTGCAGGTAGATTCTTTTAGCAGACAAGGACAACAATGTTTTTAGGTTTTTTCTTCTCAACTTTTCCTCTAGCTATTTTTACAATAAGTTCAGTATTCATATCATGAGATGGAATTTCCAATTTATTAGAAAACTTCTCAGAAATGAAAGAGTGTGTTGACCCTGAATCAAAGAACACATTGTCATAATCTGTACAAACAAACAGTGTACCTGATACAACTTTATTTGATGGCCCAACATCTGCTAATGTAGTTGCCAAGGATTTGTCCACCCCATTCTGCTTGTAGTCTGGCTACTTTCCTTCGGTTGAGTTCTTTTTTGGACACTCATTTGAATAATGGCCCATTTAATTGCACTTAAAACATTTTACTGACTGTAAATAATATTTTGTCTAACCATTACCCTGATCTTTTTCAGTGCAATTACAAGCCTTATTCCCCATTTTCCCACATCAGTAGCACTTTCCAGAATTCAAAAGTCATTCCCCGTCATTCTTTTTACCACAATTCTCACAAACTATAAACTAAAGTTTCTTACCATCAGACTTTTTTGAAGAGTTATTCCCATTATCCTACCACCTCAACCTCTTATTCTGTTTTTTGTTAAAGAATACCTGATCATCAGCAAACTCCATTTCCACCTTCTCCGCACAACGAACAAGTTTTTCATAACATTTGAACTCATGAGAAGCTAATGCCCTTCGATACATTGGCTTTAAACCTGAGTAAAAATGGCTGATTTTACTATCAAGTTCTAGTATGAAATTTGGATCATACATTGCCAGTCGAGTGAATTTTTCTTCATAAGCAGCCACTGAGTCATCCTCCTGCCTCAATTCCAGGAATTGTTTTTCCATCCTAAGATGAACCACCTTAGGAAAATATTTCTCAAGAAATATACCGTTTAATTCATCCCAATCAAGAGCATTAATCTCCTCACTATCCCTGATATTTTTCACCATCGTCCACTACTAATCAACATTACATTCGAAACAGTAAATAGAAAGACTAACCTTTTTATGTTCCGAAACAGTAAATAGAAAGACTAACCTTTTGATGTTCTGAACAACCCATGACATCAAAAATCTTCTCCAGTGCTTTAATCCACCCTTTAGCTAGCATAGGGTCAGATGATCCTCTGAATGATGGGGGACGTTGCCTCATGAAATGCTCCACTACTAACATTTTCCTCTGTGGTTGATCTGGCTGATCTCGTACATGGATACCACCACCATTTATATCCTGATTCAATTGTTTCATCACTATAATAAACTATTCAGTTCCGATTCTCACCATCTCAGGTTACTGATTTGGAAGGTTGTCTTCCTCATAATGTTGTCCCAACATAGCTACCATGTTTCCTATATGGAAAACCATTCTGAACACAGAAATATATTATGTGAAGAAACATGGTAATCTGTAAATTCTATATGATATCAATATTAACATAAATTACTTTTTGGATATTAATTTAACAATACCCTAACTCCTAATGTTTTCTAAACCAACCACTAATACCAACTATAAGAACCCGACCTTAAAAATTACATAATATTGTATTAAATGAATAATTCACATTTATAATCATTTCATGTTTAGATTTTTAGAGAATTAGGACATAACTATTACATCTCAAAAGATAAGAAAGTAGACACTTCTACATAGTTTCCATTATTTCATAGAACATGAAATCTTGAAAAAAAGAGTTAAGTCTAATTTCATGTTTAAGACAGCATGACTTTTCCTTGATCCCATTATTGACCCTATTCTACATTATGTCCTATAAAAAGCATTTCAAAAACATGGGATGATCATAAAAAGCTCAGTAAGGGATAGACAAAGAAGGAAAACTGTTAGTTTTTCAAAACAACAAGTAAACCATGAATATATTAACATAAGTAATACTTCTCTCCTTTAAGAAGTAGTAAATACTCTTCAAGGAATAAAAGATCACTACTTACCCTTTTTGTAACCAAAATATAACCATACAACCCATATAAATAACACATAACTTATAAAGTTAACATGGGACATAAACATACTTAAATGGAATAACCATACGATCGACTTCCACACATATAACTAAATGGAATATCCATACAGTTGACTTCCATAACCAATGAATTGAAGTTTATAATGTAACCACCCATCCTATTATTCACCACACCACCCGTCATTTGGTTTATCATGTAACCACCCATCAAATGTCCAAGTACCATTATAAAATCACAAGATTGAAAAAAAATATAAAGGAAAGAAAACATTTCCACCTTTCAATCACAATATATCACATAAATATGTTGACATAACAAATACATTATAAAAACCATTTTCAATACCAAAATACATAAAAGGGTATATGGTATTTATTCTCTTTTAAAAACATTATGGATTGTTGAGAATTCCAAAGATCAAATAATACTCACGACGGCGGAAAATGACGTTGTCACCACTTTAGTTAAAAGAAACATTACTTTTCTCATTTAGTAAAATGCTTCGTAGAAAAATATTCCTTTTGATTAAAAGTAAAAGTCAAAGGGGATTATACACCGTATAAAATATAGTTTTATATAAATTAAAATATGCCACAATGAAAAGAGATTGAGAAGAAGTCCCTTACCTCGTGTCCGACTTGACTCGATCATTCTATAATCTTTGGAATAATAAACTAAAGCTAATTTCTACTTTCTTAAGAACCTTTCTCATGTTTATTTTTCCTTTTATAACACTTATTACCATGTTATAAACATTATGTTACCATTTATGTTTATAATGTTTGTTTTGTCGATATTTGGTACTTGAGTCAAAAATGAGCAACTTATATTTAAAACTTATCCATATGGTCAAAGGTTCATTATACCCATAATGATATTCATGATTTATATATCATATATATAATATATTTCCAGCATATACAAGTATTTATAATAGTACATAATATATGGAGGTAAGAAATGAAATTCACCGTTCATGGAGACGGTATGTCGTACGTACGCATGAACGCTACTTTCATTTTTATTTTTTATTTTTATGGAATTAAAGCATAATGATACATAGATATATTATAATTACAATATAATATCATATATAATATCATTAACTCTATCCTTTATACATCCCACATAAGGCATTAATGAGTCACATCACTTTGAGGGGGCGGTAGTCCACACTTCCTCAAATGAGATTATCGTATTTACCCACTATGGATACCATAAAGACGTGATATAAATGGAAAATACAGAAGCATAAAGAAAACATAAAAATAATATATATCATATATAAATACAGTGACATCATAATGGCCACCATGAGAGGTGGTAAGATATAATTGAACAATCATCATTTTGTGAGGCGTTAATTTTCCAGCCACGGAAACATTATGTTCTTCATCCATTAGATGGAGGTGTGTGTATGTTTAGTTCTAATACTTCTCATAAAAACATCCTGGTATATTGAGGATACTGGTTATGTTACAAAATAATGGAATAAAAAGAGTTTAGGCATTGGAGAAGTAAAATAAAATATACCAATTTAAGAGAAACTGTTACCTTTAATTTGGGTACCTTCCTTTGGTTTGAACCAAAAGGATGTCTTGAAGTGCCTTCGTCCCAAGGTAAGGCTTCTAGGTGGAGGTGAGGGATGTATAGAGCTTAATTGGGCAGATTTTGGATGATAAAAATGGCTTTAGAGGTGTGATTAATTGGTTAGAATTGGTCTTCTTTTATAAGGTGAAGGAGGGGCTCTTTAGGAAAGTGTGAAACTATTATTTTATTATATAATTATATTCGGTTTCTAATGGTCCCAAAATCATTAAGGATGTAGATAATATGACTCATGGTCGAAATAATATCATCCAATGAGAATTTGAAAAGTTTTGGATATTATTTTAATCATTATAATCTTATTTATTTAAATGATTTATTAATGAGGTAAACACTGCATCATTATTATGTCATATATAATATAATTTATATGTGGTCTAAAAATTATAAAACAAATACCATGATGTATGAAATATTTTTAGATTTAAAATGAATATTTATATTTGAAAATATGTCTTATATAACAACATATAAAAAATTAATTAATAAAAGATATTTGTTAATGTCAATTTTTTCTTTACATTAAAATAATTAATCTAAATTGTCATTATCACACCCATGTGGCTCAATGGGGTCCCACAATCGCCCTTAATATTCCCATGGTCGTTAATGACTCAACCAATAAGTTTTGGACAAGTTTTAAGGTAATTTTAAATTATTATAATATTCTTTTTACCTTGAATTAACATATTTACCTTTAACAGCGGTAAATAAAAGTCAAAAGTTACTATTCACCAAAAAATATTTTCATCTTAATGAACCGAATTTTACTTCTTAATAACAACCATGTATGTTAGATTTTTTAAATTCAATTCAAAGAGGTAGTAAAATTTCATTTAAATGAAAAAGTCAGTTTTATTAACTACCACAAAGTGGTTTCACTATTCATCAAAAATTGAAGTTTTTCAAATAAATACCAAAAATTCAGCCTAAGATATATTTGATACTCTGAATTCAAAACTGATGTCTATTTTTCAAAATTAAAAAAATATAAGTGGCATTAATTAATTTTAAAATTAATTCCCATTATCAAAACAAATAGCGTGTTTTTAAGAAATAATAACTATGAAAAGATTGATACTTGTTTATGACCAATTTCAAAGTGAAATTAATTCCAATGACCAACATTGGATTAAATGGTAAAAATATATTTTAATTTCACTTTAAAACCAATTAAAAAGATAATCTAACCATATAAATAAATTATATTAAAAGTCACTTTTGAATCAAAATACAATATTTTTCAGTATTCATTAAAAATGAACTTTATCAGAAAAATTCAAAAAAATTACAAAAAGTAAATCCTGATGTCCCCATTCTAAAGAAAGATTTTTTATGGTAATATAGAATGTATTAAAGTAACCAAAACTATATTTAAAGGGGTTTCTCCGCTAAAAGGTGATAAATCATCCTTTTAATATAAATTATGCATAAAATTAGATTCATTCACAGTTTAAGCCTCTAAATTTGGTTGGATAAATTTTAATAAATTTAACATACATGTATAATTATATTGTAGTTAGTTTTGTTCATTCCCACTAATAAAATGGCTAGGATTTATCTACCATTTAAAATAATAATATTATATTATTAGTATGAAACGTAATATTCCAAAGAAATTCGTTGTTTCGTAACAGATACGCTATCGAACATAGAAACCCTTTTAAAGTAAAATTAATATTTAATTCCAAAATATTGATATGTATAAAAATATATTAATCTTAAATTATTTGGGATGTAACACTAAAACATTTAAAAAAATTCATTTGATGGGTTATTTTTGACAAAAAAACTCCTTCATAAATTTTTGTGAGCTCTTTAACAAACATGGATGACTTTAAGACATTTAAATATATTATGTTCTAAGAGAAGTGAATTTTGTCACACATTTTTTTAACAAGTAATAAAAATTATATAGAAATATAATATATTTATGTGAATCATATAAATTTATTTTTAATTTTTAGGGAACAAATAATTAAATTATGTTTTTGCACAATGATGATATAATAATTTTTAAATTAACAAGAATATCAAATAAATGATATTTAAAATGCTAAAATAAATATAATTTAATATAATGGATTACATACATGAATTTTATGGATAAATTTTAAATTTTAGATATAATTAATATGATTTGGTTTGAAGAAATATTTTATAAATATTTTTAAAAAGTCGAGTAATGAAAGTGTCAAAATTTACATTATTGATATTTTGAAATAAATAATAGTTTATTCAATGTTATAATTTTTATAAAAATATAAAATTAGAAAAAATAAATGGGATAAGTCCTAAAATTTAATTATTTTAACATTTATTGGTTTTTCAAATTTTTATAGAAGTTGTATTAACACACAAAATGTAAATTACACGATATCACGATAAGAATTTAAAAGATTAAATAAGGGTTTAAATAAAGAGATAACCATTAATAAATATTCAAAAAAAAATCTATTTTTCATTTTATGGTTTGATTTAGACCCAAAATTATCCTATATTATAAATGAATCGTTTTGGACCCATTTGGAATAAAAATTAATTTATATTAATTTAATATTTTGAACAATTCTAAGAGCAACCCTCTCCTATCCTATTAAATGGCACCCATTATTATTTTTTCTTAAAAAATCCAAACCATTTTTTATTGGTCAAGATTTTCCAAAATACATTCCCTAAATCCCTCCAAAAATTATATAGTTCTTATTTTATGCATAACACCCTCCTTAGACATTTTTAGTGGTTAATCAAAAGAGGTCGTCTGAAGAAGTGGTATCATTTTTAATTAAGTGTTTCTATTTTATTTATTATTCCAATTCATTAAAATCATATTCCACCATGATGAAATAATAACTAAAGTATATTTTTTATAATTAGATATTATTATGTTATAATCATCAACTAAATCTGTCTCCACTACCATCAAATAAGAAAAGAATTAATGTTGGTGCATACATGTGAACAATCACATCCACAAACTGATAGAAGTCGTTTTCCATTACTGTGTCTCAAGACAGGTTATAATGATGGAATTAATTTATATTTATTATATTAATGAAATATCTATTGGTATAGGAGAATAATATACCAATTATATCATTACCTTCCAAACACATTAAAATGATTATGTCATTCGTGTGTACGTGTGAACTATCACCTCCACGAAGGGATACGAGTCATTCTTAATAAACACATCACATTAATAATATATATAAGTATATTAAAATGAATAATATTATATTAATAATATTATGATTATTTTTGAAAGATAAAATAAGGCAGACCTTATTTCTATAATGATCATTGAAAAATGGAAGTGTTACTCATGCCTCTATATGGCCTACCATCTCCTAGATTATAACGTCATTCATTTTTCCAAACCATACATGAATGGTTTGATTTATAAGTGAATATTTTTTGTATTTATGTGATTAATGTTTCAGTAATATTATTCTCAAGATTATTTACTAGTCATCATATTGACTTTTGACATCATAACCAATTCATTTGGGACTGATGTACTGAATATCGACAAAACTTCCGACATGAACATAAATAAATATGCAATTGTTATAACATGATAACAATTATCATAAAAGGAATAATAACCCCAAAAATGGTTTTAAAGAAAGTAAATATTTAACCAAATCTATTATTCAGTAAAATAAATATTTTAAGAGACAAGTCATACACAATGTTAGAAACTGTCTTTTAAAAACAAATTTTAATGATACTCTATTAACTATTTCTTAAAAATATAAAAGAAATATTTTTTTAAAAATATACATCATGAATAAAATTTCTTTTTTTCATATAGATTTATTTTTTTATGTATCCTTTGCATTTTTACCATTTTATTTTAAAATTATGTATTTTAATTTATGAGTGTGTGACTTTTTAAAAATGAAATGTGATTTCAAAGTGGAAATGTTAGTTTTATTATTTATGTTTTTTATGTGTTATGATTATGTTATACTTCCTGGTAATAGTTTATGAGTGTGGATGGATTCATGATAATATAATGGAGGTTTATCCCATGATATCTCTCTAATGAAATGGATAATGAGACGAAGTTAATCAGCATGTTTTATATTAAGAGATCAATGGAATACATTATTGTGGGTATTACAAATGTAACGATGAAGGTTACACCCTATATAGACATGAATGATAGTATAAGAGTGAAATATAATTGATTACAAAGGTTTACTTTATGATTTACTTTCCTATGATGTTTTATAGGATTTTATAATTTCATTAGGTAATCTAATGAGATTATTTTTTATGAGTTAAAAGTATAACATTTGAAAATTGTTACATGGGTTTATATTATTCATGGAATAATGATTTATTTCATTATTTTTTTGTCACGTACAATGATTTTTGTTCTCTTCCCATGTTTTTAATTTTTTTTCATAGGGTATAAGAATGGGTATAATAAAGAAGGAATCCATGTTAAAAGATATGAATATATTTCATGAAAAAAATCTTGTTTTATTTTAAACATTTTATCTTAATAAAGATATAGATCTTGTTTTAGAGTTATTATTTTTTTAAAGTGTCATATTATTTATGAATTATTACTTAATTCTATAAAATTATAAACCTGAAATGATCCTCAATGTGAATGAATGTAATTTCTTGACAGAAACTCAAGATTATATAATAATTAAGGTTGGGTCCTTATAGTTGATATCAACAAAAAGGTTTCGAAAAATTTACATATTTTTATATTTTATTAAGATATTTTTATATCATTATCGGTTAATAATTTCATGTTTTATCATATGTTCAATGTCTTAGAAACCCTATTAAGACTATATGTCATGAAATTATGTGGTGAATAATGATATTTTTTTAGAGACCTTTATTTTTTAGGTAATTACGGGTTATTACATTTCAGGATGCAAAATGAAAGGAATGAGATAAAATTTTACATTAAAACATGGTATGGTTATTTTTTAGGACATTACATTATTTTTAGAAGGTTTAAAGAATTGTTTAGTTTTAGAAAAAGGACAACCTACAGGATGAGTGACAAACTATCACATCTAACAAAGCCTTGTGAATTAAACCCACATATGAAGGGTGACAAGGGTTCATCTCCTACCACTAGCCTACATGATTTACCATTTAGTAAGTATTTATTTTTTTATTTAAATGATTTTTTAGATGAGTAATAACTTTATATTGGAAAAATATGTTTATAAAATAGATAATGTTGGGATTGGAAAATGATTTGGCGATTAACTGATTAATGTCATTAAGGAATATATTCCTTATTTTTTGAAACTTTTTTGATTAATGTATATATAATATTTTGAGAAGTAAAGGATGATTTATATTTAGACTTTTGGTGATTCATTTTATATATGGATATGATTATCATATCCTGAATCTTATTAGATAGATTACTTTTTGGAATGAGACTTCAGGAGTAATTGATTTTATTTAGAGATAATTATTTCAATTTATCATTGAATTATATATGATTAAATCATTTTTGGGTTTAAATCTTTGGCTAGAATATTTTTAAGGAATTTTAAGGATATTTTAATAATCTATTTTGAACTTTGGGTATTACTGTTGAATTTTGGAGATTGATGATGCTTTTTATATAATGTTTATAATTTTTGGGGAATTATCATATGTTATACTAACCATTTTGGTTGTGGATAATGTTTAATGAAAGTAGAAATATATAGTTAATATTTTTTGGATTATTTAACTCTCCCAAAGTTTATTATAGTTCTTCAGACATGAAAAATTCATCTTAAATACTCATCATTTGTAAAAAAAGATGATTTTGTGGTAAAAATTGATTAAATGATGAAACAATAAATTTCAAGTAAGTATGTTTCCTTATATTAATAATCTATATAGTAAAATAATTACTCAAATTCATAAAAATGGTAATGATATAGAAACTTTATTTAATTATTTTTAAATATAGTCTTTTGAACATTCACATATTTATGGTTTCATAATTCTTATCTTTCCCATGGTCATGTTCTTTATCTCTCTTACATAGTATTTTAGAGTTATCTTTATATTACTTGTCCATGTTTTCTAAAATGGAAACCATGTATTTGTAATATTAGGTAACACTCTCACATCCCCTTATTTATCATAAATTGGATGTTTTATTAATCATTTTTCCATTGTGGGACTTCAATAAAGGTATTTTGAAAAGTCAAAACAACTAGTTTTTTATCCTGATATCAAATTGTGAGGATAAAATTTATTAATGTTGGGGGGAGATAATGTACCATCTCTAGTTTTAAAAAAATAAATTCTATGTTTGATAGTGTAAATGGTACTTTGTATCATGTTTAAATGAACATTTAAAATTATTATGTTGTTTTTATAACATAGTCATTATAATTTAGAGAACTAATAGTATTAATTAAATTATGAAAATATTGTTTACACACACACAATCCCATATATATATAATTAATTAATTTACCAAATAATTATAAATTTATGTTAAACCCATTTTAAAATAAAATAAATTCTTTTTTTAAAAAAACTATTTAATTGTGAAAAAATATGTTTTTATACCAAAAAATAAATAACTCATCCTTGTTTTATTATATTAGTGGAATATATATATATATATATATAACATTTTATCTAATTATTTACATTCATTTTATATGTTTTTTATAGCTTATATAAGAGCCGATTCAATTTTACAAATAAAAGGAGTATTTTTATAAAAAGGATATTTTACAACCTTTTGATGGTGTATCTATTTTCAATATATTTTTTGACACATTTAAAATTTTTTTTGAAAAAATAAACATTTTATTGGAAATCACAATATCAATATTTACTTTGGTATAATTTTTGGTATTTTTCTAATGAGTTTCTGGTTTTTTTTTGAATAGTTAAAAAATAATGCAATTTAATTGAAAACTACTTTGTCATCAAATTTATCTATAGTGTTAAATTATAACATTGAATGGTTTTAGAGTATAAATAGATAATTTATTATCAATTAATTCTATATAGTTTATTGGAATCTATTTCACATTGAAATTGGATATAATAACATTGTGAACTTTTGAATGTTTTTACATTAAAAACTAGTTTTCTTTATCCGTCAATGGGATAAATTTGAAATGAAATTAAGCAAATTTTTGTCGTGAATTATGAAAAATATATTCCTTATTTAAAACTAGAAGGAAAAAATTTATTAAATTGGACCCTTTAATTATTTGGAAAATATGAATTGCAAATTTAGTAATTTTTTTACCACAGTCAAGGGTCAATCGGGTAATTATGGGTAGAAATTATATGATAAAATATTATAAAATTACCTTAAACTTGTCCAAATTTAATTTTATGAGTTAATTTCAACCACAATATTCCTAGTATCTATTTTTCAATATCATGGAGCCACATATATGACTTTAAGACATTTATATTATTATATTTAAAGAATAGTCAATTTTGTGACACATTTATTTCAAACAGTTGAAACATTTTTTAAACAGATTTATATAAGGGATATTATTGAATATGAATGGAATTTAGTAATATAAAATGATTATCTACATAATAAGAATTGTTTTAATTTTTATGAAACAAATAATTAAATAAAATCCTCAAAAAATGATGATGCTGTATTTATTTAATTAATCAAAATATCAAATAAATGATATTAAAAATACAAAAATAAATAAAATTTAATATAAAAAATATCATCCACAATTTTTTTTGATTATTTTTACATGTTATTGATAACTTAAATGAGTTTTTTCTAAAAAAATCAATTTCTTATGATTTTTTTAAAAGTCATGTAATGAATACTGTTAAAATTAATAATATTGATATTGTAAAAATAATAATTGTTTATTAAATGAATTAAAATTTATAAAAATATAAAATTAATCTATCTAATTGATATAAGTCCTAAAAATTCATCAATGAGGCATTTAATTGGTTTCTAAAATATTATATTAATTATATTAACCCACAAATTGTAAATTACGGGATATTATAGTAAGAATTAAAAAATGATAAATATGGGTTAAAATAAAAATGAAAGGATTAAAAAATATTAAATTATATTTTAATTATAATTTTATGATTTAATTTTTACCCTACTAAATATTATCTTCAAAAAAATAATTTTTGACCCATTTAGAATATAAAATTAATTTATATTAATTAAATATTTTGAAGATTCCATACCCTAGTTTTTTAATTCATCTTTGGTTCTTGTTCAGGATTAATCCTTGATTATTTTCACTAGAACTGGGTGTTATGGGGTTGAATTTTCGGGGTGTTATTCCCACTATCTTTGGACCAGCTTCATCCTTGGGTGTTCTCTTGAGTTATTGGTGAAATTGGGTTTTCTTAGGTGAGCAGGCTTTGGCTCACGGTTGGCCCACAATTAGTGATTGCACGCACTACCCATGTAACTGTGTGGTAGATTCATGTTGAAGTAGTATCTACCACACGAAAACTGTATGATGAGATATATCATGCATGTTTTCCATACAGTGGGTCATCTCCTCAGCTGAGGCAATCACACGGTCACTACATGGTTTGATAAACTGTGTGGACTAACCATGTGGCATATCCTGGTCATGAAAATCTTTTAATCTCTCCCTAATTTTTATACCTTGAACCCTCATTTTTCTCCATTTAGTGTACTTTTACCTAGGATAAACCCATGGTATATTTTTTTTACATCAAAGACCCTCCAAGAGGGATTCAAAGGGGTTTCATGGTGATTCTCCACATGAATATAAAGGTTAGTATTTCTTTATTCTACCTTTTTCTTTCTCTCCCTTTTCCTATTCATTCCTAACCCTAGTTTCAATTCTATCTGATTTTCTTATCTTGGGTTGATCATTTTTTGGGGGGTTTTCTTTCTTAAGTTTCTAAGAGGTTTTTTTTCCTCTTGGAACCCTTGTGGAGTCTTCCCATTTAAAAGTTATTGGAGTGAAAGCGGATTTAGGTAGGATCCCATTACACACTACATTTAAATTTATTTTCTCAATGATTTCCTATTTTTTATACCTTCAATGACAGTTAAATAATGATATATGATATTTAAAATAATTTTTTTCTGTGAAATAAAGTGTTTTTTAAATGTTTTGAATATGTGGTGTCAGTTTGTTGTTGTGCACGCCACGTGTTTGTTAAATGGTATGGTTGGAATTTTCAAGTCTTTTTTGAATTCCTTTTTAGTCTTTGTAAATGTGTTTCAAAAATAAATAGTGGGTTTTATTGATTAAATATGTTTCCAATGGTGTGTCTGGTATTGAAAATGGTTTGGTATGATTATTTTTAAAGGTATTTCTATGTGAAAATCTTGTGAGGTCATTTTGGAATCTTTGAAAAACTTTGCTTGGAAAAACCTTCCAAGAGGGTGCCTTGCCTTGTTAGTTGGATATTAGATTGGAATGTACTTGGTATTAGACCACCATTATGTGATAATTAAATTAAGTAATGGGACTACACCTTGAGTAAGCTATGGTTGTGCTAGTTTTTCTGATATGTATAATGGAATATATATGTGGCTTGTTGTTTGGATTATTTTACACACCAATTTCTAAACATAAAATAATAACTATGCATAGTGAATAGTAATTATGAGAATTTTTTTCACTATTCTAGGTTATTCACTAGTTATTGGCCCATAGTTGGGGATATTTTTTTATTACTTCTATTGGGTTGGGGCTCTTGATCTGGATAGGTAGGGAAATCATCATGAATTTGGTCATTATGATGTCATTAGGTTCAACATTCTTTCAGGATAACATGCATGTATATTAGGTTCTGATTCTTCTTTGATTTCCTAAGTATTCTCATGTTTCTATAGATCCAGTATCATTAGTCACATTTCCACGTTGTGTGGAATCATAAACATTGCTCATGGTTTTTGTGCTTTCTTGGTAGAAAGATAATGTGTGGTTTTTATTAAAAATATTCTCAAGAAGTAAATTTGAATGATCAAGTGTTCTACTCAATTTATCTTTCATGAAGAAAATAAATGTTTCCTATTTGGATCCATTTCCCCCTATTCCCAAAGAACACCCCCCCCCGACTAAGAATGTATTCTTATTTTATAATTGTGAGGGAAATGGATTGTAATTTGTATTCTTTAAAACAAATAGTGTGGAAAACTCTATATTTATATAATGTATTTCAAACCGAAAAACAATTTTTGTTTATTTAAAGGAAATTCATTGGGAATATATTTATTCAGGCTTACCTACTGAGTTTTATTACATATTCCTAGAGTTTGTTCTGTTTTTTTAGATCTCTATCAGGTTTTATCTCAGGTTTGATTACCTTGGGAAATTTTTGGTGTAGGTTTGGAGAGTTTCCCTCTGGTTCACATGGAGATGTTGCAGTTTTCAAGTTCAGTATTTAGTTTTTCTATATAGTTTTTTTATTTATCTTGTTGTATTTTTATTTCAAGTGTAAATGATGCTCAGGCTGGTTGTCATATTTATTTTGGGTTGCTATTTTATTTTTATTTTTCTTTTTTATATATATTGGGAGAAATAATTTCAATTTCTACTCTATTTATGCCCTTGGTTTTTTTATAGTCGAAGATGATTGGGAACACGTCTCAAACCTTGTCCCAGATCAGCTCTAGTGACCGATTTGGGGTCACCCTAGGTTGGTTCGTGATAAAATGGTATCATAGGAGGTTGTCCCATTAGAGTACCTAATTATTCAGATCAAACATTGTTATTTAAGGATATCAAGGTAGAAGGAAAATGATTGTCGAGGATCAAGGTTTAGGAACAGGAAGGATGTTAGGAACCATTTCTCATTTGAACCCTTTGGTTACCACAGGATGTCTTGGTTTGTTTATGCCCTTTTATTCATCTGGATTGTTTGGTGTTGGGAAATGAATAAGGAGTTGGGAAATAGGCCTCTATGAGCTCATAGGGCTGAGATAACCATGAGGATCTAGGTACATGGTCCTAAAGCACTCATCATAATGGTGGTGTGATTTGAATATTTCCACCAACTATATGTCTAATTCTCCCATCGACATCAGTTTTCCCTTGTGAACCATTTTAGGACTTCATTAATTAGGAAATTTTTTTTGAAGAGAACAATTTTGGAATTGGGAAAATATGACTTTAAAATGGTAATGACTTGTTCTAGAGATTCGAAAAATCGATTTTCAAAACATACTTCGAGAAAGGTTTAAAAAAAGGGGGTTCTTGAAAATATGTTTTAGGGGGACATAAATGGTTTAATAGGATGTGTTGAACTGGTAAAAAAATGTTTTGAAATAGATAAATTAGTATTTTGAAATAGTTTTCAATGGGATGAGATTTTTAAAAATAATGGTGTGGAGTTTGAAGATGGTTTTTATTAGTGGGTTTTTGAATCCTGGAAAGCATTATAAATTTTTGAAATGAATGAAATTTCATAGATTTGATGTGAAAATATTGGAAATATCTTCCAATTAAATGGTAGGTGTTTTTATGGGAAAAAAATTTCAACATCCAAATTCGGTTTCATATTTTTTGGCTATTGGTTTTTTAAAATAGGATTTGTATGCTTTGATAGGGATTTGTGAGTTAAATGTTTTTCCTAGAAAGGTGTTTACCATTGGTGTTAATATAAGTGACCCCCTTCATAGATATGTGTGAGAAAGTGGATGGGTTCTTAGTATGGCATGATGAAATCTATGTGTAGGGCTCTATGGGACACCATTGGTGGGTATGTAATCCTTTAAGATTATTTCCATTTAAAAGAGTATTTTTAATGATAAATGTAATTTTTTAGTAGCTTATAGTGGTGTGGTGTGTCCCTTGTATTTTTGGAATGGTGTTTCTTTTGTGATTTTTGAGATAGAGGTTCCATGTTGTTGGATTTTTTTTGATTATGTTCATTGTTTCCTTGTTCTTATTATCCACCCCCCCCCCACACACAAAAAATATTTTATGAATGATTTTGATGCAGCTTCAGGTAGTGAACTATTAGAAAACACTACAACTAATCAACCCATAGGTTATATTCTTTAATTATTAAATTTGAACCCTCCTCTATTTTATGATCAAGAAGATCATTTTGAGGCAGAGAAGTGGATGAGGAGGATTGAGAGGGACTTCATTTTCCTTGTGTTTCCTGAGCTATTAAAGGTAAAGTTTTCTACCTTTATTCTTGAAGGTCCAACCTAGAAATGGGGGATGTTTGTGTCTCAAAAAAAATCCCCAATAAGATCTTATCTGTGATTTCATCAAGTCATTATTCATCTAATAATATTTATTTGAGAAGATAATGGTAAAGAAGAGGATGGAGATGTGTTTTCTTTAATAGGGTTTTGGATCGATGTTTGAATGTTGTCGTCACTTCTTATACCTTATTCTATATGATCTATGTTATGTTTTGAATGATCACATGAAGGATTGGAATTTTAAATTCAATATCCATTATGAGAAACATTCAATGGTGGTAGATCTCCAATTAACCACTTTATTGAACATGGTGAGGCAAAAATTTCATTCCGTGTCTGAGTTAGTAGGAGGGCTAGAGATGGTGAATCTTCTTCTGATGATTGAAAGTGGTGAATAGGATTTCAGTAAGAATATTGGGAAGTGTAAAAATACTATTGGAGATGGTAGGAGAATCAAGAGGCCTTCATACCATTCATAAAACTCAATAGGGTGTAATTATATGATATTTCATTATTGTGGTAAGATAGGTATTCAGAGGCTATCTTGTTCGAATTTTCCAAAACCCTACCACACCTTTGGATGCTCTGGACACTTGAAGTTGTTTTGTCAGTGTGTTTCCATGATGTATCATCGACCCAGGCCCAACTCTTCAGAGGTCACTCCAGCCCATTCATAGGAATATGGTGATATTTTGGGATCACATCGGGATATTTATCATTCTAAAGTTCTTTGGATGTATCTACATGTCTGGTGGAGTTTTTTTGTGTTTCATTATCTATCAATTTTAAGGATGGATGATGTTATAACCTTAAGAAATTTATTTCAATATAAGTGCATTTCTGAATTTTCGAACTATGTGTTTTATTAAGGGGTTTATAAAGATATATTGTGAGGGAGGATGTGATTAAATCCTCATATATCCAACCATATATTCTATAGTTTAGCTGGCCTAAAGTTAGGAGAGCCTCAGTGGTGTGAAAGGCTTTGGTCTATGTTCTGTTCTCACCATGGAAGATGGAGACAATTTGAGCCTTCAGTGTAGATGTTATATTTTAATTGATATTTTTGGGGTGAAACAGATGTTTAAACCTCATTTCCACATTGTCAACCATTTGGAGTAAGTATTTTACCCTTCTTATATGTAGGTTTAGTTGTTTAATTTTCTTAAAATCCTGGTTGTTGTATCTCACCAGGTGCAAGCATCTTTTATGGGGCCATTTGTATCATGTTCATGTAAATTTAATGTGCTTTGGTTTGTGTTCTTCTGGGGGTGTGCATTTGTTTATATATTGTCTTTTGTGGTTTTAATGCTTCATTAGTTAATATCTTCCCTCCCCTCCATTTATAGGGGTGGTATTTTTGGTCTGTACGTGAAAGTTTACAATTTTCTTCAATTTCATTGGTTATTATGGTGGGGAAAAACATCACGAGACTTATGGAATTTAGTGTTATCTTATTTCTTATAGTGGGGATCCCATTAGGGCCTCTCAGTGTTGGTATTCTTGTTTCATATTTAGTGTTGGTTCATTTCAAAAAGTAGGGAGTCCGTTCAGACCTCCCTGTGTATGTATCATGGTTGTGCTCCTAGTATTGGTTTGGTGGTGGATTGTCTTGTGCAAAGCCACCTAATCCTAATATATTCTTTTGAGAAAGTAAGAATTTGAAGGTTTTTATCATATGTTGTACGAATTCATTTAGATGTTTTTTGGAAAATGGTTTATGTTCCACTTGGTGATGTTTAAGTTGTTAATGTTTTAAAGTTTTATTTAGAGTCATGAATGTTCTATTCCTTTTATTGTTCAATCAACTAAAGGTGTTTACATTTTTAGATATAGATGGTACTTATCAAAGATTCTGTTTTTCTCTACCAAGTTTATCTTTTTAGCCATTTTCTCACTGGTGGTGTTTTTGTGATCTCTTCGTTTGCTATTCATTTGAAATATTATTGAGTTATTAAGTAGTCATGTTTTTTTATTTTGGTTTAATCATTGTTTTGGATTTATGGGAATAGAAATTGTTATGGCAGGGAGAGTTGTCACACCCAGGTATTTAAATTCATATTTGGTTTTGGATTGGTTTTGATCCTCTGCTCGTTTCTCATTACTAGCTATAATGGGGTTGATGTTTTGGGATATTATTTCCACCTATATTTAGCAAAGATTCCTTCATGGGTTTCCTCTTCAGGTTTTTGTGAAATTTGGTTTTTTTGTGTGAGAAAACTCTAGTGCACAGTGGGTTCATGGTTAGTAATAATTGTGAACCATGTCCATGTAACCATGAAGCAACTGTAGGTCAAGCCAGCAGCTATCACATGGCTACTGCACGATTAGTCATTCCATACGGGTTACTTGTGTTTTAGGTCTGCATCTCGATAGAGTCAATCACATTGTCACCGTAGGGTTTGATAAACCATGTGGCCAATCTATGTCAATGAAATGTATTTATCTCTCCCTGATTTTTATACCCAAAACACCCATTTTTCCCTATTCAGTATCCTCATAGCTAGGCACCACCCATGGGGGATTTTGGCACTTCCAAGACCCTTTAAAAGGTATTTAAGGGGGGTTCAGAGTGATTCTTCGCCCGAATCAAATGGTTAGGTTTTATTTTATCTCCCTTCATGCTTTCTATATGTTTCCTATTCATCCATAACCTTAGTGGCCATGTGGAATGCATTTCATGACTAGGTTTGTTCTGTTTTTTGGGTTTATCCTTGTACGGGTTTCTTAAGGTTTTTATTTCCTCTTGTAACCCTTGTGGAGTCTTCTTGTCTAGACATTGTTGGAGAGGAAGAAGTTTGCGGTAGGATCCCTTTTCACATTGCCTTTAAATTTAAGATTCCATTGATTTATTGTTTTCTCATCCTCCTTGATAGTTAATTAGTGATATATAATTTTTAAAACAATTTTTTATGTGAAATAATGTGTTTTACTTAATTGTTTTGAATATGTGGTGTGGGTTTATTGTTGCACACCCCATGTGCTTATTAAATGGCCCAGTTATCTTTTTATGTGGTTTGTGAATGAATCATTGGCCTTTTAAATGTTTTTTAGACTTAAATAGTGGTTTTAATTAATTAAATAAGTTTCTATAGGTGTTTTGGGTTTTGAATTTTGTGTGGTATGACTATTTGTGAATGCGATTGTTGTGTGAAAATCTTGTGAGGCCCGTTTGAAATCATTGAAATGGTTTGTTTGGAAACCCATTCTGGGAGTGATCCTTTAATTTTTAAATGGATATGAGATAATATTGTCCTTGTTATAGGACCTCACTTGTGAAATTATTAAATTATGGTAAGGGACTACTCCAAGAGGTGGTCTGGGTTGTTTCGGTTTGTGTGATTTGTATAATGGCATGTGCATGCGGCTTGTTGTTTGGATTATTGGACACTACCCATTTTGAACATAACATGGGAACCTAGAATAGTGAAATTGAATTTTAAGAAAATTTTATGCACTAGTATAGGTCATCCACTAGCTGGGGGTCTATAATAGGGGGATATTGTTTTATTATTGTAATGTGATTGGGCCCCTTTGTCAGGACAGGTAGGGCGACGATCGGGAGTTTGGATGTTATGATGTAATCATGTAAGGAATTCCTTTAATATTATTCACATGTATAGTATGTTCTGGTTTGCCTATAAGTTCCTAGGTATTCATGTGTTTCCTTGGATTAAGTATTTTTAATCACTTTGCCCCCATTGTGTGGAATCATAAAATTTTCTCATGGTTTTGGGGATTTCATGGTAAATTGAGAATGACTAAATTTTATTAAATTAATTTTAAAGAAAGACATTTTAATGAAAACGTGTTCTTCTATTTTTTACTTTCATCAAAAAAATGAACAGTTTCTATTTGGATCACTTTCCCCCTCTTTTCTATAAACCATAATCTAACCCTTGAATGGATTCTTGTTTTAAAACTGTGATGGAAATTGATTGTGATTTGTATTATTTAAAATAAAAAAGAGTGTAAAACCCTATAATTATATAATTTATTTCAAACATAAAAAATTATTTCTAATTTAAATAAAATTATTTGGAATATATTTATTTGGGATTACCTTTATAGTTTTAATCTGCATGCCTCTAGTTCCATCTTTTTTTTGTTCTATTGCAGGTTTTATCTCTGTTTTTATCACCTTTGGAGGTGGTTGGTTGTGGGATGGAGTGTTTCCCTGGGGGTCACATGGAGATGTAGTAGTTTTTATGTTTAGTTTTCAGTTTTTCTATATATATTTTTTATTCATCTTGTTGCATTTCATTACAAGTGTAAGTGATTCTTAGTTAGGTTGTCATATTTATTTTAGGTTTATCTTTTATTATTCTACAATTTTTTTATATATATAGGTTGAAATCATTCACATTAATACTCTATTGATTCCCTTGGAACTTATCACCATCCTGAGAGGATCGGGAATGCCTCTTGGGCCTTGCCACAGCTCGGCTCGGGTGGCCAGTTTGGGGTGTACCCTGTTGGTTCATAACAAAAGAACTCAACAAACACCCCTCTCCTTCCCTATAAAAGGGCACCCATTATTCTATTTTCTTCGTAATTAAAAACCATTTTGTTTTATCCAATATGTTCATAAATCCATCCAATGAATCCATCCTCACATTATAGAGATCCTATTTTAGGCATAACACCCTCCATAGAGGTGTTAAATTATTAAACAAATGAGGTATCTCAAAGCATATATATAATTTTTAATTAACTATTTCTATTTTATTTCTTCTTCCACTACCTTAAAATATTATTCTACCATGATGAAATAATAACTAAATTATTCTAAATATAATTATATATTATTATTTTAATATTATCTCCTCAATCCATCTCCAGTTCCTTCAATTGGGAAAATAATTTTCATTCGGGCATACATATGAACTATAACCTCTACAAACTGATATAATTCATTTTCCATTACTATCCACCATTCATGGTTAATGATAGAATTAATTTTTAGTTATTATATTTATGAAATATTTATCACTATAAGTGAATAATATATCAATTATATTATTACCATCCCTATACATAAAAATGATAATTTTGTTCGTGTGTACATGTGAACTATCACCTCCACGAAGTGATGTGATTCATTTTTAATCACCACATCACATGAATAATATATATAATAATATATATATTTTTTATATGATATTAATTATATTATTATCATTTTATAGATAAAAACTAATACATAATTTGTTCCCATATTAATCATTGAAAAATAGAATCGATATTCATTTGAACGTACAACCTACCCTCTCAAAGATTATATCGTTATTCGTTTTTCATGACCATACTTTAATGGATTCACATAAAAGTTAATATTTTATGTCTTTAGGTGAATATTATGTTATTAATATTATTATAGAGATGATCAAATTATGAAAATATTGACTTTTTTACATCATACCAAATTCATTTTGGACTCAGGTACTGAATATCAAAAAAAATTCCAACATGAACTTAAATAATTATGTAATTGTTTTAACATGATAATAATAAATATAAAAGAAATAATAAAATTAAAAATGTTTCTCAAATAATTAACTAATTAACCCATTTTTACAATTCAGGATTATAAATATTTCACGTGACAAGTCAGACTCAAGGTAAGGGAATTTCATTGAAAACCCATTTTTACTCTTTAGACTATTTTTACAAAAGCTAAAAGGAATGTTATTTTAAAATATATTTCATGAATGTATTTTCATGATTTCATTTCTCTTTAATTTTTTTATTTATCCATTAAATTTTGATAAATTTAGTTTTCAAATAGTTTTTCACTTATGAGTGTGCAACTTTGTAAAAATGAAATTTTATTTCAATGTAGAAGTGTTATTTTTTTTATTTATACTTGTTTTATATATTAAATTATGTTATGGTTAATGGGAACAATTTTTGAGTGTGGGTGACTCAATGATAAACCAAGGGTTGGTGAACCCATGATATCTCTCTAATGAATTGGGGAATGATATGGAGTTAATCCATAGTTTTTTTACTATTAGATTTAAATAATATACTATGGTGGTTATTCCAAATGTAACCATGAAGGTTACTCCCTATGTCACCTCGAAAGACACTTTATTTTTGAAATTAAATTTAAGCAAAAAGTTACCTTTATGACTTATGATTTCTTTATAGTTTTTAGAAATCTAATGATTTCATTTGGTAAGTTAATACGATTATGTTTTATGATTAAAATGTATAACTTTTCAAAAAAAATCATGGGCTTAAATTTTTAAAGGATTATTAGTTACTTTATTACTTTTTATGTACCTTACTGAGATTTATGTGCTCATACCAAGTTTAAATTATTTTTCATAGGGTATAAGGACGAGTATTATTAAGGAGGAAGTAAAATTTACAGATATAAATATTTTTCACATAAAATAAATCATGTTTTATTTTAAATTTTTTATATTATAAAGGAATTGGATACTATTTTAAAAGTATATTAGTTTTGTTAAAGTGAGATGTTATGTGTGAATTAGGACCTAATTATCTAAAAACAAAAACCTATAAAGGTACTAAATTGGAAATAATGTAATTTACAAACTAAATATTAAGATTATTACATTTTTAAGGTTTGGTCCTTACATATTCTTAGTTAGTGTCTTCATGAGGTTACATTACTTTACATTCTGTAAAAAAAATGATTTTTCAATGTGTGGTCCCTTTTATTTATGTTTTTTTAATGGATTTTCTTAGGCTTAGTTTCTATACAAAGTAGATCTAGTCCTTTTACAAAAATTTTACCATATAGTCATTTATTTTTTATGGTTTATTGAACTAATAATTGTGCCCATACTAGATTGATCTCGATGAATAGTTTTCATTCACATATATTTTTCCAAGGTCGATTAGGGTGTTCAGCATGTATCCAGTAGTGTTCTTGAAATCAATTTCTACTTCTTCATGTGATTTTCATATTATCTTTATCAAGAAAATTTTCAAGGTCACTTCGTGTTGTCGATTGGGTTTCTAATCTTTTTGTCAATTCCTTCTTATGAGAACTTTCACTCTCATAGTTGATTATCCTTCCATTAGAAACTTATGGTATGTTATCTTTTGGGTTAGTAGAAAATTTATTCTAAACATGAATAGAATATTCTAATATTACATTCATAGTCTATAGGGTTATTCATTAGCAAAGAAACCTTAGACCGCATCTCAATCAAAAAAACCTATGTTCCCATTTTTATCATGAGCATACAATATGGAATGTTATGTTTTCATTATTAATATTATAGAGAAATAAGGAACTATTTTCAAATAGAACAAAATGGAACTATAAATAACTAAATTCAAATGATAAAATCTCAACATTCATGGATTTAAATGATTATTTCTACATTCTAAAATTTTAGTACATTCATTCATTTTAATGTATGTGGGATTTACCTTTCCTTATTACAATTAATTAATTGATATTTTTTATTTTTTTATCATGAAAATATATTGGTTGTATAAAATCCAACAGAAACAAATTTAAAATCTTACAAACACCATTAAAATGAATTTAGAATCTATATTATATTGTAGTGTAAACCATTATTAAACATGATAACTTTTTTTCAACAAATTAATTCATGTTCAATGTAAAAAAGTACATAGAGATATTTTTAAAAACTATTTTTAATGTTTTTTTAAAAGTTTTGAAAATATATTTTTTGATATTTATTATTACCACTATAAACAACAGTAAACTTCTCAATTGAATGTTCTTTTGGCCTTGACTACATTTAATTTTTATTCTATATTTATTTCAACATCAAGGATAATATTGGGTTATATATATAAGTTAAGGGTATTTTAATGTGTTGGAAACGTTTTTAATGTTGTAACAAGAAAAATGTATCATAAATATTTTAAATATTAGGTTCTTTATAATTTAATTTATAATTATATTGGGAGATTTTTTTTGAATATTGAAGGATATTTTTTCACATTAAGGTTGTTAATTTTTCTATTACCCATTGGATTTACTTCATTAAAACATTTTATTTCCCTATTCAAAAAAATTCTTTTAGTTAAAATATTAAGAGAATGTCTTAAAATTTTCATTTTCATTATATTTGTTATTTAAATTATTCTCATCAAATATCCATACAAAATGGTTGTTATACAAAATCATATTACAAGTATAAATCATTGTTCATTTATTATTTGATGTTTAATTTATTACACTAATTATTTATTGATTCACATACAATAGTTTGTAATGTTTTGAGATATCTTATTTAGTTTTTTCTTATTCTCCTATAGGAAAATTGTTGTCTAAAAAAATTAGTTCGATTCAAATTGATGAGATATTAATTATTATAAAAAAATATAAATTCATTCATTTTCATAAATTTGGAAAACAAAATTTCAATAAAACCATTTAATTTTAAGAGGGAGATCACATTTACTATGTGGGAGGGTTTATGGGGTAAAATCTATTAGAAAACTAATTCTTTTGGTGTTTTAGTATTTCATTAATTACATTGAATTTATTATATTGAACCCAATAAATGGATTTCATGAAAATAAGATACTTTCTAAGTGGGGAAGAATTTAATGTTGATTGTTTCTAATGAACATTGACACGTCCTTTTTAATAATTTATTATATATTTTATGATATGATGGTCTGATAATTGTGAATTTTTCTTTATTTTTTAATGTTCATGTAGACTAATAATTCATTGAATCATTTAAAAATGAAGATGATTTTTGGGAATAATTGATTAATGTTTTCTTGTTTTAATTTTATCATAAAATTAGGATCATACAGTTCTTATTGATTTTGGTGAATTTTCTATGATATGGAATCTTCAAATATTTCATTTAGGAATATGGATTTTGGAATCAATATTTTTAAATTTCTATGTTTGATTTTACATTTAATTTTTTTAATATTTTAAAATTGTGAAAAATTGAATAGTATAACTTCATTTGATATACTTATAAACATCATCTGACTTTTAGAGTCAGAAGGCCTAAAATAAATATTAAAAAATCAAAGAAATTAGAAAATAGGATTCCTAAAAATAGCACGGTTTCATATTGATAAATAGATAAAATGGAAGAAATTAGAGTCAAATAGAAGAGATAAAAAAGTTTCAACTACTGTGCATAGAGCTGATGGATACCCATGTGTAAGAGGATTGAATTCATTAAGGGGATCTTCTTGTGTGACATGAGGATGAGGATCAATATAAACAGTTTCACCATATGAAATATTAGGATATGTGTCCATTGTGGCTAATTAAGTGCCCGAGTATTTATTTATAATAAAAATTACCTTTCAAATTGGAGGAGTATGCAATGGATTGGAAGTGAAAACCCACAAAAACATTGATGTATGATACATGAGAAATGAAATTTGGGGATATAATGAGGGTCCTTTGAGTAAAGGGTGATCAAATCGATGGAGAATATTTTATTTATCTCCCCAATCTTCTTCAGATAGTATTATTTCGGTTATTTTACATTTTCTTGAAGGAATTCGTGGTTTGAATTTATTGATTCTAAAAATTTTGTCACATATGATTTTTATGTGAAATCAGATTGTTCTATTTCACATAATTAAATTGATAATGCCATATTTTTAATGAAATACCATTCCCCTTGTTTTCTTTATCTCTGGATGTAACTTTTCCAACAATCAAGAATCATTTATTATTAATCAACAAAAAAATTAATATATTTAGAGCATAAATACATTAAATTAATCTAATAAAATATCATAAAATCAATAGAAATAAAGGACATAAAATATGAACAATTGTTATATCTTGGGGGTTTATACACTCATCACATGTGTTTATGTTGAATTTCATAGTCAATATGTGGTGAATCATGACCTATAATTTCATTCTCTATCCCATAAGTAGAAAGGATTTTTCTCAATCGATGGTCAGATCAATAAATTTTATATTGGCCAAGAAAATTTTATAATTATCAATCAATTTAAATTAATATTATTATTAGACCATTTTATCCCTACTCAATATCTTGTATTAAATTTATTTAGTACTTTTTATTTCAATTAACATTATCATTTCTCATACTTTATCAATATTTATTTATATATTTTTTCATAATTTTCTACTGGTTGATCATTTCTCAAATATTTCATGTTCATTCACATAATAACCCATACAAACTATTAGTCCTTTCCTATGGAACAACGCTACCGATCATATATAGCTGTTTTATGTAGGAGAATAAATATTTAAATTATTGAACCTAAATTCATTGAACCAAAACTTATCATCTTTATTCCTCAATAATCCATATCTCAATATCCAAATGAATTAATCTATCTTCATTTTTTTTTGACATGATATACATATATTTTTATTAACCTTAGTACTCAATTGGCATATCTCGATCTATTTTTGTATTCCACCTTTAACATAATATATAATAGTATAAAACCCCCAAAGAGTATCATTCCCCCTTACAAAATTGGAGAACCCCCATGTAACTCATTATAAGTGTATAAAAAGGAAAATTATTTGTTGAAAAATTCTAGTAAGTGGAATAGTATCTTATTCTATTTAGAACGAATCGTGAAAAATTATAGTAAGTTGAATAGTATCCTATTTTAGTAAGTGGAAAACTCTATATTTCTCTCCAATATATCATTTAATTTCCCTTTATTCAATTTCCATGGTTAAATACCATAGATAATATAGTCAAATATCTCCCAAATCTTTCTATTTCTGCATATTTAAATACTATAAATCCCAGGTTAGAATGTCAAAAAAAATTATATATGTTAATCAAATAAAAAAAGTTAATAACATTTTCTTTCTAATGATTTCATCATAAAAATACTACAATATATAATTAATTATAAATAAATATAAGATTTCAATATAAATAAAATTTCAATTAAATAATCACATCATTAAATAATAAAAATCATAAAACGATAATTTTACATTTATCATGAAAACTCAACATAAATTAATGAATTTGGTCCGTTCACCATACCCATTAAATATAAATAAAATATTTTAATTTTACATGAAGCTAATTGATCAACTGATTATAACTACCCACATCTCATATAAATAATATAAATACATTTTTATCATAAAATATAAATACTAATAATAATCTTGAAATCTGTAATTCCAATTAATTCAAGAGAGTAACTAATAATATAATATTTTAATATAAATTATAAAATATATTATTTCTATATTAATTATATGCCCTTATAAGTCAATGTACTCCTATAAATTTGTGAGATTCTCTAGAAACATATGTAAAATAAGGATCAAAAATAATAACCTAGAGATATATAATATGATATATCACATAACAAGAACATGGAAATCATAAAAATGACAAAAAAATATTAAATTTGACATTATAAATATAATTATGGGATATATAGTTATGGTTCCCGATGGGGCTGGGGTGAGAGATATGACTAAGGTGGGGGTGGCCAGTTTGGGCGGCATTGGCAGTAAGAGCTTGGTGGTTGTGTTTACTGCGGGAGGCGCGAATTGTGTGCAAACATCCATAGTGGTGTCTAGAGATTTGATCACTAGAACTGATGGTAGAACTATGACTATGGCTTCTCATGTGGCGGTGATTTGTTTTGGGGGCACACAGCCTCAACTGGTGGTGGCTATAGTGGGATGGAAAATTTCATGAGTTTATGGATAATGTAGTAACTGAGGTGAAATTCCCATTTTATTTTGATGGGACTAAGGAAATCAGATGACTAGTGACTCCAAATCTATAAATCTCAAAATTGATCATATAAAGGATAGTGCTCCAGAGAGAGGGGTCAAGAAACGTGTAATTTCCCACATGACTGCTAACATAAAAGTGACTTTTAAAAGATTTAAAATATATGAATACTCCATAATCACTATGATTTTTCTTCCCATTGAAGGATATTCTAGGAAATTTCATAACCTAGATCGGAAGCTGACTTCTATGTGGGGTTTTTCATGCTGGAGATATATTCCCCTTGGTTGGGGTTTCATTCATATAATTTTTCCATCATAAGATATAAAGCGATTGGTGTGGAGAATCAATTCAATTTCCTTGAATCTAGGTATGATATTCTTTCAAGAGTGTGATTTTCAATTTAATCTCTTTTCCATAAAAAATAATAGAGCTCATGTATAGATTAAAATCATTGGCCTTAATTGGATTTTCTATGATTGAAAAATCTTATTCAATATTTCATCTTCTATGGGAATTACTTTCAAAATGGATAGTAATACTACGATTTTCAAATTCATTAACTATTATAAGGTACTTTTGAAAGTTTATTTGACCTCTTTATTGATTCATAATATTGTTTTGTCAGCACTGGATGATGATATTCTTTTAAAAGTGGAATATAAAATACTTTTAGACATTTTTTCAGAGTGTCAAATCATTGGTCATGTCTAGGATAATGTTAACAAGAATGAAGTTTTCACTTTTTGTTATAAAAAGGGAATCAAAAATATTCTTACAGGAAGAAAGTGTGGAATAACACTTCAAAGAAAAATGTGGACTTTCCTATTGGAAGACAACCCATTCATGAAAAAGGAAATCTGTAGGTTAGAGATACTTCATCGAATTAAGATAAGGAATTGACACCAGATACTATAGAGTTAGATAATTTGGAATTGATATTAATTCCTAGACATATTGGGTGTGCCCAAGAAGATGAGGGTGAACTTTCATTGATGTAAATAGATCAATGTCGGTAATAATATTCTCCTACAATGGATTGGAAAAAAAATCTGATTGTTGTAGGGAATCATTTGATGATTCAAGAGGAAATTAATAACTTAAGTGAAACCCAAGGAATACAAAGAAGGTGGGATGATATTGAGGATGATTCTGCAAAAAAATAATCATATAGTCAGGTAGTGTCCAAATGAAAAAATGTTGTTATGAATGATGATGGTTTTCAACATGTTCCACCCAAGAAATCCAAAAATAGGAAATATTATTCTAATATAAATCCAAATATGGTCACCAGGTCTCATGGTCCCTTATAATTTGACTCTGATTGGTATGGTGATTATAATGATTCATATTAGTTTTATTGTGATGCTTGAACTCTCTATATGAGGTCATTATGCTTGTTTGACCCCATAAATTACCTTTCTATTGTATTTTTTCTTTTTTAATAATAGGGAACTTCCCAAACATTCGGAGTAAATCAATATATGGGGAATCAAGTAGGGTTTTCAGAAATAATATTTTTTTAAGATATTTAGAAGTGGGAATCGATTCATTAAAATAAAAATAATAAACTATGAATACCCAAAAACAATTGATGGAATAAATATATTATGTGTATAATTAATAGGGTACAAAATGAATTAATATAGTGTATTAAATGTGTTACAAGATTAGGAATGTATTTTGAAATGTTTTCTTGATATATTATTTATATCTTTATATAAAAAGAATTGTTGGAAGGGTACTATAATGACATGAATACCATAGGAAATAAGTAAAAATTGAAGTATGAATAAAATAAATAAGGAATATTATAAAGGTATATAAAAAGATAGATATACTAATAAAAATAAAGAAAGTGTGTGGGTGAGTATAATTACCTAGAGTCCTTACTATCTTTGAAAAATACACAAATTTATATATAACAAAATAAAATTTATTAATAACATTATTAATAATAATATTATTGTTTTTTACATATTCTATTAAAAATAGGTCTTATCATATGATCTTAATTTAGTTGATTGATTTTTATTGCATCAATTATTTTCAATTTATTAAATTAATTATTTCAATTCTACTTTAGTATAGTAGTAATGGATCATATTTTATGTACTATAGTTTCATAAGATTAAAAAATTCATGCTCTTTCATTCTTATTATTATAAAAGTGTAATAGTTTCATTGTTCATTAAATAGTAACAAGTATTAGTATGTTTCCAATTATTTTTTTGATTCTTAAAATAACCCTAATTATTTGACCTTAGTTTTATTAATATTATTACTTTTTTCATTAAAGTAAATATAACATGAAGCCATTTTAATATTTAAACTAATCATATAAAACTTATATAAAATAATAAATTAAAGGTGGTAATGAAAAACATTATCACTTCTTAAGGTAGTATAAACCCACCATAGTGTGAGAAGTTTTTTTAAGAATGATTAAAATTAATGATAAATAATACATATTTTTTAATTACATTAAGGAATAATTATACAAATTTTATCATTTTTTCACATTTTTACAAGTATCATAGAAAGTGTTCGAAGTGAAATAGAATTAGTATAATTGAGGTAATATGATGTCACCTCCTTTGAGTTGACAGTATTAAAATACTCTTCAAGGATTTAATGTTTGTTATTTTTATTAGATAAGGGGTTACTAAATGTTTCTATGATTATTTATTATATAATTTTGATTTTTTTAAATTAAAATGTTTTGTAAGTGATGAAAAATCAGTGGAAGAGTGTTTTGTTTTTATCTATATGGGATGACTGTTTTTGAATAAGACATTGAAAAAATTATTATTATTATCTCAGAAATATGAATAATGTTGCTTAATGTGAAAAAATATAATATTTAATTAATGTATTTTTATTTAATTGATATTTAAACACGTTTTAAACTAAACATTATCTTTTAAATATAAATTGAATGTAATAAATCAAAAACAATAATTTATTAAAATTTAATTTAATTTTAAATTACAAAAATTATGAATTCTTTTAAAAAAAATTATTATCATTAAATAAACTATTTTTTTCCACTTTAGTTCATATAAAATATTTTTAATTATCTAATAGTTTTAAGGTCATAATGATTTTAAAAAATTCATTTTATATGTAAAGAAAAATTTTGTTAATATTCACCTAAAATTCAATATTTTATAAAAATGTTAATCATGACATAATTTAAACATATTGATAGAAAAAAGTGGCTCTGTTTAAAAAAATATAAATTAGGTAATTATAATATTTATTTTATAACAATAAAATTAATCTTATAATAAATATGTCAAAATATACCTATTTAAAAATATATAATTCACAGTATTTATTTTATATGGTTTGAAAATCCATTTTATGGGATCCAAATATTTGTATTTATTACTTTTATTTGGGATAAATATTACTTATTAGATATTTTACTATTCCATTAGTAAATTTAGTATTAGAATGGTTATGTCATTATTCAAATGGCCAGTTACTATTCTAATAGTAATCAGGTACTTATACTACCTATAATTACCTTTTGTTTCCGTCATTATTAATTCAAACAATCATATCAATTGTTTAACTAATTATTATTAAAAAATACAATCTTTTTTTGATGTTTTTTTTATTTTCATTATGTTTCTCACCATTGTGGTATTACTAAAAAACCTCAACCCATCATACATAAATATTTTATTTGGGTTTTTCCTTTTTTATTCTAGTATTATACTTTTATTGATGATACAGAATACTTTCAACCTTCATTTACAATGTTATGTAACAAATATAATATTTCTTAATTTATTTTTTAATCCATATCATAATATAAATTAATATTTAAGAAAATTATTTTACATTTATTATTTTGGTTATTAAAGAAAGAAATTTAATTAAAATATCAGTTATTACAGTATTACCATATTGAGAAATTTCTTTTCAAAATTATAATTAATAATATATGTTTAAAATATATGAAGTTTCTTTTGTTTCATTTCCTCTTAAAGATATCATATAAGTTCCTCATACTTGTAATTTCGCTGTGGTGCACTGTTAAGATGATTTTTATATATACATAGAACAATATCTCAATGATCCATGACCTCCGCCAAATATTATTTATAATAGAGATCATGCTTCAAATACACCACCTCCATATTTTTTAAATAAGAGGGAAATAGTTTGAACTTATTTATAATGGAATCATGGAATAATAATCAAAATGGTTTAATGTACCTCGATCATAGGTTCCATATTTCCAAAAACCACTTAACTTTATTGCATAGAGGTGTTTTTCAGGAATACATCATCTCAAACCTCCACATGTATGTTTCTTTAAGAATTTTTAATATATCTCCTCCATCAATGTTGTGATGCTATGACGTGTTGATGAACACAATTTAATTTCACCATTATTTCTACCACATGTTCTCATACCAAGGGTTTTCTCTCTATTAGAATCCAAATACATTATAGTTCCCCATATATTCTCATTGAGTTCTTTATATTTCTTTGTTTAAATACATTTGTGAAATCTATTATTTTATGAGAACATTAGAAACTAAATATTTTGAGAATAAACTCAATTAAAATCTATTGATCATGTTTAGTTTATAACTATACGATTCAAGATTGAATTGTTTTATTTATGACATTTCTAACTGTTATATATCATAAAAAATTTCAACTCTATGTTCAACTAATTTTAAATAATTCTGTGAAATGTTGAATTGTTCAATGATATTTTTCAACTATAATTGATAAAGGTGTTCTATGCTACTTCCCCGCATCTTAGATATATATCACAGTAATATGATTATGTTATAAGTCATAAAGAATTTAAATTTAGTGATGTTCCTTTGTAATATGATCATTCATGGACCATATATAATGGCTTCCTTTAGATATATTTAATAGTTTTGTGAAAAAAAAATCCATGGGGATATTATGTTATTTCATTATTATTATGGGTAAAAGATTCATCACACCGTATACATTTCTATTTTTTCCTAACATTCTAGTATACCAATAAAATTTATATAACACAAATTTTACATATTCATAATATCAATCTAGAATATATCTTTGAGGTCATAGTAAATATTCGTGGATTTTGGGTGGAGAAAGAATGGTAATCCATTTTCATCTTCTAAAAATACTTTCTTTATCACATTTATATATAGTATATATAATCATGTCTAAAATAATAATAATTAATACATAATAAATTATTAACATATAATTTTTTCCCTTAATTATTTATCCATATTTATTCTATATCTCAAAATCACCCCTTCTATCATCAGAATATTATATATGTTCAGTGGATCTGAGATAATTTGAGAAATGTATTATGTTCTAGCTTCCATTATGATTGTTTTGTCTTTTATATTCCATTATAATAATATTGGATAACTTTCAATCCTTATCATTGATAACTTTTAAATATCATTTAGCACTTATAGTATCTTCTATATTATTATCCTTTCTTGGATGGTAATAAATTAAAAAATCATATTATATGATCATATCTAGAAATAATAATTAGTGAATTTTGAGGTATTTATTTATAAATTAATAATTTATAATCTTCGTATCAGTATTTCTTTAACACATATCTCAATAGAGATAATTCCTATAACTATTTAATTCAATGATTAATATATCTAACACTATATCATGCAATTGGTGACTTTTATCATGGATTTATATCTATATTGAGTGATATTATTTCATAATATTATTTTGAATTTGGGAATACCCTAATATATTCCTTAAAGAATAAAAATTTATCACAAACTCTTACCCACTTAAGGGTAGTGTTATTGAAATCTAATTAATAGGACTATTGTTTAACTCGTTGAATTTCACTTTACATTCATATATCAATACAAACGTTAATCCCTTATAAGTTAGATTGGGTAGTTGGTTTTAATTTCATGATAAGTTCCTCTCAAACTATTGATAATAAATAGAAATTTAGGTGGAAAACATTTCTCTATCAACGATATTGTTTTATTTTATTCTATAATTTCCATTGTGTTTGAATGGTCGAATGTTTTTTACTGTCTTATGATTGCATTCCATATGAATTTATAATTCTCTATTTATAAATCAAATTTTCTTATAGGTTTCATATAATTTCTCTTTAAAAAAAATATTTACTATTATAATAAAATTACCATTTTATTTGTCATTAATTTTGTAATATATGAGGATTTCATATATAAAGACCAGTATAATTGTGGTAATCTCTAATGGACATATTTTTCAATTCCATGAATATGTTTGAAGTATTTATGTGTAAAAAATGAATAATTGCATATTTATTATTTAGATATATTTTATAAAATGTATTATTTTTAATATAATCCTTAATTTGACTTTAATTTATGATATTTGTATCAAAGATCACATTTTTAGAAGTGATGAGAACTATGTAGTTGATTGAATAATTAATGAATATTTGTAAGATGATATATGATCTTTATCCTGATCTTATAAATCAAATGATAATTAATAAGTACTCCAACTAACCCATCATTCTTCTTAACAATGTGTAAAAGGATACTCTATTGTTAAACACAAAAGAATATAAAAATAGTCTCTAAATTCCCTAGTATATTCATATTAAATTTTTAGACTTTAATGTAGGATGTTCTCTACTTTGGAAGAGTGGTCTCATATGTGTTTGGGTTTTGACCCCTAGGGCATTTGTTCTTGTGTCTTTGGCAGGGTAATTTTCAAGGTTGGAGAAAATTTATTGGATATTCTTCAAGATTAATACAAGGTATATTAATGATTTTTGTTCAGGTGTACATGATCTGTGATGGGTTTTGACATCATCTAAGGAGGTTGGATTTGGCTCCCAGGTCAGTTGAGGGTTTCCTAGCAGCACAATATTTCAGTGGTTGTCATAGCAAGGCCTTTGATGACGTGGGTTTGTGGCAGCAACACTTTGGTGGGAACTGGAGGGCGAGGTGTTCAATGGGATGTGTTTGGATCTAGACCTTATAGATCTGTTGAAGGTCCTAGTGGTGCATTGAAGCTGGAATTAATGTGTGGGATAGTGGTGGCGTTGTTTCAGTGGGTAGCATCATGTGAGGTTTTTTCGATGATCGGCGAGGTGGTGGCTTCGTGGTTGGCGATCTGCGGCGAACCCTTAGGTGCTGATCATTGGATAGAGGAACTAGATCTGGTAAAATCTGGCTACAACGGTGATATGTGGAAATGTTGTTTGTAGTCTGAACTGGCCAGTGGATATGATCTAGCTATGGTGTTGGTCAGATCTAGGATACGGATGGTTTTTGGTTTAGATTTACCGACTGGAAATGGCAAGTTTCGTAGATGTGGTTGTGATGATGTAGTTACGGGTGGAATTTGTGTTATTTTCCGGGCCTTGGGCCTCTGTTTACTTAGTTCCTGGGTCTATATAACTTTTTTTCATGTTATTGGTATTTGTTTTGTGCCACTTGGCCTTTGGGACATTTTATCTGTTGGCCTATGTTCCTTTGGTTGTTTGGTTTTATGTTAGGTTCCCCATTTTCCCAAAAAAGGGGGTATATATGCTTTTTTCTTTTTTAATAAAGGGGATTACCCCCAAACATTTCTACTATTAGATTTTAATGTATGATATTCTATTTATAATCTTATATATGTGTAGATCACTTGATATAAGTTTTATACTAAATTCAACCTCTCAATCAATGGGTAGACTAGGAAAATATTCTGGGAATAAATCAACATATTCCTTTATATTTAGAATTTCATCATAGGTAATCCTTTTCTTTATCTCATTTAATTGGTCCCAATATTCTTCCAAATAATATAATAATACCCATACTTCAGACTGAGTTTTCAATGGTGATTTACAATTTGTTTTTATATTTTATTGTATCATAGGGTGGTTTGGGATTTGGAACATAACTTTCCACTATCACAATATTATATTAGATTTATATAATGATATTAAACCTATATTCACTATAGAATCAAATTCTACAAATGGGATAATATATATATCTCCAAGGAAAATCATTCCCAAAATGATATTTTTCTTTGTGTCACATACATTAGGTTTAATTATCAAAATACCTATAATTTTTAGTAACAACTGAACCTCGATGGAATAAGGTTGTATTTGAATATTCCATGAAAACAATAATGCTTTAAAAATGAATATAGGAATCATCAAATAAAAAATTATATTTTCTTTAAGGAATAGAAAATAAACATATGAACACATAATTATTATGATCTACCTTATCTGTAGTTAATTATAGAAAATGATATTCCATGTTGTCTTAGATTAGGATTATTTTTTCATATGTAATGCTTAACTACCCACGGATTGGTGAATTTACTTTTATAGTAACGATATCTATTATAGTTGGAACAAAAGAACATGGGTGGTGGATTGAGTGGAACCCACCATTCATCAATTATATTGATTAAATTTTTTAATATATTTGTAAATGTTGATCTGTATTCCCTCTATTTTAACACATGAAATATTTACTCATTCTATTATGGAAGATTATAGATTGCTTCCACCCACACTATTAGCATGAATAAAACTGTATATTTTTTCATCTATGAGAATTATTAGTTGAAAAACTATTAATGTGAATTACATTATTCTTATATCAATACCCGTTATATAATTGAATATGATTTATCTTAATCATCACCTTAAGGAAATATCAAACAATTTACACTTATAAGTTGTTATCTTAAATTTCTAATGACATATGAATATTTTTTTTGGGAAACTAATGATGTGATGAACCATAATTTTAGGGTTGTTGAAAAATTAAATGCTATACATATAGATCATTGTAAAGGTTTAATAATACAACAAAATTCATTTATACTCCCTTTTATTATGTTTATGAAATTTTATCTCTATTTTAATATATAGTGATCAAGGAGAATATCTATTGAAAAAAGGTTAAATTAATCAATCACATTCCATTGATTTAATGACTTCCATGGTCTTTGTAGTCTCAAACAATGTTTTCACTAATTATATACTCCCTATAAGTTATTAAAACCCAAACCACATTACGGTACTCATATTATTGGAAGAATTGTTATATTTTAAAAGTAAATAGTTCTTATTAGCATATATATTTTTTATTAATAAGTATAGAACATGATGAGAATATTCAATCAAGGAAGAGAAAATTAATGCAGACCCAACACAACTGGGAAGAATATATTTTTACAATCATTTAGAGGAGTACCAAGACAAGAGTACACCATAAGATTCATTGAAGGGTCTCTGTTATATTCTAGTATATATTCCATAATATTACTATAATGAATAATGTGTTTTATTATAATGTATTGACTCTACCATTTTCTACAAGTCATCCATAATACAGATAATGTACCTATAAAATTGAGATTAATTAGTTAAAATTGATAATCAAGGCTAAACCTTACTCCAATGTTATCAAGGGGATATTCCAAACCTTTAATAGGGTCTTTAAACTAATAATTTCATGTACTTACACTACGATAGGATTACCACTACCAAATTTTGTGTTGAATTCAAGAATGAATGATCCCCAATAGTTCTATACAAGGCCACCACCCACCATCATACCACCCAAAAAATATCATCTAAATTAATCTTGTACCTAGTGACCATAGGCTACCAGAATTACAACATCCCATGTTTCTGAACACCAATACATGTTTTTTATGAGTATTTTAAATGTGAAGCCACTATGGTAGATTTTATTATCCAAGATACATATTCAATGTATTATAATCCTAAATAATGGAGTGTGTTTCCTGATAGCTACTGCAAATTGAAACAAGTTCCTCTTGATGCCACTTTGAATTTTTGGATTTACAAATATCCTAATAAACTACTAGAAATGAGACATTTTTTGATCAATATATCAAAGGACTGGGACATAACACAATGTAAATATGATAATAGGAACTAATAAAAGGGCAAAATTATTCCAAGAGATATCCATATGGATAATGAAAATGTTACAAATAAATATAACCCAACCACTAATAGGAAAGACAAAATATTTGATGCCCATAAAATAATTATGGAAATATAAACACTTGGATGAAATTTGTATACCTCTATCATGGATCATGTTATCTATTGGGATTCCCCAATTGTGAATATATTAGTCCAAAAAATCAACCTATAATGGGAGGGTATTAACCCATAATTTTTTTCCTAAGAATCATTTACCTACAAAACCTGCCTAAAATACATGTTATCTATCAAATAAACATAACAATTACTTATCAAAGTTAACATACTATATTATTTTTTATCAACTAAATCATTTTTGTTGAATAAAACCATGTGATTATAATTTATAACTTTGATGAAGATGTTTTGGAAGCTCATTCCTCACCTAAAGATGATTTTAGGTGAAGGGAAACCTAGAATGTAAATTTAGGAACCCATGAATATTTCTTTTCTAAATATGATGATTCAATTATTGATGGTCTATCATTAATGGAAAAAATATAAAAAAAATAAAGATGTTTCAATGGAGTGAAACATCATCTCCACAATTTTGGATTCCACTCAACAGAATGTAAAATTTGTTCTTGATAACATAATCACAGGAAGTCTAACATTAAATAACCTTGCATAAAGTTTTATCTAATAATCCATCTATGCAATATAGTAGCATTTTCAATTTCATCAAATTTTTATCTTTAGTAGTGATAGTATCTTCTAGTTATCCCAATGTTTGTGTCCCTCATAGATTGCTTCCAAAAAAATTATTTGAATTTTTCAATGTTCCTTTGATTTTATTTCATAACCATTATAAAAAATAAGATGTTCATATTTATATTAGATAAGTCAGTATTAATAAAAATTACAATGTAACTAAATGAAAGAAACTAAGTTTTCAAATTTTTGATATGTCGTGTAATTATATTGACCATCTCATGCAATTGGTTAATTATAACCCAAATATTTACTAATTGTGTACTGAAATACTCTATAAAGAAGTTTAATTTTGAAAATATGAAACTTCCTTGATTTATCTAAGATATTCTATTAGATAAACTTCTAAATAAATAGAAGTTGTCTTCAAGGTAATTACTTTGTTTAAAGATCCACTAATTATGTATTCTAAATATTTCCATTAAAAATTTAATGTCATCTAAGAAAAATTTTGGAATGTAAAAAATATCACCATTTAATAATATATTTTAAATAATCTATGCAACATATTTTCTACTTAATAAAGACACTAATACCATATAAATCATCTAGTTAATGTTCCTATTGAACACTAACATTTCCCACACAAGAGGTTAAGGTAAAATGGGTCACCTTGCATCTAAACCATTTTTCATTTAAAGAAACGAACTCTATAGTAATCAGCCACACAAAAAATCATGACGAGAAGTATAAGTGAAAAATAAATCACAAAACTAAATAGAAAAATCAAAATAATGCAACAAACTGATGATGTAAATCCATTCAATTGTTTATTGTTCCTTCTCCTTGTAAATTTTAAATATCAAATTTAATTCAACAAAAATTTAAAATATGTCCACTAATATTTCATGGGATAAGGTAATTTATCCTTTGATATCATTTTACATCATAAAAACATGTTTTCCATAGATATAGCAGTATTATGTTTCTGGTAATTCTATCATTACTGATTTTAAAAAAATATATATTAAAAATAAAAAAATCTAATATACCAAAATTATTTAATGGGTGTAAGATGAATCATGATTAGGATGAATATGGGATATTTTTTATATGAATTACTTGGGATTTTATCACCATAAATGTAATTCTAAATTATTGAGTTAGGATTCCCCTTAATACAATCTCATTCAAGGATAATGATGAATCCTAGAAACCCATCCATGCATGAGGAACATTCCAATTTTATACATTTTATTGCTTTAGGTATTTCATCACAATATTAAATTCTTTTCAAAACGATAGGTCATATTATTATCAATGAGATAATTTCTATCATTGAATAAACATTCATAATATTTTTCATTGGAAAAATTTTTCTGTGGATATTACTGAAAACCTCTAAGAATCTCCTACTAAAAATTTCTATGACTAGGGTTATTAATATCATTCATATAAAATCTATCAAATAGTTCCTTGATTATGATTCCAAAATATTTTATTTCCATGATACATATATTAAATTATGTATTTTTTTCTTTAAACATCCTTAATCCTTGGCATCAAAAAATTAACGAGATTAGTCATCCACCACAAGGAGCCTTTCTGAATGTTGTCTCAGTTTTTCTAAAACAATTGAGCAGATATCCTCATACTAGTTATGTAGTAGAAATGGAATCAATAATATTATTGGATTTCATTAACTCAATAAATATTTGGTTTACACTTCTACAATTCCTTGAGAGACTCTATAATATTCATAGAATTATTTTTTTGAAAATAACCTTTGGTTTCCCATTCATAGGGTAATTCTTGGAATTTTGAATAGCCAGATGAACCCAGCTTGATGAATTAAATAATTAGAAAATTATAGGGATATAATATTTCTAGATAAAAATAAAATCTATATAAAAAATTAATAGTGATCAGAATAATATATATCCTAATGAATAATTGATATATTATGTAAATTATTAGCCACTTAAAAATTGATGAGACACCTATTGAGATGACTCTAAACTCTCCTCTTTTCTTTTTTTATTTTATCACTAGATATGTGGATCATAATATAATTCATGATCCAATAAATTATTTTCCACCCATAACCCATTTATTTCATTATTTACCATTATTGAAAAAGGATTAACAAATTTTATTTCATATTGATACAGAATAGATATGGAGAATATCTAAAATAATCTGGTCATTAATGCATAAAAAATCGACCAAGTGATTTTTATTTTTTATATATTTTGTGTGCTTAATATGTTTCAAATTATTATTTATCACTAATTTCAATTAATATATTAATGTTATGAAATATTTATCTTCTGGTCTAATCATATTAGGTATGTAATTTGAATAATCATTTCATTTCTCATTTCATTGGTTATTGAAATGGTTCCATTTATTTATTTTTTCTAAAAGAAGAAAATTTAAAATTGATATTATTCCAATTATTAATCATATAAAAGTGAAATTATATTCTTGTAACAAATAAATCAGGAACCACAAACATACCCCTACTTATGTCTCTTTATGTTTCCATCATGGATTTTATACTCTATTTCTTATAATTTTTACTCGAATTATAACAAAAAAAATAAAATTAATATTCACTAATACAAACCATAATGACTCATATCTTATATATATATATATATAATAACAAAATATTTCTTCCAAAACCTATATACTGAAACATAAAAATAAATAGTGGTTTAGTTTTTTTGTTATATTAGCTACATAATACAATATTTTAAAATAAACTACATAATAATTTATTTATATCTTCATAATATTCTCCATGATCTCATCATACTCTTATCACCACATTGGATTCCTTGGGGACTTATAAAAAATTAAGGGTGATCTAAAAAAACCAAGCAAGGGGATATTCTGAATAAACATGAGAGTGAGACATCACAATATTCAATAATTATAACATTGAATCAGAAACATTCAGGATATTAAATAATCACTAGGAAACATGAAATATTACCAATGATATCAAAAAAATAAAAAACAATTTTCCTATATTGCAGAAAAATGTTATTATAAACCTATGTTATGGCTTGTTTCCAAGAAATTATAACAAAATCAATGCAGATATCTTCCCATGAATATATATAATACATCATGTGACGTAACTAGTTACTGATATATTAAAGATATGTATAACAATGATCCCACCTATATCACCATAATATTTTTGGAATATATTCTCCACAAATAATTGGAATCATCAATTGACAACTATCATGTAATAAACGCACAAGAATGAATAATTTAACATAATATATTAAAAAATGTAGTCAAATTATGAATCATTTCATTACTTAAAATAATGATGGAATATATAATATTTTAAATTCAATGTTTAAAATTTTAAAATAATTAAATTTTATAATACATAAAGAGAAAAAAAATTTATAAGAAAAATATAAGATAAACTAAGGACTTGTTTTATAAATAATGTTTTATCAAAATCATTGAATCTGGTTAGTATTTATATAAAAAATAATAACATATAAATAAAAAACACCTGATAAATAATTATAATATTTTTATAATTAATATGGTATATAATGAATGATATTTTGAAAAGATAAGAGATATAATAATGAAATGGATTCATAATTGTCTCTCTTCTATATTCTATAAGGTTTGACATAAATTCCATCATTTGAAGGGTACTATAACTACACACAAACCCTTTTTGGAATAATGGAAAAATGAAATATAAATTAATTAAATGGATTTTATAAAATATATGTAATAATAAATAGAGAGAGGGATACCATTATTAAATGGAATAAATAGTTTGGGAGAGTCCCCATAACTTTTGTACCAACTCCCATTCAATGGTCCTTTATCGTCCTAAATAATAAAATTATATTTTTTTATTATTTTTAAATATTTATTTTTTGTATGTAATTTATTAAAAATTATTTATTGTAATTAATAGTTATGTTATTAGGTTATTTTTTCTTACATCAATAATTTTCAGATTGTTTTTTTGGTAATTCACAAAAGTATTCCATGTAATAGTGATGATCGATGATATCTATAAAATTTTAATTAAGTTCCACTAGTTTCACCATATAGTTTTTATGTAATTCATTAAGTATAAGAGTTCAATAGTTCATTACATATGTAACTCCCTTGGAAAATACAAACATAAAAGAAAAAATATTACTCACCATGTCAATAGGCTGGAAATTTATTTTTATGATCCTATATGATTAGAAATACAATGTTAAAAATTGTTAACCACATCCATTATTAGGATGGGTGACCTCATAGGATATTTCCCGAGTTTTTTTCCATAATTTAAAAAGAAAAATAGATGAATATTTGTGTGACTTGTGGGGAAAATCATTACCCTGATAAATGAACTTGGTGTAAAATATAATGTATTCTTATTGTTAGGAAACCATGATATTATCGAAGACCCACGGGGTTAGATGTCTAATTTTTGGTCCCAAAGATTTTATGTTCGGAAGAATTGTGTCAAATATAAAACTTGTCTTGATGTATAGTAGCACTGACGGGGTTTGAGGTGAAGGGTCAATAAAGAGGGTGTTGTGCATTAATGTGGCGGGGGGTAAAACACCTGTAAAAGTGAGAAATAAAAGACTAAATATTACTAATAATGAAAAAAATGAACCATTGTTTTTATAAACTTATCATAATAGAACTCTATTGTAAAATCTTCTTAGCTAAGAGTAGGTTCACAATAGGTATCCTCCTGGGTAGTTTCCTTGGTTGTGTTTGAGTTAGGACACGGCACATTGAAAGAAAATGTTTTGTCTTTTAGGGATGGTAATTAGTTTTATAATAGAAACCTATGGGTAATATTCTATGGTATTATGGGTAGGAAGAAAATGTATTATAGGAGACCCATAGGGTAAGATGACATGTTTCATGACCTGAGAATGTCGTATGAAAAATGGTATCAAAGAAAATAACCAGTATGAAGTGGAGAGGAACTTCTTGGGATTGAGGTGTGGGGTATATAATTACGGATTATTTATTTAAATTGGGGTGGGGGTTATAAAAACCCTATAAAATTAAGGTTGGATAGACAAAATGTTACTTCCTACTTCCATAAGAAAAAACATTATGTTTTTGGGAACCTATTTAAATAGAACATTGTAGTTAAGAATTATTGAATAAGATTAGTTGTAGGATGTCTAACCATTAGGGATTATTCTATGGTTGTGTGTTAATGAGGGAAAATGTCATTGAACGAACATGTGTTGGACTATGATGACAATCATTATATTGAAAATAAAAACCTAAGTGTAATATATTATAGTGTTTTGGGTAGGTATGCAAGGTATTATAGGATACTCATGGGATCAGATGACTAGGTTCATGGATCGAGGAAGTCGGTTCTTAAAAATATTGTTATAATTTGTTAAAAAAAAATTCATGAGTTCATTTTTTGTTATAAAAATATTTATGATGTATATATTGAATGTTATTAATATCATATTTTATAATATTATATATAATTTAATTTAAATATTAATATTATACATAGATATATATACATAAAGATATATATGTGAAAACCATATTTAATGTTTTTAATGATAGAAGACAATAAAAACAACCTTGCTAACATATGTGGTATAGACTTACTAAAAAGTGAGTAGTTTTTTTAATAATTATTAAAAGGAAGGAAAAAATTCAACATTTCCATTTTAAAATTATATTATGATATTATTATAAAATTTTATACAATGTTATTATAGTCTTAAGATAGTGTTTATGAATTTTAATATGCTATGTAAACATAAATTAATTTAAGTAAGCCAAAATTACCATCACTGATAAACCTAGTTTGAATTACATCTTAAGGATCTGATGGATGGACTTTTGGTCTAAAATGTTTTTTCCAAATATGTATAAGAGTGTTTGGGTTGATATAAACATAATTATTTGTAAACTAATTTGATTTAAATTTTAATATAAATTGGGAATTGAGTGGTGTATTTAAAAGTTGAGGACATGGGTGTTCTTGAATAAAATATTCAATAATTTATTAGTTTGGTTCATGATTATGAATAATTTTTAATTTTAGGAATAATAATTGTATTTAACTAAAAAATTAAAGTTTTATAAAGTTTTATTAACTAATTAAATTTATTTTCTCCAAAATAATATTTAATTCAATATAATGAATAAAAAAGTTTTTTTAATTACAATAAAAAATAATTTTGACTTTGGAAATTAACATAAAGGTTTTGAAATGAAATTTAAAAAATTTAAAAAAAAATTATTTTACATAATAAATACCTTTTAAAGTTATGGAAAACATTTTATAAATTAATTTTCTTCCTTTTTATATCATAATTAAAGTGTATAACATATCATATATTCAAAAACCATACTTTTAAAAATCAATAAAAGTTAAAAAAAATTCAATAAAATACCATAATTTCAACATTAGTGAATTTTCCAATTTCATTCAATAAATGATTAATATTTTATGAAAAAAACATAAATTATTTAAATATAACATTTAAAATTTACATTAAAATTTAATTTTTTAGAAAATAAATTAAAACATACTGTTATAAATATATATATATATACATTATTTACAAGCATGATTTTAGAAAAAAATTAATAGTATTAAAATATTTATATTTACATTATTTAGTCATGTTAAGTTTTAATTAGTTTACTTTTTAATTTAATAATCATCATGTTACTATTCTAATGATCATGTATCTTTTAAAATGATCTTGTTAATTTCCTAATGATTATATAATGCTGATGAATTCTATAAATAACTTTTATTTCCTTCATTACTCATTCAAAAAAAATTCCCTTACGGTTGTACATAATTTATTTCAATTATATTTATCATATTGCAGACATTTTGGAATTTTTTCAAATTGTTGAAAACTATTATTGTATTTCTAGGAGATTAAAACCCATCAGATTTTAAATATATATATATATATATATTGATATTTAAATTTTTATTATCCTATTATATATGCATTGAGGATATATATTGTATTATTTCTATTAATTTTAATGTTTATTTCTAAAATTAAATGATGAATTTTTTTATTTCATAGTGCATAGGAATATATATATAATTATTTAATAAATTGATTAATTAACAAAATGTGTGTGTTTTATGGAAGGAATCTTCATTGAAGCATGATATTTTATAATAAAATAAGACCAAAATATCATTGCGGAATAAAAATGGCCAAAATAATTTTTTCTATTGCTGAACAATTTAGTAATTCAACATTCAATAACTTTTTAAAATAAAAACTCACTAGTTTTTTCTTATCATAACACTAAAATAAAATAGCGAAATAGATAATATGGGATACATCATGTGCTATGAGACACCCTATGATTTGGTGAATCAAGGTGTGAAAATTTTTATTTTATTTCTATATTCTTAACCAAATACCCTTCTCATAGTATAATTCCTTCTTGAACTATTTGTTAGTCAGATCAAATTTATCTATCTAGCATGCTATAGTTCTTTTTATACATTTAGTTTAATTTATTCACATGAAAAATCACCCACACAATCATATATGTAAATGAATTAGACATGAATTTTCATAACTCACATAATATGGGATAATTTAAGTGCTATGTGAAGCACATGGGCAATATAATACATTAGTATTAGACCAAAATAGTCTAGAACATCATTTATATCTGACAATTCATCCATGGATCACTATATTTCAGAATATGGGAAACTTTTATTTCATTTTTGGAGGAAATCTTTTATAAGATATACACCTCCCTAACAAACAAAAACTCCAACAAAAAAATTTGAAATGTATTTAGAGGGAAAATTTCATCCTTATATGATTATCCTATATAGGACCTCCTTGGTTTTCCAACACACTAGGTTAAATCCATATTCATCTTCCAACATAGTATGGGTAATATAAAAATTGTATTGGATAATCAATATGACAAAAACACACAACTTGAAAAGTTACTCCAAATTCAAAGTTAAACTCCACTCTCTTATTCCTTCATACTCACTCACACAAAGCGCTCTAATAAAAATTAAATTTTTTGAATTGTTTGTCATATTATTTAATATTATTTCTATAAAAAAATTACATAACATTGACTTTTTCATTGTATCTCATGATGTGTGTATATATATATCCATATTCTCAAATAAATTATACTACATTACTTGACCATCTCTTGGAATGATTTGTCATATGTTTTATTCTCTTATGGTCATTATACCATTATTTATAGTGAATCTATAACCACCAATAATATTTTAGTTGGATCTAACACCATTATTCCATCATTGAGTTATCTTTTAAATGACTCAACACCTTACAAAAGTATTCTTTATTCAGCAAAACCTTCATACCAACTTGATATTCCCTTTAAAATGGGAATTCTCTAATAAAAATATTATATTTCAATTATATTATCTTTCTTTATAAATTATCAAAATTAATACATTAGGTTGATACATTACCATTTCAGATTGAAAAATATAATTAATATTGCATTAACTCTATTCAGATTTATGAACACTACATGCATATGAAAAACGTGCCCCATAATCCTATACAATGATATGATCTTCATAAAAACCTCTTAATGGATTACTAGATGAGGTATAAACATCCAAAATACTTTATATCATTAATATAGGATTACATAATATTCCCAAAAGATTTAGGATCCCACTTATATATCCTAGGTAATCCTTGTTTTTGACCATGTATATCATACATTTCCCAAAAGTTATCTACATGGAAAATACTACAGAGAAATAGTAACAAAATGTGCACCCATGAGAAAATGACCCAAACATGTAATACATAATAAGCCCGGGTCAATATTAAAAAAAACTCTTAATATTGATATATAATAACTATTTTAAGGAAATGATCATAATGAGACAATGACAAAATAATATCATAAGTTTTAACTAGTTTAATCTTACATCATAGTTCATGGGGGTATATTGCAACCCATTAATTCAAGTAATAGTAATATGATTACAATTTTAAAAGCTCTATAAATCAAATGGGTCAGCCAGTCTATTGTTAGTAGAAACCAATGGTTGTTTCTGATAGTTTCCACTATATGATATTCCTAACATAAGGTCAACTAGGTCTGATCTAAATATAAGAAACCTCTATTTGTTCAATGAATTATTCCACCAAAACACACAAGTCCAATGTACATTATCCACATCAAAATATATTATTGAATGAATATTGTAGAGTTGGGATGGTGTTTTATTATCATCCAATGGTCTAGTCTTTGTAACTCCTAATTCCCTATCTTTTGAACACCTAGAACAAGGTCACTACTATTATACCATCAATATCCATACCATTAGAAATTTGTTTATTATAGTATATTCTTCTTATAAACTATCCCATTACCAAAATATTGTAATCATAGTCAACTATAACAATCTCTCAATTGTAAATTAGTTTTTATGATTCACCACTAAATCCTCCATTATCGTCCATTGACCTCCTTCCATTATTATCTAATGTCTTGGAAATTCTGTGTGATTTTTTTAAAATTATATGGAATTACTCGGAGACCACATGCTTTGACGACATGTGATCTCGAGGCCTGGTGAGCCCAGAATGGAATTTTGAACTTTATTTAGTTCACTTAAATAAATGAGAAAGCATGTTTTTATAAATTTTGAACTAGTGCTTAGATCAAAAATTCGAGGGCACCATTAAACATAGAACACCAGGATTCGCCAATAATGGACTTAACTTCGGTCGGTAAGGGATGAACGAAAAGTTAATTTTCGGACTTTTAGAAGAATAATCATATAACTTTAAAAAGTTATTTTATTTTTCTTTTCTCATTTGTTGAGCGGCAGACAATGACACTACGGTGTAGTGATGAAGAAGCAATGGAGAATAATAATGGATCTGATTTCACATGACCCTCATCATAGTTGGTGAGGTTTATCTTACCGCTTCTACATGATCTACGTTTGAAACTAGGTGGAAGCATAATTATGGGAAACAGTAGCAGTACTGTAGCAGGTACTATTTGGTACTGTATTAGCTGAAACTGTTCACCTTGGACCACCAGTTTGGGCTTGGAGTCCTTAAGGACTTCAAGAAACTGAGACCTTTAGGTCAGTAAGGCTTTTGGGCCACCTTTAAGTCCTTTGAGACTCCTCAAGGCCTTCGGGCCACCTGATGTGTAGATGCCTATAGAGATTCTACAAGGAATAACCTCCATGGGAGGATACAAGAGTATGTAACATTCACTAGAGCAGGGCTAACTGATTTGGATGAATGAGAGGGTAAGAAATTACCATCAGTATGAGTCATGTGCATCTATTAACATGAAAACTATCCAAATAGCAATGCAAATGTTGAGAGTTTATTAGGATGCAGATACTAGGGTGGGTCGGTTTAAAGTAGTCGTAGTCTGTATGATTTCCTTAAGACCTATTAGTCCTATAATGTATCCAATCCTATGGGAAATGTAATGTTAGGGTTCCCTTTCAACCCATAAAAGGGAAGTTATAAAAAATAAATAAAAAATTTAAGTCCCACCGGCTATTCATGCATTAATGGATCTCATTAATGGCTCATGAACTTGCAACGTAATCACTCTTTAATAACACCTATCAGAGACGTTGTTTCATAAATGAAACAGTATAATGACTCGATGCCGTAGTGTAATAGAAACACCACGATGTGTTTTCCATTTATTTTGGTTGGTGAATTAGTGGAATGAAGAATTAAATTTTGAGGATTTTCAATTGATCCTCCGGCAAACTGAGTCTCCAATGAAGAATGAAAAATTCTAACGAATGCCAAACATCTTCGACCCATCTCGAAGAATGGATCTAAAAGCAACGAAAGAAATCAATGTCTTGAAACCGTGAGGATGTAAAATTGTGGAAAAGAACATCAAAGAGGTAGGGATTGTTTTATATTAAAGTTCATCCCTATTATTTTCTAGAAACAATGAATGCGGATCAAACCACGAATCGGTTGATATACGAATCATGCAATTATCCATGATGGTAACTTTTTTTTGTGATTTTTGTTATCCTGGATTGAAATTATCATTTTTATAGAATTAAACCACCCAGAATATTACAATATTTAAACCTCTAATATGGATGTCGTAGGAAAACATGAACAATTCTTAAGCACCTCTACCATGCGCACTCATTGTGGACGTACCCACAATGTGGTGATAAGATAATTCTGGGACCTTCGCAGTGGAGAGGAAATTCCTCGGATAGTGTAAGTGCAGTTGGCATGAAGAACAAACCACTGAAGCGCGTCCAGTGGTCCACCAAATAATCTGTAGGAAAGCTCGTCAGTGGTCCATGGAGACAGGAGGCCATAGTCGGCTATCTACAGTGGTAGCGGGGAGACGCGGGGCCTTCCTGGTGTTGTGGGGAGGGGTGGTCTATGTCTTGGCTTCCTGGGTACATCGATGAGTTGTGGTCGCTCGACTATGGTAGGAGGGACCCATGCATATATGGGGCTTACAGAGGCCATATGCTGTAGCCGGCCACGTCCTGGTCATGTGGCACACCACCGTCCCACACCACATGGGTTGGACCCACACCCTTCAAGCTGGGATAGATGAGACTGGGTCGCCAGGAGACCTAGCGGGATGGACCCTTGACGAAACTGGGCCAGGATCAGCGAGGAACATTGGGCGTCTCCCACTAGCAATGATAGACCGGACCGACCCAGAGTTGAACTAGGTTAGGTCGAGTTTTTCAAATTTAAACTGAGATATATGGGACCCCCGAGCTGGGTTGGTCGGGATGGTCTGACCCAGTCAGACCTGGCCGAGACACAACCAGACCCTATTTACTAAAATTCTCATATCTTGCTAATCTCACATTCTATTAATGATCTTTTATGGCGTTGGAACCTTCAAGATGAGGTAGAAATTTTGAAATAACCTCAATAGGTTTTTGTGGATTTTTAGATGTGATTAATTGCTTGAGTAGAGGTTTTCCCAAGAATTCTATGTACGGAACACTAAAGTTATCTAAGACTTGAAGACTCCTGACTATCAACTATGTGTGACTCAACGATGACCCAATGGGAAGTGGATATATGTGACCCAGTAGGACCATGGGGGGAGTAATGCTATGTGACACAATAGACCCATGATACTCGATAGAAGGATTATCTCAGTATGTCCAATGTGAGAAGTGGATCTGTGCGACTTGGTATGTCCACAGAGGGGAGTGGATCTATGTGACCCAATATACCCATGGTACTCATCAAGGATGAGTACCACAACAGTCCAAGTTTTGTGGGAAGCATCATATATGTGACATGGAAATCCCACATTACTCGGTAGAGGAGAAGTTCTCCAGTAGCTAATGATTTTGTTAATGTCACTGATTATTCTTCAATTACAACCTTAAATGTATAACTAGTGTGCGTTGTCTTGTGCTTAGTTTATTAATTTAAGGAATGATGTGTAGTCATTCCTTCTTGTTTTGGGGTCACTTCATAGAATCACATTACTCATACCTACACAGGCTCTTCCCACTCATTTAGTTCCCTGTTTAGGTGACACTACTGGAAAAGTTCCCTATACCCACAGTTTCAAACCATGGTATAGGCTATACCAACAGTTTGATGAACCGTGGGCTCCCGAGGCGATGAGATTTCCCTATACCCATGGTTTTACAAAAATTGTGGGTATATCCCACTTAGATTTCTTCTTTCCCTTGGTTTTGGTAAACAGTGGGTATACATATATACCCACAGTTTATAGAACCATTGGCACACATTGTTCTGCAGTAACATATTTACCCACAGTTTAAAAACTATGGGTATAGAGGGCTCTACGGCAGCATATTTACCCATGGTTCTCAAACCATCGGTATAGAGGGTTTTCTATGAAATAGCAGCTCCCCACTCCCTCACCCCCAATACCTCCAACACCCCAGACCCCCCTACACTCATCCCCACTCCCCCCTGTACCCCCCCCCCCCCCCCCCATCCCCCCTGCCCCAAGCCCCACTACCCCCTACACCCACCCCCATACTACTATACCACCCGGACCCCCTGCCCCCCCCCCACCTTCACCCCCACTCCCCCATTCTAGACACCCCCCTCCTGCACCCCATACCACATGCAACAAACCCCCCCCCCCCCCTCCATTGGACCCCACTAGACCCCCCTAGACCCCCCCCCCAGATGATACACATCTACTATATCATCCCATAAGATAGTATGTTTCACCTTCTTTTGAATGGGAGGAATAAGACCACTTACCTCTCTACCATAGGAATCTAATTCAAAAATAAGATCATCCAAAGGAGGTATTATTGCAACCAAGTTTTGATTGATCAGATTTTGGAAAATATATGAGGTATGAATGAGGTATGTTTGATTAAAGAAGCATAGGATTTTTCAAGAATAATTGCATGAAGATCTATTGCCTGAAGATGTGTTGAAAATTTATATATGAAGAGTGCATTCGATGTCTTAACATAATGAAGAAGTCTTGGAAGAGGACTGGGGTAAAGGTATGAATAGAATAATTTCATAATGAAATGTCATTCATGATTTGGAAATATTGATTTGTGTGTGGTGTCACGAACAAGGGATTAATCATCCCACTTCTGGGGGTGATATGTTTGAAAGTTGAAAGTCTTACAAGGGGAATTTAGTTTTTTCCTACATAGATTGACAAGTCAATCCAGAGAACCCAATTATCAGGAGGCATTTACCGGTCCTTTTCCAGATGAGTGGAATTCCTTGGAAAAACAAAACTGTGTGAGCTAGCTCTATGAATGAACTAAATCTTCATAGAAGATTTGGTGGAAAGATTCACCATATTCCTGACATTATATCAGGGAATGAATGTAGATTCAGATAATTGTAGTTAGTTATTTTGGGGATATTGTTTGTATTTAGGGTTGTGTAGCACTCCACTCAGGTATGTGGTAAGTGAATAACTGTATTTCCCTCGGTTGCAATCTGCTAACAAATCTTGAGCCTTCCATGAGGTTAATGAAGGTTTTACTGGGAATTTCAAACCAAACTATCTAGTGTATGATAGAGTATTTTTGGCACCAAAGTGTTTTTATAGTTGCATTGGGATGGAGTCTAATCATCAACTCCAACAATGTATAGTAGATAATGATCTGATATTACATTATCAAATTAGTTTTGAAGGTGAATTTCTATTTATTAATCCCAATGCATTATCATTTCACCAACTTTTATACCCATAGCATTTTCAAATTCAATATATATTGCATAGTATCACATATCTGCTCATTATAAATTCCAATATCATCTATCCTTATTCATGGCATTTCATATTTGATTTCTAGACATTCTCAATCCCTCCCTAATTATCCTTATTTTATATACCTTCCCATGGTTCAGACATAGACTCTGATGTTGGAATACGATGATGAACTAAGGTGGATGGGCTATGCCAACAGAAGGGAACAAGTGTCAGGGAATCAAGGAATCACTACTTGAGAATTATTTCCCCCACAAACAATTAATTAAAACAACAGCAAAAAATAAATAAACATATAACATGACCCATCCATATGATGGACATACTTGCTAAAGGAAAAGAAAATAAACAGATGAAACACAGTAAAACCAGACCAATATGAAACACATAATCAATCCTCAACTACCCTGATCTCCCTCCCCTATAAAAAAACCACATAGCTACCTCAAGTTCCCTCTGGGCCCCTTCATAGAATATAAGTACCCTTATTCATAGAAAGTTTTAAAAGGCCAAACTAACTAATGTGATAAAGAAAAAATAAAAACTCAACTACAAAATACCTGTATCATGTGATTAAACAAGTCACCGCCCAACATATAAGAACCACAACACCTCATGTGTCCAATCATGTTTCTGCAAGCAAGAGAGAAATAGATCCAAGATTCAAAATGATATTTTTCAAATAGATTATTCCTATTAATTTAGAATCACTATTTCTATTAATGGTATATAATTAGTTGGGATCGAGTTTCAAGGCCTCATGGGTCCTTCCCCCTTAGACAGACCCCCCCCCCCCCAAGCACACCCCCTCTCCCCTTGCACACCCCTACCCCCTGCCCTCTTCCCCAGCACCCCCCCTGAATACCTGTAACCCCCCCCCACCCATCACACCCCCTTACCCCTGGACAGCCCCTACCCCCCAGCACAACCCCACACCCTTTCCACACCCCAACTCTCCCCTCTGGACAGAACCCCCTTGACACCCCCCCCCCCATTGATAGCCCCTACTAGACATCCCCATGCCCTCTTCCCCAGCAGCAGCACCCCCCCCCCCCCCGAATACTTGTAAACCCCCCCCCCCCCTACCCAGCTCACCCCCTTCCCTCTTCTGAATCCCAAGCCCAGCCCCCCCCCCCCTAGACCCTCCCCAGCACACTCCCATGTCCTCTTCCATAGCACCAGTGAGTGGGCCACTCATGTCATTGTAGAAAGAGCTTCAGCTGGATTCTTCTTGTGTTTCTCCAATTTGTCAACCTTGTATTTCCCAGACATATGCATTATGAAAAGGTGTTTGTATAGGTAATTTTTCTACTAACAGATCCATCTTAAGCATTGATAGTATAAGAACTAATAGTGTAATCATTGATACTATAATGATGTAGAATAAACATTGGTAGTGTGAATACTAATCTGATAAGAAATGCTAGTGTAATGTTGCTACTAATGAAGCCAAATGTGTAAATATGCAAAATTTTCCGATGTAAACATTTTAGTTATTATTGGCTACTAATTTAAGCACTCCTAATATAAAGGTTATAGTAGAAGTCGTGCTAATGTGAGCAATTCTACTAAATAACTACTAGTCCTATTATAGTGATAATAATGTAAATATGTATTCGAACCTGTTTTTGATGGTGTCTTTATATTGAAATATTGGGATTTATCGTCAATATCCTTACGTTTAATGCTACTATTAAATTAATAGAACCTGCATAACAAGATTCGGAAAATTATTAAATGTTTTATGTTACAGAAATTAAAATATTAAATAATATAAGAGTAATAACTGTGTAATATTTTAGACCTCACAAGTTGTAATACCAAAAAAAGTCATTTTTGCCTTTTTTTTTAGGAAAACCTTGCATGACAGTCATATATGTTGATATCAGCACACCTTTGTTTTCTTATTTCCCTTCACATGTACAGAATAGAATTAATATGATCTGAATACAAATTGAAAGGTGTTTAAACTCTATGCATAATTCATTACCCAAGTTTAAACTGATTGTAGAGTTCATTATGCATACACATTCATTTGAATACAAATTGAAAGGTGTTTATTTTATTGTTCCTATGATTATCATGAATGTAATATTCATTTTATTTTAAACAATAGACACACAGAGATTACTAAATACAATCATATACAGAAAAAAACCGTGATAATTATTAGGAAACACACGTAAAAACACAACATAGTGAAACATACCTTCATGGAAGATAAGATACATGGAATCCCATACCTAAAAACTAGCTGCAAATAACGTCATGAAACAAAACACATTCAATGATCCAGTCATACATGAGCTTATAAAATTTCCATGAACACTGAGTTGCATAGCCAAAAAACACCAAAATGAAAAAAAAGGAACCATTGATGTATAAAAAGAATTACCTTGCAAAAGTTTTTCCTCTAAAGCTTAGTTCTCCATCACAAACATCATGCTTTAGGGATTTTACAAGATCAAATGAAATTTCACAATATTTAATACAACCTGAAAAATCATTGTATTTTTTGCTTAAATGATAAACAATAGAAGCATATGGTTATCACTGTATACATGAGCTTATAACATGTTCCATTTTTTAGAAAAAGTGTCGGATTACATTTGATCTAGAATTATTTTAAACAATATCTTATGAAACTTCATAAACCAAGAAAAACACAATGGAGAGTAAAAAAATTCAAGAGTAAATGCAAGAATGCTGAGAGTCGGCCTAACTTTGCTATTATTGATCATATGCTTGTATTGGAAAGGTGGAGAAAATAAAATAAACTTGGAAAGAATATAATGGCATCATATAACTTATTATACGTTTTACTTTATGATGAATTTTATATAATGATAAGGTAAGGCCAATCCTTTCTATCATGAAACTACTATAAAATTGAGCATTCAATTCAATTTATTTACATGTCATTTCATTACATAAGGTTCCATTAATTATCATTCTATCACATTCAATGAAAACATACAAACATGGCCTTAAAATTTTTATCAACATTCAAATAGAACACAAATTTAGGGAGTGGGGGGGGATAGGATGTGCATACAGACAAATAATTGATGAATGCTCAAATAGCTCATAAATTCACAATCAAGAAAAAAAATCCATCTGCGCAAATAATTGATAGAAAAATATACATATGGATTACCTAATTTTCACCATAAATATTTTCATCACCTTACTCAGTGAATCTCATAGCAGTGGGAAACCCACTGACCCGCCATGCACCCCCACTACCACCTACACCCCTTGCAACCAGCCCCAGCACCAGCCCCCCACCCCCCCCCCCCCCACCCTCCCCTGCACCCAGCCTGATCCCCCTGCACATCCCCCCCACATGCACCCCCAATTACCCATGCCCCCTCCCCCATGAAACCAGCCCCACCTTCCAACACCCAGCACCCCCACCCTACTCCCAGACCCACCCCTACATTCAGCCCCGCCCCCCAACACCCACCCCCACCACCTGCACCCACCCCCTCCCCCTACACCCACCCCCACCCCCAGCACCCAGCCCCACTACAATACACCAGCACCCCCCCCCCTCCCCATTCACCTTCTTACAAAGATACCTATAAACCCAAAAAAATCTCTAGAATGTACCATATCATTCAGGGACTTGGGATCTCAAAACCCCCACCAGTTCAATCAAAAGAATAGGTTCTGAATTCAAAAAATGCAACTTTTTTGACAATTATGTCTTTTGGTGACATCAGATAAATACATTGAACAAAAATCCTTAAATTTTTTATCTAGATAAACCCTCACAATCAATCCTTTAAGATAATTCTTGTTTGGAACATATGATTTCATTTTCTACATATTTCATTCAGTAGGATACCTCCACCGAAAGGAACTGCTCCCCAATGAAGTGTTTTAGTTTGATGATGAACTATTAAATGCAACATGAAAGTGAAAAATTATGGTGGAAATATCTTTTCCATATCACATAAAATTAATGGCGCCTCCTGCTGCATTTTTATCAAGAATGAATTGGATAAAATTTAAGCACAAAGGTCACCAAAAAATTGGAACAAGTGAATCATTTTCACCCTTAAATTTTTGGATTTAAAATGTCGAATTGTTATTAAAATCATTTCATGGTGAAGGATGTGATAATAATGAGTTTTTGAGATTTTAGTTTCACATATCTTCTGTTGACTAGTTTAGATATGTGGTTAGAGTAGCCATCGGGAACCTTGATATTCTCCAATACTACCAGAAATTAATTTTTATCTGACGGTGTCGTCACATAAGAAGCACAAGGAACATTCCATTTGTTTTTTCTAATACACACAGGATGCAGTTCTGGTCGAATACCCCAATCCAACAAGTCTTGAAGAGATTAGAATTCGTCTTGGGTCTTCCCCTTGATATTCAGAAGAATTGCAAGCAACATTTGACATATATTTTTCCCAATATGCATTTCTTCTTAAAAAATGATCTAACAAATTGGTAGACCAATATGGAAATTCAAAAAAAATTATTATTTTCCAATTGTAAGTGGTTTCAGTGTCAACATTCTTCATATTTTTAGATTTCAACTGACCTTTACCTAATGAAAAACTGAAATATTTATATTCATTAAGAACATCGCTTCCTAACATACATTGAGGTGGTTGTTCAGTCTCAATGGTATTATCAAACCTCTGATGATTCGTCTTATATTGATGATCCATTGGCTAAAATCCTTGATGCCCCATGAAACTGAAACTATGATGATATTTCAGCCTTCTCGATCATGTATGCTTCATACAAATAGGACATGATAGTTTTCCCTTCGGGATCCACCTAGACATAATTGCATAAGTAGGGAAATAATTTATGGTCCATAAAATGGTAACACACATCTAAAACGTATTCTTTGAAAAAGCATCGAATATATGCACACCCAAATAACAAAGTTGTTTCAACTCTCTTATTAATGGCTGCAAGTGGACATCTGTATCATTACCAGGATCAGAAGGTCCGAATATTAGTATACTCACGAAAGTTAATTTTTTTATCATACACATCCATGGAGGAAGATTATAAACATGAATAAAAATGGGGAACGTGGTGTGAGAAGTAAGCATCTGACCAAATAGGTTAAAACCATCACAAGATAGACCCAACCTAATATTATTCACCTCAGTTACAAAATCAGGATGTTTTGCATCAAATTTCTTCCATGCTAATCCATGTGTAGGATGAACTAACTCATCGTTACCTTTAATTGTCTCATCATCATGCCATCGCATATTGGTTGAGATTTCTTGCATACATGAATTGATTTTGAAGTCTAGAAATCAATGGAAAGTACCACATGTTTTTTTGTGCCACACGAGATGGAGTTCCATCTGTATTTGCCTTCCATCGAGATGTACCACATTTTTTACAGTCATTACGATCAGTTGTTTTCTCCCAAAATAAAGTAATATATTTCAGACAAGCATGAACTTTATTATTATCAAATCCAAGATACTTAATTAACTTCCATGACTTATAATGATTTTTGGGAATAACTGCACCATCAGGAAGAAAATACTTCAAAAAATGTAATAATGTAATCAATAGTGGTAATAGAAATTTCATACATGGTTTTTCCATGATATAACAACATTAAAAGTCAAACTTGGTCATTTTAGTACATTCTTTATATACTGGAGTTCTTGCATCATCTAATAAATATTTCACTCTCTCATCATCATCTTCAATATTTTCCTCATGTGTATTGATATCATTGTCTTCTTATATTGGCATACTATCCCTCTCTAGATTATGGAAAATGAAAACTGACTTTTATGCCACATCTTTCATTTTGTTAATTACTAGTAGAATATCAACTCATCTCTCCATGGTGATACCAAACATAATAGTTTGATTGAAATATAAATTTCATTATATTGTAGATAACTTATTCCAGTCTTAACCATGGTCTTTAGACACATTTATATCATGGAAATTTTATACAACCTCCATATGAAGCATTGTCAAATGAAAAATCTAAAAAATTCTCCAAATTATTTAGAAATGTGGTTGAAATCATATCAGTATGATACATCAAGCTTCAATCAATTCTATAAAAGAAACATAAAAGTTATCTTCCAATCAACAGTGTACACCATAATTAAAAAAGTATATGTACTATAGAAAATAAAACTATTATAAAATAAAAAATTAATTAGTTAATTCACATTTGTATTGCAAGTGCCTTTATTTTTATAACCAATTTCAACCCTTTCAGTATCATAGATAAAATTATTACCTCTATCCTATAAAGGGATGATCAAAAAGTTAAACCATAAAGGGTTAAGAAAGGTTTCATGTCTATGATAGAGTGGTATGTGTCATTATAGTTGAACTAAGGGAGAGATAAAAAAGTTATCTCTCCCTTTGGTGTAATATAAAAAAAACCACTTTTATCATTAAAATACACCCTTAAACATGGGTTATTTCATTTAAAAAGAAAGGGAGAGAAAAACATTCATCCATCACTAAAAATATTTTAAATGAGCCCCATATTAATGTAATTTAATATTTACCATGGGTAAAATTTTAATTCAAAGACGGAATTTTTATAAAGAAAACCACTTCATCTCCAAGAATTGATGAAAATCATTTAGATAATTTTTATAAAACAATAATGGGTATCAAATATTGGTATAAATATACAAGAATATTAATTAAATAAACTAAATCACTTTATCAATTTTTTTAATAAAATAATTACTTAGAAACACCTACTGCATACAAAGTGGAACAAGTCAGAACATGACTCCTAAAAAGGAAAAGGTCATTATGGGAAAATAAATGAATTTAATATCAATTGAAAAATAAAATACACATTATTAGATTAATATCGAACACTAAATTTTATACACACTGCGATTAGGGTTCTCATAAGAAATGAAAATGAGGGAAATTGAAGTGAAATGACCCTGGGAATCTCCCTTGGGATTTAGTTAATGTCTTCTATATCAAATTTCATTGATTAATGTTTTGGATTATTACGGTGTACCCTCATTTAATTTTGAATGATGAGTTAACTCGATTAGACTTGATCTATTTGGTTGGAATACCTTCATCATAAGCTATGGGTTATAATACTACCATTCTTCTAAATATCAAGGATGGTTCCTTAATTTTAGACTAGAAGACTACAATAGAAATAATGGAAAGGCTCACCAATGAGTTTTATTGAGAGATAATGTTATAATAATCCTTCATGAAACCTTTTCCAAGTAAATGAAATAATTAACAAGTCATAATTCAATATCATATATCCTTTTTCATCATTTTAATTTAATTAATATTTACCCATTTATTATACTCACATATTAACATGGTAAATCAACTAAAATAATTTAATAAATAATGAACATCTTAAATATAATAGTAATAGTTTATAAGCTTCTTTGAAATCTCAAATTCTCATTTTTATAATAATTTCATAAAGCAAAACATTATTAATCAAAAAATTAGTTCATTCTCTAATATTTATTTTCTCGTATTATTCCCCATCATTAAACCATCAATTAAATATATTTTTATTTTTAGGAAGACCTCATTTATGGGTATTGGTGTTATCCCGGATAAAAAGATAAATATAGATATGAAATTAAATTATATTGGGCATTATTAGACCTATCTAAAAAATTAAAATATTGGTGTCTTTCACCATATATAATCTCTATGTAATATTACTTACACAATACTATGGATTATCTCTTATGAGGTCCTCAAAGAAATAGACCATCTTGTCATAGGTCTTGATAAAATCTTCCATGTTAATATTCCCTTCATTAAATACTCATGGGAAAAAATTTGATGTTGTTTCTTGATCCACTATTGTTATTCCTCATATGTATCAAATTATATCACTTTATTTTATATTCAATCAATATCCTCTAGTGAAGGATTGATGGTCAATGTCTCTATTTATTCCTTAGAGTATATAATAAGATCTAAATTATATTTTGGATCAGTTCTATCCTTTCATATGTGGTCCAATTAAAATCCCTTAAATGTGTTTACTGTAGTAGAATGCTTTCCCTTTGAGAAGATTTCATGTTTCAGTTCTTTTTATGTTATTTTCTTCGAAAATTGGAGTTAGTTAATCTTATATATTGTCATACCTATATATTCTCCCTTCATTATCAGTTTGGATTTGATCTTCTAGGGCTACATAATCTTCTTTAGGAATGTTACTTAGAAAAGGGTGTCTAGGCTCAAGGGATTCTTTCTCCATCCCCTTAATGCTAGTAAATATTCCCAATGATATTCTTACTATAGGTTTCGGAAAAGATAATAATCATAACACCTCCATAACTTCTTCCATTATTTATAATTTTTTTATCATTTTATGGTTTTTTTATTAAAAGTTCATTTCTTCTTCATACAAGGGTAATAAAAAATACATATATTGAGGATATCACAACCCATAATGGGGGGGGAATACCAACCCTATTTGATCTATAGGTAGAGGATCTTATTCCCCAAACCCATGGGTAAATTTATAACCCTTCCTAGGAATGGTGAGATGTAATTATTCCCTGATGTAAATTTATCATCATGGATGGATTCTATTTACCAATAATTAATAATTGATAAGCATGTTTACTATAATACTGATAATATCAAACATACTAGATTCAGCACATGCCACATATCTATCTTCAGAAGTAGCTCCACCATCATGTCTTATGTGTAAGGTCACTTTTAAATTAATGGTTATATGTGAAAATATAATCCTAAATGACGATTATAGGCCACCATAAAGTCTTTGTATAGGTATACAACGTGTTCCCAAGGTAAAAATCATAAATCCCTTAGAAAATTGATATCCCACGAACAAAACCCAAAAAGGCAAAGTAGAAATATGACTATAATATGTGTGGGGTGGTGAACATGGTGTGTAAGATCCATATGGATAGTTGTGAGGTTCTCCATATTCATAGGTCATGTTCAATCAAGGAAAAATGGAATTTTTTATTAAACCTCTTGGATTGTGAGGCTACTTAGGCTTCTTGGGTGTATATTCCCTGTACACAAAAAAAATATAGATAAGAGTAACATATTATATGATTTAACCACACAATGTGTGGTATTTAACATATCCTAGTATCCCTATCTATTATACCTACCAAAGTGCAAGATTTGTGTTCATTAAAACTATACACCATGTAGTTGGGTTCTATGATCTAGAAATTACTCTAGTCCTCGATTCATTTCTAATTCCTCTTATTTTTATTCATATATCACTTTAATTGCCTTTGGTCAGGCTAGACATGATAATTCCACCTATTTAAAGCAGTTTCAATCCTTTAGTACCTGGATTGATGATATGTATCACAATCTTGTCAATGTGAATATTCTTATTCATGAAAAAACCCCGAATCCAGACTCCCCTATCCCATTTTATCTTATCCGATAATCCATCCTCAAGCTATAATCCTACATGGAGAACACATAACGTAAATATATGGAACCTATTTAAATTGTGAAATAAAATCAATTTGTGATATTAGTTGAATAATTAGCTAAAATCTAAAGTTAGTGATGAAAATTTAACGAATGGTGGGAGAAATATAATAAACCACAAGAATGGAAATGATGAACCTGTATGATCAGGAATTATCTACATTCGCATACAATAAATAAACAAAGAAAAAATTTCTAGTTCCAATATCATTTATCACAAAATCATAATTTCAACCAAATACCATAAGTAAAAAAGGCTATCTACTACCTGAATATTGATTCAATTTAAAGAAAATTATTCCCTATTCAAATCTCGAAAAAAATGGTGATAAATACATATATATAAATTCCCCACCATGATGGTTAAATGTGTTGATTTTATTCTACTTCACAACCAAGTTACTTTTTATCGACATCACTAAAAAACTGATATTTCTTCCCTGATTTGTCTTCACCTCCAAAACCTCGCTCCATCTTCTTCTTCATCTCCCTCTACGGTTAATGTGGTCATAGAACAACTAACCCTAGGGAGATTTCATAATATAGATTAAATAAATAAATTCATGGGTTTCTCAGTATAATAACCAATTAATTAAATTATTTAATTATTTAATTAATCATCTCATGACTAAAAACACCCAAGATTCTAAATTAAAAAGAATCTTAATCCATGAATATGGTAAAATTCACATTTCAGATTTAATATCTATCTTGGTTTCTCAATATGAGACTCTATTTAAGATATATAAGAAACATTAAAAAACATACAATGCATGTACTAAAAATAATATAGTATATTTTTATATTATTTATGAATATTCTTGACACTATATTTTATATGAAAAGGCAGACATGGGGTAAACATCACAATATGGAACCAAAGAATCCTTCAAAAAATATTTGAAGTTGCATACTATAGTAAAATTACCTTTTTTACCCCTAATAATTTCATAATACTTTTTTTAAACATAAAATTCATCTAAGTATCATGTGATGAAAAATTTGGTCAATAAACCTCCCTACTTGTTTACACTACTTGCATAACTACCCATACCTTAGAGTCTCTTTGAATGGATTCCTATATAGAGATGGGTACTCTGTATCTGTTATTCTAGAAAACTGTGAACAAATTCATACCCTATTGTGTGAATTACATGTAGACCCCCTCCCACTAAAAAAGTGGTATCATTAATAATAGGAAAAATTATTATAGAGGAGGATAGTAAGATTCTCTCTCCCCTAACCCCACCCCATGAGGGAGGACTACTACCAAAAGATCATTCCCCCTGAGTGAGGAAAAATTTAACCAAGGATTTCCTAAAGGATCGTCCATTACTCCATCCAATCATGGGATTCACAACAAATATCAAATTTCCTTACCATATTAACTCCTATAATATATTTGAAGGAGGATTAATAGATCCCCCATCACAAATGAGAATCCTAGACTCACTTCACCATAATTAGTTGGTGAATTCACTACAACACTAGTAAACAGATTTGAGGGGGCTCCTTTCCACCCCTTTCTCTCCTACTAAATCCCCCACACATCTTGTGAAGCTGTGAAAGAGACTCCATCCTTAGCTCCATAACAACAATAGATAATTCTAATTCAGTCATTGTATTAGTAATAATCTCTATAGGAACATCAAAATTCATCGACAAATGTAAAGGAAGTATATATCAAACCACTATATGAATTTTGAGACATCAATCCTTATGATTCTCCAAAAGGTCAAAGTGATGAAAATACATAGTATTACTTTCATAAACAATATTATGGATTAGGCTAGTTCCATAAGCAAAACTAAACTAAATTAAATCTTGGATAGTTTGATATAGTCTGGATTAAATACATAATCTAGCCTAAATGGGTTCGTCCCATGTTATTTATGACTAATCAGCCTATAAGAACATCCTGAATGCATTACCAAAATTCTTAAGAACTCTGAAATTCTTGAAATAGAGCTGAATTATAGGGATTGAAATAATGAAAATTCAAAAGGAATATATATGAATGCATGAATCACCAGATTCCAACACATCAAAAAAATAATTATGAGGTTGAATTGAATGAAATATATGAGACCAAAAAACCCCAAATTCTTCTTCATCGACTCATATAATAGAAAAATATTGGGGCCTAAAGTTCCCTAGCATCACCTTTTTACTCCAAACCTCACTATTGGTTCACTTTTTGATCAAACATAGATGTTGAAGTTTGTCATAAAATTTATATTGAATGCAAGATAAGTTTGACAAATGATATCTCAAATAACCAACTCAACAGAAGAGATCTCAACCACTAGAAAAACAAGGAGAAGAAATTTCATACCTAGATAACAGAGCTAGGGGTAGGGAGGAAGAGGTCAAGACTAGACATTGATGGAGCTGGGAGAAGTTGAGGTGGAGGCCAAGGTTGGGAGGAGAGGGAGCTGGGAGGGGGGATGTTGCTGGAGCTGGGGGCAGGAAGGAAAAGGTCAGGACATTGAGGATCAGGTGAAGGATGGGAGGGAGGTCGGGAGCAGAGGAAGAGGCTGGGGAGGGGAGGTGATAGCCGGGACTTGTTGGTTAAATAGAAGAGAGGCGGAGGTCGGCGAGGGGAGGTGAGGGCTGAGTGGTGGAGGTCGTATGGCTGGGAGGTGGTGGTCGGGGAGGGGAGGAGAGGTCTGGGAGTCAGTGAACTATGGAATAAGAATAGGATAATGGATGTGAGGGTATGGAGGAGCACAATGGAGAAGGAGCACGACGGAAGGGGGGAGGAGTGTGATGGTATTTGGGGAATTGTGTAGGGTTTCCCATAGTTTTATTAAAACCATAGGAATATATAATAAAAAGAGAGATATCCCCATGGTTTTTCTAAACCGTGCGGATAGATGCATGTGGAAAGATCTCCTTTCCATTAGTGTGATCATCATTTCAATAGAGACCTTGGTGGACCGATACCCATAGGTGCTCAGGGAGATGGGACTGACGGATGCTATGATGGTGTACTTGGTGGCCTATGACCAGGATGGTCCTAGTAGGATCGAGTGGACATGACGTTCTAGTTTTTGTTCTAGTGGTTACAATACTCTCACGATTAGCTGGGGTTTTCCACGAATGGACCTAAGGGTTTCATTTTTGTACTTTGTTATTTTTAGTTCCTTTGTTGGGTTTGTATTCGGGCCCACTTATATTAGTTGTACGTGTACTCAGCTTTGTTTTAGTGATACAAATTTCATTACCAATTTTTGGTACATGGTTGGGTGTGTTTGTACATAGGGGTACTCAAGAAAATGCCTCCCATAGGTATGTTGACGCCTCAGTGCTAGTCGTCAGCCCGTCGCCATTAGGAGGCGGGCTTGGGGTAGCCACAGTACCAGCCCTGGGGGATGGATTGTGAAAAATTGCTATCAGATGATTTTATATCCTACCATAAAGACCAGGAGTCTTTGTTTTTTTGGGAAACAATGTAAATTGTTTTTATTTGAACATCTAGATTTGGGGAGTCTAGTGTTGGGGAAACAATTGATGTATCCATAAACTAGGACCGTGAATTATGAATTTTGGATCTATATACGAAAACACTGGTTTGATAAGTTTTTTCTTAAATTATTTTGAATAAAAGTCATCTCACTAGGTATAACCTTCTAATTGTGGTATATCTTGATCTATCTCAGGATGCCTCCACATGGACGACCATCCAAGATCCCAATATGAGGTCGTGAGGACTGCCCACCTAGCGATGAGGAATCTGTTCAAGGACCAGTTCTAGAGATGGCCTCACCAGGTGGTGCAACAGTGCTTCCACCACCTGATGGTCAGCATCTACTATCGTTTTTTTTGGTAGAGGATGTGTGCAGGCTCAGTTTTCTATACAAGTTTCAGAAATAGAGACCTCCTAGGTTCAGGGGAGATATAGATCCTCAAGTCACTAAGAACTTACTAGAGACAGTGACGTGGGTCTTCTTCTTAGTGTGGACACCTCTTGACCAGATTATGATCTTATCTGCGATCATTTTATAGGGACCAGTAGGAAGATGGTTGAGTTTGACCACCCCGATGCAAAATGAGGTGAACCTCACCTTGGTAGACTTCAATTGGCTTTTTCGAGAGGATTTTTTCACAACAACCTTGGTCTATCTGCACATTCAACTATTGATTCACCTAGAGTAGGGAATCATGATAGTTTTTGTGTACAAATAAAGTTTTACCAATCAATCTCACTACTAAACAAATATGGTGTGAGTAATTTTCTCCGAAGATTGAGCCTTTGATTAGGGACTCAGGTGAAAGATCAATTTGTTGGTAATGTCTCTTATCATCCCTAGTTAGGCTTCTATTCTTGAGTGATCCCTTATGGTATAATAATTCTTGGTGTAGGAGGCACCCAAAGATATAGGTACCAAAAGACCCCAGGTGGCGGAGTCTTTGGCTTGACGCAGACAGTAGTTGCGAGGGCCCACCGGGGGCCAGGTCTTTCAGAGGATGAGGACTCATGGTCAGCATAATGGGGATCCTAGTCCAGAGGGAGTCAGCAGGAAGCCAAGGAGTGCTTCATGTGCGGTAGATAGGGACACAGGGATCGTGACTTCCTACCCCATTGTACAGAAGGCCAGTAGATGGTCGAGGGGCCATCGAGGAAGAGGTAGTGGTTTGAGCAAGGAGTTCTACTGGGCATCATATGTGGTAGGGAAGTAAGCCGAGAAGCAGGCAGTGGGTGATGTTTTAAGGTGTTACTGCCACCACCCCCAAGTGGTCCACCCCAACCTTAGGGAGCTAGTAGATAAGGGTGAGCACAAATTCAGGCAATGGAGGCTTATGACCATGGTGCTTCAGAGATAATATGAGGTATGATCTGTTTCTTCTCCACCATAGCTGTAATTATCATAGACATAGTTTCTAGTGACTCCTTCCTCGACACATCTCTTGTTCGGATCTCATAAAATCTTGTGGAGCTGTTGGCTTGATCCTTATAGCTAAATAAATTTATAGGAGGGGATTCGATGATTAAACACTATTGAAGGTAGTGTGAGCTTACTCTAGGAAGTGAGAGATTCGGTTTGGATCTCCTAGTGCAGGTGTCGAGGACTTATGATGACATATTTGGTATGGACTAGTTATCCACAATTCATGCTCTGATTGACTATTTTAGGCATACAATGTGGTGTTTCAATGTAGATGGGACCAGGTTTTTCTTAACCAGTAAGAAGGAAACCCTTGCACTGCAAGATGGATTTTCTCGGAGGAGGGGGCAGCCGATCACTCTCCAGTTAGTTAGTCTCACCCTCAGTGTAGTGGATGAGAGGAGACCAAGATTTCTTATAGTAGTCGATGAGTACTCCGATGTTTTTTCAGATGATGTTATAGGATGATCTCTTGATAGGGAGGTAGAATTTTTCATAAACCTACGCCCAGAGACAACACCGATATTCACATCGACATATTAGATGGCTATTGTGGTGCTTCACAAGAGGAGGGTATAGCTGGAGGATTTTTAGGAGAAGGGGTCTATAAGGCCCAGTGTTTCACAATGGGAAGCCCATGTAATTTTTACCAAGAAAGAAGATGAGAGTTTGAGGTTTTGCATGGACTTCTAATGTGTGAACTAGGTGACCATGAAGAACAAGTATCAATTGTGGGGGATCGATGACCTCTTTGAATAGTTGAAGGGAGCGAGGTGATTCTCAAAGATAGGCCTCATATTGGCCTATAACCAACTTTGGATACGATATGGGTATGTACCTAAGACAACCTTTAGGTGCCAGTACGAACACTATGAGTTCTTAGTGATGACTTTCATCATGACCAATACCCCAGAAGTGTTCAAGGAACTCATGAACAAGATCATTCAGCCTTACATTGACTAGTTTGTTGTGGTATTCATTGATGACATCTTGGTGTATCCTTCGTCAGAAGAGGGACATGCTACACACCTATAGATAGTCCGAGATACACTCTGAGAGAACTAGATTTATATTAATATCTATAAGTGATAGTTTTTGATATGTGAGGTCCACTTTTTTTGAATCAACATCTTGTAGACTTGAGTTACAATAGATATAGCCATGGTAGAGGTATTTCTTTCTTAGGAACCACCCAGGAGAATGAATGTGGTGTGGAGATTCTTGGGGTTTGTTGGTTACTATCAGAGTTTTGTGTCCTACTTTTCCAGAGTAGCATCACCCTTATCGAATTTGACACAGAAGGGAAATCCATTAATATGGATGTAGAAATATCATTAGAGTTTCCAATATCTGAGGTGGAGACTGAATAGTGCGCCCATCGTGGGACTAACAGAGGAGGGATTTGGGTATGTATTTTACTACAACACATCAGGGACAAGACTGGATTGTGTCCTAATGCAGGAGTGACTACTGATCACCTATGTCTTACAACAGTTGTGATAGCATGAACAGAACTACATGACCTTTGACCTAGAGTTAGAAACAATGGTCTTTTTCTTGAATATTTTGCGGCGCAACTTAATGAGTGAATGGTTTATGGTTTACTCTAAATGCAAGAGTCTCAGGTATATCTTTTTTCTAGAAGGACCTAATCCTGAGACAGCAGTAATGACTATAGTTCCTCCAAGACTATTACTTTGAGATAGTATATACTCATGGGAAGGGTAACGTAGTGGTAGATGCACTCAGTAGGATGACGGGTTTGCAGCTGTTGAGTGAGGCAACAAAGTAGTTCGCTGCGATGTAGATATCCTTTGTGGATGATGTTAGAGATATTTACCTTCAGTCAATGACTGTTACATCCCCACTCTTACTACGATTCCGGGAGGCACAACTGGTGGATATTGACTATGAGTCCTGATGGGTTTAGTTATCATCTGGATGGGATCCTTATGGATTTTAGATAGGTAGGGATCATGTCATCCTTTTCAGAGGGTGCATCGTAGTGTCGGTGACATTTCAGGGGGAGGTGTTGAGGGAGTTCCATAGATACCTTTGGGTAGTACATCCTAGATTCAAAAATATGTACCAGAACCTCTGTGCCAGTACTGGTGGCTAGGGATGAAGAAAGTGGTGGCTGAGTTCATTTCACAATGTTTCACTTTTTATCAAGTGAAGGATGAGTATCAAGTTCAAGTAGGATTGGCCAATCCACTCGAAGTACCAAAGTGGAAATGGTACGGTATCTCTATGGACGTTATGATGGGGTTACTACTTACATCTAGGCTCCATGACTCTATCTGTTTGAAAATTGATAGGCTCACCAAGTCGGATCACATCCTACCGATACGGGAGTTGGGACCAGTTGAGGGCTTGAGATGCCTCTACATCCAAGAGATAGTGCAGATTTTGGGGTTGCCTTCAATGATTAACTCAGAATGTGATGCTCTATTTACATCCCCACTATGGAGGGGAATATAGGAGGCATTTGTGATGCAGTTGTTCTTGAGCACCTCTTTTCATCTCTAGATGGATGGTCAGATGGAGTACACCACACAGACAATGGATCAAATGTTGTGTTCTTGCGTCTTGGATTTTGGTCGCAGTTGAGAGGACCACTTACCACTGGTGGAGTTTGCATACAATAACAATATCACTCCACCCTTGGTATGACACTGTCTGAGGCCTTGTATGGGTGGCCTTTCAGATCACCCCTATGTTTGGAAGACCCAAGGGAATTGGTACTCATGGGTCCAAAGTTGGTATGGGCTACCACTGAGAAGGTTCAGATCATCCAGGAGTGGATGAGGACAGTATAGAGTAGGTAGGATTCATTTGCTGATAGTAGAAAGAGCCCCTTGGAGTTTGAGGAGGGTGATCGTGTATTCCTTTGGGTCTCACCCATATGAGGATTACGATGATTTGGCTGGGGTGGAAATCTATATCAGAGGATAATTACACCATTTCAGATCATGAGCAACATTGGTGAGGTGGAAAACTGCCTAGATTTTCCTACATAAATGCATTGGGTGCACGATGTTTTCCATGTGTCACAGATGAGGAGATACAAGAATGATCCATTTCACATCAACAACTAGGGTGAGTTAGATATTGATAATGGGGAGACATTTGTGGAGTTCCCTGTGGAGATAGAGGATCAAAAGGAGTGGGTCCTATGTGGGTGGTCTATTCCTCTGGTGAAAGTTTCGTAGTAGCACGAGAATCTCTAGGAGAGCACATGGGAGTGGGAGGCTCATATTCATTCTTAGTTCCCCTATCTGTTCAATTAGTTTTTTTTGGATTTCAAAGACTTCAATCCATATGGTTGGGATAATTTTAGGTCTTAGAAATTCTGTGATATTTTTTAAATTATGTGGAATTATTCTGAGATCACATGCTTTAACGGCACATGATTCCAAGACCTGGTGGGTTCGGAATAGTATTTTGAACTATTTTTAATTCACTTAATAAAACATGTGAGTAGGTTTTTCTTTAAATTTGAACAGGTGCTTGGATTGAATTTCAGAGCACACCTTTGAACTCTGAACATCAAGATTCGGCTATAAGGGACATAACATTGGCCGATAAGGGCTGAACAAAAAAAGTTAATTTTAGGAAATTTTAGAAAATAATAAAACAACATTAAAAAGTTATTTTTTTCTCATCCATTGAGAAAAGGATGATAATGCGGCAGTGTGGTGATGAGGTACCAATGAGGTTTATTAATGAATCTCATTAATGGATTATGAACTCGCAGTGTAAAGAGGATTTAATGATGTGTAATAGTGATGTTGTTTCATAAATGAAGTAGCATGATGATGTGATGTCAAAGAGTAATAGAAACATTGAGGCATGCTTTTTCTTTTATTTTCATTCACTCATTAGTGGAATGAGAAATTAAACTATGATGATTTTCTGATGAACATATTTTCTAATGAATAATGACCAATGAATATGAATTTCAAACATCTTCGATTCACTTTAATGAACAGAGCCATAATTGATGAATGACGTCAATTCCTTAAAACATTGATGTAGTAATGTTGCGGTAAAGAGTTTCAAAGAGGTATGGGTTATTTTATTGTAAATTTATTTCCCATGCTTTTCTTGAAATGAGTAATGAAGATCAACACATTAATATGTTAATCTACAAATCGTGAATTTATACAGGTGGGTAACTTTTTTTTGGAATTTTAGTTATCAAGAATATAAATTATGTTTATTTGATTGAACTAGCCCACTGGAACTTTTTTTTCTTTAATCCTACAATGTGGATGGAATTGGACAACATGAGCAAGGCCCAAGCAACTCTATCATGTGAATTATTTGTGACCATACCCTCAATGTGGCGGCATGATGATTGGGGGACCATCGTAGTGAAGAGGAAGTTCCTCATATAGAAAGGGAATATGTGGCATGAAGAAAGGACCACTAGAGTGCATTAGGTGGTCCTTCGAATAATATACCCCTTGCGGCAGCCGCAGGCTGAGGTGGCAGTGCGCTTGTCAGAATGCTACAGCTACAGGAGGTCATGGTCAGTTGACTGATGTGGTAGCTGGGATAATCGGTGCCTGTCTGGAGATGCGTGGAGGGGTGGGCCACTTTTGGACCACCAGGGTGTCGTGGTTACCCGCAATCGCTTGACTAATGTAGGAGGGCCTCACACATTCGTGGGGCCTACGGAGGCCGAATGTGACAGTCAGATGTATCCCAGCTAGGCCGCACACCACTAGCCTACATTGTACATGATGATTCGGTCCCACGACCCAAGGGGCTAGACCCGCCCCGATGGGCCAGATCAGTGCCTTTTGAGCCAGGCTGAATGAGACCAGGTTGTTGGGTGACTCGATAGGCTGGAAACTCAGCCAAACCGGACCGGGTCCAGAAAGGCCTTATGGGCATGGCCCACTGGCCCTGTCGAACCAGACCAACCTAGACCAAAACCGGGTTAGGTCGAGTTGGTTGAATTTAATCTAGGGTGTGTGGGACCATCAGGCCGAGTTGGTTGGGTCGGTCCGACTGGGTTGGATCAGGCCGAAATGTGAATGTCCCCATTTTACTAAAACGCTTTTTTCATGCTAACTACATGTTTGATTGATGAGGCATTTATAGAGTTGTAACCCTCTAGATGTGGAGGATCTTTTTTAATTACCTAAGAAGCCTTTCATTGATGTTGAAACGTGATGAATGGATTGAGGTGTGGTTCTCCCAAGCACACAACATACAGAACCTTAAGATTGGATGAGACCTGATGACTGATGACTATCGACTCAGGGTGACTAGACAAAGGCCTAATTGGAAGTGGCCCTGTGTGACCTAGAATTCCCATAGTGAGGATCAGTTCTATGTGACCCAAAAGACCCAAGATACTCGATAGGAGGAGTATCTTTGTATGACCAAGGTCGGAAGGAAATCTGTGTGACCCGATAGGCCCATAGTGGGGAGAGGCTATGTGTGAACCAGCATATCCATGATACTCATTGGGGGTGAGTAACAAAAAATTCCTAGTTTAATGGGAAACAACTTATTGGTGACCTGGAAGGCCCATTGTACTTGATAGAGGAGGAGTTCTCCCTCAATCGAGGAGTTTGATAATGTGACTGATTACTCTTCTATCAATACCCCAAATATATACCTTGTTTGAGCTGTATTCTTCTTAATGCTTTACCTTGAGGATTATTGGGTGGCCTTTCCATTCTGTTTTGGGCTCCCGACTGAGTATCGAGTTAATCACCCATAAATGGGCTCCGCCCACTCATGTCGTGTCCCATATAGGTGATGAGCATTTCAACATAGACCTTGGTGGATCAGGACCTAGAGGTGCTCAGGGAGACAGGATCGAAAGTAACTAAAAGGATGGACTTGTCGGCCTTGGATGTAGAGGGGCCCAGTATGATTTTGTCGACACGATTTTATACTTTGGCTTCTAGTAGCTACACTACTCTCATGATTAGGTGGATTTTTCCACAGAAGGCCATCAGAGTTACCTTTTTGTACTTATCTATTTTATGTTCTTTTGTTGGGTTTGTATTCTAGCCCACTTTTATTAGTTGTACTTGTACTCAAAAATTTTTTAGTGATACTTGTTTTATTTTTAGTGTGTGGTACTTTTTTTGGCATGTTCCTGCATATGGGTACTCAGTAAAATGCCTCCCACTTATAAGTCACCGCCTTCGCCTCTAGTGTCCATCCCCTAGCCTTCAGGAGGCAGTCTTGGGGTTGTCATGAAACAAGCCCCAGAGGATGGGTATGACATTTTAAATATTTCATTATAGTCTTCTAGTTTCCCCAACATACTTTTGGCTATCCTATCCCAAAAAAGTCACTGCCCCACATTATAAAATCCTAGAATATAACCTTTCTCAATATATCTATTGGATTCTAGGCCCCTTCTATCATTCCTCTGTATATCTTTCTATCCTCTAACAACTTCTATATATAGTTATAAATCAGTTGAGTGTACTAATTCCCAGATTAAAATGTTTAGTTTTTAGCTATGTGAATTGCACTTTGTGAATAAAATAATAGCATATCATTGTCTTACTTTAATTTAACATAATTAATCATCCAATTCATCCAAATTATTTCCTTCCCATTTTTAGAAAATGGAATATAATTTAATTTTTTTGAGAGTGCGATTATAGGTAAATTCATTGATATCAAACTAACAACCATTCCTATGAATTTGGACACTTATATGGGGGTTATCTAATATTTTTCCCCATATCCTTCAAAAATATGAGTCTCGAAGCCACTAAAAGCTATCATCCATTCTAAATAAAAGTAAAAAACAAATAAATTATTTTATTTATTAGATAATTAACATCGTATTCTCCTGATTTTATATTCTATGATTCAACGTAAATCTACTAACTAATCACCATGTGTTCATTCTCATCCTACATTTATGACCCCTTCAACTATCTTAGTTTTAAATATATATCTTCGGGTTTGTATAATGGTTTTTCATCGACCAAGATGAATCATTTTGTCACATTCTAGATGTGGTTCATGAATATTTGATAACATGTACCTAAACAAATTTCACGTACATCACCATGTTTTTATTTTCTAGGCTGAGAACCACTATATAAAATATTTTAAAAAATTAATCCATTAACTCAATTACCCTATTCTTTATCCATACACTATTCTATGTGTCATCAACATACATATATAAGAACATGAAACTTTAATAATTGAACACACTCTAATAATGAAAATGGAAAGCGTTACTCCTAATGATCTTCTCCTCCATCATAAATTCATTAATACTCTAAATTCTCTAATGTGTTTACCACTTCGACTCATGATTGATCTGTTTGAGTATACAAAAAAGGTCCAGGTTCTAATCATTCAAAAAACCAACAAGATACTCCTTTAAAATTTCTTCATTTATATAACCATAATGGTATATTATCTTTATATCCAACTAATATAGATAATGTCCTTCTTTTTAATCTATGGTCTAAAGAATTATAATAGTTATATGTATGAATAAGGGTGAAATGATCTATGAGAAGTCTAGAACTTCTATTCGGCGGTCCCCGTTAAAAATTGAAGACCCACAAACCAATTTCAACCATCTACTTGTTACAAAAACTAATAAAACCATTTATCTTTAAGTACATTCTTCATAATAGATATCTATGATATGTCCATTTTATTGAAAATTTGAAATGAATCATTTTCAAAATTCATACATAACTCACAAATATTAGAGTTTTTGAAACCTTTTTCCTCCTCTGGGATATCAAGTAGGCCGTCAGTCATTAGATTTTTGTACTGAAAGATACTTCCAAATATCTAGCATGGATTCCTCAATCTAGTACATAACTGTAAATATCTTTATGACTATAAACTATATGATATTAAAAAAAAATATCTTATAGTGATTTTTCTCAAGATTCTATAGTACGAATGCTCTCTGGATCTTCATTCCATGAAAACATGATCATCAATTGATTTCATTTGGGAACTCCTTCTATAAGTTATAGTGTTTCTTATACTAATATTCTTTTTTAATTATCTAAATCATCCATAACCTCTTAATATCATTTTTGTTTACCCTCAACATCCAATCATGATTTTATGTCATCATCATTATTAATAAAATTTAAATCCATGAGAATTATCTTTTCTGTGATAATAATATTTCATATTTTGAAAATAATATGAGAGATGTTATTCTAGATCCCAAAACCAAACTCCTAGTCACCATATCAAACATAGTAAGATGCTTGAGAATTATCCTCTAGTTATTCTCATTCCATGAAAATGACATTTCCTTAAGTGAGTGAATCAATGACATTTAGATTGGTGAAATCCATATCCATTCAATATTAATAGAATTTATAATTTATTTCCCCAATAGAGAAATGGGTATCTTATTAAATAATCAGTTTGGGAAATTAAAAAAAATAAATGAAAAAATTAAATAGTTATATTATATATATTATCTTTTTATATTATGGTTCAAAAAACCATTAATTCATCCTCTTAGTGACCAAATAATATTACATTGTTCTTAGTATAGGTTTCTTTTCTTTAATAGAACCATTAGAATCCCCAAATTTACTACACTCCAGTATTATCATAACTTAACAATTTTATTTTTAATTTTATCTCAATTTCTAGCATGGATCACACTCATATGAATATTTATAATACCTATGAAATTTTATTGACAAACAACATCAACACTTTTTTTTATTACCATGTCGGTAGATGTTATGTATGTGTGTGATCCCTCATCAGAAAAATTAGATAATGATCCCATATATATTTTTTGAAAAAATCTAAATTTTATTTCATCAATGTATTTCCATTTTTTTTGAAATAAAAACTTTCACTACATCCCTACAATGAATTCCTAGAATATTCCAATCTTCATAAATTCTTCTTTTTGTATCCTCTTAGCATCAAAAAATTTAATCATCTTCTCTCTAATGTAACTAAGATGGAAATGTCATAAATTAAATAAAAATACTTGTTTGACATGAATCACTCCTTCTCATACTATAGTTAGGTTCAAAGATCTTTCCTTCACTCATTTTTTCAAAATCCTTATAACCACCTGAAATATTATACCCCTCATCCATGAATTTTTTATAAAGAACTATGTCATCATATTTTCAAATAGAAATTTAGTTCTTCCTTAATCTTGGGATGTTCCATATTCATTGAAAATTAAAAAATCATCCACTCTATTTTTTGGGATGTAAATGTCTCCAAAAACAACTATATATAGTGATTTATATTATTCTAGATGTAAATTATTTAATATTCATAAAGAATGTTAATTAATAATTCTTATCTCTAATGTTGAGTGAAATAAAGCTCTAAAATTTGTTAACCAATTCTCAATGTAACACCCAAAAATTCAAAAATAAGAATACTGTATTCGATTGTGTATATGACATACAACACCATGCTTAGAATAAAATATGACACCCCAATACTTTATGATATATATAAATTTTTAAATAAAATAAATAAGTTAAATATCTTTAATTAAATGTAACTTTTAATTTAACATTAATTATATGAAACACCATGTTTATCATTTATTATATGAGACATGTAGTTTAGTTATTATTACATGTAATACATAGCTCAAAAGAAAAATGAAATATTTTCAAAATATTGTTATTTAATATAATAGTTATTACCAAAATATTAGAGTTGAGGATATGAACGATACTAAATAAATTACTAAATTTGTTGATATTAATTGAGTATAAATAATATAATTTTCATTTAAAATAAAAAATTAATTTTTCTAATATATATATATATATATATTTAAAGAAGACATAGTAAATATTTTTGACAAAATTAAAATTAATTGTTATCAATTGTAGAAAATTAATTTTTCAAAATAAAATTTGTTTTTTAATTCAGAATATCAAAATTAGAATAGGTTAATTTATTAAATTTTTATGGAAAGATTCTTTTTGATGAATAGTGAAAATACTGATTTTTAAGTGAGACAATTCAATTCATTTAGATTATTTATATGTAAAATTATATTTTAATTTCATTTTAATGTTACATTATTTCTATTATATAAAAAATAATTTAATTCATATCATTTTAATCATTTAATATTGATTTTTAATATGAAAACATTATATAATGTTGAATATTACCTCTCTAAAAACACACTCTCTCATCACTTCTTCCTGATTAATTTTAAATTTGATTTTTAAAATTATGTGAATTTAATTTGGAATAATGGATTCTATATTTTTAACAATAACAATTTATTATTTCTAATAATTTCAAGATAATTTTTTACTAAATTGAATAGTAAAATATTAAAAATTAATTACCACGGTTATGGTCAAAATATATTAACCCTATGGTTAAACTAAAAATTTAATTATGAAAAAATCACCTAACAACTTGTTAAAATAACATCAGAGGGAATATTACCTTCTTATCCTTCCCAATCTCGAATATATAGAAATATTGAATTATTTTTCATATAAATGACTAACATTTTATATTATTTTGTGAAATTTCCCTATAATTTCCAATAGGGTTTCTTTTCCCCATTTATAAAATATAAATATATCCCCTCAAATATTAACACCTCCTAACCCATTTTAATCAACCAAAACATTACGAATTCTCTCCAAAACATTCCTAGTAAAATTATAGAGCTTATGTTCCACCCAAAATATCATCCCTAGGGTTCTTTAGAGGAGATATAAATAATGTGTCTATTAGATAAGGTAATTTTCATAAAAAAGGAAAATCATTTTAATTAGTATATTCCACCTCCAATTATGTCATTAAATTTCCAATTTAATAAAAAATAATCTCCTATAAACATTTATGTTATTATGTTGATGGTATAATAATTATTCATCTCCACTTCCATCAAATGGGTTATGAAATCGTCATTCATGTGTACAATGGACTACCGCCTCAAAAACCAATGTCATTAATTTTTCCATTAGCACCTATCCCATTCTAATATAAATATAGATTTACCACATGTATATGATATTGAAGATATTATAATAATTATGTAATCTTTAATATCACATAAAACATTTTCCATTCAATTAAATATCAAATATGATAATGTATCTAATGTAAAAAAAGTAAAAATGATACTTAAACACTTAATATCATTTTGGAGATGATATATATATATATTATATGTAAGTGAACTAGAATGTCCCTGATAAAACACACCAAATAAAATAAGGAAATTAACACCCAAAATAATGAAAATATTAAAATATTATTAACCAACGGGTAGTAAAATATATTAAAAGGATCATATATGATATTATAAGTATGAATATGGTTATGATATAAATTAATAACAATATTGAAACCATTAAAATGAGGTTAATATAAGTGAAAAAAGAAATTAATTGTGAGGTAAGGGATTCTACCTAAATTTTCTTTCATTGATATACACTTTTATGTTATGTACCAATTTATTTTATATGGTGTATACACTACTAATTTAACATAAAATATCATGAATAATCTATAAAACATGGTATATTATGTTTAAATTTCAATTATTTCATCCAAGTGAATTTGGGTTGAATATTACAAAGTGGTAATGAGTTTCTTAACCCAATTTCAATTCATTAGGTTAAACATCTACATCATTGATTATGCCATTCAAATATTATGTGAGTTATTTTTTTGATTGAATTATTTTGTATTTGAAATAGTTTAATTTGTATTTATAGTTGTAACACATAATTAATTCATTGATTAATTCTCACATCCACATCAAATCATTGAAATTTTTTTTTTCAAAATTTCATTCTATTTGAGTTTCTATACTCTTCCATTTCCGTTGAAGGAAATTATTGGAAAATTTACTAAAAAACAAATTTCATATTCCTCGGTTTTTTTAATTCATGATATTTCCAAGTGATAGTTCCATTTTTAAATTATTTTTACTTATATTAATTGGTAAAATGTTTTTAAGAACACCAATCTTCATTTCTCTCTTCACTTGGAAATATTTTTTCTTCAAAAATAATGTTTTCAAAAAAAATCAAAAATGTTTTTTCCATTTTTAAATGATATATTAAATAAATTCTACTCATTATTTCTTTTAAAAAAATGTTTTACAAGTAATATTATTCCATTTTTAAAACAATTCTAATTTTTTATTTAATGAAAATGATAATGGAATCTTCTTATCCTTTTATGAACAAGGATCTTTTCAAAACGTTTTATAGTGCCAAAGAAATGATCTTTTCAACTTGTATAGAATGAATTGAATTACTCACCGTCATGACCATCATTACATTGAATCTTCCTTTGCATGTTTTCATGGATTTTGTGTAAAGAAATATATATCCTAACATTCTGAAATTATTTGTTTTTAAAATTCATTTTCAAAAAAATGTAGTTTGAAAATGATTTATGTTTTAAAAAAAATTATTTTTAAAACAAAAATTTTATTTTCCCCATGAATGTTTTTAATGATATATTTATGGTATTTATATTATTAAATGATAGAAACCCTTTATTCTTACTCAGATGGGTATATATTGTATTTATATAATCCTTAATCTTCCTCTGGATGGTTTATAACCATTTTTCCCAAGGAAAGTACTGACATTAAATTGATTAAATTTTATTGTCATTAACTTTTCCTTGGATTATTCCCTATCCAATAAACATTAAATTCCTCCTAAATGATAATATTATTATTACATTAGATATATTTTTTTCCTTAACCACATACTATTTTAACATATGGTGTTTACTTTTTAGTTATTTTATTAACTGGGGATGCATTGATAAATATGTATCCTTTAATCAATATTGATATTTAAAAACAATGCACATTGTTCATGAAATAAATCAATTATTTTATATATTTTTAATGTTTTTTACACAAAAGACATGGGTTAGGTCACTTTTATAAAAATCCTTATGATGAATTGGTAGTCTCATGAGACAAAATTAGTTGGCCAAAACCTATGAGTTTGAAATTAGTAGTTTTAAACTATCCTGTGAAAGTTCTTAATAATACTGATATAGTTAACCAAACTAGATTAGATTATACCCAATATGTTCTAAATCTTATTTTGAATGGTCTTGATGGTAAAGTTATCAAGTTCATAAGAATAATTACATCCAATAATTAATCATTTTTTCCTTAATAGTTCACTTATTTTTGTGCATTATATTTTCATTAGGATATTATCTACAGATGCATTTAATTATCAGTTATTGATTAAATGGAATGTGATTTTAGTTATTTTTCATCCTATATTGATTATTACTTATATTATAATGATAGTCATGTTATTTAAATGGATTTTTTGTTTAGTTGTTTACCATGATATACTGATTATGCTTATTGATTCTTGATAGGTTTTATTGTACATGAGCCTTAATCAGAATTTGAGCTCACCATTATTTCATTCCGTTCATATAAATTAAAGAAGTGTGCTATATATAATATGATAGTATATATTAGATAGAATAATAATAATCTCATAAAAAATTATGTTGTAATTAGTGTATTAAAATTTAATATTTGTATCATGTATTTATCCTGTTTACCAAAACTAATAAACTATTTGATACTTCAGTATTTGATTTTGTGTCTCTAATTCAAATTTAATAGAGATGGAATCATCTCTAGGGTACTATGGTAAAGGTAATTATTGTTGGTATCAGATGATTTTTAGGGGAATCATTGGGAACTATATTTAAAAAATAAAGATTTGGGATCATCTCCCTACTATAAACACTGATTAAGATTATATAATATCATCAAATATTTTTGGTAAGAAAAATATTGTGTGTGTTTTCCAAGAACTAAATCCATGTTAGGACAATAGAAGTTGATGTGGTTTGGAAACAAGTATACCCTGGGGTAATAACTCTGAATATGGTGCATTAGGCTTGACCTGATCATCACCTAGTGCATGACAATGAGCAGTACTGTGAACCTAGTTTTACACTCCCAGTGGATATACTTAGGATAACTCCCACATTCGTTACAAAACATTATGAATATTTTGAATAAAAATATATCCCCAATAAAACCATGTATATGATTATGAGATTATCTTAGTATAATTTTTTCAATTTAGTTTATGAATTTTGTTAATTTTTTATTATAAATTATGTTTCATAATTATTTGATCAAGCATAATATATTACATCCTTTAAAAATGATACATAGAAAAATTACTGTGAACCAAGTCAATTCACATAATACAATGTATAAGAATTATTGTTTCTATGATAGTATGAAGCCAATATTTGTAAGGTAAGTAGTCTCCCAAACATTCTCATCACATGAAAACTTAATATCATTTTCTAACAAGATAGAAAAGAAATTATCAATGTATTAAAGATTTTAATGGAATAAAGATAATAAAATCAGAGTGAATAAATGTGTGAATAAATGGATGTAGTAAAATAAGGAATTTCCCACATATAATAATTGTGGATGGAAAAAACCTTGCTGTATGCTTATGAGGGAATTGTATTAGCTTCAATTGTGGAAAAAAATGGCACCGTACTTGTGAGTGGAAGGGAAAGAAATAAATTTTAAATATTAAATTCTTCAACTCTAATGATATGGGGAACTATAAAAATTAATTCCTCAAGTTTAAAGGGAATATACCTTAGAATTATACAAGTGTTAAAGGTAAATATTATAAAATTACCATAGATTAAATGGATTGAATTATTTGATTGTGTTTCGATTCAAGAAAACTATCATTCGAGAATTCAATTAATTATATCTGGGTTATAAAAATGAGGAATTGTATATGGATTGTAAAATTGTACTTTGTCATTATGGATTTAAAAGAATATATTAAATAATACCAATAAGTAATAAAAAGGATTTAGTGGAAAGTTGAAATTATTATAAAACACATGATTTAGTAAAATATAACCCTCAATATGTTACTGATGTTGGGATAATGATGTTTTTATAAAGAGATGATCGATATAGATAAATTAAATTGGATAACAATAACTACCTTTGAACTGAAAATGATTTTTTGAAAAGGTGTTTTATGTTATCATTGATGGAGTAAACATAATTTTTTTAATTTATATAATATATTAAATAATCTTGGTGTTTTTAAGGATTAAGTAATCATGCTTGTTTTTATTAAGGTTTTATGATAATTTAGGTTTTTACCATATTTCAACAGAATAAATGATGAATTTATTCACATGTTTGGTATGCAACAATTAAGAAATACTTCATGTCAATGGGATATTAATGATAAGTTATTTTTTAAAATATTATGACATTATTTCTAAAGATATGAATATTATTCTTTTGTAAGGGTTATAAGGTTCATCATTTTGTTTAAACATTAGATGCGGTTTTAGAGATTATTGTATTATTTCCCCAAATAGAGATTTATGTACATTACATTACTTATACTAACAATATTGGTTTCTAGAATTATTTATATATATAAAAGGAAGACTTATCACTCTTTTATGGATCCTATGATCCATTAAAAGTTAATTTTAGTGATTCATTCATAAAAAATCATTTTTGGATATTCATGTCTTGGAGTAAGGTATGAATTGGAAAATATTCAAGGCATGACGAAAGGATGAAATTGTGATTACAAGGAAGAAATGAATCTAGTAAGTATTATTCCTTATATTTCATAGATATTAAAATAATTAAAAAACATTAGGAAAACTATATTGAAAAAAATTTCAACCTATTACATTCATATCTAGTGAATTAGATGATATTTTAAATAATCATGGATTTATAAATTTAGGGGCCTTAAAATTTCATTGATCATTATATTTTTTTTAAATTATGACCTTAAAACATCTATTTAATTTTTTATTATTTTTATACATGTCTATATCTTCACTTTCCTCAAATTTTTTCCTACTTGGAATTGTATTTCTTCGTTATTTCATATTACCTTTGTACTTATTTTTATCCCTTACTAAGATGATATTTTATTATCCGTTTTTTGGATGTGGGTTTCTTAAAAAATAATTTACAAATATCATACCATTTATTACTAATATCATGACTAAATTATAAAGAAACAATTTATTTAAGGTGGGTAGACTGTAAAACCTTGATATTATACAATATGAAAATTCTATTCAATAGCATATGAAACATACAACCCAATTGATAGAAGAAAATATAGCACCTGGAGAATTTATGATATATTTATGTGTAAATAAATTAAACATATTAAGTAGATTTTATTACGAAAAACAACATTTTTATCTCATTTTATACACAACACTACCTTTATCTTATTTTACAAACAACACTGATTTTAGCTTTCATTACATGAAATAACGATTTTAAAAGAAATGTGACATATTTTTAAAAATATTATTATTTTATTTTATAGTTATCACCTAGAAGTTAGAATGAAGATTTTAAATATTACTATAAATTTATAAAAATTTTGTTTATATTGATTAAAAATAAAATAATAATCATTAAAAACAAAAAATTATTTTTTATGAAAAACTGTATTTTTTCTAAAAGAGGGTTTAGCAATGCTATATGGAAACAAATTAAAATTAATTTTTCACAATTATAGAAAATTACTTTCAAAAAATAAACATACATTTTGAAATCCAAATATAAAAATTAACTTATAATGAATTTTTGGTATTCTTCTTAAAAGTTTCATTTTTTGATGAATAGTGAGAAATACTAAATTATAATTGAAAATTGCCTTTTTTAATTATTAATAAATTATAATATTATTTCAAATTTTTTTAAATCAATGTTAGTTTAATTATATAATAATTAATCCAATTTGGTTTTTTTAATAATATTCATATTAAATCTTTAAATAATAATATTTTAAACTATTGAACAATTTCTTTTTAAAACCCCTCTTTCTTGTCACACCAATAGGATTGATTTTTACTTAATATTTTACAATTATATGATTTTATTTTTAATAATACATTCCATATTTAAAATCAGTATAATTTATAATTTCTAATAATGTGATCTTAGTTTTTTACCAAAATAAATAACAAAAACAGTTTAAATTAATTACTACAATTATGGTGAAATTGGATTTATTATGGAATTAATCTAAGAAGAAATGGGTTTAAAAGCCCTAAAAAATTTCTTAATCTTTTTTATGTACATATTTTAATATTATTCGTCCAATGGTAGAATATATTTCCATTTTGAATCACATTTTAGGTGAATGGTTTTAACATTGTAGATTCTTTTAGGAAGTTTCCACGAAATTCCCTAGAGGGTTCCCTTCCCCACTTATAAAAGGGAACTCCCAAATCCCAATTATTATACCTTTAAAGACATTTGTATCTATTTAACCATACCTAATTATCTCTAAAAAATCATTATTTACTATCTATATCTTTTTTTCCTCCCAAAAGATCATCACTAGGGTAATTAAGAGGTGATCCAAAAAATATTTATCATAGAGATGGTAGTTAACTTAAAAAATATTGTTCATTTTTTTCTTCTTTTTACACATTTAGTTATGTCATAACACATCTAATAAAATAACCAAAGTATCACTGATATAATGTGATGATATTATGTTGATGCCATAATAAATACAGTTCTACATTATTGTCACAAACCGGCTTGAGTACCCTGGTACCTTGGTAACTGAGTCTATACCGACATAGCCTAAAGGGTGTTCAAATCCTCAGTGTTTGGAAACTAGCACCAATAATCATGAAAGAAAAATTGGAAACAACTTTTCCATATAAACAGAAGAAGAAACAGACAAAAATCAGTATACACAAAAGATAAATCTAAAGGGAGATCATTACCAGAAGTCAAAAAAATATATCAAAGCCCAAATAGTACATCCACAATGTACCATATTGAAAAGATAATAAAATAAAGTCCCAATGGAAATGGAATTTTAGAATAAATAATCTGCCACCACCACCTTTATATTGTGCCTTCCACTTTAACATACCTATAAGAAGTAGATCTAAAAATTCTAGATGGAAAAGGTTCAGAGTGAGATAAATCCCAGTAGGGTCTCATCACATGTTCCATAATAAGGTAAAAATTAAAATAAAAAAAATCATGATTATAATTTCAAATAAAGTATTCATGGTAGTATAGTTTCATATTAAAAAATTTTATTTTACATTTCAAATGATGGAATAATTTCCAAAAAAATCTTAATAAATTTTTTTATATAATGATATATATGGGTGTGTGTGTGTGTGTGTGTGTCAATATGAAGGTGCAATGCAGTTTTAAAAACAATGTAATACATATCAAAATAATAAAAAATGAGATACATGGTCATATGAAAAGAGGTATGATAGTTCCTAGTTATGGGATTCTCACATATCTCAAATCAATAATCATGGTAATATGTATACACACATCCCATGTACACTAGTAAAAGTTGAATCATCAACATCCCATTTTTTATTAGACCAATCACACTTTTTATGTTTCAGAGTTCTAATATGTCAATCTCTTTCTAAGGAATTACTATCAAATCTTGTTTGTCCCAAATAAAACACTAACTGCCTAGTCCTTCGTGTAATTAAACAAACAATCAATAATGGGAAAATTATTTTAAAACTGTTTAAAATAAAATTTCACCATTTTCCAATTTTAATATAAAAACTTCTCTTTTAAAACCAAAACATGGGTTTTTAATCTATTTATTCCATTTTCATGATAAAACTAAACAAATATTCTTATCAAATCATTTTATTACATTTTATCAAAACCAAGTTCAAAAATAAATTTCCCAAATAAAACTCTACAATTTCCATCTAATCCAAATCACACCCTAATTCAATGGAATCGGGGCCTCACCCAAAATACATACCATTTTATATTAAAGAATAATTCACATCAAATTTTATTTTTACATTACAATTAAAATCATTAAATTTAAATTAGTCAAAAAATTGTTATACAATTGAAAAAACATAGATAAAACCACCTATCTTAACAAAATGGTCACAGAACACAAAAAACAAAAAAAAAACCAGAATGAAGTTAATGGAGATCAAGGAATAAAACATAGATTCGGGATACAAAATCACGAATTTCAGGTCGATCAACAACTATATGGTCTAACAATCCTTAAATAGGAAAAATATAGATACCAACAGATAAGGAATGGGATAAGATATCTTATTAAAGAGGAATTGATCAATGTTTTCCATGCTTATAACCACCGTAGAATAGGTTTATAGGAGACCAAATTGGTTATTGGGAGCTCTAAATCCATATAAAGACATCTAATCCTAATTTATGTCATGTTGGGGTTCATATGTGGGGTTTTTGAATTCTTAAAAAAAATTGGAATTAGAAAATACTACATGCGTTGTTTCAAAAACCATGCACCCCTTTAATGGGGTTCCCAGTTTCTCATAGGTGGGAGAATAGTTTTTCTAAATGCGCACTAGCCATGAAAATGACCACAATATTTGTTTTCATTTTTTTCCATAATTAAGGTAGGTGTTTTGGAAAACCATGCACTAACCGTGAATAAACTTGATACAACCAAAATTATCCATATTTTTACTCAAAGAACCCAAAAATTAGACCCAACCAATGAATGTTAAAAAAGAATGGTCGAGTTGTACCAAAAAGTAGTAACATGATGTTAGAACCTCCCCACTATTGAAACATTCTATCACAAGAAAGCCCATCCAGAACTATTCTCGTTAGAATATGAGAAAATACTCTCAAATAAGTACACATGTCTCCCATGTATTGTGAGTATTATAATATTTATTCCATATAAATTGATCCAAAATTTTCATCCTCCTATGAATTGAATTGGTTTAAAATTAAACAATCCATTATGGATTCTCAGTAACGGATAATTTAGGATCAATATCAAGATCCCTCCAACTAAGAACATGATATGTGTCTAAAATATAATTTTGAAATTATGATGTAAGAAACCCATTGTGTATCAATTCAAACTATGGAGTGATTCTTAAACTATAAGAAGAAATATTCACCTTCTTCATAACCTCAAAAGGTCCCACAAAATGAGGAGAAATCTTCCCTTTAATATCACTTTTTCTACGACCTAAATAATGTAAAACTTTCAAGAACACCCGATCACCAACTATGAACTCCAATGGACTTCATTAATGGTTTTTGTAAGACTTATACTATTTTGGGCCATTAAAATCCTTTGATGATTCAGCTAATTATTTGATGTTGTCTCTTGGTACTATCTCAGTCTATCCAATGAAATTTCCCCAACCACTAACCAACAGAATGGAGATTCAGAAGGTTTTCCATTCAATGTGCCAAAAATAGACAATCTAATTATAGACTGGTAACTATTAATATAAGAAAACTGAACCAGTCCCAAATGGTAATAAAAATTTGTACCAAAGTCAATAGTGCATACACGAATAATATAATCAATAATATTTATAGCTCTCTCTATCTAGATATCAAGCTATGAATGGTATGTTAAAATCAAAAGAACATGATATCCCAATTCATCTTGATGGATTCTCCAAAAGCGTGATGTAAAACTAGGATATATATTAGGGATAATAGAATCTGTAAATCCATTAAAATAACAATATATTTCACATAGATATTTATGAACTCTTTTACTTTGGTTGTATCATGAATGGGTATGAAGTGACCGTATTTTGTTATCTAATTGATCACAACCCATATCACATTATTCTTTTTCTATATATATGGAAATGAAAAAAAATTCATAGAGATCTCATTCGACATTCATGTCAGCACTGGAAGCGGCTGAAGAAAACCTGAAGGTCTCTAGAGCTTGGCTTTGACCTATTGGAATATATAACAATGAGAGACAAAACCTGCAATGTTACATTTCATTTCTGGACACCAGAAGCATTTTTTCATATAAAATAACATCTTCTGGGTTCCTAGTATACATTCTAGTATGAATTATTGAATTCCCGTATAAAATATCCCCTTATATGAAATGGTAAATTGTACTAGTTTTAGAAACATAGAACACCCTCCATAGTTAATAACCACTCATAAATGGTCTCCCAACTATAAATAGAGTTCCTAAGTTTAAAAAATTAATTATCATGCTACCATTCCAGAATAATAATCTCAAGAATAGAGTAATTCAAATAAAATTGGGCCAAAAATCCATGACCCCTATTTCATGAACTCAAATATTCAACTATGTAGAAGATCCACCATTTTCTACTTTTCCGATGATTATTTCTTGACCTGGGTTGGGAGATTCCTTCTGAAAGCATTTATAACAAAATTACTTTTTCCCCGTGTATATGAAGTATCAACATCAAAATATTGTACGTACTCTTTCCAAATCCTCTGGCAGAGATTCAAATATTTTTTAGAGAGGATATAACTCAAAATAATTTTCTTCGAATACATGGTAAACCTCCCTCGAAAATGGTAATTATTCCGACTCTTAAGTGTGTTCATCACAACTTCTATTTTAAGGTAATGGGTTAGATAATTTTTCTCATTTGGCCTATGATGTTTTGATTCATAAGAAATAACTTGATCACCCTGTAGAAGAAATCATCCCATGCCCTAAATTAATGCATCATAGAAGACCACATAGCCCTTCCTATCCTCATAAAGGTTCAACAGCAGAAAAGTATTCTAAGGACGATTCATCTCAAGAAAATAATTCTTTCATTTTTCATCTCTAAAAAAAATTACTCCCTTATGTGATAGATTATTCGTTAGAGAATACAACTTTGATAAATAATTTAAAAATTGTATATAATGTCCTGCTAATACCAAGAAGCTATAAATCTTCTAAACATTTAATGGTTTCATGCATATCATGATAACTTTCACCTTCTCAGGAAAAAACTGATATACCATGTTCTGATACAACATTTCGTAGTGTTTTCATATCCTGAAACAATAAATCAAATATAGATATCTTGGAATAAAGATGGGTATATCTCAAAAAATACCATAACTGGTCTCAAATAAGATGCATGATCCTACTAGAACTTAGAGTAAATAACTATGCCATCCACAAAGACAACCAAGAAAGATTCACGGTTCTTGTGGAATATTCCTTTTATCGAAGATATAAATACTATAAGAGAATTTACTAGAATAAAAATCACAAAAAGGTATTCATAATGTCCATAACTACTCTGAAAGGTTGTTTTTTAATGTTATATACTTTTATTATCAATTAGTGATAACTTGATCAAAGATCAATCCTCCAAAACCTCTTCGACCCTTTCAACTGATCAAACAGATCGTCAATATGTAGAAATTTTTTTTGTTATTTATTATAACTCAATTTTGTTATTGGTAGTAAACATGTAGTTGAACTGTCCCATAATTTTTGTTACCAAAGAAAATATCTTCCACTCCTTGTTACACACTTGTGTGTATAAATTCAATCTATAAAATATTATTCCACTGAGTATTCAATAGGTTAATTTTAGCCAGATCCAGGCAATATGACGGAATCTATTTTGGATGATTACCCGTCACTAGGTAAATAGAAAAATCTACCTCCATTATCAGTGGGAAACTGGAGAAGTCAGAAGGAAAAACATTGGGAATCTCAATTATAACCGGAGGGAGATCATAACTAAAGGATTCTCCCTAAATGTCAAAATAAAACACTAATATTAATTTTAGAAACACTAAATATTATGGATTGACTCTACTATACCTTAGGTCTCATTCTCCGTAAAATATATGGAACACCACCTAGGGTGACATAAAAGAGACCCATTGAAGAAAATAATAAATCAAATATTTATTATAAATATGAAAATCCATTAAAAATATGGAATAAAGTGGTTTTATGTCACGAAACTGAAAATTCCAAGTATGTTAAATATATGATAATAATAAAACACATGCATGACAAAAGATAACCTTATAACTTTTAAGTTTAAGGTGTATATTAGTATCCTCACAAAATAAAAAACATTCATAAAATGATTTAGCAGATTAAAAATACTGGTTGGAATAAATGAATATGATGAACCAGTATGAAATAAAATATATCACTAAGGATTAATGTATAGTGATGGTACCTCTCACAATCACTAGACCCATATATTCTTCCTCTAAGGAATCTTAAATTGCATGAAGAATAACTATTCTAGGTGTAAATACCTATAACCCCTTATTTAGCATTGGTAGATGGTTTGGAGTGTGACGTGATGGATTTTTTAGGTGATCTGGTCCTCAAAGCCGTATCTGGTTCACCATATCTCTTTCATATCGACAAGAGGGTGTGTATGATCATGGATTATATGGGTAGTCAATAGATCCAGCAGATGATGGAGGCTACGGGTGTAGTGGGGGACACATTGATTAATGACTGGTAATTATATCTCTATCATTCAATGTCATCATAAGTGGGCGGATGTGGGGGTGTAGATTTACTGGGCATTAGTTGTTGGGGATTCAGACTATGGAGGGAGAGATGATAGTGTAGACACAGATATAGTCCTCATATATGGTCTTTGTAGTGGCATGATTAGTGGTAGGGAAGTGTGGTCCAGAAGACATTGACATACACCCTAGATATAGGGCAGTCAGATACTACTTGGCTGACATGATGAGGGAGAGGCTTCATCTTCTTCTGGTATCAACAGCGGTTTTGCAGCATGCACCTTTGTGGCCTTTTATAGTGATTCTACTTCAGTGCTGGTGTGATGGGTATAGTGGACTAGCAGCATCAGTGTCCAATCACGCTAACGGTGGAGATTAGGGTTTTCCTGCCTGGGGTTTTATTATAATGGGATTTGTATCCATGGGATTCTTTAGGATTTGATTTTATACAAGGTTTTTTCACTCTAGGATCTTAAGACATTGAATTTGGATGTTATGTGCCTTTGGGCCTATGAGTTTCTAAAGGGTTTTCCCTTATATAGTTCAAATGTCGTTGCAACTTTCTTTTTCATTTTTTGAAATTGGGGTTTCCCCCAATAATTATAGTATAACCCCTTAGTTAATGAAGCATATGATTTAACTTTAGAAATTTTAGGTGATGATGATATATTTCTACTACATTTAATAGATCATACGTGAGATAACTTCTTCATGTGACTTGTTCAATCATAATAACTACATACCTTTGGTGCCTTAGTGCAAACCTATTTTGAGTATCCATGTTTTCCACAGTTTTATAAAATCAAAGTCCCTCTTCCAAGAATATTAGTAGGCCTATAAGAACCATGATATTGAGAACCACCCTGAGAACCATCATGATTACCCTTTCCCTTGAAATTTCTCAATAAACTACCATAGGGAGAAAATAGAACTCCCATTAAAAATGACATACTTGAAAAAACAAGGTCAATCATCAATTCTTTATACAGCACCTCATCATCAAAAGAGAGGCTCAGAAAATAACCTCATAATGAATATCATATAGAAGTATGATCTTGTAACATCAAGTCCTAATATTCTAAGTCAAAATAATATCTCATATAAACTAAACATTCTTTGTATGGAAGTTTTCATATTCTTTGATGGTCCTATCAGCCTTCTCGAGTTTGAAAAACTCAATATCCTTATCCAACACCATTGAATCTGGATAGAAGTGGTTGGTGAAAAGATCATTAATTTAATTCCACTATAATATCTCATGCTTCATCTAAATCATGATCGTGTACCACCATCTCCTATTAGGTCCCTCAAGCTTGAAGGTGCCACATTTCACCTTGATTTCATCAGGCATTTCCAAGAACTCAAACAAAAGTTCAATCATCCTCAACAAATCCATAGACATTGGAGGATCATATGACACTTGGAAAGTTAGTGGATTATTGATAAAAAAACTCGTGGGTGTAATTTAGAGAATTATACCTATGAGTTAAAATTGATATATCCCAAATAATATTTGTTTTGGGTTCATGTCCTAGAGCTTGGACAACACGTATGATAGCCTCGAACTGATTTATTTCTACAGTTGGATTTTCTCAATGTGTTTCTTCACAGCTTCATCATGGATCTGATTCACCCCACATATTAATGGAACAATGATACACAACATTAGTTAAAAACATTATATATTATGGAACATTACATTTATCAACAATCTGACAAGGGAAATAAGATAATTAATCTCTTCATGTAGATAATCAAGATTTGGGTTTCAATCTATCCAAATCAGATATAGGGAAACAACTAAAACAATTCCTCAAGAAATATTTCCCAAACCACCCTTGGTAAAATGGGGATAATTATGATGATGGATGGATAGGTACACCCTAAAAACTACCTCCTATGACCTAACAATATTACTCAACTACAAACTAACATCAAGGATAGATCCTCAACCAACACCTCTGATACCACTTTTCAAAAACTGGACCATATACCCTTGTACCATAAAGATTGTGCTAATAATGACATCTATTTATGTTAATTATAGATCCCCATGGGTTGTAAACTAGCCCCTATAGTCATGAAATATAAATAAAGAAAGAATTTTCCACAAAAACAATATAAGAAACAGACACAAAACACTATGAACAAAATAAAATTTTAATGGGATATCAGTACCATAAGTCAAACAGGGATAACAAAACCAAAACAGTATATCATAATAGTACCAAAGATAAAATATAAATAATCCAAGTCCAAATAAAAATGGAACTCTAGGGAAAAGAATATCAACAAACACCACCTCAAAATGGCGCATTCACCTTGCTCAGACCAGGAAGAAGAAAATCTACCAATGCCTAAAGGAAAAGGTAGCGTGTGAGCTAAATACCTAATAGGGTCTCTCCAAGTGTACCATAATAATATTTTAATATAAATAAAAAAATTATTTTTTTCAATTTCAAATAATTTAGGAATTTCATTACAGGTATATATTTAAAAAAATCATTCTTTTATATTTCAATTGATGGAAACATTTTAGACAATGTTTTAGTGAACATTCTTATACAAAATAGTTCATATAAATCAACTGTAATTTGTAAATATCTTTTACAAACAATGGAAAATATCTCAAAATAATATAAAATGAGAAACCTAGTCATCTTACAATAGTTAATATAGTTCATAGTAGCAGGATCCCCACACATCTCATATCGGTGATCATGGTAATATGTTTATAGATGTCCTTTAGATACAAGTCAAAGAGTACTTTTCAACATCCAATAATTGATAAGACCCACTAAATCTTTTATTTATTTGAGTTGTAAATCATAAATCTATTGTTAGGAAATTACCATCCTAGTGTTTTTTGTCCCAAATAACCCACTAACTACCCATGATTTCGTATACCTAAAAAATAATCACTATGTTGGGAAAATTATTTTAAAACTTTTTAAAATAAAATTTCCCCATTATTTTAATTCAATATTCATTTGTCTATTAAAAAACATAATATTGGGTTTCTAATCAATTCAATCATTTTTCAACAGGAAAAAAAAGCATCTTATCAAATAATTTTAGGCCATTTTCTCAACATCATTTTCAAAAATCATTTTCACAAATCATATTCCACAATTATTATCTTATATAAATCACATCCCTATTCATTGGAATTGAGGGTTTTCCCCAAAATTCATACTATTTCAACATAAAAACAAATAAACATAAATTTAAATTTTCACTATATAATTGAATATAATTTAATTTAAATCATGAAAATATTGGTTTATAAAATCAGCCAAACATAGACAGAACCACCAACCGTAACACAAAAATATGATAACACAACACCCAAAATGGGAAAAACCCATGAAGAATAACAGTAATGGATATCAAGAAATAAAAACTAGATTAAAGATCCAAAATTAATGATTTTAGATATGTTAAAAACTATATAGTCCAATAATCCATATGGAGGAGATATTGAGAGAGTGGGAGAGAAGCAATGAGATAAGATATCTTGTGTGATAGGAATCAATCGAAATTCTCCAAGTAGTGATCCACATAATAATAAGTTTGTAGGATCCAAAATGGGATTATAGTGGACAAAAACCCTATATAGAGGTTCATTAATGAGTTATGTCATGTGTATATTCATATGGATGTTTCTGTAATTTTAAAATGTCTTTAAAAATTTAAAAAATATGCAGGCATAGTTTTTCGGAGGGGGTACCTAGTTTCCCAAAGAATGTAGCCTTATCGTGCACCTCTTCTATGGGGTTCAAAATTTCTCATAGAAGAGAAAATAAATTAAAACTTTGTTCCACCCATTCCAACACCCATTTTTTGGATTTCATGGTTTACCCTGGATAAGATCATGGATAGGGAAAATCGTGTGCAAACCATGCCCAACCTAGAAACCACTAAAAATATAAAATTTTTCTCTAGAAGAACCCCTAAATGAGACCCAAATAAAGATTAATCAATTAATTGGTTGTAATAGTACCATAATCTGGTAACATGATTTTACATTTATCTTCAATTGTGTTATGAAATCGTCGTTCGCGTGTACAGCGGGGTACCACTTCCCGAAGTGATGAGATTATTTTTCCCTTACCCTTTACATGGAATGAAGTGAGGTTAAAATTAATGAGTATATGTGATATATATGACATGATATTTATTCTATAAATTTAATTTATCACTTACTTCCTTACCCTTTCACTCATTATGGGAATGATATCATCACTAATGTGTACATATGACCTACCATCTCTGAGAAGCAATGTTTTTAATTTCCCATGTTCAACATTCACAAATGGTTTAAAAAATATATATACTGATTAAGTATGGTTTTGTTAATAATAATATCATTGTTTAGATGACATATACATATAAATATTATTCTTTGACTAGAACTATCATGATAAAATTTGCATGAGAAATCATGGAAAATAACATCTGAAATATTGAAAATAATGAAATATTACTAACAAAGTATAGGTAAAATGTACTAAAAGGATCAAATTTGATATTATAGGTATTAATACGGTTATATTATAGATAAATAACGTTATTAAAACTATAATACAATATTTTAAATCATTTTAAACCAAAAGTAAGCATGATGTGAGGGATTATGTCTCAATTTCAAATCATTGAGGCACATTTCTGTGTTATGAATCAATATTTTATATGGTGTATACACCAAATATTTAACATTTAATATCATGAATACATCATACATAATTTATTTTTAGGTTTCAATTTTAATTATTTAATATATTTAGATTTTTATTGAATATTATTAATTGGTAAGGTATTTCTTAACTGAATTTTGGTTCATTCGGTAAAACATATATTTCAGGGATTATGTTATTTTATGATTATGTGAATAACAAATTTTTATTACCATATGTTTTATTTTCAATTTTTTTATGTGGATTTATATTTGAAACCCATAATCAATTCACTAATTAATTCTAACTTCTTTGTTATGATCAATGTAAACATTTATTTCACAATCTCATTATAATCTAGATTGTTTACTCACGTACTACAGTTAAAGGAAATTATTAGACCATTTTTTTAATAAAACCATTTAATTTTCGTATAATACACTTATTTATGAAATTTTACAGTTATTTTAACAATTCTACACTATTTGGTAATTAAATTAATTGAGAAAAAGTTTTTACGAAAATATTTCATCATTTATTTCTTCGGTTGGAAATATGATTTCATCAAAAAATATTATTTATAAAAATTGTTTCAAATTTTTTTACCTATTTGAAAATAGTTATTAAATTAATTTTCCCCCATTTTTACATTCTATAAAAAAATCAATGTAATATTATGTTTTATTGAAAACAATTCTAGTTTTATGTTTATAAAAAACGTGATAGGAATCTTTTTGTCCTCTTCCAAACAAGGTTATTTTTTAACCATTTTATAGTGAAAAAAGAATGTTCTTTTTTACAAGCATGGAATGTATAAATAAATCATGATATCATAACCATCATTTATTTGAATCACCCTTTCCCATTTACAATGACATTTTTTAAAGAATTATTTTCCCGAACATTATGGAAATTCTATGTCTTAAAACTAAATTTTAAAAATAAAACGGTTTTTAAAATTATTTAGGTTTAAAAAATGAGAAGTATTTTTAATAAATATTTTTTAAAATATATATTTATGGTTTTTCTGTTCCTAAATTGAAAAAACCTTAATTTTTTCTATAATTGGTATATATTGTATTGATATTATCCATTATCTTCCTATGGATGGTATATGATAATTTTGAACAAGGAAAGTATTAATATTCAATTACATGATTCTTTTCTTATAGTAATTAACATGGTATATAATTATTCACTTTATTTTGGGAGTTATATTTCTCATAAATTTCAATATTATTTATCATTTATTGTTTTGTTACCTATATCATATACTATTTTAACATACGAGGTTTACATTGATATTTATTTGATTAGCTAGATAAATAATGATATTCTATATCCTTTATGGAATATAAATATCTAAAAACAAGGTATTTTTTATAAATTAAATTTATTAATTGACATATAATGAATTATTTTGACATGAATGACATAGGTCGATGATCATTTATTGAAATCCCCTTGATCCATTAGTAGTCTCATGAGACCAAATCAGTTAGCCAAACCCTGTGATTTTGAAACATGTGGTTTTAAATTTTGTTGTGAAATGTCTTGGTAGTAGTGGTATAGTTGGCCAAAATGAATCAGTTTGTACCTTTTATGTTCTAAACCATTATATGAAATTACCTGATTGTAAAGGTATTATTTTCCATTGAATTATGATATTCAATTGGTAAGAATTACTTCATTAAGAAATAAATTATTATTATCTCTAATATTTATACTATGATATTATCTATATATGCATTTCATTATTAGTTGTGGATTAAATTTATTATCTATTCAATTAGTTTTCATACCATATTGAATATTCCACATCCTATCATGATGTTCAAATTATTAAACTAGAATGCGTGTTTAGTTATTTAACATTCTATTCCAATTTAGCTTATTGATTCATGATAGGTTCTGATGTACTTAACCCTTAATGATCATTATATCATTACCTTATTTTCTTACCACTCTTAGGAATTAAATTAGGGTAACATGTATGATATTAAAAGATATTATAGATAGAATAATGATATTCTATAAAAAAATAATGGTTTAATTTTTGTATTAACATGTAATATGGGTATCATATATATATGCAGTTCACCAAGACTACTAAAATATTTATTCATTTGGGATGCGACTCCTTATATATTATGTTAATGTAATAAAAAAGGCACATTATCCAAGCTACTATGGTTAATGTCATTAGAAAAAAAATTAAAATCAATTAATTTAAATCCACATATATACCAACAATGAATTCATATATCCACTTTTTGAAGAATATAGTATATAATTCACACTAAATTGTTTACAATCTTTCAAGGGGTAACCATTTCTACCTTAATTCCATTATAAGGGGCCACATTTTTTCAAGCTACTGATTCTCCATCATATCAATAATTTTCATTTACTATAACGATATTTTGTTATAAATTTTCCCATTTCATCATAAATATATTCATATATATAATATATCTATATTTCCTTCTATATATTTTCATTATGACATTATGTGACATCCAAAAAAACTAGCACATTATTCCCATTTTAGTTACTCACATAAATGACCATAAAATCCCATTATTTATAGTTCTATGAATATAAAAAAATTTCAAAAAAAATATATTCAAATATAATCTTCACTAAATCATACTAACATATGATCAGGTTGAATCCCTTATTATGATTTGAAACATAATTCCCATCAGATATCCTCATTCCAAAAAGACTCTATTAAAAATAGTTTTTCATTCATGTGGGGTTCTCATACAGGTCAATGAGTGTCTTGATTATTTATAATGTGGTCATTTCAACCTAAATTTCATAATCAATCATTAATTTTAATGAAATATAAATCAAACCTAGTGTTTTCATATCCATCCTCTCCTATTACCCACTAATTATCACTTTAGGTTTGTTTTATATAATTTAAATATTAAACTCATTTCTGAGTATAAAACCATCCTTATTTAATCAATACAAAACAAATTATTACAATTTATCTTTTTCTCCTAGACCCTACCCAATTACAAAACAATTACTAATGAAATTATGAACTCCAACTAACATAAATCTAACATAAATTTGAGAACATGAATTATATACCAATATTATACTATAATACCAATTAAATCGTCATGCTACTAAAAAATAACTAAAGAACCTTTGACATGGATATCTATTACATTACAATATATATATTCATTAATAAAATTTTTGGGGTCTATGTTTGTATTTTAAATCATAGATGATATCCACCATAACATAACGGATCAATGAAAAGTAATGGAAAGTTATCCCTTATTATTATGAATAAAATATAGAATATACACCACAACCAAATCACCACACTAAAACACACAACATTAAATAAAATATTGAAATATCCTATTGGGTGACAATGATAAAAACTAAAAAAATGGAAATAAAAAAATTTAACAAGATTCAAAATAACATCATAATCCACATGGGAAATAATGAAACTATTTTAAAAAATTAAATATAAGAGGATTACAATTTATCATGTTTACTAAATCATAATTCATCTATCGTACTATTTGAATTCGGATATAACTAGTGCATGTTGTTGTATCTGAAGAATGATATTTGCAGGATTCAGTCTACCAAGTTTGATTTCTATAGATAAAACCACCATTTGATCAATGACTTTAACCATTCCATCTATCTTATCTATCAAATAGTTATTTCTTCTAAAGATAAAAAGGAATCTCCCTTATAAATTATATTTTCTATTTTCCCACTTTACCTATAATATGAATGTACAAGGGTAATTTCTAGTTGTATATTTGGATCAACATCATTTGATCACCTTGACTATGTAACTTTCAGTTGTCTATCCTCTAGAAACATTGACCCTGATCATTGATTCTCCAAATTTCTATAAAATCTATTGAAAATTAAACCGTCAATTTTTATTTTACTTGAACACTAAATTTTTTTCCAAAACATTGTTTTAACTACACATCCTAACAATAAAAGACAATGTGAAAATTTCACTTTTTTCCCACTAATTTTCAATTTCTAATATTCCATTTCATATTTGGAAACTAAATTAGATATGGAAGTATTTTAATATTATTAATTTCTTATAGTATTATATTATTCATAAAATTTATTCCAATTTATCATATCATATTATCATTATAAAATATAATATTTTATTAATTCAATTTACATTGGTGATATCATCTATCACACATAATGATTGTTCAAATATCATAAACATACACAAGTACTTATTATAATATCCTATTCATAATTAATTACTCATTAATTTTTTGTGATATCCCTAAAAACATATTTTGACATTATCCTTTTTCTTATGTAATTATTGTTTATTTCACATAACAATATTTATGGAACAAAAAATATTTATTATTAATCCAAAATATGTAATGATGGATCTAAAAATATATCTTCTGTAATAATATGTGATGCCCCATATTCCATTAGATTTTATTATCATATCCAGTGATATGGTAATGATTCGGTGAAATCTCAATTTACTTTATATCTTATTGTCACACCTAGGGGAAAAGGTGTTATTTATTCATGTGATACCACATTTTAATTTAGAATGTTGTATTATTCACAATGAAATGTTGGTCTTATATTAAACCACTAATGTTTCTGACCTCAATATAGTGAAGTGTCCACCAATAAATTATTTTTCTTCACTCTAATATTAATTATATGTGATATAATAAATAATTTATCGATTTAAAATCTTCTAGATGACTCCCAAATTCCTTATATTATCAAGAAATAATTATATCATATGATAAATAATATATCCATCCATTAACTAATACATAAATTATTTCAGGAAACCCAATTTTGTTAATACATTAAATATTAATTCACATTTTATGTAGCCTACTCCCCTCCAATTCAGTTGTGATCTTATTATCTTATCCAACACATTTCATTAATATTTTAACACTTAAAAATAATTACCCAAACTCATAAACATTATTCCCATGTATATATATTAATAATTCATCTCTGATGAAACCTCAATGTAATAGAACCCACTATTAAATAACCTCAATGTGTATATAATTAACATATATGCACTGAGAATATGTTTCTACATGTGTGTAAATATTAGAACATAAGAACCATAAAATTTTAATATACAACATCATTAATATACAACCTAAACATATCAATGTATATTCATAGTCAATCATAGAATCTTATCCATCAACCCATGGTCTGTGTTACCTCCTTATATCATTACCTCATTACTATTTAATATAAAAAACACTTTTCATTTTCATCACATATTAAAATACCATTAAAACTATCCAAAAGACCATTTATATCTTTAACAACCCCATATTAAATCTTTATACTATTCGATAGGATATTTAAATATAACCAATCCTTTTGGTGAAACAAACCCCTATTTAGATTTTGATGTCAACTAGTTCTATTTCCTTTCTAAAATATAATATTAAAATTCAATGTATTGTGTATATTAAATTTTTAATTAATCCATACAAACTATATCATTACACTTCTTAATGTATTTCAAATGTGAGATAGATTTTACTATGTGGATATTAAATCAACCCTTTAAACCTGTGTGAGTCAAAGTACACATTTAACACTAATATTTATTTATATACATTCACTATAATCACATATTGCATTGAAATTCATCGATATAATTAACTTCATATGAATACATAAAATACATGTGAACTTATAAAGATATTTTAGAAAATATATAGGAAACTAAAATCTAACACATTTGGAGTGAGTTTTAACATAACATTATTATAAAATCCATACTCCAGTGACCCGAATGGGGTGGTCATTTTATTATATAGGTAAAAAATACTTTATATCATGATGGAATGGATCAAATATTTTATTATCTAGAGGATCTAGATACACACATAATCCTCATATTACATTTGAAAACATAAAATATAATATAAAAGTTTGGTTAAAACATTTTATCCTATTATAATGATCTTGGATTATTCATAGAACTAATAATTTTTTCAAGGGGGAGATTAATAAAATTTAGGTTTGATCTCAAATTCCATGTATGGGGTTGTGTAAAAATACATCATGGGATAGAAAATCTATAAATAATATTGAAGGAATAAATAATTTTAAAAATATTTCATATAAATAATAACAAAAGAATTTAAAATATTTAATGGTGCCATAACAATAGACATAAATAATAACATGGATAATAATAAATTATTTCATAGTAATGGAATGAATAATTTCATACATCATAAATATAAAATAATTTCCTTGTATCACAAAATGATACATAATGTGGTAACGTATCTACCAAATACTTAAGATAGTCTTTCTCAAGTAACCATCCAATTAATCAAGTGGATATTAAATTAGAGGCCACAAATGTCTCATAGAAATCTCAATTCATCCCTTATATGAAATATCTATATTAATAATTCATATCATAATGTTCCAAAACAAAATTTATCAAAAACATGTATTAGTAATCAACAGTTTTTATTATTTAAGTAATGGTTACAAGATATTTCAATGTACCTTGGAAAGTTGTATTATAGGTATATCTAGGTGAATTTTCATCAATATTGTGGGTATTATAGGATAATTAAATATAAATGAAATATTTCATTAATAATTGTTTAACCGAATGGGATAATTTAATTGTATATTGGTTATAGAAGTTATTGATCAATAAAATGATTGGAGACCAATGAAATGATAAAAAAATCCAATATTGAGTGATTCTTGTTGAAATTGAATTTTTTATAATGGTTTTTAATAAGATTATATTGAAAATTATTATTCATAACAAAATCATTGATTTATAATTATGAAATATTATATCATTAAAAAAGGAAATGTTAATGAATTATATTAAATTTAAAAGATAAATAATGTAAATGTTTTGATATTCATACTTATTTATGTTTTCTGAGAAATCAAAAAAATAAAATTTGTAGTTCCTTAGAGTAGGGAATATGAAAAATAAAAGATGATAGGGGTTCGGGAACACATACCTTACAAAGTCTCTTGAGAAAAAAACATAACACCAACATTGTGAGACAAAAGAAGATAGATTTTTTAACTCTTATCTACCAATGTCTATTCCCAAAGCCTATTGTGTGGGAAACATATAATAAAACTATGATGAGTGGTTTTAGAATGGAGATTAATCGCTAAATGGTTTGAAATTTATTGAGAATGTGATGGAATTATAATTTATTTTCTTAAAAAAAGCCTTGGACTTTAGGCTTTGGGAAAATATAATATCATTGGACTGATCCTGATTTTAAAAAATGAAATTTAATATTTTTGACCAAGTTTTTTACTTAAATATTTTTTTGGTCTAAACCCCTTTATGCTATATTATTTTGAATAAAAAAAATATATTTATTTGAAATTTATTATTTTTTATATTATTAAATTATAGTTTTCGATTTTTTAATTTTATTATAGGTCTAAAAAGTTCATTTTATATTTTTAAAATAAAAACTATTATTGAATAATAATACTTTTTGATGAGAAATAATTTATATTGTGTATTACAACCATTTTATTACATTATGATTTCATAATAATTATCATTTATTTATACAATATTTAACTATTTACCAAAAAGTTAAATTATCTCAAAATATTATATAAAATTCACCTTCGCATTATTTTTATGTGAATATTATATATTTGAAGCCCCTTTATGATGTTAATTTCCAAATTATATGAAATTATTTTTCAATTAAAATAATTATTTTATTTTAAAACCATGCATTTAGTGAGAAAATTCCTTCTTTATTAAACCATATAGTTTTTATAATAAAAATGTGTGTAATTATCTTTACATTTATTGATATATATAAACTTTTAATTATTATTACCTATATCATTAACGAATTACAATGTTAATTTTATTAGACACTTCTATGTATAAGGGTTACATTACGATTATAATATTCATACATAGATGTTACTAATATAATTTTTATATTCCCAATGATCAAAATTAAATAACCAAATTAACATTCTAGTGGTCATATTTCCTCTTATATGTACTCATTATTTAAACATATAAAATAATTCATTTCATTCCCTTAGTTTCTATACCATGTGTATTCCAAAACTTATTTTTTCCTAATAGCAATGTATCTTCTGTACTTCTCATTCTTTTTAAAGGATGATACTTCAATGTTATGTTTATGATGATGCCATATATTTTTACTTATTCTATGCTTGTAGTTTTATTTGTTATAATTAATATACTCTTCTAATTTTTTTACTCCTAGGATCAAATAAAATAATGTTCATTGTAAATTAGTATTTTGTGGTATATTTTTTTTATTATAATAATTCTTGGGCCTTAAATGATTCCCCATTTAAAAAAATTCAACCATGGTATTATATTATGTGCCCATGAATAAATAAATGTCGGTAATTATATATAATTTTTTACATAGGTTCTAATGTTTCTTCCACAAACAATTTATTTGGAAAAAGTAATCCTACCATCTCAGTTATTCAATTCTGCATGACATTATTTACAATAACTATAATATGTACAATATCTAAATTATATGAAATTTTAGGTTCCAACACTATTTCTTAAGTGGATAGATCATTTTTTTTGGTTTTCCATGTTCATTATTTAAAATGATACAACAAATGATTCATGAGTATCATAGTTATGTGGGAGATAACTAAATAGTATTCTACAACCAATTCAATATAAATTTTCAAAAGGGATGGTGTAACATTGACCAATGTTCCTCTTCTTAAAAAAACTTATAACTCTTATCTAGGTTGATACTTTTAAGAATATATTATATAGTAATTTATATTCAAAATCCTTCATCTAATTATACGCATAACCACATAATCTTATTTTTTTCAATCGTAATATGATTCAGAATAGATTATATTTTCTCAATATATCCATCATATGTTAAATACTATCAATATTTAATTCTTCAACAAAATCCAAATAGGTTTTATTATGATATCTTTTCCCATTGAATTCTTTACATTATTCCATTTGAATAATAAAATGGAAACTATTAAAATACAAAAATCTAACCATCGATATATACTAGACCTATATTCCTTGGATTTCAAGTGGTCTTAACCTCAATATATACATAAGCATTTTAATTTTTTATTTATACTATCCATATATTTAAGGATAAGAGGTGGTGTAGAAATATATATTAGTTTTTAAATCCTTCATAAGACTCCTCTAACTGTTTTGTAAAATAGTGGTCATTTTATGATATAGTGTTTATTGTTAAACCATAAACAATAAAAAATCATTAATATAATGTCATGAAATATTATCCAAGGGTGAATCCTTTTTATTTTATTGAAAATGAATAGAAATTGTATGATGATCCATAATAAACCATATAAAATTATTCTTAACAGATGTATTGGGATGACTTATATCAAAGTGCATTGTAAAATTATGCATCTTCGACATTGGTATAAAGAAAGGTTTCATGAAATGCTTGAAACTCTATCTACTGACCATTATATGTTTCCAAAACAATTATTTAAAAAATTCATTAATTTCCCACATAATATTTTCCCACTATAAATGTTCACCTGAATCCTTTTAAATTTTTGTGCTACATGGCTATATAAATAATCTTGATCTATGAGATTTATATTGCAATTTCTTATTTAGTCCAGGTACTGATCGAATAAAAATTCACCTTCCAAGTTTTAATGTAAAATCTTCATAGATGAATTATATTAATTTTGTGTTATTTATGGCTTCAATATACTTTTTTCAAAACCTATTATTTTAATATAAATTTTTTTGATAGAATAGAAAACATGAACAGAAAGCCAAATCAATCCACAATATATAATTACTTAAATAAGATTGTTATTACCTAACTATTGAATTTGACTGTATGAATAGTATTAGAAAATTTTAAAATATGTATAAAGGACCTACTCAATAAAAATAAATTGATTATTTCTTAATAAATAAGTACTCAATTTTCAGTAAAGTCATTTTGTGCCTAGAAAATATTCTTTCTTCAAAAATTGATTTTTTTTGGGAAAATAATATAATAAAATTTTATAATTTTAATTAATTTTATTTTATAAAATTAATATCATTTATAAATAATTATAGCTAAGTAATCTTAGGGTGATTTTTTTATTTTTCTAAAATCACTGATTATCTATTGAATAGTGAAAAAAAATTATTCAAAACTATATTTTTGTATTAAGAATTTTCAAATATAAATTTTATTTTAAAATGATTTAAAAGATAAAAAAATCAGATTTATAATTATATTAATAATCTAATTACTTTAATTATAATAAATTTTATTATTTAATTTGGTATAAAATCTTTTTAAAAAATAAAAGGCATTTTTTTTTTGAAAAACTATTTTATGCGTGCATTATTTTCTAATGTTAATAAATTAAAATATAACTATTAATAAAATATTTTTAGGAAATTTATATATAATATATTGTGAAAAAAAATTAACGATCATCAATTTTTTTCTATTCATGAGATAATAATACATCCAGTTTAATGCTTAAAATCTATATTTTCTATAAGTTGTTTTTGTAGTGTTTTTCTCACTTATTGTAAATTTAATTTCTACTAGTTATAGATATTGAATTTGTTAAAATTGTAAATTAATTTTAACATGTGGTCAAAATATGATATGTAGTTCCCTTTTATTTTTAGGCATTATGAATAATTATTGTGTTGAAATTTATCACCTCAATAAATGGTAAATATGGATAATCAAGGTTAAAACTAAGAGTTAAGGACAAAATTTTCAATCTAAATAATTATTATAAGAATTTAATTCGACCCATATTACTTTATTATTGAATATTTTAATGGAAACATTTCTCTGATAATTAGATATATTATATTTAAAGAAATAAAATTAGAAAATATTACTTTGTGTGTTTTAAATATTAGTTATGTGTCTATATAGATAAAAAATAATGTTATGACTAAATATAAATCTCTATTTTTAGCATAAAAAATTATTTTCATAATTTAATGTTATTTATAATTTTTATTGACTATATTATTTCCGTGAATTCTTATCTAACACAGACACAATATTTATTCAATTAATATAAAAATAAAATATTTAATTTTAAAAATATTTAATGTGATATAATTAAAATGACTAATAGTTTTTCATGAATTTTATATATAATTATGTCATAATTATGTCTAGTTAAAGGATTTTATTTTAGTTCCATATTTTAATTTCTTTCTTTCAAGTCAAATTAAATTAATAGTGTCAGAATAGATATTAGGGCTATTTTTAAAATATAATATTCTATTATATTATTTAAAAATAATTTAAATCATGAAATGGGACAAGGATAGAAGATATAGGCCATTATTGGATCTAATATCCATTTATTATCCCATTTAATCCTTATAAGTAATATAACAACCACTTAATATTGAAAAAGTTGTTAACATGGTTATAGTTAAAATAGGTTAACTAAGGGTTTAAACCAACAAATATGGTTTAAAACAACACATAGAATTGTCCAATGATTATTAATTTATAATATTTAAACCATATCCTACAATATCTTCAAATATATATATCCATTTCAAGTAATTTGTCTTCATAATGACTTTTTCATATTTTAGTCTTTTTGATAATTTCAAGTGTGTCCTTACCCTCCGTTATAAAAAAACCCATATACTTCCTCTTACTTAATACACATTAATCCACATAGGTAGATCTTTAAGGGACAATATATATATCCATTATATATATATAAATTAAATAGGTTTCTTTCTTACCCTAATACCAACCCTAGGGTCCTTAATATGATATCCAAAGGAATTTTTTTAAATAAAAGGTAATCACCTTAACCGGTCACTTTTTTTAATTCTCATTTTACCTTCTCTATATCTGTTGTATTTATCATAAAATGGTAACATTATTATCTTATATATACTTAAATGTAATAATTATTAATAAACCACAGATATTAACCCTGATTCCCAGAAAATGTGAAATAAAATTTTTGCTCATGTATAAGTATGGCTTAACGTAACCACATTGCGATACAATTCATTTTTCCCCACCAATTTTCAGGGATGAGGGTTATTATGTGTATTATTTTTATATATAAAATTTATGAAATAATTATACTCCTGGAATGATAATATTGTTTATACCTTCTTACCTTTCAAACCATTTCTAAATGATAAAGTCTCTCATGCATATGTGTGGACAACCTCCTCCAACAAATGATGTAGTTCATTTTAGGTTCCTATTTTATAATAATGATAATAATTATGGATTTAATAGATATTTATGATTTATTTTATATAATAAATATTATTCCCATTTTAATTATTATATTACTTTATTTTCTTTCTATCAGACAAAAAATGAAAACATTGTTCATGTGCACATATGGCCTACCATCTCCAAGAATGGTAGAATTGATTATTTGTCTCAAAATATTATGGACGAATATAAATATATTAAAAATTATTATATATGATATTTATATCATTATTTACATTATGTATATGATGTAACTATTGTTAATGTATAAATAACTAAACCACTTAATGAAAACATACATGAAAAACAAAGCAGTTATTTCCCAAAACATATATTTTAAAAAATATTTTTCAATGAATGGGTGATAGTATATTTTAAATAAGATGCATATGGTATGATATATATGATAATTTTTCTGTTATAAATTTATAATAATTCAACATTAATTGTATATTACTTTTGGAAACATATCAAGAGATTCAAACCTTAGTTAATGGTTAATTTTACTACCACGTCATTATCTAGGATTGTTTGTGTTTTAGTATTTTATTGGGGAATTATTTGAAATATATATTAAAACCAATATATATTTTATCCTATGTTTAGTCATGAAATTTTTATGCACTTGTATAATTTTTATCACTCTGTAACTAAAAATTATAGATAGGGTTTTTAATGAAAATAAGATTTTTATTATTTATTTAGTCAAAAATCATTTTCCCTCTATATCTATGTTTTCAAAAAATTGATTCAAGAATAAATTTAATATTATTAAATTATTATTTAATGTCATTTTTACCCACGTTTCATTTTTAATAAGTTATTTCAAAGGAATATTTTATTTGATTTTCCAAGTGATGTACATTTTACAATATATAAGGAATGTTTTTTAACATAAACATTGTGAACGAAATTTCTCACCATCATGACTAATCAATTATTTAAAAATTAATTTAAAATTTTAAAATTTTATTTAAATAGATATTGTTTTACTTAGTTTTTGGGAAATATTTATAAAAGCTATTTCAAATTTGAAAGGGCATTTTATTGAAGAAATTTTTCATTATTTTCATCTATGTCGACATCCTTTATTTATTGTTATTCATTATTTAGGATATTATTTAATGCTAACATCCAACATATTTTTTTGGATAGTTAATGTTCAATTTTATTTTGAAAAGTATTTATATTTCATATTCTACTCCTTATAATATAGGATGTTTTTTTCTAAGAAATGAAAATTAAGTTATGTTATTTATTAATATGGGGAGGGTATATTACTTATTAAGTGATGGGTGGGTCTCAGACTTACATAGCCCCAAGATGAATATTTAGTTCTCAAGAGACAAAATATAATGGGAATTGGATGAGGCCTTAATCTATTTTATAAGATAAGTTGTTATGATTCATTTCATATATGTTTATGATTCTTTTTCTTAAGACATCAATGGTATATTTTAGATGTTTGGAATTATGTATTTCATCATAATGAATTTATTTAATTATGTAAATGTGATTATATAAATATATTACTTATTCATGAATATATTATATCTTATATGATTTTATATATGGAATTATTTTTTCATAAATTGTTTCTTGGCATAAAATTCCTGAATTATTTATCATATGTTTTATATATTCTCATACTGACCATCTAAGAACACCCATTTCTTATATTTACTTTCCTCATGATTACATGAAATTATTTGTGATTAACATAAAGGAATATTATTAAGGTTATAGTGTTGATCCAAAATGAAATACTATATTTCATTTTATATTTTCAAATATAGTATTGAAATTAATTGTGTATCTAGTTTACCTAGGAAATAAAACTATTTGCTATCTTTTTATGTGATTTTATGTATTTATTACCAATCTAATAATATATACATTGATTATGGGATACTAGGGACATGTAATTTATAGTATTTTATTAGATGATGTTTAGTATAATCATTGTAAACAAGATTTAGGAAAAAATTAGAGTCTGGACCATAATGTTATAACATAAATTATTAAATGTATAAGTATATGATAATATCCTAAAACTTTTGAAATTATAGATTACATGGTTTTTCTAGAAATAAATCCCTATACAGATACTATAAATGGATGTTGTTTTGGTATTGATGCATCTAGGGATGATGGCCCTGAAAAGAGTTTTTTGGGGTGTATCTTAACCATCATTCTGATATATTGTGAATGTGACCTTACTACACACATGACTTGAAACTCTTGGGGGATATAATTTTGTAATTTCATATTTTATTTAGAAATCACTGTGATATTTTGGAGGATAGAACCAATTGAAACCTAGTATGTAGAATAGTGATATAGGGATAAACCTAATTTTTCATATATTGATAACTATATGGTCGATCATATATTTAAATTTATAGATATCAATTTTTAAGATTTATATTTAATCATATTTAGGTATATATTTTTTTTGATATATATTTAAGAAATATGTTACCATTATGTTTTACCTGAAAAAAAAAGTGATTTAAAGGAAAATACCTTTACATTTTTTAGACATAATGTTAATTGTATAGAAAATGATTTGGGTTTTTATGATCATTTATATTGATGAAAATATAAGTCATTATAATTTTGGAAAATATATTTTATAATATAAATATCCATATAATTGAAAAGTGATTTAGTGATTAAGTTATTATTGTTATTTCTAAAAAAATCATTTTTTTGGGAACCATATATGATTAAAGTAAATAGAAATATTTTTGAATTAGGTCATATAATATGGTTGGAATAAATGTTAAATTATATTTTAGATAAATATATGAATTTAATGAGTCTTTATTTTCATTTATGTTATTTGTCGAAATATTTTGCATTTCATGGAGAATATCTGAGTAGGGAATAAATATTTATGGTGTAAGTCATAAATATAATTGATAAAAAATTCACATAATTACATTGTAATTTGGAAAATCATCTGAGTGATGTCTCTATTTCTCTCTCGTCGTTATAGGGTTTTCTCTGGGTACCCATTCTCTTCCCCCTCTAGAGTGGCTCAGGTGGATCGACGTCGGCTTCCTAGATCTAGGTTTGAAAGTAGCATGGATCAGTTGTGTCCCTAGCATGCCTTCAGACTTCTTCTATACATCATACCAATGTCGGCATGACTTGTGGTCAGATCTGTCATAGAGTTGACAGATCTAGCATCGGTGTAGCTTGCAGGCTGATCTGACACTATGTGGTCTCTGGATCCTTATGGACCATCTTAGTATCGATGTACGCGTGGTCAAATCTACCATAAAATGGAATCGGCGCATCTTGTGGTTTGATCCATTGTGGCCAGAATAGATCAAGTGTCGGCATGGCTTGCAGACTGGTACGGCGCAACACGGTCTCCATCTCCTCTTTGAGATCAGTATCAGTGTGGCTCGTGGACTATTTGGCCTTGGTGTTGCTTCAACTTCAATTTTGGTCAGCATTGGTAGGGCTTGGGGTCAAATCTTGTGTGGCGTAGTTGGCTCATTGTCTGCTCGAATTGGCATGGAGGGGGAGGGTTTTTAGGTGTCTCTAGTTGGTTTTTGTGGAGTTGTCACTGCACGGGGATGTGCCGAGTTTGACTATGGAGTAGATTGGAACATCTAGATGGATTTTTTCTTCCTAGATTTTTCTCCTTTATTTTCATTCTTTGTATTTTTTCTTCTTGGAGGATTTACAGGAGGTCGTCTCGCATTGTTGTAGGGTGGGGAATTCTCTTACTGGATCTTGCCAACATGTTTGGGGTTTTGGGCTGGTGTAGATGGGTGAACCATTGGGAGTTAGAGGAGGTTGGTTCTGAGGTTTTTTCATGATTTTTTGATGTTTGTGTTTCCTAGTTCGTGGTTTCCTCGCCATTATCTCTGTAGATTCTTTCACTTGTTATGAATTTTTGACAGGTTAAATGATTTAGTTGATTAATTCGGTGAGTGGAATGAGTTGTTTGGTTGGTATTAATACATTAATGCATGATATTTTGACTATTTTTAGTCATGAATTCATTTATGCTTTATCAGTTTTCCCTCAAAAGTGTTTGTTGGTTTGTTACTTTTTTCTTAAAAGTGTTTGGATAATAAAAAAATTTATTTTCATTCAATCGTCAATAGTGGTTAATTTTATTTAGAGATAAATTATATTGGATGAATATGTGATACATTATTCTAATCTTAGGGTTTTAATCATATCCTAGAAAAAATTTAATAAATTTTAAGGATAGTTATTTATGGAAGGATTTAGTTCTAACTTTGGGTATCATTGTTTAATTTTGTCGATTTGTTTATTATTTATTCATATTAGAGTCTATTAATTTTGGGTATTATCACATCATATTATAAAAAAAATTATAGATATAAGTAATATAATTTTAATCATTTTATAATTATGTGAACCATTATAAGTTGATTTTACTACTTTGTGCATAAAAAACTCATCTACAATACTCATTGTTTAGAGAAAAAGATGAGAGTATGGTAGAAATTGATTAATGTATTGTATTATTCTTGTCATATAATTACATTTCATAATGTTATTATTATATATGGTAAATTAATTTATTATATCTAGGAAATAAATATTTAAATAGAAATGTTTCCCCATTACAATCATTCCCGATGAATTGATGGCCTTTTAACCCATCACAGATTTATTGTTTTGTGTTCAATGACATTTTTTGGTCCATATTATCTATCACATTTTATTAGACCTTTGGAATTATATTTTTCTTCCACATACATGTTTTATCTTCTATATTATTTTATTATATTTTGAAGATTGGATTTCTGATGACCTGCATACATCCCTTTCATAATTTTTTAAGATATGTTTTATGAACCCTTTTTACGATGTGGGTTATCAGCAAAGCTATCTTCAAATTTCAAACTCATGGTTATCAAGAACATGTTAAAATTGAGATAAAACAATTTATTGAATGGGGTATAATGTTGAATATTGAGATCTTAAGCAAACATTGTGTCTGAAAGCATATTTGACATGAAACTCCAAGCGTAAACCAAAAACAAAATATTATTATTTAAAAGTTTCTATTATAACATATCCATTGAATTGGTGTATATAAATATTATTAAAAGAATTATGAAATATATATATATAAGGTACATTTCCAAAAAAAATTATTTATTAATTCATAAGAAATAAGTACTCAATTCTCATTATTGTTTTCTTGTTCATTCAAAATACATTTTTTCAAAAAAAAATTTATTTTTCTCAGAAAATATTATAATGATTTTTTTGAAATTATATAAATTTTATTTTATAAAAATAATACCATTATTGAATCGAATAAATAAAAATTAGCTTATTGTAAAATTTTTGGAATCTTAAGAAAATATTTATTTTCTAGGGAATAATGAAAAAATCAATTTTTTTTAAAACCAATATTTTTGTATAAATAATTTAAAAAGATAAATTTATTTCTAAAAAATTATTTCAAAGTGAACACTTAGTTTTTATTATGTTACAATTATTTTCATTGTTATCAATTTAATGATTGAATTTGGTATAAAACATTTGTATACAAAGAAGGGAATTTTTCAAAAAAAACTATTTTTATGCTTGCATTGAATTGTTATAGTAAAAAATTAAAGTTATCACAATTGATGAATTTTTTTATTTAAATTTATTTATTATATATTAATTTTCTTTTAAAAATTCATCATGTATTTTTATTATGAAGGGGATAAGGATTAATATAGTTTTATACTTTTAGATTCTATTTTTCTAAAATTATTTTTCATTGTCTTTTGTCCACTTTTTTTAAAACAAATTTTAAAAATGTATACTTATATAATTTGATAAAACATATTCCATATTTGAATTTTTACATTCACATTTGGTAAATAGGTCCCTTTTATTTTTAGGCATTGTGAATATTAACTGTGGAAAAATTTATCACCTATGTAAAGGGTAAATAGGGTAAATAATGGATAACTTTAAGTGTTAAGGTCACCATTAGTTCTTATTTGATGAGTTTAATTTTAAAATTATCAAATTTTTCAAGAAATATTTTGTAATGGAGAATGTCTTTGAAAATGACAAAAACAATTTTTAAAATCATAGAAAGCTACAAAATGTTACTCTCTTAATTTAAAAAAACTTATTATGCATCCATATAGTCACACAATAATGTTATGAGTTAATGTAAATGTGTGTTTTGAGTATAATGAAATTATTTTCATAATGTAAATTTATTTCAATTTTTTATAAATTATATAATACCATAAATTCTTATACAGAACCAATATAGTATTTCATCCATGAATAGAAAAAAATATATAAAATATTAAAATATTAAAACTGATATAATATAATGAATTTAGAGTGTTATAAATTTTATATAGATACATAAGACACATTAGTGTGTATTTAAGGGATTATATTCAAGTTACAACTTTTTTATGAATTTTTAGTTAAATTAAATGAATAGTGTCAAAATTGTCATTAATGATATTTTATCAAAATAATATTTTACTAAATTATTTAAAAAATAATCAAATATTAATATAAGAAAATTTGGATAATATATTGTGTAAAATAAAACTAATTTTAGATATATGATCCAATTTTTACCTTATATGTAAAATTATAACCCTTTATGTGTGAAAAAAAATTACAATAGTTAAAGATAAAATACGTTAACTAATGTGTCAAACCAAAACATAAATTTTAAAATACCTCATAAATCAATCCAAATTTTATTATTATATCATATTTAAATCGTAAAATAAATTATTTTCAATTATATAACTATTTTAATCATTTATCATGATAATGAAGTATTAATCTTTTAATCTTTTTAATAATTACATGTGTGTCCTTTCCCTCTGTTATAAAGGACCCTTATGATTGATATTACTTATTTAACCTTGATCCATATAACACAAGAATAAAATAACAATTTATCTTCCAAAAATAAATTTAAAAATTATATATGTGGTTTTTTCACAAATATCCAAATCTATGGTCCTTAAGAGTAGATACAAAGTAAATTTTTAAAAAGAAGAGGTAATTGCCTTAATATATAACTTTCTATTTACTTTTTTTACCTATTAAAAAATATTTTATTTATCATAAAATGTTAACATATATTACAAAATTATTCAATAATTTTATCATTATAATGGAACTAAAATTATTCACCCTCTTTCTAATCAAATCGGAAGTGAAAGTATCGTTCGTGAATAAGTATGACTTACTGTCTCCATACAATGATAAAATTAAATTTTATTCATCATATTTTATGGATGATAGTTTTAATGGGTTCAAGGATTATATATTCTATTTCTAACATAATTATACTTCTGTAATGTTATCATTATATATACCATCTTACATTCCAATCCGTTGAGAAATGATAATGTCGTTTGTGCGTACTTGTGGACTTCCAGCTCCATAGAGCGATATAATTTGTTTTTCATATCAATTTTACATGGATGGTAATAAGGATGTTTTGTATTAATTTATAATATTTATATTAAATAATAATGATTAATTTATTTTCAATAATTATTAACCTTTATTTCAGTCCATCTGACAAAAAAAGAAAATAACAATCATGTGTAAGTACAACCTACCACCTACATGAATGGTGCAATTCATTTTTCTATCTCTATGAATTGTAAATTATTCTATATATATATATTTATATATATAATGATTTTATATTTTATTTTTATCATTATCAACATTATTGAGATGATGTAACCACAATCAATGTATAAGGATATGAACTACTGGATGAAAACATACTCGAAAAATGAAGTGGTTATTACTCGGAAGAGTAATATTAACAAAAAATTATTAATAAACCGGTTAAGAAATACTATAATTAAATAATATGTGATCATACATATATGATTATGTGTTCTTAATATATATATATATATATATATATATATATATATATCTATGTGTGTGTGTGTAAATATATATAATAAATCTATAATTATTATATAGTGCATTCTATCACATATAAAGGAAGTCGAACCAGAGGTACGAGTTTATTTCAAAATCTCAACATTATTCTAGATTATTTATATTTAAGTATCATCTAGGAGAATTATTTTATATTTTGAAATTAAAAATAATATATTTTATTTTACTCTATTTATTAATTATCATTTCATGTAAAAGTTATATTTAACACTCTTTGGTAGTGAAAATTATTATGAAAATTATTTATAGAAAATATGACTTTACTTATATATAGGGTTGAAAATCCATTTTCCTTCATATCCATTTTTTATGAAAATATTTAAATTAAATTTTTTAATAATATAAAATTAATTTTAATTGTATTTTTAACCATGTTATAATTTTTACAAATGTTTTAAAAGAAATAATTTTTTGTTTTCCAAATTATGTACCTTTGACTTTGTGAAAATAATTTTTTCTTAAAATTATATGATGTGAATGAAATTTTCCACCTTCATGAAAAATCTATAATTTTTAACTTAGCTTAAAATTTTAAATTTTTATTTTAAAATAAAATGTTTTCATTTATATTTGATAAATATTTAGTTCATGTAATTCAAAGTGAAATTTTTTTTCCCAAAAAACTTCTTGTATCTTCATTAATGATTAAATACTATATTGAATTTAATAATTTTATAAGGATTTTATCTAATTATATAATATACCATATTTCATGGGATGGTTAATGATTAGTTTTATTAGGTAATATATTTATATTTAGTTTTGTAGTTCTACTAATATGGAATGTTATTGATTTTTCAGGCATTCTAACTTTGTTGTGTTATTTATTTATATAAGGAATGCATTGCGATAATTATGTGATTGGTAGGGCATAAACTTACATATATATTTGATGCATTAGTATGTATTGAAGAAAAAACTATCGTTGGTGTTGGATGATCCGTTATTATTTTATATAAGATATCTTGGTATGATGCCTTTACGATTTGTCTAATATTTCATGGCACCATGCCTCCTCGAAATGTTTTAGATATCTTCTATTATAAATTCTATCATTATAAAATCATCAATTGATTTCCATGAAATTATTTTAATAGTTTCTAAAATTATGGAAAAGCTTTTTATTCAAATGATTATTTATATAGAATTATTTTATTACATTTATATCCATACATATTATTCAGGCCTTATTTAAATTTCATTATAACCATTCAATTACATGGTATCTAATCTCACACATTTATTATATTTAATTTTGGAATGGTTTACAGGAATGTATTATGATTGAAAATAAGGTATATTATAGTGGTAATAATGATGATCACAAAGAAAAAACTGTATTTTAATTTTTTGTCAAATGTAGTCTGGGAATTAACTATGTATCTATTTTACCAAGACTAATAAATTCATATGTCCATTGGGGTATTATTGATTATATTCTATACCAAAAACATAATTGAAAATTTTTTTTTGTTCTACTAAGGTCAGGGACATCACACTTTTATATACTATTATCTAATTATTGGTACATTTTTATCTTTCCCTATAATGATTGTTGGGTAATTATTTGGAATAAGATTGATGTTTCTCATTCCCTAATAATTTCATTATATGACATTAATAAATCATTTAATATAAATTACCACTTCATCCTAATCATTGATAGATCTCAGCAATCCAATATACTAAATTTAATATCCTCCATTTTTGATTTTCCAGGGTTCAATTATATCATTCATTCATAGTAATTAACTAGTTCTAGAAATTTATTATGTCACATGTTAATCTCATTCTATGTGAACATTTAATTCAAAATGTTTTTATATATACATTTATCATAAAATTATCTAATATGGTGTAATCCTTAAATCCTTAAGGTATATATTACAATAACTAAATCAATATAATTTTTGGGAAGTTTCTTTCATGGGACTCTAATTTCATTTTTTTCGAAAGAAACAACTCCATCACCTTTAATAAGTACATTACCCATTGAATTATTATTTTTGAACAATATATCAAATATTCTTATAGAAATTATGATGATGTTAATTCCATATAATTATACAATAACTTCTTTAGTTCCTCAAAATATTGTTTGAATTTCTATTAATATTTTAATTTGTGCCTTTTGTTTATTAACTTGGTTAATTGTTTTGAAAATAGTGAATTTTTTTAAACAAATCATTGATAGTAACATACTAAACAAAAGAATCAACATATCATATATATATTAATTAGTGTCAAAAATTGTTTGAAAACCATTTACCATGATGGATCAATAAATATTTTATCCTTATTAATAATGTGGGAAAGAAAATAAATCCGCCAGTTCCAAAATTCACACAAATGGGGTTTAACAAAGATTGTGATTTCTTTAAGAGTCTCAAGAACAATTAAAAAATTATTATCATTAACTTCATGGATAATAAATTCTATCAATATTTCTTTAATAAATACCACAAAAAATATAAAACATTAATCCTACAAAATACAATTAATTGAATCCATAAACATAATGATTTCATTAGTTAATCCAAATGGAATTATAGATAAGATCTTAATGTTGCTACATCGTAAAAAATCATATTTGGCATATCATCCCTTTTCACAGTTATTTTAGGAAAACTATTCTTAAATAACTCATTATTTTACAATAAATGATAAATTGAATTTTTAGTAATTAGAAATTCTTATCAATAAATAATATAAATCCACATAGACCCATATATTTTTTATAAATAAAAATAGGGCTACCTATAGTAGAAAACTAGTGAGAATGAATCACTCATAAAATAACTCATAGAATTATATCTTTAACCCCAATAACACTACTAATTTATTATATATGGAGGCTTTCATATGGGTTTAGAAAAAGGATAGAAGTCCATAGAAAACTAAATTTCACACTCAGGTGAATTTCAAGGTAATTACTCTAAGAATACATCAATTAATTCTTTCCTAATAGTTACATTCTAGATTTATAATATATCTTTCCCACTCATAGATTAATTTTTATCTTTATATTCTTATATAATTTCATTAAAATGAGGTATAAGAGTAATCTCAAACAGTAATAAGATGATGAAGTCTCTCCTATAATAATTACGGATTCTATTCCTCCTTTAGAAATCATATCATCCATCCCTCAAAAAAAATTATTGACTTATACTTTGAGAGACAATAAATTTCTATGATTGTGGGAAATTCCACTCTATATGTGAATATATATCGTTCAATCAGGGAATCAATATTTATTATAATTGAAATATCTTAATATATCCTGATATAAATTTTATTTCTACAAAGTTTTTTTACTGAAAACACATTTCATTGTAAGTCAGGGCATAATGCAATGTTGATAGTAAACATGTAATATTTGAAAGTGTGTCTAGATACATTATTAAGTAAATAATAACCTAAATATTATTCAATGATCAAAATACCATCTATATTTCCATTAAATAATTCAATTTATATTTTATTAATTTAATTACAACTTAAAAATAAAATATTTTTTTCCTTGGAAACATCTCTAATCGATTACCTTATCCCTCATGAAATTTATTTGAAATTTTTCTTATCTTCTTAATATTGAAGCATTAGACATTAGGGGCATCCTTTTTTCATTTTCATTTGTTATAATGTTGACCTTTAACTCCAAACGTATAAAAAATCTCATTTTACAATGAAAAATAATTTTCATACATAGATATTACATTTTAGTAAATTTATATTCATTCTATTACATAACAATCCATTCTATAATCATATAGGTATAGTGCCTTTAGAAACCCAAATACATAAATATCTGACTCATAAAAGATCTACATTGTCTCCCACTTGGTTCTTCATAACTAAAACCCTTATAAATGCCAAGGGTGATCTTATGTTATCAGTATGGGTAAATGAGTGAGATATAAATGCTCAAATAGGCATAACGTGAACATAAGTGTGTGAGAAAATGAGCTTAACATTTGAAATACGTACTCTTCATATCATAGACTATAATATTGATTCACTGCACAATGCTTAGAAGTTCATAAGACCAGAATCATAGAGAAATCAAAGAACTTGATCCCTGAGAACATAATGTATGAACAATTCATTGAATTGTGACATAGAAATCAACATATAAAATTATCTCTTTAGTAGTCATGAAATAATGAAAAGACTATCATAGTGGACTGGTTTTAATCCCCAAACCATCATTATTTTCAACTTTCACTCCAAAGAATATCATAGTAGGATTAATTCCCTTATAGAACTGAGCTCACTCCCGTTCTAAACCTATTTATTTATTTATATATCATCATTACCAAATTCATTTGAGGGAAATAAATTTCCAAAAAGACACATTATGAAAATTATACATATGTGTTCCACTAGATCATAAATCATTCATCATATCATATCACAAAAAATGAAATGGATTTCAAAAACATATTAATAATTCATCATAGCATAACCTATTGAAAAAGAATAAGTTTCATAAACATCATGTCATTATAAACATATAGCTTCTATAGAAATAATAAAGATGTTATCCATAGATCATATCCCCAGTAAATAATAACAAACGTAATTTTTTTACTTGGATGAATGTAAATATAATAAAAATATCCTTATAAACATTTATGAGGAAAATAACATTTCTGTTTTGAATTTATTTTCTTAAAATTACTTAAAAAATATAAAGGAAAAAAATTCATCTACAATAATTATGTAAACTTTTAATGGAATATTTCAACTGTTCGGAAGTAATGAAGGAAAAAATTCTTGATCATGCTATATATATTAAAAAAATTTCTTTTACATTTTTTCATAAATGTAGAAAAGTTCCTCATTTGTAAAATAACAAAAAGATTTCTTTTTAACCATTATATAAAAATTAACAAATAGGAAAAAATTAATTTTAAAAATAATTGTATAGTAATAATAATTAATATTTACATCATTTTTAGAAAACATTTATATGGAATAGAATTGTTTTTCAAAAGAATAAATAAAGTGTATTTTACTAAAAAAATATAATTTCAGTTTCATGAGAACAAAAACTGATTAAAATGAAATAAAAACATCTTTTTTCGTGAAATATTATGAGGGTAACAACATTTATGAATATCATGATAGATATTTCATAATATTTCCTCACTAGAAACATAATCATATAAAATCCCTATATAAAATGAGATTCTAATATAACACCTTCACCACATTTGTATTTTTGAATTGTAAGCCCCTTACAGAAGGAAAATTATATGGAAATGTATATCCAATAATTTTTTGGAAAATTATTATAAAATAAAGTAATGGTAGGTATATAAACCACAAAAAAATAATTATGTGGTGAATATGGCATGTGTCCCATTGAAATAAAAGTGGGACAAAAAATGATTCCCTTTTTTCTAAATTCCTTCATATATATTAGAGCCCTTTGTATAAAAAATATAGATTTATTATAAATATATTACAAAATTATACTCATATAAATCAAACCATATATGATTTAATTTTAATCCTTTATCACTGTTTTTTAAAATTCCTTATTAAAATCACTATCTCGGGTGATATCTTCTTGGTTTTTCATGTATGTTTTTGTTTAGTAGTTTTAGTCCTTTTATACTAATCATTGTTCCATAATCTACAAAATTTTAATAATGATATAAATATCATATATATATATATATATACATATATTCTTTGTAAATTGTTTTATAGTTATTCATAAAAAAAGATAGAAAATGAATTACAACATTTATACAGATTGCGGACCCTACGTACATATGAACACAGTTTTCATTTTATTAGATGGATTAAATGAATGAAATATAAATAATAATTTATATTTATAGAAAAATTATAATATCATATATATAATTTATCTTTTTACCAAAATCTATATTACTATCCAAGTACATCAAAGATAAAAAAACATCTCACTTCATCGAGGTGGTAGTCTACATGTATACACAAAAAATGTTAGTGTTTTTACAACTACTTGGAAGGTAAAAATGTATATATGATATTATCCTTCTAGTTTAATACCATACCATAAATCTAAATTTTTATTAAAAATACTTTTAAGTCAAAAGTGTGAAACCTTCCAGATCCACCAGAGCCTTCAAACATAATAGTTGGAAACAAAATTATTAAAGACCAGCATAAAACCATTAGTCACAGTGTCCCTATATAATTTCAAAGAAAGATTTGATACCTATTTGTTCTGATCACCTCTGATAATAAATTCTAATTGATTGACCATTTTTTCAATCATTCACAAGAACTCCTCCATTATTAACTTCTTGGCATTGAAGCCTCTTGTCAGAATTAAATATTGCTTGACAATCCAGTCTCCCTACTCCATATTTGTGTCCAGTGGTATTGAGCACTCATTTATTCTTTTTGCATCCTCCTAAGAAGTGTGAATAGTCAATACATTATCTAGCATCTCTCCATCTGAGTGAAAAAGTAGTTCCCAAGATTTTCCTGAGGCCTCAACTGTTGTTGCCCTTTGCAGACCAAGAAATATATCCAAAGAATCTTCCCCAGCATCAACCTCCTTTCAAACCATCCCCGACATTCATTCCTTGGAATATTGAGCGGGTTCCAAGATTTAATCCCTCTCTTCTCCCAATTGTACTCCCTCCCTATCCGAACATTCAACCAACATTGAACACTCCTTCACCTCAGCTCCGCCCATAGAGGTTTTACAATCCTCCAAAGAATTCTACTCGCACTTCTTACCAGAGGCTGATTCCACACTTTTATGCAATGGATCATCCCTCGGCATAAATTTTGTGCCCATACCCATTGTTTTACCTGACGATCTGGTTACTATTGTCTTAGGGGTGTTTGAGTAGTCTTTTCTAGGACATTATTTTTTCTCCCCCTTGCAAACTGGAAAATCCCCGGTCATGATGTTCCCTTATTTTCCTTTCATTGATGCATTAATAACCAAGGTGTCCTACTCAAATTCTATTTTAGGCTGAGAGTATCCTTCTATTTCACTTGGGTCTTCCTCTTTCGACCTTCTAGACCTGGCCTGTTTGCGCTTCCATTTAGGAATGACAGTCTGCCATCCTTCAATGTCTGGCATTAACAAGTTCATGTAGGCTGGTGGCACTTAACCATAGCCCATGAATTGGGGCAGTGTAATAGTATCCTCAAAGACTACCTCCTCCACTTCAACATTTCTTGATTGGATCCAATTGTGCCTCCCCTCATTATGCCCAGCATCCTTTGACTCATGTACCATATTATCATTGGAAAATTTCTCAAAATGGTTGTCCAACTCAATGGTTTCCACTTCTCTTTGAGGACTTGTCAACCTTGAAGGCACTACCTTAATATTGAGGCAACTGCTGGCCCGGGGGTCCCCAAGTATTGGAGGAACCTCAATACCACCTGCCCAGCCTCGAGAAGAACTACCCTAACTAGCATCTCCCCCTAAAGGCCTCACCACCTAAAATTCCCACTTTAGCCTATCAAATATTGTCTTTACCTTTGGATCAAAGGACATCACCCTTGTTGGTTTTGGCATTGAAATGACAATAAAACTCTCATTACAAACATCCTTACCAGAGCTTCGGTCAGTGCCATCACAATCCATATACTTCACATAGGCTGTTTCAAAAACACCACAAGTGATAGGGTCTTCTATCCTCAGCCCATGTGACTTCATGCTCATAAGCCCCTTACAAAAGAGCGAGGTAACATGTCTCAAATGATTGCACAACAGACAATAGTCAAACCGCGACTCAAAAAACACAGCATGTCTCCACTAAAATTCTTGACCATCTGTTTTCCATACCCATCTCACTAGCGACTTGGATACATCAACCTCTACATAGTCACGGGGAGAGACAGGATGACTTACAGCATCAGTTCTGCTAGCAGAGCAGAGGTAACGACCATCTAGCTTCCCTTGAAAATGCATAATTTAAGGGTTCTGAAACGGTAATGGGAGATAAGGAAAGATTACCCATATAGCCATAGTTGGATTGTCGTGTTGGATATGAAAATCAATGTTCCACCAAATATGGTGAAAGAATAATCCATCGCACGCTAGACGAGGAGCCTTCAACCATACAGTAACAAGGTCGTGCATCGAACCAAAACGAATCAGCACATGCCTTTGGTCAAGAAGTCCAATAATCACACACTCTTGTAAATCTCAGGACTCGAAGATGAAGCGGTAAAATTCTTTAATCGAAGGTTGGTGATTAAGGAACCACGCCACAAGCATCAGGGAGAAGAGATCTGAGGCTCTATTGAACTCCTCCAGCAATAATGAGAGGTGAGGTGATCCATGGTAAAGATCTGGGACTTTCAGGAAAATCAGAATCGATGGAAATGGGTGAAGAAATACTATATTTGGGAAAGGCAGAGAAGAGGGGAGGTAGTCCTTAGGAGAAAGAGGATCTTGAGGAACTCCCCCCTCTGAATGGGTGGGGGGTCCGAAATCTCCATCTTGGAGGGATAGGGCATCACCATGAGATGCTGATGAGAGGACCTCCCGACATCACTGCCCTCTAGATTAATAATTATATAATAATAATTTTATATAAAAATTAAAATTTACTCAATACCTATCCATAAAATATGGATATGAGAAACGAAAATTTTCACTATGTGGAGACTGTAAATCGTACATACGCTCGAGCGATACATTCACTTCCCATTTGTTGGGAAAGATGCTAGAAAATAATTTTTTCATAATAATAACAAAATTGATAATATTTAGGACGATTAAGTTATTATTTAATGTATACTATATTAGGTTTATAATAGGTATAAGATGAATTATGAAGAAATTATACGCTTAAGGGGATTACCTCTCCGATGAAATTACTCCTTTATAGATATTATTAAGAGCTCTATGGTTGTACTTTTGTTATGAAAATAACCTATAAAATGTATTTAGAAAAGTTGAGAAGTTAAATTGGTTTATTTTTATCAAACATTAAGGCCCAATGTGGTGTAAATAAGTGAGGAAGGAGAATCCAATTTAAAATTGAGGGGAAAATAAATTTTTTAACTTCTCAGAAGAAAAAATTAAAATTTATTACTAATTAAAAAAATTCCTCAAAATTTTATGTCATTCAATGATTAGTTAATATAGGATTATAATCCACTAGAAATATATAACTAAGACACTTTTATGTGTCATTTTTATAAACCCTTAGTTAACTAATTATAATTTTAACAATGGTAACAAATTTTTTAGTATTAAAGGGTATTATTTTTTACTTATATGGTGGAAATTATCCATTAATTATAAAGACCCGGAAATTTCAAAGAAAATTTTTTCATAAATGATTTGGAATGTTACAAGTTTGCAGTTTCTAACGGCACCTGATTCTGCGACCCGGTGTTCCTGGAATAAATTTCTGAAGTTTTGTTCAGGTACGTTCAGTAAATGTACATGAGGGTTTTTCTACCTTTTGAACTGGTGCTCGAAATTGAAATCTGAGGACACTGATGAACTCGAAGCACCAGTATTAACTTAAGAGGACCTTTACTACAGTTGTGTTTGCTCAGGAGAAGAAGTTAATTTTTGGCTATTTATAATAAAATAAATAAAATTGTTGTACACAATTTTATTTATGTTTGTTGGCTATTTCCTATAAGGGGAATTTAGAGGTGGGGTCCACACCCATATATCCTCCCATGAGAGGATAATGTGAAGTGGGGCCCACACGAACCCCTAACCCCTCAACTCCCAATTAACTCCCCTTCATTTAATTTGAAAACTCCTCTCTTTTGAATTTTGAACTCTCCGCCTCCCTCTTATTAATTTTTCCAACACAATTATTTAATGAATTCATTTATTAAGTTGTGGGTAAACAATTATTTTCAATTGTTTTGAATTTCATGGAAATTCTATTTTTATGGGGGGAAGTCTTTCTAAAATATTTTCTTGGAAAATATTTTGTGGTGGAGCCTTTGGATGAGAGCTTCATCCCTCACCAACAAAGAATGCGAGGAACGATATTCTCTCGACGACGGAGGCAAGAACCTGAGGTGATTCTCATGAGGAATTCCTTCATCCTTTCTTCTACCTCGGCGTCAAGGGAAAAGACGCCGCTCATGAGGAATGTCGTCTACAACAATGACTTCCAACGTTGAAGAGACGACACCATTATCCATGACGTCGTCTTCCATGGTGCCTGACTACCGCGATGCTCATCTTTCGCGGCTCGACAACGTGCGATGTCAATTATTGTGGAAGGGGTTTGTAAAATTTTATGTGAATATTTTATACCTTGTTCTTCGTCGAATTTCTGATTTGACATTGGCCAATTGATATCGCTTAACGCGGAGGGCGAGGGCCGAACGAACACGGCCTAAAGACCCTCCGATGATTCTTGAATATTTTTGGTGATGGAAATGGGAGGCGGTGGCGATCGAAGGAGGCGGCCGCACATAGACCATGTGCAGAAGAACCACGGCCCACCACCGCTGGCCACTCAGCCGAAGAAGAACCGACCGGTGGTAGCCGGCTGGGCTGGTGGAACCACGGTGCCCCACGACACCACGCTGCAGGGAACAGCAGCCCGCTCGCGTTGGGAAGACCGATAGGCTTCGGCCGGCCGGATAAGAGGGCGGCACCACTAGGTGCCGCCGGTTCGGGAATATGGTGGGTCGCCCCCTCCCCGCACTGGCTCGGCCCGCTGGTCGGGCTGCGCCCCACTGGGTCGGGCCGCCCCCCGCCTGGTCGCGCCGCGCCACGCCATGCCAGATCGGGTCGCACCCTGCCAGTCAGGGCCGACCCCCCTGTCGGGTCGGACCCGCCAATCCTGGTGGGGGTGACCCGCTAGCCCACTAGGCTTGATGGGTCGGGCCTGTTTCTCTTAAATGTGAATAACATCACAACCGTGCGTCTGATCGATGCACCGTTTGGAGCCTTGGGACCCTCGCGATGATGTGGTCCTTTTGTAATACTATAAGTGCATTTTGGGCGACTTTGGAAAATGGCTGGGTTTGGAATAAGTGTATTTCCAACCAGGCCCCTAGAACAAAAATGCTAATAACTCTCAGATCGGGCGTCCGATTGATGCACCGTCTGTGGCATTGGGTTTCTTTTGACGAGACAGAACTTCAGGATACATCAAATCTAGACTTCAAAATATTTGATGTATCGACCTCTTGGCTCGAGGAGCGGACCCTCCCAGAATCGAGCATGATGTGTGCTGAAACCCTATAGCTGGTTGCGACTGCGACAACTACTATACTAGAATCCTCTATGGGTTTGATGACGTTGACAACTGTAATGGAAATCTCCTTGGGTTCGACAATTTTACTTCTGTAATTGTATCTTGAGTGGGTCTGACAGAGTAGCTGGTTTAGTATCCTATGTGGTCCTGACAGCTTAGCTAGTCTAGTATCATACGTGGGTCTGAAAGCTTAGATAAATCAATGCCTACATCTGATCATCTCTATTGCTTTATGAAATATGTATACCTATGGGAGATGAGTCTTGAATTTTAATCATTATCATCAATATGATTGACTTATTTCTTCTGTGGACTGGGTTGTGCTTGGGCTCAGGAGTTGGAGCCGAACTCGAATTGATAACTTAGGTATATGTATGGTCATATACCTAAGTAGAGTTGGTTAATACTTCATGATTGTATCTTTCTTCTGTGGTTTATCCTTCGTGGATTCTGGTAGACTGTTGGGGGTCTTGGGGTCCCTACTTAGTATCGTATACTCACCCCTTCACGGGCTATTCCCACAATATGTTGTCTTGGATGCAGACGACAGACAACACTGATTGAGGTGTAGTCTTGTGGAGCTGGATGTTACCCGGAGGTTGACCACATGGCGAGTCGTACAAGGAGCGGACGACCAGAACAGAGATTCTGAAGAGGCCATCTGTACCCACCCTTCTTGTGGGATTCCCAGAGGATGACTTAGTGGTTGTTGTTTTACTTTACTGCAGTTGTACTAGCTTTTCAGTTGTACTGTACTCACTATTGGGCTTGTATTTCATGCCCCTTCCCTTTCAGCACTTACTTTTATATCCAATATTACTTAGTGTTTTCTTTGTTTGTGTACTCTTTTGTGTTTCTTTAATTTTATAAAGGCAATTCCTTCCCTTTTTATTGGGATTTACTCCTTTGGTGCTATTCGCCAGCCCTTTTCCTATAGAAGGCGGGCTTGGGATAGTCATGGCACGGGCCCTGGGGACGGGTCGTGACAAATTGGTATCAGAGGAGTCGGTTCTACCGCAGAACATAGACTCTGAATTCTTTTTTTTTTGACGAAATAGTGTTAAGAGTATTGAATGTGGTTTTCAGTCCAGGGAGTCCAGGGTTGGTGCAGTGGCCGACGTATCCATACACCATGATCCTAAGATCTTATTTACGACTCATTCAACAAAAAAAATTATTGCATGTGTGTTTCAAAACTTTTCTTTGTGATTACCTTGAGTCAGCTCACCGGGTATTCTTTTTTGACCATGGAACACCTGTTTCTTTTCAGGATGGCCCCACGAAGGCAGGTAGCTAGGGTTCTGAGTTACATATGAGATGACAGCCCACCAAGAGACGAGGCCTCGGTGTAGGGCCCCATCACAGCAGAAGAACCAGTGGTACCAGTACCCGCTGGGCCACTGATACCACCAGCCCTAGCAGTAGAGAGTTCACTCCGCCTAAGAGTATTTCATGAGTTTTAGTGACAGAGACCGCACAGGTTCAGTGGAGAGACGGACCCACATGTGGCTGAGGTCTAGATGGAGGTTGTCGTTAGAGTTTTCATATTGGTAGGGACACCACCCAACCTTATGGTGATCCTTTCCATGAGTCTCCTACACGCAGTAGCAGGTAGAAGGTGGAGCCTCATGCTCCAGGTGCATGACGAGGCATCTTTAATCTGGAAAAACTTCAAGAGTCTCTTCCGATCGGAGTTTGTTCCAGCCACCCTTCGTGTGGTGTGGATTCAGGAGTTACTACATCTGCGGTAGGGCATCATGAGAGTAGATCAGTACTCAGTGAGGTTCATTGACCTCTCACGCTACTCCATGGACTTGGTACAGGACCCATTCTTCAGGGCCCAGACTTTTGAGTAAGGACTCAGACATGGGATTAGGGTGTCGACGATTCCCCTCAGCATCCCGACGTAGGAGGGGGTGCAAGAGCGAGCCCTTATAGAGAAGAGATTTCTTGCTGAGCAGTCCCCAGTGGCGAGACCCACTGCAGGGCGACACATAATGAAGTCTTCTACAACTGGCAATTGACAGATGACTCAGAGGTCCAAGCTGACTAGGCCATCGGGTGTGCGACCTTAGGATACAGCTTCAGTTATGTAGGGAACACGAAATTGACCAAGCTATATGAGGATCAGGAAGTACTATGCATGTGGTGGGTAGGGTCACATGGCTTGGGACTACACGAGCTGCCATGAGGACGAGAAGTAGACAGTAGAGGGACCTCCCAGGCAGAGGAAGAGGTTTGACCATGGTGGTCCATCAGGATCAGGTGGACGAGGCAAAGGAGCTGGCCGAGCAGTGGGTGGTGGATGACATTAATAGGCTCTACCACCACCACCAACAGGAGGTCCACCCTGACCATAGGGAGCTGGCGGAAATAGGCAGGCTCAGCTCGAGGCAGTCAAGGCCTATAACCACAGCGCACCTGAGATGATTCGAGGTACTTTCTGTGTCTACTCCACCCTTTCTATAGTACTTATAGACATAGTTGCAATTAATTATTTTATTACTACTTCCCTTTTCAGATTGTGGAGATTCTAGCAGAGCCATTTTCTCGATCTTACAGTTTGGAGACTCTTACGGGAGCAGACTAAACAATTACGCACTGGTTCCGGCTGTCTGAGCTTATTTTAGGAGGCTTGAGCTTCGGTTGGGATCTTCTTTTAGTGGTGTTGTGGCCTTATTACATAATCTTGGGTACAGACTGGTTGTCTACAGACCCTGCTCAGATTGGCTATGTTAGGTGAAAAGTTTGGTGTGTTCATAAGGATGGGACCAGGTTCACCTTCACCGGGGAGAAGGGAGACTTTGTAGTGCAGGATGGACTTTTACAGAGGAGAGGGCAGCCAATCACACATATGTTGGATTGTCTCATCCTCAGAGCGGTTGATGTGCGGAGTCCGAGTTTTCCTGTTATGGTGGTTCAGTATATGGACGTTTTTCCAGAAGACGTTCCAGGACTACCTCCTCGCAGAGAGGTAGACTTCTACATAGACCTGTACCCTAGGACAACACTGATATCTAATCCAACATATCGGATGGCTCCCGCTGAGATTTGGGAACTGTGAGTATAACTGGAGGACTTTCGGGGAAAGGTTCCTTGATCGATTTGGCATAGTTCTCATCGACGATATACTGATTTACTCGACTACTGAGGAAGAGCATGCCTAACACTTGTGGGTTGTACTGGATACACTCGGAGAGCAAAAGATTTATGGTAATCTCTAAAAGTGTCAATTATGGATTCTAGAGGTTTACTTGATTTGACACATCATCTCGGAGGCTGGAGTTGTAGTGGATCTAGCGAAGATCGATGCAGTACTTTCTTAGGAGACACCCAGGAGCGTGACAAAGGTGTAGAGTTTTCTAGGTATGGCTGGGTATTATCAGATATTTCTGCCATAAATCTCTTGATTTTCTTCACTTCTTTCATCTTTGATGAAGAAGGTGAAACCCTTTGTGTGGTCTGATAGATTCCATCAGAACTTTCAGGATCTGAGACAGAGATTGACCAGTGCACATATCTTGAGGATACCGTAGTAGAGCATTGGGTATATAGTTTACAGCAATGCATCAGGGACCAGACTCGGGTGTTTCCTGATGCAAGAGCGAGTGGTGATTACGAAAGGTTAACAATAGTTGAGGCAGCATGAGCAGAACTAGGTTACCCATGACCTGGCGTTAGCAGTAGTGGTATTCGCCTTGAAGATGTGGCGACACTATCTGAGGGGAGAGTTCTTTACAGTCTAATCTAACCACCAGAGTCTCGGGTATATCTTCTCCCATAATGACTTGAACCTGAGATAGTGGAGATGGCTTGAGTTCCTCTAGGACTATGACTTTGAGATAGTATATACTCATGGGAAGGGGAATGTTGTAGCAGATTCTCTTAGCAGAAGATCAGGCATTCAGCTGCTAGGAGAGGCGACGGAGCAGCTGGCCGCATTGCAGATATCATTTATGGATAGAGATAGAGTAGCTTTTCTATAGTCTCTCACATTCACTCTTCCACTCCTTTAGAGAGTCATAGAGGCAAAGCGTGGGGACATTGACTATGAGACACAACGTGCACAAATATCAGCAGGATAGGAACCCGATGGATTTTCTGAAGGAGGGGAGCATGTCATCCTCTTTAGGGGACATACCATGGTACTAGTTGCACTATAGGAGGAGGTGATGAGGGAGTTCCACACTTCCCCTCTAGTGGTATAATCATTAGTGGTGAAGATGTATCAAAACCTCAGATGACAGCACTAGTATCCAGGTATGAATAAGGTTATAGCTGAGTTTGTATCACGATACCTCACTTGTTAGCATGTAAAGGCAGAGAACTAGGTACCAGCGGGCTTTGTACAGCCCTTAGAGGTCCCATAGTGGAAGTGGGACGGGATATCCATGGATTTCATGATGGGGATTCCACGTACATCCAGAGGATGCGACTCTATCTGGGTGATTGTAGACCATCTCACCATGTCGGCCCACTTCCTACCTATTAGAGATAAAGGATCAGTAGAGAGCTTGGTGTGCTTTTATATTCAGAAGATTGTAAGACTGCATGGTGTGCCATCCTCTATTGTTTCTGATCTACATGCTCGATACACTTACTGGCTATGGAAGGGGTTACAGGATTCTCTTGGGACACAACTAAGTCTGAGAACTGCCTTCCATCCTCAAACGGACGGCCAAATAGAGAGGATCATTCAGACTCTCAAGGACATGCTCTGTGCATGTTTCCTCGACTTTGGTCGCAGCTGGGAGGATCACTTACCCTTTGTAGAGTTTGCGTACAACAAAAGTTACCACTACACCATCTGGATGGCCCCTTACGAGGCATTTTACGGCCGACCTTGCAGATCACCTCTATGTTGGACTGACCTAGGGGAGTCAGTACATGTAGGACCAGAGATGCTTCAGGCTATGATGGAGAAGTTTCAGATCATCCAGGAACAAATGATGACTACAAAGATCATACACAAGTCATATGCTGATAGAAGACCGAGACCACTGCAGTTCGAGGATGGAGACCACGACTTCCTACGGGTCTCACCTCGACGAGGTCTATGGATATTTGGTCAGGGTGGCAAGTTTTTTCTGTGTTTCATCAGTCCTTTAGAGGTCCTCAGAAGAGTAGGTGAGGTGGCTTACCACCTAGTTCTTCCACCTCAGTTGCACCAAGTTCATGATGTCTTCCACGTATCTCAGCTGAGGAAATATGTGCACAACCCATCCCACATCAACAACCACGGGGAGATGGACATCGATGATAGGGCGACATTCATGGAGGTCCCAGTGGAGATCAAGGATCAACAGGATTAGGTCCTATGTGGATAGTCAATTTCTCTGGTGCGCATTCGCTGGCAGTACAGGAACCTCCAAGAGAGCACATGGGAGTGGGAGGCACAGATGTGTGCTCAGTACCCTCATTTTCTTCCTAAGTGTGTGTTGTATCTTTAAGGGGATGTAAAGCCCTGAGGTGTGGGTAACGTAAAACACTGAAATTTCAAGGAAAGTTTTTTCTTAAATACTTTGGAATTTTATGAATTCGCGGTTTCTGACGGCACCTGATTCCGAGGCCCGGTGTGCCCAGAATCAATTTCTGAATTTTTTTCTCGTACGTTCTGTAAACGTACGTGCATGTTTTCTATATTTTGAACCGTTTCTTGGAATTGAAATATTAGGGCACCGATGAACTCACAGCACTGGTATTCGCTTAAGGGAACATTTACCGTAGTTTCGTTTTCTCGGGAGGAGAATTTAATTTACAATGATTTATAATAAAATAAATAAAATTTTTGTACACAATTTTATTTATGTTTGGTGGTTATTTACTACAAGGGGAAGTTAAGGGTGGGGCCCACACCCACATAACCTCCCATGAGAGGATAATGTGAGGTGGGGCCTATACGAGCCCCTAACCCTTCACATCCACACTAACTCCCCTTAATTTAATTTGACAACTCCTCTCTTTTGAATTTTAAACTATCCACCTCCCTCTCATTATGTTTTCCAACACAATTAATTAATGACTTCATTAATTAATTTGTGGGTACACAATTCTTTTGAATTGTTTTTAATTGCATGTAAATTCTATTTTTATTAGGGGAAGCCTTTCTAAAATATTATCATGGAAAATATTTTGTGGTGAAGACTTTAGAGGAGAGCTTTATCCCTCACCAACGAAGAATGTGAGGAATGGTATTCTCTCGATGCCCGAGGCAAGAACGTGAGGCGATGCTCCTGAAGAACGCCTTCATCCTTTCTTCTTCCTCCACATCAAGGGAGAAGACACCGCTCACAAGGAACGTCATCTATGACAATGACCTCCATCATTGATGGGATGACACTATTCTCCATGAAACCATCTTCCGCGATGCCCGACTACCGCGACACTCTTCTTCTGTGGCTCGACGACGTGCTACATCAATTATTGAGGTAGGGATTTGTACAATTTCAAGTGAATATTTTGTACACTGTTCTTCATCGAATTTCTAATTTGACATCGACCAATTGATATCGCCTAACGCGAAGGGAGTGGGCCGAACGAACACGGCCCGATGACCCTCCGATGATTCTTGAATATTTTCGGTGATGGCAACGGTATCCGGTGGTGATCAAAGGTGTCGTCCGCGTGCCGACCGCATACGGAAGAACCACAGCCCACAACTACGGGCCGCTCGGCCAAAGAAGAACTGGTTGGCCGTAGCCGGCCAAGCTGGTGGAACCGCGGTGCCCCATGGCACCGCCCTGTGGAGGACTACGTCATGTGCTCCATGGGCCGCTTCAGCGAGTGAAACAGCCGGCTCGTCAGCTGGCCAGGTTGGAGGAGGTCGCGGAACCCGTAGGTGTCACGCTGGGGGAACACCGGCACACCCATGAAGGGCGCTCATGCCGGGAAGACCGGCCAGCTTCGGCCGACCGCACAGAAGGGTGGCACCGCCTATTCGAGAATTTTGCCACCCCCCCCCCCCCCCTTGCACTGGCTCAGCCGGATGGCCTAGCCACACCACAGCGGGTCGGGCCATGCCTGTCGGGCTATGTCGTGCCATGCCACACCAGGCCAGGTCAAACCTCTTGTCGGGTCGGACCCGCCGAACCGGGTCGATCTGACCCGACAGCCCACTGGGCTTGACGAGCTGGGCCCGTTTCACTTAAATGTGAATAACATCATGACCGTGCGTCTAATCGACGCACTGTCTACGGCATTGGGACCCTCTCAATGAAGCTGTCCTTTTGCAATACTCTAATCGTGTTTTTTACATCTTTGGAAAACATCCAGGTTTGAAATGAGCATATTTCCAACCAGGCCCTTAGAACAAAAATGCTAATAACTCTCAAACCAGGCGTCTGATTCACACATTGTCTGTCTTACTGGATTTCTTTTGATGAGATGGAATTTCAGGATACATCACCTCTGGACTTTAGGATAGTTGATGTAACAACCCCTTGGATCAAGGAGCGGACCCTCCTGGAATCGAGCGTGCTGTGTGCGGAAACCCTAGAGCTGGTTGTGATTGCATCGACTACAATACTAGAATCCTATGTGGGTTTGACAACGACGATGATGACGACTGTACTAGAATCCTTTATGGGATCTATAGTTTGACTTTTTTACTTGTATCTTGAGTGGGTCTAACATAGTAGCTAGTCTAGTATCCTATGTGGGTCCTATAGCTTACCTAGACTAGAATACTACGTGGGTCTGACAGCTTAGATGAATCAGTGACTAAATCTGATCATCTCTATCACTTTACGAAAGATGTATACCTGTGTGAGCGGAGTCTTGACATTCAATCATTATCATCGATATGATTGACTTCTTTCCTTTGTGTACTAGGTTGTGCTTGGGCTCAGGATTTGGAGCCGAACAATAATTCATAACTTAGATATATGTATGGGAATATACCTAAGTAGAGTTGGTTGATACTTAGTGATTGTGTCTTTCCGTTGTGGTTTATCTTTTGTTGATTCTGGGAGACCTTCAGGGGTCTCGGGGTCCCTACTGAGTATAGTATACTCACCCCTGCACGAGCTATGCTTGCACTACATTGTGTTGGATGTAGACGACGGACAACACTGATCTAGGTGCAGGCTTGTGGAGCTGGACGGTACCCGGAGGTGGACTACTTGGCAAGACGTACACGGAACAGATGGACGGACCCGAGGTGCTGAGGAGGTCATCTATACCCACCCTTCTTGTGGGATTCCCGGAGGCCGACTCAGTGGTTAATGTTTTACTTTACTGTAGTTGAACTAGCTTTTCAGTTGTACTGTACTCACTGTAGGGCTTGTATTTCCAGCCACTTCCCTTTCAACACTTACTTTTGTAATCATTATTATTTCGTGTTTTCTTCTGTTGTTTACTCTGTTGTGTTTTTTACTTTTATAAAAGCAATGCCTTCCCTTTTTATCGGGATCTAAGCCTTTGGTGCAGTCGCCAGCCCCTGGCCTATGGAAGCCGGGCTTGGCATATTCACGACAAGGGCCCCGAGAACGGGTCATGACATTAATGGGAAAGTACTTTTTTTATACTATATCATATCCACAATATCTAATTTCAATATTTTTATTATTTTTAAATATTTTAATAAAATAACATTTTTATAAATTATCATTATATTCTATTTTTACATTATTCCTTCAATTTGACTGAAAATTTATAAAGACATATGATTTATTTAAATATAGTCATTTAATGAAATAACAATTCCTTATATAAAACTATAAAATTAATATAACACTATACATTATTGAAATTATATCACTTTAATTATATAAAATATCATTTATTGTATTTTTACAATAATTGAATAAATATTTTTTAAGGTAATTGTACAATACCTAAAATTTTGAAATTAATCACCATAGTGAATATAATTTAATTATTCAAAAATTTAACATTATGATTTTTCATTATCTATTTTGTGTGCCTATGTGAAAAAATAATGAATATTTAATACTAATACAGTAATAATTTTTACATTCCCTTTAATTAAATAATTTATAAGACATTTTCAAGAAAAAGTAGATATTAAACAACTAAATTGTTAACTTATAGTGATTAGGGTATAATTATTTTTATTCAAGAAAACTATGCACATTTTGTATATATTTTAACCCTTTTATTTGGGTGTAACCCCTTCATTAACCCTTTTCATACTAAATTTGACAACAATATTTTTTACTCATTGATGGTCAATATATTTACTATAAATGGAAACACAAACCATATATAAATCATGTTTGATATTATAAACCATACTATAGTAAATTGGATGAATAAATTTTTTTAAGAATTTTATATCATTTTAAAAATATTATTTAATTAAAATATAATTAAACTAATTATTATGAACTATTCCTTTAACTATAATAACATTAAAAAGATATATAATTTTTAAAACAAATATTTTAATACATAACTATGATGGTATATTAGAATAGATAGTACATGTATGACATTAATTATCTAAATTTATAATTCTTCTAATATTTTTAATATCATTTTTTTTATTTTTCCATTAATAGAATATTTACTCCTTAAGGTTTTCATGACCCTCTAAAGAAATTACATCTTTATAAAAATTTAAAATTAAATTACCATGATGAAGATAAATCATATATATTACATATAAATATTTAAAACCTAACATATCCTTTATTTTCCAAATTTTCCAAATATTATAGTTATTAAAAAAAGTATGTGATATTTTTTACTTTTATTTACATAAAATATTATAAAGTTAATAATCTCATCCAAATGGATACAAAAAGAAAATATAACAGAATATTAGATTATTATGGAAAAAACATACTCCAAAAATAAAATTTAGGAAAGTGATGTGGTCATTTCATAGTCTTTATCACACTATTTTTAACACATAAATTCTTGATTTATCTATTTCCTTGGTAATAAATTTTATTAATATTAATATTAATGTTAATGTAACATAAAAAGGAAATTTTTTCCAAAGTTATAAAATGAAATTAAAAATATTGATTTTTTTAAAAAAAATGAAAAATATATAAGGTGTAGAATTTAATTTAAAATTAAACCAAAAAAATGCGACCAAAAACAGTTTTTCATAAAAATTCCCTTTTAAAATATAAAATTATTTTATACTAAATTAGAGTATAAAATGAATTTATAAAACCAAAATTGGATTATTTTAAATAAAACTTAACTAATAAAATTTTAAAAATAATCATAAATATACTTTTAATTTGTAAATACAAAAACAAAAATAAGAGTTTCAATAAAAATCAAAAAAAATTACCCTTCATAGAAAAATTAATATCCTCAGAAAAATCTTAAAATTTCACAATAGAATAATTTTTATATAATAATTCAAAAAATATTTATTTCGTAAAATAAAATTTCTCAAAATTAAATTAATTAATTATACCATTTTCATTGATAATTCAATAAAAATAGTTTTTGAAGAATAAAATATCTTTACTAATAATGGGGTGCATATATCTTCGGAAAAAATCTATAAATTTTTATTTATTATAACCATTGTTAATATATTTCAAAATGTTGTTTATAATATTTATTCCCACAAATTTAATTGGTTAGTTATAATGGTTATAATAATATATCTTAGTTCATTTAGGATCAGTGTCGTGTGTGACACAAGCTATCAAAGAAATCAAATTTTACTAAAAAAATATTTTATTAAATATCTTGGTGTTATAATCTACCATAATTTAATAAATTGTATCTTTGTAATTTGGACTTGTCCTCAATAATCAAAGGATTTCCATTTGAAAATTCATTTCTAGAAACTAATATCACACAATGTGTTAATAAATCTTCCTCTTGATAATAGAGAATATGAAATATGGTGGTAATGTAGAATCTCAAAATATATGGTTTTTTAATAGGATAACATTATTATAATTTTAAAATATGCATATAAAAGATAAAAATTGATTGATAGAAAGTGATAGATATCATGGTCAAGAGAATGTTAATGACCACTAAAAAATAAATTAGAGAGGTGTTAAAAAGAATTTAATTCATCCTAATTGAAGGTTATTGGAAAATATTTTTGTTCATATGATCATTTTCATAGAGTTATGTAATTATTCTAACATAAAGAATAAAATCATAAAGAAATATTCATAAATTATAAGTCTAATTTTATCATTTAATCATTTCCCAGCATAATATATTCTTTTTATCAAAATGATGAGTACTCAAAAATATTATTTCAAGTTCTAAAAAACTAAAATCAACATTTACAAATAAAATAATTACATAAAAGAATAAAATGGTGTTCCATGTATATTTAGAAATTAATTCAATCCAAAATTTCTATTATATGGTATGCTTATTTACAAAATTAATAAACATTCAAAAAAAGAAACTCTATAATATTAAAAATTAAACAGTAATAATCAATTTCCAAATATAATCATTCCAAAAATGAAAATACTCAAAATTATTTAATATACTCTTTCCTAAGTTTGATAAAAAAATAGAATTATTTGATCACATATTCTTTTAAAATTAATTTAATATTTATCTCCAATCATCATAAGTCACTCTTAATTTCATATACCTAAAATTTATATACCCTAATTACAAAGTTTCTAAGGTATAATTAACATTTCCATAAATAAATTACCATATATCTCAAGTGACTATAATAATATCGATATTAATGAAAAATTAACATTAAATGTTATCTTATACCTTTCATATTACATCCCAAAAAGTGTACAACATTATTATAAGATAATACTTCACATTAAACCTAAAGGGAATATATACCTAAATTGAAGAAAACGTTTCCAAAAAAAAATAGTCCCATAAAATTTCATAACATAAAACCTCATTATGGGGTCAATGACTTTGATCATGTTATCAACCTAAAACTTATAAATCCATGATGTTATCCATAACTCAATGTTTAACCGCACATGAAAACATATATGCTTCCAAAAATTGGCATAATCCTTATTTCTAAACCAAGTTCACAGTCTAATAAATATATTCAATAAATTATAAAATTCAATATAAATAATCAAAGATATATTTCCTAAATCACATTTTCATCATATTACTAATGTGTTTAGTGGTGGCTAGTATTATCCCATTTACTTCATTAATATCATCCATCACTTTATCCCAATTAAAAATATCACATTACCAATAAATCACTTTTTTTCTATTGGTACCTTTCAACACATGTTGTTAATCCCCTAAATAAAACTTATATATTCCAGTCTTTAGATGATTTTATGATTATTATAACCAAAATATAATTAATTTAAGACTTATACAAAATAATTTTTGATTTTAAATACATAAACACTTCATTCATTCCACTTCCATCTTAAACCATAAACATGGATTCATCATTTGATTAACTAATAATTCCTTCAAATGATATATATGATTATTTCTCAAGATTCATCACCTTCAATTAAATTATACTTACTTTTAAAATAAGAAATATCATTAATACAACCCATTCCTTTCATATTTCATTAATATTATCTTCTAAATTATTAGTTATACTATTACTCATACATCCTTATAGTATATATTCTTGATATTTCCCCCTAGGACATTGATTTTCATAATTACTGTGCATTAAAAATTTTAAACATTAAACAATTTAATATACCTTTGGGAGACCATTATTCTCAAAAATTAGATTAATAAAACTTTTCAGTTTTCCCATCAATTATTTTTATTGTGTTATTCTTTTGCACACTAAAAGCATCCATTAATTACTCTATAAAATTCACTTGAGTGCTTATTTTAAAATTTAATACCTATTGGATCCTAAATATTCTTTCCTCAAAGATCTTTATGTTACTCCATCTTTCTATTATTATGTGTTTCAAGAAAATTGAAAATATTCATATTGTTAGTATTATAAATAGAGATTAGTCTATGAATAATCAAAAAGTTTTACATTAAATCTCTCGTTTCATTTTATTAATCATGTGTTAAATCATTTCATTGATTCTCAACTTTAACAAGGATCAACTTTGTTTCTTCCATTTTCAAAAATAGAAAATAATAGTGTGAACAATTCTAATCACAGTGGGAAGCCAAATAATTTTGAAATATCTTTTATACGATGTCTAAATAATGACACATTTTTCTATGAAACATTAGTTTTAAATTATTTTATTCTTGAAAATTACCAAATATTCAAATTTTATCATATATATTAATTTATCCCCAATATTCTCACTAATGTTTTCATATACAATTTTCAAAAGGATAAATAAACATTTTTTTGATACCAAATATAACAAACCATATTTTTTATACATAGAAAGCACATATCAATATAATAATATTAATTACATAATATAAGGATCTACAATAGAATTGTATATATCTTGTTACTTTAGTAACATTCAAACATAAACAACCTGTTTATAAAAGAGCTAAATTTGCTCCCACATAGTACTTCATAACAAAAACCCTTCTTAGAAATATCTATATGAATAATTTAATCATAACCTAGGGAGATAAAAAATAGTGAGTGTAGCTACTCATGAAGGTTAAATGGGGGTGATATCAATGATCATGAAATAATTAAATTTACATAAGGGTATGAGAACATGATATTAATATATAAAATCCATAACTGGCACACCATCAATTGTAATATTATGTCATGACATAAATATTTGTAGTTCATTTGACAAATATCATATTGAAATCCAATAAAATGATCCATGATAACATAATATAGGGATAAGATAAAAAAAATTGTGATATTCACATAAGAATACAAAATCCTTTCCAATATAGTGAAATATCATTCCCAATATTATCATAGTATAGTGGGTTCACTCCCCAAATGTTCATTGAAGTCAACGCTCACTCCAAAGACTGTTATAGTGGATGAAGTTCCATACTAAAATGGGTTCCCTTCCCATTATATTCTTATGTATACCATTATATATCATATTTTCCCAATACATTGGGAGAGATATTGGTCCCACTGACCACATAATTAAAATCATACTTATTTTTTCCATAATATCATAAATAATTCACCATATCAAAACCCATTTATGAAAATGGGTTTCAATAACATTTCGTCATTTCATCATAGCATAACCAATAGAAAAGGAAAGGGTTTCATAAAAAGCATTCCATTATAAATATGAAGAAACAATAAAACCAATAAGTTTATTATCCTTGTATTATAAACCTAGTGAATAATAATAAACATATATCAATGATAAAATGAATTATCCTAAAAAAAATCTTTAAAAAAATTCCATAGGATTTTTTTTCCATTTTTAAATAAATTTATCAAAAAACTGAAAAAATACAATGGAAAACATTTTAATTATAATTAAATTTTTAAAACTATAAATTAATCATCAAATAATTTACCATTTATGATAGTAGAACCCTATTTTTATGCCATATAATTAAAAAATCATTACTATGGAATTTTTTCATAAAAGTGAAAAAGTACATCATTCAAAAAAAAGTATCAAAGATTGTTTTTTGACAATTTATTAAACTTCAAACATGGTTAAAAATACCCTTACACAATCATATTATAATAGTGAAAATATATGTTAAATTGTATTTATAAAACATGAATATGAAAGAAAAAAAATCAACCTAAGATATAAATAAAGTCAATTTTCTATAAAACATATTTTAGATATCTAGAGTATATAAGCTGATTAAAATAGAAGGAAAACATTTACTTTCAATAAATTACCATATTAGAAGAAACATAAGGGGTATATTTAGAGATATATCATAACATTTCATCCTTGAAACTTAATCATAAATAATCCTGATAAACAATGAGATTTTAACATAAACATTTTACCACTTTCATATCTTTTTAATCATAATTACCATGGAATGAAGAATAGTACATGCATATTTTTATCCCATAATATAGATAGAATAATTATAAAATAAATTCAAGGGATGTATATACACCATACATAAGAAATTAGTGGTGAATATTGCTTGTGTCCCACTAAAATAAAAGTGAGATGAATACCCTTACTATATGTGTGAATTCCTTCATATGAATAAGATAATCGTGTGTATTAAATTCATATTATATATATATATATTAGGAACTATATACCACTTATTATTTACTTAAAAACTTTTATAACTAGTTTTTAAAAAATATATTATTAAAATCATTATTCTGGGTGATATGTGCTTCTTTTTTCATGTACATTTTTTCGGTAGTTTTAGACATTCTACATTGATTAGGGTTAAAAAATCTCAAAATTATTATTAATTATTTAAATATATTATTTATTTTAATTAAATTAATGTTCATATTCATTCAGAAAATTATTTTTTTAAATTAATTATATTATTCATGAAGACGATAAGACGTACATATGCCTAAATGGAGTTTTTATTTTATTTGATGGATGAAAAAAAGAACGCAAAATATTAAATAAATATTAAAAAATAATTATTATATCTTATATTAAAATTATATTAAATAGAAAAATTCTCATTACCATCCATGTAATTTTGAAATGAAAAATTTACATCACTTCATGTAGGTGGTAGTCCACAAATACGCATGAACAACGTTATCATATTCAAATATTTTGTATGGTATAATGGTATATATGATATTATAATTATAGAGTAATAATTATGCCATAATTTTTATATATAAAAATTAAACCCATCATAGTATCAATACATAAAATAGGGTGATAAGAAATTAAATATATAACTATTTGGATACGGTAAGTCGTATGTACGTGCAACCGATACTTTTAAATCCAAACTAATGGGAAAGAGTTTATTTAATGGTGTTTTAATAATAAAAAATTACATTTTACTATATTTATAATAATGAATTTATTATTTTAGAAAGAATATAATAGTTTTTTAAGATGTAAAATAATTATTTAGAAGAATGTCACTGGTTAAGTCGATTACCACTTCTTTGAAAAAATTCTTTTAAATCTCAACTTAAGGTCTCTATAGTCAGTCTTTTGGGAAGCCTAAAGCCTATAGAATATGTATAAGTAAGTTTAAAAGACAAATTTTTATATTTTTTTCAAGCTATATGGTTTAATGTGGTGTAAATGACTTAGGGAGGAGATTCCCTTTTATAATTGAGGTTAGGGGAACTTTTAAATAACTCAATATATTAAATAATAATAAATTCATCATGAAAAAGAATCCTCATGATGTACATGGATTAAAATGAATGGTAGGATTTCATTATGATAACATCATCTAATAGAATTTATAATTGTTTTTGTGTCACTTTAAACATCATCATTTTTATTAACCCTTAGTTAACAAATTCTAATTTCAACAATGGAAAAAATGTTTTCATTTTTTAAGGGTTATATTTTTTACTTTTAAGGTGAAAATTGATCCATAAATGGGAAATTAATAATATTTATACGAAATCATATCCATGTTTTCTTATTTAATTCTTTTTATTATTTTTTAAATAATCTTATACAATATTAATTTTAATAAATATCATTATAATCAATTTTGACAATATTCATTTAATTTTATTGAATATACATGAAAAAAAGTTTTATTTTGAGTATATTATTTTAGGAAAAAAATTATAGGTATAATTATCCTATAAATTTCACGAAATAATACAAAGTTATCAAATTGTATCACTTTTAATATATTTAAAATAATTTATTTTATTTTTCAATTAATTTAATAAATATTACTTGGGTATTTCATATGCATAATTCAATAACACCTAAAATTAATAAATAAATTATCCTAAGGAATATAATCTCATTATACACAAAATTAATATTATTTTTCATTAATAAATTATTTTTTCAAAATAAAAAATCATAAAGAATATTTATGACTATGAGAGTGGTAGTTTGTAACATTTCACGATTTAAAATATATATATGACATTTTCATGGAAAATTCTACATTGAAAAACTCAAATAAGTGATTAAGGTTATGATGGTAAAATTTAATTCAACTGAAAAAATTTATATATATTTTTACTATGTTTTTACCATTATCTATTGGATTTAACCCCTCGCTAACCATTTTCAAACATACTATGAAATCAATATTTTTTCCCATCGAGGGTCAATATAGATACTATAAATAGAAAAAAAAATACCAACAAATTGAACATGGTTTATATTATTAACTATATCCAAGTATTATGGAAGATTATAAAATTTTTATAAATTTTATATCATTTAATAAAATATTATTTATTTTTAAATATATTAATGTCAATTGTTAGAACTATTCATTACGATGAATTAAATAACCAAAAACCAGTAAACTTTTAACCAAATATTTGAATAAGTCCCTAACACATTATTTTATACTAAAATATAATTGGATTGAGTTAATTATCTAAAATTAAAAGACATTTAATATTTTTAATATCAGGTATTTTATTTTTCCCTTAATTAAATAGTTTCTCGATATTATTTGTATACACATTTAAGGAAATTATTTTTTAATAAAGATTAATGTTAAGTTACCATGATTAAGGTAAATCATTAATATTTCAAATTACTATTTATAAACTAATATATCCACTTTTTTTTACCAATCTTAAATATATTATAGTAATTAAAAACAATTATGGGACATTTTTGACTTTTCATTGCATTGTATATTATTATGGTAAAAATCACATCCAAATAAAAAACAACATATATTCGAATAATGCGTGTGTATGGATAAAATGGACTCCTCTAATAAAATAAATTCATGTGTTAGGGTGATTTTATAGACCTTTTCAAATAATTTCTAACCCTTAATTACATGATTTACCCTTTACCAGGGTAACAAAAAAAATATGGTTACTATTCATATTGACCATAAATAAAATAGAACTATTTACAAAATTTAAACCATATGTTTCCAAATATATAATATATTTTTATAAATAAAAAATATAGAAGTGGAATAATTTAATTTAAAATTTAAATGGTAAAAATCGATGAAAAAATGGTTTTTCTATAAAAATGAACTTTTTGTATATAAAATTATTTTAAACTAAAATAAAGTATAAATTTATTTAAAAAATAATAATATAAATTTTTATATAAAAAGTAAGTAATTGAAATTAAAAAAAATAATACTAAAAATTTACTTTGAAAATAATTAAAAGAAAATACAATTTTCAATATAAGTGAGTATTTTTACTATTCATTGAAAAACAATAATTTCAAAAAAATATCAAAATTTAACCACAGTATAATTTTAATATTTTTATTTCTATAATGTTTTTTATTTGAAAAAATACTTTTTTTAAAGTTTTGTTAATTAATTAAATCATTTTTTCAATATATTTTTATTTATTAGAAAATTCGTATATATAATTCAAAAAATAGATAATATTATTAATTTTTGATAATTTAACAACCATGTAATAAGACTCAAAAATAATACATCACGGATTTCTCATGATTAGTGTAGAATTTAATTAAATATATCAAATTAATTAAATTTAATTTAAAAATCTTTCACCAAATATTAAGGTGTTACAAATTTTTTTCAAGTAAGTACACTTTTTTTTGTTTCTATAATTGTTATATTTTTTAAATTACACTCATTCGTTCTTCTATATTTCCATATTTTTTCAACAATGTTCTCAACCATCTTCTTCTACTATTTATTTCATTTAAAAATAAAAAAACACTGATAAATAATTCTACAAATTGATGTCATGTGATACTATCTAATAATATGTTGAAAATTCTTGAAGGGACAATCTTCTTAAAAGGATAAGATATATCCCATCAATGAAGTGATAAATTTTGTAATCTTTTTTATGTGTATAGTCCTAAAAGGTTTGGACAATCTTGTAATACTAGTGTCAAACACAACATCTTTTCCCTCTTTGGTATTAAAATATGAAAGTTTATTTCTATATAATCTTATTATAAATTAGTAATATAATTTGTGGTCAATATCAACTTTAATAAAAATTCATTCATTATACTCTATCTCTTCCTCCATCATAGTGTTTTTAATTAGTTATTTCCATTGATAAGTATCTCTACATATATAATATTCTCTCACGATAGCCTTCTATCTTTAACTAACTCCCAATTCTAGGAATATCTTTTTTATAGGATTCCCCTATGTTCTATCTAATAATATATTATTATATCCATTAAAGGATGAAGGTTGTTTCTATATAAATTTTTTCAACATTTTTATAATATATTGTAGAGAAATATTCATTCCCTATAGGAAATGTAATTGGTCATAACATGAGTCAAATTCTTAATTATTATTAATATAATTTCATTTGTAACTCAAATATCATTAAATTACACTAGACTAAAATCCATACTTTGATTATGGTTGGTGATATGGTTTTTAATCCTTCTATTAAGAACCATTTCAATATAATTTTATTCTTTATGTATATCTAAACACTATGAATATTGAATTAGTTTGTACATTTCCATTAAAGGTAATGGTTTTAATATAATAATTTCTATAAAATCATAATGGTTTATCATAATATTAATGATATCTACATAGATTCTTTTAAACCTTATTCTCAACATTTCCACTAAACTTGTATTTGATACCAACTATAACAACCAAAATATAGTAACCTAAATATAATGGCTGTTTTATTACATTGGTATAAAATAAAATATATCATATTACATATGATCAAATGCTTTTATATTATGTGGATATTAGTTAAATACATTATCATCATATAACATTTTAAAACATAAAATACAATATAAAAAATTTAGTGAATTTTTTTAAACCTCCTAGAATATCCATGGATCATTTATTTAAAACATTATATAATTCTAGGGGAAAATTCAATCAAAATAGTGGGGTGAGAACTTCTACTCCATAAGGGGTAGCATATAGTGGAAGCGATCATAGAATAAATGAGGTATAAAAAATAAAGGAGTAATAAATAATTATAAAATAATTCCACATAAATGATAACATAATCGGGTAATATATCCTTAGAAAATATAATAATGGGAATATACAAACACTTGGTTATTAATAAATGATTTCACAGTGGTGGAATATATAATATCTGTCAAAATGAAAATATCCTCATGGACTTGTTCTTATACATCAAAAAATAATGGGTAAGATTTGCATAAAATACCATAACTAGTTTGAAACATGAGATGGACTGATTCTTCAAATGGATATATAAATATGAGCCTAAACTATCATATAATAAGTCCAATACATCAATTGAATGAAATTTTTGGGCTAATAATTCACATCATAATCATTCAAAATGAACCATTCATATACACAAGTACTAATAATCATATTTTCCAACATATATGTAACAAGTATATGTATTGTGAATGTTTCTCCATTAAATTCAATTACATTGATATCTAGCTGAATATATATCAATATAGTAAGAATTATATGATATTTCAAAGTAATTGGAATGTATCCTTTATAATATAGAAATTTAGTTGGATAGTTACATAATATATGGGGTTTCATTGATATCAATGAATGAAACAGTGGAAGACCAATGAAATGATAGAACGATACACTCGTGGGAGATATTTCTATAAATATAATAGATAATGAGGGTGTTATTATAAGAGGAAATAGGAAATTCTTATTCATAGTATAGGAAAATATTTATAGTAATCAAATATAATTTCAATATAAATAGAAATATAAAGGAATTCAAATGACTTTCAAAAGATAAAAGAAGAAAATTGTACAAAAAAACAAATCTTGGTATATACCTTCTAAATTATTGAGATTAATCTCAATAGATCTTTTGATTATGGCCTCTAAAAATAGAAATGTTTTTGGTAAACAAAACCAATTATGCCTATTGAGAAAAACCATTAAGACTGGCTTTAAGAGAAGAATGTACATAGATTTTGGAACTTTTATCAACCAAAGTCTATTTATAAAGAATCAAAAGAAGGAAATTGAATGAAAAAATAGGCTAAATACTTTCAGAGTGGATAGGAATGGAAGAATGTGTATGTATTTTTATAAAATCTGAGGAAATTTTTCATTATTTTTATAATAGAGGCCCTAGATTGAGGATGTAGAAAATTTAAAAACCATTGGGATTCGAATAGTTTTAAACCATAATATTTAATATTTTGGGCATTATTTTTTATTTTTGAATGTTTACATATCAAAATATATTAAAATATTTTATTTTGGACATAGAAAATATATTTAATAATGAATATTTTTTAAAAAAAATAATATATTATATATTAAGATTTGAAAAAATTTGTTATTTGTTTGATAAGTTAATTTTATTATTTTAAATATGTTATTTTAACAAAGAATAATATTTTTCTGGAAACATATTATTTAATATTTATTACATAATTTTTATTCCATTATTTTTTCTTAATAAGTATTGTTTATTCATAAAATATTTCATCATTTGCCCAAAAAAATTGTCATGGAAAATAAACAATACCTTTCTATAATCTTGTTGTGTTGATTCTAAATTTTATATCATTTTTTAAAATGATTTATTTGTATATAAATACTTTAATATTCAATTAAACCCCTCTATTTATTTTAAAGTAATATATTAGGTTAGAACTATATTAATACTCATATTTAATAAATATAAAATTGAGTTTATGGAAAATGTCAATAATTATATTACTATACATTCATCTATTTACATTTTAAATAGTTTGTAATTAATTTATCACTAAAAATTCTTTTTTTTGTTATACACTTATGTGTATAAGTGTTACATGACTATAACAATAGTTATGTTTGGAAGTTACTATTCTAATGGTGTGATTCCCAACTATCTTATTCAAACGGTCACACTACCACAAAACAGGGCAAGGGAAGCACTGCCCTTTATTAGTGCTAAACAGAAAGCACTGATAAAGGGGTATGCCTTTATCAGCGCTAGCTAAAAGCACTGATAAATGTTACATTTTTCAGCGCTAAAATAAGCACTGATAAAGGTGTACCCTTTATCAGCGCTTTTTTAGCGCTGATAAAAGGTAACATTTATCAGCGATTTTTTTAGCCTGATAAAGGTATCTCTTTATCAGCGCTAAAAAACACTGATAAATGAGTGTTTTATCAGTGCATTTATTTTAGCGCTGATAAAACAGACCTTTATCAGTGCTTTTAACAAGCGTTGATAAAGGTTCCATTGGTCTTTATTTAATAACCCTAACAGGCCATCCTCGCTCACATGCGGTCAAACTTTCTTAGAAGTTGAACCAGGACCCTCGTCTATCGTGACATCATCCTCCTCCTCCTCATCGCCCTCCTCCTAATCCTCCTCATCCTCGTCCTCCTCCTCCTCCAGCGCCACCTCCTCCTCTACCCCTACTGCAACGACCGACGCTGCCTCTGCTACCGCCGCCACTACCTATGCCACCGATGTCGCGACCGATGCTTCCTCAGTCGCCGCCACTGCCTCCGCCTCCGGTGCTGCCTCTGCCACCGCCGCTACCATTATTGATATTCATTTTTTGGTAAATTGTTTTTTGTACCACTTGAATTGAATGTGTGCTTTTTTTTATTATGTAATTGGTTATGAAACACTTGGTGAAACCCACAAGGATTTTTTAGTTCCAACTTAGGTATATAGGAACCAGTGTATCAGAGCTACTTTGTGATGAATTTGTAATAGAGGTTTAGGTTCATCATCTTACATTAAAGTCAGTAGACAATTTTGGATAACTTATGGGGGCATATAGGGTAATTTTAACAACTATTTATCCAGTTTTCATTATATTTATCTTTCATTGAATAGGGTGGTTTTGGAAAGGAAACTATAGAAATAATATGATATAAATTTATAAATTTCCAATATTTTTTACTTTTATAGATTAATAATCCAAATCTATTTTTGTTATGTATTGTGATTTATTTTAGCATTTCTCTATTTTGAGTTGTAAATCTGAGTAATATTTTGATGTCACCATTGATTTTTCTAATGTAGTTTGGCGTCATTCCTCTAAGAAGATCCATGAATATGCTCTATGAATAATATTTTGACATCACACAATCATATAATAATCATAAGGACCATCATCTTATTGAGATTATAGTTTGTGTTTTCGAAACATATGTATAAGAAACTTCATGCCTTCACAATGAGTCACCAATTTTGGAACATTGAAGCGTTTAATCTTGGAATATTTCCTATGAGTTACTCTTCCAGAAGACATTACTTACACGATTATAATGATCCTTAAATTAATGGGTATTTTTGTAGAATGTTGATGATTTTGTATGAGAACTTGTAGATTCATGGTTTTCTAAAGGTGAAATTTTCCCCCTTTATGTTAGAAGGCCCTAACAGTAGATGGTGGGATTCAGTTGTTTTGAAAACGTAGCATATGGGATTTGAGTGGTAGGATCATATATTTATTTTCAAAATAAAAAAACCCTTCAACAATTTTTAGTGATGGAAAAGGATATGTATATTTGGAAAGTCGAACAGACTAATATGACAATTATGATGTATGTCAACAATTTTTCTAAGCTTTTTTAGTTTTCACCTATGATTAGGTCCAATGAGAATATAAATATTTTGCGGTTTAATATGTGTATTCGATATTATTTTTTCTTAGGTTTTATTAGTGAATCTATCTTTTTATGATGATGTGATGAATAGGATATTGATAGTTGAGCTTGACCGAACTAGTATGTCAGGGTTGATGGGAGTTTATTTTTATCCCATTGGTTGTTTTTTGAGTTCCATTAGTGTTAATGTAATGTTTTATGTAACGCCCCGACCCCAGTTACCCAGAGTCGGTGCATTATTACATAACATTGGCATGATCACAAGAAAGATCAAATCTCGAAAGACCGATTGGTTTAGTAGCCTTGGAAACACTAGATATATTCATAAGTTTTACATTACATCATAAAATGAAAATCTACTACAACAACATAATGTTTCCACAGTCCACACTATAATCCCCTCATAATATCCCTGCAGGTCATTCATAACTTACATCTTCACATCCTGGGAAAAATAAAACATAGAAAAGGGGTGAGCTCAAATGCCCAGTATGGATAACAATATAGCGGAACATTCAAAAATAAGCATAAACATTTAAGGAAATGAATTACTAAAACAAAAGCCTTTTAAACTTGAACTTCAACATAGTATGGAAAAAGTAAAATGAAATAATGCCATTTACTTGTTCACATGGATATTCTACTAATCGAATAATCACATGCAATATCAATAACCACTTTCATAATGTTGGAATGCATAATGCCAGACTATCATAACCACATAGCCAAGGCCTCGTGCCAAGACTACAAATAAGATTTTGCCAAGGCCTTGTGCCAAGACACTAGTTTGTCTTATAAGACCTACCGATGCATCGAGGAGCTATAGCGGGCTCCACCCGTCACATATTAAGTCCAATGCATTCCCATATGAAAAGGTTTAAACATAACATAAACATTCGTATTAAAACTAGCATACGAAATGTCAATAATTTCACCATAAACTATGAATGGTATAAAAATAGCACATCCACATTCAAACATATCACAAAACCTTCAATACAATATATATGTTTTGTATCATAATAAATCAACTTCAAATAAGCGTAAAATCCGTCAAAGGATGTTGACATAGATGAAATCAAAACACTTTTTGGAGAAATATCTCTTTCTATTTTTGAAATCATTTAAGAGCCATATAAAATAAAACATTTTCTTGAAAATATTCTTATAAGCTTGTAAGGGAAGCTTTGACGATTTTATAACGGCAGAAAATAACCGCACCCGCCGTATAAGTAAAAAAACATTCTTATCTTAATTCTGTCGAAAAGGTTAAATAGCACCTTGTTTGGAAAACGACGGAAAGATTCCCTTATAAACCTCTTATAAAAAGTCAAACAAGGGTATAAATGACTTTAACCCATATTCTTTTAAATATTAAAAATGTTTTGAAATACATTTTGAAGAAACATGGACGTGGATGATAACGAGGTCCCAGTAGATAATTATGTATAAACAACCTCGGATAATGAAGAGATTGAGAAATAAACCCTTACCTTGTACTTTTCCTTTGTTGGGGTAGGTTAACCTCCTGTATAATGGTGAAATAATTGTTATTAAATTATACAAGAATCATATACATTAATATGATATCATATATGATCTTTTAACATTGCTTTATTAATAATATCTTAGTATTATCGTCGTTTCGGGTGATAATCGATTCGTTCTTCTTAAATGTTTGGTTACGTAAGACATGTTTGTAATGGATAGATTATATCTTACTCATAATCAGAATGATATTAACATTATTTTTAACCCTAAAATGAGAATAAGACTTGAATGGATACGATGGAGAATGAATCTCATCGCGTTTGTGTAGACGGTAGTCCGTACGTACGCACGAACGCTACTTCCATTTAATTTTTATTTTAAAAGAATCGAATCCAAATGATACATAGGTATATTACTATTCCAGTATAATATAATATTTTATATATGTTACTTAAGTTCATTAACACCATCCTTTATATGTTCCATGTGTGGTATCAACGAGTCATATCATTTTAAGGGGGCGGTAGTCCGCACTTCCTCAAATGAAATTATCGTATGTATATACAACATGAAACGAATAATGATATGAAATAAAATGGAATTACAGAAGCTTATATATAAAATATATATCATTAATATCATATTTAATTACAGTGCCATCATAATGACCACCATGAGAGGCGGTAAGATGTATTTGAACAATCATCGTTTCGTGAGGCGTTAGTTTTCCATCCACAGAAACATTATGTTCATCATCCATTGGATGGAGTTGTGTGTATGTGTAGTTTGAATCTTTCTTATAACAACATCCTAGTATATTGTGGATACTGTTATTGTTACAAAAGAAAGGAAATAAAAAGATTTTGGGGGTTGGAGAAGCAAAATAAATGAAAATAATTTAAGAGAAATCGTTACCTTTAATTTAGGTAACTCACTTTGGTTGGAACCAAAGGACTTCTTAAAATGCTTTCTGCCTAAGGGGAAGCTTCAAGTAGGAGTAGAGGGATGTGGGGAGCTTATTGGGGCAGGTTTTGGACGAGCCAAGTGGCTTGAGAGGTGTGAGGAATGAGTAGAAGTGGTCTCCTTTTATAAGGGAGAGGATGGGCTCTTTAGGAAAGAGTGAAAGTATTACTTTATAATATAATTATATTCGGTTTATAATGGTCCAAAAATCATTGAGGTCGAATATAAGATGACTCATTTTCTAAATAACATCAACCAATAAGAATTGGACAGGTTTTAGATAATATTTTAATCATTATAATCTTATTTATTTAAATGATTTATTAATGAGGTAAACATTGCATCATTATTGTGTCATTAATAATTTAACTTATTTGATGTCTAAAAATTATAAATAAAATATCATTATGTAGGAAATCGTTTTAGCTTTCTAATGAATATTTATAATAGAAAATCCAACATGTATAACCCTATGTAAAAATTGCTCTTCTAAAAGATGTAAGCTTATGCCATTTTTATTTTCATTTTAACTTTTTTAATATAATGTGTCCCTACCACATACAAGTGGCTCTAAGGGGTCCCCAAATCGACCCAAGGATGCCCATGGTCGGGTATGTTTCACCAATGAGGTTAGGACACGTTTTAGGGTAATTTTGTATTATTATAATATTATTTTTTAACCCTTATTTACCGGATTTACCCTTTAACCATGGTAAATAAAATATTTACCGCAGTAATTATTCAAAATGTGTAAAAATAAAATTTACCTATTTACATAATTTGGAAATCCTGATTCCAAATAAGTAATCCATTTTTCTAAATTCAAAACACATAAGTGGCAGAAATTAATTTAAAATTAATTCCCGTTGTTAAAATAAAGAGCGTGTTTTTAAGAGATAATAACTATCAAAAGATTGACACTTGTTTATGTCTGATTTAATTGTGAAATTATGTCCAATGAAAAACATTAAATTAAATGGTAAAAATATATTCTAAATATACTTTAAAACCACTCAAATTCATAATTTATCAATATTAATTATTTTGATTAAAAAAGTTGTTTTTAATTAAAATTTTGTAATTTTCACTATTCATAAAAATATAAAAGTTATCCGAAAAGTACCAAAATTTCACCCTAGGATAATTTCAATATTCTGAATCCAAAAATGAAGTCAATTTTGAAATATAAAATATATATGATTTCAAAAAGTAGGTATTACTATTCACAACGGCTAGTTTAATTAGTTGTGGTGTGTGTTAGAACTCGAGGTTGCGTACAACACACGCTATTGCATTATTCGAATGGAAACGTACCGTGGAAGAATGGGGTGTTACATTCTCCCCTCCTTCAAATAATTGCGTCCTCGCAATCTCTAGGGTATTACTGCATAAAAATACTCGGGTGGTTCTTCATCATAAGTTCCTCGGGTTCCCACGATGCCTCTTCCATCTTATGGTTTCTCCACAAAACATTTACCAGACGCGTCGTCCGGTTTCTCAGCACTTGTTCTCTCGTATCAAGAATCCTGACGGGCTCTTCGCAATAAGACAGATCGGGTTCCAGTTCTAATTCCTCATAGGTGAGTACATGCATTGGGTCAGGCATGTATTTTCTCAACAGAGATACGTGGAACACATCGTGAACTTTGGAGAGACTTGGCGGCATTGCCAATCGGTAAGCTACAGCCCCAATTCGTTCGAGAATTTCGAAAGGTCCGATGTACCTGGAACTCAATTTACCTTTCTTACCAAAACGTATGACTCCCTTCCATGGAGATACCTTCAGGAAAACATGTTCACTGACTTGAAATTCCAAATCCTTCCTTCGATTATCGGCATAGCTCTTCTGCCTACTTTGAGCTGCTTTGATGTGATTTTGGATTACCTTCACCTTTTCCACCGTTTCCTCCACCAGTTCTGGGCCTACAAGTTTTCTTTCACCAACCTCGTCCCAACAGGTTGGTGTACAACATCTCTTTCCGTATAATGCTTCATATGGTGCCATCTGAATACTCGAATGGAAGCTATTGTTATAGGAAAATTCTACCAGTGGTAAATATTGATCCCACATACCCTGAAAGTCAAGTGAGCAAGATCTCAACATGTCTTCTAGGGTTTGAATAGTTCGTTCTAATTGTCCATCTGTCTGAGGGTGGTAAGCAGTGCTCAAATGAATTTCAGTATCCAGAGATTTCTGAAGACTTTTCCAAAATCTTGAAGTAAAACGGGGATCACGATCAGAAACAATCGATAGGGGTACTCCATGAAGTCTCACAACTTCATTAATGTATAGTCTTGCTAGATGTTCCAGGGGTAGATCTTCTCTTAGAGCAAGAAAATGTTCTGACTTGGTAAGACGATCAACAATAACCCATATTGCATCGTTCCTTCTAGGAGTCTTTGGTAGCCCCATGACAAAGTCCATCGTAATATTGTCCCATTTCCACTCCGGTATGGGAAGAGGTTGCATGACTCCTCCAGGCTGTTGCCTTCCAGCTTTCACCTGTTGACAAACCATACATCTTGACACAAAATCAGCAATCTCCCTCTTCATGTTGTCCCACCAAAAATGTTCCTTCAAATCTCTATACATTTTGGTGCTCCCAGGGTGTATAGAGAAATTGGAACTATGAGCATCATCCAGCAATTCCCTTTTTAGATCAGGTATATCGGGAACACAAACTCTCTTACCGAATTTCAAAATTCCATCTTCATACACAGAGTCTCTCAATCTCCCATCATTCATAGCTTTATTCTTCTTCTGAAATTCTTCATCATCGGTCTGAGAACTCTTAATCCTTTCTAGTAAAGATGGTTTGGCAACCATTTGAAAAAGCATTGATGTTTCACCTTCCCTGGTTATTCCCATGTCCATCTTCACTAGATCCATGAAAATTGGATCCCTTTAAATTCTCATCATGTTCAAAACTCCATGGTCTTTTCTGCTCAAAGCATCTGCCACCTTGTTTGCTTTCCCCGAGTGGTAGTGTATCGTGCAATCATAATCCTTGAGTAATTCAAGCCATCTCCTTTGCCTCATGTTGAGTTCTATTTGTGAGAAAATATACTTCAAACTCTTGTGATCAGTATAAATCTCACATTTTTCACCATAGAGGTAGTGTCTCCATATCTTCAAAGCAAAGATCACAGCTGCTAACTCAAGATCATGAGTAGGATAGTTTTGTTCATTAATTTTCAACTGTCGTGATGCATAGGCAATAACTCTATCATTCTGCATAAGGACACAACCAAGTCCTTTCTTTGATGCATCACTATAAATAACGAACCCATCATTCCCCGATGGTAGAGTCAATATAGGGGCATTGACTAATCTTCTCTTCAGTTCTTCGAAACATTCTTCACACTCTTTTGTCCAAACAAATTTAACCCCTTTACGTGTGAGCTTCGTTAATGGGTTAGCCAATCGGGCAAAATTCTGGACGAAACGTCGATAATAACCTGCCAAACCAATAAAACTGCGTACCTCAGTTATACTCGTAGGTGCTGGCCATTCTTGGATTGCCTTGGTCTTAGAAGGATCAACAGAGATTCCATCTTTAGAGACAATATGGCCAAGAAAAGAAATCTCCTGAAGCCAGAATTCACACTTGCTAAACTTCCCATATAATTCATGCCTCCTCAGAGTCTTCAAGATAATGCGCAAGTGATTTTCATGATCTTCATAGGTTTTGGAGTATACTAAGATATCATCAATAAATACCACCACAAATTCATCGAGATACTCCTTGAAAACTCTATTCATCAGATCCATGAATACAGAGGGTGAATTAGTTAATCCAAAAGGCATTACAGTAAACTCGTAATGCCCGTACCTGGTTCGAAATGCTGTCATCGGAATGTCTTCCTTCTTTACACACAACTGATGGTATCCAGATCGAAGGTCAATCTTTGAAAAGTATTGAGATCCATGTAGTTGGTCAAATAAATCATCAATGCGAGGTAGGGGATACTTGTTCTTTATCGTTATAGCATTGATCTCCCTGTAGTCGATACATAACCTCATAGATCCATCTTTCTTTTTAACAAAAAGAACAGGGGATCCCCATGGAAAAACACTAGGGCGAATAAATCCCTTATTACTCAATTCCTCCAGTTGTTTCTTTAGTTCGACTAATTCTACAGTGGCCATTCTATAAGGGGTCTTCGATATAGGCCTTGATCCAGGAATCAAATCAATGGAAAACTCAACTTCTCGTTCTGGAGGATGTCCAGGTAAATCTTCCGGAAATACATCTGCAAATTCTTTCACAACAGGTACATCCTCTATTTGAACATTCCTTTCCTCTCCGACAGTTATTTCATTCTCTTCCTCCCCAATAATTGAATTAAGTTGAGGTACTGGGGGTGGATCTAAATAAGAATTAGGTGGTGACGATTCTTCTCTAAAGATAAGGTGTTCCTTATCATTATCATCAAGAATCGTAACCTGTTTCTTCTTACAATAAATCTTCGCATCATAGTACGAAAGCCAGTCCATACCGAGGATTATATCAAACTCAATCATAGGTATGACGATGAGATCAGCAGATAAAGAAAATTTATGTGCTCTAATGGGGACTGATTCACAAAACTTTGTTGCAATGATACTTCCCTTTGGAGTTTTAACTGACAACTCCCTTATTAAATCAAATTGGAAATATCTAATTTTCTTAGCAAACTGGGAAGATATGAAACAATGCGACGATCCAGAGTCAAATAATGCATTTGCTAAACTTGAGGAAACCATTAAATTACCTGCCACCACGTCTTTTGGAGCTTATACCTCTGCAGTAGTGATAGCATAAGCCTGGCCTTGATCCCTTGGCCTTTTCTGAGGTAAGTTCTCCTGACGCTTAGGACATTCATTCGCATAATGTCCCATCTCTCTGCAATTGTAGCACAGAATGTTGGTGGCTTCCTTCTTCCCTTTGCAATCACGAGCTTGGTGGCCTTTTTCACCACACTTGTAACAGACTCCCATTCCCTTCAAGCAAGCACCGGGGTGTTTCTTCCCACATTTACCACATGATGGATATTCAACCTTTCCATTCTTCCCCTTATTTCCATTCCAAGATTGATCAGCAGGCCTCTTCTTCTCTTGCTTTTCTTTAAAGTCATAAGACTTAGAGAATTCCTTTTCGGTCTTGATAGCACATGAGACAATGTCTTCGTACGACGAAAAGGATTGTGAGACTAATGCTCGATGGAGAAATGGTTTTAAACCATCAAAGAAACGATCAATATTACTTCTTTGGTTACGTATATAATCACCAGCATACCTTTCTAACCTTGTAAAGTTAGCCTCATACTTTGTGACATTCTCATCCTCCTTCTGTCTCAGACTTAGAAATTGCCTTTCCATATCTGCTCGATGATCGCGAGGAAAGTATTTTTCTAAAAACAGATCTTTGAACTCCCTCCATTCCATATTTGATAATTCATCATCTTCCTTTGTATTTTGAATGAATGACCACCATTGATCAGCATCTCCAGTGAGGCGGTAAACTTCCATGATAACTTTTTCCCTTTCACTGCTCCCCAAAGCCTGAAATATTTTCTCTAGGGAAAATATCCATTGCTCAGCTACTAAGGGATTTTTACTCCCATTGAACATTGGTGGTTGTTGCCTCATGAATCGATCTAACATTGATCCTCCACGCTGCGGATTAGGGTGCTCCATACGGGTAAGGTTATTATTCATAACCTGAGTAAGTTTTCCCAGTATGGTGATTAGCTGATCGGCACCAGTTGCATCACCAGCCCCACTATAATTATCTTGAGCAGGAGGGCAATCCCTACATGGAGTGCGTGCATTGATACGGTTTCCATTTCTTCCACTAGGCGCCATTTCTAAACAATGGCATAAACTAGGTCAGTTTATGAATCAAAATACATAATCCCATACTTATAAAACACTTAACATAAATTGAACTATTTATGGATATAATCCATAATCATAAAAATGTTTTCTTTGAGGAAGTATATACTCATAAACCCTTCATAATGATTTGTAAAGAAAATGAGAGTTATCCTAAGCATATCCCCCGGGAGTGTCGTAACCAAGAGTGCAGCAAGGCCCGTTGTCGTGCACCAGTTCCCGTTCGAGTCTAGCTCAAAGCGGTGTTTTCGGGTTTTACCCCTAGGTATATCTGTGCCAGAGCCGCCTCTACCTGCTCGTATCCAGACAGGGATGTATTGCTCGGAAAACTCACAAAATCTCTACAATACCAAAATTCTAGGAATTTCTTCTATACTAATCCTCAAAGTTCATCTTACGTCTACGTGCTCTAATCAGAGTTTATCTAAATCTAGCTTCCAAGGTTTGTACTAAACTTCCTCTGATACAAACTGTAACGCCCCGACCCCAGTTACCCAGAGTTGGTGCATTATTACATAACATTGGCATGATCACAAGAAAGATCAAATCTCGAAAGACCGATTGGTTTAGTAGCCTTGGAAACACTAGATATATTCATAAGTTTTACATTAAATCATAAAATGAAAAACTACTACAACAACATAATGTTTCCACATTCCACACTATAATCCCCTCATAATATCCCTGCAGGTCATTTATAACTTACATCTTCACATCCTGGGAAAAATAAAACATAGAAAAGGGGGATAACAATATAGCGGAACATTCAAAAATAAGCATAAACATTTAAGGCAATGAATTACTAAAACAAAAGCCTTTTAAACTTGAACTTCAACATAGTATGGCAAAAGTAAAATGAAATAATTCCATTTACTTGTTCACATGGATATTCTACTAATCGAATAATCACATGCAATATCAATAACCACTTTCATAATGTTGGAATGCATAATGCCAGACTATCATAACCACATAGCCAAGGCCTCGTGCCAAGACTACAAATAAGATTTTGCCAAGGCCTTGTGCCAAGACACTAGTTTGTCTCATGAGACCTACCGATGCATCGAGGAGCTATAGCGGGCTCCACCCGTCACATATTAAGTCCAATGCATTCCCATATGAAAAGGTTTAAACATAACATAAACATTCGTATTAAAACTAGCATACGAAATGTCAATAATTCACCATAAACTATGAATGGTATAAAAATAGCACATCCACAGTCAAACATATCACAAAACCTTCAATACAATATAGAAGTTTTGTATCATAATAAATCAACTTCAAATAAGCGTAAAATCCGTCAAAGGATGTTGACATAGATGAAATCAAAACACTTTTTAGAGAAATATCTCTTTCTATTTTTGAAATCATTTAAGAGCCATATAAAATAAAACATTTTCTTGAAAATATTATTATAAGCTTGAAAGGGAAGCTTTGACAATTTTATAATGGTGGAAAATAACCACACCCACCGTATAATTAAAAAAAACATTCTTATCTTAATTCTGTCGAAAAGGTTAAAAAGCACCTTGTTTGGAAAACGACGGAAAGATTCCCTTATAAACCTCTTATAAAAAGTCAAACAAGGGTATAAATGACTTTAACCCATATTATTTTAAATATTAAAAATGTTTTGAAATACATTTTGAAGAAACATGGACGTGGATGATAACGAGGTCCCAGTAGATAATTATGTATAAACAACCTCGGATAATGAAGAGATTGTGAAATAAACCCTTACCTTGTACTTTTCCTTTGATGGGGTATGTTAACCTCCTGTATAATGGTGAAATAATTGTTATTAAATTATACAAGAATAATATACATTAATATGATATCATATATGATCTTTTAACATTGCTTTATTAATAATATCTTAGTATTATCGTCGTTTTGGGTGATAATCGATTCGTTCTTCTTAAATGTTTGGTTATGTAAGACATGTTTGTAATGGATAGATTATATCTTATTCATAATCAGAATGATATTAACATTATTTTTAACCCTAAAATGAGAATAATACTTGAATGGATATGATGGAGAATGAATCTCATCGCGTTCGTGGAGACGGTAGTCCGTACGTACGCACGAACGCTACTTCCATTTAATTTTTATTTTAAAAGAATCGAATCCAAATGATACATACGTATATTACTATTCCAGTATAATATAATATTTTATATATGTTACTTAAGTTCATTAACACCATCCTTTATATGTTCCATGTGTGGTATGAACGAGTCATATCATTTTAAGGGGGCGGTAGTCCGCACTTCCTCAAATTAAATTATCGTATGTATATACAACATGAAACGAATAATGATATGAAATAAAATGGAATTACAGAAGATTATATATAAAATATATATCATTAATATCATATTTAATTACAGTTCCATCATAATGGCCACCATGAGAGGAGGTAAGATGTATTTGAACAATCATCGTTTCGTGAGGCGTTAGTTTGCCATCCACAGAAACATTATGTTCATCATCCATTAGATGGAGTTGTGTGTATGTGTAGTTTGAATACTTCTTATAACAACATCCTAGTATATTTTGGATACTGGTGTTGTTACAAAAGAAAGGAAATAAAAAGATTTTGGGGGTTGGAGAAGAAAAATAAATAAAAATAATTTAAGAGAAATCGTTACCTTTAATTTAGATAACTCACTTTGGTTGGAACCAAAGGACTTCTTGAAATGCTTTCTGCCTAAGGGGAAGCTTCAAGGAGGAGGAGAGGGATGTGGGGAGCTTATTTGGGCAGGTTTTGGACGAGCCAAGTGGCTTGAGAGGTGTGAGGAATGAGTAGAAGTGGTCTCCTTTTATAAGGGAGAGGAGGGGCTCTTTAGGAAAGAGTGAAAGTATTACTTTATAATATAATTATATTCGGTTTATAATGGTCCAAAAATCATTGAGGTCGAATATAAGATGACTAATTTTCTAAATAACATCAACCAATAAGAATTGGACAGGTTTTAGATAATATTTTAATCATTATAATCTTATTTATTTAAATGATTTATTAATGAGGTAAACATTGCGTCATTATTGTGTCATTAATAATTTAACTTAATTGATGTCTAAAAATTATAAATAAAATATCATTATGTAGGAAATCTTTTTAGATTTCTAATGAATATTTATAATCGAAAATCCAACATGTATAACCCTATGTAAAAATTGTTCTTCTAAATGATGTAAGCTTATGCCATTTTTATTTTTATTTTAACTTTTTTAATATAATGTGTCCCTACCACATACAAGTGGCTCTAAGGGGTCCCCAAATCGACCCAAGGATGCCCATGGTCGGGTATGTGTCCCCCAATGAGGTTAGGAAACGTTTTAGGGTAATTTTGTATTATTATAATATTATTTTTTAACCCTTATTTACCGGATTTACCCTTTAACCATGGTAAATAAAATATTTACCGCAGTAATTATTCAAAATGTGTAAAAATAAAAGTTACCTATTTACATAATTTGGAAATCCGGATTCAAAATATTTAATCTATTTTTCCAAATTCAAAACACATAAGTGGCAGAAATTAATTTAAAATTAATCCCCGTTGTTAAAATAAAAAGCGTGTTTTTAAGAGATAATAACTATCAAAAGATTGACACTTGTTTATGTCTGATTTAATTGTGAAATTATGTCCAATGGCAAACATTAAATTAAATGGTAAAAATATATTCAAAATATACTTTAAAACCACTCAAATTCATAATTTATCAATATTAATTATTTTGATTAAAAAAGTTGCTTTTAATTAAAATTTAGTAATTTTCACTATTCATCAAAATATAAAAGTTATCCGAAAAGTACCAAAATTTCACCCTAGGCTAATTTCAATATTCTGAATCCAAAAATTAAGTCCATTTTGAAATATAAAATATATATGATTTCAAAAAGTAGGTATTACTATTCACAACGGCTAGTTTAATTAGTTGTGGTGTGTGTTAGAACTCGAGGTTGCGTACAACACACGCTATCGCATTATTTGAAGGGAAACGTACCGTGGAAGCATGGGGTGTTACATTTTACACTTGATACCCTTTAATGATGTTATTGCTTGCAAGATTGTAAGTAGACCTTGAAACTAGTTCTTTATATATGATCTAATGGTTAGTTTATATCCCCTTGTGAACTATTATTGATATTCCATATTATTCTTTTATATAGTGTATATTTTTTATTCTATTTAATTACCTATAGAACATGCATGGTTCAAGAATTTATCATATATAGGATGAGGTGGTAGAATTTCATGAAAGGGTGATGTCTTCTCTAATTATGTAATACAATTTGGTTCAAAAATTCCATCATCTAAGGATATAACAACCACCATCAGGGTGGGATTCTGGTGTTCTTAATAATGACCATCATTAAGAAAGGGAATGTCGTGAAAGATATGATAACAGAGGATTGACCAGGGCTTACTCATTTGAGATATACTATTTAGAATAAACATGGGGATTATTCCTTGTAAGGAGGACCTATTGGTCAGGGCTTACCCATTGTATGTTCATCTTTTATATTTTAAAAGTCTGTTGAACTCATTCAATCGAAGGTGGGTTCTATAATTTCTTATAATATTAAGGTTTATTTAACCATGGTGTGGGTTGATTTTGGTTTTAGTGGGTTCTTGGGGTTTGTGGGATGTGGTAAATGGTGTACTAGGTTTTAGATTATTTTATTCTCATGGGTTTCCCCTATTTTATGTTTTCTTTTCAGTTGGAAATCTCCTCTATTGTGTGCCTCTCCTCTGCCACGAACTCACCTCTTTCATGTGCTTAACGACACCTTCATGGTTAGTTTTCTCCTATTACTCATTGGTTTCCTCTTGTTCACATGTTATTACTGTTTGATATTGATAGTTACAATGTGAAACGTATGGGCTAAACGTCCTACTGAAAATTGTGGCCGTTGGTGGTCCTTGTTTGGGCACTAAATGGATTGAATGGTAGTTGGTTCTTGTTGAACATTGGAATATAGAAATTGGTAATTGACGTATACTTGACTTATGAATGAACACCCCAGGATGATAAAACTTCTGTGAGAACCCCTGAATTAACAAATAAAATTGAATAAGGGATGCTTTTTAAAATCTAAAATTGTGATTGTTTGATTTGTATGACGTTGCGATTGTGATCACGATTGTGATTTTGTATGGTGTCGCGGTTGTTGGCATGATTGATATGCCATTTGTTTTCCATGTTTTAGTTCTTCCACCATTAAATATAAATCCAAACTTTACCCATTTCAATGGCCCCACCACATTGTTACTAGTTCAATTCCACTGAATCCTAGAAAACCACATCTTGAGGACTCTATGAGACACTTTAAAATACATGGTATGTTGTCTTGTAAAATGGAACATGCTTCACCATATATGGATTTCATATCGATTTTAATTCCACACATAATTTATCTCCAAAATTTACACCACATGTCTAATCATCTGACTCAAACTTGGAATATGTTTCATTTTAAATATTACATGTCATGTGAACCTAGCTCACACACAATGTATCTCCAAGACATATAATTTAGAATGAAACCATTTACATTCCATGAAATAATGGTAGAACTATATGACATGTTTCTTACTTCACTCACACCATGTATAGATACCATAGAAACTTAATGTGTATAGACTATACACCCCTAGTGGTCATGTAACGACTACACACCATGTATTCCACAAAAATGGGATGCATAGCTGGTGAGGTGACTCAATACATATCTAAAGTACATGCATTTATCTCAAGTTGTTCTATATGTCATTTATTTTAATGCCACACAACTTTTATCTCCAAAATTTACACCATGTGACTAATCATTTGACTCAAACTTGGAATAAGTTTCATTTTAAATGTTACATGTCATGTGAGCCTAGGTCACACACAATATATCTCCAAGACATATACTTCGGCATGAAACCATGTACATGCCATAAAATAATGGTAGAACCATATGAAATGTGTTTTACTTCACTCACACCATGTATAGATACCATAGAAACTTGATGTGTATAGACTATACACCCCGAGTGGTCATCTAAGGACTACACACCGTGTATTCCACAAAAACGTGATGCATAGCTGGTGAGGTGACTCAATATGTATCTAAAGTACATGCCTTTATCTCAAGTTGTTCTATATGTCATGTATTTTAATTCCACCCAACATTTATCTCCAAAATTTACACCACATGAGTAATCTTCTGACTCAAACTTGGAATAGGTTTCATTTTAAATGTTACATGTCATGTAAACCTTGGTCACACACAATGTATCTCCAAGACATATACTTCAGCATGAAACCATGTGGATTCCATGAAATAAAGGTAGAACCATATGAAATGTGTTTTACTTCACTCACACCATGTATTGATACGATAGAAACTTGATGTGTATAGACTATACACCCCTAGTGGTCATGTAAGTACTACACACCGTGTATTCCACAAAAAATGTGATGTATAGCTGGTGAGGTGACTCAATATGTATCTAAAGTACGTGCCTTTAGCTTAAGTTGTTCTATATTTCTTGTATTTACAAAGGCATAATTCAGTCTTTGTAAGACTAACTTGGAATAAATTTGATATATGTCAGATTAAATCAGGTATCATATCCATACACGATGTTCACCCTACTTGACACACCATGTGTATGGATTTCACATGAGTTTAGAAGAATTTGTACCATGATTTGTTTTTATAATACCCAAACAATGCTACCTGATTAATTAAAACATAATATTAGGCAAGTTCAAGATCAAACCCATAAAGATGATGAATATGAATAAAGAATGGATGAATGCCAATCGGTTGAAAAAAGAGTATGAAGATTGTGTGAATGTGTTTATCAAGTTTGCAGAAGATCATGCATGTGACCCTTCTCAAATCCTTTGTCCATGTTAACGATGTTTTTATTCAATAAAAATTAGTCCATATGAGTTTGAAGAACACCTGATCTATCCCGGAATAGATCAAAGTTTTACATGTTGGAATAAACATGAGGAAAAAACGAATGTAGGTAGCGGCTCAGATAACACGATATTTTATAGATCATCTGATATGATTGGAAGCGTGAACAGTGAAGATGATCGTATGGAGGGTGTGATTACAGATGTGAATGATGATGAAGATTGTATTGAGTAAATGAAAAGGAAAATTGAAGATGAACTTCCTGATTTCCCAAAATTGTTTGAGAAGTTAAAGAGTTGTGCAAGAATTCCATTTTATACAGGTTGCACTAAATATACAGCATTGTCAGCCATATTGAAGCTGTATAATTTGAAAGAAGGCAACAGGTGGAGTGATGCCAGTTTTACGGAACTACTTTATCTCATGAATGACATGATCCTAGAAGATAATGAACTCCCAAGCCGAACATACAATGCCAAATGAATGATATGATTGATGGGTATGATCTTTGAAAGAATACATGACTGCCAAAATGACTTTATATTGTTTCTCAAGGACCCCAAATCACATAAAGATTTCCCAAACTGTGGTGCTTCTCGATTCAAGAAAGTTGATTATAGTCCTACAAAATTTGTATGGTACTTTCCAATAATTCCTATGTTTAAGATCCTATATGGAAGTGAGGAGACTACAGGATAATTGACATGCCATACAGATACAAGAATTAATGATGGGAAACTACGTCACCCAGTAGACTCTCCTCAGTGGAAGAGAATTGATCACGAGTATCCTGAAGTAAAACACATTTCATATCAAATTCATACCTTCAAAGCCTTTTGGCTCTACCAAAACTTTCACAAATATTCTCTCAACTTACATCACTTCAACCTAATGGCCTTATTTTGATCAGGAAGCCATCCTAGTGAGCCCTTTTGATCAAATCAAAAGGAAGAACCCGAAGAAGAGGTAATGTTTTCACCACCTTCTTTGAAGTTCCTTTCTTCTTCAACTTCTTCTTTCTTTGTTATTTCCATTCTAAAATAATATATCCAGCATATTTTATATACTGTGATGTTATTATAAATATGGTACAACCATATTCAGTATTCTATCCATCCTTTGAATGACATGTAACCATACATGTGTACGTATGGCCTACCATCTCCATGTCGTGGTATAATTGTTATTCAATACATTATTATTCGGATGGGTATAATAATGATGTGTAATTAATGTAAATAATAAATATAACATGATAATTATTTTGTATATATGATATACCATCCAATTATATATTATTTTAATATCAAAATAATGATATTGTTGCTCATGCGTACGTACGGATTACCGTCTCCACGAACGCGATGAGAATCATTCTTCATCATATCCATTCAAGACTAAATTTCATTTGATGATTAAAAATAATTTTAGAGACATGATATCATTCTGGATATTAATAATATACAACCCATCCAAAACAAATATGGCTCATATAACATAGAATATAAAGGAAAATGAATCTGTTAACCCTCCAAAAGATGATAATACTAAGATATTATTAACAAATCAGTGTTAAAAGATCATATATGATATCATATTAATGCATATTATTATTTTATAATTTGATAACAATTATTTCACCATTATACAAGAGGATAGACTACCCTCAACCAAGGAAAAGTACAATGTAAGGGTTTATTTTACAATCTCTTCATTATCCGAGGTTGTTTATATGTAATTATCTTTTGGGACCTTTTAATCATCCACATCCATGTTTCTTAAAAATGTATTTCAAATCATTATTACTATTTTAAAGATTATGGTTCATAGTCATTTATACCATTTTTTACTTTTTATAATAAGTTTATAAAGGAATCGTTCTGTCATTTTCCAAACATAGTCTTTTTTAACCTTTTCGACAGGATTAAGGTAAGAATTTTTTTTTAACTTATACAGCAGGTGCGGATATTTTCTGCTGTTATAAAATATTAGAAGATTCCCTTAAAATATTATAAGGATATTTTCAAATTTAATGTTTTATTTTATAATTATGTGACTTTTAAATGAATTCAAAAAAAGAGATATTTCTCTCAAATAGTTTTGATTTCATCTATGTCAACATCCTTTGATGGATTTTAAGCTTCTTTGAAGTTGATTTATTACGATACAAAACTTCCATATTGTATTGAAGGTTTTGTGATATGTCTTACTGTGGTTGTGTTATTTTTATACCATTTATGGTTTATGGATAAAGTATTGACATTTCGTATGCTAGTTTTAATATGAATGTTTTTGTTATGTTTAAACCTATTCATATGAGGAATTCATTGGACTTAATAAGTGACCAGTGGAGCCCGCTATAGCTCCTCAATGCATCGGTAGGTCTCATGAGACAAACTAGTGTCTTGGCATAAGGCCTTGACAAAATCTTATTTGTAGTCTTGGCATAAGGCCTTGACTATGTGGTTATGATAGTCTGGCATTATGCATTCTATCATTATGAAAGTGGTTATTGATATTACATGTGATTATTTGACTAGTAGAATATCCATGTGAATAATTAGATTACATTATTTCATTTTATTTATCCAATATTATGGTGAAGATGAAGTTTAAAAAGATTTTGTTTTAGTTATACATTGCCTTAAATGTTTATGCTTATTTATAAAAGATTCTGCTATATTGTTATCTTTACTGGGCATCTGATCTCACCACTTTCAATGTTTTATTTTTCCCAGGATATGAAGAGGTATTTTATGAATGACCTGTATGGATAGTATGAGGGGATATGAGTGTGTACTATGTAGACTATGTTGTTGTAGATTTCATTTTATGATTTAATGTAAACTTTATGAATGTATCTAGTGATACCAAGGCTACTAAACTAATTGGTCTTTCAAGACTTGATCTTTTGTGATCATTCGAATGTTATGTAATAATGCACCAACTCTAGGTAACTGGGGTTGGGGCATTACAGTTGGTATCATAGTAAGATTAGTACAAACCTTGGAATCTAGATTTAGATAAACTCTAATTAGAGCACATAGATCTAAGGTGGACTTTGAGAATTAGTATAGAAGAACTTCCTAGAATTTTCGTATTGTAGAGATTTTGTGATTTTTCCAAGAAATACATCTCTATCTGGATACGAGCAAGTAGAGGCGGCTCTAGAAAAGATGTGCCTAGGGATAAAACCTGAAAACACCACTTTGAGCTAGACTCGAATGGGAACTAGTGCATGACAATGGGACTTGCTGCACTCTGGGTTATGGCACTCCCAGAGGATATGCTTAGGATAATTCTCATTTTCTTTACAAATCATTATGAAGGGTTTATGAGTATATACTTCCTCAAAGAAAACCTTTTTTTATGATTATGGATTATATCCATATATATTTCAATTTATGTTAAGTGTTTTACAAGTATTGAATTATGTATTTTGATTCATAAATTGATCTAGTTTATGCCATTGTTTAGAAATTGCACCTAGTGGAAGGAATGGAAACTGTATCAATTCATACACTCCATGTAGGGATTTCCCTCCTACTCAAGATAATTATAGTGGAGCTGGTGATGCAACTGGTGCTGATCAGCTAATCACCATACTGGGATAACTCACTCCGGTTATGAATAATAACCTTACCCATATGAAGCACCCTGATCCACAACGTAGAGGATCAATGATAGATCGCTTCATGAAGAAACAACAACCATCATTCACTGGGAGTACAAATCCATTGGTATCTAAGAAATGGGTAAGTTCTTTAAAGAAAATATTTCACGCCTTAGGGTGTAGCGAAGGGTAAAAGGTTATAATGGAAGTTTACCGCATCACTAGAGATGTTGACCAATGGTTTTCATTGATTCAAAACATTAAGTAAGATGATGAAGTATCAAATATGGAATGGATGGATTTCAAAGAGATTTTCTTAGAAAAATACATTCCTCGTGACCATCGAACTGATACAGAAAGGCGATTTCTGAGTCTGAGACAAAAGGAGGATGAGTATGAGGATAAAATTATAAGGTTAGAAGGGTATTTTGGAGATTATATAACTAACCCAAGAAGTAAGATTGATCATTTATTTGATGGGTTAAAACCATTTCTTCATCGAGCATTACTGTCACAATCCTTCTCATCCTACGAAGATATTGTCTCATGTGCTATCAAGACAGAAAAAGAATTATCTACGTCTTATGACTTTTAAGCAAAGCAAGAGAAAAATAGATCTTTCGATCACTCTGGGAATGGAAATAAGGGGAAGAAGGGAAAGGATGAATATCCATCATGCAGTAAATGTGGGAATAAACTCCCTGGTACTTTCTTGAAGTGAATGAGAGTCTATTACAAGTGCGGTGAAAAAGGCCACCAAGTTCTTCATAGTAAGGGGAAGAAAGAAGCTACTGATGTTCAATGCTACAACTGCAGGGAGATGGGGCATTATGAAAATGAATTTTTTAATATTAATTGAAACTTACCACATAAAAGGCCAAGGGATCACGGACAAGATTATGCTATAACTACTGTAGAGGTAGAAGCTCTGAAAGACGTGGAGGCAGGTAATTTAATGTTTTCCTCAAGTTTAGAAAATGCATTATTTGATTCTGTATCATCGCATTGTTTCATATCATCCTAGTTTGATAATAAAAATAGATATTTCAAATTTGATTTAACAAGGGACTTTTTAGTTAAAACTCCTAAGGAAGTATCATTGCTACAAAGTTTTGTGGATCCGTTCCCATTAGGGCATATAAATGTTCTTTATCTGCTGATCTCATCGTCATACCTATGATTGAGTTTGATATAATCCTCAGTATGTATTGGATTTCAGGCCATGATGTGAAGATTTATTGTAAGAAGAAGGAGGTTACAATTTATTATAATGATGATAAAGAACACCTTATCTTTACAGAAGAATCATCACCACCTTATTCTTACCTACATCTACCCCCAGTTGCTCAACTAAATTAAATTATTAGTGAGGAAGAGAATGAAATAATTGTGGGTAAGGAAACAAATGTTCTAATAGAGGGTGTGCCTATTGTGAGATAATATGTTGATCTGTTCCCAGAATATTTACCTTTTCATCCTCCAGAATCAGAAATTGTGTTTTCCATTGATTTAATTCCTAGTTCAAGACCCATATTGAAGACCCCTTATAGAATGGCCACTTTGGTATTAGTTTAACTAAAGAAACAACTATATAAATTGTGTAATAAAGGATTTATTAGCCCTGGTGTTTCTCAATGGGGATCCCATATCCTTTTTGTTAATAATAAAGAAGTATCCATGAGGTTATGTATCGACTATAGGGAAATCAATGCTATAACAATAAAGAACAAGTACCCCCTACCTCGCATTGATGATTTATTTGACCAACTGCATGGAGCTCAGTACGTTTCAAAGATTTACCTTTGATCTGGATACCATCAGTTGTGTGTGAAGAGGGATGACATTCCGAAGACATCATTTCGAACATGGTACAGGCATTATGAGTTTACAGTAATCCCTTTTGGACTGACTAATGTACCCTCTGTATTCATGGATCTAATGAATAGATTTTTCAAGGAATATCTCAATGATTTTGTTGTGGTATTTATTTGATGATATCTTGGTATATTCCAAAATCTAAGAAGATCATGAAAATCACTTGTGAATTATCCTGAAGGCTCTTAGAAGACATGAATTATATGGGAAGTTTAGCAAGTGTGAACTCTGGATTCAAGAGATTTATTTTCTTGGCTATATTGTCTCCAAATATGGAATCTATGTTGATCCTTCTAAGACCAAGGCAATCCAATAATGGCCATCCATGATGAGTATAACTGAGGTATGCAGTTTTATTGGTTTTGCAGGTTATTATCGACGTTTCCTCGAGAATTTTGCCCGATTGGCTAACCCATTAATGAAGCTCACGAGTAAAGGGGTAAAATTTGTTTGGACAAAAGAGTGTGAAGAATGTTTTTAACAACTAAAGAGAAAATTAATCAATGCTCCTATATTGACTCTACCATCAGGTAATGATGGGTTCGTTATTTATAGTGATGCATTGAAAAAAGGACTTGGTTGTGTCCTTATACATAATGATAGAGTTATTGCCTATGCATCATGACATCTGAAAATTAATGAGAAAAACTATCCTACTCATGATCTTGAGTTAGCTACTGTAATATTTTCACTGAATATTTGGATACATTACCTCTATGGTGAAAAATGTGAGATTTATACTGGTCACAAGAGTTTGAAGTATATTTTATCACAAAAAGAACTCAACATGAGGCAAAGGAGGTGGCTTGAACTACTCAAGGATTATGATTACACGATACACTACCACCCAGGGAAGGAGAATAAGGAGGAAAATGTTTTGAGTAGAAAGGATCATGGTGTTTTGAACAAGATGAGATTTGAAAAGGATCTTATATATATGGATCTAGTAAATATGGATATGGGAATCACCATGGAAGGTGAAACATCAATGTGTTTTCAAATGTTTGCCAAACCATCTTTACTAGAAAGGATAAAGAGTTCTCAGACTAATGATAAAGATTTTTAAAAGAAGATTAATGATGTGAATGATGGGAGACTAAGTGACTTTTTGTATGAAGATGAAATTTTGAAATTTGGGAAGAGACATTGTGTTCCCAATATACGTGATCTACAAAGGGAATTGTTGGAAAATACTCATAGTTCCAATTTCTCTATAAACCTTCGGAGCATCAAAATGTATAGAGATTTAAAAGAACATTTTTGTTGGGACAACATGAAAAGGGAGATTGCTGATTTTTTGTCAATATGTATGGTATGTCAACAAGTGAAAGATCGAAGGCAACAGCCTCGAGGAGTCATGCAACCTCTTCCCATACCTGAGTGGAAATGGTATAATATCACGAGGGACATTGTCATGGGACTACCAATTACTCTTACAAGTAATGATTAAATATGGGTCATTGTTGATCGTCTTACCAATTCAGCACATTTTCTTGCTATAAGGGAAGATTTAAGACTGGAATGTCTAGAAAGACTATATATTAATGAAGTTGTGAGACTTCATGGAGTACCCATATTGATTATTTCTGATCGTGATCTACGTTTTACTTCAAGATTCTATAAAAGTATTCAGAAATCCCTAGATACTAAACTTCATTTGAGCAGTGCCTACCACCCTCAAATAGATGGACAATCAGAACAGACTATTCAAGCCTTAAAAGACATGTTGAGATCATGGTCACTTGACTTTCAGGGTATATGGGATCAATATTTTCCTCTAGTGGAATTTTCCTATAACAATAGCTTCCATTCGAGTATTCATAAGGCACCATATGAAGCATTATATGGAAAGAGATGTCGCACACCAACCTGTTGGGATAACATTGGTGAAAGGAAACTTGTGGGACCAGAACTTGTGGAGAAAACGATGGAAAAGGTGAAGGTAATCCAAACCCACATCAAAGCAGCTCAAAGTAGGCAGAAGAGCTATGTTCACAACCGAAGGAAGGATTTGGAATTTCAGGTAGGAGATCATATTTTCTTGAAGGTATCTTGATAGAGAGCTGTCGTGGGCGCCCTCAAATGATTAGTGTGATTTGGGGTACTTAGGTGCAGCAGAGTGGCTGACCAAGGTCATCTCTCAAAGGAAGAAGTGAATTTAAAAACTTATTAGAGGTATTCTAAAAATAAAATAAAATAGAATAAAATAACTACTTGAAAGGATGGGGGTGGGTTTTTTATAGTTTATGAACCTTGAAGAAGTTTGCTGGAAGAATATTGCATTTTTTTGTTTTTAATTTTGAAATGAAGTTTCGAATAGAATGACACAACAAGAAGATGTTTTTTTAGAAATCTATTTTAAAAGGCGTAATCGATCTAAATCTACCTCTTCAATCATTTATTAATAATTATCATTTAAATTAATATTCACTTAATTATGATCCCATAATTTGTTAAATCTCGAACCCTACGAGAATTACTTTTACCACGAAGATGAAGTGAATTTAACCTTAGGCTAACTTCGGAACATGCAATCGCAATACCCTTCTTTGATTGATGCTCTAAGATTAGGTTATGGTCAGTGGTAAATTAAGGCACATAACCACTCTGGAAATGAGGATTAATTGAGTTTAGGGATTATATTTTAACTCTACAAATTGATCCTGTGTGGTTTTGAATTACCGGTTAAGGTTGCGCTCTCACAGTTCACACAATTCCCGACCTCACGTGTTTTGTGTTAACTATTCAATTGCTTGCTTAGTTTCATTTAAATTAAAAACTCAATTAATGGATCATGTTTAGTGTATTACAGTAGATCATTGATTCAAAATAAATGAATGAAGAAGGTGATAGGTCGACTGATTACTAAAAATAACTACTCTTCCATGGGTGGCGTAATCATCGTAGAAGCATTTTTCATGTGCAAAGGTTTATAATGGGTATAACCGAATAATGCTTCTACCCAAGAATTCCATCCCAAAGAAAAAGATTAAGAGAAGAATAAATTTAAACAAAACATAAGAAAAGAGAAAAAAATAAAAGAAGAACAAAGAAGTTTATTACACAAATGAAAACATTACAAAATGAAGAAGAGAAGGAGGCTTCGATGAGGGGATCCTTGTTTCAAGAGCTACCCCTATTACAATGGTTGGAGAATTTGGGTGAAACAAATTCTCCTCTGCCTCCAATCTCCCAATGCACGTCCCAACCCCTCCAAATGAGAAAAACTCCAATTTATTGAGGGGAGGGGAGTAGAGGTTACAAGTGGTTTCAAGTGTGAATGTGGAAATTCGGCCAAATATTTTATGCCAATTTGGACATCCCATTTGACCACCAAAACGCGTGAATTGGCCGGCCTTCTAGAAGGATAAAATGTGAGGATATGTTTCCTCTATCTCCTCTCCAACGTTGGGCTCAATACAGGCCCATATTAAGGAGTTATGGCCGAAATACAAAATCTTCTCCATTCTGGCGAGCCCATCCCAACTTTGACTTCATGGACAAATTTTAACAATCGAATGTACTCTTTAGCTATAGTGTCCTGAATAAAAGTTGTATATAATTAAGTTAGGAACAGGGTTACAAAGTTTCAAATTCAAATAATAAATATAAAAATATTAATCTTCGAAATACTATAGTGAACTATAAAGGGTAAAACTGGAATTTTCATCAAATATTCAAATGAATGATCTAATCCCAAATACATTCTAATTAAACATATTTAACACAATGTGAGGAAATTATATCATTTATTATCAATAAAATATTCAATAAAATAGTGTTTTATCAACTCCCCCACACTTACCCTTTTGCATTCCTGGGAAAAATCTCATATCAAGTAAACATCAATATCAAATCAAAACCAATTTTAAAACAATATCCTTGAGATCAATCAATTTCCCACCAAGAATCAAAAGATATCATGCCTCATTAAAAATGTTATTTCAAGTTTTCCATTTATATCATTCCATATATTTCAACTTCATTTATCCTTCCATGCACAAAACACTTACCTCGCTTGAATTTTCTCTCATCACTCAAATATCAATTTTTTTGCAATGTCTTTCTCATCCAAACTCATACAAGGGTCACCATAGGCTTGATAGATTCCTACATCGCTACCCGATGTGATTCAAGGACATATGTTTATCATGAGGACTTTTCAGGGTTGTTCTGTGGCTTTCGGTTGGTAGGATTAAGATGTGAAAAACTCTAAGGCTGAATGAGGAGGGCTTGACTCTTTTGAAGCAAAATTGCATTAATCTAATTTTCACTTAAATATGGACTTCTCTTCAATCCCCATAGTATCAATTCAGCTCCATCATCATGAAAAGTCATGAAAGGTTTACACAATTCATCATTTCAGCATAAAAAATGTCAATCTTCTCAAACATGATTTTCTTGAAAGCTCCAGATGGGCACAGCTTTCCACCTCAATTAGAAGCTCCAGAAAAGGCACAACTTCACTTGTCATGAAAGCTCCAGAAAAGGCACAGCTTTCAATATAATGAATTTATTTAGCAGAAAAAACATCTCTTAAGAATTTAATTTTCCACCCAAAGTATCACAGAATGTGGTGGCAAAACACAAGACAACTCCCCCCACACTTAAGCTCAACTAGATTATGCAATTTCACTTGAAGAGTTGGTTGAATTGGGAAAATTGGCTTGTAATGTGGCTAACCTAACAGGATGTGCATGGATTCTAAGGGCTAAAAGGATTAAATATTAAAGGTAGGCCATAAAAAAGGATTCATTGAAATAGGGGCATTAATACCAAACAAATTCCTCAATCATTTAAACATAAGTACCTCAAACCCTCAAGTTTTGACAGGAATAGATCAAATTTTGGTTAAATCAAGTATGGTTTGGTTCTCTAAAGAAGTGAGTTGAATGTAAAGAATATGAAAATAATGGTTTAGAAGCCTCACAGGAAAGTGAATTCAAATATAAAGACAGTAAGATTGGCGTGGGATTCAAAATTCAGCGTACATTTCATGAAATTACTAAATATTTGAACTTGAAACAAAGTCATTTTAGCATTTATTTAAGCTTAGTTTCAAGGGGTAAATTGTTTCACTTATTGATATGGATTTAAAAATGGTGATGAGAATCATTTTAGCTCAAAAATTTCAAAAACACAAAGAAAATTGAAAAATAAACACACAAAATTTGAAAAACACACAAAAGTTTTTTGGTTTTTTTTTGAACAGGAAAGCAATTGAAATTACTAAACTAAAAGGTTCCCTCCCCCACACTTAAAATATTTCATTGTCCTCAATGTGAACCTATGAGATGATATATGCACATGAAATTCATAATTTTTAAATATGACAAATAATATAAAAGTGAAAGGGTTAGGAACAGCCTGATGTGCTCATGTGATGATGGGGTCATGCAGTGTGATAAAATCCACTGCAACAGTAGGAAGTCCCTCAATGTATCTCTTCAAACATTGCCCATTGACTATAAATCTCCTTCCAGTGTCCTCTTATGTGATCTCCACTGCACCATAAGGAAAAACATTAGTCACAACATAAGGACCTAACCATCTGGAACGCAACTTACCAGGCATCAGCTTCAGTCGTGAACTGTAGAGAAGGACTTTCTCTCCAACATGAAACTCCCTTTGTTGGATCATTTTTTCATGAGCTGCTTTTGATCTTTCCTTGTAGAGCCTTGAGTTTTCATATGATGATAATATAATCTCCTCAAGCTCTTGAATTTGCAGCTTCCTTTGGATTCCAGCTTGGGCCAAATCCATGTTGCATTTCTTTATAGCCCAACAAGCCCGATGCTCGACTTCCACTGGGAGATGACATGCTTTCCCAAAAACAGTCCAAAATGGGGACATACCAATGGGGGTCTTGTATGCTGTTCTATAAGCCCACAATGCATCATCCAAGCTCTTGCTCCAATCCTTCCTATTTGGCTGCACGGTTTTCTCCAAGATTTGTTTCAACTCACTATTTGAAACCTCAGCCTGGCCATTTGTTTGGGGGTGGCATGGTGTTGATTTTTTGTGTGTCACCCCATACTTTCGAAGGAGAAAAGAAAAAATCCTATTGCAAAAGTGTGTCCCTTGGTCACTGATGATGGCCTTTGGTACTCCAAACCTGCAGAAAATTTGAGCCTTGAAAAAATCCACTACAACATGAGAATCGTCAGTCCTGGTGGCCTTGGCCTCCACCAATTTACTCACATAATCAACAGCAACCAAAATATACAAAAATCCAAATGAACTAGGAAAAGTACCCATAAAATCAATGCCCCATACATCAAAAATATCACAGAATAGTATGGGTTGTTGGGGCATCTCATGTCTCTTAGAAATGTTCCCAGTGTGTTGGAAATGAGAGCATGACTTACAAAATACATGGGCATCATGGAATAATCTAGGCCAATATAATCCAGAGTCCAAAACCTTCCTAGCTGTCCGTTGGGGTCCAAAGTGTCCACCACAAGCAAGTGTATGACAGAAATGTAAAACAGACTCAAACTCATGATTGGGAACACACCTCCTAATGACTAGGTCACTACACATGCGCCATAAGTATGGATCATCCCAAACATAAAATCTTGACTCACTCTTTAATTTTGGGACTTGATGTTTCTTTAAATTTTGCAGGGATTTCAGAAGCAGCAAGGTAGTTAACTAAATAAGCATACCAAGGATGCGTACCTGAGATGGTATAGAGATGCTCATCTGGGAAAGTGTCCTAAAGTGGTACCTGATCCAAGGTGTCATCCTCTAGTGTGTGAGTAAGCCTACTCATGAGGTCTGCCACCATGTTTTCTGACCCCTTTTTGTCCTTTATCTCGATGTCAAACTCTTGAACAAGGAGCATCCAACGGATAAGTCGTGGCTTTGCATCTGGCTTCTTCAGGAGGTACCTCAAAGCTGCATGGTCAGAAATGACAACTACTTTAGAGCCCAATAAATATGAACGGAATTTATCTAAAGCAAATATGACAGCAAGAAACTCCTTTTACGTGGTAGTGTAGTTTGATTGGGTTGAATCCAATGTCCTCGATGCATAAACGATCACATGTGGACGTCCTTCCACCATCTGAGATAAGACTGCTCCAACCGCAAAGTTGGAGACGTCACACATAAGCTCAAATGGAAGGTCCCACCGTGGGGGTTGTATGATTGGTGGAGTGGTTAGACACTTCTTCAGCTCATCAAATGATACCCTACATGAATCATCAAAATTGAAGTCAATATCTTTTTGATGCAATCGAGATAACGGTAGAGGGATCTTACTAAAATCTCTGATGAAGAGTCGATAAAATCCAGCATGCCCAAGGAATGATCGAACATCACGCACACATGTAGGATATGGGAGGGATGAAATAATTTCTACCTTAGATTTATCAACTTCAATGCCATGTTGTGAGACTATATGACCTAAGACAATTCCCTTTTCGACCATGCAATGACATTTTTCAAAATTTAAGACCAGTTTCTTCTCAATACAACGATGCAACACATCACCCAAACTAGAGAGACATTCATCAAATGAGGACCCATAAACTGTAAAATCATCCATAAATACCTCCATACAGGTCTCAATGAAATCTGAGAAAATACTCACCATGCATCTCTGGAAGGTACCTGTCGCATTGCAAAGTCCAAATGGCATCCTTCGGTAAGAAAATGTGCCAAAGGGACAGGTGAATGTAGTCTTCTCCTGATCCTCTAGAGCTATAGGAACCTGAAAATATCCAGAAAATCCATCCAAGAAACAATAGTGTGTTTTCCCAGCTAGTCTCTCGAGCATTTGATCAATAAATGGGAGGGGGAAATGATCCTTGCGAGTGGTCTGATTTAGTTTCCAATAATCAATACACACACGCCAACTGTTTTGCACCCTCATTGGAACTAAATCATCATTTTCATTTTTTATAATAGTGAAACCAGTTTTCTTTGGTACAACCTGAACAGGGCTAACCCATTGTGAGTCAGAAATAGGGTAAATGATACCCGCCTCAAGTAATTTTTCAACTTCTTTCTTAACAACTTCTAGGAGGGTGGGATTAAGTCTCCTTTGTGGTTGTCTCACCGGTTTAGCCCCATCCTCCAAGAGAATCCTATGCATGCAAATGGAGGGTCTAATACCTGATATGTCTGCCAATGTCCAACCAATTTCCCTAATGTTATCTCTCAAAAGATTCAAACGTTTCTCTTCATGTTCAAAAGAGAGATTGTTAGCAATTATGACAGGTAATCTATCACCACTGAGCAAGTATGCATATTTGTGATTTGGGGGCAATGGCTTGAGTTCCAATGTAGGTGGGTGATGTATGGATGGATAAATTGATGCAACAGACATATCTACACAATGAACATCAGTATCAGAATAAAAATCATCACAATAAGAGAATAAAGCACCAAATCCATTAGCATACTTAACAGACATGTCATAATCAGAGTTCACATGTTCAAAATCAGAATATGATTCCATTTCAAAATCAAATCTTAGAGAGTCTTGTTCCTTAAATAGGGTGTATAAGTACTCTTAGACATCAAAATAGAACCAATAATCATAATCTCCCTAAGCATAGGACAATCCAATTCCATGATGTTTTTACTTGGTGGTTCAAAATGGGAGATAACAAAAGTAGAATGGTCCTCAGAGGGGTACTTCATGGAATCTATAACATTAAATATCACAACTTCATCCCCAAATTCCATGGAAAGTGTACCCTCATTGAAATTTATGATAGTTTTTGCAGTTTTGAGGAAGGGCCTACCTAAGATAATGGGGGCATGCGAACGTACATGATCATCCTCCATGCTAAGCACATAGAAGTCTGCTGGAAAGATCATGTCTCTTACCCGAACAAGTACATCCTCAAGGACTCCCGCTGGATATGCCGTAGATCTATTCGCCAATTGCACCACTAATCTTGTTGGCTTCAACTCACCAACCTGTAAGGAAGAGAATACAGAGTGAGGCATCACATTTATTGAATCTCCTAAATCACAAAGAGCATCATAGAAGTGCAACACCCCCATGGTACATGGGATGGTGAATGTCCCGGGATCCTTGCACTTTATTGGAATTGCTAGAGTTGGTGTAATGAGTGCCGAGAAATTCCTTCCAAGGTTGATCTTCTCATTTCCCTTGAGCCCTCTTCGATTGGTACAAAGTTCTTTTAAGAATTTCGCATACCTTAGAATTTTCTTAATGGATTCAAGTAGAGGAATGTTGATCTACACACGCTTGAATGTGTAACACCCCGACCCCAGTTACCCAGAGTCGGTGCATTATTACATAACATTGGCATGATCATAAGAAAGATCAAATCTCGAAAGACCGGTTGGTTTAGTAGCCTTGGAAACACTAGATATATTCATAAGTTTTACATTACATCATAAAATGAAAAAATACTACAACAACATAATGTTTCCAAAGTCCACACTATAATCCCCTCACAATATCCCTGCAGGTCATTCATAACTTACATCTTCACATCCTGGGAAAAATAAAACATAGAAAAGGGGTGAGCTCAAATGCCCAGTAAGGATAACAATATAGCGGAACATTCAAAAATAAGCATAAACATTTAAGGCAATGAATTACTAAAACAAAAGCCTTTTAAACTTGAACTTCAACATAGTATGGAAAAAGTAAAATGAAATAATGCCATTTACTTCTTCACATGGATATTCTACTAATCGAATAATCACATGAAATATCAATAACCACTTTCATAATGTTGGAATGCATAATGCCAGACTATCATAACCACATAGCCAAGGCCTCGTGCCAAGACTACAAATAAGATTTTGCCAAGGCCTTGTGCCAAGACACTAGTTTGTCTCATGAGACCTACCGATGCATCGAGGAGCTATAGCGGGCTCCACCCGTCACATATTAAGTCCAATGCATTCCCATATGAAAAGGTTTAAACATAACATAAACATTCGTATTAAAACTAGCATACGAAATGTCAATAATTTCACCATAAACTATGAATGGTATAAAAATAGCACATCCACATTCAAACATATCACAAAACCTTCAATAAAATTTAGAAGTTTTGTATCATAATAAATCAACTTCAAATAAGCGTAAAATCCGTCAAAGGATGTTGACATAGATGAAATCAAAACACTTTTTAGAGAAATATCTCTTTCTATTTTTGAAATCATTTAAGAGCCATATAAAATAAAACATTTTCTTGAAAATATTCTTATAAGCTTGTAAGGGAAGCTTTGACGTTTTTATAACAGCAGAAAATAACCGCACCCTCCGTATAAGTAAAAAAACATTCTTATCTTAATTCTGTCGAAAAGGTTAAAAAGCACCTTGTTTGGAAAACGACGGAAAGATTCCCTTATAAACCTCTTATAAAAAGTCAAACAAGGGTAGAAATGACTTTAACCCATATTATATTAAATATTAAAAATGTTTTGAAATACATTTTGAAGAAACATGGACGTGGATGATAACGAGGTCCCAGTAGATAATTATGTATAAACAACCTCAGATAATGAAGAGATTGCGAAATAAACCCTTACCTTGTACTTTTCCTTTGTTGGGGTAGGTTAACCTCCTGTATAATGGTGAAATAATTGTTATTAAATTATACAAGAATCATATACATTAATATGATATCATATATGATCTTTTAACATTGCTTTATTAATAATATCTTAGTATTATCGTCGTTTCAGGTGATAATCGATTCGTTCTTCTTAAATGTTTGGTTACGTAAGACATGTTTGTAATGGATAGATTATATCTTATTCATAATCAGAATGATATTAACATTATTTTTAACCCTAAAATGAGAATAAGACTTGAATGGATACGATGGAGAATGAATCTCATCGCGTTCGTGGAGACGGTAGTCCGTACGTACGCACGAACACTACTTCCATTTAATTTTTATTTTAAAAGAATCGAATCCAAATGATACATAGGTATATTACTATTCCAGTATAATATAATATTTTATATATGTTACTTAAGTTCATTAACACCATCCTTTATATTTTCCATGTGTGGTATGAACGAGTCATATCATTTTAAGGGGGCGGTAGTCCGCACTTCCTCAAATGAAATTATCGTATGTATATACAACATGAAACGAATAATGATATGAAATAAAATGGAATTAAAGAAGCTTATATATAAAATATATATCGTTAATATCATATTTAATTACAGTGCCATCATAATGGCCACCATGAAAGGCGGTAAGATGTATTTGAACAATCATCGTTTCGTGAGGCATTAGTTTTCCTTCCACAGAAACATTATGTTCATCATCCATTAGATGGAGTTTTGTGTATGTGTAGTTTGAATCCTTCTTATAACAACATCCTAGTATATTGTGGATACTGTTGTTGTTACAAAAGAAAGGAAATAAAAAGAGTTTGGGGGTTGGAGAAGCAAAATAAATGAAAATAATTTAAGAGAAATCGTTACCTTTAATTTAGGTAACTCACTTTGGTTGGAACCAAAGGACTTCTTGAAATGCTTTCTGCCTAAGGGGAAGCTTCAAGGAGGAGGAGAGGGATGTGGGGAGCTTATTTGGGCAGGGTTTGGACGAGCCAAGTTGCTTGAGAGGTGTGAGGAATGAGTATAAGTGGTCTCCTTTTATAAGGGAGAGGAGGGGCTCTTTAGGAAAGAGTGAAAGTATTACTTTTTAATATAATTATATTCGGTTTATAATGGTCCAAAAATCATTGAGGACGAAGATAAGATGACTCATTTTCTAAATAACATCAACCAATAAGAATTGGACAGGTTTTAGATAATATTTTAATCATTATAATCTTATTTATTTAAATGATTTATTAATGAGGTAAACATTGCATCATTATTGTGTCATTAATAATTTAACTTATTTTATGTCTAAAAATTATAAATAAAATATCATTATGTAGGAAATCTTTTTAGCTTTCTAATTAATATTTATAATCGAAAATCCAACATGTATAACCCTATGTAAAAATTGTTCTTCTAAACGATGTAAGCTTATGCCATTTTTATTTTTATTTTATCTTTTTTAATATAATGTGTCCCTACCACATACAAGTGGCTCTAAGGGGTCCCCAAATAGACCCAAGGATGCCCATGGTCGGTTATGTGTCCACCAACAAGGTTAGGACACGTTTTAGGGTAATTTTTTATTATTATAATATTATTTTTAACCCTTATTTACCGGATTTACCCTTTAACCATGGTAAATAAAATATTTACCGCAGTAATTATTCAAAATGTGTAAAAATAAAAGTTACCTATTTACATAATTTGGAAATCCTGATTCCAAATATTTAATCCATTTTTCCAAATTCAAAACACAGAAGTGGCAGAAATTAATTTAAAATTAATTCTCGTTGTTAAAATAAAAAGCGTGTTTTTAAGAGATAATAACTATCAAAAGATTGACACTTGTTTATGTCTGATTTAATTGTGAAATTATGTCCAATGACAAACATTAAATTTAATGGTAAAAATATATTCTAAATATACTTTAAAACCACTCAAATTCATAATTTATCAATATTAATTATTTTGATTAAAAAAGTTGTTTTTAATTAAAATTTTGTAATTTTCACTATTCATCAAAATATAAAAGTTATCCGAAAAGTACCAAAATTTCACCCTAGGATAATTTCAATATTCTGAATCCAAAAATGAAGTCAATTTTGAAATATAAAATATATATGATTTCAAAAAGTAGGTATTACTATTCACAACGGCTATTTTAATTAGTTGTGGTGTGTGTTAGAACTCGAGGTTGCGTACAACACACGCTATTGCATTATTCGAATGGAAACGTACCGTGGAAGAATGGGGTGTTACATTCTCCCCTCCTTCAAATAATTGTGTCCTCGCAATCTCTAGGGTATTACTGCATAAAAAGACTCGGGTGGTTCTTCATCATAAGTTCCTCGGGTTCCCACGTTGCCTCTTCCATCTTATGGTTTCTCCACAAAACTTTTACCAGACGCGTCGTCCGGTTTCTCAGCACTTGTTCTCTCGTATCAAGAATCCTGACGGGATCTCCGCAATAAGACAAATCGGGTTCCAGTTCTAATTCCTCATAGGTGAGTACATGCGTTGGGTCAGGCATGTATTTTCTCAATAGAGATACGTGGAACACATCGTGAACTTTGGAGAGACTTGGCGGCATTGCCAATCGGTAAGCTACAGCCCCAATTCGTTCTAGAATTTCGAAAGGTCCGATGTACCTGGGACTCAATTTACCTTTCTTACCAAAACGTATGACTCCCTTCCATGGAGATACCTTCAGGAAAACATGATCACCGACTTGAAATTCCAAATCCTTCCTTCGATTATCGGCATAGCTCTTCTGCCTACTTTGAGCTGCTTTGATGTGATTTTGGATTACCTTCACCTTTTCCACCGTTTCCTCCACCAGTTCTGGGCCTACAAGTTTTCTTTCACCAACCTCATCCCAACAGGTTGGTGTACAACATCTCTTTCTGTATAACGCTTCATATGGTTCCATCTGAATACTCGAATGTAAGCTATTGTTATAGGAAAATTCTACCAGGGGTAAATATTGATCCCACATACCCTGAAAGTCAAGTGAGCAAGATCTCAACATGTCTTCTAGCGTTTGAATAGTTCGTTCTGATTGTCCATCTGTCTGAGGGTGGTAAGCAGTGCTCAAATGAAGTTCAGTATCCAGAGATTTCTGAAGACTTTTCCAAAATCTTGAAGTAAAATGGGGATCACGATCAGAAACAATCGATAGGGGTACTCCATGAAGTCTCACAACTTCATTAATGTATAGTCTTGCTAGACGTTCCAGGGGTAGATCTTCTCTTATAGCAAGAAAATGTGCTGACTTGGTAAGACGATCAACAATAACCCATATTGCATCATTCCTTCTAGGAGTCTTTGGTAGCCCCATGACAAAGTCCATCGTAATATTGTCCCATTTCCACTCTGGTATGGGAAGAGGTTTCATGACTCCTCTAGGTTGTTGCCTTCCAGCTTTCACTTATTGACAAACCATACATCTTAACACAAAATCAGCAATCTCCCTCTTCATGTTGTCCCACCAAAATTGTTCCTTCAAATCTCTATACATTTTGGTGCTCCCAGGGTGTATAGAGAAATTGGAACTATGAGCATCATCCAGCAATTCCCTTTTTAGATCAGGTATATCGGGAACACAAAGTCTCTTCCCGAATTTCAAAATTCCATCTTCATACACAAAGTCTCTCAATCTCCCATCATTCACAGCTTTAATCTTCTTCTGAAATTCTTCATCATCAGTCTGAGAACTCTTAATCCTTTCTAGTAAAGATGGTTTGGCAACCATTTGAAAAAGCATTGATGTTTCACCTTCCCTTGTTATTCCCATGTCCATCTTCACTAGATCCATGAAAATTGGATCCCTTTCAATTCTCATCATGTTCAAAACTCCATGGTCTTTTCTGCTCAAAGCATCAGCCACCTTGTTTGCTTTCCCCAGGTGGTAGTGTATCGTGCAATCATAATCCTTGAGTAATTAAAGCCATCTCCTTTGCCTCATGTTGAGTTCTTTTTGTGACAAAATATACTTCAAACTCTTGTGATCAGTATAAATCTCACATTTTTCACCATAGAGGTAGTGTCTCCATATCTTCAAAGCAAAGATCACAGCTGCTAACTCCATGAGTAGGATAGTTTTGTTCATGAATTTTCAACTGTCGTGATTCATAGGCAATAACTCTATCATTCTGCATAAGGACACAACCAAGTTCTTTTTTTGATGCATCACTATAAATAACGAACCCATCTTTCCCCGATGGTAGAGTCAATATAGGGGCATTGACTAATCTTCTCTTCAGTTCTTCGAAACATTCTTCACACTCTTTTTTCCAAACAAATTTAACCCCTTTACGTGTGAGCTTCGTTAATGGGTTAGCCAATCGGGCAAAATTCTGGACGAAACGTCGATAATAACCTGCCAAACCAATAAAACTATGTACCTCAGTTATACTCGTAGGTGCTAGCCATTCTTGGATTTCCTTGGTCTTAGAAGGATCAACAGAGATTCCATATTTAGAGGCAATATGGCCAAGAAAAGAAATCTCCTGAAGCCAGAATTCACACTTGCTAAACTTCTCATATAATTCATGCCTCCTCAGAGTCTTCAAGATAATGCGCAAGTGATTTTCATGATCTTCGTAGGTTTTGGAGTATACCAAGATATCATCAATAAATACCACCACAAATTCATCGAGATACTCCTTGAAAACTCTATTCATCAGATCCATGAATACAGAGGGTGCATTAGTCAATCCAAAAGGCATTACAGTAATCTCGTAATGCCCGTACCTGGTTCGAAATGTTGTCTTCGGAATGTCTTCCTTCTTTACACACAACTGATGGTATCCAGATCGAAGATCAATCTTTGAAAAGTATTGAGCTCCATGTAGTTGGTCAAATAAATCATCAATGCGAGGTAGGGGATACTTGTTCTTTATCGTTATAGCATTGATCTCCCTGTAGTCGATACATAACCTCATAGATCCATCTTTCTTTTTAACAAAAAGAACAGGGGCTCCCCATGGAGAAACACTAGGGCGAATAAATCCCTTATTACTCAATTCCTCTAGTTGTTTCTTTAGTTCGACTAATTCTACAGTGGCCATTCTATAAGGGGTCTTCGATATAGGCCTTGATCCAGGAATCAAATCAATGGAAAACTCAACTTCTCGTTCTGGAGGATATCCAGGTAAATCTTCCGGAAATACCTCTACAAATTCTTTCACAACAGGTACATCCTCTATTTGAACATTCCTTTCCTCACCGACAGTTATTTCATTCTCTTCCTCCCCAATAATTGAATTAAGTTGAGCTACTGGGGGTGGATCTAAATAAGAATTAGGTGGTGACGATTCTGCTCTAAAGATAAGGTGTTCCTTATCATTATCATCAAGAATCGTAACCTCTTTCTTCTTACAATAAATCTTCGCATCATAGTCCGAAATCCAGTCCATACCGAGAATTATATCAAACTCAATCATAGGTATGACGATGAGATCAGCAGATAAAGAAAATTTATGTGCTCTAATGGGGACTGATTCACAAAACTTTGTTGCAATGATACTTCCCTTAGGAGTTTTAACTGACAACTAACTTATTAAATCAAATTGAAAATATCTAATTTTCTTAGCAAACTGGGAAGATATGAAACAATGCGACGATCCAGAGTCAAATAATGCATTTGCTAAACTTGAGGAAACCATTAAATTACCAGCCACCACGTCTTTTAGAGCTTCTACCTCTGCAGTAGTGATAGCATAAGCCTGGCCTTGATCCCTTGGCCTTTTCTGAGGTAAGTTCTCCTGACGCTTTGGAAATTTATTCTCATAATGTCCCATCTCCCTGCAATTGTAGCACTGAACGTTGGTGGCTTCCTTCTTCCCTTTGCAATCACGAGCTTGGTGGCCTTTTTCACCACACTTGTAACAGACTCCCATTCCCTTCAAGCAAGCACCGAGGTGTTTCTTCCCACATTTACCACATGATGGATATTCAGCCTTTCCTTTCTTCCCCTTATTTCCATTCCCATATTGATCAGTAGGCCTCTTCTTCTCTTGCTTTTCTTTAAAGTCATAAGATTTAGAGAATTCCTTTTCGGTCTTGATAGCACATGAGACAATGTCTTCGTACGACGAAAAGGATTGTGAGACTAATGCTCGACGGAGAAATGGTTTTAACCCATCAAAGAAATGATCAATCATACTTCTTTGGTTACGTATATAATCACCAGCATACCTTGCTAACCTTGTAAAGTTAGCCTCATACTTTGTGACATTCTCATCCTCCTTCTGTCTCAGACTTAGAAATTGCCTTTCCATATCTGCTTGATGGTCGCGAGGAAAGTATTTTTCTAAAAACAGATCTTTGAACTCCCTCCATTCCATATTTGATACTTAATTATCTTCCTTTGTATTTTGAATCAATGACCACCATTGATCAGCATCTCCATTGAGGCGGTAAACTGCCATGATAACTTTTTCCCTTTCACTGCTCCCCAAAGCCTGAAATATTTTCTCTAGGGAAAATATCCATTGCTCAGCTACTAAGGGATTTGTACTCCCATTGAACGTTGGTGGTTGTTGCCTCATGAATCGATCTAACATTGATCCTCCACGCTGCGGATCAGGGTGCTCCATACGGGTAAGGTTGTTATTCATAACCTGAGTAAGTTGTCCCAGTATGGTGATTAGCTGATCGGCACCAGTTGCATCACCAGCCCCACTATAATTATCTTGAGCAGGAGGGCAATCCCTACATGGAGTGTGTGCATTGATACGGTTTCCATTTCTTCCACTAGGCGCCATTTCTAAACAATGGCATAAACAAGGTCAGTTTATGAATCAAAATACATAATCCCATACTTATAAAACACTTAACATAAATTGAACTATTTATGGATATCATCCATAATCATAAAAATGTTTTCTTTGAGGAAGTATATACTCATAAACCCTTCATAATGATTTGTAAAGAAAATGAGAGTTATCCTAAGCATATCTATATTGACCCATACTTTACATACAATGTTAATACTTCTAAATTGAAGCACACTTATTACAACATATGACAAAACCACAAAGGACCGTATAGGTATATGTCTTTAGAAACTGGGAAACATAAACAACTTGTTCATAAATATTCTACAGTGTCTCCCATTTATTTCATCATATCTAGGGTCCTTTTTAGAATATTCTACTTAATATCCATCTTCCTGACCTGGGGAAAAGAAAACATAAAAGGGTGAGCTCAAATGCTCCGCAAGGGCAAATAAAGGAACTAAAAATCATATCATATCTTTTTGAAAATCATAACCTGCAAAAGAGATCATAATATCTTAACATGGAATAAATCATAGAAGTGAAAATGAGATCACCATAATCATAACATGAAACATGAAACTTTGGGGCATGCACACATAATCATGGAAAATCATTTCTTGTTAGTCATGACTCATTTCCAAGACTATCTTAGCGGACAAAATCCATTTCTGAACCGAGTTCACTCCTCATTTCAGTCCTGTATCACTGAACCGAAATAACCTTCCGTTCCAGCCATGTCTATCTCATGAGATATAAATCTTTACCCAATGCATTGGAGGGAGATATAGGTCCCACACATCTTATAATGAATCCTTTCTTATGTGTTCCACATAATCATAAATCACACATCATCGCATAACACATGTAACAAAAATGGGATTCTTGAAACATCATGACATCATAAAACAAATCATGACAACATAATCAAATCAATGTAATAATAGGGATAAAAATAGAACCCTTTATTATCTTAGATGGGAAATAATTTTGATAAAACACTTGAACTCCATTCTTGAGGAAAATATCCTTTCTTCTTTAAAAACATTTTTTTCCTTTCTTAACGTATCATAAAACTTTAAACTAAAAGAAGTTGATTAAAAATAAACTTGAAAACTTGTAAAGGAAGCTTCTTGGAAATAATGTTTTAAAAATCCATTCATGCCTTATAAGTTAAAAAAACATTCTTCGTACTTTTGTCGGAAAAGTCAAAAAGTACCTCGTATGAAAAACGACAAAAGATTCCTTTCATATCTTTTACTAAAAACTTACCGAAGGGTAAAATTGGATTTAAACTATTGTAAGTGGATGGAAACAATATTATATATTGAAGGAACATGGATGTGGATGATAAAATACACCCCAGTAAATACTTACGAATAAACAATCTCGGATAAAAATGAGATTGTGATATTTCCCTTACCTTAGGTCCGATTTGCTTTGTACGTGTCTGAAGCTCCTGTATAATTGTTTAAATAATGTTATTGACTTATTCCAGAATCATACATATTGATATGATATCATATATTGTCATATTCTTAGCTTCTTGTTGGTAATATTTCATTGTTACTTGTTACTCGGGTCTTTATTGCCTTTTGTTCTTATGCGTGTTTTGCCAAATACATTCTTATTCTTCTTTTAAGGTTATAGATACCTTATATACAGAATGGTATTAGTGTAACATATATCATATTTATTCATTCAATTCATTTATATAATTACTATGTAATGATGATCATGTAGAACGAGTCGCATCACATCGTGGAGACGGTATTCCGTACGTACGCACGAGTGATGATATTGTTCCTATGATCGTGGAACTGTATTGGAGTATATATATATTATTTCAGTATCAATATTACTTTATAATAATCATAAATAGTTACTCATTACACCATTATACCCATCCTTGTAAAGTGATGGTGTAAAAATAGATTACACCACGACGTGGAGACGGTGTTCCGTACGTACGCACGCGCGGTGATTTCATTTTTCTGTGGGATGGATAGAAGGTGAATTATAGTTGTTTCATAATTATAATAACATATCAGTATGTAAGTAATACTGATGTTATTACTTTATCATGAAACAACTAAAGAAGAAGAAGTTGAAGAAGAAAGAAATTGAAAAGATCGGTAATGGATATTACCTCTTCTTTGGAATGCTTCTTTGAATCCTCCACTTAGGGAACTAATATTGGTCTTTGAAGAAGACCAGGACCTCTAGGATTATTATAGGGAAGTGGAGAGGAGAAAATGGCAGGGGTTGGCCGAGCTTGAGTGCTCAATTTGGTGTGAGGAGGAGGGGGAGGAGGTGCCCTTTTATAAGGGAGGAGAGGGGCACCTTAGGAATATCTCAAAATATTATTTTATATTAAAGTCAAAATCGGTTTATAATGGTTCCAAAGGGTCTTATTTCGAAGCTAAAGTGGGGATGGGTCGAAATCCTATCAACCAATAGGATTTAGACAAGTTTAGGGTATTATTTTAACCTTATCAATTAGATTTAACTCTAAGTTAATTAATTTAACTTTTACTGTGTCTTTTTGTTTTCTTTCACTATATGGTTAATACACTTACTATAACATGCCAAACGAACCCCAAATTGTTTATTATTAATATATATATCCTTATATAACTTATTTGTCCGAACCATAGATTTTTAGGAATAAAATAACAATTAATAATATAATATTTGATTTAAAAACTATTTTGTGTCAATTTTGACACTATTTGATATATGATTTTTTTGTGAAAGTCATAACAGAATTATATGTTCAAAACAAGTTAATTAAATCAACAATAATATATCATAGTAACCTAGAAAATTAGTGGAATTCATAAAAAGTCTTAAATTACATTTATTTTGGTATTTATATTATCAATTATGTCAATATTTCATTAATAAGATAATTATTGCCTCATTTTTGTGTCATAAATAAATTAAATTATTTGATGTCTAAAATTACAAATAAAATACCATCATGTAGGAAATCTTTTTATCTTTCTAATTAATATTTACAATCGAATTTATCTTATGTATAACCCCATATTAAAAATGATTTACTTATTAAACTTTGATTTTAACTATTTTAACCCTTCTTTAAATAAATTAATAATAATTGTCCTAATCTAATCCAAGTGGGCCTAAATGGTCATATTTTATTCCTAAGTTTGTTTTTGGTCGAATTACACTTGTCCAATAGAATTAGGACATGTGTTAGGGTAATATTAATATCATATTTACCCTTAGTTACCCTATTTACTATTAACTGCGGTAAAAATAGTAAAAAGTTACTATTCACCAAAAAATTATTTTTATCTCATTGAACCACATTTTACTTACTGATATCAACCGTGTCTGTCGAATTTTTGAAATTCCATTCACAGAAGCGGTAAAATTAAGTTTTATGCAAAATTCAGTTTTTAACCTACCACTTAGTGGTTTCACTATTCATCAAAAATTGAAAGTTTTCATAAAAATACCAAAATTTCACCCTAGGCTAATTTCGATATTCTGAGTCCAAAAATGAAGCCCATTTTGAAAAATAAAATTTATAAAATTTCAAAAAGTGGTTATTACTATTCATAACGGCTATTTTTAATATCATATTGTTGTTTAGTGAAACTCGGTATTGCGTACGACGCAAGCTATCGAGGAAGGTCGCGATTGCGTGTAAAGCAAGCCAAGCAAGTGTTGTGTAGAAAAGGATTCCTTTGATAACATAAAAGTCTCGGGTGTTACATTCTACCCCTCTTAAAAAGAATTTCGCCCTCGAAATTCGTCACTTTGTAACAAACAGATGAGGATACTTCTCCCTCATCATATCCTCAAGCTCCCATGTAGCTTCTTCAAGTTGGAGGTTCCTCCATAAAACATTCACCAATCGAGTGGTCTTGTTTCGTAGGACTTTTTCACTACGATCCAGAATCTCTTTCGGCTGTTCTTCATAAGAAAGATCTTGCTCCAGCGGTACAACTTCTGAGCTGAGTACATGTGAAGGATCTGGTATGTACTTTCTCAGGAGAGATACATGGAACACATCGTGAACTTGAGAGAGATTCGGTGGAAGAGCCAATCGGTAAGCTACCTTCCCAACACGATCCAGTATTTCGAAAGGACCGATATATCTAGGGCTCAACTTCCCCTTCTTTCCAAATCTCATAACCCTCTTCCAGGGAGATATTCGTAAGAACACTTTATCACCCACTTCAAACTCTAGATCTTTTCTTCGGTTGTCGGCATAACTTTTCTGTCGACTCTGAGCTGCTCTTATTTTTTGTTGAATAGATCTGACCTTTTCTTCCATTTCATCAACGAGATCGGGTCCTAATAGCTTTCTTTCCCCAACTTCATCCCAGTAAGTTGGAGTCCGGCATTTCTTTCCATAGAGAGCTTCATAAGGAGCCATCTGAATACTGGAGTGAAAGCTATTATTATAAGAAAATTCCACCAAAGGTAGGTGTTGGTCCCAACCTCCTTTGAAATACATAGAGCAAGCTCTCAACATATCTTCTTGGGTTTGAATTGTTCTCTCAGACTGACCGTCTGTCTGGGGATGATAAGCAGTGCTGAAACTCAACTCTGTATCCAGAGTATGCTGAAGACTTCACCAGAACTTCGAGGTAAATCTCGAATCCCGATCAGATATAATAGAAAGTGGTACTCCATGCAATCTTACCACTTCCTTTACATATATCCCGGCAAGCTGATCTAGAGAGAAATCCTCTCTAATTGCAATGAAGTGTGCAGACTTTGTAAGACGATCAACTATGACCCATATAGCATTATTTCCTTTGGATGTTTTAGGAAGTCCTGTGACAAAGTCCATAGTAATTTTTTCCCATTTCCATTCGGGTATGGGTAATGGTTGTAACATCCCCTTAGACTTCTGTCTCTCAGCTTTAACTTGTTGACAAACCAAGCATCGAGAGACATATTCAGCAACATCTCTTTTCATGCCATCCCACCAGAAGTACTCTTTCAGCTCCCTATACATCTTCGTGCTTCCAGGATGAATAGAGAATGATGAACTATGAGCCTCATCCAGCAGCTCCTTCTTTAATTCGGGGATGGGAGGAACACAAAACCGATTCCTGAAATTTATTATCCCATCACAATCAAGGTTGAATTCAGGAACATTTCTCACCTTCTTTTGTAACTCGACATCTTCTTTCTGTGCCTCTTTAATCTTCACATGTATAGATGGTTGAACATTCATTTGAGAAAGATAAGATTTTTCCCCTTCCATTATAATTCCAAGATCCATCCTTTGTAAATCCATAAATATTGGATCTTTTGTGATCCTCTTCATGGATAAACTAGCATGGTCTTGTCGACTTAATGCATCTTCCACCTTGTTTGCTTTCCCAAGGTGGTAATGGATTGAGCAGTCGTAATCCTTAATCAGCTCCAACCATCTTCTTTGATGCATATTCAACTCCTTTTGTGTGAAAATATACTTTAAACTTTTATGATCAGTATAAATATCACACCTTTCACCATAAAGGTAATGCCTCCAAATCTTTAATGCAAAGATTACCGCAGCCAACTCCAAATCATGTGTTGGGTAATTTTGCTCATGGATTTTCAACTGTCGTGAGGCATAAGCTATCACCATATCATTTTGCATAAGAACACACCCCAATCCCTTCTTGGATGCATCACTATAGATCACAAACCTTTCTCCACTACAAGGCAATGTGAGCACAAGTGCACTGGATAACCTTCTTTTCAACTCCTTGAAATTCTCTTCACATTCCTCTGTCCAGACAAACTTAACTCCTTTCCGAGTCAACTTGTTGAGTGGATTAGATAATCGTGAAAAATCCTTTACAAAACGTCGATAATATCCAGCCAAACCAAGAAAACTTCGGATCTCAGTTACTGTTGTTGGTCTTGACCATATTTCGATAACCTCTGTTTTTGCTGGATCCACAGATATCCCCTCTTTTGAGATTATGTGACCCGAAAATGCAACTTTTTGAAGCCAAAATTCACACTTGGTAAATTTGGCATAAAGCTTCTCCTTTCTCAGGGTCTTCAATATAATTCTCAAGTGATCTTCATGCTCTTCCTTTCTCTTTGAATAGACAAGAATATCGTCTATAAAGACTACCACAAATTGATCAAGATAGTCTCTAAAGACTCTATTCATTAGATCCATGAAGATAGCAGGGGCATTAGTAAGACCAAATGGCATCACTATAAATTCATAGTGTCCATACCTTGTACGGAAAGCCGTCTTTGGTATATCCTCCCTTTTGACCCTTAATTGATGATACCCTGAACGAAGATAAATCTTGGAAAAGTATTGAGCTCTGCGTAGTTGGTCAAATAAGTCATCAATGCGTGGGAGAGGATATTTGTTCTTGATAGTGATCTTGTTAAGTTCTCGATAATCAATGCAGAGTCTCATTGATCCATCTTTCTTCTTAACAAATAGAACAGGTGCTCCCCAAGGTGATGCACTAGGGCGTATGAATCCCTTAGCAAGATTCTCTTGGAGTTGCTTCTTCAATTCCTGCAACTCAATTGGGGCCATTCTATAAGGTGTCTTTGAAATAGGCAAAGCACCCGGTATGAGTTCTATTGAAAACTCAACTTCACGATTTGGTGGAAGACCCGGTAATTCCTCCAGAAAGACATCATCAAACTCCCGTACAATGGAAATATTCTTAATCGTGATTTTCTCACCAACCATTTGAGATAAATAACCTTCATTTAGTGGAATCAATACCCATAAGATGGAAGAAATTTCCACTGGAAGATTATGTTCATCCTTGCATTGATATACGATCGTAGATTGATCTAGAATATGAAATGTGACTTCCCTTCTTTGGCAATTGATATGAGCTCCATGTAGAGAAAGCCAATCCATGCCAAGAATCATATCAAATTCCACTAAAGGAAGGATCACAAGATTTGCAGGAAGCACTTTCCCACAAACTTCGATCGGAGAAGAATTATAAACTTTTGATGCGACTGTTGTGCCATTAGGTGTTGTCACAGCTAACTCAACATCTAATAGTTGAGGTAATATGGTGATACCCTTAGAAAATTCTTTAGAAATAAAAGAGTGGGTGGATCCAGAATCAAATAAAACATTTGCTACTTTAGAGTGGATGGTAAGTGTACCTTTCACCACTTCGTTATCGTACTCCACATCGCTGATAGAAATTGAATGTGACTTTCCTTTGTCTTTAGCCTTAAGATTTTGTTGACGTCGACCATCATCATCAACCCTTGGATTTGGGCATTGATTGGCATAATGCCCCATCTTCTTGCACTTGAAACATTGAAGTGTCGCAGGTTCATTCTGTGTATCCCTTCCTTTGTTTGCGTCATTAGACATCTTCTTCCCATTATCACGGCATTCAAATGCCCGATGACCTTCCTTTCCACATTTAAAACATTTACTTGTCCCTTTAAGACAACCCCTCCATGTTTCTTTCCACACTTTGAGCATAAAGAAAAGCTCATCTTCTTTTCTGTGTGCTCTTTAGATTTTTCTTTGAATTCCATCTTCCTCTTCTTATCAAACCCATGTGACTGATGGGTTATTCCAATCTCCATCTCGACTTTGAGAGCACATCGAACGATTTCCTCGTATCTATTAAAGTCCCTTATGGCTAACGCCCTTCGAAGACTTGGTTTTAAGCCACTAAAGAATCGATCGATCTTACTCTCCGGTTGGATAATAATACCAGAAGCGTACCTTGCAAGTCTTGTAAAATTTGCTTCATAGGTACTAACAGATTCATCATCCCTTTTCTTCTGTTCAAGGAACTCTTTCTCCATCTTTGTTCGGAGAATACGAGGGAAGTACTTATTGAAAAATAAGTTCTTGAACTCGTCCCATTCCATAGACTCAATTCCATCCCTTTGCATCGTATTCTTAATAAGATTCCACCATTGATCAGCATCTCCTTCCAAACGATACACTGCTAGGATGACTTTATCATGTTCAGAACATTGAAGAACTGAAAATTTCTTTTCAGTAGTACTAATCCATTGTTCAGCAACTAATGGATCAGTAGACCCACTGAAAGAAGGTGGACGCTGCCTCATGAAGGATTCAACAGAATGTTGCTCCTTCCTTTGCTCGTTTGGAAGTCATGCATGATTCATAGCTTGAGAAAGTTGTGTGAGAATGGCTACAAGATTTTGCATTCCAGCTCCCATATCGTTTGGTTGCTCAGGGGGACAATCATTGCATTGCCCATCGCATTCCACATTAACACGGTTCCTTCGGGTTCCAGCCATTGAATAAAACAAAGAAGAATAGTGTGAGCAACACTAATTATAATAGGAAAACCACATAATTAAAGAATAAAATTTTCATTCTTAAGGTCTTATCCTAGGTTATTCAAGGCCATTTCTAAAACACTAAGATTTTGTTCTATGCTTAGACTTATCCTTAGGGTTCTTACTAAGGCTTTCACATCCTAGTTTCCAAAGGTTGACTATACCTTTCCTCTGATACCAACTATAACGGTCTGGAATTACTTCCAGTGGACTATAATTGTACCTATCAGGGCACTCCATGGGCGGCTACACCCCCTGGGTGGGACACACCACCATCCCCAGTGGCATCCATTTCCTCATGAAGCCCTTGGGCGGAGAGCCATGCTTCGTCCAACGCTCACATGTGACAGTTCCCAAGGATCGGATACATTCCTACCTCCTTTACCTCTGATACCAACTATAACGACCCATACTTTACATACAATGTTAATACTTCTAAATTGAAGCACACTTATTACAACATATGACAAAACCACAAAGGACCGTATAGGTATAGTGCCTTTAGAAACTGGGAAACATAAACAACTGGTTCATAAATCTTCTACAGTGTCTCCCATTTATTTCATCATATCTAGGGTCCCTTTTAGCATATTCTACTTAATATTCATCTTCCTGGCCTGGGGAAAAGAAAACATAAAAGGGTGAGCTCAAATGCTCAGCAAGGGCAAATAAAGGAACTAAAAATCATATCATATCTTTTTGAAAATCATAACCTGCAAAAGAGATCATAATATCTTAACATGGAATAAATCATAGAAGTGAAAATGAGATCACCATAATCATAACATGAAACTTGAAACTTTATGGCATGCACACATAATCATGGAAAATCATTTCTTGTTAGTCACGACTCATTGCCAAGACTATCTTAGCGGACAAAGTCCATTTCTGAACCGAGTTCACTCCTCATTTCAGTCATGTATCACTGAACCGAAATAACCTTCCGTTCCAGCCATGTCTATCTCATGAGATATAAATCTTTACCCAATGCATTGGAGGGAGATATAGGTCCCACCCATCTTATAATGAATCCTTTCTTATGTGTGCCACATAATCATAAATCACACATCATCGCATAACGCATGTAACAAAAATTGGATTCTTGAAACATCATGACATCATAAAACAAATCATGACAACATAATCAAATCAATGTAATAATAGGGATAAAAATAGAACCCTTTATTATCTTATATGGAAAATAATTTTGATAAAACACTTGAACTCCATTCTTGAGGAAAATATCCTTTCTTCTTTAAAAACATTTTTTTCCTTTCTTAACATATCATACAACTTTAATCTAAAAGAAGTTGATTAAAAATAAACTTGAAAACTTATAAAGGAAGCTTCTTGGAAATAATTTTTTAAAAATCCATTCATTCCTTATAAGTTAAAAAAAACATTCTTCGTACTTTTGTCGGAAAAGTCAAAAAGTACCTCGTATGAAAAACGACAAAAGATTCCTTTCATATCTTTTACTAAAAACTTACCGAAGGGTAAAATTGGATTTAAACTATTGTAAGTGGATGGAAACAATATTATATATTGAAGGAACATGGATGTGGATGATAAAATACACCCCAGTAAATACTTACGAATAAACAATCTCGGATAAAAATGAGATTGTGATATTTCCCTTACCTTAGGTCCGATTTGCTTTGTACGTGTCCGAAGCTCCTGTATAATGGTTTAAATAATGTTATTGACTTATTCCAGAATCATACATATTGATATGATATCATATATGGTCATATTCTTAGCTTCTTGTTAGTAATATTTCATTGTTACTTGTTACTCGGGTCTTTATTGCCTTTTGTTCTTATGCGTGTTTTGCCGAATACATTCTTATTCTTCTTTTAAGGTTATAGATACCTTATATCCAGAATGGTATTAGTGTAACATATATCATATTTATTCATTCAATTCATTTATATAATTACTATGTAATGATGATCATGTAGAACGAGTCGCATCACATCGTGGAGACGGTATTCCGTACGTAAGCACGAGTGATGATATCGTTCCTATGATCGTGGAACTGTATTGGAGTATATATATATTATTTCAGTATCAATATTACTTTATAATAATCATAAATAGTTACTCATTACACCATTATACCCATCCTTGTAAAGTGATGGTGGAAAAATAGATTACACCACGGCGTGGAGACGGTATTCCGTACGTACGCACGCGCGGTGATTTAATTTTTCCGTGGGATGGATAGAAGGTGAATTATAGTTGTTTCATAATTATAATAACATATCAGTATGTAAGTAATACTGATGTTATTACTTTATCATGAAACAACTAAAGAAGAAGAAGTTGAAGAAGAAAGAAATTGAAAAGATCGGTAATGGATATTACCTCTTCTTTGGAACGTTTCTTTGAATCCTCCACTTAGGGAACTAATATTGGTCTTTGAAGAAGACCAGGACCTCTAGGATTATTCTAGGGAAGTGGAGAGGAGAAAATGGCAGGGGTTGGCCGAGCTTCAGTGCTCAATTTGGTGTGAGGAGGAGGGGGAGGAGGTGCCCTTTTATAAGGGAGGAGAGGGGCACCTTAGGAATATATCAAAATATTATTTTATATTAAAGTCAAAATCGGTTTATAATGGTTCCAAAGGGTCTTATTTCGAAGCTAAAGTGGGTATGGGTCTAAATCCTATCAACCAATAGGATTTAGACAAGTTTAGGGTATTATTTTAACCTTATCAATTAGATTTAACTCTAAGTTAATTACTTTAACTTTTCCAGTGTCTTTTTGTTTTCTTTCACTATATGGTTAATACACTTACTATAACATGCCAAACGAACCCCAAATTGTTTATTATTAATATATATATCCTTATCTAAGTTATTTGGCCGAACCTTAGATTTTTAGGAATAAAATAACAATTAATAATATAATATTTGATTTAAAAACTATTTTGTGTCAATTTTGACACTATTTGATATATGATTTTTTTGTGAAAGTCATAACAGAATTATATGTTCGAACCAAGTTGATTAAATCAACACTAATATATCATAGTAACCTAGAAAATTAGTGGAATTCATAAAAAGTCTTAAATTACATTTATTTTGGTATTTATATTATCAATTATGTCAATATTTCATTAATAAGATAATTACTGCATCATCTTTGTGTCATAAATAAATTAAATTATTTGATGTCTAAAAATTACAAATAAAATACCATCATGTAGTAAATCTTTTTATCTTTCTAATGAATATTTACAATCGAATTTATCTTATGTATAACCCCATATTAAAAATGATTTACTTATTAAACTTTGATTTTAACTATTTTAAACCTTCTTTAAATAAATTAATAATAAATGTCCTAATCTAATCCAAGTGGGCATAAATGGTCATATTTTATTCATAAGTTTGTTTTTGGTCGAATTACACTTGTCCAATAGAATTAGGACATGTGTTAGGGTAATATTAATATCATATTTACCCTTAGTTACCCTATTTACTATTAACTGCGGTAAAAATAGTAAAAAGTTACTATTCACCAAAAAATTATTTTTATCTCATTGAACAACATTTTACTTACTGATATCAACCGTGTCTGTCGGATTTTTGAAATTCCATTCACAAAAGCGGTAAAATTAAGTTTTATGCAAAATTCAGTTTTTAACCTACCACTTAGTGGTTTCACTATTCATCAAAAATTGAAAGTTTTCAGAAAAATACCAAAATTTCACCCTAGGCTAATTTCGATATTCTGAGTCCAAAAATGAAGTCCATTTTGAAAAATAAAATTTATAAAATTTCAAAAAGTGGTTATTACTATTCATAACGGCTATTTTTAATAGCATATTGTTGTTTAGTGAAACTCGGTATTGCGTACGACGCAAGCTATCGAGGAAGGTCGCGATTGCGTGTAAAGCAAGCCAAGCAAGTGTTGTGTAGAAAAATATTCCTTTGATAATATAAAATTCTCGGGTGTTACAATATCCCCCGGGAGTGTCGTAACCAAGAGTGCAGCAAGGCCCGTTGTCGTGCACCAGATCCTGTTCGAGTCTAGCTCAAAGCGGTGTTTTCGGGTTTTACCCCTAGGTACATCTGTGCCAGAGCCGCCTCTACCTGCTCGTATCCAGACAGGGATGTATTTCTCGGAAAACTCACAAAATCTCTACAATACCAAAATTCTAGGAAGTTCTTCTATACTAATCCTCAAAGTTCATCTTAGGTCTACGTGCTCTAATCAGAGTTTATCTAAATCTAGCTTCCAAGGTTTGTACTAAACTTCCTCTGATACCAACTGTAAGGCCCCAACCCCAGTTACCCAGAGTCGGTGCATTATTACATAACATTGGCATGATCACAAGAAAGATCAAATCTCGAAAGACCGATTGGTTTAGTAGCCTTGGAAACACTAGATATATTCATAAGTTTTACATTACATCATAAAATGAAAAACTACTACAACAACATAATGTTTCCACAGTCCACACTATAATCCCCTCATAATATCCCTGCAGGTCATTCATAACTTACATCTTCACATCCTGGAAAAAATAAAACATAGAAAAGGGGTGAGCTCAAATGCCCATTAAGGATAACAATATAGCGGAACTTTCAAAAATAAGCATAAACATTTAAGGCAATGAATTACTAAAACAAAAGCCTTTTAAACTTGAACTTCAACATAGTATGGAAAAAGTAAAATGAAATAATGCCATTTACTTGTTCAGATGGATATTCTACTTATCGAATAATCACATGCAATATCAATAACCACTTTCATAATGTTGGAATGCATAATTCCAGACTATCATAACCACATAGCCAAGGCCTCGTGTCAAAACTACAAATAAGATTTTGCCAAGGCCTTGTTCCAAGACACTAGTTTGTCTCATGAGACCTACCGATGCATCGAGGAGCTATAGCGGGCTCCACCCATCACATATTAAGTCCAATGCATTCCCATATGAAAAGGTTTAAACATAACATATACATTTGTATTAAAACTAGCATACGAAATGTCAATAATTTCACCATAAACTATGAATGGTATAAAAATAGCACATCCACAGTCAAACATATCACAAAACCTTCAGTACAATATAGAAGTTTTGTATCATAATAAATCAACTTCAAATAAGTGTAAAATCCATCAAAGGATGTTGACATAGATGAAATCAAAACACTTTTTAGAGAAATATCTCTTTCTATTTTTGAAATCATTTAAGAGCCATATAAAATAAAACATTTTCTTGAAAATATTCTTATAAGATTGTAAGGGAAGCTTTGACGATTTTATAACAGCGGGAAATAACCGCACCCGCCGTATAATTAAAAAAAACATTCTTATCTTAATTCTGTCGAAAAGGTTAAAAAGCACCTTGTTTGGAAAACGATGGAAAGATTCCCTTATAAACCTCTTATAAAAAGTCAAACAATGGTATAAATGACTTTAACCCATATTCTTTTAAATATTAAAAATGTTTTGAAATAAATTTTGAAGAAACATGGACGTGGATGATAACGAGGTCCCAGTAGATAATTATGTATAAACAACCTCGGATAATGAAGAGATTGCGAAATAATCCCTTACCTTGTACTTTTCCTTTGTTAGGGTAGGTTAACCTCCTGTATAATGGTGAAATAATTGTTATTAAATTATACAAGAATCATATACATTAATATGATATCATATATGATCTTTTAACATTGCTTTATTAATAATATCTTAGTATTATCGTCGTTTCGGATGATAATCGATTCGTTCTTCTTAAATGTTTGGTTACGTAAGACATGTTTGTAATGGATAGATTATATCTTATTCATAATCAGAATGATATTAACATTATTTTTAACCCTAAAATGAGAATAAGACTTGAATGGATACGATGGAGAATGAATCTCATCGCGTTCGTGGAGACGGTAGTCCGTACGTACGCACGAACGCTACTTCCATTTAATTTTTATTTTAAAAGAATCGAATCCAAATGATACATAGGTATATTACTATTCCAGTATAATATAATATTTTATATATGTTAACTAAGTTCATTAACACCATCCTTCATATGTTCCATGTGTGGTATGAACGAGTCATATCATTTTAAGGGGGCGGTAGTCCGCACTTCCTCAAATGAAATTATCGTATGTATATACAACATGAAACGAATAATGATATGAAATAAAATGGAATTACAGAAGCTTATATATAAAATATATATCATTAATATCATATTTAATTACAGTTCCATCATAATGGCCACCATGAGAGGCGGTAAGATGTATTTGAACAATCATCGTTTCGTGAGGCGTTAGTTTGCCATCCACAGAAACATTATGTTCATCATCCATTAGATGTAGTTGTGTGTATGTGTAGTTTGAATCCTTCTTATAACAACATACTAGTATATTTTGGATACTGGTGTTGTTACAAAAGAAAGGAAATAAAAAGAGTTTGGGGGTTGGAGAAGCAAAATAAATGAAAATAATTTAAGAGAAATCGTTACCTTTAATTTAGGTAACTCACTTTGGTTGGAACCAAAGGACTTCTTGAAATGCCTTCTGCCTAAGGGAAAGCTTCAAGGAGGAGGTGAGGGATGTGGGGAGCGTATTTGGGCAGGGTTTGGACGATCCAAGTGGCTTGAGAGGTGTGAAGAATGAGTAGAAGTGGTCTCCTTTTATAAGGGAGAGGAGGGGCTCTTTAGGAAAGAGTGAACGTATTACTTTATAATATAATTATATTCGGTTTATAATGGTCCAAAAATTATTGAGGTCGAAGATAAGATGACTCATTTTCTAAATAACATCAACCAATAAGAATTGGACAGGTTTTAGATAATATTTTAATCATTATAATCTTATTTATTTAAATGATTTATTAATGAGGTAAACATTGCATCATTATTGTGTCATTAATAATTTAACTTATTTGATGTCTAAAAATTATAAATAAAATATCATTATGTAGGAAATCTTTTTATCTTTCTAATGAATATTTATAATCGAAAATCCAACATGTATAACCCTATGTAAAAATTGTTCTTCTAAAAGATGTAAGCTTATACCATTTTTATTTTTATTTTAACTTTTTTAATATAATGTGTCCCTACCCCATACAAGTGGCTCTAAGGGGTCCCCAAATCGACCCAAGGATGACCATGGTCGGGTATGTGTCCACCAATAAGGTTAGGACACGTTTTTGGGTAATTTTGTATTATTATAATATTATTTTTTAACCCTTATTTACCGGATTTACCCTTTAACCATGGTAAATAAAATATTTACCGCAGTAATTATTCAAAATGTGTAAAAATAAAAGTTACCTATTTACATAATTTGTAAATCCTGATTCCAAATATGTAATCCATTTTTCCAAATTCAAAACACAGAAGTGGCAGAAATTAATTTAAAATTAATTCCCGTTGTTAAAATAAAAAGCGTGTTTTTAAGAGATAATAACTATCAAAAGATTGGCACTTGTTTATGTCTGATTTAATTGTGAAATTATGTCCAATGACAAACATTAAATTAAATGGTAAAAATATATTCTAAATATACTTTAAAACCACTCAAATTCAGAATTTATCAATATAAATTATTTTGATTAAAAAAGTTGTTTTTAATTAAATTTTAGTAATTTTCACTATTCATCAAAATATAAAAGTTATCCGAAAAGTACCAAAATTTCACCCTAGGCTAATTTCAATGTTCCGAATCCAAAAATGAAGTCCATTTTCAAATATAAAATATATATGATTTCAAAAAGTAGGTATTACTATTCACAACGGCTAGTTTAATTAGTTGTGGTGTGTGTTAGAACTCGAGGTTGCGTACAACACACGCTATCGCATTATTCGAAGGGAAACGTACCGTGGAAGCATGGGGTGTTACAGAATGTGTTCAAAACCTCCTTTTGAATTGCTTCTTCATCCATCTTCTTGGTTTGAACAACCATGTTTGGAAAAGGAAGGGGTTTAGGAGGTACATCATCAGTCTTTTTCTTACCTTTATCTTTCTCCTTGGATTTCTCATTAGTTGGTATGGAATGCGGCTTCTCTAGAGTAGAGGTGAATACCGGTGGAATGGTAGGTCCAGATGTATAATTCATTTGCTTCCCACTTCTCAATGTGATGGCACTAACATTCCCCTTTGGATTTGGAGTGGGTTGGGAAGGTCGATTTCCAAAATTTTTACTCACAAGTTCATGGAGAGTGGTGGAAATCTGACTCATTTGAGTCTTCAACTCTCTCAGCTCCGAACCTTGACTCTTCAGCTCATTCTGTTGATTAAGAACAATTTTTTTCAAAAGATCATTAGTGTTAGATTCTACCTTGTGTTGGATATTCCCTTGTTGATGACTCGTTGATGTTTGAGCTTTGAATCTCCTTTGGGGTTGTTGGAAACCCTGTTGGTAATATGGAGGCTGCTGGAAGTTTGGTTGAAAAGGGGGCATCTGTTGTTGTCCAGAGCCATACCTCATGTCTGACTGATCTTTCCACCCTTGGTTTTATACTGTATCAAACTTCTTTTGGGGATATGGTTGTTGTTGTTGCTGCTGAAATTATTTCCCAGGGAACACTTTTGCACAATCTTCTGTCTCTTGTAGTTGTGGGCAACAGTCAGTTGGGTGGCTTGTCTCAGTGCAAATGCCACATGGCCTTGAAGGAGGGGGTTGGGATGTCTTTTGAGCCAATGTAATCTGCCTCACCATAGTTGTCAATTATTCTAACTTAGTATCAATCAAATTACTTTCAAGAGAAGAAGGACTTACCTAATGTACTCCCCTGACATGTGGTGTACCTCTATCACCAAATTGTTGGGAGTTTTGGGCCATATTGTCGATCAACGCACGTGCGGCTACTGGTGTCTTGTCCAACAATGCTCCTCCAGCTGCAGCATCCACCATGCTCCTCTCCATGGGTGTGAGTCGTTCATAAAAGTACTGGATGAGTAGTTGATCAATCATTTGGTGATGTGGGCAGCTTGCACACAACTTCTTGAATCACTCACAGTACTCATACATTGACTCCCCTTGTGCTTGCTTGATCCCCGATATCTCCTTTCGAATGGATGTGGTCCTTGATGTTGGAAAAAATATTTGCAAGAAAAGACGTTTCAAATTATTCCAACATGTTACATATTCAGGTTGCAAGTAATACATCCAATCTTTTGCAGCGCCACCAAGTGAGAATGGGAATGCTCTTAATTTGATTTGATCTTCTGAAACATTTCTTGGTTTATGGGTTGAGCAAACCACATTAAATTATTTCAAATGTTTATTGGGATCCTCACCAGAGAGGCCATGAAACTTTTGAAGAAGGTGAATTAATCCAGATTTCAATTCAAAGTTCGATTCGAGATTTGGGTATGCAATACAATTTGGTTGATAGTTAACATCAGGTGCAGCCAATTCTCGAATGGTTCTATTAAGTTCATTTCTATTATTATCAGCCATTGGTTCTTGTTTTATGGTTGAATTTGAATTTCTTCCAATTTCATTGTTCTGATATTGGAGTAATTCTCCAACTGGTTGAATATTGAAAATTCCCGTAGACTGAGAATTTCTGATTCGAGCCCTAAGGCTACTTTAAATCTCAGGGTCAAGATCTAAGAGATCTTCAGGATTAGTTCATGTCATAGATCAAATAAAAATGAAATGAAAGAAGGTGGACCATAGTAAAATAAAAATGAGAAGTTTGAGTTGATGGTCCAAAAAGAAGTAGAAGAAAATAAAAGAAGAGGAAGAAAAATCAGATTGGGTACAGAAGGAAAAAGAAGAGAGGAAGAGAATAAAATGTAAAATAAAACAAATAACTCTAATTGGTTGAAATAATTACTTGCCTCCCCAGCAATGGCACCAATTTGAAATAGCGCTGTCGTGGGTTCCCTCAAATGATTAGTGTGATTTGGGGTACTTAGGTGCAGTAGAGTGGATGACCAAGGTCGTCCCTCAAAGGAGGAAGTGAATTTAACAACATATTAGAGGTATTATAAAAATAAAATAAAAGAGAATAAAATAACTACATGAAAGGATGGGGGTGGTTTTTTTATAGTTTGTGAACCTAGAAGAAGTTTGCTGGAAGAAGATTGCATTTTTTTTGTTTTTAATTTTGAAATGAAGTTTTGATTAGAATGACACAACAAGAAGATGTTTTTTTTTAGAAATCTATTTTAAAAGGTGTAATCGATCTAACTCTACCTATTAAATCATTTATTAATCATTATCATTTAAATTAATGTTCACTTGATTATGATCCCTTAATTTGTAAAATCCCGATCCCTATGATAATTAACTTTACCATGAAGATGAATTGAATTTAACCTTAGGCTAACTTCGGAACATGCAATCGCAACACCCTGCTTTGATTGATGCTCTAAGATTAGCTTATGGTCAGTGGTAAATTAATGCACTTGAACACTCTGGAAATGAGGATTAATTGAGTTTAGGGATTATATTTGAACTCTACAAATTGATCTCGTGTGGTTTTGAATTACCGGTTAAGGTTGCGCTCTCACAGTTCACACAATTCCCGACCTCGCGTGTTTTGTGTTAACTATTCAATTGCTTTCTTAGTTTCATTTAAATTAAAAACTCAATTAATGGATCATGTTTAGTGAATTACAGTAGATCATTGATTCAAAATAAATGAATGAAGAAGGTGAGAGGTCGACCGATTACTAAAAATAACAACTCTTCCATGGGTGGCGTAATCATCGTAGAAGCGTTTTTCATGTGCAAAGGTTTATAATGGGTATAACCCAATAACGCTTCTAATAAAGAATTCTAGACCAAAGAGGAAGATTAAGAGAAGAAGAAATTTAAACAAAACAGAAGAAAAGAGAAGAAATAAAAGAATAACAAAGAAGTTTTTTACACAAATGAAAACATTACAAAATGAAGAAGAGAAGGAGGCTTCGATGAGGGGATCCTTGCTTCAAGAGCTACCCCTCTTACAATGGTTGGATAATTTGGGTGAAACAAATTATCATCTTCCTCAAATCTCCCAATGCACGTCCCAACCCCACCAAATGAAAAAACCTCCAATTTATAGAGGGTTGGGGAGGAGAGGTTACATGTGGTTTCAAGTGTGAATGTGGAAATTCGGCCAAATATTTTATACCAACTTTCACCGCCTATTTGACCACCAAAACGCGTGAATTGGCCGGCCTTCCAGAAGGATAAAATGTGTGGATATTGGTCCTCTATCTCCTCGCCAACTTTGGGCTCCATAAAGGGCCATAAGAAGGATTTATGGCCGAAATACAGAAGCTTCTCCATTCTGGCGAGCCCATCCCATCTTTGACTTCATGGACCAATTTCAACAACCAAATGAACTCTTTAGCTCTAGTTTCCTGAATACAAGTTGTATATAATTAAGTTAGGAACTCTGTTACAAAATTTAAAATTCAAATAATAAATATAAAAATATTTATCTTCGAAATAATACAGTAAACTATAAAGGGTAAAACTGGAATTTTCATCAAATATTCAAATGAATGATCTAATCCCAAATATATTCTAATTAAACATATTTAACACAATGTGAGGAAATTATATCATTTATTATCAATAAAATTTTCAATAAAATAGTGTTTTATCATATCTCCATGGAAGGGTGTTATACGTTTTGGTAAGAAAGGAAAATTGAGTCCCAGGTATATCGGACCATTTGAAATTCTAGAACGAATTGGGGTTGTAGCTTACTATTTGGCAATGCCGCCAAGTCTCTCCAATGTTCACGATGTGTTCCACATATCAATGTTGAGAAAATAAATTCTGGAACCAACGCATGTACTCACCTATGAGGAATTAGAACTGGAAACTGATCTATCTTATTGTGAAAATCATGTCAAGATTCTTGATATGAGAAAACAACTGTTGAGAAATCGGATGACTCGTCTGGAAAAAGTTCTATAGAGAAATCATAAGACGGAAGAGGCAATGTGGGAACCCGAGGAACTTTTGATGAATAACCACCTAATTCTTTTTATGAATTAATATTCTAGAAATTTCGAGGACGAAATTATTTGAAGGAGTGGAGAATGTAACACCCCAAGCTTCCATGGTACGCTTCCCTTTGAATAATACAGTAGCGTGTGTTGTACGCAACTTCGAGTTCTAACACACACCACAACCAATCAAAATAGCTTTTATGAATAGTAATACCCACTTTTTGAAATTTTATCTTTCAAAATGGACATCTTTTTTGGATTCGGAATATCGAAATTAGCATAGGTTGAATTTTTGATATTTTTCTGAAAACATTCAATTTTTGATGAATAGTGAAAAACACTGAGTTATAGTTTAAAACCGAATTTTTATTTAAATAATTATTTATTTTATTTAAAATTAATTATGTTCAAAATAGATACATAATACCTATATATGTTCAATGTAATTCATTGGATTTAGTTTAGAATAATTTTAGATATATAAAAATTTTATTGAACTTTTCACCGTCTTTTAACCACCTCCTATGAGAATTTGGAAATTCACATAAAACATAATTTTACCACTTCTGTGAATGGAATTTCAAAAATCCAAGAGAAATGGTTAATATCAAGGAGTAAAATGTGGTTCAATAAGATAAAAATAATTATTGTTGAATAGTAACTTTTTACTTTTATTTACCACGGTTAAAAGTAAATAGGGTAATTAAGGGTAAAAATGATATTAATATTACCCTAAAACATGTCCTATTTCTATTGGAAAATTTTATCTCGACCAAATACAACCTTATAAATAAAATATAATCATTTAGGTCCACATGGATAAGATTACGATATTTATTATTATTTAATTCAAAGTAGAGTTAAAAGAGTTAAAATCAATGTTTAATAACTAGAACATTTATAATATATGGTTATAAATAAGATAAATTCGATTATAAATATTAATTAGAAAGCTAAAAATATTTCCTACATAATAGTATTTTATTTATAATTTTTAAACACTAAATAATTTAATTTATTTATGACACAATGGTGATGCAATAATTACCTAATTAACGAAATAATAAAATAATTGATATTATAAATATCATAATAAATGTAATTTGATACTTTTTATGAGTTACACTAATTTTATAGGTTAATATGACATATTAGTACTATTTATATAAATTGTATTTGAAGTAATAATGCTATTATAAAATTATAAAAAACTAAATACCCATTAGTATCAAAATTGACATAAAAGTGTTTTTAAAACAAATATTATATTATTAATTTATATTCTATTCCAAAAAAAATAACTTTTATCCAAGAGACTTATATAGTTATACTTTTTTCATTAATAGTCAACTTGGGGGTCTCTTGGAAGTTTATAGTATGTTTATTGACAATATAATATAAAGATATAAAGAGACATGGTAAGTGTCAAACTAATTAACTAAGAGTTAAATCTAAAATTTAATGTTAATAAAGTGACAAAAACCTGTCTAAAACCTATTGGTTGAGGGGTTTTAGACCTATCTACACTTTAAACTTTATATAATCCACTTTTAGCCATTAGAAACCGAATATTAATTTATTATAAAATAATATTTCTATCTTATCCTAAGGTGCCCATCACCCCTCTTATAAAAGGGCACTCCCTCTTCTCACTAATTCATAACTTCAAAGCCTTTTGGCTTGGAAAAACCCTACCCAAATATTCTTTAAACATCCCTCACTTCAACCTAGAGGCCTTAGTTTTATCAGAAAGCCATTATAAAGAGCCCTTTTGATCCAATCAAAAGGAAGAACCCGAAGAAGAGGTAATGTTTTCACCACCCTCTTTCAAGTTCCTTTATTTTTCAACTTCTTCTTTCTTTGTTATTTCCATTCTAAAATAATAACTCCAGTATCCTTTATATACTGTGATATTATTATAAATATTTTACAACCATATTCAGTATTTCATCCATCCTTTGAATGACATGTCATCATACATGCGTACGTACGGCCTACCATCTCCACGTCGTGGTGTAATTATTATTCAATACATTATTATTCGGATGGGTATAATAATGATGTGTAATTCATGTAAATAATAAATATAACATGATAATGATTCTGTATATATGATATACCATCCAATTATATATTATTTTAATATCAAGATAATGATATTTTCGCTCGTGCGTACCAACTGATTACTGTCTCCATGAACGCGATGAGATTCATTCCCCATCATATCCATTCAAAACTAAATTTCATTTGATGTTTAAAAATAATTTTTAGAGACATGATATAATTATGAATATTAATAATATACATCCCATCTATAACAAATATGGCTCACATAACAAAGAATAAAAAGGAAAACGAATCCATTAACACTCGAAACGATTATAATACTAAGATATTATTAACAAATCAATGTTAAATGATCGTATATGATATCATATTAATGTAAATGATTCTTGTATAATTTAATAACAATTATTTCACCATTATACTGTAGGATATCCTACCCTCAACCAAGGAAAATTACAAGGTAAGGGTTTATTTCAAAATCTCTTCATTATCCGAGGCTCTTTATATGTAATTATCTACTGGGACCTTTTTATCATCCACATCCATAATTCTTAAAAATGTATATCAAATCATTCTTCATATTTTAAATACTATGGGTTAAAGTCATTTATACCCTTGTTGACTTTTTTAAGAAGTTTATTAAGGATTCTTTCTGTCATTTTCTAAAAAAGGTCCTTTTAAACCTTTTTGATATAATTATGGTAAGAATGTTTTTTTAACTTATATGGCGGGTGTGGATAATTTCCGCCATTATAAAATCTTCAAAATTTCACTTAAAAGCTTATAAGTATATTTTCAAAGTAATTGTTTTTTTATAATTATGTGACTTTTATATGATTTAAAAAAATATATATTTCTCTCAAATAGTTTTGATTTCATCTATCTTAACATCCTCTGAGGGATTTTAAGCTTATTTGAAGTTGATTTATTATGATAAAAAACATCCATATTTTATTGAAGGTTTTGTGATATGTTTGACTGTGGATGTGTTATTTTTACACCATTCATGGTTTATGGATAATTATTGACATTTCGTTTGCTAGTTTTAATACGAATGTTTATGTTATGTTTAAACCTTTTCATTTGAGGAATGCATTGGACTAAATAAGTGACGGGTGGAGTGTAGAGACCCGAAGCCTGACGTACATAGATATTACATTACTTTTGCGGAATACTTAGTACATAACAAAAACACACACACAAGGACCGTAATAGTTTAGTGTCTTTGGAAACTCGGAATATAATCTTCTAATCGTGGTGAAAGATCTTCAACATCTCCCATAAAGATCTTATTTTTTTTAAACCTAAATCCTTTCTTTATGTCCTGGGGAAAAGAAAACATAAAAGGGTGATCTCAAATGCTCAGTAAGGGTAAAAAAAAAGAAATATCAATCACATCATATTCATAAGAACATATCTTTTGGAAATCTTAACCTGCAAAAGAGATCATAATTTCATAACATGGGATAAATCATAGTAGTGAAATGTAATCCCAATAATCATAACTTAAAACATGAATCTTTGTGGCATACACACATAATCATAGAGAATCAATTCTTATTAGTCAAGACTCATTGACAAGACTATCTTAGTGGACAAATTAACTTTCTGAACCGAGTTCACTCCTCGTTTCAGTCATGTTTCACTGAACCGGTATAACCTACCATTCCAGCCATGTCTATCTCATGAGATATAAAATATTTACCCAATGAAATGGAGGGAGATATAGGTCCCACCCATCTCATAATGATACCATTCTTATGTGTGCCACAAAATCATAAATCATACATCATTGCATAACCCATGTAGTAAAAATGGGATTCTTAAACAACATGACATCATAAAACAATTCATATAAGATAAAGGAATTCATAAAAATATTTCCATCACAACATAATCAAATTCATGTAATAATATTGATATAAACAGAATTCTATATTATCTTTGATGTAAAATAATTTTGATAGAACACTTCAACTTTATTCTTGAGGAAAATATCATTTCTACTTCAAAAACACTTTTCCTTTCTTAACATGTCATACAATTCTAAACTAAAAGAAGTTGATTAAAAATAAACTTGAAAACTTGTAAAGGAATCTTCTTGGAAATAATGTTTTAAAAATCCATTTATGACGTAAAAGTTAAAAAAAATTCTTCTAGTACTTTTGTCGGAAAAGTCAAAAAGTACATCATACGAAAAACGAAAAAAGGTTGCTTTCATATCTTTTACTATAAACTCACCAAAGGGTAAAAATGGATTTAAACAATTGTAGGTTGATGGAAATAATATTACATATTGAGGAAACATGGATGTGGATGATAAAATACACCCCAATAAATACCAAAGTATAAACAATCTCGGATAAAAATGAGATTGTGATATTTCCCTTACCTTAGGTCTGATTTGCTTCGTATGTGTCCGAACCTCCTCTTCTTTGAAGCGCCTCTTTGAGATCTCCTTTTAGGGCACTAAAATTGGTATTTGAGGAAGACCAAAAACTCTAGTATGTTCCTAGGGAAGTGTAGAAGAGAATTTGGCAGGGGTTGGCCGATATTGAAGGCTCAAAGTGTTGTGAGGAAGAGAGGGAGGGGGTGCCCTTTTATAAGGGAGCAGAGGGGCAACTTGGGAATAACAAAAAATATTATTTTATTATAAAGCCAAATTCGGTTTTAAATAGCTCCAAATTGATTTATTTTGAATCTAAGGTGGGGGATAGGTCGAAATCCTCTCATACAATAGAATTTAGACAAGTTTAGGTTCCTATTTTAACCTTATCATTTATATTTAACTTTAAGATAGATAATATTACTTTTACCGTGTCTTCTTGTTTTCTTACACTATAAGGTTAATAAACTTACTATATCAAGCCAAAAGAACATAAAGTTTTTTATTATTAATATATATAACCTTATCTAAGTCATTTGTTGGAACCGTATATTTTTAGGAATAAAATAACAATTAATAATATAATATTTGTTTTAAAAACTATTTTATGTCAATTTTGACACTATTTAGTAATTGATTTTTGTAAAACTCATAAAAGATTTATTAGTTATAAAACAGTTAATTAGATCAATAATAACATGTCATATTAACATATAAAATTATTTAAATTCATAAAAAGTCTTAAATTACATTTATTTGGGTATTTATAACATCAATTATGTCAATATTTCATTAATAAGACAATTTCTACATCATTTTTGTGTCATAATAAATGATAATTATTTAATCCCTAAAAATTATAAATAAATTCCTATGATGTAGATAATTGTATTATCTTTTTGTAGACTATTCATGTTAGAAGTTTCATGAAGTGTATCACTAAATTAAAATTATTATACTTATAAGATTTAAGAAAGTGACATGTTGTCACATTCTTTGGTTTTAATAATAATTAACTTATTTTCATGGACAAAAGTCCATTAAATGAATCTAATTTGACCCTTAGGTGATATGAGTCGCTTTTTAGTCATCCAATAGGATTTTTCCAAGTGTTAGGGTAATTTTATAATATTATATTTACCCTTGATTACCTGATTTACCTTTAACTATGGTAAATAAAATTTACCGTAGTTACTATTCATAAGTCCCAAAAATAAAAAGTAGCATATTAACATAATTTGGAACCACTGATTCCAAATATAGAATCCATTTTTTCAAATTCAATACACAGAAGTTGCAGAAATTAAATTTAAATTAATCCCGTTGTAGAAAGAAAACGGGTTTTTCTTTAAAACATTACAAAAGATTGAATTGATTTATCCTACGAATTCAAGGTAGAATCAATGCTAATGACATAAATTATATTAAATGGTAAAAATATTTTCTATTTATACTTTAAAACCATTTAAAATAATAATTTAACCATATAAATTATTGCGATGAAAAAAGTTGTTTTTAATTAAAATATAGCATGTTTTTACTATTCATCAAAATATGAAAGTTACCAGAATAATATGAAAAATTTATCCAAAGTAAATTTTTATTTTATGATTCCAAAGAAGAATTTTATTTTGTCAAATTTAACTTATAAACATGTTAAAAACTAGATTTAAAGTGGGTGCGCCATCAAAAGGCGGCAAAACTGCATTTTTTGAAAAATACTTATTTTACCCAAAAAATTTATTTTATTCTTATACCATGTTTTAGAAAATGTGTAAGACGAATAATAATGTAATAAGATTCAAAATTTAGTTAATACTATTCATAATGGCTAGTTCATAATAATATTATAATAATATATCGTTGTTTAGTAAAACCTGGTATTGCGTACAACACACGCTATCGAGGAAGGTCATTATTGCGTGTAATGCAAGCCAAGTCAGGGTTGCGTGCTGTGCAAGAATCCTTTGTTGTTTCGTATAACATAATCTATCCATATTTCATTTATACATTGAATATATATATATATATACTCAATGTTGCGTAAAATAACTATTATCAAAATTGTGTGTAACACGATCCAAGAATAGTGTTGTGTATACTGCAAGCTAATACGGTGTTACGTATAGCGCAAGGTAATCTTGGTGTAGCATACAACACAAGACATTATTAAAAGAATACTTTTCATAAAATCTCAGGGTGTTACATTCTACCCCCCTTAAAATGAATTTCACCCTCGAAATTCGTCGGGGGTTATAAATGGTTTACTATTCAAAAGTTTCTTTAATAGAAACCCACATCGTAAAAAGGAATACCAAAACCAATATTTAAAAACAAAAGTATGAAATGTAACAGTTACCCAAAAAAAATAATCACTGGGTTTCCACATAGGTGAAAATATGGATATGGAAGAGAAATCTAACCATCATGTTCTGATGGAGAGTGGTAGAGAACATGGCTATGGAAAATCCAGCAATCACAAAGCCATAAATTTGTGACGATCTAAGGTACCATCTGATTCATCAGATATAAGAGCACTAGGAAAACATTTTTTGTTTTCAAGATCATTTCCCTAAAGTTGATGAAATTGGAATTAGAAGAAATACTTTCGTGATTTTGGTATAGTCTCACCGTTTGTCGTTCTTTGGAAAATTTCCACTTCATCTCTTAAAGAAATGAAGTTGAATTTGTCATTCGTGATGTGTTTGTAGAATGATGGGTCATTCCATCTGTCTCAAACAAAAGGTTAGAAAAGTTATCAAAAAATACATAAGTTCATCTATAGTGAGATTAATCATATATGGTTCCTAAAATGGACATATACTTCATATATCATACTGCTTAATATAATAAAACTAGTTTCTACTAAACAGGGACTTCCTGTAGGCCAGTGGTAGGCGATAAAGCCAGTCGCACTTCAGTTGTGGGTTCGATTCCCATAGCCTTGTCCGACGCGATGGGCTATCGCTCGTCCTTCCGGTTGTCCATTTTCTAAAGATATATTACTATAACATCCCGTCAAAGATATCAAAAAAGTTTTATCCTTAAACAATAATAACTTATGTCCAACATAATCCATTCCAATCTTTCGGCTTATCTAAAATACTATGGTCCAAGCTCATATTATAAAGAAAATGAACACGTGAATGCCATCATTTATCCCCCATATATCATAAGATATATCTTGTTGGTCAAATTACAAACATGTGAATACCTTCATCTTGTATTCTCTTGAAGAATGAATACCCATTGAACCTTAGTGAAAACATGAATGCAGTCAAAAGTTCACTCTTTCCACATACCAAAATCCAAAAATTCTATATTCGAAAACCATGATATAACCTTCTCCTTATATCAGTCATGAGATCATGAATACTATCAAACATTTAATTTTCTCCTTATCCCTTCATTATGCGCATATCATCTACATTCCAAAAAAATCTGAATAACCTTTCATGGATACTGGTACCATTAATCATACACTTTCAAAACTCAAGGAAAGAAAATAGTGTAACAATACTTAGATGTCTCTTTATTCCATAGTGCCATGAGATTACTTATACAACATTACACATTATAAACATGTAATCATTCCACTACATTCTTAAACCATTGACCGAGCTTCAACAATTCTTTCATCTCACATATCATTTGTAGTCTCTTCATCATCATCAACATAAATACTACCCATACGACCACACTGATTCTCTTCATGAGACATTCCCTTAGGGCATTGGTTTGCATAATTCTCATACATTACACATTTAAAACATTTAACCATTGTTGATGTCGTAGCAATACCATTATCCTCACCCCTGGTGTTAAATAAACCTTTTCCTTTTCACTTACTGGCTTTGTGTCCTTCTTTTCCACACCCAAAGCATCTTCCAGTTCCTTTGAAACATTATCCTTGATTCCTCTTCCCACATGATTTACATAAGGGAAATTGAACTTTCTTTCCTCTATGATCATCATGAAACTCCATCTTTCTCTTATTAGCCAAGTCATGAAACATAACAAATTTTACTTTATTGATCATATTATGAGATTTCTGATTCGGCATAATAATGATGTTTGGACTTCGAAATCCCATTTCATTTGGTTGCTCATGAAGAATATCATTCCATTGTCCATCATATCCTCCATTATCGTGAATCATCTTGTTTCTAGCCATTTTCTAAAACCCAAAAAGAATAGTGTGAGAGGAAAAAATAATAATAAAGGGGGAGTAACTTCAATATTTAACATCTTTAGTTTACTCTAATATCGTTACCATAGTTCTAGGACTATATCCTATACGTATACTTATCCTTAGGTACATCCCTAGACATTCCTTAGAAATATCTCTAGGGATCTCACTAAAGTTCTTTCATCCTAGTTTCCAAAGGTTGACTAAACTTTTCCTCTGATACCAACTGTAGAGACCCAAAGCCTGACGTACATAGATATTACATTACTTTTGCGGAATACTTAGTACATAACAAAAACACACACACAAGGACCGTAATAGTTTAGTGTCTTTGGAAACTCGGAATATAATCTTCTAATCTTGGTGAAAGATCTTCAACATCTCCCATAAAGATCTTCTTTTTTTTAACCTAAATCCTTTATTTATGTCCTGGGAAAAGAAAACAGAAAAGGGTGAGCTCAAATGCTCAGTAATGGTAAACAAAAGAAATATCAATCACGTCATATTCAAAAGAACATATCTTTTGGAAATCTTAACCTGCAAAAGAGATCATAATTTCATAACATGGGATAAATCATAGTAGTGAAATGTAATCCCAATAATCATAACTTAAAACATTAAACTTTGTGGCATACACACATAATCATAGAGAATCATTTCTTATTAGTCAATACTCATTGCCAAGACTATCTTAGTGGACAAAGTCCCTTTCTGAACCGAGTTCACTCCTCGTTTCAGTCTTGTTTCAGTGAACCGGTATAACCTACCATTCCATCCATGTCTATCTCATGAGATATAAAATCATTAACCAATGAATTGGAGGGAGATATAGGTTCCACCCATCTCATAATGATACCATTCTTATGTGTGCCACAAAATCATAAATCATACATCTTTGCATAACCCATGTAGTAAAAATGGGATTCTTAAACAACATGACATCATAAAACAATTCATATAAGATAAAGGAATTCATAAAAATATTTCCATCACAACATAATCAAATCAATGTAATAATAGGTATAGAAACAGAATGCTATATTATCTTATATGGAAAATAATTTTTATAAAACACTTGAACTCCATTCTTGAGGAAAATATCCTTTCTATTTTAAAAACACTTTTCCTTTCTTAACATGTCGTACAATTTTAAACTAAAAGAAGATGATTAAAAATACACTTGAAAACTTGTAAAGGAATCTTCATGGAAACAATGTTTTAAAAATCCATTCATGTCGTAAAAGTTAAAAAAACATTCTTCTTGTACTTTTGTATCAAAATTCAAAAAGTACCTCGTACGAAAAATGAAAAAATATTCCTTTCATATCTTTTACTATAAACTCACCAAAGGGTAAAAATGGATTTAAACAATTGTAGGTGGATGGAAATAACATTATATATTGAGGAAACATGGATTTGTATGATAAAATACACCCCAATAAATACTAAAGTATAAACAATCTCGGATAAAAATGAGATTGTGATATTTCTCTTACCTTAGGTCTGATTTGCTTCATATGTGTCCGAACCTCCTCTTCTTGAAGCGCCTCTTTGAGATCTCCTTTTAGGGCACTAAAATTGGTCTTAGAGGAAGACCAGAAACACTAGGATGTTTCTAGGGAAGTGGATAAGAGAATTTGGTAGGGGTTGGCCGAGCTTGAAGGCTCAAAGTGTTGTGAGGAAGAGAGGGAGGGGTGCCCTTTTATAAAGGATGAGAGGGGCACCTTTGGAATAACTAAAAATATTATTTTATTATAAAGCCAAATTCGGTTTTAAATAGCTCCAAATTGATTTATTTCTAATCAAAGGTGGGTATGGGTCGACATCCTCTCATCTAATAGAATTTAGACAAGTTTAGGTTCCTATTTTAACCTTATCATTTATATTTAACTTTAAGTTAGATAATTTTACTTTTACCGTGTCTTCTTGTTTTCTTAGACTATAAGGTTAATAAACTTACTATATCAAGCCACACAAACCCCAAGATATTTATTATTAATATATATAACCTTATCTAAGTCATTTGGCAGAACCTTAGATTTTTAGGAATAAAATAACAATTAATAATATAATTATTGTTTTAAAAACTATTTTATGTCAATTTAGACACAATTTAGTAACTGATTTTTGTGAAACTCGTAACAGATTGATTAGTTAGAAAAAAGTTAATTAAATCAATAATAAAATTTCATATTAACATATAAAATTAGTGAAATTCATAAAAAGTCTTAAATTACATTTATTTGGGTATTTATAACATCAATTATGTCAATATTTCATTAATAATACAATTTCTGCATCATCTTTGTGTCATAATAAATGTTAATTATTTATTCCCTAAAAATTATAAATAAATTCCTATGATGTTGATAATTGTATTAGATTTCTGGAGACTATTCATGTTCCAAGTTTCATGAAGTGTATCACTAAATTAAAATTATTATACTTATAAGATTTAAGAAAGTGACATGTTGTCAGATTCTTTGGTTTTAATAATAATTAACTTATTTTCATAGAAAACAGTCCATTAAATGAATCTAATCCGACCCTTAGATGATATGGGTCTACTTTTAGTCATCCAATAGGATTTTTTCAAGTGTTAGTGTAATTTTATAATATTTTATTTACCCTTGATTACCCGATTTACCTTTAACTATGGTAAATAAAATTTACTGTAGTTACTATTCATAATTCCCAAAAATAAAAAGTAGCCTATTAACATAATTTGGACATACTGATTCCAAATATGGAATCCATGTTTTCAAATTCAATACACAGAAGTTGCAGAAATGAAATTAAAATTAATCCCATTGTCGAAAGAAAACGGGTTTTTCTTTAAAACATTGCAAAAGATTGAATTGATTTATCCTACGAATTCAAGGTAGAATCAATGCTAATGACATACATTATATTAAATGGTAAAAATATTTTCTATTTATACTTTAAAACCATTCAAAATTATAATTTAACCATATAAATTATTGCGATGAAAAAAGTTGTTTTTAATTAAAATATAGCGTGTTTTTACTATTCATCAAAATATGAAAGTTACCAGAATAATATGAAAAAATTATCCAAAGTAAATTTTTATTTTATGATTCCAAACAAGAATTTTATTTTGTCATATTGAACTTATAAACATGTCAAAAACTAGATTTAAAGTGGGTGCACCATCAAAAGGCGGCAAAACTGCATTTTTTTAAAAATATTTATTTTACCCGAAAAATTTATTTTGTTCTTATACCATGTTTTAGAAAATGTGTAAGACGAATAATAATGTTATAAGATTCAAAATTTAGTAAATACTATTCATAATGGCTAGTTCATAATAATATTATAATAATATATCGTTGTTTAGTAAAACCCGGTATTGCGTACAACACACGCTATCGAGGAAGGTCGCGATTGCGTGTAATGCAAGCCAAGTCAGGGTTGCATGCTCTGCAAGAATCCTTCATTGTTTCGTATAACATAATCCAACCATATTTCATTTATACATTGAATATATATATATATATATACAATGTTGTGTAGATTAACTATTATCAAAATTGTGTGTAACACGATCCAAGAATAGTGTTGCGTATACTGCAAGCTAATACGGTGTTGCGTATAGCGCAAGGTAATCTTGGTGTAGCATACAACACGAGACATTATTAAAAGAATACTTTTCATAAAATCTCGGGGTGTAACATGGATCCCGCTATAGCTCCTTGATGCATTGGTAGGTCTCATGAGACAAACTAGTGTCTTGGCACAAGACCTTGACAAAATGTTGTTTATATTCTTGGCACAAGGCCATGACTATGTGGTTTTGGTAGTCTGGAATTATGCATTCCATCATTATGAAAGTGGTTATTGATATTGAATGTGATTATTCGACTCGTAGAATATCCATGTGAATATGTTAATGGAATTATTTCATTTTATTTCTGCCATAATATAATGTAGTTCAAGATTAAAAGGCTTTTGTTTTATTTATACATTACCTTAAATGTTTATGCTTATTTATAAAAGTTTCTGCTATATTGTTATCCTTACTGGGCATCTGAGCTCACCCCTTTCTATGTTTTATTTTTCCCAAGATGTGAAGAAGTATTTTATGAATGACCTGCAGGGATAGTATGAGGGGATATGAGTGTGGACTATGCAGACTATGTTTTTGTAGTTTTCATTTTATGATGTAATGTAAACTTTATGAATGTATCTAGTGATTCTAAGAATACTAAACTAATTGGTCTTTCGAGACTTGATCTTTTGTGATCATGCCAATGATATTTAATAATGCATCGACTCAGGGTAATTGGGGTCGGGGTATTACAACTTACCACTGTGTTTATGCATGAAACAAAAAAACATCATGTTATCTATTCATATATCAGGACCAAAACAACCAAGTAATTATATTGATGTTTATTTGGCCCCATTGATCGAGGATTTGAAAATATTGTGGGATTCAGGTGTTACGTTGTATGATGATTAAAAATATGAATATTTCACTTTGAAATCCATGCTGTATGGGATGATAAATGACTTTTCTACTTATGTAAATTTGTTAGGATATAGAATTAAAGGAACTCAAGGGTGTCCCGTTTGTAAACAAGGTACATGGTCAATTAGGTTGAATCATTCATCGAAAACTGTGTTTCTAGGACATCGAAGATTTCTACCCCGATGACATAAGTACCGATCTTGGACGACATCATTCGACAGATGTTCAGAAGAACGTACAACATCATCTCCGCTAACAGGTGATCAATTGTCTGAGAAAGTAAATGACTTGGACACTACTTTTGGTAAACCATTTTCGAAAAACTTTATGAAAACTGGTTGGAAAAAGATATCAGTTTTTTTTTAATTACCATACTGGAATTTTCTCTATGTCAGACATTTTCTTGATGTTATGCATGTTGAAAAAAATGCATGTGATAGTGTCATCGGCACATTGCTAAATGCACCCGGAAAAACAAAGGATGGAATTAAGGCTTGATTGGACATGGTTGATATGGGAATATGATAAGATTTGGCACCAATGAAGGGTAAAAGATTAACATTTCTTCCTCCTACTGCTTACACTCTTTCCGGTCAGGGGAGATATCAGTTTTGCAACTTCTTGAATGAAGTAAAGGTTCCAGAGGGGTATTCATCAAATATCAAGAACATCATGTCAATTGGAAATTTAAAATTAAAGAGTCTTAAATCACAAGACTTCCATCTTTCGATGCAAGATCTAATTCCTATAGCTTTACATTGCATTTTTCCCAAGAATGTATGGCATATATTAACGAATCATTGTTCCTTCTTCAAAGCTATATGCAGCAAAGTTATAGACCCATCGAAATTGCCAACTATGGAAAGATAAATTGCCATCATATTATGTGAATTGTAAATTTTCTTCCATCAGACATTTTTCGATATGATGGTTCATTTTTGTGAGAGAGATTCGACTATGTAGTCTTGTACATTATAGATGGATGTACCCCATTGAACAGTATATGAAGATTTTGAAAGGGTATGTCAAAAACCAAAGTCAGCCAGAGGGTTGTATTGCAGAGAAATATATTGTTGAGGAAGTCATTTAATTTTGTACTGAATACCTATCTGGTGTGTAAATCGTTGGCCTACTGAAATCAAGTCACACTGAGCAGCTTGAGGGTGAAAGAATTTCTAGAATAGATGTTGTCACAATCAATATTATAGATCAGGAGTAGGCCCACCATTACGTTTTTCATAACAGTTTCAATGTTGACCCATATGTTAAAACCCACAAAGAAATTCATAGGCATTTTAATCCTTCTAGGTATGAAAAATGGATATTAGATACACATAATTGACAGTTTATAGGATGGTTTTGAGACCATATTTTTATGTAGTTATATGAAAATCCAGAATCAATTTCAGAACGACATCGATGGATGGCCCGAGGAACAAGTGTGTTGTATTATCTTACAATGCTTAAGTAGTTAATGGTTATACATTCTATACTAATGAACATGATGAAGACAGAACCATGCAGAATAGTGGGATTACACATGTGGCTGAGTCGTTGCATGTTTCCGATGCTAAGGACAGAAATCCAATTTATGCGAATATGTCCTACTTTGGCATCATCAAATGAATATGGGAGTTGGGTTATACAAAATTCAAAGTGCCGGTTTTTCAATGAAACTTGGTTGATAACAGGAGTGCTGTTAAAATGGATGAATTAGGATTCATGAAAGTTGATTTTAGTAAGGAAGGGGAGAAGGAAGAACCATTTATAATAGCATTACAGGCAGTATAAGTATTTTATATTCTAGACCCCGCAAACTAAAATTGGTCAATTGTTTCGTTATCGACCAAAAAAACTGAAGGGTTATACGAAAGATCAATGGAGGTTGACCCATTTATAGCGACTTCAAAATCATTTCACAGTGGTCCCAATGTAGTCGTCATTTTGTATGTCAGAGGAGACCACAATGAATGGATTTACATAGTCGATAGAGGAGTCAAATCTCTTCAGCCATTAAAGAATAAAAAAGAGAGTACAATAATTAGGTTATTTGTTTATAGTAATATACACTGTGTTACATTATGTTATTATCTATCCGCTGCTGTTTTATGTAATATAAATTAAATATTAAACAACTTCTGTAGATAATGACTCCTGCACCTGCTGATGCACCAAATCCCAAGGCACAAAAGTTCTCTCAACCAGCAGCTGGTGGTCTCAGTGCATATCAACAACAGGTTTCTCAACCAGCAGCTGGTGATCCCACTTTAGAGCAACAACCGGTTTCTCAACCAGATGCTGGTGGTCCCAGTGTAGAGAAACAATAGGTTTCTCAACCTGTTGTTGCTGGTCCCAATGCTGAGGTACAACAGGTTTCTCAACCTGTTGCTACTGGTCCCAGTGCTGATGCTAGCACTCTGGGGGAACATATTGATGCTACTTTTGAAGAAATGGTAGGAAATGAAACCCTGAAAGCACAAAAAAATAGGTGCGTCGTAGTTTGACAGTGTTAGCCAAAATCCTTAAGGCAAAAGAAAAAGGCATCAAATTTGAGGTTGGATGCAATAAGGAAGGCCAACATGTTAACCCCAATAGATCCATCTTTAGTAGATATATTGGAATCGTCACTCAGAAACATGTGTTGATTGATGTATAGTTGTGGCGCCATGTTGTCACTAGGATGAAAACACTAATGTGGGAAGAGATTGTGGAAACATTATGATATAATTTTTTAAATCTATTAAAATAAAATAAAATACCAAAACATTGACTTACTCTTCATCATCCATTGGAGAGTGTATTTATAGTATATGACTCGCACAAGGAATATGTATTAAGAGTTGCAGGAAGGATTCATAGATGTTTCCGCACAATTTTAATGAAATATCATCTTAAAGATGTAGAATGGGAAATCAAGCGGCACCCACCTCCTCTTTACGCACACTTGATATCCCAAGGTGCATGGGATGCATTTAGCAACCGTCATGGGGAGTAGAGTTTTCAGGTACATTGTGTTGGGTAATACATTGTTTGATGTTTTCTTGTATTCCTCTGTCTTATTGATAGTTTTTTATTTATGAAATAGCAACTGAGTGCTGAAAATAAAAAATGTGCAACAGAACCAGCGTACCCTTACCGTAAAGCAAGGATGGGGTATGCTGCAATTGAGAAAAATTGGTACGTCTTTTAAATCTATTGTACTACATGTATGTGACATAAAACAACACCATAACCATGTTTCTCTATTTACATCAAGATTAATGAATCGAAAGAGAAAGACATATTCATCCCACGCCAGGTGCTATGGAAGGAGTCTCGTGTAAATAAAGAGGGGATACTGATAGATGAAAACACGCAAAAAATTTGGGAAACATGTGTAACTGTGACATAATATAAATTTGATTTGATTTAAATCGCTATTATATTACAATAACTACTTATTTTTCTATATTTTCTATATGAAATAATCACAATAATCAACAAAAACCGCGCCAGATGCAGACATAGTTTCAGAACCCTTGAAGCAACCGGAACAGTATGGATGTTGCGGAGGTGCGGGTTTTGAGGGGACACCCCGAACATATTTTCAAAAAAAAAACAAGCGGATGATCAGAATGAAAAAATGGAAAACTTTCAAGAACAGTTATATATTTTTCAAGAAGAATTACAATACTAGAAAGAGATGATAGAAAAATTAATGGGGGAGAGGTAAAGAGAAGAAACAACTCAACAACAACCCGTGCGTGATGATCCCGCCCCACCCCCACCAGCTTTGAGGCGAGTCATTCCCCTAAAAACATGACTTAGATGAGGTAATCATTGTTTTAACAGTTGTTTCTGTGAAATATGATTTACATAGACACTGATAACTTTCATGTACAAATATTCTTCAGGGTGAAAATGACTGTGATTTATATCTATCAACTCCCATCTATCGCCTTGTAGTGAGGGATGCAGTGTTCAATATGAAAAATGAAAAGCTACATAATAGATAGCTTCTAAAATATCATCTCAGAGTGTCAATTAACAAAGCTAATGAGTCGAGTGTCAAGATACCTATTCCAAATGATAATGATTACATTCATATGGATGAACAAGCTGTTGGAACATTCATCACATCACCGACAGTTCTTGTAAAAAAAACATGTCGACAAAAAGGTATCCATTTCCAATTTATCTTTCAGGCTGGACCTTTAACATTTAATGAAAAAAGGTTTGAACCAATGAATGTTATTACAGAATGACAAAGACTGTGGGGTGAAATGAAATATCAGCTCAAAATTATCTCAAGGATCAACTAACCGATTGAAACGGTCTACTGAGAGCACCTTTACCCCGCCCATTCTATATCCATAGTTAATATCATTGCAGGCTCATGTGGATAGAAAGTTGAAAGACAAAAATACTCACACAGTTGATTTAGAATAAAATATTTATGTATAGGAAACATTATATTTCATTAGTGCTAAAAATGTAAATGAACTCCTCAAGTATTGATGGCTAGGTGCCTCATTTGTAAATATATACATGAGGTATGTTTTCATGATTTGATTTTACAAAATTTGATATAATCTGATAATTAAGACTAAATACATTCTATATTTTTCATAGGCGTATATATGAAAAAAAATTGAATGGATTTCCCCATGAAAAAAAATTGGACTTGTTAGTCCTCACATCACCTTTTCAAAAGACAAAATAGATTTTGATAAAGAGGTTGGAATAATGTCATTCCTACTCAAATCATTTGAAAACAAAATTACGGATGTCAGACTCTTTTTAATACCAACTATGCAAGGGTAAAACTCTACAATTTAATAATATCAAATATATTTTCATTTCATTCTTTACTTATTCATTTTTGTATTTTTAGGAACCATTGGATGGTGATTTCAGTCAATTTGGATACTCCAAAGATTTTTTTTATGGGTTAAATGAATGGATATCCAACAAACCGACGACGCATGATGGAGTTTGTTAATTTGTAACACACAAGATGTAACTTTTTAAAACTAAAACTCTAGTTATATAATTTATGTTATATTTCAATTGGGATTTTTTCTATGATAGGGAGGTGCATCAATATCGTCTAACGCATGGAATGAATTCAGGGCCTAAGGATAAGAAAGCATACAAGATCTATAACTAGAAAAGTATCTTGGTATATATAATAACATTTCACTATCCAAACACATATCAAAACAAATTACTTATTGTTGTTGATGTTTCTGCATTATCCAAAATAAACAAACAAAAAGGTTTGTGGTTATTATGTTTGTAAATTTATGATAGAGATCATATTTCATCAAATAACTAGCATCCCGGGCGAGGTATTTTCAAAAATAATTACGAGTTCATTTAAAATATTTATTAATATTTTGTGTATTTATATTTTTTCAGTACTTTTATGACTATTGTAAAAACTCATATTCAGAAGATGATATAGATGTGTTTAGAAACGAATGGGAATCATACCTGATGGAAGATTGTAAACAAATAGGATAAAGGTGAATTCCTACTACTTATGTTATCTATATATGATCATTGATTATCCTCCAACCTTCTTTGGGGAATAACCATAGATGATGAATAATTGACATATTAGAGAAAATCGAGATACAATGAACACAATGAATTCCATCAATCATTAGATATCCTGATTTTTTATGAAAAATGATCCAATATCCGAGTAGAAATCTTAAATTTTATGTTTACACCATTGTTGATTAAATAGTTTGAGCAGATCGAACCCTTCTATGGATATGTACCAATTGTGGATTGAGAATGCTCCAATGTATTGAAATCTTAATTTATTACTCAATATTATCTATCCTCATATTCATATTATTGATCTTTGAACAAATCAATATGGAGGTAAGGCATGGTGGTGTGCTGTGCGTATGGGGCGAACGAAGAAACCACTGAGGATCAACAAAATCCATTTTCCAACAAACGATGGATGGAAACAACAAATATGGTCTATATCCACCATTTTTAGTTAGATATAGGGCCTAAATATAAATATTGTTGAAATTAAAGTATAGGGATAAGATTTAACATGCAGAGATAGTATTTGAGAATCTGTAGAAAACTGGACTACACGCTGTGTACAAAGATGAACGTACTGTGTGTAGTTGGTTCCAAGTAGCCCCATGGACATGGTCCATAGGTGGAGTGGTACCAGACACCATTTGGTTGTTTTCACATGTCGTGTACCCCTTGGTTCATTTTAAAAAAAATTCAATGTTATGTATCTCGTTTGTTTGAACATGTATTTGAGCACATCTGTTGTTGTTTACTTGCACAATTATTTCTAGGTAGATGCATGAGATAATGGGTATCGTTGAAGGACTTTAGGAATTGTTGGCTACTCTAATTCCTTGAATGAGCTGAAATATGAATATCCCCTTACCCATTGTTGTCAAAGGCATTTGGCGCAATAAGGTGCAAAGGACACTTGGGGATGTGTGCGCCTTTAACAACACTTCCCTTACCATCTCATTTGGTATTATTCTGACTAAGTAAATATATATATATATATATATATATATATATATTATCTGTATCAATATATTGGATTGGTTAATCTATTACCATTGGAGGTGAAGATGTGGGGGGTATTCCACTACCTTTTTAGAATCTGGCTATTATTTGCATGCTAGGTAATCTTGTAGGAAGATAGTTTTGTTCTGATTCTTGAACGGAAGTTTTGTGTCACCCGGATAATCCTCGGGTTTGTGTGGAATTGGATGCTTCCCGGATACCTTTTGATGATGTATGGATTACAATTGGATGAGTATAGGTGCAAACAACATGTGGTATATGAGGACTGGACGGATTATTGTACTGTTGGTCACCACTTGTGTCATTCATTGTCAGTTTTCAATAAGGGAGGGCCCTGGAATGACAACTGGTTGAGGACTATAGAATGAAGGTTGTGGTTAGTCTTGGCTCTGTTCGAGGAGAAGGGGATGGAATGAGTAAGGCGTTGGAGGTTGGTGTGAGGGTGATACCTGTTATAGAGAAATAAAGACTAGAAGGAAGTGGAAGGTAGTCTCAACCTATAGTGGTGGCTAATCAGAGGGAGGAGAGGAGGTCAGTTGAGAGTTGGTCGAGGATGGCCAGGGAACTATGGCAATTTTTAGCAGGGTGAATACCTTGGAAGGGCCGGTGCTGGTTTCTGAAGGGGATCGCTTCAAGGAACACAGTGAGGGGGAGGTGACTCCAGTTCAACCTAAGATTGGGGGGGCTAGAGTTATGGATATATCGGCCATTCCTTTTATCCCTTTAAGAAACAGGTTTGAACCATCATAAATCATTTATTATGATCGAGGTGGTTCACATCATAAATATATCAGGTAGCTTCTTCCCCTGGGAGATGATCTAATAATAGGGATACCCATGTCACTCTGTACTTACATAGGGCTTGTCTACATAGATAGACACAATAAAAAGAATGTACATTGAACTCCTGCATAGTGTAAAACCCCTATTTGAGCACATGTTCATGGAAGGTGAGGATGGAGATCAAACAAGGGATTCTTTACAATGTGAACCCCTTTATCCCTATCATCTGGGCTATGAACCAACCAAAGATAATAGGAAATGTGCAGCCTAAAGGAAAAAATCTAGAAAAATAGGAGGGAAAAGAACTTACCATGACAATTTTGGGATATGTGCATCCAATTTTTATTAATTCATCTATGTCTTCTTGTATCCTTCAACTCGAAATGTCAAAACCAGTTCCCAGAGAAACCATTGAGGTATCAAATTTGATAAAAAATCTACTGGACATGAGAGAGGCATATTAATGAGATGAAGTACAAGAATAAGTCCTAGATTGGGTGTTTTCTCATGAAGAATAAGTTTTTATGATCCAAACACTCCCTGGTATGTCATAAGGTAGCACCATTCAACATGTATTTCTAGGAAAAAGTCAGGATAACTGGGAGATCTATCCTATTTCTATGAGGAAGCAGGAGGCATTTGACTAAATTAAGAACTTAGTATTGGGTCCTGTTAAGTTGTTGCCTTCCAACTAAACCAGAATATTTTGGGCATCAAAAGGATCCTTTTTTTCTTTTTGAGTTTGATTTCTTTCCATCTATATGAGACAATATGCTTTCAATGGTTATTATACGATAATCATTTTTTGAATTACACATTGAGTGAAGGGATCCCCCTAGGGAGAATGAATGGGGAATCATTTACTTCTCTTTTATAGTGAGAGTGAGGGAGGACCCTATTGATAGATAGATTTAGAAACACCTTCCTCTTTATCTAGGCCCAAAGCTGTGTATTTTTCTACCTAGAAGAGATCAACAACAACAATATATCATCCTCCCTCTAGTCGCCTTCTCTTTTATAGTTCCTAAATCTCTCTTTTATACATTGAAATTATATTTTTTATATACTCATTAGGTTAGGTAGTTTTTACATCCTATAAGAAGATTTGAGAGGCTACACTCCTTCATCCCCTCCTATGGTTAGTCTACAATCAGGTGATGAAAGACCTCTTCCTTCTGTAAGGGGTTGGCCTTACAAAAGGCATAAATGGAGTCATTTTCTACCTAGGTATCCTAATCGAGTATATTTACAAGAATGAGTCTCTTCTATAAGGAAATATCAATATAAGTATGATAATTATATCTGAGTCCATAACTATTTGTTTTTCAGAAGAGGTATTTCTCCTTTGATCCCAACTGATCTCCCCAAGTCCTCCCTCTCATGATGCTAGTGAATAATAGAGTGAGGTAAATCCTATATGTGTTCTAAGTGCTTCTCTTTCTATTATCTAGGTATCTGGATATGGAGGTCTTTCCCTACCCACCAATCTGAGTACTAAAACAATTGTGTAAGAGTCCTGGTTCTTCTTTCTCTATGCTATCTTTTATAGGCATTCATTAGTGCATTTCCTTTGTAGGACTTCTCCACTAGTATCCACCACTCTTTTTATATTATCTCTTCTGTAATAGAATCTTTTTTTGAATCTAATAGGATGTACATACCCAAAGATTAGATAAAATAAGGATGAAACCATCGTAGAGGTATAACTGGAGTGAGTCATCTTCTACTATCTTGGCATCCTGGTAGTTTGCTAGAAATCTGAGTAAATAAGGGTCCCATTTCATGAGTGTTTTTCATTTCTTATATAGACTAACATGAGCGCATATATCTTGGGAATGTTCTTGGGTCCCCTATGGGTCATTATAGCCTAAAATTCTCATGAATGTCCCCACAATCCACACAACATCCCACAAATATTTACCTACCCAGGTCATCACATCATAATGGGGAAGGAAATCTCGCTCTATAGTCATCTCTCCTGGACCTAGGAACTAATAAAAATAAATGTTGTAACAGGTAACAATTGACATTATATTAATGTATTTTTTCATATTAATGTTTAATTTATTTCATTATTGTATTACAAATATAATATTTGTTTTCTTATATAGGTGAAATCTTTTTCCTGAGTTCTAATTCTTTGTACAGAAACTGCCACCATGGACGACAATTTTTTTGAGAGGATGGATTCAAAAAGGATTAAACATAAAAAAAAATTAACTGTTTGTTGGATAATTGTAATTGTAACCAAATTAAACGTTGTTTGAAATGTATATAGTAGTGTGTTATTTTGTAATCATGATTTCAAGTAAATTTATGTAGCATTTTTGTTCTTCTGTGCTTTGTGTGTCGGTGTTGTTTGTGTTGTGTGAAGGTGATGTCATGTGTGCAGGTTCTGTGCAGGTTTTGTGTAAGTTTTGGTTTTGCACATAATCATGGCCTTTATCAGCTCTAGTTAAGGGCTGATAAATGGATAATATATCAGTGCTATTTTGAGCACTGATAAAGGTAGTGTTTATCTGCGCTCAAAATAGCACTGATAAACGGTTGTGTTTCTCAGTGATATTTTTAGTGCTGATATATTATACATTTATCAGCACATAAAATAGTGCTGATAATAAATACCTTTGATAGTGCTAAGAAAGCACTGATAAAGGGGCAGTTTTATCAGTGCTTTTTTTAGCGCTGATAAAGGCCCTCCTTTATCAGCGCTATTTTTAGCACTGACAAAGGGGACCCCCTTTATCTTCACCAAGATTAACTGCACTTTTTTGGCGCTGTTAAAGGCGGTTTTTAGCGCTATTATAATCTCTATTTATAGTAGTGTCACACTACACATTCATTGGTAATGTTACCCCTATTATATAAATTTTATTATAACATATAGAATAATTAATATCCTAATTTTAATTCATATATCATGTATGTTTTTTACTTTTTTTTCTTAACTATAGTAATGTGTCTCATATATTACCCTTTATTTTTATAGTATTGATGCCAAATGTTCAATATTATGGTGTTTTCATATATATATATATATATATATATATATATATATATATATATTTTCTACACAGTGCAAGTTGTTGTTATTTTGATTGTAATATTTTAGTTTTATGTTCTACTATTATGGTGAAGTAATAGAATATTCATTATGAAATAGTTTTGTGATGGAGTGTTTATATACTCTTGTAAAATCCAGAATTATACAATAATAAAATTTTAATGTCCAAATTTGAACAACTTTAATTTTCTTGTTAAAAATGAACATGGATGAATATGTTTCCTTGGTAGAGTAAAATAATAAAACATCTAAGGAAGAATTAAAATGATATGTAATAATTATTATCAATCCATAATAGCTATGGTAAAAGTAAAAGTTCAATCCATAATGAAGTTTAAGAATTATTTAATATGGATTCATGTAATCCATAATTGATAGATAGTCATCCAATACAATACCTATCCACTTCACTTTTCTAATTCCACATTTTAGCATTACTATTTTTAAATTTTCTACAGAATTAACAATTTTCTTGCTACACATTGATAATAAAAAATTTATTCCTAAAATCAATATGTGTTTTTTATAGTTTTCATAAGAAATATTTTGAATTATTATTAAATTAAAAACCCATCACAATAATTTATACATATTTATATAATATGTAATCCTTGTGAAGTTGTTAGTAACTAGTAAATTTTTAGAACATTTGTTTACTAAATCCTAAATTATTTCACCTAGAACATTCTCATTATATTTCCTACCACATCCCTGAATAATTTAAACTAATGATAATGTACCATCTCAACTTAAACCATAGTAAAACTAAGGTAGAAGAAATTTATAAGAATACTCTGTAGAATTCATAAAACTAATACTAAATGAGTTTGATAATATCGTATTTTACTAATAATCGTTTTAATATACTTATGTTCTTTAATTTGAATACTAGAAGTCACTACAATGGTATGTTCTTATATAAATGAAGCACAATAAATGTTCTTTACTACACTTGTCTTGAAGTTATCCTTATTCAACTTATGTTTCATCCTCAGACCCGATTTTTTTTAGGTTATTATTTACAACATTTTATAATAAATATAGATCATACTCTATAAATTTTTAATTATTGGGTATGTGATGATTAGGAAATATATAATCCATAATAAAAATTTTATCTTACAAGACATATTTTTTGGAGTTATTAGTGTGGCTATATACACCATTTTCATTTTTAATTAAAAAATATACATTCTAATTTACTACCTTTAGAATGAGTTGGAATGATGGATTTCTATTATTAAATATGTTAAATCATATAGGTTAAAATAATGTTATTGAAGTTTTTAATTATTAATTATTTTTTCATTGATTAAGTATTCATTAATTTTATTATTATTTATTTGACCATATTCTTAATATTTAGTCTGTTCTAGTTATAAGTTGGATTATAAGGATTTTTTATTTTTTGGAAATGTGTTTTATTCTTCTGTATTTTAGCATAGTTTGAATTTTCCTAACTATATTATCTCAATGTGGTATATAACTGAATCATACATATGTGTTTTACTCATAAGTGAGGTACACTCATGTGAAGATTCTTAGGGAAATTTATAGAGATATTTGAATTCAAATATTTTGAAATTTTTAAAATTGTTGAACACTTACTTGATTGTTGATTCATACATGAATGTTTTATCGAATCATATATTAATCCACTCATATAATTATTTCAGGTTACTCAAATGAACAATGGTCCTTATGAAGACATTTGAGCTAATAAAAAATGATCCTTAAGATGAAATTTATTTTTACATTGATTAATACTTAATATGCAATTTATTTCTATATAAATTCATCCTTATATAAAACCAATGACCTTTATATTGAAGATAATATTTATTAAAATATGATCCTTGCTTTAAATTTGATACTTATGTAGAGAAATATTCTAATTATATATACATATAGTATTTTTTATTAAGTTCCACCTAATTAATTAGATATTTTATTTTTATTAATTTTGAAATAATTTTATATAATCATAAATACAATTACATAAATTGTTTTCAATTTTTTATTTATTTATAATATTACATGAATGAGACTTTTAACAACTAGATGAGTATTATATATGTATTAAAAGGCGAAAAAATCAAGGGGAATCATCTAAAACATAAGTGAACAATCATAGTGAATATTTTCAAAATATAGAAACTTGTTTTTCATATACTATTTCAGGACTTGATTCTTTCTAAAAGAAGAATTATAATGAAATTTATTTCTAATGATGTTGTATTAGAGAAATATATATTAATAGACATTAAATGAACTAAAATAGGTTTTCAGGAATAGTGGGTTAATATAATTTGTAAAAATTTTACAAACATTGTTGTGATATATTTGGATATAAATTATCACAAAGAACTCAACTACCATTGTGTTGAAAGATTCCTCAACCTAAATATTCATAATATCATGGTTTTTTCTAATATTTTGGGGTTTTAACCTTCATATAATAGTTATGTGTCAAAAGGTATTTTTTATTATTTTTCATTCAAAATTATTATTGGATATAACTTCTTTAAAAGGTATTATTGGATTTTAAATCTATTATAAGAAAGTAAGGTTAATTGGGTTGTCTATTTTGATTTAAAAGGACCAGTTGTATCAGGTTACAAATATTATATAAAATCATTTTTCACGGGCGGGCTATAACTCCAGTAGAAAAGGTAGGCTTTGAATGGGTTGTGACTCCCCTAAAAAAGTCATTTTATTAGTGGGTTCCCATTATATCAGAGATAGAGATAATTTGAGAATATATGTATGATGAATTTGATTTGAAAAACAATAAAAATTCTTATATTCTTATTTCATTTCACTTCCACTAAAATAATATAACTTATTGGTCATTCATCCATCTCTCTAATAGGGAAAATAGTTGGTATCAGAGTTATCCACTTTTGAATCATGAACTCTATTAATTGAACCAAGATTTAGTGTGTGTGTGTGTGTGTGTCTATTTTTTTGTTAACCACTTCACAACTACAAAAATCAGCTATTTCCATAGTTTAAAATCGTGGTTGTAGGCTACAGTCATGATTTTTTCCAACCATGGGTGATATCGCCTTGGCAATAGGGTCTGACTTATCACCACAGTTTTAACGGCGGCAATAAGTTACATACTTTCACGACTTTGAGAATCGTGTCAATAGGTTTCTCCATTTTCAACCATGGAAATAAGTGGCCAATTTCCAAGATTTTAACCACGCTAATGTCCCTAAAAAACTATGGAAATAGTCTAAAATTAATGTGTGCCTAGCCAGATTCGATCCCTGAACCTTCATTTCACGTTTCAGTGCCCTTACCACTACACCACCAAGGCCTTGAAGTCTGTGTGTTTCTATATATATATATATATATATATTTTTATATTTATATATATATATTATTAAAAATTCTGTATATAGCGTGAAACCCTTGGCAATAGTTCTTCCTACCATTTATTTGGCGGGAAATTTTTTCTCTTGCACATGGTTGGGAGACCTATAGCCACATTTTTCCAAACTGTGGATATAGGCCACATAACCGTGGTTATAGGAGTGAGATATAGCCACAGTTTAGAAAAATGTTTCTATATCCCATGGTAAAAGGGCCTTTATCCGTAGTTTTAAAATCATAGATATAGGCCACATAACCATGGTTGTGGCCATCTATAGCCACAATTTTAAAACCATGGCTATAGGTATGTGGTAGTAGCCTATTTTTCTAGTTGTACTTAATGAACGTAACCATATAATGGAAAAGATAATTTGTTATTGTATTATCAGTATATAATGATGGTATTATTCCTCAATAGACACCATTATCTAATTGAATTGAATATCGATATATATTTAAAAAATGGAAGCCTTCTTCAAATATTTAAGAATTAATCAATGGCCAATAATAGTAAAAATAAAAAATTTACCAAAGGCTGTTCATGAATCCATTAATAGTAACAATATCATAATCTATTTCTTTAAATATAAATTTATCCAAATTTTAAATTATGTTCTTGGGATAAATATATTTAGTCATGCATCAACATGTAAAACAGATCCCAAAATATAGAAAAAAAAATTTAATTCACATTATAGAACCGAACAATTAAAGTGGATTAATCTAACCAAGTTAATATTTGAATATCAATACTTAAGGATAAGTGAAGTAGAATATATAAATCATATGTTAAATTTATTTATGGAAACATTTTATTTTATGAGTGTTTTAGGATAAAAATTTGATTTTATAATCCACATTGAATGACTACATGGATTTATACCAAATAAATGAAATGAAAAAAATATTATTATTTGGGAAATAAATAATGTACAACTATATTATTTTGAAGAATTTATTTTTTTCAATATTAAAATATGAATTGGAACATAAAACTATTTCTGATAAGAAACAACAAAGAAAACGAAATATTTTCTTTTAAATCAAATATGAATGAAAATTCATAATCATTTGATATTAAGTTATCGAGAATTGAATGATATAAAGTAACTCAACTTCCAAAAGGAATGCATAAAATAATGAAATTATATTCAAGAATAATTATAGCGTATTATCAAAGATACAACAAGAAAATATAAAAGAAAATTAATATTATTTTTAATGATAAATCAAAAAAAAATTATGATTTTAAAAGTAAATAAAATATCAAACTAGACTTTTCTAAGGCTAAGGACCAAAAATTTATTTGAATTAAAAAGAAGGAAAATAGAGATTTAGTAGTTGGTTGTATTTTTAAAGAGTATTCAAATTATGATGATGAATATTTAATAGAAACAAATTATAAAATTTGTGTCTCATGGATTTATTAAATTAGGTTTATGATTATGATTATGATTATATTGAATAAGATTATAAATTACCTAATGTTTATTACTAATATAAAGATAATAAATTATTACAAAATTATATAATAAAAAAGCAATAAATTTACTAGAAATCCAAATTAAATAATAAAAAAATTGTAAAAAATAATAATATTTCTAAAGAAAATAGGAAACACAATAAAGAAAAAGATACAAAATTTTTTTCTATTTCAAAAAACAATGAAGAGTTATAAATAATATCGAATATCTTATGTGATGAGATAAACATCAATAAGAAGTTAATTTAATGCCTCAAAATGGAAATTTAAATGTTGAAGAAAAATACTTCCTCTTTTATTTAAGGAAGGTAATGTTATGAATAAATGATGATAATGAATAAAATAAATATAATTAATATTTGACATGTTTAGGATAAATAATTACCCAACTTAAATAATACTTGCTAACATTTATAATGTTTGGGTATTAACTATTATATGTTCTAGATATATGATTAATGGATAATATACTAGTGAAAATTATTTTAAATTATTATAATATTTAGTATATTCAAAACATTACATCTCAAAATCATTAGCTTCAAGATCACTTTTGAATACAAGTATGAAATTTCATTGGGTTCCTAAATTTTAATTTATTAATCCTATTGGACACAAATTTAAATATATAAAAAGATGGGATTGTAACTAATTTTTTAGAAAATATTCAATTGATATCTCAATAATGACATGATTTTATTGAAATTAGGTCATATTATTGGGTTTTATATGATCATCTCATGATATTCTATAGTATAAATAAGTGAAACAATTGGCTGACATATCATTGTGAAATTGAGGTGCCAAAATGTCTTAAGCCATATCATACCTAGAATGATTATGAAATAGCCATTTTTTAATTAAGGGAGTATTATTTTGAAATATCATTATATAATTATATATATTATTACTTTCTATAAGGGGTTATAATAGCCACTAGATCCAATTCCCAATTGATGGATACCCAAAATTACTAAAGGGGGGATATCACCTCCTCAGGAGATATGAACAAGTCTTTCATAAGGTGGATATTGTTTAAATATTAGTGTGAAAATGATGATCATTAATATAATTTAATTAAAGACAAATAAGCACACACAAAAGTAGAACCAATTTTATTTTTATAGGTGATATATGATGTTTCTTACTAAATAAAGAATGTGTCTGCTATAATAGGGTATTATCAAATTATTCCCATGATATGGTCCCCATTGGTAAATTCATTCAAAATTTATAATAAAAATATTTTAATCCATACTTAATGGATTAAAATAAAGGAAAATATAAATGGGATATATGTGTTTCCATATAAAACTACATGGGTTACCACACGTGTATATTTTAAAGCATAACCCAAGTGTATTTAAGTATCAAATACATCCCTCATATGTGTGTACAATGTGAACATCATGGATAATATATATATATATAGTATCATAAAATATTTATTATCATGTGAATATATATACTAAATGCATAACATGAATGAGTTAAATGTAAAATAATCTTGTGAATGTATATTTTATTGGGCATACAATAATCTCTCACCTATACTAAAATATCATTGATAAATTATGAAAAACTTTACAACTTTTTATGAATTTATCCAAACTAATTTGAATATAGATTCGTCAATTCCTATTAGATTTTTAACAAACCCTTTGTATAAAATTGTATACATATGTAATGGCCTAATTTTATGACCTTATGGACCATAAGAGCACTGAAAAATATCAAATTTAAATCTTAGAATGTTAATTAATGTGTGTCCGCTAGACAATAATCAGTGTTACTCTAGATACTAATGGTTTACGTTTGAAATTTATATGATATAATTATAATAACATGTGCCCCAATAGTTTTATCATATAAATAATTTATATTCATTTATAATCCTTTTTTCAGGATATCTTGTGACAACTAGACATAGAACAATGTCAGTGTGGTATATGTCATCAAATGTTTTCTGGATTCTCCAAAACGGACTAACAAGGTAAAGGATTAAAATATATTCCATTCATCCAATATCTTAGTACATTCAATATCAATAATCCAAATAGATAATAAAATTATATTTTAATGGTCATCTATTTCCTCATTCTAATTCAATCATGGGAATTATTTATTACTTTTCATATATTTGAAAAAAATATCATATTGGTTATACTCAAACTAATAAAAATATAAAAACATATTTGACCACCTTTTGATTAGATAATCTTTCATTTTGAATTGAGTAAGTATAACATAAATTTCTAAATATTATCCTATTTGCTATCTCCCCATCATTGAGTAAAAATAATTCATAACAACTATAAATCACTTTGTAAACCAATGAATTTATGAAATTCCATGAGATATGAATTAATGAGTTTTCCATGTATTAGATTTCTACATATGACCTCATTAATATATTATTAAAACCTCAAATGATTACCTTTTTAATTATTACATAAATCTTTTCATACTAAAAATAATATATAAACACATTCTATAATAACCTGTGATAATCATTGATTAGGGACAGCTCAAAGTGTTTTCATCGAGGGGATATTATAATTCATTAATTTTTGTGAAGTTAATTTCACCACACATGGATGAATGATAAATATCAATTTAAATCATTATAAAATAATTATACATTATAAGATCACTACAATAATAACTTAAGTATATAATATAAAATGATTTAACATAATCATGAAAAAATTTATATAATGATGGATTTATTAATAGATCAACAACATTTCCATCCATGGCCACCCAAATGATATTTAAATTACCCCTATCAATGATCATGTGTTTTATATGGTATCTAAAAAAGATTTTTTCGAATCTTTTGTATGACTAGGGTTCCTTAGATAGATAAATATGTAAATTATTTTCAAAGCTGAAATAAAACTGAACATTAATACTACCAATAGCATCTGGTAGAGATATGAATAGAATATTCCAAAAATCATATTTTAAATAATATAATGAAATGATTTTCTAATCATATGTTTTTGAGTAAACCATGGTGTAATTTTTAGAATTCATCCTAATGAAAACAACAATGTTAATAAAAACATGAATCCATATTAATATTTGAAATCATATTTGTCATATTATATAACTACATATGTGAGTCCTTTTACATGCATCTCAACTTTATCTCCAAATGTTGAGAAAATTTCTTAAGTAATTATCATGTATTAAAAAAATTTCATGAAAACAATCTAATGGATTTAACCAAGATTTGATTGGTATCTACTTATAATTCTATGAGTATAGTTAATTTCATCTTGAGTACAGAACATGACATAGGTGACATATCTCATGGAGAATGTATAAGTAATTATATCTATCATATATAACACATTTTTAGGAATATTAATTATAAGTAATCATATTTAAACATTACATTATATTGAATTTTAGTAAATAATTTACTTTCATTCTCTTTGAGGTTATTTTTAAATTAAGAGCTTTAAATAATTAAGACATAACTCACATATAACCAAACAATAAAACACAAAGTGGACACTTCTAACTGGAATACATTTTTATATAATATAAAAAACATAAAATAAAGAATGAATTCTTGACATGGTAAATATAATTGAAATTCAACTTGAATTCTTCCTTTACCTTACCCATCCTTAAATTTTGTTGAAAATTTTTAAAAAATGTGACGATCACAAAATCTTAGTAACTGATATAAAAATAAAGAAACTATTAGTTTAGTAAAAACATGAAAACTATTATAACTTTTACCTTTATCTTCATGGTTATTTGATAATATGAATTAAAACATTTTCACGTGAATAAAACTAATTTTTCTAAAATAAAATAATTAAAACCCATTTCAACAAATTATAACTCCTTATGGTGACATATAGAATCATATTCAAAAAAACCCTTTCGCAACCTTTTCAATTGGACTAAACCAACAACCAACTTAAAATAAAATCATTACCTAATGAATTAGAGAGAGATAACTAGCTCAATCGATGTTATATGGTCCACCCCATGTTAACATGTAATGTTTTATCATGATGTTATCTCGACCACCCCGCATTATGCTCTAACAGGGTTTCTTGATGCTATCTAGACCACCCCATGTTAAGTTGTAACGGGATTTCCCGATGCTATATGGGACACCCAATGTGAATTTGTAATGGGCTTTACTGACACTATCTAGGACACCCCCATCATGTAATTCTCAATTAAAAAATCATGAATAAAATACATTCCTTAGAAAAAACTTTTGGAAAACTATTTTAAACTCATATGAAAACACTTTCAAAAGAAAAAACCGTTTAATATTTTAAAATCCCGATTTCAAAACAAAAAAAAAATTATTCTTTTGAATATAACTTTCAACACCACAATAACCAAAAATATAAAGAGTATTTAAGATTTAATGAAACAATAAATTTAGAAAAGGAATCGAAGAATAAAATATTGACCACAGTGGTGGAAATGAAATTATCACTATGAGTGTTAAGAATAAAATATTCCTTTTTTTTGTTTGTCAATACATTTCATATAAAACATGTATAAAGAATCATTTTTGAAAAAAATTGAATTAAATTTAAAATCTATATAAAACAACCTTAATAATTATTATATATAATAAATATATAAAATAATTTCCAAAATATTTACATTGAGGATAATATTTTCAAATTAAATATTTTAATATTGAAAAATTGATATCAATATCAATGTGTCTCATAACACAATGAAATATTTGAATAAAAAGACCCATGAATGAATAAAATTTAACAAAACATTAAATAACATGATAATAAATAAATAAATGATATTATATGTTAAATGGGATGTATATACACCTCATAAATTAAGGGGGTGTATAACATCAAAATATGTCTTAATAAAAGGAGAACAATTTGAAGTCCCTTACATTGAGTCTGACTTGTCACGTGCGTCTTTATCTTCCAGAATGATAAAATTATGTTAATTATTTACTTTCATCGAAACATTTCTCAACAATTTTATTACTTTAGTTTCTCTTATTTATTTTTTGAAACTATATAAATATTTATATTTAGTTTGGGTGTTTTTCTCATATTCGGTTTATGTGTCAAAAATGAAATTAGTTTGTTGACTATGGACAAGGAAGTAATTATATTAATATATCCAAAATAATTATCAAAAAATAATTATCATATTTATACATTAATTATGCATTTAAAACAAATAATTAATGATGGTTATGATAAATGAACCATTATTATGATCATGGAGATGGTTGGTCGTATGTATGCATGAATAACATTCCCATTTTTCAATTGTTATTATGGAAAGAATATAAGAAAAATATATATTTATAGAATGATAATTATATTATATATAACATATTATTTAACTATATTTACTTATATATATCATTATTGTGATGTGATTATGAATAAAGAAGAATCACATGGCACCGAGGAGGCTGTAGTCTACACATCCATGAAAGACATTATCACATTTTCAGTGTGAAAAGCTAAGAAAGAAAATGATATATTTTATTTAAATAATGGTAATTATGTCATGATTGTCATATATATTTCATTTATATATCATATTTTTATTAAAATAATCCTTAATATATTCCATTTAATGTGTTAATGAATCATATCACTTTGAGGAGGCGGTAGTCTGCACATCCACAAACTATGTTATAGTATTCCAGAAAAATAGAATTCATAAACAGGTGTAGTGTATAATAATTAAATAAGCATAAATATATATTAAAAATGAAACATATCATATAAAAACAATAATTTCATCATTATTCCCAACCTTGATTGGTGGTAATGGAATAACGAATGGCATCGGTTCGCAAGGTGGCAGTCCGCCTTACACACGCACGATGATTGTATATCCCATTTGATGAAATTTTCTATAAGAGTAGGTCGAAAATATAACATAAGATAATTTAAATATATTTATTATAATGATGTTATTATGTGATCATGATATAAAAATAATTTAATGATAGAAGAAAAAAATAAATATAAGGTTCCCGTTGAAGAAAGGTACCACTTTATCTGGTAACTCCAATTTTTTTTACCAAAGGAATTCCCTGGTTTAAATTATTCCCAAACTTAGGCTTCAAGGATGAGATTGAGTTTTTTTGGAGATTATTTGGGTAGTTTTTTATGATCCCAATTCCTTTATATTTTTTAATAGTTTCAGAGAGTGAGTACTTTTTTATAGTGGAGGGGGAGTGGAATATTGGTAAATATAAAAAGGTAAACACTATTAGGAGGTCTCTGTTAAATAATGTGATCCAAAATTATAAAATATTGGACTGGGGGGATATTTCCGCCGACCGGAACTTACACACACAAAATAAAATAATTTTCTTCATCTTTTTTCTTTATTCATTATGATTAGTCAATTTTATCATTATAGTTTTCACAAAGTTGACTAGTATCTTTTAATTAAGCAAGGTAATTTATACATTGAGATTATATTTAAAGATATATTTATTAGATAATTTAGATCTTATGATTCAAAATATTAATACTAATATATTAAATTAAAATTCTATGCGTGTGTAAAATTAATTTTAACATAAATGCTTTTCATGCACAAAACCCCATCTTAACCTTAACCACATTAATTAATTTTAACTTCATTAACTAATTATTATACTAAAAAATTAAATTTATCTTATTGTACTAATAATTTTATTCTGATTATAAATACCTATACCCATTTTTAAAATTCAAATCACACATGTGGAAAAATTAAATTTAATGTTAAACCTATAGAGGAGGAAAAAAAGAGGATTTTTAAAGTTAAAATGTTCAAAAGTTTACTATGATTTTGAATCTATATTCAATATAATTTTTCTAAAAAAAGTCATAAAATGTATTAATAGATGTATAATTTATCTATTTTTACTTTAAAACCAATTAAAAATATAATTTCACAATATAAAATATTTCCATGAAAAAGCTATTTTATATTTAAATTCAGTGTTTTTCACAATTCCTCAAAAAATGAAACTTCTAAAAAATTTCCAAAAAATAACCCAAATATAATTTTAAAATTATAATTTTAAAAAGGAGGTTTATTTTGTGAAATAAAATTTATAAATGTGTGGAAATTTAGTTTTAATTTAATTATTCTATTGAAAGGTGGTAAAACTGTTTTTTTGAAAAATATTGTTTGTAAGAGTAAAGTTGGATTTATATTTATCAAATTATTTGAATGAAAATCATAATTAATTATAAATGTGTGAAAATATATTATATAAATCCCAATTCATACCCTCTAATATAATTTCTAGGTGATAACTTTCATATTAAATAATACTACTAATAGTATATTATTGATGTTCAGTAAGACTTCATCTTGTGTGTAACATAAGTCATCAATGGAACTCGATATTACATGCAACTAAAGATAAAAATAGTGTTGTGAATAATTAAATATAAAATTTTTATTACATATATTGCAATCTATCGAATAATTATAATTAATTTTAAAGAATATATTCCTTAAAATCCCAGGATATTACAAACAACCCCATAAAATGAATTTCACCCACAAAATTTTTCTTGGTTACAAAATGATTAAATTTTTTAAAATTACATCATTTAAACCCACATCATACAAAGGGTTAACATAACAGCCTATTAAAAATGGAAATTGGGAAACTTAATTGTCCCATAAAGTTATACATAACTTGGATTCCAAATAAGGAGAACATTGGTGGTTACTTAGAAGATGGACCTCTAAGGAATGAATTTTCTAATATACTAGAAGAGAGTTATAGATAACATGTCAAGAGGAATACAATGAAGAAAAAACAAAAATCCAAATAGGTGTAGAAATGTTCATTGATATCATCATAAAAATGGAAATATGTTAACATTTTACATGAAGCTATTTTTCATAATGACAAAGTCTTCGTTTACCATCTATACTAAGAGAATATAGAAATATACTTACTTTGTGGGTAGAGATTCATCCTTTAATAAATCTCCTCCATAGACTCATTTATTTCTCCAAAAAAAATTATCTATATTGGCTTTTCATAACTTAATCAATAAAAAAAATTAATGGATCAAGTAATACCCAAAATTATAACCCAATATTTTTCCTATAATTATATATTAAGTAAAAACAAAATAGTTATCACATAGAAAGATAATAAAAACATTCATGTGATGAGAAAAAACATTAATATCTAAGGTTCTAAAGTAAATCCAAATATCTCATTAAAATAAAGAATTATATAAATATAAACCCAAATAAACATCACCCAAAAATACATTAATAACTATATGATCACATAAATTGGAACCATATAATGTGTGTCTAAAACATTGAACTTAGGGTTAACATTTCAAAAACACCGAGCTCCATTTTTCTATCCCCACTTCACTAAATGTCCCAATATCAATTGTAGAAGTAAAAAATTATTTTTCCATCCCTTTTTTCTTTTGAACATGATGGTTTCCACCATGATTATGTTTTTTATCCACACATCACCATAATGTCCCAAATCATTATTGGTAGAGATTCATACAATTGAAAAGATATATTTTATCTCATTATTGAATTTTTCAGGACTCTTTTCCTTGTAGTCACAAACCATGTGACCAAACAAACTGCACCAGAAACACTTACAAGATCCTATAAAACACTCCCTAAAATATATTTTACCAAACATGGAGAAATTTTTAGGCATACCTTTAGAATTATTAATTGGTTTCTTCTTTATTTCCTTCCACCTTGATTTTGTCTTAATCATGCCATCTCTTGGAACATAAGTGTCAAAAAAATCCATCTCATCATTCAGATAATAGTGAAAAGAATTCTCATAAAATTTAAAATCTAAAGTCTCCACAACTATTAATAGACACGGTTTCAATCAAGGGTAAAATCTATTAATTTTAAAATCAATGTCTTGAATAAAATCAAGAACTTACCTGGATAATCTTCTGATGTTTTATTCATATGCAGACATTGAATATTCATTATTTTTTTAATTACATGAAGTTTATCTCCATCCCAAGAAAAACAAAATTTGGGAAATATTTCCCAGTGAATTGATTCTTGAATTTTTTCCATTCCATGGAATGAAGATCATCTTTCTCTCTGGTATTATTAACTGATGACCATTATTAACCAGTATCACCTTCAAAATGAAAAATGTGAAGAGTTATCTTTTGATTCTTTAAACATCTCATGGATTCAAATGTATCCTCTAAGGAAATGATATATTATTCAGCTTCCACTAGGTTAGAAAATTCATTTAATCATGGGTGATATTTCCTCTGAAAATGTTTCTCTATAGACATGTTCCTTAATGGTATATCAGTTCCTTCTCTAGAATTAATACCACCACAATTTATAGCATGTTTCAACTAATCCATCACTACAAGAAAAACTATTCTATTCCAACCACAACAGCCTCATAATAGTTATTTAGAAGGATATTTTCCTTTATGTGCCATCACACTATATATTCTTAGTTTCTTTTATGGAGAACCATTATGAACAAACATAATTTGGATGAAGAATCATGGAAATATTTAAATTTTCTATTATTTTAAGTTATCTTAAAATGAAAATATTTTATGGGGATGATATTAAAACTATACTTACATCAATTATTCTCTTAAAATTAATTTAAAAATAAATATAAAGAACAAGAATTTAAATTCAAATTATCTTTAGTTTTAGTCAATAATTTACTTTCTTTCACTTTTAAAATCATTCCAGGTTTAGTGTTTTAGATAATTAGTCCATTACTAACACATAATAAAACCATAAAATAAAAAATGGACAATTATGATTAGTATATATTTATTCAGAGTATAGAACTCTTAATATAAAGAAGGAATTATTTTCATGTAAAATATCTGTGACTTTCAACATGACATATTTGTTTCCCTTAACCATCCTTAAATCATTTTAAAATATTATAAAAACATGGTATGAATAGAAAATATTAGTAAGTGTTTTAAAAAAATTAAATCATTAGTTCAACAAAAACATGAATAATCATATAATTTTTACCATTATCTTCAATGTTCTTTGAGAATATGAAATAAAACATTTTCACATGAAAAAAATAAATTTTTCTTAAAGAAAATCTTTAAAACAATTGTCAATAAATTAATTATACTTCAGTTTATTTAGATAATCATATTAATCAAAACCCTTTCAATACCCTTTCAAAATAGATTCAATTAGAATAATCGTACAACCTACTTCCAATATAATCATCCCCTAATGCATTGGATATCTATAACGGGATCACCCAATGCTATTTGGGGAACCCCATGTTTAATATTTACTATGATTTTCATGTTCTATCTAGTCCACCCCATGTAACGGGTTTACCAATGATATCTAGTCCACCCTATGTAAAGCTATAATGGGCGTTCCCAATGCTATCTGGTTCACCACAAGTTAAGATGTAATGGGATTTCCTGAAGCTCTTTATGCCACACCATCATATAAATTTCTTGTACAACTTCATGATTAAAACACATTCCTCATAAAACCCTTTAAAAATTTCTTCTAAGATCGTGTAAAAACACATATAGATTCAAATATCATTTTATCTATTAAAAACCTGTTTTCAAAACAAAGAAAATTGTATTTACAAAACCCATTTTCAGAAGAAAAAAAATATCAAAAAATAAAATAAAAAATTTAATTTAATGAAACATGAAATCCTGAAAATGTATTTAAGAATATTATAATGGACATGGTGGTTTACAAGTTATTATCTCTATCTGTGTTAAGAATAAAAAACTCTTTTTATCATTTATCAAAATGATTCGTATAAACCTAGTAAAATGATTCATTTTTAAAAAAATTGAATGAAATTAGGAATCAAAATAAAAAACCATAATAATATCAATAATATTGACATGAATGAAAATAGTTTTTAATTAAATCTCTAAAATTTTAAAAATAGATTTGTAAATCAAAGTGTCCAATGCCATATTTAAATATTTAAATCAAAACCCGATGAAAGAATAAAATTTAGAAAAACATTAAATAAAATGACAATAAATAAATTCATGATATGAAATTTTAATGGGGATATATATATACCTTATAAATGAATGTGGGTGTATATAATGGAAATATTCTTTAATGAATGGAAATTGAGATGAAGTCTCTTACCTTGAGTCTAACTAGTCACTTATGTCTTGATATACCTAAATTATAAACTTATTTTAATTATTAACTTCACTAAAAATCATTTTAAATATTTAATTGATTATTTTCAATTATTATAGTGTTTCATACAACTACTTAAAAACATATGTTTATGTTGGGTGTTTTGACCATATTCAGTTTATATCTCAAAAATGACTTTGGTTGGTCGACTATGGTCAGGGAGTTCATTATATAAATATATATAGAATAATAATCATTAAATAATGATTATATTTATACATCAATTATACTTTTAAAACCAAAAATTAATTATGGTTATGAGAAATGAACCTATCTTATAATTGGGGGGATGATAGGTTGTACGTACGCATGTGTGACATTACTATTTTTCAGTGATCATTATATAAAGAAGGTAAGTTACATTTATATTTATAGAATGATAATTATATAATAAATACTATATTATTTAATTATAAAAAATTATATATATCATTATTTAAAATTAATTATGAAAAAATAATAAACACATCTCTTTATGGAGGCAGTGGTCCACAAGCTCATGAACAATGTTATCACTTTTTCAGTGTGTGAAAATGTAAGAAATAAAATTATATATTATATTTATAGGAGGGAAATTATTTCATTATTTTCTTATATATTTTTAATTTATATTATATATATTTATTAAAATTATCCTTAATACATTCCATGTAATGTGTGAATGGATTATATCACTTAAAAGAGGCAGTAGTCCACACGTCCACAAATGATATTATTATATTCCCAGCAAATGGAAATGAAGAAGGTTTTTATTATATTATAATACCATAATAATAAATAAATAATAAATATCCTATATTTCATTTAAAAATGTTAATTTCATCAATTTTTTCCCAACCTTGAATGTTGATAATGGAAGAATGAACAACATCATATTGTGAGACGATAGTCCATCGTACAAACAACCAATGATTTTGTATCCCTTTTTATGGATTTTTTTCTATGTTTAGGTCAAACCAATAACATATAAATATCTAAGTATATTTAATATTTTTTTTAATATTAAAATTATATAAATATAATTTAAGGTATGGACAATGAAAAAAAATCGAAACTGCTCATTGAAGAATATCACCCCTTTTCAGTTAACTTCTTTTAGTTTTCACCAAAGGAAACCCTCAGTTTGATTTATTACAAAATTTAGGATTATATTATTAGAGTCTTTATGTTTTAATATTATTTTGGTATGATTTTTATGAGACAAAAGGATGTAAATGTGTGAAAAGGTTTGGAGAGTGAGTTCATTTTTATAGAGGAGGAGGAGTGGAATTCTTATAAATATAAAAAGGTAAAGACTATTGGGAGGTCTCCATTACATCTTTTTTATCAAAAATTCAAAAATAATGTATTTTAGTAAAAGTATGGTCATCCAATAATTACACTACACAAAAATAAAGTCATTTTTTTATTATTTTTCTTCAGTCTTTATGTCTGCTAAATTTCATCTTTATTATTTTTAATAAGGTAACCTGAATATTTTTATTTATCTATGTAATTTATCCTTTAAAAACATAATTATAATTAATTTTATTATATTATTTAAAACTAACTATTTAAAATATTAATACTAGTTCGTTAAATAAAAAACATATGTTTGTGATAAATTAATTTTAATACAAACACAAGTCTTGTGCAAAACCTTGTTTTAACGTTAATCAAGTTGATTATTTTTAACTATTTTCAAAAATTATAATTAAAAATGAGTATAAACTTATTGGAATAATAATTTTATGATAAATCATAATAAATATACAAATTATACCAAATTAAAATCAGATAAGTGAAAAATTTAAATTTAAAGCTAATCCTACAGACATGGCAAGAAAACAAGTTTTTAAAGTGAAAATGTTCCAAAGTTTGCTATGTTTTGTAACAAATTCAATATCAAAATGTTTAAAAATAAAAAATTGGATTAAAATATTTATAAATTATATATTTTGAATTTAAAACTAAATAAAAATATTATTTATCTATATAAATTATTTACATGAAATAGTAGTTTTCTATTAAAATTTAGTATTTTTCACTATTCCTCAAAAAAATGAAACAACTCAGAAAAATAAAAACATTAACCCCAAGATAATTCTGAAATAATTAATTCAAAAATTAAGTTTATTTTTTCAAATAATATTTATGAATGTGTAAAAAATTAATTTGGAAATAATTTTTCCATTGAAAGGTGGGAAAACTACTTTTTGAAAAATACAGTTTTTAAGCATAAAACTATATTTATTCCTATAAAATATTTTGGATGATATAAAAACATTTTATAAGAATGTTTAAATATATAATAGTTAGTATTATTTATACCCATAAATATAATGTCTTGGAAATAACTGCCATATTAAATAATATTATTATTATTATATTATTGTTTCCCATTAAGGCTTTGTCTTTTGTGTAACATAAGTCATCTATGGAACATGATGTTTCATGAAACACAATATAAACATGTTTTTGTGTATAATTCACACTAAAATGTTCTTTGCATGTTAAAAAAGCTATTAAATAATTTAAATTTAATTGAAAGTGGAAAATTCTTAAAATCTCAAGATGCAACATGAATATTTCTAAGATTTATTCAATTCAATATTGGTACATAACCCTTTAAATACTTCCCTATGATAGAATACATAATAAATTTAATGATTTATGTGAACTGACTAAGTCCATGTATCATTTTAGACATATCTCTAAAGATATTTATATTCAATATGATAGAAACTTCACCCATGTCTTTCATCGAGAAGTATTTTCCTAATCACATCATTATGGATTGAAGAGAAACAATATAGTTTCCAATAAGAATAATTTTATTTGAATAATAAATATAATACAAATTTTCAATAAAACTAATCATTTTATATCCAAAAAAACCATCCACATGTTTTATGAAACCAAACTCTTGGATCATATCATCAAACTGAATATTCCAACTCTAAGAAGCCTACTCCATTGTATAAATGGAGTATTTAAATTAAAAAACTTATAATACTAATTTTTAATATAAAAACCATTGAGTTTTATAATATAAGAATACTTTTCTAATTCAATTCATAGAAATTGTTTTTGATATCAATTTTATATATCTCCTAGTTAAAATGTGATATTATGCCTAGAAAAATCCATATGGACTTCATCTTTGATACATGTGAAAGGATTTCTTTATATTCAATTCTAATATTTTTTTGAAATCTCTAGAAAGTAGGTGTTATTTTTAGGTAAATAGTCTACCATACATGTCAGTTTTCTTGGAAAACACCCACTTCACCCTAGAGAGTTTAACCCTTTATGGGCATCAACCAAACTAAAAACATGATTTTTATACATGGATTTCATCTCATATTATGGGGATTGTAACCATTTTTTGAATTCTAAACACTAAATAGATTTATGGTAGGAAGTAGGTTCATCACTTATTAATGTTAATCCATCATCAATGGAAATGATATATCAACATCTCTAAAGGTTCCAAACAAATCATTCCCTACCATTACAATTATTGTGTCATATAAGCATGTTCTTCTTCCAAAACACTAGGTTAAACTATATCAAATTCTATATTAGGAAGATATTTTTAGTTTTTATAATCTACATATCCATGTTTAACATTCCTCCCACTGTCTCCCCAACCAATGTGTTCCTTCATAAGGAAAACACGAATTTTGTTTATAAACACTTTTATTTAGTTGGTTATGGAAATATTATCCCAATGGTTCTTTATCATAACCAAAAAATAAAGACATTTCATATTTGGGGTTATCCTTTTTAGAATAAAATAATTATACATGTTCTTAGAAACCCCAATCATCATAAAAATATATTTTTGGATGTTTCTGGGTTAATATATCATATAGTGTATTTAGTAATGATTCAGATAGAAGTTGGTTTAGTAAGAATACAATAGTTACCAAAGAGTTAACCTTGAATAAAATAAGTAGGTCATATGGACTTATCATTGATCAAACCACATCTAATAGGGTACAAGTTATCATTTAAGGCATAGTATTCAGTTGTGATTTTCCATGTGGAGTGAGTTAAGAAACAATTGAATAAGATCTTAAAAGAATAATAAATTATTCAATCAAAAATTAACCTCCCAGATTTGATCAAATTATTTTAATACACTTTACCATTTGATTTTTAATTCACCCTAAAACATTTTAACTTATCAAATCATTCCTACCTAGTTTTCGATATAAATAAATAATTACACTAACTAAAGTCATTAGTAAAGGTGAAAATGTACCAAAATTCACTAGTTTATTATGTGATCATCGGTTCATAGACATCATTATGTATATGATATAAAAATTTAGTATCTCATTACCTTTTTATCCCAAAAAGGGTCTTTGAGATTTTTTCTATTGAACAAGATTCAAAATTCTCAAATGATTAATAACTAAATGAGTCAAACAATCCATATTTATGGTGTATTTGAATTTGTTTCTCATTTATATTTATGAGGAAACACTAATAGAAGTAGGAATTATATTCAACCATAAAATTATTATTCTGAATTGGATAGATAATATTTTCCATATATTGAAAATATAAACCATGTACAATATTTTTAATGAAATTAAACAATTAATTATTATATAAATAAATACTATTATTCTTAATAATTAATAAAAAACACATTTGGTCAAAATAATTTATTAAAAAGGAGTTTATATAAATTGATGAATTTAATAAGAGTTCTATAGTTATAACACTAATCCACTTTCTAGGTTTATATGATAAGTTTTCGCATCTATTTTAAAAACCCAATCTCCATTACTGACATGTAGATGTACTTCACAGTTCATTAATTATCCCATAACCCTAAGCTTGAATATGATAAATCAAATGTGTGATACACACCTGATATTTAATATTGAAGATTTAGAGGTCAGGAAATTGATATTTATAACACTCGCATTCAAGGATAACGAATATTTACCTTTTAGAAAACGTCTCAGCCTTAGATATAATATTTTAGATGTTTTATATGTACTAAATTTTGATGATATCTAATTGATTATCATAAATTATTCCATAATTTATGATAAAAACATGTGAGTTTGTGAGAATAATTTTATATATATATTCATCAAGTAATTTAAATGAATGTGCTCCCACCAAATATGATGACCCCATAAGTTATACCAGTATAGCGATCCAAGATACATATTTAAATATGTTATAGTTATCTTTTTCATTTCAATGATGACATAGATATTTAGGTAGGAAATAATCTGAGTTACTATAGTTGTTACTCCTAGATAGTTTAGTGGATAAATATTTACTTAAAATCATCATATTAATTCATTAAAATATATTTCCCGAATAACTTATTCCTATTAGGGTCCCATGGCTATTATAACCCCAATAAAATTCCAAATATAAGATAATAAAGGAAAACCATGGGGTTCCTAACTTTAGTAAGACATACCTAACAAGATAATCCCAATCCACTTATAACATGATCACCATAAATAAGGTAATACATGGTCACCTAGATTCACCATAACCTATCTGGTGGGATGATTGAGTTCGATGCATGTGACACTTTGAAATGAATCTTAGACATAGTATTTTAGGTTGGTCAACATTTCACTAACTTAATATACAACACATTGCTATTAAATTCATAACATTTTTATCTCATGACATATTTATATTCTCTTATTTTATTCCTTTTTCTATTCATTATCCTAATTCTTTAGTTTTTAGAACCACAATTCTATCCACCAAATTATTTTGTTAACACTACATTAATGTGTGACTTTTACATAACCCAAAAGTTTCTGTTATTCACCAAAAATAAAGAATTAAGTAAATTCAAACATATCTAATTCATCATATACATATAGTATATGGACCTATAATGTAATGTAGTGGTGGTATATGATATTGATGAACTCCACAGTATTATGATTTATGTTACAGATAGGAAACAACATCACTTTTCTAAAAAGGAATAAGCTTAAAGGATAATGGGAAGTCCAACCCCAATTCACTCTCCCCAGGGAGAATTTACTCAAGGGAGAAATAAATTTATGATATCTATGACCCCCATTATGCACAAATAGTATTAAAAAAATATTACTTATAAAAATAAAAAATTCAGCACAAGGTATATGAAAACAAAGTTTTATACGGTCGTACCAATACATGGATTTGTCTCCATGAATCAATTTATCACATAAATGAAGAAAAAATATTATTTAAATTATATAAAAAAATATAACCAAGGATACATAAATTAATACTTATTAAATAAATGAAAATTTCCTAAATTTAATCATTATAATAATTTTTTAACTTTTCATAAATATAAATCTTGATATAAACATTTTATAATTAAGTTAAGAAATATAGATAATCTATAATTTTATATATAAATAATTTTTCACCCAATTTAAATATATTCATTCATAGTTTACAATATTTTATATTTCAATATATATTAAATATTATGAATTAATTTATAATTCATTATGTAGATATTTTACTTAATTAATATTTCATATATATTATATTATTTAATCATTTAATCAAATTGTTATTCTCTATAACATTTTTAATAAATCTAGATAATATAATTAAAAAATTCATTTTTCATATATTTTAATATTTCAAATTAATATAGGTCATTCATAATTTTAAATATAAATAACAATATTTTTTACAATATTTTTTCAATTAATAAAATCTTTATAAATTACACATATGATTTAAAAATAAATTTTTTATCTCTAGATCATATGGAATGCTATATAATATGGTAATATCTTTTTTAAGAATTAACAATTAATATTTAAGACATTTTTTGATAAATATTTCATAAAAACTATATAATTAATTATGAAATATTTATAATTAAAAATTTTATAATCTCTTTATCAATTGAAATATTCCTAAAATATATTTTTTATTATTTATAAACCTTTTTTAGACTATAATCATACATTAAAATATATAAAAAATTTATGGTTTAAACTTTACCATTACATAGGAAAGGAAAACTATGTAAAGGTAAATTTTTTTACCATTAAATAAGATGCATACATTATGGTAACTTGTAATTACCATTACATAGACATTATGTGTAATTTTTTATAATGATTACCCTTATGTTGACCTTCTATGTAATGTTATGGTATGATTACCTTTACATAGACATTATACAAAAAGGTAAAATGTTCTTGATTTTATATAAACCCATCAATATGATGTAAAGTTTGAATTCCCATAATGTGAGCTTCTAGAGAATATATCTAGTGGTACCCCCTATTGGATCAGAATTTATCATTTTATAATTTTCTTCAGACATAGAATATTTAACAAGATGATTTCTTAAAGAACCATGTTTTAATAACAATGATGGATTTTTTTATTATGATCTAATGATATTTCTTACAAAGAAACCCCATATAAAAGTTAAAATATCTTCATGAAATTGAAGTGATGAAAATGTTATAAAAAAATGAATACCTAGAATTTTTATTCAATGATCTCCAAAATTATTTCTTTGATAGATAATGATTGAGAAATATCATGAGGAGAAACACAACTAATCCTAACACTTGTGAGGGGGGTTATATAGAACCTCACTTTTCAAACATTATCATTACATCACTTTTGTAGAATACATAAATGTTACACCCAGAGATAGTATTAGTTTAGTTAATTTGGAAACATAGAAACATAAACACTAGTACATAAGTTAGATGCATTATATCCCACAAGGTTCATCAAGACTAGAATGATTCTCAGATGCATCACACTTAATACAAATCCTCAATCCTATGGAATGAAACATAAAAAATGGTGAGCTCATATGATCATTAATGGTAAAAAAAAGGACAAATATAGGCATAAACATGAATATAAGGGTATTAGAATGTGATAATAACATTAGAATATCCTACCCTCTATATCAAATATCATAAACATGAATCATGGAATAAATCTTAGAAAATCATAACAAAAGAATCATAAAGAATTAAAGAACATAATCCATGAAATCAAAGCATAGGAATAAAACAAAGAATTGTGAAAAACACATAAGGAAAGAAAATCTTATGTTTGGTAAACCTACCAAGACCTTAGTAACATGTTATTCTGGGTATAATCACTAGATTAATTTCTTCGGGCTTGGGATTACCTCCCATGTACCCTTTTCTTTCAGTCTTGGGATGTCCTCCTGTGTACAATCTTATTTCGGTCTTTAGATTTCCTTCTATGTATTCTATTGTTTCGGGCTTGGGATTTCCTTCCATATGCCCACTTTTTGGGGATTCGGAAGCCCTATCATGTACCCTTTTTATCATAAAACATTTCTCATTACACAATGCATTGTAGGGATACATAATTCCCACCTGTTTCATAATAACACCATTCATAAATGTTCCACAAAATAAAACCTTTATCATATCAGGAACCAGAAAAAGAGATAGGTTTTATACAAAACAAGTCATAACCCATGAAATTAAATGGGTATCATTAACCTTTCATCACATAATAACCTATTAAAATTGTTAGGTTCCATAGTCACTTCATGAAATCATAAACAATGAAAAGAAGTGGGTTTCAAAATCATAAAACCCATGGAAGAGGAATGGATTTCAAAAGAATATAACCCGTGAAAGAGGAACATGTTTCATAAACATAATTCAATCAAAATATCTACTATTCATAGAAATAATTTGAATGGAACCTTTGGATCATCACCTAGAAAGTCCTTAGTAACATCAAAAAATATAATCTTAGATCTAAAATAACTTGGAAATATATTATGAGTACATTTCATAATCAGAATATCCATTATTATTTAAAAGGATTTTTAAAACATTAACCCTTTATAAGACTATCTTATTTAAAAATTAAATTAGAATTTAGAAATTAAACCTGAAATCACTTCTAAACCCATTTCCAATGAAAACATAAAAAATATTCTTTAAAACATTTTGAAAACTATTTTCCTAAAAACATAAATAATAATATTAAAAAAACTAAAAGCGCTTTTCTTACAAAAATACTTTGAAAACTTATAATTAAATATTGAAAACGTTTTTAAACACATTTAATTGGAAATTACTTTAAAAAGTATTTAAAAGGATTATAATAAATTATGGTGGGTAAATCATTACATGTCGTATGACATAAAAACAATATTGCTTTTTAACAGTAAAAAAGTTTTAGAAATGCCATGTTCGGAAAGAGAAAATAATGCTACTTTGAAAACATTAGTAAAAGTAAAAATGGGTAAAAATATATTTTAAATACTATAGTATAATATTATAATATTATTATTTGTCCTTTTTATAAAATTTTTTTTAAAGTAAAATATATTTCTGACCGAATAGAGGGTAAAATTGGGCTTTCATAAAAACACTTTTCTAACTATCTTATGTACCAAGGAGTTGAAAAATGGTAGCAATACATGAATAAATCATGAATAACAAGAGGAGAAAAAAATTCATGAATTTTCATGGGATAAGTATCATAATATTTCTTCAAAGGAAGCATAAACATAAACAATCATGAAAAGTGGTGAGACTATTTCAATAAACTCTTACAACTTAGTAACTTTGAACAATACTCCCTATGTAAGAAAATGAAATTACATGAAGTTTAAAATATCATTAAAATAAATATATTCATGATATAAAATTTCAAAGGTATTATATACACATCATGGAAAAATATAGGTGCATAACATGGCCTGTGTCTCAAAGTAGGAAAATTGAGACAAACTTACTTTACTCATTTGGTAAATTTTGAAACATAAATACCATGAAATAATGATCATAAAATAGATATTAAATTACCAATTATTTGATTTATAATAATCCTATAATACATACATTACATTATACACCCAATAAAAAAGTAATGGGTGATGAATAAATCATATACCTCACGAAAATAAAAAATAAGATGAAATTCCCTTACCTTTTGTCTTGACTCTCACCAAACACGTTCAAACCTCCTTTGTAATAAACATAAATCTATTATACATATATAACTGAACCATATTGTTGTAAATAATTCAATATATGGTTTTCTTATGTTTTTATTTTACCCAATTGTTAAAAATTTCATGTTAAGGTTACGCATCGGGTAATATTCGATTTGTTTTATACATGTGTCTTGATTTGTTATATATTTGTTCCTTATACTTATATCCTGATTTACAAATTTCAAACCATAATATAAATAACATATATATTAATTATATTTGTGTTATAATATTCTATATAAGATATACTTATGAAATGGAATACACCGTTCATGGATATGGCAGGTCATACATACGCAAGAATGATGTTTCCTTTCAATTAACGTATAGAAAGAAATAAGTTAAATAAAATATATGTATATATATAATTATTAAAGTATAATTATTATATAATATATATATATATATCATATAATTTCACTAAACCCGTCTTTAATACATTCCATGTAGTGTGTGATCAAAACATATCTCTTTGAGGGGGCAGTAGTCCACACTTCCTCAAACGAAATTATCATATTTTTACAAAATAGAAAGTATAAAGATATGTGTTGAAAAATGATTACATAAGATAACATAAATAACTAATATAATATATATAAAACATATAAACATAGTTTCTATCATAATTTCCACCATGAGAGGTGATAAAGGAAAAATGAGAAATCATCGTTTTGTGAGGCGGAAGTTTGTTGTACACATAAATAGTAAATTCGTTACCCATTAGATGGAAGTGTACATAAGTGTTGGTTGGAAAAATAGAATACAAATATCCTATTATTTTTATTATAATTTTTTTGTTATAAAATAATTTAATTATAATGGTTTGGGTGGTGGATAATGGACATAATATAAAATAACTTGAGGAAGAATATTATCTCTTATTTGGGTAACTTCTTTTGCTTTACACCAAAGTGAAACCCTTGTATTTCTTTTTTCTAAATGAGAGTATTATATTATGAGGTTAGTTTTGTTTAAGAACTATTTGGGTAGATATTTGTTGATAAAAAGTGGCTTGATTTTTGTGAGGAATTAGTATGAGAGGAGGCCTTTTATAGTGGAGGAGGAGTGACACTCTGGTAATATTTTAAGAAAGGAATTCCCTAAACATTTTCACATGTCATGTGGATAAAATAATGGATAAATTATATAAAATGGTGGATAGGGTCTAAATATTTCTATAAAATGGCACTTTTCCACGTTTCTAGGTTGTTTTGTTTCTTAAATTTAAGATTTAGTACTTTGTTAACCTTATTTTTATCTTAATCGATGTAATTAATTTCAAGTGAATTCACTAATCCTTTTGGTTAAAAATTAATTTGAACTTATTAAAAATTACAAATTATTATGATTAAAAATATTGATTCTATTTTTAAAATTTCCAACCACATAATTGGATTAAATTTATTTAAAATTAATCTCGTATATAGGATGACAATGTAGGTTTTTAAAAAATGTCTAAATGTTTGCTACGTTTTAATAACAAATTTAAAATAAAAATTGATTACAATTAACAAAATTGGATTAATTTTAAAAAATATTATCTAATTGAACTTTTAACCAAATTTAAAATATAATTTAACCTTAAAAATAAATTAGTTTAAAAATAGGTTTGGGATGAAAATTCATTATTTTTAACTTTTCATTAAAAAATAAAGCCTTACCAAAATATACTAAAATATTAATATAAAATAATTTTTATATTTATATTTCAAATATAATTTTTATTTTGAAGTAATAATTCTATAAAATAATAAAAATTTGGATTTAAAATGGGTTCTTCATTAAAAGGCGGTAAAACTACTATTATAAAAATATAGGTTTTTAAGCATTAAATTTGGTTTGTTCTTATCTTATGTCCATGAAATATATTGAATGAATATAAAAATATTTTATTGAATATAATACATTAATATTAAATTTATATCACTCAATAATTATAATTAACATAACTTACTAGGGTAAATCTTATTTTTAAATTTAAAAAAAATATTTCACTTTATATTCAATCTATTTTCTTATTCATTTATAATTAATTGTAAACTAAGGATTTATATTGTATTTGTGTAAACCATATATTTTGATAAATTAGTTGATATTATTCATATATATTAACTTAACTTCTATGTTATCTCTAATTATATTAAATAATAATATTTTAATAATATATTATTTTTTGGTAAACCCAGATCATGTGTGTTTTGCAAGACACCAATGAAAGTCATTGATTCATGTAACACAAGCAAACCTCAGTGTTCCATGTAGAGTAAGTTTAAATTTATGTGTCCTGTAATACATGATTAACTGGTTGTTTTATATAACGTAAACCAAACATATTGCTTTAATATAGAAAAAAATATTTATAGTACTGCATGAAATGAAAAATAACAAATAGATTAAATTAATTCAAAAAAAATTAATTCAAAAAAATATCGGGGTGTTACATTCTACCCCCTTTAAATAAATTTCACCCCCAAAATTTTTCTAGGTTATCAATGGTTTAATACTTGAAGGTTTAATTAATATAAACCCACATCATAAAAATGAATATTTAAACATTCCTTCAAAATGGAATGTTTTAACTATAAAGGTTACCCAACGTAACATATAAATAGGTCTCCACATAGGATAACATAGGTGGGAAGTAAAAACATGGATATTGAAGGGATATATAACTATCATGTTCGGATGGAGATTGAAAGATAACATGGTTAAGAGAATGTTAATAATCAAAATTCCATAAATATGTGATAATCTTAAGGAACTTCCTATTAATTTTAAATGATGGTAATAAGGAAACATTTTTTGGGTTCAAGATCATTTTAACTAAAGTTGAATATTTTTCATGAAAATATATACTTGTATGATTTCATAAAAACTCCGCCCTTTTTTGTTCCTTAATCCACTTAAACTCATTCTCTAAAAAATGACACTAAATTTTTCATTCCTGAATCACTAATTGTCATGAGATCCATGATATTCCATCGCACATGTCATTAGTTATCATCAAAACAAATTCTTTTGAACATGCAATCCAATATGCATAAGTCCTCATATATACAGATAACACTTTAATCTTACTAACTTCATATAAAGTTTTATATAAAAATTCAATCAATGGTTAACCTTGAAACTCTTCTAAAAGATGAAAATTAAAATATTTAAGAATAAATTCATGAAATTATTTTAACATTGATCCCACATATATTACAAAGTGTGACTTGGTTGTCAAAATCTAAACATGTGAATATCCTCATTGTAAATCTTCTTTAAATATGGTAACAATCAAAATTAAAATAAATCCTTTTGGAAAACATGTATGCTTCCTTATTCCAATGATTATCATATACATTATTTAAATCCATGAAGTTGTAAACTTCATCCTTGATGGCATAAACCACATTTTCAATAATCAGTTCTAGGGTAATCCATACCATCTAATTTACTTATTCATATCCAACATATCTTTATCCAAACATCATTATCTCAATGTCAATAACTAATTAAGGGTTACCATCCCTTAATAGAAATATCACCTTTCAATGAAGTCACATTTCTATGTCTTCAACATCATTCAACTTGTCCTTTTAAATCATTAATAAAAACTTATACTGAAAATACTTATATATTTCATGAGTCATATGAGATAATCATTGAATTAAAAAACACAAATACATCATTCATACAACCTTATTCTAAAATTTTTACTAAGGATTCATCAACTTATTCCTTAATAAATCTATATAAATATGAAATATGAATCATTTTTTAAGGTTCCTCTATCTCAATCTAATCATGATTTTTATTTTTAATATAATCAATACAGTGAGAACATCACATACCATTAACATGTCATTTGAGGCCTATTTATCTTCATAATTACAACCAATACTCATACCACCTTCAAAATTATCATTATGATGCTTCCACTTGGTAAATTGATTTTCATAATTCTCATACTTTCCAAATCTAAAAAATAAATTTTAGTCATGTTCCTACTAATTCTCACCATTTACTAAAAACAGAAGCATAGTTTGAACATTACTTATCATCTCAGAAAACCACGTAGTCATGAAAAGATTTATGCATAGGATGTCTAAATAATTAGAACAAAATTAATTTATATAAATCTAGATTCATCCTAGGTTAATCATAATCAAATTATATTTATATCCTTTATGATGGTTTATGAAGAGTTTTGTGAATTCTCAAATAATATCCCCCGGGAGTGTAAAACCAGGTGTGTTGCAAGGCCCATTTTAGTGTATCAAATTACCTAGAGTGAGGCATGAAATATCTTGTTAGAGTTGTTACCCCTTTGTACATATGTTCTAGGTCCACCTCCACTTATAGTATCAAGACTGGTATGTATTTCTATAAAACCAATCATTGTATCTTTTACAACAATTATATGGAATTTTCCTAAATGATAAATCATCCTTTGAGACATCCCTTGAAATATACATAGAAGTATTCTTATGGATCATTCTAATTTTTTCTCATCCTATTTTACAAAGGTTGAATAAAAAATTTCTTAGATACCAACTATAAAGACCGTTTTTCATTTATTAACATTAAATCACTTTTGTTTAATACTTAAAACATTATACAAACGGACCCTCAAATACCGTATTACTTCCATGGTATACATGTGAGATATATTATCCCTCAATAGGTTTATCAAGATTATAACTCTTCATGGGAACATCACAATTAATATATATCCTTATAACCTATGGAAGGAAACATAAAAAGGGGAGAGATCAGATGATCAGAAAGGGTAAACATGGGAAACATTTTGGCATAATCATGAGCACAGGAGTATTATAACATGATAGTAACATTTGAAGATTATACCTTGTATATCAAATATCGTAAACATGAATCATGGAATAAAGTGTGGTAGTTTATAAGATATGAATCATAAGGAAATAGGGAACATAATCCATGAAATCATAGTATTGGAGTAAAACATAGAATTATGAAAAAACACATAAGGATAGAACATATTATGTAGATTTTACCTACCAATACCTTTTTCAAATGTCAATATTTGTCTAACAACCTATGAGCCTACTTCGTGCTTGGGGTACTCTCCCATGTACCCTCTAGTTTGAAGCTTGGGATGTACTCCCATGTAACCTCTTGTTTTGGGCTTGGGATGTCCTCTTATAAACCCTCTTGTTTCAGGCATGGGATGTCCTTCAATGTACCCTATTTTTTGGTCATGGGATTCCCTCCCATGTGCCCTTTGAGATCACAAAACATTTATCATTACCCAATACATTAGAGGGATATATAGTTCTTAACCATCTCATAATAACATCATTAATACATCTGCTACCAAATAAAACATTCATTATATCATGAACCATTAAAAGATATAGGTTTTATAAACATCAAATCACAACCCATGAAATGAAATTTGTATCCTTAACATTTAATTACATCATAACCTATGAAAATAGATAGATTTCATAATCACTTCATGACAGTATAACCCATAAAAATTAGTGGGTATCAAAATCATAAAACCCATGGAAGAGTAATTGGTTTTAGATTCATATAACCCCTGGAAGAGAAATGGTTTTTATAAACATCATTCAATCGTAAACATATACCATTAAGACAAATAATATGACTATAAATAATGTTTCATCTTCTAGAATGGAATGAGTAACACAAATTGATTTCTTCTCAGATTAAAAATAACATGTAAAGATATTTTGAATTCCTGTCTTGAGGAAAATCTCTATTCCTCTTTGAAAATTATTTTTAAAACATAAATCCTTCTGAAAACCGTTATCTTTAAAAATTCTTTAAAAACTAATAAATAGAACCTAAAATCATTTTAAAACAATTTTTCCATGAAAATTTATAAAATAAAATTTCATTTGGAAAAAAATTTCCTTAAACCATATAAAATAATATTTAAATCCTTTTTGAGAAACACTTTCCCTGAAAATACTTTAAAAACATATAAAGAAATCATGATAATATTTTGAAAATAGTTTCATTGACAATTAATTTTTAAAACAAATCAGTAAAATTTAGCCTTTTATACATGAAAATAAAGCTTCAAAAAATGACGATGAGTAAATCCCTATATGTCTTGTGAGGTAAAAAGAACATTACTTTTCTTTGGTAAAAAGGTTATAAAAATGCCTTGTTGGTAAATCGACAAGAAGGTTCCTTAGAAAAAATTGGTAAAAGAAAAAAAAAGTGAAAATTTTCTTTTAAATATTATGGTATAAAAGAATAATATTATTGGAAACCCTTTTAAAAAAACTTGGTTTTTAAGGAACATAGATTTCCAACTGAAGAGAGGGTAAAGTCCAGGTTTTTTAAAAACACTTTCTTATATTTCTTATATACCAAAGAGTATAGAAATTGTACCAATACACAAATAAATCATGTATAACTAGAGGCGAATAAAATTCATAATTTTTTTGAGATATGGATCAGAATATATCATCAAAGGATACACTGACATTAACAATCTTGAAAAGTTGTGAGATTATTTCAACAAACTCTTACCACTTGGTTACTTTGAACCATACTCTATTTGTAAGAAAATAGAATTACCTGATTATTAAAATATCACTAAAATGAAAATATTTTTGATATAAAATTTAAAATATATTATATACACCTTGTGAAAAATATAGGTGCATAACTTCACTTATGTCTCAAAGACAGAAAAGTGAGACAAAATTACTTTACTCATTTGGTAACTTTGGTTATATATACCAAATTATAGAAATATCATAAAATGGATATGTAAATAAATATAATTTTAATTATAATAATCATATAATACATCCATGAGAATTATACACATTGAAAACAAGGAATGGGTGGTGAATAAATCATGTATCTCTTGAAAATAAAAAAGTGAGATGAAATTTACTTACTTTAGGTCTTCAATATCATTGTACTAATTCAAACCTCCTATATAATAAATATATATTTAATATAAATATATTAAAGAGAAATATCATTATACCTAATACAATATATTGTTTTATTATGACTTTATAATACCCTCTTGTTAATAATTCCTTATTAAGGTTATGCTTCAGGTAATATTCACTTTGTTTTTCACATGTGTCTTAATCTGTTATATATTTGGTCCTTATAAATATATAATAATTTAATGAATGTAAATAATGATATAAATATAATTTATATTTAGTATATTTTATTATAATAATTTATAGAATATAAATGTGTAAAATGGAATGCATTTTCCATGGACACGGTAGGCCGTATGTACACATGAACACTGTTTCTGTTTAATTGTCGTATTGAAAAAAGATAAATGAAATATATATATATGTATATATGTATAGGTATGTATGTGTCTCTATTTGTGTGTCTATAAATTATTATTACAATATAATTATTATTTCTTATATATCATAAAAGTTCACTAAGTCCATTCTTAATACATTCCATATTGTGTGTGAAAGAATCATATCTCTTTGAGGGGGCAGTAGTCCACACTTCCTCAAACAAAATTATCATATTTATATCAAATAGAATGAATAAAGATATGTGTTAAAAATGAATATATAAAATTAAATATATAATAAATATAACATATAGAAAATATATAAATATATTGTCTATCATAATTCCTACCATGGGAGGTAGTAAAGGAAAAATGAACAATCATCGTTTAGTCAGGAGCTATTTTATCATACACATAAATAGTATATTAGTTACCCATTATATGGAAGTGTGTGTGTATGTGTGTATGTTATAACCATATCATAAAAAATCTATAATATTTATTATATTGTTGTTATTATAAAATCATTGAATAAGAAGAGTTTAGGGGTTTAAAATGGAAATAACATAAAATAACTTGAGGAAGAATGTTACCACTTCTTCAGGTAACTCATTTTAGTTTTCACCAAATGGTTTCCATAGATTAATTTATTACTAAAAAGAAGCTTTTAAGAATATGGTAGTTATTTTGAGGATATATTTTTTCAGATCTTTATTGATCCAAAGTGGCTTGAGAGGTGTGGGGATGTGGGATGAGATGAGGACTTTTTATAGTGGAGGAGGACTGATACTCTTGTAATATTTTAAAAAAGGAATTTCATACATTTTATTAGAATGTAAAGTGGTCCAATAATGTACCAAATTATATACATTCGATTATATAGTATAAAAAGGGACATAAAATGTCCCTTTGATAAGTTTCTAGGTCATTTTGGGTCTTAAATTTAAGGTTTAGTACATTGTTAACCTAATTTTTCTCTTAATCGTTGTAATTGATTTTAAAATAACTCACAAATATTTTTTATTAAAAACTATGTTTCTAATATTATAAATTAACAAATTATGATGGTTAACAATATGGAATCCTTTTTTCCAAATTCCAACCACATAAGTGGCATAAATTAATTTAAAATTAATCCCGCATACGGGACGATAATGTGGTTTCTCAAAAAAATGTCCCAAAATTTTCTAAATTATTAAACCCGATTTCACAATGATATTGATTCCAATATAATAAATTGGATTAATTGATAAAAATATTATCTAATTAATCTTTAAAAAAATTAAAATATAATTTAACATTATTAATAAATAAGATAAAAAAGAAATTTTGAATTATTTTTTAGTAATTTTAATTATTCATTAAAAAAATGAATCCTTTCAAAAAAATACCAAAAAATTATCCTAACAAAAATTTTATGTTTCTATTTAAAATATGAAGTTTATTTTTACCTATTAAATATTTAAAAGTGTAAAAAAATTATTTAAAAATGGGTTCTTCATTAAAAGGTGATAACAATACTATTATAAAAGTATAGGTTTTTATTTAAAAAATTGGGTTTTTTCTTATATTATGTATATAAAATATATTGGATGAATATTAAAAACATTTGGTTTAATATATTACATATATTGCATTAATATCACTCATTAATTATAATGAATTGAATTTATTTTGGTAAAACAACTTTGTGTCCATAAAAATAATAAAATTTTTCTTTTATATTCAATCATTTTTCATATTCTTTTATAATTAATTAGTAACTAGTGAATTTATCTTATATTTGTGTAAACAATATATTTTAATAAATTATTTTATACTATTAATACCCCATAATTGTATGTCTGGGTTATATATTATTATATTATATAATAATATTTTAGAAATATATTATTTTTCGATAAACCATGGTCATGTGTATTTTGCAAGAAATCAAGGAAAGTAATTGTTGCGTGTAACAAAAGATAGTCATCATGTACTATGTAGAGAAAGATAAAATTTATATAGTGGGTAGTTCATGATTAACTTGGTGTTGCATATAATGTAAGACAAACATAGTGATTTAATATAAAATAATATATTTTTAGTGCTGTGTGAAATAAAAAATATTAAAAATATTAAATAAATTCGAAAAAATTAATTTAAAAAATCTCAAGGTGTTATAGGGATACACCAACCACTGGTTCCCAACTCCAATTGGGGGATACCAAAAACTCTCAAAGGTGTTCAATAACCATTATGGGATGGATGAATGAGTCATTAAGAAGAATTATCTTATAAAAATATCTACATAAAACTGATTATCTTAGATAGATTTAAATTAATGATTGATCTACACACCAATGAGGAAAACCAATTCTCCATCTATAGGTGATATTCTATGCTTCCACATAATTTAAAAATGTGCCTATTATACAAATTTATTATCAATTATTAACCATATTATTTACCCTATTTAGTAATGAAGTCAATTAAAATAATTAAAATTTTATAATCTATATTAATGGATTAAATAATGGGAAAACCATGACCACATATACAGTTGTTTACATATATAGAATATAGAGGCTTCATCATGTGAATGTTATATGCCATTACTTGTGTATATTTATACATAATGTATAAAAAGTGTAATCATGATAACATAGATGCACCATATGTATGTATTATGTTTACTCCATGCCTCATATATTTATAATATCATATATTAATTATTATCATGATATATATATATATATAGAATACATACATTAAAAGATTGTGTTCAATGTACAATAATCTTATGAAGGAATGTTTTAGTGAAAATACAAAAACTCTAGACACAAGACTAGAGATCCATCAATCATTTTAATATCCAAAATATATGATGGAGGCATTGTTACCTTTATAGAAAACACAAATGGCAGGACTAATGTTTTTAGATAATTTTCTATTTATAATTCTGTTATTATTTCTAATGTTTTATGTACAAACTATCAAAACCTAATCTAATTTTTTCATAGTTAGGTGATGATGGGATCTCTGTTTAACTAAAAAATGAAAAATTCAATGTTTTAAAGATTAATATATTTGTTTATGATAAATGAATGGAAAACAATTATTTAATTAATTTTGGTGAAATAACGAAAAAAATATTTTATTTGTTTCAATTATCTATATTTATATAAAAAATTATAGTATAAGAGGCTTCGTCATGATAATTTTATACAACAATAAAAAAAATTATAGGAACATGTTTGTTATATAGTTTCTTGATTTAAAAATTTGTGTCAATCACATTTTTGATATATTCATTAAAGGTAAATGATCTAAATATAATTTCATATCTTTCATAGAAGTTAAATCAATAATTAATTTTGAACTAGTACATTTATAATTATTTAGGATAGTATTAATAGATAGTATTGATGGAAAAAAATCTATTTTTTTATGGTAGGTCATTTTATAGTATTTATATGGATGTAATTTTTCATGAAAATCAGGAAACATAAGTAATATATATATATAATTGTAAATTAGTTTAAAATCATAATGTTTATCGTATTTTTTCTATTATAAGTGGTAGAGGTAGATTATTTTTAAATATTTAATATAAAATGTTTTATTCTGAAATTTTTTAATATTTATAACTTTTCATCACCTAGTTCACAGTCAAAAACAGTGTAGTTGAAAAGAAAAATAGTACAATTCAAGAAATTTATATAGCTATGTTAAATAAATATATTTTTTCTAAATATTTTTTGAAAAAATAACTGATTATATCTTTTTATGATACTAATATAAATATGTTAATGAAAATTTTGATAAGAACCCCTTATGAACTGTATAAGGAATAAAAACCAAAAGGTTGACATTTTGGAGTTTTTGAGTTTCTAGAAATTTATCTTTAATATTTATGATTACCAAGATTATTTTATTCTTAAATGTGATAAGGAATTATTTTTAGGATCTCAAAAGATTAATAAATATAATAGAGTTTATTACAAAATAATCATGATTATTGAATAATATATCCATGTTTCATTTCATTATAATACATTAAAATAAAAGAATAATAATATTTTAGATATTTTTATTTTGAAAAATTTAAAAATTAAGAATTCATAGAACCTATTGATGTGGTGAATAATATTTATTATGGATCATAAAAAACACATAAATTTCATCATATTGATATAATTATTAGAGATATTTTGTCTATAGTTCAAACTATAAATTCTGTAAATTTGTTTTTTCTTATTTTGCATTTACTTTTTATTTTTATCAAAATATTTATTTAATAGTATTTATAATATCCTAATAAGATATTTTCTATAATTTATGAACATTACTAGTATCCTAAAAATGATTTTGGGACATTTTTTGAACCCCTAATGATCAACAGGTTATTGATTCTAAATGGGTATTTGGAAGAATACTAGATGAATCAGGTTAGATTATTGGAAATAAAATCATAGTAGTATCCTAAAGTTTTTGTTAATCAGAATGTTTGGATTATGTTGAGACTTTATAACATGTTGTAATGTTGGAATCAATTTTAATATTTCTAGCATATGTTTATTATCATGTATTTGTTCGTTTTCAAATAAATGTTAAATGTACTTTTATAAATGGACTTATTCATCATTAATAGAATGAAAAAAATCAATGATTAAAATATGAATGAAAATTTGATCATTTTTTTTAACATTGTAAAGATATATATCAACTTAAACATGCTCATCAAGCATGTGGTGTGAGACTGTCTCAATTTATTTTGAAAAATAGTTTTTTAAATTAAAATATAGATACCACATTATATCTTAAGATTAAAACTAAATATATTTTCATTATTCAAATTTATATTGATGAAATAATACTTATATTTCAAGTGAAATAATTTATAAATAATTTTTTTATTTAATGAATTTAGAATTTTACAATATTCTTATACTAAAATTTTAAATTCTTTTTATAATTTTGAACTTTTCAAAGAAATGATATATTTTTTCTAATTCACTGTATGTATTCAAAATAATTTGATAAAATATTTGGATTTGATTCAAATAATTTATTATGTACCTATGATTCACCAAGATAACACTCTCATATTTGGTGCTAAAATAAAAAAAATTACATATAAACTTTGATACTAAGTGAGATGAACTAAGCATAATACCAATATATTTTATATCATCATCATAATTTAAACATTAAATGTAAAAAAATTAGACACAATACTTGAAACGAAAGGTTTATTTACTTTGGATATTATTAATATGATATTGTTTGTGCAAAATAATTCTTCAATATTTCCCATATTATTTTGTAAACATTCCATCCTTTTATAAAATTTGTAACTAATACACTTCTTCCTTTCTTGATAAATAGAAGAATAAGAATGTGGTGCGATTAAATTATATTTAAGGGTATACATAAGAGATTAAAGTTGAAAATAGTAAGTGAAAATAAGTCAAAATGATAGTATGGGAATATAATTTGGCCATATGGACCTAAAAAAGAGAAAATTTCCAAACAAAATATATATATCATAAATCATGATTCATGAAATATGTCTTCTCACATTAGACATGAGTCATAAAAATGAAACAATTATTCAATAATAATGATCCCTGATAATATAACTAAAATATATGGCATTAAATTGAACTAATAACATGTGTTAATTTTATCCCCACATATATTCATCACAAAATGGATTAGCATAACTAGCTTCCCAAAATATAGTAGGCTTAGGAAAACTACTCATGTAAATATTTAAAATTATGTTAACAACTCATGTAACATTTAACAGTCTGGATAACCACTCACAAAATATTATATGACTTTCATAATCACCTATAATACCCCTTAATTTTAAATTTTTATTACTATTTAATAAATCAATGTGATCAATAGTATTCTCCACATGAAATACTGAACTTAAGAGAAGCCAAAATATAGTTTGATAAAAATATCAACATTAAGTATAAATGTTAAAACCATTCCATTTAGTTAGAGTGAATTAATCTGAATAAAATATTTAGAACAATTTATACAATGATAATAAATACTACTTTTAATATGAATGAAATTCAATTCATATATATAAAATGACTAATATGATCATTTTTTTCTTAGAAGAGTTTTCTTCTAAATAACTCTCTTTAATGTGATGTTCATTTTTATTTCTAGAAGAATATTATTAATGAAAATAAAATATATTTTATATGATTAATTTTTTAATAAATGTTTTTAAATAATGGGAAATAAAAATAATAATGTTTATTATTCTAAAAAACTATTTTCCCTATAAAAATAGTTTTTCAATTTTATATTACCTTTTTATATAAAAGTTAATTTTCTAGATTCATAATTATAATTTTAAAAAATGATTAATATTTTTGGGTTAATCAAGAAAAATATTTTATTAAGATGATTTTTTTTGTTTTTTTTAAGAATAATTCTTTGGTGAATTGTAGAAAAATATTTTTTTTACAAATAACATGAATTCTAAAACATTATTCATATAAAATATTAAATTGTGAATTCCTGAAATATCTTTTCTAATATAATATATGTATTTATAAACCCATATAAGGAATTTAAGAGTTTAAGTTATATTTCTTAAAAAAAGAATTTTTTTAATAGGTAGGGGACCCCTATTAAATGTATAAATATAATCTTATCATTATGGGAATAATTATCCCATTACATATACAATAGAACCATAGGAACGTAGAATAAAAAAAGGAATTGGACCAAATACACTGACCCATAGGATTAAACATGGCCTGAAGGCGTAATCCATCCAGGTATGAACCTTGTGGTCACCCTGCTATTTCGCACCGCCCACATTATTTTATAATCCACCTAATGCGTCATAATTTTAATGGTAAATATCCCTGATATCAGATATCTCAGAGATCTAGTCCCCAACACCCATCAAATTAAAGGTCTTCTTATTTTCAACATCACAACACCATCTAAAACTCCATCTATCATCATCTATGAGCACTATCCACCCCCTATTGAATAGTCACCTCCAACATTCCACCAATTATCAACACCACCAAAGTCACCCCTACCTTTTCATTATTCTCCCATTACATCATATGTCCCCCTAGTGCATCATCTCCCCAATTCCATTCAGAATAGATTATTTATGTAAAAACTAGTTAACATTCTGAAAACTAAAATGGCATTGGGTATTGCACTCCAACCCACCTAGAGAGATATCTGACCCAACCTAGGGAAGAATGATAGGGGATCACACCCCATGAAAGTTATATTGATACCTACATCTATGAAAAAAAAACCCAATAGGGGATCTCTCATCATATACTCATGAATGGATTTCCCGCTAGACCCGCATAGGGATAGACTAAGGGAACACTCCCATGTTGATGCCTATACTATAAGGAGGGACACAAGGGAAAAATTATTCCTTGAAATAGGTTTACTCATTTTGTATAAGGGCAACATAGAATATACTACTAATTGTAGAAATTTTCAGTTTTGAGTCGATGTATATTTCTTCTAGCCTGTGTTGGTGTACTCTATAAGTGAATCTGTACAATAGTGAAGTATGTGCCCTTATAAATATTTTAAATGATTGGTCATCATCACAAGGACCAAACATCATGTGAATAAGTCAAATAATATTTTATATATATCATCATGAATTTATACTAGTTTCCAGAAAATGTATTCTACAAACTATGTGTTATTATAATAAACATGTAGTGTCTATCAGCATTTTCCTTAAAATTCATATCTCACTAGCATATTCTCCCACGATGCACCTCTATCTATTCTTCTACGATCTTCTCCACAAAAAAAATATATATTCTAGTCAATATTGAAATGTGAACCATGGAAAAATTATAGTCACTCATTTGATGTAATTCAGTCGTCATCATGATACCAAATCACCCATACATCCCAACCCATAAAATATCCACCACCCATACTATATTCCAACCTATGTTGTCATTATCAAAATCCCATAGTGACTTTTGTCCTAAATCTAATCTTCTCCAAAGGATTTTCTATGAAAAATATTTATTTTTTATGGGTTGATTCCCAATTATAGTCAAACCATAGGTAAAAAAATACCAATGATGAATATTTAGTGAACAAGGGGAGGAAATACTAAAACCCAAAATTGTGAAACAAACATCTTTCATTGTTTAGGTTGTCCTTTATTTCATTATGGATAAATAAAATATTGATATTATAATAAAAAATCAACAATTTCAATCTTGTAATAAAGTTGATTACTCTATAAATAAACAATAATGATGTAATAATTAATTTCATAATGAACTAATTAAAAATAATCATTGAGAAATCAAGAAAGGGTTTTCTTTCTTCTAAAATAATATCCCACCTCGATATCAGAATAATTAATGAATAAGAATGATTATGTGTAATTATCATTGTTGAGATCCATGAACATCATTTATATTGATATTATCACATGAGAGACCATTTATTAGTTCATTGTGTTCATTTTCATCTCTACTAAATTCTGAGTTCACACCTAATGATTCTATATATGGTGGCTCTCCCAGAATCTCTTATTTTTATGTCACTGTCCATAGATATTTTTGTAACAATCATATAATAATGGTGTTTTATAGTGTTAGATATTAAACTATTCAATAAATAAGGTAATTCATTTATTTTATATGTTCTCTAATAGAAACTACACATAAATGAAACCATCAGTGCACAAAAAAGCATTGTCAAGACTAGTAAAGAACTAGTGTTCTATATTTAATTGCGGTCACTGTTTTACGATCCGGTACACTATTTAGAATATATTTTATTGTTTCTAAAAAAACTACATGAATGAAATGTATTATATTTAATATTTATGACATATCAATATTGAGGATCCATGATCCCTGTAATCTCATGTCAACTCTATAACTAAATCTGTAAATTTTATTTAAAATATTCCAATGTGTTACTTGGTAAAATATAGTTCTTATATTCTCTCTACATCATGAAGTTTCATTATTAAAATAAAATTATTTCTAAAAAATATGATAGTTATTATCTGATATTTGGTTCTACCACTCATAGGTGATCTCCTAATGATTCCCTTTATTTCAACATACATGAACCAGATTAATCACACTCCAATGAAATATCACCTCTTGTTGATCCTTGATGGACACTGGGTACACTATGAAGGTATATCCATCCTAAATATTTATCTCACCCCAGTTAATGACATGTGATGGGATGTTAACACATCTTATTATTAGTGGAATGAGAAATACATCATGAACCTAGTCAAAGTATTGTGCTAATACTAATCAGTATGCTACCTCACCAACCCTACCCATTATCTAAATAGGGATAATGTATCATGAAGATAACTTACATACATTTCCAAATCATCATATTCCTCATAGAGGTGAGGACTTCATAAATACATGGTATCCCACTTTGAACACAAGTGGACTATTTTTTAGTCTATATAGGACATATGATAGCTCGGGGAAGTCTTCATCCACTCACAGATGATCTATACCTTCTTTAGCATCTTCCACACGAACTTAAGGACTATAAACTTAGTTTCCCCTTGATCTGTTATGCCTAGTGGTGACCTGAATGGTCTCTTGTACAAGTCCTTAAATTTTTATATTCTGATGGTGGAGTGTAAAAATTATAATACACAATAATCACAATTGGTAGATCATTCTCTAACCTATGGCCAAATCCATCATGTAATCATGAAGTATGTCCTCCAAAACCCAAATGGTTTGCTCTGTCTGGTTGTCTATCTTGGGATTTAATTCCATGATCCACCATAAATGATTTCCAATTTTATCATAAAATCCTATTCATAATCATGAGGTGAAGAGAGAAAAATAGTTTGTATGGTCATCGAGAAAACTCAATGAAGCTAGACTATCTCCTCCATGTACAAGCATCCCAAGCTCTCCACTAAACCCTTCACTTAGGTGGATTGGAAGTAAGGAAAATTGTTGAGATGTTATATGATCACCTTGATAATTTCGGGACCTCTAGATTATTGATAATTTCTAATTATAAAGTCTATATAGATAACATCACACTTCCACTCTATAACTCTAAGGGGTTGGCCCAATCCCATTTCAACCGGGTTCATGGATTTCACCTGTTGGAAAGTGAGTCATCAATAGATACACATATAAATACAACAACGCATCCTCATATAATAAAACTAGTATAGAAGGTCCTCGAAAATATTTTACACTCCCAAATATACCACTAAAGGGATGTATGAAACTCCATCAGTACTTCCTCTCACATTGTGATCATTTACATAATTCATCCCCTATAAAAGATGATGTGCTTCCAACATATAGAAAATCAATCAAGAGAACGTATAGTGGATATATATTTACATAGGACCTCTCAATAGATATCCCAATGATATGCCTCCCTAAAATGATGATTGAGTGTATGGGTAAAAACCAAAAAATAAATGTATGTTTTACCATCATCCACTAAATAAAACTACATCGAGGTAAAATACTCAGATTCCTCACTCAATAAAAATGAGTAGGGTATCATACAAAGAGTTCCTGCAACCATGTTCTCCTTACTAAGAGTATAGACTATCTCAATTTGAAAATTTTGTTGGAACTCCAACCATAACCTCTTCCTTAGACTATGATCATTCTAGGAAAAGATATAACTAAGACACTTATGGCAATAATATATATTGAATAATACAGCATTATGATTTTGTATCCAAGACATTAGGGAGAACACCACTATTTCTAAATAAAAATAATGTGTTTCATTGTCATACTCATGTTGTATAAGATTTAATGTTCCATAAGAATTAAATTCCTACCTCTATATCAAAAATCATCCAAGCCTACCTCCAAAGGCCTCATAGAACACCTCAAGTTTAACACCCTCCTTTGGAAGTCTCAATATTGAGTTCTCATTAACCAATGTCAAATCTCTTAGAAATAAATATTCCACTTCATAGACCAAAAAAAAGATTCCTATTATTGGTCATAGAAGTAAAATGTGTAATAATACTGGAGAAATAATGCATGATTATCTGATAATATTCTACCAGCCAAAGCAGGATCCACAACTAATTCACTCTCTTGGTTGGATCTCAAGTTAGTACTGCCTTAATCATGGATAGGACCACTATTACTCCCTATTCTGATAAAACATGTTTGAGGAAGTAGAAAACATAAAGCCCAAACTAAAATAATGATACAATCTCATGGTGATGGTTCTCTAAGAGTATAACCACAACCATGAAAAAATATTTCATATTCTCCCCATATAATGTTGAGTGTACAAGGATGTTATCGATGAATACTACCCTAAAGTGGATCATAAAGGGCGTAAATAAATGGTTCATGAGTCCCATGACAACTAATGGGGAATTACTCACACCAATAGGCATTACAATGTAAAAATATCATCCATAAAATTTCTATAATTTCATCTTCATCATATCTTCCTTTTAAACATGAAGTTGATGATAACCCAACCTGAGGTCAATATTAGAGAACCACCTCTCCCCTTTTATATTTTCTATGATTCCATTTACCCTTATAAGTAGTTACTAATCCTTGATGGTCATCTGGTTCTTGTGATGAAAATCCATCCATAACTTAAATCTCGTATCTTCCTCCCTGGTGAACACTAAGGCTACCAAGGGTGAAATGCGGAATCTAACAAAGTCATTCTTCCATAAATCATCCAACATCACATTCATCACTTGATGCTCTATGGGGGTCAATTCACATACTAGAATATATGTCATTTTACTTCTTGGGTGTGGGTATATACATATGTCCATCAATCAATACAAAGATAAGCATGTCATTTCCTTAGTAATGACATCTTCATACTCCTCTACCACTATATGAAACTAAAAGATCACATCATCTACAACTCCAAGGTACATATTATGAAATCAGTTAGAAATCAATTGTATCATCCTATGCATGGGGTTATCTAACTCTTCATAGGATTTATTTTCACCCATAAAATAAAATGTCATCCCATTGACACAAAACAATCACATAATTCATCTAAAATATTCAATTCGCACATGAACCATAGAGATCCATTTCATACCTAGAATGAAATCATACGTCCTAATCATAGTAATAAAAATTACCACAGTTTATCTCTCACATCTAACTGTCAATTAAAAATTTTAGAAGAATGGTGTAATAATCGAATATATATTGGTAGAAGTCCCAAATCATAAAGGTTGTACCACAGGATCAGATAAAATCTCTATATCCCAAACAAGGGATATGGAAAAGAAAGAGTTTATCATTGTTTTGTTTATCTAAAATATAGATAATGTGGAGAAAAAATATAGAACTCCAAATCAACCCCAAATCCTTTGGGTTTTTATTATCCATAGCCTTTCATTGTCCAAGATCCTATCCACTACCTCCCTTTGTTTGGAGGGGACTTCTTGGAGGTGGTAGTTGTGGTAGAAAATTATAATTTCAACCACCTCCCACTTATCTCCTAGGTCTTAATCCACATCCAGTACTATATGGACCTCCCTTCACAAGTTACCCCTCTAGAACTCAAAAAATGATCTCATCCTATAAAGGTTATCTGCCAGTACTTTCAAAACAATTGGTTTAACAATGGGTAAAGTTGTATCATCAAAACACCTATAAGAACGGCCTCATGATTATATTACTAGACTTAAACCTCATATCTAAGAATATAATAATCATGATTCTCCTATATAATCCTACTTGGATATCATTTTGGATATATCTTCTAATAGTGAAGTCAAATTATAATCAAATAAAATATCTGGGGAGCTAACTCAAAAAGGACATGAAACCCACAATTAATTCCAATATTATGTATGCACTGGTGTTTTACCTGCTACCAATGCCCACATGTGTCAATAAAATAGAAATGTTATCAAAGTAATCATGAATGGATACAAAAAATACCAAACCATAACTCATTCCCTCACATGAGAAATGAATTTGATACACTTTTCCAATATTTCCCAAGTTCCCAAAACAATCCTCTTAGTTATACAATCTCAAAACAATGGTCCTATAAAAACATTCTATAATACCACTCTCACATAACCTAACCCTCTTAAGCCCACTTGGATTGTGTTAAACTAATTTTGAAACCCCACACCTACCTCCAATTAGCTAGGGGATGAAAACTAGTGCTGAGTAGGCAGATCACTGACATTGGAGTACTTAGCCTAAAGAACATGCACTCACATGCACATCTATATAACCCAATATATTGTAGAAAGGGTAAATGAGTGATAAAAAAATGAATGCATACAATTATCCACACATTAGATTATACCATGTAGTATAGAAAATAAATGCTCTAAATAAAATCTCATCATAACTATGAAAGACTAGAATATGTTGACAAAAGGGTATTGTTGATAAGTTGATACTCAAAGAATCATTGATGGTCCATCTTTTCTAACTAAGATCCACCATCTAATGGTCCTCCTAGGACTCTATCATTGGTTTTTTCATCGTCATAGGACATGACATGTGTGGAAAGATCCCAATAATGGGTGAGTATAACCACACCCAAAAGAATACCCCAAAATCACCAAAATTAATGCGTAAAAGAGTGTCATTTCCAAATCACATGGTTGATTCAATATTATGGAAATAAAATAAAAACTCATATATGGTCAAATATAGACACAATGTTTAATAAACTTATATTTAATGAATCTTTTCAAACAAATTTAATTTATTTTATATCTTTCATTACACATAACACTGAGTTTAAACAAACTATAATATACTATTTCAATGTTATCATAGTGTTTCTTACTAGCCATTATCTTTTTTGATACAAGTAATACTATATAAATAATAATCATTTATTTATTACGGATTTACTAAATGAATTCATTGGATATCAGTTAGTTATAAATTAAAATAATTGAAAATAAAGGAAACATATTAATGAAAAAAATGTTTTATATGCATAAAACATTTTTAATATAATAAAATAAATTGGTCACTATTGGGGAATTATTTTAATCATAACTATATTTCATATTTCAATAAAAATTTAAATTTTATATATTAATTTTTCAAGGCATGAGATAACAATTAATCTAGATTTTGATTAAAATTGTATATTTAATCACTCTTTTAATCAAGATTTTCATATTTTAAATGAATTTCAACCCCTTATAGAAATTGAATTTGAACAAATTCATTCCATATTTTGAATCATAATTTCCAAATTTGATAAATTGGTCCGTTTTATTTTTATCCATTATGAATAGTAACTGTGGTGAAATTTACCACCACTATAAAGGGTAAATCAAGATAATCTACGTTAAAAATAAGTGTTAAGTTTATCATATATTTTATTAATTCTCATATGTTAATTTGATCCTTATTACCTTATTGTTGAAATTTAATTTTTAAAGGGACACGTTTTCATGAAAATGGACTTCATCGTATTTAAATTAAAGAAAAATACACAATGTCACTCTCTTACTATAAAATATCCTTTACATGTTCACATAGGGACAAGAAAACATTTATACAAATATAATTGTTTATTTTTATAATAATTATTTTATTTATCATAATATTTTATTTATAATTTTTAGTAATGATATAATTACCTCAAATTCTTATTCAATGTCGATAAAGAATTTTTCATTTAGTATGTAAATAAAATAAATTACTTTTAAAATATTTAAAGTAATCATATTTTATAGAGTAATAATATTCCAAAAAATTATTATAGATACTTATTTGATAATTTATAGGATTATAGTCTAATTCTATATTTTTCATTTTGTCTTTAGAATCAAATTAAATGAATAGTTCTAGAATTGACATTATGGATATTTTATAATAAATAATATATTATTAAATGATTTAAAATTCGTAATATTATTATGATTATCTATGTGAGTGTAATATGGTCTCAAATATAAACAATATTATATTAATAAGTCATCTTAATATTTATGGTAACATTCTTAACCTTTTAAAATTGAAATAGTTTTTACCACAGTTAAGGTAAAAAAATGATTAACTATGGGGTTAATTTGAAATATAGTGTAAAAAATAATGAAAAAATAGTCTAAATTACAATTTATGATATCATTTAAGATCTAAAATCTTTTTATTCGAATTAATGTTCATTTAGATGAATTTTTATTTACAAATAGTTTATTATATTTTAATATTTTATAAAATTCATAGTTTACCCACACCCTCTCAAATAAAAGGAAGCTGAGAACTTCTCTTAATCATCCCAATTTGATCCTTCTATATTGACCAAAACCTAAAAAAGTATCTTTTAAAATTCTGTATACATGTTCTATGGTAACTATTATGCCCAAAATACATACCATATGGTCCATAAGAGGTGGTCAAGAAGAGTTAATTTAATGAAAATGTAGTCTCTATAATTGATGACTTTATCTATAATTATTCTTTTACATCCTCCAAATATATGGTATTTTTTATAAAATAACAACCTTAATATCCAAAATAAGCTCAATTTTCTTATTATTATGAAACTACCATTATCAAATTACATTATCATCAAATGGGAAGTGAATGTGTCACTTATATGTACTTATGGATTACCGTTTCCAGGTAGAAATACAATTCATTTTTCTATTCCATATTTTATAGATGGGTATTATGATGTGTTTAATGTTTATATATTATATTTATGATATAAGTATACTTATTTAATGATAATATCATATATCATATATTTTAATTCAATATTTTGTACAATGGTAATGTCGCTCGTCTGTACATGTGGACTACCACCTCCACGAAACAATGTAATTCATTTTTCATTTCTGTTTTACAAGGAAGGTAATAAGGGTGTATTTGATTAATATATAGGATTTATATAACATAATAATTAATCTATGGAGGTGAATTATTATTTAAATTTCTATCATTCATTCTTTCAAAAATAGAAATCTCGGTTCCTGTGTACGTACGGAATACCGTCTCCCAGAACTGTGTAATTCTCTTTTATATCTCAACCATTTATATATGAATATATATATATAATGAATATATATGATATAATAAAAATTTACATGATTTGGGTATATAATTATAATTATTTTAAATTTATTACATCATAGGTTAGAGAACTTTGAAATAATCGGAACTCTATGTATGCAATTTTTGTCTCGCTTTTACTTATATGGGATACATTAAATATTCTCCAATTGATTATTTTATGTAGTTTATATACATCACATAAATTAATTTTAAGATTATTTCATGAAAATTATATTTCATCACATATCAATATATGGTTCTTTATTTCATGATGTTTTGATTCTAAGGTTACCGAAGTTATAAGGGTTTTCATCTACAATCCCATTGTTTATCAGGATTGTCTATGAATGAGTTTTTAATGATTTTATATTACAATATACCTCTCATGAAACTCATAAATTTTATAGTCCTATATCAGTTTACTAATAAAAATAATTACTATTATTTCTATACCTTATGTTCTCAAGTGGCCAAAGAAATGTTTTTAAGAAAAACAAAATATGTTTTTCTATTTGGTCGGGAATCATTTTCTTACATGTTTTTAAAAAATGTGTTCAAGAATTTTTTTACTATTATCCATTTATTTTTCAATGTCTTTTTTACCCATGAATGAATTTTTAATTTTATTTTCATTTTCTAAATAAGGTACTCAAATTTTAACGAAAATATGGGAGGATTATTAATTTTAATGTGTATAGAATGAATAGAATGTCCTTTAATCATGAGCATTCAATGATTTAATTCTTCCATTACATGTTTCAAAAAATATTTGTAAATAAAAAATTTTCCATTATATATTTGTAATATTTAGATTTTAAATTATTTGTTTATAAATTTAAAGCTTATTTTCCTGAAGAATGTTTGGATTATATTTTTATTGTATTTATATTCATCAACTTAAACAAACATTCATGTTTAATATGATCTGATAAATATATAAATTGATGGTAAAATACTTATTAATTTTGAGGATGATTTATAATTATGAAGATTAGATTCTCAAAAAGTCCATTTCCTTCAATGGGATATACTATGATGAAATTTTAAAATGTTTATGAATCCCATTTTCTTGGATAGGTTTATGATATGATGATATGATGAATATTTTATTATATTATTGTACACATATTTATAGTTTTCATTATTTGATGGGTGGAATTTAAATTATATAGCCCACTAATGAATTGGATAAAATATTATATCGCATAAGATAATTATGTAATGTAGTTCGATGTATTTTATCTACTATAGGAAACAAGTTGATTTGATTCATCTGTTATGGGATGTAGGTGGTGATGCATGATCTGTGATGATATGGAAAATTGGCACGGATTCCTAATCCACTCTAATTTGAAAGTCTCAATAGTTAAACTTCACATATGAAATGGATTCTATACTAATTTTGTTTCCACACTTCAATGATATGAACTTAAGGTTCATGATTTATTTCAAACTCTTATGATTCCTTTATTTTTTTTATTGTAATGTTTTATTCCAAGAATAACATTTAAGATCCATTATATATTGGGTGTAAACATTTTAATCTATATTCATGATATTGTACCACTATTATTATATAATTATTTTATACAATCATCGATTGATATCTCCCATGTTTACCCTTTATGAGAATCTAACATTACCCATTTTTTTGTTTCCTTTCCACAAGTTGTGAAGAAATTCTTAATTAGAGTACATATATGAAGTGTAATATATTGGAATATCATTGTGGTCGATATTTAATATAATTCTTGAAATAAGAATATTATTTTTTTAGTCTCAAAAGACAAAAAAACTCTACATTACTCATGTGTGTATTTATTAAATTTATTGAAAAATTATCTATAATGTTTAATATTATTGAATGAAAATTCTCAGTTTCTATATTGTGTCTCAATAGAAGGAAAATTCCTCACTAAAAAGATAGAATTATACCAAATGATAATAAGTCATGTTTTTCTTGGGGAACTCAGTTATCAAGTCTCACTAACATGGATGGCACTCATCTGAGTAGTCACACACTTTGGGCCTTGCTATGTTGGTGTGTGCATATTAACTCATAAGATTATGATACATAGCTAGAGGATCATGCTTAGGGCCTCTAGGGGATACTTGACCCTATTTAGAATAATCCACTATTAAGGGGATTACATTCCCCATATGTCAAAATATTATACAATGACCCTAAAAGGGAAGGATGAGAATGGATCACACCCCCAAGACACACAGAGGGATGCCTGAATCTATCTAGAACTAACCCATAAATGATATCACTCATCTTATACTTAGGATGGGATGTATCACTGGACCAACTTTTGTATGAACAATTGGAACACACCAATGCTAATATTGATACTAAACTAAGTGATATACGGGTTACATTATATCATGAACGTGTTGCCACATGAACTATACATGGGGAAAAGTTCATGTCCTGTAAATTATTGTATTGTCCAGATCTAGGTTTATTTTTGTTTCCTCTGACCCATGCTTGTGTCAAATGTTCATGCCCATATAAAATGTCCATTTCTGTGCTCGTGTACTAAGGGTACACAACGTGTAACTGTCTCAAGGACTACATATCATGTGAATAATTAATAAGAACTATGATATTTATCTTCACACGTATGCACTAGGAACCACATAGGGTGTCTAAATGGTGTGTTTTTTTAAACTACACATCGTGTATAGTAATCTTTTCTAGAAATTCCATACCCCTCATGCATCATCGGCCACATTTCTACTACGACTAATCCTAATTTGTTCATATCCATAGAACTCAAATATTGGATGTAAAATCATTAAATGTTATAAGTGGATGGATTCCTATCACACAATATCACGAAAATAAAATTTCATCATGTTCTCGCTGAACCTATACTGTCCAGATCGCAAAATTATCATCACTCTAGCCATCATTAGACCTCCATCACCCCCTTCACACCTCCATCGAACCACTAATCCCAAATATGAACCAAAAATAATGATCTATTATACAAAAAAACATATTCATATTAATAGGGTCCTAGGAATATTTATATCATCATTCAAATGAAATACTAATGATAAACATTGAATGAACAAGTGGAGACAACCAAAAAAAAAAAGTGAGAAGTGACAATTGGACACTATTTGGGTTAGCCTTCATTCTTTCAAGAGGAAATTGTTGAATGGGAGGATTATCCACAATAAGAAATTACTTTTTAAAAATTAATGTCATTTAATGGATTTACCAATAATAAAAATCCATAAATTAATATCTATATAAATTTATTAATGTTCATCATAAGGAAATCAATAATGAGGATTAATTTAATGAAAAAACATACTATCATGATATCGGATTGATCTATAGTGAAGACTGATTATAGAGGTTGTTGTTAGTGATATACAATACTATACTGATATAGACATTATCACATGAGATATTTTTGATGAATTAATTGTGTTTCTCATCATCTTCATCAAACTCTATAATCACATGTGATGATTCTCCCTAAGGTATCTCTCATATAATCTATTATGGTTATGATGATAAACCAAGATATTGAAATAATAAGGTTATAAAAATGTAGTTTTATAGGTTTATACATTTAAGTTTTCAAAAAATCTATTAATTAAGTTAAATTATTTATTTTATCTAATATATGTTTGTGATTTCACATTCAGAAAAACACTTGATGTGCAAAAAGGTCATGCCTCCCCTAGGTTGAAACCTAAAATTAGGGTTTAACGGTTTCTCTATTTTTCCATATGATACACCATTTGGTAGATATTTTATTATTTCTAAAAAAATTTGCATGAATGGTATATTATATTTATTATTTTTAAATAATCAATACGGAGTCTCCATGGGCCCTGGAATCCCATGCTGACTCATCACCTAACTCAAAAAATATTATTTAAAATATTTCTAAGTGTTACAAGAAAAAAATAAATTTCAATATTGGATGAGAATAAACACTTTTTGGATTATTTATTCAAGGATAATAACAGATAATTTTAGTACGGATGAAGTTCAATTTTAATTGATAAAATGACTAATATAATCATTTTGTGTTTAGAAATGTATTTTTTTAAGTATTTTATTTTTTATGTGACAATAATTTTATTTCAATAAAGCTTTGATTAATGGTGATGTAATTTTTTATATGAATTATTTTTTTGTACTTATTAGTAAATAATAGTAAATATAAATATGAATGATTAATATTCTAGGAAAATATATTTTCATTATTAAAATATTTTCTCTATTATATATTACATTTTTAATTTTTAATTTTCTTTTATAAATTTATAATTTAAATTTGAAAAATGAATTTGATTTTTTAGTTCAACATAGTTATACTTTTTTGTATGAACTTTTGTGTTTATTCTATATAGAATTATTTTTTAGAGAATAGTAAAATATACAATTTTTATAAATTACATTAGTTTTATGACATTTTTAGTATATAAGATTGAATTGTGAATTCATGAAAACATATTAAAAGAATAAATATATATTTTCTAAATTTTAATTATAATTTACAAGTATTTTTAAAATTTATAACACAATATTTTATATTTTATAATTTAAGTAATTCATTTCAAAAAAATATTTTTTAATACATTTTACATTTAGTAATTTATTTTTCATTTTTATTGCTTACAATTTTATAAAAAAAAGATTTAAAATTTAGAATCATTATCTCTAAATTATATAATTTGTACCATTTTATTTTTTGTCATAAAGGATCAATTAACTAGGTAAAGACTAGGTACCATAGCGAGAACTAAATGGTAAAAATTAGTAACTGCATAGATAAAGGGACTAACATTTTGAAAAATGTCTATAATTTAGTAGAGGATGTGCAGATCAAACTAATCCCTTATTAACTCCATTTAAAATTATATTTGAATCCACTTTACTTGATAGAAAATTTACATTAAAGGATTGTTTTGGGAATTTTAAAAGATGCCCCTCTTATTTACTTATAAAAGGGGAGTCCTCTCCTAAATTACCCTCACACGAAAACATATTATTTTTTTCCAAACTCGTCTCAAAAATCTCTTACACACTCCTACACACCATATATATGTTCTTGTCTTCTCAAAATACGTCCCCTCAAAGGATTAGTCTCGATCACAATAGAGATAATCGAATATGTGATTTATAAGTTTATAAGCTCTCTTTGTCCTTTTCATTTCATTATCTTTATTTAATCATCCTAAAATATCATTTAACCACTTTAAAATGATAGCATATATATAATTTTTTTATTATTGTGTTATTATAAGGATGATATAATTTTTAACCACCATACCCTTTTCCATTAAGAAAACTAAAAAATAAATTGTATATTATGGGGGATATCCCCTCCATGACACAACAAGTTTAGTTTTCTATAACTGCAATATAAGGATTTTCATAGTTTGTAACAACACATATATATATATATTAGTAAATATTTTATATTCTAAAATAATAAGTCATATTACTTCTTTTTCTCATTCTATGGAATATCAAATTGTCAACCATGCGTACCTATGGACTACCGCCTACCAGGAATGATCAATTTTCATTTTTAATTTCATCATATTTTTATATGGATGGTTGTGAGAAAATTTTTAAAGGATATATATGATGTTTACAATATCATTAAGGTATTGTATGGAACATTAAAGAGCCTATTTTGAAAACCCATATTTTCATAAACCTTTATTCATGATTTATTACTTATGGTTTGGCATAATAGAATGCCATAACATCACAAGGAATACTATATTTGGTAAATAATTCACATAGAACATTAAAATGAAACATGAATAAAAGAAAATTATTTCAAAAAAATTAAAAATTTCCCCAATATTTCATTAATATTTTAACGGTTCATGAGATAACCTGGGCACATACATAAGAAATGAGTGAGCTATAAAGTCTAGCAAAGGAACAATCAAATCATAGGAGAAGGTAAATCAGTACATGTGAGTAAATAGTTATATAAATGTATAATAATAGTGGTGATAATAATAAAAATGAAAATATATTCATGATATAAGATGATAACATAATGGAAACATGGGGATGTGGCAACGACATAAAGGAAGAATTTATAAATATAAGTTAAGGATAACCACAGATATATCATAACATATAATTTTTATGATTACCTCAATTGATCCATAAATTTTAAATATTGATGTAAAAATATTATCCAAATCATTATAAAGAAATTTAATTTAGGTCTCACCAATCACATTCACATCTTGTACATGTGTAAGTGTTCCAAATACGTCGTACAAAATAATAATTCCATTCATCGCTCAATCCCATGATTATGGATTCTAGGTAACATATATGGAACTCAAAAAAATTAATGGTAGGTACATATAGGTGAATACATTTGATTGGAATTTGGAATGGGTATTCACAAACAAATATTTGGCATGGAAAATAATCGGATAATTTCAGCTGCATAACGAGGGTACATAAAGAATCATGGAAAGGTTTAATGAGACTAAAAGGGGTATATAATCACTTGGAAAACATATGTATTGTTAGGTTTATGTATGAAAATATATCCCAAAAAAGAAAAATTGGAAATAAATATGGATAATATAAATAACATTTGTGAATAAAGTGGATAAGGAGAGAATACCTTACATTGAGAGGGGAAATCTAAAAGCACAAGAGGAGCCTCTTAAGGGATTGGGAACACCATAGGAGGTATATTGAGAGGTAAATATAGAGTAAAGTCATGGTCAAATGGATTTTTAGTGGAGATTAATGGGACTATAAATTCATTTTTATATAAAAACAGAGGAGAATTCATTATTAATTTCTAAAATGAGGTTTTGGACTCTTTACGATAAATTAAATAAAAAAACATCCAATGTTTATTACCAATGATATTTTCCAAATAGTAAGTGATTTCACTATTAATATGGATAATAATCTAAATCCTTAAATTATTGCCATCAGTGTTGTACAAGTGAGACATGTTTATAAATAATTAATTTAAAAACCATAAAATATAAGATAGGTTTGGAGAATTTATTAAATATTTATAAAACTAATCAAATTACTAATAAAACACATTATTTTAAATAGGAATCATAATTTTGTTCATGTATACACATTATCGTATTTATTACATCACTTTTGGGCATCTAAAATGTTATCATACATACAATAAATTAATAACATATTTAATTGTTAAAAAAAATCATATGTCTTCCCAAATTACCAAAATTAATTTTTGGATAATTTAAAAGTTCTAATTTCAAAAATAATATTATTTTCATCAATATAATTCACTAAATATGAAAATTTTCTCTTTTAAATCATAAATCACCATTTACTGAAAAATATGGGTTTTTACAAGGATAATTATTTTTGGATATTATAAAAACTAAATTTGACTTTATAAAACTGTATAAAAATCTATATTTCAATAAATATTAATTAATAAAAGTATTTTATTAAAATAATATTTATTTAAAAAAAATTAAATTCACAACATTGTATGTATATATTAAAAATATATATTTCCTAAAAATACAATTTTTGTTTCATTATATCAAAATATAATTTTCATCAATCTAATTTTTTAGTAAATAATAATAATAAATAAAAATATTATTTTATAAAAATATAAAAATTAATAATTTTTTAGTTCTAGATACCTGACACAATATTACAACATCATATTTCATAAGGGTAAGGTGTGTGATGGTGAAACATTCTTTGGGTTGTTCAATGAACATGGTTTCAGTCGTGATCTTAATAATCTATAACTTCACACGAAAATGGTTTTTTCAAGCATTGGTTTGTGAATCTCCCATGGGATTAGTCAAGGTAAAATCCCACTAATTCCAACTTTATTGGAAACATGGATAAATGGACTTCAATGGATATGATCCTAATGTTTGAGGCTATCACCTCATATGTCTGTTCCAATTACAATTTTTCATAACCCATAATATAAACTAATTTAATTTTTCATTGTAAAATAGATATATTATCAATGGTTATGATGAATATTGGTATTTTAAATATGATAAGCTATATTTTATATCGGTCCCAATTAATCAATGATGTGCATGTGTTTTTTATAATAACATTACATAATAATGCATTTATTTATTCAATATGGAATTTCATTTAAAAATCTTCAGGTCATTAAATTATTCTCAACTAAAAAATTTCACCCTCTAAATTTCATTTCATTAACTAAAATAGATGATGAGGCTTTGTTTAATAGCCTCTTTTGGTTCCCAAGTTTCTCTATCAAACATATGGTTATACCACAACACTTTTACCCAGTGAGTTTTCCTATTTCATAAAACATTTTCTCTATGATCTAAGATCTTCACCAATTTCTCATCGTATGAATAATCATTTTCCTATGGTACGATCTCTGGATTTAGTATGTAGGATGGGATTTGTATATACATCCTATGGAGGGATACGTGGAACATATTACGTATTTTAGATATTTTTTGTGGGAGTTCTAGTTAATAGTATACCGCTCTGATATAATCAAGGATTTAAAGGGTCATACATATCTAGGAATATTATTTCTATTCTTTATAAAAATCAGGAATTTCTTCATTGGAAATTTCTAAAGTAATTCCATATCTATGACCTCAAAATCAATGTCTTGTTCGTGCTTTTTGGAATTTATTTTCTATCTAAAATGTGCTGATTTTAAATTAAATTGAATGGTTTTAACCTTCTCTATAATATCTAGGATAATGTAATTTACAATAATCTTCAACTATCCAAATTTATATAAGAATGTTGGAGTCGAAAACCTCTTACCAAATAGATCCTTTTAATGTTCTATTTGAATTATAGAAAGGAAACTTTTGTTATATGAGAACTCCACTAGGTATATGTGAAAATATAAAAATATTTGCGAATCTATTGAACATGATCTCAATATATCCTATATAGATTTAAAGGCTCTCTTAGATTTACCATCTATAAGATGGTGATAAGTCTTACTAAAACTCTTGCCTATGCCCAATTCTTACTAATGGCTTATCCAGAACCTTGAGATAAATCTCAAATATCGATCATAAATAATAGATAGTGGAACTATGAGTAGTCTTACAATATCTCTTATGTATAACATTAATATTTGGTCAAAAGATAAATCTTCCTTCATAGAAATAAAATACCATAACAGTTTAAGGAAATTAACTTTAAACGAAATGTAGTTATTTCCTTTAGATGTCATGGGGAGTCCTGTGATGAAATCTATGGTTTTGTTTTCATATTTCTATATTATTATTGTAAATGGTTTCATAAAACCATTATAATTCTATTATATAGCCTTGTTTTTTATCATACCAAGATTCTAAATATCAATTCTATAATCTCCCTCTCCTTTTATCCCATAAGAAGTTTTACTTTAGACCTATATTCATTTTCATGATTCAAAAATGAATAGATTGGGATGAGCTATGAACATTATTCAAAAAATTTCTCTTTAGTTTTAGTTTTGATGGGAATTGTATCTTAGTTAGAAACCATATAACTCCATCATTATTAATGTCAAAAATTATACTATTCTCTATATTGTTTTCAAAACACCATAATATTTATGTTCCACATTGATCCTATCAAGAATGGATGATTGATCATTGGTTTGTTCAATGTAAGATGAAATAATTTGTATTATTCAAATGTATATCCATTTCATATCCCTGAATATTGGATCAATTTAGATCCTCATCAAAGGGTGGTTTGTGATATCTATTCTACTCAGACAATTTACCACTATTTCACCTTCCTAATATGGTAATGTATTAATCATTTATAACCCATGATCATATCTAACCACCTTCATTAGCTCATATTGATCCCATTTTTCTTTGAATATATACTTGGTGATTTAATTATCTATATATATGTCACACTTATTCCCATATATACAATGTAAACCAATCATAATAGTAATTTTCATTACTGGAATTTATAAATCATGTATTGGGTAGTTTTTATCATGAATCATTAATTGGATGGAAAAATAGGCTACCATTTTTTCATATTTTATTAATACACTAACCAAGGTATTTTAGGACACATCATTGTAGATGACAAATCCTTCCCCACTAATGGATAATGTGATAATAGTTATAGTTAATATCCTCTTATTTAACTATTTCAATCTCTCTTTTTATTCATTAGTCCAGAAAAACATTACATCCTTTCAGGTAAGATTGTATAGTTTTCTTGAAAATCATGATATGTTTATCACTAGTTGAAGCTATTAACCACCTAATCCAAGGAAACTATGGATTTATATAACATATGTTGTCTTGGTATATTCTTCACTTTAATTTTTTAAGGATCCATATATATTCCATTTTTAGTGATAACATTCCTTATGAATTCTAATTTTTACATCTAAAACTCACATTTAAAATTCATTTAAAATAACATTTACATTGGAAAATTATTCAACACATAATTCAAATGCTGCTCATGTTCCTCCTTTATTTGGTAATTTATAAGAATATCATGTTTAAATACCAGTATAAATTTTTCATAGTAGTTCATAGAGACTCTATGAATCAAGTCCATCAAGTTATCATGATTATTTATAAGTTTAAATGGAATAGCTGTGAAATTTTAGTGTCTATATATTGTAAGAAATGTAGTCTTTGGGATATCCTCAATCATCAACATTACACTATTATATCCCAACTAATGATCCTCTTTAATTAATAATAGCTATCCATGAAGATTATCAAACCTGTCATCAATCTATGGTAGAGGTTAATTTTTCATTTTCATGCTATTTTTGATCTCATGATAATCCCTTCAAATGCATATTAACCCATTATTACTATTTACAGTGAGGAATGGTGAACCACACAATAAAGAAATTATGTGTATACAACCTTAATATATATTCTCATATAGTCTATTCTTCCACACCAAATGTTTAATAATTCTTATTATATATAAAGTCTTTGAAATTAGGAAATATCCAGGTATATGTTTGTTGGAGAACTCAACATCACGGATTAGTGAAAAGTAATGAAATTATTTGGGATCCTCATTAGTATAATATATTAAAATAGGAGTGTCATCTATGATGATCTTTTCCTTAGTATAAATCATTGTTAATAGTTATAATTTTACACAAGGACATAATATCCATTACATAGATAATGATACTAAAAGAGATTCCTCCTCCTCCTTACACATGTATATTATTAGAGAGTGATTTGTGATACAAAGGGTGATTCAATCCTCTTAGAAATTTATGTTTTATTTATACAAATAAAACTAGTTCATAGTAATAATAACATCAAATTAAACTAAATGTAGTATCAGAAGGTTTTTTAGAAAGTTCATCACATAAATATGGATAGGGTTAGTGTTATATAATAGGGTTGCAATAATTTTCCAATATTTTATTTTCACCAATAACTCTAATTAAATGATTTGTGGGGGTGTTTGAAAAATTCAATTAATGTTTCATCATATGAATGAATTAATATAATCATAATAAAATAGTATGCTCATAATCCATGAAAGAGTTACTAGAATACATTTCACTAAATAGTTTTTATGGTCTACCTAGTTGTTTTGATTTCATAATCTTTCCTTCTCTATCTAGTCCTTAGAGGATTTTTTAGTCGATTGTCATTGAAAACTCATGGCATAAAGGATTGTTTATCATTGTGTCCTTATTACTCATAGAAGAAATATTTAGTAATTTGAAAATATATTAAAAGAAAATTACCTTCTTCCATCACATTAGTGGGTTTCTCCCAGTAACATTCGCTAGCTAGGTGCCCTTCTTTCTTTCACCTAAATTACTTCCTAATCCAATTTAGGATATTTCTGGGATTCTTCTTCCCACACTTTTGGAAACTTTTTTGTTTTATATTATTACCCACATGATTTCACTTCATATCTATTATAGAATTTAAATTCAATATCCACTTCTTTTCTCTAGACCAGTGAGACCCTTGAGATTCATTAATATTCCTTTTGACATTAAGGGTATAAGGTAAAATAACCACTTATCTGCCATAGTATTGAATGGCCAAATATTTTTATAACTCGTTTTTATCCCACTAATGATGTGATAAATATTACATTCAATCATATTGAAAATGTTGTAGGAATATCATGCATGTCTTATGGTGTTAATGTCATATGCCTCAATGGAATCATAGTCCTCCATATTGATTTCTTTCTCATCTCTCTCATTTCAAACCTGAGGGGGTGAATTTGATTCGGGGCGATGCGCTGGGCCTTTACTATTTCCGCCCCCTAGTTATTGGATTATTCTTTGGTTTTGTATTTGCTTTTGAATAAAAAGGTAACGATGATGATGATGATGATGATATGATCTTTTCAATGAAGTTGGCCCATTTTTCTATGATTATGGTATCAAAAGATCCATTTATATTGAGAGTATTTTTTATATAATGGTCTCAATTTCAACATTTTCATTCATAGGGTAATGTATTTCTCCCCCTAAATTAATGTTTCTATTCAAAACATTAGTTAGTTGTGAACATATTTTGATAATGATCCTAATTATTTCTCCCATTGGGTTGGGAATATTATTTTGGAAGTAAACTGATTCATCATCACATTGGTTCTTTACCCTATTTATTTTATTTCAATAAATTGACTATAATAAGGGGGAAATTATGTATGAGAATTTTTAAATTGTTAAACACATAAATAGGAATCTATTTAAATAGGTTACTCATAAATGAATTATATTCCTCAACCTATGAATTCTTAGGATTTAATATACGATATTCATGATCTATTTCCTAAAAACATTATGGGCATTTCTGTTCCATTAATAATGATTCATAATGTGATTGTGAATTTATCCAAGAATATCCCTTAAAAATATTAAACTAGGTGTTCATCAATGCCTATATTTCATGAACAAAGTGACGCTCAGGTCAAATCCCAATGTGCCCTTTTAGAGATAATACACCTACGTACAACTATTCCAAATCCACATCCACTTTTAGTATCTAGATAGGGATTCTATTTCTTAAAATCCCCGTAATCTATATGTTAACTTAAATTAGGGACCTTTTAGGGATTTTTTATTGTCTCTAAGGGTTTTGTTAAAAAAAATATTAATCCAAAAAATTTAATAGACATTCCTATAATACAAACTAAAACAACCCATATTTTAATAAACATTAATTAATTAATTATTACATAAATAAACACATAATATGACTCGAGAAGACCATTATTCTAAGCATATTTAATAAATTAGGTACATAGAATATTAACTTGAAACATTAATATAAAACATTATTTTAAAACATCAAAACATTCCCTTATATTCTATCGATCTTCTAATAATTCATGGGATAACCTGGGGACATACATAAGAAATGGATGAACTATAAATCCTAGTATAGTAATAATAAAAGAATAGAATAAGGTAAAATAAAAAATTTTGGTTGAGAGTTATATCAAGGTAAAATAAGTGGTGTGAGAATAAAAAACATTAACATTAAAGAATGATATTATATGGTAACAAAAAGTTGAAATGGGAATGTGGAAACAATATAAAACATAACAAAATATACATAAGACAATGAAAACCACAAAGAAATCATAAAATATTGTTAATATGATAACCTTGTGAAACAAATATATGGTATCTTGTGAAATCAAAACATTACCCAATGCATTGGAGGGATATATTTTTTTGGGGCCACCCATCACAATCATTTCATGTACATGCATAAGTGTGCCCCATAGATCAAAACAAAAAAGAATATATTTCATAATTATTAATTCCAAGATTATGTAATATTGGTTATATACATGAAATTAACCAATAAATTAAAGATAGTAATATCTAGGGGAATACCCTTGAGTGGAAACGGGTATGGGTATTCTCTATATAAAGGTTTGTCATAGAAATCACTGAATAATTTTGATAGCATAATGAGGGTACATAAAGAATCGGGGAAGGGATTAATACGAGGTAAATGGGTCACTAATATCATATAAATCATAATAAAATTAGAAGGTATGTTTTAGAACATATCCTAATATTAAAAGCTGGAAATAAAAAGTAATAATATGAAGAATGTTCTTGAATAAATAGGAGAAAAAAATGATCCCTTTCCTTGAGAGGGTGCTTTTAAAAGCTTGGTGGGAGATTCTTAAGATAATTAGAATACGTTGAGATGTATCTACGGAGTTAAACATAGAGCAAATTCATGGTCAAAGGGTTTTTAGTGAATAATAATGGGAGGTTGGGTGACTATTTATAGAAAAAGATATGGGAATTCATTATTAATTTCAAAATAACGGTTTTGGACTCTATGTAGTAAATTAATCTAAACCCCAAACCATACTAATGTTTTTTACCATGGTTTCTACCAAATAAAAGTGGTTTTCATTATTTTATACATCTAATAATTAAATTACTTTAATTAATACCACTGGTGATGTATAATTGAGTAATTTTTATAATGAATTAACTTCAAAACATTAAAATACAGAATAGGTTTTGGAGGATTCAATAAGATTTTATTAAAATGATCAAATAACATTACGAAAAAATTATTTTAAAGTGATAACATAATTTAAATCTTGTATACTCTTTATATTATTTATTATATTCATTTTTTTATGTCAAAATACATTTTTTATTGTTTTACCCAAATAATCAACTTTCTGAGAGAAATTTTAAATATTTCACTTTTGGCTAATTAAGATGTGACAATTTTGATAATAATGTTTATTATCTAAAAATAAATCTCTAAATATGAAAAATTTTAATTTGAAATTATAAATAAGCATTTAGTTAAAAATATTTGTTTGTATTTTGATAATTGTTTTGTATCCTTGGAAAATTATATTTGACTTCATAAAATTATATTATCATTTATATTTAAATAAAAAATGTTTAGTAAAAAACTTTTATTAATATAAATTTTACATGAAAAATTATGAATTAGAAAAAACTATTTTGTTGATAGTAACTATATATTTCTAAAAAAATTGTCTCACCATATGAAAATATAATTTTTATGAATCTCATTATTTTATCAACAATAATTAAAAGGATAAATATTATCATAATTATAAAAAATCTATAAAAATTTCAACTTTTAGGGTCAAGATACGTATCCACTTAATACAACAACATTTTATCTAAGGGTATGTTTTGTTATTGTGGCATATTATTGGGGTGGTTCAATAATAATGGTTTGGGTTGTGATCTATATAAGCTTAAACATATATCATAAATGTTTTCATATAGGATTTTGTGGTTAAATATTAGTTTGGGCTTGGTTGGGAGAAAATCCAAATGGTTTCATATCCTTTTAATCTTAGATAAATGGGATTCTTTGGGTGTGATTGTATTGTTCTAGGTTATCACTTCTATCGTTAGTGTCAAATGGAATTTATCAGAACCATTAATATATATTTATCATAATGGTCACTATACAATGACTACATTATCAAAAATTATGATGTGGAATGATATTTTGAATTTTAAAAGTTATATTTTGTAATGGTCCAAAATAATAAAAAATGTGTATGGGTTTTAAATAACTAAATTAATTAATATTTCATTTATTCACTCAAATGAGAATTTAATTTTTATAATTTCATGTCATTAAATCTATTAATGATACAATTAACAAATGATTATCGAAAATTTTACAATTTATAACAATTGTAATACTTTGAAAACATTAACTCAATTTATGTAGTATTTTCAAATCAATTAAATAATCTTTTAATTTTTTTATAATTCGTTTATATAAAAATAAAAAACAATAAATGATATCATTATTCTACTATTTTAAGGAGATTAAAATTAAATAACCATATAATCATTAATAATCATGGTAGTTTCATGTTTGGGTTGGTTTGACCACTTACTTGAACAATGTTTTAAAGTTATGTCATGGATTATTATTGAATAAATTATAGTATAATATGATATAAATATTTCAATATTTATTTTTATTTCATCTATAAAGGATACATAAAAATTTAACTCATTAATTTATAAAACACCATTTATAGGTTGAAAATAGATGAAAAAAATTTGTTGTTTATTTATTCTTCAATGATGAAGACGAAAGTACTCATTAATATAAATTTAAACAACTTAAATCATTATAATCCATTCAATATAATAACATTAATTTATATTTAATTTTAAAATTTTAATAAGAAGCAATACTATCACTTCTCCAACGAAATTAGTACAAATAATCAAAATTATAAACATCCAATGTGGGAAAATATGTAAAAATTAAATAATATATATATAATTAGTGGCTATGAATGGAATTTATATATAGAGTTAGATAATAATTTGGTCCTCAAATATTATAACAATATAGTTATAATTTTTTTAAAAGAGTCTTTAGTGAATCTGAATAAGTAGGGGCAAATGTAAGGGTTTCATTAAATCCAATTTGATTCCCTTGAGACATATTTTTGCTATAATCCATGATTCCTTTTTCATAATGTAAATAATTTTAATGGCCCGGACCTCTCCGGTCCTTTTCTTTGTAAAAAAAAATTGATGTGGTCAAACACGACACATGTTGTAATAATAATAATAATAATTGATAATGGTGGCGTGAAAATATTTGGTGTTAATTAGATAAAATGGTTTTAATTTAATCATTGTAAAATATAAGAAATAAAATCGAATATATTCAATAAAATGATGGGAGGCGCATGGAATAAGTTATAATGGAATAAATTACAATAAATGAGGCTCATGTAATAAATTATAAAGGAATGAAATGCATGGAGTGCATGGGTGTGACCTTGTACAGGAGGCGTTGTGCGGTTCTCCATAATTAAAGTTGGAATTGTGTTAATAACATTAAAAGGGTATTATTATATAATAATTTGTTATAATAATAATAACATGTAGAGGCACGTGAATGTGGTTCCCAACCATGCATGAATATAATGTTATGGGATATATGGAGTAATTATATGAAAATAATGGGTGTAAATAATAATAATAATTATTAATGTTAATGATGGGGACCCGTTGATGAAATTGAAAGAGGATTTATTACTATTAAATAATAATGATAAAGGTGACAGAAATATGTGTGTGATTGGTAAATTAAATTAAATGGGTTTAATTTTTGGTTAGTAAATTAAATTATTTGAATTTAATTAAATGGAATGGTTTTAACTTAATAACCATGGTAAATTAATTTAATGGGATTAAATTAGTACATTAATTATGGGTCTTATTATTATTAATTTTATTAAATAATAAAGTTGAAGTGAGAATGGAGTTTGGGGCGTTCCACATGGGGTAAAAGAAATGGGAGCCGCCACTTTTGGTGGTGGGAGAGAATCATGAAAGAAAAAAATAGATTGGAGAGAGAAAAGGTTTAAATGAAATAAAGATTTAATATTTAAACCAATAAAATAAATAATTTAAAGAGGAGTCAATCATGGGACGTGTTGAACATGGAGAAAAAAAAGTGGGAGGCGCCACTTGTGGAGTGAGTTAAAGATTTGAAATAAATTGGAGAGAGAGTGTGAGAATTAAAAGAGAAGTAATAAAAGAAAAGAAAAAGAAATCAATTAAGGAGAAAAGGAGAAAGGCGCACCAATTTTGAGAGAGATGGTTGGGTGGATTTAGGTATTTGAAATAAATCAATTAAAAATAATGATATAATAATCATGTTAATATTTTTGTAGGTAAAACACTTTTCCGACCATAACTTATTTGTGTGACCTCGATTTCACGAACCGTCAGCGGCAGTGTAATCCTGTAATTAAGACGGTCATTTTAAGACCAGTGATGGATACCTTTTTATGACTCATGCCTCGGGTCAACGAAACACCACATATTAATAGAATTATCATTATTATTCAAATGCGTGGAAACCGCGTGACGTGTCATGTGTTGACCAGTCAAAACACGTAACGGGTGTACGGTCACACCGTGTATTCATCAATACACGCTGCATACTATTTTACCTATTCGTTGCCTATATAATAAAGGGTCGCAGATTATTTCTAGACCAATCGCTTCTTCTTCGCATGACGACACTCTTGGATGATCAAGAAGTCTTCCTCCTCTAACTTCTTTGTCCGAGCTCCGAATTACGATCTGTCAGCGGCCACAGGATCGTAGCGACGAGACGAAGCTTCTAAGCCTGGACTTGTCACCTTTCCTTCCGGCCTTCCTTCTCTAGCTTCCATCCTAGGAGGCGTTTGTCGGGTTTGGCGAAGGCGGAGGACACCGAAGGACGTCGTCGGATGCGACGTGATCGGGACCTTTTGAGGTAGGGGTTTACCTTCGTCTCTCTTTTTGGTGAAACATGCGGGGTGGGATATTTTTCTTTTGTTCCATGGGATGCAATTGAACCTTAAATAAAGATAATAACCGGATAAAGAAGGGTTTGGGGTTTTGTGCTATTTCTATTGCCTTCCAGTTTCTTTATCTTCTGATTGTGATTTTGGATTGAAAGGCCTTTGCCTACTGAAAATCAAGCCCGTTGGTGGCCTTTGCGTGCGCAATTGATATCTGAATTCTTTGTGGTTAGTTTTGTTAAAACATGGAAAATGGATAAGCACGTAAAGACTGGATGATTAAATGAGAATGAAAACCTTGTGTGATCACCCCGATTGAACAAAGTTGCAATAATGAACATGTTGGTGGTTTGGTTGTTTTGTGGAAAATGCCTTTATTTATGAAAAGTGTTTTGATTATGAAAAGTGTTTTGAAGTAAAAGGTGTTTTCAAATGCGGAAATGTTTTGTGTGTGGAAAGGGTTTTATGTGTGGAACTTTGAAATAAATGAATGATGGAATGTTGTATGGTTGTGATAATCTCTTGTAAATGAAATGGCATGTGGTTGCTTGCGTTTTACCTAACCTTGGTTGTGGATGGCAGGGATATGTTTGTGAAAGGTTTTGTCTGGATGTTAGTTGCCCAGTAGTAATAATTTGTTAAACCATTGCATGAAACATGAAAACTTAAATGGGGTTGGGGGATGATTGTTTGGTTGTTGATGCATGCTTCGTGGTAGCAGTGCCGAGGCACATGCTCAGTTTCTCTTTTTAAGAAGCCATAGGTTGGGCTGTGTGTTTGGTATATGTATATATATAATTGTATCTTTGTGTTTTGTCGCACCACAACCATGTCAAGCACCTAGTGCCGAACACTCCCATTTTATGGGAGAGGGTGTTCCCCCTTAGTTACTAGATCCTTCCTGCTCCTTCTTCCATAGGCTATGATGGCTTGAGGTGACCTTACACCCAAGACTCTTCGGGTAGGTCTCGGAGGCTGTGATGGCTTGAGGCGACCTTTATCCCAAGACTCTTCGGGCAGGCTTACCATTCCCAAGCACCTTCGGGATGAGGCCCAGGTGTTTGCGGGCGGGTTAGTGGTTGTGGTCCAGGTGTGTGTGGGCGAGATGCGTGGTTGTGTGGCCCAGGTGTGTGCGGGCGGGATGCGTGGTTTGGCCCAGGTGTGTGCGAGCGGGAAGAGTGTGGTAGCGTCAGGACGTTTGCCGTTAGGAAGAGCAGTATCTAATTAAGTGGGAAATGGTGTGGGGTACCCAATACTTTTGTTCTATATATATACTAAACTTGTTTGTGTTACTTGGTGAGTGTGACCAGTGAGGCTGGGTGGATAGTTTTTTCCTTGTTAGTTTCTGGTTCTTCTGTTTTCTCACGGGACCTTATGGTGTCTCCCCACTTGTGCACGAGAGCTTTAGGTTCTCTACTGAGTATACTTGTATGCTCACCCTACGTTGTTTCAGGTTTCCAGGAGGACTACCAGGGCCGTGCAGGACCCTACTAGTCGGGCAGTTGGAGTTGTTGCAGTTGTTGTTCTCTTGTTTTCTTTGGCATTGTACTTTTGAGCTTCCTTGTACTTGTACCTTGTTATAAAAATTGTTTAAACATGCATGTGGGCTTGGTTTGGGTTTACTTATATACACTTGTTATTTTCCCTTTTTGGTGGTTGACTTGTCCTATTTCCCGATCCAAAATAATAAAAAGGGTAATGCCTCCCATATTTGTGAAAACTCATACCCTTGGTGCTAGTCGCCAACCCGGGGCCTACTGGAGGCGGGACTCGGGGGTCATTATCTCCCTTTCACCATTGCCAGCTCAGGAGGGGCATCTTTGGTGGGAGGGGGTCGTGACAGAATGGTATCAGAGTCTGATGGTTGAGAGATAGGATGGAGTCTGGAGTTAGGCACAGTGAGAATTGCATGGGATGGTAGGGCAACAGTGTTCGTTAATCTTGGTGCGTGACATAGGCCAGGGAAGACCGGCTAGGACACGGGATTTTAGGGCCCCCCATGATCCGAAGCAAGGACTCTGAGCCTACCGAACGACCTAGTGAGACTATATTGATTGCAGGGTAGAGACCCTAGGGAAGGTACATACATCATCATGTTTGTGTTTTACTTGATTTGGGTGTTCTGGGAAAGAAATTAAAATAAAATGATAATTAAAACTTTGTTTTTTTCATTACTACTTGGGCTTAGGCGTTCCCTGGTTACCGAACAACTATGGCACCTGGACGTCAACAGAACGGCAGAGGAGTGGGACACAGACAGTTTCACGCAATAGAAGTGGCAACCCTAGCAAGGCCAGAGATCGAGAGAGATGTTTCCGGTTTTACTTAAATTCTCTCACTTATGTTTTGTTTAAATTCTAGATTATCACACTCCTTTGTTGGAACTCTTTTGCTCTTTCTCTGGGCCTGGACCTTGTTTTTGTGAGTTTTTAATGCTATGTTGTTTCCCGCTTTTCTTTAAATGTACGTGAAGAGCCCTATCATGTGGGTAGGGGAAGACCTAATCCCTAATCGAGACGCATTAATGTGGATACGATTTAACCCGTGTAGGCGAGTCAGTGCCGCCTAAAGCGGATAATATCTCGACATGGGAGAAGGAATTCCTCAAGCCATGTGTCCGGGCAGTGTGTGGGTTGTACGTTGTTGGGTGCTGTGTAAGTTGGAAAAAAACCTAATATATGGAAGTGGGAAGGCCCAGTCCTTAACCGAGACGCATTAATGCGGATGCGATTAAACCTGTGCAGGCGAGTCAGTGCCGCCTAAAGCGGATAATATCTCGACATAGGAGAGGGAATTCCTAACTCACATAATTAGGGTTGTCGGTTGTTTCTTGTTATGACAAGAGGCTTGAGAGGTATCTTAAGAGGTGGTTGTTCGGACCTTTCCCCCCTTTATGGGTTGGTTTTAATTCTCGAGGACGAGAATGTTTTGAGAGGTATATGTTGTAATGGCCCGGACCTCTCCGGTCCTTTTCTTTGTAAAAAAAATTGATGTGGTCAAACACGACACGTGTTGTAATAATAATAATAATAATTGATAATGGTGGCGTGAAAATATTTGGTGTTAATTAGATAAAATGGTTTTAATTTAATCATTGTCAAATATAAGAAATAAAATCGAATATATTTAATAAAATGATGGGAGGTGCATGGAATAAGTTATAAAGGAATAAATTACAATAAATGAGGCTCATGTAATAAATTATAAAGGAATGAAATTCATGGGGTGCATGGGTGTGACCTTGTACAGGAGGCGTTGTGCGGTTCTCCACAATTAAAGTTGGAATTGTGTTAATAACATTAAAAGGGTATTATTATATAATAATTTGTTATAATAATAATAACATGTAGAGGCACGTGAATGTGGTTCCCAACCATGCGTGAATATAATGTAATGGGATATATGGAGTAATTATATGAAAATAATGGGTGTCAATAATAATAATAATTATTAATGTTAATGATGGGGACCCCTTGATGAAATTGAAAGAGGATTTATTACTATTAAATAATAATGATAAAGGTGACAGAAATATGTGTGTGATTGGTAAATTAAATTAAATGGGTTTATTTTTTGGTTAGTAAATTAAATTATTTGAATTTAATTAAATGGAATGGTTTTAACTTAATAACCATGGTAAACTAATTTAATGGTATTAAATTAGTACATTAATTATGGGTGTTATTATTATTAATTTTGTTAAATAATAAATTTGAAGTGAGAATGGAGTTTGGGGCGTTCCACTTGGGGTAAAAGAAATGGGAGGCGCCACTTTTGGTGGTGGGAGAGAATCATGAAAGAAAAAAATAGATTGTAGAGAGAAAAGGTTTAAATGAAATAAAGATTTAATATTTAAACCAATAAAATAAATAATTTAAAGAGGATTCAATCATGGGACGTGTTGAACATGGAGAAAAGAAAGTGGGAGGCGCCACTTGTGGAGTGAGTTAAAGATTTGAAATAAATTTGAGAGAGAGTGTGAGAATTAAAAGAGAAGTAATAAAAGAAAAGAAAAAGAAATCAATTAAGGAGAAAAGGAGAAAGGTGCACCAATTTGGGGAGAGAGGGTTGGGTGGATTTAGGTATTTGAAATAAATCAATTAAAAATAATGATATAATAATCATGTTAATGTTTTTGTAGGTAAAACACTTTTCCGACCATAACTTATTCGTGTGACCTCGGTTTCACGAACCGTCAGCGGCAGTGTAATCCTGTAATTAAGACGGTCATTTTAAGACCAGTGATGGATACCTTTTTATGACTCATGCCTCGGGTCAACGAAACACCACATATTAATAGAATTATCATTATTATTAAAACGCGTGGAAACCGCGTGACGTGTCGTGTGTTGACCAGTAAAAACGCGTAACGGGTGTACGGTCACACCGTGTATTCATCAATACACACTGCATACTGTTTTACTTATTCGTTGCCTATATAAGAAAGGGTCGCGGATTATTTCCAGACCAATCGCTTCTTCTTCACACGACGACACTCTTGGATGATCAAGAAGTCTTCCTCCTCTAACTTCTTTGTCCGAGCTCCGAATTACTATCCGTCAGCGGCCATAGGATCATAGCGACGAGACGAAGCTTCTAAGCCTGGACTTGTCACCTTTCCTTCCGGTCTTCCTTATCCAGCTTCCATCCTAGGAGGCGTTTGTCGGGTTTTGCGAAGGCGGAGGACACCGAAGGACGTCGTCAGATGCGACGTGATCGGGACCTTTTGAGGTAGGGGTTTACCTTCGTCTCTCTTTTTGGTGCAACATGCGGGGTGGGATATTTTTATTTTGTTCCGTGGGATGCAGTTGAACTTTAAATAAAGATAATAACCGGATAAATAAGGGTTTGGGGTTTTGTGATGTTTCTATTGCCTTCCAGTTTCTTTATCTTCTGATTGTGATTTTGGATTGAAAGGCCTTTGCCTACTGAAAATCAAGGCCGTTGGTGGCCTTTGCATGCGCAATTGATATCTGAATTGTTTGTGGTTGGTTTTGTTAAAACATGGAAAATGGATAAGCACGTAAAGATTGGCTGATTAAATGAGAATCAAAACCTTGTGTGATCACCCCGATTGAACAAAGTTGGAATAATGAACATGTGGGTGGTTTGGTTGTTTTGTGGAAAATGCCTTTATTTATGAAAAGTGTTTTGATTATGAAAAGTGTTTTAAAGTAAAAGGTGTTTTCAAATGCGGAAATGTTTTGTGTGTGGAAAGGGTTTTATGTGTGGAACTTTGAAATAAATTAATGATGGAATGTTGTATGGTTGTGATAATCTCTTGTAAATGAAATGGCATGTGGTTGCTTGCGTTTTACCTAACCTTGGTTGTGGATGGCAGGGATATGTTTGTGAAAGGTTTTGTCTGGATGTTAGTTGCCCAGTAGTAATAATTTGTTAAACCATTGCATGAAACATGAAAACCTAAATGGGGTTGGGGGATGATTGTTTGGTTGTTGATGCATGCTTCGTGGTAGCAGTGTCGAGGCACATGCTCAGTTTCTCTTTTTAAGAAGCCATAGGTTGGGCTGTGTGTTTGGTATATGTATATATATAATTGTATCTTTGTGTTTTGTCGCACCACACCCATGTCAAGGACCTAGTGCCGAACACTCCCATTTTATGGGAGAGGGTGTTCCCCCTTAGTTACTAGCTCCTTCCTGCTCCTTCCATAGGCTACGATGGCTTGAGGTGACCTTACACCCAAGACTCTTTGGGTAGGTCTCGGAGGCTGTGATGGATTGAGGCGACCTTTAGCCCAAGACTCTTCGGGCAAGCTTACCGTTCCCAAGAACCTTCGGGATGAGGGCCAGGTGTCTGCGGGCGGGTTAGTGGTTGTGGCCCAGGTGTGTGCGGGCGAGATGCATGGTTGTGAGGCCCTGATGTGTGCGGGCGGGATGCGTGGTTTGGCCCAGGTGTGTGCGGGCGGGAAGAGTGTGGTAGCGTCAGGACGTTTGCCGTTAGGAAGAGCAGCATCTAATTAAGTGGGAAATGGTGCGGGGTACCCAATACTTTTGTTCTATATATATACTAAACTTGTTTGTATTACTTGGTGAGTGTGACCAGTGAGGCTGGGTGGATAGTTTTTCCCTTGTTAGTTTCTGGTTCTTCTGTTTTCTCACGGGACCTTAGGGTGTCTCCCCACTTGTGCACGAGAGCTTTAGGTTCTCTACTGAGTATACTTGTATGCTCACCCTACGTTGTTTCAGGTTTCCAGGAGGACTACCAGGGCCGTGCGGGACCCTACTACTCGGGCAGTTGGAGTTGTTGCAGTTGTTGTTCTCTTGTTTTCTTTGGCATTGTACTTTTGAGCTTCCTTGTACTTGTACCTTGTTATAAAAATTGTTTAAACATGCATGTGGGCTTGGTTTTGGTTTATTTATATACACTTGTTCTTTTCCCTTTTTGGGGGTTGACTTGTCCTATTTCCCAATCCAAAATAATAAAAAGGGTAATGCCTCCCATATTTGTGAAAAATCATACCCTTGGTGCTAGTCGCCAACCCGGGGCCTACTGAAGGCGGGACTCGGGGGTCATTATCTCCCTTTCACCATTTCCAGCTTAGGAGGGGAATCTATGGTGGGAGGGGGTCGTGACAATAATAAAACATTTTCCTTTTGTATAATTATTTCCATATATTTAATGATATTTAATTTTTTATTACTTGTTCATTCTCTCATGGGGTTTTGACTTAATGATTATAGATGTTGTGTGTGATTTTTGAGACTCGAATGTTTTTATAGGGTCTTAATCACTATTATTTTACTATTATCCATCTTGATTGATCTATTATATCTTATTATGATTTTATATTCTATTAAAACCATTTTTTTTGGTAGAATAATGTTTCACACCAAAGTATTCTTCCTATATGATTCTATGATTTTTCTAAAAGGCTTTTTTTTAAATAGTTATCCTTACTTTTAATAGATTTTTCTTCCATATCCATGTTTTTTCTTCCCTCAAATGTTCTCCCATATTTTTAAGAAAGGTAATATGGGTTATTTTATATGATTATATTAATTATATTTTCAAATTTACAAAATAAATATTTAATACACATTCTAACGATGTGTGTTTTCAAGCAAACGTATTTCAAAACACTAATGAATTTTTTTTCATCCTTTAAAAAATGAAATATATAATATTTCAATAAAAAAAATTAAATCCTTTATGTATTTTCAAGTATCATTAATTTTTAACTCTCCAAAAAAATGTTATTAAAAAATATTATTTTTCTTTCTAAAAAAATTTTAAAAATAAATTTTCAGTTACTATTTTAGAAAAATGTTTTAACTATTTTTTGAAAACAAAAATATTGAACTATATATACCCTCAACGGTTTATCTTTGATTGAGTGATGTTTTTATCACTCTAAATTTTTTATATTGATAATTTTTATTCTTGAAAATCATTACTGTTATATTATATTATTATTTTTGTTTGTGTAATTTTATTTTTTATCACTTGAAGCCTAGTTAGCTATTCAAAAACTATACCAAGTTGGTCTCTAGGCCTCAAACACTCCTCGTCATTAGCCATAAGCTATTAACTAATAGTGAGGGTTTGTGATGGTATATTAGAGAGACAATACACTCATTGATAGAGTGGTGCATGATAGTAAACAATGGCTTATAAATGGAAGTATAACTATAATATAATAGTTTAGCTAAAGTGAAACATCTACAAAATAATAACTGACAAAAGTAATAACAAGTATCAAATATGAAATTATTTTATAATGACATAAAAAAGGGGAGTAAGGGAAACTAATAATTAGGAATATACAAACATTCTATACAAAAAAAATAAAAATATTATATCTATTTGTAACAACATCAACATAACTAGCTTTATATTATGCTCCTTTAGTCCATTATAGTATAGAAAATTAGGTGTCCAAAGCTGGATTTTTACCATTGTCCCTACCAGCATCCCTACAGTCTCATCATGTACCAAACGATGACCTAAATAGGGTTTGAGATAAACTTAGTAAGACACCACCAATGATTTATAGAACTATACTGTTTTTTAATATGTAATAAGTATTGTTCAATTAATAATAAGTGTGAAATAGTAAATAAATAACCACATTGGCTCAAGTTCTTCATCGAACCCCCATCCGACACTACCTAATTCATCCTAATCCAAAATTTATTTGATCATTTTATTAGACTATAAATTTATCTAGTTTACACAGAATCATGATTTGGGATCACATCCCATTAATCCATGGATAAATATTTTTTTAGGTGATCAAAAAATACATAGAGTATATAATACATAGATTTAATGATGAATCAAAATAGTTATAGAATAGAACATAGACCGAATCTATGTTTTTTCTTTGATATGGAATATATGTCTTATACATTGGTTGGAAATATGAGATTTTCCAATGAAAAACACATAAGGATTCTATCAATCAATAAAATAGTACCATTAACACAATACCCAATGATTTCATAGAAGGAATTCCATAATGGAACTCAGGAAACACAAAGGAAATGGTATAAATAATTTCCCAATTTCCCATCCACATTATTCAATATAGGAATCCTAGTATCTTCATTGGTATACATAATCACATTTTCATGGTAATATCATCCAAGTTATTATATATATGAACCATTTATCTATCTAGGAAAATATAAATTTCATTCACAAAATATAAAAATAAAATTTCTAGTGATCTCTTCCAAAGAGATATGTAATGAACCCCTAATGTCACCCAAGGAATTTTATAATTCCATTAATAAATCATTTAATTAAAATTTTAATTTAGTTTATTATGGAAAACTCAATAAAATATGCAAGACAAATATAGATACATTTTTTTGTCTCAACACTATTCATAATTCACTCTAGATAACTTATCCATTTTAATTTGGAAAAAGGAAAATCCATTTAGATGGTGGTTGGACACTAGTCACCCATGGTGTAACTAGGGAATCAAATTAACACACCCAAATAGGTGGTTTTTGAGTAGTTTTGGGAAACTACTGAGGGTGTAAACATAGATTACTATTTCATGGAATTAAATTAAATTAATTAATCTTTCATTTATGGGGTGTTTCATGTGTGGTTCAGAACATGACATAATGAAAAATCAAATTTACATAATGAATATTAGGGAAATAAGTTAGACCACCTACTTTATGTCAATAGATAACTCCTCATATAGTTTTGACCTCTAACTCTTGCTTGAATGGTAGAAATTGAACAAAAATAAAAAGACCGTCAAATAGGAAATATTGTCTCAAATGAAAATAATATTGAATATGGTGAGATAAACTAAGAAAGGAATGAAGATAACTAATGAAAATACCAATGGTTATCCAACAAGGAACATACACTTTGATCAAAGTATAGTTGAGGGAGTATTCTTAAAACATATCTTGGAAGAGGAAAAGAGACCTTAATAGAGGGGGAGAGGTGCTTCTTTACTGGGGGATTAAATTAGGGTATGTTTTTTCAAAATGTATAGGATAAAATTCATCATTTTTTTTATTTTCATATGACACATGGTTTTTTGGTTGGGTTCTCTAAACTGTGAAGCATCTATTTTATAAAACCACCAAAGGTGTCCCCACCCTTGAATGTGGAAGGCACACATTTTAGAAAACAATGCATAGCCCATGTGTCCCCTATGTACTTTTATTTTTTATCATCACAAGTTCATTTATCTGTATTTCACGGTGTTAAAAACCATGTATCACCCTTAAATTCAACACAATTCTAGGTGCACGGTTAGAACTAATCAAGCGATAACCATTATTCTAACAATTTTACTCCAAAAAATTAAAGGTTTAGGATATGGACAATCTTCAAACACTACTAGAACCTTTATTAATACATAAACAACATTAATTAGAGGGAAATTATTAAAATAAAAATAAATGACTTATAGTTCATAAAAAATATGGAATTCTACAACCTTCTAACCATAAAAAAAATTTTCCCTGATTTTCTCTTTTGACAGTGGTTGAGCTTCATTAGAGAATAGTTCCACCCATTGGGAATGTAAATCATCCTCTATATCCTAGGTATCATCATCTACATGAAAATTCTTCTAAATCACCTAAACCAGAGGTACTAAGCTATCTCATAGATCCTTCATTCTCTGATCAATGATGTTCATTGGATGCTACTCCCAAAAATAATCACTATCTAACTCAACCTCATAAGGCTATAAAACATTATATGTCTCTATGTAATAATGACATAACTAAGAAACATGAAATATTTAGTGTACAAACTTGTATCTTTGAGGGAGTTCTATCAGATAATCTACTCATCTAACCATCTTCACAATCTCAAAAATATTTACAATTTCAAGTGATATCTTTAGCTACTTTCTAATTAACTAATGTCATAACCTAGGAAAAATACATAAGGAAACCACATATCCCACCACAATGTATAAAGGATGGAGGTGATAATTGAAATAATAATTCTTCTCATAATGATCCATGTCCATATTTATTCTAAAAAATTTCACCATCTTCGACATCTCCTTAATGAGATGATGTCCCAATTTCACAAACCCTCGTACCACTAACTAGTAAAAGTGTGTAGTTGGGGTTTGGCTTAGTGGTAAGCACCCCTTAATTCTACATGAAAAATGGGGGTTCAAAACCCATTGGGCATAGGCACTACAGTAGTATTGTAGCATACTGTAGCAATGGCGGGCACTGTAGCGGTGGCAGAGCACTGTAGCAGCGGCAGGTACTATGCAGTACTGTAGCAGTGCGGGGACTGCAGCAGTACTATTCACAGAATGGGATTTGGGTCAAAAAAATGGGTCTACGGGTCATGTAATGGGCTAAATGCCCACTGGGCCTTTAGGCTATGTAATGAGTCTTCCTTTACCCAGTTAAAGAGGTCTTTTATTTGCTTTAATAATAAATGAGGCTTCGAACCCAACCTTAAAAAAAACTAGTATAAGTGTGAACAAAATTTCCTACCATATAGGTAATGGTAAGGATCCGTCTATATAGTCACATGAAATCTATTATTATAGGGGAAATCTTATAGAGGTATGTGTTCCTCCAAAAAACAAACAAATTAGAAGACTCATTTTTTAAGAACATCCTCTAACTCCTAAATAGTATACTCTTACTACCCGTCAGTATAAGGGTGGTAGGATATATTCTATAGTACCTAAGAACCTAGTTCCTTCATTAAAACCTTCTATGTCCGATAAGTGAACTGATAAACCCTATCTGATATAATTTTACATAGAAATATATGATTTCATATAATCTACTATATATAAAGACTCTCTAGGTCATCCATTGAGAAGGTCTCTTGGATAGGTAGCAAGTGGAATACATTCTTCATCCAATCTATGATTACCCATACAACTTCGATACATTTAGTTGATCATGGAAATCACATCAAAAAAACTATGGTGACATCATCCCATTTCCACTCAATGATGGGTATCAGCTATAAAATCTCTACAGGATGTCGGTGTGGCACATTCACCTGCTGACAAGTGTAATACCTTGTAATAAAACATATAATATATCAATTCATCAAAATCCACCAATAATTGCAACATAAGTAATGGTGCATCTTGGTAATCATGAATGTACCACCAAACTATATTAATTATACTCTTTCATTAACTCCTCTCACATGTTTTTAAGAACCCAAACTTATATATGAATGTGAAAGATCACATCCATATCTATAACCCAAGAAGGTTGTGGTTAATTACAAAAAACATAGTCCCTTGGGACCAAACACTTGGTATATGATAGATTTCACTTCTTTAACTAATTAAAAATTGAGGATGATACTAATAAAAATTTGAGTACATGATACCCTTGATAGTCCTACACCTATAAATAATTCTCAGAAAACAAGGCCATAAACTTCCACTCACCGATTTCCTCTTACACTATTTATGTCTGAGACATCTAACTCAGAGAAACATCCACTACATTTCCCTTCCCAATAATATAATAAATCTCAAAATAAAATTACTATTGGTATTCAACCCATTTTTTCATTTTGTTATTTAAATCATAATGAATGAAGATATATTTGAGGAGTTTTTGGTATTTGTATACAATTAACTACTATCCCATCATACAATATCACTAAAATACATATCATGATCTCTTTTAGATTGCTTGAGATCAGGTTTCAAGTAATTATTCTCATCATGTATCAATTATTGAGACATGTATGATATGATCCAATCCCTCGGAATCAAAATTTATCATATCCCAATGCCTGATGCATAACAATAAATGGTATATCCCCTTAAAGGATCATGTAATATTAGGATTGTTGTTGAATTAAATATATTTTTAATCTCAAGAAAGGTCATCACATATGATTCAGACAATTTTAGTTTCACACCCTTGTTTTTAAAGCATGTAATATGTGTTCAAAGGCATGATAAATCCAAAATAAAGTGCCTAAAATAGCCTCTCAACCCTAATAATCTTCCCATTTCAAAGACCTTCCTCATTTTTCCTTAGGAAACGATGAATATCACCTACTATAGGTCTAAATATACTTTAAATTCTGTTATAATGTGACCCTAAAAGTGGACCTTACCAAATAAAATGTTGAATTTGGTGCATTCATCTTACAACTATTCTCCCTAAGTGTACTCAGAATGATATCATGGTGTGTGGAATGATCACGTCTATATTTTGAGTACTCCACGATGACATCCACAAAGACTATCACAAATGAGTCCTAATAGGTTGGAAAAATATATTCATCAAGGTCATAATGACTACTAGTGTGTTCGTGAGGCTGAACAAAATAACTATATACTCATAAAGGTTGTACCTAATCCAGAAAGAAGTATATGGTATATTTGATGACCTAACTCATACCTACTGGTAACCTGACATAAAATAAATTTTCATGAAATATATATCTCCTTGTAGATTACTAAATATGTCATCTATACAGGCAAAGTGATATTGGTTCTTAATAGAAATTTGTTTTAATTTATGGCAATCCACATAGATCTTGAGTGTGTCTTCTACATTTTTTGAGAAAAGGAATAGTGAACTCAAAGGTGAAGTACTGGTTAAAATACCCCTAATATCTTATAATTCCTCCAACTCAATCTTGAGTTTCTAAAGTTCAGTAGGTTCTATCCTATTAATAGTGACAGAGACCAAAGTTTCTCTTGAACTCACCCAATAGTGAACTAAACCTCTCCTGTAAAAGGTAAACCACAAAATTATTCCAAGAAGACATGTAGAAAATGTACACTATAGGAGGGAGTTATGTCTTCTATTTTCTGTAATGCCCTGACCCCGGTTACCCAGAGTCGTTGCATTATTACATAACATTGTCATGATCACAAAATATCAAGTCTTGAAGGACCGATTTGTTTAGTAGCCTTGGAATCACTATATACATTCATCAGTCTTACATTACATCATAAAATAAAAACTACAACAACATAGTCTCTATATTACACACTTGTATCCCCTCATACTCTCCCTGTAGGTCATTCATAAATTACTTCTTCACATCCTGGAAAAAATAAAACATAGAAAGGGGTGAGCTCAACTTCCCAGTAAGGATAACAATATAGCGGAAACTTTCATAAATAAGTATAAACATTTAAGGAAATGTATAACTAAAACAAAAGCCTTTTAAACTTTAAATTTAGCATTATATGGCTGAAATAAAATGAAATAATTAAATTTATATACTCACATTGATATTCTACTAATAGAATAATCACATGCAATATCAATAACCACTTTCATAATGATGGAATGCATAATGCCTGCCAAGACTACAAATAAGATTTTGTCAAGGACTCGTTCCAAGACACTAGTTTGTCTCATGAGACCTACCGATGCATAGAGGAGATATAGTGGGCTCCACCTGTCACTTATTAAGTCCAACGAATTCCTCATATGAACAGGTTTAAACATAACATAAACATTCATATTAAAACTAGCATACGAAATGTCAAAAATTTCTCCATAAACCATGAATGGTATAAATATAACACATCTATAGTCAAACATATCACAAATATTTCAATACAATATGGAAGTTTTGTATCATAACAAATCAACTTCAAATAATCTTAAAATCCATCAAAGGATGTTGATATAGATGAAATCAAGACTATTTGAGAGAAATATCTCTTATTTTGAAATCATTTAAAAGTCACATAATTATAAAAAATTTACTTTGAAAATATCCTTATTAGATTTTAAGGGAATGTTCGATGATTTTATAATGGCATAATAGATGCACCTGCTGTATAAGTTAAAAAAAGAAATTCTTACCTTAATTCTGTCGAAAAGGTCAAAAAGGACCTTATTAGGAATACAACAGAAATATTTCTTCATAAACATCTTATAAAAAGTCAAAAAAGGGTAAAAATGACTTTAACCCATATTCAATAATATATTAAAAATGTTTTGAAATACATTTTTAAGAAACATGGATGTGGATGATAAAGAATTCCTAGTAGATAATTATGTATATATAATCTCCGATAATAAAGAGATTGTGAAATAAAACCATAACTTGTACTTTTCCTTGGTTGAGGGTAGGTCAACCTCCTGTATAATAGTTAAATAATTGTTATTAAATTATACTAGAATCATATATATATAAATATGATATCATATATGATCTTTTAATATTGTTTTATTAATAATATTTTAGTATTATCGTCATTTCGGGTGTTTACTAATTCGTTTTCCTTTATATGCTTTGTTACGTAAGCCATGTTTGTTATGGATAGGTTTTATATTATTCATATCTAGAATGATATAAAATCCTTAAAAATTACTTTTAATCATCAAATTATAATTAGTCTTGAATGGATATGATGGGGAAATGGATCTCATCGCATTCGTAGAGACGGTAATCCGTACGTATGCACGAACGCTACTTCCATTTCATTTTTCATTTTAAAAGGAATAAAAACCAAATGATACACAGGTATAATATTATTCAAGTATAATATAATATCTTATATATTTTACTTAATTTAATTAACACCATCATTTATAAATTCCATGTATGGTATGAACGAGTCATATCACTTTGAGGGGGCGGTATTCCGCACTTCCTCAAATGAAATTGTCATTTATATATACAACATGAAACAAATAATGGTATGATATAAAATGGAATTACATAAGCTTATATATAAAATAAATATAATTAATATCATATTTAATTATGGTTCCATCATAATGGCCACCATGAGAGGTGGTAGGAGATAATTGAACAATCATCGTTTTGTGAGGCGTTTGGTTGCCATCCACAGACACATTATGTTCTTCACCTATTAGATGGAGTTGTGTGTAAGTGTTGTTATAATAACTCTCATAACAATATCCTAGTATATTGAGTATACTGGTGTTGTTACAAAATAAAATAATAAGAATATTTTAGGGGTTGGAGATGTAAAATAAAAGAAAAGAAGCTAAGATAAATTGTTACCTTTAATTTGGGTAACTCCCTTTTGTTTGAACCGAAAAGGACTCTTGAACTGCCTTATGCCTAAGTTAGGGCTTCTAGGATGATGATAGGGATGGAGGGAGCTTAATTTGTTAGATTTTGGAAGATCCAAAAGTCTTGAGAGGTGTGAGGAATTGGTTAGAAGTGGTGTCATTTTATAAGAGGGAGGAGGGGCTCTTTAGGAAAAACTTAAATTATTAATTTATAATAAATTCATATTCGGTTTAAAGGCTCAAAAGTTGATTATTCAAATTATAAGGTGTGTATGGGTCTAAATACTTTCAACCAATAGATTTTAGAGAGTTTTTGGTCACTATATTAACCTTATCTTTTAGTTTTAACTCTTAGTTAATTAGTTTGACATTTACAATGTCACTTTTATTTTTATATTATATAGTTAATAAACTTACTATATACATCCAAGCGACTCCCAAGTGGTCCATTAATGATACACCCATAATGATATAAGTCCTTTTTCCAAACCTTATATTTTTAGGAATAGAATATCAATTAATAATATAATATGTGTTCTAAAAATTCATTTATGTCAATTTTGACACAATTCAATAATTGATTTTTGTTAAAGTCTTAACAGCTTTATTAATTCGAATAAAATTTATTTAAGAAATCATAACATGAAATATTAAGCAATAAATTTTTTGGATGGCATCAAAACGTTCATATTATATTTTTTTTAACTTTTATAATACCAATTATTTGATTCTTTCTTTAATGTGGAAAATATTGCATCATTATTGTGTCATAAATAAATTTAATTATTAAATGTCTAAAAATTATAAATAAATTTCCATTATGTAGGAAATCATTTTAGATTTATAATTAATATTTATAGTCAAAAATATAACATATATAACCTAATGTAAAAAAAATTCTAAAGGATATATGCTTTTGTCATTTTTGTATTTACCTTAACTTAATTAATATAAAGTGTCCTTATCACCTACAAGGGGCTCTATGGGGTCCAAAAATTGACCCAAACATTCCCATGGTTGGAAATGTATCAACAAATAAAGTTATGACCAGTTTTAGGGTAATTTATTATTATTATAATATTATTTTGTTTACCCTTATTTACCGGATTTACCCTTTAACAACGGTAAATAAAATATTTACCGAAGTAATTATTCAAAATTTCTAAAAATAAAGGTTAACTATTTACACAATTTGGATATCCTGATTCAAAATATGGAATCCATTTTTCTAAATACAAAACACAGAAGTGGCAGAAAATAATTTAAAATTAATTCACGCTGTCAAAACAGAAAGCGTGTTTTTAAGAAATAATAACAACCAAAAGATTGACACTTGTTTATGTCTGGTTTAATTGTGAAATCACATCCAATGACCAAAATTGTATTAAATGGTAAAAATATATTACAAATATACTTTAAACCCACTCAAATTCATTATTTATCACTGTTTATTATTTTGATTAGAAAAGTTGTTTTTAATTAAAGTTTAGTAATTTTCACTATTCATCAAAATATAAAAGTTATCTGAAAAGTACCAAAATTTCAACTTAGGATAATTTTGATATTCAAAATCACAATATGAAGTCTATTTTAAGAGATAAAATTTATAAAATTTCAAAAAGTGTGTATTACTATACATAACGGCTACTTTGATTGGTCGCGGTGTGTTAGAATCTCGAAGTTGCGTACAACACACGCTACGCTGTCAAAACAGAAAGCGTGTTTTTAAGAAATAATAACAACCAAAAGATTGACACTTGTTTATGTCTGGTTTAATTGTGAAATCACATCCAATGACCAAAATTGTATTAAATGGTAAAAATATATTATAAATATACTTTAAACCCACTCAAATTCATTATTTATCACTGTTTATTATTTTGATTAGAAAAGTTGTCTTTAATTAAAATTTACTAATTTTCACTATTCATCAAAATATAAAAGTTATCTGAAAAGTACCAAAATTTCAACTTAGGATAATTTTGATATTCAAAATCCCAATATGAAGTCTATTTTAAGAGATAAAATATATAAAATTTCAAAAAGTGTGTATTACTATTCATAACGGCTACTTTGATTGGTCGCGGTGTGTTAGAATCTCGAAGTTGTGTACAACACACGCTATTGTATTATTCAAAGAGAAGCGTACCGTGGAAACTTTGGATGTTACATTCTCCCCTCCTTCAATATATTGCGTCCTTGAAATTTATGCGCGGTATTGGAAACTTGGGGTTGACATTTCAAAATATCTTAGTTGAAATCCCACATCGAAAAATGGATTAATGAAGCCTCTATTTAAAATAAAGAGTGGTAAGTTTGAAGGTTACCAAAAATAACACATAATACTGTTCCATGTAAGAAAACATGGATATGGAAGAAAAATATAACCATCAATATCTAATGGAGAGTGGTAGAGAACATGACTATGAAAAATCTAACAATCACAAAGCCATAAATTTGTGATGATATAAGGTACCATCTAGGACAATGTTTTTGTTATAAGTTCCTTTTCTTAATGTTGAAGAATTTATTTATGAGATTGGATAAGATCATAAAAATTATACTTACTTTATAATTAGAGTTTTATCCATTAATAAATTTATACCACAAACTCATCTTTCACTCCAAAACAAAATACCACTCAAAAATACTCTACTTATCCTAATCGTATAGCATTCCAAATATAAACATATACCATTTAAATGATGAAAACTATTTCGTATCAACCAGGGACTTCCTGTAGCCTAGTGGAAGGTAATAAAGGCCTGTCGTACTATGATTGTGGGGTCAATTCTTACAGCTTTGTCCGACGCGACGGGTTATCGCCCGACCCGCAGGTTGTCCTTTTCCAAGACTATAGTATTATAATATTCCAAAAATAATATTAATAAATTTTTTAACCTTAAAAAATATCATCCAATTTTCATCTTAATTCATTGAAAACATTATAGTTATCCAAAATACCTTTTTCGAGACTCTCTGTAAAAGGTATCTAAATTCCAAAATCAATTGTAACAAAAAATGCCCCAAACAAAGTAAAGTTTATCTTATTGTCACATATTGAAAATTTTATTACCTTAGTCATATTAAAACCTTAATGAAAACAACAAGTACTGCAGTACAATCCTTATATATATCACATTATTCTTATAACCAGAATATAGTTCTTGAGTCCAAAAACACAAATACAATAATTATTCAACTTCAAATGTAGTAACATCATAAGTTTGGCCATGCTCCCTTCGCCTTTTCTGAGGTAAGTTTCCTTGGCGCTTAGGATATTCATTTGCATAATGCCTCATTTCTCTACAATTATAGCATTCAACGTTGATAGTAAATTTCTTTCCCTTGCAATCATGAGCTTGGTGGCCTTTTCAACCACACTTATAACAGACTCTCATTCCTTTTCAGCAAGCACCAGGGTGTTTCTTCCCACAATTATCACATAAAAGAAAATCCATCTTTCTCTTTTTCCCATTACCTATCTCTTACTCCACCGTTCTATTCTTCTGTTGCTTTACTTTATTGTCATAAGATTTAGAGAATTCTTTTTTTGTCTTGATAGCACATGAGACAATATCTTCATATGATGAGAAGGATTGAGATACTAAAGCTCGACGGAGAAATGGTTTTAAACCATCAAAGAAATGATCAATATTACTTCTTGGGTTACATATATAATCTGCAGCATGCCTTGATAACCTTGTAAAAATAGCCTCATACTTTGCAACATTATCATCCTCCTTTTTCCTTAGACTAAGAATTTGTCTTTCCATATCCACTCGATGGTCATGAGTAAAGTATTTTTCTAAGAAAATTTATTTAAACTCCCTAAATTCCATAATTGATACTTCTTTATCCTCCTTTGTGTTTTGAATCAATGACCAGCATTGATCAGCATCTCATGTGAGGCCATAAACTATCATGACAACTATTCCCCTTTCACTACTCCCCAAATCCTGAAATATTTTCTCTAGGGAACTTATCCATTACTCATCTACCAATTAATTTGTATTACCAATGAATGTTTGTGTTTTTTTCTCATGAATTGATCTAACATTGATACTCCGTGTTGTGGATCAGTGTACTCCATACGGGTAACGTTATTATTCATAACCTGAGTGAGTTGTTCCAGTATGGTGATAAGTTGATTAGCACCAGTTTTGTCACCATCTCCACTATAATTTTCTTGAGTAGGAGGTAAATCCCTACATGGAGTACGTGCATTGATACGATTTACATTCCTTCCACTAGGTTCCATTTCTAAACAATGGCATAAACTAGATTAGTTTATGAATCGAAGTACATAATTCCAAACTTGAAAAATACCTGATGTAAATTGAACAGTTTATAGATATAAACCATAATCATAAAAATGTTTTCTTTGAGTAAGTATATACTCATAATCACTTCATAATGTTTCGTAAAGAAAATGAGAATTATCCAAAGCATATCCCCTGGGGGTGTCGTAACCAAGAGTACAGCAAGGGCTGTTGTCATGCACCAGTTCCCGTTCGAGTCTAACTCAAAGCAGTGTTTTCAGGTTTTACCCCTAGGTACATCTGTGCCAGAGCCGCCTCTACATGATCATATCCAGACAGGGATGTATTGCTCGGAAAACTCCCAAAATTTCTACAACACCAAAATTCTAGGAAGTTCTTCTATACAAATCCTCAAAGTTTATCTTAGGGATATGTCCTCTAATCAGAGTTTATCTAAATCTAGCTTCCAAGGTTTGTACTAAACATCCTGTGATACCAACTATAACGCCCCAACCCCAGTTACCCAGAGTCGGTGCATTATTACATAACATTGGAATGATCACAAAAGATCAAGTCCCGAAGGACTGATTAGTTTAGTAGCCATGGAATCACTAGATACATTCATCAGTCTTACATTATATCATAAAATGAAAACTCCAACAACATAGTCTCCATAGTCCACACTCATATCCCCTCATACTATCCCTGTAAGTCATTCAATAATTACTTCTTCACATCCTAGGAAAAATAAAACATAGAAAGGGGTGAGCTTAAATTCCTAGTAAGGATAACCATATAGTGAAAACTTTCATTAATAAGCAAAAACATTTAAGTAAATTTATAACTAAAACAAAATCCTTTTAAACATGAACTTTAGGATTATATGGAAGAAATAAAATTAAATAATTCCATTTAATTATTCACATGGATATTCTATTAATAGAATAATCACATGCAATATCAATAACCACTTTTATACTGATGGAATGCATAATGTCAGACTATCATAAACACGTAGCCAAGTCCTCGTGCCAAGACTACAAATAAGATTTTGTCAAGGCCTCATTCCAAGACACTATTTTGTCTCATGAGACCTACAGATGCATCGAGGAGCTATAGCGGGATCCACCCCTCACTTATTAAGTCCAATGCATTCCTCATATGAATAGGTTTAAACATAACATTAACATTCCTATTAAAACTAGCATACGAAATGTCAATACTTTCTCCATAAACCATGAGTGGTATAAAAATAACACATCCACAGTCAAACATATCACAAAACCTTCAATATAATATGGATGTATTGTATCATAATAAATCAATCTCAAATAATCTTAAAATACATCAAAGGATGGTGACATAGATGAAATCAAAACTATTTGAGAGAAATATCTCTTTTTTTAAATCATTTAAAAGTCACTTGATTATAAAACATTTACTTTGGAAATATAATTTTTAGATTTTAAGGGAAGCTTCGATGATTTTATAACGGCGTAAAATTGCCACACCCGTCTTATAAGTTAAAAAAATACATCCTTACCTTAATTCTGTCGGAAAGGTTAAAAATGACCCTATTTTGAAAATGATGGAAAGATTCCTTCATAAACGTCTTATAAAAAGTCCAACAAGGGTATAAATTTCTTTAAACCATATTCAATAAAATATTAAAAATGTTTTAGAATACATTTTTAAGAAACATTGGTGTCAATGATAAATAATTCCCCATAGATAATTACGTATAAATAACCTCGAATAATAAAGAGATTGTGAAATAAACTCTTTCCTTGTACTTTTCCTTGGTTGAGGGTAGGTTAACCTCCTAAATAATAGTTAAATAATTGTTATTAAATTATACAAGAATAATTTATATAAAAATGATATCATATATGATCTTTTAATATTGTTTTGTTAATAATATTTTAGTATTATCATCATTTTGGGTGTCAACTGATTCATTTACCTTTATATGATTTGTTACGTTAGCCATGTTTGTTATGGATAGGTTGTATCTTATTCATATCCAGAATGATATCAAGTCCATAAACATTACTTCTAATCATCAAATTAGAATTATTATTGAATGGATATGATGAGGAAATGAATCTTATCGTGTTTGTAGAGACGGTAATTCGTACGTACGCACGAACACTACTTCCATTTCATTTTTCATTTTAAAAAAAATCAAAAAAAATGATACATAGCTATATTATTATTCCAGAATAATATAATATCTTTTATATGTTATTTATGTTCATTAATACCATCCTTTATATGTTCCATGTATGGTATGAACGATTCATATCACTTTGAGGGGGCGGTAGTCCGTACTTCCTCAAATGAAATTATCATTTATATATACAACATGAAATGAATAATGGTATACTCTAAAATGGAATTAAAAAAGCTCATATATAAAATAAATATCATTAATATCATATTTAATTATAGTTCCATCATAATGTCCACCATGAGAGGTGGTAGGAGATAATTGAACAATCATCGTTTCATGAGGCATTTGGTTTCCATCCCCAGAAACCTTATGTTCTTCACCCATTAGATGGAGGTGTGTGTAAGTGTAGTTCTAATACTTCTCATAAAAATATCCTAGAATATTTTTTATACTGTTATTGTTACAAAAGAAAATAATAATAAGAGTTTATGGGTTGCAGAAGTAAAATAAAAGAAAAGAAGCTAAGAGAAATCGTTACCTTTATTTTGGATAACTCCCATTGGTTTGAACCAAAAAAGACACTTTAAGTGCCTTCTGCAAAAGGTAAGACTTCTATAAGTAGGAGAGGGATGTAGGGAGATTAATTGTTTAGATGTTGGATGATCCAAAAGGCTTGAGAGGTGTGAGTAATTTTTTATAAGTGGTGTTCTTTTATAAGAGTGAGGATGGGTTCTTTAAAAAAACTAAAAATATTAGTTTATAATAAATTCATATTCGGTTAATAAAGGCTCAAAGTGGTTTATTAAATGTATAAGATGGGGATCGGTCAAAATACTTTCAACCAATAAATTTTAGACAGGTTTGGGTCACTATATTAACCTTATCTTTTAGTTTTAACTCTTAGAAAATTAGTTTGACATTTACCATGTCACTTTGTATTTTTATATTATATAGTTAATAAACTTACTATATATATCCGAGAGACCCCCAAGTGGTCCATTAATGAATCACCTATCATGATATAAGTCCTCTAGCAGAACCGTAGATTTTTAGGAATAGAATATCAATTAATAATATAATATTTTTTTAAAAAATTCATTTATGTCAATTTTGACACTATTCAATAATCGATTTTTGTTAAAGTCTTAACAACTTTATTAATTCGAATAAAATTTATTTAAGAAATAATAACATGAAATATTAACCAATAAAATTTTTGGATGGCATCAAAACTTTCATATTATATTTATTTTAACATTTATAATACCAATTATTTGATTTTTTCATTAATATGGAAAATATTGCATCATTATTGTGTCATAAATAAATTTAATTATTAAATGTATAAAAATTAGAAATAAAATACCATTATGTAGTAAATAGTTTTAGATTTATAATTAATATTTATAGTAGAAAATATAATATATATAACCTAATGTAAAAAAAATTCTAAAGGATATATGCTTTTGTCATTTTTGTATTTACCTTAACTTAATTAATATAAAGTGTCCTTATCACCTACAAGTGGCTCCATGGGGTCCAAAAATCGACCCAAAGATGCCCATGGTCAGAAATGTATCAACCAATAATGATAGGACACGTTTTAGGTTAATTTATTATTATTATAATATTATTTGTTTACCCTTATTTACCGGATTTATTCTTTAACCATGGTAAATAAAATATTTTCCGAAGTAATTATTCAAAATGTCTAAAAATAAAAGTTACCTATTTAATCAATTTGGAAATCCTGATTCCAAATATGGAATCCATTTTTCTAAATTCAAAACACAGAATTAGCAGAAATGTATTTAAAATTAATTTCCGTTGTCAAAACAAAAAGTGTGTTTTTAAGAAATAATAACTATCAAAAGATTGGCACTTGTTTATGTCCGGTTTAATAGTGAAATAACATCCAATGACCAAAATTGAATTAAATGGTAAAAATATATTATAAATATACTTTAAAACCACTCAAATTCATTATTTATTACTATTAATGAATTTTATTAAAAAAAGTTGTTTTTAATTAAAATTTAGTAATTTTCACTATTCATCAAATTATAAAAGGTATCTGAAAAGTACCAAAATTTCACCTTAGGATAATTTTGATATTACGAATCCAAAAATGAAGTCCATTTTGAGAGATAAAATTTATAAAATTTCAAAAAGAGATTATTACTATTCATAACGGCTACTTTGATTGGTCACGGTGTGTTAGAATCTCAAAGTTGCGTACAACACACGCTATTGTATTATTCGAAGAGAAGCATACCGTGGAAGATTGGGATGTTACATTTTCCCTGATATTTTAGAAAAATTGTTGTAATCTAGGTTTACACTACTCCTAAGCCATGATTCTTGATTCTATATTAACTATCTTAGATATCCCATTCTACATTATGACATGATTATCTGCATCTAGGGATATACAAGTTCCTCTAAAATGATAATAGTTCATATAAGCTAGATTGGGAGTCATCCAATCCAAACATAGTATGATATCTAAACATGTTATCTCATGTCTTAAATGGATTCGAAGGAAATGATAACCACCAATCTCAAGGGGGTACTCCCTTCATTGGCCAATTTTTTAGCATACTTCCAGTGGTCTAATAAGTGTCATCGCTCTATAGAAATATTGAATTTCAAGATCAAAAATCACCATTATATAAACATATATAAAAGAACATGACATGCTTGTGTAAAACAACGAAGATTTTAAGTTAGATGTTTTTATAATAACACCTTTAACTGTAGAAGGCCCGACACTCTTCTTCATTTTTATAGGTTGTATTGTATGTAGCTGTCTAGATCCATGACCTTCATCTATAGTGTGAATACTTTAGAAAGGCCCATTCTAGTGGTTCTGGATCTCATAAAGTTAAATCTCCCGGCAATGTTCACCTCCTTAACCTTAATGACTAGTAGTACTCCATCTCCCAACCTAATGTGGATTTGTTGATCATATACCAGATTGGGAAGTTGTAATAAAATCCATCTCAATTGGTACTGGAGGAAAATTTCAGATAAAATATTGAATATGAACCATTTTTTCAAATTCTTAGCACTAAATTTGGTCCTTGGTATACTAGGTAATGTTTTGACCCTCCCTACCACATTTGTTACATGCCATATAATTTTTATTTTATGTAATCTGTCTTTCACCACCCATACTATTAAAATTAAGGTGATTATTCTTACTATTATATGAACAATATTACCACTCTAGGAATTGAACTACCCTAACCCAAACCTTCTTATTCCATCGTATTTCACGCTTTGATGAGGGAATGGTTCACTATCTCATAAATAGTATTTAACGAGATAATTTTTACTTGATATGTGATGATGTATATAATCATATCCTCACTTCATCCCTCTATCTATATTTCATCACTAGTAAGAGTCATGGTAAAGCACTTGATCTCAGTAAAGAGATAAGAATTGTCTTTAAAGGATATGTTACCCTAGTTTATTTTTAGAAACCACCTTACTCACTTCTCACACATCATCTATTAAAATAAAAAATCTAAAAAAATTTCCTCCATTCCCTCTATTTTATGTTCTAATGATTATCTTACAAGGTAATAACATCCCACCAATGCTTTGAAAATTCATCTAACATATAAAAAATGTACTTGACCTTCCACTTTGGAGGAATCTCCAGATGAAAAAAAATAGTCAACATGGTCTCCAACCTTGACTCAACATCCTGGGGTCCTCCATACCATATAAAAGTGGGTGGATGATACTATGGATACTTTCATGTGTGTTCTCTACCATAATAGAGTAAGGTCATTGTGCTCGCTGAATTTTTTTTATGATCTACAATAATCCCTCTTAAAATTGGGATTTAATTCCCATTTCCAGTATAATAAGAGGATTCATGGGTGTAAATACTAGTGGGATATGTCACACCACTTTAAGAGAATGGTCACCAGCACCTTCTTGGTATTGAAATATGTTCCATCATGGAGGCATATATCTACATTTCACAATGCACGTCTCATACAAATTTCAAACAAATATTATATTTTGATAGAAAATTAGGATAGGAATAATCCTTCAAATAATAAGTTCAAATAACCAAATAACTTCTCATAAGTCTAGGTATAGGTAAATGGTCCAGACATTATTGTAGAAGTTTGGGAATATTGAGTGTCAATTTTTATGTATTTTAGAAAACATCCATTATATTTAAATTGGAATATCTATTTAATGAAAACCATTTTGTTTAAATTTTCAAAATTAATAATGTTCTCATTCATATTTTATATATATGCATCACAAAATTTTTCATATCAGTTAACATTACCAAGTTGTAAAGTCATACACTTCATAAGATTCAATTGGAACTTCATGTAACTCTAACAGACATTTACATTCAATCTCAAAATGTTACCAGTGAATATAAGATGGTTCGACTATATGGATTACAATTCCTAAATTAAAAATGGGAACACACTCTTTAAATTTCAATTTTCATCTATGTAATTGAAACCACTAAAATTTTATCCCATATAACCAATAGTAAATGGCTCAATCATTTTTAATTATTTGAAAATTAAGGTGCAACCATCAAGAAAGTCTAGAAAACAATGTCTAGGTTAATACCAAAATTTTAACTAAACCTAATCACATTATCTTTGTAATAAATTTTAGAAAATTAAAAAATATATATCAGTGAAAAAATAATATATAATAGGCAATGATTGTAAGAATCTAATCATGGAATGGAATACAAATTAAAGAAAAATAATTAGTTGGCTCAAATTATTCAAGAGTAATACCCCCATAATACATAGGACAATTAGTAAAAGAGAATATATAAGAATAATAAAAATTCCATGAATTATATGAGTTACCCAATGGTGAGATAAGTACAACAATAATATATAAATTTGAGAACAACATATCCCATCCTTGGAAATTATTTCTCCATTTATGATTTAGCTACTCCCAATAACAAATTCATTACAAAATTATAACACATCGTATTCTACTTCCTAAAAATCCCAAATAGTAATATAAAAGAAAAATAGTTATTTGATACAAATTTGTAATATCTTAGACCTAGTCCACTATTTAGTTAATAGACTCATTCGGTCACTAAACCTCAAGTATACCTCCCTATATTCCAATAGTTTCCGACTAGAAGTGAGATTCTATGATGATACAATGGGGAGACTATACAATCACTATTATATTGGTTTATAGTTGTAAAAATGGTATAATCAGGGGAAGAATAATAATAATATAACAGGTAAATGTTAGTGAAACATCTATGCAATAATTACTGACATAAGTAATAACCAATATGAGATAAAAAATAATATAATGGTTGTTTTTAAAATTGGGATTAAGGAAATTAGGGTAGTGTACATATATAACATGATATAAAAAAAGAACCAAATAAAAAAACTATCTACAAAATATTTAGGGGAACTAGATCATTATATTGCTCTAGTATACCATCCATGTACAAAAAATCAGACATCTATATCTCAATGCTTCCCTTTATCCCTACTGGAATCCATGAAGTCTATTCGTGTACCAAATAGTGGCCTAAAGAGGGTGTGAGATTAATTAAATAGGACACCACCAATGATATATACCACTATCTAGTCCATAAATACACAATATGTAGTGTCCTGATAATAATCTGTATAAATTAGTAATTAAATAATCACCTTGGATCGAGTTCCTCAAGGGAGGCTTGTCTGAAACTACCTCCTTCAGTGTATGCTGGAATCTCTCTAAGAATTTCATTAATTTATTAATTTTTCTTCTCTACATATAATTGTGATCAATTCTTATATCCAAGGCATACCTAGATACAAATATTCATTAAATGGATCCACAAACCCAATAGTATGTATGACCTAGTAGTGAGAATGAATCAATACAATCACATAACCAAACCTAGATAAAATACATGTTTTCCATTGACTTGTCATAGGAATCATATTAATTGGTTGGAAAACTTGGAATATCCTAAGAAAAACATAGGTAATCACGTCATATCTTAATGTGAACTATAAACATAATCCTTTATGAATTTTTTCAAGGAGTTTAGTAATGAAACAAAAGTGTCTCCTATGGCATGATATAAAGAATTTCCCATTGTTCTATCCAAGTAATTCCATAAAGGAATATAAATATCACCCTTAGTATAAGTAATCTCGTTTTTAGGTTAACCCCACCCATGTAATTCCTTATAGGATCCATGTATCACTCCTCACAAATAATTATTTAATTCACAAATCATTAAATTAAAAATTTCAATAATCCCATCCAAGGTGATTTAAAATGTAACCCATGTTTCTCCCATGGAATTTTATATTTCAATTTATAACTCATTTAATTCAAGTGATAATTTCCTTTATAAAGGACCACTCAATATAATATAATAGGAAAATTTAGGTAAGGTGATTAAGTCTCACCACCATTCAAACTTCATTGAAAATACCATATCCATTTTAATTATAAATTAACCCAAACCTAATTAAATGGTGGCTTTCCATAAAGAACCCATGCAGTAACATGGTGAATCAAATGAACACACCCATAGGGGTGGTTTTATAGAGGTTAGAAACTATTATGGGAGTAAATTAAATAAAATTAAATTTAATTTATTAATATTTCATTTATGTTTCATTACATGAATGGTCTAGAACATGGGACAATGACTCATCACATATACAACAATAATTTTAGGGAAAGAATCTGGATCACATACCCTATGGTGGTAGAAGATTCCTCATCCAATATCAAACTCTAACTATGGCTAGAATGGTAAAAATTGAAGGAAAGTAAAATACCATAAAAATAAAGAATATTAGCTCACACATAAATAGTGATAGAGATAGTGAGGTAAACTAAGAAAGGAAGGAAGATGACTAAGGAACTTACTTATGGTGATCCAACATGAAAGGAGGAACTTGAATCAATGTCTGATGGAGTTAGGATGATCAAATCCTATCATGGATGAGGCAATGAGATCTCAATAGAGGAGGACTGGTGTTCAAATAATATAGTCTTAATGGGTAGAAAGATTATTTAATTAAAAGAGGTAAAGAATCATTATTTACCGTATTTTCAAAGGTCACCTATTTTGGATACACAGTTAGAAAAACCATTTACCCTCTTTAAGATATAATTTTCCATGTTTTCACCCCCTCATATAGGCTAGGTGCATAGTTTGAAAAAACATTCTCAGAATGTGTAGGACCTCTATAATTTTTTTCATCGCCCTCCCATGTCTAACTATATCCTATGAATGGTTGTAAAAATAGTGTGTCACCCTTATAGTTATGCACAGTTTTTTCTCCATGATTAGTACTGAACATGATCTAAATGTGGTCCTAACATGTTTTCTCCAAAAAAAATTCTTCTTTCTTGAACAGGCCCTAGATTCTCCCAAACCCTAGATTAAGACCATAGGCACTTATATTTTATGAATTTAAATAGATTTATTTTAAAATAATATATTTATACCTCATATAAATGCTGGGTAGTTTATTTTTTAAGGGTTTAAGAAAACCATTTTTACATAGGTTATTTATAAGATGATGGAAATGTGATTTCATTATGGAAATCATATATATATGTATGATTGTATCTAGGACCTATATCTCAAATTAATTAAATAGGAAAAGGATTATATATTGTAAGATGGTAATGTCATGTGGACTGGTTAGTTAGTAGCTTGGTTCACAAAGGCTGAGTGTGATGGTGTTGATCTTTACACAGAAACATACTTGTGAATAGGTTAGATAGTTGCTGGGTTCAAAAAGGTTCGTTTTGAATGAGTTAAAATCAAATAAAAATTTTACATATGAATAGGTTAGTGAGTTTCTTATTTCAAAAATGGTGAGTGTGATAGGGTTTAGATAAATTCACACTTTTACATGTGAATAGGTACCATGAATCAAGGTTCACAAAGGTTGGGTGTGGTCAAATTTATCTATACTCACAATTTTACATGAGAATAGGTCAACGAGTAGATATTTTAAAAACATATGATTTTGATTGTGTTTACCTATACTCAAAATTTTATGTGGGAATTTGTCAATGAGTAGATACTTTAACAAAGGGTGGGTGTGATCGTGTTTTTCTCTACTATCAGTTTTACATGTGAATATAATTGTAGTTTTCCATGTTCACAAAGATAGTAATTCATATGATCATGATTGTACCAAATTCTTATGTTGTTTATCAAATTATGCTAAATTTTCAAGATGAATTAAATTTTCATGAAATTAAATTTTTTAGTTACTATATCATATATTTTAAGTAATATGTTTTTTTATATCAAGCTCACATTTTTAGAGTTATTGATATTTATTTGGAGTCAATTCATAACTTTTACACATCAAAATGATATAGGTATATTCTTATATTTCTTTATCTTGTTTTATGATTATAATTTATTGTTTTATTATATCTTTGTGAGATATTTATATCATTCTAAGGTTTATATTTATGTTTACAATCAGAAACATTATGATATATTATTCCATTACTGATCATATGAGCTCACCACTTTCTTATGTTTCCATTACATATATTATGAAAATGATTATATCATGTCAGATATGTGTAAAATGTTCTAGAGGAGAATTATTATAGATAAAGGTTTTCAAGTTCTGTAACGTTGTATGTTTATGTAACTAATTTATAAGCCAATAATAATTTTTTTTCTTTGGGTAGTGAGACTATTTTTGGAAGGTAATGAATAAATCATGGAATCAATGTATTATTTTTGTATAGTTCACTTTGGTCACTTCATCACCAATGTACCTTTTTAGGCTTGAGCTGACATCTCATGTACCACAACAATTTTTTATTTGGATAACCATCTATGTTCCACTTTATATCTCATGATACACTTTGAATTGTTTGTCTATAATGGACCAACTAGAGACATAATGATTAATCACATATATGTGTTCCATGAGAACATGAAAAAAAACATAATGTCATCATATTTTAATTAACATGGTAAGACCAACATGTTTCTTAACAAAATCCATATAAAATTACCATAAATCATCTAAAGAAAGAATTTTTATGGTTTCATTATATAATATCCTCAGTAGAGAAAATTAGTAAATGAATTATTTTTATAAATATGAAAAACACCATTTATAAGAGCATTATAAATTTTCATTTAAGAATAATAATAAATATCCAATGCCTCTGAAAACATATATATATAAATAATATAATTTCTAAAATAGTTGGAATATATATTAAATTTAAAATAAATGAAATAATTTATATTGTGATCCACATATAAAATTGATAGTGATGATGAAAAAATATATTAATACAGATAATGTATTGAAAATAGTTTTTTCACACATTTGTATTAAAATAAAAGTGGTTAGAAAGAATCTTATACAGAAACATTAAAATAATTTATTTGAACTTTTTAAATTTGAATAATTTTATGTATAATGTGATATTAAAGAAACATTTATGTGTATATAAGGATGTTTATAATTCAAAAAAAAATATTAACTTAGAGGAGAAATTTTTTTCAACTAATAAGAATATAGTAGTTTGGCATGACTTACACGAAACATTTCAGTTGAATTGTGAACCAAAGATAGATTAAATGGTAATAAGTCATGTAAAAAAACTAAAATTTCAAGATGATATGAAAATATAGGGGTTTTTAGAGTTTAATAATAACAATTTTTCTCAAATTGGATATTAGACGTATACAATATAGATTTGAAAATAAGACTGGTAAAGTAACAAATATGGATTTCAAAACCTTTAAATCAAAAACACTAATGGAAGGAACATCCTATGGATTAGAAAATACATAGAATTTATTATCATGTTTTATATAAATACATTCATTGGTAGTATATAAACGACACAAAAGAAATCAAATAAAAAATATGAAGCATATTTCAATAGATGGAAATTTTGATGAAAAACCATTACCTTTACTTCATACTTCCAATAATGTGCTTTAGTATCCTATATAATAATTATAAAAATATTAATCATATATTTTCTAACCTTATCCTCATATATTATCTTTTTTCTCCCTAATTATAATCCTTCATTACAGATATATTAGTTACTTATTTTTTATTTTCATTATCGGATGTTGGTTATTTTTCCTATTTTGTATAAGTCTTATAATTAAGATGCCAATACCCATTATTTGATGAAAATTTCATCTTTCCATGATTATACATTGTAAGTTAGTAGAATTTTAACAATAATTTAGGAGGTTACTTGTTTAATACATTGGTTTTTCTTGTAAGGTTCCCTATATTAATGTTAATAATGTGCTTGTTGGGGTAATTTTAATAAAAAAAAGATAGTACATTTTAACTAATTAAATATTTATGTTTCTATTCCATAACAAAGATAAATATATTTCATTATTAATATCATATATTTATATAACTATCCTCTTGATACTCATTTATTTTATATATAGTGTAGTAAGTATATCATCATTTAAGAAGGTTGTTGAAATGACTCAAACAAGAACATATTGTACTAATGAATGAGTAAAAGTATAAAGTTATATAATTGTAATATTTTTTTTCTAAAAAGAAAATAATTTAATATTACATAATTATAATGTATAATTGTATTTATCAATTTTAGAGATGAAAAATTAAATAAAAATTAAATATGAATAATGTGTCCCCTAATTTCACGAAATATATCATTCTCATGACGACTTCCCATAGAATGGAGAGATTGGGACTCTCTCATGTGATAATGGGATTAGAAAAGTGGGAGAGGACTCTAGTTGTGGTTAAAGGATCCATGAATAAAGAGGTATTTGAAATATTATTTTTGTTTTTTGCGAGTAGTGTATAACTCTATTTGTAGCTGAATATGAGGGACATTACAGTGAAAATTTAATTTAGGTGCATTATAAAGATGATGCCACAAGGGATTTTGGTATATTAGGTGAGGAAAGGTTCAAGATGAATTTATTTATAAATCCCACACAAATGAAAATTAATATATAATTACTCATAATCATATTAATTGGGAAAAGTTTGGGTCTTGATAATTTATATATGTTGAACCCTTTTGACTATGTTTTATTTTTTACAATTGTAATTATTTTTTGCCAAAATTATAAGATGAGCCCTCTTATCCAATTTTGACATGATCATTGTAAATATGTAATAAAATTATTCTAATTTTATTTCCATTAATAAAAATTTAATTTTTATATGAAAATATGAATTACATTGAAAAAATTATCCTTATGGAAAATTGACTATTTAAAAATCTTTTGTTCCTAATCTATCAATTATTAATTTAGTGAGTGTTAATAAATTTATTTATACATTAAAATAGTAAATTAAATTATTCAATTAAGTAATATAATTTTAATTATTAATATGAAAATATACATCACTTTAAAAATTGATTTTAAAAAATATCTTTTTTTAATTGTTTTTATTATATTTTGTTAAAATAAATTATTTATCTTCAAAAAATATAAATTTAATGAATAATTTATATTAAAAATTTTCTTTTAATGTTATAATCATGTCATAAAATTCTTAATATAACAAAAATAAGAATTTGCAACATATAAAAAATATTATTTTATAATAACATATTTTTATTTAATATTTCCCTTAATTTCATGCCAAAATTATTTATTATTTATGAACTATGCTATTTTTGTTTTTTCATAAAATATTACACCAATATAATATACATATTGGATTCATACATTCCCAATGATCATATTTCCAATAATCATATTTCTGCCAATCATATTTTCAATGACCATATATCCAACAACTCTATATATAACTATCAAATTTCATTATCATATATAGTTGTAAATATATTAATAGAATAATTTATTATATTAATTTACTTACCTCTAAATAGATATATAATATTTTTAATGTTTTCCTTTTCCCATACATTCAATATGAGTGATGATCTTCATGGAAATCAACAATGATAAAGATTTCATATTTATGCTGGATTTATTTTCTTGTGGATTTATTTTTTAAAAGATATTTCATATTTTATTATCATAATATATTATTCTTATCTTTTATTTTAATATTTTATATCAATAAAATGTGTCTTTTTTTTTATCCTTGATTCTTGTGATACATGTTATTCAACAATGTATTTAATTAAAGGAAAATTCATACTAAAATATCGAGGTTTTACATTCATCCCCATTTTATAAAATGCATCATTATAGTTTCAATTATCACTCTCTAATTAAAATATTTGAGGGTAAATATAATATATAAAATACTAAATATATAATTTATGATAATATATCAACTTCATTATCTTAGGTTTGGCATGAAAACTCATTATTTCCCTCATAGTCAGAATATATCTAATTTTGAGTTTCTTTACTATTAATTGAGAAAAATACCCACCATAATTGGGTATTAATACTCATATTATGGTGTAATATCCATGTGGAGTTCATATCCAATATTTTACTTCTAGATGACCATATTCTAGTATGGGATATCAAACGTGGCATCCCTCTCCCAGAAGTTAATATGGAATCTAGTTGAAGCGAGTCAATCCTTACCCAAAAAAACATAAACTATGACTAAAGGGTGGATAATAAGATTTGAAGGAGGTATACTCCTATAAAATTATATCATATATGAGTTATTTAATTTTGATATAATTGTTACACCGCATGAAGTTTTAATAAATAATTTGATATCGATTAACTTGTTATCATATTAACTTTAATAGTTATAAATGAGTGGATAGAATGAAAATGAAATATGCCATTTAAAATTCACAAGTTTATAAAGAGTGAAACATACACCATTTCATATTTTTGTTTTATTAAAAAAAAAATATTACATAATACATCCCTTAATCTCTTGGATTGGGAGGTTTCTAATGTATTTTTTAATCATTAACCCTTGTTTTGGTTCATTTGTTTTTATAATTTCCATACTCTTTATAATTGAATTATTGTAGTGTTTTTTTTTGTTATTTTGATCATAATTTTCAATATTCACATTCCTTTAAAATTGATGTCCTTGTTTAACTTCTCTCCCATACATGAAGTATTTACATTTTCCTTAGAGACTGCTCCCCTCATGATTATTCCCACATTTTTTACGTGTAGAGATTGAAATTTTCATTCATCCAAGTGAATTATAATTAAAATTAATATAACTATATATTTTATATTTATTATTATAAAATAAATTATTTAGACAATATTTTTTAGTTTTTATTTCCCCTATAATTACACATAAATAAATTTCTTCTTAATTTTTGAAGCCTCTTTTGTGAGTTCTTTTTGGAGACCTGGTTTTAAGACACTAATATAATAATATATTTTTCTCTTAGGGTCAATGATAAAACCTAAAGAATACCATTTAATAATTTTGAATTTTTATTCATAGGTTCCAATGAATTCATCCCCCTTTTTCATCAAATCAACAAAATCTAGATCTATTTTAGTACAAAGTGTATTAGAAAAATATTTAGGGAAAAATAACTACTTAAACACTCCCAATTTCATGGAGTTGATTTCTTCACATGGGAACTTATTCTTTGTCACTGTACAATATTGGTATAATAAATATTTCTATTAATATAAAGTGAAAATTAATTTTTATATATTTGAATAATGATGAACAACAAATATATTTTATATCATGGTAATAAATTACTCATAAATTAATAGATTATAAGATGAACTAAAGGTAGTAGGTCATTTATAAATTAATGTGTAAATTTCATTTTTACCACTCATTAGTTAAATTAATAGCTCACTGAGATTCATGTTATTTTTCATATCCTAAGATAATATTTATATAATGTTTTTCACTTAATATCCAATGCCATTTGGTTTCTTCTTTGGAAAACCACCGCTTTGTACCTCATAGTCCTTATTAACATGATTCCTCTTTGTTCCAACCATTTACATGAATAATGAAAATTTTAGTATTAGAATAATTAATTCAAGAATCACATAAAAAAGGAATATATTAACTTAGATTGAATAATCATAAATTACATACAAAACCTAACTTATTAATTTTTTATATTTCAATCTATTTTATCGATGGTTATTTTTTTATTAGTTTTGATAACCTAGTTATTTATATAATGTTAAAACATATTAAAATACTTTTTAGTGGTTAAAAATAGTATGTGAATCAACTAAGTCATATCTATCATGAGTGTTAATCCTAGTATAGTTATGTCGACATTTTGTACATCAAGTGATGATCTGGTTAATACCCTGCAAAAGTTTTTATTGATTATTACAACTAGGTGCATTTGTATTGTAGTCTAAAACCACATGTTTTTAATAAAAATATGGATTTAATTATTATATAATGACACAATTTATACTTTACAAGAATTTTATGATGTGTTCCAATATATAGATATATAAGTTGTGTTTCTATATAGGTTTCTGATTCCAAATCTCCAAAAATAACTAAATCCCATTGTGAAACCCATTGGGCTGACCTAAAGCTACACTACCAAGTAAACTTTACACATTTTTTTTGATACCATGTGAAATAAAATATTCATAATACATATATATTTTACACCATCTTCTTAATTTAAACATTATATCTATTAAATTCAAATAAAATTTCATAAACCAATGGCCTACTATGTTTAGAGATTTTGAACCAGATATTCTTATCTAAAAATAATCCTTCAAAATTTCTCATAAGATCTCCTAAAATTATATACTTATAAAGATTTTATACCCAGTAACAGATTTCATTTATTGGGGGAAGTAAATATAAGAAAATGGTGATCTTAAATGATCAGTAAGGGTAAAAATAAGAGATGAAAACTATAGATCATAAGTAACCATAAGTAAAACATGTCAGTATGAGAACATTGTATAGGTTTATGGACATAAAAAATATAATTGTATCCAATAATATATATATCATAGATCTTTTTTCATGGAAAAAAGTTTTCTACATATTAAAGGAGTCGTAGGAATCAAAACAGGAGTTAATAATTATGATCCTTGAGAATATATCATCAAAATATTCCATGAAATATAAAAAATAGGATGTGTCATGGTTAACATCAAACAAATTAATCACATTATAGACGTGGATAACCACATTACCAGTATATTTTATGCTTGGTCTAACTATTATAAAAAAATTAGGATTGGTAAAATGATCCATGTACCTCATTTGGATTATTCTAAATTCCCATGTACATTTTTAGTCTTGGGATAATCAAGAATATACCATTGTGGGAAACATATAACCACCCATATACCACATCCTTCTAGGATCGGGATCAAAACTTGTGTACTGATTCTAATCCCATGAGATCTAGTAAATTTGATGGAATTAATGGACCAGCCCATAAGATAATGATAAAAGTATAAGAACCAAATTTTTGACTCATGTATAGATCCTATAAATTTTGGTCTATTTATATTTTATTTACATAAATTGGATCCCTGATGTTTTTATGAAGGTTTTAAGGTTTTTGTGGCTCATTCGTATCCCGAAACACAAATTTTTGGGAAAATGGTCCTGGTGAAGGGTTAGCATAAACTGCATGGGGAGGAAGCATGGTTTGTCTAAACTATGTGGATAGTATGTATATTTATGAAGATTCATATTGTGTATTTGGATCATGGTTTCTCAAACCATGTGTCCTAACCATGAAATTTCCCCCTTTTCTCTATGCACCCATGAATTGGTGGTGCATGGTTGGGAAAATCGTGCTGTTAAAGCATTCACAGGCTAATTTTTGAATGATTTTACAATTTTTCCCTTAATAATATAATTAACTCAACCCTTATTCCCTATTCTGAATTCATGTAGATATAACCTCTATTTATATCATTTTGAATATCCTTGAAGCCCTAATCTATGGAGAGAGATCTTATTTGTCTTTTAATTGTAAGTACTCGAGTCTTCTTAAGTCATTCTTTATTTCTCTTTATATTGACCTAGTTATTGAGGTGTGAGTCCTTGCACTTATTTTTTGATCTAATTATGTCCAAGAGAATTTATATCAATATAATAGAGGAGTATATTCATAAGATTATGAGGTGGGTGGTCTATATTCCATCCCTCAAGTTCATTGATTTTGGTTTGACGTGTGGGCCTGTCAATTTCATCAAGTGCCATTTATTAAAATTATAATCCATGATTATATTCCTTATAACTATATGGTTATTCTATTTCCATAAATTTTATTATTATTTTGGTGGTTATATTAATAACACAAAACACCACATGTTGCGTTATATTCCATAATTGGGGTTTTCATGTTTTGACAATTTTGAGCCATTGTTCGGGCATGTTCAATATTTACCACAACAAATTAAATCCTCCTGACATTATTTTCTTATTGAATCATAAAATTATGAATATATTGTACCTTTTAACATCCACTTAACCCACCTAAGGTAAGTTCCTAAATGTAATTACTTCATTCAAGTGATATTATGGAAATCATTCTTATGTATATGACTTGACCTTATTAAATGCATATGAATGTTTGGTTTCACATCTCTAGAACACCATTCCATGTTAATAGAAGGAAGCGGAGTGAACCTTATTAATTGAACATGACTTATGTTGTTTTAAATAAAAGTTTACATACTAATTGGCATTGTCAAACTAATGGAAGGAAAGGATTTAACTAAGTGAATTTGTTAATGGAATAGTTATCATATGAGCAAATTAATTATAGTGAATTAAATTTAAGGTGGATTTTTATGAACATCAACCTTCACATATTTATAGTTAGACTTTACTCATTTTATCTATTGGATTCTTGAGGTAATTTCTTGGGTACTCGAGGGCGTCACTCTAATTCAATGATTTTGGTGGCCTTAGGTGAGACATGCCTAGGAACCTGATCCTTTTCTACATTTGGATGCTTGATATAACGCCATAGGATCCCATTATTATTATTATAGGATACCTTGAATATACTCCATGTATCCAACATGACTTGAGGTTCCTTGGTTATATCCATTCCTCAAACACTACTTATCTCCCGTTTTACCTTGGATGTATTCCTTGGACTCTACTAGAAATATTATTATGGGAGTGCCTTGGGTAATGATCCTTGGATTACTCTATTACTCCCTTAGATAGACTCAGTTGCTACTGAGTTCAAGGAGGACTAGTTTTCCTTATTGATTACCTTATAACCACTTCATATTTATTTATCAATCATGGTTCCTTTGTTACACCTTAGAACCTTCACTATTTACATTATCACGAGGTGATATCAGTGCTGGCTATTCCTCATGTGACCAATTAATAAAAATAGGTAATCACTTAATTAATGAATAGGTTACATGTTCATATGAGGGTTGAATCAGGTAATTGGCATCTAGTTACATTATACACCTTTAATTTTTATATGCATTCTTATACTCTGTTACATTTCCATTACACGGGACGAATGTTATAGAAACCATTGGTGGGGGCTGACTGAGATTTATATCACACCCTCTTCTAGCTTAATTTAGTCTTGGGAAAGATTAAATGCATGCATGTCTTGATAAAGGTAATCATATTACTTCAAACACTTTAATTATTGTTGTGTTAGTATAGAGCTGGTAGTAGATAACTAAGCTAGAGATCAGGATACATGGGATAGTTTATGTATTTAATTGTACTAAAATGGGTTTTTCATGTATTCTTCCTACATTTTATCCATGTTTTCCATCTTTCTAGTGACATAAAATATAGCATCATCAGTTTCTATATGTTATTACAGTTATTTCAGTGTTTTTATCCTTGTCTCTTAATGTTGTTCCATATATTTATTTATACTTATTTTTCTACTTTCCTCTATTTATAATTATATATTGTACTGCACTCTAGTGATGAGGGTATAGTCTTCCAATGGTTATACCCTAGGCCCTCACTACTAGTCCGCAACCTTTAGCGATTGGGGAGATACACTTGAGGTCATATGGACAACCGGGCTCGGGGCACCTCTTAAGTGGCATCCAGGTCTAGACATCATAAAGTTGTTTCCGAGCTATTTCTTTCATGATTTACTATTTAGAGACAATATATTGGAGATTAGGAATGTACGTAACTTGGTCATAAGTTATGATTGTGTGTCTCAAACCCATGTTCAAGGTAAAATATTAGTGTCCTAATTTATGATTATTGTTATTATTTTTTCTATTACGGTTGATATACATTTACCATTGGGTGATGCATATACTATGTGGAGTTATTGATTATTATTATGATTGAGAAATTCATTTCATCCTTGGACTGATGATATGGGGAATTGAACATTACTACATGTATCATTATAGGCACCTAGAATTTTTGTGTCATGTATATTACCATGCCAAATAGGTGCATTTCACTAGTTGCATTACTTGATATGCCTATGATTGTCGATTGATGCTATGATATTGTTCATATTCTTGTGATATGATTTGATCTGTGATCAAGTTGTTGTTGGTTTCAATTCCTGAGATATTATCGTCCCTCATGGGTTGGGATTGTTAATTTACCAAATCGATCTAGTTGATTAAAATCAAATTGGTGTCATTTTCAGTGATAAGGTGCGTGAGGACTAATTCAATAGGAATGATTATCCATTATATATAAACCTTGATATTTGGAATCAATAAAATGAAACTGAATATTGAAATTGAAAAATAAATGGTTACACATTCATAGAGAAACATTTTCATATTATTTAATTTTAAATGTATGAACAGTGTGATTCATTGTAAAATGAAATGGTCTTCGGTAAATGATGAGGCAAGGTACTATTTAACCTTCATCTATTGGAACCAATGTAACTTCTATCTGGGAACTTCCCAATACCCGACCATCTAAGCAGGAAGTTGGGATAGTTTATCATGAATAGTGAGCCCTTCATGTGTTTAGCTTCCTCCAATGTTTCTATCTATTTTCTTCTAAGCTTGTTTTTAGACATGGGCTTGGAATCTATAGAGTAATTCCACCTTGTAGTTCTTATTCCAAATTCCAGGTAGGTGGTGATGGCCATGATCTAAACATGGTGGGCCCTGAGCCTCCAGTCTTACTGGCAAGAGTGCCACTAGAGGAACCTACTATTGTACATGATCCAAACATTGATGCCCAAGATCATGATAGTTTCTTACGTCTGATGCAGTCTTATTCCTAGTGGTCCATGAGTTGAACCTATGATGGATGATTTAACTCCTGAGTTATAACTACATCATCCTCTCAACTTTTTAGGGATAGAAGTCTGCAGGTTGCTGAGTCTTGTCTAGTGGCCACCCTGTCTATCTTTAAAAATCTATAGATGCCTCTACAGATGAGGTTAAAACCTACTACATATATGATGTGTTATTAAACCAAGTAATGTGGGATGTGATTACCTAGGATGGTCATCTTTTGGGCATGTTATGGTATGATTTCCAAGCTACCTTCTACAATCAGTTCTTTCTTTAGATGTTGAGAGAAAATGGACACAAATAGTTCATGCATCTCAAGAATGGTTCTACGTCATTTATAGAGTATTCACCATGTTTCATAGAGTTACATCACTTTTCACCACTTCTATATAGTGATGAGCTTTCGAATGCTAGATGATTTAAGGATAGTATACAGTATAAAATATATACCTAAGTGAATGTATTTTTCTTTCCAACCTTCTTTGAGATCATAAATTAGTCTCTAATCACTGAACACGGCCTGAGGGATGATGACAGTTCTGGGTATAGAGGATTGGTGCCATGATAGGCCATTACTTTTTCGGTGTTATAAAGTGAATACTCAAGGTTTCCATTCAAGGTACTGGAAACCAAGGTTCTCATTTAGGTAGCTCTGTAGTATGCCATTACTGAGGATTATAGGGGCATCTGAATCCCATGTCTTATAGAGTCCCACTAGAGTGTTGGGATTTCAAAAGTATGTGGAATCTTTAACATTTATGTAGGACCATTCCATCATCTTCTAGTTGAAGAGGTTATACATTAGATCCACATTTAGGAACAAGTTTTTTATACCACGCCAGGATAGGATATGGATTAGCACTAGCAGGACTAGTCGAGGAGGAGTTCGTGGTCGTGGTAACCAGACCTCTAATCACAAGCATCTCCAGTAGATTAGTTTTGATCATGGAAGTCCATAAGTTTCATAGGGATGTGGATGAGGTCAGTTTCATGCATTGCAGTTAGTACCCAAGGATTAGGTTGCATTAATTTCTATAGTACGAGGTACTATTCTAGTATCCTCTACTATAGTAACTCAATTATTTAATACGGGTAAATCACACTCGTTTATCTCCTTACATATCGTGTAATTCCTTGGTAATAAAATACATTTTTATTATGGTGTAATGACCCTACATACACTGTTAGGGGAGAAATCATAGGGAATATGCCAGTGCATGGATTTCCCCTTGAGGTAAGTAGTTAGTCATATCTATGGGACCCCTTTATTCTTGAGATGTAGAGATTTGATGTCATTATTAGGATGGATTGTTTGGTATTGTGCAATGGATTTGTAGATTTTTATCATTATAGGGTGATGTTTACATCACCATAGGGCAGCGATTATCTATATATGGATGAGAGAGATATCCAGGCTAGTAGTTCTAGATGAGATCATCATGAGCTAGGTAGAGTGACCTCACATATTTCCAATCTCTTCATGGAGGATCAGGGTTTATATCATGATGATTTCCTTACTGTATTAGATCTTGTGATTCTTTATGTGGTGAAGGAATTGTTATTGGTTATGACCTTTGCATAGAAAACTGAAATCAAGCTTCTTTCAAGAGTATTCGACTAGTTGAGGTTATATTATTCTTCTTTCCATTACTCATGTATGAATTATTATAAATAGTTTAAATCCTCTTAATATTTTATTTTTATCAAATATCTTATTCCCTATTTTGTAATTGTATTTAATGCATTAAGATATTGTTGATTTTACATTGTGCTAATTTTTTTAAAGTCTTTGGGTTTGTTTGGGTGATCTATTTTGGTGTTGCATGATAGATGCACGGTTCTTTCAAGGCATGGTTAGTCCTGAGTGATACATGGATTCCTCAGTTGGAACCCCTTGGATAGAATCTTAGACAGCTTCCACTTTCTTCTGATGTGACTACCAGGTGAATGCTACTTTGTTCTTAGTGAATGTTCTTATGTAGAATTTTTGGCTTTTTACCAACGTCATTCTTGGAAATAATGTATATAGAATACCTTGGGTTACTTAATTGACTATTGTTTAGTGAATATGAGGTTATCCCAGAATTTTATTCAGGCTCAAATGTGATTTTTTTAATCAGGGAACATCACCAGAAGTTAGGTGTGGGATTCGGTGAGTGTGTTCATTATAAATGCATGACGGCTTGGAAAAAGGCACTACAGTTCTATTTAAAATACACCACACACCTAATCCAAGAATTTTTTACTCATGTTGGTTAATCATATGTGGCTTAAATCATGATACTTATCTTTTGATGTAAACATTTGTAAGTAACCTGTTAAAACACACCATCAAGTTAAGACAGGTTTGGTTTAGAGGGTTGGTTGTGACTTTCATAGAAAGAGTGCATGATCAGAGTTTATCTGGTTGATCGGGATACGACTATTTTTATAAGCATTCTATGATATGAACTTTTAGGTAATTAGGTTCACCCTGAAAAATAACTCACTCTTGAAGCATCACTGGAAATATTAGAGTATTACCTTAATAATAAATTCATATGGTGGAGGTACCATAGATAGGAATTTCCCCCTTTTCCATGTTATGGCCTAAGGTGGGAAACACCTTTGACAAGATGTTTAATAAGATGATGATGTGATTGTGTCTCTGGATAATTGGGCTTAAGTAAGCTCTCTTTTAGTGTTTCACTTGGAAAATGATATTTTTATCATGTTTTAATGGATTAATTATGGTAAGCTTAAGGTCATATTGAAGGGGTGTTGGGAATTTGGAAATGAAATGTGACCATTTAAAAGGGACTTCAAGACCCTTGTAGGCTAGGTGATATTTCCAGAGTTTCTAAAGACTTATTGGGTATGAGAAGAATAAGACTACTGATCATTCTATAAACAAATATTATATCAATATTCCTCACCAACCTCTAGATTTTGAGTTTTGGGATCGTTTTTTATTATGGGTATCACCCAGGTTAGGGTGTATGTGGATACAAAGGTAAGGTAAGTTTTTTCCTCATTTTGTAGGGATGTTTTAGATTCTGTAATGATTTGATATAATAGAATATTGGTTGTTACTACCTCATAGGTATTTTTCCATGCATGACCTCATTCATGTTTCACAACATCACAATTATCATGTCAACACATCTCATACTTTTGATCCTAATGAAGTTGAATTAGATATTGATGCTACATTTGAGGAGTATTCTATATGCATCATTGACTGGATCACAAAGGCTCTATGAGGATGATTTTTCCCTCTATTATGGGTGTTATGGTAGCCCATTCATGTATATGATAGGACTTGGGAGTGTGAGGTGGATGCACAAGATCAGTGGCTAGATTTATTCTTATAAAGTGTTTCATGACCCTTGGAAGGTTAACTCAGGGTTGAGTTACTTTAAGGGGGGAAGACTATAAGAACCTGTTTTTTACTAAGGTATATATCCTATAAATTTTGGACTAATTCACTTTTATGCACTTGATGTTTATGCCTAAGTAGTTCATGAAGGTCTCACATGTGTCTAGGTCTCGTTTGGATCCCAAAACCCAACTTTTTACGGAAAATAGCCTTGTGTCATAGTTAGAGTAAGTCGCGCAGGGAGGATGAATGGTTATTCCAAAACAAGTGGATAGACTGCATTTTTTGGTAGAGCTATATCACATGGTTGATGCAAGGTCTCTCAAACCATGTAGCCCAAATGTGCGGGTGCCCCCCTTTTCTTTAGGTACCCTTGTATTCTTGGAACATGGTTTGGAAAATTGTGTGGCCTAACTGTTTACAAGTTATGTTTTGGGTGATTATTCAATTTTTCCCTTAATGATCTAATTAAGTCAACCTTTCTTCCCTATTGTAAATTCCAACAGATTGAACATCCATTTCTCCCATTTTGGTTCTCTTGGAATGCCTAAGATAGGGATTGAGATATATTATTCATCCGTGATATGATCGAGCTTCTTTTTATCACTTTGGATATACAATGGTAAGTGCTCAAGTATTCTTAAGTCATTATTCTTTTTTATTTCTATAGAACTAGTTATCAAGGTGTGAGTCCTTATACTTATTTTTCAGATATACTCTAATCTATGCCAATTTAGATGCTAACACTAGAGGAGGATAGTCATAAGAGTATGAGTTGGGTGGTCTATAACACATCCCTCAAGTTCATTGATTTTGGGCATGATGTGTGGGGCCCGAAAATATCATCATATACCATTTATGGAGTTTATATTCTAGGATTATATTCATTAGAACTATAAGGCTATGAGGTTTCAATAAATTTTATTATTTTTTGGTGGTTATATTAATAATTCACAACACCCCATGTAAGGTAATATGAAATTATTGGATTTTTAGTGTTTTGAAACTTTTGATCCACTGTTTAGGTGTGTTCGAGCTTGACCACACTAATGGTAAGCCTCCTTACATTAATTGCATATTGAATTAGGAAATGGTGAATTGATTGTACCTTGTAACTTCCACTTGACCCACCAAAGGTAAGTACCTAAATGTAAGTAATTCATGAAAGTGATATTATTCCAATTATACATAAGTATCTGAGTTGTCCTTATTAAATGTAAATTGATGTTTGGATGCACATATGTGGAACACATTTCTATGTTCGTGGAAGGTATTGGAGAGAACCGTATTAATTTGACTTCATTTCTATGGTATTAATTAAAAGGTTGTGTGCTAATTGGACTTGTCAAACTAATGAAAGGAAAGGCTTGAACCAAGTAAATTATTTAATGGCGTAGTTATAGTATGAACAAATTAATTATAGTTAATTAAATATAAGGTGAATATCTATGTACATATACCTAAAAAACTTTATAGTATGGCTTTATTCGTGTTAGAAATTGGATTCATGAGGGAATGACTTGGTACTTGAGGATGTAACTTTGATTGAAGGATGTTGGTTTTTGTAGGTGATACCTACACAAGAACCCAATCCTTATCTACCTTTGGATGCTCGATATGACAGTATAAGATCCCTTATTTATTATTATAGGATTCCTGATATACACTCCATGGATCCAATAATTACTTGATGTTCCCTAGTTATATTTGTGGTCCTGGCCACATCTTATCTTTCATTTTACAATGGATGTATTCCTCGGACATGGTATACAATATTATTGTGAGAATTTCTTGGTTGATTCTCCTTGGATTAAATTATTACCCCCTTAGCTAGACTTAGTTACTACTGATTTTGTATCCCCTAAGGTCCTGGATGCTTTGGTGATTACCTTACAACCACTTCCTATTTAGTTATCAATCAAGGTTTCCTTCTTACACCATGAAACCTTTACTATTTATAATTTCACAAGGTTATGTCAGAGCTGGATATGCCACACGTGACGTATTAAGAAAAATTCATAATTAATAATTAATTAACTAGTTACATTTTCAGAAACCATCCAAGGGATAATGAAGGTACTTGTCATTTTGTTACATTGTACTACTTTACTTTATATATGTATGCTAACACACTGTTATATTTCCATTAAAGAGGTCAGATGTTGTAGACACGCTTGGTGGTGGCCCACTTAGATTTATCTCACACCCTCTCTGGGAACCATTTGGTGCCCATGGTAGATTGAATGTATAAGGTGCTAATAAAAGGAATCTTACTACTAAGGAAACTTGATTTATTTTTGTGTTAGTATGGAGCTAGTAGTTGATGACCGAGATGGATATTAGAATACTTGGGATATTTTATGTATTTAATTTTTCTACATTTGGTTTTTAATGTATTCACGCTACATTTTTTCCATGTTTTATATCTTTATAATTACAGTATATATATCATCATCCATTGTTGTATGTTATTCCATTTATTTTAATTTGTTATCCTTGTCTCTTTAAATTGTTCCATCTATTTATTTAAATAGATTACACTATATACCTCTATTTATAATCATCTATTGTGGTACACTTTGATGATGAGGGAATAGTTTCCCCATGAGTACACCTTAGGCTCTCACTGCGAGTCGGAAACAACTATCATTTGTGGAGATGCACTAGAGGCCACGTGGCCAACCGGGCTCCAAGCACCTATTAAGTTGAATTTGGGTCTGGGATGTTACAAAACTATACATATTAGTTCCACAAGAACTAGTATACATTCATAATTTCATCATGGATTAATTTACCTGATAAAAATAAATAGTTTTCATGAAAAAATCTAAATGAAATTTTCATAAGTATCATGTGGAAGAAGGCCAATGGTTTGGTCAGAAAATATACATTTTATAGCATATGAAATAAAAATTGAAATAAAAATACAATAAAAAAACTTTTATAAAAGAATTAAAAATTTTCTTTAAAAAATATAAACTAATACCCATTAATTTTAAAAAAAATTACTTTTAAAATATAATTTAAAAAATAATATTAAAATAAATTTTATTTTGAAACCATAAAACATAGAAATTATGTTTCATAAAAAAACCAATAATTTTGGGTAACAAATGAAATCATTTTAAAAATGATTTAAAAAAAATTCATTAACATTTTCTAAAGGATTTCAAAAAAAATTTGAAAAGGCTTCTGTCTGAGAGGTTAAAAATAATTCAGTAAAAAAATTAAAATAAAAGAGATTAGAAATAGACCTTCATAAATCAAAAAAAAAATTATTAAAATAAATCCATTAATAAATCTAAAGAATATAGAAATGGTTAGGAAAAATTCCTGACAATCAAGAAGGTATAAGTTCCTCTTCACATACAAAAAAATTAGTTATATTCAGATGAAATTGTTGATTAAATAGAGAGATTATTTTTATAACATGAAAATAATCATAAAAGTAAAAAAATATGTGGTTTGAAAGGGATAAATAAAAAATATGTTCCTAAAATGGTAATTCATTAATATTCAATCTTGAATTGAAATTAAGATTAGAAAACTAACCCTTGTAAATTTATAATCCTTTGAGTCAAAACACCATGAATGAAATAACATTATATGGATTTTAAATTCCATTAAATTTTACTATTATTTTTATAAAAACAAATTTATTTGTACTATATATAAAATAAGAAAGATTAAGTTGTGAATATAAATCATCTCCCAATAATCATTAATTGAGATGAAAAACTCTTACCTTTACTCCTGACTTCCATGAAAGTGATTTAATATGATTTATAATAAATATAAATACCTTTATAAATTATTCATTAAAATTTTAAATATATTTTTCATTTTATAACATTCATTTATAATCATTAATTTCACTTATATTAGTTAGTTATTATTTATTTTCGCCATTAGAAGTTATTAATTTTGATTTTTTCTTTAAACTACCATATTTGTGATGTCGATAATCAATATTTGATACCAATTTCATCATAATATTATTATTAAAGGTAAATTAATATATTTTTCATAATTTATTATAATGTTCCAAGTTCATTTAATGTTTGTTTCTGGTATGGTTATCTAAGAATACATTATATCATACTTAATCGGATTATTTTAATAAATAAAATATGTTATATTTCAGGTTAATTAAATATTAATATAACTATTAAATAATCATGAAAACCTTTATTTATTTATTAATAGTATACAATATAATGTTTAATTTATTGACAATAATCTATCTAGGATGTGGCGAAGTTAGTATAGTATCGTTCAAGTAGGTGGTTGAAGTGACCCAAATAAGAACATTTTATACTAATAAATGAGTAAATATATATTATTTTATAATTGAAAAATTATTTCTATAAATCATAAATATTTTAACATGACATCATTATGGTGGATAATGGTATTTTGGAAATTTTTTGATAATAATGTATGTTAATTACAATGATGAAAAATGTATTAAATCACTTTTTCTCAGGATTACTTCCCTCATACATAATGGTATTGGAATCCTTATTAATATGGTTTTATATCCCTATAAAAAACCTTAATGAGAATAAAAATGGTTAGTTATTCAAGAGATAAATGAAGTAGATGAATTTTTTGGAAGGGTTATTAGAAAGATCCCTCTATAGAAGAAAAACAGAGACATTTCCCTGTAATATTATGTTTAGTGATGATTAAATATAGAGTCATGATATAGTACAATAAGTTTAGTGAAAAAATTGTGATAAATTTAGTTATCTATCCCACACATAAAAATGACTACTATAATGCATAAATATCTAGTATGTGAAACAAAATTATATCTAATATAAATTACTATTTTTTCCATTTTTTCCATGTTTTATTTTTTTACCATGGTTTAATTTTTTTAAAGATATACTCTAAAATATTTTAAAATATTTACATGATGATTCAAAATTTGGAATCCCCTTAACATAGATCAAATTATAAAACTAAATTTCTTTAGTTTTAAATGAAAATATCAAAATAAAAATTAGAAAAATGAAATTTTAATCATTAAATGTTATAGATATAACATTTACTAATAAAATGAGTGTTATAATATTTTTTATTAATATAAAATTTAAATTATAATTTCTAAAAAAATTATCAATTTATTTTACTACGATTAAAATACATAACATTTTAAAAAAATTCATTGAAAAATATTATTTTTATTTTTAAATACTTTTAAACATATCACATTTAAATTATTAATTTATCATCCAAACAATTAAAATTTTCTCAAAAATTGGTATTCATGTATTAATTTTAAATTGATAAAAATATAAAATAATTCTTTAATAATAAAAAATATTAACAATATGCTACACAATATAAATTTTTATAATAGTGTATTTCAGCTATATATTATCCCTTTATTTCATTCCATAATAATTTATTATTTATGAATTGTATTTTTTATATTTTTCACTAAAGATTACAATACATAAATATAGCTATCATACATATGCATACTGAACAACTATATAATAAAAAACATATATCAAATGACTATATTTTTAGTTTTCATATATCTTATGAATCTAAATATAAGATTATGATTTCATTAATATATATATACTAACATATATTATTAAATTCATTTATCATAATCATTTAATTTTCTATCAACTTGTTTATTATATTTCTAGATTTTTCTTAAATTCCATAGTTTAAATTAGGGTGATGATACTCATAGAAAATCATATTATTAATGATTTCAAGTTTTCTTTATTTTTATTTACTTTTGGATTTATACATCTCATACTTTTCATAATGATGTTTCAAATTAAATTATCATTATTTATTGTTGTTTATTTGTTATTATAATATTTTATCACAAAAAAATGTATTATTGTTCATTTTATTTTAATCATTCCTATGAAATAATATATTCAACATATAATTTATTAAAATGGAAATTTGTACTAAAATATTAGGTTGTTATAGTACTCCTAAGTGAAATACAAGTGAATTAATTGTTGATATCGATGTAAAATATATTGATATTATTCATGTTATAGGAATTATTTTTAGTTTTATTTTTAAAATTTATTCTATGTATAATTTCATGACTAATTTTTTATTTTGTTCTATATTTCAAGAAAACCCTAATCAGATTCTCATGAAAAATATTAAAATACTTCACAAATATGTTATAGTATCAACAAATCATGGGTTTTTATCTTGTAAGAACCTATAATTAAAAATATATAGTGGTATGTGAAAATTTTTAGTCAAATTTTCTATGTCTTGGTTTTTAAATAAATAATTATCTATCAAATTATCAATGGATAATGAAAAATATATAATTACATCTAAATATTATGAAAAATGGTTGTGGATTAAAAAAAAATTATATAATTGTGATATTTACTGTCTCAATGGGTCCTATTAGATTTGATAATTTCTATACTATTTCTATTTCCCAAAATCCATTAAAACACACTAGAAAAAATATATATATTTTAGATATCAATTTATTAGAGATCATATAGAAAAGAAGACATCAGTTTAGAATATGTTTTTATAGATGGTAAATTAATGGTTTTTTTATGAATCAAATGGATTGAAAATATTAATTGAATAAAAGATTGAACATGGAATGATGGAATAATGAATTGAATATTTTATATTCATTAAATATATTCTATTTATTATTTCTATTTTTATGGCTCGTGAGCATGTAAAATCTTTCTATTAGGAGTTTTACTAGAATACGAATGGTTTAATTTCATTTTAAATTTTTTGAAAATATTATTTTTATAATTATTTGAATATCTTAAAAAAATCATGTCACCTTATAGTTTGGAGATTATATATTGGATGATTTATTAATATTTTATATAATAATAATTAAATATCATCATAAATTGGTTTAGTTATTATAAGCAGAATAAAGATAAAATTAATTTGGACATTTAGTATTTTAATTTAAATAAAATTCAATTAGTATTATTATTTAGTGTTCATGATTTTAAGAGGATTTATTTTCAATAAATCACATTAAGAGTGGTGGAATTATAGAATTTAAATTTTAATTTAAAACTACTTACAAAATTATTTTAAATATTGGAATTTTTTTCTTATTAAAAGGATGTCTCCTTGTGGATTATTTTAAATTCTAATGGAAAATATTTAGTGGTGATTTTATCAAAATTTAATTAAATAAAACGTGATAGATTTAAAACCTTTTTTATTATTCTGAAATGTTAGAAAATATTTCATGTTTTCATGGATTTTTAATTATCATGAATTAGGTTATTATTAGTGTTTTTAGAGTATAACCTAACTCCATATTTTTATGATAATTACAAAATAATTATTTTAATTTATTCTCTATAACATGAATTATAATAAAGATTGTATGGGATTAATTCTAACACTAATTATAGATTAAAATAATTACGCTTAAATTTTTTATTCATCATTGTTTATTCATTGATTTATTATTACTTTATTTTTTATTATATATATATATTCTTATTCTTATTATTCTGTCGACTCTAGTTATATATTATTTTATAATTAATTTTAATTTTTTTACAAAACAAATCCACTCCTACAAAGTTTAAGACACTCAATACATTTCAGAGAGTATTATCTCTAAGTTGTATGAAAATGAGGTATACCTTGTCTAATTTCTTAAAATTTTCTATGTGATTCACCCATATTATAAGTACTCTTATGTTAAGTCTCTTAATAAATTATTTATATATTTTTCAATATATACATTCTAAAAATTTGAAAAAGGGTTCAAGTCTTACCTGAATTTGTTTTTTATTTTAATTCTTAATTTATTCATATGTGAATTTAATCATATACATATTTCAAATGAATCAAACATAAAATCATCCTTTGAAATAAATTGATGCTTAAAAAATAATCCTTATCAATAAATTCAAGATTACAAAGATTAGTCCTTACATAGAAATTGAATCTTACATAGATTTATCAATATTGAAAAACAATGATCATTTTATTGAATATGATATTTATTAAAATATGATCTTTATAGTAAATTATTTTATTATATAAAACAAGATACTTATTAAATTTATTTTTAATTATTTTTATCATTTTTTCATTAATTAATTATGTGATTTATTCTTATTTATTTTTATATTTATTCAATGTAATGTCGAATACAATTACATGAATAGTTTCAAGTTTAGTTTATTATTTAAAACATTAAATAATTGATATTTTTGAAGATTTAATGATGATAAAATGCATATTAAATAAAAAAACTATTGAAACATAATTTTTAAAATAAAAAAATGACTTTGGTGATCTTGAGCATCACTGATATAAGGCCCCAGCCTTAAACCTTACTTAATCTTGAGTTATTACAAGATTACACATTGAGGATCTTTTCGGGTTTAGAGTTTTAGAGAATTAGATCCTAAAACTTGCATTACATTCCACATATAAACAAAGTGGTTACATAAAGATAGTATTCTTCATTCCGATCAATGGAAACACATTTAAAATAAAACATGGATTATTTCTTGACACTTCCTTGACACTATCATCATATCATGTACCTTTCCCTTGACCTGTGAAAAACATTTCAAAAAAACTTGGGATGAGCATAAAAAGCTCAGTAAGGGATATAAAAATATGGAAAGGAAACATGGGTACATATATACATAAGGATGAGATCATACTTTACCCATAAAACATAAGCACTTTAACATACCTCATCAAATCATGAATAAATCACAGAAATCATAAGATATAAAGGTAACTTGAGGCATCCATAACATTCTTACGTAGGGAGTAACCCTCTTGGTTACGTTTGGAATACCCATCACAGTATATTCCCTAAATCTCTTCAGAGAAACCTTAACGTTTCACTCCTTCGCGTTACCCAATGCATTGGAGAGCTATATCGGGCTCACCCTCCCTTAGTTTATCACAGAACCACCCGTTTTCATAATAATGCCCAAGAACCTCAACATAATCATATCACATAAAACATGCATAAAGGAAACATAACATTCCCACCTTTCAATCCCAAGATATCAATACAGAACATTGAGATATAAAATATTATGAAAACCATTTTCGATACCAAAATAAAAGAAAAGTAAAACATGGTATTTATTTTTCTTTTAAAAAGAAGGTATGGCTTGTAGAGGAAGCCGAAACTCAAATAACGGTCACGACGGCGGAGAAGTCGTTGTCGCCGCATACGTACGACAAAAACATTCCCTTTTGTCGTTTAGTAAACGCTTCGTATAAAAAATATTCCTTTTGAATAAATGTAAAAGTCAAAGGGGTTTATACACTGTATAAAATAAAGTTGTGTATAAAATAATATATGCCACAATGAAAGGATATTGAGACGAAGTCCCATACCTTGTATCCGACGTGACCCGACCGTTCTTTAATCTCCTGAATAATAAACTTGAGTTAATCTCTACTTTCTTATGAACCTTTTTTTCAAGTTCATTATTCCTTTTATGTCATGTTATGAACATCATGTAATCATTTAAGTTAATAATGTTCATTTTGTCGGTATTTGGTTCTTAAGTCGAAAATGGACTTCTTACACTTACATGTTGTTAATTTGTTCAAAGTTTCGTTATATCCAGAATGATATTAATGATTTGGATAAAATATATATCATATATATTCATCATATACATGTATTTATAATATTACATCACATTTAGAGGTAAGAAATGAATTGCACCATTCATGGAGACGGTAGGCCGTACGTACGCATGAACGCTACTTCCATTTCTATTTCGTATTTCTGGAATGGAATCATAATTATATAAGAGTATATTATAATTCCAGTATAATAACATATATAATATCATTAACTTTATCCTTTACACATCCCACATATGGTATTAACGAATCAAATCACTTTCAGGGGGCGGTAGTCCGCACTTCCTAAAATGAAGATATCGTGTTTACCCATAATGGAAACCATAAAGGTATGCCCAAAATGAAAAAAAACAGAAGCTTAAGGAAAACATAAACATATTATATATCATATATAAAAATAGTGACATCATAATGGCCACCTTTGAAGGTGTTAAATTAGTATTGAACAATCATTGTTTCGGGAGGCAGAATTTCGCCATCCTCGGAAACCGTATGTTCTTTAACCATTTGATGTAGTTGTGTGAGATTTTAGCTCAAATAAATCTTATAAAAACAACCTAGTATATTGAAGATACTGGTGTTGTTACAAAAGAAGTAAATAAAAAGAGTTTAGGGGGTTGGAGAAGCAAAATAAAACAAATGAACATGAGAGAATGAATTACCTTTAAAAGTGTAACTCTTTTTGATTTGAGCCTAAAGGCTTCCTTTGAAAGGATTCTGCCCATAGTAAATCCTCTAGGATGAGGATAGGGATGTGGAGAGAGTAAATGGGCAGGGTTTGGTCAATCCAAAGGCTTGAGGAGTGTGTGAAATGAGGTAGAGGTGGGGGCCTTTTATAAGAGGAGAGGAGGGGCACTTTTGGAAAGTAAAGAAATATTACTTTATTTGAAAATGTGTTTCGGTTTTAAAAGGTCCCACATTGATATAATTCGTGGATAAGGTGATAAGGGTTCGAACTCCACTCATACAATTGGTTTTGGACATGTGTAGTTCATAGATTTTACATTATCTTTCCATTTTATTTAAATCGTCAAATAATGATGTCATCGCTGCATCATTATTATGTCATAAATAATTTAATTTATTTAATTTCTAAAATAATAAAAAAAAAATACTATGATGTAGGAAATCTTTTTATATTTCCAATGACTATTTATAATCAAAAATCTGATCTTTATAACCCCATGTAAAAATTGTTTTCGTAAAACATATTATGTTTGTGTCATTTTTACTTTAACATTTAATAAAAAGTTATTTATGTCATTTCCCAACCAAAGTGTCTCCATGGGGTCCCCAAGTTGACCCATGGCTTTTCTTGGTCGTCCATGACACAACAAATGAGGGTAGGACATGTGTAAAGCTCATTTTATTTTATTAAAGCATTATTTTTACCTTAAACTACACTAATTACCACTAATCGCGATTAAGAACTTAATAAGTTACTATTCACCAAAAAAATTATTATAATCTCATTGAACTACATTTTACTTCTTAATGACAACCATGTATGTTGGATTTTTGAAATTAAAAACACAATTATGGCAAAATTTCATTTAAACGAAAAATCAGTCTTTATAAGTACCACTTAGTGGTTTCACTATTCATCAAAAATTGAAGTTTTTCAGAAAATTACCAAAAATTCACCCTAAGGTATATTTGATATTACGAATTAAAAAATTATGTCTATTTTACAAAATTCAAAACATATAAGTCACATTAATTAATTTAATAATTAATTCCCGCTGTCAGAGCAAATAGCGTGTTTTCATGAAACAATAAGTATCAAAAGATTGACACAAGTTTAAGTCCAATTTCAAAGTGAAATTGATTCCAATGACCACCATTGGATTAAATGGTAAAAATATATTCTAATTTTACTTCAAAACCAATTCAAAAGATAATATAATCATATAAATAAATTAGATTAAAAAGCAGTTTTGATGTAAAATGCACTATTTTTCACTATTCATTAAAAAATGAACATTGTCAGAAAAATACCAAAAATTCACACAAAGTAAATTTTGATTTCCCAATCATAAAGAATAAGTTTATTTTGATAAACATAGTTTATAAAATTGTCAAAGATAGATTTAAAAAGGGTTTTCCATCATAAGGCAGTAAAACAATCTTTTAAGAATATTAGTGTATTTCATGCTTAAGATTGTATTTATTTTCATTTTAGGCCTCTAAAACACTATCTTAATCATTAAAAGACATAGATACAAATATCTATTATTCATTACTTACTTGGATGTTACATCCTTCCCCCCTTTAGAAAATTGCGTCCCCGCAATTTATTTACTTATCAAATAAATGGGGGTACTTATCCCTCATTGCATTTTCAGATTCCCATGTTGCCTCTTCAATCATGTGGTTTTTCCACAAAACCTTTACCTGGTGAATCACTTTATTCCGTAACACTTGCTCCCTGTGGTCAAGAATCTGGACTGGTTGTTCCTCATAAGATAGGTTCTCTTCTATCTGAACTACCTCTAGGCTCAAAACATGAGATGGATCTGGCATATACTTTCTCAACATCGAAACGTGAAAAACATTGTGTACCTGAGATAAACTCGGAGGTAAAGCCACCCGGTATGCAACTGATCCAACTCTCTCCAGAATTTCGTATGGTCCAACGAACCTTGGACTCAACTTTCCTTTCTTAACAAATCTCATCAGACTTTTCCAAGGAGAAACCTTGAGAAAAACATGATCACCTACCTCGAAAGATAGATCCTTCCTCCGGTTATCCACATAACTCTTCTGCCTGCTCTGAGCTGTTCTCATGTGTTTCTGAATCAGCTGAACTTTTTCTGCCATCTCTTCTACCAATTCTGGTCCCATCAACTTCCTTTCACCCACTTCATCCCAGAAAGCTGGAGTTCGACACCGCTTCCCATATAATGCCTGAAATGGTTCCATCTGTATACTGGAATGAAAACTATTATTATATGAAAATTCAACCAAAGAAAGATGTTGGTCCCAACATCCCTGATAATCCATAGAACAAGCTCATAGCATATCCTCCAATGTCTGGATTGTTCGTTCTGACTGCCCATCTGATTGAGGATTAAAAGCTATACTAAAATTTAATTCAGTACCCAATGACTTCTGAAGGCCTTTCCAAAAGTTAGGAGTAAACCTGGGATCACGATCTGATACAATGGAGAGAGGAACTCCATGTAACCTGACTATTTCTTTAATATACAAACGGGAAAGTTGATCAAGAGAGAAAGTATCTCGTATAGCAAGGAAATGAGCAGATTTGGTCAAGCGATCAACAATAACCCAGATTGCATTATTACCTCGAGATGTCTTCGGTAATCCAACAAAAAAGTCCATGGATATATTCTCCCATTTCCTCTCTGGCACTGGTAAAGGCTGAAGCATCCCTTTTGGTAACTGCCGCCCTGCTTTAACCTGTTGAGATGTCAAACACTTCACAGTAAAATCAACAATGTCTCTTTTCATTCCATCCCACCAGTAATACTCCCGCAGATCTCTATACATCTTAGTACTGCCCAGATGAACTGAAAACAGAGAACTATGAGCTTCACATAACAACTCTCTCTTCAACTGTGAATCACAAGGCACACACAATCTCTTCCCACATCTCAAAACACAATCATTATCAATGTTGGATTCAGGCAACTTACCTTTCTGAACCAGCTCTACCTTTTTCTGCAACTCACTGTCTTGCTTCTGTGCTTGCTTGATTCTATCTGATAGAGAAGTTCTCACTGATACCTGAAACAAAACAGAAGGACTTCCTACACCAACAACTTCTATGCCAAAGTTCATCAAATCCTTAACCAAAGGATCATGTTCCAAACGCAACATTGTTAATGAAGCATTACTTTTTCGACTCAAAGCATCAGTCACTTTATTTGCTTTTCCCGGATGGTAATGAATTGTACAATCATAATCCTTGATTAATTCTAGCCATCTCCTCTGTCTCATGTTTAACTCTTTCTGAGTGAATATATACTTTAAACTTTCGTGATCGGTATATATTTCACACTTTACTCCATAAAAATGATGCCTCAAAATTTTTAAAGCAAAAACAACAGCAGCTAATTCCAAATCATGTGTAGGGTAATTTACCTCATGAGTTTTCAACTGTCGTGAAGCATAAGCAATTACCTGATCATTCTGCATTAGGACGCAACCAAGTCCTTTCAATGAAGCATCACTGTATATAACAAACTCACCATTCCTGGAAGGTAGTGCCAAAACTGGAGCATTCACCAATCTTCTTTTCAATTCCTGAAAACAATCATCACATTCTTTTGTCCAGATAAACTTAACACCCTTCCGAGTTAGATTAGTCATTGGACTAGATAACCGTGAAAAATTTCTAACAAACCTTCAGTAATAGCCCGCCAAACCAAGGAAGCTACGAATCTCAGTTACATTTGTGGGTCTTGGCCATTCTTCCGCAACTTTTGTTTTTGCAGGATCAACAGTTATTCCATCTTTAGAAACAATGTGACCCGGGAAAGAAATTTGTTGCAACCATACCTCACACTTGCTGAATTTCCCATACAGTTTCTTTTCTTTTAAGGTTTGCAAGATAACCCTTAAATGTCTTTCATGCTCCTCATTACTTTTAGAAAATACCAAAATATCATCAATGAAAACCACCAAAAACTTATCCAAGAACTCATGGAAAATTATATTCATTAAGTCCATGAATATAGTAGGTGCATTGGTTAGCCCAAAAGGCATTACTACAAATTCATAATGGCCATATCTCGTACGGAACGCGGTATTCGGAATATCTGCCTCCCTTTCCTTCAGCTGATGGTACCCCGATCTCAGGTCAATCTTTGAAAAAAAACTGAGCTCCCTGGAGCTAATCAAACAAATCATCAATATGAGGCAAAGGATATTTGTTCTTAACAGTGATATTATTCAAGGCTCTATAATCAATGCAAAGTCTCATAGAACCATCATTCTTTTTAACAAATAAAACAGGAGCACCCCATGGTGATGTGCTAGGTCTAATGAAACCTTTCTCTAATAAATCTTGTAATTGCTCCTTCAACTCTAAAAGTTCAATTTGTGACATTCGATAAGGGGGTTTTGAAATTGGCATAGCATCAGGAACTAAGTCAACAGTAAACTCAACTTCCCGATCTGGTATTATTCCAGGAAACTCATCAGGAAAAACATCAGGATACTCATTTATCGCTAGCACATCATTAATCTGAACAGTTCCTTTATTTTCAACGATGTGTTCAAGGTAACATTCATTTCCATCTTTTACAAGTTTCTCGGCCTCTTGATATGTTATCAAAAGTAAGGGTTCATTCTTGTAAACAAACTGAAAGTCTTTCTTAAAAGAAACTTCTTTAGCTCTACAGTCAATCTTAGCATGGAAAATAGAGAGCCAATCCATACCCAGAATAACATCAAAATCTAATAGAGGTAGAACAATAAGGTTTGCAAATAGGTTCTTTCCACAGATAAGGATAGGAAGATTCTTGTAAATTCTTTTTGGCTCAACATTTCCCCCGGGTGTTTTTACCAAAAGTTCAGGAGTCATTTCTTGAGATAGTATTCCCATTTTACTAGAAAAGGTTTCAGAGATGAAAGAATGTGTAGACCCCGAATCAAACAACACACTGGCATAATCTGAAAAAACAAACAAAGTACCTGATACAACTTCATTTGATGGCCCGACATCTGCTGAAGTAGTTGCAAAGGATTTCACCACCCATTTCTGCTTGTAGTCTAACTGCTTCCCATCACTCAAGCTCTTTGCCGGACACTCGTTTGCATATTGACCCATCTCATTTCACTTATAACATTTCACTAACTGTAAATCAAATTTGTTCTTACCTTCACCTTGATCCTTTTCAGTGGAATCACGAGCCTTATGTCCCATCTTACCACATCGGTAGCACTTTCCAGAATTCAGAAGACATTCCCCAACATGCATTTTTCCACATTTATCACAAACTGGAAACTTAGTTCTCTTACCATCAGACTTTTTTGAAGAATTCTTACCTTTCTCTTGCCACCTCGGTCTCTTCTTCTGCTGGTTGTTATAGAACACTTGGTCATCGGCAAACTCCATTTCCACCTTCTCAGCACATCGAACAAGCTTTTCATAACTTTTAAACTCACGAGAAGCTAATGCCCTTCGATATTTTGGCTTTAATCCTGAGTAAAAATGGTTGATTTTACTATCAAGGTCTCGGATAAAATTTGGAGCATACCTTGCCAATCGAGTGAACCTTTCTTCATAGGCAGCCACTGAGGCTTCTTCTTGCCTAAATTCCAAAAATTTCTTTTCCATCCTAAGTCGAACAGCCTTAGGAAAATACTTCTCAAGAAACATACCTTTGAATTCATCCCAGTCAAGAGCATCAATCTCATCGGCGTCCCTGATATTTTTAACCATAGACCACCACTGATCTTCTTCACCCTCCAAACGGTAAATAGCAAGACTAACCTTTTGATTGTCTGAACACCCCATGACATCAAAAATCTTCTCCAGTGCTTTAATCCACCCTTCAACTAGTACAGGGTCAGATGATCCTCTGAATGATGGTGGATGTTGCCTCATGAAATGTTCCACCACTGACATGTTCCTCTGCGGTTGATCTGGCTGATCTCGTGCATGGATACCACCACCATTTATCGCTTGAGTCAACTGCGCCATTACTACAACAAACTGTTCAGTTCCAATTCCGACCATTTCTGGATGCTGATTCGGAAGGTTATTTCCTTCTGTATGCCTTCCTAGCACTGCTTCCCTATTTCCTCTACGGAAAACCATTCTGAACAAACATGTCTTAGATGAAGCAACATGGTAATCTTCAAATGCTATATCATTTCAAAAAAAAATTTGGATAATCATTTAATAGAATTCTAACTCCTAAAGTTATCTAAACCTCCCTTTGATACCAACTATAAGGCCCCAGCCTTAAACCTTACTTAATCTTGAGTTATTACAAGATTACACATTGAGGATCTTTTCGGTTTTAGAGTTTTAGAGAATTAGATCATAAAACTTGCATTACATTCCACATATAAACAAAGTGGTTATATAAAGATAGTATTCTTCATTCCCATCAATGGAAACACATTTAAAATAAAACATGGATTATTTCTTGACACTTCCTTGACACTATCATCATATCATGTACCTTTCCCTTGACCTGTGAAAAAAATTTCAAAAAAACTTGGGATGAGCATAAAAAGCTCAGTAAGGGATATAAAAATATGGAAAGGAAACATGGGTACATATATACATAAGGATGAGATCATACTTTACCCATAAAACATAAGCACTTTAACATACCTCATCAAATCATGAATAAATCACAGAAATCATAAGACATAAAGGTAACTTGAGGCATCCATAACATTCTTACATAGGGAGTAACCCTCTTGGTTACGTTTGGAAAACCCATCACAGTATATTCCCTAAATCTCTTCAGAGAAACCTTAACGTTTCACTCCTTCGCGTTACCCAATGCATTGGAGAGCTATATCGGGCTCACCCGCCCTTAGTTTATCACGAAACCACCTGTTTTCATAATAATTCCCAACAACCTCAACATAATCATATCACATAAAACATGCATAAAGGAAACATAACATTCCCACCTTTCAATCACAAGATATCAATACAACACATTGATATATAAAACATTATGAAAACCATTTTCGATACCAAAATAAAAGAAAATTAAAACATGGTATTTATTTTTCTTTTAAAAAGAAGGTATGGCTTGTAGAGGAAGCCGAAACTCAAATAACGGTCATGACGGCGGAGAAGTCGTTGTCGCCGCATACGTACGACAAAAACATTCCCTTTTTTCGTTTAGTAAACGCTTCGTATAAAAAATATTCCTTTCGAATAAACGTAAAAGTCAAAGGGGTTTATACACCGTATAAAAGAATGTTGTGTATAAAATAAAATATGCCTCAATGAAAGGAGATTGAGACGAAGTCCCATACCTTGTATCCGACTTGACCCGACCGTTCTTTAATCTCCTGAATAATAAACTTGAGTTAATCTCTACTTGATTATGAACCTTTTTCTCAAGTTCATTATTCCTTTTATGTCATGTTATGAAAATCATGTAATCATTTATGTTAATAATGTTCATTTTTTCGGTATTTGGTTCTTAAGTCAAAAATGGACTTCTTACACTTACATGTTGTTAATTTGGTCAAAGTTTCGTTATATCCAGAATGATATTAATGATTTGGATAACATATATATCATATATATTCATCATATACATGTATTTATAATATTACATCACATTTAGAGGTAAGAAATGAAATGCACCATTCATGGAGACGGTAGGCCGTACGTACACATGAACGCTACTTCCATTTCTATTTCGTATTTCTGGAATGGAATCATAATTATATAAGATTATATTTTAATTCCAGTATAATAACATATATAATATCATTAACTTTATCCTTTACACATCCCACAAATGGTATTAACGAATCAAATCACTTTCAGGGGGCAGTAGTCCGCACCTCCAAAAATGAAGATATCATGTTTACCCATAATGGAAACCATAAAGGTATGCCCAAAATGAAAAAAAAACATAAGCTTAAGGAAAACATAAACATATTATATATCATATATAAAAATAGTGACATCATAATGGCCACCTTTGAAGGTGTTAAATGAGTATTGAACAATCATCATTTCGGGAGGCAGAATTTCGCCATCCACAGAAACCGTATGTTCTTTAACCATTTGATGTAGTTTTGTGAGAGTGTAGCTCAAATAAATCTTATAACAACATCCTAGTATATTGAAGATACTGGTGTTGTTACAAAAGAAGTAAATAAAAAGAGTTTAGGGGGTTGGAAAAGCAAAATAAAACAAATGAACATGAGAGAATGAATTACCTTTAAAAGTGTAACTCCTTTTGATTTTAGCCTAAAGGCTTCCTTTGAAAGGATTATGCCCAAAGTAAATCCTCTAGGATGAGGAGAGGTATGTGGAGAGAGTAAATGGGCAGGTGTTGGCCGATCCAAAGGCTTGAGGAGTGTGTGAAATGAGGTAGAGGTGGGGGCCTTTTATAAGAGGAGAGGAGGGGCACTTTTGGAAAGTAAAGAAATATTACTTTATTTGAAAATGTGTTTCGGTTTTAAAAGGTCCCACATTGATATAATTCGTGTATAAGGTGATAAGGGTTCGAAATCAACTCATCCAATTGGTTTTGGACATGTTTAGTTCATAAAATTTACATTATCTTTCCATTTTATTTAAATCGTCAAATATTGATGTCATCACTGCATCATTATTATGTCATAAATAATTTAATTTATTTATTTTCTAAAAATTATAAAAAAAAATACTATGATGTAGGAAAGCTTTTTAGCTTTCCAATGACTTTTTATAATCAAAAATATGATCTTTATAACCCCATGTAAAAATTGTTTTCGTAAAACATATTATGTTTGTGTCATTTTTACTTTAACATTTAATAAAAAGTTATTTTTGTCATTTCCCAACCAAAGTGTCTCCATGGGGTCCCCAAGTTGACCCATGGATTTTCTTGGTCGGCCATGACACAACCAATGAGGGTAGGACATGTGTCAAGCTCATTTTATTTTATTAAAGCATTATTTTTACCTTAAACTACACTAATTACCACTAATCGCGATTAAGAACTTAATAAGTTACTATTCACCAAAAAAATTATTATAATCTCATTGAACCACATTTTACTTCTTAATTACAACCATGTATATCGGATTTTTGAAATTCAAAACACAATGATGGAAAAATTTCATTTAAACGAAAAATAAATCTTTATAAGTACCACTTAGTGGTTTCACTATTCATCAAAAATTTAAGTTTTTCAGAAAATTACCAAAAATTCACCCTAAGCTATATTTGATATTACAAATTCAAAAATGAAGACTATTTTACAAAATTCAAAACATATAAGTCACATTAATTAATTTAATAATTAATTCCCGATGTCAGAGTAAATAGCGTGTTTTCATGAAACAATAAGTATCAAAAGATTGACACAAGTTTAAGTCCAATTTCAAAGTGAAATTGATTCCAATGACCACCATTGGATTAAATGGTAAAAATATATTCTAATTTTACTTCAAAACCAATTCAAAAGATAATATAATCATATAAATAAATTAGATTAAAAAGCAGTTTTGATGTAAAATGCAGTATTTTTCACTATTCATTAAAAAATGAACATTGTCAGAAAAATACCAAAAATTCACACAAAGTAAATTTTGATGTCCCAATCATAAAGAATAAGTTTATTTTGACAAATATAGTTTATAAAATTGTCAAAGATAGATTTAAAAAGGGTTTTCCATCATAAGGCAGTAAAACAATCTTTTAAGAATATTAGTGTATTCCATGCTTAAGATTGTATTTATTTTCATTTTAAGCCTCTGAAACACTATCTTAATCATTAATAGACATAGATACAAATATCTATTATTCATTACTTACTTGGGATGTTACAACTGAAGTTGTTCGTTATCTTTAAATTAATGAATGGATGCATCAATAAATAATAAATTTAAAAGATATTGTTATTTAATATGTCATTATTGAGAAATATTTAAAAATATATAACGACTAAACAATAATAATAATTAATGAACAATGTGTTTTGATATATTAAAAACCTTATGTGAACATTTTTGTGATATATTATCCAGGACCTCATCATGAAGGACTCAACAGAAAATGGGTTGAAGATTACTTGAACTAAATGTTTGGAACATCACTATTTATTCTAGTTTTGTGCTGATATAATTTCCATATTCTATTTATTATATGTTAACTATTGATTTATTCATTAACATTCAAAACAAGGACTGGGTTAGTTATTCCTTTGTTAAATGGTGTGATTCGGTTTTGCCTCTTAGGTGAAAATAGATAGTTTGTTAGGTTTTTTCACCAAGATGAAAAATTAATTTTATTAAACCCCTTTAAAACTAATTTTCTTCAATTTCTATAAATCCACTAGAATAGAATAATTTTAACTGGGTTGCGACTCCCCTGAAAAATTCATTTTATTAGTGGTTTTCATTTCTATTATGGATAATGATAATTTAATTCAAGATATTGGATCACATTGATCCAATCTACTATAAATAATTGTTATTTTATTTTTATTTTTTTTCTTATTAATTAATTTTTCCTTTGTAATGCACCGACCCTAGTTACCTAGATTCGGTTAATTATAATATAACATTTTCATTTTCAAAAAGGATCAAGTCCTAAAAGACCTATCAGTTTAGTAGCCTTGGAATTACTAGATACAAACCAAAGTTTTACATTACATCATGAGATAAAAACAACAACAACATTTTTTCCCCTTTGAGCACGCTTATATACCTTATCCTATCCCTACAGGTAAACCATAAAATACTTCTTGATGTCCTAGGAAAAATAAAACATAGAAAGGGGTGATCTCAGATGCTCAGTAAGGATAACAATATAGCAAAAACTTTCATAAATAAGCATAAACATTTAAGGAAATCTATAAGACTAAAAGATAAGACTTTTAAAAATAAACTTCATAATAATATGGAAAATACAAATAAAATAATTCCATTTACTTATTAACATGGATATTTTACCAGTCTAATAATCACATGAAATATCAATATCCAATTTCATAATGTTTGAATGCATAATGCCAGACTTCATAACCATGTTGTCAAGGCCTCGTGTCAAGACTACAAATAAGATTTTGTCAAGGCTTGTGTCAAGACACCAGTTTGTCCCATGAGGCCTAAAAATGCATCAAAAAGATATATCAGGCTCTACCCATCACTTACAAAGTCTAATGAATTCCTTATATTAAAATATTAAAACATAAGATAAACATTAATATTAAAACTAGCATACAAAATGTTAATTCATTAACCATAAACAATAAATGGTATAAAAATTACACATACACAGTTAAGCATATCATAAAAATCTTAATATAATATGGAAGATTTTATCATAAAAAATCCACTTCAAATAAGAGTAAAATCCATTAAAGGATGTTGGTATAGATGAAATCAAAGCAATTTGAGATAAATATATCTTTTTATTTTGAAATAATTTAAAAGTCACATAATTTTAAAAAATTATTTTTAAAATTTTCTTATAATATTGTAATGAAATCTATTAATGTGTTATACTGGTGGAAAATAGTTACACCCGCCGTATAAGTTAAAAACAATTCGTTCCTTAATTTTGTCGAAAAGGTCATAAAGTACCATATTTGGAAAACGACGAAAATATTACTTTATAAATATTTTATAAAAAGTTAAACAATGGTATAAATTAATTTAACCCATAGTCTAAGAAATAGTAAAAATATTTTGAAATGAATTTTTAGGAATCACAAATGTGGATTATAAAGAGTTCCCAGTAGATACTCACGTATAAACCACCTTAGATAACAAAAAGATTGTATAATAAACCATTACCTTGTACTTTTTCTTGATAGAGGGTATGTTAACCTCCTGTATAATAGTTAACTAATATTTATTAAAATTTACAAGAACCAAATACATAAATATTACAACATATATGATCTTCTAATATTGCTTTGTTAATAATATTTCAGTAGTATCATTGTTTTGGATGTTAACTGATTCGTTTTATTTTATAATTTTTGTTATGTAAGTAATGTTTATAATGGATAAGATGTATATAATTCATAGACAGAATGATATTATGTTCTTAAACATTATTTCTAACCATAAAATGAAAATTATTCTTAAATGGTTATGATGGGGAACGAATTTCATCACATTCGTGGAGATGGTAATCTGTACATATGCATTGGCAACAATATCATTTTATTGATGGTGAAATCATATTTAATTGGATGTTATATCATATATATATAATCCTTAAAATGTTATATTTATTATTGATATCATTTTTATTCATTATTATACCCATCCAAATAATGAAGTGTTTGAATAACAAACTACACCACGATGTGGAAATGGTAGGTCGTACGTACGCACGTATGGTGACTTATTATTCATAGAATGAATATAATGATGAATACGGTCATACCTAATTTATAATAACATCAAATTATTTACAATTTACAAGATTAATTATTTTTGTAATGGAAAAAATAAAGAAAGATGAAGTGGAAGAAGAAAATAACTTTGAAAGAGGTGGTGAAATTATTACCTCTTCTTCTGGTGTTTCCTTTTGAGTTGATCAAAAGGGCTCCTTAGGTTGGATTTATGATCAATGTAATGAATCTATGTTGAAGTGAGGTTAGCTGGGAGGATATTTGAAAAGGTTTTGGCTGATCCAAATGGCTTTGGATATGTGATTTTTATATAAAGTGAAGTACCCTTTTATAAGAGAGGTAAGGGTCACTTTAGGAAAATCTTGAAATATTATTTTATTATACAATCATATTCAATTTATAATGGCTCCAAAATGATTTATTTCGAGTATAATGTTGGTATGGGTATAAAAACTCTCAAAAAATAGGTTTTAGATAGGTTTAGGTCACCATATTAGCCTTATCTTTTATATTTAACTCTTAGTTAAATAGTTTAACCTTTACCATGCATTCTTTTATTATTATAATAAATGGTTAATAAACTTACAATAAAAAGACAAGATAACCCCAAGTGGTTCATTATATATATATATATACTTATCAATGTCCTTTGGCTGAACTTTATACTTTTAGGAATACTATATAAAATAATAGAATAGTATTTTTTTTTAAACTCACTTATGTCAATTTTGACATTATTTGGTATTTGATATTTGTTAAAGTCCTAAAAACGTGATTAATTCAAATAAAATTTATTTAATAAACTATGAAATTTCATATTAACCTATAAAATAAGTTTAATTCAACAAAAGTCTCAATTTAAATTTATTTGGATATTTATAATATCAATTATTTTCATATTTCATTAATAAGGTAATCATTGCATCATCATTGCGTACTAATTAAATTCAATTACATAATGTCTAAAAATTATAAATAAAATACCATTAGGTAGTAAATGTTTTTATCTTTCTAATTAATATTTATAGTCAATTTGTTCATATGTATAACCCAATATTAAAAATGTTTTAGTTATTAAACTTTGAATATAACACTTTTGACTCTTCTTTAAATAAAATAATAATAAATGTATTAATCTAATCTAAGTGGACCAAAGAGGATCGTATTTTATTAATAAAGTTTATTTTGGTCAAAATACACTTCTCCAATAGAATTAGGACATGTGTAAGGGTAAGTATAATATCATTTTTTTTCTTTTAATTACCCTATTTACTTTTAACTCTGGTAAATAAAAGTCCAAAGTTACTATTCACTAAGAATTATTTTCATCTTATTGAATGAAATTTTACTTACTGATATCGACAGTACCTCTATGATTTTTGAAATTCAATTCATAGAAGTAGTAAAATTAATTTTTATTCAAATTTTCAAATGTTCCTAGTAGGCGGGTAAAAGATAGTAAAAAGTTCAATAAAAGTTTATATATCTAAACTTATTATCAAATGACTCCAGTGAATTACATTGAACTTATATAGGTATTGTGTATCTATTTTTACCTAATATAAATTTAAATAAAATAACTAATTATTTTAATAAAAAGTCAGTTTTAAACAATAACATAGTGTTTTCACTATTCATCAAAAATTGAATGTTTTTATCAAAATGCCAAAAATTCACCCTAAGCTAATTTTGATATTCCAAATATAAAAGTGAAGTCCATTTTGAAAAATAAAATTTATAAAATTTCAAAAATTGGGTAGAACTATTCATAACGGCTAATTTTATTGGTCATGGTGTGTGAAAACTCTAAGTTGCGTACAATGCAAGATATTGTATTAATCAAAGGGAAACATACAGTGAAATCTTTGGGTGTTACATCCTAGATATGATTTTTTAAAATTTTATAATTTTTTAAATTCACCACCACCACCACTACTTTATCTTGAACATTCAACCATCTCTCTAACTCAAAAATTATTCATTTTCTAGAAACTCAATATCAACTCTTAGATTAATATGAATGAAATTAATATAGAGAAAAATGTTAACTAAGATGTCCCTCAATCTATATTTTTATAATAGTATTTAGTTAATAATAGTTTGTGCAACATCCCTAAATTGTTCGATAATTTTCAATCTCTTAAAAAAAATTATATACCCATCAATGGGACTAGAAAATACTAAAACAAAATAGCAAATCATTAAAAAAATATCAAGAGATCAATTCCCAATAAAATGCTTCCAATACTTTATTTCTATTATATAAGGAACAATAATCTCTTTTAAATTTTGAGTTTAAATTATAATATTACTAAATTAAATATAAATTTTCCCATTTTGCACCCCTTTAATCTCAATTACAACCATTATCAAATCCTTTCATTCATAATTCATTGAATTACCTTATTCTCTAAATATCAATTGATATGTTTTCCCTTAAAAATTATAAAAACATTTAGACCATGATTTTTTTATATTGGGATTTTAATATATGATTATTTATTTAATTTTAATCCACAATACAATAGGAGGAGGCTTTGAGAAATCCACTTCAATTAATACATGAGCTAAAATTTGATTCCAACAATTAATCATCCATCAATAAAAATAATTAATTTGAAAAAATTAATCACCTAAATCCAAAAGACTAAATGGTTTTAAAGTGGGAGTGGGAGACTGGGGAACTAGATCCAAATTTTCTCACTGTATAGATCTTGATTCAAATAAGGATCAGTGTATTTTTTAATAAGAATACAATTAAAATTTATAAAGGATATTGACATAAATAACCAATACAAAATCATGTTTTTATTTTAGAAAAATTAATTAGGAACCAAAATTGATCTTAGATTCCAAGAAATGACTATTTTTTTAACCAAAACACTCATTAATATATCTATAAATGAACTAAATAAACATAAGATATTGTAAAAAAATATCATTGGAGCTATATAAACTAAGGGAGAATGATTATATAAGTTCTATGATGATATAGATACCATTGGATTACTTTTAGAGACACAAATAACCATTAATCGCAACTAAATGGTGACTAAATTATGAAGATGTTCAATATTTTAAAATTTTATTAAAACCTAACCAAAGGAATAAATTCCTGAATGGGGAATATAAAATGATGTTATTGAAGAATAATATGATCCCACCTATGATAAGAGAAAAGGTTACACCAGATTTCCCATGCTAAACATTGTCAACCGCCATTACTTGAGTTGGAGGATAGTATACCCTTGAATCCCAACTTCCTTTTTATTCACATCTTTTTTCATGAAACTATATTTTCAAGAGTATTAAAGATTGATTCATCTAATAACAACAAATTCATTTGTTCTCTTTTTATTTAAATAAAAAATATAGTAATTTTTCATCAAAATAGACATATCTAAATATAATTCACTTATTATATAAAATAAAATTTTCATTTTCCTTTATCATTAAATTTTATCCATTCCTCAAATAACTCTATAAATTTAATTTCATCCCCTCATGTTTTAGAATAACAAAAAATATAGTGAAAATTAATTGATTTTTTATTTATTTAGAGGGATATGATTAGGTATCAATTCCAAATATAGATTTTCCATTTATAATTTATTGAAACTTTAATGTTTTCTATCCATAATATTAAATATTAAGGAAATGTATTGACACATTTCATCTAATGATGAAAATTTTAATATTTTATTTTATTGTATTTCAATGAATTTAAATTATTCTCTCAATTTTTTAAAATTATTTTTTTGATTAAAAATTATAGGGGTAGGAAAAGTGACACACAACATATCTAATTCAAATTGCTCCTTGACGGCTTACCTAATTCCCACAGGTAAAAACATGGGACATGAATATAAGGTATCAAATATATAATTCGAATAACTCTCTACGAACATGAAATTTATGATCCATGAACTACCCTTCCTTTGTGTCCCTTATATTAAGGCTACACGGCCCCTCTCAATTAGAGATCAAATTGTAAAATAATGTCATCGCATAAAACCACTTATGATGTAGAATCCATTTTTTCTTAATAATTACTTTTATATAAGAAGAATAATTTATTATGTATCCTAGATTTGTTACATATTAATCCAAATTATTTAAAGTGGCTTTATCTATAGCCTCATTCCTTATGAAAGGAATATATGGGGCTATATCACCCCCTTTTAATCTCAAAATAATATTGATCCCTATAGATCATTCACCTTGATTCAAGAACCTTCACCAACTATTATATCCCCATATAAAACTATTTTATAATTATATATACTCAAGTAACCTTTATGTATTATAATATTTCATCCCACATTGATATTGTAGATTCTTTATATTGTGAAAACTATCTCTATGTCACTCTAATTAATTTAAATTGGATATCAACGAACTATTATTTAAATACCACCATGATAAGATAAAGTCATTCATTAAGATAATCCATGGAGTGTATTATCATAAAAGATCCAAATATTGATTTAAAATATGAATTTTTCTCTCCTATAAGTAAAATATAAAAAATCTTTATTCCATTCCCTTTCTCATTCATATACTCTATTTAAGGATTTACATAATTGGTAACATTTCTAATTGGAACTCCCAATATTTTCAATCCTAATTGTTGTGTATCTCTCCTCAGTATAGAATATCATTATTGTGTAATTCCCAATCATTTATTTTCATTGTCCTAATTTTTAGTAGTAGGGTTTCTTCTTTCTTATAAATTACAATAGTATTATCCTAAATAACTATCAATAATTCCTCATCCTCATCAACTTACTTAGTATAATCCCAACACCCTATCCATAATAATCAATATGTTTAGACTAACATGGATTCTCATTCCACTATCATGAAATTATATAATTTCTAAGAATAAATTTTTTTATTAATCATAATATTATGTTCCTAAATAAAAACACACAAGGGGAATGGTATTATGATGTTAAAAGGAACAATAATGGTACCAGAAACATGAACTAAATGAATAAACATGGTCCTGGTTAAAAAATTGAGAGGCACAATATCTACCCTTGAAAAAATAACATAAAAGTTATCATCAAACCTATTTGTAGGGATTGAAATTTTATTTGGTAAAATTTTCTATGGTTATAAATTTAAATCCCCATTCACTAATGATTCATGATTTTCATAAAGTTTTATGTTATGATATAAATCTTTGTTGGTTTTTATTCTTCCATAGAGGATATAGAGGATTAACTATTATGGCCCAATATCATCAACTATGTCACCTTATATATCTTCATATTTTTTTAAATCATCTTGGTTGAAATTAAATCCCAATATATCCCTAATTAATTATTAGATATCATAATACACCCACTTAACACTTATGTCATTATATGAGAATATAAATCACTATGTAAAATAGTTCATCATTCAGGGATGGCACAAAACACCATAGTACACTTAAGTCCTCTTAAGAGACCATACATTCATGTTTAAACCTTAAGACACCATATAAGGAATAAAACTAAAATAAAATTATTAATAAGGAATGGGATGAATTATATCTGAGAGAGATTCATGTTACATTGGTTCAATGGAATAAATCAGTAAATAGTTTCACATTGATGAAATCACCTGTACATTTTTTTATCTTGGTGACAACACCCACAATGTATTTCAAAGTCATGAATTTTTTAAAGGGAATTGACTTTGGGAAATCACATACCAATATTAATAATTTCATAAAATGGCCAAATAACTTGTTATCATTACTCCCCTAATTGTCTGATCAGATTGGGGTGACATGAAGATAGCTGATGTCATTTTGTACTCTATTTTTGATAATATCTTATGATTTTTGGGAATGATCATAATAGAGGTTTATATACACAGTATACCAAATATCTTCCATAAATACATCTTTAAGAAGTTTCTAATGTATTATCCTCATTTTGATTCACTAGCCTTGAAAATTCTAAATTTTATTCTAGAACACTAGGAATGCATTAGCCAATAGATTCTCAAGACACACTAAACAATTCTTCTAACTAGGAGAACTTCCTTTAGGAAAAATTACTTTCATTTGATACTCTATTATTGAGAAATATTAGTTTCATATAGCTATCAATTATCCTCATAAAGTAGTTATCCTCTATTTTTTATTAAGTCCTTTGATTTTAGATGAAGATTGAGATAAAAAAATAATATTCTATCTAGAATAATAATTTATTATATTGACTCATGAAGAAGTGAATTAAAATGAAAAATTGTATCATTTGGATAAATATAATATTACAGTCAAGTATTTTATTCCTTATACACTAAATTTGGTTATATTTTAGCTGGGATAGAATGAGAGGATTTCATACCCCCATTATAATCTATGGGTGTTGAGTGATTTATTTTCTTGTTGGAATATACTATGCATAAAATTTATAGAACATGATAAAGTTCTAGATGAAAAGTGTTAATTATTCTTCATCAATGTTCACACAATAGATATAAATAATATTTCCTAAAAGTTACTAGAACAAATTAAATATAATTTTACATAGAGACGTAATAAAATACATTATCTTATCAAATAATCTAACCCCCATGTATATGTTAACAGATGGGGTGATATGAATAACTATATGCCACCTCCCTTGTGTGATGACTAAATAACTCTAATAGATCAACCATGAACCTTGTATCAGAGTGTCTTCTGTATGAGGCACGTAATATTATCACCATTGGTGGTGTCTTATATTCACAGATAAATAAAATTTATAATCCTGATAAATAAGATTACTTTTTCTCTATGGAACATAGGGGGAAACCTCATCAATATCAGGTAATTAATCATCTTATTCATGAATATATCCATATAAGAATTGTAACAATAAATCATAAAAGGAAATAAATTTTGAAGACTATTATTCCCATATAGTTATGTTTCATCGACCAATATTTTGGATGTTAGGGTTAATATCCATAGAGGAAATTATAACCAATCATTTTTATATAACACCATCCTAAGAAGATAAATAAACTATAATAATAGTAATAATAATAATTTTGGAATAACCTATATGTGTAGTGGAACTTTGATCCAAATCGGTATCACTCACACCATCGAAAATTCCAATAATGTACATGATTGTTGTGGAACTACCTCCAAGGATATCAGAATTTACAAAGCTATGGGTATCCCCATATTAAATCGATGAATTGATATGTCTTAGCAAAATGTAATTATTTTAATTAAAATATTATTCAGTTTGAACCCCATAAAAAAGATAATCCATTTCATCATGTAAAATAACATGATATGATAAGGGGAAATACTGTAAGGGTCAAAAATTCATAAGACCCTTAACCTGATTAACCTCATAATTAGATGATGATTACCCACTTGATAGGTATTCAAATAAACAAAAATCACCATATTATATGGATTTATAGGATTAGTTGATCTATATATTGTACACCTCAATAAATACTATTATTTAAGAAATAGATAATTTTTCCACATATATAGTAAATAATCAACCAGATATGAATGACCAATCATTTGAAAATGTTCCTCGTACTGGAATATTTCAACAATATATACTCACCAAGTAATAGGGTTAGAATAATAAATAAGAAACCCAAATAATCAATATTTATTATCTACACAATGAGTTTCCAATAACTAATAGGGGAATTTTTTTATATGTCATCATCTTGTATACTTCTAGAAGATGTTGAGACTCATTTTATTGAGGTAGAACATGTCTAGTTGATTCAAGGAAATAAAATATTTTGGTTGGGAAATTCTTATCCATTCTAAGGGAATAAAACCTACAATGAAAATTATAATTTCATAGTACTATATCTACTTACTGGTCTAATTCAATAAAAAGGGTCTTCCTAATGCATGATGGATTAACATGCCTACCAAAAAGGAATAAGAAAACACTATGTTATTTGGTTAACCACCTCCTACGAGGAACATATGGTGTTTGTCTCACTAAAGTACCATAAATATCTATTTTAGGTAATCTATTTAGGTAGTAACTCAACATATGGGTAAAATTAAAGATAAAATACCTAAAGACCATCCATATCTATTGATGGAAATTAATTCAAAGTTTCCAGTGTTATAGTAGAAAAAACCAAACATGGAATAATTTAACTTGATATCTCTATCACCAAATATGGTAAATACAAACATTTGATCCATCAGATTCATGGGAGATACAAAGTAACATCTTAATTATTTTAATTATTAGCATTCAAAATTTCTAAAAACCAAATAACAATATGATTTAGAAAAATTCAATTGATTTTCCTAAACCTTAGAATTCCATATATTATTTACTATAAAATCTTAATATCCAAGTCTATCTCTATTTTGAAAGACCTCTATCAATAGTTTTTAAATATTGTTATCTCAAAATTGAGGAAGAAAAGTATATATAGACTCTCACGTTGAAAACAATAAAAAAATAAAAGATTTTCTTATTTCATTACATGATGGAAATGTTCAAAAAATCCTTCATGTACAAAAAATCATCAAGAATCTCTTCTAAAAATATTTATTGAAAACTAAATGAATATTTTAAAATAATAATGATCTAATACAATTTACCTTTTGTATTCTAGGTGTTTTAGATATTTTCCCAATGCAAACAATATGTTATCTTTTTAAATATGAAAAAATTGGATTTGAACCATAAACTCAAAATAGGTGGCCTAATAAGGTAAAATATGGATATTATCACTCATAAATCGACAAATATTACAATCCAATCTCATAATCCAATCTTATTACATGTGGAACTACTTCTAATTCCTTAATAAAATAAGCACCAAGTGCACCCAAACCAAAAAAACAATATATTTATAGGGGGTGGGGTGTTGTAATTTTGAAGCTAAAGTGAATAAAATATACTTCACTCATCTTGAAAAACTTATCGATTACATCATATTTTCAACTGGGTAAAACAAAATTTCTCAATAAGAAATCAAAAATACTAATGGGATTGTTCTTGATGTTCACTCCACCTACTACTTATATCCTTTGAATTTTGGAAACTTAAATTTAGATAGATTTATCTCTAAGTACATTTTCTAATAAATGGTATATAAATTAAATATAGAGTAAGATATCCCTTTGGTATATGTGACCCACATTTCTACTACTAACCATGATGTTGAAGAAGAATGGATTAAATTCCAAAAACTATATAGATAATCAAAATGATTAGATTCCATAAAAGATGGTCAATAATAAACATTCAATCATTAATAGTTGGAATAATTATCTAATAGTGGACATGATTTACTCTATAAGACCCATAATGGGGACATCTATTAGATAAACCTCTATTTGAAATCATTGTATTTGTTTAAACATCAAGGAATTTGATTATTAATCCCTTTTATTTCTCCATACTAGTCCAAATCTTTATGAACTTTATTCCCCCATAATTCTTTGGGATCTATCTAAACCTCCAAATGAAGCACTGTTTTTATTAAAAGGAATATTTTTCCATTATCAATATCATGATAATAATAGAAATATATACCAGTGACCATGACTTTTATGAAAAAAAATTCTCATATGTCCCTCATATAAGAGGCTTGTAATGTTGGGGAAGACAACATTGAGGCTTGATATGGATCCATGTTGTCATTCTAGGATACATTATTCATGTCACCATAAAAAATAAAATGGATATTAAATAATATCCAATAGACTAATGCTCTAATATATGGCCCTCTAACAGTTATTATGCTCTAATCCATAATGTAGATGATATATTTAGATCATCCTCACCAGCTCAACCCTATAGTTACCCAAGATGAAGTGCCTCTAAACATCTCATCATTAATACATCATTAACCAATGATCTATGTTTTTCATTTTCATTATAACCACAAACCTTTATGAATAAACCCCCATATAAGTTTTATTGTTAAAAATCATGGCCTTTTCTGATTAATGTGATTTTTCAATAATTTTTCTATCATACTAGTGAAAATTTCAATCATGGATGATATTAACATCTCAATATAAATTATTGAATAACTCAGTAAATATTTTATAAAAATATATGATTTTAAGACTAAAGTTAATTTTATATAATCATTTCATTATAAATAATAACTTTTATAATATGATCCATTCATATCATTCATTGGTTTGAAATGGGTATCATTATTTTAAGGTAATATTATACCATTGTAAAACTGAATGAGAATGTTATTCAATAACTTTTCATAGAAATTGATTTTAACATTTAACTCATCAATTCATAGACCATATATTGATTATTTTTCAAGAAGTATGACATTTCAATGTGGAATCTGATAATTTTATGATAAAAAAATTATAAAATGGGTCAAAGGAAATTCAATCATTATTTATAATTTAGATTCTATTTATCAAAAATTTATTTCATGGTTTTCATCTGTGATAAGAAATTTAATTCATTGTCAGGAAGACCCAGATTACATCAAAATAAGTTTCTATGCTCTTTATAGTAGAATTTAATGAAATTCTTCATAAATGGGAATATATGATTGCATCATGATTAAATTTATCCTACTGAATCCCATGAAACTAGATACATCAATGTTTATTACTATTAAATTATGGGAATGAAGATCCAAGTATAATAATATAAATATTTCATTATACCTAAGGGATTAAAAGACACCAAGGTAGGTCCTTGGAATAATGTGAAATAATTATTCATAATTTCAAATCATTGATTTGGGGAAACATATATATTCCTAGGAACTTATCGTGTTCTCTTATATGATGATAAAGTTCTCATAAATTACATATTCTATAATTATGGGTAACCACTTATACATTTTTTACCACAAAATACATAATTGAGAGAAAAAAGGCTCACTTTGTATGAACCATGAATGTAAACCCTAATATGGTTCTATTTATTATAATGATAGTCTTGTAAACACATAGTCCACATAGCCCAAAACATCTTTAGTGTATATTATTATTGTAAAAAAAGATATATATCTTGGGTGTTTCTATTTTAATTTATATGTTCTTCACAAAACCCATGAGACCATAAACAAATTCCCTTCATAAAGAGGATAAATATATAATTCACTCATTTTATATTAATAAATAAGACCAAAATATGATATTTATTGAACTAAATTTTTAACAATATAGTGATTCTATAACAATACTTTAAGCGGGTGTTTTAGTCAGTATTTTAATGTGTGTAAAAGGGAATATATGACAAAATTAAGTTCATTGTCTTATCTTGATTAATGAATCCATGTCCCATAATGAGAAGGATGAGTATGCTACCATCCTCAATAACCATTAGGATGTATACTCTTGGATTTATTTATAAATTATAGGACTAGATCCATAGGTTTCTATTCACTATCTCTATCTTTGAGGTAATCGGTACGGATACATTGGTCTATTGGGGGTTATATCCTCCCCATGATTCCATAGTGTGAGCTAAAGTATAAAATCTAGGAGTGTAATATTTAATACATTAGGTTTATAATCCCAAAGGGAGAGAAAACAATATCAACATTAAGATTATTAATGGAATGTTTATATTGTTTATCTAATTTTGTACCTCAACGTTCACTATAAAAATCATAGAATTTTTTATATGTTAAAAGGTACAATTTAAGCACATTCCCTCATGGATGGATAATCAAAATAAAATAAAATTTTGATGGAAATATATGATTATAAATATAAATCTTTTTGGTAACCCCAAGGGGTATATAACTATTATATAGTTCCCATTATCCTAAAGAGTGATTGAGGAACCTACTGATGAGAGATAAACAACATGTTCAATCCAACTTTGAAAAATGAGTGGAATGATATGGGAAAGAACCAATGATCAAACCATTCAGATATTTTTATCACATTTTGGACCACTATTTGGTTCTCAAGAGGATAATATAGAATATCTCAAAGATTAATCCACTTAAATTTTCATTCTATATCATTTCCAAGAAACAGCATGGATTCATAGCTCATAATTAAGGAATTATGGTCAACCCCAAAAAGAATATAATGATACTATATATTTCCCTAATGCAAAACTTATATTAATTTAATGGAATTAAATATCCCCTTTCCTATAACTAACACTTTTTTGAGAACCATATTACAAAAAAACATTCTGAAAACTAATGAAGAAATGGTATAACTGATGGTGGGATGAGGATGTTATATTTTAATCGATATATAAAAACAGTAACTCCCACAACCTATTGTTTTTATATTGTCCATTAATGGTAAACCACTTATCTTTTGTCTAGTATCTTTAAATTGGTCCCTTATTTTTCTCCTTAATCATGAAAATAATAATAGTAAAGAAAATATATTGGGTTTCCTAAAATTAACAGTGTTGGAAACTGAGATCCAATAAAGCATAATAAAGAACTATTTTAAAGATATGATATTTTTGGTGAATAATCTATAGAATTTCTTAAATAATCTTGTTTTCCACTCATTGTGATGAAAGTATCACCTAAAATATATGCTTAATTTGGAAATATTATTAGATGTTTGGCCATATGGGTCATCATGATTCAAAAAATTGATATACAGTTCTTCACAAAAATAAAAAAATGGAATTGTTAATCATATATTACCTAGGAACTAACCATATCTTGAAGAATCGTCAATGGGTATAGATCTTAACAATGAGGATGTATTCTCTATCAATAAATCCTAAAAAATAAGGTAAATGTGTTTTATTGAACATCCTAAAGACCAACTAGAAAAAATATAAAAGACCATAAATTTAACTTAGTTGGACTTGGTCTCATTTTTATTTCCCATACTGGGGAACTCTTATACTAAAAACACCTTTTAAAGGGTTTAATAGATAATGAGGTAAAATAGTTGGATTTAATAATAATTATTGATTCAATATAGAAAAATAGGACCACACAACTCAATTTCATGGATTATTCAAAGTTGTAGATAATAAAAATTAATGTTGATATTTCATTAGTAAGGGTGGAATAGTACATCTATTTTAATTAAGTTATAAATTAATGGTGTAATTTTCCATTAATAGTTTTCTTGTGAATGTCTTGTAGTTAAAAAATTTCCATGAGGATGCATCAGCTAAATTTTTCATACTCATTTACTTATAAGAACATTATAGAATTTTTATCACTGTAGGGACTTTAATAATTGTGTACACATCAATAAAAAAATTGATAAAATAACTTGGTGATATTGACCTCACTCTTCCCATGACTTAATCTCAATCCACACTAATAGAGAAAATGGTTGATTATTTTTCTATAATCATGGGATAGATTTAATACATGATACATATATAAGGTCAAATAAAGAAGAGGATAAATTCATATATTATTGATGAACTTATTTATCTAAAGAGATTCAAATTTCAAGAAAAATGTGGTTTTTATTGGGTCTTCATTAACTATATTAAAGCATATAAGACCAGAAAATTAATAAATGAAGTCAATGAAAGAGAAAGTTGTTTTTTTTTTCAATGGAGACTAACAGTCCCCATAATATAAAGGGGATTGGGAACATTTAGGCATCGATATTACATAATTGTGTGGAGTTCATAAGGTAACTTCATATGTATTAACTATATGATAATTACATTCATTAACCCATATACTTGTACGATGGTAAAAAAATTAAATTTTCCATTTTATATTTGGGTGATGGATATCATTGGCATATACACTTTATTTATAACTCAATAGTTCTAGTTTATCCACAATTCAACAAATTTATTCTCTAAATGGGAAGAAGTGGTCCCCGAGAACAATTTATAATGTGATCCATGGATAATTTTGTGAAACATAACGTGATGATTTTATTTGTAGTTCCTCATATTATATTCAAGGATAATAAGTTAAAATTATTTTCATATGAGTTGAGAAATTATATACTAAAAAATAGATTTAATCCAACCATTATACCCACTACCTTATAGACACTAATTGAAATATATAAGGAATTAATAAGACCTTATCACTCATCATAAAAATTATTGTGGATCATGATAAAAAGAAATGAGATCAAAAAATTCAATAGTATTTGGGCTTATATAATGCCACATAAACCCTTAGACAAGTGATGACATATTCTTTAGAGTTTAAAATGGATTGAGTATTTCCAATTGAATTTAAAATTATTTTTAATTAAATGTTTGTTTATATCAAACTAATTACATACAAATGATTATAGGTATAGTTTTATATGTAATAAGGCCATGGTAAAAGAGAATAAAAGCATTACACAAAATGATGTTTCAGTAAAACTGAGGATATCAAGAGTTCTTTAATTCTGTTTTTCATCAATACAATATTCAAGGATAATAGGTCCTCGCGTTGAAGAAAGAAATTATAATTGAGATAAATTCTCTAAAATTAGAGCCTAAATTGGAGAGTATTTACCTTTCACACAAGTTATAACCGACTGTGTAATATTCACAAATCATACTAGATAGAATGCATATCTTACCTTACACTAAAAAAAACCATTATAAGATTCACTTTACATGAATTCATAATTATTTTTTATCATCCTTACATAATTTCACAATACTATATTTAATGAGGTCCATATCACAATACCTAAAACTATAAGGCATATTATCCTTTGAAACCCACTTAAATTACACAATTTATTCCTCTATCATGATTCATAAATTTCATGATATATTATCCTTGTAATAATAAAATAAATTGAAAAAAATAATTTTTCATAAATTTTATCTATTCTTATTTAATGGATGTTAAAATAAAAAACTCTCTAATTACATCTATGTATAAGTTCAATCTAAATTAATATCCCTTATTTCAACCATCGTGGAATTTGGATTCTCTAAGTACTTCTAGGATTTCCATTCAATCCACAAATTAATATTTGATTTTTACCTATGTGTTTATTAATATATACTACCATAGGATATATAGTGATCTCAAGATATCATATCCCTTAACCATATAAAATGACCATTATTGACATCCTATTATTGAAATAAACCTCGTATACATTCCCATCAATCCACAACATTTTTGAAATCTAACTCTTACACCAGGTTGCCACATACTTTCATTGATTTTTTTAACATTTCTCTTTGAAATTTACTTCTTTGGTTAATTAATATTATGCCTAAAATTAAAATAGAATTTTATGAATGTTTTGTTTTTTATTTTTTCACATAGGGCACACAGTGGATCATAGACATCTTATAATATTTATAAACTACTTAATATGCCTCATTTAATTTCCCCATCATTCTGTTCACCTTGTTTTTTGATCCTAGTAATTCTTGTTGTGTGTTATTCAATAGTTTTGTATAAAGACATTACCTTTTTTTAGAACTAAAAGATTCCATATTTTTATTACAATACGAAACATTAAAAATTGATACCTCCTATTATTTTTCATTTTTTCAATTATATTTTCATCAAATCCCATATTAAAACCACATATATGTGGTATTTTCATCCATTTTAGTCTTCTTGTAAAAGAATTACACAATTCTGTGACCTCATATTTTATAGAATACATTGGTCATGGTTCATGTTACTACAGGATATGTAGTGTTTCATTAGTCTCATATCCTGATGACATCAAAAAAATTATTTCTTCACCTTTCCATATTTCAGTTTGTGTATTTTAACTCTTGGATCTCTCACTCCAACACTTGAATAGCCAGTTATTTTAATTATCTTATCCTTATGATTTTTTGAGTGATTGGATCCATGTCATAAACAACCCACAATGAAAGATTATAATCTCTATGTCATTTTTGTCTATGATTTAATACCACCAAACCAAGAGGCACCAATAGTATATGTGATAGAACACTAAATAATATGTTTTTTTCCCTAATACCCAACCCAGATTGCATACACTAGGGTTAGATTCTCCATTCATGTTTAGTTAGTTATGATCACATGGTATAAGACACTCTATAAATTTCTTAAATTTAGGTCCATTAAACTAATTTAATCTTATAATAACATGTAATATAAATATAATTAATATACACTACCCTACATATGGGTTACATGCTATAATAGCAGTAAATCAATTTATATCAGTTCAAACCTATGTTAATCAAGTGACCATTATTCATTACTTAATGGTTTATAGACTTAAAATAAATTACATAAATAGTTTTAATCCATGTTACCCTAATATATTCATATTATATCTGACTTATTTATAAAAAAACTAATTGTTCTTATATAAGAATTGTATTCTCTATTCATGATAGGATAATTATTCCTATAAAGACCAAGAAACCTCCCCATAATCAAATATATGTGAACATAAAAAACAACCACTTTAGAAAATATAGGTGACCTTAAATTATAATAACATCATGGTTTGATACATAAAACCCCTAATATATGTGAATCAAAATGGTAAAAACTCTATGAAAAAAAATTCATTTTATGGTATGAAATTGAAGAACCTTAAAATAAGTGTAACTTATTTGTATAATCTAGATGGAAGTAAATTTCAATAATGAAAAGATCAAATATATATAACCTTAATATCTATTCAAATTGTGGTTTTATCTTTGAAACATAAATATAGATACACCTATAACCCTAATCTGTGCACCTCAAAACCCAATCAACATTATTTATTAGGCTCTATAAAATATAAACTACTGAAAATAAATTCCTCACAACCTTAATCTATTGAGAAATTATGATATAATCATTAAGACCTCTAAAACAAGATATATCAAAGATCCAATGAATTTAAAATCATAACACTACCTGAGTTATAGTTCATTCATTAAGACTAATAAAATAAGTAATACCACATAGTCAATATTGTTTGATCATAACTATGTTAAAATATTATAAAAAATTATAGTCTACTAAAATAAATAAATATACAACTTTTCATATTGAAATATGATAAATTGTGACATGATAAAAAGTATATCCCTATAATTCTTATCTATAATTATTACATGGAATATGAAACTAATCATTTCATGTAAATTAAATAGGTAAAAATCTTATATGATTTATATCTGACCCCAGTAAAAGTTGAGTCATTCTCACAAAGTCAACTTAACAAGGGAAAAAGTTTTTTATCTCTATATATGTATATATCCTCATGAAGTTAATAAATAATACAAATATCATACTTGGTTACCTTAATCCTTATTGAATAAACCATTCCTTCTAACAAACCAACTTTATAACATCAACTATTTTGACTCTCCTCATCCTATTATGTTCAGAGGGTTAATATCGACTTAACGTGATGGAACATGCAATCCTTGCAAGTAATACCCACTCTTATTAAATTTCACATTCCTTGGAGTATGCTACATAATTTCATATCCAAACATATCATCCCAAGAATATAATTATGGAAAATATAATGCATATATTTATTACCAATACCAGTCCAACTGCATATATTTGGGAGAAACATAAACCATTTTTCATTATCTAACAAAGAAAACATGGATTATTGTGATGGAACACATGAATTATATAGGAAATACTAATGACCATATGAGCATATAATTATAGAAGATAATAAATCTCTAAAACCCTCCTTTAACCTTTCTCTAAATCATGATAAATCGTGATTTATAAACCCCAATTATTCTCATATTTTATGGATTTTAGTTAATTTTTAGTTTTCTATATATATAACTTTGAAATTAAACTTTGAGAATCTATAAATTGAATACTACAATACCACCCAATAAGAAGAAATGAAATTTATGAAATTTTATTCTAATGTAAGATATATAATCTATCATTCCCCTACTAGTTTTTGAAATACCAAATTATATGTGATAAAATAATGAAATTTAAATGATTCAGAACTGGGAAGTCTCAATTTTTAATTTTTTGATATAAAAAGAAGAGAATTTATAACATATATCTTCCTATATGAAATTATAAATTATAAAAAATGCGATAAAATAAAATCACTATAGTAGAAGTTAATTTGTTTTGTTCTTGAATTTTATTATTGATTGACATAATGTGTTAAATTGTTTATATATAATTTCTAGTTTAGTGTTTTATGAGTACCTCTTCCCACACAATTATAATTTCTCAACAATAATTTATCATTATACCTAGTATATAACCTAAATATATACATTTAACACTATAAACTCTGATCTATAATTCATTTACTAAAATACAATCTAATATACATTTGTCCTTTAGTAAATATCATGCACATGGAGTTCTACATACAACTACTATTTTTTCAAACATTTATATTTTCTTCACTATGTTTTTGGAATACCCACTTCTACATTTTCCATGGAGAGATTGGATGAGAAAACTACTAGTTTCCCTAGAATGGAATCACTTCTATGATATTAGTGAAGAAATATCATTAGTGAAATTATATCATATTCAAACCTTAAAAAACATTATGAATGAAATTTACTTTACTATACTATTCAAAAAACACGGTACCGAATAAAACTTTGTAAATAAATACTTGAAATTAAATATGATTAATTTTTTGGTATCTCAATTCCCTTCATTGAATTAATCTTCTTCAATGTGTGAAGACTCCTAGTGTTTTCTTGAACACATATATGTGCAATCCTCTCCTTCTAAATTTTGATCCAATGTAATTTCAAGAAGTGAGTCGTATATAGTAATTAGTTTATTTAATAACCTGAATAATCTACCCAATGTTTAATTATAATATAATCAAAACCAATCCCAAATATTCAACCAATAAATTTTAACTAAGGAATTTTCGTATCGTATATAAACTTGAGAATTTTTTTTGATACATAATTGTAATAACTAGAAATGGCTCACAACCATCATATTATACTCATAAAAAACTAAATTTTAGTTTAATGGTGTAACCATTTATATACACCCAAACCATCACAAAAATTGATATTTAAAATAATTCTTCCTGATGAAAAACCCATTAATCTAGGCTTCTCGAACCCATTAGTGAGTGAAATACAAGCATAACTTTTTCAAAATTACCACAAGTTTCACAAATGATTTTCCTAGAGGGTATATTATAAGGGTTAAACAAGAAATGAATTTAATTAAATATCATATATATATTCTCATGAGCATCTAGATTCACCTTTTATACACTAGAAACAATAGGTAACTCTTAGTAGTGTGTAGAATGATGAGACATGATGGTATTTCAAAAAAAATTGTAGTCATAATTTTTTTCATTAAATTGAAAACCTAGTATGGGGTATCACATAAATATATGTATCATTATATAAGATAACAATTAAAAAATATATATAATGGTTGAAATAACACCCATATATCAGCTACACAACCATCATTTAGGTTCTTACATTATCTCCCAATTAAGTATTTTCACTAGAAATATCCAATGGTAAAATAACATTACTAAGAAAAATTATAACTAAAAAATTATTTTTACTTTTGGCATGACTTAATAACCCCATGTAATGTTTTGTACCTCTACTAGTATAAAAAAGTGTAAACCATCTATATTGAGGTTACATTAAGATGGGTAACTATTTAAAAGAAAAAAAATTATCTTCTTCCCTTAAAATTATATATTAACATCTACCCATTCACTAAATAGGACAAATAAATGATGCTATAAATATTATACCATCTATCTATTTACTATTTCGAACCTCTTTTTGAATATATGTAGAGTCTGATTTGAATCATTTCATCATTTGATTCTCAAAGAAATTTATAATATATTTCCCTAATGTTTTTTATTCCCACACTATGGTACACATCCTGAAGTCTTATCCAATAATACCTATATAGAAAATGGATACGGATAGTCTCTTGAAACTAGTGACTAACTAGTTCTAAAAATAGGTAGGTATGATTGTAATCCGTTAATTATGATCCCTAGGATGGATAATATCAATTTACCAATGGCAGTTGTAACATAAAATCTTCATAGATTTGGGTGACCTAATAATCCCATGCCCATTTTTCTAGGAAATTTCCTCTACAATAGGGATCCCAAGGTAGAATCCAATACAAAAAATTAAACTTTTTTGTTATGTATTATTAAAAACAAAATAGGATTACATCACAGATAGTTCTCAAATATTTTTTTGTGAAAAAAAATAAAATTCTGTTATAAATATAATGTTATTAAAAAACATTGTGATGGAATTAGACACCATTTATAACATGATTTAAAAAAATGTGTGTGTCAGGAAAAGAGATGATTTTTTCTGATAAACATTCAAATTTGTCACATATAATCACTTTCCCCATAGTTTTTTATAACATAATGATAATTATTTTCAAACTAAAATTATTCATTACATACTATACAGTATTCTTTCATAAATAATTTTCAAATTAAAGGTTAAATATATTTTTAATAAATGGGAAATAGTTATGGAAGATAACTTTTTAGGATAAATTTTCATAATTAAAAACCCTTTTTTGATAGATTTTCGTCAAAATTTTGTTTTGGGAAAGGTTTATTTACCACTAAACTTTGATTTGAATTGAAATAAGTATTTACAACATGGTAATTTGTGACAAAATTATAATTACATCACCAATAAACCTATGGAAAATAATTATCTCTTACTTATTTAAAATCCCAATACAAATACTACATAAATACATAGGAAAATATTTTTTTGAATAAACAGAAAAAAAATGGAAGCTAATTTTTGGGACAAATAGTTATTCCATCACAAATATCCATTGAAAAATACACATTTCTTCATAAACATACATCATATAAAAAGACAAATATGAATACAGGAACACCCACTTCATCAATCTATCTCTCATTTCCCCAACTTCAAAAACTCTCACACATATCTCAATTATATTTTTTAAAAATGATTTTTTTTTGTAGTTATTAATTTTATATATTAATTTTTTTAAAATATTTCTTAATTATTAATTTTTAAGATATTAATAATATGAGTGGATGATTTAATATTCTATGGAAAAACTTTATTTGGGATGTATTTACAATTTTGTTGTCTATATTATTTTGGAAGGAATTTTAAATACATCACAAATAGTACCACTTTGATCTTAGTTGTGATATTCCATCACATATTGTAGTATTTGTGATGAGATTTATGCTTTAGGTAATTTTATATAGATTTTCATAAAAAATAACACATTTATATGTAAATATGTCACAAATAATCATTTTTATAGTGATACATCTTTCCCTTTGATTATTCATTGATGAATTTCATATCATTGTGTAATATAATGTGGTGGGTTCATTTAAATAGCCTATGATTTCCATTATCTAGGGTAATGTATGGATATGTGAACATTATTTTTATAATTATGTTTATTGTATTTACCATAAAAATATATGGTTTCCTAGGAATGGATTACTGAGGCCATGAACTATAGACTTTCTAGATTATAGTCATGTTTTAGTGTTTTCTTATCATCCTAAAGTCTATATTTATAAAAATGTAGCTCGTAATATAGTTTAGATTACTAAAATTATAGCTTTAGATGGTCCATAATGTTTTCATGTTGATAAAAAATGGGTTATAATGGGTAAGACTTGAAATTTATAACCATGTAATCAATTTTCTTGGTTGTTCCAATTGAATCCAATGGTTGGGAATTAGTAGAATCTATTTACCCTATAAAAGTATAATATAATAGAAATTTAAATAAACTAAATATTTGGAAAATTTAGGAAGATAGTGTAACCCGTATATAAGGAGGTTCACTTTTAATCATTTTCATGTGATTTAATAACCTCAATTATTCTTATAATTGTGAAAATTTAATTATATGAGGAGGGGAATGTGGAATGTCTAAAACAATTGTATTATAAATGATAAATAAATTAGTTGATCCACATTAATCTCTATAGACTAATAAATAGATTTTCCCCATTTATTTATAGTAATATAAATTAAATTCTATATGTTAATGTCATAAAATTGAAAATAAGATAACCACATAGCTTTTACTTAAAAAAAATCAATCCTTCTCATTCTAGATCAATCCAATTTTAAGGGGAGTAATTTATACGAACTAAAATATTGTTTATCCAAATTTTGAAATATCAAGGGGAAATATAAAATCCATGTAACTGATAAATAATTTTTTTGAAATTTCTATCTCACACTTCCATGGAACCTACTTCCCAAGTATACATGAGAAAATATCCATTTTCAACTATTTACAAAATTGTTTGACTCCCTTTATGAACCGTCATGTATTTATTAAAATAAAAATAAATTGATTCATCCCTCATTTTTAAAATCAAAAACCTCAAATTTGGAGATGATGTATCAAACAATTCTTATAAGATTTGTGTGATCTTATAAGTTCCCACCCCACTTTCCTAGGTAATTTATTAGGAAATAAAATAATGATATTAGGTTTTTACATCAAATTACCCTCTACATGATTAATATTCATGATATAGGAACCATAAATTATCCCTCAAATTGGTCCAAAATGGTCATTCATAACTTTTATATAAAATCATGTGGAGTATTCATAGTATAATTCCAATTGAAATGGATAATACAGTTTGACGAAAGGAATTATTTTAATTCCAAAGGCTCACACGACATTTTAACCATTAAAAAGTATATAAATGGAAATGTACCCAATAATGGTTCTATTTATGGATATAAACCCTATACACATAACATGCATAGTATTTTATCCCATTCTAGCTAAAAATAAATTTCAACACTATTAACTATATACCAATATAGGAGCATCATTGTGAGCTGACACATAACTTTGTTAAACCATTTTCACTTGAGTTCTTCTTAAATCCCCTAGATGGCCTATATGATCATGTATCCCTTTGAAAAATGATATTCTATATGATGTAAAATATTTACAATATGAAACTCACCATACCCTTATTGGATCATATGGAATTATCAGTCATATATGAACTTAATAATAACAATCATTTTTCCAGATGATCCATGATGGTCCTTGTCTCCATAGAACCCAAAATGGATTATATGTTAGAAATTTTATTTTCTATGATAAAACCATAATATTAGATCTAAAACATTCCCATAGCTCCTACCTGAGTTCCTTTTAATAATTTCATTAATCGGAATCCATTCATGGTGAAATAAGTATTGGTATTTTTCCTATTATAAGTTGATCTCAACATATCATTTTATTTTATTCTTGAGTAATCCTCAAACTTTCACAGTTCACTATTAATTATTTTAGGGGTTGATTTCATTCCTTTATAAAAATTCAAATACTATCGGCCTTATTAATTATTGTGAATTCCTCATACTTTAAATCATACCTTGCATAAATCCCATTCTCTCTCCATACTCTTCCATGGGTGTAATATATTATAAATTATTTATAATTTTTCCCACACTAATTCCATTATTTGGTATATTTCTCCAATTGGTCAAAGTTATATGAAAATAATCATTAATGAGTAATATTTTTTAAAATACATAAATTGTTACTCTAATAGACTAGTTCTTCTTCTCTAAGAAGAAAACCGCTAGTCTTAGTGGTATGGCCATAATGTGAAGAAAATATTTTCTTTTCACAAGACCATTATAGAAACAAAAAGACATGAATCATATGTTTTTGAACCTCATATTATGTCCTGTTTCTCAAACAATAATATCATGATCCGCTCACCTACACATTTTACCATGTCATATGTCTTTAAATTATGACAAAGAATAATATGGTTGTTGATTCCCCCATACGAGATATATATAACACCATCTATGAGAATAATCCCATACACTATATCAAATTCCATAGCCTTATATGTTCATATTTATGCATAGGATATCTTTAATGCCAATATAAGACATAATCCTTATTTTATGGAATGAAACTACCATAACTTTTAATTACACATGATAAACATTGTGTCCTTATTCCAACCCAAAATCCTTCTTGGAAAATTATAAAATATAGTATAAGAAATCCTTAGTGACCTTAAATTCTTTGGTAACCATTAATCCATCTTGAATAGCCCAAAAATATACCAAAACTCATAATTACTACTAGTAGACTTTAAATTACGTTGTAACCATTAAAACATCCAAAAAATGAACTATAATTCAATACATATGTTTTTTAGATATTCCATGAGTCCTGTTTTAAAATCTTAATTCCTTCCCAAATGATAAAAAACTACATAATTCCTCATGAAAGATACCAGAAGATGTTGAATCGCAGTATAACACTTATGTAATCATAGATAGAGGTAAATAATTGAGTTTCTTCATTTAAGTATTTATCCTTTAGTGTAAAAATACACACACCCTTATGTAATTAGAATGTGATTCCCCATTCTTTGGATAAGGGTTGATTTAAATTCATACATGTTCTAAAAAAGTTTATAAATATAATCCAAAATATTTTTAATTGGTGATCACTCTATAAACGAAATAAGATATTAAAAATAAAATAGTATTTATTTAGGTAATGATTTGATAAACACTTCTTCAATGTGTAATAGGTACCCATAAAAACAATAAACATTATAATAGTAATTTTTGACCACCCATCCAATAATTTTTATCTTGCACAACAAATACCCCTATGATCAAGTACCTCTTATCATAATAGTGGGGACCTAATTAAAAATTCATTAAGGGAACATTTTATAGCATAAATTATTATTGAACATATATTCCATATTTCTAACTAAACTTTTTGAAACTAAAACAAAGTGTTTTTCTATAATATCTAATTTTTCAGGAAAATATACATAAGTAATAATGTCCAACATCATTGTGGGTGTCTTGATTATATACCCAATAGTCCAAATAGTTACTAATTTATTAATGATTATGTATTTTCTACTATTTTACACAAATATATGTATAAAATATTTCACCCTAATTTTAATGACAATATGCTAAGAACCATTTTTTACCTTCAACTAAAAAACCCTTCTTTAGCTTCTCAACTTATTTTTCTAGATAAGGAGACTTCTTATATTATATTTTTTCTCTTGTACTATTTCTATATTCCTTCCATATATGATTGAGTGGAATTTAAATTTATCTGATACTTTTATACATGCTTCTTATATTTTGATGAATAATTCTAAATTATATATAATTTAATATAATTATCATTTAATCATAAACATCAAATCACTAATATATTATTCCATAAAATTGATTTCTAATAAATATTTTTTATTTTCGATATAGACTATTTTTTCATAGATTAATCAAAATATTCCATACAAGATAATTATAAAAATAAGGTAAATAGATCATTCACTAAAAAATAATTTTAATCATACAACATTTAATATAGTCTGTAAATTTTACATTATATTTTTTCTTTATTTCAAAATTCCATAGATAATGTAAAAATTTTCATTAAATAAAATTATTATCCCTATGAAAATACTTTTTCAAAAAAAATCATTTATGTTACTCTCATGACTATAACATGATTTGACGTAATCAAAAATTTGCTTCATGAATTCCCTCTTATGCTCTGTCATTTTAGATTTTATTTTTTACTCATTCTAGGGAATCTTCACATTCCAAGGATGCATATGAATGTTTAGAATTTTATATTCATTGGATCGTGTGAAAAACCTTATAGAAAATAGTATATCTTAATTTCAATCTTCACTATATCCGGGATAATTAGTATCTTAATATCCCGAAAAATAGATGTTTAGAAATTTTTAAATAATAATTTTTAAAAAATGAAAGTTGAAACCAAATAAAATAAATATGAAAATCACATATTTTATATGGTAATGACATGGTAGTAAACTTATCTCAAAAAATAGTATATAAAAATATAAATGTTTTACTTATAAATCACATAAAGATTATTAAATATAAAATTCTCAATAGAATTTATATACATAGATTAAATAATAATCAACACTACTCGAATCCTTCTAATTATATATGAATAAAATAGAATTAATAAACTATAATTAATTAATTCTTAGTATTAAGAGAAAAATAAGTAAAATTTTACTTTTAAAACCAAAATCCTTCTATATTTTATTGAATTTCCCCCTCAATTACCAACTTCTTTTATATAATATATTATAAAAATTATAAATAATCAAAATCAATATAATATTACGTTAATGAATATTAATTTACAAGTAAACCTATTCTTAAATAAGTATCCATAATTTTACTATTAATTTACCATCTCTCATGGTTACTAATCACTCATTATATATAGAAAAATAATTATCAAGAAATTTATCTTCTATAAAAATAAATAAAAAACAAAATAAGAAGAAAACAATATGAAGAATAATATAAAAAATTATTGATAAAATTACATTATAATAAATTTAATATCCTTTTTCCCATAACCATGTCAATGAGTTACAACATAGATCTAGATAATAAATAGTGTCTCAAAACTTTCAAACACTTTTTAAAATAATAAAATATTAAAGAAATCATAAAAAATAAAAAATCACTAACTACCAGTATTCATTTCACTATAATTGGGGCATCACCAAAAAGTCCCTACAATTTTTCTAATAAACTTATTATATATAAAAATTATAATACCATAGTCATTGATATAATAACATTATATATGATATTGTGCAGTAAATATCAAATCACCAAAAAATTATTTTTCTATGTCCAAAAATCATGGTACATCTCCCTAAAATTTTCATCAATAATTTGAATTCCAGATTTTCATTTCTCCAAAGTTACAATGTAAAAGGGTTTTAATTATTATGTGAAATAATTTTTATTACCCTATCTATTTTTTTGTGGATATTGTGGAGTTATCATCCTATCCTCCACAGTGAAATTAATATTTTATCAATTTAATCATTTTAAATATAACACTATAATTTTTGGAATGATTTAATTTTTATTAAACATGATTTGATTTAAAAATATCTTGCATTACCATCAAATATAATCACATCATAATAATATGTATTGTAGAATTATTTATTACATTTCATTTTTATAATTTAATATATGTCATCAAATTTATCCAAACTAAGAATTCAATCATAAATTATAACAAACAAGAAGATATGAATTATTATGTCAATATAATGGTGAAATTCTTTATAAAATTTAAATATATTTACAATCTCTAAAATTATCCCCCAAATGAAATTTTTATTTCCCCCAAGAAATATATCAACATCTAATAAATGAGAAAACATATTTTATCATGAAAAAAAATCAATTTAACCTCATTAAAAAAAGTATTACAGTTAAAATTTTCAGAAATACCAAACTCATCCAATTGGTGTAGCTTAATAATTATTACATTATTAAACCAATTATAAAATCCTCTTATAATCACCAAATATTATCCAACATTTATTATTATTCATCACAGAAATGATAAACCTTATTAGAAAACTATTTCTAGAATCGCTCAATGTTATTTAATTAGAGTAAATATCATGTGTAATCACATTATCCATGAGCTATAATAATATATATATATCTATAAATTATAAACAAAAATAAACTTATAAATAGGGATTTTGAACAAGGACTTTCTAAGCTAGTGGGGTATTTGGTAAATTATGTAAAAAATGAAAAGGTTAAAAAGATGGCTAAATTCATTATATATAGTGTTTAATTTTTTACTTATGCTAAAAAAATTCATTTTTACTTGCATTCCTAAAAAATTATCTATATAAAAATCCTTCCCTACTATAGAATTCTGATTTCTGGAAGAAAAATTTTAATGTAATAATTAAATATTCTTATTTCCAATAAATTTGTTTTCTTTTTTTTAACATTTTAATTTATTAAAATTATAGAGGAGCTATAAATGGAATTTTCATAATAAATTTTTGAATAAATATCCATAATAAATATAAATCCCCTAAAAATTTTCCCTTCTATTAAGCTCATTCCAAGAATCACCATGAATCAAACAAAACTTCCATTTTTTATCAAATATTATGTGATGTAATAATAACCATGAATTTGGGTATATATAATAGATTAGATTATAATTTTCCATATATATCTAGTTATTTATATATTTTATAAAGATAACACAATTTTAAATAAAAAATAAAATTCTAGTAGTGGTTCTTATAAAAATAATCTCTTAAATAATAAAGTACTATAAATAATTTTTCAAGTAGTTTATAATACTTATTATGAATGGGACTAAATATAGACTAATAATATTATGGATTTAATAATAGTAATCAATATATTTAGTAAAAGTTTCTATGAATATTTAAAAATTATTTCATACCAACAATTATTTAATGAAAATAAAAACTAGAATAATAATATAGTTTTCCATAATTTAAATTGATATATCAAAAATTCATTATGATAATTAATTAAAATTTTCAAATATGGAAGAATATATCTCTAAAATCATGAAGTTTACAATATCTATAATGAAAAAAAATGACTATATCCAAATATTCCACCCAAGCACTTGAATTAATCATTGTTCCCTATTTTTTATCAATGGTGGAAAAGATAACAAAAATATAAATGTAATTATGTAAAGGATTTTATTATATAATATTTTAAAGGAACTAAATTTTATTAATGGTTAGGTGTTGTTTTATTCTCTAATCCCACTTTATATTTTATTATTCTAAAAAATATTTTTATTTTTTATAAAGTTAGTTCTTTAATTTTTTTCAATTAAAATTCTTATAACTAAAAATATTATAAATAAATTGTATTCTATTGAAAATAAATTAAATTGATAAAAAAATTATTTCAAAAAGAAAAAATATATCCATTCCCATATATTAAAATCTTAAAATAACAAGATATGATAAACTATAATATAATAAGGCAAAGAAAAACATTTAAGTAGTGTATATGAAGTTAATCATCAAACTATGATACAAAAGGGAAAAAATAAATAATTGTTAGATAACTAAACATAAGGATATATCTTTTAATATCTCTGTGTCATTTCCTCACTTTACTCCTTGTTAGTTTTAGTGTGTAAAGGTTACTCATGCATGGAAAAATTTGTCCATGGGACCTTCTTAATCTCACTCAATAATAATTGTTAATAAAGTAAATATGGTAGATAATTCTAAATGGGATAGGTAGTAGAGATTGTGTTTTAAATTTTAAAAAAAAATGGTATTTATTTTCTCATGATCTGAGTCATGTGGTAGAGTATTCTAAATTAATGGATCTCATGTAAGTTATGTTATATGGGCCTCTATTTGAAAAAATTTGTTGATAATTTGTTTTGAGAATGCACTATATGTGTCATCATCTCGTCATTACTCCATTACAATTTTTTAATAATTGGATCTATTTATGGTCATACAATGACACTGACATCCTTGAATAAATTTCTTGTGCCTTCGATTGGTGCTTCTCTGTTGGCTCCTCAACATACCACTTACTCTGTTCCCATGGCTAGCCCATCTCCAGCATTAGATGATTTGATCTATGTGGCTTATGTGGTTTGAACTTTTTTTTCTATTGCCCCAAATTTCTTCATTTTCCACTTAATAATTTAATTAATCTCTACTATTTATCTCATCCCCAACTCTACAATTGACCCACCCTATAATACTTCAAATCCAGTTGGAATCCCCAACTTTTGAGGTGGTCGATGGAAGTTTATCTTTCAACATTTTACCAAATAATTTTCATAACCAAATATTATCATTGTCTTCCTCTTGTAGTTATGTTTGGGAATGATTGGACTCACCTCCATATTTCCAAATGATTTTTGGATTCTTGTAAACTTTCTCCTCCATTAGATATCCCAATCATAAATAATTTCTCCATCAAAGTACACCAATTTTCCTAAAAATATTCCATCTATTTTTAGTATAGAAAATTTAAGGTATATGGATTTCATCGCTTGTTCCATTTTCAATGCTCAATGGAGCTTCCTGAATTTTTTGAAACTTAAATGGAAGTTCTTTAGGTTTGTATTCATCTTCTAACTCTTATGCTCTATAATTTTGAAATCTTTAAAGGTATTAGATATTATTTTTATTCCATTATCTATGTGGTTAAAGGAACTATATCAGTGAAACATATAAAGATCTCTAGGATCTATATACAGATATATTTATCATTAACATTACCTTAATTTATATTCTTTGTGTCATATCAAATATTTTATAAAGGGAATTTTTTATTTTCTTCTAAGTAGATTTATTATTAAGGATGTGGGACCAAATTCCATTCACTCTTCTTCTCTATAATTATTCATGCTCTAGATGACTCTTGAGATCCTAGGATTGTTCATTATACCCCACCTCTCTCTCAAGTCTATACAATAAAGAATTTTTTCCTTCCAGGTATTATCATTCCTATGGAAACATTTCATTGGGTAGCTCACTAAATAAAGATTTCTACAAGGGAATCCCCCACCTAATGTATTTCCATGGATATGGTTGGTTCAAGGATACATCCTCATAACATAGATTATATAGTCTCTCCATTTATCAAAGTTAATATATAGGCCTCTCCTTATTGGGCGGACACTCCCTTGGTCTCCCAACTGGTTTTACCCTTTACTCTTAGTTTGGTTTTATTATTACCATTCTGAATTCCCTAAAGGTTGATCATCACTTTAAATTGTTCAAATCCCCTTCCCTTATATTTTAAGACATGGGATTTTTCCTTTTCATCCATTGTTTCATTGTCCCAAACCACAACTTATCTCATTCATGGAACTTTATAATCCTTCCATTGAAGTATCCCTTTCTTCTTTTAACTCCTTTAATGTATTTCTATGATTGATGGTATTTTCCAATATAATCCTATTTTCTAGAAAAAAAATTTAAATTTTATAATGTGACTTCTCTTGGGTTAGGTGGCATTACTTTTATACTTAAATAAAATTTAATGTCTTATATTCTAGAAATATATAATAAAATTTCAATATCCATATTTGTAAATTCCCCATCAAGGGTTTAAAAATGGTTTCTTTTCACATTTATAATGTTGTGGGACAATGTTCCCTAATGAATTGTGAATTCATTATTTCTACAATAAATAAATGTAATATTTTTTTTAAAAAATTGAAACCAATGAACAATTATATCTCCATTAATTCCATTACCAATACACATTAACTCAATAAATACCTTCATGACATCCTTGTTATAGATTATAAATATATTTTTTGGATAAATCATTTTCTATTTTAACTCATCCCCAAAAAATTCCATCATTTAAAAGTAAAGGTAACCACTTATAACTATCCTTTATTCCAATCTTTTTTATACTATATGAAGGAAATGGAATGCAATGATTTATATGAAGAGAACTATTTTTTCAACCAAATAGATTTACCTTGGTTTATTGGGGATGTCTTCAAAAATATCCTTGACAAATATAAAGAAATGTGGATACTGATATTCTTCTAAGGCCATTGATGATTTATAATACTTCTTCACCTCATAAAATATATTGAATATAATATTTTATAGTGATCAGTTTAAGTTCTTCTATAATAAAAAAAATTAACCATAAGATTTGGGTCCACCATAGTAGGAACGTCTCTAATATACTAGGAATATTATACATTCCTAAATATTTAATTCCACATATGATGAGGTCCGTATTAGACCATTATCCTGTTTTACTTACTCATAAATAAAAAATTGGTTAAAAAAATGGGTTTATTTTCTAAAATTATGAGACATAATGAGATGATTTCACTAACTTGGTTAATCAATCCTACGCAAGAACAATTCATGGGAACATGTGGGATATTTATCAAAAGATAATAAAATTTCAAAATGAATAATTAATGAAGTTTTATGAGATTAAAGAATAAATATTAATGGGAATTAGTTAATGTGAATATGAAATAATTATATTACTTAAAAATATATAAATATATTTTTAATGATTATATCTCAATGGTTCTAATGTTAAAATAAAAAATTGTTATAGATTGACTATATGAGTTGTTAAAACATTCATATAAAAGATCCTAAATATATTGTCTTAAATCAACTGATATGAAATCTACTTTATTCCATATTTTCATTAAATATAAATGGTTTATAGGTAATGAAAACCTGAAAATGGAAGTATAATCCTCTATTAGAAAAAAAATTCCCATGGATGCGGATCAGTTTTTCAATCAACTTATCATCCTTGAAAGTAGGGGAGTATATCCCTAGGAGGATCCCAATAAGGAATTTTTCAATATTATCGCTTTTCTAATGGATGTAAAAATGAATTCCTTACTTGAAAATACGCCTAATGTGGTTAAAATTATTAATTTTATTAGATCCATTAATATATAAAGCTCCTAGGTTCTAGAAATATTTCAAATATCTTTATTTATAGCGGCATGGGACATAATCAATGAGGATTTTTCAAAGGATATTAAGGTTTTTTGGAGGCTCTTTATTTAGACCATGTCGTGAATATACCAATATTTTCATTCAAAAATATAAAAATTGTACTATAAGAAACTAATTAACATCATGAATATCATTCATGACATGAAACTTGAAGTATTAAAAGATATAAATATAAAATGTGATAAAAAAGAATCATCTTTGTATAGAAAGTTATCTGTCACATCGTGACACATATGGTCACACTGTGAGACACCCCATTATGACCCAAATAACATTCAATGCCTAGGAACAAGCCATGATATGTTCTTCCATGAACAATACTCATCATAAAAACACCATTCACAATGTGAAACCTTCGGACAAACCCCCAAAAGAGTAAAATTGATGATTTTAATGTTGGATACTCCCTAGAACACACCATTATGACCCAATGATTTAATGACACATTAATTGGGACAATTATTACACCTTGAGCACTAACTAAAACTTATTAATATAGGCCCATGGTGGATTAGAAAAAGGTATCACCTATTTAGGGTTCTAATGTTTCACTAAGGCAAAATGATCTCTTTCTTTAAGTTTTTATTTAATGTTTTTGTTTTTCATTTCCTATCGTTGTAACATATATTTAATTTTAATTCAAGTGTTTTTTATTCTTCTAGTCACTTTACTTTATTCTCTATCTCTCTTTCATTATATTGTGATCTATTTCACTTTGTAATGGTAAGTGACTATCCCTATGCATGGCCTTTTGGGATGTTTTGTAGAAATACAAAGTTATTGTACTTTAATTAGTTGATTGTTTTAATTTAATTTGTGGTGAACTGGAAGGAAGTTCATGGATATGGTGATTTTACTCCATGATATGACTTTCGAACACAATTTTATGCTCTACTTAACCATTGTTCCCTCCATTATCCCGGGAAAACTCTTTAATAGTTGAGGGTGCTCAAGGGATGAAACGACATCCAATGGAGTTGGGTATTTTAGGAATTGAACTCGCAATATAGGTCTTATACTACTTGGCTATTAGAGGAAGTGAGATTATTTGTGAGAAATATATTTTTTGAGGAATTCTACATTTTTTACTAAAATTTGAGGGTAGAAATCCATGTACGATGGGATATATTGTCAAATTTGATTTAATCAATAATTATAAATAACTAAGGAACCCAAATAACCAAACCCTAATACTAATACCTTTCTCCCTAACCTTAATTAATTTTTAATTTTCATGTTAGGATAGCTTTTTTTCATTGCATTGTTTTACAAAACAAATCCCAAAACAAACATTTAAAAAAGTAAAATAAAAAAAAATTAAAAAAAATTATATTAAGTGAATTTGAATTGGTTTATGATTTACCGTGATGTTCCTCAAGTGAGATAGTTATGGTTAGACTATGTACTACATTAGGAATATAAATTTTCTTTTGTACCTCCTTATTATAGGAACATAAATATTTTCTTACAAATTAACATTTATATATTATTTTTATTCTTTCGATTATTGTGTGCATTATGTTGATTCTTATGAGTATTTTATTATTTATTTGTACATTTTCTTAAGTTATTTTAACACTAAGTAGTTATTGTAACAATCAATGGTTATATTTCTCAATGTTGAAAACCATTGAGAAATGCCCTTTCCTTTATAAGAACTAGGTTTCAAAATTCTTTTCTATCATTGAGAAATCCACTTCTTATCACTAATAAAGGGGGATCCAATTGTTGTGAAAAAAACTATGAAAAATGATTTCCATTTACTGAAATACATTATATTATAATAAGGTCATTAAATTTGTTCTTTGAATCCCTTGACAATCGAATATTTTTTGAGAAGGAAAAAATATTGATATAAGTATAATAATAATGTGATGCATTTGAATCAAATGTTTATATTAATTTGATTTGAGAATAATTTGGAATTAAATTAAATACTGATGATGAATTAAATAAAATATTATAATTAGTTGCAATAAGAATACCTATAGAATTATCTTCACATCCTCAATAAAACCAGACTAATATGTGCCTCCAATTTTCCATGCATTGTCATGGAGTGAGGGAAAGTTCATCAAGCTGTAGATAATATATTAAAACAATAAGATGATATTCTTAAAATGTGAAAAAAAATGAACCTTTGAAAGGATTAAACTAAATAAGGTTTTAGATCTCATATTTTTTTGATTTTATAGAAAATATTTTACATGTTATGGCCTCCTATATAAAACCTAAGTGAGCAGAACAAATTATCATTTAATTATATATTTTTATATTTTTAGTAACAAAATGATTGACTCAATAACAATATAATTTTTGGAGAATGAAATTATAATAATATAATTCCAAATTTGGATATAATTTTAATTTTCATGTTTTTGATATAATGTTATAATTAGTTATCCCTTTTATGAGACAAATAATAAAATGAGAACTTAATTATTTATATTATATATTTATCTTTAAAATGGTTGGAGGATTATAAATATACAAAGAAAATAATGTGCATATTCATTTTTGTAGTAATTTGCTTAGATGTACAGAAATGGTTAGGCCATAATTTGGGTGGAAGATGTACTAGCTTTGTAACCTCCTAATCAAGTAATTATGTAGTGGACAGTAGTACATTACCTAAAATTGATTAAAATTTTAACATTTTATCAAACACTATTTTTTATTTTTATTGGAAATATTTATTGCACATGGAAATTATTAAAATAAATTATTGGCCTTCTCACAAGTGTTTCTAAAATTTTATATTTCATAAAATTATTATTAAATTGTATTTTTAAAGTAAGGTTTTGAGTTTGAATTTTAATGTAACACTACTATATATTAGCCTATTATTAGTGCTATAAATAACTATTGTCACTACTAATAAGTGTGATGATAAAAAAGACACCAATTTCAGTAGTGTGTTGCAATATTTACATCACATCGCAATAACTATTTAATAAATTAAAACATACTTTAAATTAAAATTAAATTGATATTAATTAAAAATAAAAATAAATCTACATTACAATTGCATTGATAGGTAAAACGTCTTACAAAAAATACATTTTACAAAAACAATAAGGTAAATTTATCCTATAGAAAACTGAGTGTCCCTATATTCTGCTATTATTAGGAATCACTTCCAATAGAGTACGACCATGCTACCAGTTTCCAAACACACCACGCTAGCTCAAACAAAAGAATAGTGTACCTATAATGAAAAAAATATTTTTTTTAGTAATTATATAAAGAAACATAAGAAACAAAAATACAACATAATAAATACATTAATAAAAAATAAAAAAAATCGGATAACGAGAATGATAAAATTCTATTTTTAAGTATATGACCCACTTTTTGATCTGATGTTTGCTTTTTTAATGAAAACATACACTTCCTGCCATACCAGCCACACAACGTGCTAGGATAATGTGTAATTTATTCCTACATATAAAAAATGAAATATTAGTCTTTGTACAAAAATAAAAAGGCAAATAGAGTGAGTTTTATTATTTTTTAGATTATGATTCATGTTTTTTACTAAAATTTCATTTTTTTTAAATGAAAACAAACACTTTTGATCATATTGGTCACACCATGTGTAAGATAAACCAACATTTGATTCCTACATGTCATAAATGAACTATTTATTGTCTTATTAAAGTGAAAATACAGTCATAGTGTGTTTTATGATTTTGACTACGTGAAGCATGTTATGAACTAAAATGTCACTTTTTAATAAAAACATTCACTTTTTATCATATTGGACACATCGTGTGTCAGATTGATGAGTAGTTAATTATTACACATCAAAAATAAATTATAGATTATTTTCTTAAAATATGAAGACAACCCGAGCATTTTTTTTCTTGGTTTTGAGTATATCACTCACATTTTGAACTTAAATTTAATTTTTAAATGAAAACATGATCTTTCAGTCATATCAGCCACACCATGTCTCAAATTAGTGTGAGGTTGATTTCAGTATGTTATAAATAAAGGATAAATCTTTTTCCTAAAATATCAAGAAAGCCTAAGTGGTTTTGATTAGTTTCAATTGTGTGAAGCGTGTTTTTAACTAAAATTTCAATTTTTAAAATAAAAAAATTGACTTTCAATCATATCTTCCACACCACAAATAAAATTGATGTGAATTTTGTTCCTACACATAAAAAATGAATTTTTTTTCCTAAATTCTTAGGAGAATAAAACCATGTTTTCATAGTTTTGAGTTTGTGACATGCATTTTGAATTAAAATGTTATTTTTAAATGAAAACACACACTTTCAGTCATATCAGGCACATTGTGAATCAGATTATCATGTGGTTTATTCTTATACATCAAAAGTAAATTATCGAATCTTATGATTATATATCAATATGATACAATTTTTTATTATTGGCTTTGTCTATGTGTCGTGAGTTTTGAACAAAAGAGTCAATTTTAAATGAAACATGTAATTTCTGTCTTATCAGACACATGGTGTATTGGAATAATGTGAGATTAATTCCAAACAATCACAAATGAATTATTGATCATTGTCCTAAAATATAAAAACCATACGTTTTATTTTTCATATTTTTGTGTATGTGATGCATATTTCAAACTAAAATTTAATTTTTAAATAAAAGCACAAACATTCAATCATATTATCTACACCATGTGTTAGATTGAAATATGGTATATTACATTATGTCACAAAATAATTATGGATTTTTTTATAAAGTATCATGATAGTTAGAGTGTGTTTTATTTGTTTTGAATGCATGACCCAAATTCTGGACTAAAATTTCAATTAAAAATTAAAATATATAGTTTCAGTCATACCATCCACACCATGTGTTAGATTCATGTGTGGTAGATTCCTAGAAATAAAAAATAAATTATAGATTATTTTACTAATTTATAAAGATAATCAGATATTTTTTTCTAATTTTTTACTAAGTGGGACGTGTTTTGAAATAATATGCCACATTTGACTCAAAACACATACTTTAAATCATGTTGTAAACATCATTTAATGGAATGATATGTGATTAATTCCTAAAAATAAAAAATTAACTATCAATCACATTTCTAAAATATCAAGATAATCTATGTTTTTTGCTCAATTTTGAGGATGTAATGCATTTTTCAACTAAAATTTCTCATCTAAATAAAACACACATGTTCATTCATAAAGGGAACAATGTTTATTTGATTGAAAAGAAGTTAACTCCTATATATCACAAAGGAATTATCAATTTTTTTGTGTTTTCTTGGTTTTTAGTGTGTGATTCACATATTGAATTAAATTATTATTTTTAAATAAAAACATGCACTTTCAATCATACTAGACATGCCATGTGTGGAATTTTCATTTAGTTGATTCTTACACATCACAAATGAAATATGGATTATTATTCTAAAGAATAATAATAATCAAGGTTTTTTTAATTTTTGACTATCTGACAACTGTTATGAACTAAAATGTCAGTTTTAAATGAAAACATTCATTGTCAATCATACAGGTCACAATGAGTGTTAGATTGACATGCGGTTAATTCCAACCCATCACATATGAATCCTTATTCTTTTCCTAAAATATCAAGACAATTAGAGTGTATTTTTTCAATTTTGATTATGTAATTAACTTTTAAACCAAAAATGACATTTTTAAATGAAAACATGCACTTTCAACCATACTAGCTACAACGTGTTTCAAATTTATGGGTGGTTGATTCCTACATATTCCAAATGAATTATTGATCTTTTTCCTAAAATTTAAAGATTTTTCATGTGTGTTTATTTAGTTTTGAGTCTGCAAAACATGTTTTAAACTAAGATTTCATTTTTAAATGAAAACATGCACTTTTGGTCATAATAACAACAATGTGTGTTGGATTAACATGAAATTGAATGATATACATCAAAAAATGAATTATGAATTTTTTTTTTAATGTGTGAAGTGTATAAAAGTGTGTTTTCTAATTTTAGACTATGTGACTTGCATATTGAACTAAAATGTAATTTATAAATGAAAACTTTCACTTTCAATAATTCTAACCACATAGTTTTTCAAATTGATATGTGGTTGATTCCTACACATCATAATTAAATTAAGGATTATTTTTTTATTTTATCCACACAGTCACTGTGTTAATGTTTTGTTTTTACTTTGTCACAAGTGTTTTAAACTAAAATGTCCCAATTAAAAAAATATTTTCAGTAATATTTGTCACACCATGTGTCAGATTAACATATGGTCAATTAGTACTCATCAAAGATGACTTATTAATCATTTTCCTGAAATATTAAGACAATATGAGTTTGTTTTCTTGAGTTTGATTATGTAATTCATGTTTTGAACTTAAATTTCATTTTTAAATTAAAACACACTTTCAGTTCTACCAGTCACACCATTGTCGGATTGACGTATGGTTGATTTATGCACATTAAAAATGAATTACATATCATTGTATTAAAATGAATAAATTACAAAAAATATTAAAAATGGATAAATAATAAATATGAATAAATAATATTTAATCAATAAGTGATAAAAATGAAAAAAAATATTCAAATTGAAAAAATTACAAAAAAAATTAAAAATGAATATATAATATTTATTATATGAATTTAAAAATTATTAAAATTTAAAAATTACATTTAAATAAAAAATAGTTTCAATCAATTACTAACAATAAAATGAATAAAAAATAATCAGATAAATATTTAAATACAAAAGTATTAAATTAAAAAATAATATATATAAGTTGTATAAATTTAAAACATATTAAAAATTATAAATATTAATAAATGGAAATATATAAATAAATATTAAAAAATAAATAAATTACAAAAATATTAAATGTATATATATATATCTGCATTAATTACATATAAAAATGACTTTTTGTGCGATTGTTTGTATTTGTGTGTGTGTGTACGTACTACAATGAGATATGCCAAATTGAAAAAAGAATTGATGTTTCATGTTATATAATGATGTTTTCATATGCATATACACATACATACATATGCATGGACATATGTATACATACGTATACACATATACAGACATGTACCTAGATATACAAACGTATACACATACAATCACATACACACATACACGTACATACACATACACATACAGATACAGAAAATTACATACATGTGCATACAAAAACATACATTTACATATGCATACTACATAAACATACACATACATATACACACCTACATACAAACATATACAACTACATACATACAAAGACACATACACATATACATACAGAAACATACACATACATAAACACACATGCAAATTCACATACATACATACACATACATACACATGCATTCACATACCTACATACATACATGTACATATACACATAAACATATACATAAAAAATATATAGATCCATATACATACACAAAAATACATATACACATACACATAAACAATATATATGTACAGATACAACACATACATACACATGCATACCCATATATATGCATACATGAACATACATACAAATACATACACACACATATATACACACACACACATATAGAAATACACATAAGTCCATATATATTCATATGCAGACACATAAATACAAATATATATATATATTTTAAATTATTTAATATGAATATGAGTATAAAAATTAAAATATAAACTATATTTAATATATTTATATGCTTATTTATATAATTCATATCACTATATTTTAATACACACACATATATATGTGTGTGTATGTGTGATTATAATTATATATATAATTATAAATGAGTAAAAATAATTAAAAACATATATATATTTATTATATATATTGTATTTAAGAATATATAAATATGTATATATAAATTATATATATATATATATATTCATATATTAAAAATAAAATCATGTAAATATATATTCATTTATATATTTATATGATTTTTTAAAACAATAATAATATATTATTTTTAAATATACTTTTCTTAAATTAATTAAAAATATTTTAAAATATTATTGATTATAACATATTTGGTAATTATATATATATAATTATGAAAATAATATTGATTATAATTTTTTATTATTGTATAGTTATATAAATCCCATTCATATAATATAAGTACTTATTATTATATAAATCAAAATTTAAATGTGTGTCAATGTTTGTTTACCATCTTGGGGGTGGCTCTCCCATGTTTGAGTATCAGGTATCATTTGTTTCTATTACATTTTTTAGTGTTGATAAAGATTCCATTTATGTGGGATTTTAGTTAAGGTAGATAAATTCTCCCCTTAATTAATACCTTTTTATATAATGATATATTCACATGCATATACACATACATACATACACATGAAAATATGTATGCTTACCCACACACATATACCTACATGTACATAGATATATAAACATATACACATACATTCACATACACACATACACATACGTACACATACATACAATTACCTACATGTTCATACATATACATACACATACAAAGAAAACATACACATACATATACGCACCTACATATATAAATATACAACCACATACATACAAAGAAACATAAACTTATACATACAAAAACATACACATACTTACATATACGTACATATTTATAAATGTGATAATAATTCCATTTATGTGCACTTTTAGTTAGGGTTGATAAAATTTCCCACTTTATTAACATGTTTTATTCACTGATGGAGGGAAGGCAGGGAGATGCTAGCTAAGTGATTAGACATAAGAGATCTGGGAGATGATGAATGAGATTTATGGAAAATAAAGTTCTTCATGTGGTGATGGGAGACCTCCGCTAGTGAGAGTGTAGGAAAGTGTAGGGTAGGTCTGGTAACTGACTGATGGGGTCTTAGGTGGGTAGGAAACCTTTTACAGTGGGATAACAGATGGGTAGTTATTGTGACACTCACACACTGTGCCTTTGGGCATATTCTATGATTAGTCATATTAGCCAGGATTCTCTGTTAAGGTAATTGTCACTCTATTCATGTGGGCCATATAATGGTTCTCCCTCTACCTAGAAAAAAGTGGTCTTTTATTTGTTTCATAATATAAAGAGTCTTCAACACAAACGTTAATATTTTATAGTTTTTATACTTCTAATTTTCATTATTAATTTTTTTTATAGTTATTAAACTTTAGTTATAGGTTTTATTTTAAAAATGTGTGTACAAAATGGTTTTATGTGTTGTTTTCTTTTATATTTTAGTTATTTTATTCATCATTGATAAAATTATTTATTATTAGTGCCAAAAAAGGTGATAAATAATAGGGCACTTGTTGGCATTTTTTTACCATAAATAAAGCTTGTCTTTATCAGCCCCAATTTTACTACTGATAAAAATGTTCATTAGTAGTGTTATACCTAGCACTGATAAAAGTAAGGAGTAGCTGTTACATATTAATAGCTTATAAATTTGTATCACTCTATATTAATCAATAAAAAACATAAAAATCAATTACATTTTCATATAATTATTACGTTAAAACATAAAAATTTATTTAAATTTACCTTACATCGTCATTTCAAAACAAATATTAGATTCATTAATTTCAAAAAAATACAATTACATTGATATAAAATTTTATTAAAAATAATAATTTTTACAAACAATATAAAAATAGAACTCTTATAACCGGCCTTCTTCAATAATCAGCCTAAACATAAATAAAAAAGTGTGTTCCTTTACTAAAAATAGTGTTTATTTTATTAATAGAAGAAAAATATAACAACTGATTATAATTGAAAAGTTATATAATCTATGATAAATTTCAATTGAAATGATATTAAATTTATTATGACATGTTAAAAATTACGAATTTATTATTTTTCTAAGGTATCGTGACAATCTAAGCATGTTTGGTTTTGAGTATGTGAGGAATGTTTTGAACTAAAATTTCAATTTTAAATAAACATACACACTTTTAGTCATGTCGACCAAACTTTGTATCGGATTTATGTAAACTTATTTTTTACGCATCCCAAATAAAAAATTAATATTTCCTTAAGTTATTAATATAATTAAATTAAGTTTTTTATTGTGACTTTGTGATACAAGTTTTGAGCTAAAATGTCACTTTAAAATGAAAACAAGTACTTTTGTTTTATCACTAACATTACGACTCAGATAGATGTGTGTTTAATTAATATGCAACAAAAATTAATCACAGATCATTTTCCTAAAGTATTAAGACAATATGAGTGCATTTTCTCAATTTTGTGTATGGGATGTGTGTTTTGGATTAAAATGCCACTTTTAAACTCAAAACATGCACTTTTAGTCAATCTAGCCACACTATGTATTGGGTTGATGTGAGGTTAATTCCTACACATCAAAAATGAATCATGTAACATTTTTATAAATTATTAAGAAAATATGATCATGCTTCCTCAATTTTGAGTATCTAACATGCATTTTTAACTAAGATGTCACTTTTAAATGAAAACATGCACTTTCAGTCAATACGGCCATACCATGTGTTAGATTGATGAGAATTTAAATCCTATATATCAAAACAATAATCATGAATAATTATACATAACTATCAATACAATCTGATCATTTTTATTGGTTTTAACTATTTGAAGCATGTTGTGATCTGAAATGTTACTTTTATACTAAAAACATACACTTAATCTTATATTAGCCACACCATATGATGAATTGAATGTGGTAGATTCCTACACATAAAAAGTGAATCATGAATAAGTATATTAAAGTGTCAAGATAAAACAATCATATTTTCTTGGTTTTTGTTATGTGATTCTTGTTTTGAATTAAAGTGTCACTTTTAAATGAAAACTTATCGTTTTACTTATACGAGCCATACCATGTATCAGATTGACTTAATTTAATTATTAAATTCCATAAATGAATAAGGGATAATTATCCTAAAGTATCAGGAAAGTATAGTAATTTTTTATAGGTTTTGAGTATTTTATGTGAATTTCTATCTAACATGTTACATTTATACTAAAAACGCACACTTTTATTCATACTAACCTCCTCATGTTTGGATTGACAAGAAGTTCCTTCCCATACATAAAGAATAAATCCTATATCATTTATATAAAGTATTTGTACAAAATAATTATGTTTTATCAAATTTTGAGTACATCACACATGTTTTGGACATAAATTTCACTTTTAAATTAAACCATACACATTATGTAATACCCCAAAATGTTAGGATATTTTTGTTTTTAAATACATTTTGTCTTTTTAATTGATTTTGTTTTGTGAAACATCATGTTAAAATGAACCATGGTCAACTATTAGGTGACTATTATAACCTATCCATTAAATTAGTAGGTATAAATAGGAATAAGTAAATTTTTTAAAATATATGGTTTTCACATTTTTAGAATAAATTCATTGGTTATCAATTGATTAGAAAATTAAACAAGTGTTTCTGTAAAAAAATATTTTTGTGTGTAATATATTTATATCATAATAAATTTAATTATTCACTTTTGTTGAATAATTTAAATAAATTTATATATTATATATTCAATAAAATTTTATAACATTCATGTAATATTTTGACTATTCATCAGATAAGAATAAATCCAGTTTTATTCTTAAGAACTGTATTTTTTTAAATGCACTTTTTATTTCATTTTGAACACCTATTTTAAAGTTAATTTCTACTAATTATAAGTATTTAATTTTATTAAATTGATTATATATTTTTAATTATGAGTCTCAAATTTAGAAAATAATTCTATTTTGTTTTTAGACATTATAAATAGTAACCATGGTAAATTTTATCACCTCGGTAAAGGGTAGTCGGGTTAATCTAGGTTAAAACTAAGTGATAAGGCCATAATTTTTCATCATAATTATTATTGGATGAATTTACTTATACCCTTAAAACCTTAGGATCTAAATTTATTTTATTAAAAGAAAAGTTTCCATCAATATGACTTATGTATTAGTTAACCCAAATATATAAACAAAATGTCACTCTCTTTGTTTTTATTATCTCTTATGTGTCCACATAGGGAAAAAAAATAGGATATGAATGAAGACAAATGTATATATTTATATTAATGATATTATTTTATTTATTTAAATTTATTTTTTATTATTATAAATTATATAATTACCTTAAATTCTTGTGCAATGGTTATACATTATTTATTTAATTAATAGAAAAATAAAATAAATGATATTAAAAATATTAATTTTGATATAATTTGAATGATTTAACATTTCCAATGAATTTTATAGATATATATGACATATTATATAGGTTTTAAATAATTATATTCGAATTACCACTTTTTTGGATGTATTTGAAGTGAAATTAAATAAATAGTTTTAAAATTGAAAAAAATAGATATTTTATAAATATAATATTTTATTAAATTGTTTAAAAACATATGATCTTGAAATAAGACAATTTTGATATGATATGGTCTAATATTTCATAAGTTTTCCATTTATGGTCTAATTTAAATCTTATAAGTAAAAATTTAAACTCTTTAATATGGAAAAAGTTGTTACCATAGTTAAAATTAAAATTAGTTAACTGAGGGTTAACAAAAATGATTATTTTTAAAGTGACACAAAAACTAGTCTAAGTTTTATATTATGATTGTATTACACCCATATAAAACATTATATTCAAATACCTATCCATTTTGAGTCATTTTTCATGAGAATAATTTTATTATAATTTAATCATTTGGGAAATTCCAAAAGGGAACCTCACCACATTTATAAAAGGTAATATATACCTTCACTTCATCACAAAACATTGACACATATATCATGACCATTACCTACCCATTTCTCTTTTTAAAATCCTTATACATGTTCTAGAGTTGTTAGTATCCCTAAAATAACATATTTTTATCTCTTAAGATGGGATATAAATAAGGTCTCCCAAAGAAGTTGTAATTTTCTTACCTGATCTCTTTCAATTTATTATTTCTTATAACTCTTATATATCTATGGAAGTTATCTTAAAATAATAAATTCATTATCATAAATAAAATAAAATTTTATTATTTTTAATAAAACACTATTCCACATTCTTTTTCCCATCAAATATTAATTGGAAGTATCACTTGTGCATACATACAGATTACCTTCTCCTCGTAGTGATAAAATTAATTTTACATTACCATATTTTATGGATAAGAAATATGATAGTTTCAATATTTATATATGATTTTTATTACATATTTATACTTCTTAAATAATAATATAATGTCTACCTTATTACCTTTCAAACCATTGTAAATGATCATTTCACTCGTGAGTACATCTAGACTACCACCTCCATAAAGTGTTGTGATTAGTTTTTCATTTTTATTTTACTTGGATGGTAATAAGGATGGTTTTTATTAATATATATTATGTATATGATATAATTATTATTCTATAAATGATAAAAATTATTTACATTTATTTCATTTTATCTGTATAATAATTAAAAGAACATTCATACATACTTACGGCCTACCATCTCCATGAATGATGTAATATATTTTTCTATCTCTGACTTTAATGGATTAATTTGTATACATATATAACGATTATATATTATATTTATATCATTATTAACATTTTGGATATGATATAATGTTGATCAATGTATAAATACTAAAACTACCAAACAAAAACATGCATTAAAAATGATACAATTATTATACAAAACAATGATAAATATTATTTTTTTTCTTCAGTTCCATCTATAGAAAAGTAAAAACAACATTCATGCATACGTATGAACTACCATCTCCATGAATGGTGTAATATGTTTTTCTATCCCAAAATATAATGGATTAAATACATATATATTGAATATATATTATATTTATATCATTATTAAAATTCTAAATATGATGAAATCTTGATCAAAGTATAAATACTGAAACTACCTAACCAAAACATACATGAAGAAGGAACTGGTCATTACCTGAAATAGTGTTTTTTAGTAAATAACTGTTAATAAACGGGTGAAAAAACTATAAGTGTTTCATAAATGTTATGAGATATATTTTTACGGTTCTAAAATAGATATTTAACAAATATATATTTATTATACAGGAGGTTTAAACATGTACGAAGGAAGTTAGATAAAATGTAAAGGTTTTATTTCATAACCTCATCAATATTTGGGATTATTTATTCTTAAGTCTTTATTGGGGAATATTTTTCTTTCATTTAAATATTTTCTATAAAATGTTTCAAATAATATTTTAATAATTTTATATTATTTTTTAAATTCATTTTATCCATGTTTGACTTATTAAAAAACAACTTGAAATGAATCTTCTTATCGATTTTAGAACAAGATACTTTTATAATTTTCCAAAAAAAGTCTAAAAGAAATGATTTTTTGACTTATATAGAATAAAAATATTTTCTTACCTTCATGAATAATATTTTCTTTGAATTTTACTTTACATTTTTACAAGGTTCTTTTGAAATAAAATTTTTTTCCTTCATAATTGTAGTGTTTTTTAAAAACTAAGGGATTTTCATAGTGAAAATGTTATTTTCCTCATAAATGTTTTTCAAGAAACATTTATTATATTTATACTCGTAAATGAAAAAAACTTATTTTAATTATTCTTTATAATGGATATGTTATGATGCCACCATTATTATTATTTCTCAAGATGGTTTATGATATATTTGTTGGAGATGCACTATTTCGATACCATCTACCATATTGATTTGGATTGTTTTTAATATGTTTATTGATTTGGGAAATTGTTAAAATTTTATATTATAGATTCAATAAAAATATATATATTTATTATGTTTCACCTCATTCATATGAGGAATGAATTTTAGTTAGTAAGTGATGGACATGCCTCATTATACCCCCTCGATGTATCGATAGGTCTCATGAGAAAAACTAGATTGCGTATTAGCTGAGTCCTTACACATTTATGAGATATGTATTGGCATTAGGTCTCTAATTTATTTTTATGATGTTTATCATTATTAATTTTCCTCATAATGAGATTATTTATTCATTTCCATGTGATTATTTTATTAGTTAAGATATCCATGGACAATTTTTAAAGTCTTGTGATTACGACATTATTTAATTTCCATTTATTTCTTGCCATATTATTAATTAATTGTTTAGTTTCCATTATAATTTTTCCATTATTGAGAATCTAAAATAACCCTTTTTCTTATGTTTATTTTTTTTTAGGATTCCAATAAGTATATTATAATTAATATGATGGGATAAGCTATGAGAATACTGGTGTTCTCAAAGACGTATTATATTGTATTTTAGGTTTTCAATTGTAGTCTAATATTAAAGTATGTATAAAGTTTTCAAATACTACTGAAATATTAAGTCCTTTGGGATGTGATTATTTGTATCTAATTCCAATGATATAAAGTAAGCACCATTTATCACCCCAAGACATTACAATATTTTTCTTTAGAATATATTTAATTTTGTTTCTAAATTACTTTATATGAAACACCATGTTAATATTACACTACACACAACACTAAAATTATATTTTGGTACATGCAACACTATGTTGTCTTTTTTTCATATAATATTGATTTCCTTCCATACATTGTGTTACATGTAATACTGAGTTTTATCGAACCACAATATATTATTAAATATTATTATTTAATAAAATAATATGTAACATATCCATTAAATTGGTGTTTATCAATAGAATTAATTATACTATAAAAACATATGTTTTAATTAAATGGATGTGAATAAATTAGAAATGAATATAAAAACTAATTTATTATAATGTAAATATTGATAAAAAAACTATTTTAATGCTTTCAAAGGTGTTTTGTCATAATAAATTATGTTAATTACTAGTAGTAAATGATATTTATTAAATATATATATAATATATTCAATAAAATATTCTTTTTATTCATCCAATATATATTATAAGATTAATATAAGAACAAATCTGATTTTACACATAAAAGGCTATATTTTTATAAAGGTGGTCTTTCCGCATTTTAATGGCATGCCTATTTTAAATATAAATATTGGCACTTTAAAAATTATTTTTTTCCAAATAAACATCATTTTTTATATATAAATATTAAAATTATATTAGTGTGATTTTTTTTACTTTTCTATGAAGTTTCTTTTTTTGATGAATTATGAAAAATACTTAATTTTAATTGAAAACTAATTTTTTATGTAAATAATTTATAAAGATAAATTATATTTTGAATTAGTATTAAAGTTTTATTATATAAATTTTACATATATTAAACAAAGTTAAGTTATTGGTATCATTTTTATTTTTAATTTGGATATACAAACATTTCAAAATTTGAACATTTTCACTTTAAAAACCTACTTTCTCGTATTGTCTATAGGATTAATTTAAAACTAATTTCTTTTATTATTTGATTTAAATTTAGAAAATTGGATTAAATATTTTTAATAATTATAATCTATAATTTTTATTAATCTCAATTTAGTTTTTTTCCAAAAATATTACTAAAAGTAATTAAAATTAATTATAGTGATTAAGGTAAAAATAAGTTTACTGAGCAATTAATCTTTAATATTAAGTGTTAAAATGAACTATAAACTTTTCCAAGAACTATTTTATGGACATATTAATACCATATAATCTGTTTTCTCTAATTTTTTTTATTATTAGAGTCACATTTTATAAGGGATAACTCCCAAAAGTGTTTACCTTTTTATAATTACAAGAATGTCAACCCTCATCCACTATGAAAAGAAACTAAACCTTGTAACTTATTCACACATATCAAGACCTTTTTTCCATCAAAAATCTTCCCAAATAATCTCCAAAAATTCCTCACCTCTTTATATAATACTAAATTTAGAATTAAATCCAATCAACAAAGTCTTTTGCTTCAAACAAATATGAGTTACCTGAAGAAGATGTAATGCTCTTAAATGAGCACTTTTTTTTTATTTTCTTCTCCACTCCTCATATTATTTTAATATCATATCCTAAGCATCCTAAATATAATTATATTTTGTTATATTAAGTTTAAAAACAAAAATTTCACACACTTCCATAAAATTGAATAAACAATCATCGTTCGAGTGTACGGCGGACTACCGTGTCATGAACTGATATCATTCATTCTTCCATTGTCACTTTTAAAGGTTGGAAATAATGATGTATTTATAGTTAATATATGATATATTTTTATATGTATTATATTTTTAATTTATTTATGATACTATAATTATTATATAACACATACCTCCATACATTTTATTTTTTAGGGATACAATAACCTCGTTTGTGGATTAGTTGACTACCGCCTCCTCAAAGTGATGTGATGCGTTCATGTTATGCATGTAATGTATTAAGGATGTTATAAAAAAAATATGTGAGTTCTATGAAATAAATATGATACTTTAATTATAATATAAATATATATCATTTATTTTTTGTTATTTTAATATTACTATAGAATTGAAACAATGTTCATTCATATGTACGGCCTATTGTCTCCAAAAATGGTGTATTTCATTTCCTATATCCAAAATTAATGGATTGATATAAATTCATATACACTAGATAAATATAATTTTTTAAATCATTTTTTACATTTTTTATATGTTTAATAATGATCTATGTAATAGGAACAAGAATAACAAGTCAAAACATTCTTAAAAAATAAGGAAATTAACACTTGAAATGATGAAAATGGTGAATGATTATTAATTAATGGGTGATGATATGTTATAAACAGATTATATATGATATAATAAATATTAATGTTGTTATATTATAATTTAATAACATTATTAAAATTGTTACATATAAAGTTAAATAGATTTCAACTAAAGGTACTGTAAAGTAAGGGATTTTTATCTCACTTTTTACATTTGTGAGATAAATGTCATATTCAGCACTTACTTATTTTGTGTGGTGTATCTACTGACCCATATTATATATTATATCATTAATCATTTTATATTAATTTTAATTAAGGTTTTACTTTGAATTATCTCATGTAAAGGGTTTTAACATGAAAATTGTTAATTGTAAAAAATCTATATTGCAATCTCACTTTCTTTTGTGATTTTTAACATTATCTTAAAAAATTATCTTTTTTGTAATAATTTTTCTTTCAGAATTATAATTATCATATATATAAATATTATTGTACTGTTTATATTTTTATTTCATAAACTATATATCATTTTTAAATATCATTTTTACTTAAAAAGTTATTTGATTTACTGGGGAAGTATTGATAAATAGATATCCTTTACTCAATATGAATATTTGATAATGCACTTTGTTTATGAATTTAAATTGATTATTTAATATATGAAGAATTATTTGGACATGAAATAAATGGTTTGGGTACCAGTTAATGCAGGTAATCTAGTTTAGGGGGTGGTTAATGCAAGCCCTATATGTTGGGGACCGGTTAATACAAGCTCTGCCAAATGGGGACCAGTTAATGAAATCCCCACAATAAATTCATAGTATCATGAGATGAATTAGTTGGCCAAAAAATATGGTTTTATACCCATTAAGTTTTAAACCATATTGTGAAAGGTCTTTATAGTAAATTTTCCATGTTCCAAGGAAACATGGTTTCTAAAATTTAAGCATTTCATACGTTGAGAATTTGGTTATTATTAATATCTATGATATTATTTCTTAGACATTATCTATAGATGTAATTTATTCTTAATTCATTGATTAAATTGAGTTTTTTTAGTTATGTACCTTTCCATATTGATTATTCTCATTGATTTATTACTACTTCTTCTGTACTTAACCCTTATTGAGTATCTCAGATCACCCTTATTTTGTTTTCTTACCCCAGAATATGAAGATCAATTATTGGAATGAGTTTCAAAGATGTTTAGATTTTAATTTTTTTATATTATATTTTTTATCACCAATTTTAAATTGGTTTCATATATATAATCTGGTTTCCCAAAAATTCTAAACTTTTCATTCCTTCGGGATTTGATTCCTTGTAATCATGAAAATATAATAAAGTATGGCACAGACTTTGGCCCTCTGTGGTCGCACGTTATAATTGGTATAAAAGGAATTTTTATATTAACCTTGTAAATTTGATTTAGGGAAACAAATATGAGGCAACATAACCTAAATATATACTTTGAGTAAATGTATAGAATAACATCCAAAAGAAACCATGTTTCCTATTATAAGATTAGCTATGTGTAATTTTTTTCAATTTTTGTTAATTATTATACTTGTTTTGGAAATATAAATTATTATTCATAATTATATGATCTAATTTAGTGTATTTAGACATCGATAAATATAACATATGAGAAGGAATATGAACCAAAAAAATTCACATGATCTGAAGATTAAGAAGGATCATATATTTTACAGTCTTAAAAAATATTTTTAAAGGAAATAGTATCCAAAACATTTTCATCTTAGTAATAAATAGTATCATGTGTTAAAGAAAAAAATAAACTTTTATCTATGTATTATGTCTTTGGAAGGAAGCATGAGAAGAAGGGAACATTTGGGTAAATATAAATAAAGGGAAGAAGGGAAATAAGTATTTTCCCACATGTGATAATTGTGGAAAGAATCACCCTGGAAATTATTGGAAAGATTGGTAGTTTGTTATAAGTGTGTAGAAAATAGTCACCATGAAAAATTATCCAAAATGATGAAATAAAATACTATTATTTATTATTTCAACTATAGTGAAATTGGGAACTACACAAATAAATGTCCCAATATTTAAGGAAATATAACTCATATGAAGATAATGAATCATGGTCAAGATTATGATACTACCATAGATGAATAGTAATTATTAATATTCTATTGTTTGGTTTCAATAATTATGTCATTCAATTATTTTTTAAATGATTTACTAGTTATAATAATTATGGAATATATGACTATTGTACTACAGTAATTTTTTGTTAAAGATTTGAAATCATGTGTTGAATGGTGTCGATGAATAAGAAAAATGATTTAGTGATAAGTTTAGCTTCTTTTAAATCCTTTGATTTATGGAAATACAATTATTAATATGCTTCTAAGGTTGAGATAATTATTTTTTGGATAAATAGATGATTAATATGGAAAAATTAAATGATATATTTTTTATGACCTTGGATCTAATTAATGCTTTGATGATAATATAGTTCACACTAACATTTATAGAGTTTAAATCATTTGTTTTATTTATGTAATATATTCAATAATCTATGTTATATTTATAGAATAATGATGCATTCATGTATTCAATAAGGATTTATGGTAATTAAAATTATTTCCAAATTTCAAGAGAATACATGATGAAGATATTCACATGTTTGGTATGTGATGATTAAGAGCTACTTCGTGTTGATTTAAGATTAATATGTTCATTTTGGAAATTCCTTAACCATCATCCCAAAGTGTGGGATTATAATCTTATAGAAATTTTAACCATCTATTAAATGGTTTAATTTAATATTTAGATAAGGTTTTAGAGGTTAATGTATTACTTCACCAAATTATGCAACCTATGTTAATAAATTTAGTGTAAATAGTTCAAAAAACCAAAGTATAATATTGTGTTTATGAAATAGAAACATATATTTACTTATATTCTTATATATTGAAATAATTACTTAACTATGAAAAATATAATTGAAACAAAAATGATTACCCATTCTCATTATTTTTTATGATATCAATGTCCTTTTTCATGGCTTTGGTTTATGAATTTGTGGTCAAAAACTATCTCATGATCATATTCTATATCACTATCCACCATAAATTTATAATTAGATTTTTATTCCATGTCCAAGTTTTCAATTCCCACCTATTTTCTCCTACATAGGAACCTAGTTATATGACCAAAAATATTAGTGAAATAAATTTAAATTAATTACTCCAATTAAGGTAAAAATGAATTTACTTAGTGGTTAAAATTTAATATTGAGTGTCCAAATGAACTATACACATGAAAAAAAAACCTATTTTATAGACATATTTATACCGTATAATCCATTTTTTATAATTTTTATCTTTATTGGAAGCACATTATGAAAGGGAGACCTCCCAATAGTGTTTTCTTTTTATATTTACAAGAATGACACTCTTACTCCACTATAAAAAGGAACTCACCCCCTCACATATTCACACAAATAAATCACTTTTTATCATTCAAAATCATCCCAAATAATCTTCCAATATCCCTCCCTTCATCATATAAGCCTATAATTTTACATAAATTCAACCAAGTAATTCTTTTGGTGCAAACCAAAAGGAGTTACCCGAAGAAGGTGTAGTGTTATTAAATGAGAAATTTTTATTTACTTCCCTCTCCTCCACTAAAAATTACTTTCATATAATAACCTTATTACCCTAAATATAATGATACTATTTTATATTAATTTTAATACCTACAATTTCACACACTTCCATCAAATGGGATATGTAATCATCATTCGTGTGTACGGCGGACTACTGCCTTACGAACCGATGTCATTTGTTCTTCATTACCAACTTTAAATTTTAGAAATAATGATAGATTTACAATTTATATATTAAATATATGATATTTATAATGTATTTATAAATATTTAATTATTATATTACACATACCTATATGCATTCCATTTATTTGGAATGCGATAATATCATTTGTGGATGTGTTGAATACCGCCTCCTCAAAGTGATGTGATGCATTAATGATTTACATGGAATGTATTTAGGATGTTTTAAATAAAAATATGTTATGTATATGACATAAATATGATATTTTAATTATAATATACATATATGTCATTTACTTTTCATTATTTTAATATAAAAATAAAATGGAAACATTGTTCATTAATACGTATGACATACTGTCTCCGTTGATGGTGTATTTCATTTCCTATATAAAAAATTTAAGGATTAATATAAATTCAAATACCATGTGTATATATAATTTTATACAAAAACCGGCATGATGGGGATTTTGGGTTGATTGTGTTTGTTGAAAAGGTTTGAGGTTGTTGACAAAGGTTGGTTTTCAAATAAGGCATGAATAGTTAGTGATAATGTTGAACCGAACTCATGAAGTGCAGGTGATGAAATGATATTGAAATGTGATCATGCACAATGCTCCTAGTTGTCTTTTCAACTCTAAATGGGTCATAAAAAGCATTGGAATACATCAACATTGAAAATTGTAAGATTTTGTGTGATTGAATTTGAGTCTCATAGTGAGATCTCTCACAAACCATAAAATTGTATTTGGATCTCACACATCACTCATAGTTGTATTTGGAACTTGTGATGTGTCACAAAAAATATTGTAAGAAAACAACATTGAAAATCGCAAGATTTCTCATGATTAAAATTGAGTCTTGAGGTGATATCTCACACAGTGCATATGATTGTCTTTAGATCTCATGGGGGGATCTTTCACAACACTCATGATTGTATATGGATCTCATGGAAGGATATTATTCAACACTCATTATTATCTATGGATCTCATGTTGAGATTTTGAACAAAGCACAAATAGGAATTGTTCTCAGGACTCATGAAATCACATGAAAATATTGGGAAAATATGGAAATTACAGAAGGGTTACATGGTCATTGAAGATCTTTTGAAGCACTTGATTGTCTTTAAGACTCGTTCCAGGGTTTCAGGGAGTGAGAACATGACTCATTCTAGGGGTTTGTGGAGTGTGAATAGGACTTGCACTAGGGTTTCACGGAGCGTGAAGAGGACTCACACTAAGGGTTCACAGAGAATAAACAGGACTCATGCCCATGGGATTTTGGAGTGTATGATTCCCATTATGTGGACAACTATAGTGATTTTTGGAGTTAAGGTGGTGGAAACTCACCTATAAATACCCCAAGACCCTTCCTTAAACATTGAAGAAGTTTTTCTTAAAAGAATGATCTACATATCCTCCACAGAAGAGATTCATGGTGATATCTTGTGATAGATGTTCACGGAGAATCATTATATGTGATTTACATCATGTAAGTGTTTTACATGATCTGAACAAGGTCTTGTTCAAAGAGGGAAAGTAGACTCATGAAAGAGGACTCACGAAAGTAGACTCGCTAAAGAGACTTTCATGGAGTGGTACTCATGGAAAGTGAAAATAGGGGTTCCCACCAGGGGTTTACAAAGAAGGAGTTTCATGCCAGGGGTTTGCGGAGAAAGAGTTTTTTTCTAGGGATTTGTGGTGAAATTGGTTTGTACCAGGTATTTGCTGCGAAGGAGGTACCTACCATGGGTTTACAGTAAAGGAGGTCCACACCCGGGGTTCGAGGTAAAGGAGGTTCACACTATGGGTTCACACCAGGGGACTCAAGCAAGGTGTGAGGGGTTTATGCATGGGGACTCATTCAATATTAGACTCTCACATGGCTTCAAGGGTTCATTCTAGGGGACTCGCGAGAGGTGAGACTCATGCAAGGCACAAGGGGTTCGCGCCAGGCTCTCATGCAAGGGTACGCACTAGGATCTCATGAAAGGAGTTATACATCAGGGTCTCACATAGGGGTATCACACTAGATTCTTTCACATAGAAACATGTGCCTACATTAACCAATGAGAAGTATCATTATAATATATGAATTATAAAGGATAAGAAAAACACATTGGATCTGCACTATTTGAAAATACTTGCAGAAGGATGTTATTCATTGATACATTCAAAGCAGTGATTGTGAGACAACATGAAGATATTTCCAAAGTACAGGTAATTTTTTATCTATAGTAAAGAGAAGTCGGATCCAATTTTCTAGGAAGTGGAAGTGTTTCATCCTGGTGTTTTCGCAATAGTGAAGGAGAAACCCAGAAAGAGCTTCAATAGAGCATTTATAACAAGTTGAGGATGCATTCATTAGAAATAATGAAGGGATATACATGTCCATAAACTATGAGTGGATCCTTTATAGAGAAATTATTAAATGAATAAGAAGAAGGGGATCCTCTCTATGGGTAGTGAGCCTAGGCATAGAATTGATCTAGCCCAAACCTTGTAATTTTGTAGTTAGCCTTAGTGGGTTTGGTACATCAACACACCTCCTTTGTATGATCCTTGGATGTAGACCAGTGAGGGTAAACCATATAAAATGTTTGTGTCTCAGTCATTATTTAAATTCTATTAATACATTTCAATGGAAAAGATAAAGAAGTGTATTTTGTTTAATAGAGAAACAAGATCTGAATTGGATGTTGTCCTAATCCATCATACCCTGATTCACCCCCCCCCCCCCCTCAGGATATTTAACATAATTCGGGTAACAATTGGTATCATAAGTAAAGGATGAAAGTTATTTTTTCTCTCTCAGTATAATAAATAGATGTTTTAAATCACAAAGGGATTACAATAATTTATAGAAACAATTTTAAATTATTAAAGAATCTAATGCAGCACTACTTATGATCTTTAGGAATGGGTGACTTTATGGTAGTAATGCATGGAATTATGGTCAATATCAATAGTGTTTCTTTATCAGAAGCTGATAGAAAGGAATTTGATATCGATTCCAAAGTAATTAGTTCCTTAGGTGGATCCCCATCTAATTATATATATACAAAGGTGATGACATGTACGTCATCACTTGATATGGAATAAAAGTTTATAAATATATAGAAGGGTGACTCAAAAGTATGAGAAGAAAATTTTAATGTTCTATCAAACAAGTATGAGGATCTTAAAATGCACCTAAATGAGTCTGTTGATGCATTTTTGATCAGCTGAATGTTGTTGTATAAAACATGTGTGGTCTTGGAAAAGTTGAAGTCTAAATAAGTGACAGTGAAGTCCATGAAGAAACTCATAATTGAAGATTGGCAGAAAGAAGAAGATAAAGATAAATTCATGTCATTTCATTCATCAAATTTATGAATAGAAAAAGGAAATTTCAAATGGAAACTCCCATGTGAGTGATTTTTATGTGGAAAGGTTGGACATCTTATATAAAGGTTCCTGAAAAAGTTTCAAAATGATGATGAGGATGAAGTGGAAGTTCCCAGGAAGAAATATTTTACCTATGTGAAAGGTAAGAAATATTTTAAGAAAAAAATATTCAGAAAGAAGAATATTCTTTTCAAAGAAGATGAATGTTCGAAAGAATATAAGGCTGAAGATTTGGAGGACTTTAAGGATCATGAATCATATACTATGGTGGATGTGGTCGGTAATTCTCAAAAAATGGAATAAATAGACCCTAATGAAGAAGAAGTCCAAGGAAGAGTTGATATGCATGTTGAATAGTAAGCTTCATTTGAGGAAATATATGTTTGGAGAGAAAAAAACAAAGAAAGAAAAAAAAAAGTGGTTCATCATTCCAAACATTATATGTAGAAATATGAAGAAGATAAGTTTAGGCTGAATGAAGAAATTAAAATACTAAAGTCTTCAATTATATAGAGTTCAGAAATGATCGGTGAGTACATGATAAAAATCAAAGAACAGAAAATAGAAATTGATATTTTGACTAGCAATATAAAAGATCAAACAATGATTATTGAGTAAATTGAAGAGGAAGTTGTTAGTATGTGAAAGAAAGTGAAATATCAATAGAAACTCTTGATTCTATAAAATTAGGATATAATTTCAAAAGAAAATATAAAATTTGAATTTAGACTTCCAATGAAGAAGACAAAGGAGTGTCAGGAAAAAAAATGATTCGCAATAATGATACAGCTGGTATAGGGATTAATAACAAACCAAAAGAAGTAATGTTTGAATTTATACCATAATCTCTCACTCAAATATTGAAGATTTGTTTGGTTACAAATCGGAATAAGAAGATTCAAATAACGCAAGTGTGAAATAGTAGTGTAGTATTTCCACTTCGGATTTCACCTCGCATTAGATGTTATTATTGTGGAAAAATGGGAAACTCACAAAATGTATGTTCAATTACCAAGAGGTACCTAAGAGAACAAAACTAAAAGTGGTATCCATATATATCTCAATATTCTAGGTCATCATTTGATGGTCAATGTTTCAGTTGTAGAGGATTCAAATGCATGGAAAGATATTTATCATCAACCATACAAAGAAATGTCCGGAAGTAGGTAGGATTTTATCATATACAGTAGATAAATATATCATCAAATGATATGAAAATGAAAAATAAATTTTTATCCCTACTAGATAAATATGGTCTATCATACTTTAAGTAATATCAAGATCATCAATCCCTACAAAGTATGGAGTAAAAAAACATGGATAAAAATACGATAGATGAATAGGAAGTGGTGGTAGATATTTCTTTTAAATCTTTAGATCACACTTGAATATGGATGGCAGATAGTGGACACACCCCTCATATGATAGTAAATAAGGATATGGTGATCGGAATAAAGTATGATAATGAAGGTATCATAAGATTTGGTAATGATGAAGACCTAAAGATTGTTGGCTCAGGAAAAGACAAGTTTGGGGAATGAGACATGGGATGTGATGATTTCATAATTGTTAAAGGTTTTAGTTAAAACTTTCTTAGTTTTAGTCAACTATAAGACTTAGGAAATTCTATAAGATTTTCAATGAAATTATGTGTCATCAATAAAAAAGATGGTGTAGTGGTTTTTTAGGGAAGGAATACGAAAGGTAATCTATACCTTGTGAGTGGAGAAGAAGATATGCATTTTCTATCAAAGGAAGAAGAAAATAAGTTATTTCATAGACATTTTGGTCACATGATCCAAACATCCATGGAATTTATAGTGAAATATGGTGCTTCTTGAGACCTCCATATGTTATCACCTAATCATACTCATATGTGTGATTCTTTTCAACAAGGAAAGAACATTCTAAATTCATATAAGGAAAAAGAGAAAAGGAAAGAAAAGTGCTTGAGTTGGTATATATTGATGTGTATAGGTCTATTTCACCAAGAGATATTAATGGGAGGAGATATTATTCTCTCTTTATTTATGATTTTAGCAGAATGGCATGGGTTTCAATTATCACCCAAAAATCTGAGGTGTTTAGTTGAATAAGAACTTATTAATAGGAATTTGAAAAGATGTTGGGTCAAAGAATCCAAAAGATCCAAAAAGATAATGGAACAAGATTCACAAATAGCCAATTGGGGTATTATCTTGAGAAAAATTGGATAAGGCATCATTTTTCAACAGTAAGAACTCCACAGTATAATGGAGTACTTGACAGAATAAATTAAATTATCAACAACATGGATAGAACAATTCTCATTAAGAAAGATCTTCCAAATAAGTTTTGGAAATAAGTAATAATGACATCAATATACACATAAAATAGATATTTATTATGTCAAAAAAGAATATAAGAATCTATAAAATATATGTTATGGAAGGAAGGAAACTCTGAATTAATTTCATGTATTTGGAAGTAGGTGTTTCATTATCAATAAGGAGAAGCATAGGAAGTTTGATTCCCATGGAGGTTATGGGGTATCATTTGGCTACTCAATGAAAAATAAAGTATATAAATTATTCAATAAGAAGATAGGAAATTTAGTTGAATTACATGATGTAAATATAGTATAGAATGAGAATAATATTCAAAAAAATACATAATTAGTATTAGGAGGATATTTATGAAGAGATAAGTAGATTGGGGGATTTCTATAGGATGACTCGGAAGAATATTCAGATAATGAAAAGGATGATCACAAACCAGTTTTGGCACAAAGATCAAAGTGAAGTATTGAAGTTGATAAAAAGAATATAATCAGTGATCAGACAGTTCCAGCATAGACAGAGAGGATGAATAATCTACATTAATAATCATTATTATCATGGTTTTATCCTAAATGTTTTGAAGAAGCAGCTAGAGATGAAAACTGGTTCCTATATATGAATAAAGATATTGACCAAATTGAAAAGAATTATAAATGGGAGATTATTTTGAGTCCAAAAAATAATAATCTTGTTGTCTTCGTATGGTTATTTCACAACAAGATGAACAAATATGGCATATTAATCAGAAAAAAATCATTATTGGTGAGAAAATATTAATCCCAGGTAGAGGGTATCAATGTTGATCAAACATTTTCACCTGTTTCAAGGCTAGATACAGTCAGATTATTCTTATCCATGGAAGTGAAAAGAAAGTTCAAAATTTTCTAGATGGATTTCATGTTTGTATTTATGAATGGGGTTCAAAAATAAGGACTTTATATTGAAAATCCATATGGTATTCTTATTCGTGAAAATGAGAACAGATTTTGTGGATAGAAGCAGGAACTGTATGGGTTAAATCAAGCACCAAGACCATGGTATTCAATACTAGATCAGTTTTTAATGAATCTCGGTTTTGAGTGTGGTAGATTTGATTACAATCTATATGTCATAAATGATAGTACTCAATGAATAATGGTGTTGGTATATGTATATGACATGATATTTAGTCGATCATATGAATCATAGTGCAATCAGTTAGAATAATCCATGATAAGTGAGTTTGAAAAGTCAATGATTGATGAACTCACATTTTTCCTCGGTTTACAGGTGAAAAAAGAAAATAATGGAACATTAATTTCTCAATATAAATATTCCTAGGAATTTTTTAGAATATTTGGAATAGATAATTCCAATTAGATAACAACTTCAGTGGCTACCAGGATGAAACTATCATGGGACGATTAAGGCAAAGTAGTTAATCTCACACAATATAGGCAGATCATGGGAAGCTTGTTATACATAATAGTGACATGACCAGATATTTTTTTTTGACACATGTCAAGCATCATGGAATCAAAGTAATCCTAAGGAAACTTGCATGCTTGTAGTGAAAATAATTCTTTAGTATATCAAAGGCATGGTGGATTTCATTTTTCTATATAATGAAAAATCTCAAGAAGAATTATTGGGCTATATAGATACAGATTGGGCCAGATCGGCATATGACTTAAAATCAACATTAAGCAGTGTGTTCTATCTTGGAAGGTTATGTATTTATTATCTAATCAAGAATCAATATTTCATTTCATTTAGCACTATAGATTCTGAGTACATTCTAGCCACTCAAGAGTGTATGCAATTATGGATGAAGTAGTAGCTTAATGATATTGGAGTTGAAGTAAATCCTCTGATCGTAATACATTATGATAATTCAATTGTTGTGAATCATATAAAAAATACATCCCATAATTAAAGGACAAATAATATTGAAATCAAGTATCATTTAATCAAGGATAAGTTTGAGAATGGGCTAGTGAAATTTCAGTATTTTCCTATAGAACTATAGGTTGTAGAAATTCTAACAATGGCCTTACCCAAAGGAGTGTTTTAACATCATATACTTGCTCTTAAAGTCCATTCAACTCCCCACACATGAAAAAGTACAAATTTTTGACCCCATCTCCATGATGTATGATGATTTTTTACATAATTTGTTAATCAGACATCTTTATCATGTTGTATACCAAAACAAAGTAACCCTCGGGTTCATTGAAAAAGGGGGAGAAATTGCACCAAAAAAAGAAAATGTATTAATCAATATAGGAGAGTAGCCGATATGGGGAGAAATGGAGTAGGGGGAGATTTAAATATGATGATTCTAGAGATGATCAATCAAAGATTATATATCATGACAACTGAGGTTCTTAATAAAAATAGAAGAGTGGTGAATTGTGGTTTTGGAATGAAATGAAATTTTCATTTATGAACTTTGAATTATACTATGCTTTCTCACACTGAGCATGGCTCATGTGGGATTAGAGTGTGAGTTGATTAAATCTATAATCAATATCATTATCCAAATAAGTTAATTTTGTGAAGAAAATGGAATAATCTTTAATGTGGTATCAAAATTTGAAGAATTTTCAAAAAACCAAAAGGAGAGATTGTTTGAAACAAATCTCTCATGATGGTGCTTTTGGGATAATTATGTTTGTTGAAAATGTCTGAGATTGTGGAAAAAGGATGTTTGTGAAAGAAGGAATGAATATTTATCCCATGTGTAGAACTAATCCTGCTATGTGATCATGTGTGGCACTCATAGTTGTCTTTTGAACTCATGATGGATCACGAAAATCATTAGAAGATAACAGTAATGAAAATCCCAAGATTTCGCGTGAAGGAATTTGAGTCTTGCAGTGAGACCTCATGCATAGCACATGATTATTTTTAGATCTCATGCAACCCTCGTAGATATCTTCAGAACTAAAAATGGGTCACAAAATGTATTAGAAGGCAACAACATTGAAAATCGCAAGATTGAACATGATTGAATTTGATTCTTGTGGTGAGATCTCATGCAGTGCACATGATTGTATATAGATATCATGAATGGATCTTGTATAGAACTCATGATTTTCTTTTGATCTTTAATAAGGTTCTCACGTTCACTCATGATTATCTCTAGAGCTCACGCTTAGATCTTGCAAAAAGTACAAATAGGACCCATTCTCAGGAATTGAGAAATCAAATGAAAATTTAAAAAAATATAGAAATAATTGAAGGGTTTTTTGGTCATTGAATATCTTGAAAGAAACATAATTATATTTAAGACTCGTGTCAGGGTTTCATGGAGTGTGAGCTAGATTCTCACTAGGGTTTTGTGGAGCATAGACATGACTCGCACCAGGGGTTCACATAGCATGAATAGGAATCACACCTAAGGGGTTTGTAGAGCACATGATGCCCATGTGGTGGAAGGTTGTCCATGATTTATGGAGTTAAGGCATTGGACACTTACCTAGAGAAGAGACTTGAGGAGAGATCTCATTACATAGATTCATGGAGAAGGAGTATATGTGACTGAAATTTCATAAGTGTTTCACATGACTTAAAAAAGGTCTTACACAATGATCTAAAATGGACTCGCAAAAGAGGACTCATGGAAGAGACTTACATAGAGTGGGACTTATGCAAACTGAAAACAGGGGTTTGCATGAGGGGATTGTGAATAAGGAGCTTCACACAAATGGTTCATGGAGAAATAGGTTCACTCTAGGGGTTTGTGGAATAAGAGGTTCATTCTAGGGTTTTTCGGAGAAGAATGTTCACGCCAGGGGTTCGTGGAGAAGGTGGTTCACACTTGGAGTTCACGCCAGGGGACTTGTGCAAAGTGGGACTCACATAAGGTGCCAGGGGTTCATGCATGGGGACTCATGAAAGGTGAGACATGTGCAAGGCACTAGGGGTTCAGGCTAGGGTACTCGCATAACGTGGGACTTGTGGAAGGTGCTAGGCGTTTGTGCTAGGATCTCATGCAAGGGTATGCACCTAGATATCACGCAAGGAGTTATGCGTTGGGGTCTCACACAGGAGTATCAAACTATAGTCTTTTTCATGGAGATATGCACCTGCATTACCATGTGTGAATTATCATTTTCATATCTGAATTCTGAAGGAGAAGAAGACGACATAGGATTTTCACTATTTGACTATAATCATAGAAGGAGGTTATTTACTGATACGTTCAAACTAGTGAAAGTGAGACTTGGCACCACTTTAAGATCTTTCCAAAGTGGAGGTAATTTTTATATATACAGTAAAGATAATTCTGTTCTTGTTTTATAGAAAATAGAATTGTTGAGTCCTGGTGTTTTCATATTAGTGATGAGAAACCTAGAAATAGCTTCAAGAGAGCGTCTACATACATTTGAGGATGCATTCATTAGAAATAATGAATGGAAAAACATGTCCATAAACTATGAGTTGATCCTTTTCAATGAAGTGATTAAAGGAAAATGAAGGGGTGGTCCATTCCACTAGTAGTGAGCCAGAGAAAGAGATACAGGGAGTGACCCTTGGGAGTGTAATGAACTGACCCTAAACATTGTAAAGGCAGTGAGTCTGGGCATAGAAGTGATCTAGCCCAAACCATGTAATTTGGCTATGAGACTTAGTGGATTTAGTACATCGACACACCACTATTATGAGCTCCTTAGATGTAGCCCAGGGAGGGTGAACCAAGTAAAATTATTGTATATCATGTATGATTTAAATTATATTCATACATTTCATTGGGAAAGAGATAGAATAGTGTTTTTTTAACAGAGAAACAAGATCCTAAGGGGAAGTTCTGTTAATATGTCATACCCTATTTCACCCCCCCCCCCCAGTGTATTTAACATAATTAGGATGACATATAATTTTTATATTATAGTTTACATTTTTTAGATGATAAAATAATGATCTATGTAATATTAATAAGAATATCAAGTCAAAATACACTTTAAAAACAAGGTAATTGACAACCAAATTGATGAAAATGATGAAATATTCTTAATTAATGGGTTATGATATGTTATAAAAGAATTATATTTGATATAATAAATGTTTATATGGTTATATTATAAGTAAATAACATGCATAAAACCATTATACCGGAATTAAAAGATCATTCAACCAAAAAGGAGTGTAAGGTATGGGAATTTCCTCAAACTTTTTAAATCTGTGAGATAAATGTCATATTGACCACTAAATTATTTTTTTGTGATGTATCTACTACACCTTATGATATATTATATCATGAATCCTTTTATATTCATGTTATTTAAGGTTTTACATTCAATTACCTCATCCAATTGGGTTTAACTTGAAAATTTCCATTTGGTGAAAGTTATCTTCAAATCTAACTTTCTTTTGTAATTGTTAAAATTCTCTTAAAAAATCACTTTCTCATAAAAATTATTCATTATAAATTATAATTATTTTTGATATTCATATTATTATATGATGGATTTTATTATTTCTTAAATCTTATACCATTTTTACATACGGTTTTTACTTTGAAATTTATTTTATTTACTTGGGAAATATTGAAATTATGTATCCTTTTCTCAACACAGATATTTGAAAATGCACATTGTTTATGAATTGAAATAGATTACTCAATATAAGAGGAATGATTTATACATGAAATACCTGGTTTGGGGATCGGTTAATGCAATCCCTATAGGTTGGGGACCAGTTAATGCAATACTTATGGGTTGGGGACCAGTTAATGCATGTTTTATGGGTTAGGGACCGGTTAATGCAAGACCTATGATCCATTGGTAGTCTCATGAGACATATATGATGTTCAAATCAGATGGGTTTCTACCCAATATGTTTTAAACCATCTTCTAAAATTTCTTGATGGTAAAGTATCCATGTGTCTGGGAAACATAGAATCTAATATTTAATCATTTCTTACATTTATAATTTGGTTATTATTACTATACATAATATTATTGATTAGAAATTATATATGGATTCATTTAATTCTCAGTTAATTTATTAAGTGTCACGTGTTTTAGTTATACACCTTTCCAAATTGATTATGCTCATTGATTCATTAGTACTTCTATTGCAATTAATTCTTACTGAGCATCTGAGTTCACTCTTAATTTTTTTCCCTTATCCAAGGTATAAAGATGAGTTCTTGGAATAAGTTCCATAGATGCTGATATTTTTCTTTTGCTATGTTATTTTATAATCTCCAATGTAAAATGGGTTTCATGTATGTAATCTAGTTTTCCAAAACTGCTAAAAATTTTGGTCCTTAGGGATTAGATTCCTTGTAATCATGTCAATTTAATAATATAAGGCACCAACTTTGGGCTTCTAGGTTTGGGGAGTTACACACCAAATTTGGTATACCAGGGTTAGAGACTTTACACTTTCAGTTGTAACAACCACACCATATGTTAGATTGATGTGAGGATAATTACTAGCAATAAAAATTTAATCACTAGTCATCTTCCTAAAGTATCAAGACAATTTGAGCATGTTTTATTGGTTTTTATAATTTTATATATGTTTTGAACTTAAATAACACTACTAAATGAAAACATAAAGTTTCAATCATATCGACCACACTATGTGTCTGACTGGTGTGTGTTTAAAACCTAAACATCAAAAATAAATGAACTATAATTTTCCTAAAGTATAATTAGAACATGAGTATATTTTATCATTTTTGAGTATGTGAGACATGTTTTAGACAAAAATAACACATTAAAATAGAAACATGAAATTTATATCAATCTAAACACATAATGTGTTATATTGAAGTGAGTAGGATTCCTACACATCATAAATATAGCACGGATCATTTTCCTAAATTATCAATACAATATAAGTGTGTTTTCTTATTTCTAAATATAAAACATGTTTTATTATTAAAAATGAAAATTTAAAACTAAAAACATACACTTTCAATCAATATAGCTAAATTATATTCCAAATTAATATGTAGTTAATTTCTACACATCGTAAAAAATTATGGATTATTTCCATAAAGTATTAAAAAATCAAAGAATTTTTTCTCAGTTTTAACTATGTGGAACATGTTATGAATGAAATTGTTACTTTTAAATAAAAACACACCCTTTTATTCATTATAGACACACTAAGTGTTATGTTGATATGTAGTTAATTCTTAAACATGGAAAATTAATCATGTTCGATTTTTCAATGTATTAATACATTCTGATCATGTTTTCATAGTTTTGACTATTTAATGCATGTTTTCGGTTGTAATGTTACTTTTATAATGAACAATGAACTGTTATTCATGTCATCCACACCATGTTTCGGATTATCATGTGGTTAATGTTGATTTTGGTTAAGTATTCTTCAATTAATTGTATTTATTTTATTGGTAGGAGGAAATTTTGTAAACCAATTTGGTATTTTTTTAAAAATGATAACAACAAACAAAAGTATGTTGGTATGTCTATCGAAATATGTTGAAATTATGATGAGTTTCTGGTGGGACCTAACAAAGGTTTACTATGTTCAGTAGTTGAGGGGTTGGAGATACATGGAATTAGAGGTTGAAGAACTCCAATAGTGGGTGAATGCAAACTTTGAATTGTAGTGAAACCAAATCAACTAGATGAAGAGTTGTACAAAAGTTTGGTAAGACAATATGTATGTAGTGTATTATTATATCAAATTTACAATGATTGTAATCCTTGCATTTATAATTTTATAAATATTTTTTGTATTCTACCATGGGTATAGAATGAAATTCTAAACCATGAAATCATTGTGCATACTATTTACCTTTTCTTATTGTTTCTCTAATTGAATGTATTTTTCTGTGATTTTTTTAGAAGATTATGCGAGGAGTGAAACTTAGTGGTCATGATTAGGGTACAAAAAAATACAAATTATATCTCTAAGACATGAGACATTCAGGTGGTTTTAAATCTACTAGAAATCCATAGTCATATGAAAACCTCTAACCATTTTTTAAGATAAAATAAAATTAGATAAATCAAGTACAAAAAACCAAGAAAGAAAATTACAGATCATAAAAATCATACATTTCACAACATCTCTATTAGATCGCTTCCTCCACAGTAGGTGATTCCCACTCTGAGCTTCCATAGTGCTTTAGTATCTTGGAATACCTCTTTCTAAGATTCAATTTCTCCAAAGATATAAACTTCTTATGAGATTTCTTGATAGAGGACCTAGTGGACAATGGATTTAGTAGATCATAGTAGTCTTTCCTCGACCATCTTCATGTTGGGAAAGACTTGAATTCCTCATTTCTAGACATATTCTTCTTCCCATTTTGAACAACATCACTATATGAAGGACTGAACATACCACTATGATTTTATTTATTGATGTTAGAGGAATCCCCCCATTTTCTAGGGATAAGAATGGTTTGGGAACAATCAATCACTCCCCGGTCATTCTCATATTGTCAATTAGAAATAATAATAGCTAAACATTTTGGGATTCTCTACCAAATCTGACTACTATTCACCTCCTTCCTCAATTTACCTTCTTCAGATACTGCATTTTGAGATGAAAATCAAGCTTTATATTATCTCCTTCTTTATTCGAGAACCCTCCTTTACATGAGATATATCCTCATGATCTAGTTTTTGAAATTAGTTACAAGTAGCGACTGTGATCTTGAATCCACCATTGGATTGAAGTTGTGAATTAGACTCCTTAATAGTTAGAAAAATAAGAGCTTCATCATTGTCTTTCCTATCATAGGCTACCTCATCCATAATAGATACACTAATTGAATTTAATGGAATCTTCTTAGGACAAGAATCAGCATCATTGAGTAGTCCATTATCCTACCTAATAACACCAAATTGAATGGAGCCAAATTCCCCATGATTCAGAGAAGCTCCTGAAGGACTTTCCATGCCAGTACTACCTCCAGGACCAGCTGCATCCATAGCAGCATGATTCAGAACATCCCCCAAGAGAAGATCATGATTCATCCTATCAAACACTATAGTGACTGTTAGATTAGAATATACCCATGCCTATCTTTTCAAATCTGGACTACCCAATCTTCCCAGATCAGAGGCAATGTTAGGCTTATCAACATCAGTAATCAACTGTCCCTGGCCAAAGATTGTGTTGATCCCCTTCACTGGACCATAAGACCTTGTGTTCAGGGATCCATAGTGACAATTATTAGCCAGATGACCCACTCAGCAGCCGGTTAAGCAGCAATCAACCCATGATTCAAAAACAACATCCTGCCTCCATCGAAACATCTCACCAACCATAATTGAAACCCATTGAACTTGTGGCATCGAAACATCAACATCAACACAAAAGCATGGATTGATTAGGTGACTCGCAACATAAGTGAAACCATCATAAAAAAAAGAATCAACCCACCAAATTCCCTATCATACAAATGATTTCTGGATTTTGAAATGGTAATGGAAGATGAGGAAGTCTTACCCATGTCATGATAAAAGGTGAGTTTCAATCCATACAAAGATTAAAAGACCATCAGAGAAGAAAGAAATTGAATCTGTTACATCTGTGACGAGCTTTAGACTATGAGCATATTAAATATTCCTCAAAACAAAAATGTATCATTAGGTGGAGTTTATCAATCAGACCCACAACCACATGATCTTGTATGTCCCAATCACTAAATACGAAGTGATAAAACTCATAAACCGAAGGCATTTGATGATTGAAGTGAGCCACCAGGGGCAAATCCATGAACTTGGAAGGCTTAGAGAATTCCAAAAATGAAATCAAGAGCTAAGGGTCACCAAGATGAGGATCTGGAACCTTCGGGTATAAATAGATTGATGGGAACTTAGGGAGAAATCTCGGGATAGATAGGGGATAAACATCACCCATGGAGCCGGAGGTGATGGAACCAAAACGTCCCCCCTCCCACTTTAACTAAGGGGTTGGGGAAGCTGTCATTGACCATCAGCTAGGTTTCATCGCAGAGAGCTTCATCATTGAGAGCTTCCAGTAAGGTGTTTCTAATGTCTATCTTTATTTCTACATCATATGATTATCAGTGTGTATTAACTTAAAAAAAACTCATGCTATATCATATGGTGTTCATGTGGGGTTTTTATTCCCATTAAGTTGTGTTAGAGGTTGGTTGAACACACTCAGCAACTCAAGTAGCATTATCACTTTCCATGATGTGATATTTATTTTAGTTGTGATTATTTTCATTGTATCATATGTTGACAGATGAAGGAATGTTTTTAATTCGTTAATTTGAAAAAATTAATTATAGATTATAGAAGATTAAAGGGTAAGATTATATCATTTAAAGGGTCTAGAAAATTTTTTAGTTGGAGAGAAAATGAATTTTATGGAGTAAAGTGAATGAAAAAAGTTAGAAAAAAATACACATGGATTGGTGAGTATGTATTTATCTTGATAAGTTTATTTCAATATATAGAATAATAAAACAATAGCTATGCTGATGGAGGCCCTGATAAATATTTATTATAAAACAATGGCACTAAATAAAGTGTTTCAAATGAGGTGTATTTTTAGAATGAGGTTGTCAGAAGGAAGCTTGGAAGTAGACCATGTAAACAAATTCAAAATAATATGGAGTTATCTCAAATAAGTGAATGTTTTTTTAAAGAATTAGTTTTGGGACACTCTCTTGTTATCATCACTACCAACATCTTGGGATTGGATGGTTACTATGGTCAAAACTCCAATAAAAGGACATATTTTTTGTTTAAATATATATGTGATTTGATCCCCAATGAGTAACTATAAATATGGTAGGTCCAAGTTTCTTATAGTAATTCTCTAAATGTTAATGGAAGTGGATGCTCATCTTGGAGGTGAAATCATTAGTGACTAGAGGATAAGTCAAGGGATATAAGTCAAGGGAATTCGTATGGTCTAGGAATTACCTACTAGAATTGTGGGAAGCATGGATATCTTTAAAAAAACATACAGGATACTAAAATAATTCACTATAAGGAAAGACTCTAGAATGTCAAATTCATATAGTATAGTGTAAGGGGGTGACATTCTGCTACTCAATTATCATATTTTGGTGGATTCATGGGTAGTTGACTTTGGTGTATCTTTTCACTAAATTGATGAATAGATATTGATGGTGAACTATGTATTAGGAAGATTCAGTTGAGTTTATATAGTATATGATGAAGCTTTAGATGTTTTTTTAAGGGAGATGTAAACAACCATATAAAGAATGTGATTTTTCTTAAACAAAAATAAGTGAGGTACATTTTTTATATTCAAAATATTATCATTTCTATGGGATATTTGGATGATACAGGATACATAATGACCTTTCTGAATGGATTTTGGGAAGTGTCTTGAGGTTCTATTATTGTGGTGTTAGGTGTATTGGATGGAACATTGTACTTGACTAAAAATTAAAATTTTATTTAAATAGATATAATTTGTTAGAGCTATGTGATGGGGAAAAAATTTGGGTGTCATTTAGCATGAATAGTTATAATCCTAGAGCCTAGAACTTGAACTAGTTTACTTAGTCATATGGGGATATGCCTCAATCCAATATCACATTGGATCACTTTACTTCATCACATTCATTGTTTTTTCTATGAGGAATGTATGTGTGTAATTTATTAACTATAACTATAAAGTTTTCAGTAATTTTTTTCAATGGAAATCCATGATGGAAAAGGAAAGTGGCTAGGATTTATGCACCCAATATCTGATAATAGTGGAGAATATAGTAGTAATAAATTCCAAAACAATTTCCATAAGAAATGGATTGGGATAAATAGGACATTACATAGGACACTATAATGTAATGGTGTAACAAAAATAACGAGTCAAACTTTGACTGAGAAGGAAAGATGTATACATTAGCACTTAAAAATTCCCAAGGCCATTTAGGTATAAGTAATCAAGATTAAAGAATAACTAGTTAATAAAATTTCAACATATGTTCTGAGATAGAGTCTACTATAAGAGTTATGTACTAACAAGTTACCAAAATCTTCTCACCTTAATGTAATTGTATGTATAATGTATGATCTCATTGATGTGTATGATAGAGACAAACTAGATACAAATTAAATATATTATATTATTAGTTTTCCATAGGAATGGAAAATTTTGTTTCAGACTTTGAGATGATGAAAAGAATCAAGACATCATAATTCTAAAAGTTATCTTCAATGAGAAGGTTCTATGGAAGGACCAGAATATGGTTAAATTTGAATTTGAATAAAATAATACAACCACTAATGTTCGAGTTTATATTGATTATTACATTACATGTTCACAAGTTTCAGTGATTCTAGATAGAGTCAGAGATTCACTAGGATCTATAAAAGAAGAAGATGTGATAAAACTATCATGGTCTGCTGAGTCACTAGGGAAAGATCTAGAATTTGAGAAATCAATAGTTAATATACTGGAAGATAGGGCATCAAAAATAGCAATATATATAATAAAATTGTCTTAAGAAAAGTCAAGAAGATATTCTTGATTCATTTGGATAGTTCAATGGTACAGAGATGATGAAAATTTTATACTTTTAATGGATGTTAGGGAACCATAATATCTATTAGAGGCAGTGACACTCAGTGAATCAAAATAGTGGGAGTCATCCAAGAAGAAAGAAATAGATTCCTTTAAGTTCAAAAAAATATGGCAGCTAGTTGGACTACCAAAAGTAAATTTAAAATGTGAGATTAAATGAAATTTCAATATAAAGGAAGAAGATGGTGAATGTGAAATATACAAATTGTGTCTAGTGAATAAAGGATTCCAATTGAAGGAAGGAAATGATTTTCCAAAAATAAATCAACGGTTGTCAAATATACAACCGTCCAAATAACGTTTAGTTTATTTAAATCCAATCATCTTCACATGAAGAATATGGATGTAAATAATTCATTTATTTAAAATTAATTAGATTAGGGGATCTAAATGAATTAACAAAAAAAATTTAAGGATCATCGAAATAAGGGTCTTGTTTGTATGCTAAAATGAATCTTCATTGGCATGAATTTGGAACCTCCAAAGCATAATGATAATTTTGATGAATTTGGTAATGAAATAGGTTTCATGTGAGAAAATTCCAATAATTATTTCTATCAAAAGTTTTATAATGATAAAACATACACAATAAATTAACTCTATATATATGACTTGTCGATGGATGATCTATAGACTCAATAGATTCATGAGCTGAAGTGTAAGTTATCTAGTAGATTTGAAATGAATGAAATTGGTCTATCCATGAAAATATTGGGGATAATGATAGAATTTGATTGGAAACACATTATATTGGTATTATCCTAGAAACAATATATCTGAATAGTCATTAAATTTTTTCAAATGATTGGATATAAGTTTATCTCAACCCTAATTTCCAAAAACATTAAGTCATCCATGGTGAAAACACCAATATCAGAAGATGTGGTCTTGTATATGGAGAAAGTGCCATATTTATTAGAAATCATATGTTTTATTTTTTGATGGATTTTATACTACTATACATTTCCATTATAGTGGGATTAGCAAGTTAGTTTATATAATTCTTTATAAGGAAGCACTAGGAAGCCGTGAAGTGGATCATTTGTTATATCAATGAAACATAATACATATAAATATTCTTTGGGAAAGATAATATATTAAATAGATTCATGGATTTGGATTTTATAAATGATTTTGTCACTAGAAATACCACACCAAGATTCGTGTTTACATTTATTGGAATTACTGTTAGTTGAATATCTCAGCTATAGCTTGTGGTAACTTTCTTTATAATAAAAGTAAAACATGTTGCATTTATATAATCTAAAAAAATATTTAGTCTAGTTTATAGGTTTTTTTAAGGATCATGAAAGGGAACCATGTGTAGGAATGTTATTATTCAATAGTCAGAGTGCAATTCACCTTCCATAGAATTTTCTTCTTAATATAACAATGAAACACATTGACCTGAAATATCATTTCATATGAATGTTTTTGGAATACAAGGTGTTATAGATGCAAAATATAGTTGGGAATAAATATTTGGTTGACATGTTCATGAAGGTTTAGGATTAATAAATCGTGGTGTTGCACTATACCTCAATTGGACTTGTGTAAAATGAATATGGTGAAGAATATTGTATTCATGAGGAATAAGGATGCGTTTTCCTATTCATTGACGGATGTAGGATAAAATTTGAAGTCATCTTTAAGTAGTATATTGTTGGGTTATTTTAATTCTTCTTTAATTTACAATATTTATTTAATTGTACCTAGAAACCCTATTAAACCACTTTAGTATTTCCAGGATAGGGGTAGTATCAAATTTCAATGTGTGGATAAGTTTAAATAAGATGATAAACTTTAAAGGAGTGTAATTTGAAGCCCATTGGAGTTTTACCAAAATAAATGTTTGAGGAAAAGTTTCAACCCACTCAATCAACTAAACACTTCAATAAATATGTTGTGGGACAACCTATATATATTTTATCATTGTATCAAATTGAAATCACTTTATCTTTAGATATATTAATCTTATAATTATATAGTTTTAAATATTTATAAATTTTCCCCCATTAATGTAGGATAAAAGTCCTAACCAAATAGTCTTTATGTATCCATTTTATATGTTCTTATTGTTTATTAGATTAAATTTTTTTTGTTTTTTAATTGATTAATAGAGTGTGTGAGAAGTGACACTTAGTGATGGTGATTAGGATGATGAATAAATAATAATTATATTTATTTATAACGTAGGAAGTTTATGTAGTTTGACTTCTATAGAATAGGACCACCAGTGTGTAAAAAATATATAGAACTTTAATTATAACATCGGGTGTTTATATGGGGTTTCTCTTCCCAACAGTTGATTCTTACAGGTCAAAAATGATTTATGGATCATTTTCATAAAGTATCAATACAATCCAAGTATGTTTTCTCATTTTTTAGTATGTGACACATGATTTGAATTTAAATATCACTTTTAAATAAAACTACGCATATTTAGTGTGATGACTTAGATTCCTAAATCCATACCATTATGTTTTAGTGGTTTTAATTGAGTTAAGATAGAATATGGAGGTGTTCTATAAGCTATATAAGATTTCTATACATTTTTATGGCCACCACACCATTTTAGTGGGTGTGGTTCTAACCATTTTATAGTTTTATTGGGGTCTTGAGCATGGGGAAGGCCTATTTAGCCTTGAGAGTTTGTAGGTTGGATGTGGATTTATACATTTCTTATTGGGGTGAACAACGATGAGTGGAATTTCCTAGTCCACCAATTCTAAGTCTGTTTCATATGAGTTGTTTGTTTATAAGAAATAAAAATAAATGAAACACCTCAAGGATCACATTTTATTGGGTGTGGTTCTTGGATATACACCCTATAATAAATGGTTAGTGTGGAGACGACCACACTATGGGGATGGGTGTGGTCTCATAGGATGTTTGTGGAGAAGTTGAGTGACACAAGGAATGAGAAATCATCCAGCTAGAGATCACAACACTAAAGTCTTAGGTGTGGTGGCATAAAAATGGACAACCGCTTGGTGTTATGTTATAGTGTTTGACCATTTCAGGAATCTGAGCTTCAAACTCCCTAGACCACGCTATGGATAAGGTCATGGAAGTGGTAAAAATGGTTCAACAAGAGTTTCAATGTTCATGAAAATAAGTGTTTCAAACACATGAATTCCAGATCTCCCTTTGAACAATGATCACCATGCTAATTTTGAATATCCCCACACCATGGTGAAGGGTTTCAAATCTTTTGTTCTAATAGGGGTGTCTTAGCTTCCATGTTTTAATATTGATTTTTCTCTTAATCCCTAGTTGTCCCCTTAAACTATCATTGCCATATAGACATAACCCTTAGGCGTTTTAACACCTTGGTTTGACTGGATTAAATTATAACAAATCAAGGTACTCATATTTATCATATATCCTTCATTCTCTATGTTTTTATTTCTTTTTAAGGTTTATTTTATTGTAAATACTCTATTTTGGGTTGGAAATTGAGTAGGTATTGATTTTACTATGCTATGGAAAGGTTATTGTGGGTCTTCCTTAATTTTTTGTGGAGTTTTATTCCATGTTAGTTTATTCTTGATTTTATATCCTTTACTGGAAGATGCTGAAAATCTATTTGAGGTAGCGGATCCTCATTATATTCTTCTTTTATGTGAATATATGGGAATTTTATGCTTTTTTATTCACTTGGGAGAATAGTATAGGTTAACATATTCAAAAAAATAATTATATTAATATAAAATTTAAGGGGGTGGGAGTATTCACTTGTGTTTACTTGTTTTGTAATTTTTGCGATGAATTTAAACTTATTTGTTCCTTTTCTTAAAATCATGGTTTTTGAGAACCTTGTTTGTGTTTTTGTTGTTTTGATCTAAAATAACTCTATGAAATTGTGGTATATGTGAAAGATAGAATAAATTTATATGTGTTAATGTTCTTATTGTGAATTTTTAGTGGTTATGTGAACCTTGATGGGGATTTTTTAGTGACTAGTGGTGATCGGTTTGATTATGGGTTATATTCCGTGCTAAGATGGGGTGTTTTTTTAAGGTGTTTATAGTGATATATCTTGGATTTGGTGATAATTGGCATGTTATGAGGTGGTTTCTTTTTTAGAGGTGTTTGGGTTTTTATGTGGTTAATTTTTAGTAGTAGTCTGATAATAATGTAATGAAATTTTAATGATGAAACTGAAATAGAAAGGTTTAGAAATTGAATAAGTGTCATTTAAAATTAATGTGTGATAACTTCATTGAAAAATAAAAGATAAGAAATCGGTTGTAATTAATTTTTTAATTCAATTGTTTAATAAGTGAAAGTAATTTAGATATTTGATAAATCTAGAATTGGTTAATTTTTTAATAAATGATGAATTGGGTCCTGTGTGAGGATTTTTTATGGTATGTTTCATTTAGAGGTGGTTTCAACTAGTGACGTATGTTATGAGATGTTGTGGGGATTCTATGGGATATTCTAGCGGTGTTTAATATTAACGCATAGATTTTTATTCTAGAGATTGAGTATATTGTATTTTATGTTATTTATATATAAACCCCACCCAAGTGGGATTACCTTAAAATACAAAAAAAAATTGGGTTCTGAGTTTTTCCCCAATAAATAGGTTTGCGGTGAAATAGATGGTTGGCATCCACCTTTTCCATACTCTTCCTTTAGTGATGGTGATGATGACTGATGGTAGTGGAGATTCCTAGTGATTATTATAGCTAGTGGTAGAGATGCCTAACGATAATGAAATATGGTGTTGGAGATGTATGGTGATGATAAGGATGTGATATGTGGTGGGGGTCATGTTAACTATGAGAAGGGAATGATGTTGATGTCTTTCACGTTCATGATACCCAACTACATTTGTTACATTATGAAGTTGTGATGTGTATATTAAATAATTCTAGCATGAGATTCTAGACCTTTTGAGGTTGGGGTAGGTAGGGATATCTTTTAACCTACATTAGAGATTTATGGATATGTGACTTGATGATATGGAAGGAATGGGAGTATGTAATGTTTGATATTGGGGAGTGAGAGCACAAAATAAGTGGGGAAGCAATTTTGGGGAGACTTTTTTTATATCTCTTTTGATTATATGTTTTTATACATGGATTATCAAGAAAAAGATCTAGTGTCAATCCAAACTGACACCTGACTTAGTCCATGGAAAGGCATGAAGGTAATTCTCTATCCCCACAGGCTGGCATAAGTTCCTAGGTATCATAAATAATTTTTTTGGGAACGATTTACCCAAGTTTAGAAGCATTAAACAACCAAAAATAATAAATAAATTGAATCTGAAAATTTAATCCAAACAATCTTTTAATAAAATTCATAATTGAAATAAATCGTTTTATACAAATCCCTGATAGGGCCTCAACTAAAAAGTAGAAAAAATACCAACTCAAGAACCACCACACGGCGAGGGGACATCACCCCCAAACCTTCTTCACTACACTACACCCAGAAAAGAAGCTAACAACCCAAACCTCCATCTCCAATGAACTTTACCTTACATGTTCCAAACATTATCAATTCTACTTACACCCAAATGTTTAAGTAGGGTGTGAGCCTAATCCCTGTTGGATTCCACCAAATAGATTCCATGTGATAAACATTTTAAGAAAAAAAGATTTCATGTTTTTATAAACAAGAAATCCTAGAAAATTTTCTAAAAGGTTTGACTTTCAATGAAAATAGTTTTCAAGAGGGAAACTTTGAAAAAGGTACACTATTAAATAGAATTCAATTTCTACTAAATTTTCCAACAAAACAAACATTATGATGATGATAAGTACAGTATAGATAATGATCACTTTCCATGGGAACACTCATAGGAACAAGCTAGTTGTGGGGCCCTAAGTACATTATATCTTGGAGTATAATTAACTATAACCAATATAATTATCATGAATGATCCACCAGGAGGGGAAAACCCAATGGAATAATGATCCCAAAATATCATCAAAGTTTATTTATTGATTTCATCTTCAAACTTACTAAGTGACACATGGACAATACCACTATTGGATTGCTAGCATACTAGTCTTAGTCCACCCACCTAGATACTTGGGTTTCCCTATTTGTGCTCAAAAAAGTTCCACATGTTATAAAATACCATTTGTATATAAGAATACCATTTCTTAATCATACACACACCAAATAGTACCCAACGTCTTTTTCACTCTTTGGTAACTCAATAAACCATTTAAAATTTTCATAAAACAATTTAAGGAAGTAAGACAAGGTTTTTCCCAAAAAATCCATTTTAAAACCCACTTTTAAGCCCAAATGCACCCCAATACCATAGAAAAATAGAATTTCCATCCATATAAACATTTAATAAACCAATTTCATATATTATAAAATTCTCTCAAATGATACCACATGAGTTACGCATGAAAAATACACAATTTGAAGAAAAAAATGAAACTTTAGAATCAAACAATTAACCAATTCTATCAAAAATAATTTTCACACCACACACTATAGGTAAGAAACATGATATTATGGTCAATCAATAAATATAACTCATCAATGAATTCTTACACATGGAAACACCTGCCTTAGAAGTCAAAATCTGAAATCTTTGTGTGAAACTTCAACCCCACCACCATCGCACCACAAGGGGATGAAAAAAATGCTAATCTGCAAGTCTCAACCATGAAACACAAAATTATACACTAGGTATGAAGCCCTAGTTTTTGAACATTTGTAACTTAAATTAGGGAAGAAAACCTAATGAAAATGGAAGGAATATGATCGGATTTCACTTACTTGAATAATCTTGAAGTTCCAGCACCAAAAACCCCTTCAAAATTGGGTTCCAAAAGAGATTGAGGGATCTTGGGAACCTTACATGTCTGTAAGGGTTGAATGGGGGAAGAAAGGGGTGGACTAGAGTTAATCCTAGAATAGAAAACCAAGAATAACAAATAATATTTTATGACCTGGACACCTATGCTTGGTTTGTCTGCACGGTTTAGTAAATCGTGCAGCCAAACTGTGGTCCTAGTTCTTCCCACCAAAAACTTGTCTATATTCTTCCAAATTAATGGGATGACTAAGGGGAACTTAGGGGGAAAGGTATTCCATGAATATAAGAGAAAAATACCTGAAAATAAGAAAATTTATCTAACAATTCTCCCCACCATGAAAACTTTCCGCCTCGGAAATTCAACCCAAATCTTGATCAGAAAACAAGAATAGGTGCTCTTGATCAACCCACAAATTCCACTTCCATGTCTTGTGTATATCATTATCATGCTTCCAAAGGTCCATGAAAAGTGGAATAAACTTTCCCCAAAGAACCTTCTCTTGGGAATCCAATATTTGCACCATCCTCTCAGACACTAATAAATTGGGCTCTATCTCCAAATCTTCCCAATTAAATATGTCGGATAAATCTAGATTGTAATTCCTAAATTTAAAGACATGGAATATGTAGTAAATAGATTTAAACTAAGAGGGGAGAGTTAAGCTATATTTAACCTTTCTGATGTACTCTGTGATCTCAAAATGTCTAACATACCTTGGTGTTATCTTTTCTTGCTTTCCCAAATGACAATGACCCAAACAAGGGGCCACCTACAAGGATACCCGATCACCATAGAGAACTCAATGTCTATATACCTCTAGTCGGAATAATATTTGTCATGACTCTGAGCTGTCAGTAACTAATTCTTGATCAGTTTGACCTTTTTTTTATGTCTCTCACAAAAGGCTCGGTCCAGATAGTGAGGTATCACCTACCTCATCCCAACAAAGGGGGACCGACATGGATAACCCTGGATCACCTAAAAAGGAGCCATTCAAATCGAGGATTGGAAAATCTTATTATAGAAAACTCTACCAATCCCAAATGTATATACCACAAACCTCTGAAGTCCAAGACACATGAACTAAGGATGTCTTCCAGAATATGGTTTTCTCGCTCTGTCTGTTCATCTGTTTGAGGATGGTATTCCATGCTCATTTTAATCTGTGACCTAAAATCCTTCTAAAGATCTTACTAAAACTAAGAGGTAAAATAGTGGTCTCTATCTGATACAAATTCTAATGGAGCACCATCAAACCATACCACCTACTGAATATACAATCGGCCCATCTCATCCTCTTTAGTTATATCTATGATCGGATTGAAGTGGACTGATTTGGTCATATGATCAATCACTACCCAAATAGAGTTCTTGCCTCGAGGTGTATGTGGTATTCCAATAATGAAAACAATGGTGACCTCATCCCACTTCCAGGTAGGAATGAGTAACATTTGAAGTAAACTAGAGAGACTTTATGCTCTTCTTTCACATGATAACATGTATAACACCTCAATAAAAAATCAGTTATATCCCACCTCATACCTGGAAAAAATATCTATCTAAGAACATCATAATACATTTTAGTAGCACCAGGATGAATGGCTCACTGAGATTGGTTGCAATCCTACATCATCACCTTAGAGACAACGACACCACAAAATGGCCCTTAAAGCACAAGATATCCTCTAGAGATGAAGGCCAATCAGAAGATTTCTCCCCACCATGAAGGAACTAAATCAACTACTAAAATATATCATCACTAGGCTTCCCCCATCAAATCAAATCTAAAAGAGAAGGATTCAACTGAACTATCACCCAGAACACACATTCATTATGCTCTTTGGTGTCTAAGTGTATCTAAGAAAGGATCCCCATCATGGTCAACTCATCATGGGACTTCCTCAAAGCCTACACTGCTACTTTCCTGATCAAGGTGTCAGCCACCACATTTCTCTTTCCCAGGGTACAAACAATATAAAAGATGAACCCCTAAAAATACTTAATCCAATGACACTACTTCAGATTAAGATCCTTCTATTAGAAGATGTAGGATAAGCTCTTATGATCAGAGTAGAGACCAAACTTCTATCCAAAGAGGTAGTGACACCATGTCTTCAAGCCATGCATCACTGCTTCCAACTCCAAGTTGTGGGTTGGGTAATTCTTTCCATGTGGTCTAAGTTGGCGTGATCCATATTCCATCATGTGATCACCCTACATAATAATGCACCTGAGACCCATACCAGAAGAATCATAATACACCACATATACCTTTTAAAATTCTTGAAAGATCAACATGGGGGCGTTAGTAAACTGCCGTTTCAACTCCTTGAAGGATGCCTAACATTTTGGTAACCATACAAACTTCACCCCTTTCTGGGTGAGCACGATCATGGGTGAAGAAATCTGAGAGAAATACCAAACAAACTACCTATAATAACCTATTAGCCCAAGGAAGATTCTGATCTTGAATACATTCTTCGGCTACTCCCAGGACATAATTGCACTGATCTTCTCAAGGTCCACCAAAACCCCATGTTATGAGATTACAAGACCCAAAAAATTCACTTCCCTGATCTAGAAGGCACACATGGACAACTTTTCATAAATACAATGATCTCAAAGAGTTCCCAACATGATCCAAAAATAACACTCATTCTCTTCCTTAGATCCAGAGTAAACTAGGATTCCATACATGAATACTATGTTAAAGAAGTTGAGATACTGGTGGAACAACCTATTCATGTGTTCCATAAAGACTTATAGAGCATTGGTTAATCCAAAGGGCATGACTAAGTACTCAAACTAGTCTTACCTACTTCATAAATTTTCCTTCAAGATATCCGCCTATCTCACCCTCACTTGGTGGTAACCAGGATGCAATTATATCATGGAAGACCATTTTTCCCCCCCTTAAGTTGGTCAAACAGGTTATCTATTCAGGGTAAATATTATTTGTTTTCTATGGTTACCTTATTCAACTTATGATAATCAATGAACAACCAGATGGATTTGTTGTCCTTTGCAAAAAGAACAGGAGTGGCCCAAGGAGAGATGTTTGGGATAATAAATCCTTTGGATTCCAAATCATCCAACTAAATATTTAATTACCTCAACTCATTGGGTGCCATATGATATGTGGGAATATATATATATGTCATGTTCCCAATGCCAAATCAATCGAGAACTCCACATCCCGCCCCAAGGTAAATCCTGAAAATCATCTGGAAATACCTCTAGGAACCCATCTTCTACATTAGGTCATCCACCCTCAGGAGAATGACCATATTCTTCTAGTGTGAGAGACGATAATTGGAATACAAGATTCCCCAACTCAAGGAGTAGAGGTCCTGCACAACTCGACCAAGGATCCCATTCCCCAAGAAAACCTGAGGACTCCCATTAAGTTCCATGAAACTCACGTGATTCCTATAATAGTTGATATGTGCTTGAAATTGAACTAACCAATCCATGTAAAGGATTACATTGAAAATTTCCATATACAAGACAAGGAGGACCCACTCCATCACAACCCCTGACATACAAAGTGCACATAGAAGGCACCTGGGACCTTTCTCTTTCTTCTTACCCAACAGTGTCACCAACTCCCTCATAAAAGACTGCAACTCGGTAGAAAAATTAAGCAGGTTCAAAATATGGGCAAAGATAAAAGAAACAATAGCACAAGTGTTAAAGAGAATAGAATATAAATAAGATGCAATCAAAATTGTACCTTGAACTATTGAAGGCCTTACATCTGATCCCACGAGTGTCTGATCCATAGCATGGAGATGCCTCATCACTGCCTGAGAACACCCGCTCACCACTAGCATTTCCCTGAATTAGATCTATCTAGAAGATGATCTGACCCTGCCGCCATGGCCACCAAACTAAGATCCCACTATTCTAGATGGCTCTGGTTGAACTAACACTCACCTAGAAGCCATTGATCCTTCATATGTCTATAGTGTACGCTTCACCATGACAAAGTGTTGCAAGTGACTCATAGATCCACACTAAAAACAATGCCTCATAGGAGATGTACATGCAGGTTGGGTGTGATATGGACTCCTGCACTGGTGGAACACAATGGACCTCGAATAAGAATCCATAGATGAGAACTTCCTGGGAGGATGGCATGAACTACCACCTACCTTATTCCCCTACTCCTCTCACTTCCTTTTCTTCTTAGATGAACTACCACTTACCATCAATGATACCATCCCAGAGAAACCAGAATTTCCCTTAAAACCAATTTTCACCATAAAATACCAATCAAACACCTCCACATAGGTCTTCATCTTGAATAGAAATACCTAAGAATAGATCTCTGGTCACAAACCGCTCTCAAAAGTTTGGGCCTTCATTTGATCATTGGAGACCATTTCAGGTGCATATCAGACAAGCTCAGTGAAGCAGTTGGCATACTTTATCATTGATTGATCCCCCTAGATGAGTTCTATAAACTATAGGAATATTAAATAATCCAATACTTTAAGACATTACTGGTAATTCAAGGTAACCTTTGTAAAGACCCAAAGTTTCATTATTGTAAATCTCTCTTGATCTAATTAAATGTCTCTTTATATAAAATTTTTATATAAAATGTCATCTTCTTTGGTTTTATGTTAAGAATTGTGACCATTGCTTTTATAGTCGTTGAATAGTGATCACATGATTAGTATAAATATAGGGCTTTAACAAATCCAATTTACTCAGACAAAGGAAGTGATGGCCTCATCCAGTAGAATTGCTCCATACGAAGCCCATTTGTCAGAGCTCGGAAAAGAGGTGGCGTCTTTGGGATTCTCTCTTGACCAAGCCCAAGCTGACCTTCGTTATGTCAAGCTCGAACGAGACCGTCTATGGGAAAAGTGGAAGTTGATAGAGATTACCACCCAAGCAATGCTATCTGAGCCACCCCAAGAGTCTATCACCATCGCACACCTTACCCTTAGGTATTATATAGCTATTTTAAGGGGTTATGTAACAAATATCTAGTACTATGTTCATGTACATTATTTTTTTATATAATAATGAATATACTTTCTTGTCATTATTGATACATTGTAAATAGTTTTTAAAGTACAAGTAGTGTTTTTAGTTATTATTTAATTAAGAAATATATTTTATTAAATTAAGTGATTTTTTAATTAAATAATATTTTAATAAAATATTATTATTATTATTAATTTAATTTTATTATATATAAATGATCATATAATTTTATGAATGCAATTATAATTCTTATTAAGGTTTGAAATCCATTTCTGTCAAAACCCGTGAATTTTGGATAAATGTCAGTTTTTATTTTAAAAGTGAAAATTAACATATTTATAAAATTATTTAAATAAAATAAATGATATTTTTGGAATTAGGATGTCGAAATTATCCAACAGTGAATTTTTCTTAATTTTCTAAGACAGTCAAATGTTTGGGTAAAAATTAAATATCGTTTAAATATATAATGTGTTTTATGACATCATAATGACCCAATAGTGATGTAATAAAATACTATAAGCTTTATGTTCGGCCAATATATGTTTTAACATTGAAATAATTTGATTTTGGGTTTGTTTGACTTATTTTACAAAGCATTAAATGACCCCTCAAGACTTATTAAACATCTTGTCTTTTTAAATTATTTTCCATGGGAGTGTGACTCACCTCCACATAAGCAACCCCGTTATTTTAAGAAGTTCGGACTTTGGCCTTATAAAAAATTGTTTTCCTCTTCCCTTTTCCAAAAATCATGGGCAAAAACCATGAGCTGATTTGTGATTTGGATTAGTTTAATGTAAGGGGTCCCAAACCTAAATAATAAATAATTCACTCACCTTTCCTATATAAACCCACCCAATCTCCCACTTCCTCCTCACTCAAAGCCTTTGGAGTTCGTCCAACCTCTGCCCTACTCTCTATATAATCCTCCCAATGTGCCCCAAGCTCTCAAGAAGCCTCTCTCAAGCCTCTCTCAAGCCTTTGGAAACACACTTCCAAGTAAGGGTTTTTCTTCCTTTCACTTTTTTTGTCCAATTTTCTTAATATTGTTATGCACTTTTAATTTCAATTATAAATGGTGGAGTATGGTTTCGCGCCTCCCCCATACTGCCCTTTTATTGTTTGAATGATTGGATACCCATTTCTCTCTCATTAAATTCCTTCCATGTACACCCGTTACTATGCCGAAATTCTGAAAGCAACTTCTCTCTCTTCATTTACATTCAAGCAATACTTTTGTATCATGAATCTAAATTCCATTAAAATTGTTTGGACATGTATCTATATGAACCCCCTTACTATAAATTTCATGTAAATATGATGAGACACCCCTTTCTCTCTCATCAACCATTTTTATGAATTCTTATGTCACGTCGTTACGCTGTCGAATTTGCACCAATTTTCTAAGCCAATGCCTTTGTGTAGTGAATACCATGCCCATTTCTCTATCAAGGGTATTCACCTTTATACATTTACTTATTGATTATAAAGTTTCATATATTAATTCCACATTCCTTATCGTGTAATAAATGATTATGTTTAATGAATCTGTGTTTTTTGATCCATGTGGCACACTTATGCATGAAATTAAATGTTTATGAAGGGTGTGCCCTTATAGCTCTCCAATGAATTGGGTAAAATATAGTATCATGAAACGTCATGTGAAATGAGTGTTGACTCATTCTAATTAAAGTGAAATGAGGGTTTACTCATGCTACATGTGCAATGAGAATTTACTCATTCTCCATGTGTAGTGAGCCTTGGCTCATGCTAATTCCATGTTAAGTGTTGTTGCCACATTTCCATGTTATAATTATCATGCTTTATCATGCCTTTATGTTCATGTTTCTCTTGTGATATATTGATATGCCTATTGTCTAACATGTATTGTACTCCTCATGTATTCCACATTTATTCCCTTACTGGGATTTATAGCTCACCCCTTTTCTTATGCATGTCCTCAGGTTATCCCATGAAATGCTAAGTACGAGGGAATATAGTGGTCATGTAAAGGACGTTTTAAATAAAGATGTTGTATTTCATGTTTTAATTTGTTATGTAATGATCCTAAGCACCAAAGACACTATACCTCTTGATCTTCCATGTTGTATCAAGTGAATAGTTTATGTAATAAATCATGTTTAAGTTTGTAATAAAAGCAGGGTTGTCATAACCTTGAAGTCTTTCTAACTCATCTACTCATGCCTCCAAGATTGAAGCAATAATTCCCAGCACCTAAAACTTGGACCCTCTAAAAAAATGAGGCACATTTTACCTTGACCTGATCGGGTGTGTTAGGTAACATGAACATTCACTTGATCTTCTCAATTTACTCTTTTGTTTCCTAGGGTTCTATTATACCTCAAAAGGTAGGAGTTTTGTTATTCAGAAACTCGTGGGCTTTGTCCTTTTGAGTAATAGAAAGTTCTTATCTCACTGGAGGAGGAGTAGGAGTAGGAGAATCCCCCTGTAAAGACCCGTAAAATTCAAGGGAAATTTTTTCTTAATTTTATTTGGAATTTTACAAGAGCGCGGTTTCTGACGGCACCTGATTCTGAGGCCCGATGTGCCCGGAATCAATTTCTGAAATTTGGATTGGGTACGCTCAGTGAACGAATGAGCGGGTTTTTCTAACTTTTAACCGGTGCCCGGAATCGAATTTTGAGGGCAGCGATGAACTCGCAGTGCCGATTTTCGCTTAAGGAGACCTTTTCTGAGGTTGCGTTTTATGCGGGATGAAAGTTATTTTGGGGGGAAATTAGAAGAAGTTAAATAAAATTGTGGAACACAATTTATTTTTAACTTGTTGGTTATTTCCTCCCAAAGGGAGTTAGAGGTGGGACCCACATCCACATAACCTCCCTTGAGAGGATTAAGTGTGGTGGGGCCCACATGAGCCCTAACTCTTCAACTTCCCTTAAACTCCCCAATAACTCCACTCTAATTAATTTGACAACTTGTGTTATTAATTAAGATGAGTTACTTATTTTTTTCAAACCTTTGAAATTCAAAGAGGTTGGGTTGTGTAAATAAAATAAGGCTTAGACTTATTTTATTTTGGTTAGTATCTTTTCCCACCTTGAGAGGATTGGGAAGCATTCTTCATCTTCTTCAACCTTGACGAAGAACGCGAAGAACACTTAGGCTTCAACAAAGAACATCGTCACCATAAGAAGAGAAAGATGTGTCGTCTCTTCTCTTCTTCGCAGCCGGTGTGTTTCCGAAGATCGACGACGCCGCTTCTTTCGATCTTCTTCCCGTGTCAACGAAAGGAGACGCTGCTTACTCCTTGGGCTTTCTCCGTCAGCTTACGAAGCTTCTCCAGCGACGTTACCTCTTCGGACGCACCTCAACGTCAACGGAATCGACCTACGATTCCCGCGACGCCCGACCTCCGCGACGCTTGTCTTCCACAGCTTGTTCGCGTGCTCCGCTCTTGAAACCGAGGTAGGGAATTATTGTTATTTTATTAAATTATTTCCATTCTTGATTCTAGGATGTCGAACTTCGTGGTTAATTGACTAAATGTTATCATTTAACGAGAGGGGGCCGGACCGCACAAACACGGCCGAACCCCCCTCCTATGTTCATGATTGTCTCTTTGTGAATGGAATGGGATGGTGTGGTGTCGTCGCACCATGCGAGAATCGCTCGGCAAAGTATTACGCGACGCCGTCGCGCCACGCCGAGGAGTTAAACAAGAACGCGACGTCGTCGCGCCGCGTCGAGGGAAGTCGAAGGTGCCGCGGCCGGTGCAAAGCTGCGGCGGAGGGGCACGGTGCCGTCGCACCGCGCCGGACAACAAGGGTCGTGGCCAGTTCCGGGCCGCGGCGAAGCATGGTGACCGGCGGCCAGCCGGGCCGCCGGTGTCAGAGTCGGAAGGGGACCGGCCACCGCCCGTCCCGTTGAGAAGGAGTCGGCCGGCCAGGTCGGGCCGGCCAGAAAGGAGAAAACTGGGGGAATTAAATTCCCCCGGCCAGCATGAGCGGCCCCCCATAAATGAGGGGGGGGCGCGGTTACACAAGGGGGGCAGGTGCACCCCGTTTTTCCAACAGCTCGGCCGAAGGCCGCACCGTGCCACGCCGGGCCAGGCCGCGCCGCACCGGGCCGGGCCGTGCCAGGCCGGGACGACCCAGTCCGGGGCAGGTCGACCCGGTTCAGGCCGACCGCGGGGTCTCGGGCCGGGATGGTCCGGGCCCGAAACCCCCGTTATCAGACTGTTTGGGTTCAAATGCCCATAACTCGGGCTACGGACTTCCAAACGACGCGCCGTCAGCGGCGATGCGATCCTTGGATTGAGACAGTCGTTTTGGTATATCACACGCAAGGTTTCGGAATACTTTGAGTTCGGCAGGGTTGGTTCGTACACGAAACCAACCGAGCCCTCGGAGCGGAAACGCTCATATCTTGAGCTACGGACGTCCGATTGACGTACCGTCAACTTTGTTGAGTTCCTCATAGTGAGACAGATCTTTTGGAATACTCCACCCGAGGTTTGGATGCAGGTGGAGTACGGTCAGGTTGGTTTTGCCATAAAAACCAACCGGGCCCCTGGAACGAAAAAGCCAATAACTCTCAAACTGGGCGTCCGATTGACGCGCCGTCTGTTGTGTTGAGTTCATGTTGACGATACGGAACTTTTGGATACATCAACTCTGGACTTTGTGACAGTTGATGTATCAGCCTCTCGGCTCGTGGAGCGGACCCTCCCGAACAAGCTTGCTGTGTGCGGGAACCCTAGAGCTGGCTGCGACTGCTACTGTGACTGCGACGATGACTGTGCAGAGATCCTCAATGGATTTGACGACGACGACTACAGCACTCAGAGATCCTGTGTGGATCAGTGCAACTGATCCTGTGTGGGTCTGATCCTGTGTGGGTCAGCGCTCAGTGGTCCTATGTGAACCAGCGCCTACAGATCCTATGTGGGTCCGATCCTGTGTGGGTCTTTGCGGGGGTTAGTACCTATCGATCCTTTGTGGGTCCGACAACTTAGATGGATCAGTGATCATCCTTATCGTCATCCGAAGAAGTATACCTGTGTGAGCTAAATCCTGTTTGCTTTCCTGTGTAGATTGTGTTGTACTATCCTGTATGGATTACGTTTTGCTTCCCTGTGTGGAATACGTATACTTTCCTGTGTGGACTGAGTTGTACTTGGGCTCGGAGGTTGGAGCATATTGGAATTGATGACTAAGGTATATGTATGGGCATATACCTAAGCAATGTCGGTTGTTACTTCGTGATTGTATCTTTCTTTTTTGGTTTATCCTTTGTGGATTTTGGGAGACCTTTGGGGGTCTCGGGGTCCCTACTGAGTAGCTTATACTCACCCATGCGCGGGCTATGCCCGCACTACGTTGTGTTGGTTGCAGACGACGGACAGCGTTGATCATGGTTGAGGCTCGCAAAGCAGGACGGTACCTGGAGGTGGACCACTGGGCGGGACGTGCTCAGAGCGGACGGTGGGACCCGAGGAGCAGTGGAGCTATCTGTACCCACCCTTCAGGTGGGATTTCCAGTGGACAGCTCGGTGTAGCGGCTTTTACTTTACAGTTGTTGTTTTCCCTTTCGATTTGTACTTTACTTTCAGTTTGGGTTTGTATACTGGCCCATTTACTTTTCCGCACTTTCAGTTGTACTCTATTTTTACTTAGTGTTTACTTTTCCGCTTGCTTACTCTGTGGTGCTTGTTTACTTTACAAAGGCAATGCCTTCCCTTTCTACCGGGATTTACGCCTTGGTGCTAGTCGCCAGCCCCTGGCCTATGGAAGGCGGGCTTGGGGTAATCATGGCACGGGCCCCGAGGACGGGTCATGAAAAATTGGTATCAAAGGAGTTCGGTTCTACCGCGAACTCTGATCTTTTCAATGTGAAGTAATAGTGTTTAGCGTATTGAGTGTGGTTAACAGTCCAGGGAGTCCGCTGTTGGTGCGGCGGCCAACATATCCGTACACCAGGACCCTGACTTTTGATTTCCGACTTAATGCACGAAAACATTGATTTCATGTGGGTTTCAAGTTTTCTTTATGATTACTTTGTATCAGCTCACCAGGTATACTGTTCTGACCGTGGCGCACCTGTTTCCTTTTCAGGATGGCCCCACGATGGCAGACAGCTAGGGTTCTGAGAGTCGAGTGTGACGACAGCCCACCGAGTGACGAGACCTCGGTGCAGGGCCCTTTTTCAGCTGTGGCACCGGCGGTAGCTCTACCCGTCGAGCCCCCGATACTTCCAGCACCAGCCGCTGACGATGCACTTCGCCTCAGCACACTGTATGATTTTCAGTGCCAGTGACCGCCTAGGTTTCGTGGGGAGATTGACCCCCAGGCATCCGAGGACTGGCTGAAGGCAGTCGTACGAGTTTTCAGGCTAGTGAGGACACCAGCAGACCTCATGGTGATCCTCGCTGCGAGCCTACTGCATGCAGCAGCGGGCCGATGGTGGAGCATGATGCTCCAGGTGCACGATGAGGCATCTCTACTTTGGACGGACTTTGAGAGCCTCTTCCACTCGGAGTTCGTCCTAGCCACCCTCCGTGCGGTGCGTATTCATGATCTTCTTCAGCTGCGGCAGGGCAGCATGACGGTCGCTCAGTACTCGGCAAGATTTACTGATCTCTCACGCTACTTGACCGACATGGTACGGGACCCATTATTCCAGGCTCGGACCTTCGAACAGGGATTGAGACACGAGATCAGGGCATCGCTGATCTCCCTCAACATACCGACTCAGACGGGAGTACTGGAGCAGGCCCTTTTGATCAAGAGCTTTCTTGCTGAGTCTACACCAGCGCCAAGACCCACCGCAAGGCGGAACGTAGCAGAGTCTTCTGCAGCAGGAAGTCGACGGATGACTCAGGGGTCCAGGAAGACCAGACCCTTAGGCAGATGACCTCAGGACACTGGCTCATCAGTAAGGGGAACACAGCGCGGAGCCAGTCTTTCGAGAGGCAGACAGTGTTACTCGTGCGGCGGGCAGGGCCACATGGCTCGTGACTGCCCGACCCGCCGTCACGAGGAGCATCAGATGGTTGAGGGACCACTGAGGCAGAGGGTCGACCGTGGCGGTCCATAGGGAGGAGGCGGACGAGGCAGAGGAGCTGGCCGAGCAGCAGGTGGTGGGCGACGCTTTGAGGCTCTACCACCACCACCACCAGGAGGTCCACCCCGACCACAGGGAGCTAGCGGGCAGAGACAGGCACAGCTCCAGGCAGCAGAGGCCTATGACCACGACGCGCCAGAGATGATTCGAGGTACTATCTGTGTCTATTCCACCCTTACTGAAGTACTTATAGACACAGGAGCGAGTCACTCTTTCATAGCCGCTACCCTTGTTCGGAGCTCGGAGATACCGACAGAGCCGTTGGCTCAATCCTTACGGCTAGAGACTCCTACGGGAGCAGACTCGATGATTATGCCCTGGTGCTGGTAGTGTGAGCTTACTCTAGGAGGCGAGAGCTCCGGCTAGGATCTTCTTGTAGAAGCGTCGAGGCCTTACAACGTCATCTTGGGCATGGATTGGTTATCTATGGTCCATGCACAGATTGACTGTTTTAGGCGCAAGGTGCGATGTGTACGCACCGACGGGAGCAGGTTCACCTTCACCGGCGAGAAGGGAGCCTTTGCAGCACAGGATGGACTTCCACAGAGGAGAGGACAACCCATCACTCATCAGTTGGCTAGCCTCATCCTAGGAGTAGTTGACGTGCAGAGTCCTAGTTTTCCTGCAGTGGTGGATCATTTTGCGGACGTTTTTCACGATGATGTTCCAGGGCTACCTCCTCGTAGAGAGGTAGAATTTTATATTGACCTGTACCCTGGGACAACCCCGATATCGACTCCAGCATATCGGATGGCCCCCGCTGAGCTTCGAGAGCTACGGTTACAGTTGGAGGACTTTCAGGGCAAGGGGTTCATCCGACCAAGTGTTTCACCCTGGGCTTCCCCGATATTGTTCGCCAAGAAGGCGGACGGGAGCTGGTGACTTTATGTTGATTATCGTCGCCTGAAGCAAGTGAAAGTGAGGAACAAGTATCTGCTACCGAGGATTGATGACCTCTTTGATCAGCTCAAGGGAGCACGGTGGTTCTTGAAGATAGACCTCAGGTCAGGCTATCATCAGCTCAGAGTTCGAGACGAGGACGTGTAGAAGACGGCCTTCAGGTGTCGGTATGGCCACTATGAGTTCTTGGTTATGTCACTCAGTGTAACCAATGCTCCAGCAGTGTTCATGACCCTCATAAACAGGATCTTTCAGCCATACCTCGATCGATTTGTCGTGGTCTTCATCGATGACATTTTGATCTACTCGACAACTGAGGAGGAGCACACCTACCACTTGCAAGTTGTACTAGACACACTCTGAGAGCACCAGCTTTATGGTAAGATCTCGAAGCGTCAGTTCTGGATACGTGAGGTCCACTTCTTGGGACACGTCATCTCTGAGGCGATAGTTGCAGTGGATCCTGCAAAGATCAAGGCAGTGTTAGCATGGGAGCCACCCAGGAGTGTGACGGAGGTGCAGAGTTTCTTGGGATTAGCTGGATACCACTGGAGATTCGTTCCAGACTTCTCCAGAGTTGCCGCACCACTCTCATCTTTGACGAAGAAGGGGAAACCCTTCGTGTGGTCAGACAGATGTCAGCAGAGCTTCCAAGAGCTGAGACAGAGATTGACCAGCGCACCTATCTTGAGGTTGCCTGAGGAGGGAGTAGGGTACGTAGTTTACTGCGATGCATCAGGGACCAGACTTGGATGTGTCTTGATGCAGGAGCGGGCAGTGATCGCCTATGGATCACGTCAGTTGAGGTCGCATGAGCAGAACTATGCTACCCATGACCTGGAGTTAGCAGCAGTGGTCTTCGCTCTGAATACATGGCGACACTACCTGATGGGTGAGTGATTTATAGTCTTTTCTGATCATCAGAGTCTCAGGTACATCTTCTCGTAGAAGGACCTGAACCTAAGGCAGCGGCGATGGCTCGAATTCCTCCAGGACTATGACTTTGAGATATTTTATACTCCTGGGAAGGGGAATGTAGTAGCTGATTCCCTCAGTAGGAGAACGGGCATTCAGCTACTTGAGGAGGCAACGGAGCAGCTAGCCTCTTTGCAGATATCCTTCATGGATAGAGATGGAGCAGCCTTCCTTCAGTCTCTCATAGTCACTCCTCCACTACTGCAGCGGGTCAGAGAGGCACAGTGTGGGGATGCTGACTGTGAGATGTGGCGTGCATAGATATCCTCAGGATAGGCACCTGATGGTTTCTCCTTTGGAGCAGAGCACGACATCCTTTTAAGAGGACGTACCATGGTACCAGTTACTTTACGGGAGGAGGTGCTGAGAGAGTTTCACACTTCTCCCTTGGAGGTACATCCCGAAGTGGCGAAGATGTACCAAGATCTCAGACGATAGCACTGGTGGCCAGGCATGAAAAAGGTTGTGGAAGAGTTCGTTTCTCGATGCCTCACCTGCCAGCAGGTGAAGGCTGAGCATCAGGTACCAGTAGGCTTGGTTCAGCCCTTGGAGGTCCCGGAGTGGAAGTGGGATGGGATATCTATGGAGTTCGTGACTGGACTTCCACGCACTTCCAGAGGTCACTACTCCATCTGGGTGATTTTCGACCGACTCACCAAGTCGGTGCACTTCTTACCTATCCGAGAGCAGGGCTCAGTGGAGAGCTTGGGACGTCTTTACGTTTAGGAGATTGTACGGCCTCATGGTGTGCCATCATCTATCGTCTCCAATCGAGATGCTCTTTTTACTTCCCGGCTATGGAAGGGATTGCAGGAGGCGTTCAGGACGCAACTACGTTTGAGCACAGCCTTTCATCCTCAGACGGATGGTCAGACGGAGAGGACCATTCAGACTCTCAAGGACATGCTCCGCGCATGTGTCCTCGACTTTAGTCGTAGCTGGGAGGACCACCTACCCTGGGTGGAGTTCGCGTACAACAACAGCTACCACACCACCATCGGGATGGCACCGTACGAGGCGTTATACGGCCGACCTTGTAGATCTCCTTTGTGATGGACAGACCCTGGGGAGTCAGCACTTGTGGGGCTGGAGATGGTCTAGGCCACAACAGAGAAGGTTCAAGTCATCCAGGAGCGGATGAGGACAGCTCAGAGCCGGCAGAAGTCATACGCTGACAGGAGGCGGAGGCCACTAGAGTTTGAGTATGGCAACCAAGTCTTCTTGCGTGTCTCACCTCGACGTGGTTTACAGAGGTTTGGCCATGGCGGCAAGTTATCCCCACGCTTCATCGGACCCTTCCAGGTCCTTGGTAGGATTGGCGAGGTGGATTATCGCCTGGCTCTACCACCTCAGTTGCACTGGGTGCACGACGTCTTCCACGTATCTCAGCTGAGGAGATACGTGCACGACCCAACTCACATCATTGACCATGGGGAGCTTGACGTTGACGATGGGGCGACTTTTACGGAGGTCCCGGTGGAGATCGAGTATCGACATGAGTTGGTTCTACGTGGATGGTCGATTCCTCTTGTGCGCATGAGATGGCAGCACGGGAACCTCCAGGAGAGTACTTGGGAGCGGGAGGATCAGATGCATGCTCAGTACCCTCATTTGTTTCCCAAGTTTTGTTGTATCTTTACGGGGACGTAAATCCCTGAGGTGGAAGTAATGTAAAGACCCGTAAAATTCAAGGGAAATTTTTTCTTAATTTTCTTTGGAATTTTACAAGAGCACGGTTTTTGACGGCACCTGATTCCGAGGCCCGGTGTGCCCAGAATCAATATCCGAAGTTTGGCTCGGGTACGTTCAGTGAACGAATGAGCGGGTTTCTCTAACTTTTGAACCGGTGCCCAGAATCGAATTCTGAGGGCACCGATGAACTCGCAGTGCCGATTTTCGCTTAAGGAGACCTTTTCTGAGGTTGCGTTTTATGCGGGATGAAAGTTAGTTTTGGGGGAAATTAGAAGAACTTAAATAAAATTCTGGAACACAATTTATTTTTAACTTGTTGGTTATTTCCTCCCAAAGGGAGTTAGAGGTGGGACCCACATCCACATAACCTCCCTTGAGAGGATTAAGTGTGGTGGGGCCCACACGATCCCTAACTCTTTAACTTCCCTTAAACTCCCCAATAACTCCACTTTAATTAATTTGACAACTTGTGTTATTAATTAAGATGAGTTACTTATTTTTTTCAAACCTTTGAAATTCAAAGAGGTTGGGTTGTGTAAATAAAATAAGGCTTAGACTTATTTTATTTTGGTTAGTATCTTTTGCCACCTTGAGAGGATTGGGAAGAATTCTTCATCTTCTTCAACCTTGACGAAGAACACGAAGAACACTTAGGCTCCGACGAAGAACGTTGTCACCATAAGAAGAGAAAGATGTGTCGTCTCTTCTCTTCTTCGCAGCCGGTGTGTTTCCGAAGATCGACGACGCCACTTCTTTCGATCTTCTTCCCGTGTCAACGAAAGGAGACGCCACTTCCTCCTCGGGCTTTCTCTGTCAGCTTACGAAGCTTCTCCAGCGACATTACCTCTTCGGACGCACCTCAACGTCAACGGAATCGATGTACGATTCCCGCGACGCCCGACCTCCGTGACGCTTGTCTTCTGCGGCTTGTTGGCGTGCTCCGCTCTTGAAACCAAGGTAGGTAATTATTGTTATTTTGTTAAATTATTTCGGTTCTTGATTCTAGCATGTCGAACTAAGTTTTTAATTGACTAAATGTTATCGTTTAACGAGAGGGGGTCGGACCGCACAAACACGGCCGAACCCCCCTCCTATGTTCATGATTGTTTCTTTGTGAATGGAATGGGATGGTGTGGTGTCGTCGCACCATGCGAGAATCGCTCGGAAAAGTTTTACGTGACGTCGTCGCACCACGCCAAGGAGTTGAACAAGAACGCGACGCCGTCGCACCGCGTCGAGGGAAGTCGAAGGCGCCGCAGCCGGTGCGGAGCCACGGCGGAGGGGCGCGGTGTCGTCGCACCGCGCCGGACAATAAGGGTCGCTGCCTATTCCGGGCCGCGGCGGAGCATGGTGACCGGCGGCCAGCCGGGCCACCGGTGTCGGAGCCGGAAGGGGACTGGCCACCGCCGGTCCCGTTGAGAAGGAGCCGGCCGGCCAGGTCGGGCCGACCGGAAAAGAGAAAACCGGGGGAATTAAATTCCCCCAGCCAGCATGAGCAGCCCCCCATAAATGAGGGGGGGGTCGCGGTTACACAAGGGGGGCAGGAGCCCCCCGTTTTTCCAACAGCTCGGCCGAAAGCCGGGCTGCGCCGGTCCGACCATATCCGGCGCGGGTCGACCCGGTTCGGACCGACCGGGGGGTCTCTGGCCGGGACGGTCCGGGCCCGAAACCCCCGTTATCAGACTATTTGGGTTCAAATGCCCATAACTCGGGCTACGGACCTCCAAACGACGCGCCGTCAACGGAGAACCGATCCTTGGATTAATAAAGTCGTTTCGGTATATCGCACTCAAGGTTTCGGAATACTTTGAGTTCGGCCGGGTTGGTTCGTACACGAAACCAACCGGGCCGTCGGAGCAGAAACGCTCATATCTTGAGCTACGGACGTCCGATTAATGTACCGTCAACTTTGTTGAGTTCCTCTTAGTGAGAAGAATCTTTTGGAATACTCCGCACGAGGTTTGGATGCAGGTGGAGTACGGTCAGGTTGGTTTTGCCTTAAAAACCAACTGGGCCCTTGGAACGAAAAAGCCAATAACTCTCAAACCGGGTGTCCGATTGACGCGTCGTCTGTTGCATTGAGTTCCTGTTGACGATACGGAACTTTTGGATACATCAACTCTGGACTTTGTGACAATTGATGTATCATACTCTCGGCTCGTGGAGCGGACCCTCCCAAACGAGCTTGCTGTGTGCGGGAACCCTAGAGCTGGCTGCGACTGCTACTGTGACTGCGACGACGACTGTGCAGAGATCCTCAGTGGATTCGACGACGATGACTACAGCACTTAGCGATCCTGTGTGGATCAGTGCTACTGATCCTGTGTGGGTCCGATCCTATGTGGGTCAGCGCTCAGCGGTCCTGTGTGAACCAGTGCCTACAGATCCTGTGTGGGTCCGATCCTGTGTGGGTCTTTGCAGGGGTTAGTACCTATCAATCATTTGTGGGTCCGACGACTTAGATGGATCAGTGATCATCTTTATCATCATCCGAAGAAGTATACCTGTGTGAGCTGAATCCTTTTTGCTTTCCTTTGTGGATTGTGTTGTACTATCCTGTGTAGATTACGTTTTTATTCCCTGTGTGGAATACGTATACTTTCCGGTGTGGACTGAGTTGTACTTGGGCTCGGAGGTTGGAGAATATTGGAATTGATGACTTAGGTATATGTATGGGCATATACCTAAGCAATGTTGGTTGTTACTTAGTGATTGTATCTTTCTTTTTTGGTTTATCCTTTGTGTATTTTGGGAGACCTTCGGGGGTCTCGGGGTCCCTACTGAGTAGCTTATACTCACCCCTGCACGGGCTATGCCTGCACTACGTTATGTTGGTTGCAGACGATGGACAACGTTGATTGTGGTTGAGGCTCGCAAAGCAGGACGGTACCTGGAGGTGGACCACTAGTCGGGACGTGCTCAGAGCGGACGGTGGGACCTGAGGAGCAGTGGAGCTATCTGTACCAACCCTTCAGGTGGGATTTCTAGTGGACAGCTCGGTGTAGTGGCTTTTACTTTACAGTTTTTGTTTTCCCTTTCGAGTTGTACTTTACTTTCAGTTTGGGTTTGTATACTGGCCCATTTACTTTTCTGCACTTTCAGTTGTACTCTTTTTTTACTTTGTGTTTACTTTTCCACTTTCTTACTCTGTGGTGCTTGTTTACTTTATAAAGGCAATGCCTTCCCTTTCTACCAGGATTTACGCCTTGGTGCTAGTCACCATCCCCTGGCCTATGGAAGGCGGTCTTGAGGTAGTCATGGCATAGGCCCCGAGGACTGGTCGTGACACCCCCGATCCTAGAGATTGGATAGCCCAGACCACGGCTTCTACCAACCTCTGATCAAGTGGTTAGGGCGAACTCTCTCTGGATTCTTCCTATGGGTGTATTGGAGTTTTTTGGGGAGCAATGTTGGTACAAAATGAAACAGCCACAAGAGAAAACATTAGTGAAAAAATTAATCAATAACAACAAATATAAATAAATCAAACTCATATCAATAATTAAATAAACAACTATTTCACCCCCACCCAAGGTCCATGTACAGTCTGAAGTCCCAACATCTCACCTAGAAGTGAATTCAAAAAAATCCCAACATCTTAGGGAGACTCAAGGTCTATCACAAGGGTTACAGGCTAATAACCCTACTCGCTTCTAAAACTCCATGCCCCGAAAGTCCAAGCTCTTATCAAACTAGACTCATCCCAAATAATATAACCCAAATATCTTAACCTACCTTTGATAGCTTTTTTCATGAACCTGATCTAGTTTCCATATAATTTGGAACCCTACCTGATCCATGGTAGTGTCTGAAGGGAATTCCCTATCTCCATGGTCTGGATATGTGACTAGGTATCATAAATAATGCTTAGCGAATGATTTACCTGAGTTTAGAAGCATTAAACTACCAACAACATTAAATAAATCAAATCTGAGAATTTAATTAAAAACGCATTTAATAAAATTCATAATTTAAATAAATAGTTTTAAAAAAACCCAAGAGGTATGAAACTAAAAAGGTGCATCAATTCTGACTCAATAACCACCACATGATTAGGGGACACCACCCGCAAACCTTCTCCACAACATCGCACCTGGAAAATAAGCTAACAACCTGAACTGCCATCTCCAATGACCTTTCCCTTACCAGTGTCAAACATTATGAAGTCTACTTACACCCAATGGTGTACGTAGTGTGTTATCCTAATCCCAATATGATTCCACCCAAAATATTCTATGTGATAAAAATTTTAAGACAAAAATATTGAAATTTTTATAAATAGGAAATGCTAGAACAATTTCTAAAAGGTGAAACTTTTCATGAAAACATTTTTCAAGAGGGAAACATTGATGAAGATACGCATTTAAATAAAATACACATGATACTTAATTTTCCAAAAAATCACATCATATACCAATACTAAGTTCAATATATCCAATGAGCACTAGTCACAAGAACACCCCTAGGCACTAGCTAATAGTAAGCCCCTAGGTACATCGTATCTCAGTGTATAAGTAACCATAACCAATATTATAATCATGCATGAGCCACTAGGAGGGAAAACCAAAATATCCTAGAGGTCCAAAAACCTCATAATATTTTATTCAGTGTTGTCGTCATCAAACTTTCTAAGTGAAATATGGATAATACCAATACCAAATCGTTAGCATAGTAGACCTAGTCTACCCACCTAGACCCCAGGTATCCCTCTTTGTGCTCAAAAAAGTTCCATATGTTATAAAATACCATTTATTAATCATAAGCTCACAAAATTGTACTCAAAATGTTTTTCACCCTTTGCATAACTCAATAAACCATTTAAAATTTTCATAAAACAATTTCATGAAGTAAAATAAGGATTTTGACAAAAATATCCATTTCCAGACCCACTTTCAAGGCCAAATACACCCCAAAACCATACCAAAACATAATTATAATCCCTAGAAACATTTCATAAACCATTTTCATAAATTATAAAATTCCCTCAAATGATACAACGTGAGTTACATGTGAAAAACACACAATTTGAAGCAAAAAATGCAACTTTAGAATCAAACACTTAACCAATTCTTTAAAAAATGTTTTTTTCACCGCACACAATAGGTAAGAAACATGATAGGAATATCAAGTAAGAAAGATAATACATCCAATAATACTTACATGTGTAAAGACCAACCTTAGATGTCAAAATCCTAAATATTTATGTGAAACATCAACCTTACTGTTGTCACACCATAAGGGGATGAAAACAAACATTAATACACAAGATTCAACCATGAAACCTAAAATTATATCATAGGTACAAAACCCTAGTTGCTGGAAATTTGTGACTTCAATAAGGGGGAAGAAACCCTAATGGAAATAGAAATAATGAGATAATAATTCACTTACTTAAAGAATCTTGAAGTTCTGCCAACAAAAATCCCTACAAAATCGGGTTCCAAAAGAGATTGAGGGAACTTGGGAGCCTTCCATGGATATAAGGGTTGAATGGGGGACAAAATAAGTGCACTGGGGTTAATAGTAAAATGGAAAACCCAGAGTAACAAATAAATTTTTATGTCCAGGACACCTGTACGCCATTTGCCTCCACTGTTTAGTAAACCGTACAGCCAAACCATACATCTGGTTCTATCCACCCAAAACTTGTCCATTTTCTTCCAAATTCAAAGGTAACCTAGAGGTAACCTAGGGGGAAAGATATAACAATAATAGAAGATAAAAATACCTAAAAGAATGAAACGGATGTGACATGGATGCATTATTTGATGATAGTTTCATAATGAGGTTAGGATAGAAATTTATCCTTTTTATGTGCTCTTTAATTATATATTTTATTCACTGGTTTATTAGCATTGTCTTTTTATATTTTCATGATGTACCTTTGGTATGATCCAAATTATTATTCATGTTATGCTCATCCCACTTATATATAACTTTTTTCTGGTTCTAAGAGGGGTTTTTTGATCTCGTTAGGAATTACTAGCTTATAGCTTAGTGTTTCTATTGATTTTTTGTCATAGGATTTTATTTGATATTTACTTATAATGTTTATTATTTTTTATTTACATATTTCATAAATTGTGTGATGATTTTTTTCCTCATTTATATTATGTGATGGGGATTCTTGGTGGTTTTCATTCTATCTCCAAATACTACTTTTTTGTTGAAGTTAATGCCTCTCATATATGTGATTTTATTTATACACTTTGTATTAGATTACATACCTAAGTCTACTAGAGGTGGGTCTCAGGGTTCATTGCCTCTCTTTATTCATTTTCATCCCATGGGTGGTTCCTTTGGAGTGATTTGGTTTGGATAGAGTGGTATCAAAGGCTTTCATTTGAGAGATAAGATGGAGATAAAAGGTAGGCACTAGGGGGAATGAATGGGTTGATAGTCTAATGGTATCAGTCAAGCTTGGTACATGGGATAGGTCAGGTATACTATCTATGAATTAGGATTTTATGTCCCCTTGTGATCTTATTCAAAGAAATTGAGTTTTTCAAACATCCAAGTGGAGTGGTGTTTCCTTTAGGGTGTATTCCTATGAGAGGTACATGCATCATTATTTCTTGTGCTTGAGTTTGAACTAAGAGATTTTATGGAAATTAAAATGAATTTCCTATTGTTTGAATTAGTGGTTAGTGTTTTACTGGTAATTTATATTATGGATTCAATAATATGAATAGGGGAGAACGTATCTGACTATGGTGAATTTTTTCATTATGTTTTTTAATTCCCAATGGGTTGGATAGGACTGCCCAAAGTGGAAATATCATGGTATGGTGGTTAGGTTTTGATAATTCGTGTGATTGTGGTAGCTATTTTATTTTGGTATATCTGCATGTATTATTTTGGGAAATATATTGTTGTGCTAACATAAATTTGATAATTAATGATACTCACCTATAGTAAAATGTAAATGGAATCATTCCATTTAGAGTGTTTCATTTCTAATGTGTTTCTAATAATTATGAGAATGTTAATAACTTGGAGGATCCTTAAACCTAATAAGGTAAATTGTTTCAACCTTATTTTTTTTAATCCTATTATGTGTTGGTTTGGGATCTCAAGTTCTAAAGATATACAAATTGACATTAACATGGAAAAATAATATTTTTTAATGATTTTACAGTTGATTAATAAATATATTGTATTTTATAATGAGTTAATATGTTAAAAAACATAGTAATAACTACTTTAGTTGCTTTAAATAATGATGTGTTTTTCTATATGATAGGTTTTAATTTAATAAAGGTTAAAAAATTGATTTGATTTAGTAAATAGTTGGGGTGTTTTCTAAAATGTTTTTTAAACCTCATGTTTTAAAAGAAAATTTAAGATTTATGTTACAATCTATTTTAAAGTATGATTTAAGAATTCAACTGTTTAAATTATTTTGGGTTACTTACAAAGGTTTTGATGCATGGGTTCCATGAATAATATTTTTTTGTTTTTTAAACTGGTTTTTTGTATTAATATCCTTCCAAGAATGCTCCATGATATTGGTATCATGTCGGGTGCCAGATCTATTATCTTAGTTAAACTTATATTTCGATTGTGAGTATACTTATATAATTTACATAGGTTCTATTGTATTGGTATAATGAGGTATTTATGATTAAAATGAATCACTTTTAAATTGAAACAGAACCATTTAAACAATCTTTGTTATGAGTTATGATATGATAAGATGCTTAATTTTCATTAAAATTATGCCATGCTAGTTTTATATTTTGAAAATGTTAATTGATAACTTGGGAAATCATGTTTGGAATTGAAATTAATGTTTTAAAATGGTGTATGTAGTATGTAAATATGTTCATTAATAAAGAAGAATGTACAATAGATTTTGAATTTCCATGAATAACTTTTCAAAGAAATTTTCTTAAATAGATATATCTTTGATGGTTAATATTTATATTCTTTAAGGTAATTGTTAAACAACATACTATAGATTTTGAAATTCCCCAACATAAAATGTTATTCCATATTCCAATTGAAATTTACTATAATTATAAAATAAATTTGTAAAATTCATTTAATTAAAGAGTTTGTTAAGGGTTATTAATCCTAGTTATTTAGTTTTTATTACTTAAGGACACATAGTAATGCAATACTAATGAATATTATATTTAAAATAAAACTAATGAATCATGATTTTAATGGATGAATAATGTATTGAAAATTTTTGTTAAATGTTAAAACATATTGTTATGTGACAATGCTAACTTATGAGACATGTCGGATATGATAAGTTTCAAATATTATAAATTGAGTTTCATGAATGATATTTTTACTTTATTTTATTAAGCATAAATCATAAAAGGGGGTATGTAGGAATTATTTTATGAATTTAAAGAATTTAAAGACATTAATAAATGATGTAATTGGGTGAAAATATTATGATGTGGGAATTATAATCTTGATATAATTATATCATTGATGAAAACTAAACTAGATAAGAAAATATCCAGTAAGATATGGTGGGAATGTTGAATATCAATTATTGATACAATGATTTCCATAACATTTTTATCTTAAATTAAATTCAACCATTGTTTTTGAAATTAATGACATGTTTATTTAAGTCTATAATAGTTTCACCTCTTGGTGAATTGTGCTTTACGTATTTTTTTCTAGTAATTACTAAATTGAAATCTTTCATAAAACAAGTCACTCTTAATTGAATCCATTCATGTAGACTAAAATGAAATGCCTTGATCCATTCCACTTTAATTATTAATGAGTTTTCACTATAACACCTTGAAATTTTATGATATTTTTTTCTTTAAACAAATTTATATTCATTGATAGTGTTTGTTACACACAACATCGAATTTAAACAAACTATGAAACATGATTAAAATATTATTATTTAGACATGACAGTTATAACCTAGCCACTAAATTAGAGGCTATGAATAGGATTAAATGAATTATGATATATATATATATATATATATCTTACTCAATAAAAATTTATTTATTAATTCTTATAAAATAATCACTAAATATTTAGAAAAGTCATGTTATTCTTCAAAACATTGTTTTCTTCAAAATGGATTTTATTGATTTTTCTGAATGAATATTATAATTAATTTATAGAACATTTAAAAAAATTATAAAATATTTTTTTTAAATCATCATTTCAAAATTAACTAAGGGTTCTATTTTGTAATTTTTTTGAAAAGATTTATTTTCTGGTGAATAGTGAAAATATCGATTTTCATTATAAATTGTATTTTTTGTTTCTAGAATTTTCCAAGTAACATTTTGTTTGCAAATGGTGGTAAAAAAATTAGTTCTATTATATTATTAATAATCTAATTATATTCATTGGAATCAATTTTAATGGTTAAAATGGGTATTAAAATATTTTATACTAAAAAAGGCATTTAAAAAAACTATTTTTCATTGCATATTTTGTTTTTATCGTAAATTAATTTTTGAAACTTATAGAGATTTAATCTTGAAAAATGGATACCATATTTTAAATCATGAAGTACAAATCTGGTAAATGGGCCCCTTTTGTTTTTGGTCAATATGAATAGTAACCGTAGTAAAATGTTTTTTCCACAGTAAAGGAAAGATGGGTTGATTAGGGTAAAAACTAGTATGATAAGGCCTCGAAATAAACCCAACAATTGTATTTTCAATGTCCCATCCTGACTGACCACTGATATGGTAGTTGGATTGGTGGATCACATGGACTCAAGTACACCTCCACGTATGCCAAAAGCCTTCGACTAGAAACAAGGGTGTAAGGAGCTGATGGTGGGGAGACTATACCCTTGTGATCAGAGAATCACAATGGTAATCAGATGATAAATCACTAAGAATAGTGTAAGTAGTAAATAATTAAAGATAGATCAATAGAAGAATAATGTAAAATGAATATAAATATGTCTAACTCCAATATACAACAGATGTATATGTGTCCTAAAGATAATACAAGGAAAAAATCAATAAGATTACATCATAAAGCATGATACAATACAGTAATAAACAAAATGAAACAAAATCCCCAAAGGATATCTCTAAAATCATCCTAATATCTAACCTAGTCCTATGATCCTAACTTCATGTACAAGCTAAACATCATAATAAATAAACCATGGTTCTATGAATATAATTTCTACTCAAGTACCCCTATGAAATGGCGTCCTGAGAAGGGTATGAGATAATAATCCTAGTAGGTTCCCACCCATGGTGTCTATAACTAAATCTAGTCTATGAATAGAAGGTAAATCAATGTGAATGTATAAATGAAATAATAAAGAGTAGTTAAATAATAGCACATGTCAGTTAATCCTACTTCGAATCATAGTTGGAAAGAATATCTGATTAGTAACCATACATATATAGTAATAATATATATGTATATAATATAGTTATATATCGAATCCACCTATATGCACCATGTACATGATGACATAAGTGTCTATATACCTATAATACAAGTTTCTTCCCGGACCAAGGCATAACTCAAGCATCCATAACTAGTATAAACGAGCTTATAATCCCAATAAATAAGTTAAATTCCATAAATCTTAATACAGTGTGAGACATCATGCAATACACTTAGGATGGGTGTGACATAGTGACAACACTCTTAATAAGGAGCGTGGAACCTCATCCCCACATCCTATATAGTATCACTAGTGTGAGATTCCATGACTCAACTCTCAATTTAAGGGATCATTATTTTCCTCCAGGCTCAAAAAAATACCTTACCATTATTACACAGCCTATATTAAGGTGTAATCATATATTAATGACAAATGATTACTATAGACATGATTAATTACCTCTCATTCTCTACATTTACAGATCCCATTACAAATAAGGGATTTCCATTTAATATAATTACAATTTAAGCATGTAAACATGTAATAAATGGTGTGGCATTGCTACCCTTTACAATAAATTATATTTAAAAAATTTAGTAAATTTAACATAAGTCGTGGTTATTATATTATAACAAGAGGCATAGTTGTACAACCCTATTCAAATCCATCTCAATTAATCCATTTAATACAATCAAAGTTAGTAATCGATCATGATTAATCTATTCAAATTAATACAATGTCATTTAATCAAACAAACACATAAATTCATATATCAAGGTTCAAATGGGGCACTAATATGGTGCCTTGGTCAAAATAAGAAATCACATATATGGTTAATCCCATTTACAAAGTGAACCAAGCACTTGAAAGGTTTTTGGTTATAAAGTCTCCTAAAAAGAAGTGGTCTAAGTCATTCACTTAGGTGGTTCATCAATTCAACCATGAATTTACATTTAGGGTGGTCATTCCATTTTATAACATAAAATGAGGGCCAAGTACAAAACATTACATATAGAAAGCTTTAAAATCAAATCATAGACGAAGGGCCAAAGAAAATGGCCCAGCATGTTATAAATCACTAATCATAACATTGTAATTTTCAAAGAAAACACTCCTCATATAAGGGGTTTTATTATAAAAACCTGACATTGTTCTTTAAAAAATTTATTTAGCATAATCAAGAATCAAATAAAAGAAGCATAATTAATTACATATTTAATAATAATTTTATAGAAACTACCAAACATGGAAATTTTATTTATAAAAGTTCAGTGTGGCACTTAGGAGGTGTTATTATCATCTTGGAAATATCATCCAAGGGGAAATTCCATTAGTTATCCAAGATTAATGATTAGATGGAAATCTTGATAATTATTAGTTAATTAATAATGTAAAAAATAAGTCAGAACACCCATAGGGTCCCTATAAATGAGGTTCACATCCTTTAAACTATCAAACATCAATAAAAGGATGTATATCATGGTGCAATAATCAATTTAATATGAAGAAAACCAATTTATAGTAACGCACATAAAAAGATATCATGTAGCATAAAAAGTAAATTTATAAAATTCTGGAAATGTAAGGAAAAATATGTAGAACACCTAACAAATTCTTAGGATGCCTCACTCATCCAATATCATGGTCCGATTCAGTCTGATTTTGAAGAAAATGATGGAAGGGACATTTTCCCTAAAAATAGGATAAATGGTCTCAAGCCAAAATAGCATAGTAGATGGAATGAATAACATGAAATAGAATAGAGAGGATTTGAGAGATTATTTATGCAGATCCATATAGACTGATGACATTTGATTTAGACATTAGACGGAGGATGTTCATTGAATCCTAGCCGAGGGAGGAGGAGGAACCCGCTGTGCATGGGAGGAGCCTCACACAGCTTATGGAGAAAGTAGAAAATAATAAAAATAAAATAAATAACTTAAGGATATTTTGGTTATTATTACCTTAAAAATTGGGTTACATGGTTTGGTCAAACCATGCACTAACCGTGTGGCTCCCACTACTGAAGGAACCCACCTCACATAGTTGTGTCACATGGTTTCCCTAAATGTGCATCAACCATGAAATGAATAGTGCATAGGTACTACCAAAGTGGCACTAAATATGTGATATGGGCGCATGTTTTGGTTAAACCATGTGCAGTATGTGTGGGTAATTTCTTCCACTTTACCGAATCCATAAGGTTTGCTACTGGGGGCCACACGGTTTTAGACAAACTATATACCGGACTCAAAAAACCCAAACCTCTAATTTTTGAGCCTCGATGCTATCAAAACTTTATGAGATGCTCTGGAAACCTCTATAGAGTTTACTCAAGTATAAAAACAACACTTTGATGTGTTCTAACTCTCAAAATTATGTTTTGAAGCTTAGTTTTAAAAACAACTCATCCAGTAAACACCAAAATTCAAATTCCCTTTTAATTTTTCCTTGGCTCAAAACATGGGTCATTACAACCTCTCTAACTTAGAACTTCCCATCCCTAAGAAACCTATGAAAACAACAAAAACATTACCCAACATAAAATGGTTGTGAAGTCTCATTGAAATAATTGTGTTTCATTTATGAATGCCCAACGCACCTCCAAGCATCATTTAAGCATACAACACTCAAACATTGAAAACTTGATCCAATGATCATTTCTAGATTAATACACATAAACAGAGCTTACCCAATACCATTTACCTATAGAAAAAATCACATCATCATCTCATTAAACATATGTCCAAAGGTTCTCCCTACCATAGTTCTTAACATCAGAAGGGTCCATTTCTAAACCATGGAACCCCTACCATCAGAATTGCCTACGAAGCCTACCATAAGGATTAAAACAATGATCCTAGTGTGGTTTCTTTAACCAAGTGAACCTGATTACATCTGAGACCATAAAAGGGGCCTCATCGGAACAAAATGGTCAAATCCTGACTGACCAAACTAAAACTATCTGCACCTTCTTTTCTGAAACACATATCCAACCTTTCTAAACCAAACCCACCTTAACCTGAAGATGTTCTTAAACTGGTTCTTTATGACAATTTACATCATATAAGAATGATAACAAGTTGAGCCACCCCTGAAGACATACCTTGAAGATGCCTAGTTTAGATGACCAATGCATTACAACTTAAACCGTAATACCTTACTCCAAAGCATATTTCATTTACCATGAGAACATTCATCAAAGTCCATACTAGACTTCCTATGAAATTCCACAGTCAATCCATAAATTTACTCTTTAATTTGTTGTTCCCCTATAAAAAACAATATTTTAACCTAGATCCAGGTCACTAGAATTGTTACCCTTTAGAGAATTACCTTATATCCCAACATTAAGTTTGTGATAACCTCAAAATTAATAACTAGAGTCCAAGGAACAAACCTTAGGTTGTCTACACTCTATACATACAAGGAGACATTGGTACAAATATAAGAAATACACATCATATCATCAACTAATCCTAGAGTGGCATCCACTTAGAGGTTAATTCATGAGAAAAGGTTGGTGTCCAAGAGTCCCTCCAAGGCATTCGTACTTGGTAACCCAAGTACAACTCAGGACTAACCAAGACTTGATATGAACCACGTGTCAGCATGTAGCACTGAGAAAACCACCAAACAAGCCCAACAGCTTTTTAAAACCTAACATGATACATAACTGACACTCTCATAGTGCATCAAGGATGAAGTCATGATAGGGTACATGATTGTTTATTTAAGATGAGTACACTAAGATTATTTCAATATTACCAAGAATATCAGTAATACCACTAGTATTCATCTTCTCTTGAAATAATTGGGGCCCCACTTGTCAACGCATTGTCACTAATTGATCACAATACCTTTACCACCTAAGGAATTTATTGATCATTCATGTTTTACAATTGAATCTCACTTATAGGCATTGGTATTTATAATTTGTCTCATATATGGCCAACCACATCAATTTCATGCTGCTGAGAAAGCACTGACATTTACAAAACTCACCTGCCTCAAAGTAATTCTGTAAATACCAACCATTTCCCAATGGTACTTCTTGGTTGTGTTCCTTCTACCTGGATGTACTCATTTACAAGAACCAGCATGACACACCCAACCTTGGGTGTTTCATAGTCACCTAAAGAAGAGATAGAGTAGTCATTCATAAGTGTTCTAGATTATATTCACCTAAAAAAGAAATGTTTAAGCAATTAGCATGAAAACCAAAACCATAATCACCAGCATGTCAAAACACATGAGTATCTTGGAAATTCATCCCAAGAATTGGGATGAATTTTATTTCACTACTGAAAATCGGGCCATTAGCGACCGCCATTGGCGGTCACTAAAGGCCTTTAGCGGCCGCTCAGTGACCGCCATTGGAAGTCGATGTTGCCACGTCGCTAGAGGCCTTTAGCGACCGCCAATGGCGGTCGCTATAGAAGGCCGGCAGATCGGCCTTCAGCGACCGCCAATGGCAGTCGCTGTAGAAGGCCGGCAGATCGGCCTTCAGCGACCGCCAATCGGTCGCTGAAGGCCCTCTGCTGGGCACCCTATAGCGACCGCCTATGGCGGTCTCTAGTATAAAAAAAAATTAAAATTTTTTTTTATTGAATTGAATATATAAATATATATATATATATATAATATTCATATATATACTATTAAATACAATATTTTAAATATATATATATATATTATATATTTTAAATGTTTTAATATATATATATTATATATATAATATCAAATCATTGTCCTATAATAATTTAAAAACTTCGATTCAAGAAATAATCTCATTTCAGGTCTTTCGGTGCGCGTTTGCTCCGAATTGGACCGCCACACGCCGTTTTGGTGTTTAATGGCGCCAGAAACGCGTTTCCGGCCGCCGCAGTCACACGGCACCTCAGAATGAGGTGCCGTCTGGCCGACCATTTCACAATTCACGCCCCGGATGTTGTCGTACGGTTTCGTGGCATTCGGAGGTCGTTCGGGTGGTTTTGACCCCCCAACGCGCCATTTCAGCGCGCGCCGCGCTGCTGAAAAGGACACAATCGGACGTGCCGCACGCACCGCACATCCGATGGACGTGCGGCCTCCTCCTACATCTCAGGAATAATATTCCAATCGTTCCCGTGCGGTTTCAGGTCCTTCGGAGCACGTTTTCTTCGAATTGAACCGCCGCACGCCGTTTTGGTGTTTAATGGCGCCGGAAACGCGTTTCCGGCCGCCGCGGTCACACGGCACCTCCGAATGAGGTGCCGTCTGGCCGACCATTTCACAATTCACGCCCCGGATGTTGTCGTACGGTTTCGTGGCATTCGGAGGTCGTTCGGGTGGTTTTGACCCCCCAACGCGCCAATTCAGCGCACGCCGCGCTGCTGAAAAGGACACAACCGGACGTGCCGCGCGCACCGCACGTCTGATGGACGTGAGGCCTCCTCCTGCATCTCAGAAATAATATTTCTATCGTTCCCGTGTGGTTTCAGGTCATTCGGAGCACGTTTGCTCTGAATGGGACCGCCGCACGCCGTTTTGGTGTTTAATGGCGCCGGAAACGCGTTTCTAGCCACCGCGGTCAAACGGCACCTCTGAATGAGGTGCTGTCTGGACGACCATATCACAATTCACGCCCCGGATGTTTTCGTATGGTTTCGTGGCATTCGGAGGTCTTTCGGGTGGTTTTGACCCCCCAACGCGCCATTTCAGCGCGCGCCGCGCTGCTGAAAAGGACACAATCAAACGTGTCGCGCGCACCGCACGTCCGATGGACGTGAATCCTCCTTCTACATCTCAGGAATAATATTTCTATCGTTCTCGTGCGGTTTCAGGTCATTCGGAGCACGTTTTCTCTGAATTGGACCGTCGCACGCCGTTTTGGTGTTTAATGGCGCCGGAAACGCGTTTCCGGCCGCCGCGGTCAAACGGAACCTCCGAATGAGGTGCCGTCTGACCGACCATTTCACAATTCACGCCCCGGATGTTGGCGTACGGTTTCGTGGCATTCGGAGGTCGTTCGGGTGGTTTTGACCCCCCAACGCGCCATTTCAGCACGCGCCGCGCTGCTGAAAAGGACACAATCGGACGTGTCACGCGCACCGCACGTCCGATGGACGTGCGGCCTCCTCCTGCATCTCAGGAATAATATTTCTATTGTTCCCGTGCGGTTTCAGGTCGTTCAGAGCACGTTTGCTCCGAATGGGACCACCGCACGCCGTTTTGGTGTTTAATGGCGCCGAAAACGCGTTTCCGGCCGCCGCGGTCAAACAGCACCTCCGAATGAGGTGTCGTCTGACCGACCATTTCAAAATTCACGCCCCGGATGTTGGCGTACGGTTTCGTGGCATTCGGAGGTCGTTCGGGTGGTTTTGACCCCCCAACGCGCCATTTCAGCGCGCGCCGCGCTGCTGAAAAGGACACAACCGGACGTGCCGCGCGCCCCGCACGTCCGATGGAGGTACGGCCTCCTCCTGCATCTCAGGAATAATATTTCTATCATTCCCGTGCGGTTTCAGGTCTTTCAGAGCACGTTTGCTCCGAATTGGACCGTCGCACGCCGTTTTGGTGTTTAATGGCATCGGAAACGCGTGGTCAATGGAAATCGATGTGGGTCACGTATGATATGACCCAGCTGACGAATAAATGCCGGGGCATTCGGTCCCACGGGATGAAATACCTCATCAAATGAAACATCTATCGTCGTGTCGGAATTCCATAATAATATGCCACGACCAGGGCCTCTCCTGCGAGAGGAAGAAGCAGCCGAGTCTGATCCTGTTGAAAACCATTTTATATATAAATTGACAAATGTTATATATATATATATATATATATATATATATGTCAATTACATAAAAAATATAGACAATGACATTCAAACATACCTCGACCCTAAGACGTAGATGCCTCAGATGGATGATATGGATCTTCTGCCTCTTCCCCTGACATGTCTGCAGTCATAGAAAATATCAGTAATGAGTCCAAAGTGTTTAAAAGATAAATTGGATTGTTCTTAATAAATCAAACTTGTACAACTGTTAATCAAATAAAAAATGGATTGAATAATTAGTTGTGAATGAATTTTAAAAAATCAGAAATTTAATCAACCTAAATATTTATGACTGAATTAACTTACAAAAGTGAGGATTAAAACTTATAAGGATTTATAAAATGATTAGATAATTTATGATATCCTAGGACATTCTACTGAATAGCGGGAAAACAATTATACCTTTCATTAAGCATGCAAATCGACCGTTTCTCCTTCAACAGCCGCTCTGACCCAATAAATATCTTCTTCATGTTGAACTACGGTATGTTGATCAAGTTGTTGGTAAACAAACGGAACAGTCTCGGGTTCATCTTCTTCAAATAAAAACACTCCTCGCCGAGACATTTTGACAACAACTTGCCAACTTGGATCTGAAGGCAAAGTAACAAAGAATACTTGTTCCGCTTGTGATGTCAAAATGAAAGGTTCATTCTCAACACGTTCATTATTTCTGTATAACATATAGTTAAAATTCACCAATGAAAACTGATATTGATCGACTTTACATCCACGCACTGGATCAACCCAATTACACTTTAACAATATGTACTTCAAACCGTGTGTGTATACAACTTCAATGATGTCTATCAATTGACCATAGTAATAACCAGAATCGACAAAGGGACAACCGATGCCACTGTTTTGTGTTGCTCGTTTGTCGTCAACATCTTTAATGCGAAATCAAAAACCATTAGCATCAATAGCTTTATAACGACGAGCCGTTATAGATGGACCCTCAGCCAGTTGGATAAATACTTCAGGTAGCGTGGGGTCCCCTAACTCCCTCAGCTTATGAACCTACATAATTTATAAAAATCAATACTGATATATGCAGAAAGAATTAGTTTAATACTTCACTCATAATGAAAATCCATTTATACATACATAATCCTTGAACCAATCATGAAATGCCGCATAATGAGATTGTTGAATTTGCAACTCAGTCGCACAATGCATCTCTTCTTTTATCTCATTAATGTGTTTCCTGCAAATGATTACGCGATGTTTAAAAGATCAACTTATGCAAACAAAACATGTAAAAGTTATACAAGCACATTGATAAGATACTTACTGCATTAATGGTGCAACTGATGGAGTATTGAACAAGATATATCGATGTGCTTGTATCCACTCGATGTTGTCCATATCAAATGTGGTTCCTTCTCCAACTGGACCATCATGAATCCGAGAGGGCTTATCTAATTTTGCTTCAACATCCGTAAGATATTCTGCACAAAAGGTAGTACACTCATCCATCAAATAACCATTTGCTATTGATGCCTCTGGACGAGCTCTGTTGCGTACAAATCTTTTCAATGTACTCAAATACCGTTCAATAGGATACATCCACCTGAATTGCACTGGACCAGCAGCCATTACTTCATCAGTTAGGTGCACTGTCAAGTGGACCATAACATTGAAAAATGAGGGGGGGGAAAGTTTCTCAAAGTGACAAAGCGTAAGTATAATTCGGTCCTGCAAACTTTTTAAATCACTCATTCGTTGATTTATTAAACAAAGCTGTCTAAAAAAATTACTCATCTCAATCAAGGGCTGAACAACATTGGGGGATAAACAATCACAATTTGTGATTGGAATCAACTGCTAAAGTAATATGTGATTGTCATGACTTTTCAACCCTTGCAATGTCTTGCTCGTCAGATTCACACACTTTGAAATATTAGAAGAGTAACCATCAGGCACCTTGACCATCTTCAAAATGGAAAGAAATGTCTCTTTCTCCTCTGTAGTCATCGAATACTGTGCAGCAGGCATATATGCCTTGTTTCCCTCAGCTAACTGTAAATGCAACTGTTTCCTTAAACCCATTTCTTCCAAATCACGGCGTGCATTAACATGGTCCTTTTACTTTCCACTGACACCTAAAATGGTCCACAATATGTTATCACAAACATTTTTTTCAATGTGCATGACATCCAAATTATGCCTCAACATGTTAGTTTTCCAATACGGAAGACTATAAAAAATACTTTTCTTTTTCCAATTGTGACTGCGCTGCCTACCCGCAGCACGAATATTACGTACTGGAGGAGCCACCAAATCCTGAATTTCATATACCGTGCGGATATTTTCTTCCTCAATCTGCGATAACATTTCGACTCCTGTCATTATCTTTGGTGTTGGGCTGAACTCTCTAGAACCATCAAATGCCACTCTGTCCTTTCTGAACCTGTGCTGGGGAGGGAGAAAATGCCTGTGACCCATGTATGCCCATTTTTTGGAATGTTTAAGCAATACAGATTTTTTACTTTTATTGCAACAAGGGCAAGCAAATTCCCCTTTCGTACTCCAGCCTGATAAATTTTCATAAGCTGGGAAGTCATTGATTTTTCACAATAAAGCAGCATGCAGTTTGAACATTTCATTCGTTTCGCAGTCATAAGTCATCACACCATCGCCCCAAAATTCATTCAACTCATCAATCAATGGCTGAAGGTAAACATCAATCTTATCCCCCGGACTTTTAGGTCCATCAATAAGAGTGGAAAGTAATATAAATTGTTTCTTCATACAAAGCCACGGAGGAAGATTATATGGAACCAACACCACGGGCCATGTGCTATGAGTTGCACCAACCATAGACTTGAATGGATTGAAACCATCTGCTGCCAATCCCAATCGGACATTACAAACATCTTTAGCAAAGTCGGGATGTCTCTTATCAAAATCCTTCCATGCATGAGAGTCTGCCGGGTGGGTTAACGTGTCACTTTCATGAACTCTTTCTGCATGCCATCTCATTAAATTAGAAACTTTAGATGACATAAAAAATCTTTTCAACCTCGGTTTAAGGGGAAAGTAACGCATTTGCTTTACGGCAATCGGTTTCCCCTATATCGCAATCTCACTTTGATGAGTCTTATTTCCCCTATTCTCTTTCCACCTGGAAGCACCACAAACCGTACAAATATCCAAATGAGCACTTTCATTTCTAAACAACATACAGTTTTTTGCACATGCATCTATAGTCTCATATGTAAAACCTAAGTTCTCAGTCAACTTACGAGCATAGTAATACGACTCAGGAATCTTAGCGTCGACAGGAAGAACTTTTTTCAATAAAACCAAAAGCATGTCGAATGATGTGTCTGACCAATTATTCAAAGTCTTCAAATGCAACAACTCCACGATAAACGACAGTTTATTGTAAGAAGTACATCCAGGATATAATTCTGTTTTCGCATCATCAAGTACTTCATAAAACCTCCTTGAATCACGATCTGCACCAGAGCGAAGATTTATCTCATCGGTCTCAAGATTCTGGATGTCAATGCCTTCAGGATCAAACCCACGTACCATTTCAGTAAGCATTTCATGCATTGGATCAGTCATCCTTGCATCAACATCCATCTGAGCTTCATCTGTATTTTGACAACGAACATATTCTTCTCCATGATGAGTGCAACTCTTATAATTTTTCAGAAATCTATTAAAGAAAAGGTGCTCCCTCACAGTATCTCGTGTGAATTGATATCTGTTAGCACATTTTCTACATGTAAAACTAATATAGTCACTTTCAAATCCTCTCGTGAAGTCAATAAACTGCATAATGCCATTGAAATATTCTCTAAACGTTCGATTTGGAAGATCAATCCAACTCTTATCCATAATAATATCTGTATAACAAACATTTTCACAATACTTATTACATTTACATTTTTCAAATCAACTATATTCAAAATAAATATTAACCATTTGTTTATGAACCATTGATAAAATAATAATGTAACTGAAAGCTCATGTTACCCGATTGAGCTACAAACCTGAAGGGGAGGGGAGCCGAAGGCGGTGCTGCGAGGGAGAGGAGACAGCGAAGGGGAGCCGGAGCCAAAGGCGGTGCGGCAAGGGAGGGGACGGGCAGCGGCGGCGGCGGGGAGCTGGAGGAGAGGAGTCGGTGAGGGGACGGGGGACGGGCAGCGAGGGGGGGGGGTGTCCGGGGTCGGGGGGGGGGGGGGGGGGGGGGGCTGTCCGAGGTGCGGGGAGGGGTGTCCGGGGTGTCGGGGGCCTGTCAGGGGTGCGGGCAGGGGTGTTCGGGGTGCGGGGGTGTCCGGGGTGCGGGGGGGGGGGGGGGCTGTCGGGGGTGCAGGGGGGTTGTCGGGTGTCCGGGGTGCGGGGGGCCTGTCCGGGGTGCGGGGGGGGGGGGGGGGGCTGTCCGGGTTCGAAGGGGGGTGTCCGAGTGCAGGGGGGGCTGTCCGGGGTGCGGGAGGCGTCTGGGGTGCGGGGGGCGGTCCGGAGTGCGCGGGGGGGGGGGGGGGCTGTCCGGGGTGCGGGGGGAGGTTCGGAGTGCGCGGGGGGGGGGGGGGGGGGTTGTCCGGGGTGCGGGGAGGCGTCCGGGTGCGGGGGGCGGTCCGGAGTACGCGGCGGGGGCTGTCCGGGGTGCGGGTGCCGTCCGGGGTGGGGGGGGCGAGAGGCCGGAGGGCGGCGGCCGGAGGCCGGAGGGTGGCGGCCGGAGGCCCGAGGGTGGCGGACGGAGGCCCGAGGGCAGAGGGCGGCGGCCGGAGGGTAGGCGGCGGGGGAGGGCGGGCGGCGGGGGAGGGCGGGCGGCGGGGGAGGGCGGGCGGCGGGGGAGGGGAGGGCGGCGAGGGAGGGCGGCGAGGGAGGGAGGGGGTTAGGGCGGCGATCGGGGGGCATCGGGGTCGAGGGGGCGCGGGGGGGGGGGGGGGGCGCAGAAGCCCCCCGTTTTTTTATGTAGGTTAGCGACCGCCATTGGCGGTCGCTATTGGTTAGCTATAGCGACCGCCAATGGCGGTCGCCCGAGTCTGGGGGGCTTCAATGCCCACTTTTCTAGTAGTGTTTCTTTAATTTCTAGATCACTCCACTAGGAAGATAACCTGATAATATACTCAATAGCCCAAGTCTCAAGGATTCCACTAAATTAAACCAGTTTATTACATCATTTAGCAACTTTATGGGCATCATGTATATGAATGCACACTACCCCGAGGTTAGGAAGTAAAATGAAACATTCCTCGATAATATCTATAGGATTTATTCCTTATAAATTCAAGTATCAGATGTCTCACACAGAGAAATGTACCAAAGTCGCATTATCCCATATGACTATTAAAATATATCGATGACCTCTCAAGGCACCCCAGGAAAATGAAATAGGGTCTTCAGGCCGACTAAAATTAGGACCATCCCTTATAAATGTCTAACTTGGTGAAATCTAGAATTACATGATGCTCATGCATCTAAAAAAGATCCATTGATATAATAACCATCCATCAAACAATGGTTCCATTTAGAATATAGGAGGCCTAAAAGGGAAAATAGAATGAGAATGACACAAAAATCCATAAAACTCACTGAATTTAGCAAGGAATTTAAGCACAAAGTGTGATACCTACCATGGGCTAGCCCTTTAAGAAGCACAAATGTTGACCCAGTCACAAGGTAATTCCAAAAATGGAGTCACTAGGATCAAGAGCCTATCAATTAAACAATTTCTAAAAAGGAGATGGCTTGTAGAAAAACATCATGTTTCTGTTCTAAGGAAACTCAGTTAGATATTTAAAATACCCTTACATGATAGTTTAAACTAAAGATACCACCTATAGTTCCATTTTAAATCCACTACATTGACTATTATTCAACCATTTAAACATTTTAAAAGATTCAAACAGAACAAAAAGTACCAATTATAAAAAAAAGTACTTAGTAAAAGATAAGGTGACCTATAAGGGTCTCGCTAAGCCAACCTGAGTTTATTAGAATAAACCAAATAGAAATTCCTTAATTATAAAAATTAAAAACATCCAAATGGTTCATTTCATAATAAAAATGTCACAACTAACCCACATGGGCCCAATTGTTTATTTTAGAAGGTAACTAACCCATTTTAGATGAAAAATAAATAGCATTTACATTTATAACCATTGAAAAATATATAATGGTAACATAAATAATGGTTCAATTACTTGGGTTTCCACCACCCCGATCTATAAAGCACCCATACACATTATTTAATTAAGTCTGCCTCCTATTTAATAAAAAAATCAACTAATAATATACATGCTCATATATAATGCCTCATTTATATGGGTCGCCATCTACCAATTTATAAAATGGCCATACACTTTACAATTTGGAATTTGGATCTAATTAAACAAAACCAATTCACCTAGAATTTGAATTTTAGTAGCCTTTAAATTTTAAAAACAATCTAAGGATATATATAAAAGTCAATAATGTTTTGATTATATGGGTTACATTTCCCCAATTATAAGAAACCCATACACCTTAGAATAGAATATTGGATCTTGTTTAGTCACAACCACTATATTTAGTCCATGAAAACAATTATATATCAAAACAAATTTCAGCATGATATCCTAAGAAAACACATAGAAACATGTTATTACCATATAATCATGATACACAGGGAAGAAATGCTAAATAAACAAGCAAAATGGAATATAATCAACTCCGTATGTTATATAAACATTAGTCTCAAATAATTTTCTAGCTAGGTACAATCTAATAATAACACTAGAATACATAGCATGGTGTAGAATTCAAATCACACAATCAAAATCGGTAGAAAACATAGAAAGTAAACTACATGGAATGGCATATTCATGGCATGTGAATATCAATGTGCCTATAATGATGCATACGATACTTCTTAATTGTCATATCTAACCAAAGAGGAAAATAACATAAATTTTCATAAGTCAATAGAAAGTTAAAAGTTCATTGATTGCACAAGGTGGAATCATAATCAACTTTAGTAGAAAACAGCATGAACAAAAATCCCATCCAAAGCCACATGGACTTTTCCCCATGGGTGGGGTGATCAATCTGAGACACAACTATTTACCAAGCACCGGAACATTCCTGGTATCTTTTTTACCAGCCCAAAACAATAAGACAAAGGAAAAAAATAAACCTTTGATACTGCTCTGTAAAATTCTAGCCCAACTGACCACAAATGACCTCAAGCTTGCCTCCCCATATGCCAGAGGATTCCAACTAGCAATGAGTGTGTACGGAGATGATGGTGGGGAGGACTATACTCTCATTATCAGAGTATCATAGTGGTATATTAGATGATAAATTATATAATATAAGGCCCTGGCCTTAAACCTTACTTAATATTGAATTAAATGAATAATTCACATTGAGGATCTTTTCAAGTTTAGAGTTTTAGAGAATTAGGACATAACTATTAAATCTCAAAAGATTACAAAGTAGACACTTCTACTAAGTTTCCATAAAATAAAAACTCTTAAAAAGAAACATGTCTAGTTCCATGTTTTAGATAGCATGACTTTCCCTTAATCCCATCCTTGACCCAATTCCACATTAAGTCCTGTGAAAAACATTTCAAAAAAACTTGGGTTGAGCATAAAAAGCTCAGTAAGGGATACACAAAGAATGAAAACTGTTAGTTTTTAAAACAACAAGTAAACCATGTATACTTTATCAAAGTAATACCCTCACCTTTATGAAGTAGTAAAAACTCTTCACTGAATAAAATATCATTACTTACCCTTTTGTAACCAAAAGATTACCATAAAACCCATATAAAGAACACATAACATATAAAGGTAACTTAGGATATAAACATACATAAGTGGAATAACCATACGGTCGACTTCCACACATATCACTTAATGTAATAGCCATTCGGCCAACTTCCATACATACTTAATGGAATAGCCATATGGCCGACTTTCATACCCAATGCATTAGAGGTTATAACATAACCACCCGTCCTAGTATTCACGACACCACCCGTCATATGGTTTGTCACGTAACCACCCATAAAATGTCCAAGTACCATTATAAAATCATAAGACATAAAACAATATAATGGAAAGAAAACATTTCACTACCACAAAAATAGTTTTTCGCAGCGCCCCCCTTTATCAGCGCTAAAAAAAGCGCTGATAAAGGGTTGGATTCAAAAAAAAAATTAAAAAAATATATTAATATATAAATATAGTTATATTGTTATATAAATATAATATATAATTTTTAAATATATTTTAGATAATTATAAATGTACATTTACACTTATTATACTTAATATATAAGATATTTAGTGAAAATGACTTCTTACAAAATTAAAAAAATATTTTTAATTAATAATTTGATAATCATTATGGAGTAATAGTCATTTAATAACAATTTTAGGACTAAAAAAATTAAAAAAATTAAAAAAAAAGATCCAAAATATGTTGAAAACGCAACTCAAACTTCAAACGGTCATAACTTTTGATCCGGGTGTCCGTTTGAGCTCTACCACATATCAAATCGAAGCTTGCGACGAGCTCTACATCATTATGATTGGGGGTCCCCGGTAAAGTGTTTTTCGAGGCCAAAAGAGTCCCAGAAGGCCTCCAAAACTGAGTTTTTTGTCGGGGGTACCCATATTTTTTAACATTTGGTGGATTTTCAAACTCGTTTAAGGGGGTATTATTGGCTTTTTTTGGTGGGGACTGAATTTATTCCAAGTTATTACATTCATATTGATATTATGTGTTTGAAATTTTATCCTTTTTTATAATGAACTGCTATTTATAATCAAATATAATACTATATGTACATATTTTTTATATATTTGCACCTAAAAATTAAATTTTTTAAATAAATAATTAAACATATTTACATATAAAATATATTAGCTTTATCTAAATAATAACTAATATCCATTTTATTTAAAATACCAATATATGAATATTTATATACCTATATATTAATCTAACTATATATATATTAATATAACTATATATATATATTAATCTAACTATATATATATATATATTAATCTAATAACTATTTATATATTAATATAACTACATATATATATATTAGTATTACTATAAATATATATATTAATATCACCATAAATATATATATTAATATCACTATATATATATATTAATATAACTATATAACTATATAAATATATATTCATATAACTATATATATGTTAATATAACTATATATATGTTAATATAACTATATATATATACATATTAATATAAATATATATTACTATATGAATAAATATAACTATATATATATATAGATATAGATATATATTAATACCACTATATATATATATATTAATATTACTATATATATTATAATATAACTATATATATATATTATAATATAACTATATATATATATATTAATATAAATATATATTACTATACGAATAAATATAACTAAATATATAAATATATATATACATATAAAGATATCATGAATTGGAAAGCAAATCAAAATAGAGTAGTGGTAAGGGCTTAGGCGCGCAGGGGGAGGTCTCGAGTTCAAATCCTGGTGGAGGTAGGGGTGCGCACGCATGGGGAATATTTGAGCAAGCGCTGCATGGAGAATATTTGAGCAAGCGTTGTTAAAGGGTGGAGGGGGGTGCGTGGGGTGCTGTATAGGGGCCGAAAAGCGCTGTAAAAGGGGGGGTTCAAGCGCTATAAAAGCTCCCCTGATTGGCAGTATTTTTTAATTTTTTTTAATTTTTTTTAAATTTTTTAAAAAAATTTTAACTTTTAACAGCGCTAAAACGAAAACGCTGATAAAGGAAGTGCTGATATAGGACCCCTTTATCAGCGCAAAAAAAATCTCTGATAAAGGGGTACTTTTATCAACGCTTTTTTTAGCGCTGATAAAAGACCCCTTTTATCATCGCTTTTTTTAGCGCTGATAAAGGGGTCCTATATCAGCACTTTTCTGAGCGTTGATAAAGGGGACCCCCCCCCCCTTTATCTACGCTGGCTTTATCAGCGCTTTTCTAGCGCTGATAAAGGCCATTTTTAGCGCTGATAAAGGCCGTGTTTGTAGTAGTGTTTCCACACTTTGATCACAATATATCACTTAAATATATTGACATAAAAAATCCATTATAAAAACTATTTTCAATACCAAAATACATAAAAGAGTATATGGTATTTATTTCATTTTAAAAACATTACGGCTTGTTGAGGAAGCCAAAGACCAAATAATACTCGCGGTGGTGGAAAAGGCCATTGTCACCGCGTACGTTAAAAGAAACATTCTTTTTTGTCATTTAGTAAAACTATTCGTAGAAAAAGATTCCTTCTGTATAAAATTAAAATTCAAAGGAGTTTATACACCGTATAAAAGAAATTTGTGTATAAAACGAAATATGCCTCAATGAAAGGAGATTGAGCTGAAGTCCCTTACCTCGGGTCCGACTTGACTCGATCGTTCTTTAACCTCCTGAATAATAAACTTGAGTTAATTTCTACTTGATTAAGAACCTTTTTCAAGTTCATTATTCCTTTTATATCACCTATTATCTTGTCATGAACACTATGTAATTATTTAGGATAATAATGGTCGTTTTGTCGATATTTGGTACTTGAGTCAAAAGTGAACTTCGTATATTTACAAGTTGTTCACGTAGTCAAATATCCATTATCTCAAGAATGATATTCATGATGTAGATTCCATATATATAATATATATCCACTATATACATGCATTTATAATATTACATAATCATTTAGAGGTAATAAATTAAATGCACCGTTCATGGAGACGGTAAGCCGTACGTACGCATGAACGCTACTTCCATTTCTATTTCATATTTAAGGGAATTAAAACATAATGATACATAATAGTATTATAATTCCAGTATGGTATCATATATAATATCATTAAATTTATCCTTTATATGTACCACATATGGTGTTAACGAATCAAATCACTTTGAGGGGGCGGTAGTCCGCACTTCCTAAAATGAAGATATCGTGTTTACCCATAATGGAAACCATAAAGGTATGCCATAAATGAAAAATACAGAAGCATAAGTACAACATAAAAATATTATATATCATATATAAATATAGTTACATATTAATGGCCACCTTTGAAGGTGTTATATGAGTGTTGAACAATCATCATTTCGTGAGGCAGAAATTCACCATCCACAGAAACAGTATGTTCTTTAACCATTAGATGAAGGTGTGTGTATGTGTAGCTCGAATACTTATTATAACAACATCCTTTTATATATAAGATACTGGAGTTGTTACAAAATAAAGGAATAAAAAAAGTTTAGGGGGTTGGAGAAGCAAAATAATACATAAGAACACAAGAGAAGACACTACCTTTAAATCGGGTAACTCCTTTTGATTTGAGCTCAAAGGCTTCCTTGGGAAGACTTCTGCCCAAATTGAGGCTTCTAAGAGTAATAGAGGGATGTGTATAGACAAAATGGGCAGGGTTTGGCCGATCCAAAGGCTTGAGAGGTGTGGGTAAGGAGGTAGAGGTGGGGGCCTTTTATAATAGGAGAGGAGGGGCACTCTTGGAAAGTAAAGAAATGTTACTTTATATTAGAATGAGTTACGGATTTTAAAGGTCCCACATTGATGTGTTTCGAGGATAAGGTGATAAGGGTTCTAAATCCACCCATACAATAGGTTTTGGACATGTTTAGGTCTTATATTTTACATTATATTTCCATTTTATTTAAATTGTTAAATAATGAGGTAATCACTGCATCATCATGGTGTCATAAATAATTTAATTTATTTAATTTTTAAAAATTATAAAAAAAATACTATGATGTAGGAAAATTTTTTATATTTCCAATGAATATTTATAGTCAAAAATCTTACTTGTATAACCCCATATAAAAATTGTTTTAGTAAAATAACTCATGTTTGTGACATTTTTATTTTAACATTAAATAAAAAGATATTAATGTCATTTTCCTACCAAAGTGGCTCCATGGGGTCCCCAAGTTGACCCATGGATTATCTTGGTCGGCCATGACACATCAAATAAGGGTAGGACATGTGTCAAGTTCATTTCATATAATTAAAACATTATTTTTACCTTAAACTACATTAATTACCTCTAATCGTGATTAAAACTTAAAAGTTACTATTCACCAAAAAATTATTTTAATCCCATTGAACCACATTTTACTTATTAATGTCAACCATGTAGGTCGGATTTTTGAAATTCAAAACACAGAAGTGGTAAAATTTCATTCTAATGGAAAATCAGTTTTTATAAGTACCACTTAGTGGTTTCACTATTCATCAAGAATTGAAGTTTTTTCAGAAAAATACCAAAACTTCACCCTAAGCTATATTTGATCTTCCAAATTGAAAAATGATTTCCATTTTACAAAATTCAAAACATATAAGTTACATTAATTAATTTAATAATTAATTCCCGCTGTCAGAGAAAATAGCATGTTTTTATGAAACAATAAGTATCAAAAGATTGACACTAGTTTAAGTCCAATATCAAAGTGAAATTAATTCCAATGACCACTATTGGATTAAATGGTAAAAATATATTCTAATTGAACTTTAAAACAAATTCAAAATATAATCTAATCATGTAAATAAATTATATTAAAAAGAGATTTTGAATTAAAATACAACATTTTATTATTCATTCAAAAATGAACTTTATCGGAAAAATACCAAAAATTAACACAAAGTAAATTTTGATGTCCCGATTCTAAAGAAGAATTTTAGTTGGTCCAATAGAATATATAAGAGTGACCAAAACTATATTTAATGACGGTTTTCCATCAAAAGTTGAGAAGTGGACCTTTAGTGAGAATTAGAGTATATATGCCTAAAATTGAATTTTTTTCGTATTTTAAGCCGTTATCCTTTATTGGATAAAATTAAAAACATTTAACAAGCATATATAATCATATTTTAGTTAATTCTATTCATTCCCGCCAATACAATGGCTACATGTTAACTAACATTTAAAATAATATTATTTTAATACTAGTGTGCAACGTAAGATTTCAAAGAAACTCTTTGTTGCGTATCGGGTACGCTATCGAACATAGCAACCCATTTAAAGTAAAATTAATATTTAATTCGCAAATATTAATAAATATGAAAATGTATTATTCTTTATTTACCTGGGATGTTACATCCTTCCCCCCTTTTGGGAATTGCATCCTCACAATTTTATTCACTTATCAAAATAAGTGGGGGTATTTATCCCTCATAGAATTTTTAGATTCCCATGTTGCCTCTTCAACCATATGGTTTTTCCACAAAACCTTTACCTGGTGAATTACCTTATTCTACAACACCTGCTCTCTACGGTCAAGAATCTGGACTGGTTGTTCTTCATAAGAGAGATTCTCTTCCAACTGAACTACCTCTGGGCTCAAAACATGAGATGGATCTGGCATATACTTTCACAACATCGAAACATGAAAAAAAAGTGTACCTGAGATAAACTCGAAGGTAAAGCCACTCGGTATGAAACTGATCCAACTCGCTCCAGTATTTCATATGGTCCAATGAACCTTGTACTCAGCTTTCCTTTCTTACAAAATCGCATAACACTTTTACATGGTGAAACTTTGAGAAAAACATGATCACCTACCTCGAAAGATAGATCCTTCCTCCGGTTATCCGTATAACTATTCTGCCTACTCTGAGTTGTTATCATGTGTTTTCGAATCAGCTGAACTTTTTCTGCCATCTCTTCTACCAATTCTGGTCCCATCAGCTTCCTTTCACCCACTTCATCCCAAAAAGCTGGAGTTCGACACCGCTTCCCATATAATGCCTCAAATGGTGCCATCTATATACTGGAATGAAAACTGTTATTACAAGAAAACTCAACCAAAGAAAGATTTTGGTCCCAAATTCCCTAATAATCAATAGAGCAAGCTCGTAGCATATCCTCCAAGGTCTAAATTGTTTGTTCAGACTGCCCATCTAATTGAGGATGAAAATCTGTACTAAAATTTAATTCAGTACCCAAAGACTTCTGAAGGCCTTTCCAAAATTTAGAAGTAAACCTGGGATCATGATCAGATACAATAGAGAGGGGAACTCCATGAAACCTGAGTATCTTTTTAAGATACAATCGAGAAAGTTGATCTAGAGAGAATGTATCTCGAATAGGAAGGAAATGAGCAGATTTAGTTAATCGATCAACAATAACCCAGATTGTATTATTACCTCAAGATGTCCTCGATAATCCCACAACAAATTCCATGGATATATTTTCCCATTTCCACTCTGGCACTGGTAATGGCTGAAGCATCCTTTTGGTAACTGTCGCTCTACTTTAACCTGCTGACAAGTCAAACACTTTAAAGTAAAATCAGCAATATCTCTTTTCATTTTATTCCACTAGTAATACTCCTGCATATCTCTGTACATCTTAGTACTGCCAGGATGAACTGAAAACGGGGAACTATGAGCCTCACATTACAACACCTTCTTCAATTGTGAATCACTAGGCACACATAATATCTTCCCAAACCTCAAAACACAATCATTATCAATGTTGAATTCAGGCAACTTACCCTTCTGAACCAGCTCTACCTTTTTCTGCAGTCCACTATCTTTCTTCTGCGCTTGCTTAATTCTGTCTGATAGGGAAGATTTCACTAATACTTGAAACAAAATAGAATAAATTCCTACACAAACAACTTCCATGCCAAAGTTCATCAAATCAAAAACCAAAGGATCTCGTTCCAAACATAGCATGGTTAATGAAGTATTACTTTTTCGACTCAAAGCATCAACCACTTTATTTGCTTTTCCCGGATAGTAATGAATTGTAAAATCATAATTCTTGATTAATTCCAGCCATCTCCTCTGTCTCATGTTCAATTATTTCTGAGTGAATATATACTTTAATCTTTTGTGATCGGTGTATATTTCACACTTTACTCCATACAAATGATTCCTCCAAATTTTTAGAGCAAAAACAACAGCAGCTAATTCCAAATCATGTGTAGGGTAATTTACCTCATGAGTTTTCAACTGACATGAAGAATATACAATTACCTGATCATTATGCATAAGGACACAACCAAGTCCTTTCAATGAAATATCACTGTAGATAACAAACTCACCATTCCTGGAAAGAAGTGCCAAAACTGGAGAATTCACCTATCTTCTTTTCAACTACTGAAAATAATCATCACATTCTTTTGTCCAGATAAACTTAACACCATTCCGAGTTAGCTTAGTCATTGGACTAGATAACCGTACAGAATTTTCAATAAACCTTCAACAGTAACCTGCCAAACCAAGAAAAATATGGATCTCGGTTACATTTGTGGGTCTTGTCCATTCTTCAACAACTTTTGTTTTAGCAGGGTCAACTGTTATGCCATATTTTGAAACAATGTGACCAAGGAAAGAAATTTGTTGCAACCAAAACTCAGCTTGCTGAATTTTCCATACAGTTTCTTTTCTTTTAAGGTTTGCAAGACAACCCTTAAATGACTTTCATGCTCCTCTTTACATTTAGAAAACACCAAAATATCATCAATAAAAACAACCAATATTTTTCACCTGAGTCATCTGAGCCATCACTACAACAAACTGTTTAGTTCTGATTCTGACCATCTCAGGATACTGATTTGAAAGGTCATTTCCCTATGTATGCCTTCCCAGAAAATCTGTTCTGTTTCCTCTATGAAAAACCATTCTTAACACAGAAATATCTTACGTGAAGCAACATGGTAATATTTAAATGCTATATCATTTCAATCATACCATAAATTAATTTATAATTTAACACTTTTCTAACTCCTAAAGTTGTCTAAACCAACCTATGATACCAACTATAAGGCCCCGGCCTTAAACCTTACTTAATATTGAATTAAATGAATAATTTACATTGAGGATCTTTTTAGGTTTAGAGTTTTAGAGAATTAGGACATAACTATTACATCTCAAAAGATTACAAAGTAGACACTTCTACTAAGTTTCCATTAAATAAAAACTCTTAAAAGGAAACATGTCTAGTTCCATGTTTTAGATAGCATGAATTTCCCTTGATCCCATCCTTGACCCAATTCCACATTATGTCCGGTGAAAAACATTTCAAAAAAACTTGGGTTGAGCATAAAAAGCTTAGTAAGGGATACACAAAGAATGAAAACTGTTAGTTTTTAAAACAACAAGTAAACCATGTATACTTTATCAAAGTAATACCTTCACCTTTATGAAGTATTAAAAACTCTTCACTGAATAAAATATCATTACCTACCCTTTTTTAACAAAAATATTACCATAAAACCCATATAAAGAACACATAACATATAAAGGTAACTTGGGACGTAAATATACATAAGTGGAATAACCATACGGTCCACTTCCACACATATCACTTAATGGAATAGCCATTCGGACAACTTTCATACATACTTAATGGAATAGCCATATGGAAGACTTCCATACCCAATGCATTGGATGTTATAGCATAACCACTCGTCCTGGTATTCACAGCACCACCCGTCATATAGTTTATCACGTAACCACCCGTCAAATGTCCAAGTACCATTATAAAATCATAATACATAAAACAATATAATGGAAAGAAAACATTTCCACACTTTGATCATAATATATCACTTAAATATATTGACATAAAAAATCCATTATAAAAACCATTTTCAATACCAAAATACATAAAAGAGTATATGGTATTTATTTCATTTTAAAAACATTATGTCTTGTTGAGGAAGCCAAAGATAAAATAATACTCGCGGCGGCGGAAAAGGTTGTTGTCACCGCGTACGTTAAAAGAAACATTACTTTTTGTCCTTTAGTAAAACGATTCATAGAAAAAGATTCCGTTTGTATAAAAGTAAAATTCAAAGGGGTTTATACACCATATAAAAGAAAGTTGTGTATAAAACGAAATATGCCTCAATGAAAGGAGATTGAGGCGAAGTCCCTTACCTCAGGTCCGACTTGACTCGGTCATTATTTAACCTCCTGAATAATAAACTTGAGTTATTTTCTACTTGATTAAGAACATTTTTCAAGTTAATTATTCCTTTTATATCACCTATTATCTTTCCATGAACACTATGTAATTATTTAGGATAATAATGGTCATTTTGTCGATATTTGGTACTTGAGTCAAACGTGAACTTCATATATTTACAAGTTGTTCACGAAGTCAAATATCCATTATCTAAAGAATGATATTCATGATGTATATTCCATATATATCATATAAATACAGTATATACATGCATTTATAATATTACATAATCATTTAGAGGTAAGAAATGAAATGCACCGTTCATGGAGACGGTAAGTCGTACGTAGGCATGAACGCTACTTCCATTTCTATTTCATATTTAAGAGAATTAAAACATAATGATACATTATAGTATTATAATTCCAGTACGGTATCATATATAATATCATTAAATTTGTCCTTTATATGTACCACATATGGTGTTAACGAATCAAATCACTTTGAGGGGGTGGTAGTCTGCACTTCCTAAAATGAAGATATCGCGTTGACCCATAATGGAAACCATAAAGGTATGCCATAAATGAAAAATACAGAAGCTTAAGTAAAACATAAACATATTATATATCATATATAAATATAGTGAAATCTTAATGGACACCTTTGAAGGTGTTATATGAGTGTTGAACAATCATCGTTTCATGAGGCAGAAATTCGTCATCCACAGAAACAGTATGTTCTTTAACCATTAGATGAAGGTGTGTGTATGTGTAGCTCAAATACTTATTATAACAACATCCTATTATATTGAAGATACTGGAGTTGTTACAAAAGAAAGGAATAAAAAGAGTTTAGGGGGTTGGAGAAGCAAAATAAAACATAAGAACACAAGAGAAGACACTACCTTTAAATCAGGTAACTCCTTTTGATTTTAGCTCAAAGGCTTCCTTGGGAAGTCTTCTGCCCAAAGTGAGGCTTCTAGGAGTAAGAGAGGGATGTGGAGAGAAAAAATGTGTAGGGTTTGGCCGAGCCAAAGACTTGAGTGGTGTGGGTAAGGAGGTATATGTGGGGGCCTTTTATAAGAGGAGAGGAGGGGCACTCTTCGAAAGTAAGGAAATGTTACATTATTTTAGAATGAGTTTCGGATTTCAATGGTCCCACATTGATTTTTTTCTAGGATAAGGTGATAAGGGTTAGAAATCCACCCATCCAATAGGTTTTTTACATGTTTAGGTCTTATATTTTACATTATATTTCCATTTTATTTAAATCGTTAAATAATGAGTTAATCACTGCATCATCATGGTGTCATAAATAATTTAATTTATTTAATGTCTAAAAATTATAAAAAAATACTATGATGTAGGAAATATTTTTAGATTTCCAATGAATATTTATAGTCAAAATTTTGACTTGTATAACCCCATGTAAAAATTGTTTTAGTAAAACAACTCATGTTTGTGACATTTTTATTTTAACATTAAATAAAAAGATATTATTGTCATTTTCCTACCAAAGTGGCTCCATGGGGTCCCCAAGTTGACTCATGGATTGTCTTGGTCGGCCATGACACATACAATAAGGGTAGGACATGTTTCATGTTCATTTCATATTATTAAAACATTATTTTTACCTTAATCTACATTAATTACCTCTAATAGCGAATAAAACTTAAAAGTTAGTATTCACCAAAAAATTATTTTAATCCCATTGATCCACATTTTACTTCTTAATGTCAACCATGTATGTCAGATTTTTGAAATTCAAAAAACAGAAGTGGTAAAATTTTCATTTTAACGGAAAATCAGTTTTTATAAGTACCACTTAGTGGTTTCACTATTCATCAAAAATTGAAGTTTTTCAGAAAAATACCAAAACTTCACCCGAAGCTATATTTGATATTACGAATTAGAAAATGATTTCCATTTTACAAAATTCAAAACATATAAGTTACATTAATTAATTTAATAATTAATTCCCGCTGTCAGAGCAAATAGCATGTTTTTATGAAACAATAAGTATCAAAAGATTGACACTTGTTTAAGTCCAATTTCAAAGTGAAATTAATTCCAACGACCACTATTGGATTAAATGGTAAAAATATATTCTAATTTCACTTTAAAACCAATTCAAAAGATAATATAATCATGTAAATAAATTATATTAAAAAGAGGTTTTCAATTAAAATACAACATTTTTCATTATTCATTAAAAATGAACTTTATCGGAAAAATACCAAAAATTTACACAAAGTAAATTTTGATGTCCCGATTCTAAAGAAGAATTTTATTTGGTCCAATATAATGTATAATAGAGACCAAAACTATATTTAATGACGGTTCACCATCAAAATTTGATAAGTGGACCTTTAGTGAAAATTAGAGTATATATGCCTAAAATTGAATTCTTTTTGTATTTTAAGATTTTATCCTTTATTTGATAAATGTAAAAACATTTAACAAACATATATAATCATATTTTAGTTATTTCTATTCATTCACGCCAATACAACAGCTACATGTTAACTAACATTTAAAATAACATTTAAATGAAAATGTATTATTTTAAAATAATATTTAAAATAATATTTAAAATAATATTATTTTATTACTAGTGTGCAACGTAAGATTTCAAAGAAACTCTTTGTTGCGTATCGGGTACGCTATCGAACATAGCATCCCATTTAAAGTAAAATTAATATTTAATTTTCAAATATTAACAGATATGAAAATGTATTATTCTTTATTTACCTGGGATGTTACATATACAATATATGAAGAGTAAATAATGAAATACAGAGTAGTAGAATAATAATATAAACTAAATATAAAGATGTTCAATCCTAATATACAATTGATGTATGCATGTCTTGATGATAATACATTAACTAAAACAATAAGAAAATAATAGAAAGCATTATATAGTTCAATAATAATGTAAATGAAACAAAATCCCCAAGGGAGATCTCCATGACCATCACAATATGTTTCCCAATCATTTCCTCCCAACTCTAGGTATAAGCTAAACAATAAAATCAATAAACCATGGTCCTATGAACATAAGGTCTACTTAGGTACCCAAGTGAAATGGTAGCCCCAACAGGGTGTGAGATAATAATCCTAGTAGTTTCCCACCCATGGTGTATACAACTAAATCAAATCCATGAATATAAAATAAAGTAGTTTCTTGGAATAAATTAAATAATAAATAGTACTGAAATAATAACTCAGGTTGTGTCAGGTTCCAATCAGATGCATGGCCTACTCTACCTACTTCATCACAAGTCTAGAAAATATTTCTAATCAATTAGAATAAATATATAGCAATAATATATATGTATATAATATATTTATATATCATATTAAACTATATGAACCAAGTATGTATAGACATAAGTGGCCATATACCTAGAATACTAGCTGCTGGATGGACTGGGGCATAACTCAAGAATCCATAACATATCTAAATGAGCCTATATGCCTATGAAATATGGTACATTCCCTGCATTATAATATATTGGGAGACTTCATCCAAGACACTCTGGATGGTGAGGGTGACATCATGTTAACACTCTAAATAGGGAGTGTGGCGCCTCATCCAAACATCTTACCTAGTATCACGGGTGCGAGATGCCATAACTCAACATCAGATGTAAGGGTGTGTTATTTTACACCATGCTCAAAAAATACCTTATAATCATTCCATATCTTATATCAAGGTTTAATCATATATTAATGGAAAATGATAACCGAATCCATGATTCATTACATCTCATGCTCTACTTTTACAAATCCCATTATAAACAAGGCTGTTCCATTTATTATAATTCAAATTTTAGAATGTACTTAATCATGTAATAAATGGAGTGAACTTTCCACTCTTTATAATTAATTCCATTTAAAACATTTAATTCATTCCACATAAGTAATTCTTATTAAATTATAACAAGAGGTGTGGTGGTAACACCCTATTCAATTCCATCTCAATTAATCCATTTAATATAATCAAGGAGAGCAAGACATCATGAACAATATATTTAAATTAATAAAATGCCATTTAATCAAAAAAATTGGAAATTCATTTATCAAGATTCAAATGGGGAACTTAGAAGGTGACTTAGTTAAACTGGGAAATCACCTATGTGGTTAATCCCATGTATAAAGTGAGAAAATCACCTAAGAGGTGCTTAGTCCTAAAGTCACCTAAAAATAAGTAGGTTAGGTCATGCATTTAGAATGTACATCAATTAAACCATGATTTTACCAGAAGGTGATACATTCCATTTTATAACATCAAATTAGGACCAAGTATCAAACATTCCATATAGAAAGCTATGACATCAAAGAATAAAAGAAGGACCAAAACAAATGGACAAGCATAGTATAAACCACTAATAATCACTTTAAATTTTTTGAATATAGCACAACTCATCTGAGGGTTTTTTAAAAACATGAAATTGTTCATTAAACAATTAATTTATCATAACCAATAATTAAATACAAGAATCATAACCCATTTCACATTTGATAATAATTTTAGAGTAACTACCCAACATAGTAATTTAATTTATTAAAGTTCAGAATGGCTCTTAGGAGGTGTCATTATCATTTAGACAACACCATACAAGGGGAAATTAAATTAGTTATCTAAAAGGAATGCTTCAAAAAAATCCAGACATTTAATTAGTTAATTAAAAAGGGTAAAATTTAGTCGTCACACCCATGTGGTGTCCATAAACAAGGTTATCATCCTCTAAACTATCAATGTGGAATTAAAGGATGTATACCATGGTACAACGATCACTTTAATATAAATAAACTAGTATTAAAGAAACACACAACAAAAGATAGTGTGCAGTGCAGTGGTGATATTTATAAAATGATGGAAATTTAATTAAAAATCCACATACCACCTACCTCATTCTTAGGATGCTTCACTCATCCAATATTGACGTTTGATTTAGTTTGATTTGGAAGAAAAAAATGAAACATACATTTTCCCTAAAAATAGGGTGAATGTGCTCACACAAAAATAACGTAGTATATGGAATAATGAACTTGAAATATATTATAAGGTCTTCAATATCTTACCAAGGTGGATTCATAGAGACTAACGGTGTTCAACTCGAACTTTAGATGGAGGAGATCCATTGAAGCCTAGCGGGGGGAGGTGGAACCCATTGCGCATGGGAGAAGCCTCACATGACTACTAGAGGAAGAAAGAAAGTAGAAAAATAAATGAAGTTCCTTAAGGGAATTTTGGTCTTTTTTTGCTTAAAAACAGGGTCGCGTGGTTTGGATACACGATTTTCCCAAACTGTGCACCAACCATGCGGCTTCCATTGCTGATGGAACCCACCTCGCATGGTTTTGCCACTTGGTTTCCCTAGCTATGTGCCAACTATGCAATAAATAGTTCAGAGGTTCAGACTAAGTGGAACTAACCTGATATATATGTAAATATTTTGGGTAAACCATGCACATCCAATCCTGGGAGTTTGTGCTCCCTTACTATAGTCGAAGGGTTTTTTGCTGGGGGTTGTGCAGTTTTAGACAAATAGTGTGCCCTACTTAGAAAACCCAATGCTTTGATATTCAAACCCATAAACTCCCAAAACATGAAAATACGCCTATAAAACCTATCAAACCTTTACTCAAGTTTAAAAATATCACTTTGAAGTGTTTGAACTCTCATAATTATGTTTCAAATCTTTTTTTTAAATGACACGTCTATTAAACACCAGAATTCCAAATCCCTTAGAATTTTTCCTTTTCTCAAAACATGGTTTTTACATGCTTTATATTATTTTATGAGTTTATTTTTTAAATTTCCATTAAATTATCTAAAATATGGCTACTTGGTTCGATATTACTTAGATTATGACCTTTATATTAATTTAATAAAAGATAAATCCAAAAATATCACTCTCTTGACTTTAATATCTCTAATATTTTTTCATAAGGATATAAGGTTGTTATATTTGGTTTTAAATGTTCATTTGAAATATAAATTATTTTTAACAAGTTAATTTATTTTAAATTTTATTGACATAATAATTAGAATAAAATCTTACACAACGTCGACATAGTATGAATTCAATTAATAGAAAAATATAAAAAATGATTATAAAATTATTAAAATTAATATATATTGGATGAATTGTCATGTTCCATAAATTTTATAGACATATATTACATTTTAGGGATGTTTTAAATGATTATATTCAAATTACATCTTTTTTATTTATGTATTTAAAGTCAAATTAAATGAATAGTATCAAAAATGGAATTAATGATATTTTATAATAAATAATATGTTATTAAATGAATTAAATTTAATAAAAGTGTTATTTTTAGGAACATTGATGGGATATTGTTGAGAAAATAAAAGAAGTTCCATTTATGGGTTTTTTTCTCACATGATAACATTATTGACCCTTAAAATATGGAAAATGTTATTATTATGGTAATTATTAAAATGGTTGACAGTGGGTTTAAACTAAAAAAATGGATGAAAACACAAATAAAAATATTATAACTTTTATTTTATGAAATTAATTAGACCTATAATAATCTTATAATATAATTATATCAATTTGAATTCATTTTAAAAATAAATATAATTTAAATTAATTTAATATATTACAAAATTCCAATAATTCCCCTCCCCTCACCCATAAAAGGACACCCATTCTTTCTTTCCTATACAACACTTTGAGCATACTATATTAATGAAAAACTTAACATTTACCTTATAAAAATAATTAAATTTTTCTAGAGATATATATCTTCCCAAAATAAAACATTATGTAACTTAAGAGGATATATAAAGGAAATCTTCCAAAGAAGAGATAATTATCTTTACCAACTCTTTCATGTTTATTTCTTATTATACTTTCTCTTAATGTGGTGTACCCATAAAAAAATAATAAATCAAGTATCATAAATACACTTAGTAGTTATTATTATTATGATATAACCATTATCCACCTATTTTCCATCTAATGAAAAATGAATAACGAAGCTCGTGTCTACGTACGGCTTATCATCTCCACGTGTTGGTGTATTTGTTTTCATCAACACTTTACTTGGATGGTTAAAAATATGGAACTAATGAATAAATATATATATATGATATTAGTTACATAATTATTCTTATGAAATTCTGATATCATATCTAACTACTTACATTTCAATCTGTTGGAAATTGAAAACGTTGCTTGTGTGTATGTGTGTACAACCACCACCATGATTCGATGTGATCTAATTTTCTTTTCTAATTTACATGGATAGTAAAAATAATAGAAGTAATGAATATATAATTAATTTATGATATAAATAAATATCCTCTAAATTTGTATATGATTATAAATATCTACATTTTGAAAACAACCTTCATACGTACATATAGCATATCATCACCATGAATGATGTAATTAGTTTTTCTATATTAATCATTTATATATGATTATAAATATCTAAATCTTGAATATATATTATATTTATATACTTAATAAAATTATATATATGATGTAACTCTGATCAATATATAGGTTCTGGAACTATTGAATCAAAACATATATAAAAAACAAAGTAATTACCACCCAAAATAATGATAATAATAAAAGATTATTAACAAATAGATGATAAAATTTTATAAATGGATTATATATGATATTATAGATATGTAAATGGTTATTTTATGTAATTATATTAAATAAAAATTTATTACAAATGAGGTTAAAAGAACTTACGAATCCAGTCAAACATGAGGCACCAGATTTCTTAACTAAATTTCCATTAATTGGGTTATATCTCTTCTTCGTTGATTATGTTATTCTAAGACTATGTGAGAAGTAAAAATTAATTTTTAAATGTTTTATTTCCACTTTTATTGTTTTAATTTACATTTTTCACATATAATTACTTTATTGATTAATTTTCACTTCAACAGTATGATCCTTGTAGGGGATTTTATATCAATTTCCACTCCATTGATATATAATTTGTATTATGTGCCTATTTATTTTTATGTGGTGTATCTGATTCCAATTTGAGGTATTTAACATAAATATATATTTATTAATGATTATTAAAGTTTTAATTAATGTTTATTATTAAAATGATTTTCTATATTTTCTTTAAATGTTTTCTTTCTTTGGCACTTGAATTGAGAAAAGAGTTGTTTAAAAGAAAAGTTAATCTTATTTCTATTTTTGATTGGGTATATTTTTTTACATGTACATATTTTTCAAAATAAATATACAAAATACATTTTATTTAATCAAGTTATTTATTAAATACATTTTAATTTATTCTTGTCTTTGTATAGTTTTTGAAAGGAATATTTCTAATGTTTTCAGAAATGGTCATTTTCAACTTTCTAAAGAAAAATTCGAAAGGAAAGTTTTTTAATGTATATGGAATTAATGGATTTTCCTCCCATTAAAACCATTTTCAACATTTATCTTATTCTAAATTTTTTAAACATTTATAAAAAAATATATTTTAATAAATCTTATTTTAATGTTTCTAATACATTTTCTTTTATTTTGTAGAGGATATGTATTTATGTCAAAACATGTATTTATGATGAATTAAAGGTCATATTTTATATATTATTAATTTTTTTATCATTAAATTTCTCTTAAAAACATTACTTCATTGTGATGATTTTTCATTATACATTACATTTATATTAAATATCCACCATTGATTGTTTTTCTTTATTAAACCATATATCATTTCTAAATATGATATTTAACCATAATAGTTATTTGATTAGCTGAGGAATACTTTATAAATTCATATTCATTACTCGATACTAATATTTTTTTATAATAAACATTGTTTTTTAATTTAATTGATCATTCAATATATGAAGAATTCATTGGACATGAAATAATAGGTAGGGTCTAGTTATAGATAGCCCCTTTATGCACCGACATGTATTATGAGAAAAATTAGTTGTCCAAATTAAATGGGTTTGTTGTGTATCCTACCCATAGTTTAAAAAAAACTTGGAACAAGTCTTTCATGATAGATATATCATGACGTATAAGAGCATAACATCTAAAATTTACAATTTCCTTCTTTGATAATTAATTTAATATTATACACAATATTACAGCATAGGTATTATCCATGGATACATTTTGTTCTCAGGTTATTATTTAAATGGAATGTGTTTTCTGTTATTTCCATTCTATATTAATTATTCCTTATTGATTTATGTTAGTTTATTCTGTACATAACCCTTACTAATCTTCTGATCTCACCCCTTTATTTTTTTTATTTTTCCTAATATATGAATAAAGATATTATGAATAATATCAAGGATGAAAGAAAAGTTGTTTTATGATATTAATATTATATTTCCATTGTAATATGTGAATCATGTATATATATGGTTATCTAAGACAAATAAATTAATCAGTCCTTTAGGATGGGATAATTTGTATATTATACCAATGTAATAATGACGGAGCCGACTCTAGGTTACTAGAGTTGGGGTTTATACAGTTGTTATCAAAATAAGGTTAGTATAAACTGTCAGAACTAGATTTTAAATAAAATAGCTAACATGAGGATTTTCAAAATCCCTTATAGTATTTATGAATGTTAATCATTATAGGGTTTTAAATTTTATGGATCAATATTCATGAAGATTATAAGATAACTCATTGTGTTACATTATCTATTTATGGATCCTAATGTAATATAGGGAATCCACACATGTAGACATTGTAGAGATTTCCCTACTGAGAAATCTAATGCAACTAGTATTGTAACTAGGAAGATCACAACCATATTAGGGAATCTTACTCATGTTATGATGAATGGGATTGCCCGTATAGAATAACCTATTGTTCCAAATCATGATTCACCTATGTTGGATTGATTCATGCAATATAATCCTTCATATTTTAATGTAACTACTAATACATTGGTAGTCAAACAATGGATTAGGTCCCTTGAAAAGATATTACAACATTTTTTATGTAATGAAAATGAAATGATTATTCTAGAGATTTATTCTTTGAAAGTATATATAGATCAATGGTGGTCATTGATCTAAAACACTACAGAGGATTATGGAATGTAAAGAATGTAATGGAGAAATATTAAAGTGATATTATTCAATAAATAATTTCTTTATGAGAAATGACATGATATAGAAAGGATATTCTTTAATATAATAGGGAAATAATATGAAAGTTTCACTGATAATTAGGAATAATTTACAATATTATCAAGTATTGTTATGTTCTATATACATAATCCATAAAGTAAGATTTATTATTTCATTTACTAGCTTAAAATAATCCTCTAAAGGGTCTTATTCTCTCAAAAAATATCATATTATGATATGGAATCAAGTGAAATTGTGATGGAGAAATAATTAACCAAGTCATATATTTTCCAAGTAAATCAACAAAAGAAAAGGAAGACTTATAATAAAGAAAAAATAAATGAAGTGAAGGAAAAGAAGGGAAAGATGAAAGTTACAACATTTGATAATTGTGGAAAGAAACATCCATGAAAAAGTTTAAAGGGAATGAGAGTTTGTTAAAAGTGTGGAGATAAGGTTAATTTGGATAATTATTGTAAGGAAAGGAATAATCTCCTATTATTATATACTTAAAATATAAAGAGATGGGGAATTATTCAAATTAATACATCAAGCGTCAAGGAAACTTACTATAAAAGAAGTCAAGGGGGAAACCCAAGATTATTTATTACTACAATTAAAGGTTAATGAATAAATTGATTTTTTATTTTGATTCAGTAATTATGTAAAATTATTTTATCAATGATATTTTGTTTATAAGAGTCATGAAACAAAAAGGTATTATATTGTATTAGTTTCTCTCTAAGGATTTGAAATCATATTTTGAATGGTAATGATTACCAAGAAAAGTGATTTAGTGGTAAGGTGATATTTTTTAGAAAACATGAAGAAGGGAAATATAACCCTTAATATGTTACTGGTGTTGAATTAATAGTGTTTTTATGTGATAAAGAGAAGATTGGAATTAATGAAGTAAATGGGATAATATTGGTAACTTTGAAAATGATTAGTGATTTGATGACTATTTAATTTCTTGTGGAGCTTACTGTATTTTTTTGTATTTATAGAATAAATTTGAAAATATGGTATTTTATTAAAGGAATAAGGATAGATTTTATTTTTTTAATCATTTATATTATTTATTTATATTTTTGGTGATTCAGGTTATTAGTATGTTCTAAGAAAATAATTGATCAAGGTAATCACATGTCTGGTATGTGACATTATGGGTTACTTTATGTTGTTCGGGGATAAATTTTTGATAAAACATTTCAGATTTTTGGGTTTTAAATTTGGTTAAAAATATTTTAGAGGATACTTAAATTTAACTATTTATGAAATGGATTAAGTTGTACTTTGGAGGTCATTATTTAGGTTTTATATATTAATGTATTATTGGACAAATTATGCTAACCATTTTGGTTTTGTTAAATACATAGAGAAAGATAGAATGACTTGTCATTATTTTTTGGATCTTATGATCTATTAAAAGTTGATTTTAGTAATTCAAGCATGAAAACCTAATATTGAATATTTATTTCTTGGAATGAGAGATAAATTGAAATTGATCAAAGCACAAACAAATGATAAAATTGTGCTTAGTAAGTGGAAAGAAATAAAGTACATTTACTCATGTTCTTTAACTTGTTAGTAATATAATCCCTCAACTATAGGTAGAGGGACTTAAAATAAAAAATTTATCCTTTTGACTTTATTTTTTATGAATTGATGGTTCTTTCACCTCTCCCTGATTTTGGATTTTGTGTTTGCTAACTTTATCATAACTATGTTCTATATAACTCTCTATTAGTCCTTGAAATTTTTTATTATATTCCATGTATATATATTAACATCCAAAAAATACTCTCCTTATCAGGGAACCCAAATGCATATTATTTTAGGTAACCATTATGTTTCATATTTTCCCTTTTCAAAATAGGTTTCATTATCTTTCTATATGATGTAGGATTTCAACCAAAGATAAAAATTTGATAATCAAGATAAACTTATGATGGGGTGATATATATAATGGGGTATAATTTCTCACCCTAATGTTTTAGAAAAAATTTCAATTTAAATAGATTTTATTTCTTTTAAAGCTTGTGTTACAAGAAACACTGAGTTTAAATAAACTTTGATATACTATTAAAATATTATGATTCAAACGTGACTGTTACAACCTATCCAATAAATTGGAGAGTAAGAATAGGACTAAAAAATTATGAAATATATATAAAATACCTACTCAATAAAAAAAATATTTTTTATTTATTGGGAAATAAACACTTAATCTTTTGTGAAGTCATTTTATTCTACAAAAATTATATTTTCTTCAAAAATAGTTTTCATTACTTTTTGTGAGAGAATATTATAATTAATTTTTCGAAATTTTATAAATTTAACATTATATAATAAAAACCATCTTTAAAATTAAAATTTCAACATTAACTTTGGGTGAATTTTTGAAATTTTTCTGAAAAGATTGTTTTTCTAGTGAATAGTGGAAAAAGTGATTTTCCACATAAAATTATATTTTTTCTTTAAGAATATAAAAACATAAAAAAATTTAAAAATATTTTTTAAATTAAAATTACTTATATTATATTATTAATAATCCAATTTTTTTATTAAAATCAATTTCAAGATTGAATTTGGTATAAAAATATTCTTTTACTTAAAAAGATAATTTTTTGAAAAACTATTTCTCATTTCATTTTTCATTTTTAACTTAAATTAATTTTTACCAATTATAGAGATTTAAACATCAAAAATGGATACATTAATACTGTTTTAAAATATATATAAAACCTTACTTTATCCTATTTTATGATTTTATTTTGTTCATTTCCATAAAATTCTCTAAAATATGGCAACTTAGTGTCATATTTCTTTTATTATGACCTTTATATTAATTTCATAACAGATAAAGGAAAAAATATCACTCTCTTTACATTAATATCAATAATATTTTTCCAAAAGGATAAAAGAAAGTTATATTCTATTTTAATTTTTCATTTGAAATATAAATTAATTTTTTATCATAGTTATTTATTTTTAAATTTTAGTGACTGAATAATTATCTTAAATTCTAATGTAATACTAAAACATTATAAATTCAACTAATAGAAAAATATAATAATGGATTTTAAAAATATTAAAAGTAATATAAATTAAATAAATTATAGTGTTACACTAATTTCATAGATACCTATGATATGTTAAGGAGGTTTAAAAGGATTATATTATAATTTCATTATTATCTTGATTTATTTAAAGTCCAATTAATTAAATTGTGTAAAAAATGACATTAATAATATTTTATAAAAAATAATTTCTATTAAATGATCTAAAATTCATAAATATATTATAATTTGAAATTTTGATGGTATATTGTTTAAAACATTAACCATGGTCCTTTTAGGGGTCTTTTTTCTCATATAATAACATTTTTTTACCCTTAAATGATGGAAAACTTTAATATTGTGGTAATTGTCTAAAGGGTTATTAGGGGTTAAAACTAAAATATAAGGATAAAAAAAATTAAAAAATTTCCATACATTATTCTATAAGATTATTTTTACTCATAATCATATTATATTCTAATAATATAAATTTCGATCCAATTTTAACTGAAAAATTATTTATATTAATTTAATACTTTAAGAAATTACAAGAATACTCCTCCCCTCACTTATAAAAGGACACCTCTTCTCTCTTTATTTTACACCAATTTGAATATAATATCTCCAAAAAAACTAAAAATTTATATTATTAACATCATTATAAAATTTCTATAGGTACTTTTCTTCTAAAAATATCAACCCTAATTCCCTTAAGTCGAGATCTAAAGGATGTCTGGAAAAAAATTGGTAATCATATTTACCGACTCTTTTCAGTTAATTTCCTATTATAATTATGTTTAACGTGTTGTAAACATAAAAAGATTATAATTCTAGTATCATAAATTTACTATAGAGTTATTATTATTATGTTAAAAACAATTTCCATCTTTTTCTCATCCTATGAAAAAACAAAAAAACAACGCTTGTGCGTACGTACGACATATTATCTCCACTTAGAGATGTAATTTCTTTTTCATCACCACTTTACTTGGAAATTTAAAAATTTGAACTAAAGAATATATATTATATTTATTAAGAAATTATTATTATAAAATTATAACCTAATATCTATATTTTTACCTTCTAATATTTTGGAAATCAATAATGCCATTCGTGCGTACGTGTGGAATGCCACCTCAACAAAGCAATGTGATCCATTTTTCATTTTTGATTTACATGGATAGTAATAATGATAGATGTAACGAAGATATAAGATATATATGATATAAAAACTATCTTATAAAGGTGAATTATTATTTTACATTATTTCATTCTATCTATAAAAAATTAAAAACAATGTTTAGGCATACGTACATCATACCGTCTCCATGAACGGTGTAATTCATTTTCATATCTCTATATTTCATAGATGATTCTAAATATCTATATTTTGAATATATATTATAATTTTATGTTTAATAAAATTCAGAAAAATATGGAACCCTAAGTGATATGGAAGGAATGGAACTACCAAATCAAAACATACTTGAAAAATGAATTAACTAATACATAAAATAATGATAATATTAAAATATTGTTAATAAATGGGTGATAAATGTTTCAAATGGGAAATATATGATATTAAATATTTTTATATGGTTATTTTATGTAAGTATAATAAATATAAATTTATTATAAAATATATAATAAGAACTTATTAGGCAAGTCAAATGAAAGGTAAAGGATTTTGTAACTTAATTTCCATTTATTGGGTTACATCTCTTCTTCATTGATTATTTTATGCAAAGATTATGTGAAAAGTAAACTTTAATTTATTTATGTTTTATTTCAAATTTTATTGTTTTTATTTACATTGTTCACACATAATAAATTCATTGATTAATTCCCACTTAAATTGTATGATCTTCGTATGGGATTCTATATCAATTTCTACTCTATTGAGAGGTAATTGGTATTATAAACCTATTTATTTTTATGTTCTATATATGATTTCCCTTTTAGGTATTTAAAATTAATATATATATATATATATATATATTCATGATGATTAATTTTACAATTCATGTTTAATTTTTTAATGGGTTTCCATTTTTTTCCAACTTTTCCTTTCTTTGGCACTTAAATCAAGAAGATAGCTATTTAAAAGAAAAGCTAAACATATTTCTCTTTTTTATAGGAAATATATTTCTTCCAAGTACATATTTTTGAAACATTTTTAACAAAATATATTTTATTTACTCAAATTATTTATTAAAGAAAATTTTAATTTTTCCTCGACTTTTTAAAGGGTATAAATGGAATATTTCCAATGTTTTTTGAAAGGGTTGTTTTTTAGTTTATTTATAAAAATTCGAAACAAATGTTTTTTAATGTGTGCAATGTTAATGGATTTTCCTAAATCTATAACTATTTTATTTTATTTAGCTTATTCTAAAGGTTTTTAAATGTTTTAAAAAGAAAAATCCTTTAACAAATATTATTTTAATTTTTCTCATACACTTTATTTTATTCCCCAAAAGACATGAACTTATTTTAAATCCTATATTTTTGATGAATGGAATGTCATATTTTATCTCTTATTAATTGTGTGTTAATTAACTTTATTATAAAACATTCACTTTTTTGTGATCATTTTTCATTAGCAATTATATTTTTCTTAAATATCCTTCATGGATATGCTTATTTCTTAAACATTATATCATTTTTACATATTATGTTTCACTATGAAAGTCATTGGATTAACTGGGGAAATTTTGATAAATCCATATTATTTTTCTAATATTGATATTTTTTGATATGAAAATTTGTTTATTAATTGAATTCTTCATTCAATATAGGATTAATTCATTATACATGCAATTATGGGTGGGTCTAGGTTATATATATCCCCTCGATGCATCTATGGATCTCATGATACAAATTAGTTGGCCAAATCTAATGGTTTTTTAGTGTATGAATACCCATAGTTTAAATTATATTGGCACGTAGATTTTATAGTAGATATATCATGATATATGATATCATAAAGTCTAATATTAATAATTTATTTTAGTAATAATTCAATTATTATTATCTATTAGATTACTTCATTGATATTATTAATGGATTTATTTTTTGCTCAAGTATTTGATTAAATGAAAAGTTTTTTTAGTTATTTATCTTTTCATATTGACTATGCCTTATGGATTCATGATAGATTTTATTATGCATAGCCCTTGATGGGCATCTGATATCACCCCATTATTTTTTTCCATCCACAAAGATATGAATATGGATGTTATGAATTGTATAATTGATTCAAGAATGTTTTTTATTAATAATTTTATATTTCAAATGTAATATAGGAATCATGTATGTATCTAGTTTTTCAATACTACTAAACTGATTGTCCTTTGAGATGATATCCATTATATCTTATACCAATGTAATAAATTGAACACTAGCTCTGGGTTACAAGAGTTGGGGTTTCTACAATCATTTCCTTATATATTATATACATGTGTTTGAAATTTATTACAATATTTGGTTATTTACCTCTTATTATGAAATTATTAGAATATGGAGAGAACTATTAGTGATTACCCATTCATATTTGAAAAATTTTGTAAGGATGGGCCTATTTACTCTTTCTTACCATGGAGAATGTTTTGTGTTTCTAAAATTTTTGTGTGTTGTATGATGTGTCATAAATACCATGCCATTAATAGTTGTTTAAAATGTTGATCTACATTACTAAGAGTATATTTCTTAATTTCATAAATATCATACAAGTAAGGATTAAATATGAAATTAATTTTAAATACATAAAGTCTAAAATAAATGACTGTTTTCATGATTTAATATAAATCTCGATACAATACGTGTTACATATCTTGAGAATATTGAATTAAAATATTAAATTATGATAATTTAATTCCTTATATACCTTAAAATCATACTTCTTTTGATAGTAAAATGATTAAATAACCTTTAGTTGAGAATTTCCAGCACAAACCATTAAATTAGTTCAAGTAAAATTTTATTTTTTAAATCTAAAATTTTGTCACTAGTGTGGTAAAATGTTTGAAGGGATATTTTATTGATCTTTTCCAACATAATGAAAATAAATTTGGCAGGAGAAGGTTTTAAATTCTAGTTTTAAATATTATCTAACTAATACCACCTAAGTGCAAAGAAATATTGAATTTCATATTATATAACTTGAAGTAGTATAATATCATATGGGAAATATTTCTTGATTATTTTTTTACTTTGAGGTAATTATATCTAAAAAGTTCCTCTGTGATATGATTTATTGTTACAATAGTTTAAAATTAATTTCCCTTGAAATGGTTAATCATTTAATGTTATAATTAAAAGGATTATTTATAAACCTATAAATTGGTAATTATAACTTTTTGGATACATCTGATTCCTAAGAGAAGAATGATAGAAATAGGATAGGATGGGATAATCAAATTCTATCTTCTATTACTAGTCTATTGTAGTTGATTTTGTTGCCTTTTTGTGATATATATATCCTTTAATGGAAATTTTTTTTTATATTTTTTATGGTGTTGTGTTATGACATTGGTTATTATGGTTGGTTTGTGTGGTGGGAATAAAAAATTTTGACCTTTATGTGTAAATAATGGCTTGGATGGTTATGTGGGATAAGTGAGTGTTTTATAATAGTTGTGTGGGTAAGATGGTTGGGGAGAGTGGTATATAGATGAAATTTTATTATTCCATATGATTTTTAGGTGAGGTAGATAGTTTCGTTATGGGTTTACTTCATTCTTCATTAGGCTGGTCCCTTTATAATAAAGGATCTCTTTGAGAGGCATCTCACTTTCTTTCTAGTTTAGGGTTCTTTATTGATGTATTGGGAAGGATATAAGATATAATCCATAAATCAATGGTTTTGAGTATATAATGAATATTCCCATTAATCGGGTTATCCCTTCCAGATGTTGGGTTGTTGTTTCACCTAGTATGGATAATTTGTTTGAGGAGGTCTATGTATTATCAGTTGTGTTTCTGGTGGCTTTGGGATAGCACTTGAGAGTGAGTGGAACATATGTGTGCTTGATATACTATTTTTTTAGTGATTTTATTTTACCTTGGGTGATATAACACTTGGTTTCTTTCTGTTTTATGAGATATTAATTTTACTCTTTTTAGTCATGCTTAGTTAGTAGTCACATTCGTGGTATAATGAGATCCCTCTGTGGTCTCTCATGGTATGGTTTTTTGGAACTTTCCCTTTCCCTCTTTCTTACTGGGATTTGTTTTTATTATAGAGGATAATAATAGTTTGACAATTATCTAATATGAGAGATTTTGTTCTTTAAACCCTCCCTATATGTTTATTCATGGGTTTGGTAGTGCCGATAGAGATTTTGGAGTTGCTCCAAAGCTGGAGGAGAGTTATGTCCATTCAGAGGCCCACTACTCCATGGTGGTGGTCATGGTGTTAGTAAATTTTCAATTTTCTTAGGGGAATGGGTGTAGGGTAGTTTTTTTGGACTTAGGGTTTTAGAGGCTGATAACTTTTTTTCATGGTGCACCACATAAAGTGAAACATCATGGTCATCAATTTTAAATTGATTTTTGAATCGAATATCCACCTATTCGAAATAAGGATTAAGGATCCATTGTTATTATTAATGGCACCTAGATGGATTCCCTATGATAAATATGAAGTGTAGAGACCACCATGTTATGGGTTTGGGTGTGGGGGCAGGCAATGTTTTTGGTAGAGTTAAGCTTTATGAGGGGGAAGGAAATAATGATGCAGATATCACAACATTTTAATCTTGGGTGTGGTGAGGTAAAAATGGACAAGCACTTATCACTATGTTTTAATGGTTACTCGTGGTGGTAATATAGGTCAAAAAATTCATAAAACATGTCATGGATGATGTTATGGTGGTGTTCAACATGGTACATTGTGATTTTTAAAGTGAAAAAGACTCAAGGGTTCTAATGCTTGAAATCCATATCATTTGGAGGATCCCCATTTAGTGCCGAAGTCTTTCAAAGCCACCCTTATAAAAGGGGGAACCTATAATTCCTTGGTTTTCTTTTTCTTTTAATAAAAATACCAAGGGACCCATTGACCTTTCATTACCCACCAGCCTCACTGCTTGGGATTTTGAACACATTGGTTCATCTAAATCGATGTCTCAATAACCTAGGTAGCCCACCTTCTTTATTCACCTTTAATCTCCTTGTTTTTCATTATTCTAAAGATTTTTTAGTGGAAATCCATGTTTTGGGGCTGAAAATAAAGAAATTACTGATATTAACTTGTTTCAGATAGGTTATTATGGGCCTACCTTATATTTTTGTGTTGTTTCATTTGGTGTTGGTTGATTCGTGATCTCTTATCCTTTCTTAGAGGATATTGAACATTAGTTTGAGGAATATTATCATCATTATCTCATTCTATTATGTGAATATATGGGAATTTCATCCTTTTTTAGTCATTTTGGTGGATATTATGGGTTAACATAATTAGATATTAAATTTCTTAATATGAAAATGAAGGTTGTGGGAGTATTCACATGTTTCTACTTATTTTGTGAAATTTCATATGAGTTTATACTTGTTTGTTACCTTTTATGAAGATTGTGATTATTAGGATCCCTATTTATGTTGTGGATATTGTGATTTATGGACCTTTTTGTGACTCATTTCGTAAAATAACCATGAATAAAAGGATAAGATATTATATATGAAAAATGAATTATTTTCCCATGTAAATCATGATTTTTGTGAAAATTACCTTGAAATAAAACAAGTTTTGATATAAAATCCCTATCTGAAATTGTTGTAGATTTAAAATCTAGAACGTTATTTTATGTATTTATGTGATTTCTATGAAGTTTTTGTTCATATGAGAACCTTTTTTGGGGATTTTATGGTGATGGGGGTGGTCAGGATGAGTATGGGGTATGTTGTTGGTTAAGATGTGGAGTTTATTGGATGGTAATTGAAATGATATGGATAGGTTATGGTTATGGTTGGCATGTGATGTGTTGGTTATAGTTGAGGGGATTAAGGTAAATTATGTGTTGTGTTTATGGTAGTATCCTTATAGAAATGGAATGAACTTTTAATAATGAAATAGAAATGGAATTGGTTGTAAATTGAAAAGTTTGGAGCTGAAATTAATGTTTGATAATTAGATTTTGAATTATGAAATAATGAATGGGTTGGACATGAATTTATAATTAAATGGTTTCATAATTTGATGTTATTGGGAATATTAGTAAATCTTTAATTTTTTAATTTGTAAAGATAATATAAATTTCGGATTGTGTGTGGCTTCTTTTGGGTTGTGTTATATTTAGAGATGGCAATAGTTAATGGAGAATGTTGTGAGATGTTTTGATAGTGTTATAAGATACAATAGTATTTTTTAATGTGGACCCAAAGTATGAGTTTTTGTGATATTATCTATCTTATAATTTCATTTTATTTATATATAAACCCCACCAGAGTTGGATAACCTTAAGAATGAACAAATGTTTTGGGTTCTGAGTGTTTTCCTTATTATCTAGATTGGTGGTGAAACAAAATGTTGGATACCCCCTATTATGCACTCTTTATTGAAAAGTAGTCATAATTATGGATTATCATGGATATTCCTAGTGATTATGATGGTTGATGGTAGAGATTCCTAGTTATTATGATGGCTGGTTTTAGAGATTTCGAGTGATGATAAGGATGTGATATGTGGTTGGTGTCATGCGTGGTAGGAGGAAACAAGGTTGGTTTCCTTCATGTTCATGATGCCCTACTTCCCTAGTTATATGATGAGTTTGTGATGTGTATATTATCTAATACTAGAACAAGATGATTTAACATGAGAGGGTAGGGTATATAGGGATGTATCCTAACCCACATCAAAGATATATGGATATGTGTTGGGAAAATCCATCATGGTAACATTGCAACATTTTTGGTTTGGTTGTGTTTGTTGAAAAGGTGGGTTCTTAGGGTGAATTTTTGAGATCTAGAGATTTTTTTGACAATACATATTGAAAAAGAAAAATGAAAATGGAATGGAAGATCTGAAGATAGTAAAAAAAAGAACAGATAAAGGGTGGCACTGTTTTCCAGTGTTTGCCAAATTTTTGGGGTCCAAAATTTGGAGTTTGGTGAGCATTGTGAAAATTGGATTTCCTTGAATATATCATAAAAATATAGAAAATGAATGAATTTATAAAATATGGTCTTTATGGAGTGGATTTATCAATGAAATTAAGAAATATGATGGTGATCTTTGAGATTAAGATTAGCTTCGCAAACAACGGAGATAAAGAGCATTGCGAGGGAGCATTGCGGTGGTGGCACAAAGTGATTGATAGAACGCTCCATGATTATGATGAGATATGTGATCCAAAAATTGTAGAGATTCTTCACAAAGAGAATATGTGCTATATATATGATTTTGACCTATCAAAAAATCACAATGAAGGATGCGGAGCTCTATGTTTGACAGCACCTATAAATAAGAGGCCACCCCTCTTCATTTTGGATGAGCTTAAGAGAGAAAATCCCGAGTTGTTTGGATTTTTTGAGGCAATGGGTTCTCAAAAAATTAGGGTTACAAATAATGGTTTGAGGTTTGGGAAAATATTTTCCTAGTCCTGAACAATGTAAATGCCTCTAAGTATTGAGAGCTTAGTGAATAATGGTTGCTCCATATTGGCTCAGTGATCTTCACAAAGTAAGGTGTTTCGTGAACGCAGTGTGCTTCATGACAGAAGTGGGATCTGCAAGGCTAGTTCAACTCTACTGAAGGGAGGAACTTTGTGACGGCTTATAGAGATTCTCAAAATAAGTGTGGTTCACAAAGAAGTAGTGAGCTCTATGAAGTAGTTAGCTCTGCGAAGTAGTGAGATCTATGAAGTAGTGTGCTCTATAAGGTAGTGTTCTATGTGAAGAGGTAGGGACTTTGCAAAGTCTTATTTGAACTCTATGAAATAAGGAGCTTCAGGGAGTAGTGATATTTGAAAAAGTATATTCAATGGTTATTTCCCAGTGGTCAGTGGAAAAGGGTTATTCATTAGTTGGTGAAATTTTTACTTCAATAGAGTATATAAACAAAGTATAGGATGTATTTATTAATGATAATGAAGGTACCTACAACTCCATAAACTATGAGTGGATCCTTTTTAGAACAGTGAGAAAAGGAAGAGGAATAAGGTGATCCTTCCTACTAGTAGTGAGATAGAGAGAGAGAAATAGGGAGTGACCCTTGGGAAAGCAGTGAGCTGACCCTAAACTTGATAATGGCAGTGAGCATGGGCATTGAATTTATCTATCTCGAACATTATTGGAAGTGAGATTTAGTGGATTTTGTACAGTGGAAGATCACCAACATATGCTCCTTGGATATAGCCTAGTGAGGGTGAACCAAGTAAAAAATTGATTTTCTTATGTGGTTTCTTTCCTATATTACTTTCAAAGCATTATCATCATAAAATAAAGAAAAGAATAATAAGATCAATGTTAACACATATGTCCAAACAAAGTGACCCTTGTAATAAAAAGGTCAAGATCCAGTGGGGAAGGGATAATTTTCAAAAGAATATCCATACATTGATTCACCCCCCACCCCTCAAGTTAAATAGGCCCCTTTTGGTCCTAACAATATGTGACTTGATGATATATAATGAATGGGAGAATATGATGTTTGATGTTTGGGTGTGAGAGTGTAAAATTAGTGGGGAATCAGTTGAAGGGAACATTTTCTTATATTTATTTTGAAGATATTTTATTATACTTTTATGTGTTATTTATTGAGAGTTTTTTGGTGAAGTTGGGATGGATAACTACCAATTTGGGAGCTTGATAGTTCTTTTATTTATTCACAAGTATATTAATATGATATTTTCATATTTTCACTAGGTACCTTGGGTATGATCCAATTGAGTGTATATGTTATGGTCATCCTATGTATATATAAATATTTTTAAGTTTTCATGATGCATTCAGTGACCAATTTGGGAATTACTATCTTAGAGGTTAGAGTTTTTAATGAGTCTATACTATACGATATTCTGGGGTATTTACTTAGAGATATCTATTTTTTTGGAATTGTTCATACATTGAAGGATAGTTTTTTTTTCAATTTTATATTATGTGATGGAGTTACTTGGTTTTTATTATCACATCTACCGATAGTATTTCTCTATTTAGGATAATGTATCCCATATCTGTGATTTTATTTATATCATCTATGTTTGTCACTAACCCAAGGCCTATTGAAGGTGAGACAAGGGGTAATAATCTATATTTCTTCATTGTCAGCCCATGATGGGTGCCTTTGGAGGGAGGGGATCATAGCATTTAGTTATAGTAGGCACAATTTTGTCTCAAATTTATGTAAAATTGATTACTACAAATAAAAATATAATCATGGATTTTTTTTAACTAAATTATTAAGAAAATATGAAACCATTTTCATGTTTTATTAGTATGTAATGCATGTTTTGAAATAAAATTTCACTTTTAAATGAAAACACGCACTTTTAGTTATATTGGACACACTATGGGTCAGACTAACATGTGGATAATTATTATGCATCAAAAATAAATCATGAAACATTTTCTTAATGTATCAAGATAATCTAAGAAATTTTTCATGATTTTGATTATATGAAAAACTATTTGGAGTAAAATGTCACCTTTAAAATAAAAACATGCACATTAAAACAATCCAACCACACTATGTGTTGGGTTAATGTGAGGGAAATTTCTACACATCCTAAATGAATCCTGGATTTCATTCCTAACCTATCATAAAAATATGATAATTTTTTCTTAGATTTTAGTATGTGACACATGTTCTAGAATAAAATGATACTTTTAGATTAAAAACACAAAATTTTAATCAATATGAAAACATAATGTATCATATTGATATGAGGTTAATTCCTACATGTAAAAAATGAATCATATATCATTTTCCTAAATTATCAAGACAATATAAGACTATTTTCTCATACATTCCTATGTGATGTGCATTGTGAGCTAAAATGTTACTTTTAAACTAAAAACATTCACTTTTAGTTATAGTGGACACACCATGTTTCAAGTTGGCATGAGGTTGATTCCAACACACCAAAAATGAATCCCATATTATTGTTCTAAATAATTAAGGAAATACAAGTTCATTTCTAGGTTTTGAATAAGTAACATGTGTTTTGAAAAAAAATATATATATCTTTTAAACTAATAAAATTAACATTCAGTCAACCCGGACACGCCATGTGTCAGATTTATGTGAACTTAATTCCTACACATAATAAACAAATTATTGATATTTTTTATAAATTATCATGATAATTTAGGCTTGTTTTAATTATTTTGACTATGTGATGTGTGTTTTGAACTAAAATGTCACTTTTATTCTAAAAGCACTCATGTTGAGTTATATCTGGTACATCGTGTGATACAAAGACATGTAGTCGATTCAGAAGACTTTTTGTATTTTTTCTATCCATATTTGACCCTATGAGTGACACCTGAATTAATATCATCATCACATTGTATAAATAATCCTAAATATAAAAATCAATATTTTTAAATAACTTGGTCTCTCAGTCTCAGATTTGTAACACTATTACACAATAGTTTTCTAGAACCACACTCAATAGGTTCTATCTTATTCCTAGTTAGATTGAAACCTTTAAATTATAATGTATCTCTCGATAAATGTTTAATAAATTGATAAGAAAGTTAAAAATATAAACAATAGATAAACCAACCCATTATGATCATTGTGAAATAAAAATATTACAAATATGATTAGAAATAAACTCTTCGTGATATTGATAAGCATCCTAACACCAAGAAAGTTTCCCAATCATTCCTAAAAAATATAATTCCTCTTTTGAATATGTTTACAATTGATATTATTTTTTGTACTATAAAAATATAGATAAAAATTGTTAATAAATATTTTAAATGAAATTCAAATAACCTTTAGAACTATTTTATGGATCAAATATGATATATTTATTAAATTTAAAAATTTAATAATCATAATCATGGTCATTACTTTGTTTCAGACACTTCAGAAGTATTTATAAAAATAATTATTTTGTTTTTTATATGAATTTAAAATGAAATTTTATTATATTATCCTAATAATTATCTAATTAAATAAATTTATAGAATTATTATCAATATAATCCATCCTCATACCATGTTTTCTGTGAAAAATAAATACAAAATTGTCATAAAAATGGTTGTTAAAACATAATATAAAACATATAATTTTATGTTTATTTTTAAAATACTGAATTTATTATATATAAAATCATAAGGGTTATTATTTTAGTTCAATTTTTTGGATATTCGTACATTGGATACAAAAAATATATATATTTTGAATATCCAAGTTGAGTTTAATGAGAATCCAGTGAGTCCTTAAAAAATAATAAGTAATATAAAAAATAGAAAAATATTTTTGTTCATTAGATTGTAATGTCTTACCCGCTTAATAATAATTATTATGTAAAATATATCATCTATTTTTTTATTTTCAAATAATATGTCTACTTTGATAAATTTTAATAAAATTTCACCTTCGTGATTGATTCACCAAAAATTAATTTTTTTTATTTTCATAAACCCCCTTTTAAGGATTGAGTGGAAACCTAAAAAGACATCATGACTAAAAAAACAACTGGGAATCCACAGTCAGATCAAGAAAAAAAACTCATTCAAAACTAAAAAACAAGCCTCTAACCTAGCAATATAACCATGATGACTAGTTTCCACTAACTTATTACTGGTCAGAAAGTTATCTCATGCATGAATTCAAGGGACTTGGAACCTATGTAAATTCCATACCCTCTCAAAAATCTAAATTAAAATAGTAATGATAGATGAAAATCCATTATCTGAACCTTCTCTAGAGAACCCCTTTGTACATGAACATATTTCAAATTCTCTTAAATGAAAATTGTAGGGCCACAAGACAAACATTTCCACAAATAAAAATCCATAAAGTAAAAAAATCAACAACATCACACTCCTTCAAGACAACATGTCACATTCCAACCTCAGAAATGTAATTTAATCCCAAACCAGTTTGACATTTTCCTCATGTTTTATTATTTTAATGGATTTGGCAACCTCACAAAATTCCTTCGCATCTTGAATGGAATTTAACACCAACTCCTTTGGATTATTCAGAATAGAATCTTCAAGACAATTATTGGTAAAGATCTTTTACAACATGCATAAAAAGATAATTATCATGAATATTTTTGCTGATAGACATAACAGAAAGATACATATCAGTATCTCCTTATCTATTGCATACTCCTTCACTGTATGCCGATCATCATCCACCAAGAAACCGAAACACAGCACACCACCAAAACATAACTGAAAACATAATCATAATAAAAAGTTCACTAATACTTGAAGATCTAGTTTCATATCATCCATGTCATCACCAAAATTCATAGAGAACGCAAACCCAGAATCATGAATAGTCAAATGCCAAATGCAAGCAAGAGCCAGATTCGGTCGTTGCCCTCTTGATCTCACATGAAGACCACCTCAAATCACCACACACGCTTCTAGATAACATAGAACCATTTATCTGGCCCTCGGCTAGGAGAGGCTAGAACTAAGATCACTGGATTCACCATGCTACCAAATGAATCCCTACATAGAGAGAAGGGAAAGAGGAGAGATAGGCCAACAATCGGTGGGAAATTACAAGACAATTACACCCTTGAAAACACCTTGACAACTCCCCTGGAAAAGAAACCACCATCACAGAGTGATGATAAAAAGGATAAAGATAATCCAAATAATACCTAAGGAGGAGAGAAGATAGGCAGCGACAGGGGAAACCCTAATCGCATTGGCACCCCTTACGGGATCATTCCAAAATTTTCATCTTTTTCCCTTGACAATTCTTATGTATAAGTGACATCAGGACTAATGAATCAAAATTTTATTTTATAGGGTTTTCACATTACATTATAATTATATATACACATGTAGAATATATGAATTTTTATAAACTATAATTATCATATTATATAAATTATTAGATAAACATATTATAAAAATAGTCCTTAAGTATACATTCCCAGTTAATTATCTTATCCATTTATGATTGAGATTTTCATTAATAAACTCAAGTATAATCATGTTAGTAATGGTATCTCCACACATTTTTTCTTCAAGTTTAATGTAAGAAATATTTTTATCTTAGGATTTTGAATATTCCTTAACATGAAAAATTAATAAATTCGAAATTATAATTCGTAGGATAAAGGTACTATTAGAAGGTCTATCTGATCTATTAGTTGATCATCTCTATTTTAATGATTCGACATTAAATTTCCCATTATGTTTCTCCTTTCTTAATAAAATACCAAAGTTCATAATTTTTCATTAACTATAAAAGGAATTTAATATAAAATAAATCATAAATGGAATACCTCTTTATCATTAATTTCACCATGTAGGATTTTAGAACAAGAATGGTATTAGTATTTTTTTTATTCAGATTTAGAAAAAATTATTGTAAAAAAATAAAAAACATTGATTAAGGTGGGCCTTTGAAGGTAATGGCTATCCCCAATGCTGGGGAGGTATGACTCTTTATGTTGTGGTAGATTCTTTTTTGTTTCTTCTCATTGATACCTCTATAGAAATTATTCTATTATATTATCCTTTAAACTAAATTTTTTATTTATTTTATATATCTACACTTTCATGTGTTTCATTCTCTCATCAGTATCCCCCTGTGTCTTTTATTTCTCAAAATATACATAGGTTGAAACTCAAAAAAAAGCACCTTTATTGCATCAATGATATTCTAGATTCTTCAAAACCAAAAAAATTAGTTGTTGATTAGGTATTTAAGATGATTATTTTGGTTTCCAAACTAGAAAAAAATATAGTAAAATAATTATTCATTACTATGTAATATTGGTTTTTAGTAAAAACAAATCTATTAAGTAATAGTTAAACATGTTTCTTATAATTTCTATGTTTTTTCATATACTATTTCCCAATTTCTATTTACACGATCCTCCTTCCATAGAAAATGACATGGAATGGAAGTTTCTAGTCATTCTGATTCATTAATCTCCATATAAAAAAGAGCATAATTATATTGTTGTTTTGTATCATATAAAATTTTTACTATAGATTTTAAATACATTTCATTTATTTTATAAGTGAACTATAACTCATCCTTACTTTACAGTATGTGTATGTTGGTTTCAATGCATACTACTAATTTTATGCACTCCTTTTTTATTTCACAAATTAATAATTTTAATCAAATTTAATAATACATGTAATGTCAAATAAAATTTTACAAATTACATTGTTCTATAAATTCGTCCCTATAATGACTACCAATGAATGGATCATTGGTTTCTTGGTATATAATGTGTGTATATATAAATGGTGGGTGGGGTTTTACTTTCCCCTCAACATTCCTAACATTTTATTTTGTACGAAGTTTCAAAATTATCTTTGATCTTTTCTAAAGATAGTCAGTAAGAATATGATCTAATAATCATCCAATATAAATGTACTTTACAAGGGATAATGATGTGTTAATAAATGTTTCATTATTAAGTTTTTTAGTAAAATAGAAAAGTTATATCATAATATTACCCTAAATTCTTATTATATAATTGTCTTCAATGAAGACAAAAATTCTTCCATGTATCTATATCAATTTTAATGGGAATTTGAGTGGAAACCCCAATATAACGAATGAAAATGGACTTTTTATATTAATAGGTTAGTCATGTAAATTATATCCAACCTCAAATTTTATACCTCTACATATTACTTTAATAATTTTTTACTATGACTTTAATGTTATGTCACTCCAATATTTTATTAAACATATGTTCTTAACCTTCTAACATTTCCTCAATTTCAACATCGCTAATATGTTATTACTTGATATTGGTAGCAATAGGAGGTGCAGAATCCATTATCTACACAAGCAGTTCAATAATTTATTTAGATTATATAGATATAGAAGTGGACACATAATATTATGACTAAACACATTGCATATAAAAAACTAATCAGAGACATTTGGCTTGTTCATTGAACATTTTTATTTTCTTCAATAATTAAAGGGATCTTCTCCTATATTGAGTATCCAAATACCATCCTTATAGTCCCCTATGACATATAAGACACTATCTCTATTGGTAAAAACATTAAATGATTGTGACATCCCAATGAAAGGTATATCCTTAATGGAATTTTCATTTGACCTTGATGTTTTTTTATTTGATAATAGAAAAATTGGACAATTTGTGTTTATAGGATATGAGGAATAAAATAATTATATTCATTTTGATTATGTTATAAATGGTTCACCCTTATACCCTTAGTGAAATTAAATTTCCCAAATCACAATTCTTCAATTTTAACTGGACTCCTATTATCAACCAATTTGAATCCAAAAGTAATCACTTATAATATTGTATAATCCAACTCCCATAGTATTCTAATGATGATAAAGTATTTCATATTCATATAAATTACATTTGTTCCCTTAGTACTAGATACATGCATCAGTTTTTTCAAAAGAGTAACTCCATTATTTTTAATTATACTACATTAATCATATTCCTCTATATGGAACATAAAATTTTTAATTACGTAACCATTATAGGATAACACATGTTCACTTGGTCCTCTATCTATCCATTTAAATAATTATATATTTGAATTTAGATTTGCATATGGATCTGTAAAAATATATTCCTAGAACCATGCTATAAACTACTGATTATGCTTATTCGATATCTAGATTTCATCCCTTAAAGGATTAAAATGCCTAATGTTACATTGTTACTTTCAACACAAGGTTAAACATGTATAATATTATATAAAACATAAATATGAGCTCACACATTCTCTATAATCAAAATTGAGACAACAACTGTTTTGAAAATTCCATCACCTAGAAGGCACCTGTTGTAATGATATTTTGGGAAATAAATTCTACCCACATTGTGAAGTTAGTTGGTTTAAAATTCAAAGTATTTCTCAAAAAAATATTGATTTACACTAAATTCTACTAGGTAACTTTTATTTTAGATATACCCTTTTGAAAATATCTATATACTATTCAATAGGGTTATCCATCTATAATTTATATAACAACATAGTCGAATATAACAAAATAAGTGAACCATTATATCATTGAATAACTATGGAAATAAATCTTCAATTCATATAATATGACACTAATTTCTTTATCCATAATCGTAAACTTCACCAGGCCTATAAATTTATTTCATCTATCTTGGAAAATGAAGTAAATTCTGGTTAATATGTGTTATTAATTTTTAGGAAGAATGTGGTGTAAATCCATAGAAACTAAATATTACATCAAAAAATAATAATAATGTGATTTTTCTCACTTTAAATTAAAGACATTCATCATAAATATATTCATGATATTTTATTAATACCCCTCTATAAAATTTATAACATTCAGGAAGTTGAAAAACAAAAATCTCTCTTCCTTTTAAAGAGTGTAGTCTTCTAGAGGAAGAAAAGTTCACCTTTCACATTTCACTAGTGGAAACTCTTCCCTTGTCCATATACCAATCATATCCAAGCTAGATTAAATGTCATAAATTGTTTTATTTAGTGAATTTATTTATATATCAATGACACTATCACATACATATATTTATGTATGAATGATATTAAGAAACTTTATGATGAAAAAAATTCCAATATAATAATTGAAAAAGAAACTGATCACTTTTTCCAATAAGTTTTTATTAAAATTATTTACCAAAAATACTGATAATCACATTTAATTTTAATAATTATGTACAAAAAATTGACTTTTTATGAAGTTATGGAACCATTTTTTTCAGGTTTAAATTATTTTTTTATCCTATTAGATGTGTCCAATGGACTAATGAATGTCTCAAGAGAATCTGGGGCTTGTTCGTAACCCAAATATTCGATTTATGGAGGAAATAAGCCATGTGCATGGTTTGTTTAAATCATACACCTAAGCATGTATGGTTTGTACAAACCATGCAGGGTGCTCTAGAGGGATGGAGAGGGTCATACAGTTTGGATAAACCATGTGACCTAGGCTGCATGGCCATTCAGTTTTTCTCAGACAAGTGACAGAGGGATTTCACATATAACTATGTACGGTTATTAAAACTGTGCACCTTGCTCATGTGAGGGGGTTCTTGGAAAGTAGCTACCACATGGTTGGTGCACGGGTTTTCTAGCCATTCATCCAAACTAGGAGACAACTTTAATGAATGGTAAATTAAATTTTTTCCCCTTTTCCCCTTATGTAACCTTTTTATTTTTCTCCTCTATCTTGTTTCTAGTAGACTGCACACCCATAGATCCATCCTCTATTACTTGGTAAGGATTTTGATATCTCTCTCTTCCAGAATTTGAATTCTTCATCATCAGATTCAATGTTAAGATATTTGTAATAGGTCTAATCTTCTTCCTTCGTTTATTAGTATCTATTTCCATCTCCTATTCTATTTTAGTCCATGATCATATCCCATATTTTAAGTGTATTTTTCTATTTTAGTGATTTATTCTATTCTACTTCAAACCTGAAGTTGATATCAAATGAGGATTCATCCATGGGACTAATGTAGGTGGTTTATAACCTTTTCTAAATTTTTATGTGTTTTATACATTTTTTCTTTGCTGTTTCACATCATAATTTTATGCACATTTTTAAAACATTTGTTTTTTTTAGATTAATTAAACCATGTTATGATATACCCTTAGGTACTTTTTAAATTATTCAGAGGATGTATAACTCATTTATTTCCACCCATTTGGTTGTGATAAATTAAATTATCTCTTTTATATAAATGTTTATTGACTAAAATATTGTTTAAGTGGTTTGAATTGACCTTGAAATGGATTGGTCGTGATTTATAAATTAAATAGTTAAACTAACTAAATTAAATTGAGTTTCAAGGCCATGTCACATGTTATAATTTGATAGAGATATTTTATAATTTTTGATAACCCTATATATATGGGATTAAATGAATTTAAATTATTTAAATGAAATTTACAAATTATTATTATATTAGACCATGGTTATTGGTTAGTAGATAATAGTTAAGGGACTTTTTGAGCATGGAGTTTCACACTCCCGTATGTTGGGTGATGGGTATGGAATCTCACACCATTTATACTTACCTGGATGATGGGAATGATGTTCCATGTTCCCTTACATCGGGTGGTGGGCATGAAGAATCCCACCACTATGTCGAGTGATGATAATGATGTCTAGCATTCATCTAAGATTCAGATCTAGTACCCTTGATGGAGCTTATAGCTTGTTAGACTATGCATAGACACCTGAGTTGCACCACGGGTCCAACTAACACCCATTATCCATGTATATGTCTATATATTCCCTTATATATATAGTTTATATATATGTATATGTATAATATATGATTTCTTATAAATTATTTCACATGGTAGAATGAGATCAGACTTATCTCAGTCTACACCAAAGTAAGTAGAGTCGGCCTTGGGTCTTACAAGAACTTGAGCCAATAGTATTTAGTTTTCTACATATTCTATTATCTACTATACCAACACAGTATTATGTTATATAAAATTACTTGATTTTTCAAGACACCATTGGTGGTGGACTATTTATTTTATCTCACACCCTATTTGAGATGTCTATTGGTACCCAACCAGACCTTATGAATACAGGTAGTGACAAGGTAAAGTGCTCAGTCATGGATGGTTGGTCTAATTTGATTATATCATCAGATTAGGGGTGTATAGGACTGAGAATATGCTCTTGATTCTAGTGGAGATAGCATTTGGTATCTTTCCTTTTTGTATAGCATGTTGTATATGCATGTTCTTAGTATTCTTGTATCCCCCATTTTGTACCTAAATATAACATGACAACATTTTTTATGTGAATCGCCCTATGTAATTTTCATTATTCCATTTCTCGGATTTTTATAACTCTATTATTGATTAATTTCATTATTTTCATAGTGTTTTTATTTATCTTTTATGCTTGAACTATTTATTATCTTTATTTATTTTCATTTTTTTACTTTGATATGAGGGTATAGTATCCCCACCATACCCCCTTGGACCCTCGTTGTTAGTCGACAACATGTAGCATACATGTAGGTTCACTTGAGGCCATGAGACCCACTGGATCAATGCACTATTTAGTGGCTCTTGGGTTGGGATGTTACACTATGTGTCCCCTATTAATAGAGACATCATCATACCTTATGTTGAATTCTCATAGAATGATTTTTTCTTAGTTTTGTATATATTCCATCAAGTTTAAACTTTACAATATCATAAAAACAAAATTTTAACAAAATGTTTCAACATAAAAAAGTGTGTTCCTTCTTCATAGTTAGGACACTGTAATATTCATTTAAGTCTATATCCTAATAAATTACCATAAGCAATAAATTCATTTATCATCTCAAACATATATCTCTATATGAAATTTTCATTTCTATGAGCATCATATAAGGTTACAATAAATCCATATTCAATTTCATATCTTTTATCGATGGATACAAATAAACAAAAATATTTTTACTATGCTATTTTTGTTCTAATATATGAAGAGGCAGTGTAAATTATTTTCACTTCATGCATAACCATGGTGGAAATTTTAATTTTCTAACATAAGTGGAAATGTATTTGTGACTGCTACTTTATACACTAAAAGTTTCATTCAATATATATATATTTCAAGATGGGGTCTTCTCGCCTCATTTTCAAATTTATGATTCTCATGATCAATTTTATTTTTTTTAGGAGAGTATTCTAGTTGAAAAAGTTTCACATATTGAATTCCTTTATCTATGTTCCATGGAAATAAACTTTTAGCCTCTTAATTTAAATATATCCTTCTTAAACTTGTAAGAATTTAAAAGTTCCATACAACTTTTTTAGTATTTAAATCAACTTTCTTATATCAATATACACCACACTTAGGTAATTTAATGTGATTTATAGTCCCTATAAAAAATAGATAGTTATGTGGATAGGAATATTGTAACGACCCCTGATTTCAGGAAATACTTTCCTTAATTAAATAACATGTGAATATCTTGTCATGCATACAACACTAAACAAAAATGAAAACAACATGGGCATAAAAAATATTAAATATTAGCATCATATTATAGCTCTTAAATTGGAAGGTATCAACAAATGTAATAACTTAATTAAAATTATATATTAAAGTTTAAAAAAGATCATTTTATACTTGAAAAATATTATTTTCTATAAAACAATTATCCATTAAGTGTGCTTGTATGAAAATTAATATTATAACCCTTGAAACTTTTATTTGGTAAAATTGATTTTATATTTGTAAATAGTATGTTCAAATTATATAAAAAGGGCCATTTTATTTTTAAATTTAAAAAATAAGATTATTAGGATTAAAGTTTATAACAACTCAATAAATGTTAATTTAAATCATTTTCATGTATTATTACTATTAATTGATTATATTTTATATGGTTTTATTGATTATCATAATATTAAGTGATTTTTCAATCAAAAAAATAGTTTTATTCTTGTTAAATTAATTTTCATGTATTATAATGTTTTTTAAAATATTAATTTCTAAATTTTATAATATATATTTTAAAAAATGAAATTAATTTTTGAAACCATCTTTTCAAATTTATATTTGGGTGAAATTTTGGTATTGTTCTTAAAATATTTATTTTGCAATGAATTGTGAAAAATATGAATTTTTATTGGAAATTGTATTTTATTTTCAAATATTTACAAACTCATATTATATTTTAGATTAGTTTTAAAATAAAATTAATTCATTTTGTTTAAAAATAGTTCAGTTATAGTATTTTTAATTAATTTAATACTTTAATTTCATATAAAACATTTTTATACTTAAAAAGGCATTTATCTAAAAAAACTGATTTTCATAACGCTATGTGAGTTTAAATTTAAATAAAATTCTAACACTTCTATTCATTGAATCTTGAAAAATATATTAAATATTTATAATTATGAGTTAAAACAATAATAAATATTTATCTCATATTATTGTTTATTATCAATAGTAATCATAGTAAATTTTGTTATCTTGGTAAAGGTAAAATGGGTTAATTGTTCTTAAAGCTAAAGTGATGAGGCATAAAAATTCATTAAAACACTTGAAATAATTTTATTTGATTATATTATTTTATCCATAATCCCTAAAAGTTTTAAAATATTTCTTTTTTTCATTTAACTTTGATTTTGAAATTTATAATATTTTAAGTAAAGAAAAATATAACATTTCACTCTATATCTTTGAAATTTCTCTTATATGTTCACATAGGGATAAATATAAGTTTTAAAGAAATATTATATTTTATGTTGAGAATAATGAAAATATGTTTTAAGGTAACATTTTTAACTTTTAGTGATAAAATAATTACTTTAAATGCTTACGCAACACCGATACAAAGCTTGTGCAAGAAGTAGAAAAATTAATTAAATAACTTTTAAATCTATAAAAGTAATATTTTGTGGGTGATTTATAGTTTCCAAAGAATTTTATAGATAAATATAATATATAATTGATGTTTCTAAGTTTTATATTCATATTAAATTACTATCTTGATGTCATTAAAGTCAAACTAAATTAATAGTTTCAAAAATGAAATTAATGATATTTTATAACAAAAAATATTTTATTAAATGGTTCAAAATTCATAAAAATATTATATTATGAAATTTAAATTAGATAAGTTTTATAGAATAAAAAATGGTCTATTTATGGACCACTTTTTACACTAAATTTATTAACCCATAAATAGTAAAAAAAACTTTGATATCGTAGTAATTGTCAAAAGGGTTAAATAAGAGTAAAACCAATAGATAAGGGTTAAAACATCACCTAAACTTGTAAAACATAAATTTTATTATACTATTTTAAATAATACTAACATTATAATTGAATTATATCAAAGTTTATCCATTTTTTCATGAAAATAAATCAAATACATTAAATAATTGAAAGAGTGCCTCTCCCCTCACTTTAAAAATAAAACCTTCTATGTTCTATTCATAACAAATTTTGAGAACTATAGTTAAATAAATACCAGCCTAAATATCAAAAAAAAACTATACTATACACATCATATATTCCTTTGTATTGTCATAAAACCGACCTATGGAGGATTCAGGTATAAACCTAAAGAAGTTGTCTAAAATATTAGTATAGTTCTTAACCAAACATTTTCATTTTATTTATTCTTCCACCACCATAGAATATTTTTCAAACATGATAAAATAATAAAATAAGTATCATACATATAATTAGAATTTATTATTTTGATTTCACTATATCTATATATATATCTTCATATATCAATTGGGAAATGAAATTGTCATTCGTTTGTATAGCATACTACCGTCTCGCAAACAGATGTAATTCATTTTCCATCACTGCCTCTAATGGATGGTTATAATGATGGATTTAATATATATATATAATTTTAATGAAATATTAATAATTATAGAAATATAATATATCATCTAAATTATTACATTTCTATCCATTTAAAATTAAAACATCATTTGTGTGTACATGTGGATTACCACCTCCATGAAGTGATGTGATTAATTTTTCATAACAACATCACATGAATACTATATGTAAGTGTATTTAATGAAATAATATGATAGTTAGGATATTATTATCATTACTTAAATATAATATAATATTTTCCTTCCATCCATTGTGTTTATTGAAAAATTTAAACGTTACTCATGAGTATGTATGACCTACTGTCTCCTTGATTATAACATACTTCATTTTTTTCATAACCATATTTCGTGTTAAGTTTTTAAGGAGTATAATTGATAAATAAAAATAGTTATTATTTTTTAGATTATGTACTTAGGACCTCTTTGACCATAGTTAACTTAACAAATTCATTTTAGAAAAATGAACTGAAAATCGTGAAAACATCTAAAGTGAACTTAATTGATTAAGTAATTGTATATAACATGGTAATAATTAAAATAAAAGGAATAAAAAACATAAAATGGTAACTAAAAAATTAAATAATTAACACACTTTTATTATTCATGATGATAAAGAATGTATGTGATGAGTCAAGTTCTGGGTAAGGGACACTTTAACATAAAACTTCATTTAAAAATGATTTAAATATTTACATTATAAAAATTTTCAACCATGTAAAAATTATTAAAATTATTTTATGTATGTATTCATATAGAAATAAAATAATTATATTTTATATTTTATTTCTTTTTTTACTTTCTTTCATGGTTTTTCAAAAGGAATTTTTTTACATATTTTCTAGGGAATTTTTCGACAAAAATTCAAAAGGAATATTCTATTTTAACGTATATGACATCAATAGTTTTTCCCTCCACTATAACCATTATTTGGAATTTTTATTATTTACAATATTCAATGTTTTATTAAAATGTAAAACCATATTTCCCTTTGTTTAGGGTATTTTTGTCTTGAAATTTGGTTTTTAAAAGGAAAAGGAATTTTGGTATCTAAAAGTGTTTTGATTAATTTTTTAAATAATTTTTTCAAGTGGTTTATAATAAAAAGGTGAAAGGTTAAAATTTTGTATTCATGATATAGAACTTGAGAATTATATATGATAACGGTTGAGACCAATACATCTTATATGATAGTTGAGCTAAATACTCCTTATAGGATGGGTTAGCCTAATACAACTTATAAAAAAGGTGATCATGATATAATATTACGTAACAAATGAAACCGATATAGTTATTCAATACATTGGGTAATGTTAATTATCCTTAAAGGAAATAATTAGGGAGTTAATCAAGGTGGTTTATCCATTTTATCTAATTGGGAACTAGTTATTTCTGATAGAGGTTTTGAATATAATTCTCAAAGTGTTATAAAAGGATTTCAATTTTCATTATATGGATTTTAAAGGTTTTTTTGAGAAAAAAGTGTGTTTTTCATGTCGATATTATTTATTTCATAGACCTGAAGAATATTTGGAAAAAGTGATAATTTTATGAGTTTTCTTGTGTTTTACTAAACTAACGGGTTTATTAGATTTATGTCCCTTATTAATATTTTTATTCTCATCCAACATTTTTAAAAGTTTTTCACTGAGATTATAGATGAGTAAGAACATAAAATAATTTAAGTTTAAAGTCCTGAAATGTTTTCAATAAAAAAACATATTTCATTTAAAAAAAATATATTGTGGAAAATGGATAATTAGTAGAAGTTTACACTTTCTAATACATGGTTTTAATATATAATAGTTATAAAATAATTATATAAAATATAAAACCAAAATATCCTTGAAATTTAGAAAAAATGAAATCTTGACTAAAAACTCAAGATTATGTAATTATTTATTGTTGGGTCCTTATAGATGGTATTAGAGGGAAGGTTTATATAACTATAGAGGTTGGGATAGTATTAACATATTACCCATGAAATATTATACCATATGGTTAAGTGGAAATGATATATCATTTAAAGATTACCATGTTGCTATATCTAATTGATTTATTTTTAGAATGGTTTTCCATAGACAAAATAGGTTATCTATAGTCAAAATGTATCAAGAGGAAAATATCATATCAAATATACATCTTGGAATGGTTGTAATTAGAACTAATCAATTTTTTATAGTTATAGTTCTGTTGATATAGGATATAAATGGTTGTGGAATCTATGAGAGATAAACCTGGTGTACCATAGAGGAACATATTAATATTTGATCATTTTATGAAATAACACCCTGTTGGATTAGTATATCTATAATACTAATTAATATCATTAGAATATTCTTATAATGGAAAAATTACAATAGGGGTGATTGTTTAGTTTTAAAAAAATAGTTTAAAAGAATTAAACTAAAAAACCTTAAGACTCTTTAAGTAGATTTATCGAACTTGGACCTCAGTCTGATGGAAAAAGGCACATAATTGTAATCATAGATAATATAATTAAATCAAAGTATAAAGGATCAAAATCAATTTGGATCTGATTAATCAGAGTACACGAATAATAATCATGATTGATATGATTAATTCAAATATATTACTTACTATCATAATCAGAATAATATAGATAAAAATAATTAGAATAGAAATATGAATATGATGTTTCACTTTTTATTATGTGTGCATTGGAATATAAAACTTGTAAGAAACAAGTATTACAATATCTAACAAATATAATAATGAATTATAATCTATTAAAATAATAATAATCTTTCAATATTAAGAGGATGTTAGTATATAAATAAATCTAAATATATCCCATGTTTTATACATACAAGAAACCATGACTTACCTTAACAAGGGAATCCCTCGATATGATGATTAGAATGGATTTATCTTGATATCCTTGGATTCCCGTGATATGATGATCAGATTCCTTGTCTACCTAGCCCCAATAGCTCTTGAACTAATGAATTGGGTTCTATGACTTTCTATCCCCATAATCTATCAATCGTTATGATGATCGGATACAGATTACAATGAAAACGTTTGTAAGGATACAACCTAACAAGGTTTCCTTAGAACTAAAAAACACTAAACAATTATGAAGATTAAGAAAAATATTTCCACGTTATGAAATCTCTGGAGATATTCTAAAATGAGAAATTTCAAATGAAATTCAAAATATCCAAACTCTTCAAATGAATTGGTATTTTAATAAATCTTCCCAATGGTCTTATTTTTCTCCCAAATGGTCATATTTCTCTGAATTTGTCATAATGACTAGGACACCTTGAACTTGACAACTCATAATGATCTAGAATAACTGAATGTCTGATGTCATATTTTTTTGCACCATTACAGTTTAAAATATTTCCTTACATTAGAAACAATCTTTCCAAACCAGATTATAAACATTACATAGTACGATGGAATTCCTTAACAATTTTAATAATGATAACCTTTATGAGTATCACTCTGATGTTATAGGTACCTGTATTAGTCTGATTTTTAGTACTTAGTCATTATGATATTCATGACAGAAATTATAACTTATAGTATTGATAAATGTGTGTCCTATTAATCATATGCAAGTTCATTATGATAGTCGTAATGAATAATATAAATTTGATACTCATAATACTTAAGAGATTATTATAATTATAGTAAAATATATGGTTTTCTACAAAAATATTATAAAACACTTTGGACATAAAAATTTAGTGAAACATATTTATAAGAAAGACTTTGTGATTTCCAAAACTAAAGGAATTTAAAAGTAAGAGGTATAGATTCTGACTTAACAATCTCCCCCTTTTTAAAAATCATAATCCATATGAATTCAATGGAAAATAAATTTAAAAAAACTATAGTACATTTTTTTTAAGTACTTCATATTCATTGTTATTATTTGAAAGCCTAACTCCATCTGATTGTATCACTCTTCTTAATATGATTAACTCCCCTTAGGATAATATATCCACTTAAGTGTTTTATTTTCATTTTTAAATAAATATTTATCCCTTTGTAAAAACTTTACTCTATTTATGAAAATATACCCTTTTAAGATTTCTCTCCCATGTTATAAAAAACTCCCCCTTCGTGATTTTCAAACAGGAATGAGGGGAAACTTTGAAGTTTTGAAAAAATTTGTATAAATAAACAAACAAACAAATGAAAAAAAATATTGACCTAACTAATCATCCGTAAAAAATATGAAAGAACATTCAACCAATAGTAATTTGAAAACATTCATAAAAATCATAATTGTATGAGAATAGAATTCATATATTAGAAATATTTCAAATGTTTTACAAAAAATAAAATATGAGTTCAAGAATAAATTTAGTCTTTCTTCATAAAACTTTTTAAAAATTACTTCATATTCTTAAATTCCTTTCAGTCCTACACCATCTTTTCAACCTTCTCTTCTTGAATTTGAAATTTTATAGAAAAGTTTATATTATTATTCCTCAACACATTGATTTCCTCTTCATAAAAATTAATTCTAGTCAACTAAAACTACATATATCATATTTTCCTTTTAGAACGCTTACTTCCTCAGTGTGATTATCATTTGTATCCTTGTACTATTCTTCAAACTTCACCCTTTCTTACATATATTTAGATAACTGGCAGAAAGAATTAGTGGATTCATTCATGATTTTCTTTACATCATCAAAATTCTAATCAAGCAATTCTTTATCAGCATTAACTTGATGAGACCACTTCACCATTTGATTACAAGATTGATTATAGTTCTGGGATATTTCTTGAAAGAATTTTAACTGAGTCTCAAGCTGGACAACTTTATCTGTTAATATATTGATTGATTCTAATTTCTCATTAAAACTTTATTTAATAATATGACATTGAAATTCAAGGTTTAGAAAATAATAGATTGTTCCTTTAATGATTTTCAAAGCATTAACAATGTAGTCAACTAAATCAAAACCAAATATCCTAACTAAGTATTATTTCTATGATTACCCTTTAGAAGGGTTTATTCTACTTGTTCTCGTTTATACTTTTTTTCATTTCCCCTTATCTTTATTTGAAACTCTCTTTTCAAATCCTTTAGAAACTCTTTCATCCAATTCCTTATCGTTAGATAATTAAAGGATCCCCATATCCTTATCATTTTCAAATTTACCACTAACTTTAGTTATTGAATTTTGATCATCTTCTTGCTTTGATGAGGACTCACCTTCGTTTGACGACGATGCTTATTTTTCAAATATTTCAACTTTACATTTCTTATAGTTTAGGGATAGAATGTCTGATGATGATGACTTTAATGAAGAATTTGATGACTTCTTCTCATATTGATTCTCTTGATTGTTATCTTCCTCTTCATTCTCATCTTCTTTATCTTCATTCTATTTCTCTCATTCTTTTTCTTCTACCTCTTCATTAATTTATTCTTATTATAATATTTATACATATTATTCTTTTTCATCACCATATTTTTCATATAAATCTTTACCATTAACCTCTTCATTATTTTATTTATCAATATTCTCCTCAATCTTTCTAGTAGTTCTCAAAACACCCTTTCCTACTAGATCTGGTTCCAATGGATTTTCTTGAATAGCTTGAACCGATTTTGTCTCTACAGTAGTTAGAGCCGATTATTCAACATGAACTTTTTATTTTGTATTATCACTTACAAAATAGAATTCTGAATAAACTACTAAAGTTTATTGAAATGAAAATATGGAATATAGATTTTCATTATAGGTCTAATAGGTTGCTAAAAAATAAACAACGTCTATCTCAACTCCTCTCAAAAAATTGTCACAAAGATAAACATCTATTAACCCATTATTTTAATTTATTTTATTTTTTTAATGTATCATTGGTATGAACTCTCAATTCCACGGATTCTGGTAGATCAATTCATAAATGAGGATCTCATTATTTCTTTTCTTATTTCTTCTTCATCCTCTCTTCATAAACTTTATTAGAAACTTTCATTTATTTCATCTACTTATTTTTTGGGGAGGTTTCAACCATCCTTTTCTTCTTCTTATCAACATTAGTATATTTACTTGATGGTTAATCTTTATAATCAACATCACCAAGTTTCTAAACAAACTTTCTAGACTTATCATAGAAAATCAACTCCATTATTTTTTTCATATCATCACTTATGAAAGAAATATTTTCTCTAATTAGTGTTGACTTGTTTTCGACTTTAAAAAATTCCATGCATTAAAAAACCATGTTTCTTATAAAAGTAGGGAACATGATGATCTTAAATTTTATAATGTTGTTTTTGATATTATTAACTATAATAAAAATAAAATTTACTAAGTTAATCTTCCTCATATTGACTAAATAATAAAATAAAAATGCATCTGAAACCTTTAGAGTATCTAATTCCCATTTCCTCATAATGAGGAATCCATCCATCTATAATGAAATAAATATAATTTTTACTATTATATGGAAAACTTTAATAATTTTCTCATAATCATCAAACAAATAATCTTCACCCTTTTTTATATCAAAAGTACCAAGAGTATTACAGTGTTAATGAGATATAAAATGTGCTTCTCCCTTAGAATTTATTTCCATAAAGTCTAAAATCTTATTATATGAAATATTTTTGCCTCATTACATAAATTTAGAAGAACATTTTATCTTTACCATCTTCTTTGAATAATATAACATAGTCATAAAACTCAAGAACGATATCTAGGCATAACAAGTCAAAATCCTTATCAACATTTTCAACACAGATGGACTCCCATCCTGAAAATAAATAATTTAATTCAATATATAATCATATGTATCTTATAAATCTATTTATATCAACATTTCCTTAAAAACATATCATTTTTTAAAATCTTTTTTTGTGTTAATTAGAATGAGATTGAAGTCGTTACATCATACAAAAAGATGATTTATCAAAATGAGCAACTAAAAGAGGTCAATAACTCAAGATAAAGTCTTTAGAATATAACGATGTAAGATGATCAATATCCATACTTTATATACATTTTGAGGTGTCATTTCAACTTAAAAAAATACAGAAGTTAATAATAAAACAATTTTAATATAATGTTTGATATTGATACAAAGAAATATTTAAGAAATTTTGAACTCTCAAAGTTTTAAACATTTTATTATATTGGGAATTAATACTTTTAGAAAAATTTAAAGAGAAAAAAAATTATAAAACTTATAAAAATACAATAATAATTAAAATAATTAACCTAATGATATTGTGTGAAAAGTAAAAAAATAGGGAAGAACCTTTTGAAGTGATGAAATACATCGATACAAATAACCTATTCCCCTTGGTTTTTAAAAACTAATAGATTGTAATACTTTTGAAGTTAAAAAATGATTATGATAGATTCATTATGAAAATTAATTATAATATTATCATTTTGAAATCAACTTACTATATTTTTTTTTACAAAAAAATGAAAGCAATAAAAATTGATTATGATAAATCTTGATTACGACAAAAAAATTATGAATTCAAAAAAAATTAAGAAAAAATTATGTTTAGGATTATTATAACTTCTTCTAAGTCTAAATATCATTTTGAGAAATTTTTCTTTAAAAATTTTATAAGAATATCTAAGTTCAGAAAACTCATTATGACGAAAACTATAGAAGAATTAATTTTTTGAAAACTAAAAGTTTTTGTAAAAAAATAAACATATGTAATCCCCTATGAAAAAGATTAACTTAATGTAAGGATATTGGTAAACAATAAATAGATATGAATAATTACTTCACATTGATCATTCTTATATCCTATTTAATGTATTCAAATCTATCTGAAGGAAGAGGTATTATAGAAATGTCAGAAAGTTGGTCTTTCATTTTGATGAATTGTAAAATTATATCTTCTTTAAGTGTGTGATCCTAAAGGAAATGGTGTCTTATATTTATGTTTTTATCATGTGAGTGATGTTTTTGGTTTTTACATAATGTAATGGAACTTTTATTATCACAAATTATTTGAGTTTTTGTAAAACTCATGAAAAAATATATGAGTGTGTATTGCATCCACAAAACATGAAAAGAACTTATAAATTTCATGTATTTGGCTTAAATAGTGGAAAGTGATACTAAGTATTTTTTTTACATGACCAAGAAACTATTAATCTCATAAGAAATGAAAATTTTTTATTGTTATTTACCTATCCATTTAAGAACTGTGAAATTTATCATCCAAAAAACATTTTACATCAAAAACATTTCCATAGGAATAGAAAAAGTCATAAATCCATAGTTCCCTTAAGAGAATGAAAAATTCATTTAACAACTTTTAGATGGGATTCCATTATATTTTATTGATATCTTCTTTATATGAATATAGAAAAAATTAAATTTTGATGACTTGTAGTTAAGTAAAGTAAACTTCCTATCATACATCTAAAAGTATTTTAAACAACTGATTTCTAGGGCCCATCAAGATCAAGGGTATTGGAGGTACCAATAGAAGTGTTAATACTTTTGGTATTGTTGTATCTATATTTATTATGAATATGTTTTATATACTTATATTGAGATATAAAATTTTCTTTTAGTTTTGGTGAAATTTGAAAACCAATAATACATGTTAACTCACCAATCATACTCTTATAAAACTTAAATTTCATAAAATCCTCAAAGTAATCTATTAAATAATTTTGATTTCATCTAAATATAATGTAATCAACATAGATTTGAACAATCATAATATTTTTATTAACATCTTTTATAAATTTTTTTGGATCGATAACTCCCTTAACAAAACATTTTGTGACAATAATCCTTTTAACATATCATACTATGCTCTAGGGGATTGTTTAAGTTCATATAAAGCTTTGGTAAGATTATAAATGGATTCATGGTGTTTTTTGTTTCCAAAAATATTGGGTTGCTCGACCTAAAATTCTTCCTAAACATGTCCATTAATAAAATCACACTTCACATCCATTTGGAAGAGTTTGAAATTAAATAATGTTGCAAAGGCTAGAAGTATACAAATAGCTTCATGTATAGCTACTGGTGAAAATATTTCTCCATAGTTTATGCCATCTTGTAGGTTATATCCCTTATCAACAAGTCTGGATTTATTTATAACAATTATTCAATTCTCATCACATATATTCCTAAAAACCCATTTTACTCTAATTATAGAATTTTATTTAGGACATTCAACTGAAGTCCGAACTTTGTTCCTTTAAAATTAATTGAGCTCATCATACATTGCCTTAATTCAGTCCCCATCACTTAAAGCCTCATAAGTTTTTTTAAGTTTAAAATGAGATATGAAATCTAGATGTTCATTTTAATTCCTTAAGTAACTTATAATCCAAACTAGTTGATCAACATCACCAATTATACTATCACTAGGATGATTCCTAAAAAAATTGAATTATTGGGTTTTGAAAAGTCTTGTCTTCAACATTTGGTAGAAAATATTCCAGTGGAAGAACATAAAGTATTATTTATTCATATCCTTATGAGAATAATTTTTTAACAAAGGTTGAAAATTAGTTTTATAAATCACATCAGAGGATATTAGCTGCAGTTTTTTGAAAACAAAAGGGCTAGTTTCAACAAACCTAACATACACTATTTCCCCAATGGTACACAAAATTTTAATAAAAAATCTTTAAGCCTTTAAAGTAGTGGAATAAATTAAAAATATACCTTCATCGGATTTGTGTGGAAATTTAGGTAAGTTATCTTTTATATTTGGGATGAATACTTTGCAGCCAAAAACATATATGTAATAAAATTTTGGTTTTCTACCTGTCTATAACTCATAAGGAGTTTTACTAAGAAAATGTCTAATTAAAAATCGATTTATAGTATAGTAGGTAGTACTAACCACTTCATCCCAAAAAATTTAACAATTGAGTATTCAATAAACATGGTTCTAGTTATTTCTTGAAGAATTATATTTTTTCTTTCAACTATACAATTTTTTTAAGGGCTTATAGGTGCTAAAAAGTTATGTTCTATACCTTTATTACGAAAAAAAGTTTCAAAATCAGAATTTATAAATTCCCCACCATGATCACATTTAATAATTATCAAAGGAAGTTTTTTATCATTTTTAACTTTGGCTACAAAAATTTTTTAAAAAAAAGAGGTTTTGGATTTCTTTGTGAGAAAATAAACTCATGTATATCTTGTATAACAATCAACTATGACATATACATATTAGTTTACACCAATATTCGAAATTTTTGTAGGAATAAATAAATCCATGTGAACTAACTATAAAGCATCAGAAGTTGAGAGTTCCCTAATAGATTTAAAACTGGACATATATTACTTACCGTATTTACAAGGGATATAGACATTTGAAGTATCAGCCCTAAGATTCAGTATATCCTCATCATGTGTTTTGTTAGTCAAACTAGATATGTTTATGAAGTTAAAGTGTACAAACCGTCTATTCTATAACTAATATTGATCTTCCATTTCAGTAATGCAAGGTAAGTTTTGGATGTTAAGGTCTTATAATTTAAGAGTGTAAACATTCTCATGCTAATTGGAAGAAAACATTAATTCATCCTTATAAATGTGTACTAAACATTTATCATTCATAAATTTCACAAGGTAACCTTCAACAAATAATTCAATTACTCTTATATAGTTGTTCTTAATACCTTTAAAAAATAAAACATTTTAAATTAAATCTTTACCAAGATTATGAATATTATATATACCAATAATATATCCTTTAGCATTTTATCTAAAAGTGACTTTACCACCTTTTATTTTGATAATCTTTTGGAAGAAATTTTTGTTTCCATTAATGTTTCTAGAATATCCACTATCCATGTACCATGTATTTTTTTCCTATAATATTTGTTTTCATAAAAATAAAAACATTATACTTTGATCACACAAACATTCTTGGGTATGGTAATGTTAGAAAACAAAAACTTTTGGAAACCACATTTTTTTAGAAAGACATGTTTTGTGAAATCCTTGGGATTTAACTTTATTTAATGAAAAAATATTTTTATAATGGACACCACTTTGACATTTAGTATGAAAAGGGTCATTTTTAGAAACAAATAAGTTGCTACTAAAAATGGGTTTCTTATAAGTAAACCCCATTCTAGAAACTTTACCATGAGGATGGATTTTTTTATACATTTTATCAAAAGTTTCCTTTCTAGTGATAATGTTTGATAAAAATTTTCACAAACTTGAGATTTCAAATTTTAGTTTTAAAACTACATCATTATCCTCATTATTATTAGTTTTATAATTATGTTTAGTTTCTAAAACTTATTTCTCAGAAATTATATTTTCAAAATCTTTAGAAATAATTTCTTGTTTGGAATTACTCACACCAAGATATTTTGAAAGATATAAAATTTATTTTGTCAAAATATCAATCTTTGAACCGGACATAGAAATATTTTCCTTAACATTGCGAAGTTTTTTACAATTTTTACAATTTTTACAATTTTTATTTTCATGAAATTTAGAAAATCTGGAATTTTCTTCATAAGAAGGAAGAATATTATCTTTATTGGATCATGATGATTTTGTCATCCGATGATGTAGAATTTTTATCATCAGGATATTTTTCACATAAATACATGTTTTTAAGGTTCTCCGTAGTTCAAACATTATCCATGAAACATTGATTAACTTTAACTACATTGGTGAAAAGACATATTTTCATTTGTTTGGAACTATAATTTTTTGAATTAGTCTATGATGAATCACATCTACTGGCACTCTATTATTAAGAATCTTTCATTACTTTCTTATCTTTAAAAATATAACACATTCTAGTATTTCTCTCTAAATTATTTTATTTTCTATATTTAATCTTAATCTTTATACAATATCTTCTAATGTGTTTAGCTCTGTAACGTCCCGAGTTCGGATCCCCTCCACTAGTGCCCAGTACCTGGTTCGCCACATTACCTCAAGCGCGCTTCCCCGAATGCCATAGGCTGCCGACTAGAAGCGAGGGCCTTGGTGAGTCGGTGGGGAAATTATGCCCTCATTTGGTAAGGTATACAAGGTAAGAAAACAACAACAACAGCGGAAGCAGTAAACAACATGCATACCAACAGAAACCAACAGCAGAAGCAATGTAAATATATAGCTATGATGACAAAGATGCATCAGGTACAAGTATCTAAGGAAAACAACAAACACAACAATGTGCTGAAATACAACTGAAACCAAGTGAAAAAGAAAACAAAGTAAGCTCCTCGACATCGCGAGTCACGGGTCGGTCCAATGCTCCCCAGCTCCCTGTGCAATCAAGATCCTGAAGTAGAAGGGCGCTTTCCCTTATCTATACCTGCAACAACATAGTCTGCTTGGGCCCAAAAGCATGGCCCAAACAGGGTGTGAGATACAATCCCAGTAGGCAACCACCCAAAGATCTGTGCCTAACAGTCAACGAATACATGGCAATACTAAAACAAGAAGCAGTAAACAGAAAAGCACAACAGCTATAATCCACAACTCTAACAAGTAAGTCACACAAGAAAGCAGCCAGCAACAAAAGTAAACAGGTAACCCTCTGGGTAGCTCTCATAGTCTAACCCCTATGGTTCAACTTATAAGTAATAACAACCCTCTCAAAGGCACACACAGTCTCACCCCTCTGGTTCAGTCACGTAATTAAGCAGACTCTCTGGGGAAGCACTCACCGTCAATTCCCTATGTAGTCTGGTATCATGATAAAGGCTCTCTGGGGAAGCACTCAACGTCAATTCCCCCTATGGCCCGCGTCGTGATAATGGCTCTCTATGGAAGAACTCAACGTCAATTCCCCCTATAGCCCGCATATCGTAATTAAAAGACACTCTGGAGAAGCCCTTCCATCAATTATCCCTTTGGTCTATGACTCTAGGTTCCCACAGTCCTGAGTATATCTAAACATGCTCAGCGCATGCACATCATCCAAGTAAACCTCAAGAACTACTTAGCTATCAACTAAGGCTCAACAGCAATAAAAAAACAACAGCTCCACTATCCTACGACTAGGCATGGCAACTGGAAAAACGCCAAACAGGCAGAATAAGCATGGAAAACCAATCTAAGCACAAACAATATACTCTAATCATAAGCAATAGCCTCTACTAAAGCAATCAAGCAAAACAGGCAAGCAACAAGGAAAAACAGACAACACGCAATACCCCGTTCACGGGTATTGGTGGAATTTGCACATAATATTCATTAACTTTCAACGGAAAGGCACAAACCACCTACCTCGATCCTAGGAGATCGATATACGTGAACCTTGATGACAGATTCCCCTTGGAATGACGTAGATCTGAAAAAACGCACAAAATGCTCATCCTACGATAACTTGGAAATGAGGAGGAATCAGGAAACAAGGCTAAAGTAGAAGGAATAACTCACCACTGCGCTACCAATGCAACTGACCGTGCTTGAATCAGAGAACGGACGGCGAGGCGGTCGTCCGTCGAAGATCCGGTCGTACGGGTCGCTTCAGACGGCCGAAAACTGGAGAAGAAGGTGAATATGAGGGTTAGATGTGACCCCGGTCCGTTTCATGAAAAAAAAAGAAATTACACGGCGTGTACTTTTAGAGTACACGGCGTGTACTTCTAATTTTTTCCGTACTCCAAAATAACCGGCCTCCACCTTAGCCTTACACACCATGTGTGATGCCCGAACACGACCAGCACACGGCTTCGAGCCGGGGAAAGAGTACATGGCGTGTACTCAGAAAGTACACGGTGTGTACTTATGAAATTTCCAGAAAATTCATTTTTCTCAAAAACTCTAGAAAAAAGGAAAAACATACCTAAAAAGAGATCCGGGTTCTTACAAACTTCCCCCCTTAAAGAAATTCTTCCTTTAATTTCCCTAACGAGGCAGAGAAGGAGAAACCCCAAACAGCTCCGGCCACTGTGATCGAACATCGGCCTCCCTCACCCAGGTCTCGTCCTGTACTCGTCCGTGCTGTCATAGCACTCGTACCAGAGGAACAGACCGCCCAGAGAGAACCTTCGTACTACGATCGACAATCCTGATATGATGCTCCTCGAAAGACGCATCTTCTTCAAGCTCGACTTCCTCGGGTTGAAAGACATGATACGGGTCTGAAAAGTAGCGTCGGAGCTGAGAGACGTGGAAGACGTCGTGCATGGCCCGATATCTCTGAGGTAGCTGCAACCGATAGGCAACCGGTCCCATTCTCTCTAATACCTCAAACGGCCCAACGTACCACGGTGAAAGCTTACCCTGTCTCCAAATCCTTTTGTGTCCTAACCTCGGTGCGACATGTAGGAAGACCTGATCACCGACCTCAAACTCCAGAGGTTGTCTCCGTTGATCATCATAAGACTTCAGCCGAGATTGCACTGTAGTCATCCTCTTCCGAATCAGCTCTATCTGCTCTGAAGTCTCCTGAACAAGACGAGGTCCCAGCAAAGCTGTCTCTCCTGCCTCCAGCCAGCATAAGGGTGATCGGCATGGCCTACCGTACAAAACCTCATATGGCGCCATCTGAATGGTCTCCTGGAAACTATTGTTGTAGGTGAACTCCACCAAAGGAATATGCTTCTCCCAAGAACCTCCAAAATCAAGGATGAAAGCTCGGAGCATATCCTCAAGCATCGGGATCGTGGGCTCAGACTGGCCATCAGTCTGGGGATGGTATGCTGTACTCAAAAGTACATGTGTACCCAAGGCCTTCTGGAATCCCTGCCAGAACCGAGAGGTAAAGCGAGCATCTCTGTCTGAAACAATAGAGCGCAGAACTCCATGCAGACGAACGATCTATCTGATGTAAAGTCGTCCTAGATCATCGACACTGAAGGTCTCCTTGATCGGCAAGAAGTGAGCAACCTTCTTAAGTCTGTCGACGACAACCCAAACAGCATCGTTCCTATGGGGTGATCTCCACAGCCTGGTCACGAAGTCCAACGCAACATCGTTCCACTTCCACTCCGGAATGGGTAACTGCTGTAAAAGTCCTGCTGGTCGATGATGCTCGGCTTTCACCTGCTGACAAGTAGAACATCTCAAGACAAAACCCGCAACATCCTTCTTCATACCTGGCCACCAGTATTGGCGATGAAGGTCTCGATACATCTTGGTGACTCCAGGATGAACTTTCCAAACAGAGGAATGGAAATCCCGCATCAGCTCCTCGCGTATGTCTGCTGGCACCCATACGCATCCCTAGAAGCGCAGGATCTCATCCTCACCCACTGTCCATCCAGGAAGAGGGTCCCCTCCTGACACACTCTTCCGCAGGACTAAGCCTTCTGAGTCTGATAGCTGCCTCATCCGTACCCGATCAAGTAGCATGGAGGTAACAGCTACGGAAGATAGAAAAGTCTGTCCCCGTCTGTCGTGCACCTCTAGATGCATCTCAGAGAACAGAGCCATCAGTTGACACTCACTACTGGCCTCCTGAACTGCCTAAATCTGAGTTCTCCTGCTCAATGCATCGGCCACGGCGTTGCCCTTTCCTGGCATATAGGCAAGCTAGAAATCAAATGACTGTAGATACTCAACCCACCTGCACTGCCTCAGATTCAGATCACACTGTGTGAATATATAATTGATACTCTTGTGGTCAGTGAAAACAAAAAAAATGCTCTCCCAGAAGATAGTGTCTCCAACAGCGCAAGGCATAAACAACAGCTACCAACTCCAGATCGTGCGTAGGGTAGTTCCTCTCATGTGGCCTCAACTGCTGAGACCCGTACGCAACGACTCCATCTCCATGCATAAGCACAGCTCCCAGCCCGATACTCAAAGCATCACAATAAACAGTGTAGCTCTTGCCTGGCTCTGGAAAGACTAGTATCGGTGCTGACGTCAACCTCCCCTTCAGCTCCTGAAAGGATGACTCACAAGAATCTAACCATAAGAACTTCTCCCCCTTATTGGTCAGACCTGTCAAAGGTGCTTCTAGACGAGAAAAGTCCTGAATGAAGCGTCTGTAGTATCCAGCCAGCTCTAGGAAGCTCCGTACCTCAAAAACATTCTTCGTTTGTTCCCAGGAAACTACAGCTCTCACTTTCTATGGGTCCACTGATACTCCTGCCTCTGAGATGACGTGACCCAAGAAGTGAATCTGATCCATCTAGAAGTGGCACTTCGAGAGTTTAGCATAAAGTCGATGCTCTCTCAGCGTACTCAGAACGATCCCAAGATGTGTGGCATGTTCGTGTCGAGTGTGAGAGTACACCAAGATATCGTCCACGAAGACCATGACGAAGGAATCCAAATAAGGATGGAACACTCAGTTCATCAGTGCCATGAAAATTGTAGACGCGTTCTTGAGACTGAACGGCATCACTGTATACTCGTATAGACCATACCTGCTCCTGAAGGCTGTCAGAGGTATATCTGATGGTCTAATGTTCAACTGATGATAATCGGACCTCAAGTCGATCTTTGAAAACACCCGGGCTCCTCGAAGCTGATCGAAAAGGTCATCAATCCTTGGCAAAGGATATCGGTTCTTGACCGTCAACTGGTTCAGCTTCTGATAATCCACACAAAGCCAAAGGGTACCGTCTGACTTCTTCGCAAACAGAACTGGCGAACCCCAAGGAGAAGTACTGGGTCGAATGAAACCCTTATCCTGTAGCTCCTCCAACTGCTTCTTAATCTCCTGCAACTCAGGTGTGGCCATCCTATATGGAGGAATGGACACCGGTGCTGCTCCTGGAACGAGCTCAATAGAGAAGTCTACCTCACGCTCTGGAGGCAAACCCAAAAAGTCCTCTGGAAAGACATCCCTGAAACGATCCACCACTGGAGGAAAGTCCAACTGTGGAGTCCCCTGATCATCCAGATAAAGACTAGCAATCTGGGCTATCACCCCTCCTAGCCCAAGATGCTCGAGTCTTGCCCAACTCGCCCGAACGTCCCATTCACCTCTATGAAGAAAAGATTCACCCTCTGGTGAAATGAAACTCACTCTGCGGCGATAACAGTCGACAACTGCCTGAAAGGGAATCAACCAATCCATGCCGAGGATGACATCATAGCCTGTCATCTCCAGGACATATAGATCCCATGAGAAGCGATACCCTGCAACCTCGAGAGGGAACTCTCTAAACTGGCGTACACTAGATGTCCTCGTCCCCAAGGGTGTGTCTAGTGTCAACGAGTCAGCAGAAGAAAAGTTGCAGAGTCCAAGGCTCTCCACAACAGCAATAGAGATAAAGCTATGCGTAGCACTAGTATCAAAAAGGGCTGAAGATAAAACTGAGGCTACTAAAATCATACCTCGACCAGTAGAAGGGTCGGGATCCTGTTCATGATAAGTCTGCTCCACGGAGAAAGACTGACCCGTGCCGCGGCCCTACACCCCTGGTTGACCACTCTGAGCTAAACCTCCCTGTTCGTGCTGAGGAACTGGTGGCTGTCTGCCACGACCTCGACCTCCACCTCGGCCCGAACGGCCAGAAGAACTCCAGTTCCCCGACTGGTGAGAAACTGGCAGTACTGCTCCTGAACGATGAGTCATAGAAGAACCCCGGTCACCAGCCACTGGTGAGAAAACCTGACAGAACCACTGAAGGTGACCCATCTTGCCACAAGATCGTCACTCCACGGGGTCTCTCTGGCACTGTGGCCTCGTGTTCCCTGTCCAGTCACACTGATAGCACGTCACCTGGATGCCTGATGATGCGTCCCGCTTCCTTGAATCACCACGTATAGGCTCCCTACGATGCTTATTGCTATCATCTGAAGGAAAGCTAGCTCTGGAAGCCGAACCTCCCTGGATCATAGCTCCAGAGTCTCTCAGATTGCATTCCGCAATCAGCGCCTGGTTGACGATGGAAGTAATGAAAGTCAGCTGGAAGATGTTCACCTGCGAGCGGATCTCCCGCCTGAGTCCATCCTCAAACTTCCTTGCCAAGAACACCCCACTCCCATCCCGGCGGGGTGTAAAACACTGCAGCTCAGTAAAATGAGAGGAATACTCCATGAAAGATAGAGTACCCTGCTCTAAGCTCATGAACTCCCAGGCTCGATCGGCCCTCAGGGTCTCTGGGTAGAAGTAGTCGTAGAACACGCACTAGAACTCCTCCCAAGTCATAGCCTGATGCTGGCACGCCTATGAGATCACGTCCCACCACCACTTGGAGGAGTCTCAGAGTATGTAGGTGGCGAGCTTGACCCACCTCTCTGGAGGCATCTCCAGATGCTCGAATATAGTCAGTATGGATTCCAGCCACGACTCTGCAGCCTGAGGTCCTCCCTCCCCTGAGAACGTGGGAGGATGCTGCTATTGCAAAACCTGCATCAAGTCTGCCATAGACGAGGTAGGAGGCGGTGCTCCCTAGAAGGCCTGCATCATTCTCATGAAACCTTCCCTGAACTGCGCATCAACGCCTGCAACTGGTACGACAACCGGTGCCAAAGCTGGCTCGGCTGGGGGATCGACAGGAAGTATTTGATCAGCCATATCCATCGTCTGATCACTGCCCGACGATAGACATACGACCGGAGGACGTCTCGGTGGCATAGCTCTGAAAGATCAAAAGAAAACCTTAGATTAGGAAACAGGGACAGAGAAAACAAGAGCACAAACTGGAACAGGGGAATAAAAACACACAAGATTGCAAAACACGACTACACAGCGTGTATAAAACTACGTGGCGTGTCTTTTGAAACCACTGACATGGGCGTGTACTCCTGCCCTACAAGTCGTGTACACCTCTAACTACACGGCATGTTAACAACCACACACGGCGTGTACATGAAAACTATTCCCTTTCCCGAGTATCCTGACATGGTCAACCCACACGGCCCGACTCAACCCGAGACTACACGGCGTGTTTGAAACAAACATGGCGTGCACTAGACAAGGTTTCGGCAGTCTGTGTTGTTGAATACACGGCCGTCTACACGGCTGGTCCTTACACGGCGTGCTCCGAACAAACACGGTGTGTGGAAAGGAAGGTAATTCTGGCCCCTGTTGTTTGTGGCACGGCCGGGTACCTGGACAAGACTACACGGCATGTTCCATAGAGACACGGCGTGTTCTGCCCGAGCTTCCCCAGCCCGTGTTGTTAGCGACACGACCGGGTACACAGCTCTGAACTCACACGGCGTGTACCAATGGTACACGACGTGTTCCCGAAGTTACTCCCACGACACCGTGTTCTACTTACACGGTCAGTGACACGGCCTGAAAACTACACGGTGTGTATCCAAAAAGTACACGCCGTGTATTCTTGGTTTTTCTGGGCAGTAGCTCAGAAACTGCGCAGAATTCCAGAAACACTAAAAATAAGGGAAAAGGTTCCAAATTCTGATCCGTGCGGGCCCACAACACCTCAAGAACCAAACCTCGGCATTCACTTTAAGAAAAGAACAAAATAAACAGTTTTCTAATACAATAGCAGAGAATCTATCAATTATCTATCACAACAGCATGCATAATCTACAAAAAGCCTATCACAACAGCATGCAATCGCTAATGCACCCTAGATGGCATGGCAAGAATTCATGACATGTGATTTCTACAAGTGCCTATATGATGCATGAGATGGAATACCCTCATCTCATCGGGTTGCGACAGAAATAGAACTGAAATATCAAAACAATAACCGCACAAGTCATGTGAATCACTCTAGGTGAAAACATATCAACCATAAAACTCAAACCCAACAAACTGCAATTAACGAGGTAGTATGGCCTTTTCCTGTACACGGGTTAGCTACTCCCGAGCACAGCTTAATACCATGTACTGAATCTGTCATATCCCTGGATAAGGTCTCCAAACAGTAAAGCAAGAGAAAAGAACTCCTCTGATACCACTTTGTAACGTCCCGAGTCCGGAGCCCCTCCACTGATGCCCTGTACCCGGTTCGCCACATTACCTCAAGCGTATTTCTCCGAACGCCAGAGGCTTCCGACTAGCAGCGAGGGCCTTGGTGAGTCGGTGGGGAAACTATGCCCTCATTCGGTAAGGTATACAAGGTAAGAAAACAACAACAACAGCAGAAGCAGTAAACAACATGCATACCAACAGAAACCAACAGTGGAAGCAATGTAAATATATAGCTATGATGACAAAGATGTAGTAGGTACAAGTATCTAAGGAAAACAGCAAACACAACAACGTGCTGAAATAAAACTGAAACCAAGTGCAAAGGAAAACAAAGTAAGCTCCTCAGCATCGCGAGCCACGGCTTGGTCCCATGCTCCCCAGCTCCCGGTGCAATCAAGATCCTGAAGTAGAAGGGTGCTTTCCCTTCTCTATACCTGCAGCAACATAGTCTTCTTGGGCCCAAAATCATGGACCAAACAGGGTGTGAGATACAATCCCAGTAGGAAACCACCCAAAGATCTGTGCCTAACAGTCAATGAATACATGGCAGTACTAAAACAAGAAGCAGTGAACAGAAAAGCACAACAGCTACAATCCACAGCTCTAACAAGTAAGGCACACAAGTAAGCAGCCAGTAAAAAAAGTAAACAGGTAACCCTCTGGGTAGCTCTCACAGTCTAACCCCTATGGTTCAACTTATAAGTACTAGAAACCCTCTGGGAGGCACACACAGTCTCACCCCTCTGGTTCAGTCAAGTAATTAAGTAGACTCTCTGGGGAAGCACTCACCGTCAATTCCCCCTGTAGTCTCGTATCATGCTAAAGGCTCTCTGGGGAAGCACTCAACGTCAATTCCCCCTATGGCCCGCGTCGTGCTAATGGCTCTCTGGGGAAGCACTCAACATCAATTCCCCCTATAGCCCGCGTATCATAATTAAAAGACACTCTGGAGAAGCCCTTCCGTCAATTCTCCCTTTGGTCTACGACTCTAGGTTCCCACAGTCCTGAGTATATCTAAACATTCTCAGCGCATGCACATCGTCCAAGTAAACCTCAAGAACTACTTGGTTATCAACTAAGGCTCAACAGCAATAAAAAAACAACAACTCCACTATCCAACGACTAGGCATGGCAACTGGAAAAACGCCAAACAGGCAGAATAAGCATGGAAAATCAATCTGAGCACAAACAAAATACTTTAATCACAAGCAATAGCCTCTACTAAATCAATTAAGCAAAACAGGCAAGAAACAAGGCAAAACAGACAACACGCAATACCTCGTTTATGGGTATTGGTGGAATTTGCACATAATATTCATTAACTTTCAACGAAAAGGAACAAACCACCTACCTCGATCCTAGGAGATCGATATACGTGAACCTCGACGACAGATTCCCCTTAGAACGACGTAGATCTGAGAAAACGCACAAAACGCTCATCCTAAGATAACATAGAAAATACGAGGAATCAGGAAACAAGGATAAAGAAGAAGGAAGAACTCACCGCTGCGATTCCAACGCAACTGACCGTGCTCAAATCGGAGAACGGACGGCGAGGCAGTCGTCTGTCGAAGATCCGGTCGTACGGGTCGCTTCGGACAGCTAAAAACTTGAGAAGAAGGTGAATATGAGGGTTAGACGCGACCCCTGTCCGTTTCATGAAAAAAAAAGTACACGGCATGTACTTTTAGAGTACACGGCGTGTACTTCTAATTTTTTCCATACTCCGAAATAACTGGCCTCCACCTCAGCCTTACACACCGAGTGTGTGGCCCGGACACGGCCAGCACACGGCTTCGAGCCGGGGAAAGAGTACACAGCATGTATGTAACACCCCGAGCTTCCACGATACGCTTCTCATTCAATAATGCAATAGCTTGCATTGTACGCAACTTCGAGTTCTAAAACACCGCGACTAATCAAAGTAGCCTTTATGAATAGTAATAACCACTTTTTAAAATTATAGAAATTTTATATTTCAAAATGGACTTCATTTTTGTATTCATAATATCGAAATTATCCAAAGTTGAATTTTTTGTAATTTTCTGAGAACTTCCAATTTTTTATGAATAGTGAAAATTACTTAAAAACAACTTTTTTAATCAAAATAATTTATAGTGATAAATTATACTATTTAGTGGTTTTAAATTATAATTAGAATATATTTTTACCATTTTATCTAAAGGTGGTCATTAGAATTAATTTAACATTGAAATTGGACATAAACAATTGCCAATCTTTTGATATAAATTGTTTCTTAAAAACACGTTATTTGTTGTAACAGCGGGAATTAATTATAAAATTAATTAATACAACTTATATGTTTGGAATTTTATAAAATAGACATCATTTTTGAATTCGGAATATCAATTATAGCTTAGGGTGAAATTTTGGCCTTATTCTAAAAAACTTCAATTTTTGATGAATAGTGAAACCACTAAGTGGTTGTTAAAAACTGATTTTTCGTTAAAATGAAATATTACCACTTCTGTGATTTTATTTTCAAAAATCCAACATACATGGTTGTCATTAAGAAGTAAAATGTGATTCAATGAGATTAAAATAATTTTTTGGTGAATAGTAACTTTTAAGTTCTTAATCGCGATTAGAGGTAATTAGTGTAGTTTAAGGTAAAAATAATGTTTTAATAATATGAGATGAGCTTGAAACTTGTCCTACTACTATTGGATGAGTCATGGCCGACCTAGACAATCCATGGGTCAACTTGGGGACCCCATGGAGCCACTTTAGTTGGAAAATGACATAAATACCTTTTATTTAATGTTAAAGAAAAAAATGACACAAATATGAAATGTTTTACTAAAACAATTTTTACATGGGGTTATACAAGTCATATTTTTGACTATAAATATTCATTGGAAAGATAAAAAGATTTCCTACATCATAGTATTTTTTTATAATTTTTATAAATTATATAAATTAAATTATGTATGACATCATGATGATGCAGCGATGACCTCATTATTTAATGATTTAAATAAAATGAGAAGATAATGTAAAATCCAAGGCTTACACTTGTCCAAAGCCTATTGGATGAGGATATTTCGAACCCTTATCACCTTATCCTCTAATTATACAAGTTTGGGACCTTTAGAATCCGAAAAGCATTGTATAATAGAATAACATTTCATTACTTTCCAAAAGTGCCCCTCCTCTCCACTTATAAAAGGCCCCCACCACTCCCACCTTATTCACACCTTCAAGCCATTTGGCTCAGCCAAAATCTGCCCAAATAGTCTCCCAACATCCCTCCCTTACTCCTAGAAGCCTCACTTTGGGCAGAACTCTTCCCAAGGAAGCCTTTGTCTCAAATCAAAAAAGAGTTACCCGATTTTGAGGTAATGTCTTCTCTAATGTTGTTTTGTTTTATTTTTCTTCTCAAACCCCCTAAACTCTTTTTATTCATTTCTTTTGTAACAACACCAGTATCCTCAATATACTAGGATGTTGTTATAATATGTATTCGAGCTACACTTACACACACCTACATCTAATGGTTAAAGAACATACGGTTTCTGTGGATGGCGAATTTCTGCCTCACGAAACGATGATTGTTCAGCACTCATATAACACCTTCAAAGGTGGACATTAAGATGTCACTATTTTTATATATGATATATAATATGTTTATGTTTTACTTATGCTTCTGTATTTCTCATTTATGGCATAATTTATGATTTCCATTATGGGTAAAACGCGATAATTTCATTTTAGGAAGTGCGGACTACCGCCCCCTCAAAGTGATTTGAATCGTTAATGCCATATGTGGGATGTATAAAGGATGGAGTAAATGGTATTATACACTATATTATACTGTAATTATATTATACATTTATATCATTATGATTTCGTTCTATTAAATATGAAATTGAAATGAAACTAGAGTTCATGCGTACGTACGGCTTACCGTCTCCATGAACGGTGCATTTCATTTCTTACCTCTAAATGTTACGTAATATTATAAATGAATGTATATACTGGATATATATGATATATATGACATCTAAATCATGAATATAATTCTGGAGATAATGGATATTCTACCACATAAACAACTTGTAATTATAAGAAGTTTATTGTTGACTCAAGTACCAAAGATCGACAAAACGACTATTATTAACTTAAATAATTACATAATGTTCATAACATTGTAATAAGTGATATAAAAAGGATAATGAAATTGAAAATGGTTCTTAATAAGGTATATATTAACTCTAGTTTATTATTCAGGAGGTTAAAGAACGGTTGAGTCAAGTCAGACACGAGGTAAGGGAACTTCATAACCCAACTTCCATTCTTTGGGTTAATCTCCTACTTTAAAATTATGTCATGATATGATTATGTCTTATCATGTATTTATACATTATTTATGTGAGATTATATTGAATTCACATGAGCGATCTATTTTGTTTACAAAATGATCTTTGTAAGGGAACTTCTTAACCCAATTTCCATTCTTTGGGTTAATCTCCTACTTTCAAATTATGTCATGATGTTATTATATCATATTTTGTATTTTTACTTTCTTTATGTGTACCTATAGTGAATAAACATAATAGATCTATTTTATTTTAAAAATGATCTTTTTAAGGAATTCGTCTCAATCTCCTTTCATTGAGGCATATTTGGTTTTATACACAACTTTCTTTTATACGGTGTATAAACCCCTTTGACTTTTAAGTTTATTCAAAATGAATCTTTTTATACGAAGCGTTTTACTAAACGACAAAAAGGGAATGTTTTTATTTCCATACATATGCGGCGACAACGACTTCTCCGCCGCCATGACCATTATTTGAGTTTCGGCTTCCTCTACAAGCCATCACTTTTTTTAATGAAAAATAAATACAAAGTTTTAACTTTATTTTATTTTGGTATTGAAAATGGTATTGAAAGAATTTTTTTATTTCAATGTGTTGTATTGAAATCTTATCATTGAAATGTGGAAATGTTATGTTTCATTTATGCATGTTTCATGTGATATGATTATGTTATGGTTTATGATATGTTTAAACCTATTCATATGAGGAATGCATTGGACTTAATAAGTGGCGGGTGGAGCCCGCTATAGCTCCTCGATGCATCGGCAGGTCTCATGAGACAAACTAGTGTCTTGGCACGAGGCCTTGACAAAATCTTATTTGTGGTCTTGGCACGAGGCCTTGACTACGTGGTTATGATAGTATGGCATTATGCATTCCATCATTATGAAAGTGGTTAATGATATTTCATGTGATTATTCGACCAGTAGAATATCAATGTGAAGAAGTAAATGGCATTATCTCATTTTACTTTTGCCATATTATGTTGATGTTCAAGTTTAAAAGGCTTTTGTTTTATTTATACATTGCCTTAAATGTTTATGTTTGTTTATGAAGGCTTCCGCAATATTGTTATCCTTACTGAGCATCTGAGCCCACCCCTTTCAATGTTTTAATATTTTCTAGGATGTGAAGAAGTATTTTATGAATGACCTGCAGGGATTGTCAGAAGAGGATATGAGAGTGGACTATGGAGACTTTGTTATTGTAGTTTTTCACTTTATGATGTAATTTAATGTTTACAAATGTATCTAGTGTTTCCAAGGATACTAAACTAATCGGTCTTTCGAGACTTGATCTTTTGTGATCATGCCAATGTTACGAAGTAATGCACCGACTCTGGGTAGCTGGGGTCGGGGCGTTACAGTGTACTCAGAAAGTACACGGCCTATACTTATGAAATTTCCAGAAAATTTATTTTTCTCAAAAACTCCAGAAAAAAATAAAAACATACCTGAAAAGAGATCTGGGTTCTTACAATCTCTCTTTAATTCAAAACAACTAACTTTATCTTTCTTATCACTTCTATCCTTATTGCCTTTCTTGCATCAGTATTGGAAATATTTCCTACCGGCTATCTTATTCATCTTCCTAGCCAAGTTTTGTAATTCATTTTCAAAATATTAAGAAAAATTTGAATCATATTTAATAACCACTTTCTTCTTTATTTAATACTTAATAACCTTTTTAGTAAATTTTACATTAGAAGGTAAGGTATATGTTAAAGCAAAAGCAACATCGCCAATCTTCATTTTCTTTTTCTCAGTATATCTCTTTATCATACCTTTATACTACATAAGGGTACATGAAGCATATATTATTGTCTCATATCAATAATTAAATTTTTTATTACTCTTCTAATTTTTATAGCGGCACTTGGCTCGAATCCTCAATGATGGTACAAATTTTAGAGTCTATTGTTTGTAATTGATTGTCTTTTGATCATGAGGCTTATTTGTAAAGATTACCTAAAAAGATTTATTAATGAATATTTATTTATTAATTTAATAATTATTGGGATGATTTCATCATTAGGGAGTTAATATTGTGATAACCTTGATATTTTCTATATATTTCACTAAAATAACATCAACTTCATAATATAATTTTTTATAGGAATTCCCAAATGTTTTGGATTTAATCCAACACTCAACTAGGGTATTGATCTCAATCAATTATTTTTTTATGGAATGTTAAATATGTCATTAAACCATGAGTTCTTTTAGTTCTAATAATTCATTGAATCCGTATGTCAAACAAAACATTCCATTAATTCATGACATTTTAATTTCAATATACACAATGTTAATTTAATGAATATTAATCGAGCAAAAGATCTCAATCACTTAACATCCCCAAATTATGACTCACTCAAATGGTATATTTACTCATCCATTTATATGGTTACTAATATGGTTTATAATTTTTAGGGTAATGAGTTAACATAAGAGAGAAATAATGGGATAGGATAAGAGTATTTTTCCAAACACACACATGAACCGTGAAGAAAATTAAACACAGACATTCAATTGAATGAGAAAGAAAAATAGGGAAGGGTTTATTTTTATTTATTTAATATATTTAAGACCATTAATATTATGAAACATAAAGTTTATGATAATGGGATATGATAAATATGAAACATTCATTGAAAATCAATTGAAATGAAAACAATCATACATGATTCCAAATGAAGAAGAACATGAAAGAACATGAAAACAGAGAGATGAAGAAGGGTATATCAAGTGAAAAACTGAGTTTGGATGGTCCTATTTGGACTTTTTAAAGGATTTAGTAAAGAAAATGTATCCACCTATATTCTTAAATTCCAACCCCTTTTAAAGAAAAGAGGGGGATGTATTTATACCCCAAGGTGGTGGACTGTTTACATTCCAAATATTGGATCTCCAATTTGGCCATACAGAAAGCATAATATCGAGATATATTCTTATTAAAAGTTAAAGGTAAAGATTTTTTAAATTAAACCCTCCAAATTTTGTGTTCAATGTACTTTTGGAACCGATGTTATGGTTGTTTTAGTAAACCATGTGCTGCTTTCCATTTTTGTGTTGAGTTTTTATCTGTTCCAAATGTGAATGCTTTTAAGGCTAGAAATATGCCCTCAAATCAGAAATATTTATTCTAAAAATATATCCATATATATCTATACTTTCACACCACAAAATATCATCTAAATTGGACGATTTTAGTGGGAGAAAAGTTAAGAATGGTGGGATGTTTTTAATTCCCGAATAGAAAGGTGGGATAGATTTCAAAGCATCATTTGGACCCCTTTTTGGTGTAGTTGTCCATTAAAATTTATATCCATGATTCATATGGATATTAAATAATATATTAATGATTTTAATAAAATTTTGGATTCTTGATTGAGCCTATAAATTGTATCATCATGGCTGGTCCAGTTTTCTGAATAGATTTGTTGGGCCTTTTGATGTGGTTTATATGGCCCTTCAATTGGATGAATTAGCCAAAGATCCCTTATAATGATTGTAATGGCCTATAAAATGACTCATTAAAAAGTTTTCCAAAAACTCTATTCCATCAAATGGTTCCACTAAAATGGTGGCGTCAGTCACTATCGCACACCGAAATGGTGTCACCACTGACGGTGGCACCATGACGGTGGCACCGTAACGGTCGCACCGTCATGATCACACATAGAAATGGTGGCACCACTAACAGTGGAAACATACTGGTGGAACCATAATGGTCTCACCTTCATGGTCGCACATTGAAACGGTGGCACCACTTACGGTGGCACCATGATGGTGGCACCATGACGGTGGCACTATGACCGTGACATCGCTTACAGTGTCTCACCAAACGGTGTCACACCCTTGTTTTTTTCTCCAGTTCCACTCCCGCAATGTATATTTTGATGTAAGAGAGTTTTAAATACCTCCTTTAAAATCAATTTAAACCCCATAAATGATATCAAAAATCCCCAAATATCTGAGCAACCATTAACTAACCAAAACGTGGGGATTTCCCTCAATGTCACACCTTTTCTTGTAATTTCCAGTTTTGCACTTATTGTGTGTTTTCCTCTGATAGAAGGAAACTGTTTAATGTACAACTGTTATGGCCACCTCTCTGATGAGAATTATTAAATGATAATTAATTCTATTGTGTGTAACCACCCAATCACATAGTGAAACCACGATCTGCCTTTAAATCCATTCAATATTTTGATATCCTATAACTCCAAGATCTCATCTTTTTATCACACAGGAATTCTTTCTTCTTTGGTGATGGTCTCTTTTCTTTCTTCTCCTTGGTGAGTTTGGAGTTCCCTTTTTCAAGGCAATTGGTGTGCCTATGTTGGATCATTTCCTTCCCACTCCTAGATCCCCCAGAGTTCCTCCCATATAAGTCACACATCCCCAATTATTCACGCATGGATAAAAACTTCAATTTTCGATCATCTAGGAATGGTTCTTTATTTATCTCTCTTTACTGTGTATCATGCGGGGTGGGTGTGATAATGTTTCTATAAGAATAGATGAAACCAAACCTTAATGAATATAAAAACATAATTTTAAAAAATGAAGGGGTGTGTTGATGATGATGATGTACTATTTTACCCTTTCTTATATGTTGTGAACTGTATAGGCTTGTGTCCACTGAAAATCATGGTCATTGGTGGTCTTTCCTTGAGCACTAGTGGACCCCTTTCTTTTGTGATGATTGAATAGTTATAATGTGGAAATTGGTTAATAACGTAAACTTGGTTGATTAAATGAATTTCCAATGATCAATAATCCTTGTGTGAACACCTCAGTTAACCAAATGAAAAGAATAAACTTAGTGAATGGTGTGATAGAATCTTGAAAATCCCATGATCTATCATGGAAATATGTGTGGTTCTTCTACTTGATTCTTGTGGGGTGATATGGATGGGGATAGGATCCCCTGTTGTGGTTCAGTTGTTAGTTTGTGGATCTAAGGTCATGTGGGGCCATATGGTGGGGCTCGGTTTGGTTCCAGTACTTTGAGGGTTCTCAGAGATCCCTTTTTTTGTGACTTCACAAGAGAACTTGGTTCGAATGCTTAATCTACTACTTGGTTTTTTTCCTTTATTGTCTTGTGGCTATGCCTGTTAGTTTCCCATTAGTTAATAATTATTTAAAATAAAACCACTTGAATGTGATAACAATAATGGGTTCAATGGGAAATTGTTTTCTAGGAATGAGTTGTGACTTGGATATGGGTGGTGTTTTTTTTATGAATTAATAGTAATGAGGGTGTTTGTGTATAGGCTGGTTTTGTAACCCCTAGGTTGGGATGAGTGATTATTTACCTATATGTATAATTTAGTTCTTATGTTTCTTATTCACGCCCCACCCATGTTGTGTACTTTGTGGTGAACACCCCCATTTAAATGGAGGAGGGTTTTTTTCCAACACTACTATGAGTGGCTGGTTATTATCTCCTTTTCTACTCCCTTTTCTGAGTAGCCAAAGAATCTTCAGGTAGGATGTGATAGCCTAATGTCCATTATAGCCCAAGATTCTTCAGGTCGGAAATGTTGAAGTGGTTAGCCCAGGTGTGTGCGGGCAGGTTGTTCCCCAAGTGTCTTCGTGATGAGGCACATGTCTCTTTGGGCATGGCAGTATTTGTTCAGGCCAAGGTGTCTTCGGGTGTGGTGGTAATTTTTCTATCCCAGGAGTCTTCATGTGTGGTTACATGTGGTTGTGGCCCAGGTGTTTGCAGGTGGGGTGAGTGTTTTTGGTATCCTAGGTGTTTATGGGCGGGGTATGGTAGTGGGAATGTGGTGAAAATGGTGGGGAAGTTCTGATTTGTAGGATGACTTCAATAACCAGTGGGAAAGTGGTGTGGGGTACCCAAATATCGATGTGTTATTTATATTACTTTACTTGACTTTCATTATTTGGGAAGTGTTAATTGGTGAGGTTGTGTGGATAGTTTCCTTACTTGGTCCTTCAGTTATCTCTTTTTTCTCACAAGGCATTATAATGCCTCCCCACTTATGCACGATAGCTTTTGGTTTTCCATACTGATTATACCTGTAAACTCACCCTAAATACATAAAAATACTTTCAGGCTTCCTGGAGGACTTTGAGGACCGTGTGGGACCGTACTACTTTAGACGTTGGGACATTTTTTGTTATTTTATTTCCTTTCTTTGTTATTTACATTTGGAGTTTTCTTGTATTGTAGCACTTATTATTGAAACATTCATATGGGAATGGATTGTTTGGGATTTAATTTTACGTGTTTTTTGGGACTTACTATCTAATATCTCAATCCTACTAAATAAAAAGGGTAATGCCTTCCATTTTGGGTGTGATCCTATACCCTTGGTGCTAGTTTCCACTCCGAGACCTATTTAAGGTAGGTCTCAGGGGTCATTATATCTCCTTCAACTTGAAGAAGGAAGGGTCTGGAAATTTTCTGACCCTTCCCTCACCTTGGTGAAGGCGGTTCCTGATAGAATGGTATCAGAGGGGTTGAGAGATAGGATGGAGCTCGGGGTTAGGCACATTGAAGGTTGCATGGGACGGTAAGGAAATGGTTTTTGGAAATCTTGGTGCATGAAATAGGCTAGGAAAGACTAGCTAAGACACGGGATTTTAGGGCCCCTCGTGATCTGATGCAATGAATCTAGGCCTACTAAAGGACCAAGTGAGACTACACTGATCACAAGGTAGAGACCCTAGGAAAGGTATATCAATCATAATAAATTGTTTTCTTATCTGTCTTGGGTATTTTGGGGATTTAAAATGAATAAGAAGTATAAGAAAAATTTAAATTCAATATTCTACACTAATCGCTCTTAGGCATTCCATGTTTACCTTGAATCTATAGAAATTGGACACCGACCACAAGTAGTGCGTGTGATCGAGGTCTAGGAGGTTGATTTGGAAGATCGGTAGAGGGCTGACCAAGAGGAGGAGGATTTTCAGTGGAAAAGGATGCTTTGTGCCTTTCAGTGGTAGACCCTCAAAAATTATGAGGGCAACATCTAATATATAGAGATAGAGAGCTGGTTTGAGGAGGTGATATATTTTAGCTTGATTCCGGCTTCGACAAAGTACTGGGTTCTTCTGGCTATAAGCCAGATGTGGGGAGCAGCGCGTCAGTGGTAGACGCTCTACCAAGGGGAGAAGAGGGAGGCCGAGGTCTGATAGACTAACTTCGAGAGGGAGTTCTAGGCATAATTACTCTCTTCCATGATTAAGGATGAGGAGAGGTGGGAGCTACTCGTCATTCCCCAGGGGAGTATGTTAGTGAGAGAGTTGGGGGTCAAGTTCAAGGATCTCCTTTACTTTGCTCTGGACCACTTCTCGGATGAGGAGTCTCATGGAAAGATGTTTAGAGGAGGCACTTCAACCTTCTCTTCAGTATTTTGTTACTACCTTCACTCTACTAACATACTTAGAGGTCCAGAAGAAGGATGATTTGGTAGAGAGGATACACATGCTAGGAGTTGTGTCATGATAGGGGATCCAGTTGGGCTTATCAAAGGATAAGGCCATCAGTAGCAGGCCTCCAGCATTAGGGCCTTCTAGGTTTTGGCCAGTGGGGAGAAGGCACCAGCAGTTCCAGTTTTAATCTCCCAGTCCTTGCCCTTTACTTTCAGTCCCAGTACTGAGATGCTTCATTTGTGGCAACCGTGGGCATCTTCAGAATCAGATCCTGAATAGTGTAACGACCCAAAGTTTCATTAATGGAAATCCCTCTTGATATTGTTAAATGTCACTTTATGAAAAATGTTTTTATAAGATGTAAACTTCTTTGGTTTTATGTTAAGAATTTTGACAGTTGTTAATATAGCCGTTGAATAGTGATCACATGATTAGTATAAATATAAGGCTTTAACGAACCCAATTTTACTCAGACAAAGGAAGCGATGGCTTCATCCAGTAGAATTTCCCCATACGAAGCCCATTTGTTAGAGCTCGGAAAAGAGGTGGCATCTTTGGGCTTCTCCCTTGACCAAGCCCAAGCTGATCTTCATTATGTCAAGCTCGAACGTGACCGTCTACGGGAAAAGTGGAAGTTGATAGAGATTACCACTCGAGCGATGTTATCCGAGCCGCCCCAAGAGTCTGTCACCATCGCACACCTTACCCTTAGGTCTTATGCAGCTGTTTTAAGGGGTTATGTAACAAATAAGTAGTACTATGTTCATGTACATTATTTTTTTATATAGCAATGAATATAATTTCTAGTCATTTTTGATACATTGTAAATAGTTGTTAAAGTACAAATGGTGTTTTTAGTTATTATTTAATTAAGAAATCTATTTTATTAAATTAAAGGATTTTTGAATTAAATAATATTTTAATAAAATAATATTATTATTATTAAATTAATTTTTATTAAATATAAATGATCTTGTAATTTTATGAATGCAATTAAGATTTTATATTAAGGTTTGAAAGCCATTTCTGTCAAAACCCGGGAATTTCCGATAAATGTTCGTTTTTATTTTAAAAGTGAAAATTAACATATTTAGAAATTTTTTTAGATAAAATAAATTTCATTTCTGGAATTAGAACGTCAAAATTATCCAATGGTGAATTTTTCATAATTTTCTGAGACAGTCAAATTTTTGGGTAAAAATTAAATACTGTTTAAATATATAATGTGTTTTATGACATCATAATGACCCAACGGTGATGTAATAAAATACTATAATCCTTATGTTCGGCCAATATATGTTTTATCATTAAAATAAAGTGATTTTGGGTTTGTTTGATTTATTTTTCAAAGCATTAATTAACCCCTCAAGACTTATTCAACACTATGCCTTTTTAAATTAATTTCCATGGGAGTGTGACTCACCTCCACATAAGAAACCTTATTATTTTAAGAAGTTCGGACTTGGGCCTTATAAAATATTTTTTCCCTCTCCCCTTTTTGAAAAATCGTGGGCAAAAACCATGGGATGGTTTGTGGTTTGGATTAATTTAATGTAAGGGGACCCAAACCTAAATAATAAAGAATTCCCACACCTTTCCTATATAAACCCACCCAAGCTCCCACTTCCACCTCACTAAAATTCCTTGGAGTTCGTCCAAACTCTTACCTACTATCTCCAGAATCCTCCCAAGGTTCCCTAATCTCCCAAGAATCCTCTCAGAAGTCTCTCTCTAGCCTTTGGAAGCACACTTCCAAGTAAGGGTTATTTCTTCCTTTCTCATTTTTGTCAATTTTCATTAAATTGTATTTCCATTTTAATTTAAATTATAAATGTTGGGGTATGGTTTCTCACCTTCCCCATACTTCCCTCTTATTGTTTGAATTATGGGAGACCCCTTTCTCTCTCATTAAATACCTCCCATGTACACCTGTTACTATGCCGAAATTCCGAAAGGAACTTCTCTCTCTTCTTTTACATTCAAGCAATACTTTTGTATCATGAATATAAATTCCATTAAAATTGTTGGGACATGTATCTATATGACCTCCTTACTGTCCATTACATGTAAATATTATGAGGAACCCATTTCTCTCTCATCAACCTTTTTTTATGAATTCTTATGTCATGCCGTTACGCTGCCGAAATCACACCGATTTTCTAAGTCAATGTCATTGTGTAGTGAATACCATGCCCATTACCCCATCAAGGGTATTCACCTTTATGCACATTTACATATTGATTTTAAATTTTCATGTATGAATTCCACATTCCTTTATTGTGGAATAAATGATTATGTTTTATGAATCCATGTTTTATGATCCATGTGGCACACTTATGCATGAAATGAAATGTTTAAAAAGGGTGTGCCCTTATAGCGCTCCAATGCATTGGGTAAAGTATAGTATCATGATACATCATGTGAAATGATTGTTGACTCATGCTAATTCAAGTGCAACGAGGGTTTACTCGTGCTTCATGTGCAATGAGGGTTTACTCATGCTTTATGTGCGATGAGCCTTGGCTCATGCTAAATCCATGTTAAGTGATGTTGCCACATTTCCATGTTATGATTATCATGCTTTATCATGCCTTTATGTTCATGTTTCTCTTATGCTCTATTGATATGCCTATTTCCTAACATGTATTGTACTCCTCATGTTATTCCATGTGTACTCCCTTACTGGTCTTTATAGCTCACCCTTTTCTTATGCATGTCCTCAGGTTATCCCATGCAATGTTAAGTACGAGGGAATGTAGTGGTCATGTAAAGGATGTTTTCAATAAAGATGTTGTATTTAATGTTTTAAGTTTTTATTTAATGATCTTAATCCCTAACGACACTAAACCTCTTGATCTTCTTTGTTGTATCAAGCGAAGTTTTATGTAATAAAGCATGTTTAAGTTGTAATAAAAAGCAGGGTTGTCATAGTTGGTATCAGAGGATACGTTTAGTTATTTTTGGGATTAGGAAACCCTAGTAAAGCCTTAGATACAAGACTTAGTATAATAAAAACATCTCTAAGTTTTGGTAAATACTAATTAAGTGGTTTATCAAACAAATACATCCCTGTCTGGATACAATCAGGTAGAGGTGGCTCTGGCACAGATGTATCCTAGGGGTAAAACCCGAAAACACCGCTTTGAGCTAGACTCGAACGGGAACTGGTGCACGACAATGGGCCTTGCTGCACTCTTATTTACGACACTCCCAGGGGATATGTTTTGATAAATTCACAATCTTAGTATGAACCCTTATTAAGGGAAAAATACCCCTAAGAATATATGTTAGAAAGTAGATCATGAAAAGCCTAGATTGAATCCTATAGACTCATGAGTAAAAGAAATTAAAGTTTATTTATAAGTCATCAACTTTTGTCTTTGGATTAACCTTTATGTGTTAACCCTAACTCTCCTTTTATTCCAGCCAATGGCCGGTAATAGGAGGACTCGGGCTAACAACCGCTATGAAGATCAGTGTGATGATTGTACTAATGAGATGCCCAATCCAATGGGAGCGGGGATCACGAACTTTGTCACGCTTCTCTCTCAGCTAACTCAAGTTTTGAATAGAAACACAGGTCAAGAGGAACATTCAACCCCCCCTAAGAAAGAACAAGTCGCTATAGAGATCTTCAGGAGACAAAGTCCTCCTACTTTTAGTGGATCATCCGATCCCACAATCGCTGAACAATGGATCAACTCCATTGAAAGGATCTTCTCCATCCTCCAATGTTCTGAACAAGAGAAGGTTCTCCTGGCTGCTTATCGTATGGAGGGTGAAGCTGGTCAATGGTGGACGTTGATCAAAAATATGAAGCCTAAGGAAGAGATCGTGGCTTTGGAATGGAAGGAATTTTGGAAGATGTTTTTCGATAAATATTTTCCGCGCACCCTCCGGCTTAAGAAGGAAAGGGACTTCCTTTCCCTCAAGAAAAAAGATGAAGAATCTGTTGGAGTGTATGACGCAAACTTCAAAAGGCTTGCATGATATGATTCCAGCTTTTTCGTTACCCCTGAATGCAAGGTTGACCGCTTCTTTGGTGGGATGAAGCCTAGCTTGCAGAAAGAATTAGCAATCCGTGACTTCGACAGCTATGAGGAAATTGTCTGATGTGCCCTCAAGGTCGAAATGGAGATCGGAGAATCACAGGGGTATCATGGGGATAAGAAGTTTAAGGTGGACTTCAATGCTTATGGGCCGATGGATAAATCCAACGGTGCTAAGAAGATTTAGCACCCCACTTGCCAAAAGTACAGAAAGAAGCACCCTGGAAATTTCCTTAAGGGGATGAGGAAATGCTTCAGGTGTGGAAGAGAAGGGCACCTAGCTGTTAACTGTCGGCAAGAAGGACCCGCGGCTACGACAGAGGATAGGAATGCTCCATTCGAACCTCAACGTGTTGTTCAATGCTATAAATGCAAAGAACCGGGTCATTTTGTAAATCAGTGCCCTAATCCAAGGGTTTTCGGAGGCAACCAACAACCTCTAAGACAGCAAGGAAGAGCTTTTTCCATCACTTCTGCCAAAGTGAACCCCGAAAACGAAGTGGTGATAGGTACGCTAGTTATTCATTCAAGAATAGCGAACATACTTTTTGATTCAGGTTCTACGTATTCTTTTATATCTCGAAAGTTTAGTAGAACAATCCTAGCACCACCACAAATCATAGAAGTAAAGATGTCGGTGAGTACGGAAAATGGGGCAATCATTGCATCCCATGAGTATAAGTCCTCACCTGTTATAATGTGTGGATTGAATTTCCTGGTGAACCTCGTCATACTCCTTCTGGTGGAATTTGATGCAATTCTTGGCATGGATTGGCTTTCCTTATATAGAACCAATATAAATTGTCGGGAGAGGGAAATCACACTCCATATGAAGAATCGACCACCGATTCTTTACAAGTATCAAGAGGAAGATGAATCTCTATTAGCTCTATCATCTCAATCATGGATATTACTGCCCTATGAGCATGCGTATCTGGCTAAGATGATTGAGTCCAAAGAAGAAACCATCCTTGAAGAAATGCCTATTGTGATGGAATTCACGGAAGTGTTTCCCGAGGAACTGTCTGGTCTTCCTCCTAGAAGAGATGTTGAGTTATCAATTGAACTTATACCTGGGGCATTACCAATATCCAAGACTCCATATAGAATGGCTATTGTTGACCTTTAAGAGCTGAAGAAACAACTACAGGAGAATCTGGATAAAGGGTTTATACGCCCAAGTGCTTCACCATGGGGTGCACCAGTCCTCTTCGTCAAGAAGGATGGGTCAATGCGGATCTGCATCGATTATCGTGAACTTAACAAAATCACGATAAAGAACAAGTATCCTATCCCAAGAATCGATGACTTGTTTGATCAGCTGCGTGGAGCACAATACTTCTCCAAGGTGGACTTGCGATCGGGATATTATCAAGTAAGGGTGAAGAAGGAAGATGTCCCCAAGACTGCTTTTCGTACAAGATACGGGCACTATGAATTCATAGTAATGCCTTTCGGACTCACCAATTCTCCAGAAATATTCATGGACTTGATGAATAGAGTCTTTAGAGATTACCTTGAAAATTTGTGGTAGTCTTTATAGATGATATTCTAATATACTCCAAGACCAAGGAGGATCATGAGGAGCATTTAAAAACTGTACTAGAGACTTTGCGCAAGGAGAAGCTCTATACAAAGTACAGAAAGTGTGAGTTCTGGTTGAAGGAGGTCTCATTCTTGGGCCATATCATCACAAGCAATGGGATATCTATGGACCCCTCCAAAACAGATGCAATTGAGGGATGGCCGAGGCCAACATCGGTAACGGATATCCGTAGCTTCTTGGGGTTAGCTGGATATTATCGACGATTTGTGAGGAATTTCTCACTATTGTCCAACCCTCTTACCAATCTAACTCTAAAGGGAGTAAAGTTTTCTTGGAGTGACAAATGCGAAGAAAGCTTTAAGGAGTTGAAAAGGAGGCTTATCACTACACTTGTGCTCACTTTAACCACAAGTGGAGAGCTTTTTGTGGTATTCAGTGATGCTTCAAAGAAGGGATTAGGATGTGTGCTGATGCAGAATGATAAATTGATATCCTATGCCTCAAGGCAGTTGAAAATCCATGATCAAAACTATCCAACTCATGATCTGGAGTTGGCGTCGGTGATCTTTGCCTTGAAAATCTGGCGGCATTATCTCTATGGAGAGAAATGTGAGATATATACTGACCACAAGAGTCTTAAATATATATTCACAGAGAAAGAGCTTAATATGTTCTAGAGAAGATGGATAGAGCTCATCAAGGATTATGACGGTTCAATACATTACCACCCGGGGGAAGCGAACAAGGTGGCAGATGCCCTAAGTAGAAAGGATCCAGCGATTCTATCAATGATGAGAATTGAGAGGGATCCAATCTTCTTAGACTTGATGAAGATGGATGTGGGAATCATAAAGAAGGGAACAACATCAATCCTTTCACAAATGATTGCTCAACCATCTCTTTTGGAAAGGTTAAAGGATTCTCAAAAGGATGATGTGGGAATTCAAGAAAAAGTGGAAGCTATCAAAAAGGGAAAATCCTTGGAGTTTAATGTTAACGAAGAAGGAATTGTGCGGTTTGTGAAAAGACTATGTGTTCCCTCAAGTCCAGAGCTGAAGAAGGAACTTTTGGATGATGCACATAGTTCAAATTTCTCTATTCACCCAGGTAGCACAAAGATGTATCAAGATCTCTGAGAAAACTTTTGGTGGGATAATATGAAGAATGATATCACCGAATATACATCAAAGTGCCTGGTGTGTCAGCAAGTGAAGGAAGAGAGGCAGAAGTCTAAGGGGATGATGCAACCATTGCCCATACCAGAATGGAAATGGGAGAACATCACCATGGACTTTGTCACCAGACTTCTGAGGACATCCAAAGGAAACAATGCAATCTGGGTTGTTGTCGATAGTCTTACAAAGACTGCACACTTCATTGCTCTTCGGGAGGATTTCTCATTGGATCAACTGGTATGGATATATATTAGGGATGTGGTACGGTTTCATTGACTACCACTATCTATTGTGTCTGACTGAGATCTAAGATTCACCTCTATGTTTTGTAAGAGTTTTCAACATGCTCTGAATATTGAACTGAACTTCAGTACGGCCTATCATCCTCAAACTGATGGCCAATCCGAGAAGACTATCCAAACACTTGAGGATATGTTGAGAGCGTGCTCAATGGACTTTAAAGGAGGATGGGATCAACATCTTCTTCTGTTTGAGTTCTCTTATAATAAAGGTTTCCACATGAGCATCCAAATGGCACCATATGAAGCCTTGTATGGGAAAAGGTGCAGAACACTGGCATGTTGGGATGAGGTCGGTGAACGTAAGCTGCTTGGACCAGAAATGGTCGAGGAAATGGTGGAGAAGGTGAAAACCATTCTACAGCATATCAAGGCAGCCCAAAGATGATAGAAGAGTTATGCAGATAATCGTCAATGAGACCTTGAGTTTAAAGTTGGAGACATGCTGTTTCTACGCATATCTCCATGGAAAAAGGTCATGAGGTTTGGAAAGAAAGGGAAGTTAATTCCAAGGTACATCGCCCCCCTCGAGGTTCTTGATCGTGTTGGGGATGTGGCCTATCGACTATCACTTTCACCTACTATGGCAAAATTACATGATGTCTTTCATGTATCCCTCTTAAGGAAGTACATACTGGACCCTTCACACGTACTCTCTTCCGAGGTGGTATAATTGGAAGATGATATTTCTTATGAGGATAAACCAGTGAAGATCTTAGATCGTAGAGAAAAAGTTATACGAAATAAGACAATTCCCCTTGTCAAGGTGTTGTGGAAAAACCACAAGTGTGAAGAAGCAACTTGGGAATCGGAGGATATGATGAATCTGAGTTACCCACATTTGTTTTAGTGTGGGAAAAGGAAAATTTTGAGGGTGAAATTTCTTAAGGGGGGAATATTGTAGCGACCCAAAGTTTCATTAATGGAAATCCCTCTTGATCCAGTTAAATGTCTCTTTATGAAAAATGTTTTTATAAGATGTCAACTTCTTTGGTTTTATGTTAAGAATTGTGACCGTTGTTAATATATCCATTGATCAGTGATCACATGATTAGTATAAATATAAGGCTTTAATGAACCCAATTTTACTCAGACAAAGGAAGTGATGGCCTCATCCAGTAGAATTGCCCCATACGAAACCCATTTGTCTGATCTCGGAAAAAATGTGGCGTCTTTGGGCATCACCCTTGACCAAGCCCAAGCTGAGCTTCATTATTCCAAGCTCGAACGTGACCGTCTATGGGAAAAGTGGAAGTTGATAAATATTACCACTCGAGCGATGTTATCCGAGCCGCCCCAAGAGTCTGTCACCATCGCACACCTCACCCTTAGGTCTTATGCGGCTGTTTTAAGGGGTTATGTAACAAATAAGTAGTACTACATTCATGTACATTATTTTTGTATATAGCAATGAATATAATTTCTAGTCATTTTTGATACATTGTAAATAGTTGTTAAAGTACAAATGTTGTTTTTAGTTATTATTTAATTAAGAAATCTATTTTATTAAATTAAGGGATTTTTTAATTAAATAATATTTTAATAAAATAATAATATTATTATTAAATTAATTTTTATTAAATATAAATGATCTTATAATTTTATGAATGCAATTAAGATTTTATATTAAGGTTTGAAAGCCATTTCTGTCAAAACCCGTGAATTTTTTATAAATGTTGGTTTTTATTTAAAAAGTGAAAATTAACATATTTATAAATTTTTTTAGATAAAATAAATGTCATTTCTCGAATCAGGACGTCGAAATTATCCAACGGTGAATTTTTCATAATTTTCTAAGACAGTCAAATGTTTGGGTAAAAATTAAATACCGTTTAAATATATAATGTGTTTTATGACATCATAATTACCCAATGGTGATGTAATAAAATACTATAATCCTTATGTTCGGCCAATATATGTTTTATCATTAAAATAAAGTGATTTTGGGTTTGTTTGACTTATTTTTCAAAGCATTAATGAACCCCTCAAGACTTATTCAACACTTTGCCTTTTTAAATTAATTTCCATGGGAGTGTGACTCACCTCCACATAAGCAACCTTATTATTTTAAGAATTTCGGACTTATTCCATATAAAATATTTTTTTCCTCTTCCCTTTTTCAAAAACAATGGGCAAAAACCATGGGTTGGTTTTTGGTTTGGATTAATTTAATGTAAGGGGACCCAAACCTAAATAATAAAGAATTCCCTCACATTTCCTATATAAACCCACCCAAGCTCCCACTTCCTCCTCACTAAAATCCCTTGGAGTTCACCAAAACTCTTCCCTACTCTCTCTAGAATCCTCCCAAGGTGCCCTAATCTCCCAAGAATCCTCTCACAAGCCTCTCTTTATCCTTTGGAAGCACACTTCCAAGTAAGGGTTTTTTCTTCCTTTCTCATTTTTGTCAATTTTCTTTAAATTGTATTGCCCTTTTAATTTCAATTATGAATGTTGGGGTATGGTTTTTCACCTCCCCCATACTTCCCTCTTATTTTTTGAATGATCGTAGACCCCTTTCTCTCTCATTAAATGCCTCCCATGTACACCCGTTACTATACCGAAATTCTGAAAGGAACTTCTCTCTCTTCTTTTACATTCAAGCAATACTTTTGTATCATGAATCTAAATTCCATTAAAATTGTTGGTAAATGTATCTCTATGACCTCCTTACTTTCCATTACATGTAAATATGATGAGAAACCCCTTTCTCTCTCATCAACCTTTTTTTATGAATTCTTATGTCACGTCGTTACGCTGCCGAAATCACACTGATTTTCTAAGCCAATGTCATTGTGTAGTGAATACCATGCTCATTTCTCCATCAAGGGTATTCACCTTTATGTAGATTTATATATTTATTGTAAAGTTTCATGTATTAATTCCACATTCCTTTATCTTGGAATAAATGATTATGTTTTATGAATCCATGTTTTATGATCCATGTGGCACACTGGTGTTGATACAATCATGGCGCGTCAGTCAGTGCAGGCTCGCGGCTCGTGGTGTCAGGCATGCGGCTCAAGGATATGATGGCGTTTGAGGTGTGGAACGCGACTTTTGATGGAAATTTGGGTTTGTATTTGAAATTTGAAATCTTCTTGTTGGGTCCGTCTGTACGGGTACCGGGAACCCCAAAACCGGCTTCTGAAAATGGAAAAAAATGTTTCGGGAGGGGGGGAAGAAGGGTGAACCCTTATAGCACTCCAATTCATTGGGTAAAGTATAGTATCATGATACGTCATGTGCAATGAGTATTGACTCATGATAATTCAAGTGAAACGAGGGTTTACTCGTGCTTTATGTGCAATGAGGGTTTACTCATGCTTTATGTGCAATAAGCCTTGGCTCATGCTAAATCCATGTTAAGTGATGTTACCACATTTCTGTGTTATGATTATCATGCTTTATTATTCCTTTATTTTCATGTTTCTCTTATGCTCTATTGATATGCCTATTGCCTAACATGTATTGTACTCCTCATGTTATTCCATGTGTACTCCCTTACTGGGCTTTATAGCTCACCCTTTTCTTATGCATGTCCTCAGGTTATCCCATGCAATGCTAAGTACGAGGTAATGTAGTGGTCATGTAAAGGAAGTTTTCAATAAAGATGTTTTATTTCATGTTTTAAGTTTTTATTTAATTATCCTAATCCCCAAAGACACTAAACCTCTCGATCTTCTTTGTTGTATCAAGTGAAGTTTTATGTAATAAAGCATGTTTAAGTTGTAATAAAAAGTAGGGTTGTCATAAATAGACTGTAGTATAGTAGGGGTGGTAGGTTCAATGTCCACATCAGCAGTAGCAGTTTCCATCCATGCCCTTTTAGCAGCAGCAGTAGGGATAGTGAGCTTTCGCTCCTCTGAGAACAGACATTGCAGGAGAAGGCTGACCTCTGGGATCTCCTCAGGGACCTCGACCAGTGCATGGTCGGGGAGGTGACCGACAGTCTTGGGGTAGAGGAGCTAGGTGTGAGTGGTTACACGCCACATAGGCAGCAGTTTTGGTAGGTCTAGAAGTCCTTTGAGGTATAATCATCTTGTTTGTTACTCATGTTTATGCCTTGTTTGATTCAGGAGCTTTGCACTCATTTTTTTCACCTAGTATAGCCCTTTCTTTGAGTCTATGCACAGAGAGACTTTATGTACCCATGGTTTCCAGTACACCAGTCAGAGTTTAGACCATCTTGTCTAGTGTTTTTCAAGGATGTAGACTGATATTGGGACCACATCAGTCCATTGGGTACCTTATTTTGCTAAAGATACAGCCGTATGATTTCATTCTTGGAATCGACTAGCTTTTCTCTGTGTGTTACAATATCAAATTCTTATGAATAAGGGTTGTGTTTTCAGATATGGGCATCTGACGTGTGACAGTCGTTGGTGATCGAGGTAGCTAGGGAGGCAGTCAAAAAGTGGATCCCCTTCTTTCCTTATTAGCTGAGATGTCAGTGGAGTCAGAAAATAAAGAAATGGTGGAAGTCTTAGGAATTGTCATTGAGTTCATGGATGTCTTCCCTAATGAGGTGGTGACTCTACCCCCTATATGTGACGTTGAGTTCTGAATACACTGGCAACCTGGTGCCCATCTAAGTTCTATGGCCCGCTATCGGATGGCACCTTCTGAGCTTCAGGAGTTATAGATCCATATTGATGATATTATGAAGAAGGGTTTTGTTTGAAAAAGTTCATCACCATGGGGTGCTCCAATCTTATTTTCAAAGAAGGCATATGGTGGTCTCAGGTTGTGTATAGACTACTAGAGATTTAATCAGGTAATGGTCAAGAACCGTTACCCTATCCAGATGATAGATGAACTCTTTGTCCAATTGAAGGGGAAGGATGTTTCTCAAAGATTTACCTGCGGTGAGGATATATCCAATTGAGGGTGAAATAGGGTGACATCTCAAAGACTACCTTTAGGTGCAGATATGGGCACGTGGAGTTCATAGTCATGTATTTCGGCATTACAAACACACCAGCTATGTTCGTGGGACTCCTGAACTCCGACTTCCAGGAATATCTGGACTGGTTCATAGTCGTGTTTATTGATGACATCCTAATCTAGTCAATATCATAGGAGGATCACACTGAGCATCTAAAGATGGTTTTATAGCTCCTTTGATAGCACCAGCTCTATTAGGTTCTAGGGCCTGCAGTGGAAGCCAGTGGGTGGGGGATTTTAAAATTTTCTTCAGAGGGATGATTAAACCTGTTGTCGCTGACTATTTGAGCCCTGAAAATGTCCAAATATCTCATGTAAATTGTAAATAGCACACAAACTAAAGTTAAAACGTACTCGTTTCAAATATAAAGTCGTTGTCAACTGTATCTAGTCAATGGCAATCATCACTTGAAGGATCCAAAGCAAGATCCCTCTAGATTGTCCACACATGCTCCAAAAATACACTGGAACGTCGATCTTCAAATTCTGAGTTCTAGTGCGGCGATCCGAAGATTCTTTCAACATCCCGATGATCACTGCGTTGAGGTGCCTTTGATGAGGAAGAGAAATCTTGATCCAAACATCTTGGATCGATATATTCTCTCTCTACAGAGCAGGAGGATATAGAGGCTCTCAATATTCATTCCATGAATGAATGAATAGTGATTAGCACACCAAGGGAGAGAGCCTACTCTTATTTATATTAGAATTGATAAAATACTCAGTGGGATCCCCAGTCCCTGTTTATTTCAATGTACACTAAATAAATAATTTTGACAAACTAAATTGCACCAATATTATTTATTACTTTATCACATACTTGTCATATATATAAAATATATTACGTGATAAAATTGAGTTATTTAAGTCGACTCGCTATCCTGCCAAATATTAAACAAACCTTGAATATTAAAATAAATTTCGTTCGATTAATATTTTCCTGTATTTACTAATATTTTAAATACATTAAATAAATTCAATCCCAATTATTCATAACTTGAATAATAACGAATTTATTTAATTCATCAATGATCAATAACTTGGACAACACTCGGACCCTATGGCGGGGCCCACTATGTCCATATACCTATTCAACTGAATATGGTAGATTCTTGAATATGCTATTGTGTATGACCCTCTAGGCCCTTATCTCGATAGAAGTGAATAAAATCCACAGACCTAGAGGGGAGTCTAGAAACCCATCATGGACCCTAAAGAGATAAGCATAGTCATAGAAACGACTACCATCCTATGAACACTGACTATGTATTATAATATTTTTGTCACTAAATATCTCATTAAGCAGGAAGCACTATTGTTTCATCATCCTTATATTGATTTAATATTTGGTGATCTATCTGGATGGATTTTCCTTTGTACTGATTTGGCCAAAGACTTATGAAGGTCGCACTATCCTAGTCAATAAGGCTTGAGATATAGAACTTCCTAAACTTAGAAGTGACAAATCCTTTCTTGACTATTCAACCAATGTTATATCACCAATGACGCACCCAACACAAGCTACTTCTCCATGATTTCAATACCATGTTTTTCACCTTGTATTAAAGTACGTAATCAAATGGTATACATTGGTAACAGTCTCAAGTCAGGAATCCAATACACATGTCTATAAATTGGAATGACCAATGACACCCAAAACATGTGGTGTTCCTATTGGCAGGTCTATCCTCATGATCTCACTACGAGATATCACTAAGTGTGAACTTCATGATGAGATGTCTCAATGCTTATGAACCCCCAGCACCTAATAGTCAAACATCTACTGTGTCTAGTCAGTAAGATGTATCTAGACTATAGAACATATATTTAAGATCAATGTCATTGTATCTTGAGGTTCTCGTAATATCCTGGGAACTGTTATAACCTCTCGACATGATAATTAACCTTTGTAAATTACCATTATAATAGTGGACGCAGAAAAGTATACACTACAATGGTAAGATTACATCATGCATAACTAACTGTAAACATTATGTGGTAATAAAAAGTACTTCATAGTTGGGTCTAGGACACCCACTATTTCAACACTCCCACTTGCACTAGAGAAAACTTGCTATCTAAACTTGTTATCTACTCACATGATAAATACCATGATTCTACTCAGTAATGTATTTAACTTCTGGGTTTGCCATGTTTTTGCCGCGTGGCATATATGTTATATGCGACCTCGTCTGCTTGAGGAAAACTTCTCAAGATAAGGTATCCCCGAGTATATCACTTTTTCCATTGTCATAATTTGACAACTTGGATAGTAAGAATATCATAATTTATATTATGATAATACTTTTCTCACTAATTGCAAATCCAAGAACTGGAACAAATCATTGTGATTTATAACTGCTTCTTTGCTGCCTTAGAAGCTGCAACGTAATCGGTATTTGTATTTATGGATACCACTAGTTTTATGAGCTTGACTCACTCATCTCCTTTGCCTAACTGACTACAATACTATATCAACATGATATAAGGATTACTAGTTTGTGTCCCACAAAAACTAGTATACCTTCTTCTCCATATACTAGGTACATTTTATTTGTACTTGTTGAAGTACAAGATGATAGTTATGACTGCATCACTTACAGTGCTTCTAGATGTAATTGATATCTACCTACTATAAAGTATATTCTAGAAATATAAATTATTGTACATATTATGGCATATGTGATTGATCCATTATTGAAGCGTATGGAACTCAACTCACAACATTAATCTATGCCCATGTTCTGAACATGTTAACCTAGAGAGATTAAGCCATGTTACACTAGTAACAATTCTGAACTTGAATTTTTCCAACTTGTATTTTTCAATAAAATGTTGCTATATGTATATTTGACTAGGACCAAGAAACCTAAGGATCTACCTTAGTAGATCCTGTTCCCTAGAACTCGGGTTGCTACTTTAAATCAATCATTGGATAATTTCTTTTAACCTGGTCTTACCTAACAATAAGACCAATATCTATTTTCCATATGTTGTCGAACATATTTCATTTGGAAAACTTTGGCGCTCCCACTACCCTTTGGTAGTCACAAGGAAAGGATTCATTTATAATGAATGCTCTATGATCTTGTTGCTTACTATAATCCAGATTTGAATTTCTGTAACTTGCAACCCTTATTGGCATTATATGAGTTCATCATCTCTTTTTGGTTGCATCGTATAGACACCTTCCATGAAAGATGATCTTTACATCCAATGAAAAATAGAATAATCTTAGAAGTTTAGCTATAACAATTAAAATTCTAATAGATTTAGGCATACCAAATTGGTGTAACCAATTGAGCCTTATTGGTACCATGATTGTACCATCCATGTATCATTTCATTTGAATACCCACCGCAGTATTCAATTTATAAACCCCATTGCAATTTGATACATGGAATCCATTATTGAATTTTAATTGATCTTGTCAATCTTATCTTATTTCTATATACTGCTTACTTGTAGGAATTATTATTCTTAATGAATAATTTATCATTGACTATGGTGAATATAAAACCATCACCATGGTTTCATTATTCCTACGTTGTATGCGTCACTAGAACATGCTGATTCCACATCTACTTTTGGAACCTGTTTTTATGACAACCATTTGTGCATCTCAAGCATTGACTAAGTCCAAGTCAATTCAGGTCCACTATCTCTAATAGAGATGTGAACCCTTATATATAAATTTATTCTAATGCTTGACTACATCTTTTCTATCTTAGGAATTTATGTAATGTTATAAGCAACTGTTAGGGTAATTACTTAGATGCACAATGTATTCAAATTGATGTACGTTTGTTTATATCTTAGAAAATTCTTTGCATCCTAACACACGATCTATGAAATAATTGATGTTCATCATACTATGACTCATATGATATCCATTTGTAATTTTATTTTGCAAAAAGGTTATGGGATTTCTCCATTATTTTCAAATCATATCTTGAAATATAAATGAAGTTTCTGCAAGTTGAAACATTTATACAACTTACATCATAAATTTGATGTATAAAATGTGCATATAGAAATTGATCCATGCTACATTTTGTTGATCAATGTTTACATGTAAGACTTTATCATGGATCCTCCTTATGAACATCAATACAGTGATGTAGATAAGGTAACATGCATTTAGGAATTACTCCACACTACATTATCATGATCGATGAATGCATAGTCAAAATATTCTTCTGCATGACGATCTGAAGCAACTCATATCTTCAGACCATGTATATACTTCACTATTACATTACTTAATAACTTAAAGGAATCATATGAAGTATCTTTACCTCTATCTTTCTTTGTAATAGTTCATACTCTCTTGTTGAACTAACCTCGGAATCTTTGTGATAGACCTTTATTTATAAAGGTTTCTTTGTCTAAACTAATGATGTCATCAATACCAAAGTTATTTAGCTATTCCGAGCCTAAATGCCATACTGGGTATTTTCTTGACATACACTTTTAGTTTTACTTGACAAAGAATCATATTGCCACAACTGGGTAGGTCTTACATTTTATATTCACATTGTATTGCCTTTGATTCAAGTAGCAGTGAACTATTTATTGAGTATGTTACTACAAAAAACATTCATTCCAAAACATGGAATAATGTCTCATTATGTCCAAAAGGGCACTTAAGATAAATTTTTTGGTTATACTCAACAACTTGTTTAATTTAATTCAATTACTTAGCATTTAAAAGTTATGCTTTTCGCAGCACTGACTTAGGATTCACCCTTTCTTAGCTTCTTGGAGAATTCACTTTACTTCTAGTAATGTTTATCTACTCACTTGGTTATTTTATTTCAATACATATATGTGAAAATCATATTTTATTTAATACCCATGAATTATGTAGGAAACAATACTTTTATTTGATGAATATTAACTAAATGAGAAGCAGGTACTTGCTTCTTTTATTTCAGTCTATTGCATTTTTAAACATCCATAAATTTATTTCATAATGTGATGAAAATAACCTCCAATTAAGTAACCAACAACTTTTCTTTGAATTACATGACAAAGGTGCATTTGGATTAACTTTCCACAGGCCTTCTCGCCTTTTCATTCAATTTATTATCCATAAGAATAAAATATGAAGTTATCTCCAATATTCTCTTTACTTGGTGAATGTTACCTTAACGGTAATGAAGTGCTTACTCTATACCATACATTTGTATCCTTAAACGAAACAAGACTAATTGGGTGTAAAAGGTATAATAATGGAATGACATGAAAGATTGTGAACTGTCTTTCACTTTACGCAATCTGAGTGCTATCACCACATTCATATGTTATTTAGCTTTCTCCTCAAAAATTTCTTAGAGATGAGACTACATGTGATCATCATCCAAGTCATGATGTAGCGACCGAAACTAACATCAGACATTGATTATAGAATTATTATAGATCCATCATATTCTTTGTTCATGAGTCTCCTGTAAGAAATTTTACACCCCTGCTTCCTAAGGTGGCTTAATAGGTTGGGACACATGCACCTTGAATTTCTGTTATAGTAGTAATGTGTGCAATTGTCTATACTACACTTGGAATTTCATGCTTGTTTTGACATTAACTATGTCCAATATTTATCATAGTTTGTATTATGGTATTAATTTCCATTCTCTACAAATATACTTTAATAGATCGTACTTTTAATATTGATTACCAAATGTGACATTATTGATTATTTAATCATTAAATGTCTCCCACTATTTTTTTGAATTCTAGGAACATTATATACTTGAATCGGAATAATCTAGAGTATTCTAGTGGAAAGGATCCATGAACCTCCCTCATAGTCTACAAGATATGGATGCGCCTCTACTTAGAGGGACCAAGGTAGGCTTTTTGTTGGCCAACCGCATTAACTCGCGGTTCCTTGATCTGTTGAGTGAAGTCCCATCTTCAAAAATCATTACTGATTTACTCAACGATTGCCTCTAAAATTACAACAAGCTAGATATGACTATTTATTTGATACAATTTTAGATAAGTCGACCCACCACAGGAATAAGAACTCCCCGGTATTAAGAGGCACCCTCAGCTAAGGCATGACTAACACCTTGAACACCTGGTTTTGTTCAAACCTGATTGATAGAAGTCTATTTGTGACTTAATATTTTCTTTAAGATTTTATTGTTTTTCTCTCTCAATGGATGTAATCCATTTATATTAAACTTGTTCATCTATGTTTTTGTGCTCACAACTAAACTTTAATAGAAAAACATATGACACTTATTTATGCATTTTATTATCTATTATTTTATGTATTTTCTCGCTGTTCTAAAATGCATAAAATAGTAAATAAATGCATAAAGGTAAACTACTACCCGACTATTCTTGAGCATCTAAACAACCTAAGAGCATCATACCTGAGTCGAAGCTTGACTCATGATGCAGCTTGCCCTCTGTCTTGTATGTTTGCTTCGCATCTAGAACATTTCCCTATCTTGGTAGGGTCCACGTCACGTCCTGGAGTACCACCTCGTTTTGGCAGGGTCCATGTGTCATCTTGCATCGTCTTGATCAATGTTCACTACCTCGTCTTGGTGGGGAACACGTCATTCTTCATCTTCATCCGAATTACAAAATTACTCTTGTGCAGGCGAGGGGAACTTGCGTAAAAATGTACATTAGGTGGATTGGACATGCATGTCCTTATACATTTCAACCGAAAAGAAAGATGATGTGCAAACCGTCTATTTAATTAATTACAAGAATCACACATGGTTAAATAATTAATTAAATAATTAATTAAATGCATACATGAAAGAGTTGATGCTCAAGACTAGAATATGGGTAAGATAAATCGCGATAAAATTAGAAATGCATTAATTAAGTATGAGGGTTATTTAATTAAATTAAATGAATATAATAATTTAATTAATTTAATTAATTATCGGTCCACTAATTAATTTAATTTTTGGCATAAAAATTAAATTAGTTAATTAATTTTATTTAATTGAAAAATTAAATTACTTTACACATTCGGGTATTATAATAATTAGAAAAAATTAATTTTAATTAATTTAATTTGATTGAAAAATTAAATTAATCACTTAAATTAATCTTAATTAATTAATTGGTCGGCCTCCAAAACACCATTGCATGGCTTGTCTGGGTCAGGCCAAACTGGGCCGGGCTGATCCACCAAAAACCCATTCCAGGTTGGGCAGGTCTACTCGGACCGCTTCGAAGCTACATTTTTGTCCTGTGAAAAGGCTTGCAGACAAAATAAAAGTGCCTCTCAAACCTCGACCGATGGAGCGGCGATGCGCGGTGCACCCGTAAGGCTGATCGGGGTGATCAGGAGCTGGATGGTAGGGCGTAACATGAGTCGCCAGCCGGTGCAGTGCTAGGCTGTAGCTTGGGAGGGTCTGTGGTGCCTGCTGGGAGCACCTGTAGTGGTGGGCGAAGCCCGCCGGAAGCCAGCTACAACTGGTCGCACGAGAGGCTGTGTGGACTAGGATGCGGTGAGGGTGGTCTGGCGCTATAGAAGGAGGCTGGAAGCCTTGTGAGCTACGCCGAGGAGGGCTAGGGTACCACCGCGAGCAGAAGTGCGCAGTTGGGTGGAGGTCAGGCGAAGCTGGGCGGTGGACTGGAGCTCTACCGGGATGTTGCACAGGAGGAGGAGGCCGGAAGTCAGGGTGCTGGGAGGACTGGTCGGCTACTATGGAGGCAGAGGGGTGTGGTGCCTCTGGTGTGGGAGGGTAGCAGACCAGCCTCGGAGCGAGGTGGAATGGTCGGAGGGTGCTCTGATGGTGGCCAGGTACTGCTTGCGGTTTGCATGCGGGTCTGGAGGATTCAAGCAGTGGGGCACCTGTTGTGCGTCGCGTAGGGAACACCAAGGAGGGGGTCTACGTGGACACCCTGTTCCTCCTTTTTTTCCTTTTCTTGCATGACTCACCACCCCCTTTTTTAAATCTCCTTCCCCTTTTAAAAAATTTGACACCCTTTTTTTAAGACTCCTTTGGAGTCAAGTCCTCTCTCCTCCAACATTTTCTACACACAAACTTTCTAAAGTCTAAATAATTGCCTTCCAATTTAATAATAATAAATTTATTATAATTATATTATAATAATAATAATAATATAAATATTATTATAATAATAAAATTAATATGAAAATTAATAAATAAAAAAAATTATAATTTTCACAATTAAATTTATTTCGGATGAACCGAATGAAACTTAATTGGTTCATCAAGATGAAATAAAAATTAGAACCTAAGATCAAACCACAAATTCGATCCAATCTGAAAAATTTAACTGGCGATAACTTGGTCATTCGAGATCGAATTGACAAGTGGTTTGAACCGATGAGACCGTTTTTGAACCCTATACTTAATTTTATGAAAATTAGTTTTATTTGGCTCAGAAAATATACTTGATCCTTCTAATACCACTATTAGATTCTGGGGCCCGCAGTAGAAGCTGGTGGGCTAGGGATTTTAAAATTTTCCTCAGCGGGATGATGTAACTTGTCATTACTGACGATCCAAGCCCCGGAAAGGTCTGAGGATCTCACATAAATTATAAAGAGCACAAAAAAAGAACTAAAAACGTACCCATTTTAAATCTGAAATCGTGGTCGACTACAACTAGTCGATGGCGATCGTCGCTTGAAGGATCAAAATCAGGATCCCTCTAGATCATTCACATGTGCTCCAAAAATCTACTAAAACATCAATCGTCAAATTCGAGGTGCTAGTGTGGAGATTTAAATATTCTTTCGACATCCAGATGAACACCGCATTGAGGTTCCTTCGATGCTGAAGAGAGATCTTGATCTGAACATCTTGGATCAAGAGATTATCTCTCTAGAGAGTGGGAGGAGAGAGAGGCTCTCAACTTTCATTCCATTAATGAATTAATAGTGATTATCACACCAAGGGAGAGAGCCTCCTCTCTTACTTACAATGAAATCGATAAAATACCCAGTGGGTTCCTCAACCCCCATTTATTTCAATGTCCTCTAAATAAATAATTTTGATGAACTAAATTGCGCTGATATTATTTTTTATTTTATCACATAATTGTAATATATATAAAATATATTACGTGATAAAACCGAGTCATTTAACTTGACTCACTATCCCGCTTAATATTAAATGTACCTGGAATATTAAAATAATATTCGTTCAATTAATATTTTCCAATATTTACTAAACTTGTAAATACATTAAATAAATTCAATCCCAATTATTCATAACTTGAATAATAATGAATTTATTTAATTCATCGATGATCGATAACTTGGACAACACTCAGACCCCATGGCGGGTCCCACTATGTTCATATACCTATTCAATTGAATAGGGCGGATTCTTGAATATGCTATTGTGTGTGACCCTCTAGGACCTTATCTTGATAGCATTGAATAAAATCCATAGACCAAGAGTGGAGTCTAACAACCCATCATGTCCCCTATATAGATAAGGATAGTCATAGCAATGACTACCGTCCTACGAACACAGACTGTATTTTATAATCACTTTGTCATTAAATATCTCATAAAGCAGGATGCAATCTTGTGTCATCATCCTTATCTTGATTTATTATTTTTTGATATATTCGGATGGATTTACCTTTGTACTGCTTTGGCCAAATACTTATGAAGGCAGCACCATCCTGATCAACCAGGCCTGAGATATACAACTTCCTAAACTTGGAAGTGACAAATCCTTTCATGATCATTCAATCAATATCATATCACCAACAACACACCCAACACCATCTACTTCACCACAATTTCAATACCATGGTTTTTGCCTTGTATTAAAGTAAATAATCAAATGGTATACATTGGTAATGGTCTCAAATAAAGAGACCAATACACATGTCCGTAAATAGGAATGACCAATGACACCCAAAACATGTGGTGTTCCTATTGGCAGGTATGTCCTCATGATCTCACTACTAGAGATCACCAGGTGTAAACTTCATGAGAATAATTCTAAATTCTTATGAGCCTCCCACGCCTGATAGTCAAACATCTACTGTGTCCTGTTAGTAAGATGTATCTATACTATATAACTTATATTTAAGATCAATGTCATTGTATCTTGAGGTTCTCATAATAGCCTGGGAACTGTTATAACCTCTCCACACGACAATTAACCTTTGGATATTACCATTATAATAGTGGATGCAAAAAAGTATACACTATAATGTTAATATTAAATCATGCATAACTAACTATACACGTGATATGGTTATCAAAAGTACTTAATAGTTGGGTCTAGGGCACCCACTATTTCAACAAGTTCTACGGGAAGTTGTCCAAGTTCATGTTCTAGACATGAGATGTGCGCTTCCTTAGACACGTGGTGTCTAATAAGAGGATAGCAGTGGACCCATTGAAGGTCTAAGCAATTTTTTCTTGGGTGGAACCTAATATTGTGATGGAGGTTCATATTTTCCTGGGCCAAGAAGGTTACTACCGGAGGTTCGTTCCCAATTTATTCTAAGTTGCAGCACCTTTGACTGCCTTGACCAGGAAAGACCAGGATTTGTGTGGAGTTGGTAGTGAAATTCATCCTTCAGTTATCTAAATGGGAAGTTTGTTAGTTCCCCAATGTTGAGGTTTCTAGAAGAAGGGGTGATTTTTTAGGTGTTATATGATGCTTTAGGTGAAGTCTTGGGGTGTGTTGATGAACTAGTTAGGTGATCTCTTATGGGTCTCAACAGTTACGTCCCCATGAGCATAACTACACCACCCATGATTTGGAGCTCACAGTAGTTGTGTTCGCACTAATGGTGTGGTGGCACTACCTCACCGGGGAGCACTTTGTGGTCTTCACACATCACAAGATCTTGAGGTATATCTTCTCCCATTGAGACCAGAACATGTAGCAGTGGAGGTAGATAAAGTTTCTTTAGGACTACAACTTAAAAATTTCCTACACCTTAAGAAAGGGGAATGTGGTGTCTTATGCCTTGATAAGGAAGTTGTAGAAGGATGTGGTTTGAGAGTCAGAAAATTCATGGAAGGTGATGGATGAGTTTTATCTCCTACACCTAGATGAAAGGGTGGATGGTGGTAGAGGTTTTCTATTTTAGATGACAGTGTAGTCCTCTCTATTACGGCAAGCAGAGGAGTCTTAGTGGGGAGAATCAGAGAGTGAAGTGATGCACTATCCGGTTAACCAAGGTAATGATCTGGAAGGGTGGTTGGAGGATGGTCAGATTCAGTTTCTTTTCCAAGGGAAGTTGTTTGTCCCCATGGGAATGCATGAGAGAGTTCTTGGTGAGTTCCACAACTCACCCTTGGCAGTACATCCAGGAGTTTCTAAGGTGTACCAAGGCTTAAGGGGTCATTTTCTATGGCCTGGGGTGAAGCGGGAAGTGGAACTTTTCGCAGAAAGTGTCTCAGGTGTTAGTAGGTTAAGGATGAACACTGCATCCCTGGAGGTCTGTTACAACCTTTAGATGTCCCCGAGTGGAAGTGGGAAAAAAACTTGATGGATTTCATCATGGGGCTACCCAGAGTTCAAGGGGGTTGTGATGCTATCTGGTTAGTGGTGGACTGGCTGAAGAAATCAACTTATTTCTGGGAAATCAAGGAGTCGAGTATGGTGGAAGCCCAAGAACAGTAGTGCGTAGACGAGGTGTTGCAGTTTCATGGAGTTCCAAGGTCCATTGTCTCCGATCAGGATACTCGGTTTAACCCGTGGGTCTCAAAAGGATTGCAGCATGATTTTGGCACCCAGCTATGCCTCATCACTACCTTCCACCCCTAGATTGATGAGCAAACAGAGCACACCATCCAGACATTTGAGGATATTCTATGGGCATGTGTTTTGGACTTTGAGGGATTATGGGTGTGATAGTTAGCTTTGTTATAATTTTCCTACAACAATATTTATCACTCTACCATTGGCATGGATCTATTCAAAGCTTTGTATGGGATGTCGTTCCGCTCACTAGTGTGTTGGTTGGAGGTCAAGGAAGCAGGTTTTCTTGTCCTAGAAGAGGTGCATAGCATGACAGAGAATCTTTATCTTGTACGAGAGAGCATGAAGACGGACCAGGACCGGAGGAAGTCATATTCAGATAGTAGTAAGATACCCTTGGAGTTTGAGGTAGGGTATCACGTGTTCTTGAAGGTCTCCCCTCATTATAGGCAACAGAGATTCGGTAGGGGGATTAATATTTCTCCCAAGTTCGTCGGACCCTTCAAGGTGTTGCGGCGGGTCGGTGAAGTGGCTTATCAGCTAGCACTACCACCGCCACTACTGAGAGTGCACGATGTCTTCCATGTGTCTAAGCTTTGTCAGTATCTACACAATGATTCACACATCCTTGAATGGGGAAAGATAGATATCGAGGATGATGTGAAATTTGTAGAAAGACCAGTGAGGATAGAGGATCGTGAGGAGAAGGTGCTTTGTGGATGAACCACTCCCTTGGTTCATGTGTTGTGGAGGCATGGTGGCCTCAAGGAGAGTACCTAGAAATGGGAGGTATAGATGCATGCTTAGTACCCAAAGTTTTTTTATTTTTTTCTGTTTTTTTTCATACTTTTCTGTGATGTAGTGTTTGACCTTGTTAACTATTAAATGTGTTGTTTTCCTTGTTCTTTGAATGTGTGTGAAGAGTACTAACTATGGGGATGGGAGGACATGATCCCAAATTAAAATACATTAATTTGGATGCGATTAAACCCATGCGGGTGAGTCAGTTCCCCCCAAAGTGGAGAGTATCTTGACATGGGGGAAAGGAATCCCTGGTCCATATGTATGGATAGTGACAACTTTATATGTTGTGTGGTTACTTGAGGGGGATGTGTTTCTAGATGTTGATGAGGTCTACTCCTGAGAGGTATCTTTTAAGGTGGTTGTTCGAACCCCTATTTTTTTAGGTCTAGTTTTAATTCTCTAGGGATAGAATAGTTTGAGAGATATATGATGTAATGGCCTGGACAATGACTCATTAAGGAGTTTTCCAAAAACTTAGTTCCATCACATGGTTCCACCGAAACGGTGGCGCCGGTCACGGTCGCACATCAAAATGGTGGCACCACTGATGGTGGCACCATGAAGGTGGCACGGTGATGGTGGAACCATAACGGTGGAACCATGACGGTGGCACCATGATGGTGGCACCATGACAGTGGCACCATAACGTTCGCACTGTCATGGTTGCACATCGAAATGGTGGAACCACTGACGGTGGCACCGTAATGGTCGCACCGTCACAGTCACACACTGAAATGGTGGCACCACTTATGGTGGCTCCATGAGGGTGGCACTGTGATTGTGACACTGCTAACAGTGTCTCACCAAACAGTGTCCCACCCTTGTTTCTTTTTCTAGTTTCACTCCTGTAATGTATCTTTTGACGTAAGAGAGTTTTAAATATCCCCTTTCAAAATCCATTTAAAGCCTATAAATGATATCAAAAACCGTCCAAGATCTGAGAAACCCTTGACTTACCAGAACGAGTGGCTTTCCCTCGGTATCACACCTTTTCTAGTACTTTCTAGTTCTGTACCTATTGCATGTTTTCCTCTTATTGAAGGAAATAGTTTAACGCATAGTTGTTATGGCCACCTCTCCAATGAGAATTATTAAATGAAAATTAATTCCATAATTTGTAACCATGCAACCATGTGGTGAAACCACAATACACCTTTTAATCCACTAAATATTTTGATATCCCGTATCTCCAAGATCTCACCTTTTTATCATACGAGAATTATTTCTTCTTTGGGGATGGTCTCTTTTCCTTCTTCTCCTTGGTCCGTTTGGACTCCCCCTTCCTAAGGCAAGTGGTGTGCCTATGATGGAGCCTTTCCTGACCACTCTTGGATCCCCTGGAGTTCCTCCCCTTTAATTTGCACATCCCAAGTTCTTGGAATGAGGAGAAAAACTTCGATCTCTGATCATCCAGGTATGGTTCTTCCTTTTTCTCTCTTTACTGTGTATCATGAAGGGTGGGTATGCTAATGTTTCTATGGGAATGGATGAAACCAAACCTAAATGAAGATAATAAACAGACTTTTAAAGAATGAAGCATTGTATTGATGATGTTGTTGTACTCTTTTACCCTTTCTTATATGTTTTGAACTCTATGGGCTTGTGTCCACTGAAAATCATGGTCGTTGGTGGTCTTTCTTTGCACACTAATGGACCTTTGTCTTCTATGATGATTTAATGGTTGTAACATGGAAATTGGTTAATCATGTAAACTCAATTGATTAAATGAATGTCCAGTGAACAATAATCCTTGTGCGAACAACCCTGGTTAACCAAACGGAAAGAAGAATCTCAATTAACGGTGTGATAGAATCTGGAAACTCTCTTTCTTTGTCTTGGAAATATGTGTGGTTCTTTTACTTGATTCTTTTGGGGTGACGTGGATGGGGATGGGATCCCCTATTGTGGTTCAGTTGTTGGTTTATGGATCTAAGGCTGTGTGGGGCCGTATAGTGGGGCTTGGTTTGGTTCTAGTACTTTGAGGGATCTCACATATCCCTTTTTTTGTTGTGAATTTACAAGAGAACTGGGTGTGAATGCTTAATCTGCTGCTTGGTTGTTTTTCCATCCTTGTCTTGTGGATATGCCTGTTAGTTTCCCAGTAGTGAAGAATTATTTAAAAGAGAACCACTCGAATGTGATAACAATAATGGGTTCCAAGGGAAATTTTTTCTGGGAATGAGTTGTGACTTGGATGTGGGTGGTGTGTTTTTTTATGAATGAATAGTAATGAGGGTGTTTGTGTATAAGCTAGTTTTGGAACCCCTAGGTTGGGATGAGTGCTTTTTTACCTATATGTATAATTTAGTTATTATTTTTCTTATTCGAGCCCCCACCCAAGTTGATAACTTCGTGCTAAACTCCCCCATTTAAATAGGCGAGGGTGTTTTCCCAACACTCCTATGAGTGGCTGGTTATTAGCTCATTTTCTGATCCCTTTTCCGAGTATTCCAAGACTCTTCAGGCAGGCTATGATGGCATGAGGTCCATTATAGCCCAAGATTATTCATGTATGGAATGTTGTGGTGGTTATCCCAAGTGTGTGTAGGCAGGTTGTTCCCCAAGTGTCTTTGGTATGAGGCCCAGGTGTCTTTGGGCATGGAAGTAGTTGATCAGGCCCAGGTGTCTTTGGGTGTGTCAGTAGTTGTTTTGGACCAGGTGTTTGCGGGTGTGGTTATGTTTGGTTGTGGACTAGGTTTTTGCAGGTGGGTTGAGTGGTTTTGTTAGTCCAGGAGTGTGTCGGTGGTGTATGGCAGTGGGAATGCGGTGAAAATGGCTGGGAAGGTCTGAAACATAGGATGACTTCAATAACCAGTGGGAAAGTGGTGTGGGTTCCCAAATATCGATGTGTTATTTCTATTACTTTACTTGACTTGTGTTATTTGGGGAGTGTACCTTGGTGAGGTTTAGTGGATAGTTTCCTTACAAGGTGCTTTGGTTATCTCATTTTTCTCACAGGGCATTAGAATGCCTCCCCACTTGTGCATGAGAGATTTTTTGTTTTCCCAACTGAGTATACCTGTATACTCACCCTACATACATAAAACTGCTTTCATGTTTCCAGGAGGACTTTGAAGACCATGCGGGGCCATACTAGTTCATACGTTGGGAATTTTTCTGTTATTATATTATATTTCTTTGGTATTTACCTTTTTAGTTTTCTTGTATTGTAACACTTATTATTGAAACATGCATATGGGGATGGATTGTTTAGGCTTTACTTTTACTTTGAGTTTTGGTGTTGTTTGGGACTTACTAACTTATCTCTCAATCTTACTAAATAAAAAAGGGTAATGGCATCTATTTTGCGTGTGATCCTATACCCTTGGTGCCAGTCTCCACTCTCAGGCCTATTGAAGGCGGAGCTCAGGGGTTATTATCTCTCCTTCAAGTTGAAGAAGGAAGGTTCTGGAAATTTGCTGACCCTTTCCTCACCTTGGTGAAGGCGGGTCGTGATAATGATATGTTTTAATTTTCATCAGGAACACTAAAAAATAATAATCACATAATTTTGATTCTTATATGGAAATATTTTATCAAAATATTAAACTATAATTTAATTAAATGAACTCAAACAATGCTCTTCTTATGTGTTTATGATCAAAATATGAATATTGATTGGAAATTAATAATTTTTAAGTAAAAATTATATAATGGGAGTAATTTAAAATTATAAATGAATATTTAATTTCAAATATAAAATATTCAAAGGTCGATGCTCTGCTAATATGTATAGTGGCACTCAGGTCGAATCCTTGATGATGGTACAAATTTTAGAGTCGCTTGTTTTTAATTGGTTGTCTTTCGTTGGGGGGTTATTTACAGAGATTAGATGAAAAGATTGATCAATGAAGATTGATTTAAAAATATAATAATGATTTGTGTTAGTTCATTATTAGATATTTAAGGTTGTGATATCCTTGAGCTTTTCTATATATTTAATTAAATTAACGTCCACTTTATATGATGATTTTTTATCGAAATTCCCAAATATTTTGGATTTAATCCAAGCCTAAACTAGGGTACTGATCTCAATAAATTCATAATTATTTAAGGTTTAATATTTCATAAACCCATGTGTACTTTTGGTTCCAAAAATCTATGAAATCCACATCTCAAACAAATCATTTCATTAATTCATGACATTTTTATTTTAACATACACAATATTAATTTAAGGAATATTAATCAAGAAAAAGCTCTCAATCGCTGAACATCCCAAAATTATGAAACATCGCAATGAGATATGTACTCATTAATTTATATGGTTAGTAATCTAGTTTATGATTCTTAGTTTAATGGGTTAAAATAGAATAAAACTAACATTAAAAGATGAGAGTAGTGTGTCGAACACACACACAAACCGTGAAGAAAATTAAACACAGGCTTTTGATTGAATGACAAAGAAAACGAGGAAAGGATTTATTTTGATAATATAAACTATTTTAATACCATTAATATTATTAAATAGAATATGGATGATAATAGGATATTATAATGAAGAAACATTAATTAAAATTCAATTAAAATGAAAACAAACTTACACGATTACAAATTAATAAGAACACAAAAGAACAAGAAAACAAAGAGAGTAGGAAGGGACTCTCAAGTGAAAAATTGAGTTTCGTAGGTCCTATCATGAATTTTTAAATTATTTTTCATGAAAATATATCCTCATCTATTCTGAAATTCCAACCCCTTGCAAGGCGAAGAGGTGGATATATTTATAGCCCATGGTGGTGGACTGTTTTCATTCCAAATATACCCCTCAACATGGATCGAAAATTTGACCATTCATATAGTATAATATCAAGATATATTATTCTTCAATGTTTTATATAATTATTTGTAAATTAAACCCTACTAATATTTCATCCAATATATTTTTGGAACCAAATTTATGGTTGTTTAAGTAAACCATGTTCTATTGTCCATTTTTTGTGTTGAGGTTTTTTTGTCCTAAATGTGAATGCAATTAAGGAAAAAAAGATGCCCTCAAATACGAACCATTTTTCCTGAAATTTTGGACTTATATATCTATCCCTTCATAACACAAAATATCATATCAATAGGACAATTTTATTGGGAAAAAATTCAAGGATAGTGAGTTTTTTTAATTCCAGGATAGAATGGTGGGCTGGATTCAAAGCATCATTTAGACCCCTTTGTGGATTTGGGCCTTTAAGTTTTTATGAATGATTAATTTGGATATTCACTAATATATTTAGGGGTTTCATTAAATTTGTAATTCTAGATGGATCCTAGAAATTTTATCATCATGGTTGGTCTAGTTTTCTTAACAAATTTGTTAGGCCTTCTTATGTGGTCTATATGGCCCTTCAATTGCCCGAATTGGACAACGATCCCTTCTAATGATATGTTGTAATTTTCATTAGGAATAATAAAAAGTAAGGATCAAATAATTTTTATTAGTATGTTTAAATATATTATCAAAACATTAAATTTCAGTTTAATTAAATTAACTAAAACAATGATCTTATTATGTGTTTATGATCAAAACATGAACACTGATTGGAAATTAATCTTTTTTAAGTGACAATTATATGATGGGAGTAATATAATATCATGAATTTATATATAATATCAATACCAATTATATCATCCAAGGTAATATTCTTTTACTTTCTTGTCCCATACACTATAGTTCTCTTTGATTCCCACTCATTGGGCATGATATTTATTATCTTCTCACCAGGTATCTCATAATTGATACCTTTATCATCAATAGATTGAAAACTATTAATAATATTCTTGAATATTTGATGCATATTTGAAATAGATTCAACTTTTCAGAAGTCAAAGGATTTATATTATTCTCTTAACATGGCTCTATGAGTCTCAAAAACTTTTAGATGTACTAAAATGTGTAATATCAAGCTTTTTCCAAACACTATAGGTAGCTTTATAATAAGAAATCTGACTATAAATGCATCTTGTCATAGAACATAAAAATATATTTTTTATTCTATAGTTTAATTGATATTCATATTTCACTTTATGAGTAAAAGTAGTTACATTCTTCTCAGTAATTTTATAATCTCTAATGAGCATTACAAAATTGTCAACTCTTTTGTTGATAAAAAAGTTTTTCAACATATCCCTCCAGTACTCATAATCAGCACTATAAAAAATAGGATGTCTATTAGGATTCACATTATCAATGGATCTTATATTCATTACTATCATTATTGAAACAAATAAAAATATTATTTTCCATAAAACATGTGAGTGTACTAAAGTTTTATAAACAAAAAATTTAATAACAAAACATTTGCAACTTTCAATAGTAATGAATGTAAAAACTTTAGAAAGTATATGAGAAGTGGAATCCAGCTCTGATTCCAATTGTTGGATTGGTATATTTATAATACTGATTATGATCATAATAATATGCATGTAATGGAAAAAATACAACGGGGTGAATTTTAGTTTTAATAACTTGGTTTAAAAGAATTAAAATAAATAAACCCTAAGCCTCTTTAAGATGATTAATCAGACTTGGCCCTCGGTCTGATGGAAAAAGTCACAGAATCATAATCAGAGTTAATATGATTTGATTAGAGTATAAAGGATTAGAATCAATTTGGATCTGATTAATCATAGTATAATAATAGTAATCATGATGGTTAGGATTAATTCAAATATATTGTTTTTTGTCAAAATAAGAATATTAAAGATAAAACAATCATAATAGAAAGGTGAATATGATGTTTTGCATTCAATTATATGTGTAGAGGAATATAAAACATATAAGAAACATGTATTACAATAGCTAAAAAATATAAGAATTAATTATAAAATATTAAAAGAATAAACCTATTTTAACCTTAAGATAATGTTAGTCCAAAACACATACTAAAGGTATCCCTTTTTTATACTTACAAGAATTTATGTATTATCTTTCCAAGGGAATCCCTCGATACGATGATCAGAATAATTTTATCTTCCTATATCTAGAATCCCTTGATATGATGATCGGATTCTCTATCCACTTATCCATGGTATCCCTTAGTCTGATTGATAAAATTCTCTATCTTCTTATCCCTATAATTGCTCAATCGTTATAATGATCATATGCATGTTAAAATGAAAAAAGTTCATAATGGGACAACTTGACAAGGTTTCCTTATAACTAAAAAACTCTAAACAATTACAAAGACTAAGAACAAGATGTTCATGCTATGAAATCTCCAAATATCTCACAAAAATGAGAAATTGAAAATTAAATTCAATAGCTCCAATATAGCATCCTGCCTTTTTATTACAAAACATTTCATTACATTTTATAAACAGAGTATCTTTAAAGTCTAGTGTCTTGGAAATCAGGAACATAAAACATGAGAAAAACATAAAAAATCTTCTAAACCACTTGTAAGGCTTCTTCATTGTTCATCCTAAGTTCATTACATCATCTCATAACCTGGGAGCATACATCAAAGGAAAGGGTGAGCAGAAGGCCCAGTAAGGGAAACAAGAGAAACATTTCACATGTGATCTTGAGATACATTAATAAAGTCATGATAAATAACTTTAAGGAATGAAAAAAATATCATGAGGCATATAATAATAAAATAATGGGTTTCACAACTTGAATATGTGGATACAACATTTAACTTAGACAATCATTTTCGTATCACCAAGTTCCATCCCCAAGGTGTCATTTAAAAAAATTACCAAGGTTATTTACCAAGGTATCATTATATGGTCATCTCTAGATATTAAGTCTTTACCCAATGCATTGGAGCGCTATCAAAGCGCACCCTTAATTTTCCTTTATTATCATGTGATCCACATATATCATCATCAAACATTTCATATATAACCCATATATCAATAAATAAATGGGTTTCATTTCATCATCATAACATTTTAAAAACTCCTTCTAAGACATGATCCTTATGTCATTTTAAACCCACGGAAAAAGAAAGCAGGTTTCATGTATGTAAATACAAGAATTAAAATAGAAAATTTTGATATATATGTGAATACATAGGGGAAAGATCTTTGAGTATTCACTTAATAAAATAAAAGAATTTGAGAAAAGGGAGAGACATTTTAAGACAAAAAATCTGCAGCATAACGGCTATGTTACAGGGTTTTAGAAAACATTGAAAGAAGATGGGAGATGGGTTACCCACTCATAAATGATACAAAAAACAATAGAGGGACATAATATAAAGGATATAAGAACATGGTAACAAAATTTTAAAGACATACCATATGAAATAAAAAACTTGAAAGGAAGACAAAAATAAGATTTCTCTTATAAAAATTCTGCAGCCTAACAGCGTCACTTAAAACTTCAAAAAAATGAATTGATGAGATAAAATAGGTTATATCATCATATGAACATAAAAAAGTATATTATGATAGATATATAAGATCATACCCCAACATAAGAAAAGGAAATTTAAAGAAATGACATTAAAATAGAACTTGAAAATGAGAAGGGTGGAAGAATCCCTTACAAAAATTTGGCAGCCTAACGGCGCCACTTAAATATTTATAAAACGAAATGATGAGAGTAATAGGGGATCTCTCATCATATGATCATGAAAATAGCAGTAAAAGTAATATAAAAAAACATCCCCCAAGATAAGAACATGGGGCTTAAATGAAATGACATACAAAATAGTACATGAAAAGAAAGAGAGATGTAGGATCCCTTACCTTAAAACGTAACTCTTAAAACTCCATGGTCGGGACCTTGAGTTCTTGGGGGCACCACAGGAGGACTCCTTGAGAGTTAAAGATCCCAGAACATTTTTGGGAAGTATTTTTAAATGAAATGAATGAGGGAAAGCCTTGGTATTTATAGGATAAGTGAGGGGACAAAGCATTAATTGTCAAGGGACACCTTATCGGTGATATTGGAAAAACCATGGGCTTGCCCATGGTATTTTCTCATGGTATTGGACACTTGGGACACCCCATATCTTATATTAGTATTCATAGGTCGACCAAAATTATTACATTCTTAATGATGTCATTAAACACACGATACTCAAAAACTGTATTTTCCCTATTCACTGAAAATTCAACTTTCCCAGAAAAATCCCAAAATTTCACCTTAACCAAATATCGATGCTCTGATTTCAAAAATGAACTCCATTTTATGAAAATAATTTTCTAAATTTTTTAATTTAATTTTTAAATAAAAACACTATTCACTGAAAATTCAACTATTTCCGAAAAATCCCAAAAACTCACCTTTACCAAATATCGATGCTTTGATTTCAAAAATAAACTCCATTTTATGAAAATAATTTTCTAAATATTTTTAATTTAATTTTTAAATAAAAAACAATATTCACCTAAAAAAATAATACTTAACCAATAATTTTTGAAATAGTTATTTACCTATTTTACTGAATTACATTACTTAATCAAGGTGCCTAAATTATATTCATACTTTCTTTAAGTGAGATTACTAATCCATTTGGTCACATTACTAATCCTAAGTGTAAAATCACTATTCATAAATTACTATTCATCAAAAATTAAGTTGATCTTATTATGCTCTAAATTTCTTACTAAACATAACTGTAGAAGACTATTTTTTGAAAATCGTTACACATAATTAATTATTTAAGGTTTTCGTAAATATTTTGAATTATCCTTTTTCTAAAAATTCATCAATAATATACATCCTATTCTTATCTGGACATTTAAGAATTCATAAATTTTCCCATAAGAAGAAATCACAATTTTATTTATCTCAAAGGATAACACAAGGCATTTATGGTCTCGTTACATAGCCCCTTATAACACCAGTGTAGGAATTAAGTGTAAGGTGTGCTAAAGTGATAGAATCTTGGGGCGGCTTGGCTAACATTTCCCGAGTATTGATTTCTATCAGCTTGAACTTATCATGAAGGTGATTTCATTCCAACTTCACACGATGAAGTTTGGCTTGGTTTTGCACCAGAGCAAAGCCCAAAGGTGCTACCTCCTTCCCAAGTTCTGTCAGATGGGCTTCGATCAGCCCGAGACTACTGGATAGGGTCATCGAATCTTCTTTCTATATTAATTAATCAAGATCACTTGTATTTATAGACAATAAACACAACATTTAGTTTCCAATGGTCTTATTGACCAATGGTCATATAACAATCAAAACCCAACAGTCTTATTTTAATTATACTCATTTTATTAAATGAAATAGTTTTGTTGAGTATAAAATAAAATAACACACAAAGTTAGGAAAAAAAATTTATTCAAAATTTCGAGTCATTACAATCTTCCCCCCTTAAGAAATTGCGTCCTAGAAATTTTAAAATTGGGCTTGGAATTTTCGATGAAATTCCCACATTGGAAAAAGAGTCAGTAAAACTATTACTTTAAAAGAAAGAAAAGGAAGTACAAAGGTCACCTAATTTAACCCATACTAGGATTCCATGTAGGAAAACATGGATATAGAAGAGAAAACAAAGTGTCAAGTTCTGATGGAGAGTGATAAAAAACATGATTAGGAGAAAATTAACCACAAGAATATAACAATATTAATATGTGTTAAACAGTCTTTGATTACCCAGTAGGAAATGTAAACCAAAAAAAAAATTTATGATCCTTTTCATAATTTTGAGGAATTCATTTACTATATAGATTAAAAACATAAGTAAATATATTTACCTTCAAGTATAGTTTCATCCATTAATAAGTTTCCACCTAGACTAATATTTTCTCCAAATAATGAGCATTCAAAAAAAAGACTTGGTCTCTTCAAAATCACAATAATCATATTCTAGAGAATCACATAATCCACAAAATAATAACTATATTTTTCCCTTGTCTTTAGTCATCAACTAAAATTAAAAAGGTTAGTACGAGATCATATAATCCCCAAAAAGGATAATCCTTTATAAAAATAAATATGACTATAAATCTCCAAAATTCAACAAAAGTACCCAAAGTTCCAGAAAGACCATTCAATACACAACAATCTTTAAAATTATTTAGAATAATACAAACTAATATTGGAACCCAAAACTCAGAAGGAATTAATCACATAGTCTTCCCTAATATATTTTAACATTTATCTTCAAATAACATCAACTACTATTAAAGTCTCATACTAAAGTGTTATTAACCTATTCACATATTCTCTATGCTAGGTTCATCATTTTCTAGAAAAAACCCAAATCACCATATGTCCACAATAAATACATAAATTCCTAAAAAAAATCAACCATTCCTCCTCAATTTAAATCTTGTAGTATTTTATTTCCCTTAGGAATATAGTACTCTAAAAGAGAAAACATCGTCTAAAATAACCTTTATCATTTAATCACCAAATCATTTTCCTATACAAAGGATATCCATTTGATAAAATATAAGTTTCCAAAATAAAATTATTCTTGATCCATAAAAAAAGCATGTGCATTAGTCAATCCGAAGGGCAAAACAACAAACTCATAATGCCCATATCTTGATTGGAAGGCAGTTTTCGGAATATCATCATTCTTCAACCTCAATTGATGATAACCAGAATGAAGATAAATCTTAGAGAAGAATTGAGTCCCATGAAGTTGGTCAAATAAGTAATCAATTCTTGGAAGAGAGTATTTCTTCTTCATTGTGATCCCATTCAGTTCTCTATAATCAATGCATAGCTGCATCGATCCATTCTTCTTCTTCACAAAGAGAACTGGTGCTCCCCAAGGATACACACATGGTGGGATAAACCCATTCTCCAAAAGATCTCAGAGTTGTTTCTTTAATTCCTCTAGATCCACATTTTCCATCCTATAGGGGGTCTTTGACATTGGATGAGATCAAAGTATGAGTTCAATGGAGAACTCTACTTCTCTTTCTGAGGGAGGTCCGGGTAACTCCTAAGAAAATACGTCAATGTATTCCTAGATGATGGGGACATCTTATAAAAGAATAAATCCTTCGTGAGATACTTATTTCACTTACAAAAATTTTAACTAAAAAGGATTTTATGTCTTAAAACTTCATGCTTAGACAATTACATTTTTTCTATAATTCCTTCATAATGATTCATAGAAAGCTTGCGATTAACCAAACATATCCCCCAGGAATGTTATAACCAAGAGTGCAGCAAGGCCTGTTGTCATGTACCAGTTCTCGTTCGAGTCTATCTCAAAGTGGTGTTTTTGGTTTTTACTCCTATGTACAGCTGTGCCAGAGCCACCTTTACCTGCTCGTATCCAGACAGGGATGTATTTGCTTGATAAAACACTTACTCAATACTCACCAAAATACTAGGAAGATTTAGTATATTTAAACTTTTATATAGGGTTATTTATAAAGTTTTCATATCCTAATTTTCATAAATAACTAAACTATACTTTGATACCAACTATAGCATCCCCCCTTTTCATTATATAACATTTCATTACATTTTACAAACAGAGGATCTTTAAAGTCTAGTGTCCTGGAAATTAGGAACATAAAACATTCTTCTAAACCACTTATAAGGCTTATTCATTGTTCATCCTAAGTTCATTACAGCATCTCATAACCTAGGAGAATACATCAAAGGAAATGGTGAGCAGAAGGCCTAGTAAGGTAAATAAGAGAAACATTTTACATGTGATCTTGAGATACATCAATAAAGTCATGATAAATAACTTTGAGGCATGAGAAGGATATCATGAAGCATATCATAATAAAATAACATGTTTCAAAACCTAAATATGTTGCTACAACATTTAACTTAGACAATCATTTCCATATCACCATGGTCCATCCCCAAGGTGTCATTTAAAAAAATTACCAAAGTTATTCAACAAGGTATCGTTAAAATGGTCATCTCAAGAGATATATTATTTACCCAATGCATTGGAGCGCTATCAGGGTAAACCATTAATTTGCCTTTATTATCATGTCATCCACATATATCATCATCAAAAATTTCATATATAACCCATATAGCAATAAATAAATGGGTTTTATTTTATAATCATAACGTTTTAAAAACTGCTTTTAAGACATGATCTTTAGGTCATTTTAAACCCATGGAAAAATAAAGAGGGTTTCATTTATGTAAATGCTAGAATTAAAATATAAAATTTTTATATATATGTGAATACCCCTATAGGAGAAATATATTTGAGAATTCACTTAATAAAATAAAAGAATTTTTGAAAAAGAGAGAGACATTTTGAGAGGAATATTCTGCAGCATAACGGCTATGTTACAGGGTTTTAGAAAACATTTAAAGGAGAGGGTACATGGGTTACCCACTCATAAATGATCCAAAAAATAGTATAGGGATAGAATATAAGGGATATAATAACATGGTAATGAAATTTAAAAGACATATCATATTAAATAAAAAAACTTGAAAGGATGACAAAATTAAGATTTCTCTTATAAAAATTCGGCAGCCTAACGACGTCACTTGAAACTTCAAAAAAATGAATTGATGAGATAAAATAGGGTCTCTCATAATATGAAAATAAAAGGACAGTATGATAGATATAGAATATCATACCCCAACATAAGAAAAGGTACTTGAAATAAATGACATGAAAATAGAACTTGAAAATGAGAAGGGTGGAAGAATCCCTTACAAAAATTCGGCAGCCTAACAGCGCCACTTAAACATTCATAAAACAAAATGATGAGAGTAATAGGGGATCTCTCATAATATGATCATGAAAAGGGAATTAATAGGAATATAAAATAACATCCCCCAACATAAGAACATCGGGCTTAAATGAAATGACATACAAAAGAGTACTTGAAAGGAAAGAGAGAGGTAGGATCCTTAACTTAAAACGTAACTCTTAAAACTCGAAGGTCAGGACCTTGAGTTCTTGGGGGAACCATGGGAGGAATCCTAGGGAGGAAAAGAGACCATAACTTCGTTGGGGAGGATTTTGAAATTAAATGAATGAGGGAAAGTCTTGGTAGTTATAGGAGAAGTGAGGGGACAAAGCATTAATTGCCAAGGGACTCCTCTTCGGTGGTATTGGAAAAACCATGGACTTAAACAAGGTATTTTCCCATGGTATTGGACACTTGGGACACATCATATATTATCTTACTATTCATAAGTCAACCATAATTATTTCATAATTATTACATCCTTAATGATGTCATTAAACACCAGAAACTCAAAAACAATATTTTCACTATTCACTGAAAATTCAACTTTCCCAGAAAAATACCAAAATTACACCTAACCAAATATCGATGCTATGATTTAAAAAATGAACTCCATTTTATTTAAATAGTTTTCTAAATATTTTTAATTTAATTTTTAAATGAAAACACTATTCACTAAAAATTCAGTTGTTTCAGAAAAATCCCAAAAATTTACCTTAACCAAATATCGATGCTCTAATTTCAAAAATGAACTCCATTTTATGAAAATAATTTTCTAAATATTTCTAATTTAATTTTTAAATAAAAAACACTATTCACCTAAAAAACTAATACTTAACCAATAATTTCTGAAATAGTTATTTACCTATTTTATTGAATCACATTACTTAATCAAGGTGCCTAAATTATATTAATACCTTCTTTAGGTGAGATTACTAATCCATTTAGTCAAATTACTAATCCTAAGAGTAAAATCACTATTCATAAATTATTATTCATCAAAAATTAAGTTGATCTTATTAGACGCTAAATTTCTTACTGAACATAACTGTAGAATACCATTTTTTGAAAATCGTTACACATCATTAATTATTTAATGTTTACATAAATATTTTCAATTATCCTTTTTCCAAAAATTCATCAATAATATACAACCTATTTTTATCTGGACATTTGAAAATTCATACATTTCCCCATAAGAAAAAATCACAATTTTATTTATCTCAAAGGATTACACAAGGCAGTTATGGTCTCGTTGCATAGCCCCTTATAACACCAGCATAGGAATTAAGTATAAGTTGTGCTAAGGTGATAGAATCTTGGGGCGGCTCGGCCAACATTGCCTGAGTAGTGATTTCTATCAGCTTGAAATTATTGCGAATGTGATTCTGTTCCAGCTTCACACAATGAAGTTTGGCTTGGGTTTGGTCCAGAGCAAAGCCCAAAGGTGCTACCTCGTTCCTGAGTTCCGTCAGATGGGCTTCGATCGGCCTAAGACTACTGGATGGGGTCATCGAATCTTATTTCTATATTAATAGTCAAGATCACTTGTATTTATAGACAATAAACACAACATTTAGTTTCCAATGGTCTTATTGACCAACGGTCATATAACAGTCGAAACCCAGCAGTCTTATTTTAATTATACTCATTTAATTAAATTAAATAGTTCTGTTGAGAAAAAAATAACACACAAAGTTAGGAAAAATAATTTATTCAAAATTTCGGGTCGTTACATACAATCTCTTTGAATGACTTGGTATTTATAGGAATCTTCTCAACTTTCATATTTTTCCCCTAAAAGTCATATTTCTCTTATTTTGTCCCAACGACTTGGATACCTGGCACTTTACATCTCATAATGATCTGGTGTAACTGAATATCTAATGTCATATTAATTTACACCATTACAATGTAAAATATTTCCTTACATTAGAAACAAGTCTCCTAAATATGATAATAAACTTAAGTCAGTTTGATGGACTTCTTTTACAATTGTCATTATGATAACATTTTTGAATATCAGTCTAATGTTATTAGTACTATAATTAGTCTGATTGATAGGACTTTGTCATTATGATAGTCATGACATAAAGTATTACTTCTAGTACTGATAAAGGTCAGTCTGGTTAATCAGACACATATTCATTATGATAATCATATTAAAGAATAAAAATTTTATACATGAAATAATTAAAAGATTATTCTAAGTATAATGAAATATAATGTTTTCTAAAAAAACATTCTAAAACACTTTGGATATAAAAATTTAGTGAAACATGTTTTTAGGAAAGAATTTGTAATTTCCAAAACTAAAGGAATAGAATGCTAAGAAGTATAACTTCTAATTCAACTTACCATCTGGATTTTTGTGGAACTTTATATCCTTTAGAAGTCAAAGTATGGAACAATGTTGGGTAAAAGATATTTAAATTCATGGGATGTTCATAACTTCAAATGGTTAAACATTCCATCTATCATTTTGAAGATGATATTGATTGGTGGTGGTCATTGGTTAAGAATATAAGAGAGAGAGAGAGAAGAGACACTGATTCCATGGAATGGGATACATTTAAGAATATTTTTTTATATAAATATTTCTATAATGTTGTTCGACTCAGGATGGAGAAATAACTCTTGGAATTGAGGAAAAAAGATGAATATTCAGTAACCGCATATGATGAAAATTTAACAAGATTTGATAAACACTAAATTTTATTCTAGATCTTGGTATTAAAATTAATAAAACTTACTGAGGATTGAAAAAAAGTTTATGAAGTGATTTTGAATCATGAGAATTTAAAATATATGAGAATTTTTTTTATACTGAAAAAGTTGAGGTAGATTTTTATAACACTTATGTTTCTCGAGAGGACAAGAGTAAGAAGCAGTCAATATGGCATGAAATGGAGAAGCATTGAAATAAGAAATCTAGAGGTAAACCCACAAAATGTTCTATTTATGGTAAAAAAATCAAGGAATGTTTGAAAAGATCTATAAAGAATAATGAGTGTGGTAAGTTTGGTCATATGGCTCATGATTACGAAGAAAATATTTCTGGACAATCCAAGAATAGGGTTACTAATATCCATTCAATGGTTATATGTATTAAATGAAATGATTTGGGAAATTATACTAACATGTGTCTGAAGTTAGTTGTATAGGATGGAAATCATTAAGAATAAGGAAAAATCATTTACAATTATTGTGGTTGATTTTGGATCATGTAATGAAGTGGTGACACGTATGTTACTTTTTTATTTGAATTATGTGGATGCCCTATTTGACTCTAGATATTTTCATTCCTTAATTTTTAATAAATTTGAGTGTGAAATAATAATATTTCAACATGAAAAGAAGATGGAACTTTTGGTGAAAACTTTGGGTGGAAATATTAAAGCAACCAAGATTTATAGGAATCTTCATGTTGTTATCAGTGGGATGGTCTTTCTTAAAAATATTTTTAAACTTCTCATAGTATAGTTTTATATTATTTTGGGTATGGATTTGATTTTAGTTTATGATTAAAAGAAATATTTCAAAGATAATAAAGGGATATTCAATGATTTCAAACCTTTGATAACATATCAAGAAGCTAATAAATTGATTAGAGATGGTAATAAAAATTACCAAGATTATATATTTGAAAATAAAGATATTATTTAAATTAGTCATGATCCATTAGTGAATGAATATATATATATATATATATATATATATATATATATTTATTTATTTATTTATTTTCTTATGATTTTTTTAGTGTTATTCTTGATTGAGAGGTTGAGTTTATTATTGAATTAGTTCATGATTTTGAACCTATTTAAAAACCCCATTATCGAATGGATCAAGTAGAACTTTTGTAATTGAAAAAGAAGTTTCATAAAATTCAAGATAAAGGTTTAATTCATCCTATCACTTCACCTTGGGGTGATCTAGTTTTATTTGTTAAAAATAAATATGGTTCAATGAGTACTTGAATTTATTATAGTGCCATGAATAAAATTACTGTTAAGAACAAGTATCATTTTCCCCATATCGATGATTTATTTGACCAGCTCTAGGGATTGAAATATTTTTTAAATATTAAACTTGGCTCAGGGTACCATTAGTTAAAGGATATAGAGGAATATATTCCAAATGTAACATTTTAGACTATATATGAGAATTCTGAGTATATTTTTATTTTATTTTGGCTCTCTAATTTACCAGATATATTAAAGGATCTTATGAATAGAGTTTTCCAAGAAAATTGATAAAAGTTTTTTGTAGTGTTTATTTATGATATATTGGTATATTATAAAATTCATGAGGACCATGAAAGATTCCTAAGAATTTTTTTCAAACCATAAAATAAAATAATTTATATGTAAAATTTATTATGTATGGATTTTGGTTGAAATAAATTCCATTCATTGGGTATATTTTGTAATGAACCAACCCAAATTTCCCTCAAACTCAGCACCCGACCCAATTTGTCATATACCTAAAGGGAACTCCCAATCCCCACAGGATGTAGATAAGCACCCATGAATTGAACAAGACAACAGAGGGAACGATTTCTCCAAACCTGATCAAACACATGGCATATAAGTACTAAACAAAAAAGGAACATCAGAAGACAAAGAAGATATATATTCTATAACTGTAAGAAAAACAATAGAAATGGACAACTGAAAAAGTAGCTAAAAATCCAAGAAAAGTCCAACAGAAAAGGCCTAAAAACCAAATAGCTACTCAAAATGATGGAATTGACGAACTCCCACCATCTCACCACTAGCTACCCAACCAGTTGACACGAACCTCATTACCTCACTGTGGAGCCTTGCCTTTCCCTGAACCATAAGACAAACAAATGTCTACGCACCACTGAAGTGGTGCGCAGGGTGTGCGCTAAAAGGCTCAGTAGGATCTCACTCAGGTGTTCCACAACAAGTCTATGAATAAAAAATCACATATTCTCGTTTTAAGTAAAAACATGAAATGATATGTAGTAAAGAACTTTTATAGAAAACATGGTAAAAATTCCCCTTTTTTCACAATTCTAAACAAAAGCATGTAAATAAATTTCAAAGAACATTCTCCATATAATTTTCCAAAAGCATAAAAATTTGTATCAAGGCTAAATCGTAAATCTAAAAAATATAAAATATAATCACATGTATCTCAACACTAAGTAATACTACAGGTACAGGCCACAGACTACTCATACCACAATAATCAATTGCACAAATATGATCCTAGAACAATGAGCCTAGGAGGCAAAGGAATACTCTATGAGTAAACCACAAAAAAATGTCAATATTGGTCACCTAGAGTAACGATCCTAGGAAACAAAATAAATCCCCAAGAAAAACCTATTTTATAATCACAAAACAATGGATTATGGTTCCAATCTAAACCTTCCACCTAAGTACCCAAGGTAACCCATGTGCACAATTTTTAAAATTCATTTCAATGCGTTGAAAACCAATCAAAACCATTTCACAATCTACTTACCTAAACCTAGTAAAAAACGATTTTTCACAAAAAACCCTTTTCAACACACACAAAACATCTATACTGATTTCAATATACAAAATAGTTCATAAAGTAAAACAACAAGATTCATTATCATAGGCTAGATACGGAACCACCTACCTCAAATTTTGTGTCGTACATGCTAGTAATGGAATCCAAGGTTAACGAAACTGAAAAATGTCAATGAAGGCCCTATAATCAAATCCATGCATCTTAGGATTGGTCCAATTCTAAACACAAGAGGTCGGTATAAAAGAGGAAACCCGCATGCCTCGAAGACGAATGCCCGCTGCACCACAGCCAAAAAAGGAAAAGGAATTTAGAACAAGATATCATAATGAATCTATAATAAACTAAGAAGAAACGTCCAACTTAGATTAATGAATCCGGTAATGCAAAGCTAGGGAGCTATCACGATCCACCCAAACGAAGAACTGGGAAGAAATCTTACCCAAAGAGATGTACCATAGATGCAATGAAGATCCGAAGTTGATCGGATCAATCTGGAAGGAGAGGAACCTCTTAAAATTGTAAAGGAAGATTCTAGAGTCAATAAAAATGGAGTCTAGAAATAATGGACCAAGAAAAACTACCGAACGAGTAACCTAAACCCCATCATGGGCCAGGTAACGACGTGTAGCTCAGGTACATAACGTGTTGTCCATATTGGATAAGTTACACTGAAAAAACCATTGCCTAGTGTTAAAAATATGTCATTTACACCCTACATGATGTGTACCCACCATTCACAATGTGTACCAGTTCACAACATGATCTCCCCTTTCATGACATGTACACAGCAGCTAGTACAGGATGTGTACCTTATGTACATGATGTGTACCAATTCACAGTAGCCAGTACATGACATGTACCTCTGGTACATGAGGTGTACTTGCTCTCCAGCCTAAAAAAAGTCCATAAAACCACTTCTAAGAACTTTAACCAAAAGGGAACTTATAAATAGGGAAACACTTACCCGATTAAGGTAACAGGATGTTATATACTATTTCTAATGATAACATAATTGTTCACCCTACTAAAACTAATGTTATTGAAGAATCAATAAGAACTACAAATATCATAGAGATTCATAGATTTATTTTATTAGTGGATTACTATAAAAGGTTTGTTGAAAACATTTCTTAGTTATCTATCCCACTAACTAAGTTAAATTGAAAAGGAATTAAATTCATATGGATGAAAGTTTGTGATTATTGTTTCTAGGAACATAAAATAAGATTGGTGAATTCTCCAGTTTTGGACATGGAATCTAGACATGGGTAATTTGTTATCTATAGTGATTCTCTATTGAAGGGACTTGTTTTTGTTCTGATACAAAAGACTGGGTAATTCCTCATGCATCACATTAACTAAAACCATGTGAGTTAAATTATCTTACACATGAACTTGAATTATCTGATGTGGTTTTTTATTTAAAATTTTATTTGAATCATTTATATAGAGTAAATTGTAAAATATATATTAATCATGAAACTTTTAAGTCTGTATTAACTCAAAAAGATTTCAACATGACGTAAAGAATATGGTTGGAATAGATTGAGTATTATTATTGATTGATTCACAACCATCCTTGAAAATAAAACAAAGATTTTATACTTTGATTTGGAAAGATAATTCTATATTAATCATGTTATATTTGTAACATGACCCTTTAGTTAATGATTTGATGAATTTTTTCCTAGAAATAGTTCATGCAGGAACTTTATCTATTTTTTTCAGATGTTAGTACAATGATATCTATCATAACCAATAAATAAATCTCAAAATAAGGGTCATGTATTATAGGAAAAGGTAGAATCTATTAAGAAGCATAAGTTTCCAAAGTTTAATGTTTATAAAGAAGGTGTTATAAGATTTGGAATGAGTTTAAATGTGCCTTTTGACATTCAATTGAAGATAGAATTATTGAGTGAAGCTCATAGTTCCATGTTTTTCATTCATCCTGATATCACTAATATGTATAGAGATATTCAAGTGTATTATTGGTGGGATGGAATGAAAATATATATTTTTTACTTTACCATGAAATTTTTAAGTAGTCAACATATTAAAGAAGAATGATAATTACCTAAGGGGATGATTAAACTATTACCAGTGCTAGAGTAGAAATGGGAAAATATATTCATGGATTTCATTATAAGATTACCAAAGAAAACTTGAGGTAATAATGCAATTAGGTTTATTTTTTGTCAACAAACTAAATCTATATGTTTCCTTCCCATTATAGATATTATATCTTTATAAAAACTATCTCAATTATACCTCAAGGTGGTAGTTATATTACATTGAGTTCATCTCTATATTATATCCAACTATGATCCCAGGCTAACATTGAATATTTAGAAATGCCTTTAGAATTTATTGGGTACTAAAATAAATTTCATTACAACTTTTTATCCTCAACATGATAGTTAGTTTCAGTGAATGATTCGGACCTTTAAATAAATTACTTGATCTTTTTCAAGGGATTTATTGGGAATTTGGGATCAACATATTTTATTAATTTAGTTTTATTATAATAATATTTTTCATTCCAGTGTAAAGATCACACCATTTGTGGCATTATATGGAAAGCGGTATTGGACTCCAGCTTGTTGGGATGAAGTATAAGAAAATAAGTTTTTGGGACTAGAATTGGTAAATGAAATGGTGAGAAGGTGAGGATGATTTAGCAATATATGATGATGTCTCGGAGTATTAGAAAATTTTATGAAAATAACAAGAAGAAATATATTTCTTTCGAGGTAGGTGAAAGGGTTTTTCTTAAAGTATCTTCATTTAAAAGTGTTCTATGTTTCAATAAAAAAATCAAAGCTAAATTTATGATTCATTTAGACCATATGAAATACTAGAAAAATATTGATTTGTTTCCTATCGATTTATCTTGCATATGATTTTATCGTAGGTGCATGACATATTTTGTGTTTCATTATTATAAAAATATGTGCAAGATGAATCTCATGTTTTTATCCATAAAGTTGTTCAGTTGGAAGAAAAAATTTCTTATAAAGATCAACATGTATATATTATTGACTTTAGATAGAGAGTGATATGGAATAAGGTGATTCCTCAAGTAAAGGGTTTATGGAAAATCTATATGTTTGAATAAGCAATGTGGGAATTATAAAATGTTATGAATAAAAAATATTTCTACTTGTTTATGTAATGAAACAAATTATAAGGATACAATTTCCAAAAGGGGGAAAGAATGTAAAACCCTTGGTAATGTTAAGGAAAATAATTTTTAATGTATTATTAACATTTATTAATTAGATTTTATATATTTTGATTCATTAAAATAATACTAAGTAATTTTTCAATCAAAATGGAATTAGTTTTATTCTTATTAAATTAATTTTCATATATTATAAGGTTTTATTTAAAAATATTAATTTATAAATTTTAGAATTCAACTTTGAAAAAATAAACCTAATTTTCAAAATAATCCTGTTAGAGTTATATTTGGGTGACATATTGAATTTTTTCTAAAAATATTGGTTTTTCAGTGAATAATGAAAATTCTGATTTTTATTCAAAACTGTATTTTCTTTTTAAGTATTTACAAAGTTACATTCAATTTTGGATTAGTTTTAAAAATAAATTACATCATTTTGGTTAAAATTAATCCAATTGTGATTCTTTTAATGAATTTTATACTTGAATTTCGTATAAAAACATTTTCTACTTAAAATGTACTTTTTTGAAAAAACGACATTTTGTCGTGTTTTGCGGTTTTAATTTTAAATTAAATTTTACCACTTATAAAAATTGACTATCTAAAAATGGATTCCATATTTATAATTAGTAGGTCTTAATTTTTTAAATATATCCCTATTATGTTTTTCATTGTAAATAGTAACCACATTAAATTTTTGTCACCACTGTAATGGTAAAATGGGTTAATTATGGTTAAAACTAATGTGATATCGATTAAAAATTCCTTAAAACACTTTAATTTATTTAATTTTTGATTTTTTTTTCCATAAATACCAAAACATAAAAAATATGAACTTATTTTCCATTTAAATTTTATTTTCAACTTTTTAGTATTTTAAGTGAGGAAAAGTATAACTTTCACTCTTTCTTTTAAATTTCCATTATATGTTCACATGGGGATAAAAATAATTTTTGAAGGAATATTAAAGGTTATTTGGGGAATATTGATAATAAGTAAGATTTCAATTTATTCATAATTTTTAGTGATGAAATAATTACCTTAAATGATTACAGAACACCAACACGATGCTTCTGAAAGTAGTATAAAAATCAAGTAAATGATTTTAAAAACTCTAAAAGTGATATTTTATGGGTTATTTATAGTGTCCCATGAATTTTATAAAACAATATAATGTATTAGGAATGTTTTAAAGTTTTATATTTGAACTAAATTTTATATTTGTGTCATTATAGTCAAATTAAATGAATTGTTCCAAAAATGACATTAATGGTATTTTATAAAAAAATATTTTCTTAAATGATTTAAAATTTACAAAAAAACATAACTTCATCCAAGTGAATTTTATAGGGTTTATAATATCAACCATGATATATTTATGGGAAAATATCCTTTTATAGTTACTTTCTTGACCTGTAAATTGTAAAAACATTGATACTGTGATAATCTTCCAAAGGGTTAAAGACGGTTAAAACAAAGAGATAATGGTGAAAACATGACCTAAAGTAGTTCAAATTTTATTATAATAGAGGATATAGAATCACCATCATAATATATATTAATTATATCTATTTTGATCCATTTTTTCATGAAATTAATTTATACTAATTTAACACTTTAAGTAATTCCAAGAGTGTCACTCCCATCACTTATAAAAGGGAACCTCCTATCCTCTCTTCCTCACACCTTTTGAGCACTCTATCTTGACCAATTCATGAAAAAATATCTCTAAAATTTCATTCCATGCATACTAGAGTTATTTTTTCTTCATAAAACCAACCTAGAAAGGCTTTAGGTATAAACCTAAAGAGGTTGTCTCAAGAAGAGATATAATTGTTAAAAAATAATTTTCATTTTATTTATTCTTATACCTCTATAAAATTTACTTCAACCATCTAAAATAATAAAATATTTATCTTAAATATAATAATATTTTATTATGTTATTTTCAAAATCTATATCCATCTATTCTTCTATAAAATGGGAATCAAAACTTTTATTCGTGTGTACGGTGAACTACTAACTCGCAAATTACTATAATTTTCTTCCATAAACACCTCTTATTGATGGTTATAATGATGGATTTAATTTATATAAATGATATTAATGACATAATTATCCATATATAAAGATAATATATGATATAATTTCTAACATTTCCATCCATTTACAAATGATAACAGCATTCATGTGAATGAGTGGATTACCACCTCCATAAAGCAATGTGATATATTTTTCATGACCACATCACATGAATACTATATATAAGTGTAATTAAATAAATAATATGATATATATGATATAATAATAATTTTATAAATAGAAAATAATACTCACATTTTTTCTATAATGTTCATTCAAAAATAGAAATGTTACTAATTCGTATGTTCAGTCTACCATCTCCATGATTGTAGCGTAGTTCATTTTTCATAACCATATATCATGGTTCGTAATAAAAGTATAATTGATACAAAAAACTGATAATTATTTCATGATTATTACTCTTTATATGATGTAATTATTACCTCTTTGACCATAGTCAATGTGCCAAAGTCATTTTGGACATATGATCTGAATATCTTCAAAACATTTGAGATGAACTTAGTTGATTAAGTAATTTTATATAGCACAGTATTAAATAAAATAAAAGGAATAATAAACTTGAAAAATTATATTAATCAAGTAAATAAATAACAGAAGTTTTTTTATAAGGATAAATAATATATTCGATGATTCAAATTCGAGGTAAGGGACACTTTAACAGAAAACCTCATTTTGAAATGTTTTAAAGATCTATTTTTCTAAATATTTTTCTTACATGTGTATATTCATAAAATTATTTTATGGATTTATAAATATTAACATAAAAGATATATAAATTACATTTCTTATCTCTATTGACTTTATTTCAAAGGTTTTCATAAGTAATCTTTTTATGTGTTTTATATGGAATGTTTTGAAAAAAAATTTAAAATCACACAAATTGATATTTTAATTATTAATAAAAAAAGCCTCATCCTGAGTAAATATAGAGAAAACATAACAAAGGGGGGATACATGGACCTAATGTAGTATGAGAGTACCACCAACAATAATGCTCACACATTCTGAGGGGAATTATCCCAAACTTTTGAGGCAAGTGAAAATGTCATCCAAAGGAGCTTTGGAATCTAGAAAGTCAGCCGCTCTCTTTCCCTTAATCCAAGTGTGATTGATCATCAAGAAATTATTAATCATATTCCTACTCTTCCAATTTTGATATTCAATAGACTAGGGAGTAAGGCTGATACCATGAAGAAACCTTTATAAAACTTGTGAGTTTGTTTCCATCACTACTAGAGTTATGTTCCTTCAACTAAACAACTCAAGGCCAGATAACATTACATTTGCTTCTACCTGAAGAGATATCACATGCCCAAAGAAGGATGGAAATGCAATGGTAACTAAACCTTTATTGTCCCAAACTAAACTACCACCCCGTATGATAACAGATCTGTATAAACCATTAGTATTAAGTTTCATCCTAGTGCTATGTAGTTTCCATCTAACCCAACAGCAGGAAGGGGGCTGGGTGAGGAAGGAATGGTCGGTCTAGTGTCCATGATATCTCTAAGGGAGGTAGAATATTTTCAATTATTAATAATCTGAGATAGATAAATCATAAAGTCTTTTATTTTGATAGATATAGTTATCATAGATCTCGAAATCCCCTCATATTGGGTTCTCACTTTCCAAATGCACTAACTCTCTACCATAAGGATAATGGATGTGGCCTTAAATTCCACAATGTTATTCCTCACACCCCAAAACCACTATTCAATAAAGTTTTCTCCTATGAAATCCTAAAGGGAAACACCTATGAAATAACCAAAAGAGAGCCACACATTCCTGACTCATTTCCCCTTAAAGAAGAGGTGAGGAGTGGATTCGTCCCTAGGATCATCATAGTAGATGCACCAAGACACCATATGTATACTAGTTCACTTAATATTCACATTAGTGAAAAAACAATCTTCCTAATGTGCCACACTAGAAAAAATGTGTTTTTAATGAAACTCTTTACAACACGACACCTCCCCACATTCGTCATGTTCCGCTGTCACATGTGTCACCCTGTGATAATACCTCTCCATAATGGCTCCCATTATTAAAACAGTGAAAACACAAATGTCAAGAATAGTATAAAGCTTAATTATATGAATAATTCTCTGTTGGTTTGAATCCAGAATGTCCTAGATAATGGTTGGATGCCATCAAGCTTGATAAAAGGATGGGTCTGGGGTGGGACATACTGAAAATCCAAGTTTATCATTGGGCTAGTTATGATTCAAGAAACTAATATCCCCTTGGAAAATAATATAATTTATATGGATATCAATCAAGGATATATGGGTTTAAACCATGTGCCAAATGTTGGACGATATTCCTTTCGGTGTATCAAAAATATCATAGTATTTTTTAGCAATGAAACATCCCTTAAGAGACTAAACTTCTAGAACTTCCCATGAAAGCTTCACATGAAAGCCTTGTATGATCCTTGAAATACTCCTTACCTTGATACCTCCTTCCCTCGCTGGTCTAGTCATATTTTCCAAGGATTCCCAGTGATTCCTCCCCTCTATGTGAGTATCCCATATAAACACCACCATTTTTTCTCTAGTTGTTAAATAATCGAGATAGAAACATTAGTAGAAGTTAACACATGCATTAGAAAGGTAGATAAAACACTATTAACCAGATTTAATGTTCCAAAAAATGATAGAAAATTTATCTTCCAGTTGGTAATCCTATTTTTTATTCTTTCCACTGAACTATCGAAATATTGCACACAAATCTGACTACAAGATACTAGTTCTCTGAGATAATCCATGGGAAATCCCCTCATATTGAATAGTTATAGATCTTATATAAAATAAAATCTCTGATATTAACACACTACTTTTATCATGGTTCACCACCTTCTTGCTCCCTTTACAATATTCTTTAATAACATTTTTAATCTTACAAATAGAGTGTTTTCTTCTGTTGACAAAAATAATCGTTTCATCGGTGAGTATAAGATCAGATATAACATGAATCCAATGTTGACACTGAAAAGGAAGAACACTTACATCATGAAGAATATTGTTAATTAATCTACTTAGATTTTTCTACATCAAAATGAAAATGTTGTTATAAAGTGAGTCACATTGCCTTAAGACCCTAACTAATTTAACAAAATAGCATGTTTTCCCTGTAATTGAAATGGAAATACATGCTAAACTAAAACATCTGAATAAAATATTCATGAACCTATTAGATAAACCTATATGATAATGTATTTTGATAATGAAATTCCACTTGATATGGTCATATTCCTTATCCATATCTATCTTGATGGTGATATTCAATCTGAGTGTTTTTTTGGTTTAACTCACTGATCATTTCTTGATCCAAACATATTGCTACCTGAATCATTCTTCCCCTCACAAGACCATATTGTTCATCGAATATCCATTTGTGCATGTGAATGTATTGGTGGTGGTTGATCATGGTGGCCAACACATTGTAAGGGAAATTTCATAATATTTTAGGTTTCTAATTTTTCATAGAGGTTGGGTCCTTGATTTTGGGGATGAGGACCAGAGATGTAGCACAAACTACATAAGGGATACTACCACCCTTGAATAATTATTGAACCATTTCCATAATAAAGTATTTAATCAAGTCATAGGAAGCGATATATAAGGATATTAGGAACCCATCAGGTCCTAGCACTATTGTGGAATTAAAATCTAATACAACTTCATGTATCTCAAGTTTGTCAATAATTTCCACTAGTTATTTATCATCACCATCCATCACCACCCTTGGTATAGCATCAAAAAATATCTATAAGGCCCCTTGAGAAAGCTACATGTATGTGAGGATTTGTACCTATAAGGTAATTTTTTTAAAAATAAATGGAAATACCTCCCACTATGTCTTAATAATTTGAAAATAATCTATCCTCCATAAGGTTATTTAGCCAAACAACCCGCAATTTTTCCCTGATGCATGCTTAGAAAAACATTGTGTTTTTATCTTCTTTAATCCATTTTATCGAAGATTTATTACAATTCAAGGGCTCCTGTTCTAGGAACTTCTCATCCAAAACACTCTTTTGTGGACCAATATGTTGAATGATTCTCCTCTCATCCATATTCAATCCTCGCCTCCATCTACTCGACCTCCAAATTAAGGATATCCATGTATTAAAAGTGAGGTAGTTGGTTGAATATCTAGGTTTGGAGGTCCCCTTTGTGTAAAATTAACCTATTATGGATCCCTATTCCCAAAACACCAAGTGAAGGTTTCAACAAGGAGGATGCCATATCATGGTGATATCAAAGAATATAGATCCATCCATGGTGGAATAAAAAATGACTACCTCAGACAGGATTGGAGAAATTCTCTAAATGGGACAAATAATGATCTTAAAGTGATCGTACAAGGTTAGGGACCTTTTCATTTGGTAATTAGGATATTTCATGGAAGTTAACTAAGAACCGGTCAAGCCTACACCAGGTTTTATCTCTTCCCTTTTTGTTATTTCACCATATAAAATGATTACCTTTGAAGCCCAAGTAGAGAAGTACCTTTCATGCAATGAATGAGAAAAAATCATGGATCACCATCCTCGAGAAATCCCCCCTTCCTTCTTCTCTACACCGCCTAGAATTGTTTTAAAATCCCCTCCCACTAACCACACAAAGTCATATAGATTGAAGGATAAAAGGTCCTTCCACAAAGCCTCTCTAGCTTGCATATCACACATAGCATAGACAAACATAACTAGAAAATGTTGAACCCTCATGTTGATCTCACTAGTGAGAAACTAATTTGAAACCCCCATGAGTGAAAAAAAATCATTGGATTTCCAAAAAAACCATATTTGGTGGTTCTAAGGGTCGGCCTTCATGATGTTGTGAAATTTGAGTTTGTGGGGGAAAACTGCAATTTTTTAAGGTTATTGTTTCACCTCTAACACTACCAAAATCAACATATTTTTCTTCTGAAGTACATGGGATAATAAATCAAAAAATTTCTAAGAACCCAAGACACAAGCATTCCATATCAGTAAGGAAATCAAAGATAATGAGTGGTATAGGGGTTGGCCTCTACCACTAGGGGTACAGAGGATTTTTTTCTCAAGGAGCATAGACTCCTATACTAGGATCAGGTGAGAATCCCATTGCGAGGGGAAGTAGGATGAAAATATAGAGATAAATAGAATCTAAATCAGTAATAGTGCATGAAAGGGTTGAAAACACATAGAACTCGTTAGACAGGGGATTATAGAAGAATATAATGTCTCAGGATCATCCGTTGGGAGAGGTGTTGAAGTAGAAATAATCATTGTTTTAACCTTATTTGAAATAGGTTAGGGGGATAGGGGTCATAAAATCCCTAGAACTTCTTAGGGCCTTGTATATCACCATATAAATACATGAATGGTGCTTTTAGTATTGAGGATAAAGAGGGGATGCTGGAAATATAGGTATAAAAGGACACAAGACAAGTGGGTTGGGAGGGGGAAGGGGGGCGGGAAAGGATGGAGAAGTGATCATGGGAATAAAATATGAAGAAGGGAAAGTAATAAGTAGTTCAGAGGAAAAATAACCATAAGGTTTCCCTGGGATGCACCTGGAAACCTTCATCAGGGCCAAAAACGAGGAACGACCATCATGGAAACCATCATACCTTAGATCTTGAGAATCGGTACCAGACATCCTGTACATTGGGGATGAATGTCCTCAAAAATGAAATTTATAGAGAAATAGTGTTGAGGATATGGGAATTATTTTATTCCACTAATAAAAGTCATGGCCAAATTTGAGAAGAAACTGGTCTGAGAGAGGGGATGAGAGATCCAATTACAAACCAAATCTGGAAAATAGATGCATCAAGAATATTTTAGGTTCTATCATCCGCACAAAAAAAACAAAACCATCGCATCACGTATGGAGTGAAGAATTGAAACATTGTGGAAGGGTAAGGGGAGATCCAGGAGGTTAAACTAGACCTTCATATATGGGGAATCACAAGTGGAGTGAACCCATATGGACCATCTGAACTGGTTGAATCACCAGTTTTCGCATGACCTCAAGTGAGATGGATAAGCCTTCAAAAAGTCTGATTTGAATGATAAGACCACATGAAATGATTTCTAATTCAAAACAGAGGCCCTATTGGGAGATTTAAGACCCCATGAATCCACAACATTCTAAAAAAAGGGAGTAGGGGTTGATCAAGACCAAGCCTCACCACCAAGTTCCATTGGGGAAGGAGAGAGGTTGCATCGAAAGCTTCAATCGGGAAGTGGAGAATTTGGAATCAGTCCTCTATTCCATAATGAACCCGGTTCAAAGAGATCTCTAAAAAAAAGATATATCACTAGATGTAGGAGGAGATGGATGAAGAAGAATATCCTTCAAGGAAGGACCATTATTCACTTAACCAGAGCTAAGGGGCAGAAGTGCACCACTTCGAAGCTCCGTAGCTAACTTCGGTGGTTGATTCATCAATGATGAGGGAGGATCATGGGTTGCTGAAGAGAAAAAAAATTTATCTACACATTATCTTTTTATCATCTATAGTACCCCATTTTTCAAGATGCCTCACTCATATGTAGAGATCTTAACTCAGGTTCTTTCTTATATGTGGCATCATCCTCTTGGGTTGAGCTGATGGAGGGATTTTTTATCTCAAAGAAAGGGGTGCACACAAAATGACTGGAGCATGGTATGGATTTGGAGAATGCACATTTTCGTTTGGGCAAGGTGTGAAGGATTTCAGGGTAGGGTGAATCATCAGATCCATGGCACTCTATTCAAGTTTGAGGTTGAGGTATGAGGGATATGTGGATTTCAGAGTTGTGGAATGGTATAAAGTTTTATTTTTGGTTCTCTCTATAATGGATAATAATTAATGTATTGCAGATTTTATTTGAAATATTTTCATAGTTTTTTTGGTAAATAATGAATAAGTTACTATCCATGATTATATAATTAATGATGTGAAGGTATTGGAGATTATATTTGAAATTTATTTTTTCACAGTTTTGTTGTAAATCCTTCCAAAATTGTTTGTTGAAGTCTGCAATGGTCCTTTTATTGGAAGTAATATATAGTTTTGTTACATTGTGGACCTTCCAATAGTTTTTAGAGTGGAAGTTCCATTGGTTTTTGTAGTGAAACTTCCACTTTATGTCCAAGTTCCGCTTGGTTCCCACTAGAATTTCTACTAGATTTTTCAATGGAACTTACACATGATGTTCAAGTCCCACTCGATGTCCACTAGATGTTAGAGTGGAAGTTCGAGTGGAAGTTCTTCTAGAACTTCCTCAGGAACTCCCATTGGAACTTCCTCTAGAACTTAGACTCAAAATTCCATTGTAAATTCCACTGGAAAATATATATAATATGTCTTACAAATTTTTTTATTTATAATTTCAGAAAAATAATTTTATATTATAAATATATATTCTTAATTAATTTTTATTTAGTTACATTTCTATTCATATTGTTTATAAATTTTCAAAAGGATTAAATCATGTTATAAAGTTAATGTACATTACCTGAACTGAAGTTTTTTTTATGTTGTTGTAATGTTTTTTATGGTGATGTTGATGTTGTCGCATCTTATATTAAATAAGTAGTAGGGATGATGTTCAAGTCACTTGATGAAGCACAGTGTTTTATGTCACGTTTGGGGGGGGTAAATGAGTTCACTGTGCACCAAAAATACTCTAATAAAAGGAGAAAGGATAAATCAATTGGCACGTCAAGCCTTTATGAATATAGAAAAGAAGTTAATAGAAAGGTTGACAAATGTGATAGCATGGTGAAATTTCCTTGGGTTGAGACATGTATAGGATTCCTTTCTAGAATGGGGGTTAGTTTAATATCTTTTGGCCAATATGCTTATACTATATTTTTTGAAGAGAATAATAATTACTTTAATAGGCCATAATAAATTCATATGATGAGGTCCCAAAGAAAAATAACAAAAACACAAGCATCTGAGTTAGATGTGAATACTTATACATGTACTAAACCAAATGATTCTTTCCTGTTGGTGACTGCTATTGCAGGGGATGAGATGTTATTGGTTACACGTGTGTTGATCAGTTGAATTTTTTAAGGTCTAGATGGTAAACAGATTTACTTCATGGTGAGGAATGTTGCATGTAAGAGTACATGGAAAGACAAAGTTAGGACAATACAACATTTTTTTATACTATTTAGTTTGACATGAATAGGAAAATTAGTAATATTTTCTGGGTTGATCCAAAAATGAGAACAGATTATGAGTTTTTTGGAGATGTTGTGGTTTTTTACACCACTTTCAGCACTAATAACGAGTACAGTCCATTAGGTGTTTTTATAGGGTTCAATCATCATGATTGTTGTTTTTGGGGAAACTTTGTTATATTATAAAATAATGACTTCATTTTCTTGGTTGTTTCAAAAAAATTTATAGGTGAATCACATGAAGAGGCCTCAAAATATTTTTACTGATCAGGATGAGGTAATAGGAAAATCCATTTTTTAGTTTTAGTGGGAACTCAACGTTGCCTTTATTCATTGGAATTTTATGTAAAATGGTATTATGCATTTAGGTAATTGGATAAAAGATGGATTTAGTTTTCTAAATAGATTTAAGATGTCTATGTTTCAATACCATGATGAAAATCAGTTTGATTAAGAGTAGTCTTCCATTAGAGCAGAATATGGGGACGGGAAATCACAGTGGCTAGATGATGTATTTGTATTGCGAAAAAAGTGGGTGCATTGATTTTTAAAAGATTATTTAACATTGGATATTCTTAGCACTCAGTTAAGTGAAATTTTTAATGGATTTATTAAAGATTATGTTCATTGGAAGTTAAGTCTTGTTGATTTATTTAATCGGTTTGAACAATTATTGGAAAAAATTGGTATCGTGAAACAAAGGAAAAAATTTGTGATGTAGGAGAAGTTTCCTCAAAATCTTTACCTTTACCATGCATTTGTAATATCCCAGATCTGGGTGCCACTCAACAGGTTCCCCGAACCTGGTTGGTCACATGACCTCAAGCGCATTTCCCCAAATGCTAGAGGCTACTGACTAGAAGTGAGGGCCTAGGTCTGATAGTGGGGAAACTATGCCCTCATTTTTCAAAGTGTAGCACAGCAGAGAAAATAAAAACATACCAAAATCAGAAACAGTAAACAATACTAAGCTAAAATAGACAACTGTACAGAAGTAAAGAAAAGACTAACAGTCATATATAATGATTCAATATTTCCCTAAGTCTTAGAAAGTATCCAAAATAGGATACACTGTAATCTAAAACAATATAGTACAAGGGACAAGTACAAAAAAGCAAAATAAAACAGCACAGCAGGAACTCAGCAGCATCGCAAGCCTAAGCTCGTTCCCATGCTCTTCTACTCCTCTATAACAATCAAGTAACTGTATATGGACCTTTTCCCTTATCTAAACCTATAGAAATATAATCTGTTTGGGCTCAAGGCATGACCCAAATAGGGTGTGAGAAATAAATCCCAGTAGGAAACCACCAAAGGCCTGTGCCCAACTGTCAGTGAGTTCGTGCAACAACAGTGTGCAGTAATGAAATGTAGTAAAACAGGAGGTACTAAAAAGTAAACATTCCTACCAGTTACATTCCCATTTAGTTATTATTTAACAATTCAATATAATTGAATTGTAATTTTCTGAGACCCAGCCTCAGCCGACAATCTCCTATACAGTGTCGCAGAAAAACTACAACCGGCTATCTAACAAGTACAAGATGAAACAATACCAAGCATGTACTTTAGATTGGTAGGTATAACATGTGAATCACCACAGTGAATATGAAAAGTAAAAGAGTCCTCAGACATGAAAAACCTTACCCTCAAGTAAATCAGAATCAAAACTCTCAGGTGATTGACCATAGGCATAACGAATATTGCACTCAGGCGTACGAGATAATAACCTCTGGAATGGAAGAAACAGCCCACAAACAAAAGAAAAGTTACCCTCAGGCTAAAAAAACACTTTACCTCAGGCATGAGAAACACTTCCCTCAGGATAAACATGAAACCAGGTCGATCCCAATGCATAAGCAAGCAGTTTATATACATTTTCTCTCAAGAAAACTCAAAGCATTCTATAATCATGGTATACCCTCAGGTATCAGGGCCAAAGAGCTAAACAAGGGAAATACACCCATGGGGTGGCCCTAGATCCAAGAAATGATCCTAGACAGTAGTTTATAATTATCATTATATTATCTATGCAATTATAGATATCTAATTAGTCAATGCCTTAGCCATAAGACACCCCAAGCATGGGAGCATAGCACAACGGTACACAAAAACCACATAACAGTTTGAATTAAACATGAGACCACCTACCTCAATCTCCACTGATCAATATACATGAACGACACCTCAAAAAATGTCTTAGAACAACATAGATTTGGGATAAATGACCACATGTTCAAACTCAAATAACTTTCCATCAAGAAGGAATTTGAAGGAAACACGCAAGGAGAGGTAAGGGCTTACCTGTGTGGTTCAAACGTGATAGTCGGTGAAGGAATCAGAGTCCCGGTGCTTGGTTGGGAACTCTTACAAGCTTCAGCCTCCCCTCATAGTGCTCCAAATGAGTTCTAAGCTTCCTCTATTGAAAGAGGAGGCCACTACCCATTTTAAGCGGAAAAAAAACTACACTGCATGTACTCTCAAGTACACGGCATGTACTTTTCATTTTTTAACTATTCCTCTGGTAGCTACTTTTCATCATCGAACTGTTCATCTGTCATCATCAGTACACGGCATGTACTCCTGAGTACACAGCGTGTATTGTCGCTCCATTGGCGGCTGCTTCCACTGCCTTACTATTCACCTACCGACTGATTACACGGCATGTAAATACTAAGTACACGGTGTGTATTTATTTTTTACACCATTCATCGTTGACAAGCCTACATGCCCTATGTACTCATCCCACACGGCCAAATTACACAGCGTATAGAAAATTACATGGCATGTACCCACAAAATTTGGGATTTTTCCTATTTTCCTTATTTTTCCCAAAAACACTTAAGTAAAGAGGAAAGGAAGAAACCCATACCTCAAGAATAAGAACTGGGTTCTTACACATTGATGTTCCAGGATTCTACTAGATATACACAAAAGTTATTTAATTTATTTAAGAATAAATATCGATTGATTGGAACTTGTTTTTTATCTCAGTTATGTTATTGTACTGGTTCGTTGTGAAGATCAATTATGTGTATCATATAAAGCTTCAAATGAAGTTGTTGAATGTTCTTATCGAAAGTTTGAGTCTTTTTTGTATCTTTTATGTCATGTTTTAAAACTTTTTTATAATATTTATGTGATTGAAATATATGAAAAATATATTTTGGGGATATGGACCCGATTGGCTAGAAATATTGTGATGTTAAAAGGATCTTCTATTGAGGTACTTGCTGATATAAAATCATTTGAAGAAAAATGTTACAAAGATTTAGCATGAATGGTAATGAAGTTAATAACTGTATCTTGTGAGACAGAGGTGGGTTATGACAATTCCTTCTCAAATTTCAGTAATTTTGAAAAAGTGTTGTTTATAATAAATACATAAACAGATAAATTTAATGGTCATGCTAGTTTAGAAAAAAATTTAAAAAAGGATTATATTAAAAAGAAACAAATTAGGAGTGGGGGAGATAGATTGAAAATATTTTTATAAAATGGCTGTTGAAAGGGGAAACAGTTGAATAAAAAAATTAATCCTACTTCTATGATGATGGTGTGATTTTTTTATGATGCATTTCATTTATAAGAGCAGTTTTTTATTATTAATATGTTATTTGATATCATTATTCTTTGTACATTGGGAGTCATGGAGCAAGCAAGATTAGATTTTTGTGTTGGAGCTATAAAAACAGTTTCACAAGTAATTTTTTATGAGAATTATTTTCTACAATTGTTGTAATTGTGTACTTTTTCTATTGCAGGAATACTTTTCTTCCAATTTGGAACTTCATATTGGGAGGTAAATTGTTAGTATTTCATTGGGAGAGGTTAAGAAGTGTAGACAACATTAGATGGTAGTTTTTTTTTAAATTTTAATAACTAAATTGAAGAATGGATAGGCTATAGTATTTAATAGTCTAGTTTTGGTTGTAATGGATTGGTAGTCAGATTGGGATATTTCCTGAAATTGTAAATGTGATGTGTACATTTATTTTATATGTAACTGTAAAGATGGGATAAATCCAGGTTCAAGAATTGTGTATCCATTTCTTCTTTGAGGATGTGGTAGTATTTGATAGTCCATTTTTGGTTGTAATGGATTGGGATTGGGATACTTCAATAAACTATAAATGTGTTGTATGCATTTGTTTTGTATTCAAATATAAAGATGGGATAAATATAGGTTTTATAATTCTGTATGCATTTGTTCTTTGGGGATGGGATAAATTCAGGTTCATGAATTTCGATGAAGATATCCAGAAGACTGAGTTAGAGTTATTGGATCTTTGGGCCAAGTATTTCCATATGGAGACTCTCCATCTTCTAATGAAATCCAGATGTTGGCCAAACATAAAAGTATTATAAACACTAAATATAATATCCTTAAAAGTGTGAACATATCTATTCACCCACTTACCAATTGCAATTAGCATCATCAACTCTAACAACAAAACCAAATAAATCCCCTCAGAAAAAAAAATTCCCCTCATAAGGAGATAATATTGCCACTGCAAATCATGTTTGTTATCCAGAAAATGAGAACATAACTATTCATCCACGTACCAAATCCAAATAAATATCATTGCAATTAATAACAGAAAATATAAACCATTGTAATTTCTAACACCAATTGCAATTAACAGCAGTAAATATAAACCAATGACCAATACCAAATATAAACCATTGAAATTGCCAAAATCAAATATAAATCATTGCAATTATTGACACAAATTTTAAACCAGTGTAATTACCAATAATAATTATAACAGTAAGAATACATTTTCCAATATCAAATATAAAGTATTGAAATAACCAACACCAAATATAAACCATTGTAATTACCAACACCACTTTTAAACCACTGGAATTACCAACAACAAATATAACAGCAAAACCAAAATTACCAGTAGAAAATATAAACCATAGAAATAAAAAATTGAAAATATAATCCATTGAAATTACCAATACCAATTTTAAATCACTTCAGTTACCAACAGAAATTATAACAGAAAAACCACAATTACCAAAAAAAATATAAACCATTGAAATAACCAACACCAGATATAAACCACTACATTTCCAAAACCACCTTTAAAATACTACAATTACCAATAGAAAATATAATAGATAAACCACAATTACCAACAGAAAGTATAAACCATTGAAATAACCAATAGAAAATATAAACCATTGCAATTTCCAACACCACTTTTAAACCACTACAAATACCAACAACAATTATAACAACAAAACCACAATTACTAATAGAAAATATAAACCATTGAAATAACCAAAACCAAATATAAACCATTTAAATTGAAAACACCACTTTTAAACCCCTACAATTACCGACAACAATTATAATAGAAAAACCCCAATTACCAATAGCAAATATAAACCATTGAAATAACCAATGCCAAATATAAAACCATTGAAATTATCAACATCACTTTTAAAACACTACAATTACCAATAGAAATTATAAAATCATAAAAAAAAATTAATAACAGAAAATATAAACCATTGAAATGACCAACAAAAAATATAAAATCATTGAAATTATAATAGAAAAATAAAATAAAGAAATATTTATATGAATACAAACAAAATGTCATTAAAGTGGGCAGTAAAATATTTTAAAATCCTATGAACTATCAAATGTTGTGTCTAAAAACAACCATTAATGAGGGTTGTATAGATGTTTGAAACCTTCCAAATCATTTCAATTGTACTATGATGTCAGATCCATTGAACCCAGTTGTTTAACTTCTTATCTTCATTCTAGAAGCATTGTTTCCACAAGACAACTCCTACTTCTATATGAGGTTTCATTCCAACTGTATTTAGGATCTATAAGAAAAAATTATGTTATATATAGGAATATTTCATCAACTTCATCTTGTGAAAGGTTCTTATTATTCCCTTGATTCATTGCTAGCTTCTCAATGGAATAGAAAACAATTATCCCTCATTATAATGTTGCATCACCCTATTGAGGACTATCTTTCACTATAAATGGCAGCATTGCAACAATCAACTCTAAGTATTCAGGTTTCTATTGTTTGATGACTTTTTTAATAAATGTTTTCTCTAAGTGTTGTATAAATTTTATTCAGTAAGTTTGTGTATATAAAAAATGCATTTGATGTCGAAGAGGATAGAATTTTCCATTTGTAAATAATCTTGCTGGTAAAAATCAATTATAGTATCACCCATCTGAGACTGCATGGAGTTATAGTAGCTGAAATTTTTTATTTCAATATCAAACACAAGAAAATTCCAATGTATATTTTTTGTGTTAATGGGGATGAATACTTTTCTATTCAACTGAATTGCTTCTTTTATGGGTTTCTCTACCAAACACTCCTTCAAATTTTAGTTTTTCACGGATATAATGCTATTTAAAAATGAATACAGTGAGACAAAATATTAATTAATATATTTAAAACATTAAGAACATATATAATATTACACACACCAAGGAAACACTTGTAATCATAGTTTATTTATCATAAAAAAATCTGGTCATTTTCCCTATTTCACACTTATTTTTTATAATCTAAGTATAGGCATATATAACCTAATATCAATAAAAAATAATTGAGAATGTGAGACTAATTGAATATTAGTTTATAGTAATCTTGGTTAAATTAAACTCACCCTGCTACTTGTCATGATTTTGGTGAAAATCTGTAAATTTCATCTAATCCAACTGAATATAAGCAATTACCAGCTTCCCATAAATATTGACTACATTATAATAACATTAAACTATAAAAGAATATAAAATAGTCAAGATAATTGAATTGAAATACTTTATATAAAGAGACAAAATACTAGCTTGGTTTCATCTGGAGAATCTTTCGAAGCTGCTCATAGTCTTTTTTCTACGGGCATCTACTCTGCCTGACCCATTTAGGTATTTCTGGGAGCCCTATAACATCTTTTTTTGGTTTGGTTTTCGTTGAATAACTATCTACCTCAATGGTTTTTTCAGCTGACTTAGTTTTTCTACTAATTTTTTTGTCCTGTTATTATTCTTCTTCTTGTGTATCAGGTTTGATACTGAAAATGGAAATCCAATTTATTCTATTTCCTAGATTTGTACTTAACATTTCTAATCATTGATCTCATTTGGTGACTATAATTTTATATTTTTCTAGTTTGGATTATTTGATGTATAGGTGTGATTTTTTCAACATCTTCTTGCAGTTGATTTGCAGGTTCCTCAACCCTAGTTTCCTTGGATCCTAGTTTCTATTTTTCTATCTACTATTCTACTTCAGGGGAGATGCAGGTTTCTTAGGAGGATCTTGCTACATCCCAACTTCAATTGTACTATCTGTCTGGGTGTCCTCATTGATAGAATGACTCTATTTAGAACTACTTTCTCTTCTGATTTCCTCTATTCTAGCATTCTCAATTAATAATATCTTGAGTATTTTAATTATTTCATACTATTTTCTAAAAATTGATTCTATTTTATGTATTTTTATTTTCAATGATAAATTTTCTTTTTCAATAACTTGTATTTTATCATACACCAGTTTCCCCTTTTCTTGTTATCCAACATCAGCTTCCATAATCGTTAGTTTCTCTTATGTTTCTGCAGTTTCTTTAATTGTCAGTGGATTTTCCTTAATTTCTATTTTTTTATCTATAATATTTTTTTGACACATTTGTCATTTAGAAAACCATTTAATTAATACTGTAAGTGGTAAATTTACCTCTTTAACTGTAGCAAGATGAATCTTCAATTTCATTAAAGCAACATCAATATCCGGGAGGCTTTACATTGTGAATGGTGGATTGGACAATTTTTCATTCCCTTTTACTATTACACTTTACTCAGAGTACCGATACTATAATAACAAGAAGCATATTAAAAGTATATTATACATTGAATTGAAAATAAATATCAATCTGTACCAATAAAGTGATAATTTATCTTTTAATACTCACATGATGTGTGTGAAATTTTTTAATTGATCTCATTAATTGTTGGTTAATTACACAAGACCACCTTAGTGTTCTCGTGTCTCTTACATTATTCACATAATTGATAAATCCCAATCTCACGTAAGAACCTATAGTAGGGAAAAAATATTTACACATGTGTATAAACATAGTAGTGTTGTTGTGTCAAGATGATTGGGTTCTTAATCTCCCGTTACTGCTTCCAAAAAGGTTTATTTTATTACCTTTTATGTCAGCAACTTCACACTAGTTTGAAATCTCCTTATATATAATGATTCCTTCATTGGTTTGAAAGAGGAGGAATCCTCCATTTCTATTTAACCTTTTATTATTGAAAATATCCTTTGGATATCAGTTTTAGAGAAAAATTTTCGCCTCCACTGAATTGGAAAGTAGTTGTTAATGGATTATAGTTATCTAATACATACTTAACAGAACTATAGAATATTTTTGAAATTTGATGCTAATATTATATGGGATATGAACACTTTGAATATATTCCAAAAATGAGTAATGCGCAAGGCATTTCTATGACCTTATTTTAGTTGATCTTTGATTTCTTTTAAAAGTATTTATAAAGAGTTAAAATTGGATCTAAAATGTACAATTTAAAATTTAATGTAATATCTTTACTTGGGAATCATAAAACTTATAGTAGGACTACAAATAATAGAATAATTCCACATTAAATCCTGTAAAAATTTTACTACACTATAGAAATTAAAAAATTATTGGGTTCATCCACAAAATTATAGCATTGAAGGAAGGAAAAGTCTAATTTTGAGTGGGTATTTAGTGGAAGTTCTAATGGAAGTTACACTAGAAGTTCCACTAGAAGTTTCACTGGAAGTTCTGGGGGAAGTTCAACTGGAAGTACCAGTGGAAGTTCCACAGGAAGTTCTAGTGGAATTTCCACTGGAAGTTCCACTAGAATATCCAAAATACAAAAAAAATGTATATTTTTACAACAAATATTATTGTTAAATATAATTAAAATAAATACATATTTATATTTTTACACATAATAATTTTAAAATTTATTTAATTTACTATTTTTTATTGAATAAACAATGTTAAATTGAATTATTTTTTTACTACCCAATGGAATTTCTAATGGGACTTCCAATGGAAGTTCTATGGGAAGTTCTATTGGGACTTACAATGGGAGTGCCTGTGGAATTTAGAATGGAATTTCCACTAGAATTCCCTGTTGAAGTCCCAGTGATAGTTCTAGTGAAAGTTCAAATGGGAGTTCCACTAGGAGTTAATGTGGAACTTCCACATGACAACAAAAATGTATATTTCTAAAACCAATACTATTGTTAAATATAATTAAAATAAATAATCATTGCAATTATTACACATATTTATTATAAAAATGAGTGAATTTAGAATTTTAAAAAGTATAATCACTTTTATATTGAATAAATTTTCCAAAACCCCAATGGAAATTCCAGTGGGAGTTCTACTAGGAGTTCCACTGGAAGTTCTAGTATAACTGTCACTAAAAATTCTACACTACAACAAAAATGTATATTTATAAAACTAATATTATTTTTAAATATAATTAAAATAAATACTCATTACAATTTTTACAAATATTTATTATAAAAATGATTGAATTTAGCAATTGAAAAAGTATAAGAACTTTTATGTTGAATTAATTTTCCAAAACCCCAATGGAAGTTTCAGTGGGAGTTCCACTAGGAGTCCCAGTGGAAGTTCCAGTGGAATTGACACTAGAACTTCTACACTACAAAAAATCTATATTTATAAAACTAATATTATTTTTAAATATAATTAAAATAAATAATCATTGAAATTTTTATACATATTTATAATAAAAATGATTGAATCTAGAATTTGGAAATTTACAAGAACTTTTATATTGATTTAATTTTCCAAAACCCAATAGATGTTCTAGTGGGAGTTCCACTAGGACTTCCACTAGGAGTTTTGCTGGGAGTTCTGCTGGGAGTTCCATTGGTATTTCCACTGGGAGTTCCAGTTGAAGTTCCACTTGAATTTCCTATAGAACTTCCAATGGAACTCCTATTGTAACTTCCACACAACAAAATTATTTAATTTAGGATTTTAAATTTTATAAACAATTGTAAATTGAATTAATATTCCACCTAGTGTAAGTTTCAATGCAGATTCTACACTATAATTTTGGAAGAATTAATTATAGTGGAAGTAACATTATAATTTCTACAAGAACATCCACTGGGAAAAAACGCTTTGATTTAACAACAAATTGGAAGCCACTAGAAGTGAAATTTCAGGTTCCGATGGAAGCACCACGAAGTTCCAGTGGAATATCCATTCTAGCATAATTTTTAATTATAGTTCCAATGAATATTCCACAAATCTCTATTTGAAAATGGAGGTGTTGGTGCATATGAAAGTGGAAACTATATTGTAATACTCTATGGTATTTTCTATTGGAACCTCTAGTAAGGGACAATACACCAACAGAAATGGAATTCCAAATTGATAAACAGAGAAATTTTACTGAAAAGTTCTCATAACAAAAAAGTTATAAATAAGAAATTGTAACAATGGAAATGGAATATAGATTTCCGAGTATATATTTCCTCAAAAATAACCAAGTTTTGCAACCTTTTTCATACAATGCTTTTGTTTTGTACAAAAAAAATATCCGAAAAAGAGATGAAACCCCACCAGATTCATGTAGTTCTCAGAGAAAAAAAACCCAAGCCTTTTCGCTGGATGAAACATATGGAAAATGCGATAATTCCTTTCAGTGGATTCATTCCCACTATCTTACTCATTGGATTCCCTATAGTTGTTCCCGAAGTAGCTCGATTCATTGATATCACCACAGTGTTATATCTTAGGGTTTCATCACTGTGTCTGCAACTAAGGCGAAGTTAATTCGTCTCACAAAACAAGAGGGAAGATCCATCTCCAAATTTGAATCGAAGTAATTCCATGAAAAAATTATATTATTGATATAAAGACAATAGGACACATGTTCTCATCCTATAGGTGTGCTAGATATTCCAGTTAAAATGTTAACCAGAGATTATTTTTATCCTTCTTCTCCCTATGGGTCAAGGGAGCAGAAAGAAATGGTCAAAAAATCCAAACACCTGGAGGCACATAGAGTGTGTTCATTAAGACCCATTTTTATTTCTTGAATCCACCAATAAAAATTTAAAAGTAATATTCTATTTTAACGTATATGAAATCAAAAGTTTTTCCATCATTGTAGATGTTATTTGATGTTTCGATTCCTTTAAAATATTCCATGTTTTATAAAAAGAAGAAAACCCACATTTCCTTTATTATGGGTATTTTTGTTTTGAAAATGCATTTTTAAAAGTAATGGGTATTTCAATATCAAAATAATTTTTTATTATTGGTGTAAAGGAGTTTTTCAAGGGTTTTTTGTGGAAAAGGTGCAAGATTAATTTTTTTATTCATAATATGGTACAAGAGAATTATATATGATGATTGGTTATCCCAATATAGCTTATAAAATGGGTCATATTGATAAATCTTATATGAAATATGAGCCTAATATATATCTATAATACATTGTGTAGTGTTCATTATCTTAAAATGCAAGAAGGGAGTTAATCAGGGAGGTTTCTCCTATAAATTTAACTAGGCTCCAATTATTTCTAGTATAGATTATAAATATTATTCTCTAAGTTACCTAAAAGGATTTACATTTACATTATATGGGTTTTAAAGGTTTTATTTGAGAAAATATTTTTATTCTCCATATAGGTATGTTTTTTTCATACACCCAAATAATATTATGAAACAGGAAACCATTTAATGGGTTTTCAGGTATTTCCCTAGACTTACAGATTTCTTACTTTTATATACCATACTGATATTTTTTTTACATACCCAGTTTTTTTAAAAAAAAAATCATAGATTTTAATTCTAAGAAATAACAAATAAGAATTTTGGTTAAAAGTCATTATGATTATTCCAGAAAATAAAATGTGTTTCATTTTAAAATTTATATATTATGGGAATAGTAAAAATTGATTTGAACTATATACTTTGTAATATATGGTTTTATTATCAAAGATTTATAACCTAATTATATAAAACTGTAAATCATAAATATCCTTGAAATTTAGAATAATGAATTCTTGACCAAAAACTCAATATTATGTAATTTTTTAAGGTTGAGTCCATATAAATTTCCTTACAATGATAATAGTAAAACTATTATTTTCAAAAAACTATTTTATTAACAATGTGTGATTTTATTATCTAATAAAATAAAACAATTTATTTTAAATATTTATATAATATAATTTTTAGACCTATATACAAATATATTAACACTCATTCAATTGGTAATCAATACTAAATAAGATTAAGAACACTTGACGGTGAAAACTACATTTTTTACAAAATAGTTTTTTATGTATTTAATGTTTAAATTTAAAAGTTAATTTTATCTTATTTATAAATTTAAATATATTATATAGATATTTAATTCATTTTCATTACACCTAAAAATTGTATGAGGGTTTATATTATTATTTGTAATGAAATGTAAACTACTTAGTTAAAAACCTGTAAAACCAAAAATGGTAAAATGTAATAATCAAGTAGTAAAAGGATTGAAATGTTTTTAAAACATGTGGTAAAATTCTTTTAGGATTATATATCATCCTTATATTAGATGATACTCCATTATCTCTCATTGTTTAACTAATTTCCATTTAATAGTGTTATAAAAAAATTTAAAATGGGTGTTCATAAAAGTGTGTTTTTCTTCACTTATGAAAGGGGATCACTTCTACCCTCTCAAAGATAAAAATGCATTTAGAAATTTACATAAACCCATTAAAAATTTTCCTCACCTATAATTCCCTTGAATTAACTAAATTCTATGGAAACCATAAGTAATCTTAATCTTTTCATTTCCAAGGATACTTTCAAGAAAAATCTCAATGTCCCAAAGTGATTATTAATTAATACCTATCATTTTCTTCTTATTTATTACCTTAAAAACCGTTCCTAAAAATAGATATATAACAACCCTAGTATAATTATTATATATAATTTTATTATGTTAATGTAAAAACCATAATTTATTCCTTCCCATCTACTTAGTAAAACAAGCAAACATTGATCATACATTTGTGTGGACCTCAACCTCAACGAAACAGAATATTCTATTTTTCACCACTACATATATTCACTAGTTATAAGGGAAGAATTGAAGAATAAATGTGAATTATATAACATGATTATTATTATGAAGAGTAAAATTATAATCAACTTTAATTAATTCTCATTCATTAGGAAATGAAAATGTTAACTATGTGTTGTGTGAACAGCCAAATCCACGAAGTAACGTATCTCATTTTTTATATAGTCCCTTTATAATTTATTAAAATATCATAAAATATAATTATCTACCTTATAAATATCTAAATAATATCATTATTCTTCTATAATAATGATATTTTTCCAAAATAAATCACTTTTTTAACCATAAACATCCATTAATTACAATATGTTCGTGTTTAGGTCGGTCTAACCAACTACATCAATGGTGTTATAATACAATATAATAGGTGAATATGGAAACTTAAACACTAATATAATTATAAATTAATAAGAAAATTATGAATGTTTTATGGTACTTTAATGGTCATATTTCTATTTAACCCATTATTAATACACCATCCTTCATTTGTTAAGAATTACCAAAACAAGATTCTCACTGATTTCATTTAACTATAATATAACTAAAACTACCAAGTAATGAGATAATAACTTTATAAATCAATATAAAAGATCTATTATTCCTCCATGGGCATAACCAAGTGGTTATGCCTTTGAGGGGTCTCGTAGGAGCTCTCGGGGTCGAGTCTCCTTGAGTACTTGTAGGCACGGTAGTTTATTTGTTTCTTTATAATCCCACTTCCTGAATAGTTGTAATATAAAATATATATTCTAGTACCTTAAATTATCAATGAATAATAATACTAATATCAATGAATGTGTATCAGTATTAAAATTATAAAATGAAAATGAGATAATCATAATTTACTAACACTCGATGGTAAAGATAAACCATAATTAACTAATATATTTTCCCTAAATGGTTATATTTTAAGTACGTAAAAGGAAATATTGATAAATAAATTTAATATATAGGTAATTAAGATAGTTATTTTGGTTTTATAGGAGGTTAGAGTTCGATAAAATAATTATTTATTCAAGATAGGGTTTTAATAGATTCAATTTCTGATTCCTGGGTCATAGTATTTCTTGCATGAACATACTTTCATGATCTCTTTAGCCTACAAATCCACTATTTTATATGTTTTTCCCTTTTTTATATGGTTAAATTAATTCTCATAATCAATAATTTAATGAAATAGCCCGGGTATTCCCTCTAATGGATTCTTGAACCAATCTTCCATGAGTCCGAATGGTTTTCCCGATCCCCACGGGTTGGAAACTAGTACCTAAAGATCATTGGAACACGCTTGGGAATAGTTTTTTAAAATAATCATAGTAAATGTAATATCATTAATTTAACAAAAATATTTCATGAACCATAATTATATCATAAATCCACTCCAAAAAAGGCTATAAATAATAAACAAACAACATAATATAAAAGTAGAAAACAATACTAGCAAACAAAATCCTCCCCCAACCCCTAGTATCCCTCCTCTAAAAGGTAAAGATGCCCACCTGATGCCTTTTCTTCATCCACAAATATCTATAGTTACCCTAATTATATATAAAGTAGTAAAATCTTAATTTTACAATGTAAATCAAGTAAAGGGCTATACACCAAACATTCTATGAAATCTAAAAGTAGGTCCTACTAAAATCAAATTATAGGACCAGCTAGCTGAATAAAATAAAATAAAGACTAACCTCATATGAATCAATTATCCTAAGGGAGATCAAAAAAATGGATAAGAACCTTGTAACTGAAATAAAATATGTGTGAGAATAAAAGAACTCAGTAGGACATCATTACCCAATTAATATATGAAAATCCCTTTGGTAATAAAATATAAATTTATAGTTTTAAAAATAAGGTATAATGTAGATTTTTACATGGTTTATAAAACCAAACCTTATATACACTTTTGAAACAACTGTCCTTTTATAAAATAAAAACAATGATAGTTAATCATGTTAAATTAAACCTTTAAACCAAGGAAAACAAACCAAAACACATTTTCTGTCTTTCAAAAAATCTATTTAAAAACTCATTTTCATAAACCATTTCAAGGAAAACCAAATTCCTTAAAAACCCCTTAAATAAAAACCCAAAAAATTCCTTTTTAAAATAATTCATTCAAATAATTATAAAACAACACATTGTAACGTAATCCAAAACACTCACAATAGTATGAAAAGTCATACAAAATAACCCAACATCAAGGAAACATAATCAAGTAATGGTGTCGGTAAAATAAATGAAACAGGGAAACCTAAAAAAACAAAAGGATCCCCCTATACCAATCTACCAACCAATGGAATGGATTTTATTAACTCTACCTTAGGTATTAAAGTGAAATAGTCCTAGACTTCACTCAATAGACTAACCTTCTATCCTATATTATGTCCTATAAAAAACCACATGACTAGCCTACACACAGCCTCATCGGAATGAAACACCCTATATAGCCATATCACTAACTAGAGGGTATAATAGTAGTGTGTTTATAACTAGTGTAGCATAAGTCTATACTCCCACTTAGCAACTTGGGTTCCCATGACCAAAGTAAAGCAATGATGTGAGCAATTATGAATCACATGGATCAAATGTAAAACATTTAGGAATAACCCACACCTCACCTCCTTTACCCACACAAGCAACAACCCCAAACAAATATACATGCATAACTATAGAAAATTATGAACCAATACACAACATCCCATCATGGGATTACAACACACCAATGGAATAAAAAGAATCACACAAAACTAAAATAGGTTCTCACACCATTTATAAAACCATTTAAAGTTCTAAACAGGCATTAAAACACACCACTTGGGATGTCAATCCATATACCCAATTCTTGAAATCTTTTTAAATATCATTTAAAATACCACTTTAAAATCAACATTTCAAAATGTGGTAAAATTCCACAGGAAATCATTTTCCCAATATCACATTTTGAAACCAATTTGGAAATCCACATACAAAAATCCTTAGAATTCCAAATTTACACACCAAACATTGAAATTCAATTAGAAATACAACTCTTTCTACAAGAGACACTATTAAAATAAATATACCACTTTCATGGAATCCAAATGGTGCCAAATACACTTTTTACCAAAAAATCTCACTCTTTTTTTAAAGGATACTCCAAAAATAGCCCCAGACACATGTTATAAAAATAATTTCAAAAGATGGTTAGTTCTCCAATTATAAAAACAATACTTTAAAAAATCACTCATTTCTAAAATGGAACCAATATTAAACACACTTTCAAACACAATAATCGCTTTAGAAAATTCAAATGGGCATTGACAACCACTTGTCATGAGACCCAAGTCCATGAAAAGTATTTATAGATAGTTTAAATATATTTTAATACCAATATATCTATCCCTGAGAATTATAAATTCAATTAATACATTATAAACTACTTTAAACAATTTTAAAGGTTTATACGAGTATTTTCACAAGTGGTTGGCATGTGTCCTAATCCCATGTCGATATCAAAAGGTAATAAAACATCACTTAAGCATAATATGAAATACAAAAATTCTTATAATTATACAATAAATCGTTTAAAACACACCAAGAAATTTAAAACATATAATACAAGGGGGTTCCACAGAGTCACCAACCACAAAATGAAGACAGATGAGCAGAAATGGTCCAAAATGCTTCACCTTTTATAGAGGATGCCAAAACACACAAGAAGAAAACCTGAGAGTCCCATAACATACCATAATAATTAATAAATCCAAAAAATTGAACAAAAAACTTGACCTAAGGTTTAGTTAAACTAGAGGGTGATGGGGAGAGGCAAAATTTACCATAAGTGGAAGGCAAGGAGGAGTGAGGCCCTCACCTTAACGAATCAACCGAGAATCAGAATAAAATCTATACCAACCATATAAAGGAGGATGAAATTGTGGGGGATATTCACAACCATGTAGGTGGGTTTGGTTTAATAGTACTCAATAAAGAGGGGAGGAAGAGGTAATAAAATCCCTAAAACACTTAAGGGTATTTTTTTAAAAAAAATCGGTATCATGCATGGTTTAGATGCATAGTTTACCCAGACATGAACTAATATTTCTTCCCCTACTGGACAATCATGAGGTTCCCACAAAGTTACACATAATTAAGTCACGCTTTTGAGTGAAGAGTGCTCAATACATTCAAATTTTTACTATAAAGTGAAAATCCATCCTGCACAATAAGTGCAAGGTTACTCCTAATCATATGCAAACCATTCACAATGACAATTTTTTTGGAATTTTTAATATCCTAGCAAAAAACTATTAGGAACCCACAATGGATTCAAATTAATTAAATTAATTAATTAATTAATTCCACAGTGACACATTAAGTGTCACAAACTCCCCACCATGCCAATTTATTCCCCAAAAAAGTATGTAATCATGGCAAAGGCATCAATCACTTAGAATTCTAGAATAGAGACATTTTAAACACTCAAAAGTCCATAGAACAACAAAAATACTTAAATAATGATAAAAAAATAAATTATAATCATACAAAAGCATCCCACAAGAATATCTAAATAAATGGAGACCAAACGGAGGTATCCCCACTATTTAGAATTAATCAACACAGTGAAGCTTCAAATAACCACTCCTAAAATGAGAGAATCATCATGATAACTATTATTCCTTAAATAAAAAGAGAACATAGAATTTCACTAACCATATACATCCATAACAAACTCATCTACAATAGGAAATATGGTCCATGATGCACTCAAAGGTCCCTGAACCCAAAGTGCATACATGATCCTATGATTGGTTACACAATATTAACCACAACCAAAACATGTAAAACAAAAAAAGTGTTGGAATTGGTTTCATAGGACCAACTATTTTTACTTTTATTACATGTATATTATATGATTTTATTATTAATAAAATATTATATTACATATTATTCATTTTTCTTCATGACATTAATGTAATAATATCCTAGAGTATATTTTGTAATGATAATGTCACAGTAGTTATCTACTATAATTAGAACCTTGAAATTCCATGATGATATTATTAAATATAGTTTTATGGCTCAATAAAATTCTAGTATTGGACACATAAAATGTGACAATTATGTGTGAGTACTCATAAGTGGATGAGTTTACTTCTTATAAAGTTTTCACTTGGTAATCTCTAAGATAAGAGATTATGAGAATAGACCTACCAGTAGGAATTCTATATGTTTTGTTGTTATCAGATATTCCTATCTATATATGTTTATAATTGTCCTTAGATTTTAATATTTTCATTAATGGATGTCATGACTCATGGACTTAGATCTTTTGATGAAAACTGTGGTGCCATATGATTGTGGTGAGGTGGCTTACATCGGGTGCATCACAATTGACACGTAATTGATGGATAAATCAAGGAATGATTTGTCTCTTACATCTTTATGGAAGTTGATATCTCATAAATTTTATTAAAATATAACCTTCAAATTAAATCCCATTTCAATGGTGTAATAACTCATTTATTTTAGATAGTCAAAGAAAGATGTATCGAGTATATAGGTTGTGATCCAAATGTGAAACCTGCTTGATGAGATATTGTGATAAAGGGATTATATTACATAGTGTTAATTTTTATTTGGTTTTTATCATTGAAACATTAATCACTTTATCTTTTGTTTTTTTACCCATTTATAGATATTAATATTTTACTTTAGATGTGCCTGCATGATGCCATAGATAAATAATCCTATAGGGTAACTCACAAAGTGTTTCCGATGATGAGGATTAATTTCTATTTTAATTTAATTAATAGAATAAATATTATTCTAAAGTATGATGAATTATTTTTATTCACTTATTATCAATTAAAAATATTTATAGATGAATGAAATATTTAAATTAAATATTTATTTGGGTATTCAATAAATCTTAATGAGGATGTACAGACCAAGACCGCATCCATTGATGAATATTTATTTACAAGATGATAAATATTAGTTATCATTATGAAGGTTATCACACACCATAAAAAAATAATATCATTATTATTCAGTGTAATGGGGTTTATTAAATATTATAATATTATTTAAGGGACATCATGGAAGTATACAATTATTTTAACATAAAACCTAACACTATAAATAAACTGTTATTTCTATTGAGTAAATAATTGAAAATTGAGATTTGAGAATATTTTCATTCAATGGAAATCTCCCTCACAAATATTCCTCATCTTTTACTATCAAGAATGAAAATAAAACCTTGAATACTGAAGGATCATGGAGCGATCAAGATGAATGATGAAATAAAATTGATTTGTCATGCTAGAACTCAAAAATAAATTAGTGTTGCTCAGAGATCAAATGAGCACATGTGGATCACAACATGATGGATTCAACACATGAATCTTTAAAGCACAAAAAACATAATCCAAAATGGTTTTCAAAATATCATTGTCATCAATGAACAAAAGGATCATAAGACAAGGTAATTGTTTCTTCCAATATTAAATTAATTAATTATAAATTTAACCTGAAATATCCTCTCTCTAGGTTTTAGGAATTTTGAAAAGAAATTTTATTATAATTCCCACCATAGGTTCATTCACTGCACTCAGAACCTTTAAATTGTATTAAAGGGGTCACATTTAAAATTTAAAATTATTTATTTTATTGTTGATATATGCACAATATTGGTTAGAATTTCATTTAATATTATTCATTCTTTAATCAGATTTGAATTTATATGCATAGATATATTAATCATGTTCATTCATTGTTTCATTTTCTTAATAATAAATGAATAATGACTGTATATTTCATAGAGAAGTGTCAAATATTTTACCAATAAGACTGGGAAACATGACATATAGCCAGAGTACATGTCGTATACCCAAGCACACTATATGTTTACATACTACAGGATACATGACATGCCAAACAGTAACTACACAAGTTGAATTTATTTCACACTGTATGTAAACTAGTCCAACATAGAACATAGAATGATTTATTATATGGTGTGTAACTAGTATACACACCATGTAGTCTACATGAGTTATTAGTGAAATTCGGAAAATATGTGTGGTCTTTATACATAGTTAAACTACGTGAGACTGACACCCAAAATATTTAATTATATACATTATGTGTATCTAGTGTACATGGCATGTATTTCATCATTTCCCAAGTTTGAACTACATTTCAATACATTTGGTGAGAAAAGTGAACAAACTTCATAAGAGATACCCAACTTGTAGTTGGGTTGTATACATTGTGTGGTCACTCATATGAGAACACACTAATTCTTTTGGAGGGTTTCATGAGAACATGAAATTCGGACAACATGGAATGTAGCTATCCTTTACACGCTGTTTAATCCATTAAGATACACACCAAAGACCCATACATGTATCTCAAGGACACAACATGCAAAAAACATGGCGTATAGCTGGTTAGTACATTCCATGTATTTCATTCGAGATACATTCCAAATCCCTAGGTATGTACTCTGGATACACGACAACAAAGGTATACAGTGTGTAACTAGATAATACACATCATGAACTATCCCAATTAATGATATAATTAAATTACATTAAATTGACATTTGTAGTATCAAAACCTTATTTTATTTATTAGAATCAGTTCTTTTTAAAAATATAATAATGATTTTAAATAATTTTGAATACTCAAATAATTTATTGTAATAAATATGTATTTATTGGTTCTCCCATTTATTTTTCATGAATTCCATTAATGATGGGTATGTGTTTCCCCTTGGAGATATGTTCATGTTAGGAAATATTATTTCCAAATGGTTTTAAATGGTTTTTCTTTGTGGAACTAGAAACACCCAATGGTTATATATCTATGATGATTCAAGGACCTGCTTTTCAAAAGTAGGCACTCGTTAGAAGGTCTTGACCAACAATGCTTAAGAAATCACATTTGTCAAAAGGATGGAAGGTCGGGCTCATCAAACCCTTTTAGGGAGAATTATTTACTACTTTGGGACTCTCTTATAGATTTAATAAATGTTCATGAATCCTTAATTAATTCCCAATCATAATGTAGGTCGCTCTAGAATTAATAACCAATTATTAGCATATATTGAATTTAGAATCATCTGTATGTATCTGAGGTTTTTAATCAATGGATATGTTTATATGTATAAAAATTTCTCCATTAATGGTATCCCCTTATGTAAAAATTAGAGATTATTTGGTTATAATGATGCTAGTTTTATATCCACATAGTGAGGCACTCAATAATGTATTGTCATCTAAGGAGATGGAAGTTGTTTTGATGTTGGGATCAAACCTGTGTGATGGGATTCCTATGTATCATTGTGAAAGGAATTAAAACCCACATAGTTTGGTTCCTCTTATTAGGTAACATAATATCTTTTAAGGTCATGTGATAAGTACATAAATATAGCGTTTAATGACATGTGGCAAAGACATCTAGGTGTAAGGTGCCTAGATAAGGTCTTTTGTGTGACTTATGTCAAAGTATCCTGGGGAACCTGGAAGGGATATAAGTTTTCAGGTTGAATTAAGCCCTATTGAGGATAAGGAATATAGAGGACATGTTTGATTTTATATGATAGAGTTTGAACTTCATGGAGGCTTCTTACATATCCCATTTGTATGGGAATCAAATCCCACATAGTTTGATTGGTCTCGTAGGGGAGTATGACCCTTTGAGTGGATTAAGTTGGGAATTGTTTCTAAAAAGGGTGCCCTGAAAAGGGAAAATGAAGGATTTATCAACTCATGGTGGTTTTTAGGATTTTTTTGGCACTTACTAATAAGGAGGATTCTCGGATTAAGGTAATTATGATTAGGGATTACTCTATATGAGGATTCCCATTGAGCTCGAGCCCTGAGTGGGAATCCTACATATCCCGATTGTGACAAGAATCAGATTTCTCATAGTTTATTATTTGGGGATTATTCACTAATGTTTCCTATTTAAATGGGGTGATAGTTGGGGACTACTATTTTGGAGGATAACCACATAGTTTGAAATAATATGGATTTCATGATCATTGTCAACCTCTAAGCCCATGTGAGTCATTATCATTGTGAGAAACAAGAGGAAATGAAAGATCTAAAAAACCACATGATCTACTTTTCCTTGGTTTGGATGCATTACCTTGTGGGATCACGCTTATGGGATCACTATGAGATCAATTGATAGGAAGATTTAAATGATGATCCCCTGCCAAAACATGCACCTGATAGTGTGGATGTCGTGATCATGGTTGTTCAAGGAGAAAGTGGAAGATCTAGAAAACCACAAACTTCTCCTCCTCTACTAGTGGAAGAATACAGGGTGATGGTGGAAGAGGATGAGTTTATAGAAATTAAACCTCTTCACTTTATCTCTGATCAATTCCAGTGTATTGATAAGGAAGTAAGAAAGTATAAGAGAGGTGGAGAGATCTAGGGTTCCCATACCCTCCCTAACCGAGTGGTCAGAAAGTAGAGAAGAGAAAGAGTGAAAAAACTTACAAGAAAGGCAAGGGGATCACTCTAAGAGGGATCCCCTAAAATAAATTACATATAAAGGGAAGAGGATCTCATTTCTTTTTTAATGGAAAAAAAGTATAATCCTCACCCTCCCTACTAAGAACTAAGGCTTCGAGTATTAGATATGAAAAGGGTATGACATGGTCCTAACCCTAGTTCCCATGATCCAGAACTCTCTAACACTATCCCTAAGTTGGGGGTCCTCATGACTATAGGAATACACACCCACATTCACCTTGAGCACCCTAACTGGGCAACCTAACATGCATGAGAAATCTCAAACCGTATGAATACACACCCAAAAGGGGGACATGTCGGTGTTTCAATCTCCATGGTTATGTATTTATAGAGGTTTTAGTGGAGGTTTTAACTTGGTCCCTTAAAATAAAGGGATCCAAAGGAGGAGAGTCCCTATAATGGATGTCGTTAAAGAGGTCCTAGTGAGTGTCTCTCATAGGATGGAGGATAGGTCGAACCAGGGGGCTCGCGCAGAGGGTTCTTCAACAAGTTAAGTCTAGGAAAAATGGTTCTACCCTAGGTGATATACCTCCTAGGTAGCTAAACTTGAGGGAAACCTTTCTCAAGACTTAAAATGTCTCCACAGGTGTTCCCATTGGTAGCTCGCATAGGTCCATATTTAAGAAAAGGGACCTCCTGCTAGTGTCCATTAATCATAGGGTAAGAGATTGCCTCACCTATGTATTTTTTATTTTAAACCCTGGGAGGGGTTTTGTTTTTAAATTAACTTTTAATTCCATCTACTTTAGGTCATATAAAGCTACCTAGAAGGTTTCATAGGGGTTGATCAAATGACTAGGTTGAGCAGAGCTTCAGTTGGACTATGGAAATTTCTATATATAATAATGAAGACCCCATGGTTCTATTTATAGGAAACTATATCACCTGAGGTGAAGGTTCTATCTACATCATGTGTCTCTCTCAGTACAATCATGCAAGACAATCACTTAGGTAATCTGGGTAATGATGGTGCTTTGGTGTACTTGGGTGAATTTAATTTGGAGGCCTTTGTGATCCTTAGCCTTCTCAATTTATCTTATTATCTTCTTGATAAGGTATTTCCCTATATCACCTTTTCATACATTTAATGAAACAAAGTTTCAACAAAATCCCCCCATCAGGGTTGGATCTGATTGAAAGAAGATGGCCTAATCTTGAGGTAAAGGGATAAAATGGTTAGATGTATTTTTAAGTTATTTCACATAGATTTTCTTATAATGTTGTCCACATAGGTCTTCCACGTATATGGGGTGCGTATGCGGGCTGCGTAGGGGGACTACGTCATCTATAAATAGATTCATCATTTCGAATTCTATCCCTCAAAACTCTATAATTTTAGGTCTCACTGCGCTATTCTTCTATGAAGACCCTCCACTGAATCCTTTTCACTAAAATAATCAGTCATGAATACATGGTATATACCTATCTATGCAATGAATCTTGGGTGAGTGACTTGTGTAGGGACCATGAGCGATAACCCTGTATAAATAACTTGCGTGAGTAACTTGCATAAGGAACCTACGCAAGTTCATACCTTTTCCAAATTTTCTACATTTTTTAGATTTTTGAAATGGATACATATCTAATCTCAAAAACATGATGCTTCTTTTCAAGTTCCATGATTTCTAAAAATACTAAAAAAAATTATGAACAAGCTTAAAAGAACCTTGAAGAGATGTTAAAGGTTATAATCCATGATTGCTACAATGTTCGTGATACTACTTTACCTAACCTAGAAGTAAATCTAAGGAAATATCACTATGAATTTCATGAAAGCAATTCTCTACCGCTTTACATCCATGGTCATCTGAGTGAGGTCTTGTCACTGACTCCCAAGAATTATACTCATATGTCTTGGTTTCAAGGCTATAAAAATCACTAATTCCATCATTTATAGCATGAGTGAATATATTAATATCGGGACATCTTCCACAGCCTATGTCATGCACAATATCTAGTGTGTTCTAGATCTAAAGTCACATACACCTAAATTGAAGATGCACTTTTATCTATATGTCTTACATGATTCCCAAACTGATTAGTCAAAGGGTTTGAGGAAACAATGTAACTTCTTCCTAGGAGGGGGTGTTGATCTTGCATGGATGTAGGTGTAATAGGTGTGAAAAACTTTTTTGGAGTTCAATAAGGATCTGTAATATTTCAAAATTTATGAATTCATTTTGGTAGGGAAAAATTATATATATAAGAATACTGAATTTATTATTGAGTTTTTAAACTAGTGGAGTCCAAAAAAACTATTTCCATTAGATTAATGGAGAAGTTGGTATTATTTTGTGGGAAATCAATAAGATCTATGGGTCTCTGATCCTTGGAGACATGTATGATGAGTTCATCTTCTCCCCCCTCAAGGAGACATGGAATGATACTAAAAGGATTCCACCTCTAGCATAAGATCTTATGAATATATATTATAAAACTACAAAGGAAGACCCTATCCTGAATGGGATATCCATCCTAATGTGTGGATGAGTTCCTTTATGATGCCAGTGGAGAATGGACCCACTTGAAAATTCCCAACTGGGTATACCAAGGTGGAAAATAAGACTACTCTTGAAACATTATAGATGACTTTAGAGAAAGGGGAGTATGAAAAATAGTGGTATAAAACTAGATCTAGTGTTCCCATGAAGAAATTCCTTGTGGTATTTTTATCCATGTGTTTGAGAACCTATCTATTGTTGGTCCATGATTCCAACGGCAGCATAAGGTCAGGAAAAAATTTCATAGCAGCCAAGTTATATAAGAAGAAGCATGTAGGGTTAGAAATCCCCATATTGGTGAAGATATATTGAGGCCCACTACATATTCATGTGGGTAAGGCCCCATTTCTATGTTTGGGACTATTCTAGGTAATGCGGGGATGGTTAAAGGCACACTTTAGATCCTACACCATGTTAAGCATGGTCTAGGTTTCCATAGGCTTGTTTTGACTATATGTTCTGGCTATTTCTAGAATTCCACATTTGTCTCTAAATCCCAACAAGAGATTATTAAGGCTAATACTATTCAAGGATTTAAACTTCTTCATGTATTGGATCCCACCCAATTTGAGCTTCATTGATGATAGGAAGGATATAATTTAACTATGTTCATATATGATGGTCTTTAGAGATAGTGTTCTAGCAACTCATATTGATGGTGAGGTTATATATGAGGCCTATGCCCCATGCAAGTTTTTTTACCAATTCAAGTGATTGAAACAAATAATTATATCTCCTTTAGTACATGTCTGGTCAGAAAATCTTCTTATGGTATCCCAATAGTTATGGATTCTCACAACCATGGAGTTGACTCAAAGAGTGATCCACTTGCCTCCTGTGGATGAAACTAGTGCATTGAATTCCTAGTATTCCAATGTTTGGATTTTATCATACCCCGAGAGAGTTTTGGCCAAAGACATTCCTCAAATCAGTACATAACTATTTTCAACGCATGGTAAATGGGGCAGAAATAATTCTTCTTCTATAAGATATGTTTCTTCTCCTTTAAAGGAGGCTTCATCCTCTATATGGTGTTGATGATGAGGTCCTAATTTCAACCAAACAACCTCATGAAAGTTTTAGTCCTCCATTTAGAATCCAAAGGGCTACACTAAATGAGATTTCACCTAAATGGTCCTATCTCCGTCACTAAGAAGAATCTCAAGTATTGTTATCTCACCATCCATCAGTAAAGGAGAGGGTTAGGAAGCCCATAAAATCAAAGTTTGTTGAATCATTTTTGAGGAAGAGTAGGATTAACTCATATTTTATATTACTAGAGGGAGTGAAACTCTATAAAATTATATATTCTGATACTAAAATCGTATGCGCACTCTATCAAGCTGGGATGAGGGTTCTAGTAATAGAATATTCTTTTGATCCACCTGATATTTTATACAATTATAATCCCACTGAGGTGATTATTTACATTTAGGATCTAGATATGCTCATTTATGTGACTAAAAACCAGATACTAGCCATAAAGTGGGTGGAGGATATGATAAGGTGAGGTGCTGCTGAAGGGGTTGACCATTCATCTTCTAAGGAATGATTTAATTAGGTCAGTCCCAATGATGTATGTCCCCCTTTTCTCATCTCTTATATTATTCTTAACTTATTTTATTTGGAACATATCATTGTTGTTAATGGAAACATCGTTTTGGTTTGTAGTGGGATAAGGAGAAATCAACTGAGGTTCCCTCACCAAAATATGGCCCAACTAGAACACCTTTTAAGGCTGATGAATCACCCCTTGAATCAAGAGATTTATCCCTAGTGTAGTAAACAATAGAGGATATAATGGTTAGGGAGACTATATTTCCCTATCCCCTAATACCAGTTTTGAGGTGGTTTTTGCTGCCATCCTTCATCAAAAAGGATGAAGAAGAAGGAACATCGGAGGGTGAAATCCTAGTATCAATGGCTTGTTAGTAGTGGTAAGTCATACTGGCACTATTAATATATGATTTATCAATAACAAGTGTTTAAATCTCCTTGGATTTTAGGAAGTCATTTCCCTTCCTCTCTCAAGGGACTTACAGATGAGCCTCCAAGGACTAAGGAGGGTGTTTTTGACCAAGCGTGGATCCATATTGATGAATCGGCTCCCTTAAAAAAAGGGGTTTCGAGTGTTGGGGATGCATCATCTTCTCTTATTACCATTCCTTCCACCACTATATAAAGAGATATGGAATTTGGTAATGTTCAAGGTACATCATAAGATGTCATACGCAGATGGAAAATTCTATATTTTTAATATTTCAAGTTCATCTCATGCACCAGAGGAAAATTTGATGACTGATGTTGACCTTGTGGTTGTCACCACGGAAGCTATTCAGGGTCTCAATTCATCGATGGAGGGTGATATATCGGGTCATGAGCCAAATATTTCAAGCATCTCTATAGGTGAGATTCCCATGTGTCCTGATACGACAATAGATTCCATGAGAAATATTGGCATGACCATTGAAGAAATAATGGAACATATTAAACATCCAAATACTTTATTATAATTTGAGGCACTTAATAGAAAATCTAATGGACATGAGTCTTTATTTATTATGCAACTAACTTCTTAATGCTAGATTCTCTAATCATGACTAATTGGAATATTCAGTTTCATTCATAGATAATCTCGCAGTGATGGAATATGAATAAGACATTGAAGTCCATCTCAATCCCACTCTTGAGGGGGGGTTGGCTCAGGTGGAGCTTGAAATGGGGAATCTTTTTTAGCCACATTTGTCAAGTCCTGGGCAGACCCAGGAAAATGCCCCTCATTCAGAGATACCATTTTAATCTGCCAAAGTTTGGGAAGCTAGGGAGAAATCTTCCTCATCTATTAACCCATTACTGGGTGAGTTCCACCAGATGCTAATCAGTCCCTATTTATTTTACCTACTATATTTTTTTAGGCTAATGAGGATTATTTATCATTGTTTAGTTCCACCAACTTCTGTTTTTGGGTTTGAGGAAAAATATTCTATGCTAATGAAGTTGGTACTCCAACAAGAAACCATAGTTGGTTAGGAGGGAATGGGAAAAGGTGCTTCAATAAGTTCACTAATCCAAGAGTATGTTTCTCCCTTTGACAGAAACTATAAGTCAGATTTGGAGTTTCAAAATGCTCATCATATTACACGTCATAGGGCCCAGTGAGATATATGGAAAAAAATCACTTAGATGTCTATTAAGGACTTTCCTTAACTAATATAACAATTTTCATTCCTATTTGGTATGTTTGGATATAGAATATTTTATTACCACATGATTCATGTTGCTATGAAAGAGATCATTTCAAATAGGAGTGATAGCATGAGCTTCAACAGGTTTTCATAAGGGAAAAGATTCTTGTTAATATTGATGATCTCAAGGATGCATTATACCAAGTGGAGTCAAACCATACCAATAATTTGTAATAATAAAAAAAATAGTTTAATAAAAAACCATTCACATGTATCACCTTCAATAGGAATTGGATGTCGCTTAGGGGGATCTCGTAAAAATCCACCAATCATTTTAAAATCCTAAAATGAAGGTTAAACTACCATTACAGTTTCAAAGGAATCACTTTACCAGGACAAGGTGACTGAAACCATTCAATTGATTGGGATTCAACTGGTAGCTAATGGGGATTAGGAGACCATTAAACAGATGAAGAGTTATGTTGATGGTATCATGTAAAGTATGATGGAGTGAATTCATCTTGTGGATGCTCCTCCAGTTTTTTTATCTTGTAAATGAAAAGAATTTTATGTCCAATAATTTATGCCTTTATCCTTGTCTTCCTTCTATAATCATAACATGATATTTAAACTAATTTTCATGAAACAAAAGTATATTTGTATAATCAAAAATGATGGGATATGGTAGATGCTTTTATTTTTTTCTAAGCCATGGGGCCTAGTGAGAATAGTTCAACTTTTTCTAAGTTCGTATGAACAATTCTACAATCTTTATATCTTTTATATCATCACCCTAATTTTTTTCTAAGCTCATTATAAAGGATAACTAGTGGGAAAGAATTGTCTTTTTCTTTGACCTCCATTCTCAAGGTTTTATCCTAACAAATTTCCTTCCTTTTTTTCATTACTTTATTTTTTCCTAAAACATACAGAGTGCAGGTCTAGCAAACCGAGACCTGACTTTTTTCTAGTGTGTCCTTTATGGTTTTTCAACCTAGATAGTATTTTTCCTATTTATATGTGCATTTTAAATGTGTTCAATAGGGAATGATGTAGATAGTTTTTTAGGTCGAACAACATTGACCCTAAATTTTGAAATAATGAACCAAACAGGGCTTGTGAGCAGAGAATGTTCTGACATTATTCAGATATCTAGTGGGGGAATATTGATCCATGATTTTGTTTTTTCTAGATCTAAAACAAAATATTAGTGAATAGAGGATGTATCTCCCAAGGTTGAAGTTACTAATAATTATAAAAACTATTTTTAGGTTTTTTAGGCAAGGCCAAATAGAGTGTGTACTAGCTAGTAAATAGTGGAATTCTTTGGATTCGAAATTTGTGAGAAACATATGAAAATACAACTGGGATGTATTATAACCTATTCAAAAAATGAAGTTATCATAAATTCCTACATTCTATTATTGATGGTAAATGTTTAAGATTTGGATTTTTCAAGACCATGATGGGTTGTTTTTCTAAAGGGAGGGGTATCAGAATGAAGGGAGTATCTATATTGGTACTTCCCGTGAATGGGATACTGCTCCTATATGAATTTGGGTTGGGTGAAGTAGGGTGCATTTTTTAGATGTTCAATGGTAGGGGGAAGTCCCCTTTCTGACAAAGGTAAATGTATCATGCAGTTTAAAGTCATGCGATCAGGTCATCGACCATGTAGTTTAATTTCATACAGTGAGGAAGTTACACTATGTAGTTTAAATTCATATATAAATGACATTGTGATATGTAGTATAAATTCATACAGTAATTAAATCAAGTGGATATTATTTTAAGGTCTTTATATTTGACCAAAGGGTTGATGATTCTCTCATTCTTGGTAATTTGTCTAGAAATGTGCTAACATATTCAAGTTTGGAAGGAGAAAGTTATAAGATAATATTTGGTATTTTCCATATAGGAAGAGTGTTATGGGGAATGGTCTTATAGAATTAGAGGAGTTCTTTCCTAAGGAAGAATTTATCATTGATCAATAAACCCATTTTGAAGGATATTTTATGAAAGTAAAACTATGGAATGTATTGTATAGTCAGTAGTGGTATCCTTTGGCTGACAGGCTCTAAAATATTTGAGAAACTTAAGAAAATCCAACTAGGGAGTATTTAAACATATTCAAAAAAAGGATTATTTAAGAATTTGAACATTCAATTGCTATAAACTAATGAAAATTTGTAGAGATTCAGATTTCCTTGGGCATAGAGTTTGATTTTCAAGACTGTGATAATATAAATAAATTAATTAATGTGTAAAGAGGGAATTTAAATAAATGTATTATGTATAGAACTTTTTTCCAACATGGTTAATTAATTAAGTAAAATACACAAAATATTAAAAATAAATGTAAATGATAAAAAACATAAAAAGTATTCATAATAAATTAAAATCCTTTAAATAAATATTTATTTAGACTAAGATTTCCATTACATAATTGGGAATGTCACCATAGAACTAAGTTCTTACATTTCCAATGTTTGGAAACGTGATTTTATTGAGGATTTATTATGAGGGTTTTGAATTAAATTATCCAAAATTTTATTGCATTTAATGACCAAAGTCTTTTCAATAAAAATTTAGAATCGAGTGTAGTGGAAATACACTCAGGATTTCAGGATTAGGGAGTCCACTCAATGGAATAAGGAGATTCAAGCCCACGGTTGGAAAGACCGGCTACATAAATACCTTCTTATGATTTAAATGGCCAAAGTATGAGTTGTTAATAAATTTAATATGGATCCACACTAGAATTTCCTAGAAACTAGAAATTCTAAGTTCTATGGTTAGGGATATTTAGATTTGATAAAATAGTGGGAGATTTAATAAAATAAATTAATTTATTATTTCTCACATAATTTATAATCAATAAAAGTTCTAATAATCTACTCTTTAATAATTGAATAAAATTTAAATTTCATCATCCACATGATCCCTTAAATCTATATTGGAGAAAGAATATCTTCAAACTAGTAGTAACTTCCAAGAATGGTTTAAATGACTTCAGGATTTGTTGCACCATGAAATTAAATATTAGATGATAGAATACTAACTTATTTATCCTCCTACCAAGAAGAAAAGTAATGAAGTGTCCCATTTATTTAAAAAACATTTGAGTGACATAAACAATAATCAATGTTTGATAAATTCTTCTATGTATAGTGAACTTATGAATTCTCATAAAAACATTGATTCTTATATATTTCTCAATCATCTTCGTGGTCCATACCAATAGATATATAGACAAGAACGGTTTGATATCTCTAAGGCTCTCTTCCAGATAAATCTTGTAGAGGGAGCAATAGCTAGTACTCACATATTCAAACTCATTATCTCTATTTACCATCTATAAGTTATTATTTTTAACTCCCTAATAAACTTACCACCAATCTAATAATTACATCAATACCTTAGAGATTCTTCATATTTTTTGTTAATTTTAGCATAAACAACATTGATAAGTCTCTCCTAGATCTGCTTATTCTTATTCTCCAAGTTTATAAGGAAAAGAAACATGAAAAGATTTCTATCCTTATGGTGAAAAAATGGAAAGGCAAATAAAATATAATTAAGTCCAAATAATCTTGGAAACATCCTTCAAGAATATAAATATCAAGGGTAAATCAAGGGAGTATGATGTTGTTTGTTTTTTATATGGAAAGAAGGGTCACTAAAAGAAAAACTACACCCAACCTCATAAGTAATGGGAAGGTTCAGGTGCTTTTATTATCAAGTGAAATTTATCTATTTCTACAAATTTGGTATTAGATATAGATTTTGGTTCTCATATATGTATTTAAAAATATGAACCAAGTAGATTCCGAAAGATTGACTGAGGGGACATAGATCTTCAAGTAGCCAACAGAGTAAAACTTGTTTATGTAAATACCAAGGACTACCAACTCAAATTTCTAATTAGAATGATATTTGTTTTTAAATGTTGTTATTATTTTACATCCATTACTAAAAACATTATTTCAATCTCCCTAATTGATAAGGATGTATTTATTTTAAATTTTGGGAATAAAGGTTGCCTCTTTTATAAAGATAGAATTTTTTATTTTAAGGGACATTTAAATAATGGCCTTTAGGTGTTAGATTAAATAAACCAAGTATTGGTAATCAATAATGAAACTAATTCACATGACTCATACCACACCCAACTATGGAATCATTAGAAATGTCATGTAAACTAAAAGTGTTTTGACTAAAAATTCAAAGATGGATATTTGGATTATTTTGAACTAAAACCACTTGGTGTATGTCACACATGTTTACAAGACAAAATAACCAAATCCCCATTTATTAGAAAATGTGAAAGGGAAGAATATATTATTTAATTAGTTCATATTGATGTGTGTGGATCAATTCATATTGAATCAAGGGGTGGTTATTCATACTTAATATCTTTTACTAATGAGTTTAGTAGATATGGATATGTCTGTTTGTTGAGGTTTAAGTTAGGTTTCTTTAAAAAATTCATGGAATAAAATAATTAAGTTGAGAATCATATTGGAAAAAAGATTAAGAAACTCCACTTATACTGTGGTGGAGAATATCTTAATCAATGCTTCATTGATTATTTATGGGGTTTTGGGATTCTATCTCAACTCACTCCTCCTTATACACCTCAGTTAAATGGTGTAAGTGAAAGTAGGAACCGAACATTATTAGACATGGTGACATCAATGATGAATCATGAGAGTCTTGTATTGACCTTTTGAGGATCCACATTACAAACTGTAGAATACATAATAAAATGAATTTCAACTAAAGTGAAAGAAGGTATTAAATACAAATTATGGAATGGAAATAAACCTATGTTTTAATACTTAAATATGTGGGGTTGTGAAGCATTTCTTAAGGCCTCTCTAGGTAACAATATTTCACCTATAGGTGTACAATGTATCATTTTAGGATATCCCAAAGAAAAAAATGGATATTTCATATAAAATCTTTAAAAAAAGGTTTTGGTTAATAAAACATCAAAATTTTTGATAAGGATATTATCTCTAAAAGAGAGAGTGGGGTGAGATAGACTTCGATGGAGTTTAGGCTCAATAAACACAAGATTTGGTATATTAACAGATTTTACAAATCCCCATGGAATAAGAAGTTGTTCCAAAGACAAAATTATTTTATATGCATATAATAGAGGTTAAATAACTAGAATGGAAAGGGTTTCTAGTCATTGTGGATGGTGACTCATTATTAGTTGATAATAATGATACTATAATATAAAAGGAAGTAGTAAGGGTAATACATATTTCTAAGTGGAATAAATCCATGAATTATAAAATGGATTCCTTGTACCAAAACCATGTATATATTTTGGTAGATCCTCAAGTGGATGTAAATCCCATTGGTTGTAAATGATTATTCAATAAGAAACTATAAATAGAAGGAAAATTCAATACATATAAGGCATAAATAGTTGTAAAAGGGTTTAAAAAACATCAATGCATTGAATATGATGAAACCGTTTCACCAATTTTAATGTTGATATACATCAAAATTCTAATTTCCATTAATGTCTTCCCTGACTATGATATTTGTAAAATGGATGTCAAAACAGACTTCCTTAATAGGAACCTTTAGGGAGATGTCTATATGACACAACCTAAAGGTTTTGTGACTTTAAATTATGCCAATAAGATATAAAAATTGAAAAAATCCATTTATGGATTAAATAAAACATTTGGGTTATAGAAAATTCAATTTTACAAAGACATAACAGAATTTGGTTTCATAAAGAATAAATGTGAGACTTGTGTTTATAAGGGGTTTAGTGGGAGTGTATTCATTTTCTTAATAGTATATGTTGATAACATATTACTTATTAAAAATGAAATACCATTCTTATAATATGTAAGTTATGGTTGAATAAATGATTCTCTATAAAGTAATTTGGTGAGGTAGTATATATTATTGGGATCAAGATTCATCATGATACATCCAAGAGGCTACTCAGCCTTAGACAAGGTACATATATATAAGATATTGAATAGGTTCATTATAGAATAATTCAAGAGGGTATTGTTTTAAGTGACACATGGAATTAATATTTCTTGGAAACTATGTGCTCATACATATAACAAAAGAAAAATAATGGAAAGTATTCCATAAATTCTAGTTATTGGTTCAATCATGTATGATATGTTATGCCTCTAAGTAGCTTCTCCCCCTCAACACTATCCTCTAAGGTTTCCTTGATGTTTCCTTAGAATGGGGAGGATGGCATGCTACTTATTCGACTTCATCTCCCCTATTTCCTACTTTCTTTCTTCTCCCTCCCCCTTTTCTCCCTTTCCCTATTTATCCTCACTCTCTTCTTTGTTTCTATTTTCCAATGCTTCTTTTATCCCACTCAGAATATTTTGTGGAATTTTCCCCTATTGAATCCCTCATTTTCTCTTCCCCTACTCTTTTCTCCTAATGGATATGTTTCTGACCCCATTCTGGTCCAATGTTCCAGTTTTATCAAGGATATTTGGGATGTACAGGTTGAGTTATGTTGGTTTCTCATGTGCTCAACTTGCATCTGGTCTCATCCTATCCCGGTGGTTTCTCCCTGGTGGTATTATTACTTTGGTGTTGTTTCTGGTGTGATATCGTATGGTAGTGGATTTTAAGTTTAGGGTTGTAAGCCTAGTTCAGGATGAGTGTCTCTGTCGAGGCCCTAACCAGATTCAAACAATGATTTTTCTTTTGGTTCCCTCATTTCTATCCCTATTGGTCTATTGTATTGGTTTCATAGAGGATTTTGGAAGTGTGGTTATATCATTTATTGGTTTTCTAATAGTTTCATCTAATGTTGGATTCAATTTTAGATTTGGTGGTCCTTGTTTGATGTTTTTTATGTGCAATGAATCATGGGTTCATAATTTTAAGGTTCTTGGATTGGTTTGGAAATCTAGATGCAGGTTATGGCTTATTGTTGAGGTCCCAACTACTTCCAATCCACCCTAGATTAATAATTCCATCACTCTTATCCCATTCAGTTTGGATTTGTGGTTTTTAAGAAGTTTTGGGAAGTGATATTTAAGCTATTGATATGGTTAAAGATGGCACATCTACATAGGCTCTATCCCTTCATTATGTTTAGGTTCTGGTTTGATGGTTGTTTATTCTTCTTTTTCATCGTTGTAAAGGTGTTTTCTGGGAATATTGTGTTGGATTGAGATTCCTACAGTGGAGGTTTGAAAATAGTGAGGCTGAAGTGTTTTCTTTTTTTTCATCTATCAGCTCTGGTGGTGATTGGGTGATGATGACAGTAGTCTCTCAAGCGATGTATTTTCAGATAATGAATATGTTTCAAGGTTTTCTTGTAGTGGTGTGGGTTACGGCCATCGAATATGGATAACAATAATGTGATGATGATGATGATGATGATTTTTTTATGGGGACAATGGTTTGGTAAGTGATATGTGTCATACCTTGTTTCAGGAGGCTGTATGTGGCTCTCTCATGGATAGAGGTGGTTGGTAGAGCTGGGAACAAGGTTCTTTCAAATTAGAAATTGTGGATTTGGTTGAAGGATGGTTTAAATTTTGAATTTTAAATTTCAATATCTATTGGAATGTTTGTTTTTTGGAATATATGGTTCCCACTAAACCTTAAATTGTTTTTTATAAAATACAAAAAAAATGGATTGGCATTATGATATGCTATGTACTAGGCTATATTTCCCTAACACATTAAGTTAGGAAGGAAGATATCAAGAAGACTTATGTGACCACCATTATATGATAGTCAAGACTATCCTAAAGTACCTGAGGATTACTATATATATATACATGGTCTATAGAGGATATGAGGAACTATTCACCATAGGATATGTGGATTATAGTTTCCAAACAGATCAAGACAATATGAAATCTCACGTTGGATACATATTCATTTTGAATAAAGGTGATATAAGCTAGAAGACATCAAACTAGTCTATGGCCACCGATTCTATAATGAATTCCAAGTATATTATGGCTTATGAGGTAGCTAAAGAAGTAGTATGGATGCAAAAAAAATCAATGAACTTGATGTGGTACCTTGTAGTCAATATCTTATCACAATCTATTATGATAATATTTTATTTGTGGATGTCGCAAAATATCTAGGGTTGCATCCGTGGATGAAACAAATACTTTGGAAGTATAATCTATTGATAGAATTTTATCAGAAATTTTGGGTTATAATGAGCAGTATTTCCATAGAAGACAATATGACATACCCCTTGACTAAAGCTTTTACTCAATAGAAACATGATTATCATGTGAGGTTTAGTAGACTAAAATTATTAGGTAGTGGCCTTAGTCTAAGTGGGATTTTCTTGTAGTTGGTGTTCTAGGACCAAATGTTTGTACTTTTATTACATGTATATTCAATGGTTTTAATATTAGTAAAATATATTACTACATATTAGTCATTATTCTACATGAAATTAATGTAATAATGTCCTAGAGTATCTATCACATTGATAAGGTCACAAAAGTTCCCCCTTTATGATGATAACCTTGAAATTATATACTGATATTCTTAAATATAGTTCTACAATTAAATAACATTCTATGATGGGATACATAGAACATGACTATTAGGTTCGAGTACTCATAAGTGGATGTGGATTATTCTCATGAAGTTTACAATTAGTAATATCCAAGATGGGAGATCAAGTTAATAGACCCACTAGTAGTAATTATGCATCTTATGGTGTCATCAGATATTCCTCTATATGAACATTTGTCATGGTATTTAGACTTTAATATTATCATTAATGCATTTCATGACTCACATACTTATATTTTCTAAATAAAACTCTGATTACATATGTTAATAGATAGGTATGGTACATTGGGTGCATCATGATTAACATGTTATTAATGTTTGAGTCAAGGAAGTATTTTCCCCTTCCATATTTATGGAAGTTGATATCTCATCCATTTGTTTGAAATATACTCATCTCAATAAATTCCATGTCCATGGTGTAATGGTGCATTTATTTTAGATAGTCAAATAATGATGTATCAGCATATAGGTTGGAGATACATATGTGGAACTTTCTTGATGAGATATTGAGACAAATAGATTATATTACACAATGAGCATTCATATTTGGTTTTCATCATTGTTACAATAAGTTATTTGTTTTGGGTACCTTAACCCATTTCTAGACAGTAATCTTGGGATTTAGGAAAGACTACCTAATTCCAGTGGGAAAAAATCCTAGAGGGTCATAGAGTAAATGTTTCTGATGATATCAGTTAAATTATATTTGAATTTAATTAATTGGATAAAATTTATTCTCAAGATTGAGGAATAATTTTATTCAATTTCTATTGATCAAAAATATTTATTGATGGATGAAATATATAAATTAAATGTTTATTTGGGTATTAATTAAATTTTGAGGAGGATGAATGGACCAATACTACATCCATTGATTAATATTTATTTACAAGATGGAAAATATTATTTATTTTTGCATATGTTGGAGCATGATATAAAATAATAATATTATTATTATGTCCCATGGAGTTTATTATAGACTATAATATTATTTCATGACTGAAATGTAATGATATAATTATTTTAACCTAAACCCTATCTCTAAAAATAGATGATTATATATATTGAGTAAATAATCAAAAAATCAGAGTTTAGAATTTTTGTGCACAACGAACGCCCCCCGCTCGAATTTTCATCCTCTATTACTCTAAACAATGAGAAGAAAAACTTCAATCCCAAAAGATAATAGATCAATCAAGATTAATGATGAAAGACAATTGATTCATTTTTCTAGCACTCAAAAATTAAATGGTGTTTCTCGAAGATCAAAGGAGTGTGTTTGGATCATTTCTAGAGTGATTCAACACTTGAATCCATATAGTTCAAAGAAGGTAATCTGAAATTGTTTTTTCAAGATCAACACCATCGATGAAGAAAGGATCATAAGTTGGGGTAATTTTTTCTTCTAATATTAGATGAATAAATTAAATTTTTAATTTCAAATATCCTCTCTCAGGGTTTCAAGAAACTTCATATTAAAATAAATTTTAATATAACGCCCATCATAGGCCCTTACATTGTACTTGGAACCTACAAAAAGGTCAAAAGACCTGGTTACCAAAACCATCACATCTCCAATATACCAAAAAAAGAAGTGATTAAACACATGCCTCAATCCAAGAAATGACATGTTCCCTAACCTTGGATCACAGAAAGATATAAAAGGGGATGAACTTAGACCTCACGTCTGGGTTACCCTCTCTTGGTGAACCCAACCAAATCCAATATTAAACCATTCATGTTATAATATAAACTGGTGCCATACTGGCCCTACCACCCAAATTTCTCACCTAAGGCCATTTCACCTCCAAGAAATAGACCAAAACTCAATTAAAGACCCTAACCACAAGGAAAACATCCCCAAAAACAGCCACACAAGGAAAGAAAAACAAGAGGCATGAGAAAACCCAAACAATAAATTCTCAAATAAGAGAAACCAAGGATCACATCAATGAAAATCCACCTAAAGGATAAAAAATATATAAATCATCAAGAATGAAAACTCAAGATATACTATTATCTCAAGAAAAATTTTGAACCCAAAAGATCAAGCAGATTGATCCTCATCAAGTCACCCAACTGAATACCCAAGGCTCACCTAGCCTAGTACCCCAAACAAAACTAATAATCAAACCACTTCAACATCACCAAAGGGGAATACAACACTTTCTACTATACATTTACGTAGATTTTATATGGGTATAATCATATTAAAATGAAAAATATACATAATTCCATATTTTTTCCAAAATCAAATTTACCAGTCCCAACCCACGTGAAGGGACAAAAGAATGAACCCAAATAAACAAGGAAAATCACATGAACAAAATCACACTCCTTTGAAAACAGCCACATTCCCGAAGGAGTAAAATCTATTTTCAGAAAATATTTTCCAAAAATAAATACACTTTTACAAAAATGGAATTACCTAATGAAATATCAAAATATTTTCACCCATTTTTGAAAACCACTAGTGCTTCTCAAGGCTCGATATTTAGAGAATTTCAAAAACATTTCTCATCCAATTTTCATTAAATATAAAAAATTTATTTTTTGAAATCACCCTATAGTTTTTTAAATTAATTTATATGAATAAACAAATGGTTTTAAAAACAAAATGTTTTCTAATAAATCCAATCGAACTATTTAGAAAAACACACAAACTTTCTAGAAAACCAATTTTATTTTATAAACAGACCAAAGGATAAATTTAAAAACCAAACCAGTTTCGTGAAATCTAAAATAGCTTTATAAACAAGCATAAATAATTATCCAAAAAACTAAATCATTTTCCAAAAATTCCTCTTTTTCACAAAAAATCATTTAACAATAATCACACTATACAAGATATACATCACAATTCTCTATCTATATTGTAAGCACGTCATAAGACCCACATTGACTCATCCCTCTCTATTATATATATATAGATAATTTGAAAAATCTAGACACATGGTATGTGAAACCATGCCTAAATTGAACATATATCCCAATAGACCTCATTTTTTCCATAAAAAAATTCCTAAGATGTTTCAGGATTGAAATTTTGTTCATTGCCCAGTTGGTCAGGTTATAAAAACCAAAGTCACATCACTAATCCATCATACATTTCCATCCCAAAATCCAACACAGAACCCACGAAAACTCACACTATGCTAGTGAGGATCTAAACTTCATCAATAAAAAATCTAATAAAATCTCGAATTCAATATTCAAATACTACTTCCCATAGAAACTTGAGACTTAGGGAAATCATGATCTTGCTAGACTCTCCTTGCACCAACATCCTGAGTTCCAAGGAAAAACTCTAAATATAACTTACCATGAAAGCCCAAATAATAAAGGGTGTTCCAAAGGATTAGGATCCTATGGAAAATAAGAAACCAAACCTCTAAATACAATTTTAATGAACAAGCTCGAGTCTTCCATCTAACAGACACTCGAATCGGTTCGCCACTAGCTCGAAGGGTGTTCATATTCCACAATGAATGGAAACTAGTGCTTGGGAATCACAGCAACACACATGGGGATGGTTTCACACAATAATCAAAGTAAATGAAATAAGGGGATTTTAACAAAAATATGGAATAAACCATATATATAAAAAGCCTATGCCGTAAAAAGGGCTAGAAATAATTAAAAAACAAAATAATATAAAGGGATTAAATGGCACAAGAAACCAAAAACCACCCTCACACATAAATCACCCTCCCCTGTAAGGAAACAATATCCACCCAATCCCTTTTCATAAAAAACATTATATATAGTTACCCTCTATCTAAGAAAATAGTAAAATCCTAATTATCCATACTCAATCAAGTAAATTTCCATACACCATACATTCTAGGAAAAATAAAAGCAAGTCCTACTAAAATCAAGTAATAGGAATAGTTGGATGAATGTAACAAAATAAATACTATACCCAGATGAATAAATGATCTCAAGAGTATCCAAAGTATAGATAAAATCCTGCAGCTAAAATAAAATTTGCATGAGCACAAAATAACTCATTACACCACCACAACCTGCATAATCTACGGAAATTCCTTGGTAAGATAGTTTATAAATTTCCATCTTGATACATAATTAATAAAGTATTTTTTTACATGATTTATAAAACTAAACCACATATAAAATTTCAAAAAAATACCCTTTTATAAAATAAAAAATATAGCAAAACATTTTAAATTAAACCTTAAAACTGAGGGGAAAAACCCAAACACCTTTTTCCTCTTTCCAAACATCTATCGAAAATCATATTTTCATAAAACATTTAAAAAAAACCCCATTTATTTAAAACTATTAAAGAAATATATAAATTATTTTCCTTTTTAAAATTATAATTTTGAATCATTGTTGAGAAACACATTTGAAGGTAAGCTAAAACACACACAAGGTGATGCATAATCTATATAAAGGCACCGATCATCAAGGAAAAATGATCAAGTAATGGTACTTGTACAATCAATAAAATATGGGAATATAAATAAAAAAGGACCCCCCCCCCCCCCATATCAATATACCTTTAAAAGGAATGAATTTCATAGGATATACACTAGTTCCTAAGCTGAGATAGCCTTAGATTTCACTCAATGGACTAACCTACTGACCAACATTGTGTCCTATCACAACCACATGACTAGACTATACCCATTATCATTGGAATGAGACACCCATTTATCCATATCACTAACTATATGTGACACTAGTAGTGTGATTATACCTATTTAAACATAATTCTATAATCCTACTTAGCTACTTAAGATCCCAAGACCAAATTAAAGTAAAGAGGTGAGAAATTAGGAACCACATGCATCAAATATAAAATATTTGGAAATAACCCACACCTCACCTCCTTCACCCTCACAAGTAATATACCCAAAAAAATATTCATGCATAACAGTAGGAAATGGTGCATTAGTATATAACATCCCCTCATGGGATTACAAGCTACCATAGGCATAACAAGAATCCCATGGGATATAAATAGGGGGTCATTCCATTTATAAAACCATTTATAAAACTATTAAAAGTTCCAAATGGGTCATTAAAACACACCGCTCAGTATACCGATCCATACACCAAATTCTAGAAATAATTTGAAATATAATTTCAAATACCACTTTAAAACTAACCTTTATAAACATGGTGAAATTCCATTTGAAATCCTTTTCAAAAAATCACATTTAGAAAACAATATTGAAATCAACTTTCCAAAAATCCTTTTAAATCAAAATTAACACATGACACATGGAAATTTGACAAGAAAACCAACTATGTACATAAGATCTACTTTAAGAATAAATATTCCACTTTCAAGGATACCAAAAGATATTAATATCCCTTTTTACCAAAATATTATGAGTCCCAAGTTCATTAAAAGTATTTATAAATAGTTAAAATCCATTTTAAAACCAAAAAAAATATTCCATAGAATTTAAAATTCAAGAAAAACGTTAAAAATTACTTTAATTTTTTTTAAAGACTCATAAAATAATTTTTACAAGCGCTTAACATGCGTCTTAAGCCCATTCCAAGCTTAAAAGGTGATTAAACATCACTTAATCCTACTATAGAATTAAAAAATAATTAAAATTTCACACAAAAGTATTTAAAACACACCAAGAAATTTTTAACATGTAATACAAGGGGGTTCTATAGAGACACCTACCTCAAAATGACATTAATCGAGCTGAAATAGTCTGAATAGATTCACCTTTGGAAGTGGATGCGGAAACACACAAAAAGGAGACCTGAGAGACCCATCAAAAACCCGAACAATGAAAAAATCCAAAAAAAACTAGGTCAATAACCTTGACATAGGGTTTATTCAAACTAGAGTGGTGATGGGGAGAAGTAAAATCACTTGAAATGGGAGACAGAGAGTAGTAGAGAACTTATCTTGATGATTCAACCATGAATCCTCATGAAATATGTTGCAACTGCATGAAGAAAGGATGTCGCAAGGCGGGGGAAGATATGTGAGGACATGTAGAGGAGGGGGTTGGTTCAACATGAAACAAGTGATAGGGGGTAAGAGGGAATAAAATCCCTAAAATAATTAAGGGTAAAATTGTAAAAATTAAAGAAAAAATAAATATTTAAAAATTTGGTGTATCATGCACGGTTTACCTAACCATGTGATAACAATGCTACCCATAGTGGAAAAAAATGAGTCACTTACATGGTTACTAGTAATTAGGTCTCATAATTGAACAAACTATACTAAATCCATGTGAATCTATACCACAAAGTGAAAACCCCTCATGTACAGTAAGCGCACAGTTACTCCTAACCATGCACAAACTGTGTAGAACACCAAATAGTTTGTAATTTTAAAAATTATATCTTGAAACTCTTAATAACCCTTTAAAATTTTAAATTAATTTACTTAATTAATTAATCCTATAATTACATGGTGAGTTTCAAAAATAACCACTTCTTTGATAAAAAAAAGTTCCAAATTAAAAGTGTAAGGTTGGTAAGAATAACTCTCACCCTTACCAATTAATCTTTTATTTCATGTCTATGTTTTTTTCATTGGAAGTTTTCTCTACAAAAAAAATAAAAAAATAGTTTTTCCTTTATATTTATTATATTTTCCTTTACCTATTTTATGAAACAAAATTCTTCCAACATTTCTCTAATGTGGTTTTTTATTTAAAAGAGCCTAAAAGAGATAAATAAAGTCATTTCAATTCATTATTTGTCACTCTATATTTATTATCTTGATTTATTTATTTATTTTCAATAACCCTTTATTTATAACTATTTATAATAATGTATTCCAAATAATTTTTTATCTTCTCAAAAATGTTTTTAAAATTAATTTTCACTTTATTTTTTATAATAATTTTTAAATGGTTTGGTAAAAAAAAATTCATTTCCACCACTATTTTTCATCTAAGGTCTATCTCTCATGAATTGTTATTTTTAATCACCCTATTTATTTTATTATGATATTACAAATTTTATAGAAATAGGTTTTTGATATCCTATTATTTCTTAAGTTCATGTCATGTGATGTTTTTGAAAAGTTTAAGAAACCAATTCTTTTCCGTGGGTTATCTAAGATATGACCATGATTGATTTTAAGTGGAACACATATGTAAGAATGATGATGGATGGGGTCTAAATTTTCATAATATTCATTGGTTTAAGTTGATATTTCATGAGATATTTAGGCATTGACATAATTATTTTATTCACATAGGTGTTGGAATAATAAGTTTGATCACATTTTTAGGTGTGGACATAATGAGTTTATTCACAAAGGTAAGGGCATAATGAGGTTTCTCACAAAGGTTTTACTATGGTTATGGTAGTTACATATTTCCAAGTTATATTATTAATTCATTCCATATTTTCATGATTATTTTCATTTTCATGATATTCCATGCTTTCATGTTGCACATTACTTTTAAAATATTTTACACACTTATGTCATGTTAAAATGTTTTATGATTATTGATATGAATTTTTAGCCATGTTGTAATGTTTATGTTTCCTTAACAATATTTTTATTATCTTACATTTCTATAACTTTTTTTATGATTGTTATATTTGGTCACATGATCTTTTAAGAATATATTTATCCTATCCTCATGTTCTCTTCATGTTAATTATCTGATACATATGACAATTTTTTCCTTTACTGAGCATCAAATCTCACTTTTTTTACGTATTCATTCCCCAGGTTCTGAAGATGATTATATCATGTGATGTGTCTATAAAAGGTTCTATAAGAGAGTTATTATGGATAAAGTTTTGCATGTGTCATAAAATAAGATGTTTTTAAAGCTTATATCAAACACACTAAACCATTAGGTACTTGGGTTGTACAATTATTTGTGAGATATATTATTTAAATCTTGAATTTAATTTATTATTTAAGTTATGTTTAGATTGAGTCTTTTTAGTTGGTATAAGAGAAAGGTTTAGTTATTTTGGGGATTAGTTTATAGAAATTCATTAAATATAATAGGGATAAGTATAAGGGATAAGTCTAAGTATAGGATGACATCCTAAAGTTTTGGTAAATTATAAATTGTGGGGTTCTCTAAGAAATTGAATTGATGTTTGGATACTATTAAGTGGATATGATTGTATTATAGATTCACCTTGGTTCAATCACCCTAAAAAGGATGGCTGAGAATTTAATTGATCTTCACTCTAGTGAATGATTAGTGGGCCTAATACTACACACCTTTATCGACACTCTCAGGGGATATGATTTGGTTAACTCACATTCTCCTTATGAACCATTATAATGGATTGGAATATATAACTATTTTAGTTAGAAAATTGAATATGGATATCCTATAATGAAACCTAGAGAACCATAGTTTAATGTCTGAATTTTATTTATGAAATCATTCTTATAAGATTATAGTTTCCTTATATGTACATTCATTAATTTAAGTACACTCATTCCCAATTTTACTTTAGTTAGGGTACTTTAAGGAACCTGAAAAAACCAAGTTAGCAATGGTTATGATGAGAAATGTAGAGATTTTCCCAATAGAAAACCTAATGAGACTATAGAAGGGATGAAAAAACTTACTAAAATTCTCACCCAACTAGCTCTAGTTATGATCAAGAACACAAATCATATTGAGATATTGAGCTCAATAAAAATGAACAGCTCACTATGGAGTCATTCATAAAGAAACATCCACCCTCTTTTAGTGGGTCATTAAATCCACTGGTTTCTAAGTAGTGGGTAAATGTTATGGAAAAGATATTTTTCATTCTCTAGTTCTTGAAACATGAGAATTTTTTTTTGGTTATTTATCATTTATAAGGATATTATAACTAATAGTGTAGTTTCATTGAGAATATTATATAGAAGTAGTATGTATACTCTATATAATGGGAAGAGTGAAAAGGATATTTTTCACTATGTATTTTCCTTATACTCTTCACAAGAAAACAAAGTGGGAATTCATAGAATTGAAGTGAAAAAGTTAATTAATCTATTGTAAATTATGAAGAAAATTTTACAATAATCATAAGTTATACCACTAGTTTCATCTATGATACTAAAAGTAAAATAGATCACATATTTATTCACTTAGAGTCTATTATTATAAGGTTTTTATCCATAAGAGGATTTGGTGGCTATGAATTGATTGTTTGATGTGTTATTAAAGTAGATATAGAAGCTGAAAACTCTCATTATTATAGGGAAAAGAAAAGGAAATTGGAGTATCATGGAATATCTTATGATAATAAATGTGGTGGGGAGAAAGTAAAATTTACTAAATTCAAAAAAATTGGTAGGTAACATCTCAATTAATTTATTTAGGGGGTCAAGGAAGTGTTTTTATTATGGTGAATAATGAAACCAAGCTCTTTAAATTCCAAATTGGTGCTAAGAGTCCTATTAAAACAATAGAGGAGAAGTAATCCCCTACTAATGCTCCATCCACTATATAGTTATTATAATTCAAGGAGTTTAGGAATTATGTGAATAAATGTCCTAATACTAGAGAAATTAATATAATAGACCCCAAATAATCTCATAAACCAATAGAACAATGGATAACATGCACAGTCACTATTACTAATGTATATCACAATAATGAAGTAGTGAAAGGAACAATTATCTTTCACTATATAATAGAGAATATTTTATTTGATTATAGTTATTAATATCCTTATATATCATACAAGTTTAGTAAGAATGTTAATTTACCCCCTAAAATACTAGATATTTAATTATCTATGAAAAATCATAGTGGAATGGTGATTACATCTAAGATATATAACTCTTCTATAATCAGTATTTGTGAGAAGATACTCCCTATGAATCTATTTATACTTAACTTGGTAAAATTAAATAAAATATTATTCTTGGATTAGTTTATCCATATAGAGAACATATCAACTGTTGAGATAATGAAATCTCATTTTATATCCCAAATCATCTTGTTATCAAGTATCAGTGCAAGGATGATTCTAAACTTCCTGTAAAATAAAAATCAATAATATGGGTTATGATACCCAATAATAAGGGACTCTTGACTCAAATGATCATGGAGGAAGTCAACATTGATGACATGTCTATTTTATAAGATTATACTAATGTATTTCTAGATGAACTACCTGGACATCACCTAGAGTGTGAGTTTGATTTTTCAATCAAACTTATAAATGTATCCATGACCATATCAATGAGTCTACATAGAATGGTTACCATTGAATTAAATGATTCAAATAAGTAACTAGAAGAGAATTTGAACAAGGATTTTATACACCATATTGCTTCACCATGGGGTTCATCAGTCCTCTTTGTCAAAAACAATGATGGATTTATGTGTCTTTTCATTGATTATCAAGAACTTAATAAAATCATGATAAATAAAAAGTATCATCTACCAAATATCAATGATCTATTTGATCAAATTAGAGGATCTTAACACATCTCAAAGATTAGAATTTGATCTGGATATCATTATTTAAGGATTGAAAGGGGATATCTCAAAGATAGATTCTTGTATGAGGTATGGGAACTATGAATTTAAATTGATTTCATTTGGACTTAGGAATTCTCCCTCTATCTTCATGGATATAATGAATAGAGTATTTAGATACTACCTTGATTACTTTATGGTTTTCTTTATATATTATATTCTTAAATATTCAAAGGTAAATAAAGTGCATAAAGATCATTCATGAATTATGTTAAAGGCCATGAGAAATAAACAATTGTGTACCAAATGTAGATACCCAAAGGTTTACGTACATGGACATTACATTACTTTTGCAGAATACTTAATACATAACAAAAACAGACACACAAGGACCGTAATATTTTAGTGTCTTTGGAAACTCAGAACATAATCTTCTAATCATGGTGAAAGATCTTAAATATCTCTCATAAAGATCTTCCCCTTTTGTTTTCTTACCTAAAACCTTTCTTTATATCCTGGGGAAAAGAAAACATAAAAAGGGTGAGCTCAAATGCTCAGTAAGGTTAAGCATGGATAAAATAAAACAAACCATATGCATTTGAACTTCAAAACATTAACATAATATTTAAACATCAATATCTTGAGCAATGACATAAAACATGGAAGTACGTAAGGCATAGATCATAATGGATCATCAATCATGAAAAAATAGCATGGTAAGAAAGAATGTAATTGTGGAAACCATTAATCACATGTTATGATTTCCATAGTAGCTAAGTCATTGCTTCCAAGACCATCTTAGTGGACAAATTTCCTTTCTGAATCGAGTTCACTCCTCGTTCCAGTCCTGTATCACTGAACCGGATTAACTTACCGTTCCATCCAAGTCTATCTCATGAGACATAAATCTTTACCCAATGCATTGGAGGGAGATATTGGTCTCAACCAACTCATAATGAAATCATTCTTACTTGTGCCACAACATGAACATAAATCATTCATCATTACCCAAAGTATAAAATGGGTTTCATAAACATCATCTCATCATAACATAATCCATACCAAACAAAATGGATATAATTTAATAATAAGAAAAGTGAAACCATGTAAATCATATAGAAATTATACTTGAAACATACACATATGAAATAATTCCATCTTATATGGAAAATGGTTTTGATAAAACACTTGAAATGAATTCTTGAGGAAAATATCCTTTCTTCTTCAAAATCATTTTCTTTTCACAAAATGCCATGAAATTTTAAAAGAAAAGGATTTTGTTGAAAATATTAATGAAATTTTGTAGAGTAAACTTCATTGAAATAAGTCGTTATGAAACTGTAAAAATACATTCACGTTGTATAAGTTAAAAATAAAATTCTTCTCGTACTTTTGTTGGAAAAGTCAAAAAGTTACTCGTATGGTAAACAAAAGAAAGATTCCTTCTATAACACAAAGTAAAAGTCAAAGAGGGGTAAACATGACCTTAAAAATACATGGAAGAATATTAAACACTTATGAAAAACATTTTTTGGGCATGGATGAAAAATATAACCCCAGTAAATACTTACGTATAAGCAATCTCGGATAAAAATGAGATTTGCAAAATTATACCATACCTTAGGTCTGATATGCTTCGTACGTATCCGAACCTCCTGTATAATGATTCAAGTAATGTCATTTAATTATTACAGAATCATATTAATTGTTATGATATCATAAATGGTTCACTTATGACTTCATATTACCCGTTTATTTGTAAATTTCATGTCAAAGCAGCATTTTGGGTAAAATTGTTTTATCTATTGTACGTGTTTGGACTTGTTGTTCTTGAAATTATTATTACTTATATAACGATTTACTTACTTCCAGAATGTAAATAATTATTTATATATCATATATATTCAGTATATATATATATAATAGATAGATGAATGAAATGAAATACATCGTTCATGGAGACAGTAGTCCGTACGTACGCATGAATGTTGTTTTCCTTTCTTTATTGACTTGAATGGAAGTAAGTAGATGACATATATACATATATATACATAAATTCAGTAGCTTCATTATGTCATATATTTCATTATTATTCATTATATATAATTTATAATCATTCTTGAATGGTTAACATGGAGAATGAATCTCATCGCGTCGTGGAGACGGTAATCCGTACGTAGGCACGAGCGATGATATCATTCCCATATTTATTGAATGGAATTGTAGTGGATTATATAATGAATTATAATCAGTATTATGTTATAATAATAATATATAGTTATTCTTTACACCATTATACCCATCCAGGTAAGGTGGTGGTGGAAAAACTGATTACACCACGGTGTGGATACGGTATTCCGTACGTAGGCACGCGCGGTGATTTTGTTTTCCGTAGGATGGATAGAAGGTGAAATGGGGTTGTTTCATATTTATAATAACATATCACTATATTAGTGATACTGATGTTATTACTTTATAATTAAACAACTAAACAAGAAGAAGTTGAAGAATAAAGAAAACTTGAAAGAATTGGTAGAAGAGATTACCTCTTCCTCGACGCACCTCCTTTAAACTTATTATTAGGGCACAAGATTTGGTGTTTTGAGAAGACCAGAACCTATATGATATAACTATAGATGTTGGGAAGATTAGTTTCCAGGGTTTTTCCGAGCTTCAAGGCTCAAAAGGGTGTGAAGAGAAGAGGTAAGGGGTGCCCTTTTTATAAGGGAGGAGAGGGGCACCTTTGGAAAAACTTAAAATATTATTTTATAATAAAGTCATATTAGGTTTATAATAGCTCCAAATTGATTTATTTCAAATATAAAGTGGTTATGGGTCTAAATAATCTCAAACAAAAGGTTTTATACAAGTTTAGGTTACTATTGTAACCTTATCATTTACATTTAACTCTAAGTTAAATAATTTAACTTGTACCATGTCTTCTTGTTTTCATACACTACATGGTTAATAAACTTACTATAACAAACCAAACGAACCCCAAGTGGTTCATTATTAATATATATAACCTTATATAAGTTATTTTGCTGAACCTTATATTTTTAGGCATATAATAACAATTAATAATATAATATTGGTTTGAAAAACTATTTTATGTCAATTTTGACACTATTTGGTAATTGATTTTTTTAAAAATCATAACAGCATGATTAGTTCTAAAAAATTTAGTTAAATCAATAATAAAATGTCATATTTACCTATAAAATTAGTGTAATTCATAAAAAGTCTAAAATTACATTTATTTGGGTATTTATAACATCAATTATGTTAATATTTCACTAATAAGGTAATTACTGCATCATCATTGTGTCAAAAATAAATTAAATTATTTAATGTCTAAAAATTATAAATAAAATACCATTATGTAGGAAATATTTTTATATTTCTAATGAATATTTATAGTAGAATTTATCTTATTTATAACCCTATATTAAAAATGTTGTAGTTATTAACTTTGATTTTAACTATTTTAACTCTTCTTTAAATAAAATAATAATAAGTGTCTTAATCTAATCCAAGTGGACCTAAAGGGTAATATTTTATTCGTAAGGTTTTTTTGGTCAAACTAAACTTATCCAATAGAATTATGACATGTTTTAGGGTAATAATAATATCATTTCTACCCTTAATTACCCTAATTACTTTTAACCGTGGTAAATAAAAGTAAACATTTACTATTCACCAAAAAATTATTTTTATCTTATTGAACAATATTTTACTCCTTGATATTTACTGTGTCTCTCGGATTTTCTAAATTCCACTCATAGAAGAGGTAAAATTAAGTTTTATTTAAATTTTCAAACTCTCATACGAGGTGGGTAAAAGACGGTGAAAAGTTCAATAAAATTTTTATATATCTAAAATTATTATAAAATGACTCCAATGAATTACATTGAACTTATATAGGTATTATGTATCAATTTTGACCAAAAATAAATTTAAATAAAATAAATAATTATTTATATAAAAAGTCGGTTTTTAAATAGTAACCTAGTGTTTTCACTATTCATCAAAAATTGAAAGTTTTTAGAAAAATGCCAAAAATTTATCCTAGGCTAATTTCAATATTCCGAATCCAAAAGTGAAGTCCATTTTGAAAAATAAAATTTATAAAATTTAAAAAAGTGGGTATTACTATTCATAATGGCTAGTTCATAATAATATTATAATAATATATCATTTAGTGAAACTTGGTATTGTGTACTACACACGCTATCGAGGAAGGTCTTGATTGAATGTAATGCAAGCCGAGTCAGGGATGCGTGTAGTGAAAGCTCCATTTGGTGTTGCGTATAACATAATCAAAACATATTTCATTTATATGTTAAATAAAATCTATACTTAATATTGCGTAAAATAATTTCCACAAAATGAACTTGAAATTGTGTGTAACAAGAGCCAAGAATAGTGTTGTGTATACTGCAAGCTAATACGGTGTTGTGTATAGTGCAAGATAATTTTGGTGTAGTGTACAACACAAAACATCAATGAAATTAAAAAGAATAATTCTCATAAAATCTCATGTTGTTACACCAAATTTATCAAGTGTGAATTATGGTTGAAAAGAGTATCATTCTTGTTTTATGTAATCACAATTAAGGTAATATTAGTAAATCCATAAAAGATATAAGTTATTGAGTAAAGGCTTAGATTGACCATTGTAACTGAGTTCCATAGTATTATTGATTTATAAGTATATTTTTGATGCTTTGTGATAAACTTCTCATGGATATGAAATACACTGACAAAGTTAACACAGGGGGGGATAAAGCCCCTTTGGATAGACAAATGTGAAGAAGGATTCAAGGAAATAAATAAGAGTTTGGTCGTTACACCTATACTTAAATTAACATACTATGGGGAAGGCTTTGTAATATATATTTAATTCTTCAAAAAATGGACTAGGTTGTACATTTATGAAAAATGATAATGTAATTTCTTATGCATTATGGTGATAAAAGACTTATAAGAAAAATTACCTAGTGTCTGATTTGGAGATGGAGGTAGTAATATTTTAATTACAGATTTTGTTTAATTATCTCTATAGATAAAATAGTGATAAATATACTGATCCAAATATCTTGAAATAAATATTCACATGGAAGGACTTAAATATGAACTAAAGGAGATGTTTGGAATTGATAAAAGATTTCAAATTATCAATACATTACTACCCAACTAAGGAAAATAAATTGGTTGATGCTCTCAGTAGTAGAGATCATGCTACTCTATCCATACTGGGGAGTTAAAAAGACTAAATACTCGTGGATTTTCATAGTAGTTTTCTTTAAGTCATAATGGTAGGAGATAAATCCCATCCTTTCCATCTAACATCTCAACCTTATATCTATATAAAGATAAAATAATCCTAAAAAGATGATGTATAGCTATATAAAGAAGGTAAAAAACAATCCAGAGTTAAAATTTAATAAATATTTAGTTATAAGGTTTGGATGTTAGATATGTGTTCCATAAAAAATGGAATTTAAGTATGAAATTTTGGATAATTGACATATTTATTCCTTCTCTATTTATCCATGAATCAAAAATATGTATATAAATCAAAAGAAAAACTTTTTGTGGGATAACATGAAGAGAGAAACTATAGAATACATATCTTAATGCTTGGTATTCTAGTAATACAAGGATAAATGAAAAAAAATGAATGGTATGTTTCAACCATTACCTATACTAGTATAGAAATTGTAAAACATAATTGTGGGTTTCATAATAGGAATCCCTAATACATATAAAGGATATAATGACAGTTTTGGTTTTAGTCAATTCCCTTACAAAGTCAGTGCATTTTATTGACATAAAATAAGATTTATCTCTTTACCAGCTTGTTAAGATATACATAAGGGAAGTGGTGAGGATTTATAGAGTACCACTCTCAATTATATCTAATTGAGATTTGAGTTCTACCTTGAGGGTGAGGATAAGTCTTCAAAATTCATTGGAGACAAAGAAAAGTTTCAACACTACTTATCATCCTCATATAGATGGCCAATTTTATAGGACTATTCAAAATCAAGAGAATATATTGATATCTTTTTTGATGGATTTCCAAGGATGTTGGGATCAACACCTCTCCTGGGTGGAGTTCTCATATAACAACACTTTCCATTCTAGCATTCAGATTTCACCATCTGGGGAACTTTATAGGAAGAGATGTAGGACTCCAACATATTGTGATGTGGTTAGAGAGAGGAATTGGATATGTCCTAACATTTTCCAAGAGATTATAGATTATGTTATAAACATTCAGTGGAATATTAAAGTGGCACAATGTTAATAAAATATTTATATAGATAATAATCGATGATATCTTGATTTTGAAGTTGGAGAAAATTTATTCCTTTGAATATATCCATGGAAGTGGTTTATAAAAATTAGTAATAAAGGGAATTTGATCCCTAGATACATTGTTCCTTCATGATCCTTGATCATTTTGGGGTTCTGGCCTATCACTTAGCATTCCCTTCACACCTCTCTCATTTTTACGATGTGTTCTAAATATCACTTTTAGGGAAGTAAATACCATATCCATCACATGTAATGAGATCGATGGATGCATAATTTGAACATGAAATTTCATATGAATAAAAACATGTAGAGATCTTAGATTAAAGATACAAGGTTCTCAGGAATAAGACCAACCATCTAGTGAATGTTTTTTGGTGAAATCATAAGTTTGAGGAGGCTATATGAGAACCTAAGGATGTGATGGGAGAAAATTATCCTCACTTTTTTCCTCCATATAATAGAATTTTAAGGATGAAATTCTTTTAAGGGTGGTATAATGAAATGACTAATGATTTTATGAAATGCTTTTCCTTATTAAATTCCATGTGAATGGATTGTCTTACATGAAAAAATGAACTAAAATAAAAATTGTGTTACCTTAATAAAATTATTAAATATTAAAATTACATTATAAACTTTAAATTAGAAGGTATCAATATAAGTAACCAATTTATAAAAACAATATAAAAAGGTATAATAAAATAAAGGTCATTTTATGATTTAAAAATATACTTTTCAAAAAAAATTACGTGTTAAGTGCACTAATATGAAAATCTGTTTTAATTACCCTTATAAATTTTATTTAGTAAAATGGATTTTATATATTAAATTAGTAGGAAAAAATTATATAAAAACCACATTTTATTTTTACACATAAAAATAATATTACTAGAATTAAAGTTAATTTCCATGATAATGGTAAAACTATCATTTTCAAAGAACTATTTTATTAATGTTATGTAGTTTTTTACCTAATAAGATGAATTAATATATTATAAATAATTAATATAATATAATTTTTAAAACTATATATAAATATATTAATACTCACTAAATATTTAATCAATACTAAATAAGATTAAGAAAAAAATGGTGAAAATAACATTTTTCTATAATATAGTTTTTTATATATTAAATGTATTAATTAAAAATTTATTATCATTATTGATTATAAATTGAATTATATTATATGGGTAATATGTTTAGGTTCATCACATCCAACTTTTTTAAGTTTTTTTATCTTTTTTTTAATAAAATATAAATTACATAATTAAAATATAGTAAAAACTAAAATGGTAAATTTAAAAAAAAAATAAGTTGTAAATGGATATAAAAATGTGTAAAACATGTTTTCAAATGGGTTTATGAGGAATTAGAAACATTATATTTCCCCAAAATCCATTATTTATCACTTGTGGAACCATATACCCTTGAATAGAGTCATTCCAATACTCAAAAAAATGGGTGTTCACAAAAGTGCCCCTTTATTCACTTATAAGTGGGCATCACTTCCACCCACTCAAAGTTACACATACCCTATGAAATTTCTTTTAAAAAAAATTACCTCTCCTAGAAGTTACTTTCATGACCTAAATACCCTAGTCACCTAATTTATCATAATTCCTTCATTTCCAAGGAGACTTTCAAGATAATTTTTAATGTCCCAAATTGAGTATTACTTAATTCTTATCCTTTTATTCTTATTTTTTACCTTATAAGCCTATCCTAACAATAGTTATTTAATAAAATAATAACAATTATTATTCCAAAGTCTTTTTATATTAATGTAACAACAATTATTTATTCCTTCCCATTCAACTATGAAAACAAAAGAATGTCAATTATGTGTTTTGTGGGCTACTACGTCCACGAAGAGATGTATTCTATTTTTAACCACCACCTATTTTAACATTTTATAAGGATTTAATTGAGGAATAAATTTGAATTATGAAATATAATTATGATTATGAAGAGAAAAATAATAATCCACCTTCATTTCCTCTCATTTGTTTGAAATGAAAATGTTAACTATGAGTTGTGAAGACTACCATTTCAATGAACTAACATATCTCATTTTTCATATATTTTATTTATTATATATTAAAATTTATTAAAATATGATTCTCCATATTAAAAATATATAAATAATATCATTATTATTTTTTAATAATTATATTATTCAAAAATAAATTGTTTTCAAATCCATAATCAACCATTAATTATGGTATGTTCATATTGGGGTCGGTTTGACTACCTATAAGAAAACTGATATAAAACTATATCATGGAAACATATATGCTAATATTATTATAATTTAATAATAAAATAATTAATGTTATATTGTTTTGTAATGGTCATATTTATATTTAACCCATTATTGATACCCCACCCTTCATTTTTTAAGATTACCAAAACAAGATTTTCATCAAATTATTTCACATAATGTGACTAGAAATCTCATATAATGAAATAAAAACTTTATAATTAATTTAAAATATATATTATATAAAATTAATTGATATCACAATAATAATATTAATATCAATGAATAGGTATCAATATCAACATTATAAAATGTGAATGAAACAATCAAAAATTACTAACACTCAGTGGTAAAGATAAGACATAATTAATAAAAATATTTTCCTTAAAATATTATAATTTAAGTATGTAAAAGGAAATATATATCAGTAATTTTATTAAATAGGTAATTAAGATACTTATTTTTTTTTATAGGAGTCTATAGTGTGATCAACAAAGTAGGAATTCAAGGTAAGTGTTTAATCAACTCAATTTCTAAATCATTAGGTCATAATCTTTCTAAATTGAACATGATTTTAAATATTTATTTGATCCTAAAACTACCATATTTTATATGTTATTTCCTATTTTTCTTTAGGTACCTTACTTATCATAATGAATAACTACTTCTTTGATAAAAAAATTTCTAAAATAAAACTATAACATTGGTAAGAATAACTCTCATTCATACCAATAAATATTTTCATCCATGTCCATATTTTGTCTATAAATTTTATATTATTTAATGAAATAAAAAATATGTTTTCTATTTTATATTCATTATATTTTCCTTTAAATTTTTCATGAAATTAAATTATTTCAACATTTCTCTGATGTGGGTTTTTCTTTAAAAAGTCATAAAAAGATAAATAAAGGCATTAATTTTTATTATTTAGAACTCCATATATATTGTATTAATTATTTTGTTTATTTTGAAGGATATTTTATTTTAAAATCATTATATAATTTTTTCAAAATTATTCACTTTCCCTTATCAAAAATTTTTTTGAAAGTAATTTTCACTTTATCTTTTATAATAATGTTTAAAAGGTTTTGTGAAAACTTTTTTATCTTCACTTATATTTTTCTTATAAGGTTTATCTATCATACATTAATGTTTTAGATTAGCCTCTATATTTTATTATGATGTGTTCCATTTTGTAAAATGGTATTTTTTATATCTTATGATTTCTTAAGTTCATGTGATGAGATGTTTTTTAAAAGTTTAAGAAACTCATTCTTTTCCATAGGTTCTTTATGATATAATGATTATTGATTTTAAGTGGCATGCATATGTAAGCATGATAATGGGTGGGGTAATATGTCACCCTCTAATGCATTAGTTCAAGTTTATATCTCATTAGATATTCAGGAGTGTACATGATGAGTTTGTTCACATAGTCTTGGGCATAATGATTTTTCTTACATTTTCAAGTGTCGACACAATGAGTTTGTTAAAAAAGGCATATGAGTATAATAGGTTTTGTTAGAATGGTTTCCCTATGTTTATGATTGTGACACATTTATAATTTTTTCCTTCAAGTTGTTACACATTTATATGATTCTTTTAATTTTAAATATATTCTATGTTTTTATTTTACACCTTACTTTTAATATATTTCACACTCTTATGTTATGATTATATGTTTTATAATTATCACGATGTATTTTTAGACATGCCATAACTTTTATGATTCCTTATGATCTTTTTATGATCTTATGTTTCTCTAACATGTTTTATTATTATCATATTTTTTCTCATTATATTTTAATAATATATATATCATATCATCATTTTCTATTCATTTTTATGATCTGATACCTTATGATAAGTTTTTTCCCTACTGAGCATATGAGATCACATCTTTCTTTTGTTTTTATTCCCCATGTTATGAAGTTTTTTATATCATACGATATGTATAGAAAAGGGTCTATAGGTGTATTATTATAGAGAAATTGTTTCATATTTTTTAAAATGGTATATTTATATAGATAATCTCCAAGACACAAAACCTTCATTGGGTTGTGTGACTGTTTGTGAGATATATTATTTAAATCAAGAAATTAATGTATTATTTATGTTATGTTCATAAAGGGTTTTTTTAATTGTTTTATTTCAGAGAAAATACCCATTGAACATGACATTTTTTTTCATCAGATCTTCAATAAGGAAGCTCATTATCTTCTAGTTACATATCATTCAATAGTGAAAATAGTTTTTTATATCTAGTTTCACTTCATCCATTGTTAGATTTCAAATTATATAGATTATATATGACTTAAAATGTGATATATTTAGTATAAAAATTATAAAATGTCATATTTTTATAGCTCTTAAACTTCACAAACATATTTTGGATAATCATGAAGGTCATCTTTAATTGTTTATATCATTTCCTCAATATGATCTTAATCATAATTTATAGTTTTACTCATATCAAATGATCTATAAACTGCATTGTTACCCCAGTAACTATCTATATTTAGTTCTTACCCATATTTAATCCAACATTTATAACTTTGATCAATTCCTTGATAGATCAAGTGTTTATTTAACTCCCTTGAAAAATTTAAAATTTAATAACAACACTGTAAACATGAAAAAATGATTTGAGAAGAGTCATTTTCATAATTTATTACAAAATTGATAAACTCTTTAACCCAATCCTCATACACTTTTTCTATATAATTAGAATCCATCCATTTTTTATTCATATTAATCCTATTTTGTTCAATAATATTCATATTAAAAAATAATTAGATAAATTCATAGAAGTTATGAGATCAAAATCCTAACAGACTATTCTTTATATATACAAAAATTTTGTCATAATATTTATATAAATGTTCATTACATTGATAAATTGTTATAACATATGAATACAAAGAATTATATGAATTAAAGGTATAATAATTCTTATTTTTTATCACAAGAATTCAAATATCATAATTCATTCTTTTTTTATAGTGGATTCATCAATGGAGGCAATTATTATCATTTTTCATTCTATAGAATGTATATACACTTACTTAATTAACTATCCACCATAGTTTTTCATGAATAGAAAATTTATTTAAAGATAATTCTTTGAAAATATAGTCTTAGAATCAATACATAAACTATTTATTATGTTCTTTTTATTTTAAATATCCAACCCTTTTTAGATTCAAATTCCTAAAAAATGCATTGTGATTATCAATGTTTGAAATAACATTATAATGAAAACATGAATGTATAATGGTCATATATCTAGAACTTTTAATTTTCATGAAAATGAAAAATCTATTATTCAAATAAAAATAATTTTTTGTTTATTTTATAAAATATGAAATTTTAAATTAAAGTTATTTTTTAATAGAATATTTCATAATAAAATTTCTACTAAATTCATTAATATAATAAAATAAAATAATGACTATATTTTCAAAACACTTACAGATGTTATCTTTTATTAAATAATACATCCATGATTTAATTATTATGTAAGGAACCAGTTTTTTCAAATCCCTTTCATTGTGTGTCTTATTTTTTGGAAGTTTCTAGGAGGGAGATGAAGGATTGATGATAGGTTTGAGATGAAATTTTAGGATTACAACATGGAACCTCAAATTGTTCCAGGAAAGTGAAATTTTCATCATAGCTTGATCTTTCAGTGTAAAATCCCAAGATAATATATTTTGGTGGTTCTACTGATTTGATGAACCCTATAGTTTAGCATTGTATTACACAATGTATCTTTATGGGTTTGGTTTTGGTGTCACTTTTGTTTTGGGGGTAGTTGTGTTGTGATCATTGATTGTACCATGAATCTTGGGAAATTTTGTTTCATTGTCCTTATTTGTTTTGGGGTAGCTATGGTGTGGTGTATTGGGTTTCACCATATCCTTACCCAAGGTTCATAGGATCAGAGTAAGATACAATATAGAATTGTTCTTGGATATCAATGTATTATTGGACCAAAACTGCATGTATAATGGACTCCTAATATGTGTCATAGTTTGGGTGAAAACCCAACCAACTATGACATGGATATGGGTGTTGCATCATGGCCTATTAAAATTATATCTTTTGTAAATTAAAAACCACTCTTAAAATTATCTATTTGTTCATTATCATTCGAACCCTAGGTGTGCTTATAACATCTTCCAAATCCCTTTGAGCTGTTTTTCTAGGATTTAATCCTAAATTCTGGAGATCAATCTATTAGTGATATGAGGTTATTTTTCCACTTCTTTGTTATTTTTTTCCTCTTCCATTCTCTCTCTCCATTCTATAGAAGTTTTATCTTGTGGATTCTCTTGGTTATTGATGTATGCATTTTATGGGATGATATATCGAGGATTCTTTATGAGAGTGGTGATCGTATATTTGTGTGTGTTCTTCAATTAATGTTTAGAAAACATTGAATGATTTTATTAGGGTAGATTATTCATTATTTCTCTTATTTAAGTGCATTTGTGGGATTATATTTCTTTAACCCATTGGGTGATGGTGTAATATTTATAATGAGGATAATAGTACTCTAAACAATAGAAGAATGAATTACATAATTGGGATATCATGATCACATATTTTTTATGCTATGTTGATGTTACCTTTTAATTTTCTAGATAGAGTATTATATATTGGTTGTAGTTGTTCTTTGTTTTTTATCCTAAATAATATGTCTAAAATTAGATAAAGAATATAAATCTCAAATAATGTTTGCATTAATGAAAGAGTCAAGTAAATTAATTATCATTCTTATAGGAAATTGATTAAATATAGAAGTATTTATTGAAGCATGTTAATGATTGATTCCACTTATTTATTGATTCTTAATATTGGTTTCTTTCTAAAGGAACCTATGAATAATGAATTGATCAATTTAATATTTTAATGAAATTTTTTTTCTTAAGATAATTGATTAGTTCTAATTGAGCCTATTTTTATTTGTGAAAGTATTAAAAGATTTAGAGTTGTGGCCTTGGTATCCCCTTGAAATTGTGTAGTGGAAATTATAATTTTTTTTGTATGTATTCTCTAGGATGGTAGAGCCTTGATGTGTGAGATTTATTTAGGAAAGGGGTGGATAACACAAGTTAAGATCTAGGATTTATTGTTTGTTATTCATTAATATGGGGTCAAAAGTGGGTTAGAAGTCACGGGTTGAGAGATAAGTTTTTTTATTTATGATTTTATATATTGATTGGTCAATTGATTTCTATTTAGAGCTAGTATTAACCTATTTTCTTGTTTATTTAAGGATGGTTTTCTAGATGATTTGTGTTTTTATTCCCATCTCCCTCCTACAGTTGGCTCATGCATCGTAAGTGTTCCTTGTTTGTGGTAGCTTAGTATGATTTCTATAGTACTCATAATTATGGAATGGTAATTGAATTAATTTTGAACTCATGGGATTGAATGTTATTGATGGAGGTAATCATAAATGAAATATATTTTGATGAAAACCATGGGATGGTTGGAATTGATTCTCAATGAGCATGGGATTAAAATATAGGAATTTGAAATGAATAGTGAAATCATGTTTTATTGTAATGATATTTAATGATGAAAATGAAAATTATAATGGGATTCAATAAATTAATGATAATTGATAAATTTTAAAATGGGATTATTTAATGATAAATCTTTAGGCATGAGTGCATGTATGAGATTTTGTTCATAGGCCTTAGTGGTGGCCATCGGGTGTCTTATGTGATGGTAGCAACAATTGAGTCTAAGGTTAGGTAGTTTTTCGTAGTGTGGTTGTATGTGATATATTATTTATATTTTATGATTTCTTATGCTTTACCACCTGATTCGGTAGGGAAACCGCACCCAAATGTTTTGGGGGTGTTTTCCCCAACATCTAGGATGGTGAGGGAATAGATGGTTGGATTCTCTCTCTTCCCCACTCTCTTTCGACTATAGTGTTATATATGGTCATACCTATATTATGATGGATTAAGTTATAAGGTATAGACTCACAAAGACTATGATGGATCTTAGATTTACAATACATTTATGTGAATTTTGTAACAACTTAATGTTATGACACATACTTGTATCTGGATGTGGTGATTGTGGTTTCCCATGGGAGTACATACATGAGTTATAGTGGCTTGTGGTATAATGATTAATCTATAGGTTATAGTGGATTCTAGACATCAACATATTTATATTGGTGATAATGATGATGTTTTTAAAATGATTTTTATGGGATGTAGGATGGTTGTGATGTGTATTCATGGGATGAAGGATGAAAAATAAAAGAGATTATAGCATAAGATGTTTGAAATTGGTGCATGAGAGCGATAAATTAGTGGGGAAGTAAAATTGGGGTGCCTTCATCTATACATATAAGATTAATATTTATATGATTATTCCTACATGTTACTTAGTTAATGATCCATAGTGAGGATGGTATATAGTTTTATCAGTTTAGGTGATGATTTGGTTTCATTTGTTTATTTATTAAGCTTTAGTATACTTTGTTCACATTTTTCATGAGTGTTTTTGGGGAGGATGCTACTGAGTATACCAATATTCTCACCACATTTATATATATATTATTTTTTAGGTCCATAATATCTATTTTGTGATTGAGTAGGGAGTTACTTGCTTACTATGTTTTTAGGAGTTGTTAGAGTTCATAGTCCCTTCCTATACTTGTTTTGGTATATTTAGTTACATCAACTTTGTATGAAATTTAATTCATGTATTGGGAATGATTATTTATTTAGGATATGATATTAATTAGTTTTCTTATCTTATCTCTTGTCCTTAAAATTATACACTTATGGTAATACCTAAAATTTTATAGGCTTCATACCCTCGGTGATATTCTCTAACCGATGGCCTATTGGAGGTACGATTCTGGGGTTATATCCTTCTCTTCACTTCCATCCTAGGAAGGGTACTAAAAGAGGGGGGTCATGATAGATTGGCATTAAAACTTATGGTTGAGAGATATAATAGAGTTTAGAGATTGTAATTGGTGAATATTTCATGGGTTAGTATGGAAATAGTATCACGTGGACTTATCACATGATGTAAACAAGGGAGACTAGCTAGGATACAGTCATTTAAGGGCCCCTTAGATCCAATTCAAGGACCTTTATGTTTACTAAACATTCTAGTAATGTAATTATACTTACAAGATAGAAACTGAGGAAAATATCATGCATCATGATTTCATATTTCAATGCTTGAATTTGGTAGATAATATGAATTAGGTTAAATTGAATTAATTAATTGATATTAAATATTCTATATTCTGGGTTTATGAGACCCTAACATTTTTTCTTTTATATTAATGGTTATAGGTCAATATACCTTCTATATTCACACTAAATATGTTCAGTAGGATGTGTTAGTCGGTCATCATTGAGTGGAGGTCAATAAATATGATGCTTGAAAGAGGAAAAATTGAGATTTTCAATGAAAAAGTCTATAAAAGTATATGGTCTCTATTTCAGATATAGAGAGAGGATTTGTTGGATAAGGAATAGATTTCCTTTAGTTTGATTTTTAATAGAAAGGATCACTCGGTTTCATTATCAATGAAGATGTTGTGTAGGTAATATTAGAAATGGTGGTTCTTATTCCATGGATATCATGAGGAGTCAGTTGTTTCATGGGATAAGTTTCATAATCAGTTTCAGGTTAATTTTCTTTATTTAACCATATAGGTGGATTGAAAGTAGTAGATTATTACCCTTATTTAAAGAAGTTCCCATGTAAAAGAGTTTAGTATATGAAATAAGAACCTTTTGAGTTATGCTTCTGACCTTATTCCAGATTAAGAGTGCAGGGATAAAAATTTCAAATATGCTTTGCTTCCAGAGATTCAATTTTAGGTCACCTAATTTATCTTTCCATTATATATTGATGTTTTATCAATGGAAAAGGTTTTTAAGAAAAAACTAGGTAGACCTAGATCATCTTAGAATGTGATTCATAATAACTCTCCATGGAGTAGAGATATTTCCATAGGTTCTCAATTTCATGTACATTATAATATTCAGTAAGTAGGGAGCATGTTGTAGATTTCTTCATCTCATTTCACCAGAGATGGTAATTTTTGGACTTCTTTTAGTAGCTCATATGTAGTTTTTTATAGAGTTTGTGGCCATTATAATACTGATTTTATGACCTTACATGGTTTTTATCATGGGGTTGGAGGATTTTATTTGTCTCAACCATTTAAATAGTACCCTATGAGGTAGAAACAGTAGACAACTGCTCCAAATTTTGATCAACAGAGGGGGAATGGGGTTTTCAAAGGATAACCCCTACAATTCCCCTCATCCTCAGGGAAAATGAGAATATAAAGGTTTTGAAAGTGGTCTCCATCATGGTCATAGAGGTCATGGAGCGTGTTTTGGTCAGATTTATTCCTTATAGTTTTTAGTTCCATGTGAGCTAGACATCATGTGAGATATCATCTACCTATATTATACTTGGGTATATACCTAGTTTGATTTAGAATCTATGCATTCCTTTATTTCACTCATCCAATTCCATGATTTGGGAATTGAGTTGGAGAGTATTATAGTTCCCTTGGTGTTGATTACACCATTTTTTGGTTGTGCTAGATTTTATGGGGTGTACATGTATTATGAGTTGAAGATGGAGTAGCATCTCTCTTTGGGAGATTACCTATGTTTACAAATACAGCTATAATACATCATCATTGGTGTGGATTAGAAGTATTAAGTGCAGGATATTATTTATTATTTCCAGATATGGGTTGTATTCTATGATGTTTATGGAGAACTAGCTATGTTTTTTTATTAATGATGTCCTCAGTTGGGATAGAGGTGTATTGAGTCCCTATATTCCTTGATGTTTGAGATGATGTTGAAATCTATGGAGGATTAAACAATGGTGTATCCAATGGTTTTTAAAGATTAAATAAATGTATTTCTTAAAGATGTTATGAAACTACCCCATTTATTTGAGATTGTGTTTTTGATAGATTTATAGTCGGGTGTTGATCCTATATCGATATACCTATATAAGATGATTCCTTTTGAGTTGTGGGAGTAGTGAACCCATATTGATCATATTATATGGAAAGGTTTTATTTTACCTAGTGTGTCAATATAGTGTGAACCAAATCTATTTTTGAAGAATTTAGATGGTGTTTTGAATCTATATATCGATTATCATCGCTTAAATCAAGTGATAGTAAAGAACCATTTTCCTCTTCCAGGGATTGATGATTTACTAAATCAGCTAAATGGATCTATCTAGTTATATAAGATTGATTTTTGTTTGGGATATCATCATATGTGAGTGAAGAATTATGATATTTCAAAGATAGTTTTCATATTCCTTTATGAGAATTGTGAGTTCACTGTAATGTTGTTTGGTGTTATGAATTATCTACTAGTGTTTATGGGACTAATGGATTTTGTGTTCCATTAATTTCTAGAATGATTCATGGTGGTGTTTATCGACAACAACCTTTTATTTTTAGTGTCTTGGGAAGATCATTCAGATTATCAGGGATCAATTTTTGGGAATTATTTGTTATTAATAGTTGTTTGGGAAGCTATAAAAGTACAATTTTTGGGCCCTTGAGCTCCATTTCTTGGTATATATTGTCTCTCAGCATAGATAGTTCATGGATCCTTTAAATATTTAGGGAATGGTTTATTGGTTATCCCCAAATAATGTTGTACATTTGTGGATTTTTCTTGTTTTTGTTGTCTATTACAAGATGTTCATACTTTAATTATCTCACATTGTGACTATTTTGGTATTTTTGACTAAAAAGTACCATACTTTTATATAGACTGACTAGTTCCAATCTATTTTCATTTATTTTTAGGATAATTTTGTTTGTTCTCTAGTTCTTTATTTTTTTATGGAAGGTATTTCATTCAAGGTTTATTGTGATACTTCAAATCTTGTCTTAGGTTACATGTTGATGTAGTATAGGGAGGGTATCTCTTATAGGTCTCAATAGTAACAAACTCATAAATTTAACTACACCACCTATTATCTTGAAATTTTATGGTTGTTTTTTCTAAAGTTGTAGTGTAATTACCTCATCGGTGAATGTTTTATAGTATTCAAGAATCACAAGATTGTGAGGTATATCCTCCCATAGTGATATTTTAATTTCTAATAGTGATGGAAGAAGGAATTCTTACTGGATTATGAATTTTAGATTTTCTATACACTTGGTAAAGGAAATTGTTTGGTAAATACCTTAAGATGGAATTCATTTGGTGGTGTTATGCTTGATTCTGAAGACTCTTGGAGAGTGGTAGAGGAGTTATATGAGATGCATATTTATATAATAATAGTTAATGATAATGGATGTCTTTATTAGATGATAGTGCGTTCATATTTGTTGTAGTGGGTGCAGGATTCCTAGTTGGGGGTTTTTGAGGCGGAGTTTTGGTATGATTGAGTTATTTGGGGAGAATCCCCTAATGAGTGTTTCGAGGACGATTGAAAGTGTTGTTATTTCAGGGGAGGCTCTTAATTCCTTCGATGATGCATGAGGTGGTTCCCTAAGAGTTCCATAGTTTTTCTTTGGTAATAAAACCTTATATATAAAATATACACCATGAACTTAGAATCTAGTTTTGGTATTCAAGGATGAATAAGTTGATTACATTGTTTTTCTCTTAGTGTTTGATTTTCCAGAAAGAGAAGGATCATCATTGTGTTCCTAGTGATTTGATTCAGCTACTTGATGTTCCCTAGTGGAAGTGGGAGTACATCTTGATGGAATTATTCATTGGTTTACCTAGATATTAGGGTGTTTATGATACCATATGGGTGTTTGTGTATCGCTTGATAAATCCATCACACTTTTTATCATTTAAGTAGTTGATCTTGATGGAGTTTTTTTTAAGGTATTATATGGAATAGGTGGTGAGGATTCATGGGGTTCCAATGAAAATAATCTCTGTTTATGATCCCCATTTAACCTATTGGGTTTGGAGAGGTCTCCATATTTCCTTCAGAACTCAATTATACCTTAACACCACTTTTCATTAACATATGAATGGTCATATAGAGAAGACTATCCAGACTTTAGAGGACATGTTGTGCATGTGTGTTATAGATATTGGAAGTTCATGGGTGAGGAACCTACCCTTAGTTTAATTTTCTTACAGAAATATTTATCACTCCACCATTATTATGAATCTATTTGAAGCATTATATGACTGACCTTTCTAAACTCTATTATGTTAGATTGAGGATGGGGAGTAAGAAATTCTTGGACTGGAAATGGTTCAGAGAATGATAGAGAAGGTGTAGGTGATCCATGAGTGAATTAAAGTGTAATGAGATCATAATAAGTCGTATTATAGTCATAGAATGAGTACTATAGAGTTTAACTTTTGAGATAATGTGTTCTTGAAGGTATCTCCTTATAATGGATAGTGAAGGACAGGTCATGGGAGTAAGCTTTATCTCTAATTTTTTAGGCCTTTTTAGGTGTTGGAACATGTTAGTGATGTGGAATATTGATTAGTACTTATCCCATAAATAATTCAGGTTTATAAAATCTTTCTTGTGTTGTATATTTTTTAGTATCTTCATGATGATTCCTATATCATCATTTGGGGAGCACTGGAAATTAAAGATGAAGTAACCTTTGAGGAGTCTCCTATTTGGTTCTAGGACCATCTAATAATATTTTGTCTGGGAATGTGATTCTCTTAGTTTTTTTTTTGAGACATGTTGGGGTGGAGGAGAAAACATGGGAGTAGGAGATTCTTTCTCAATATTTAGAGTTATTTGATGTTGGGTTTCAATTGGATGATGTATTTTAACCTTATTGATTTATGGGATAGTTGATGATGTTTCTTTTTTATGTTCTATTTTCCTATGATGGGTTGGTTGTGTTCTAGATTTTTTTATATCTTTGAGAGATATCTCATAGAATGGTTTTCTAAACTCCACATTTTATTTTCTTCTAATGTTTTTTTTAAATTTTTTAGGATGATAATTTCTTGATAGGTATATGTTGTACGAACCAAGTTTTTCTCAATCCCTTCCATTATGTATTTTGAGTCTTGGAGGTGTCTAGGAGGAATATGGAGGAATGATTGTGGGTTTGACCTAAAATTTTAGTTGGAGGATTATATTACAACATTTATCCTTAGGTTTTTTCATAGAGGTTGTCATTTCAACAAAGTTATGATCTTACAGTGTGGAGGCTTGGGATGGTAGATTTTGATGGTTCTACTAATTTAGGGACCCCTAAAGCATAGAATTGTATTAAATCATAGATATTTGGGGTTAGGTTTTGGTTCCACTATTCTTTTAGGGTTAGTTGTTATGTGGGAATCAATTACACTTTAAATCCATGGGGTTCAGGTTTCCTTGTTGTTGTTTTTTAGGGTATCTTTGGTATGGTGTATTGGGTTGTTCCATAGCCCTACCCTGATTTAATAGAATAAGGGAAAGATATATTTGGTATATCACCGTGGATTTTATAGTGTGGTTAGACTAAGACTCCTTAAGGCATGTTCTATTTTTTTGCATCATAGTTTAGGTCAAAGCCCTACCTATTACAATATAGAAATGGGTGTTGTGCCACGATCTATTAAAATTCAAACCTGTATAAATACTAAAAACCTATTGAAATTATCTATTTTCATTCATTCTCCTTTGAACCCTATTCCACCTAAGGACCTCTTCAAAAGTCCTTTGATACCTTTTTCTAGGCTTTAACCCTCGACTTCCAAATATATATTCGTTCATGATCGGAGGTGATTTTTTCCTCTTCTATCTTGATTATTCTCTCTCTATCATCCTCATTATCTATTCTAAGGAGATTATATTTTTTCCATTGGTGATTTATAGAGTGTTTTGATGGGATTATATCCATAGGGATTGTAGATTCTTTTTTGGAGAAGTGATCAGAGATTGGTCCTTATGATTCCATTCTTTCTTAGAGAAATTTGAATGCTCATGTTGAAGTAGGGGATTCTTTACTTCTTTTATTTAAGTTCCAGTGTCAAATTATCTTCATTTAATCATTTGGGTAATGTTGTAATCAATATAATGAAGATAAAAATGTGGTAAATAATGTAATAGTTAATTGTGTAATTTTGATGTCATGATCGCATGTGATTTATGATATGTTGGTGTTGCCAATTGATTTTATAGATAGTGTTTAATATGTTGATTGTGGTTATTGTTATTGTTTATCATGACTGGTATTCCTAGAATTGGATAAAATATATAAATCTAGAGTGATTTTTTTATTAATGAAAGTTAAAATTAAATTAATTATTGTTCTTCTTGGAAATTGATTAAATATGGAAGTATTGTTTCAAGTATGTTTATAATTGATTATAATTATTGATAGAAACTTATTATAGGTTTTTTGATGATATTACCTATTCATAATGAATCTATTAATTCAATACATTAATGAAACTATTATTTCTGAAGATAATTAATTAGGGATGAGCGAGTTCATTCTTGTTTGTGTAAGGCTTGAATGACTTGCAGTTGTGATCATGGATTCCCCTTTAGATTTTGTGTTGGAAATGATTTTGTTTCCAAGTATGTATGTTCTAGGATGGTAGAGACTTGATGTATAGTATTTGGTTAGGAAAGTGGAATATGAAACAAGTTGAGATCTTGTAATTCCTATTTTATATTCATTTAGATGTGGTAGATGATGGGTTGGATGGCATAGGTTGGGACCTAGGCTTGCATGTTGCCGATTTGTTATGTTGACTGGTTGATTGACTCAGGTTTAGATTCGAGCTTGTTTTATTTTATTATTGATTGATGGATAGATTTTTGGTTTATTTTTATTGTGATTCCCAACTACCTACTATAGTTAGCTCATACACCATGAGTGTTTTTTATTTTTGGTAGCTTAGGATGAGTCCTAGAGTACCTATTATTATGGAATGGTAAATGAATTAATGTTAAACCCATGGGATTGAGTGTTATTCAAGGTTGTAATGGTAAATGACTTATATATTAATAGAAATCATGGGATGTTTGTAATTGATGCTCAACAAGCATGGAATTAAAATTTGGGGATTGGAAATGAATGGTGAAATCATATTGTAAATTTTAATGATATGAAATGATTAACTTGAAAATTTTAATGGGGATAAAAAAATAAATGGTAATGGATAAATTACTAAATGGAATTGGTTAATGATGAATCTTGATGCTTGTGTTCTTATATCAGATTTAGTTCTTAGGCCTTATTAGTGGAAGTTGGGTGTCTTATGGGATGGTAGCTATAGTTGAGTCTAAGGCTATGTAGTTTACCCTAGTGTGTTTATGTGTTATATATTCTTTATATTTTCTAATTTCTTATGCTATAAACCCATGTTGGTAGGGAAACTGACACCCAAATGTTTTGAGGGGTGTTTTCTACGTCATCCAAGATGGTGAGGGAACAGATGGTTAACTTCTCCCACTCTCTCTCTCTCCCTTTAACTGTAGTATTATATGTGATCATACTCGGGTTGTGATGGCTTAAGGTATATGGTATAGTGGCACATGGGATGCGGTGGATCTTGTATTTACTTTAAATTTATGTGTGGGCTATAATTACTTAAGTTTATAGTGCATACTTGTTTCAAGATATGGTGATTATGGTTTCCAATGGGAGTACATGCTTGGTCTAAAATGACATGAGGTATAATCCATGATACATGACTTTTAGTGGATTTTATACTTATAATCAGTTCTAGAGGAGATGATGCTAATAATGTTATGATGAAATTAATGGGATGCATAATGGTTGTGATGTGTATGAAAGAGGTGTGTTAAGACTTATAGAATGGATTATAAAAAAGTATGTTCAACATTGGGGTGTGAGAGTGACAATCTAGTGGGGAAGTGGAAGTAGGTCACCTTAATCTATACATATATGCTTCATATGGATATGATAATTCCTATAGGTAACTTGGTGAGTGATAAATGATGAGGATATAATATATTTTTACCTATTTAGGTGTTGAGTTGGTTTCATTTGTTTATTCACTGGGCTTTAGTATGCTTCTTTGAAATTTTTCATGAGATGTTTCATGAAGGATCCTACTAAGTTTACCTATATTCTGACCCTGTGTGTGTGTGTGTGTGTCTAAATTTTTTTTAGGTCTACAGGTTTTGGTTAGTGATCAAAATGGTCATTATGAGCTTGTAGAGTTTTTAGGAGTTTCTAGAGTTTCCAATCACTTCCTAGGCTGATTTTGGGATTTTTAGTTTCTTCAGTTTTGTATGACATTGCATTCATGTTTTGGGATTACATCTTTATTTATGATTTGAAGTTGATTGGTGGTTTCATATAATGTCTTATCCTTATAATTTACATATTGAGGGTAATGTTACCCACTGTGTGTACTTTATACCCTCGGTGATAGTTTCCCACCCATGGCCTATTGGAGGCAAGCTTTGAGGTTCATATTCCTCTATTTTTTGTTAGCTTATGAGGGGTACCAGTAGAGTGGATTCATGTTATAATAAATCCCTCTATGTATTCCATTATTTTATTTTAAAAACATATTCCAAATGATTGAATATTCCTTTTTAACATCCCTTAAATTGAATATTTTAAAAGAAAATCCTACAACTTACTAAATTGACATAAAAATAATCCAAACTCAACATAGGAAATTAATTTATACCCAACATAATTCCAAAATTCAATTTTATATCAAATTTTCATCATTCCAAAAGTTTATAATAATATTTAAAAAATACTATGATAAATATGCACCATAGATAATTGAATTAAGAATAACACTTATAAAATTTTATGAAAATAATAACATTATCATTGATAAATAAGTAAAAATGATAAATAAATTTCATTAGTGGTTAATCATTGCATAAGTAATTTTTGTTTGAAACAAATAAGTTGTTTTTGTTTTGAATCATCTTAAGTGGTGGGTAGTGGGAAAGAATGTGAGAAGTGTAAACAGTCAGTAGTGAGAGTAGTGAAAATGAACAATGATGTTATGTCGTATGGATTATGATATTTTTTAAAACATAATATGGGGGCAGTATGCACAACATTTTTTCAGGAAGAACAAAAAACCACAAAAGGGGTATCGTGCACACCATTTTGTTTGGGAAAAAACAACAAAAAAACATGAAAACCTTTGTATGATCGATTGATTGAGAAATGCTTAAAAATAAGATTTGAATTGCATATCATTAGATTTTTAGATCTCAATACATCCAAAATATTCCCCAGAGTCAAAGTAATGTTCGGCTCCCATGAAACACTACAAGAAAAAGATGATCAACATAACTGTTAAGGTTCGTTTAAAAAGAGGGAAGATGGTTTATCAATGATAGCCTAAAAACATTGATAGAAGTAACATTTATCATTTCTAAAACCATTTCCACTAATAACGAAAGCATCTATCTATGATCAAACATTAAGTGCTGATAAAGGTACATTTTACCGATGCAAAATTCAACACTAATAAAGGATGACTTTATCAGTGCTCAAGTTATCACTCATAAACAACCATAAAAATGAAAAAAAAAGAATAAAAAAATTAAAAAAAATATTTAAAAAATGTAGATAATATTAAACAGATAAATATTTAAAATTAATAAATAATATTAATTATAAAAATTATAAAAATATAGAAAATGAATAAATATTAAAATAAAAATATATAAATACTAAAAATTAAATTTAAATAAAAAATTTCAAAATAAATTACAAATTGAAAATGTATAACTAATAATTGTATAAATATTTTAAAAAAATTAAAACAAAAAAATGAATAAATATTAATTATATAATTTACAAATATATTTAAAATATTAATTATTAAAATATAAAAATGTATAAATTAATATGAAAAAATGAATAAATTACAAATATGTTAAATGAATAAATATTAAAAATTAATAAATATTAAAAATGAATAAATTAAAAAATTATTAAATATTAATAAATATAAATAAATATTAATAATTAATAATTAATAAATTTAATATATATATATATATATATTAAAATTGAATAAATATTAAATAAAAATTTAATAAAAACTCAAATAGTATTTAAATAAAAAAATATTACTCATTAAAAATGAATAAATAATAATTTTATAAATTTCAATCATGCTAAAAATATTAAATATTCATAAATAAAAATTTATAAAATATATTAAAAAATGAATAAATTATAATAATATTAAATGAATAGATATTCAAAATGAGTAAAAATTTAAAAATAATAAACTATAAAATATTAAAAAGTAATAAATATTGAAAAGTAATAAATAATATAAAATTAATAAATATTAAATTTGAATAAAAATTAATTAATAATATTAAATGAATAAATAATATTAATTATATAAAAAATCATAAAAATTAATAATATTAAAAATTATATTTAAATTTAAATGATTTAAAAAAATTACCAATTAAAAATGAATAAGTACTAACTGTTTAAAGATTTAAATAAAAAAAATATTAACATGAAAATGAAGAAATATCAATTATATAAACTATAAAAATATTAAATATATTAAATACTAATAAATAAAAAAGAGTAAATAAATATTAACAAATGAATAAATTATAGAAAAAATAAATGAATAAATATTAATAAATAATAAAAATAAAAAAGAATAAGTTACAAAAATATTAAAACCCACTAAATATTAAACATGAATAAATTAGAAAAATGAATAAAATTTAATATTTAATAATTAAAAAATTGAAAAAAATAAAAAAAATGAATAAGTAATATTAATAAAATAAATTAAAAAAATATTTAGAATGAAAAAAATATTAAAAATAAAATAAATAAATACTAAAAATTACATTTAGATGCAAAAGACTTACAATAAAATACTAATTATATAAATATATATAATATTAATTATATATATAATATTAATATTAAATGTATTTAAATATTTTTAATAATATTTAAATTTATTTAAAATTATATAAATGAATAAATATTTAATATTATAAAAAATTATTTAAATATTATTAGTTTTATTCTCAGAAAAAAAAATTATTAAATATTTATATTTATAAATATTATAACTATATTATACTTAAATACGTAATATTTACAAAATATTTTACTAATTAAAATATAAATATGAGATTTACTAATAATTATATTTAAAAAATATATTATTCGTTATTTTTTATATTTTATTTATAACATTTAAAAAAATTATAAATTCTATATTAAGTATAAGAGAGTAAAAACCACAAATATATGCGCACCCAATCACTCCAATGGGTCAAGCCACATCCCTCCCCACAAGGAATTGTAAACACTCACCGGATATATTATATTACATGGAGTAGCCCGAAGGCCCAATTTCTTGATGGCCCTAAGGCCCTAGTTGAGTGTGTACCAAAGGTCCTTGGAGGAGATGACCAAAAGACCCAAATGAGTAGCTGGAATAACACTTTGTCACCATACTAGAGTTTGATTCTAGACAACCCATAATTTGGTGATATTTTCTGTAGGTATTGTAACAACAATGTAGTAGTTAGGTACGGTTGCAACTGTAATATTCACCAAGATGGGTCATCGATCCACCTTTTAAGGGACTTTATGCCCTATGTGACTCAATTATCATTGAAGATAGGGCCTTTGAGTAAATCCATCATGAAGGGGCCTTTGGGACATTAAAAAATTGTAATAAGGATTCAATGTGTGCATGTCAATCCTTATGTGGAGGGATGAGTCTTGACCCAATAGGGGGCCTGGGTGCATGTGTATTCGCAATTTTAATCCCCTCTACCTTTATATACATATATATATATAATTAATTAATTAAAATGAACATGCTTGCACAAAACACATCACTAGTTGGTATTGGGGTTACAATAAAAACAGAAACACACACACATATATTTCTATATAAAATTTCATTAATTATATTTGAATAACATTAATTATTAGAAATATAAATGATGGAATACATACACATATATACACATACACATACATATACATACACATGCATACACATGCATACATGTACACATACATACATATATATTCATATACACATACATAAACATACATACATATAAATATACATACACATACATGGAATGAGCGTCGTAATGCGTGAAAATTTGAAAAAAATTTAACCTACCAACTACTGTAGAAGCGGTGATCAAGGTCAAACCACAAAGAGAATGTGAGTATACACTAATAATATCCTTTTGGAATAATTTCCAGGCAGATGAGTTCTTAATGTGATTAACAACTAAATAATTTTAAAATGAAATGAATATTTAAAAATGACTATTTAAATTAACTAAAACTATTTAAGTGAACTAAATTATGTTATGTAAGAAACTGGCAGAGATGGAAGTGTCATAGTTGTGACGTCCGTTCATGTGCATGAAATGCCAATTATTTAATTCCCAAATCTAAATATCTATTTATTTAATTGTCACTAATTCCAAATTTAATCAAAATACAATCAAGTCTTATTCTTTGATGTTAGACAGTATTTTAATTTTCAGACAAATTATTTGTTATTTCATTCACTTTCCTGATGAATAATTGGAATGACATTGTAGCACAGAATCACATGGTGAAATACCACAACCTGTATCTCGCAAAGTCAAGGTATCTACCTACATCATGTTCACTCACATGAGATTACGTAATAGGTATCACTCATGTAGGTTTGAAGGAGAATGTACATAAAATAATAATTTTTCAATCAATATATTTATTTATTTATAACTTTCTCACACATGCGATCAAATTACGGATAAATAAATTCTCTAATGAACTTCTGCCTATTACTACTTATTAGGTATAATATGAATGGGAACCAAGGCATGTGTGCAGATCCCAAGTGAAAATTAATTTAAATGCAGATTTAATTAATTAATTAAACAATCAATTAATATTAATTCAAAATTCAATCAAACATGGTTCAAAAATAATGACATGCAATTACTCTCACTTTTTTCACAACTCTGGAACAAAAGTATTAGCCCGCCATCATGACAACATGACATATAAAATAATAAACATAAGATATCACAATGCTCGTGTCGTCGTAATTTTCACTGCATGCTACCGTTGAAGATATCCCAATAATAATAATCACTCTATCGATCACCACAAAGTTGAATCAAACCATCTCACCACTAAAAAATGGTCAAATGTGCACTCGGTCTTGCCGTGCAATTTCAATCTTTGAAAGCCCAAGATAACCTATATAGATATCAATTATGTGCCCGAACCACCACTGCACTCCTACAATAGAGGAGGCATGGTCACTGATTGTTGTGGTGGTTAGCGGAGGAGGTCGGTTATGTCGTATTTTGAAGCTGATGATATTTTGTCGTTGGTTCAAACCGAGGAAATGTCACCACTGGTTGTTGCATGTTGGAGTGGTACATGGCTGTGGTTTTGTTGGGTGGAAGGTGAGAGGGGGAGTGAGGATAGGGGGTGGGGGTGGGGGTAGTAGGGGAAGGGGATGAGGGGAGGGGCAGATGGGGTGAGGGGTGAGGGAGTGGGTCGAGAGGTGGGATAGGGGTGGGGCGTGGGGCATGGGAAGCAGGGGTGACAGTGGGTTGGGGATACGGGGTTAGGGACAGGGAATGGGGGGATGCGGGTTGAGATAGTGAGGGGGTGGGGCATTAGGTAGATAGGTGGGGCGGATGGGTAACGGGATAGACAGGGATGGGAACGGGTCAAGGGGAGGAGGCTGGGTAGATAGGGGGAAACAAACAACAACAACAACAAAAATTCAAAATTTAAATAAATATAATTTTCTAGTTAAGTTAAATAATATTAATATTAATATTAATATTAATAATAAAATTAGAATAATAAATATTAAACTAATTAAATATTAAAAAATAATTAAGAAAAAAGTTATACAGTTGAAAGTATATAATGTTTATGCATATTTAATTAAATAAAAATATGAAAAGAATATTGCTACAATTAAATATTAATATAATAAAATTAATAAACTAAAGTTAAAACAAATATAAATCAAACTAATAAAAATAAAAGTGTTAGAAAAAATGTTAGTAAATTAATAATAAAAAAACTAACAATTAAAATAAATAACCAATATTAATATATAATTAACTAAAAATTAAAAAATAACAAACAAACTACAAAAATGTGAAAATAAACTAAAAACACTATAAACGATTAAAATATTTAATTAAAAATATGTTAAAAATTATAAAATATAATAGAAATACATGTACATTAAATCCCCCACACTTAAACTTTTTCACTTGAGGGGAAAACAATCAGAAAGAATACATAGGTGGACTCATAGACAAATCAAAACATCAAAATTTCAAGTTCTAATTTTTTTCAATATCTTTTACCCAAAAAATATCATGCTTCATTTAAAACTTAAATTTTCAAAATCCATTTTTCTTATACTTTCATTCTTTCTAAAACAAGTATGTGCACTTATTTATCATATGACCTACCTCACCATCACTCTCATCTCTCAAAATATTTGATCAAAGCTATGCTAAATTCTCATACACATGCATGATTACCATAGGCTTGAAATTAATTTTTACATATCTTATAGTGGAAATCAAAATAATTCACCAATATCAAGGACCTCACATTAGTTTCAAATGTCTATGAGGTTGCAATATGGTGAGTCATAAAAAAAATTGTGCAAATATTTTTTGGAAAAAAGGACAGTTGAATCTTGAAATAAATGCATCGTTAATTTCAATCCAAATGTCTCCCTCTAACTATCACTCCCCCACACTTAAAACATTAATTGTCCCTAAGAATATGATAATCCAATGTTTTTCTATTTTTTTCTTTTATTTTTCCCCTTATTTTTTTAGACACAACTTACTCAAATAAGACGGGTAAGAACAACTGCTGAGTATCAACTCTAAAACCCCATGAAATATGTTTCAGAAAATAATCCCATAGAATGGTACACAAGTAGCACATACGCTGTAACATCTTAGTGAAAGTAGGTCATACAGAAAACTCTCAAGCTCTTGGAGTAATGGATCTTCACTTTTACGGGTATCCCCAAAAGAGAGGGTTACCGTATAATGACAACCAATGTACTCATTGTTGGAACCAAAAGGATTGTATATTCCCATATTAAAATACATGTAATGAATGTGGATACTATGAAATATAACATATATGATCTAGAGGAGATAATGACAATCCATGTCCATCATATGACTCACTACCCCTCAAAGAACCCTCTCCATGAATAAATATCTCTCCCGCACATAGATTTAAAATCATCATGCAAATATTCAAGAAATAGGTAGGTAAGGTTATCGATTATGGGATTATTTCAAAGGATTCTTCATTGTTTCTAATGAATATACAATGGAGAAAATGTATATGTGGCTCAGTGGGTCAATGAGGCTGAATATCAAAAATAATCCTTAGTAATCTTAGTGGAACTTTCAAAATTGCTATCATTTTGATGGGAAAAATGGAAAGTTATAGAATAAATTACAGGTTAGATATTCCCTCAAGAAAAATATAAACAAGAAATGATGTAAAATAGGCCAGAGTACTCACGGGCATGGAAATATAATGTTGGAAAATACAGATGATCATGAGTGTAATTAAGTGTCTCAAAAATATATAAGTTTTTGAAAAACATTTTTAAATCATGAAATAATATTAACAATCATCTAAGTCATGAGATCAAGGATCAAATCATTACAAAAAAGAATAATGTTCTCAAACTATCTAGGGATACAAGTGGTATGTTCCTGACTATGTTATGACAAAAATGCATCATATTTCATGTGGGTTCATCAATGACATAAATGTTAGTTTTTTTCATTCATTTTTTTTAATTATTATTTTTTTATTTAGTTATTTTACATGATTTTTTCATAAGTATAAAATGAAAAAAAAACTTCCCTGTGTAAGGGCACATATACAAGGAAAAGATGCTTATATCTAATAAAGGTCCAAAAATGATATACTTATAAAATATACACATGGACAACACATACTTGCATAATATAAAATAATTCACATCATAACCAAAATCATGTGGATGATAAAAATATATATGATGAATTCAAATCCACTTTAGTGCTAGGATAAAACAGATTTCGATAAATGCATGTAATTTTATTACTAAAAAATGTATTGAAACTAAATGCAGTGAAAGGAAAACAAACAAATGATGGTTTCCTCCCATTGAGTACTAAGATTAATTTTTCTTCGGTCAGACGTTGTTGAAACTCCACTAGGATAAAAAAAGAATTTATACCATGCATCTGCTTATTTTTTAGTAAAAGTGTAGAATCCATTCATTGAAAATGAATTTTTCCAGTAAGTTTTATAATATCGCAATGGAAGGTTTTTAGAAAAATGGATGTGTGGAATGAAATGAAAATAGTCTAAATCAAAAGGGAATGGATATACCTCACATGAACAAAGTCTTGCTGAATAATTGAATTTTGGGAAAAGGCCATTAGTGGAAAGATAAAGAAGATTACATCTTTAAATGTGCATAGGTGAAAAAATGCCTTTACCAGACTCCTACATTTGTCATATTATATCCATCACATCCTTGGATATTGTATATAGGTTGACTATGTATCCCAATTAATTTTTACCACAAACCACTATCACAGGGAAATCCTCTAGTTTCAAACTCAATTAATGCTTGATGGTTTCAACAATTATACCAAGGTCAATAATATTGCTAGCATATGTGTGTATTTCAAGTGAAATTTTTTAACCTTGATGCATAGAGAAAGTGGGGCAGGATGAATTGGATCTGATGACTCTATTGTGTCAAGAATGACATTTTTCATAATTTTCTTCTATACCATCATCATATTTCTCCATTTGAACATGTGTCACCATGAACTCAAAATCCTCCATGAAATCCCATTTTACCATTATTTTTAAAAAATTATGAGTTTTTTCCATCACCAATTTTGACTGATTCTCTGACTCCAGAAATGTTTCAGATACCTCCATTTTATAAAAATATTTGGACTCACAAAGATTTTCATAAAGAGGAAATCCAATGTTATTTGAAGTGATATCCTCTTGAGTATTCCAATTAATGATCTTTGGGCTAAATTCTGTATTTATCATGGAAAATAAGGGTCCCAATTCAATGTCTTTTTCATTGTAAAAAGGTGAAATTTGATAGAAATTGATTGTTTCCTTTTTTAATTTGGGATGTACGGGTTGTGAAATCACAAAATAATGACATGAAATCACATTTTTTTAGGGAAAATTATGTTCAAAATGGTGGAATACTAAGCTCTCATATTCTTGAAATGTGGTTATATTGGAAGAATTAAATTGTGATGGAGAGGATTCATCAATGGTATGATTGGAAGAATGATTGATCTCATTATTAGACTCAAGAAATGGATGTTGTTCAAATGGAAACTCTAATTCACTCTCCTCAAAATAATTATTCTGAATTATATCATCAAGTGGTATTGATGTGGCTAGTTGGACAAGATGAGTTATTTTATTTTCTAGAATCTTCATTGAGAAAAGCATCTTGGCATTACACTCATATTGAAGTTTAAACATATTATTTGTCTCAATGATAGAATATTTTAGCATGTTCTCAATTATTGAATCATTTATTTTACATGAATTATGAAATTCTAAATTTTCATGAATGACTTGACTTTGAAAATTATTAACAGATGGGTAGGAACTAGCAGTAGAACATGGTTCATAACACGGACTTGAATGATAATCATTAAAATAAATAGGATTACACAGAGATCTCATGTGCGATGAAATATTTTATTCCATACATTTTAATGTTGGTGGGTAGGGTGGGAATTGGTTGTAATTGTGTGGTGTAGCCCATGTCATTATAAACTTTTGGGTGTCTGGAAAATCCTTATAATAAAAAATTCTTGTAGTAGTAAACTATTCTTTTTTTCTTTTCTTTTTTTAATTTTTTATATTTTTTAACTAAATCACTTTTTTAAAGGAACTCTTAATGCTACTATTCTCCCTGGAAAACGGTGAAAAAATTTTGGCATGAGCATCGCAACACATGAAAATTTGAAAATTTATAAACTTACCAACTATTGTAGAAGCAGTGAGTAGGGTCGAACCACGAAGAAAATGTGAGTAGACAATAAGAATATCCTTTGGGAAGAATGTTCAGACAAATGAGTTATTAATTTGATTAACAACTAAAGAGTTCTAAAAATTAAATGAATATTTAAAATTGACTATTTAAATTAACTAAAAATATCTAAGTGAACTGAATTAAGTTATGGAAGAAACTGGCAGAGATAAAAGTGTTAGAGTCATGATGTTCGTTCTGGTTCATGCAATGCCAATTATTTAATTCCCACAACTGAATATTTATTTATTTAATTATCAATGATTCCAAATTTAATCAAAATACTCTCAAGTATCATTCTCTAATGTTAGACAGTATTCTAATTTTCACACAAATTATCCATCATTTCGTTCTTTGTCATAACAAATAATTTTCACGTCATTATAGCATTGAATCACATGGTGAAATACCACAACCCGATTCTCACAAAGTTGATGTATCATCCTAGGTCATGTTGGCTCACATGAGATTAATTATTGGTTATCACTAATGAAATTTTGAAGGAGAACACACACAAAATTTAAATTTTTCAATTGATATATTTATTTATTCATAATTTTCTCGCGCGCACAATCGAATTCCATATAAATAAATTATCTGATGAACATCTTCCTGTGATTACTTATTAGGTATCACACGAATGGGAACCAAGGCATGTGTGCAGATCCCAAATGACAATTAATTTAAATGAATATATAATTAATTAATTAAAAATCTAATTAATGTTAATTCAAAAGGAAATCAAACATGCTTCAAAAATAATTACATGTAATTAACGTCACTTTTGTCATAACTCCGACACAAAATAATTAGCCTGCCATCACGACAACACAAAACATAAAATAATAAACATGAGATATCACCATGCTCATTTCATCATAATTGTCACTACAAACTGCCATCATAGATAGTGAAATAATAATCGTTACTCCGCCGATCGTTGAAACGTTAAATCAAACCATCTTGCCTCTGAAAAAAATGACCAGATGTGCACTCACTCTCGTCATGCAGCGTCAATCTCTGAAATCCCAAGTGAACCTTTGCAGATGTCAATGACACACTTGAACCACCACTACACTCCTAGAATGAAGGAGGTGTGGTCATTGGCTATTGTTATGGTCAGCGGAGGAAATATGTTAGGGTGTATGTTCAAGCTGAGGATGCTTTGAGGCTGGTTCGGACTGAGGAAAGGTCACCGCTGTTTGTTGCACACTGGAGTGGTTTGTTGCTGTGGGCTATGGGTTTTTTGGGTACAAGGAGAGAGGGGAGAGTGAGGATAGGGGGTGTGGTATCAAGGGAAGGGGAGGAGGGGAGGGGTGGTTGGGGAGGCTAGGGTGAGGGGTGAGGGTGAGGGAGTGGGTGAGAGGGGGATAGAGGGTGGGGCGTGGGGAGCAGGGGGTAGTAGGGGGTGGGGGTGCGGAGGTAGGGCCAGGGGTGGGGGTGTGGGTGAGAGAGTGAGGGGGTGGGGCGCTGGGTAGATAGATGGGGCGGATGGATAATAGGATAGAGGGGGAGGGGTGGGTCAAGGGGTGGGGGTTGGGTAGATAGGGTGAAACAAACAACCACAACCAAAAAATATAACTTTAAATAAATATAATAATCTAGTTAAGTTAAATATTAATATTAATAATACTAATAGAATTAGACTAATAAATATTAAACTAATTAAATAAAAAAAATTAATAAAAAAATTATATAGTTGAAAGTATATAAAATTTTATGTACATATAATTAAATAAAAATATGAAAATAATATTTCTATAATTAAATATTAATATAATAAAATTAATAAACTAAAAATAAAAAATATATATATAAATCAAACTAAAAAAATAAAAGTGTTAGAAAAAATGTTAATAAAGTAATATCAATAAAAACTAATAATTAAAATAAATAACCAATATTAATATATAATTAACTAAAAATTATAAAATAATAAAAACACTAAAAAACTACGAAAATAAACTAAAAACACTAAAAATAATTAAAATATTTAATTAAAACTATGTTAAACAATTATAAAAATACAAGAAAAATCTATAAACAACAATATGTGTACAAATACACATATACACCTATACCCATATAACACATGCATACACATCCATACACATAAATATATATACACATACAAAAACTCATATACACCTGCACCCATATAACACATGCATAAACATCCATACACAAAAATATATATACGCATACATACATATACATACACATACATAAATATACATACACATACAAATACATACACATACACATACACATATATGCCCACACATACACATACACAGATATACATACACATACACTTGCATACACATACATACATACACATACACATACATACATACACGTACACAAACATACACATACACTCATACACATACTTATATACATACACATACATATACATACAAATGCACATACAAATACATATATATACAAACATACACATATAGACACATGCATAAACAAACACACATGCATACACATACACATACAAACATACACACACACACACACACACATGTATATACTTATGTACACATACATACACATATATAAATATGCATACACATACATACACATACACAAACATACATAAACAAACACATTCATGGATATTCATACACACACATAAATACATACAAATACATGCACATACACATATATAGATATACATACACATGTAGAGATACATACACATACACATATAGACACATACACATACATACACATACACATATATAGATATACATACACATGTAGAGATACATACACATACACATATAGACACATACACATACATACACATACACACATACGCATACACATATATAAATACACTTATATGAATACACATATAATTAAGTACATAAATATATATACATATACATACACACATAGATATATATATATACATGTATACATACTTTCATGAACCAACCTAAGGCATCCTTCCATTGGACTCCCGATCCAGTTCGGGACGTACCTGAGGTGCATTCCCGATCACCCTAGGTTGGAAACTAGTAATAGGGTCTCAGAACAAAATCATTCAGAATGATTTCAACCTAGATAAAACAAACAGATAATTGATACTATAAACACATCAAAGTAATAAAAAAATATAAGGTGACAATTATAGAATGACAATAAAGAATCTAGCATCACATGCATAAACACATGGAATATAAATGAATACACAACATCTACTCAAAGAATAAAGGACAAAAATAAGGTCGACACATAAACAACCCAAAGGGTAAAAAATTAAAATGATTACCCATGAATTCAATGTGACTCATAGTCACTCTCTATATCCCAATCCAACCATCCTAAACAACCCATGACACAAGACAGGGGATAAAAAATACAAGGAACTTGAAAGAAATAGTAAAAGTTTTATACATTGAGCGGTGTATGTTAGGTGTGAGAGAAATAGAGCCCAGTAGGAAAGCACCAAAGAGTTCATACAATAATTTACAAAAGATAATCCATTTTGTGATATTGTGAAATTAAAATTGAAAACAAGTTTTTATTTTACAAGTATACAAAAGGAAAATCACATTCAATTCATTTAAAAAAAACTACTTATTTTTCTTAAATGAAAACGATCACTTAAAACCCATTTATGGTCCTTGTCACCATTTAATAAAACACTTCCCCCTTATTCAAAAATAAAGAATGGTTTAATTTAAACTCTTTTTCAAAAACACTTTTGAAACACTGAAAGAGGATTGTTGTTAGCAAATATGTTACAAACAAAAACTCATTTTCATCATCTTTTAAAAAACCCAAATAACCATTTAAAATTACATAAATTTAATTTTAAAATACAATTCCTAAATAATTTTCACAAACCATGTAGAAAGTGAATAAAAATCACAATTCAAACAAGAGTAAATATACATTTCACCAAAATAAACTAAACATGCCAAAAAGGAAAAACAATACAATGTTGACATAAACCAATCAATGGTTGGGGGATGTGAAAAAAAACTCATATAAATCAAAACCCCAAAATTAATCCTATAAATGATCAAATTTTCATGTAAAATCTATTAGTACTCAAATATAATGGTCCAAATTGGTGACACAATCCCTAGGCCATCACTAGTAAATCGGTCTCTTCCCCGGTAGTCCTTTTTAACTATCTAAAGATAAAAATACCAAGATCATAGTCTTACCATGGGAAAAAAATGTATTCCACTGGCTCACTTGGTCTATAATTCCATAATAAATTCCACTAGCACACTCGATCTAGTGGGAATTAGCCCACTTGGTCCAGCAGGCACCCTCGTCAGTTGAAAAATCATCTACACTAAAACATGCACTTATTAAAAACCCTACTTAGTCTATTAGGACTCCAATGACCAACATTAAATAGAGTTGATTAGTCACATGATTCAATATATATATATGTATATCAAAAGTAGTAAATCCCATCTCACCTATTACATCCTCGTAGTAAGCATCCCCTTCACATCTTAGCCATATCATATTAAATATACAAAATTCACCTCAAGATATGTCCACATAAATAAATAATAAATGATACCCTCATGATAATAATATAATAATTCGGATCAAGATGTTCTCACACAACACTATTTAGAAACATCCAAAGTGTTAAACTGGCCTTTATCAAATTTCTTGGAACACCAAGTCGCTTCTTAATGGTTTTAAGTACCATATTAAACTATTCTTTAAAATAAAGATCTAAAACTAAATTAAAAATTAGTATTCCAAAATAACTCACTCAAATCCACTTGGAATAACCATTTCATGAATCAACACATTATCCATTAAAATCCTCAACAAGATTAAAATGCCATTTTCATTTCAAATCATGAGCCAAATGGGGTAGAAAAAATTAAAAAATCACACTATATTTAAAAAAATATTTAAAAATTAAAACACTGGTCATTTTAAATAAACTCTTAGAATACTAAGGAAAATCATTTATAAGTACAAAACCACACTTCCTGGTTGATTTCATGACCTAAATGGGGTAAAAGAACATTTAAAATGCCACATTTAAGTTAAAACCATATTTTAACAATTATAAATACTTTTAATTTAAAGTACCACATGAGATGACAAGTAAAAACCATTTTAATAAGTGTAAATCCAACTTAAATCCATTTAAAAACCAACCAATTCATCACATATGGATTGAATTTAACAAATAAGGCATTCAAAACCACCAATCACTAAATATAATCCAATTTAATGTAAAACACAAAAAAAAAATACCTCAGTGCAATAAAAACCATACAAAAATTAATCACCCATGATGGTGAACACTTCCAATATTATAAAGGGAGATTAATTAATCCCTAAAATTAAAAACCCCCATGAAGTAATCATTCTATCCCTAAAATCAAACCCAACATCCCACAGAGTTTTTGGGATATAGGGAAACTATAAGATAAGGGAATGGGGGATAAAGATTAATAGAGTGATTAACTAGAAGTAATCTACAAGAAATTATGTTAGGTATGATTTAACATATAAATTAAGGAGAATGAGGTGTTAAGGTGAAGAGGTTTTTAGGTGTTTCTATGGTAATAAGAATCTTGTTAATGAAGGAATAATGGTTTATTTTATATTTTGTTTTGTTTTAAAACTTAAATTACTTAAAAAGAATGATTATTTGTTCTTAATTTCTATAATATGTTCTATATTATTTTGATAAGCATATTTTTTATAAAAATTATGAAGTTTCCTTAAGTAAGTTCATTATGAAGTTTTTAGACATAATGTTACAAGACGAAGAATATGGAGGTGAATGGATGGAGATAGTAGAGTCCAACCAGATAGAGGCTAGAGGAATGAGTCTAGTGAAAAAATTTCATTGATATGAAGTGATTTGATGTAGCTTAGAAATGAATTTTTATCTAAATAATCTACTAATTTCAATAATATAGAGATATGCAATAAATAAAATAAGGTGATGCTTTTCTATTCCTGAAGTATCAAAATCGTGATTACTGAAAGTTTTCATGATCAAATATTGAATAAAAAGGGGGATATTGAAGATTGAATATACAAAGTTTATGATATTAAGTATTTTGAAGTACATTGGACTAATGTTATCATAGAAAGTTGAGGTTTTGAAAAGTTCAAGATATAAAGTAAGGAAATTAAACAAATCAAAGTTTAAGGTTTATGAAGATATGGATATATGGGGGCACAAAGTGTTATGTTATGTAAACTTATTAATTATTTTGATTGTATTGGATTTTGGACTCTGGGTAATTTCATCGGATGGTGTCCATCAGATAGAATTTTCAAATTCATCTTATATAGTTCATTAGGAGGACCATAGTTTATCACTTCGTCAGTCAGAGAAAAGGTTGTGAGTCCATCGAAAAAAATTTATGTTCATAAAATATAATAATGATGTATTTTATATGAATTATATCATATTTAATTTTACAAATATTAAAAGAAAAAATGTTACATAATGATCATACAGTAGTCTCTGAGTCATCAGATATAAGTCTCCATATAAATTCATCAGACATATTTTTTTTGAATTAATTTCATCAGATAAAGGCTTCCTAATTAAGGTAATGGATAAAGGTTTATAAGGAAATTATTTAGATGAAGTAATATTACTGTAAAATATTTTAACATGTTTCTATTTATTTTTAAGGGAATACTAGATGGATTTTTTATTGGATGAAATAGGTGTTATAAATATGTATCAGATAGAACGTTAAAATATCTTTATAATGTTTTGTAATTATATTAAATGTGATGATGTTGAGATGTTCATTCAATGTTGAGAAAATAATTAAGGAAGGATCATGATTCTCATCATGTTATAAGGATGTTTGAAGATGAATTTTAATATATAAGGAATGATCTAAAATTTTAGGAAGTTTAAAGACATTAAAATTTTGAAATTTTGAGAGAGCTTCCAAAAACATGAGAAAGAAAATTTTAATTTTAATTTTCATAATTCCATGATTTCTCCTAAATTTTTAGAATATGGGTGTCTATATAAGGGGTGAATGCACAGTATAATGTAACATTATTGTTATTCATGAAAGAGTGGATGTGCTGAAGGTTTCATGGCATAAGATTCCAACTAAGTAAAATCTTGGTTAAAGAAGAGATATCAGTTAGAGTAATATAATCTTTTGGTATCAGATTAACAGTGTGTAGAGGCATCGAAAGACAGTGTGGATAAGTGATTAGATGAATAGGGAGTCAGTTGGTTTTGGATGAAAAGGGCATCAAAATGAGTTCATCGGACCAAGTGTACCAGATAGAGAGTTGATCAGGCGGATAGTTTCATACAAAAGTCCAAAAATATGTTTGTTCTTACAAATGAGAAATAAAGTTAAGATAAAGAATAATCACTTGAAAGAAAGGAAAGTGTGATGGAATTTCAAAAAACTCAGTGATAGTGCACTAAATCCTATCGAATAAGGTTATTATTGTTATTATAAAACATTGTTATATCATTTTATCTGTGTTATTAGAACATGAATTGTTCGAAGGACTATAGTGATACACATATCTCCTTCTTGTTATAACCACCAAAAGGATTATTTTATAGTGGTTTTATGGTTATGTCTTACTTACAAACCATTCTAATGACTAGATACTCTTATTGATTGGTGAACCTTATAAATTACTATGTTCATGTGGTATCAAAGTGAAGGTTCCCTTAATTGACTATTTTTTAGAGTTTAAAGAAAAATATTATTTTTTTTTATGTTCATATTTTATTGATCAGTATGGGGATTCTTATCTTTGAAGGGAATAACTATAATATTTGGAAGAACAAAATTTTACATTATTATAAATCTATTGGCTATAATGTTCTTTAATCTATTATAGATTCTTTTCTTTCTCCTACTAAGGGTTTACCCTTAGTAGCTACTAATAATAAGAATATGGATAATGATGTGTGATATAGAAATGATATACTTTCCTCGCTCTATGAAAGTGAATTTATGAGAGTCCAAGGTATTGGAATAGTTAAAGGCATCTAGGATAAGTTAGCAAAAAATTATTTAGTAAATATAAAAATAAATAAATTAAAGTTACAAATATGAATATTTAAGTACATTTATCTTAATATGGGTGATAAAAATTCATTTTGGGACTTATTTATAAGAGTTAATGACATTTTGAGCACCATAATATGTTTTGGTGAGAAGTTATCATATTTTTCTATTATTGAAAAGATTATAATAATTATTATAGATAAATATAATTCCAAGTCATCAGCTTTAGATGATAGATATCTTGAAACTATATATCTGGATGATTTTTATAGCACTCTCATCATATACATAATGTTAATATAAATTATTTTAAATAATAAATAGAAGTTTGGTTGGGAAATATCTTTCAAATATGAAAAGTAATGAAATCATAATAAAGTTATCATGGAATAAATCAGTGACTCTGACACAAAAGATTAGGTTATTAGAAAATTTAACGAATTCATTCCTTTATTTTCTAGAAATATCAAAATAGGTATAAGAAAGTATAAAGGAAAATTTTCATTAAAGTATTTGGATGTCGAGCCAAAATACATTTTTCTATAAATTTTCCAATATTAAGAAATATGGATATTATGATGAAAAAGATAGAAAATCTCTGAAGAAGAAGGATGAAAAATAAAATTCTTATTCAAAGTTAAGAGAAAAAAATCTCTAAATATAAAAAGATAAATTCTTTTTTATATGTGAGGAAGACGAAGATGATAGCAAAGTGGAAGATGGATACTCCGGTGATGATGATGCTAAAAATTTACTTATTGAAAAAGTGAATAATTAAAATATCACTAGTGAATAAAGAAGTAGATTTGAAGAAAAATAATAGGAGGAGGAGACATATATGGATTTTATATATAAAATACATTTGATAGAATGTCTCTAAAATATTGTTACACTTGAAAGAGAAAATAAGAAGATGAATAAAGAAGAAATTTTATAAACTAAAAAAGAATATTTTATTTAAAAAAATCCAAATTTCAAAAATAGATTAATGACCCAAAGAAGTTACTTAATTAATAGAAAATCATGAACATCAATACTTAAGAAAATATAAAGGTGAAGGGGAAATAATTTAATCTTTTTCAAAAAAACCCTTATTGAAATTGAGTGGGGAATAACAAACTTTCAAAAAACTGTTTCAAAAGTTGGTGAAAGTTATATAGAATGTAAACCATATAAATATCAAAAAAAATCATCCACATAGGTTAATGTAAAAGTTTAATATGTTCAAAATAAAAAAACAAGTTAAAAATACCATGTATGTATCCAAAACAAGTAGAGTTTAAAATCATAAAATTTATAAGGTTTCAAAGTCTAAACCAAAAGATGTTATAACTAGATATTCTATTAAGGATGGTAAGAAATATAATAATAAGAACAATATTTTAGGAGGCTACTAAAACTTTGGTACATAACAAAGTACCAAGGTGGATGGTAAGAAATATTATATAAATAAGGTACACAATTATAAACAATATAAAATATACAGAGAAACATACACTTTCTATGGATATTACTCATATTATGGAGGATTTTAGAATATAGAAAAAATGTGATGGTTTAATAATGAACATTAAAATAAATCTATGAGGAGTTGAAGGAAAATTTTGAGGGGGAGTCAACTCACTCAAATAAGGAATCCTAAAAAATTCAGTTTGAAAACTGAAAATAGATTTCAACCAATGGAAACATTTATTGAAAGAAATGATCAGCCTAGAAATATTTCTAAAGTATAACTTATTATGTTACCAGATCAGTAATTTTTAATATGAAAAATATCAAAAGTAACATGTAAAGTAACATAAAGTTATGAAAAATTTCTTAGTTATTGAAACTACTCTCAAAACTGAAAAGGAGAACAATATTGGATACTATATAGTGGTTTTTCTTTACATATTACTGGATATTTGAAGTTTTTGAAGAATGTGAAATATTAAAAATAAAGAAAAACTTTGGTTTTTAAATCATGAGTCCTTTAGAATCAAAGGCATTAGATCTTATATCATTAGAAAAGATAAGTTAAAATATAAAAAAGAGTTGAATTTATTGATATAATGAAACAAAACTTGTTAAGTGTTCCACAATACTATGTTAAAGGAAATAAAACTATTTTTAAGAAAATATAGATTTTTCTCAGAATCCTTGAAGATGGAAAAGTTTTTGTAAGATGGAAATGAACCAAGGGAAACCCATTTCAAGTTGTTGATTTTTAGAGTTCATGTTATATGAGTGTGATGGAAGAAAATCAACTCTAAAATTAAAGGTTGGGATATATGTTCCATCAGAATATTATTAAGATAAAAATATATAAAGTATTCATGATACTCTTGACATGATAAGAAGAAGATATTGGTGTTGTTACACATTCCAGAAAGGGAAAATTAGAAACTATGTATATAATAATAAATTTGAGATACATTCAACTCATCCCTTTTGGAGATTACCAGATTGGAATAATGATAAGGTATGGAAACTTTCATCAGTACTAGGCACCATGAAACTCTGCATGGGGAAATTCTAGTTGATCATCCATTCAAATTAGAGAGCTAGGCACCTTCAAGATGCAGATGCAAAGGAGGGGTTGTTTCAAATGTCCGAGGTCTCGGGCCTTCAAATTCATGTATTAGGCCTTGTGCATCTAGGAATTTGGGTTATGTATGGGGCTTGTGACTTAGGCCTACAGGTCGTGTAAGGGTTCCCCCTCAACCCTTAAAAGGGGTATTATCTAAAAAATCAATAAAAATATAAGGCCTTTTGTTTTTCAAGGTAATATGAAATTTATATGTAAAAATTGAATAAATATTTTTATGGATTAAAGAAAGATCTAAGATCTTGGTATTATAAATTTTATATTTTCTTAGTAAAGTCAAATTTTAAGAAAGGAGGATTTTATAGTAACCTCTATATAAAAAAATCAATTGGTTTCCCACATTGTGATTGTGAATGTTGACGATATCATATTTTCCTGGAATAATGAAGAAAAATGTGAAAATTTTGTTAAGGATGTGAAGATGTTATTTGAAATTTTCATTATAGCTAAAATAAAATACTTTCCTTTCTTAGAAATCTCTTAATAGAAGAAGCCAATTTTTCTATCTCAAGATAAATATACTAAGGAACTTCTGAATAAATTCATCATTGATGATTCAAAGCCTATTTTCAGACCCATTTAAGTGGGAACAAAGATAGAAAATATGTTCAAGGAAAGGAGGCTGATCCTTAAGAGTTTAGAGAGTTTATTGGAATAATGTTATATCTAATAGACTAAAGGCCTGATATAGTATATTTTATTACTCATTGTGACAGTTATCAAAGTGATCCAAAGGAATCTCATCTTATGGATGGAAAAATAATTCTCAGATATCTCAAAGGTACAATTGATTTTAGAATAAGATATGATAGCTTAGGAAATATTGATCTATCTAGTTACATTGATATAGATTCGAAAGGTTGTGTCAATGACAGAAGATCCACATCTAGTGGAGTTTTATTCTTACTAGAAAGATGTATAAGTTGGAATATAAAGAATAAAAATTCAATAACTCTTAGTATATTTTATTTTGATTATGTATCGTCTACTAAAGTTGTAACGCAATTAATGTGGATGAAGAGATAGCAGGAAGATTTGTTGTTTGATTCAAATTTTCCACTTATCTTGGGTTTTGATAATCAATGTACTATAAATCTCACAAATAATATAGTGAAACATTCTTATTCTAAGCACATTCATATTAAATATTACATCATCAAAGATCATGTGAAAAGAAATGTACTAAATATAAAGTTTATTCCTACAACGGATCAAGTTGATGATATCTTTACTAAACCATTTTTTAAGGAAACATTTCATAAAAAAAGGTTGATCATGGGTGTACAACCTCATAATATTTTAGGATAAGGTTTGTAACTTCAATACCCTCTCTTATCTTATCTTTGGATAGTGTTGTCAAAGGGGGAGAAAATATATAACATAAATATATCCATTGGTATGTTCATTGCCTATATAGGGTAAGAATATATTTAAGGGAGGGTTTAAAAGGGGTTTTCTATAATTTCAGCATCTATGAACTATTTTAACAGTTTTTTAAAGTGGTTATAGGAAGTTGTTTTTGTACAGGTTAATGTATATATCATTGATGAATTTTAGAGTGAATGGATGAAGTTTGAAAAAATAATAATAAAAGTTTCTTAAATCATTACTTATGAACAACATGGTATTTTTTCAATGATTCTTATTTCCTACATGGATTTCACACACATGGGCTTAGAATTATTAGATAAGTGATTCATTTATTAGTTATAAAGTTTCAGTGATTTATGTTCCTTGGTTTTAAAAAAAATCTAAAGGTGGAGGTGTTTATATGATAAGAAGAAGCTTGTTAATAATGGAATAAGGGTTCATTTGGTATAGTATTTTGATATAAAATATAAATTAATTAAGACTATTGATTATCTATACTAAATTTCTATAATATATGACATGTTTTTTTTTGAGAATCACATTTTTCATCAACATTATGAAGTATCCTTAAGGATTTTCCTTAAAACGTTTATGGACATAATGTTATAAGATAGATACGGTGGAGGAAAACAGACAAAAAAATAGAGTCTATCTAGATGGATGCTAGCAAACTGAGACTAGTGGATGAAGTATATTGGTTTAAAGTGATTGGATAGAGTTTGGAACTGTATGTTTATCCAAATATTCTCACAAGTTCTATTAGATAGAGATTTTTTATATAGAAAATAAGGATATGATTTATTGTTTCTAAAGTATCAAACAATAGGATTATTGAATATTTTCACAATATAATCTTGAGTAAAAATGGGGAGATTGAGGTTTATCTATAAAAATTTCATGAAACAAAGTATTCATAAGTACACCTAATTGATGTTATTGTAAAAGTTGTGGTTGTGAAAACCTCTGATGTGAAGTAATGGAATAGCATGAATCAGTGTTTTAGGTTTATGAAGATATTGAGTTTTGGTGTTACAAAGTGTTATTATACATAAATTTATCAATTCTGTCAATAATAGGATATTTTAAGAAGTATCAAACAGAGGACTCTGAGAAATTTTATCAAAAGGTTTCCATCGGACAAACTTTTACAAAGTCATATTACATAGTCCACCAGATAGACCAAATCTTATTAGTTTATCAATCTGAGAAAAGGTTTTGATTCTAAAAAAAACATTTATATGTTCATCATACATAATAATGTTGTCTTTATTATTAATTCTATTATATAGACTCGTATAAAGATAAGAATTGAAGATGTAACATAATGATAAGAAAATTGTCTCCAAGTCATTAGATAGAAGTATTCATATGAAGTCATCAAACAAATGTTTATGAATGAATTTCATTATACATAGTTTTACTGACAATGAAAATAGAAAAAAACTTCTAAATAAAGTCTTCATATGAAGGAAGATTCATGTGAAATATTTCAAGATGTTCCTAAAAATTTGTGACAAAACACCGAATGGAGTTTTCACCAGGTGGAAGAGGTGTTATGAAGTTGTATCAGACGAAAGGTCTAAAGATCATTATAATGTTTTTTAGATACACAAAATGTGATGATGTCAATCTAGTCATTGAACATTGAATCAATCACAAAGGAATGATCGTAATTCTTTCAATGTTTTAAGGAATTTTGTAGATGAATGTTATCACCAAGTTGTAAGGAAATTTCCTATTTTTTAGGAAGTTTAAATATAGTTAAATGTTGAAATATTTTATTGGAATTCCCAAAATATGAGTGGGAATATTGTAATTTAAATTTTCAAAATTCCACACTTTATCCTGTAGTTTCAGAATATGGGTGCCTATATAAAGGTATAAAGACACTATACAATGTAACATGGTTGTTATGTGAAAAAGGAGTGAAAGTGGTGTAGGTTTTTTTTGAAAGATTCAAAAAATAATAATATCTTGATTAAGGAAGATATACTAGTCATAGTTTTATAATAATTTGGTATCAAATGATCAAGGTCTATAGGAATCGGATAGAAAGTGTGGAGAAATGATCTAAATAATAGGGTGTTAGTTTGTTTTGGACAAATAGGGCATTATAATGAGTTCATCGGACTAGGTGTGCCAATTAGAGAAGTTATCAAATGGACAGTTTTGTAAAAAAATACAAGAAGAATTTATTTATCACTAATTTATAAGAAAGTGAATAAGAATAATAAGTACTTGTAAAAAAGGAAAGTGTGAAAATAGTTTTATTGGCATATTGAAAATGTATTGAAGCATGTCATTAAAGGTTCTTACTATTCTTAAAAACATAGTTATATCATTTTATATGTGATGGGAGAAAATGAAATTTTTAAATGACTATAGTGATTTTTAAGTGATTAATATTCCCTATTTTTTTAACCACCAAAAGGATTATTTTTTAGTGGTTTGTATGGTCTTTTATTACTTTCAAACCATGTCAAGGACTTGATACTCTTATTCAGTAGTAAGCCTTTTAGATACATGTGTTCTTGTGGTTGTGTTTATTTATTTATTTCCATTAGATTAATTTCTCAATAACCATAGGTGATGGTCATTTATTAAGTATAAAAAAAATAAAAATAGAATATCATTGATTCACCCTCTCCCCCTCCCAATGATCACACAAATCCTGATTAGTCCTTTTAAGAGGAACCTCAATGGCATGCCCTGGCATGGATGAATGATATTGATAGATGAGAAAGCCCTTAGGGATTTTAAAATAAAAATTTAAAATCTTTAAATTCACTTTTATGTGATTATGGGTAGCTTGGAGTGTTAAGACGCACTGTTTGGTAAAACTATACACCAACTATGTGGTTGACATTGCCTAAGAAAATCATACTTATATGGTTTCCCCTATGGGATCCATACAGTTTTCCACCCGTGAAAGAATAGTTCCAAATAGAATTGTCCAATTATTGAACCATATCATTTTACTTTCATATGGTCTTCCTAACCATACACAAGTTGCGCTCCAAGAAAACTCAGGGAAAGTTAAGTTCGTAAAGTTATTACTAAGAGTCACCCAAGTCATGTACTACATATATAAGTCAAACCATGCACATTCAAAAAAAATTAGAAACTTCCCCATATAAGGATACCAAGTCATTTTCCTCTAAACCATGTGCATAAGAAAAAAATTATAGAAGAACAAAAATTCAGCTTGAAACTTTTAAAAATTTGGATTCCTCAAAAATTAATTAATTAATTGTAAACAGTACTATAATGACATGGGGTGTTACACATACAAACATGCACACACATATACATACATACATGTGTGCATACATACACATTCAATATACATATAAGTGCATGCATACTTGCATTCATACATCTAAACATTCATACATATATGCTTGCATGAATATATACACATATATATTTTATATACATATATACACCAACCCTATATTTTTTTATTGTTTTTTTTTCAATGTCCCACCATGAGTTTTCCAGGATACATATGAATTTTCATCACAACACCAATAATTATATTAATATATATTTTTATTTCTCTACATATATTCATATATAAGTATTCATAAATAAATATATATTCATTTATATATTTATATAAAATTTTAAATAAAATTTTAATATATTATATTTACATATACATTTTTTTAATGTATTTAAATACATTATAAAAAAATATTGATTAATATAAAATTGAAAAAAACTATATAAAGTATAAATTATGTTATGAATTATAGTTTTTGTTATATAAAAATGATATTTTTTGTAATCTTTTTCTAAATAAGTTTATTATAAATTTTTTAATATGAATTATATTTTTTAAAATATATTTTATATGTAAAAATCATTCAATATATTATTTATATATTTTATAATATATAATAATATATATATATATGTGTGTGTGTGTGTGTGTAAATACACACACATATAACTATAAATATATATGTTTATTGTAAATATATATGTATATTATAAATTATATAATATAAATTTAAATATGAACTATATTTAATGAATTTATATATTTATATATATGGGTCATATAATTTTTCATTAATATATATGTGTGTGTGTGTTTGAGTAATTATAATTATATACCTAATTATAATTAAATATAAAAGAATAAACAAAATTATAAATGATTAAAAATATATATAAATAATATTTATATAAATATATATTTTAATTGTTATATAAATCAAATTAATAAATTTATAAATATTTTTATATATAATATATTTTGAAATGTATCTTTTATCAGCGTTATTTGAATAATGATAATGGAAAAACTTTTATCAGATCTAACAAGCGTTAATAAAGGACTGCCTTTATAAGCACTAAAAAATAATGACAAAATTTTCCCTTTTATCAATATTTTCTTAGCACTCATAAAGGTTGCATTTATCAGTGGTTTTAGTTAGTGATTATAAATGTTTTCCTTTTTTTAGTGTTTTTTTAGCACCTATAAAGGGTAATGTATAATTTATGTGAATTTTTAGTTGTAATTATTTTTAACATCATTTATAATAACTCATCATAAATATTAATTTACAATATCACTTTCATGGACCTATCCATAAAAATCGATGTTAAAACCCAAGAAAAAATAAATAAGAAACGCATATTATCCACTAGTACATCATGAATCCCTCAATTATGTCGACCAGAAGATAGCCTTCTCTCAAAAGTCACTATTATCCAGTTGGATCATAATCCCTACCAAGAATATCCAAGAATGTATTTAGTTCTATGATATACACAAGAGTTATCAAAGATAACTAAATATTCTATATCCATAGCTCTATTGCAAATATTATGTAAAAAATTCCTTAAACAATCATTCATACAAGCCTCCCATGACTCTCAAATGTAGGGTCTCATTCTATCATTAATAAGAAACCATAAACCCTATAGTAAATTAGAAATTAAATAAATTTAAAATAAAATACATTATTTATGTATGTACCATCCAATTCTCTAATGATTGATAACATACATTGATGGGAACCTGATCTCATGACACCCATGGAGTAGAAACTCAGAATGGATCCTGTCTAACTAGTATCTAGATGTAAAAAACATTGAAAATAAGAAAAAATAGTCAACAAAATTAGATGAAATAAATTAATGAAAATTAAATAAAATACATATTTTATCTTACTTTCTCAAGTAAGGATTAAAATTCATCACTCGGGATTAGGTTTCAGAATCATCAATCTAGTAAGGCCTCGTCCCCTAATTGATTTTTCAATGACAACATCCTTTCTTAAAAACTAGAATTATGGGGTAAGAGGATAAACCCTAGGAAACTCATACTCAGTCAATAAAATCATCAGATTAGTGTACTTCTCTCAATACATTTACTAGGAAAGTTCAGGACTTGAGTGAGCTTAGTCCTAAAAATTTATTTAATAAAATATAAGTACAATGGAACACAAAAAATGTGCAGCACAAAAGAAAAACCAAACTAGCACACAGGAACATAATTCAACCCCAACACACCAAAATTCTAAACACTCATGCACAAATATACCCAAAGACCCTCAAACAATGTCCATTCCTAGTATCCATCAGAATCCCAAATTTGGCCCGAAAAAACTACTATGTCTGCTCGACCCGCCATGTGTAAAAACATTGCTCCTCCCACATCAATCAAAAGTCCCCATCCTGAGGGAAACAACATGGTCTTCAATTCTCATCGGCACACAGCCATATTCCACCACTTAAAAGCACCAAAATAAAATATATTTTGCATACAGTCTGTCTGAAAATTTGTATTTCCCACATCCTGAGTGAAGCAAGGTCATCGTAGTATCCAAAGTTGTTGCCTCCCATCAAGTCGTTGCCATCGAAAAAATCCCTACCGGAGAAATTTCATCCTGACAACTCAAGTAGGCTATGCCATCCCAACCTTGCCAGCCATAAAACCCAAAACCACTAATGGGACCCCACACCCTCCATTTTCATTCTCCCGCTTATGCCACTACCCTAACGTGACTTCATCCACATCCTTCTCCCCTCCTAGGGTTGTCATCGCCCAGATCACGTCCAGATCCACCATGGCCAGATATAGCTCTCCATTGGCCATCAGAACTATTAACCCCCACTCCTCTAGACCTCACCATGACCCCAAGCCTCTGCCAGTCCTCACCTCTCCATCGCTGCTCCTTACCACTTCATCAGCCATCAAAAACCCTTACATCTCTATGAGTCCTTGCCTCTACTCCACGACTCTACCAAGAATCACTTTTCCATTGCATCTCCTCACTTTTCCATCAACCACTAGACCCATTAACCCCCATTTCACCACATACCTCAAAGGATCTTCCCAGATCTACTTTGAACTAAAGTAGCGCACAACCATTCCACCTTCTGTTCACCATTGATTCCTCATACCCCTCCTCCCAGAAGGTATTTCATCAGTTGCCTCCACAAAAAAACTAAAAATGGATCGTGATTTTTCAAAAGTGAAAAAAAATTATAATGGCTAACAATATCATCATATATTGGTGCCAAAATCTCCCCATGATATTTAAGAGAGATAAATTATCCATCCTTGAGAGAGAAGATCTCCATATTATATAGGATAAATTAATAATATCTCTCGAGACATCTAAAATATATCAATAATATTAAATAAAAATGAAATTAATATAGAAAAAAAATATTGAAAACTATAAAATAGTTACTAAAAATAATTAATATTTATTTATTTTGATTATAAGTAGAATGTAACACCTCATTATTCATATTTCTTACCATCATCATCTTTAACTTCTTCCACACCACCATAATTTCTATAAGATCTTAAATTTCATAATCTCTCATCATATCAAATTCTTTGAAATTAACATCATAAATAGTATCTACTACATCAATCCTTAATTGTAAATCATCATCATCAATATCTATATTTCTTTGATCAAGATATTTATTCAGGGATATATCATAAAAAAGTTAATATTTTGTAACTCTATAAAAAAAATTTCATTTTTAATAATATAATTTCCATAAGATTTAATTTTTATTACACTCTACCAATCCTTTAAATCTTTCATCATATAAAACTAATTTGTGTAATAATATTGATGTGATTGATGTGCCAATATAAATGGTTCATTTATTTCAAGATGACTTTTATACTTAATTTCAAAAAATCCATGGCTTGGATGAATGCACAACCCATAATCAAAATCAAACCAATGAAATTTATAAATTATTATATAATGTTTTCCCAAATTAATATAACTCAATTATTTCATATAACATGCCTTAAAAGTCAACTTCACTTTCTCTCTGATGGGTTCATCTTAAATGAACACCATTATTGCACAACTTATTCTTTAATTCTACATACATCACTCAAAGGGGCACATTCATAAAAATTGTACTCGATGTTAATATTTTTCTTCATTTATAAAATGTAATATTAAATGTTATATTGAATCAAATAAGTCTGGTGAAAATAATTTTTATGATTTACATAAACATACAATAATATCATATCATAACTTACTCAATATATCATAGTCTAACATTTCAATTTGAATGTATTAAAAAGAATAAGATTATTTAGTCAAAACATTACAAATCGATGAATTCAAAACCCTATAAAAATAAAAAGTATTATTATTTCTATTATGATATAAAAATTATGAATTTTAAACCCATTAATATGACTATTTTAGAAAAAATGAGATAAATTAGAATCACGGCCCTCTAGTAACCTCAAATCTACAATCAACTGATACAACAACAAATGAATTTATTTTAAAAGTTCATAGTCTAATTTTTGATTCATTAAAAAATTTGATTTTTCATTTTTTTAAACTAATATTTAGGAATCCTATAAATATGGGAAATATATAACATAATTTTATAGTATATTTAGTCTTTCCTCGTGTGTTTAACATAGTATAGAATTTGATATCAAAATATTTCTATCAATATTCATCTAGCAAGTAATGAACTTGTAAATTGGACCAATATAGAAGGTCCCAAAAATATAGTTTTATTTATCCAATTATGATATCCCATAAATAAAACTATTTTTATTGGTTTATAATTGGTGAAAAAGAAAAAGTAGGTAATGAAGAAAATATATTTTTCACCAGAATACATGAGCGCCCTGTTGGATGTCCATCTCTTTAAATTATAAATTTTATAAAATTATTTTTATTCTTTAAAAAATATGATAGACTTGAAAAAATCTATGATTACAATAAAAACTATTTTTTTATCAATTTATAAGCATAAATTCTTTATTTTTACCCATATAGTACAGACATTATTTAAGAACATGGGTGCTTCATCTAGATGACATACTAAATATTGGAAAATCATTGATTTTACATTATAATAAAAATATCATTTTAAAATTATATCATGTAAATACATCATATATAGCTATATTGTCACTTCATAATAAATAAAACCCATCAAATAATGGTTTCAAATAAACATAAATATTCTTATTTGGATGTTCTAAAGTTAATGACACCAAATAAATATATGGCCACTTAATCAATATCTAAGCAGGGAAATTGTATTGAATTATGAAAATAGGTCATCAAGAATATTGATCGATGTAAGCACTAAAAATAAAAAAACCATATATAGAAATACTTAATAGTAGTTAGGTTGTAAAGAAAAATTTATATTCAATTAATCAAATTGTTTCCATGAATCACTATCACAAGTATAATTTAATATTTTATTTATAGAAATATTGGATTAATGATATAGTGGCCCTAACCTCCCTAGTCCATTACATTGTAAAAATATGGTGTTTGAGGTGTTCTAGGAGGTCAAGGTGACTTAATCCAACACTTTACAATTTTTCTAGTTTTTCAATGGTAGGTGGCAATGGTAGGTTGTAACGGTGACTCGTGGCGGTGAGTCAGGACTGGTGAGTCAGAATAGTGACTTTCACCGGTGACTCACAATGATGATTCAAGACCTGTGAGTCAGGATCGGTGAGTCAAAACAGTGACTATCACCAGTAGGTTTCCATTAGTGAGTCATAAGGGTGAGTCACACCGGTGGCTCGTGATGATGAGTCATCCACCAATAACTCAAAATGGTGATTCATCCACTAGTATCTCAAAATGGTGAGTTGTCCACCATTAGCCCAGAACAGTGAGTCTTCCACCAGTTTCTCACACTGGTGACTCACATCAGTAGCTCACTGAATGGTGACTCACACAGGTGACTCACCTAACGGTGATTCATTTCCAACAGTTTTCCATTTTTCTAGTTTCTTCATTTACCTATAGTTTCTCCCCTTAAACATTTTCATTAACATAAAATAAATTTCATTCTATATTTAATGGTTTTTACAGCTGTTTCAAATCATATCGATCTTATAAAAACCTAAATCTTCCCTTGACTTCCAAACCGCATGGTCTAGGTCATGATCCACCTTTAATGGATTTTAAAAACTGTATCTCCTATTGATTTAGGATCTAGCCTTTCTAAAGATGAGATCTTCTCTTCCTTGTGTAATTCCTTTTAACCATGTTACCAAACATCCTATAAATCCTTTTTTCTCTAAGGAGTCCTCCAGTTGTCGTGTGGCCCTCTAATAAAGTTTTCCCCTTGTACTTTTTCTACTACTTGTGTTCCCCCTACCTTGGAACAATAAAAAAGTGTAGATCGTTTCTTATTCTAAGTAGGGATCCCTTCATCTATCTTTTATGTGTGTATCATGCAGAATGGGTGTATGAATTTCTCCTTTGTGATTATATCAGAATAAAAAATTAATAAAGATAATTAGATCGTCTTAAGATCAATATACGGGGTTAGTGAAAAGTGATGTATGATCTGCTTGTTTTTGTTTTTAATTATTGTTGTGAATTATATGGTATAAATTACCCGCTGAAAATTGTGTCCATTAGTGGTCCTTGTTTGTGCATGGGATAATTATGGGATGTATGTTGTTTCTTTCCTTGAATACAATTATATATGGAAATTGTTAACGACGTATACCTGGATAATAATTGGATGCCCCAGGATCAAACCTTATATGATAACCCCAAAATTAACAATAAGAATTAAATAATCAATGCCTTATTAAATCTAGAAATTGTTCCTTGTGTGGTTTTTGTGGTGTTTTGGTTAGGATCATGGCTTTTTATGGGTGGTTTAGAAGGTGTGTAAAAATTTTAGGTTGAAAGATTTATTGATTATGAAATGGATGAGTAGTGTTATGGATCAAGGCTATTGGAAATGGTTGTGATGAGATGTATTTTTGGGTGTGGATGTGAGTTGGGGGTTTTCTCTATTGAGAGGATAGATTGGGAGGCATGAATTTGAATAATGATAATGGCGGTGGTTGGTATGGGTATTCACCCAGAGTTTCTCCATGGGTAGCATGCAGAAAGATTCACCTCATGTCTTGAGATCAATGTATGTTATGTTATGAATGGGTGTTAAATGGAGAGGAATGTGAAGCTACTTTAGTTATATGGAAATTTTACTTCTAAGATGTATTTGGTTTTTTTTCCTATTGTGACTTGTGTTTATTAGATTCTTGGGTAGTTATGAAATGAATAAATGAATTTTTAATAAATAATGATAATTTTTTAAATGAATTGTCTAGGGGTATGATTTGATTTGTGGTTTATCATGTGGCGGTTCATTTAGAGGTAGCAGCAAAGGAGGTATTATGAGATGGTTGATTTCTTGAGAATCCATATTTTGGGAAAGAGTATTTGGCATTATATATATGTATTACTTGTATTTTTATTGTGATTTCTATATGAACCACAGCCTATTTGAGCATTATGTTCTGAGAACCCCCATCGTCAGGGAGGAGGGTGTCTTCCCCAAACATCCTGGTGGGAGGATGGATGGTTGGCCACTAACTATACCCTACTCCCTCTTCTAGGCAGTAATAGCCCAAGATTCTTCAGGCAGGTTATGGTTTGTGAGGCCCTGGTGTGTGCGAGTGAGTTGTGTTTCCCAAGTGTCTTCAGGATGAGATGTTTTGTGCTTCCCATGTGTTTTCAGGATGAGTTGTGGTTATGGACTAGGTGTATTTGGGTGAGGTGTGTTATGGTTTTGTCCCAGGTGTGTTCGGGTGGGATATGATGTGTTGTGGTTGTGTCCCATGTGTCTATGGGAGGGATTTGTTATGGTTGTGAGGCTTAGGTGTGTGTGGGCGATATGTGGTTTGATTTGTTCAAAAGAGGTGGGAGTGCCATGAATTTTTCAATTAGGGTGTGAGAGTAGAAAATCAGCGGGACAATGGTGTGGGGTACCATATCTTCAATGTTATTTCTATATTACTTTACCTGACTTGTGTTATTTGGTGAGCATGCCTTGGTGGGGTAGGGATAGTTAGTATTCCTTGTTAGGTGTTGTTGGTTCTGTTGTTTTCTCACATGAGCATTAGTGTGCTTCTCTCATTTGTGCATGAGAGACTTTGGTTTTTTCTACTGAGTATACTTGTATGCTCACCCTATATATATAAAACTATTTTCTGGTTTCCAAGAGGATTACGTAGACCATGCTGGGCACTACTAGTTCAGACTTTCGGACAGTTGTTGTGTCACGGCTTAGGTTTACTTTTGGTATTTACTTTAGAGTTTTATTGCATTGTAACAGTTTATTTTAAACATTCATGTGGGATGGATTTTGGATTTATTATATATATATATATAGTAATTGGAGTTGTTTTGGTATGGACCATCTTATCTCCTGATATTATTTTCTTAAAAAGGTCAATACCTCCCATTTTTGTGAGATTGTATACCCTTGGTGTTGGTCACCACCCCGAGTCCTACTAGAGGTGGCAATCAGGGGTCATTATCACCCTTTATTCATTTCTAGTTTAGGAGGGGAATCTTTGGAGGGATGGGGTCATGATATAATGGTATCAAAGGTGATGGTTGTGATATAGGATGGAGTTTGGGGTTAGCCACGGTGAGTATTGCATGGGTTTATATGGAAAAAATATTAGGCGAACTTGGTTCATGACATGGGATTGGGAAGATCTGCTAGGACATGGGATTTTAGGGGCCCCGTGATCCAATGAAATTAATCTGAGCCTAACAAATGACCAAGTGAGCCTACATCATTTATGGGGTAGAGACCCTAAGAAAGGTACATGCATCATAATGACTTGTGTTCTTTTCTGAATTGGGTTATTTTGGGAAGGTTAAAATGGATAGTATAAAAGAGAATGAATTAAAATGAATCTTAAATAAAACTACATAATACTCGGGCTTAGTAATTCCTTATTTACATTTTTCAACTATGGAACCTGATTGTCATCCATATGTGGCTCGGGCAATTGAGGCTTAGCGGGCCAATCCATTTGAATGGTGGAGGGTTTATCTAGTGGAGGATGATGAACAGTGGTAAATAACATTACATTCTTTCCAGCAACAAGCCTTGGGAAAGTATGAGGGTAGTGTTTTGTTCATGGAGGTGGTTGTTAGCAAAGGGTCAGAGGATTTGGGCATGGTTAGTTTCATGCCACAGAGGTAGCAATTCCAGCAGGTCTAGAGATCGAAAGAGGTACGATCATCTTGTTTAGTACCATTGATTGTGCTTTATTTGAATTAGGAGATTCACACTCTTTTGTTACACCTAGCTATCCCATGATCTGAAACTAGATGTAGAGAGCCTTCTTGTTCCCCTAGTGCTGAGTAAACCAGTCAGTTTTTGGACCAACTTGTTTGATGTGTGTTGGGAATATAGACTAATGATGGGACCACATCAGTCCCACAAGGATCTCTTCTTGCTATAGGTACAACCAAATGATGACATTATCGAAATCGACTAGTCAATTTCTATGCATGTTGTTATCTACTGATTCCATAGGAGAGTTGTGTTTTCAGATGCGGGTGGTCAGTGCATGGTTTTCATTGATGAGAAGAGCTGTCAGTTGGGAAGTCAGCATGTAGAGAATATCCTTGCCTTATTGTCTAAGATATCAATGGAATCAGTAGGTGTTGGGATAGTGTAGGTTCCAATGGTCGTTAGGGAGTTCCGGGATTTTTTTTCATGACGATGTTGTGACTTTACCCCTCAATATAATGTTGATATCGGGATATACCTACAGCTCATTGATTCTTCAATATTGATGGATCCTTATTGGATGGAACCTTCTGAGTTGTGAGTGTTGAGAATTTAGATATATGATCTGATGAATAAGGGATTTATCCAGCCTAGTGTGTTGACATGGGGTGCTCCAGTGTTGTTTTCAAAGAAGGAAGATGGTATTCTAAGGTTATGTGTAGTCTACCGGAGGTTGAATCAAGTGACGGTCAAGAACTGTTACCCTCTTCCAAGGATATATGGTCATTTTGACCAGATTAGAGGGGAAATTTTGTTTTCTAAGATCAATATTCAGTCTGGATATCACCAGTTGAGGGTGATGGAGGGTGATATCTAGAAGACTAATTTCAGATGTAGGTATGGGCACTTTAAGTTCATATTCATGTCATTTGGTGTTATGAATGAACCAGTTGTGCTCATGGGGATTATGAACTTTGTATTTCATTAGTTCTTAGACCGTTTATTCATCGTATTCATCGATGAAATCTAGATATAATCTAATTCATAAGAGGATCATATCAAGAATCTCAGAACCATCCTACTGGTTCTTCGATGCCACCATCTCTATATAAAGTTGTCTAAGTGAAAGTTCTAGACATAATAGGTGTACTTATTTTGGAATTTGGTGTCATAGTAGGGTGCGTAAGTGGACCCATCAAAGGTTTAAGCATTTGTTTCTTGGTCATCACCAAAGAATGTGGTAGAAGTTTACAATTTTCTTGGTATTGTGGGATATTACTAGAGTTTTGTACTCAATTTCTCTCGATTTAAATCTCTATTGACAACTATGACCATAAAATACCAATATTTTGTGTATATTGAGAAGTTCCAGGTAGTGTTTATCTATATTAAGGGGACTTTGGTCAGTTATCCAATGCTCTGGTTTCTAGAGAAAGGGGTGATGATTGAGGTTTTTTAGGATTCTTCCCATTTAGGTTTGGGATGAATCATGATGTAGCAACACGATGTGATCTCATATGGTTCTAGGTATTTAGGTACCCATGAACATGACTATTCCACCCATGATCTGGAGCTAGCAGCAGTCATATTTGCACTGAAGTTATGGCGTTATTACTTCATTAGGGAGTGCTTTGTGGTCTACATAGATCACAAGAGTTTGAGGCATATCTTTTCCCAGCAAGATCTGAACTTGTGACAATAGAGGTGGATAGAGTTTCTTTAGGACTATGATTTTAAGATATCCAACACCTCAGGAAATGGAAATTTCATGTCTGATTCTTTGAGTAGGAAGTCACAGAAGGATGTTATTCAAAAATCTGCAGACACTTTGAAGGTAATGGAGGATTTGGAGGCCCTATAATTAGATTAAAGGGTAGATTTTGGTATATTATTTTTGTTTTATATGATGGTGAAGTCTTATCTGATGCATTAGGTGGAGGATTCTTAGTGAGGAGACTCAGAGGCAGAGGTGATGTGCGATCCTATTGACCATAGTGATGCATCGGAGGGATGGTTGGAGAATGGTAATAATCAAAAAAATTTCTATGGAATTCTATTTGTTCCAGTGAAAACGCATGAGGGATTACTCCATGAGTTTCATATCTAACCATTATAAGTACACCCATGAGTTTTTAATATGTACGATGGCTTAAGGAAGCAGTTTTGTGGCCCTAGATGAAGTGGGTGGGGATAGAGTTTGTGGTGAGGTGCTTATTGTTCCAGCAGGTGAAGGTTGAGCATCATGTTTCTGATGGTTTTGTGTAGCCCTTGGATGTCCCCAAGTTTAAGTGTGATGACATCTTGATGGATTTAGTCATAGGGTTACCCAGGGTTCAGGGAGGCTACGATGCTATCTGGGTAGTAGTGTATCCTTTGACAAAATCAACCCACTTCTTAGCAATAAAGGAGTCATGCATGGTGGATATCTTGGAAAATAGGTATGTGGATGAGGCAGCACATCTGCATGGAGTTATTAGATCCATTATCTTGAATATGGATACATGTTTTACCTCACAATTTTGGAGGGGATTGCAGCATGCTTTTGGCACTCAGTTATGCCTCAGCACTGCTTTTCACCCCAAACAAGTGGTCAGATAGAACGGACTATCCATACATTGGAGTATATGTTTCGGTCATGCATCTTAGACTTTAGCAGATCTTCGGTACAAAACATACCCATGGTTGAGTTTTCTTATAATAATATTTATCACTCTTCTATTGTCGTGGCTCTATTTAAATCATTTTACAAGAGATTAGGTTGTTCAACTTTGTGCTAGAAAGAGGTTGTGGTGATTGATTTTCTTGGTCTTGAGGTAGTATATAGCATGATAGATAAGGTTTAGATCATTCGTGGGAGGATGAAAGTAGCATAGGACCATCAGAAGTTGTATGCCAATCGCAAGAGGAGGCCCTTGGAGTTTGAGGTTGGGGACCACATGTTCTTGAAGGTTTACCCACAATGTTAGAATCAGATATTTGGTATAGGGAGTAAGCATTATCCCATGTTCATCATACCCTTCTAGGTATTGGGATAAGTTGGTGAGGTGACATATCATTTGGTGATGCCACCGCAGTTAGAGAGAATTCACAACATCTTTTATGTATCTCAACTTCATCGGTATCTTCACGATGACTCCCACGTCATTGAATGGGGAGATTTGGATATCGAGAATGATTCCATGTTTGTGGAATGACCAGTGGTAATCCAATATCATCAGGAGATGGTTCTTTGTGGATATACCATTCCTTTGGTTCATGTGTTGTGGATGTATGGTGTTCTCGAGGAGAGCACTTAGGAGCGATAAGCGCAGATGTGTTCCTAGTACTCAGAGTTGTTTTGAGTTTTTCTTTGCTCTATTTTTTTTTGGAAATGTAATGTTTGAACTTTTTTTATGATGAGATGGGTTGTTTCCTTATTCTATAATGTGTGATAAATTCCTGACATGTGAAGAGGGGAGGACCCAATTCCTAATCAAGATGCATTAATTACGATGCGATTAAACTCATGCAGGAAATTTATTTCCGCAAAGATTGGATAGTATCTTGACATAGAGGATGGGATTTTGTGATTCATGTGTTTTAGATAGTGTGGTTTTTGTGATTCTGTGGTTTTCCTTGTGGCTGTTTGGGATAGTGGATGTTAGAGGAGGTGTTCTTGGATGAGGAGGTTTACACTCTAGCTTCCTAACAATACAAGGTGATTTATTGTTGGACGTTTTTATTTCTGGTTGTTAGCTGTGTTTAAAATGTAGCGGTATCCTTGAGAGGTATCTCATGGGGTGGTTGTTCGGACCCCTCTTTCTTATAGGCTTAGTTTGGAATTTTCAGGGATGAGAATCATTTGAGAGGTATCTAATGTAATGGTTTGTACCTCCTCGGTCCATTACTTTGTAAAAATATGGTGTTTGAGGTGTTCTGGGAGGTCAAGGTCACTTAATACAACACTTTTTAGTTTTTTTAGTTTTTCCAATGGTAGGTGAAAATGGTAGGTCATAACTATGACTCACAATGGTGAGTCTAGACCGGTGAGTTGTAATAGTGACTCGCATCGGTGACTCGCATCAGTGACTCGCAATGTTGAGTCAGGTCTGGTAAGTCACAATGGTGAATCACACTAGTAGGTCGCCCGTGGTGATTCATAACGGTGAGTCATGATGGTGACTTGTGATGGTGATTCGTCCACCAGTAGCACGGAACAATGAGTCATCCACCAGGAGATTGGAACAGTGAGTTGTCCACCAGTAGCTCAGAATGGTGTGTCATCCATTGGTAGCTCCAAACGGTGATTCATCCAATAGTAGCTCATACCAGTGACTCACACCAGTATCTCACTGAACAGTGAGTCATTTCCAATAGTTTTTTGTTTTTCCAATTTTTCAAATTTCCTATAGTTTTTCCCCTTTAACATTTTTATTAACGTAAAATGAATTTAATACCATATTTAATGGTTTTTTGAGCTTTTTAAAATCATATATATCTTCTAAAAACCTGAATCTTCCCTTGACATTCAGATTGCATGTTCTTGGTCAAGATCCTCTTTTAATGGCTTTTAAAAACTATATCTCCCATTTATGTAGGATCTGGCCTTTCTAAATCTGAGATCTTCTCTTCCTTATGTGCTTCCCTTATCCCTTTATATTGGACATCCTCTATATCCTTTCTTCCTCGAGGATTCATGCGGTCGTGTTGTGGCCCTTCAACCAAGTTTTCCCCCTTTACTTTTTCTACAACTTGTGTGCCCCCTGCCGTAACACAATAAGGAAGTGTTGATCATTTCTTCTTCCAAGTAGATGTCCCTTCATATTTCTTTTATTTATGTATCATACGAGGTGGGTGTATGAATTTCTCCTTTTTTATGATAGAATAATAACAAATTAATAAATATAATTGTATTGACATAATATCAATATACGGGGCAAGAGAAAAGTGATGTATAATCTGGTTATTTTTGTTTTTAATTATTGTTATGAATTATATGGGCTAAACGCCCCACTGAAAATCATGGACATTGGTTTTCCTTGGTTGTGCGTGAGATAATTATGGGATTTGTGTTGTTGATTTACTTGAACACATTTATATATGGAAATTGCTAATGACATATACCCAACTAGTAATTGTATTCCCTAGGATCAAGCCTTCTATGATAACCCCAGAATTAACAATCAGAATTAAATAAGGGATGCATTATTAAATCTATAAATTTTTCCTTATGTGGTTTGTGTGGTGTTGCGGTTGGTAGCACGACTGTGTATGGGTTATTTGGAAGGTGTGTTGGAATCTAAGGATGAGAGATTGATTGATTATGGAATGTATGAGTAGTGTTTTCCACCAGGACTACCAGAATTGGTTGTGATGAGATGTGTTTTTGGGTATGGATGTGAGTTGGGGGTTTTCTCTATTGAGAGGATGGATTGGGTGATATGAATTTAAAGAATGATTATGGTTGTGGTTGGTATGGGTAATTCGCCTAAAGTTTCTCCATGAGTAGCATGTAGAAAGATTAATCTCTTGTCTCAAGATCAATGTACGTTATGTTATAAATATGTGTTAAATGGAGATGAATTTGAAAATACATTAGTTTATATGGATCTTCACCTTCTGAGATTATTATGGTTGTGTTTTCTATTGTGGATTGTGTTTAGTAGTTTCCTGGGTAGTGATGGAATTAATAAATGAATTGCTAATAAAGAATGAGAATTAGTTAAATGAATTAGAAGGGGGTATGATTTGAGTTGTGTCTTATCATACATTGGTTCATTTAGAGGTAGTTGTAAAGGTGGTATTATGAGCTTGTTGATTTCTTTAGAACCCATATATGGCAACCCTTCTTTTTATTATAATTTAAACATGATTTATTACATAAAACTTCACTTGATACAACAAAGAAGATCGAGAGGTTTAGTGTATTTGGGGATTAGGATCATTACATAAAAACTTAAAACATGAAATACAACATCTTTATTGAAAACTTCCTTTACATGACCACTACATTCCTTCGTATTTAGCATTGCATGGGATAACCTGAGGACATGCATAAGAAAAGGGTGAGCTATAAAGCCCAGTAAGGGAGTACACATGGAATAACATGAGGAGTACAATACATGTTAGACAATAGGCATATCAATAGAGCATAATAAAAACATGAACATAAAGGCATGATAAAGCATGATAATCATAACATGGAAATGTGGCAACAACACTTAACATGGAATTAGCATGAGCCAAGGCTCATTGCACATGGAGCATGAGTAAATACTAATTGCACATAAATCATGAGTAAACCCTCATTTCACTTTAATTTTAATGAGTCAACACTCATTTCACATGACGTATCATGATACTATACTTTACCCAATGCATTGGAGCACTATAAGGGCGCACCCTTCTTAAACATTTCATTTCATGCATAAGTGTTCCACATGGATCATAAAACATGGATTCATAAAACATAATCATTTATTCCACGATAAAGGAATGTGGAATTCATACATGAAACTTTACAATAAATAAGTAAATGTACATAAAGGTGAATACCCTTGAAGGAGAAATGGATATGGTATTCACTACACAATGACATTGGCTTAGAAAATCAATGTGATTTCGGCAGCGTAACAGCGTGACATAAGAATTCATAAAAATGGTTGATGAGAGAGAAAGGGGTTCCTCATCATATATAAATGTAATGGAAAGTAAGGAGGTTGTATAGATACATGTCCCAACAATTGTAATGGAATTTAGATTCATGATACAAAACTGTTGCTTGAATGTAAAAGAGGAGAGAGAAGTTCCTTTCGGAATTTCGGCATAGTAATGGGTGTACATGGGAAGCATTTAATGAGAGAGAAATGGTCTCAAATCATTAAAACATAAAGAGGGAAGTATTAGGGAGGTTATAAACCATACCCCAACATTTATAATTTAAATTAAAAGGGAAAAACAACTTAAAGAAAATTGGGCAAAAATGAGAAAGGAAGAAAAAACCCTTACTTGGAAGTGTGCTTCCAAAGGCTAGAGAGAGGCTTTTGAGAGGCTTATTGGGAGCTTGGGGCACCTTGGGAGGATTATAGAGAGATTAGGGCAGAGTTTGGACGAACTCCAAAGGCTTTGAGTGAGGAGGAAGTGGGAGCTTGGGTGGGTTTATATAGGAAAGGTGAGGGAATTCTTTATTATTTAGGTTTGGGACCCCTTATATTAAATTAATCCAAACCACAAACCATCCCATGGTTTTTGCCCATGTTTTTTGGAAAAGGTAAGAGGAAAATAATATTTTATAAGGCCAAGGTTCGAACTTCTTAAAATATTACGGTTTCTTATGTGGAGGTGAGTCACACTCCCATGGAAATTAATTTAAAAAGACAAGGTGTTTAATAAGTCTTGAGGGGTCCATTAATGCTTTGAAAAGTAATCCAAACAAACCCAAAATCACATTATTTTAATGTTAAAACATATATTTGCCGAACATAAAGATTATAGTAATTTATTACATCACTATTGGGTCATTATGATGTCATAAAACACATTATATATTTAAACGGTATTTAATTTTTACTCAAAAATTTCACTATCTCAGAAAATTATGAAAAAATCACCATTGGATAATTTCGACGTCCTGATTCCAAAAATAACATTTATTTTATCTAAATAATTTTCTAAATATGTTAATTTTTACTTTTAAAATAAAAACCGACATTTATAATAAATTCACGTGTTTTGACAAAAATGGCTTTCAAACCTTAATAAAAATTATAATTGCATTCATACAATTACATGATCATTTATATATAATAAAATTAATCTAATAATATTATTATTATTATTTTATTAAAATATTATTTAATTCAAAAATCCCTTAATTTAATAGATTTCTTAATTAAATAATAACTAAAAACACCATTTGTATTTTAAAAACTATTTACAATGTATCAATAATGACAAGAAATTATATTCATTATTATATACAAAAATAATGTGCATGAACATAGTACTATCGATTAGTTACATAACCCCTTAAAATAGCCACATAAGACCTAAGGGTAAGTTGTGCGATGGTGACAGACTTTTAGGGTGGCTCGGATTAACATCGCTCGAGTGGTAATTTCTATCAACTTCCACTTCTCTCGTAGACGGTCTCATTCGAGCTTGACATGGTAAAGCTCATCTTGGTCTTGGTCAAGAGTCAAGCCCAAGGATGCCACCTCATTTTCGAGCTCTAATAAATGGGCTTTGTATGGGGAAATTCTACTGGATGAGGCTATCGCTTCCTTTGTCTAAGTAAAATTGGATGTGTTAAAGCCCTATATTTATACTAATAATGTGATCATTTTTTAACGGCTATAAAAGAAACGGTCACAATTCTTATCATAAAACCAATGAAGTTGACATTTTATAAAAACATTTTATATAAAGAGACATTTAATAAGATCAAGAGGGATTTTCCATTAATGAAACTTTGGTTCATTACAATATTCCCCCCTTAAGAAATTTCACCTTTGAAATTTTCCTTTTCCCACACTAAAACAGATGTGGGTAACTCAGCTTCATCACTTCCTCTGATTTCCATGTTTCTTCTTCAAATTTTTGGTTTCTCCACAACACCTTGACGAGGGGCATTGTCTTATTTCATAGAACTTTTTCTCTATGATCTAAGATCTTCACTGGTTGCTCCTCATAAGAAAGATCATCTTCCAATTGTACCACCTCAGAATAGAGTACATATGAGGGGTCTGGTATGTACTTCCTTAAGAGGGATACATGAAATACATCATGTACATTGGCCATAGTAGGTGGAAGTTCTAGTTGATAGGCCACAGCCCCGACATGGTCAAGAATATCGAAGGGGCCGATGTACCTTGGACTTAACTTCCCTTTCTTTCCAAACCACATGACCTTTTTCCAAGGATATATGCATAGAAAAACCATGTCTCCAACTTTAAACTCAAGGTCTCATCAATGATTATTTGCATAACTCTTTTTTCAACTCTGGGCTACCTTGATATGCTGCTAAATAGTTTTCACCTTCTTCACCATTTCCTCAACCATTTCTGGTCCAAGCAACTTACGTTCACCGACCTCATCCCAACATTCTGGTGTTCTGCACCTTTTCCCATACAGGGCTTCATATGGTGCCATTTGGATGCTCGAGTTGAAACTGTTATTATAAGAGAACTCAACCAGAGGAAGATTATAAGTCCCCAGCCTTAAACCTTACTTAATCTTGAGTTATTACAAGATTACACATTGAGGATCTTTCCGGGTTTAGAGTTTTAGAGAATTAGATCATAAAACTTGCATTACATTCCACATATAAACAAAGTGGTTACATAAAGATAGTATTCTTTTTTTTCCCATCAATGGAAACATATTTAAAATAAAACATGGATTCATTCTTGACACTTCCTTGACACTATCATCATATCATGTACCTTTCCCTTGACCTGTGAAAACATTTCAAAAAAACTTGGGATGAGCATAAAAAGCTCAGTATGGGTTATAAAAATATGGAAAGGAAACATAAGTTCATATATACATAAGAATGAAATCATACTTTACCCATAAAACATAATTACTTTAATATACCTCATAAAATCATGAATAAATCATAGAAATCATAAGACATAAAGGTAACTTGAGGCATTCATAACATTCTTACGTAGGGAGTAACCCTCTTGGTTACATTTGGAATACCCACCACAGTATATTCCCTAAATCTCTTCGGAGAAACCTTAACGTTTCACTCCTTCGCATTACCCAATGCATTGGAGAGCTATATCGGGCTCACCCACCCTTAGTCTATCACGGAACCACCCATCTTCATAATAATGCCCAAGAACCTCAACATAATCGTATCACATAAAACATGCATAAAGGAAACATAACATTTCCACCTTTCAATCACAAGATATCAATACCACACATTGATATAAAAATATTATGAAAACCATTTTCAATACCAAAATAAAAGAAAAGTAAAACATGGTATTTATTTTTCTTTTAAAAAAAAGGTATGGCTTGTAGAGGAAGCCAAAACTCAAATAATGGTCATGGCGGCGGAGAAGTCGTTGTCGCCGCATACGTACGACAAAAACATTCCATTTTGTCGTTTAGTAAATGCTTCGTATAAAAAAGATTCTTTTTGAATAAATGTAAAAGTCAACGGGGTTTATATACCGTATAAAAGAAGTTTGTGTATAAAACAAAATATGCCTCAATGAAAGGAGATTGAGACGAAGTCCCATACCTCAGGTCCGACTTGACTCGGTCGTTCTTTAATCTCCTGAATAATAAACTTGAGTTAATTTCTACTTGTTTAAGAACCCTTTTTCAAGTTCATTATTCCTTTTTTATCACTTATTGTCCTGTCATGAACACTATGTAATTATTTAAGTTAATAACGGTCGTTTTAACGATCATTGGTACTTGAGTCAAAAATAAACCCTTTATAATTACAAGTTGTTCATGTATCCATTATATCCAGAATGGTATTCATGATGTAGATATCATATATGTCATATATATCCAGTACATTCATGCATTTATAATATTACATAATCATTTAGAGGTAAGAAATTAAATGCACCGTTCATGGAGACGGTAAGCCATACGTACGCATGAACGCTACTTTCATTTCTATTTCGTATTTTATAGAATAGAATCATAATTATATAAAGGTATATTATAATTCCAGTGTAATATCATATATAATATCATAACTCCATCCTTTATACGTCCCACATATGGTATTGACGAATCAAATCACTATGAGGGGGCGGTACTCCGCACTTCCTTAAATGAAGATATCGCGTTTACCCATAATGGAAACCATAAAGGTATGACCAAAAAGAAAAATACAGAAGCTTAAAGAAAACATAAACATATTATATATCATATATAAATATAGTGTCATCTTAATGGCCACCTTTGAAGGTGTTAAAAGAATGTTGAACAATCATCGTTTCGGGAGGCAGAAATTCGCCATCCACGGAAACAGTATGTTCTTTAACCATTAGATGTAGGTGTGTGTAAGTGTAGCTCGAATCCTTCTTATAACAACAACCTAGTATATTTAAGATACTGGAGTTTTTACAAAATAAAGGAATAAAAAGAGTTTAGGGGGTTGGAGAAGCAAAATAAAACAAAAGGACTCAAGTGAAGACATTACCTTAAAATCGGGTAACTCTCTTAAATTTGTGCTCAAAGGCTTACTTGGGAAGACTTATACCCAAATTGAGGCTTCAAGGAGTAATATAGGGAAGTGGAGAGACAAAATGAGCAAGTTTTGTCCAAGCCAAAGGCTTTGGAAGTGTGGGTAAGGAGGTAGAGGTGGGGGCCTTTTATAAGAGGAGAGGAGGGGCACTCTTGGAAAGTAAAGAAATGTTACTTTATTTTCAAATGGGTTTCGGATTTTAAAGGTCCCACATTGATATAATTCGATTATAAGTTGATAATGGTTCGAAATATACCCACCCAATAGGTTTTGGAAATTTTTAGGTCTTATATTTTACATTATTTTTCCATTTTATTTAAATCCTTTATTAATGAGGTAATCGCTGCATCATCATGATGTCATAAATAATTTAATAAATTTAATGTCTAAAAATTATAAAAAATATATCATGATGTAGGAAATATCTTTATCTTTCTAATGAATATTTATAGTCCAAAATATCATTTATCTGGACAAAATTAAAAATATTATACTTAGGTAATACATTCTTTGTCACATTTAACATTCTTTAAAAATAAAAAGATAAAAAGTCATTTTCTCACAAAAGTGATTCCATGGGGCCCCCAAGTTTGGCACAAGGAATCCCATGGTCGTCCATGAGACAACCAGTAGCCTTAGGACACATGTTGTGGTCTTTTTGTATTATTATTATATCATTTTATTATCTTTAACTACCTGATTACTCATTAATCAAGATAATTAGAGATAATTACCATCGTTACTATTCATAATGTCCAAAAATAAAAGAGTCTTAATTACATAATTTGGACATTCTGATTCCAAATATGTAATCCATTTTACCAAATTCCAAACACATAAATTGCAATAATTGATTTAAAAATAATTCCCGTTGTCGAAACAAATAGCGGGTTTTTTTGAAACAATATCTATGAAAAGTTTGGCCTTAGTTTATGACCAACTCCAAAGTGAAATTAATCCTAATGACTACCATTGGATTAAATGGTAAAAATATATTCAGATTACACTTTAAGGCTAATTAAAAAGATAATCTAACCATATAATTAAATTAAATGAAAAATCAATTTTGATGTAAAATGCAATATTTTTCACTATTCATTAAAAAAATGAACATTGACAGAAAAATACCAAAAATTTATCCAATGTAAATTTCAATGTCCCAATCATAACGAATATGTTTATTTTGACAAATATAGATTATAAAATTGTCAAAATTTTGATTTAAAAAGGGTTTGCCATCAAAAGGAAGTAAGACAATCTTTTAAGAATATTAGTGTATTCCATGCATAAGATTGTATTTATTTTCATTTTAAGCCTCTAAAACACTATCTTAATCATTAATAGACATAGATAAAAATATTTATTATTCATTACTTACTTGGGATGTTACATCCTTCCCCCCTTTAGAAAATTGTGTCCCCGCAATTTATTTACTTATCGAATAAATGGGGGTACTTATCCCTCATTGCATTTTCAGATTCCCATGTTGCCTCTTTCATCATGTGGTTTTTCCACAAAACCTTTACCTGATTAATCACCTTATTCCGTAACACTTGCTCCCTATGGTCAAGAATCTGGACCGGTTGTTCCTCATATGATAGGTTCTCTTCCAGCTAAACTACCTTTGGACTCAAAACATGAGATGGATCTGGCATATACTTTCTCAACATCAAAACATGAAAAACATTGTGTACCTGAGATAAACTCAGAGGTAAAGCCACTCGGTAAGAAACTGATCCAACTCTCTCCAGAATTTCATATGGTCCAATGAACCTTGGACTCAGCTTTCCTTTCTTACCAAATCGCATCACACTTTTCCATGGTAATACTTTGAGAAAACTATGATCACCTACCTCAAAAGATAGATCCTTCCTCCTATTGTCTGCATAACTCTTCTGCCTACTCTGAGCTGTTCTCATGTGTTTCTGAATCAGCTGAACTTTTTCCATTATCTCTTCTACCAATTCGGGTCCCATAAACTTCCTTTCACCCACTTCATCCCAGAAAGCTGGAGTTCGACACCACTTCCCATATAATGCCTGAAATGGTGCCATCTGTATACTGGAATGAAAACTATTATTATATGAAAATTCAACCAAAGAAAGATGTTGGTCCCAACTTCCCTGATAATCCATCGAACAAGCTCATAGCATATCCTCCAAGGTCTGAATTGTTCATTCTGACTGCCCATCTGATTGAGGATGAAAATATGTATTAAAATTTAATTCAGTACCCAACGACTTCTGAAGGCCCTTCCAAAAGTTAGAAGTGAACATGGGATCACGGTCAGATACAATGGAGAGGGGAACTCCATGTAACCTGACTATCTCTTTAAGATACAAATGGGAAAGTTGATCTAGGGAAAAAGTATCTCGTATAGCAAGTAAATGAGCAGACTTGGTCAAGCGATCAACAATAACCTAGATTACATTATTACCTCGAGGGGTCTTCAGCAATCCCACAACGAAGTCCATGGATATATTCTCCCATTTCCACTCTGGCACTGGTAAAGGTTGAAGCATCCCTTTCGGTAACTACCGCTCTGCTTTAACCTGTTGAAAAGTCAAACACTTCACAGTAAAATAAGCAATATCTCTTTTCATTCCATCCCACTAGTAATACTCCCGCAGATCTCTGTACATCTTAGTACTGCCAGGATGAACTGAAAACAGAGAACTATGAGCTTCACATAAAAACTCTCTCTTCAACTGTGAATCACAAGGCACACACAATCTCTTCCCAAATCTCAAAACACAATCACTATCAATGTTGAATTCATGAAACTTACCTTTCTGAACCAGCTCTACCTTTTTCTGCAACTCACTGTCTTTCTTCTGTGCTTGCTTGATTCTATCTGATAGAGAATATTTCACTGATACTTGAAACAAAACAGAAGAACTTCCTGCACCAACAACTTCTATTCCAAAGTTCATCAAATCCTTAACCAAAGGATCACGTTCCAAACGCAACATTGTTAATGAAGCATTACTTTTTCGACTCAAAGCATCATCCAATTTGTTTGCTTTTCCCATATGGTAATGAATTGTACAATCATAATCCTTGATTAATTCTAGCCATCTCCTTTGTCTCATGTTCAATTCTTTCTGAGTGAATATATACTTTAAACTTTTTTGATCGGTATATATTTCACACTTTACCCCATACAAATGATGCCTCCAAATTTTTAAAGCAAAAACAACAGCAACTAATTCCAAATCATGTGTAGGGTAATTTACCTCATGAGTTTTCAATTGTCGTGAAGCATAAGCAATTACCTGATCATTATGCATTAGGACATAACCAAGTCCTTTCAATGAAGCATCACTATATATAACAAACTCACCATTCCTGGAAGGTAGTTCCAAAACTGGAGCATTCACCAATCTTCTTTTCAGTTCCTGAAAACAATCATCACATTCTTTTGTCCAGATAAACTTAACACCCTTTAGCTTAGTCATTGGACTAGATAACCGTGAAAAATTTCTAACAAGCCTTCGGTAATAGCCTGCCAAACCAAGGAAACTACGAATCTCTGTTACATTGGTGGGTCTTGGCCATTCTTCACCAACCTTTGTTTTTGTAGGATCAATAGTTATCCCATCTTTAGAAACAATATGACCAAGGAAAGAAATTTATTGCAACCAAAACTCACACTTTCTGAATTTCCCATACAATTTCTTTTCTTTCAAGGTTTTCAAAATGTCCCTTAAATGTCTTTTATATTCTTCTTTACTTTTAGAAAACACCAAAATATCATCAATGAAAACCACCACAAACTTATCCAAGAACTCATGGAAAATTCCATTCATTAAGTCCATGAATACAGCAGGTGCATTGGTTAGCCCAAAAGGCATTACTACAAATTCATAATGGCCATATCTTGTATGAAACGCAGTCTTTGGAACATATTCTTCCTTTACCTTCAGCTGATGGTACCCCGATCTCAGGTCAATCTTTGAAAAAAACTGAGCTCCCTGGAGCTGATCAAAAAAATCATCGATATGAGGCAAAGGATATTTGTTCTTTACAGTGATGTTATTCAAGGATCTATAATCAATGCAATGTCTCATAGAACCATCTTTCTTTTTAAATAAAACAGGAGCACCCCATGGTGACGTGCTAGGTCGAATGAAACCTTTCTCTAATAAATCTTGCAATTGCTCCTTCAACTCTAAATGTTCAATTTGATCCATTAGATAAGGGGGTTTTGAAATTGGCTTAACATCAGGAACTAAGTCAACAGTAAACTCAACTTCCTGATCTGGTATTATTCCAGAAAACTCATCATGAAAAACATCAGGATACTCATTTACCACTGGCACATCATTAATCTGAACAGTTCCTTTATTTTCAACGATGTGTGTAAGGTAACATTCATTTCCATCTTTTACAATTTTCTCGGCCTCTTAATATGTTATCAACAGTAAGGGTTCATTCTTGTACACAAACTGAAATTCTTTCTGAAAAAAAACTTCTTTATCTCTACAGTCAATCTTAGCATGGTAAACAGAGATCCAATCCATACCCAAGATAACATCAAACTCTACTAGAGGTAGAACAATAAGGTTTGCAAGTAGGTTCTTTCCACATATAAGGATAGGAAGATTCTTATAAATTCTTTTGGCCTCAACATTTCCCCCAGGTGTTTTTACCACAAGTTCAGGAGTCATTTCTTGAGATGTTATTCCCATTTTACTAGAAAAGTTTTCCAAGATGAAAGAATGTGTAGACCCCGAATCAAACAACACACTGGCATAATCTGAAAAAACGAACAAAGTACCTGATACAACTTCATTTGTTGGCCCGACATCTGCTGAAGTAGTTGCAAAGGATTTCACCACCCCTTTCCGCTTGTAGTCTAACTGCTTCCCGTCACTCAAGCTCTTTGTCAGACACTCGTTTTCATAGTGATCCATGTCATTGCACTTAAAACATTTCACTAACTGTAAATAAAATTTCAACTTACCATAACCTTGATCTTTTTCAGTGCAATCATGAGCCTTATGTCCCATATTACCACACCGGTAGCACTTTCTAGAATTCAGAAGACATTCCCCAGCATGCCTTTTTCCACATTTATCACAAATTGGAAACTTTGTTTTCTTACCGTCAAACCTTTTGGAAGAATTCTTTCCTTTCTCCTGCCACCTTGGTATCTTCTTCTATTGGTTGTTATAGAACACTTGATCATCAGCAAACTCCATTTCCACCTTCTCAGCACATCGAACAAGCTTTTCATAAATTTTAAACTCATGGGAAGCTAATTCCCTTCGATATTTTGGCTTTAATCCTGAGTAAAAATGATTGATTTTACTATCAAGGTCTCGGATAAAATTTGGAGCATACCTTGTCAATCGAGTGAACCTTTCTTCATAGGCGGCCACTGAGTCTTCCTCTTGCCTCAATTCCAAGAATTTATTTTCCATCCTAAGTCGAACAGCCTTAGGAAAATACTTCTCAAGAAAAATACCTTTGAATTCATCCTAGTCGAGAGCATCAATCTCATCAGCGTCCCTGATATTTTTAACCATCGACCACCACTGATCTGCTTCACCCTCCAAACGGTAAATAGCAAGACTAACCTTTTTATTGTCTGAACACCCCATGGCATCGAAAATATTCTCCAGTGATTTAATCCACCCTTCAGCTAGCACAGGTTTAGATGATCCTCTGAATAATGGGGGATGTTGCCTCATGAAATGTTCAACCACTGACATGTTCCTCTGCGGTTGATCTAGCTGGTCTCATGCATGGATACCACCGCCATTTATCGCTTGAGTCAACTGCGCCATTACTGCAACAAACTGTTCAGTTCCAATTCCGACCATCTCAGGATGCTGATTCGGAAGGTTATTTCCTTCTGTATGCCTTCCTAGCACTACTTCCCTATTTCCTCTGCGGAAAACCATTCTGAACAAACATGTCTTAGATGAAGCAACATGGTAATCTTCAAATGCTATATCATTTCAATTTGACCATAAAAAAAATATTTTTGGATAATAATTTAATAGAATTATAACTCCTAAATTTATCTAAACCGACCTATAATACCAACTATAAGGCCCCAGCCTTAAACCTTACTTAATCTTTAGTTATTACAAGATTACACATTGAGGATCTTTTTGGGTTTAGAGTTTTAGAGAATTAGATCATAAAACTTGCATTACATTCCACATATAAACAAAGTGGTTACATAAAGATAGTATTCTTTTTCTTTCCCATCAATGGAAACATATTTAAAATAAAACATGGATTCATTCTTGACACTTCCTTGACACTATCATCATATCATGTACCTTTCCCTTGACCTGTGAAAACATTTCAAAAAAACTTGGGATGAGCATAAAAAGCTTAGTATGGGTTATAAAAATAGGGAAAGCAAACATAAGTTCATATATACATAAGAATGAAATCATACTTTACCCATAAAACATAAGTACTCTAACATACCTCATCAAATCATGAATAAATCATAGAAATCATAAGACATAAAGGTAACTTGAGGCATTCATAACATTCTTACGTAGGGAGTAACCCTCTTGGTTACGTTTGGAATACCCACCACAGTATATTCCCTAAATCTCTTCAGAGAAACATTAACGTTTCACTCCTTCATGTTACCCAATGCATTGGAGAGCTATATCGGGCTCACCCGCCCTTAGTCTATCACGGAACCACCCGTCTTCATAATAATGCCCAAGAACCTCAACATAATCGTATCACATAAAACATGCATAAAGGAAACATAACATTTCCACCTTTCAATCACAAGATATCAATACCACACATTGATATAAAAATATTATGAAAACCATTTTCAATACCAAAATAAAAGAAAAGTAAAACATGGTATTTATTTTTCTTTTAAAAAAAAAGGTATGGCTTGTAGAGGAAGCCGAAACTCAAATAATGGTCACAGCGGCGGAGAAGTCGTTGTCGCCGAATACGTACGACAAAAAAATTCCCTTTTGTAGTTTAGTAAATGCTTCGTATAAAAAATATTCCTTTTGAATAAACGTAAAAGTCAAAGGGGTTTATACACCGTATAAAAGAAGGTTGTGTATAAAACAAAATATGCCTCAATGAAAGGAGATTGAGACGAAGTCCCATAACTCAGGTCCGACTTGACTCGGTCGTTCTTTAATCTCCTAAATAATAAACTTGAGTTAATTTCTACTTGTTTAATAACCCTTTTTCAAGTTCATTATTCCTTTTATATCACTTATTTCCCTGTCATGAACACTATGTAATTATTTAAGTTAACAATGGTCATTTTAATGATCATTGGTACTTGAGTCAAAAATAAACCCTTTATAATTACAATTTGTTCATGTATCCATTATATCCAGAATGGTATTCATGATATAGATATAATATATTTCATATATATCCAGTACATGCATGCATTTATAATATTACATAATCATTTAGAGGTAAGAAATGAAATGCATCGTTCATGGAGACAGTAAGCCGTACGTACGCATGAATGCTACTTTCATTTCTATTTAATATTTTATAGAATGGAATCATAATGATATAAAGGTGTATTATAATTCTAGTGTAATATCATATATAATATCATAACTCCATCCTTTATACGTCCCACATATGGTATTAACGAATCAAATCACTATGAGGGGGCGGTAGTCCGCACTTCCTTAAATGAAGATATCGCGTTTACCCATAATGGAAACCATAAAGGTATGAACAAAAAGAAAAATACAGAAGCTTAAGGAAAACATAAACATATTATATATCATAAATAAATATAGTTTCATCTTAATGTCCACCTTTGAAGGTGTTAAAAGAATGTTGAACAATCATCATTTTGGGAGGCAGAAATTCGCCATCCACGGAAACAGTATGTTCTTTAACCATTAGATGTAGGTGTGTGTAAGTGTAGCTCAAATCCTTCTTATAAAAACAACCTAGTATATTTAAGATACTGTATTTTTTACAAAATAAATGAATAAAAAGAGTTTAGGTGGTTAGAGAAGCAAAATAAAACAAAAGGACTCAAGTGAAGACATTACCTTAAAATCGGGTAACTCTCTTAGATTTGTGCTCAAAGGCTTCCTTGGAAAGACTTATTCCCAAAGTGAGTCTTCAAGGAGTAAGAGAGGGAAGTGGAGAGACAAAATGAGCAGGTTTTGGCCGAGCCAAAGGCTTTGGAAGTGTGGGTAAGGAGGCAGAGGTGGGGGCCTTTTATAAGAGGAGAGGAGGGGCACTCTTGGAAAGTAAAGAAATGTTACTTTATTTTCAAATGGGTTTCGTATTTTAAAGGTACCACATTGATATAATTTGAGGATAAGGTGATAAGGGTTCAAAATATACCCACCCAATAGGTTTTGGACATGTCTAGGTCTTATATTTTACATTATCTTTCTATTTTATTTAAATCCTTTATTAATGAGGTAATCGCTGCATCATCATGATGTCATAAATAATTTAATAAATTTAATGTCTAAAAATTATAAAAAAATATCATGATGTAGGAAATATTTTTAGATTTCTAATGAATATTTATAGTCCAAAATATCATTTATGTGGACAAAATTAAAAATATTTTACTTAGGTGATACATTCTTTGTCACATTTAACATTTTTTAAAAATAAAAAGATAAAAAGTCACTTTCTCACAAAAGTGATTCCATGGGGCCCCCAAGTTTTCCACAAGGCATCCCATGGTCGTACATGAGACAACCAGTAGCCTTAGGACACATGTTGTGGTCTTTTTGTATTATTATGATATCATTTTATTATCTTTAACTACCTGATTACTCATTAATCAAGATAATTAGAGATAATTACCATCATTACTATTCATAATGTCTAAAAATAAAAGAGTCTTAATTACATGATTTGTACCTTCTGATTCCAAATATGTAATCCATTTTACCACATTCCAAACACATAAATTGTAATAATTGATTTAAAAATAATTCTCGTTGTCAAAACAAATAGCGGGTTTTTTTGAAACAATATCTATGAAAAGTTTGGCATTAGTTTATGACCAACTCCAAAGTGAAATTAATCCTAATGACCACCATTAGATTAAATGGTAAAAATATATTCATATTACACTTTAAGACCAATTAAAAAGATAATTTAACTATATAATTAAATTAAATGAAAAAGCAGTTTTGATGTAAAATGCAGTATTTTTCACTATTCATTAAAAAAATGAACATTGACAGAAAAATATCAAAAATTTATCCAATGTAAATTTCAATGTCCCAATCATAATGAATATGTTTATTTTGAAAAATATAGATTATAAAATTGTCAAAAGGTTGATTTAAAAAGGGTTTGCCATCAAAAGGCACTAAGACAATCTTTTAAGAATATTAGTGTATTCCATGCATAAGATTGTATTTATTTTCATTTTAAGCCTCTAAAACACTATATTAATCATTAATAGACATAGATAAAAATATTTATTATTCATTACTTACTTGGTATGTTACAAATATATTGATTCCATCCTCCTTTAAAGTCCATTGAGCACGCTCTCAACATATCATCAAGTGTTTGGATAGTCCGCTCGGATTGGCCATCAGTTTGAGGATGATAGGCCACACTAAAGTTCAGTTCATTATTCAGAGCATGTTGAAGACTCTTCCAAAACTTAGAGGTGAATCTTGGATCTCGGTCAGACACAATAGATAGTGGTACTCCATGCAACCTTACCACTTCCCTGATATATATCTGTGCCAGTTGATCCAATGAGAAATCCTCCTGAATAGAAATGAAGTGTGCAGTCTTTGTAAGACGATCCATAACAACCCATATTTCATTGTTGCCTTTGGATGTCCTCGGATGTACGGTGACAAATTCCATGATGATGTTTTCCCATTTCTATTCTGGTATGGGCAATGGTTGCATCATCACCTTAGACTTCTGCCTCTCTGCCTTCACTTGCTGACACACCAGACACTTTGATGTATATTCAGCAATCTCTTTCTTCATATTAACTCACCAAAAGTTTTCTCGGAGATCTCGATACATCTTTGTTCTCCCTGGGTGAATAGAGAAATTTGAACTTTGTGCATCATCCAAAAGTTCCTTCTTCAGCTCCAGACTTGATGGAACACATAGTATTTTCCCAAACCACACAATTCCTTCTTCATTAACATTAAACTCCAAGGATTTACCTTTTTCGATAGCTCCCACATTTTCTTAAATTCTCACATCATCCTTTTGAGCATCCTTTAACCTTTCCAAAAGAGACAGTTGAGCAATCATTTGTGAAAGTATTGATGATGTTCCCTTATCTATGATTACCATATCCATCTTCATCAAGTCTAAGAAGATTGGATCCTTCTCAATTCTCATCATTGATAGAATCATTGGATCCTTTCTACTTAGGGAATCTGCAACCTTATTCGCTTTCCCAGGGTGGTAATGGATTTAATAGTCATAATCCTTGATGAGCTATATCCATCTTCTCTGGCGCATATTAAGCTCTTTCTATGTGAATATATATTTAAGACTCTTGTGGTCAGTATATATCTCACATTTATCCCCATAGAGATAATGCCACCAGATTTTCAAGGAAAAGATCACCGTCGCCAACTCCAGATCATACGTTGGATAGTTTAGCTCATGGATTTTCAACTACCTTGAGGCATAGGATATCACTTTATCAATCTACATCAGCACACAACCTAATCCCTTCTTCGAAGCATCACTGAATACCACAAAAAGCTCTCCACTTGTGGGTAAAGTGAGCACGGGTGTAGTGATAAGCCTCCTTTTCAACTCCTTGAAGTTTTCTTCACATTCATCACTCCAAGAAAACTTTACTCCCTTTTGAGTTATCTTGGTAAGAGGGTTGGACAATCATGAGAAATTTCTCACAAATTGTCGATAATATACAGATAACCCCAAGAAGCTACGAATATCTGTTACCGATGTTGGCCTCATCCATCCCTCAATTGCATCTGTTTTGGAGGGATCCACAGATATCCCATTGCTTGTGATTATATGTCCCAAGAATGAGACCTCCTTCAACCATAACTCATACTTTCTGTACTTTGCATAGAGCTTCTCTTTGCGCAAAGTCTCTAGTACAGTTCTTAAATGCTCCTCATGATCCTCCTTGGTTTTGGAGTATATTAGAATATCATCTATAAAGACTACCACAAATTTGTCTTGGTAATCTCTAAAGACTCTATTCATCAAGTCCATGAATATTTTTGGATCATTGGTGATTCCTAAAGGCATTACTATGAATTCATAGTGGTCGTATCTTGTACGAAAAGCAGTCTTGGGGAAATTTTCCTTCTTCACCCTTACTTGATAATATCCTGACCGCAAATTTAACTTGGAGAAGAATTGTGCTCCATGCAGCTGATCGAACAAGTCATCAATTCTTGGGAGGGGATACTTATTCTTTATCGTGATTTTTTTAAGATCGCGATAATCGATGCAAAGCTGCATTGACACATCCTTCTTCTTGACGAAGAGGACTAGTGCACCCCATGGTGAAGCACTTAGGCATATAAACCCTTTATCCAGATTCTCCTGTAGTTATTTCTTCAGCTCTTCAAGCTCTACAACATCCATTCTATATGGAGCCTTGGATATTGGTAAAGCCCCGGGTATAAGTTTAATTGAGAATTCAACATCCCTTCTAGGAGGAAGACCAGGTAGTTCCTCGGGAAACACTTCATTGAATTCCCTCACAATAGGCATTTCTTCAAGGATGGTTTCTTCCTTGGACCCATCATATGAGCTAGATACGCGTGCTCATAAGTTAGTAATATCCACGCTTTAGATGATGGAGCTAAAGGAGATTCATCTTCCTCCTTACACTTGTAAAGAATTGGGGGTCTATTCTCCATATGGAGTGTGATTTCCCTCTCCCGACAATTTATGTTGTCTCTATATAAGGAAAGTCAATCCATGCCAAGAATTGCATCAAATTCCACCAGAGGGAGTATGACGAGGTTCGCCGAGAAATTCAATCCAAGGATTATAATAGGGGAGGACTTATATTCATGGGATGTAATGATTGACCCATTTTCCGTACTCACCGAAATCTTCACTTCCATGATTTGTGGTGGTGCTGGGATTGTTCTACTAAACTTTTGAGATATAAAAGAATGTGTAGAACCTGAATCAAAAAGTACGTTTCATATTCTTTAATGAATAACTAGCATACCTGTCACCACTTCGTTGTTGGGGTTCACTTCGGCAGAAGTGATTGCAAAAGCTCTTCCTTGCTTCCTTGGAGGTTATTGGTTGTCTTCGAAAACCCTTGGATTAGGGCACTGATTTGCAAAATGACCCGGTTCTTCGCATTTGTAGCATTGAACAATGCGATGAGGTTCTAACAGAGCGTTCATCTCCTCTATTGCAGCTGCGGGTCTTTCTTGCCAATAGTTAACAGCTAGGTGCCCTTCTCTTCCACACCTGAAGCATTTCCTCATCCCCTTAAGGCAATTTCCAGGGTGCTTCTTTCCGCACTTTTGGAAAGTGGGGTGCTGGATCTTCTTAGCACTATTGGATTTATCCATCATCCCACCAGCATTGAAGTCCACCTTACGCTTCTTATCCCCATGATACCCCTGTGATTCTCCGATCTCCATTTTGACCTTGAGGGCACATCGGACAATTTCCTCATAGTTGTCGAAGTCACGGATCGCTAATGTTTTCCGCAGGCTAGGCTTCAGCCCACCAAAGAAGCGGTCAACCTTGCATTCGGGGGTAACGAAAAAGCTGGAAGCATATCGTGCAAGCCTTGTGAAGTTTTCCTCGTACGCTCCAACAGATTCTTCATCTTTTTTCTTGAGGTAAAGGAAGTCCCTTTCCATCTTAAGCCGGAGGGTGCATGGAAAATATTTATCGAAAAACATCTTCTGGAAATCCTTCCATTCCAACGCCTCGATCTCCTCCTCAAGCATAATATTTTTTATCAACGTACACCATTGATCAGCTTCACCCTCCATACGATAAACTTCCAGGAGAACCTTCTCTTGTTCAGAACATTGAAGGATGGAGAAGATCCTTTCAATGGAGTTGATCCATTGTTCAGCGATCGTGGGATCGGATGATCCACTAAAAGTAAAAGGCCTTTGTCTCATGAATCTCTTGATAGTGACTTGTTATTTCATAGGGGTTTTGGAAATTCCTCTTGACCCGTGTTTCTATTCAATACTTGAGTTAGATGAGAGAGAAGCGTGACAAAGTTCGCAATTACCGCTCCCATTGGATTAGGCATCTCATTAGTACAGTCATTACACTGATCTTCACATTGGTTGTTAGCCCGAGTCCTCCTATTACCGGCCATTAGCTGGAATAAAAGGAATGTTAGGGGTAACACATAAAGGGTAATCCAAAGACAAAATTTTATGACTTATAAATAAACTTTCATTTCCTTAACTCATGAGTCTATAGGCTTCAATCTAGGATTTTCATGATCTACTTTATAACATATATTCTTAGGGGAATTTTTTTAATTCCCTTAATAAGGGTTCATACTAAGATTGTGAATTTACCAAAGCATATCCCCCAGGAGTGTCGTAACCAAGAGTGCAGCAAGGCCTGTTGTCGTGCACCAGTTTCCGTTCGAGTCTAGCTCAAAGTGGTGTTTTTGGGTTTTACGCCTAGGATAAATCTGTGCCAGAGCCGCCTCTACCTGCTCATATCCAGACAGGGATGTATTTGCTTGATAACCCACTTACTCAATACTCACCAAAACTTAGGGACGTTTTTATTGTACTTAGTCTTGTATCTAAGGCTTTACTAGGGTTTTCTAATCCTAATCCCAAAAATAACCAAACCTATCCTTTGATACCAACTATGGAAACCATGCTTTTTATTACAATTTAAATATGATTTATAACATAAAACTTCACTTGATACAACAAAGAAGATCGAGAGGTTTAGTGTCTTTGGGGCTTAGGATCATTACATAAAAACTTAAAACATGAAATACAGCATCTTTATTGAAAACTTCCTTTACATGACCACTACATTCCTTCGTACTTAGAATTGCATGGGATAACCTGAGGACATGCATAAGAAAAGGGTGAGCTATAAAGCCCAGTAAGGGAGTACACATGGAATAACATGAGGATTACAATACATGTTAGACAATAGGCATATCAATAGAGCATAAGAAAAACATGAACATAAAGGCATGATAAAGCATGATAATCATAACATGGAAATGTGGCAACAACACTTAACATGGAATTAGCATGAGCAAAGGCTCATTGCACATGGAGCATGAGTAAATCTTCATTGCACATAAAGTACGAGTAAACCCTCGTTGAACTTTAATTAGAATGATTCAACACTCATTCTACATGACGTATCATGATACTGTACTTTACCCAATGCATTGGAGTGCTATAAGGGTGCACTCTTCTTAAACATTTCATTTCATGCATAAGTGTTCCACATGGATCATAAAACATGGATTCATAAAACATAATAATTTATTCCATGATAAAGGAATGTGGAATTCATACATGAAACTTTACAATCAATAAGTAAATGTGAATAAAGGTGAATACCCTTGATGGATAAATGGGCATGGTATTCACTATACAATGACATTGGCTTAGAAAATCGGTGCGATTTCGGCAGCGTAATAGCGTGACATAAGAATTCATAAAAATGTTTGATGAGAGAGAAAGGGGTTACTCATCATATTTACATGTAATGGACAGTAATTAGGTCATATAGATACATGTCCCAACAATTGTAATGGAATTTAGATTCATGATACAAAAGTATTGCTTGAATGTAAAAGAGGAGAGAGACGTTCCTTTCGGAATTTCGGCATAGTAACAGGTGTACATGGGAGGCATTTAATGAGAGAGAAAGGGTCTCGCATCATTAAAACATAAATAGGGAAGTATGAGGGAGGTTCGAAACCATAAACTAACATTTATAATTGAAATTAAAAGGGAAAAACAACTTAAAGAAAATTGGACAAAAATGAGAAAGGAAGAAAAAACCCTTACTTTGAAGTGTGCTTCCAAAGGCTAGAGAGAGGCTTGTGAGAGGCTTCTTGGGATCTTCGGGCACCTTGGGAGGATTATATAGAGAGTAGGGAAGAGTTTGGACGAACTCAAAAGGCTTTGAGTGAGGAGGAAGTGGGAGCTTGGGTGGGTTTATATAGGAAAGGTGAGGGAATTCTTTATTATTTAGGTTTGGGACCCCTTATATTAAATTAATCCAAACCACAAACCATCCCATGGTTTTTACCCATGGTTATTGGAAAAGGGAAGAGGAAAATAATATTTTATAACTCCAAGGTCCGAACTTATTAAAATATTATGGTTGCTTATGTGGAGGTGAGTCACACTCCCATGGAAATTAATTTAAAAAGACAAGGTGTTTAATAAGTCTTGAGGGGTCCATTAATGCTTTGCAAAGTAAGCCAAAAAAACCCAAAATCACATTATTTTAATGGTAAAACATATATTGGAAGAACATAAAGATTATAGTATTTTATTACATCACTATTGGGTCATTATGATGTCATAAAACACATTTTATATTTAAACAGTATTTAATTTTTACTCAAAAATTTGACTATCTTAGAAAATTATGAAAAATTCACCGTTGGATAATTTCAACATACTGATTCCAAAAATAAAATTTATTTTATCTAAATAATTTTCTAAATATGTTAATTTTTACTTTTAAAATAAAAACCGTCATTTATCAAAAATTCATGGGTTTTGACAAAAATGGCTTTCAAACCTTAATAAAAATTATAATTGCATTCATACAATTACATGATCATTTATATATAATAAAATTAATCTAATAATAATAATAATAATAATTTATTAAAATATTATTTAATTCAAAAATCCCTTAATTTAATAGATTTCTTAATTAAATAATAACTAAAAACACCATTTGTACCTTAAAAACTATTTAAAATGTATCAATAATGAAAAGAAATTATATTCATTATTATATACAAAAATAATGTACATGAACATAGTACTATAGATTAGTTACATAACCCATTAAAACGGCCGCATAAGACCTAAGGGTAAGGTGTACAATGGTGACAGACTCTTGGGGTGGCTCGGATAACATCGCTCGAGTGGTAATTTCTATCAACTTCAACTTCTCCTGTAGACGGTCCCGTTTGAGCTTGACATGGTGAAGCTCAGCTTCGGATTCGTCAAGAGCAAATCCCAAGCACGCCACCTCTTTTCGGAGCTCTGATAAATGAGCTTCGTATGGGGAAATTCTACTGGATGAGGTCATCGCTTCCTTTGTCTAAGTAAAATTGGATGTGTTAAAGGCCTATATTTATACTAATCATGTGATCACTGTTCAATGGCTATAAAAGAAACGGTCACAATTATTATCATAAAACCAATGAAGTTGACATTTTTTAAAAACATTTTATATAAAAAGACATTTATTAAGATCAAGTGGGATTTTCCATTAATTAAACTTTGGGTCATTACACCATAGGTTGTGTAGGAGTGTTTTGCATTATATATATGTATTACTTGAATTTTCTTTGTGATTTATATACACACCTCACCCTAATTGAGCACTATGTGCTGAACACTCCCATCGTCATGGGGGAGGGTGTATTTTCTAAATATCCCAATGGGAGGATGGATGGATGGCCACCCACCCTTCATTTATCCCTCTTCTAGGAGGTGATAACCTAAGATTATTTGGGAAGGTTTTGGTTTGTGAGGATCATGTGTGTACAGGTGAGTTATGTTTCCCTGGTATCTTTGGTATGAGATGTGTTGTGCTTCCCAGGTGTCTTCGGGATGAGGTGTGGTTGTGTCACAGGTGTCTATGGGTGGGATGTATTGTGGTTGTGGCCTAGGTGTGTGCGTGTGGGATGTGATCTGTTGTAGTTCTGTCCCAGGTGTATGCGGGCAGGTTGTGTTGTGGTTTTGAGTCCCATGTGTATGAGAGCAGGATGTGGTTTGATATGTTTAAAAGATGTGGGAGAGGCAGCACATTTTTTGTTAGGTTATGAGAGTATCCAATCAGTAGGAAAGTGGTGTGGGGTACCCTATTGTCTATGTGCATTCTATATTACATTAATTGACTTTTATGATTTGGTGAGTGTTCCTTAGTGAGGTAGGGATGGTTAGTATGCCTTAATAGTTGTTGTTGGTTCTGCCATTTTCACATGGGAGCATTAGTATGCTTCTCTCTCTTGTGTATGAGAGACTTTGGTTTTTAAAATTGATTATACTTGTATGTTAACCCTACGTACATAAAACTATTTTCAGGTTTCTAAGATGATTGCATGGATCATGTTGGGCACTACTAGTTCGGACTTTGGATATTTGTTGTGTCACTACTTAGATTTACTTTTGGTATTTACTTTAGATTTTATTTCCATGTAATAGTTTTATTTTAAACATTCATGTGGGAATGATTTTGGATTTCTTTTATAAATATAGTACTTTGAGTTATTTTGGGATGGACTATCTTAAATCCTAATCATATTTTCTTAAAACGGGAAATTCCTCCCATTTTTGTGATATTGTATACCCTTGGTATTGATCATCACCCTGGGGCCTACTGGATGTGTGACTTGGGGGTCATTATACCCCTTTCTTCATTTCCAGTCCAGGAGGGGTATCTTTGGAGGGAGGGGGTCATGAAAAATGTGTAGTATTTTAATTGTTTTAAAAATATTTAAAATGTTTTTTATTTTGGTTTTTTAAAAGGGAATACTTTTTTGTATCCCACATCATAATGTGGTTTAGATTGGGGCTCCTTTATTAATGGGAACTCATTTACCTTCATTTAAAATTATAAAGTGTGAAAGGTAAAATCATGTGGGGGACTAATCACCACATCATCCACACGTGCACACATGCACAATCACATAATGTATCACTTTGATGGTGCAATTTTAACTTCTTACGCCACATTGGTGAAAGCTGTTTGGAGGTCTATTTATTTTTTAAAACATATTAGTAGGGTGTACCAATTTAGACCCAGCCCAAATAGGTATGGAAAGTGGGATAACCCATTTCACCAAATAGGTATGATTTGGGTCATGAATTAGTTCATGGATGATCTAACGGACACATCCATTCAACAGTTGGTACCATCTAGGACACTTGATTGATTGAGTGTGATCCTATGGACAATATTAAATATATAAAAGATATTCCTTTCAATAATAGGTATAAAATTTATTCTAGGGTATACAATTACTTATCTAAATGGGTACATCTATGCCTATAAAATAGAGTCTTGATGGCATAGAAAATAAATTCACCCTCATCAAATCCCAAGAATTCTGATCCCTCCCAAATATTAAGACCCCTCTAAATTATTTTACAAGAATCAAAGGAAATTTGTTGGTGCATATAAAAAATCCTTTTCTCTACTCTATTAATTTCAAAGCCTCTTCAATGGAAAATCTCTACTAAGTAAAATTGTAAGTGTTGATCCACTATTGTTTCCTAAAGAGAATTCGCCAGCAACCCATTGTACTACTGATTTTTTTGGGGTAAATAAAATCATAAGGTGATTGATATTATAATGTTACTTGGAGGGATCCATACACTACTTTACAAGAAATACTCATACCATTACCCACCTATATCCCTAATAATTTTAATAGCATATACCATCAATATGGATATGGGAATTCTCGCTAACATGATGAATATGGAGAAATATAATGGAAATAATATGAAGTGATGGGGAAAAAGAATGTAATTTCTATTTGTGACTCTCAAAGTGGTGTAAATTATATCAACTCTGAATTCCCCACATCCAAAGATGAGACACTTAATGTTTCCCATTAAAATATGAAATAGGAAAAAAATGATCTCATGTGTCAAGGGAATATACTCAGTGCATTAGATAATGATCTCTTCTGTACGTACCAATACTTAATGATGGTAAAGGATTTTACGGATGGTTTGGAGAAATATTTAATTAATGAGTATGTAGTGAGAAATAAAATTTTATTAAGAAAGTTTATTTCATAAAAATATTAGATAATAGATCTATCATAGGGTAGTTCCATGAAATACGATTAATTTTATATCTAAAGCTAAATAATATTAACATGTATGATTTCATCATTGTCAGATCCATAATTGATAAAATCCTAAATTCCTAGAATAATTTAAAACATTCTTTAAGACACAAGTATTAATATATTTACCTTAATGAGTTACTTAACTATAAATGGAGAAAGAATATAAAAATAACAAGGAGGAAAATGAACCTAAGGATGATAAATCCAAGTTTTATGTGGTAGATGGAGTGTGTATATTAATTCCCTCAAAAGAGATAAAAATTTTAATACATCCTTCAAAATTAAAGGCTCTATTCAATAAAAATAACGGGGCATGAAACTTCTTTGGAAATGTAGGACATTTCAAAAGGGTTTGTCATCTCAGAAAGAAGAAAGATAGAAACAACACTTCAAAAGAAAAAAATTTTAAACATGATCTTTAAAGGTTATGTCATCATGAATAGATCTTATTGGTGGATAGATTCTACATCTACATGATACAACTAAAAAAATCTCTCTTCAAGAGGAAAAAATCCATTAGTGGGATATCTCCTTACAAAAGGAACTCTGCAAGCATAAACGTACAATGGAAGTGTTTAGTTGGACTTGAGTATACCTCATGAATGATCGTCACTTTAAATGATGTATTTTATATACTTAAAGTTCATAGGAACTTATTTTCTGGGATATTATTAAAAAATTACTGGTTTAATATATATTTGAGACAAATAACTTTATTCTTTCTAAGGGCATGGACTTTGTTGGAAAGGGTTACTTATATGATGGATTATTCAAATTGAATACAAATGTTGTTTCTAATTACTTTATAAAGACTTTTTATTTTTGGAATAAACTTTTCAGTCACATAAATTATATAAAAATCCATGAAATGTAAAAAATTTAATTATTACCTAATTTGGATAAAAATGGTAATAAATGTGTGGATATAGTGTAAACTAAAATAGTTAGGTGAATATTTCAAACTATAGAAGGAAAAGGTAATTTGTTATAATTAATACATATTTATGTATATGAATTTAATTATACACCCCCCATAGGTAATAAAAAGCACTTTATAACTTCCATTGATGATTATTGAAGATTTTTTCACGTCTATCTTTTACATGCTAAAGATGAAGTTATAGATTAATTTAGTATCGATAAAAATGAAGATTAAAACCAATATGGGATTATAATTAAATTACTCAGATAAAAAAAGGTAGGATAATATTATATTCCTCCATTTTTTAATATTTAGGGATCATTAATGATGTTAAATCTCCCTATACACCTCAAAAAAAATGGTGTATCTGGGAGAAAGAAAAAAACAATAATGGAAATGGTTAATTCCATGATTTCTATTTTGGGTCCATCAATAGTATTATGGGGTGAGGAATTATTAACCATGTTTCATATCCTAAATAGGGTTCCTGTAAAAATGGTTTTATATGACTCCATATGAATTATAGAAACATATAAAACTAAATGTAAATTATTTAAAGGTTTTGGGTTTTCACAAAATTTTAAGAGTACCTAATCCTAAAAGAGAAAAGTTGGGTAAAATGGGTATTGATAGCATATTTATTAGATATATGGAATATTCAAAATCGTATAGATTTATTTTTTTGGGATATAATTATTTAGTAGTGGTTAACACATTTATTGAATTAATAAATTCTATCTTTGATGAATCTAAGCATTTTTACCTAAGTAAGTATGAATAGAGGAATAAATCTCAAATAAAAGAGTATCTCAAGAAAACACAATCTAGGAGGGTCATAGAAGTAAAAAATATATACCCAAGGCATATAGATATGATTTCTATATATAATTTTTGTAAGGAAATAATGGTAATATTGTTACAAAAACTTCAATTTTTGTTAATATAGAGTCTATCCCAAAATATTCAAAGAAACTATTCCATATTCTAATGAATATCTTTATAAGGATGTCATAAATGATAAAATAGACTCCATAACTAAGAAAAATAATTATATAATAGTTGAAATTCCTCATGTTTTAAATTTTATAGGTTGTAAGTAGGTATTTAGAAGAAAATAAAAGGTCGATATTATAATTTTAAAACATAAAGTTGAATTGGTATCTAAGATATTTAATCAAAATAAATAAACAAATTACTTCGATACTTATGCTCCAGTGGCAATGAATACTTTTATTAGAATTATTATTTCACTATATTCCATATATAATTTATAAATTCTCCAAATTGGTGCTAAAATATCATTCTTAAATACTGAATTAGATGAATGCATATATATAGAACAACTGGAAGAATTCATGGTACTTGGAAAACCAAATATTGTTTGAAAATTAATATAGTCCCTATATGGTTTAAAAAAAGCTCCAGAACAATTTAATGAGAAATTTAATGAGTTAATTTTATCTAATGGATTTGTATTTAACCAAGAAAATAAATTTGATCATGGTAAATTATATAATAATTGTGGTGTTGTTATTTATTTTCATATAGATTGCATGTTAATAATTAAAGATGACATGAATCAAGTAAGTAAGGAAAAGTATATTTTATCTAGAAAATTTGATATGAAATACATAAGTTAATATAATTTTATTTTTTAAAACAAAATTTTAAGGAATAATAATTTTATTCTTCTTTCCTGGTCTCATTATATTAAAAAGGTCTTGAAGAAGTGTGAAAAAATTTATTGTTCACTAGTTCTAGCACATACTCTTCTAGTAGTAGGATGCTACCAAAACATGATAGGTAAGTTTCTCAATTGGAATATATAAGGGTTATTAGGTGTCTTATGTAATCAATGATAATCACAAGACCAAATATTCTATATGATGTTATAAAGTTGATAAAGTAATCTGATTTATGCACAGTGGGATGTGGTTAAAAGAGTACTCAAGTATTTAAAGTTTACTATGGATTACCATATATGTTATATTGGAAACCCAATGGTTTTTGAAGTTTTTTTCAAATGAAATCATGATTATTAATCTAGAGGATAATTCTTATATGAGTGGTTGGGTTTTTACACTTGGAGATAGAGATATCTCTTGAGGATTAAAGAAACAAAATTATATAATGAACTATATAATTTATTTTAAGTTTATTTATTTATAAAATGATTGAAAAAAAAGTATAATTTATTAGAACACTTTTATTATAACTACAATTATAGCCTATTCTAATTTATATGGTTTTTATAAATTATGATATTCAATAAATGTTCTCTAAAGAATATAGAAATATGTATATTAGAAAATTGAGACATATATGTCTTAAAAATAGCTATGTAAGGTTGTTAGTACAAGATGGTATCAAAACTAAAAACTTTGTTAGATCAATATATAATTTGGTAGATTCAATAAAAATGTATTTTAAAGGGAGTTGGTGTACATAAATTCCATAGTTATGAGTTTAAAGTCCATATAAAAAATCACCAATGATAGGACCTCAACATAACATGTGATAACTTCGCTTGTATAATTACAATGTAAAAAATTATATCATATATAAAAATGAAAATACAAAGGTATATTACATCCTATAAAAATGGTGTTTGGGGGCATGATAAAAAGGATGATGAGTTTAAAACTCCTAATTAAACAAGGAAATAAAATAAGTGTTGAAACATAGGAACGCCTTTGGTTAACCTATGTGAACGTCTATGTGGGGATTCCCCAAAGATATTATGACTTTGGATCTCAAAAATTCATTAAAGGATAAGTGATACATGGCTATAATGATTTAAATGAGTAGATTAATAATTTTTGAATTTGTAATAACTTGTTAAGAAAGAATCTATAAGATAACTAGAGTTACATGTTCAATGTAGTGTCTAAATGTTTCTCTATTAAGCTCTGATTTGTCTCTACTATATAATGGTTTAAATCAAGATATGACTTTATTTGTAAAAGTTATCTCCAAGAGTATATTATGATTAATTTTTAAAAGGTATTTTTAAATATATTAAAATGGTGGGGGATTTTTTTGTATTTTTAGTGTTTTAAAAATATTTAAAATGGTTTTTATCTTGGTTTTTTAAAGGGGTATTTTTTGGAATATCACATAATAAAGTGTTTTGGAGTGGTTATAATTTATTAATGGGAAATAGTTTATCATTATTTAAAATGAGAAAGGGTTGGGGGGATACTATGATGGACCACACATGTGCATGTGCAATCTTGAAATGTGTCACTTTGAAAATACACTTTTTAATCCACATTCCACATTAGTGAAATGTGGTTAGAGATGAATTTTTTTTAATGGATCAGTAGGGTGTGTCGATCCAAACCCTGGCTTGAATGGGTCATCTGGTGGGTTGAACTGGTTCACTAAACAGGTATGATTTAGAATATAGATCAGATCATTCGTGATTTAACATATATATCTATTTGATAGTGGATGTGATCTGAGACACTTAATTGATCATGTGTGATTAAAAAAATAAAATTAAATATTGATAATACATAACATTCTAAAATAAGTATCTAACCAATTCCAAATGGTATGATTACTTATCTGAATAGGCTTATAAAATGGAGTCTCAATGGTATGGAAAATAAAGTCACTTATATTAAATCCAAATCACTCCAATCTATCTAAAATATTGATACTCCTATAAATTATTCTATAAGAATAAAATCTTCTTTATTGGTGTACAAAATTAAATAAATTTCTCTACACTTGATTTCAAATCCTCTTTAAGGGTTACTCTCCACTAAGTAAAAGTATGATCCACCATTGAATATATCTAGTGAGTGTGATATGGGCCTCCTATTTTATTAGGTGTGATTTGATGATCATGATTAATATGAATAATATATACCTTTATAGAATAGGTGTCTACTCAATTATAAGGGGTTGTATACATTATTCAAAAGGGTACTCCAATGCCTATAAAATATAGTCTCTGTGGAATGTTAAATTAACTAAATTATATCAATTCTCAAGAACTTCAATACCTATAAAATATTGAGAGTCGCCTCAATTATTCTATAAGAATCAAAGATAATTTATTTATAATTACCTATACACATGACTGTCTCAAAATTACATGACTTAAATCAATTATTTCATTACAATACATTCCTATGATCATTTAGGTTTAGATTTTTAGAAAATTATAACCAAAAATTAAATAAAAACACCATTTCTTTATAAACTTATAGAAATTTATACCACTATATAAGGAAATAATTAATCCATAACAAGTATTCAATATATTCCAAAAATTATACATACATGGTACTCTTCTAGACACATCAGACAGATTACTTTTCTTCATAACATGGGGAAATGGAAACATAAGAAAAGGGCGGTCTTAGAATCTATGTAAGGGTAAAAATAAGTGATAACAATAAAAGATCATAAGTTATCATAATATGAGAAGATAAGTATAATTATTATATATAATAAATCTATAACCAACAAATAATAGATTATAAATGATGGAATAATGCATAAAAAACATAAAAGTACAGAATATCTTAGAAAATAGGCATAAACATGGAATGTAACAAACCATGAAAATAAAAGAAACTTGGAATGGTGGAACAATTGTAATAAGTGGAACCTTTCTATAAAACTCATTATGTATATGATTTTTTAAACAAATTAATTATTTCTAGACATTAAAATGTGAGAAAAATCATTATGCACACACTATTGTGAACAAGATCATTATGCTTATGCCTTAATATCTCATGAGATATAAAAATATAACCAATGAATTCATTGGTGATATAATACCCCACAAATAATCATTCATACATATGAGTTCTACTTGAAATTATTCATTCATTATATTATAAAGAAGCTATGAAAATAAAATGTGTTTTATATCCTTTTCAAATGGCATCTTGTAAGGAATACATTTATAATTCCATCATTGATCATAACATGTTATACTCATATAAAATAATTGGGTATCTAAATATATTCAGTATATTTATAGGTAAATACACTTAAATAAAGATAACAGATCATATAGTATTTATATTTGTAGATAAAGGGTATATAGTTAAGTCAATAATTTCCCCAATCAATCGATGTATAGAATCTAGGTGAACACCTGTCAATAAATGGAAGAAAATATAGAGTGTTCATAGAGGAAAGACATTACAAGAAAAAGAATAATCATTCAATTAATATAAAATAAAAATTAAGTAATGTATTTCCATTATTTTAATCCCCCAAAATAGTATAATATAATTTAGAGGGTAATTTATGAAGGTAAATGTCCAAGGAAATAAATTTTTTTAAAATAAATATAATATTGGAAGTGAAACATTAAAGATTTAAAAAAAATTAAATTTTCCTAAAAGAATAAGTTATGGGTCACTTTCAAAATATTTTTTTTTTAAAAGGTGTTGTGAAATTTTTTTTACACATTTTCATTTAAAATGAATCCTAAATAATATAGACTTGAAAAGACAAAGAGGTTTTAAAAAGGTGAAGTGAAAACATTAAAAAACATTTAATTTTAAAAATAAACTTCCATAATATATTGTTGAAAATAAATACTGGTTATCAAAAACAAATGTGGCATGGAAGATAAAATATTTTATTTTAAGAGATGGAAAATATTTTTTAAATATTTTAAAATACCATTGTTAAAAACTCACATCACAAATAGAGTAATGAAGATTCCTTTAGAAAAGGATGAGGAGGTAAATATGAAGGTCACATTAAATAATACATATTTGGTTTCCCAATTACAAAGGAGAACATTGTAAGGAAAGGAAAATATGTATACGGAGGGGAAAGTATCATTAAAGATAATGAGAACTATTCTCAATGATGATGTAATTTTTTAAGAAGAAATAAATCAAGGTAAAGCATTTTAATTACTAATTAATTATCCCTATAGAGAAAGATAAATTAGAATAAAATAAAATCTTTGGGTGGAAGAAACTAAGAATGGGATAAAGAAGTTCAATAAGAATCATTATAACTTAATGAAGGAATTTGAGTTAATAAAGACCCTTACAATCTTAATATCATTTAAATCAAAGAAAATTTAAATAAAGAACATGATATGGATCTTAAAACACCATTAATTATATAAATATTGTAAAATACATCCATTAGGTATTAATAAAACCATAAAAATATATCATAGTGCACAATATGAAATCTATCTCAATAAATTAAATTTGAGACAAATAACCCCTTACAATTAACATAATATTTGGGGAAAGAATCACTTGAAAATAAGGTTATAATAAATAATTATAAAAAATAATAAAATAAGGAGTAAATACATTATAAATTATTAATTAGGTATAATAAACCAAACATTGAACAATATATTTCAATAGTAAATCTTGAAACTCAATGAAAGGGAATTGAGTTAGTAAAAGCTCTTATGATATTCGTAACTTAAAAATAAAAAAAATAATAAGTAGATCCTAAAATATACATTAAAATATCATGAAAATAAGGATATTTATCCTATATTAAATCAATAGGGTGGTTAATACACTATATATAATAAAAGGTAGTGTGTAATATCAAACATGTCTCATGAAATTAAAAATAGAGACAAAGAACCCTTACATTATACACCTACTTAGTCAAATTTACTCTAAGATACTGTATAAAAAAAATAACTATCTTAATCACCTATTTTATAACCTTATTCATATATATTAAATTTTATATAATTTATTTATAATTATTTATTATGATTATTTTAGTTAAATAACAAACATAACTATCTTAATGAAATTATTTTCATGATGGTAAATTGTTATGTGCATATTTTAAAATGTCGATCGGTGCCCATTAATTGACTTGAATCAAATAATAAAAAGATAATTTAAGGTAATATGATATATATTTTACATAGTTGAAAATGAAATAAGTGAAAATTCTGTTTTGGTAATTCTTAAAAAACGAAGGGTGGTATACTAATAATGGGTTAAATGGTAAAATGAAAAATCTTAAACCATAAACAAAAAATTATTTATTCATTAATATCTAGTAAACCCAAAAGTTAAGTCTCTATGGTTATCCTTGATAAGTTTTTATAGCATCGTTCATGTAGGTGGTGAAACCAACCCAAATTGGAACATGTTATAATTTGATGGGTCAGTATGGTTAAGAAATTGTTTATTTTAACATTATATCATTATAACATATCTATAATGAAATTATTTAGATTTTTTAAGGTTTTGAATCGTATTTTAAGAGGTTTTTATAAATAATAAAAATCTATATGAAAAATTAAAACATTATTTCATAGAGGTGGTATTCTGTATGTACACACAATTGACGTTATTTTGTTTTTCTAAGTTTATGGGGAGCAATAAATCATGATTGTTACAATAATATAATAACATTAAATAATAGTAATAAAAATAAATTCGTTATATTATAATGTATTCTTAGGTGGTAAAATAATAAATTATGGAAGAAAAACTAAAGATAAGTGAGACACTTATTTAGAATAAATTAATCTTATCTTTGAAACCTCTTTTATTTTGAAGGGATTTGGAAAATATTAAGGAGCTAAGGGATAAAGATCATGGGAGAGGGTTTGAGGGGAAATAAAATGGTATATTTTTATGAGTAAATTATAAGTAATAGGTGTGACATGAAGTGGTGGAAGTGTGACTCTTTTATAAGTGAATAAAATGGAACTTTTGTGAATACCCATAATTTTTCAATAATGGAATGAAACTATTCAAGGATAAATGGATCCAAAATGGGAAAATTAAGCATTATAAATGGTATTTGGGTATATAATCCTCTATAAAATTCATTTATATAAAATGTTGAGTGATTTAGGTTTTTTCTCCTTAGTTTTATCATTTACCGTAATTAACCTTTTAACATTGTGAATAATTATTAACCTTGGAAATTAATTTTAATGGAAAAAAATGAAATTAAAATTATTTAATATGTTATATATGTTAATTTAAAATATGAAAATAATTTTACTAAATAAAATTTATAAGGATTCGAAAATTTAATTTTAGTATTATCACACAGAACATGTAACACTATTTTTTAGATTATATGAATTTTAATCATATGTTTTATGTGTAGGATAATATATTTTAATGAAATAAATTGGTTTACTGTAAATAAAATAAATTTTATATTTTTTCCAAAGAAATAAAAAACTGAATAAAACCATCAAATTTTTTAATTAAAAGAAAATACTCAAAAATAATTTTTAGATTAGAATAAAATGTTACTTATGTTCTAAAATGTTGTACATAGGTTTTCTAGGATTAACATAATATTTTAAAATAAATAATTTCACTTTTTAAATACATATTTGATCAACTAAAATATTTTATAAACTTTTAGGTCATAATTATGTAATAATAAAGTCATAAAAGGTATATTTTAGGTAAAAACTGTATTATTCACAATTCACCTAAAAATTAATAATTTTAGAAAAGTCTTAAAAATTAATCCTAATATAATTTTGGAATTAAGAATTCAAAAATGAAGTTTGTTTTAAAAAAATTGAATTAAATAATTTGTAAATTGAATTTTTAAATAAAAATAAAGGGAAAATGATTTTATTGTAAAATTACCTTTTAAAACTTTAAGTGTTCTTAATCATGTTTGTATGAATTTATAATTTATTATATTATTTTTATTTTATAAAGGTTTTATTATTAATTAATTTTATTAATAATATTTATTTAATATGTCATTGATTATTTTATATCATTTTTATGTGTGAAACAAGATATCAAATATAGAATTAATTGAGAGAGAAAAATATTCCAAAATCTCAGGGTTTTACATTATCCCCCTTAAATAAATTGTATCCATGAAATTTTTTATTATTAATCACTAATATAAGTAGGTGGTAGTATTATTAACATTTTTATCATTTAGGATATAAGTTCTAATATGAAATCCATATTACTCTCTTAAGCTTTATTAAGATACTTACCTTTCTAGAGACAACATTAATCTCTCATATAATCGTATACTCAAGTATATATATATCCTAATAATTAATTATCTAGAATATACCTTTAACGAAACCATATAAACCTCTAAGACATTAATCCACAATAAATCCATATATTCTCCCAAAAAGTAACACTATTTTAACCATCAAATGAAATTAATTGCAAGGTTGTATAATCACACACTAGATAATATGTACCATAATCCCAAAAATATGATAAACTTAACCAAAAAATATTATGAATAATTTATCAATCTTAAGGTTACCAATACTGTATGACTGACATTGTCAAAATCAATCAACCCTTTATTTTTATTTTTTGAAACCAAACCCTATAATATTTCATTAGGAAATAAAATCCTTAAGTACAAAGGACACAACCTCAAAGGGAACATTCTCAAAACAAAATAAAATATTAGATAAGAACTTGAATAATAAGACATATAGAGATAAAAAGTTATCCCCCCTCTTAATAAAGGTGAAACAATAATGGTAAAATCAGAAGTATCACCCCATATCTCATCTAAAAGAATCCCAAAAAAAGTTGATATAATAGGTCGAGTATTAACCAAATTGATTAGAGAGAGAAAATATAACTATAAAATAACATTATCCAATCCTTATCCACCTATAATAACAAAACAGTGACAAGGTAAATGGGTTTAAAAGATATTGGGCACCACTTAGTGGAAAAGGGATTTATAGAGAGATTCCAAAACATCACCACATGTATCATGATGCACAATACCAAAACTCTCCCAAGTATCTTAAAAAACTATAGTATCCATATTGATCTCAATATATCCATCTAGAGGAAATGACAAGGAAAATACATGCTCTAGATCCTAAATAAAATCACTAATAGTCACATGAATATTCTATACTCCTAAAACATTACATTCCCATTGAATCCAAACTTCTTATCATAACCTCTTATCATTAAAAATTCACTAATTCTGCTGAATATAAATTAATAAGACAATTTAAAATAACTCATGACCAAAAATAGTAAAAAGATAAATAAAACACCTAAAAATAACATCAACCATATAAGTTCCCACACCATCCCCTAGAAAAAATAATTTCCCCTACTTTTCCCAAATAGGCAGCATATAAGGGAAGAAAAATATGGTCTACATGTTAGTCTCTAAGTGATCCACATAGATCATGAAAACATTTTCTACATCAATATTCTTTTTTCATAACATGCCTTTTACTAGATTCAAATTTTATATTAATCACGAAACAAAATATTTAATTTTTGGAAACAAGTTTCCCGACTAAATCTTCATCCAAATAATCTCTGAACAGTGCTCTTATCTCTGGATGGTTAGCTAATAATCAAACATAATGGAATAGATAACATCCTGAGTAAAATTATAAAAAATACCATAATCCACTACCCATATATAAACACGGATCATCAAAATAGAACTATTTTACTTATCGTCAAACAAAAGATCTAGCTTATCAAGCCACTAACAAGAAAAATCAACTGTAATTGTTATTCACAAAATTATAACCTTTGAATAAAATAATTTTTCAAGTTTATTAATATCATTTAATATATTTTTTCAAAACTTTAAGGAAAAACAACTGAATAAAAATACTTATATGTTACACATAATACTCATTACTTTTAGAATATGCGAGAATATCATTGATAAATATCACTCACTAATGAAAATAACTAAGAGTATAAATATTTAATTTATATTAAGATATCAACCTCACTACCTTAGGTAATAATAGGAAACTATAATTTTCAATCATAATAAGCATATAATAAGATTATAAAGCATTTCAATATTCTCCCTTATTCAGTTATAAGACATAGTGGTTTCTAGATACATACCTTTATCAGCTTAATTTTTGTAATTTTCTTTCAACCAAATACTAAAACCAAAGTGGTTATGATAATACCCAAAATATAAATATGAAAACATAAATATAAATATGTATTCCCCCAATTAAACCTTTATTTTTAACATATGATACTTTCAGTTCAATATATGACTCTCTTTGTTCATCCTTGGTTATCCATGGTTATTTTCTTATTAGTTTATACAACCTAATTAGTTAACATCATACTCAAATCATTCATAACGGTTCATGAAGGAGAATTTGAATTAACTATAGTATATACCCTAAGAGTGTCAAATTGGGTGTACAGTTATGCCTCTTTGTCGTGCACCAGGTGAAGATAAAGTTAATACCCAATCTACCCTTTTTAGGATTATTAAACCTAGGTACATATATGTTATAGCCCACATTGACTTGTAATATACAAAACAAGATTTCATTTCTAGGAAAACCACATACTCAAAACTTCACCAAAATTTTAGGATGTTACCCTACACTTATACTTATACCTTAATCCTCACCCTAGGGTTTTCACAAATGTTCTCTTATCCCAATCCCAAAAATATTCAATATTACTACAATGAACCTAAAGGTATATCTATACCTTTTAAATTATGATCAACCTTAACATATCACTTATTTATGACATTTATATCCTCAACCATTAAAATCATAATTTCCAAAGTTATGTAAACTCTTTTATGGTACCAACTATGATGGACCACACATATGACCATCTAATAATTACATGACTTAAAGAAAATATTTCATTATAATTCATTTCCATGATCTTTTAGATTTAGAATTTTAGATAATTAGGACCACATATTAAAAAACCTATGTATTTATAAAATAATAGATATTTATCATACTATATAAGAAAATTATTAATACATAACAAGTTTTTAATATCTCCCAAAAATTATCCATGCATTATACCCTTTTAGACCCATCATATATATTACTTTTCATCATAACTTGTAATACCCCAAGTTTTTGTGAACATTTTTTGGATAAATTAAAATTTCTTTGATGGATTACATTTAATGACACAAGAATTTAATATTGTGTTATAAAAAACACTAGGTTAAGCTTACACTATATGCAATATCATCTTTTCTTACGCTACATGCGACATTGAGTTTTAACAAAACAATGATATATTATTAATGTAGTTATTTAAACTCGAACGTTATAACATATCCATTAAAATTAGTAATATGAATAATAATAACTAATTTTTAAATATAATTTTTTTATATAAAGAGAACATATTTTTTATAAAATTCATAATTTTCAGTAAAGTATTTATATGTTTTGAAAATACTATTTTTACAAAAATACTTTTTATGTCCTTTTGTGAAAAATAATAAAATTAATTTTGACACATTTGGAAATTAATTTCATAAAATAAAATTAATTTTTGAATTAATAGTTTTAAAATTTGTGTACGGTGAATTTTTAGGGATTTTTCTATAATGTTTCATTTTTTGATGAATAGTGAAAAATGTTGATGTTTAATTAAAAACTATCTTTTTGATTTATTTATTTATATAGTTAAATTATATTTTAATCTAGTTTTAAAGTATATTTGGATAAATTATACATATATTAATCCAATTTAGGTCATTAGAATCAATTTCATATTAAAATTGGATATAAAAATATTTCAAATTTTTGATCTTTTTTCTTTAAAAAACCGCTTTCTCAACACAACTACATGATTAATTTTAAATTAATTTCTTCTAATTTTGTGAATTGAATTAGGAAAAATGGATTAAATATTTGGAATCATAATAATTTATAATTTATAATAATTCCAACTTAATTTTTGACCAAAGTGATTAGTGAAAGCAATCAAAATTAATTATAGTGATCGAGGTAAAAAAGATTACTTAGTGGTTAAAAATAGAATATAAGGTCAAAAAAATGACCCAAAACTTATCCAAAAAACATTTTATGGAAATATTTAAACCTTATCCCTTATATTATTGATATTTTTATATTATTTGATCAACTTTAAGTAGTAAAAACATGGATCGAATTCACTCTTACAAAAAATTACAAAAGTGTGACTTCCCTCTCTTATAAAAGGACACCTCCTCTCCCCCTCTCTTCACAAATATAAATCCCTTTGGATTAGTAAATAACTATCCAAATATCTCCAAAAATTCCCTCCCATAATCCTATAAACCTTACTTTGGGAATAAATTCAACCAAGGAAATCCATTGTTGCAAACCAAAAGGAGATGCCTGAAGAAGAGGTAACATTCAACAATGAATATTTGTGTTTTATTTCTTCCTCAAACACATTTAATTGTTTTTATATCATGATTATATTAAAAACTAAGTTTATTAAATATAAATATATATTGTTAAGTTAATTTTATGACCTAAAAACACACATATTTCTATCAAATGGGTTACAAAATCATCATTCGTGTGTACGGCGGACTTCTACCTCACGAACCGATGTCGTTCATTTTTCTATTACCACATATAAAGGTTAAAAATAATGATATAAATAGTATTTATATATTATATTTATGATTATTATTATTTTATTATGATTATATATTTGTTATATCATGCATATCTTCATTCCTTCCATTTTATAGAAATATGATAACGTCATTTGTGTGTACGGCGAACTACCACCTCGCGAAACGATGTGATTCATGCATGATTTACATGGAATGTATCAAGGATGGTAAAATAAAAATATGTGATATATATGACATAAAAATTATTTTTTAGTGATAATATCTCATATACTTTTTTCTTTCAATCTGGAAAAAAAATCAAAACAAAGTTCTTGCGTACAAACGGCCTACCGTCTACATGAATAGTGTATTTAATTTCCTATTTATATCTTTCATAGATTATTATAAATAAATATATAATGAATATATATGATGTTTATATCATGGTTATCATTTTTTAGATTATTAAATTATAATCTAATTAAGAGGACCAATAATATCATGTCAAGACTTGTACGAGAAACAAAGCAGTTATTACCCAAAACAGAACTTTAACATGGAATTGTTAATACATAGGTAATATAAAATTGTAATAAAACCATATATGGTATAATATATATGAATATGGTTATTTTATATATGTATAATAAACTTATATTTATTATATAGGAGGTTTTAATGACTACGACTGAAGTCAATACTTAATGTAAGGGATTCCCATCTCACTTTTATTTTCCATGTGACACAAGCCATGTTCACCACTTTTTTATTATATATGGTGTGTATACTAGGAATTATTTGGATATAAATATCCATTTTATTATCTCTCTTTCATGGGGTTTACATTTAAAATGTTACCAAAGTGGTAAGGGTATTTTTGTCTCAATTTTCCTTCTTTGATATACATGTTATGTTATGCACCAATATTCTTTAATGAGGTGTATAAACAGATCCTTTGACATGTAATATCAAGAATTTTTTCATCCTAATGATATTTTAAGTTCAATTTTGTTGGGTCGGAGAAAAAACGGGGAATGATGGCAAGAGGGGGGGTGAATTGCCTTTTAAAAAATTGATTAACAAATTAAAAATCAAAGTAAGGTGCAGCGGAAATAAAGAGGCAAGACACACAAAATTGATAACGGAGTTCGGCCAAAACCCGGCCTACGTCTCCGCTCCCAACTCAACCGTTGAGAGATTCCTACCGCTTGCTTTTCAATGGTTTTAGCAAGAAACCCACTAGGCTTTGAGGTAGCACTAGGACCTATTACATCTTGCTTTTGTGGTTTAGCAAGAACCCACTTACTTTTGATGGTTTAGCAAGAACCCACTATCCTTATTACAGGTGAAGGATAGCTCACCTTTTTCTCAAGCTTTTTAAAGGAAAATCTTGTGAACCTCTTCACTCCTTAGTGGTGGTGTGAAACCCAAAAGAAAGGGGGATGAGAAAAGGGTTTGGGGTTTGTAGGCACAAACCCAATTTTAAAGCTCAAAATGAATATAAAATAAAAACCGTATTGGAGGAAGACTTGGGCGCCAATTGGATGATGGAGCTGATGTAGCGTTCTCTCCCAAGCTTCTTGAGGGTGCTCTTGAATGTGGAATTGGATGGAGCACTTGGGGTTCCCTTGGAGGAATGCACCGGAGGTACGCCAAATGATCAACAAGGTGTCCGTGGGCTTCCGTATCGTTCCGGTAGGTGTCCGGGGCTTCCTTGGCCTTTATTTATAGGCATGGAACCCTTGGGGAGGCTTCGGAGCCGTTGGAGAGGTCTTCGGAGCCGTTGGAGGCCAAAAGAGGGTTGACTGGTCAAACCCAACGGCTAGTTTGACTGGGCTACCGGCTGGCCGGTACAGCTCCACCGGCTGGCCGGTGCCTTGGTAGAGAAGAAGAGTCTTGATCCAGGCTCTACCGGTCGACCGGTGGAGGAGCCACCGGCTGGCCGGTGGCAAGACAGTAGCAAATACTATTTGGGCTGGGTGCCACAGGTCGACCGGTGACAGAGCCACCGGTCGACCGGTGGAACCTGGCAGTGGGCAATGCCTCTGCCAGTTCCACCGGCTGGCCGGTGCAATCACACCGGTTGGCCGGTGGACTGAATTTCAGTCCATTTTGCCAACTTTCTTGGGCCAATCCTTTGGCAATCTTTTGCCTATCATCCACAACACTTAAAAACAAGGTTAGACAAACATGAAAGTGATTGTGATCATGAAAATTAAACCACGAGGGGATACGAGAGGTACAACAATCTCCCCCTATTTTGATGATCACAATCACCAAAACAATTAATGTAAAATACTGAAATTAAAGGAATTCTTAAAGGATAATTTGAAAATAAATCAAAGCATGATAAAAAGGATTCTCCCCCAATCAATCAAGAAATTTCTCCCCCTTTGTGATTATCAAAATAGAATGGGGCATAAAACTTGATTGAGGGAAAGATTTGAAAAACAAGATTTGAGAATTGAAAAATCAATTGAAATTTTTGAAATTTGAAAAGATTTGAATCAAAAATTGAATAACAATTTGAATTGAAAGTTTTGAATCAAAATTGAAATGAAAATTTTGAATGAAAATTTGAAACCAAGTGTTGAAATTGAAAGTTTGAAAAAATTTGAAATTGAAAAGCTTAAACAATCCTAACTCCCCCTAAATAAAAACAATAAATCACCGGGGAGAGGGATTTTGAAAAGAGATGATTTTAGGCCCGGAGAGACTCGCTAGAAGGGATTTTTCAATCCATACTTGTCTCATGGCGGGTCTTCTCCTATAAAATTCATCGGAAAAGAAAAAACTTTTGGGTTGACCGTACCGGGCGTTTTTACAATTACATTCATAAATAAGGTGCCCGGGTTTTTTGCAATAGTTACAAAATTTAAAGCTAGAGCTCCCCCTTACAAAAACAGTGGGTGCATGGGAGGAGGAAGCTATATTGGAATATCCTAGCCCTTGGGTGGTTCGGGAAACGCGTTGGGAACCAAGTAAATTGTTCAAATTTTGTTCCCCTTGGGTGAACTTGGCTAAAGATTCCCTTAGGTCTTTAATGGTTGATTCCAAAGAATCAACATCGGGAAAATTTTGGATTTTTAGGGAGAGTTCCTCCTTCTCTTTGAGAAGTTGGTCTTTTTCGGAGGAAAGTTTTTTGAAAGACTTTTTTAAAGCAACGAATTTTGAAGATAGAGTATGAAAACCTTTTTCCAATTGATCTCTTGCATATTGGAGATCCTCATAAGACATATGATTGAAAGAATTTGAATTTGAAGAACAAGAGGATGAGGAAGAGGAAGAAGAGGAGGAAGATACCTCATGTTTTGCCATTAGGCATTTTTTACCTTGGTCGCTCGAGGAGAAGGAGGAGAATGAAGAGGTGGAGCTATCACTCCATGTTTCCTTTGAAGCCTTCTTCTTCCCCTTTTTCTTGGCCCTTTTCTTGTGACGTGGGCAAGCGGGTACGGATTTTGCCTCGAGTTCTGGCTTTTGAGCGGGTTCTTGCTTTTGAGCCATGCTAGTACCTTCATGGGTTAGCTCTAAACATTTCCAAATATCATGTGAATATGTGCAAGAAGAAATATGATCAAAAACATTTCGGTCAAGACCATAATGTAGAGCATTCATGGCTTTGCCATCAAGCTCGAAATTTGCAATGTCAGCGGGGGTCCATTGAGATTCATCGGGAGAAGAAAGGGTGAAACCATGCATGACAATTTTAAAAATAGGATAACCAATGCTTTTAAGAAATGTGGTCATGCGGGTTTTCCAAAAAGAATAATCGGCTCCATCAAAGAATGGAGCACGATCCAAAGAAAGTCCTTCGGGGGATTGAGAGGAAGAAGCGGTAGAAGCCATCAAAAAAAAATAGGATCTTAAATTTGAAACCGGGTGAGGTATTACTCAAATTACCCCTCTGATACCAATTGTTGGGTCGGAAGAAACCCCGGAGGGAAAAGATGGCAAGAGGGGGGGTGAATTGCCTTTTAAAAAATTGATTAACAAATTAAAAATCAAAGTAAGGTGCAGCGGAAATAAAGAGGCAAGACACACAAAATTGATAACGGAGTTCGGCCAAAACCCGGCCTACGTCTCCGCTCCCAACTCAACCGTTGAGAGATTCCTACCGCTTGTTTTTCAATGGTTTTATCAAGAACCCCACTAGGCTTTGAGGTAGCACTAGGACCTATTACATCTTGCTTTTGTGGTTTAGCAAGAACCCACTTGCTTTTGATGGTTTAGAAAGAACCCACTATCCTTCTTACAGGTGAAGGATAGCTCACCTTTTTCTCAAGCTTTTTAAAGGAAAATCTTGTGAACCTCTTCACTCCTTAGTGGTGGTGTGAAACCCAAAAGAAAGGGGGATGAGAAAAGGGTTTGGGGTTTGTAGGCACAAACCCAATTTTAAAGCTCAAAATGAATATAAAATAAAAACCGTATTGGAGGAAGACTTGGGCGCCAATTGGATGATGGAGCTGATGTAGCGTGCTCTCCCAAGCTTCTTGAGGGTGCTCTTGAATGTGGAATTGGATGGAGCACTTGGGGTTCCCTTGGAGGAATGCACCGGAGGTACGCCAAATGATCAACAAGGTGTCCGTGGGCTTCCGTATCGTTCTGGTAGGTGTCCGGGGCTTCCTTGGCCTTTATTTATAGGCATGGAACCCTTGGGGAGGCTTCGGAGCCGTTGGAGAGGTCTTCAGAGCCGTTGGAGGCCAAAAGAGGGTTGACTGGTCAAACCCAACGGCTAGTTTGACTGGGCTACCGGCTGGCCGGTACAGCTCCACCGGCTGGCCGGTGCCTTGGTAGAGAAGAAGAGTCTTGATCCAGGCTCTACCGGTCGACCGGTGGAGGAGCCACCGGCTGGCCGGTGGCAAGACAGTAGCAAATACTATTTGGGCTGGGTGCCACAGGTCGACCGGTGACAGAGCCACCGGTCGACCGGTGGAACCTGGCAGTGGGCAATGCCTCTGCCAGTTCCACCGGCTGGCCGGTGCAATCACACCGGTTGGCCGGTGGACTGAATTTCAGTCCATTTTGCCAACTTTCTTGGGCCAATCCTTTGGCAATCTTTTACCTATCATCCACAACACTTAAAAACAAGGTTAGACAAACATGAAAGTGATTGTGATCATGAAAATTAAACCACGAGGGGATACGAGAGGTACAACAAATTTTATGTTATTACTTTATGGTTTTTATGATTCAAATTTACCAATATGCTAAGATTTTATTTCTACAATCTCTTCATTTATCGGGATTGTTTTTTATTTCGTTTCTATTATAATAAAATATTATGACCCATATCTCAATAATTATTATGAATTTTATTATAATATGGTTTTTAATGATATATTAATTTAATGGTAGCATTTTTTCACTCCTTATTACTTAAGATAATTAAGAAAAAAGTTTTTAAGAAAATCTAACTTTATTTCTCTCTTTAGTCGGAAATTTATTTTCTTTCAAAATCATGTTTTCTAAAAACATTTTAAAAAGTGTTTTTTACCTTTCAAAATGATTTATTAATGAAATTTTTACCCATTTTGTTATTTTAAAAAAAATTAAAGGAATCTTATTGTTGTTTTCCGATCAAGGCATTTTTCAAAAAAAATACAATTGTAAAAGTAATATTCATTTAACATGTATGGAATGTATAAATTACCCATCGTCATGACCATCATTTCTCTAAATCTTCCTTTTCAAGTTTACAAGGTTATTTTTGTAAAGAAAACTTTTTTTAATAATATTATATAAATTCATCTTTTTAAAAAAAATCAAATAAAAAGTTTTTTCAAAAAAATGTATGTTTTAAAAAAATCATAGCAGAAATGATATTTTCCTCAAGAAATGTTTTAAATGATATTTCAAGATTATTTTCCATATAATATGACATTAATTTGTGTTAATCATGAGTTAATAGGGATGTTATCCAAGGGTACCAATAATATTATTTCTCTGAATAGTTTATGTTTTTATGGCATGATGTTTATGAAACTTATTTCCCTTCTACAGGTTATATGCTTATAAAATCTACTTATTTTAATGTGTTATGTTGTGATTAAATGATTATGAAACCTATAAATTTACATAGGTTAATATAAAATTAAATGTTTATGATTCCAATTTCATTTCATGGGTTATGATAGGATGAATGTTTTTTATATTTTGGCACACATATGTATGATTTAATTATGAGACGGGTGGGATATATATCTCCCTCTGATACATTGGTTAAAGATTTGTATATATCATGAGAGAGACATGGATGGTATAGGGAGTTAACTGAGTATAGTAATACTATCCTAGAATGAACAGTAAACTCAATATAGTATTATAGGGATGGAATAAGTATTGAACTCAATTTTGTAAAGGAATTTCTTTGCTATGATGGCCTTGGAAGTGAACCTTGACCAATATAGAAATGATTTTATATTCTTATATATATTCCAAAAATTCATGTCTTATTCAAATTTTGTGATCTCATGGCTCATGTTCTTTGATTCCCTTATGACTCATGTCTTATGAATTGTTAATCTTTATACCATGACTCATGATTATGATCTTTGATATGCATGGTATGGTTTTTAAATGTTCTGCTCATGTTCTCATACCCTTATTTTCATGTTATGATTATATATCTCCCTTGTTTACCCTTAATGAGTATATGATCTCACCCTTTCTTATGTTTTCTTTCCCCAGGTTATAAATATATGTATTATTCATGATGTTTCTAAGAATGGTGCTAGATATGTAGAACGTAGTGGGTGATGATGCGATTCAATTATGAGCCAGTGTATATATTTTCATGTTTTCAAAGGCACTGAAATAATATGGTATTTGGGTGTGTGTTTGTGCAATGTAATAGATATTCCACAAAAAAATATGTAATGTTTATGTATATTAATCATGATTTTCCATATAACTTGGGGAAATAAAAATATAAGAAAGGGGTGAGCTTAGATGCTCGGTAAGTTGAAACATAGGAAATAAAAATCAAAGATCATAAGTGAGCATAAGATGATAAAATTGGTATAATTAGGATACATAAGAAAGTTATACCCAATAAGGAATAGATCATAAACATGGAATAAAGCACAGAATAATATAAGTGTGGAATTTCTTAGAAAATAGGCATAAATATTTAATGTAACATAGATAGAAAAGAAAATCAACTTGGAAAGTTGGAATAATCATAAGTGTGTGAACTTTTTTAGAAAACCCATTATTTCCATTCCTTTATAAACAAACTCACTATATCCACACATTAAAATATGAGCAAACTCATTGTTCCCACACCTTTGTGAACAAACACATTATGTTCATGAATTGGTGGTGATATAGGACCACACCCATCATCATCCATATATATGAGTTCCACATGAAATCAATCATTCATAATATCACAAATAACCATGGGAAAATGGGTTTTATATCCTTTTAAAATGAAATCACATAAGAAAAAATTCATATTTCCATAAATAATTATAATATGTTACACCCATGTAAAATAATCAGATATAAAAAGATATTTAGTAAATTTCTAGGTAAATAAACGTTATTCAAGATAATAGAGAATATAGTATTTACACTGTATGGATAAAGGGTATATTGTTAAGTCAATAATCTCCCCAATTAATCGATGTATGAGATCTAGGGGAATAACCTTCAATCGATGGAATGTGATTTATAGTGTTCATATAGGAATGAAATTGGAAGAAAATACATAAACATTCAATGACTAGGTTAGCCTGTAATGTATTTCCATGAGTTTAATCTCCCAAATATTATAAGAGATTTTAGAGGGTAATTTATGAAATAAAATTTCTTAGGAAATAAATATTTTTGAGATAAATAGAAAAATTGAAGTGAACCCAAAAAGATTTTTTAGAAAAAAGATTTAACATTATCATAAAAAAGAAGTTTTGGATCACTTTTAAAAGATATTTTTTAAAAAAGGAATAATGATCCCTACTTTTAACACATAAATATTACATATTATTATATGAATATTCATTGTATAATATAATGATCCATTCCACAATCATATAGGCCATGTGCCTTCAGAAACTTGGATATATAAATAATTGGTTTGTGAATGAACTACATCATCTCCCACTAAGTTATTCATAACTAGCACCCTTTTTATATAATCATACATAATACCTTTATTTATAACCTATGAAGGGAAACATAAGAAAGTGTGATCTCTGATGCTCAGTAAGGGTAATAAAAGGATATATCAATTCTCACTTAAACATAACATGAGAATAAGGGTATGATAATATTATCATATCATTTGAAAACCATACCCTATATACTATAGATTAAAATATTGAATCATAGAATAAATATAGGTTATTCATAAGAAATGAATCATAAATAAATCAAGGAACATGTGTCATGAAATTATAACATTGGAATAATAAATAAGTTTGTAGAATACACATAATAATTGAAAATCATTTTCTTAATAGTTAAGGATTATTATTCATACTATCATAGTGGATTGAGTTCACTCCCAAAACCATCGTAGTAGTCAAGGTTCGCTCCCAAGACTATTATAGTGGACAGAGTCCCATACTAAACTAGGTTCACTCCCCATTCCAATCATGTTTATCTTAGGAGATATCCATATTTACCCAATGCATTCAAGGGATATATAATTATGGTCCCACCCATCACATAATAAAAATCATACATATGTCTGCCATAATATCATAAAACTTTCATCGTATTATAACCCATCAAAAACATTTCATAATCATTTCATCATAGCATAACCCATGGAAAATAAATGGGTTTCATAATATTTTTTTCGTCATAATCATAAATCAACTAGAGAAAGAATAAGTATGGTATCCTTGGATCATATCCCTGGTAAATCATAAGAAACATCAAAGGTTTTCAGAACTGATGAATAGAAATACCATAAACAGGTCATTAAAAATATTCTTGAGGAAACAAAATTTTCATTTTGAAATTACTTATTTAAAATATATAAATACCAAAATTTTATAGAAAAAAATATTTTAAAATAAACTTGAAAATTGTAAATAAGATTCAAATCATTGATCAGTCATGATGGTGTGAAATTCCATTTATGTCATATATATTAAAAAAAGATTCCTTTCACATTTTTGGTAAAAAGTCAAAAGTGCATCATTCAGAAAATGACAAGATGATTTCTTTTAAAAAATTATAAAAAACTAATCATGGGTAAAAATGAATTTAATAATCATATGATAATGGTAAAAACATTCTTTAAAATAGTTTTAGAATACATGGACATTGAAGAAAAATTATTTTTGACCAAAGATAGATATAAAGTAAATTTTACTTAAAAAAATTCTTTTAGTCTCTTGAGTACTTAAAGATATTAAAATTAAAGGAAAATTTTATTCTTATTAAATAACCATAAAATAATAAAATTCATGAGATTGTTGTTAGTTAGACCATAATATTTCATTATTATAACTTTATTATAAACAATCCTGATAAATAATGAGATTGTAAAATAAAACTCTTACCTCGAGTTCCACTTTCTCCAAAGGCACTATAAAATCATGTATAATAAATTTATGTTTATTATACTTATTTAACATAATAATTTTTATATTTATCATATCAATCATTTATTAATAATCTATAATAAAAATCATCATTTATGGGTGTTAATTATTTCATTTTTTCATAATAATTTATGTTCGGTAGTTTTGGTACTTATTCTTTGATCATTGTTCCATAATCTAAATAATGTTAATAATTATATAAATATAGTATATATTAATTATATATTTATTTATATTTATCAATAAAATTTATTGATATATAAATTAATTACATCATTTGTGGAGATGGTAGGTCATACATATGCATGAACATTGTTTTCACTTTTTGATGGATGGAAAAAAATAAAGGTAAACAATAATTCACCTTTATAGAGTCATTATTATGTCATATAAATGATATATATTCATAAAATTCATCCTTATTATCATATATTTAAAACATAAATGAAAAATGAACCACATTGCTTCGTGGTGGTGGTGGTCCACATGCACGCACGAGCGACGTTATCATTTTCCAATGGATTAAAAGGTAAAAAAGAAGATAAAATATTATTATTATAGAAGAATAATTATGTCATAAATATCATATATAAATATTAAACCCATCATAATACCTATCCATAAAATATAGTGATGAAAAATGAATTGCATCTCTATATAGAGACGACAAGTTGTACGTACACATAAGCGATGCTTTCACTTCCCATTTGATGGGAAAGAGGGTGGATAATAGTGGTTTCATAATTATAATAAAATTTTAGTACATTGAGGATACTGAATTTAATATTTTATGATAAATTCCATAGATTTATAGTAGGTAAAATAATAAGTAAAAAAATAAAGTTACTGGTTAAGGCGATTACCTCTTCTTTGTAATAACTCATTTAGATTTCCTATTAAGGATCCAAGGGTTGGTCTTTTGGAAACACCTAAACCTATAAAATATGGATAATAATGATGATAAGATAATTTGGTAGTGTTTTTTCAAGATATAAGGATCAAAGAGGTGTAAATAAGAGAAAGGGGTTCCTTTTTATAAGTGAGGAGAGGGGCACTCTTGTAATTTCTTAAATGAATAAAATATAAAAGTCATTCTCAATAAAAAATGATTCCAAATGCCTATATATTCAATTATAGGATAGTATTAGGTTTAAATATCATCAACCAATAAAAATTTCACCAGTTTAAGTGTATTTTCAAACCTTATATTTTGGTTTAACCCCTCAGTTAACCTATTTTAACCTTAACTGTGGTAATATATTTTCCACTCTTAAAGGATTATTGTTTTACTTATATGGTAAAAATTATATCATAAATGTAAAAGGAATGAAATTTTTGACCATATATTATTCACCTCATTATCATTTAATATTTTTATGATTTTAAAATAATTTATTAAAATATTATTTTCATAAAATATCATTAATGTCATTTTTGACACAATATATTTAATCTGACTTTAAAGACACCAAGTAATTTATGGAATTCAAACATAATCCTTTAAAACATAACTCATCTATTTTATTGATCTATATAATTAGTGTAACACTATAATTTACTCAAATTAAATTACTTTTAATATTTTTAAAATCATTTATTTTATTTTTCTATTAATTGAATAAATATAGTGTTGGCATGGTGTAAGAATTTAAGGTAATCATATAATCACTAAAATTTATAAATAAATTACCATCATAAAAAAAATCATTAAGTTTAAAACAATAATTAAGTTTCATTGTCCACTTTATTTTTCACTTAGGTGAACACATAAGAGATTTAAAAGAGGGTGACATTTTTTATTTTTATTTTCTTTAAATATTATATAGGTAATTTTCATTGATAAGTGTCCCTAAAACAATTATATTTAGAGCCTAAAGTGATAAGGGTTGAATTAACTTCATCCAATAATAATTGATATGAAAAATGGTGACCTTAGCACTTATTTTTAACCTAGTTTAACCCTATTTACCCTTTACTGAGGTGATAAATTTTACAAGAGTTACTATTCATAATTCTAAAGAATAAAAGGGACCTATTTACCAAATTTTTACCTCCTGATTAAAAATATAGAAACCATTTTTCATAATTCAATTTCTATAAGTGGCGGAAAATCATTTTAAAATAAGTGTGTAAAACATCACAAACCCCTTTTCTAGATAATACATTTTTAATCATAAAACTGGGTATATATTATTATCCCATGCCTAGAAAAATATTAAATGAAATTTAAAAAAAATAATTCAATAAATAATATATATATATATATATATTGAATTAAAATCATTCACCAGTAGTGATCTATTTAATTTATTAAGATAAAAACACATTGTGCAAATAATAATAGTTTTCAGGGAAACATATATTTTACTTATAAATGATTTTCATTTTCATTTATAAATAATTAATAACTAATGATTTTATTTTATACATGTGTAATACATATGTTTTTCATAATCTATTTAGTCCTATTCATACCCACTAATCCAACGGTTAGGTGATAACTACCATATTAAATAATAGTATTTCAATAGTATATCATGATTTGTTTAGGCTCGATGTTGCATGTACCACAAGCTATCGAATAAATTAAATTTATTTGAAAAAATATATATATATCATAAAATCTTGAGGTGATAAATTATACCCCCATTTTAATTAACTTCACCCTAAAAATTCTATTAATCTGATATAAACAAATGGGGATATATTTGTTTCATCGCATCCTTAGGTTCCTAAGTAGTTTCTTTGAATTTCTGATTCCTCCAAAGAACTTTAACTAGGTGATTAGTCATATTCTATATAACTTTATCTCTATGATCCAAGATTTTTATTGGTTTTTATTTATTAGAAATATAATTCTCCAGTAGTATGACCTCTGAGATTAGTAAATGTAAAGGATCAGGTATGTACTTCCTTGGGAGAGATACATGGGACATATCATGAACTTAAGAGAGGTTTTGTGGAAGCATCAAGTTATAATTTATCATCCCTACTCGATAAAGAATCTTTAAAGAGACAATATAACTAGGTTATAACTTTCAATTATTTTTAAATGTCATAACCATGTTCCATTGATAAATTTATAAAAATACCATAACACCAACTTCAAATTATGAATCATGCTGATGATTGTTAGCATAACTTTTATTTTGAATCTAAGATACCTTAATGTGATATTGAATAAATCTAACTTTCTCTGCCACTTCCTCATATTGATCAAGTCCTAATAGTTTTAATTCTCTAAATTCATCCCATAACATTGGAATTATACACTTATTTATATATAGGGATTTATAATGATCCATTTGAATTATAGAGTAAAAGTTATTATTGTAAGAAAACTCAAGTAGAGGAAGGTGTTGATCTCAACCATGTTTGAAATTCATAGAACAATATCTTAGTATATCCTATAGGATTTGAATTTTTCTCTTAGAATAGACATCCTTATAAGGATGATAATCTATACAGAAACTCAACTCTATATCCAAATCCTACTAAATAATTCAATAGAACTTCATAGTAAACTTTATATCCTGGTCAGATATAATAAAATGTAGTACTCCATGAAACCTTACCACTTCCTTAAATTATATCCTTTAAATCTTATCAAGAGATAATTTTTTCTAATATAAATGAAGTGTGCTGACTTTGTATGGATATTGACTAAAACTAAAATATAATTTTGTCCATTAGATGTTTTAGAGAGTCCAGTGAGAAAATCCATAGTGTTGTTTTCTCATTTCCATTCTAGTATAGTAATGGTTATAGCATTGTAGACACCGAAAAGTGCGTAGGTGCTAGATAAAGTTCCAAAAAGAAAAAAGCGAATCATATTCAGACCCAAAGGCATGGTCCAGAGAGCCCGAAGATGTTGCGCAGAAAAAAGGAGGAGGTGCGCGAAAAAATTTGTCCCACATGGAAAGGGTCGGGATTCACGAAGGATACCTGGTGCGGGTGAAAAATAATTTTGCGCCCCGCCCCACACGGTTGATATTCTGTGCCGCCGCCTCCATCGCGCAATTATTTTGTGCAGTCCTGAATTATGTGCCCTGGGTTGCCTATAAATAGAAGGCAGTCCCCTTCCTTTTCAGGGCTGAATAATCTGAACTGCCTCTCGTGCGCGTAATTGGAATTCTGTGCACGCGCAATATGTCCTTTAGGTATGTTTTTTTTCGCGCCAAGTCGCCCCCGGGATACGCCTTCGCACTAGAGCCCCATGGCCTAGACTAAAATCCAAACTCATCAGGTTCTACCCCCTTGCGTGCAATCCCTTCTGGGGCATGCAAGACGGTTAATCTACGTACAATCCTTCATTTCTGTGCACACCCCTTCCTTTGCACGCAATCCTTTCTCTTGCATGCAATGCCTTCTAGTCACATGCAAATACTTCAGATCCCCACCCTATACCATGCAAGCAACATTGATTTCGCGCCAACCCGGGGCTTTTTATGCTGGGCCCCTCTATTTCGCACAAACTCCAAAAGTTGTGCGTAATCCCCCTGGGGCCCTTCGCCCTGGTACTCTCTGGGCGTACCCTTGCACAAGCGCCTGATGCCCTTCTTCCGGGTTCCATTTGCAACTGTCTTGTGCACCCCAGGCATCCGCATCATACATGGTTTTCCCATACGACCTTCTAGGTTTGTACAAAGTAACTTCAAAGTCCATAGGGAAATCTTTCCCATTGTGTTGCTTCGCCTCATGCTTCTTCGCATAGGCACGCTAACGGCTATTTCTTATTCACATAGCCACGATAACATGGACCCCTCGATGGTTTTCTCTGTGACACCCCCTCGCTACGGCCTTACCGATGCCTTCCCTTCCACAAGGGGCATAGGGTACCGGTTATGTAAGTCCTAGGGGTGCGGAGAAATCCCACTTCGTCCGAGCTGTAGGACGTTAAACTTCCAAGCACCTCGTCCTCAACACATGACGTCAAACTGTGATCTGACCTCGTGCCTCCCATGCAGGGTCCCCCCACCTCGGGCATTCTCCATGCCCACTCGTCTCCACGGGGATGGGATCATCCCTCATAGGGGGTGATTTATTGGAGTGGTTTTTGTCCGTGGGGAAGGGCAGCCACCTTAGTGTAATCCCCTAGCCTTCCTTCCAGGAGGCAGTACCCCTACTCCTCCTCACTTCCTCAGTGCCAAGGCCAGCAGAGGGCATGATAGGGAACGAGGCCCCTCCTCTCTTCCTGGGTGCCAAATCTCTCTCCGGTTATGCTTTTTCACCCATGGGCCTCCATCCTGGAGTAAGCCCTGGCACCATGTTCTGCTCAACGTGTAAGACTCTATTCGCTTCCCACGGATGCACCCTTCGCGATGTGATCGCCAGGTCTCTCCTACCTCTTGTTTCTCACACTGATCATGAATCTCGTGAGCTTAGAGTAAGCACCGACCATGATGTCACCTTGGGTCATCTCAGAGCTTAATCCCCAACCATCCTGAACTATGGGGACATTGATTTGTGCTAAGGCGTGGTATGTAGGAAGCCTCCACAAGGTTCAAGCCCCACCACCTTGGGATGTCTCAGAGCGTATGCCCCAACCATCTCGAACTACGGGGACTTTGATCCATGCTAAGGCATGGTACATTGTAAGCCTCCACAAGGTTCAAGCCCCACCACCTTGGTTCATCTCAGAGCGTAAGCCCCAACCATCCCGAACTTCGGGGACTTTGATCCATGTCAAGGCATGGTACGTAAGAAGCCTCCATGAGGTTCAAGCCCCACCACCTTGGGCCGTCTCAGAGCGTAATCCCCAACCATCCCGAACTACAAGGACTTTGATCCCTGTCAAGGCATGGTACGTAGGAAGCCTCCACGAGGCTCAAGCCCCACCACCTTGGGTCATCTCAGAGCGTAAGCCCCAACCATCCCGAACTAAGGGGACTTTGATCCATGTCAAGGCATGGTGCGTAGGAAGCCTCCACGAGGTTTAATCCCCACCACCTTGGGCCATCTCAAAGCGTAATCCCCAACCATCCCGAACTATAGGGACTTTGATCCATTTCATGGAATGGTATGTAGGAAGCCTCCATGAGGTTCAAGCCCCACCACCTTGGGCCATCTCAGAGCGTAAGCCCCAACCATCCCGAACTATGGGGACTTTGATCTATGCCAAGTCATGGTACGTAGGAAGCCTCCATGAGGTTCAAGCCCCACCACCTTGGGCTGTCTCAGAGCATAATCCCCAACCATCCCGAACTACGGGGACATTGATCCGTGTTATGGCATGGTACATAGGAAGCCTCCACGAGGTTCAAGCCCCACCACCTTGGGCCGTCTCAGAGCATAATCCTTACCCATTTCAAACTACAGGGACTTTGATCCATGTCAAGGTATGGTATGTAGGAAGCCTCCATGAGGTTCAAGCACCACCACCTTGGACCGTCTCAGAGCGTAATCCCCAACCCATCCCGAACTATGGGGACTTTGATCCATGTCAAGGCATGGTATGTAGGAAGCCTCCATGAGGTTCAATCCCCACCACCTTGGGTCATCTCAGAGCGTAAGCCCTAACCATCCTGAACTATGGAGACTTTGATCCGTACTAAGGCATGGTATGTAGGAAGCCTCCACGAGGTTTAAGCCCACCAACCGGTCGTTCTGACCCCTTTCACGTCAGTTCACCCCTATCCCACATGACGTTAAATTGTACTCCCAATCTATCCCGAACTATGGGGAATTTGATCCGTGATAAGGCATGGTACGTTGGAACCCTCCATGAGGTTCCAGCCTTCCAAACCATTGGCCTTGACCATCTCTGTGTCGATGTGCCAAGCCCCAATCCACCTAGACCCCAGGTCCCTCTTCACGTCGGTTTACTGATTCCAACTTTGGGCTGCCTTAGAGCATAAGCCCCAAATGCCCCAGTCCCGCATGACGTTAAACTTCATTCCATTTTGAACTAAGGGTACTTCGATCCATGATAAGGCATGGTAATTAGGAGGCCTCCATGACGCTCTAGCCCATCACTCATGTATCATCCTGATCTCTCCCTCGATCCCACATGTCTCGGGAAGCTCATTCCCTAACCCGGAGGTTCAACTTCCTATGGGTCTCATCCACGCATTCATTCTCACGGGTCACCCTTTCAGGTGTCCAATCATATCATCGAACTATGTGGACTTTGATTCCCTGCCACAGGGATACGTAGGAAGTCTCTTTGAGACCCAATCCCAAAGCCACCATCCATTCTGATTCTTACCCGGGCCGCCACATCCCAGTTGGATCATGCCACTTCACTCCTCATCCCCCTCCACAGCATTCGGGAAGCCGCCCACGTGCTATCCCCAACATCAGTGTTCCCTCTAGGGGTTCTTTAATCTGATCCACTCTAGCTAGTGTTCTGATCAGTCTGATCCTTCTCCACTGGATGTTAAACTTGAGGCATACCCCGTGCTAAACATGGGAAGTTGAGAAAAACCAAAGATACATGCCTATGGCATGAAAATCCCCACGTTTGATGTGGGATGCCTCGGGCTTCCGCACCCTTGAGAATCCCTATAATAAGGGACAAGAGACATACATGCCAGTCCCCAGTGTCAGGACACGCAAGTGATGCCCCAACGTGATTACTCTCCTAACTGAAGGTTGCTGCCCTCACCAGACTCCTTGGAATGTCCTGACAGAAGCAGCATAATTAATCAGTGTCCATGAAGATATGGTGCTGGGAAGTGCTTCACGAACTACATTTTAAATCTATGAGGGAGACCCGGACTAGGTGACGAGATCCGAGGAGGAATCCACGGAAGGAAGAACCGACATCCCATCATCCCGTTTCGATTAAGGAGTAGACATCCCTGAATAAGGAGCGGATGTCACCCGCCTTTGGAAAGCAGGAATGCGGGGCAACAGCAGCGTGTCCTCTGTGTGATGGATGCACGCACCCCGGTGAAAGCGTTGAAACAAAAAATGGTGAACCCGATGTGAAACTCCTCTCCTCATCTTTGAGGCTAGTAGTGTTCAGGACATTAGTGGATAAGAATGTCATCTGACCTCATCATCCAGTACCAGGTACCACCAAACCGGCCTGAAGTGAAACTCGCCAGAATTTGGGATAGTTAGGATGTAGAGCATTCTTTTCTATGACATTGTCAGTGTGGATCCCTCTTGCTGACCATGGGAGATGGAATGGCACTGGGGCACTGGTTGTCAATTTCTTTTCCTCACAGTATTAATGAGTTTATCTCTCTTCTTTTAGGAATCATGTTGTTGCATCTGGAGATCGAACACCTGCCCACTGACACAGGGGCAGGGTCAATATCAACACGGCTTCCCCGTATGGTTTTGCCTCTTCCCCAACGGTCATGACTGCCATGACTGTTGGGAGCCCACACCCCCTCTCCCCATCAGAAATTATCCAGCGAAGGGTAATCAATGACCTTGTACGCAGGTGCAAGGAAGAGGGGGTCATCCCCACCAAGGATATGGCCCGCCTAGATCTTGAGGCAGCTACACCTCACTGTCCACACCTCCCCTGAGGGCTACGCAGGGAGTCGCTGCTCCCCACCCCAATGTTCAATCGCTTTGGGAGTTTGTCCCTAGAGAGCCTCAAAAGCTCCCTCCCTTATGCCAATGAAGTAGTGGATATCCAGGTTGGCCCAATCAGAGTCCCACTTCAAGGAATCCCGGTGAGGGCCCCCACCAAGCTGCGTCAGTGCCGCCACCTAGTTCCCCAAGCCGAATAGCAGGTAAGCCACGTGATTGCACCACCAGCTCCAGTCCATCTGACCCGGTGCTAGAATCGGGCATGATCAGAAGAAGACGCTTGTTGTGAGGCATCAATGTCAGCGACTAATGTGGCCCAAGCCACTGTTGGTTCATATTCTCAAATCCATGTATACGTTGAGTAGGGGCAGCTATACGCCCGACCCGGATCAAGGCCCCAACCGCCCCACAGGCAGGTTTGGTCGACTCTCCTGGTCATTGGCATATGTGATGGCCGTCGTGGACCAATCTGCAGCAGTACCGCCTAGTGCGGTGGCTCACTCTACACCACCACTAAAAAGGGTGTGAGCCCTCCCTACTACCAACCTCAGCTTGGAGGTCTGCCCTGTGCCACCACCAACCTAGGCGAGGGTCTTCCCTGTGATAGCAACACTCCATATGGGGGTCTCTCTTGTGCTCACTACACTGGGTATAGAATCACTCCCCCTGCCATGAACCGCGAGCATAGAGACATTGCATGTCCGATCATTTGCCAACATAGAGGTCATCCCCATGTACCCATGCCAATCAACGAAGGTACTCCCCGCCCCAGCAATTGGAGAGGTGGAAGCCAACCCCGCTTCACCAACACCCAGCACAGAGGTCCTCCTCGTGTCCCTTTCAACATTTGTCTCAGTGCTCCTCGAACCCCGGCTTCTTCGGGTGGAAACTTTCTCCACCCCGACACTAGTACAGCCGGAGGACCCCATGTTGGAAATCATCCCTTCTCTGAAGAAACAACCAGGGGCAGAATAGTTGGTCACCGCCGCCGCAAGAGGAATTCTAGGAAAGGCCGGATGGGTATCAGACCAGTCCGCTTCTCAGACTTCAAGGTGGAGTATGATTCAGCACAGGAGCCCTCCCCTCAGTCCTTCGAGTCAAGGGATGGGGTAGGAACGAGGCACATCAGCCTCATGCTCTCGGAATGCGAGATCCATAGGATCCCTGCTTCCCTCTGAAGTTATATCCAGGAGGATGAGACTCTGGAATATTTCCAAGGTTCGACCACGCAGTCGCCACCATCATTTCCGTGAGAGCCATCTGCCTCGGAGCTATTTTGGGGGTCAATGATGGAAAAGCTAGGGCATAGCCTGCCCCCGTAGGATGCTACTGCTGTGTCAGGAGCTTTGATCACTGGTCCATCTTATCATGACATGGCGTCCAGGTCACTGCAGTCCTCAGAGGAAAACCCGCGATTCGGCGGCCAATCAGCTCGCTTGCCGTATTCACTGCCGGCCCAGCAGCCTGCCTCAACGCCACTATCAGTCCCTCAACCACCATTAGTTAACGAGTGGGGAAATCAGAGGCCAGACTATGAATCTGATCCGGGGAGTTTTTGGACCATCCTCGCGGTGGTCCACTTCCCCGAGGAGTTTTGGCCGATTGTGGGATCAAACTTTGATACTCCATAATTTCTCACCCCGAAGGAGTTTTAATGTCTCTGCCAGACCCTTTGGGTGACTCACCTTTGTCTTCACCACCGAAAGGTGACTTATCCCGAGAGCCAAGAGCACCTGGAAGACATCGGCGAACAATGCCGCCTGGTTGACCTAGCCACACTCCCTGTGGTCCGACACCCTGAGTCACCTGGCCACCACAGGTCCCTCCAGCAACAATGCGTTCAGAGCTTCCAAGTACTCCGTAGAGTTTTCAAGGAGGCTTCCCCCATGTGAAAGTCCATGGTTGGGGTCGGTACGCTTCCCTCCTCTTCAGTGAAATTTGTCGGCAGCCTGACTCACTTAGAGGTAGTGAGGACATGCCCCCAAGAAGAGTGGTAGTCAACATGACCGATCTGACAGGCGATTCCAATGAGCTGGGACTTCTCGATGGAGGCATCCCCCCGGAGGATGCGCTGCCACTGGACCCATCAGGGAGGATTACTCACCAGTAGAGGAACCTCCTAGGTCTCCCTCCACCCACCGAAGCATTAGTACTGAGCCGGAATGTTAGTAAAGGGAAAGAGCATGTTGGAGATGTCAAGCACTCCAACCCGTCAGCCTCAGTGTAGAAGACGGAAGAGGACCCTGAAAATGTCGTGCTGCTCCAGCAGCTTGTTGAGCTGAAGACGTTGATTGAAAAAATTCTGGCTCAATGCATTACAGAGCGGCGACCTGACTATGGTGATCCTAGGTCGGGGCAGCAAGGGAAGGAACAACTACCCCTTGGCGAGATTCTCCTAGGAAACCCTGATCATGTCGTATTCTCCGATAGGGAAGAAGCCGGAGCCCATGGCAATAGGGCGTGGTATGTCTCACCGAACCCTCCTGAACGACATGACCACCCAGGGAACCCTGTTTGGGCTCCTCCAGCTGCCCCAAGAGTCACTCCACTAGCCGCTCAATGAGCCACTGAACTTGGCTACCACATTGAAGAGCCTGGAAATGCACTCGTGGTTAGGGATCCTCATCAGGACCGTGACCCGTGTTCAGAAGATCTGATGGCGGTGCTCATTGCCTGCCTAGAAGTTTTGAAAACGCGACAGGTGTCTATCCTGCCCAACAGCAAACCATACCCGGCATGGGTGGATGACATGTCGGCACCCCCGGGATTTGTGAATCTCACTTTCTCCCCTTTTAATGGGATAGTGGACCCACCGCAGCACTTGGCACACTTCAAATCGAGGTGTGGGCCTATGATAGGGACCCAAGCGCAGCAGGAGGCCGCCAAGATTTGTTTCATTGTTCAGATGTTGTAGGGGTCAGCATTCGTTTGGTACAACCAGCTCCCTATTAGATCTGTGACTAGTTGGGAGGATCTTCGCAGGCAGTTCCTTTACCAGTTCAACTCTACCACCTGGAATATGAACATCGCAAACCTCTTCAGGTGCAAGCAGAGGCTCTATGAGCGAGTCGCGGACTTCATCACCCGGTGGAATGGGCTCACGTACTCCCTTAACATGCCACTGACTCAAGATCAATTACTAACGATGTGAATAGGGAATGTCAAGATGGAATTGGTTCCCTCCCTAATCACTCAAAATTATCCCGGAGGGTTCGAGGACTTCTCAGATAAAGCCCAGCGCCTCGAAGAAGCCCTGAAACAGGCTAGCCAGGCATGCCTACCACCTCCTATGATCCCATCAAGGAGAGATACCAGAGCCAAGCCCGCCATCGTGGCCCATGTAGAAGCCCCTAGGCAGCTAGAATTGGTACCAATGGAGCCAACTATGCAGCCTTGTAGAGGCCCTCCACTATGGGCACAGTTTCCAGCCCAGCAGTGTCCGCCCTAGAATCAGAAGTCGCCTATGCGTAACGCGCCGCTTCCACCTAGGCGAGATAATCAAGTTTTGCCTCCTCGGCAGGATCCTCCGGCCCCCCGTCAGGGTCAGGCCCCTAGATCCACCTTTTCGGATATAAGGAGTCATACCTACTCATTCGATGAGGCTCAGGTCCCCAGCTACTTCCATCGTGCCTTAGAGCAGAGAATCGTACGACTGCCTGAGTGTCAGAATCCGGAAAAGGTGCATCTCACTGATCACCCCAAATATTTCCCTTATCACTGGATCCTGGGGAACACCATAAAGCAATGCTATGTGTTCAAGGACTAGATCCAAGACTAGATTAACAACAATATAGTTAGGTTGGGCCCATCCCCAACACAAGTGGCTGGTGTCATTATGAGATCAGATAGCAGTAGCGATGGCGCAGGCGAGTGGCAGTAGGTTCCTAACCATGGGTCTCAGAAGTATAATGACTGGATGGCTTGCAGGACAGTCGCCCGTGCCCATGGAATTATCTATGCATGCCTAAATCATCCAGAGCCTTCAGAAGCTACGGACACCACTTCTACATCATCATCTCATCCGACCTCTTCCCATAAGAGCAAGCATCGGTAGTGCAAGAAGAAGCAACACACCCCGCTATGGCTATTGTCATCCCACACTCTCGGTGACTTCATTCCCCCAGAGATGGGCATCCCTCCCAGAATCTTCCCAGTGGTGGATGATTCGTCAAGTGGTAGTCAAGGGTACGCTTTGGTTAACACCGTTGAGTTGATAAATCCCTATATGACTCCCGATGAGGGGGAGCACCAGGCGAACCTCCCCAATGTCCCCAGCCGACGCCAGTACCAGAAGAACCGCGACCATAGGGGTTGCCGGGGCACATCAGTTGGCACCTACAGCCAGGCCGTGCATGCTGCTGAGACCAGACAGTAGGCCCAGCGCAGAACTCAGCATGCGCAGCCTCTTTGTTCAGTGTCGATAGGTCCGCCTCCACCACTGTTTGTGCTACTGGATTAGGCAGAGCCACTTCGGCTGTATCTTGACCAACTTCTCCCCACTACAGGCCGATCTCAGTTGCCCGATCCTTATCCAGCAGCTACTCTTCAGGCCTCGACTAGTGAACATCAAGATATCCCCAGTACCAGTCAGCCGCCGGTCCAGCCAACAGGATCCGGCATGCCTCCAGTCATAGAGCAGCCTCCTATAAGTAGAAGTTCACGTCTGGCACAAAAGTATGATGTTCTGAAGCACCTCACTGGCATCCCAGTAAGGCTCTCCATCCTTGAAGCCCTTCTCCTATCTCCAGATATGCGTGAAGCACTTTCCAAGGCTTTAAGGATCCCCCTCCAGTTTGAGACGGAGGTAGCAGCTGCAGAAGTCTTCCATGCTGAGGTAATTGAGGACGCCGAATGTCAGGTCGTCATCTCGTTCTCGAGAGAGGATGAAGGCTCCCCCATATAGGGGCACATTTTTCCATTGTACATCACTGTCTAGTTCAATGGCATAGAAGTCTACCGCTATCTCATTGACACCGGTTCTGGGATAAACCTTATCCCGACACGGACACTACGGAAGTTGGGGTTGTCTGAGGATGATTTGACTCCATTCGACCTAAGGATCCAGGGGTATGACAGGACAGAGCAAAAACTGGTTGGCAAGATCTGTCTAAAGACTCAATTTAGTGGCTTGATTGCTAGCACCGAGTTCATGATTGTCTCCCAAGACACTACATACAATGCACTGATGGGTAGGTCATGGCTCCATCTACACACGGCGATCCCCTCATCATATCACCAATGCCTCAAGTACTCCCTTAATGTTCGAGTGGGTGTACTCCAAGGTGATGCATCTCTTTTCACCTCTTGTGAAGCCCGCTACTTGGATGTTGATAGTTACAAGAGCAAGAATAAGCAAGTTCAGGCAAGCAAAGTTGAGCATGTTGCCGCTATGACTGACCGTTGGGAAAACCTCAATGATGCTTACATCTTCCTGATACATTGGTTGGAGGCCACAACCCCCAATATGGGGAAATGTTTTCTCATTTTCGGGAAAATGGGGAATAATGCTCCCAAATCTAGGCGGTGTCAGAAGATCACTTTGTATTCTTATAGGAACTAGCCTTCAGTGACCTCGGAGCCTCCCACTCCCATCAGGTATCGAGACATCTGGCTCATGCCAACAGCAGTATGTCATACTTGTCTATTTCGCTAGGCTGGAATAAGTCGGCTCAGGCCGACGTGCCACTACTACTTAGATATTATCAAGTGTGGCCCCTTGGGCCAAAGACCAGATGGAATCAGGTTGACAGCCTTCATATCCATGGTCTCAGCAGTGTCGGAGTGCCCCGATGCAATGACCATGGCCACACAAGATGGTAGCAGCCTTCAATCAGGGTTTGGTAGCTCAGAAGAAGATTCCCACATGGAATACCCCTCCATAAGTGGAGAAGAAGATATGGAGGATGCTCCCCCTGATTTTGAGGAAGGTGACTTTGCCACGGTCGACGAGCTGGTGCAGGTGAGCCTCGGTAGTGAGGTAGATCTGAGAGCCACATTGATCAGCACCACTATATCCCCTGAGGAGAAACAACGGTATGTGGAATTCCTTAAAAAGCATCATGATGTATTTTCCTGGAGTTATGACTAGATGCCATGATTATATCCTTAGGTAGCCCCGTCCACCGTCTCGGTCTCCCAAAAAACCATCGCAGGTTCAAGCAGCCACCCAGAAAGATGCATCCGTCTCATGGTGTCATGGTCGAGGTCGAAGTTGACATGCTCATCAAAGCCAACTTCTTAAAGGAGGTCCAATACCCCCAAGTGGTTAGCCAATATTGTGTTATTTAGAAAGAAGAATGGACAGATCAGAGTCTGTATCGACTTCTGAGATCTCAGTTGTCACTGTCTTAAGGATGATTTTCCCCTTCCAGTGACAGAATTATTGATCGATGATATGGCAGGGTACCAAGCCATCTTCTTTATGGATGGTTACTCTGGATATAATCAGATTCGGATGGCCTTTGAGGATGAGGAGTCTACCGCTTTCAGGGAACCCCTAGGTACTTTATGTTACTAGGTTATGCTCTTCGTCCTGAATAATGTAGGTTCCACCTATCAGCGGGCCATGCATTGCATATTCAAGCCGATCCTCAGGATATTGGTGGAATGCTAAGTGGGTGATCTGGTGGTCAAATCTCACCAACTCCAGGACCATCTCAAGGATCTTGAGAATGTGTTCGGTTTCCTCCGTTCCTACCACCTAAATATGAACCCGTTGAAGTGTGCCTCCAGGGTCACCTCTGGGAAATTCCTTGGCTTTGTTGTCAAATACTGAGGCATCGAGATCGACTCAGAGAAGATCAAGGAAATCAGCTAGATGCATCCCCCGAGCAAAATTCGGGAGCTTCAAGGTCTCTAAGGACACTTATCCTACATAAGTCAATTTATTTCGAATCTAGATGGCAAGTGTAAGCCCTTTTCTCGGCTTATGAAGGACACCGCTTATGAATGGGACGAGGAGTGCCAGGCCACCTTTCAGGAAATCAAGAAATATTTGCTCCAGCCTCCAGTCTTGATGCCACCCATCTCCATGAAGTCACTGATTCTCTATTTCATCGCCCCAGAATGGTCCCTTGGTGCCCTTATCGTCCAAAAGAACAACGAGGGAATGGATAACAGCCTCTAATACCTCAGCCGCATGCTCCTCGGTACGGAGACCAGATACTCCCCCATCGAGAAGAGCTGCATTGCGCTCATATTTGTTGTGAAGAAACTGTGGCATTACCTGCAGCACCATGAGGTATAGCTGGTCTCTCAGGTAGATCCTTTGAAGTACATTCTGATCCATCTCATATTGACTGGCCGACTAGCACGGTGGGAAGTGATCCTCCAGCAGTTTGACATTAGGTTCGTGCCCTAGAAGGATATCAAGGGGTAGGCATTGGCAGACTTCCTAACTGCCCATCCAACCTCTGCGGACCAGTCCCTGGACCTAGATTTTCCTGACGAGGCAATATTCTCAGTCTATCAAGTCATCCCATGTTGGAAGATGTACTTTGATGGTGCCTCCTGGATTCCCACAGGTAGGAGGCTCAATGATCCAAGGCTCAACAGCGTAGGTCTGGGTATCGCCTTCATCACCCCGATGTAATCTGTTCTACCGTACTCATTATTATTGTCAGAAAGCTTCACCAACAATGAGGCAGAGTATCAGGCCCTCATTACTCCTCTCGAGCTAGCCCTTGAGATCGACATGCCCCTGTTGCATGTGAAAGGGGATTCCAATCTAGTTATCAAGCAGTTCAATGGCGACTATGTTGTCAGGAAGCCAGATCGCATACTGTTGTTAGAACGCACTCTCCATATAATGCCTCAGTTCCCTTCTCGGCCATATGTTATCCATGTCCCTCGGTCATAGAATGGTCAAGTAGATGCTTTGGCCAACCTGGCCACGTCACTTGCAGAGCCTGAGCAGGATGATCTGATTATCCATGTGGCGCACTGAAGAGTCATTTCTCCCATCACCCTAGGGGATGGTGACAACCCACAGGTAAACCATATTACCACCAGTGCCTCTACGTTGGGTCCCCCGTGTAGTTAGGATGCAGTGATCAAAGTAATTATCGATTGGAGGACACCCTTGGTCAAATACCTCCAACATGGTAATCTCCCGTCAGATCGGGCCGAGTGCGAGCGAATCCGATGTCGCACGCTGCAATTTACTCTCCAGAGTGGTCCTAGCCTTGAGAGAATCCTCTATAAACGTGGTTTTGATGGTATTATCCTCTTTTTCATCCAAGGAGTATAGATTCCACAGGTCATACGAGTGGTTCACGTTGGTTCCTGTGGTGCCCATCAGGCTAGCCCAAAGTTGTCCCACTAGATTCGGAGACTAGGGTATTTTTGGACCCCCATGATCCACGACTGCATCGAGTTCTCCAAGATGTTTCATGCGTGCAAAGTTCATGCTAACTTTGTGCATCGGCCACTGGAGCCTCTCCACACTACCAATTATTCTTGGCCCTTTGCAGTCTGGGGGTTAGATATCATAGGACCATACCCACCGGCGATGGCTCGCCAATGTCGATTCATTCTGACCACTATGGATATATTTTCCAAGTGTACAGAGGCGATTTCGCTCAAGGAAGTCAAGGATCATACTATCATGGACTTTATGAGTTCCAATATCATCTATTGATTTGGGGTACCTCACGCTATCCTCACTGATAATGGCACAAACTTTCGAGCAGCCGAGCTGAAGAAATTGTACGCTAAGTACAACATTCGCTCCAACCATACCTCCCACTATCATGCACAAGAAAATGGATATATTGAGGCATTTAATAAAACCCTCTCTAATATTCTATAGAAAATGGTTGGTCGGAGCAAGAAGAGTTGCCCAGATAATCTCCCCAATGCCCTCTGGGCTTATCGGACGACAACCCATAATTCCACCAAGGTGACCCCATATTCCCTGGTGTATGGAACAGAGGTCGTTCTACCCATTGATATTCAATTTCCCTCATTGTGTATAGCGGTCTATGACTAGAAGGCACCAGAAAAAGTGGCTAAAATCCATCTCGCTGAATTGGAAGCACTGGATGATAATAGGCTTCGTGCCCTGCACAACCTAGAGAGGAATCAGAGCAGGATGGTTTGAGATTTCAACAATAAGGTTCACCTTCGATCTTTCCTGCAAGGTGACTTGGGATTATCCCTCAGAGCGCCAATGATCCCTGGCAGGAAACCACCCAAGTTAGAGACCAAATGGGAAGGGCCCTTCATTGTTCATAAGGTTTATCCTAATGGATCATACTCCCTGGTGACCATGGATGGTGAGCGTATAACTCCTCCTACCAATGCTAAGTTCCTCAAGCAATACTTTTCCTGAGCATATTGCGGTCCCCCATGACCATAAACTGGATTGTGGTCCCCCATGACCTTAAACTAGATTGCGGTCCCCCATGACCTTAAACTGGATTGAGGTCCCCCATGACCTTAAACTGGATTGCGGTCCCCCATGACCATAAACTTTATTACAGTCCCCCATGACCTTAAACTGGATTGCAGTCCCCTATGACCTTAAACTAGATTGTGGTCCCCCATGACTTTAAACTGGATTTCGGTCCTCCATGACCTTAAACTGTGTTTGGTTCTACATTCGGGCCCCTTCGGTCCTACATGACCTTAAATTGCACACTCATCAGGCCTTCCTGACCAAGACCCAACCTCAGGCCCCTTGGCCATCTTGGACTCCAGTCCCAGTTCTTCCAGGAGTGTACGATGTTGTGTGGGATTATGTCCTCATTCGCGTCGGGCTGTTCGTTCTGCCGTACACCCCCCATTTTATAGGGTACCGTACCCCTGGGTGTCTTCAAGAACTATCTGTGGCTTGATTACCATTACAATGGGATACGTAGGAACGTCTGAACATCTAGATTTCGGGTCCAGCCTATCTTTTAAGAGATCTCTCTGATCTCCCGGTCACCTAGGCCCCTTGGCATGTCCCTCTCCATGAGGGGGATATATAGGTGTGGTATAGGGTTTTTGGTGCCATGCCCCCCTTCTCCTAAGAATCCACCATCTCTTGTCCACTCTCAAATTGAGTCCCTCGACCCTTTACAGTGGTCTGCCAATATGTTCAAAGTACTCTGGTTTGGCACCAGGAGTGTCAGATTCAGATTGGTCAAGCTCCTTCCACTTTTCAAGCTTCATGTTCCCCTTCATTTGGGCCCCCGTTATCTCTCACACCTAAAGGGACCCCCAAAAAATGACATGGATACCACTCATAAGGGATCTCCTTACAGGCCAATGCCCCCAAAGGTTTCAGACAACAAATCGATACAAATCCCGCATTGCGAACATGGTCAGTGGTTGATGCTCATTTGTTTTTCCCCATTTCAGGCTAACGTGACGGGATGTTGTGTTGCGAATATGGTTAGCAATAATTGTTCATCATCACACCAGCCCCTTTAGGCCTTTAATGTTGGTTGCATGATTCACATTATGTTCCACCCCATCATGTCCAAGTGTAATTTCGACACTCTTGGCACTATCCCTCAGTGCACCTTCGCATGTCAGGGGGACAAAGCTGCAATCAGCGTCTCTCAAGGCTCCTACAATCCAAGCACTAAGACTATAGGTTGGGATCTCCATTAGGGGATATGTGAAGCTCGATCCTCATCCCCATGGGATATGTGGGATCACCCGAACATCAAGCTTCCAGGTCTAGATCAGCTGGGAGCTTGTCTCTCCTACCCCTCGTCCTCTGACCCTCGCTGAGCTCTTGGCCTAAGGATCTTTTCCCAGAGGTGTGCGTGATGATGATTTGGACCTCACCCACATTCACGCTGGGTAGGTTTTATCGCGTCATGTGCATTCCCTTAGGTCCAAGCCATATGACCTTAAATTCTACTATTTGGTCCTACCACATGACCATAAACTATGATGATATCATCCCGGCCACATGACAGAAAACAACACTGCATTGTGATAACCTCATAATAGAGGACATCATGTTGGGTATTGGTCATTTACCATACCATTTTCCAATGCCCGTATACGGCTTGATTATTGTGGCAATTCCAGGAACTTCTAGCCTAGGCTGGTCACTCTGCAAAAGAAAAACCATTCATCTTGAAGGAAAAACAAGATACATCAAATGCCGCTTCATTTGGTGCAAGGGATAGACCCACCCGCCCCTTTCATCCTTTGCACATGTACCTTACCGTGTCGTGCCACCCTCCAAGAACTACGTATGGCTTGATTCTCATCTTCGTGAGATACGTAGGAGCGCCCAGGTACTTCCCCCTTGGGGCCAGCCTAACCTTCGTGTTTGGTCCCTTGACCTGAGCACTTCCCCGGGGAACACATGGTAAGTAGGGCTTATGTCCTTATTCATGTCGATTTTTGTAACCACCTTACCATGTGTCTCCTTCTCTCCTTACCCATCATTGGTCTGAGTTCTAAGACCTTAAACTAAGACCCTTTCCAGAACTATGTGTGGATTGATTCCCATACTTATGGGATATGTAGGAACTCCCAGACATTTGGTCTCGGGTCCAGCCCTGGGGATCACTAAATCCCGTCCCTCCTTACTGTCAGCCCCTTGGCCTGACTTCTTGGGGAGTTGTCTAACTACATCATTTTCCCTGAATAAGTTCTGGATGCCCTATAATGACATTGGTAAGAAACTGTTCCCTCACTAGGGAGGTTCTATCTAAAATTAGGAATGATCCATGACCAGATTAATGCACCTACCTAACGTGCTTCCACCATGGTGGTGTAATCTTAGGAGTGTTGGATTCTATATGAACAAACCACCACTTCACTTTCCATGCTTTGTGTTCCCCTTTAGTTGGATCTTCATCTGATTTCATGTTTGAAGGGACCCCCTAATAGTATGGATGCTTGACCTATGGTCTGCATGTTGTCCTGGGCCAACGTTTTGGAAGAATGATCGACGATATTTGAGTTGGGCCCCGTGTTGCGAACATGGTCAGCGGTCAGCCCTCATTTGTTGTCCCCATTTCAGGCTAATGCGACAAGGATGTTGTGTTTCAAATATAGTCAACAGCTATCCTCCATCTCCATGCCCCTCTCGTAGTGTTCTGAATTTAGGTAATATGATTCACATTTATCATTCCCCTATGTTCGTACTGATTCCAATGACCCTGGAATTGCCTTGCTCGTGCACTCGAGCACATTGAGAAGATGATACATCTATTGGTATGAGTTCCTCCTCCTTTGGATGGGCCTCCCTCTTCTCCTCGGAAATCCGGGTTCTAATTTTGAATTCCTGAAGCTTGGGTGATGCTCCCATGATCAAACGAAGTGATGATACGATCCTCTTTTGCTTCTCACGGCCTGCATGAGCATAGGGATGGATCGTTATTTATTTTGGTATTATGGTTGAGTATGTTAATCAAAGAGGAAAGTAAGTAAATTTGTCAATACATACAGCTCAAAAGAACAAGTAGCAGTAAAGAGAGACAAGTTTGTGGGTTTGGTCAAAACAGGGCCCCTAAAAGTCAGCTTCTTGGATAAACCTCTCCAATGTCGCCACCTTTTCACTGGTGGCCTCCAAGACTGCCTCCCATCCCCTGAGGACCCTTTCTTCATTAGTGGCCATGGAGCATAGCTCGCTAACCCTGGCCCGCGCCCACACCTGTTCAGTCTGGATCTAATTTATCTGGCGACTCACTTCCACAAGTTGTTCTTGAGCATCCGCCAGCTGGGCCCTCAACTGCTCCACGAGTTCAGAGCAGTTTGCAATGAATACCTTCTGCTCCTTCTCCTGTTCCTCGAGGCATTTGACCTCCTGCTCCACCCCCAAAAATTCTCAGGTACTCTCCGAATCCTCCTAGCACCAGATGATGACGGTGCACTGGATTCTCTCACACATCTTCTCATCCATGTAATAACGGACTGTCAAATGAAGGCGTTAAGAATCCGCCCCTCCAGCACATAGGAAGCGCAGCCATGTGTGGAGGGACCCCATCCGCTTCAACCATTCTGCCTAGGGATGATTAAGAAAATTTCGGATGCACTTACATCCCTTGAATTACATCATCTGACTCTCCTCATCCGCTTTCGAATCTTAATCAACAATTTATTCGGGATCAGCGGGCCAATAGACAGGGAAGACAGCATCCTGGGAAGATTGAAGCAAGTATCTTATTTGCTTCCCAGGAAGTTCTCTAGTTGTTCCGTGGGACCCTCCTCCTCCATGAAATGAGGGTACGGCCACGCCATGTGACGCCCCCACTACTGAGGTCCCGGCCAGTGCAGGCCCTATTCCCTGAGGCGCTTCTGGCCCTCCTCCTCTAGAGGCACCCTCTGCCTGCTCCCTCGTCACCGAGGTTCTGCACTGGAGACCTTGAGCTGCCAGATTCACTTCCGCAGAAGCCCCTCAGGGTATGCTATGGTCCAATGTTTAGCATACTCGGTCAAGAGGCCAGTGTTGACTCTAGTGGGAGGAAAAGTGATGATGTTACCAGAGCCGTAGGTTGTGAACATCAGCCACAGCTGACAAAGAACACATGGATGGCTCTCCTCTCGGACATATGTTTATATTCTTATCGGCATCTCCTGGAGGAATCCAAACTACCTAGTGAACCTGTACAGAACATAGGGCTCACATAAAATCTTCCCATCAATCCGGTCCACGAGAACCCTGCCTCTGATGCTCTGGAAGTACTCCTTATACTCTAGTGAGCCTTGCCCATCGTCTATCAGCTGACCAGTTGAGGCGGGTAATGGGATGAAGGAGAAGTTGGAATGGTTAACAATCATGATCTGTACCCCCTCCTCATTGAGCGCCATTGGTATCACCCCGTCAATATTCAGCAGAGAGGTTCGCGGTCCATTTCCCGAAGGAAATATGGCATTTGGGAAGGTATAGCCGTCGTAGTGAGCCGCAACCCAGCCATGGAAGATCTGGAAGGGGTCGCACACTCTCCTAGGTGATCCCCCTCTCGAGATATGCCCTTAGATGGCGTAAAAGTAAGCCAGCACAGGGACCCCTATGTTGAACCACTTGTTGGCATCCATGATGCCTGCCATCACCAGAGTCGTTGGACGGACGCCCATCCTTTCATACCTCAATGGAAAGAACCACCCATTCAGGAATGTGGTGAGGAATCTGGCATACCATACATTTGGGTCTCAGGATTCATTGATGTTGTAGCCCAACGACTGGTAGTGCCTCGCCTCCAGGACCCTCCAGTATGATCCGCTCTTGCTCCTCTGAGCCGCAGTTGGACAACGTCTTCCCTAACCTGGCATCTTGACTCCTGGGTACCTCTCTAGGAACAATCCAAACCAGTCCTTGTAGGTGATGTCCTTCAGGAAGTCATTGACTCCCAGCTTCTCCTTGGCCAGCTCTAGTAGGTGCAACATCAGTATGGAGGTTCGAGACCTGTCACCCCAGATATTCATCGGCGGAAGGAACTCATCGTATTGATGGCCCTCCAAAAGGATTCCTCCGATGTAGTGGATGTCCCAGAGACTGATGTCGACTTCCCCGTGGTGAAGATAGAATGTGTTGGTGTCAGGGCACCACCGGGTGAACAACTCTGGTCCAAGCTCAGGTTTTCAGTAGAAGTGGAACTGTGATGTCCACACTGCCTCAAAAATACTAATATGCCACATCGCGGCCCCGAATTGGTTGCATGTGTGGCGAACCCAGTACTCCCAGGCCCAATCACTGGTAAATTTTCCTTCAGACCACAGATCCCAGTCCTACAGCCAACCCTTGGTCTCATCAGTGATGCTCTGACGTAAAGTGCTTGCGTAGAGGGTCGGTGAACTCTCTGCAACAGGTTCACCCCCAACAATGGTCCTAGTCCTTGGATTCAAGACATAGACATCCATGTGTCTAGTTTCTCTAGAAGGGTGACCATTATTAGTGATGTTGTATCGAGGAAGGTCATCTTCGCGGGTCACCCATGACCGCGGGGTATCCACTTCGAAGCCCGGTAGAAGGACCTCCTCCAGAATGCCAAAGTTCCGCAGCGGAATATTGTTAGAAAGGGCGTACTCTTTCTGGGCAGGAGTTATCATGTTGAAGAGGGTATGATTATTGAAGACAACCCTCTTTGCACCATGAACCTCCGGGTTCACTGCCATCTTGGCCCTGAGAGCAGCGGTCTCCCCCTCATCAACCCGGTTTGAAACCATCTTCTTCCAACTAAGTGTTTCAGGAGTTGGCGAGAAATCTGGAAGCCTGGTGTGGAATCGTGGATCTTGGCGCGTAAAATTAGTGGTTGGCGTGAAATTTCAGGCTGGTGCACGAAAAATCCCAGGTTTTCACGTAAAAGGCCGTTAAATCTCGGCAGAATTCCGCACGGCCGAGGCAGTTTTCACGCAGGAGCTAAAGAAATTTTGCACACGAGAGCTCAATGCTTATCGTGCGAGAAATGTCGTACGAAGCATGGGACCTGCAGCGGTTTTTATAGGCACATCCTAGGTTCCGCGCCCGCGTGAAGAGAAGATTCCACACGCGGTTGGTTTTTTCATGTCACTCGAACATTTTGCGCGTAGGGGCCCATGAGGCCCTACATTTCAGCATTTCCCTCGAAATCCGATCATTGTGACCCCTCACCGATCCAATTCCAAGGGGGGCATTTGTAGATGACGAAAAGTGTATAGGTGTTGGAGAAAGTTCCAAAATGAAAAAGCGAAGTCATATTCGGACCCGGAGGCACAATTCGGAGGGCCCGGAGATGTTACACGGAAAAAAGGAGGAGGTGCGTGAAAAATTTTGTCCCGCGCGGAAAGGGTTGGGATTCGCGAAGGATAATCGGTGTGATCATGAAATAATTTCACACCCCGCCCTGCACGGTTGATCTTCCGTGCCGCTGCCTCCATCGCGCAATTATTTCGTGCAACCCTGAATTTCACAGCCCGGGTTTCCTATAAATAGAAGTCGACCCCCTTCCTTTTCATGGATGAAGAATCTGAACCGCCTATCGTGCGCGTAATTGGCATTTCGTGTGTGTGCAATATGGCCTTCAGGTATGGTTCTTTTTCGCGCCAAGTCGCCTCGGGATCCACCTTCACGTGAGATACCCATGGCCTAGACTAAAATCCAAACCCTTTGGGGTCTTCCCCCTTGCGTTCAATCCCTTCTAGGGTGCGCAAGACAGTTAAGTCGTGTGCAATCCTTCATTTGCACGCACACCCCTTCCTTTGCGTGCAATTCCTTCCAACCGCGCACAAATACTTCAGACCCCCCCCCCTATTCCGTGAAAGCAACACTAATTTTTCACCAACCCGGGGATTTTCATGTCAGGCCCCTCTATTTCATGCAAACTCCAAAAGTTGTGTGCAATCCCTCCGGGGCCATTTTCCCTGGTACTCTTTGGGCGTCCCCTTGCGTGAGCGCCTGATGCCCTTCTTCTGGGTGCCATTCACAGGTGTCTTGTGCACCCTAGGAATCTGCATCATACATGGTTTTCCCATATGACCTTCTAGGATTTTACGAAGTAACTTCAAAGTCCCTTGGGCAATCCTTCCCATTGTGTTGGTTCGCCTCATGCTTCTTTGCATAGGCACGCTAACGACTATTGCTTCTTCGCATAGCCACTCTAACATGGACCCCTCGATGGTTCGCTTCGTGACACCCCCTCACTACGGCCATACTGATGCCTTCACTTCCACAAGGGGTAGAGGGTACTGGTTATGTAAGTCCTAGGGGTGCGGAGAAATCCCACTTCGTCCAAGCTGCAGGACGTTAAACTGCCAAGCACCTCATCCTCAACACATGACGTTAAACTATGATCTGACCTTATGCCTCTCACGCAGGGTCCCCCCGCCTCAGACATTCTCCATGCCCACTCATCTCCACGGGGATGGGATCATCCCTCATAGGGGGTGATTTATTGGAGTGGAGGTTTTCCGTGGGGAAGGCCATCCACCTTGGTGTAAGTAAGCCCCTAGCCTTCTTTCTGGGAGGCAGTACCCCTGCTCCTCCTCACTTCCTCAGTGCCAAGGCTAGTGGAGGCCATGATAGGGAACAGGGCCCCTCCTCTCTTCTTGGGTGCCAAATCCCTCTCCCGCTATGCTTTGTCTCCCCAGGTCCTCCATCCTAGAGTAAACCCCGGCACCATGGGCTGCTCAATGCGTAATCCCCTCTTCTCTTCCCATGGATGCACCCTTCGTGACGTGATTGTCAGGTCTCTGCTACCTCTTGTTTCTCACACTGAGCATGACTCCTGTGAGCTTAGAGTAAGCACCGACCAAGACACCACCTTGAGCCGTCTCGGAGTGTAATCCCCAACCATATCGAACTACGGGGACTTTGATCCGTGCTAAGGCATGGTACGTAGGAAGCCTCCACGAGGTTCAAGCCCCACCACCTTGGTCCATCTTAGAGCATAAGCCCCAACCATCCCGAACTACGGGGACTTGGATCTATGCTAAGGCATGGTACGTAGGAAGCCTCCATGAGGTTTAAGCCCCGCCACCTTGGGCCATCTCAGAGCATAATCACCAATCATCCTGAACTACGGGGAATTTGATCCATGTCAAGGCATGGTACATAGGAAGCCTCCACGAGGTTCAAGCCCCACCACCTTGGGCCGTCTCAGAGCGTAAGCCCCAACCATCCCGAATTATGGGGACTTTGATCCATGTTAAGGCATGGTAGATAGGAAGCCTCCACGAGGTTCAAGCCCCACCACCTTGGGCCATCTCAGAGCATAAGCCCCAACCATTCCAAACTATGGGGACTTTGATCCATGTCAAGGCATGGTACGTAGGAAGCCTCCATGAGGTTCAAGCCCCACCACCTTGGGCCGTCTCAGAGCCTATGCCCCAACCATCCTGAACTACGAGGACTTTGATCAATGTCAAGGAATGGTACGTAGGAAGCCTCCATGAGGTTCAAGCCCCACCACCTTGGGCCATCTCAGAGCATAAGCCCCAACCATCCTAAACTATGGGGACTTTGATCCATTCTAAGGCATGGTACATAGGAAGCCTCCTCAAGGTTCAAGCCCCACTACCTTGGTCTGTCTTAGAGCGTAAGCCCCAACCATCCCGAACTATGGGGACTTTGATCCATGCTAAGGTATGGTACTTAGGAAGCCTCCATGAGGTTCAAGCCCCACCACCTTGGGCTGTCTCAGAGCGTAAGCCCCCACCCATCCCGAACTACGAGTACTTTGATCCATGTCAAGGCATGGTAAGTAGGAAGCCTCCATGAGGTTCATGCCCCACCACCTTGGGATGTCTCAGAGTGTAATCCCCAACCCATCCCGAACTACGGGGACTTTAATCCATGTCATGGAATGGTACATAGGAAGCCTCTATGAGGTTCAAGCCCCACCACCTTGGGCCGTCTTAGAGTGTAATCCCCAATCATCCCGAACTACAGAGACTTTGATCTGTGCTAAGGCATGGTACGTGGGAATCCTCCATGAGCTTCAAGACCACCACCCGGTCGTTTCGACCCCTTCACGTCGGTTCACCCCCATCCCACATGATGTTAAACTATACTCCCAATCCATCCCAAACTATGGGGACTTTGATCTGTGATAAGGCATGGTACGTTGGAAGCCTCCACAAGGTTCAAGCCCGCCAAAACATTGGCCTTGACCGTCTATGTGTCGGTGTGCCAAGCCCCAATCCACCTGGACCCCAGGTCCCTCTTCACGTCGGTTTACCAATTCCAACTTTGGGCCACCTTAGAGCGTAATCCCCAAATGCCCCCGTCCAGCATGATGTTAAACTGCATTCCATTTCGAACTACGGGGACTTTGATCCATGCTAAGGCATGGTACGTAGGAGGCCTCCATGAGGCTCAAGCCCATCACTCAGGTCTCATCCTTATCTCTCCCTTGATCCCACATGTCTCGAGAAGCTCATGCCCTAACCTAAAGGTTCAACTTCCTCTAGTTCCCATCCACGCGTTCATTCTCACAGGTTACCCCTTCAGGTGTCCCATCGTATCATCGAACTACACAGACTTTGATTCCCTGCCACGGGGATATATAGGAAGTCTCTTCGAGACCCAAGCCCAAAGCCACCATCCATCCTAATTCTTACCCGGGCCACCACATCCCGGTGGGATCATGCCACTTCACTCCTCATCCCCCTCCTTAGCATTCGGGATGCCGCCCACGTGTCGGCCCCAACATCGGTGTTCCCTCCAGGGGGTTCTTCAATATGATCCACTCTAGCTAGTGTTCCAATCAATCGGATCCATCTCCGCTAGATGTTAAACTTGCGGCATACCCCGTGCTAAACATGGTAAGCTAAGGAAAACCTCAGATACATTCCTATGGAATGCAAATACCCATGTTCGATGTGGGATGCCTCAGGCTTCTGCGTCCTTGAGAAACCCTATAATAAGGGACAGAAGACAGACATGTCAATCCCCAGTGTTAAGATACGCCAGTGATTCCCCAATGTGACTACTCTCCTAACTGAAGGTTACTGCCCTGACCGGAATCCTTGGAAGGTCCTGACAGAAGCAGCATAATTAACTGGTGTCCATGAAGATATGGCGCTAGGAAGAGCTTCACGAACTACATTTTAAATCTATGAGGGAGACCCAGACTAGGTGAAGAGCTCCAAAGAGGAATCCACATAAGGAAGAACCAGCATCCCATCATCTTGTTTCGATCAAGGAGCAAATGTACCTGAATAAGGAGTGGATGCCACCTGCCTTTGGAAAGCAGGAATGTGGGGCAACAGTAGTGCGTCCTCTGCGTGAAGGATGTGCGCGCCCCAGCGAAAGCCTCAGAAACAAGCATTCCATTAGAATTATGTCTCTCAAACTTAATTTTCTAACATACCAAGCATCGAGATACATACTCAACAATATCTATCTTCATGTTGTCCCACCATAAATACTCTTTCTTAAATCTATAAATATTTGTGCTTCTAGGATGAATAGATAATGATGAACTATGAGCCTCATATTATATCTCTGTATTCAAGTATGGTATGTACGAAACACATAGATGGTTCTTAAACCTTATCATTAAATTATAATCAAGGTTGAACTCATGAACATTTTTTACCTTCTTTTTTAGTTCCACATATCCATTATGTGCCTCTCTAAACTTTACTAGTATAAATGGTTGAACCCTCATTTGAGAAAGGTAATATTTTCCCCTTCCTTCAAGATTTATATATTAATCCATTAAAAATACATAATTATTGGATCTTTTTTATCCTCATAATAGATAATATAACATGATCTTTTTTACTCAAAGCATCTTCCACATTGTTCACGTTCCCTGAGTGATAATGTATTAAGCAATCATAATATTTAATCAAATCCAACCATATTTATCGGGACATGTTCAAAAATTTCTGAGTGAATATATAATTTCAAATTTTATGATTAATATATATATCACACCTTTCTATGTAAAGATGATTCCTCAAAATATTTAATGAAAAAATTATCACATCTAACTCAAAATCATGAGTTGGGTAATTTTTATCATGAACCTTCGATTGTTTCGAGGCATAATCTATCACCATATTATTCTACATGAGGATTTATTACAGTCCTATCTTCGATGCATCACTATAGATTACAAACCCTTCTCCACTACAGGGTAAGATAAGTATAAGTGAGCTAACTAAACATCTCAATAGTTCATTGAAATTCTCTACACATTCATCTATACAGAGGAAATTGGATTTCTTTCAAGTTAACTTTGTTAGAGGATAAAAAAATCATGATAAATTATCAATAAAGCATCGATAATATCTATAAAAACCAAGAATACTAAAGATATTAGTCACACTAGTTAGTTTGATCCAACATTTAATAAATTCAATATTTTATAGATACACCAATATAACATATCTTGAGATTATATGACTCAAAAACAAAACCTTTTGTAGCCAAAATTCAAACTTTTTAAATTTTACAAACAACTTATTCTTCCTTAAATATTTAGTAAAACCCTAAAGTGGTATCTATGTTCTTACCTATACTTTGAATATATAATAATGTCATCTATAATTACTACCACACACTGATCAAGGTAATCTCTAAAGGCTCTATTCATTAAATCAATGAAAATAGTGGGGGAATAAGTAAGACCAAATGGAATCACTATATATTTACAGACTCCATAACTTATACAGAATGTTTTCTTGGTTATATCCTCCTTTTTAAGCCTAATATAATGATAGTTAGAATAAATATCATTCTTAGAAAGGTATTGAGCTTTGCAGATTTGATCAAACAAGTCATCAATATGGGGTAGAAGAAACTTATTCTTAATTATGGTCTTGTTAAGTTCTCAATAATAAATTCATAGGCACGTTGATCCATATATCTTCTTAAAAAATAATAGGTGTACCCCAAGGTGACGTAATCTACTGAATAAATCCCCTGAAAAGATTCTCCAAAAGTTTCTTATTCAATTCCTACAACTTAATCAAATACATTCTATATGGAGTCTTCAAAATTAGTGTAACACCAGGTGTATTTAAAACTCAACTTTATGATTTAGTAAAATACTAGGAAACTATTCTAAAAATACATAAAAATCTCTCATACAATAGGCATATTTTTTATGTTGAGTTTTTCACTAACCATCTGAGATAAACACCCCTTTTGAATAGGAATCTGGACCTATAAAATGGATGCAATTTCCATTGTAATTTTATATTTATCTGTACATTGATTAAAATCATAGGATGGTTCAAGATATCAAATGTGAATTCCCTTACTTGGAAATTGATGTGGTATTTTTTAAAAGGAATTCAATCCATGCCCAAAATGATAGAAAATTTAAATAGAGAGATAATAATGAGATTTGAAGGTTGAACATTCCAACAGACATTAATCAAAGAAGAATCATAGATGTGTGATGAGATCATTGTACCATTAATGGGTTTCACTACTAATTAAATATATAATTGTTGAGATGGTATTGTGATACCATTATAAAATTCTTCATATATAAAATAGTGGATATATCAAAAATAAAATGAGACATTAGATATTCTTGAGTGGATGATAAGTGTTCCTTTGACTATGTTTTTATTATACCCCTCATAAAAATTTGTTATTACATGAGATTTCCCTTTGTCTCTGGGATTAAGTGGTTATTGGTGTAGATCATCGTCATTAAACTTTAGATTTGAGCACTGGTTAGTATAATTATCATACTCTTTCTATTGGGAACACTAGAGTGTTGTTGATTCATTCTATGGATATTTAAATCTATTCACCTCATTATTTAACTTCTTCCCATCACTTTGGAATTCAATTTCCTTATAACCTTACTTTCCACACTTGAAATAATTACCAATTCTCTTAAGACAATTCCCTTCATGTTTCCTTCCACACTTTGAGCATAAATGAAGAATCTTATTCTCCTCTTTATGGTTTTTATAATTTTATTTTTTCTTACATATTTATTTTATCAAAACCAAGAGATTGATGGGTAACTACAATCTCCATTTCCACCTTGATAGTGCATCAAATGATTTATTTATAACTGTTAAAGTACCTTATGGATAATATACATTAGATAATTGGTTTAATACAATAAATAATCAATAAACATTTATTTTAGGTTGGATGATAATACCAGAATTGTACCTCATAAGTCTTATAAAATTTGACTCACAGGTACTAACGGATTCATCATCCTTCTATTTTTACTCAAGTAATTCCTTCTCCATTTTTATATGAAGAATATGAGGGAAGTTCTTATTGAGAAATAATATATTAAACTCATCTCAATCCATGCAGTCAATTTCTTTATGTTTCCTCGTTATCTTGATAAGATTCCACTATTGATATTCATTTCCCTCCAAATGATAAACAACCAAAATAACTTTTTCATGTTTAAAACACTGGAGAATGGAAAATATATTTTCAATGGTACTAATCCATTTCTCAAAAACTAGTGGATTAGAAGACCCACTAAAAGGTGTATGTTTCCACATGAAGGACTTAGTAAAATGTGTTACCTCCTTTTCTCATTTGGAAGACCATCATGATTCATATCTTGAGAAAGTTTCACTAGAATAGCAATAAGATTTTTCATTATCGATCCCATAACATTTAGTTTCTTAGGAGGAAAGTCATTGAATTTTACATCGCATTCAACATTAACATGATTCCTTTAGGTTCCATCCATTGACTAAAACTAAAAAGAATAGTGTCAGAAATAATATTCATAGTGGGAAAATATATAATCATAAAAAATCATTTAAATTATGTCTAAATAATGACACCTTATTTTCAATCTATGACACCTTAGTTTTAAACGAGGTCATCCATGGTCATTATCTATTTAAATCCTTCATAATGGTTCATAAATAAAATGTTAATTAAACTAAGAAAATCACCTAGGATTTTCAAACTAGGTGAATAGTAAGGTAACACTCACCATGAACTGGAATGATGGTGAAGATATACTCATCCAAATCTGTGTGAGGTTATTTCCCATATAAGCATATGTTCCAAAAACCACATGCACTTATATTATTCTTAATGTGATGTTTTACTATGAAGTGCACACTACATTATTTACCATAGCTTAGGAAGTTATCCAATATATAGGATTGTCCTAAGGGTAATTAATAAGGTTTTCTCAACCTAGTTTTCAAAGGAAACTAAACATTGATATGATATCAACTATAATGAACCATATTTTCACACATATATATTACATATTATTATATGAATATTCATTACATAACATAAAAATCCTTGATAGAATCATATAGGTCTAGTTCCTTTGGAAAATTTGATACATAAAAAAATAGCTTATAAATGAACTATATCATCTCCCGCTAAGTTATTTATAAATATTACCCTTCTTAGACAAATCATGCATAATACCTATCTTTATAATCTGGGGAAAGGAATCATAATAAAGTGTGAGATATGATGCTCATTAAAGGTAAGAAATGGATATATCAATGATCAATTAAACATAACATGAGCGTAGGGGTATTAGAATATGAGAATATCATTTGAAAACCATACCCAACATATCATAGATCAAAATCCTAAATCATAGAATAAATCTTGGAAGCTCCTAAGACATGAATTATAAAGGAATCAAGGAAAATGTTCCATGAAATCATAACTTTGTCATAAGATATAAGTTTGTGGCATACACATAAGTATAGAAAATAATTTTCTTAGTAGTCAAGGATTAATTCCAAGACTATCATGGTGGATTTAGTTCACTCCCTAAATCATCTTAGTAGTCAAGGTTCACTCCCAAGACTATCATAGTGGAAATATTCCCTTACTGAACTGGGTTTACTCCCCATTACAATCTAGTTTATCTCAGGAGATATTGATATTTTAGAAATTCATTGTATGGATATATAATTATAATTACACCCATCACATAATGAAAATCATATATATGTGTGCCATCAGATAGTATACCATTCATCATATAATATCATGTGAGAAAAATGGGTTTGATAAGAATTTTATTATAGAATAACCCATGGAAAATAAATGGTTTTTATAAGGCCCCAGCCTTAAACCTTTCTTAATCTTGAGTTATTACAAGATTACACATTGAGGATCTTTTCGGGTTTAGAGTTTTATAGAATTAGATCATAAAACTTGCATTACATTCCACATATAAACAAAGTGGTTACATAAAGATAGTATTCTTCATTCCCATCAATGGAAACATATTTAAAATAAAACATGGATTATTTCTTGACACATCCTTGACTCTATCATCTTATCATGTACCTTTCCCTTGACCTGTGAAAAACATTTCAAAAACTTGGGATGAGCATAAAAACTCAGTATGGGTTATAAAAAAAACATGGAAAGGAAACATGAGTTCATATATACATAAGAATGAAATCATACTTTACCCATAAAACATAGGCACTTTAACATACCTCATAAAATCATGAATAAATCATAGAAATCATAAGACATAAAGGTAACTTGAGGCATTCATAACATTCTTACGTAAGGAGTAACCCTCTTGGTTACGTTTGGAATACCCATCACAGTATATTCCCTAAAATCTCTTCGGAGAAACCTTAACGTTTCACTCCTTCACGTTACCCAATGCATTGGAGAGCTATATCGGGCTCACCCGCCCTTAGTTTATCACGGAACCACCCGTCTTCATAATAATGCCCAAGAACCATAACATAATCGTATCACATAAAACATGCATAAAGGAAACATAACATTTCCACATTTCAATCACAAGATATCAATACAACACAAAAACATTGTGAAAACCATTTTCAATACCAAAATAAAAGAAAAGTAAAACATGGTATTTATTTTTCTTTTAAAAAGAAGCTATGGCTTGTAGAGGAAGCCGAAACTCAAATAACGGTCACGACGGCGGAGAAGTCGTTGTCGCCGCATACGTACGACAAAAACATTACCTTTTTTCGTTTAGTAAACGCTTCGTATAAAAAGATTCCTTTTGAATAAATGTAAAAGTCAAAGGGGTTTATACACCGTATAAAAGAAAGTTGTGTATAAAATAAAATATGCCTCAATGAAAGGAGATTGAGACGAAGTCCCATACCTCGTATCCGACTTGACCCGACCGTTCTTTAATCTCCTGAATAATAAACTTGAGTTAATCTATACTTGCTTATGAATCTTTTTTCAAGTTCATTATTCCTTTTATACCATGTTATGAACATCATGTAATCAGTTAAGTTAATAATGTTCATTTTGTCGGTATTTGGTTCTTAAGTCAAAAATAGACTTCTTACACTTACATGTTGTTAATTTGGTCAAAGGTTCATTATATACAGAATGGTATTCATGATGTAGATATCATATATGTCATATATATCCAGTACATACATGCATTTATAATATTACATAATCATTTAGAGGTAAGAAATGAAATGCACCGTTCATGGAGACGGTAATCCGTACGTACACATGAACGCTACTTTCATTTCTATTTCGTATTTTATAGAACGGAATCATAATGATATAAAGGTATATTATAATTCCAGTATAATATCATATATAATATCATAGTTCCATCCTTTATATGTCCCACATGTGGTATTTAACGAATCAAATCACTTTGAGGGGGCGGTAGTCCGCACTTCCTAAAATGAAGATATCGTGTTTACCCATAATGGAAACCATAAAGGTATGCCAAAAATGAAAAAAACATAAGCTTAATGAAAACATAAACATATTATATATCATATATAAAAATAGTGACATCATAATGGCCACCTTTGAAGGTGTTAAATGTGTATTGAACAATCATCGTTTCGGGAGGCAGAATTTCGCCATCCACGGAAACCGTATGTTCTTTAACCATTTTATGTAGTTGTGTGAGAGTTTAGCTCAAATAAATATTATAACAACATCTTTGTATATTTAATATACTGGTGTTGTTACAAAATAAGTAAATAAAAAGAGTTTAGGGGGTTGGAGAAGCAAAATAAAACAAATGAACATGAGAGAATGAATTACCTTTAAAAGTGTAACTCCCTTTTGATTTGAGCCTAAAAGCTTCCTTTGAAAGGATTCTGCCCAAAGGGAATACTCTAGGATGAGGAGAGGGATGTGGAGAGAGTAAATGGGCAGGGTTTGGCCGAGCCAAAGGCTTGAGGAGTGTGTGAAATGAGGTAGAGGTGGGGGCCTTTTATAAGAGGAGAGGAGGGGCACTTTTGGAAAGTAAAGAAATATTACTTTATTTGAAAATGTGTTTCGGTTTCAAAAGGTCCCACATTGATATAATTCGTGGATAAGGTGATAAGGGTTCGAAATACACTCATCCAATAAGTTTTGGACATGTTTAGTTCATAGATTTTACATTATCTCTCCATTTTATTTAAATCGTCAAATAATGATGTCATCGCTGAATCATTATTATGTCATAAATAATCTAATTTATTTAATGTCTAAAAATCATAAAACAACTACTATGATGTAGGAAATCTTTTTAGCTTTCCAATTACTATTTATAATCAAAAATCTGATCTTTATAACCCCATGTAAAAATTGTTTTCGTAAAACATCTCTTGTTTGTGTCATTTTTACCTTTACATTAAATAAAAAGTTATTTATGTCATTTCCCAACCAAAATGTCCCCATGGGGTCCCCAAGTTGACCCATGGATTGTCTTGGTCGGCCATGACACAACCAATAAGGTTGGGACATATGTCTAGGTCATTTCATATTATTAAAGCATTATTTATACCTTAAACTACCCTAATTACCACTAATCGCGATTAAAAACTTAATAAGTTACTATTCACCAAAAAATTATTTTATTCTCATTGAACCACATTTTACTTCTTAATGACAACCATGTATGTCGGATTTTCAAAATTCAATACACATTAGTGGTAAACTTTCATTTAACTGAAAAATCAGTTTGCTTGATTACCACTTAGTGGTTTCACTATTCATCAAAAATTGAAGTTTTTCAGAAAATTACCAAAAATTCACCCTAAGCTATATTTGATATTCCGAATTCAAAAATGAAGTCTATTTTACAAAATTCAAATCATATAAGTCACATTAATTAATTTAATAATTAATTCCCGCTGCCAGAGCAAAAAACGTGTTTTTACAAAACAATAAGTATCAAAAGATTGACACCAGTTTAAGTCTAATTTCAAAGTGAAATTGATTCCAATGACCACCATTGGATAAAATGGTAAAAATATATTCTAATTTCACTTGAAAACCAATTCAAAACATAATATAATCATATAAATAAATTAGATTAAAAAGCAGTTTTGATGTAAAATGCAGTATTTTTCACTATTCATTAAAAAATGAACATTGTCAGAAAAATACCAAAAATTCACACAAGGTAAATTTTGATGTCCCAATCATAAAGAATAAGTTTATTTTGACAAACATAGTTTATAAAATTGTCAAAATATAGATTCAAAAATGGTTTGCCATCAAAAGGCACTAAAACAATCTTTTAAGAATATTAGTGTATTTCATGCATAAGATTGTATTTATTTTCATTTTAAGCCTCTATAACACTATCTTAATCATTAATAGACATAGATAAAAATATCTATTATTCATTACTTACTTGGGATGTTACATCCTTCCACCCTTTAGAAAATTGCGTCCCCACAATTTATTTACTTATCGAATAAATGAGGGTACTTATCCCTCATTGCATTTTCAGATTCCCATGTTGCCTCTTCAATCATGTGGTTTTTCCACAAAACCTTTACCTGATTAATCACCTTATTCCATAACACTTGCTTCCTGTGGTCAAGAATCTGGACCGGTTGTTCCTCATAAGATAGGTTCTCTTCCAGCTGAACTACCTCTGGACTCAAAACATGAGATGGATCTCGCATATACTTTCTCAACATCGAAACGTGAAAAACATTGTGTACCTGAGATAAACTCAGAGGTAAAGCCACTCAGTATGCAACTGATCCAACTCTTTCCAGAATTTCGTATGGTCCAATGAACCTTGGAATCAACTTTCCTTTCTTACCAAATCTCATCACACTTTTCCAAGGAGAAACCTTGAGAAAAACATGATCACCTACCTCGAAAGATAGATCCTTCCTCCGGTTATCCGCATAACTCTTCTGCCTGCTCTGAGCTGTTCTCATGTGTTTCTGAATCAGCTGAACTTTTTCTACCATCTCTTCTACCAATTCTGGTCCCATCAACTTCCTTTCACCCACTTCATCCCAAAAAGCTGGAGTTCGACACCGTTTCCCATATAATGCCTGAAATGGTGCCATCTGTATACTGGAATGAAAACTGTTATTATATGAAAACTCAACCAAAGAAAGATGTTGGTCCCAACTTCCCTGATAATCCATAGAACAAGCTCGTAGCATATCCTCCAATGTCTGAATTGTTCATTCTGACTGCCCATCTGATTGAGGATGAAAAGCTGTACTAAAATTTAATTCAGTACCCAACGACTTTTGAAGGCCTTTCCAAAAGTTAGAAGTAAACCTGGGATCACGATCCGATACAATGAGGAGAGGAACTCCATGTAACCTAACTATCTCTTTAAGATACAAACAGGAAAGTTGATCAAGAGAGAAAGTATCTCGTATAGCAAGGAAATGAGCAGATTTGGTCAAGCGATCAACAATAACCCAGATTGCATTATTACCTTGAGATGTCTTCGGTAATCCCACAACAAAGTCCATGGATATATTCTCCCATTTCCACTCTGGAACTGGTAAAGGCTGAAGCATCCCTTTCGGTAACTGTCGCTCTGCTTTAACCTGTTGACATGTCAAACACTTCACAGTAAAATCAGCAATGTCTCTTTTCATTCCATCCCACCAGTAATACTCCCGCAGATCTCTATACATCTTAGTACTGCCCGGATGAACTGAAAACGGAGAACTATGAGCTTCACATAACAACTCTCTCTTCAACTGTGAATCACAAGGCACACACAATCTCTTCCCAAATCTCAAAACGCAATCATTATCAATGTTGAAATCAGGCAACTTACCTTTCTGAACCAGCTCTACCTTTTTCTGCAACTCACTATCTTGCTTCTGTGCTTGCTTGATTCTATCTGATAGAGATGATCTCACTGATACCTGAAACAAAACAGAAGGAATTCCTGCACCAACAACTTCTATGCCAAAGTTCATCAAATCGTTAACCAAAGGATCACGTTCCAACCACAACATTGTTAATGAAGCATTACTTTTTCGACTCAAAGCATCAGCCACTTTATTTGCTTTTCCTGGATGGTAAAGAATTGTACAATCATAATCCTTGATTAATTCCAGCCATCTCCTTTGTCTCATGTTTAACTCTTTCTGAGTGAATATATACTTTAAACTTTTGTGATCGGTATATATTTCACACTTTACTCCATACAAATGATGCCTCCAAATTTTTAAAGCAAAAACAACAGCAGCTAATTCCAAATCATGTGTAGGGTAATTTACCTCATGAGTTTTCAACTGTCGTGAAGCATAAGCAATTACCTGATCATTCTGCATTAGGACGCAACCAAGTCCTTTCAATGAAGCATCACTGTATATAACAAACTCACCATTCCTGGAAGGTAGTGCCAAAACTGGAGCATTCACCAATCTTCTTTTCAATTCCTGAAAATAATCATCACATTCTTTTGTCCAGATAAACTTAACACCCTTCCGAGTTAGCTTAGTCATTGGACTAGATAACCGTGAAAAATTTCTAACAAACCTTCGGTAATATCCCGCCAAACCAAGGAAGCTACGAATCTTGGTTACATTTGTTGGTCTTGACCATTCTTCCACAACTTTTGTTTTTGCAGGATCAACAGTTATTCCATCTTTAGAAACAATGTGACCAAGGAAAGAAATTTGTTACAACCAAAACTCACACTTGCTGAATTTCCCATACAGTTTATTTTCTTTTAAGGTTTTCAAGATAACCCTTAAATGTTTTTCATGCTCCTCTTTACTTTTAGAAAACACCAAAATATCATCAATGAAAACCACCACAAACTTATCCAAGAACTCATGGAAAATTCTATTCATTAAGTCCATGAATACAGCAGGTGCATTGGTTAGCCCAAAAGGCATTAATACAAATTCATAATGGCCATATCTCGTACGGAACGCGGTCTTCGGAATATCTGCCTCCTTTACCTTCAGCTGATGGTACCCCGATCTCAAGTCAATCTTTGAAAAAAACTGAGCTCCCTGGAGCTGATCAAACAAATCATCGATATGAGGCAAAGGATATTTGTTCTTAACAGTGATATTATTCAAGGCTCTATAATCAATGCAAAGTCTCATAGAACCATCTTTCTTTTTAACAAATAAAACAGGAGCACCCCATGGTGATGTGCTAGGTCTAATGAAACCTTTCTCTAATAAATCTTGCAATTGCTCCTTCAACTCTAAAAGTTCAATTTGTGCCATTCGATAAGGGGGTTTTGAAATTGTCTTAGCATCAGGAACTAAGTCAACAGTAAACTCAACTTTCCGATCTGGTATTATTCCAGGCAACTCATCAGGAAAAACATCAGGATACTCATTTACCACTGGCACATCATTAATCTGAACAGTTCCTTTATTTTCAACGACGTGTGCAAGGTAACATTCATTTCCATCTTTTACAAGTTTCTCGGCCTCTTGATATGTTATCAAAAGTAAGGGTTCATTCTTGTAAACAAACTGAAAGTCTTTCTGAAAAGAAACTTCTTTAGCTCTACAGTCAATCTTAGCATGGTAAATAGAGAGCCAATCCATACCCAGGATAACATCAAACTCAACTAGAGGTAGAACAATAAGGTTTGCAAGTAGGTTCTTTCCACAGATAAGGATAGGAAGATTCTTATAAATTCTTTTTGCCTCAACATTCCCCCCAGGTGTTTTTACCAAAAGTTCAGGAGTCATTTCTTGAGATGGTATTCCCATTTTACTAGAAAAGGTTTCAGAGATGAAAGAATGTGTAGACCCCGAATCAAACAACACACTGGCATAATCTGAAAAAACAAACAAAGTACCTGATACAACTTCATTTGATGGCCCGACATCTGCTGAAGTAGTTTCAAAGGATTTCACCACCCCTTTCTGCTTGTAGTCTAACTGCTTCCCATCACTCAATCTCCTTGTCGGACACTCGTTTGCATAGTGACCCATCTCATTGCACTTATAACATTTCACTAACTGTAAATCAAATTTGTTCTTACCTTCACCTTGATCCTTTTCAGTGCAATCACGAGCCTTATGTCCCATCTTACCACATCGGTAGCACTTCCCAGAATTCAGAAGACATTCCCCAGCATGCCTTTTGCCACATTTATCACAAACTGGAAACTTAGTTCTCTTACCATCAGACTTTTTTGAAGAATTCTTACCTTTCTCCTGCCACCTCGGTCTCTTCTTCTGCTGGTTGTTATAGAAAACTTGGTCATCGGAAAACTCCATTTCCACATTCTCAGCACATCGAACAAGCTTTTCATAACTTTTAAACTCACGAGAAGCTAATGCCCTTCGATATTTTGGCTTTAATCCTGAGTAAAAAACGATTTATTTTACTATCAAGGTCCCGGATAAAATTTGGAGCATACCTTGACAATCGAGTGAACCTTTCTTCATAGGCAGCCACTGAGTCTTCCTCTTGCCTCAATTCCAAGAATTGATTTTCCATCCTAAGTCGAACAGCCTTAGGAAAATACTTCTCAAGAAACATACCTTTGAATTCATCCCAGTCAAGAGCATCAATCTCATCGGCGTCCCTGATATTTTTAACCATAGACCACCACTGATCTGCTTCACCCTCCAAACGGTAAATATCAAGACTAACCTTTTGATTGTCTGAACACCCCATGACATCAAAAAACTTCTCCAGTTCTTTAATCCACCCTTCAGCTAGCACAGGGTCAGATGATCCTCTGAATGATGGTGGATGTTGCATCATGAAATGTTCAACCACTGACATGTTCCTCTGCGGTTCGTCTGGATGATCTCGTGTATGGATACCACCGCCATTTATCGCTTGAGTCAACTGCGCCATTACTGCAACAAACTGTTCAGTTCCAATTCCGACCATTTCTGGATGCTGATTCGGAAGGTTATTTCCTTCTGTATGCCTTCCTAGCACTGCTTCCCGGTTTCCTCTGCGGAAAACCATTCTGAACAAACATGTCTTAGATGAAGCAACATGGTAATCTTTAAATGCTATATCATTTCGAAAAAAAAATATTTTTGGATAATCATTTAATAGAATTCTAACTCCTAAAGTTATCTAAATTGACCTTTGATACCAACTATAAGGCCCTAGCCTTAAACCTTTCTTAATCTTGAGTTATTACAAGATTACACATTGAGGATCTTTTCGGGTTTAGAGTTTTAGAGAATTAGATCATAAAACTTGCATTACATTCCACATATAAACAAAGTGGTTACATAAAGATAGTATTCTTTATTCCCATCAATGGAAACATATTTAAAATAAAACATGGATTATTTCTTGACACATCCTTGACTCTATCATCTTATCATGTACCTTTCCCTTGACCTGTGAAAAACATTTCAAAAACTTGGGATGAGCATAAAAACTCAGTATGGGTTATAAAAAAAACATGTAAAGGAAACATGAGTTCATATATACGTAAGAATGAAATCATACTTTACCCATAAAACATAGGCACTTTAACATACCTCATAAAATCATGAATAAATCATAGAAATCATAAGACATAAAGGTAACTTGAGGCATTCATAACATTCTTACGTAGGGAGTAACCCTCTTGGTTACGTTTGGAATACCCATCACAGTATATTCCCTAAAATCTCTTCGGAGAAACCTTAACGTTTCACTCCTTCGCGTTACCCAATGCATTGAAGAGCTATATCGGGCTCACCCGCCCTTAGTTTATCACGGAACCACCCGTCTTCATAATAATGCCCAAGAACCATAACATAATCGTATCACATAAAACATGCATAAAGGAAACATAACATTTCCACATTTCAATCACAAGATATCAATACAACACAAAAACATTGTGAAAACCATTTTCAATACCAAAATAAAAGAAAAGTAAAACATGGTATTTATTTTTCTTTTAAAAAGAAGTTATGGCTTGTAGAGGAAGCCGAAACTCAAATAACGGTCATGACGGCGGAGAAGTCGTTGTCGCCGCATACGTACGACAAAAACATTCCCTTTTGTCGTTTAGTAAACGCTTCGTATAAAAAAGATTCCTTTTGAATAAACGTAAAAGTCAAAGGGGTTTATACACCGTATAAAAGAAAGTTGTGTATAAAATAAAATATGCCTCAATGAAAGGAGATTGAGACGAAGTCCCATACCTCGTATCCGACTTGACCCGACCATTCTTTAATCTCCTGAATAATAAACTTGAGTTAATCTATACTTTCTTATGAATCTTTTTTCAAGTTCATTATTCCTTTTATACCATGTTATGAACATCATGTAATCAGTTAAGTTAATAATGTTCATTTTGTCGGTATTTGGTTCTTAAGTCAAAAATAGACTTCTTACACTTACATGTTGTTAATTTGGTCAAAGGTTCATTATATACATAATGGTATTCATGATGTAGATATCATATATGTCATATATATCCAGTACATACATGCATTTATAATATTACATAATCATTTAGAGGTAAGAAATGAAATGCACCGTTCATGGAGACGGTAATCCGTACGTACACATGAACGCTACTTTCATTTCTATTTCGTATTTTATAGAAAGGAATAATAATGATATAAAGGTATATTATAATTACAGTATAATATCATATATAATATCATAGTTCCATCCTTTATATGTCCCACATGTGGTATTTAACGAATCAAATCACTTTGAGGGGGCGGTAGTCCGCACTTCCTAAAATGAAGATATTGTGTTTACCCATAATGGAAACCATAAAGGTATGCCAAAAATGAAAAAAATAGAAGCTTAAGGAAAACATAAAAATATTATATATCATATATAAAAATAGTGACATCATAATGGCCACCTTTGAAGGTGTTAAATGTGTATTGAACAATCATCGTTTCGGGAGGCAGAATTTCGCCATCCACAGAAACCGTATGTTCTTTAACCATTTGATGTAGTTGTGTGAGAGTGTAGCTCAAATAAATATTATAACAACATCCTTGTATATTGAAGATACTGGTGTTGTTACAAAATAAGTAAATAAAAAGAGTTTAGGGGTTGGAGAAGCAAAATAAAACAAATGAACATGAGAGAATGAATTACCTTTAAAAGTGTAACTCCATTTTGATTTGAGCCTAAAAGCTTCCTTTGAAAGGATTATTCCCAAAGGGAATCCTCTAAGATGAGGATAGGGATGTGGAGAGAGTAAATGGGCAGGGTTTGGCCGAGCCAAATGCTTGAGGAGTGTGTGAAATGAGGTAGAGGTGGGGGCCTTTTATAAGAGGAGAGGAGGGGCACTTTTGGAAAGTAAAGAAATATTACTTTATTTGAAAATGTGTTTCGGTTTCAAAAGGTCCCACATTGATATAATTCGTGGATAAGGTGATAAGGGTTCGAACTACACTCATCCAATAAGTTTTGGACATGTGTAGTTCATAGATTTTACATTATCTCTCCATTTTATTTAAATCGTCAAATAATGATGTCATCGCTGAATCATTATTATGTCATAAATAATTTAATTTATTTAATGTCTAAAAATCATAAAAAAATACTATGATGTAGGAAATCTTTTTATCTTTCCAATGACTATTTATAATCAAAAATCTGATCTTTATAACCCCATGTAAAAATTGTTTTCGTAAAACATCTCTTGTTTGTGTCATTTTTACCTTTACATTAAATAAAAAGTTATTTATGTCATTTCCCAACCAAAATGTCCCCATGGGGTCCCCAAGTTGACCCATGGCTTGTCTTGGTCGGCCATGACACAACCAATAATGTTGGGACATGTGTCTAGGTCATTTCATATTATTAAAGCATTATTTATACCTTAAACTACCCTAATTACCACTAATCGCGATTAAAAACTTAATAAGTTACTATTCACCAAAAAATTATTTTATTCTCATTGAACCACATTTTACTTCTTAATGACAACCATGTATGTCGGATTTTCAAAATTCAATACACATTAGTGGTAAACTTTCATTTAACTGAAAAATCAGTTTGCTTGATTACCACTTAGTGGTTTCACTATTCATCAAAAATTGAAGTTTTTCAGAAAATTACCAAAAATTCACCCTAAGCTATATTTGATATTCCGAATTAAAAAATGAAGTCTATTTTAAAAAATTCAAATCATATAAGTCACATTAATTAATTTAATAATTAATTCCCGCTGCCAGAGCAAAAAACGCGTTTTTACAAAACAATAAGTATCAAAAGATTGACACCAGTTTAAGTCTAATTTCAAAGTGAAATTGATTCCAATGACCACCATTGGATAAAATGGTAAAAATATATTCTAATTTCACTTGAAAACCAATTCAAAACATAATATAATCATATAAATAAATTAGATTAAAAAGCAGTTTTGATGTAAAATGCAGTATTTTTCACTATTCATTAAAAAATGAACATTGTCAGAAAAATACCAAAAAATCACACAAGGTAAATTTTGATGTCCCAGTCATAAAGAATAAGTTTATTTTGACAAACATAGTTTATAAAATTGTCAAAATATAGATTCAAAAATGGTTTGCCATCAAAAGGCACTAAAACAATCTTTTAAGAATATTAGTGTATTCCATGCATAAGATTGTATTTATTTTCATTTTAAGCCTCTATAACACTATCTTAATCATTAATAGACATAGATAAAATTATCTATTATTCATTACTTACTTGGGATGTTACAGTTTTCATAATCATTTTCATCATAATCATAAACTGTGACATCTTGACCTGAGTTCCACACATTGGTTCCCTGAGTCTGTCGTCCATGTGACCTCAGGCATGCCTCCACATATGCCAGAGGCTACCGACTAACAGTGAGGGTCTAATATCGATCATAGAGAGACTACACCCTCTTTATCAAATTATCACAATAGTGGAAATAAATAAAAAATAGCCAAAATATATAACCATTACCAAAATAAGATTAGTATCACATGATGAACAAAACAAGAATAAAGTATCCAAAACTAAAGTAGTAGATATGACATGCCAAATACATTTCAAATGTCAAATGAAAAACCCAAAATTAAGGCACTGACAACTCCCAAGAGTATCCTGATACCAAGTCTAATTCCCTCATCCATGCTCCTTCCCGACTCATCTATCTAACATAGGTCCCTTGCCCTTATTGTGTCTTATAAACATGAATTCTATTCGGGTATGGATCAAGAAACCCGGGTAGGGTGTGACTACAACTCAGTAGGCCACCATGAATGGCTTCTAAAACAATATCCAATAAATAACAGTGTATGTGGTTGTATAAAGAAGAAAATACAAGCAATAAAGTAAATAGTTTACATATATTCAATTATTCTTTATTTAACCATATAAATCCATGGGTTCCCAAGGACACACGAACCCACAATACCTACTTCAGATCATGCTGGAGTCTAAACCATAACGCATATTCAATTCAAAAATCATCATAACACATGGTATTTCATTATACATTTCATTTCAATTTAATATCATGGATACTTGGAACCATAGTCCAATGCCAACATTTTGGGACTAAAACACCATGTCTATCACCCAGGGAGTATTTAGAGCATCAGTCCCTGAAACGCACCCTATTTATCATTAAATCACATATGGGTATTTGGATCATCATTCTATGTCCCATATTCATATATAAGTAAACCGCATATGGGTATTTAGAGCATCTGTCTATATTCGACACTTGTATTTCAATCAATCACGCATATAACACATATATCACATTCAATGATTTTAATCAACATTAACCCTTGTATCACATTTCACATCATGGATACCATTTTAGTTATTAAAACAATCATGGTTCAATACTTTAATCACATGGAATAATATGAACAATTCACCATTAAACAATTTTTCAATATTTAATCCATATAACCCATTAAGATCAAGTCAATCACCTTATGTTTTTCATTGTAAATAAATTCATAATCACATTAATTAACCAATTTCACGATCCCAATATCCCATCAATTCCAAAAATCACAATATTCCATTAATTAATTAACCAATTTATTAATCCAATTATACTGATTCCAATTTTCCAAAATTTAAACCCAATCCATTATCAGATAGAAATTAAATTAAATTAATTAAATATCTAATGAAATCTCCCAATCATGGAAATTGAAATTTCACAATTATATACATGTAATTAAATCAATTCTTTGGGATTTTTAATTTATACTAGCTACCTCAAAATCATTGATGAATTCCCACCAACAGAAATCCCCAATTGAAGCAGAACAACTGAGATCATGAAGAATAATGAGATATAGAATAATAACATAGATCCAAGATCAAAATCACAAAGATCTATCAAACTTATATCTAAATTGTAATACCCCATGATTTTATGGTATGACCCATCTTAAATTTAATTTATTCGATAGAATATGTTTCACAAAACACCAAACCTAAACAAACAATGATAAACAATTAAATATCATTATTTTAAAATGACCATTATAACTTAGAAATTAAATTAGCAATAATGAATAGTCTTATGAAATTTATATATTATATCAAAATTTTTTATAATAAATAATTCAATTTTACATATTAAAAGGTTATATTTGTCTAAAATCAATTTTGATGCCTTATAATGGCAAACATGTTTTAAACGTAATTTTTTCACTTTTGTGAATTGAATTTCAAAAAATAAACATACATGGTTGCGATCAGTAAGATATTTAGAGTCTGATAGGATCAAATTAAATTTTTTTTGTGAATAGTAACTTAACCCTTTGGAATAATAATGTTACCATTATGAATAGTAATATGACCCTTATAAATAGAAAATCAACCAAATGAATAGTAATATCACCCATGAATGTATAAATAAAATTTAGGCATCTTATAAATGAAGGTATTATATAATTATATCATAGTATAATTAAATGAATATTTTAAAAATTATTAAATTAAATGTTGGTATTTTTGTAAGTCTTAAATATTTAATTACAATTTTATTATTAAAAAAATGGTTAAATAGAAAATTTATTTATATAAAATGTATTAATAAATTAACATTTTGTTATCTTATGATTTTAGGATAATTTTATGATACCTTAGTTAATTTTTTGAAAGTGTTATAAAATAAGTTATAGATTTAAAATCTATATTTTTCGAGTAAATCATTGTTTTAATTAAAAATTAAATTTCTCATATTTAGAAAATTATTTTCATAAAATTCAGTTTATTTTTGAATTCTACACATCAAAAATAATTAGGGTTAATTTTTGGGATTTTTCTAAAATACTTGAATATTTTGTGAAAAATAAAATAAAATAATTTACGATAAATGATAGATACATAATTTACTGAGTCATATGTGATATTTGGATTATGTAATAACCCTTAGTTCTAACTCATGTACACTTATTACTGTATTTATCCAAAATAATAAACATTATTTCTTGTCTTGAGAAAAATAATAAAATAATGAAAAATCACTCCTCTCCTCCAATATAAATACCACCCTCACCACCACTTCTCATCACACCTCTAAGCCTTGAAACTTGTCAAATTTTTACCCAATACTCTCCCAAATAATCTCCCCCGAATCTAGGATCCCTTGGTTAAAATAATACCAAAACCAATTGGAACACCCCAAGCTTCTACGGTATGCTCCTCTTTGAATAATGTGATAGCGTGTGTTGTACGCAACATCGAGTTCTAACACACCACAACCAATCAAACTAGCCGTTATTAATAGTAATACCTACTTTTTGAAATTATATATATTTTATATTTCAAAATGGACTTCATTTTTGGTTTCGTAATATCAAAATTATCCTAAGATGGATTTTTGGTATTTTTCTGAGAACTTCCAATTTTTAGGAATAGTGAAAAATGCTTAAAAACAACAATTTTAATCAAATAATTTATAGTGATAAATTATATTATTGAGTGGTTTTAAAGTACAATTAGAATATATTTTTACCATTTTATCCAATGGTGTTCATTATAATTAATTTCACTTTGAAATTGGACCTAAACAATTGTCAATCTTTTGGTATATTTTGTTTCTTAAAAACACACTATTTGTTGTGACAACGGGAATTAATTATAAAATTAATTAATGAAACTTATATGTTTGTAATTTTGTAAAATAGACATCATTTTTGAATTCGTAATATCAATTATATCTTAGGGTGAAATTTTGGCATTGTTCTGAAAAACTTCAATTTTTGATGAATAGTGAAACTACTAAGTGGTAGTTAAAAAACTAAATTTTTCATAAAACTTAATTTTACCGCTTCTATGAATGTAATTTAGAAAATCCAAGAGACACAGATAATATCAAGAAATAAAATGTGGTTCAATGAGATGAAAATAATTTTTGGTGAATAGTAACTTTTTACTTTTATTTACCACGGTTAAAAGTAAATAGGGTAATTAAGGGTAAAAATGATATTAATATTACCCTAACACATGTCCTAATTCTATTTTACAAGTGTATCTCGACCAAAAACAACCTTAGGAATAAAATATTATCATTTAGGTCCTCTTGGATTAGATTAGGACATTTATTATTATTTAATTCAAAGAAGAGTTAAAAGAGTTAAAATCAAATTTTATTTACTAAAACATTTTTAATATAGGGTTATACATAAGATAAATTCGATTTTAAATATTAATTAGAAAGATAAAAAGATTTCCTACATAATTATATTTTATTTATAATTTTTAGACATTAAATAATTTAATTTATTTATGACACAATGATGATCCAGTAATTACCATAATAGTGAAAAATTAAAATAATTGATATTATAAATACCCAAATAAATATAATTTTAGACTTTTAATGAATTAAACTAATTTTATATGATAATATGACATATTAGTATTGATTTAATTTACTTTTTTCAAAGTAATAATTCTGTTATAAGTTTCACAAAAATCAACTATTTAATAGTGTCAAAATTAACATAAAAGAGTTTTTAAAAAAAATATTATATTATTAATTGATATTAAATTCCTAAAAATCTAAGGTTCAGCCAAGAGACTTATATCATGATAGTTGTATCATTAATGGACCACTTAGAGGTCTCTTGGATGTATATAGTAAGTTTATTAACTATATAATATAAAAATACAAAGTGACATGGTAAATGTCAAACTAATTAACTAAGAGTTAAAACTAAAAGATAAGGTTAATATAGTAACCCAAACCTCTATAAATTATATTGGTTGGATTGTTTTAGACCGATCACCACCTTAAACTTTTAATAATCAACTTTGTAGCCATTATAAACCAAATATGAATTTATTATAAATTAATATTTCTAGCTTTTCCAAAGGTGCCCCCCACCCCTCTTATAAAAGGGCACTCCCCCTTCTCATTACTTCACACCTTCAAAGCCTTTTGGTTCGGCCAAACTCTGCCCAAATACTCTCTCAACTTCCATCACTACAACCTATAGGCCTTAGTTTGATCAGAAAGCCAACCTAAGGAGCTCTTTTGATCAAATCAAAAGGAAGAACCCGAAGAAGAGGTAATGTTTTCACCACCCTTTTTCAAATTCATTTCTTCTTCCACTTCTTCTTTATTTGTTATTACCATTCTAAAATAATAACTCCAGTATCTTATATATACTATGATGTTATTATAAATATGGTACAACCATATTCAGTATTCTATCCACCCTTTGAATAACATGTCATCATACGTGTGTACGTACGGCTTACCGTCTCCACATCGTGGTGTAATTGTTATTCAATATATTATTATTTGGATGGGTATAATAATGATGTGTAACTCATGTAAATAATAAATATAACATGATAATGATTCTTTATATATGATATACTATCCAATTATATATTATTTTAATATCAAAAGAATGATATTGTCGCTCGTACGTACGTACGGACTACCGTCTCCACGAACGCGATGAGATTCATTCTCCATCGTATCCATTCAAGTATAATTATCATTTTATGATTTAAAAATAATGTTTAAGGACTTGATATAATTTTGGATATTAATAAGATACAACCTATCCATGAAAAACATGGCTTACATAACAAAACATATAAAGGAAAATGAGTAAGTTAACACTCGAAATGACGATAATACTAAGATATTATTAACAAAGCAATGTTAAAAGATCATATATGATATCATATTAATATATATGATTCTTGTATAATTTAATAACAATTATTTCACCATTATACAGGAGGTTAACCTACCCTCAACCAAGGAAAAGTACAAGGTAAGGGTTATTTCACAATCTCTTCATTATCCGAGGTTGTTTATACGTAATAATCTACTGGGATCTCTTTATCATCCACATCCATGTTTCTTAAAAATGTATTTCAAAAAAAATTACTATTTAAAATAATATGGTTTAAATTAATTTATACCCTTGTTTTACTTTTTATAAGAGTTTTATACAGGAATCTTTCCGTCGTTTTCTAAACAAGGTGCTTTTTAACCTTTTCGACAGAATTAAGGTAAGAATGTTTTTTTAACTTATACGGCGGGTGCGGTTATTTTCCACCGTTATAAAATCGTCGAAGCTTCCCTTACAAGCTTATAAGAATATTTTCAAAGAAAATGTTTTATTTTATAAATATATGACTCTTAAATGATTTCAAAATAGAAAAAGATATTTCTCTAAAAAAGAGTTTTGATTTCATCTATGTCAACATCCTTTGATGGATTTTACGCTTATTTGAAGTTGATTTATTATGATACAAAACTTCTATATTGTATTGAAGGTTTTGTGATATGTTTGACTGTAGATGTGCTATTTTTATACCATTCATAGTTTATGGTGAAAGTATTCACATTTTGTATGCTAGTTTTAATATGAATGTTTATGTTATGTTTAAACCTTTTCATATGGGAATGCATTGGACTTAATATGTGACGGGTGGAGCCCGTTATAGCTCCTAGATGCATCGGTAGGTCTCATGAGACAAACTAGTGTCTTGGCACAAGGCCTTGGCAAAATTTTATTTGTAGTCTTGGTACGAGGCCTTGGCTATGTGGTTATGATAGTCTGGCATTATGCATTCCATCATTATGAAAGTGGTAATTGATATTGCATGTGATTATTCGATTAGTAGAATATCCATGTGAATAAGTAAATGGCATTATTTCATTTTATTTTTGCCATACTATGTTGAAGTTCAAGTTTAAAAGGCTTTTGTTTTAAGTTATACATTGCCTTAAATGTTTATTCTTATTTATGAAAGTTTCCGCTATATTGTTATCCTTACTGAGCATTTGATCTCACCCCTTTTCTATGTTTTATTTTTCCCATGATGTGAAGAAGTAATTTATGAATGACCTGAAGGGATAGTATGTGGGGATATGAGTGTGTTATATGGATACTATGTTGTTGTAGTAGTTTTTCACTTTATGGTGTATTGTAAAACTTTATGAATATATCTAGTGTTTCCAAGGCTACTAAACCAATCAGTCTTTTGAGATTTGATATTTCTTGTGATCATTCCAATGTTATGTAATAATGCACCGACTCTAGGTAACTGGGGTTGGGGCGTTACACCAATCCTCTTAAGGAGGTTCTCAAGGAGGACTATTCAAGAGGTAAAATCCTCTTCTTTTTCCTTTTAGTTTCCTTTCAAGTTATTTTATTTTATTATTATCTCCTCAAATCCTCTGTACAAATGAGAATGATAACTCCAATATAATATATATACTATAATTATATCAGGTTAATGTAATATACTTACTCAAACTCCTTTCTCTCTCCCTTTTATTTTAAAAATGAAATCATTGTTTGAGAGGTGCCGATTTACAACCTTCATGGATAACGGATTTTTGTTCTTCAATTTATCCTTCAAGGATAGTAATAAACCATTTTTATATTTAAAATAGAATATAATATATTTATTAAAACCTTTATTATTTTCTTTAAGTAAAATATTTACATAATACTAAATGATAAAACAAAATGAGTTCGTTATGATCAATAATTGTTGTAATAATGCAAACGATTATCACTAAATGTATTATCTAATGATCAATCCTCATACCATATAACCAAATGATATATATAACCATATACACTTCTATATTTTCATTATTATCATATAAATTAAATTATGGTGAATTATAACCATTCCAATGAACTTTCATACTCATATACAAGTATACCAATCGTGAAAACCAAGGAAGTGAACGCTCCCTTTCAATAAAATTGTATCTTATAACTCATCAAAAAAACCATAAATGAATTTAATAAAATCATAATAAATAAAATACATGTATATAAGGTTTTTAATTAATTAATTAATTTATTTAATTTTATTATATAGGATTTTAAGGTCAAGTGTGAAACACATTCAAACATTAGGTAAGGGTTTTCTTAACTCACTTTCATATCCATGGGATATGCCTTAGTCGACACTAATACTTGTGTGTGGTGCATGTATACTACCCATTTATGTATAATATCATGAATATATTTACTTTCATGTTATTCTATGTATCATTTTATGATTATTAACTTTTGTTCATATGATTCAATTGATTACAATGTGGTAAGGGATTCTACCCGAATCCTCATGTTTCCTTCGGGTTACTCTTTATCCATATTTACTCAAATGTAATGCTTCTTTATTTTTTTATATTTCTTATAAATTCTGTTTATATGTTCCAAATTCATATATTCATATCATATCATAATTATTTGATGGGTATATACATTTTTTAAAATGGTTCGTTTCTCAATTCTTCCTGATAAACAAGCCTGCTTCAAGGGAACATCCGGATTTCTTACCCGCTTTCAAGTGCACTCCAAAATATATTTTAAGACACTATTGTTTTTATAAAATCACTCATTTTATCATGAAAAACTATATTTTTTCATTTCTTGTTTTATTAAAACAAACATTCCTTTCCACTTTAAAATCACTTTAATATTTTTCTTAAACCATGCTAAAATGTTTTATTTCTAAAGTTTCTTAAAAACTCTTTTTACATGATTTCAATTCAGTGGGACATCATGTATGCCTAAAATATAATTTCAATGTTATTGAATTTTATTTTATGGGATATAAATGTTTAAAATCTGATTTTATTACAAATACAAATTATTTTCCAAAATAACTCTTCTTTCCAAAGTAAAAAAGGGTTTTTCTCGTCTCACTTTTACTTTTATGAGTTATATGCCTTATTCACCACTATTTCATTGTGTATGGTGTATATAATACCATTTTATATATTATATCATGAATTATATTAATTTAATGATATTTTAATTTTCATTTAATGTTAAAATAGATTAATATTTAAATGTTTCAAGGTGGTATGGGATACTTTGGAATGTTTAAAGATTATTTTCCTGAAGAATTTCTAAATGCTTTTATTAGAGTAATTTCATCCATGATACTTAAAAGTGTTATGAGATACTTTGATTTAAAGATTTAATTTTATTATACATATTAGGAATGCATTGGACTTAGTATGTGATGAGTGGGGCCCACTATAGCAACTCGATGCATCGGTGGGTCTCATGAGACAAGACATAAATGGATTTTGGTCAAGTCCTTAACCATTTATATTAAAAAGACTTAGATGAGACCTTGATGATAGGTTTATGATATCTGGAATACATATTATATCATTATGATATTAGTAATTGATAAATCACATGATTATTTGACTTGTAGAATATTCATGGTGAGGTTTCATGTGATTATTTATATGGAATTATTTATTCATCTTTTATTCCTATCATATTATTCTCAAGATTATGTTTTAATGATACGTTTTTTTATTTATTCATCATAAATTATTGTTTATGTTACATATTATACTATATTTCCTACCCTTACTCAGAATCTAATCTCATCCCTTTTATATGTTTCTTTTTTACCTAGGATTCCAAGAGGTATATTATGCATGACTTTCAGGGTTGATCTAAGAGATCTTGGGTGTTATCAATGGAGTTTATATATTGTATTCCTTTCAATATGTAATTTAAAGTCTACATATGTAATCTGGTTTCAAAAACTGCTAAACTGATTGTCCCTTCAGGATATGTTTCCTTATAATCATACCAATATAATAAAGGAACAGGCTCCGAGCTACTATGGTAGGGTTATTTATAGTTGGTATCAAAATAATTTTAGTAGAAACCTTGGAAACTAGATTTAGGAAATATTGATTAGGGAATTACATGGGAATGGTTTATTTGAGCACAGTATTCATCTTTATCTATGGTGGAAAGGGTTCATCCACAACATTCAGCTTCTATTTTAAGTGGTACAGCTTTAGATCTAAGCATGGAATTGGCCTTCCAGATGGTGATGTTGTTTTTCTCTACGGGTAAGGTTTTTAGGCATTGGTGATTTGGCCGATCGGCTTCAAATTTAATCATCGGTGGTGTGGTTTTAGATCTTGGTGTTGGATGCTTTGTTTTTCTCATGTGGTAGTGATAGGTCATTTCTTTGTTAGATTCTGTCTAGATCAATTGATGGATTGTTTGTCTCCCTTGGTAGATTTATGGATTTTCATTGGTTATGGACCTCCCTCAAAGCTGTCTTTGAATCCATTTTCATTTGAGTGTTTCAAGGGGATTATTAATTCAGTTTTCATTTAGTTTAGTGTTGTTCTAATGGTTTGGGTGATGCCAGTTGTAGTTTTTTGGTTCTGTAATGTGCCTTTACACTGATCCAGAGTCCTCTATGATGCATGTCTCAGTTTCTCCATTTTCCTCTATGATTTTCTTTTCAGCTTCTCTAGTCACCTCTAAGATGCACTTCTCGGTTGCTCCAGTTGCCTCTATGATGTGCTTCTGGCTGCTCCAATTCCATTTTCCTCTCCCTCACGATGATTTTTTTCACTTGATATGGTTTTTTCTTGCAAATTCCTTTGGGCCACATTATATGTGAAGCAACAATACATACTATACAATGAAAAAGTGTTAGATGAGAATTTAGAGTAGGCACATTCACCTGAGAATATTTAATTGGATTTGGAGAAATTGTCATTGATACTAGGTTTGTGCATCTCTTCATAAGATAGCTTGCTAAATAATTTTTCTAAGGTAGAGATATGACATCACAATATTGACGCTAGGGAGGGGTAGTTCCAAGTTGTTATAGTCTATAATGAATTCCTATAAGACCTTTGGGTCATGTATTTTGCGGGTTCCCCCTCAAACCTTAAAATAAGTATTATCACAAATGATTAAAAATATAAGGCCTTCAGGCTATTCAGTTAGTACCTAGGGGTAACAACTCTGAAAAGGTGTCCCAAACCTAACTTAGGGTAACTTGGTACATAACAATAGACCTTACTATGAACCTAGTTTGACACTCTTGGGGGATATTCTTAGGATAGTTTACATTTTATTTACAAACCATTATGAAGGATTTAAATGTAAATATGTCCTCAAAGAAACCATGTTTATGATTATGATATTATCTACACATGAATTTTTTAATTTATGTTAAGTATTTCACTAGTATTGGCTTAATAAATTATTTTTCACAATGTTATGATCTAATTTAGTGCATGTAATTATTTATAAATGGCACTTATCAAAAGGAATGGGAACCACATCAATGCATATAATCAAAAGAGTAATAATGATAATTAATTTAATGGGTTTAATTCAGTGTTTCAAAGGGAACAAGTCACTCAAACATTATCATAATATTAATAGATAGTATCATGTCCTAAAACAAAGGAGAAATGGTTTTCTAAGTATTATGGTTTTCTAAGTATTATGTATTTTGGTGACCTCCTCATTTACCATAACCACTTTTAAGAGGATATTTTATTAACCCTATTTCCAATGTGGGTTTCCCATAAAGGAATTCCCAAGTATCAACCTTTATCTATTGAAGTTCAATTACAAATTGTGAGGATTCAATTTATTGAAGGAGGGGAGAATGTAACACCCTAATATTTTATGGTACGACCCTTCATAAATTTAATTTCTTCGATAGCATAGGTTTTACACAACACCAAACTTAAAAGAATAATGATAAAAAATTAAATATCATTATTTTAAAATGAACTTTATAACCTAGAAATCAAATTAGAGGGAATGAATAGTATTATGAAATTTATATATTATATCAAATGTTTTTATAAGAATGAATTCAATTTTACATATTAAAAGGCAATATTTTTCTAAAAGTAGTTTTACCGCCTTATAATAGAGAACATGTTTTAAAGGTAATTTTGTCACTTCTATGAATTGATTTTCAAAAAAATCAACATACACAGTTAAGATCAGTAAGATATTTAGAGTTTTATAGGATCAATTTAATTTTTTTGGCGAATAGTAACTTGACCATTGGGAATAGTAATGTTACCCTTATGAATAGTAATATGACCCTTATGAATAGTAAATAAACCAAATGAATAGTAACCTCACCAATTAATTTATAAATAAAATTTAGGCATCATATAAATAATGGTATGATATAATTATATCATGTTATAAGTAAATGAATATTTTAAAAATTGTTAAGTGTTTGTATTTTTGTAAGTCATAAATATTTAATTACAATTTTATAATTAATAAAATGATTTAAAAGAAAATTTATTTATATAAAATTTATTTATAAATTAAAATTTTTTTGTATTATGATTTTAGGATAATTTTATAACACCTTAGTTAATTATTTGAAATTGTTATAAAATTAGTTATAGATTTAAAATATGTATTTTTCAAGTAAATAATAGTTTTAATTAAAAATTAAATTACTCATATTTAGAAAATTATTTTCATAAATGGAGTTTATTTTATAATTCTACACATAAAAAATGATTAGGGTTAATTTTTTGGGATTTTTCTAAAATATTTAAATTTTTTGTAAATAGTTAAATACGTTAATTTATGATAAATGATAAATACTCAATTTATTTAGTCATAGGTGATGTTTGGATGTTTAAGCACCCTTTTTTTGAACTCACATACACTTGTTACTATATGTAGTCACAATAATTAACATTATTTCTTTTATTGAGAAAAATAATAAAATAATGAGAAATCACCCCTCTCCTCCACTATAAATACCACCCCTCATCACCACTTCTCTTCACACCTCTAATCCTTGAATATTATCAAATTTCTTCCCAATTCTCTTTCCAATAATCTCCCCCACATTAAAGAGCTCTTAGTCTTAAAAATTTACCAAAACCAATCCCCTTAAGGATGTTCTCAATGAGAAGTATTGAAGAGGTAAAATCCTCTTCCTTTTCCTTTTAGATTCCTTTCAAGTTATTTTCTTTTATTATTATCTCTTAACCTCCTCTATCCAAATGAGAATGATAAATCCAGTATCATATATATACTAGAATGATATAATGTTAATGGAATATCCTTACTCAATCTCCTTCACCTTCGTGAATGACGTATTTTCGTTATTCAATTTATCCTTCAAGGATGATAATGAAACCATTTTATGGTTAAAAAATAATATAATATACGTATAAAATCCTTTATTATGTTCTATAATTAACATATTTAGATAATACTAAATGATAAACAAAATGAGATTGTTATGATAATTAATCGTCGTAATAATGAAAACAATTATCACTAAATGTATTATCTAATGATTCATTCTAATACCATATAACCAAATGATATATATAAAAATTTACACTTATATATAATCCTTAATATAATATAAATTTAATTCTGTATAATTATACCCATTCCACATGAAATTCTATACTCATATACAAGTATACTGATCATGAAAACCAAGGAAATGAACAATCCCGAACAATAAAACTGTATCTTATAACTCATCAAAAGGGCCATAAATGAACTTTATAAATTTATAATAAATAAAATATATATATATATAATGTTATTAATTAATTAATTAATTAATTAATTAAATTTTATTATCCATGATGTTAAGTTCAAGTACGGAACACATTTAGACATAAGGTAAGGGTTTTCTCAACTCACTTTCATTTCCATGAGATATGACTTAATCACCACTAATTCTTGTGTGTGGTGTTTTTATACTACCCATTAATGTATCATGTAATTAATATATTTAAATTCATGGTATTATATGTATCATTTTATTATTATTAATTTTGGGTCTTGTGATTCGATTGATTACAAAGTGGTATGGGATTCTACCTCAACCCATGTTTTTCCTTCAGGTTACTCTTTCTCCATCTTTACTCAAATGTAATGCTTCTTTATTTTTTGTATATTTATTATAAATTATATGTATATGTTCCAAAATAATATATCTAGACCATATTATCCTTCTTTGATGGGGATATACATGTTTTAAAAAGGTTCCCTTCTCAATTCTTCCTAATAAACAAGCCTCATTCAAGGGAATTTCTCGATTTCTTACCAGCTTTCAAGGGCACTCCAAAATATATTTTAAGACAATGTTATTTTTATAAAATAGATCATTTTATCATGAAAAATTATCTTGATTCTTTTTTGTTTTTATGAAAACAAATGAGTCTTTCTTATTTAAAATCTCTTTGATATTTTCCATAAACCACGCAAAAATGTTTTATTTATAAAGTTTATTTAAAACTCTTTTTACATGATTTCACTTTAGTGGAACATAATTTATGCCTCAAATATAATTTCAATGTATTTAAATTTTATTTTATGGTATATACATGTTTAAAATTTGATTTTATGATTAATATAAATGATTTTCCAAAGGAAATCTTCTTTCTAAAGTAAAAAAGGGTTTTTCTCATCTCACTTTTACTTCTATGAGATATATGCCTTGTTCAACACTATTTCCTTTTTGTGGTTTATATACTTCCCTTTGATATATTATATCATGAATTATATTATTATCATGATATTATAAGTTTCATTTAATGTTAAAAGAGGTTAAGATTTGAATTTTTCAAGGTGGTATGGGACACTTTGGAATGTTTAGAGATTATTTTCATCAAGAATTTATCAATGATTTTATAAGAGTAATTTCATATATGATACTTAAATGTGGTATGGAACAATTTGATTTAAAGATATAATTTTATTAAACATATTATTAATACATTAGACTTAGTATGTGATGGGCATGGCCCGCTATAGCCCCTCTATGCATCGGTAGGTCTCATGAGACAAAACATAAATAGATTTTGGTTGAGGTCTTAACCATTTATTTTCAATAGTATTAGATAAGGCCTCAATGATAGGTTTATGATGTCTGGAATATTAATTTCCTTACTATGATATTAGTAATTGATTAATCATGTGATTATTTGACTAGTAGAATATTCATGGTGAAATTTCATGTGATTATTTATATGAAATTATTTATTCAGCTTTTATTCCTATCATATTATGCTCAAGATTATGTTTTAATGAAATGTATTATTATTTATTCATTATGCCTTATTATTTATGTTGCAACTTTCATTGTATTTATTACCCTTATTGAGTATCTGAGTTCACCCCTTTCATATATTTCTTTTTCCCCAGGATTATAAGAGTAATATTATAAATGAATTGGAGGGTTAATCTAAGAGATCTTGGGTGTTATCAATGGAGTTTATATGTTTTTTTCCTTTCAATTTGTAATGAAAATTTCATATATGTAATCTAGTTTCTAAAAATATTAAATTGATAGGTCCTTTGGGATATGTTTCCCTATAATCATACCAATGTAATAAAGTAAGGCATCGGCTTCGGACTACTAGGGTTGGGGTCTTTAGATAAACCCATTACCAATAGAGGAGAACATCCCTTTAAATGATAAGAGAAATATGGGAGAGATGGAGGAAACCATATGGGATGAGAATCACTTATCGGGAGAGGTGTAAATCCATCAATGGGTTTTTGATTTGTCAATAATAGAGGTCAAAATGCCTTAGAACTAATCTGGGAGCCTCTAAAATTCATATGAATCTATTTAAGTCTAAGTAGGGTGATTAGGGATTAATACCTAGGGGTTTAGGTTTATATTTTAATTTTTTAGGGGTTTAAATTTATGCATGCACGGCTTCTTATACAGGGCACATTATTTTCTCTAACCATGTTCCTAATCATGTGCCTCCTCCTAGAGGGTCACACAATTACTACTAAGAGGGTGCATGGTTTAGAAAATTATGCACCAACCATATGAATCCCCTCCGTTTGGGTTCACACGATTTCCTGGCTCGGGTGTATGGTTTGGGAAAACCATACTCCAACCATGTATTTCCCCTCTTCTTGCAAAAATTCTCAAATTTCACCCCAAAAACTTCCCAAATAAAAACCTCAAAAATATCCACACAAAACAAAGTAATATAGTACCTGAAAATGAGATTGATACATATCTAGAAAAAAGGATAGGATCTTATAATATCCCCACCATATAACAGCTCATCCTCGAGATGTTCTCCCAAGTATCTCAAGATTTTGAGTCAAAAAATTAGTCAACTAAGAACACATATATCCTTATCTATCCTAATTTTCCTACTAAACACAACCATGTTTCCATAATATCTAAACTATCAAAATGGTTTTTCCCCTCAACACTTTCTCACTACAGTCCACAACACATATCAGATGCTCCTCAAAGGACGCATTAGTATAAAGATCAACATCATCTATAAAAATCACATGACAAGGTTCAAGGTGCTACCGTCAAAGCATTGACATGTGAAAAATAATTTCCATAAAAATATAACTCTAAGGAATATCCAATCGGTATGTCACCAGATTGGTTCTCTCCACAACCTCAAATGGACCAACAAACCTAGGATCCAACTTACTCTATCTTATAATCTTATGGAGACACAATCTAGGAGACACTCAAAGGAAAACATTAACACCCTTTGTAAACTCTAGGTGCTGTCGATGTTGATCAACACACGACTTCTATTTAATCTAAGATATACACATACATTTCTAAATCAAATAAACTTGCTTTGATGTCTCCTGCATGAGACTTGATCCCAATAGCTCTGACTCACCTACCTCCATCCAACATAGAGGTGATCTACATGGCCTACCATAAAGAGTTTTGTATGGTTTCATATTAATTTTCTCATAATAATTGTTATTATAGGCAAACACCACCAATGATAGTTGTTTATCCCATTAACCACAAAATTCAAGAACACATGCCTAAAGAAAATCCTCCACAACTTTTATAGTACATTATGACTACCCATTTGTTTGTGGGTGGAATTTCATACTCAGTAAAACTAGTGTAATAAGTGCCTTCTGCCAACACTTCTAGAATTGAAAAGTAAAACACGAGTCATGGTCTAAAATAATACTTCGTTGCACCAGGTGCAGACAAATTATCTATTAAATGTACATATCTCTCAACTAATCAACTGATAAAGTCTCTCATATAGGAAAGAAATGTGATACTTTCTTCATTTGGTCTACTATCACCCAAATAACATCATTCATATGAGGCGTCCTCAGGAGGCTCACTACAAAGTCCATGGTAATGTCATCCCACTTTCATTTCAGAATAGGCAATGGATATAGTAAACCACAAGGTCGTTAATGCTCATCCTTCACCTATTGATAGGTGTATCATTATATCACAAACCTTATTATCTCCCTTTTCATGCCTAACCACCAATATTACTGATGTATTTCACGATACATTTTGGTAAAACCTAGATATACCACCCACTTTGAGGCATGAAATTCATGTAACAGCTCCTCTTGCATACTTGTAGGCAAAAAAACTCAATTCCTAACATATATGGTATCATCCTCATCTATAGTATAATCAGAATGTGACTCCCCACCTTCAAGGCTTTCTCTCATGGAAAAAAATCTAGATCCTCATACATTCTCTCCTTGATCTGGATCAAAATTGTATACTCTATTGAAACTGATATGAGATTCATCTACTCCTAACCCACCTAAGCCACATCATGCATCTCAAATAGAAAATTCATCATCTTCTACCCAGAACTAGACTCATAGACTGCTTGAGTTTGAGTTTTCCATCTTAGAGAATCAGAAAAAAAAAATCCCTTCTCAGGAATATATGATATATCAAAATCAAAAGACTACATATACTCAACCCATATCCATTTTCAGAGATTCAAATCACATTGGGAAAATATATACTTTAATATCTTGTTATTAGTATGCATAATAAAATTTTCACCCAATAAATAATGCCACCAACACTTCAAAGAATAAACCATTTCTACTAACTCTAGGTATTGCATAGGATAGTTCTATTCATGTGGCCTTAACTTCCGTGACCCATACACCATAAATTTATCTCCATGCATCAATAATACTCCAAGTCTTATCCTAGAAGAATCACAAAAAAATTATAATCCACACTTGGCTCAGGTAGGATCAAGATCGGTGAAATATTCAAACATTTATTCAGCACCTAGAAAGGATTATCACATGCTCTAGACCATTCAAACTTTATTCCATTCTTGTTCAGTCCTGAAAGTGGTGCTTCCAAACATGAAAATTCTGAGATGAACCTCTGATAATAACCCACTAATCACAAAAAATGATGGATACCAAAAATATTATTGGGTTACTCCCAAGAAAGAAATACACGAACCTTATATGGTCCCACTAACACACCTTCCTCCGAGATGATGTGACCCAAGAAGTGTACTTGATCAATCCATAATTGACACTTAAATAACTTAGTATATAACTAATGCTCTCTTAGTGTACTTGGGATGATGTTATGATTTTGGGAAAGATCATCATGAGTCTTGGATTACACCATGATATCATCCATAAACACTGCCACAAACTAATCCAGGTATCAGTGGAAGACTCTATTCATCAAGGCCATAAACACTATCAGATCATTCATTATCCCAAATAGTATTATGAAGAACTCATAAAGGTAATATATTCTTCCAAAAGAATTATGGGGTATGTTAGAAGGTCTAACTCTCAATTGATGATACCTCGATCACAAGTTGATCTTGAATAAAACACAATCTCCACTCAACTAGTCAAATAGATCATTAATACACGAAATAGGATACATATTCTTCAATGTCATTCATTTCAACTTTCAATAATCAAAACATAAGCATAGAGTTTAGTTAGACTTATTAGAAAATAAAATTGGAGAAACCTAAGGAGACATAATTAGATAGATAAACCCATTATCCATCAAATCTTCTAGTTTATTCTTAAACTCTAGAAGTTATATTGGTTTTATTCTATATGGTAGAATAGAAACTAGCTCATCCCTCAGCATGATCTCAATTGTAAATTCCAAATCTCTCTCAGGTTAGCCTTCAGAAGTCCTTAGTAAACACATCTTAGAACCTATCCACTACTAGTGGAAAGATATCATGCTTTACACCTTTGTCATCTAGTAACAAACTTGAAACCTGGGAGGTTTCCTCTCCTAGTTGCTGATGAATTGGCCATGTACAAACTACCTTAATATCCCACTCTTCACAGTGAATATAATTGTCACCCTTAGGAGATATAAATGTCACTCTCCTTAGGTAACATTAAATGTGGGATTGGTATACCATTAACCAATCCATAACCATAATTAGGTTAAATCCTAACATATCTATAATGTAGAGATCCCAAATAAAACGATACTCCCCAACCTCGAGAGAACACCCTTGCACAATCATATGTCTCTCAATTGTACTCCCAAATGCGTATCTATCATCATAACCCCACTCATGAACTCCACCACCAAACTCAAACCATATATAAGTTGTGAAGATATAAAATAATGAGAGGCACCATTATTAAATAAGGCACTATCAAGCATATAATCTAAAAGGATAGTACCTCTAATTATAGATGGTCCAACCTCGCTATCCATAAGTGTAGGCTGAACTTCATGAAAATGTCCTTCCCCTCTTCTTTGTGATGTAGTCTGAGTCACCTGAGCTGCACCACTCTACTGATATGGGTGATCTTTCCTAGAAGCACTCTTTACACTGTCTCGACTGCCATGACCAGCAAAACTCCAACTTCCAAACTGATATAGTATTGAATACCCCCTTATAGAACTTTTATTTTTCTTAACTCCTCTATCATTACCCATATTTCATGGGTTCCTACAAAACTTCTATATATGTCCCATCTTGCTTCAGGCTCTACACTCTATCGATGGTTGAGGGTGTTGTTTATGAAAGTGACCCATCCTACCATACCGGTGATAGATTACTCTATTTAGATCATTTATAACTAATATTTCCCCATAGACACTCTTCTTTCCACTACTCTAGTAAACATTTTCATAACGATGCTTCCTTCTCTCAAAAGTAATACCTCTTGACCATCCATAAAAATCCACCTATCCTCCACTGAAATCCTCCATCGGGTTCCCCTTAAAAATGAGAGACTTATTCACCACTTTTGAAAACTTTTTCAACTGAATGATATTCACCTAGGATTTAATTTCACATTTAATACCATTGTGAAACTATTTATATTTCATAGCCTCATCTCCCTGAAATTCTAGAGAAAAGTGATAAAAACTATAAAGTGTCTATCATAGTTCATAACGAATATAGTCCCATAATTCAACATCATAAACTCATCTGATCTCTCCTACCTGAGCATCTCGGGGTAAAAGTGATCCAAGAACTTATAATGAAATTCCTTTCACTAAATATTGTCCAACTATCCATCCCAAGTCTGGATGTCCCACTAATGTTTCACCTAACCACATAATACATAAGAATCCAATTTGAATCTCTTCTCAAAGAGAGTATCCAAGTGGTCGAGTATCATCTAGATAGACTCAATCCATAACTCAACTACACCAAGTCCACCCTCTTCGATGAAATATAGAGGGTTTTGTAACTAAAAATATCTTGTTAGGTCATACATACTCTTCACAACCCATTCTAGGTATCTTTCCATAAACTGTATAAACTGGGAAAAGTTCTCATAGAACAGCTCTCCTACTTTCTCACTGAGCACTATTGGTGCCTCATGCTCCACTGCTGGTAAATCATCTCCAGCCATAACCTCCTATCATCCTATCAACAAACATCATCATGGAGGAATATCTCTAAAATTAAAAACACATAACTCAATACATATTTCACAACATCTACACATTTATGTAATAGAGATTCAAAATAATCCATAACAAGTCATTCCCACAAACCCCACCACATGGTCAAAACCGAGGCACTATCACTACCCTTAACCATCCCTCATCTATGTATAGTTTAAAAGGGGTAAACACATTATCATAATTAAAATTTATCATTAGACTCCCATTCATCCACATTTTCAACATTTATAATTTTTAATTTCATATTAGGAACCCCTTTTTTCTTTTAATTAACAAGAAAATAAAATAATTTCATTTAACACTTACCAAAAACCTTCTTTTCCTATTCATACCTAAAATTATGCATGTCACGTAATAATATTGAGTGCCAAGAATGATTCATTCGTACTCAACTTTCATTCCATATTAGGCCACAAAATAAAATCTCATAAAATATCAAAAACAATAATCACATCACACAACAAGTGCATCACTCGAGGTGAAATAGCATCAACTATAACAACGCATGTCAATAACAACAATCCCACCTTGGGTACTTGGTTTTTACCCTCGTACATGGGTTAGATACTCCCATGCATGATCTATTAACCAGGGTTCGACTCATCCTATTCTCCTTTCTACCTTTTCTAAATAGTAAGACAAAAGAAAATAAAATAAAACACTTTTTATACCACTTTGTGACATCACTACATAGGTTCCACACACTGATGCACCAATCTAGTCAGTCACATGACCTTAGGTGCACCTCCCCATATGTCTGAGGTTACTGACTAGTAGTGAGGGTCAAATATCAATCATGGGAAGACTATACCCTCTTTATCAAAGTATCACAATAGTGGAAATAAATAAAAAATATCTAAAATATATAACCATAACCAAAATAAAGTCAGTATCACATGATGAAAAAAACATAAATACAATATCCAAAACTAAAGCATTAGATATGACATTCCAAATAAGTGTCTAGTGTCAAATAAAAAATCCAAAATAAATAAACTGACAACTTCCAAGAGGGTACTGATACCAAGTATGGTTCCCTTATCCATGCTCTAAACCGACTTAGCCATCTAACATAGGGCCCTTTCCCTTATCCTATCAAACAAACATAAAGTCTATTCAGGTACTGATTAGGCAGTCCGTGTAGGGTTTGAGTATAGCTAAGTAGGACACCACCAACGCATATAAAACAATATCCAGTCATTAAGAGTATATGTAGTTGTATAAATAATAAAATACAATCAATAAGGAAAAAAATTTACATATATTCAATTATAATTTATTTAACCACATAAATCCTCAGGTTCCTAAGGGCACTCAAACCCTCAATACCTGCTTTGGGTTATTTTAGAGTCTTAAACATAACACATATTCAATTCAAAAACCATTATAACACATGGGATTTCATTATCCATTTAATTTCAATTTAATATCATGGCTACTTAGAACCATGGTCTAATTCCAACATTTTTTTCCTAGAATGCCATGTCTAGTTCCCCATGAGTATTTGAAGCATCAGTCTCTATATCAAACCCTATTTTTCACTCAATCACATATGGGTTTTTAAAGAATTAGTCTGTATCCCAAAATAGTATATCAGTCAATCACATATGGGTATCTGAAGCATCACTTCATGTCCCACGCTCATATTTAAATAAATCACACATATATCACATTCAAAGGGGTTAATTAACATTAATCTTATTATCAAACTTCATATCATGGAAACCATTTCAATTATAAAAACAATCATGGTTCAATACTTTAATCACATGGAATATTATGAACAATTCACCATTAAACCATTTTGAAATATTTAAATCATAAAACCCATTAACCCATTAAGGTCAAGCCAACCACCTCATAATTCTCATTGTCAATCAATTCATAATCATATTAATTGACCAATTTCACAATCCTAATATCCCATAAATTCCATAATCACAATATTCCATTAATTAATTCACTAGTTAATTAATCCAATTTCACCAATTCCAATTACCCCAATTTTAACCCAATTCATTATCACATGGAAATTAAATTAAATCAATTAAATCTCTAATGGAATTTCAAAATCATGGTAACTAAAATTTTATAATTACACACACATGATTAAATCAAGGCTATGGGATTTTTAATTTAGACCACCTACCTCAAGTTCGTTGATGAACTCTCACCAATAAAAATCCCCAATTGAAGTAGAACAACATATATCATGATGAAGGATGAGATCAATAATAAAAACCTAGATCCAAGATAAAAAGAATCAAGATCCATCAAACCTAGATCTAAAACCATCACCAATAGAGGAAAACATCCCTTCAAATTATGAGAGAAATATGAGAGAGAGGGAGAAAACCATACGGGAAGAGAATCTCTTTCAGGGATAGGTGGAGATTCATCAACAGATCTTCAATTCATCAATAATGGAGGTTGTAATACCTTGTAACTCATAAAATGGCCTCTAAAATTTGTATTAATCAGTTTAGGTATGAGTGGGGTGATTAGGGATTGATATCGGGGGGTTTGGGATTTTATTTTAATTTTTAGGGGGTTTAAATTTCTACATGAATGGTTTCCTATACAGGGCACACAAGTTTCCCTCACTGTGCACCTAACTATGTGCCTCCTACAAGGGGGTTTCATAGTTACTACTAGGAGGGTGCATGATTTAGAAAACCGTGCACCAATCATGAAAATCCTCTCTATTAGGGTTCATACAATTTGCTGACCTGGGCGCACATTTTAGGAAAACTGTGTGCCAACCATGCATTGCCCCTCTTCTTCCCAAAATTCTCCAATTTCACCCCAAAACTCCCCAAATTAAAACCCAACCAAGATAAACTCCAAAACTTCAAGATAGTACCTAAAAATGAGCTCGATACATCTATAGAAAAAAGTTCAAGATCCTATATAAAGCATCTGGGGAAATAATAAGGATGGTATCCCTAAATCATATCCCTAGTAAATCATAAGGAACATAAAATTTTGTGCCTTTAATGAATATAAATACAATAAAAATATCATTTTAAAAAACCTTGAGCAAAATACACCTTTTATTTTGAAATTACTTCTTTAAAATATAAAATCATGAAAAATATTATAGAAAACTTTTTATTTGAAAAAATCCTTGGAAACATGTAAAGTAAGCTTCAAATTATTGATCGGTCATGATAGTGGGATATTTCATTCATGATGTATACGTTAAAACAAAGATTCGTTTCACATTTTTGGTAAAAATTCAAAAGTACCCCATTCCAAAAATGACAAAAATATTCATTTAAAAAAATAAAAAATTTAATAATGGTTAAAATGGATTTTAATAATCATAGGAGAATAGTAAAAACAGTCTTGATTTCTTTTTTTAGAAAATGTAGATATGGAAGAAAATGTATTTTTTACCAAAGATAGAAATAAAGTAAATTTTCTTTAAAAACATTCTTTCGATCTATGGTGTACGTAAAGAGAGAAAAGTGAACAATAAACATGTATTCTTCATAAATAAACATATGATAATAAAATTAATGAGATTCTTCATAGGTATAGAAGAATATTTTATAATCATAACTTAATCATAAATAATCCTGATAAAAAATTATGTTGTAACATAAATTCCATACCTCGAGTCCACTTACTCCAAAAGAACTATAACCTCATATATAAAAAATTTAAATTTATTATAATTTTATACCAAAATAATTTTCCTAATTTTAATCTCATATATGATCCCTCTATAACATTTCAATACTCATTTGTTAATAATCTATTATTAAAATTAAGGTTTCTAAATGTTATCTATTTTATTTTTTTCATAAGAGTTTCAAGTTGATAGTTCTTATCCTTGTACTTTAATCATGGTTCCATTATCTTAAGAGTTTTAATTATGATATAAATATCATATATATTTATTTTATATTTATATTTATCTATGAAATTTAGATATATAAAAATTAATTACATTGTTCATGGAGACGATGGGTTATACGTACGCATGAACGATGTTTCCACTTTTAGATGGATGGAATGAAAGAAAGTTAAATAATAATTAAACTTTAAAAAATCATTATTATAACATATAAATTATATATTCATAAAAACTATTATTATTACCATTCATGGAAAATAGAAATGAAAAATTAATCGCATCACTTCGTGGAGGTGGTAGTCCAAACGTAGGCACGAGCAACGTTATCATTTTCCAATTGATTGGAATGTAAGAATTTAGATATGATATTATCATTAAAAAAGAATAATTATTTAATTAATATTATATATAAACAATACACCCATCATATTACCCATCTATAAAATATGTTGATGAAAAATAAATTGTATCACTACGTGGAGACAGTAAGTTGTACATACGTACAAGCAATACTTTCACTTCCCATGTGATGGTAAAGAGGGTGTATAATGGTGGTTTTATAATCATAATAAAATTTAATTATATTAAGAATAATATATTTATTATTTTATTATAAATATAAAAAATTTAGATTAGTAAAAATAAGAAGTAAAAACAATTTTATTGGTTAAGGAGATTACCTCTTCTTTATAAGAACTCATTTAAATATCATTTTAAGGATCCAATGGTTTGTATTTTGGGAATAAAATAACCTATATAATGTTTATAAGTATTATAAGAAGATAATTTGGTAGGTTTTGGTCTATATATAATTCTTAAATTAGCATAAATAAGATAAAGGAGTGGCTACTATTTATAATTGAGGGGAGGGGAAATTTTGGAATTTATTAAAAGAATAAAATATAATAAATTAATTCCCAAGAAAAATTATTCCAAATGGATAGATATTAAAATGTGGGATATTATTAGTTTTAAATCCCATAGAAAAATATAATTTGGATATTTTTAACTGGTTTTTAAACCTTATCATTTGGTTCAACCCCTTAGTTAAACTATTTTAACCTTGACTGTAGTAGTGTATTTTTCACACTTAAAAGGTTATAATTTTATTTATAAGGTGAAAATTGGATTACAAATTTCCAAGGGATAAAATTTTTTACCATATATTATACACCTTGTACTCTTTGAATATTTTTATGAATTTCAAATAATTTATTAAATTATTATTTTCATAAAATGTCATTAATGTCATTCTTAACACTATTCATTTAATTTGACTTTAAAGACACCAAGAAAAGAATGAAATTAGAACATAATACTTTAAAACATCACTAATAATTTTTATTAATCTATAAAATTTTTGTAACACTATAATTCACCCAAATTATATTACTTTTAATATTTTGAAAATCATTTATTTTATTTTTCTATTAATTGAGTAAATATTGTGTTAGTGTTATTTAAGAATTTAAGGTAATTATATAATCACTAAAAATTATAAATAAATTAAAATCATTAAAATAATTTTATTAATCTAAAAATAACCATTAATATTCATTCACAACATTCTTTTTTGCCTAGGTAAATACATAAGATATATTTTAAAGAGAGTAAAATTTTGTAATTTTCTTTTCTTAGAATATTATATAGGTTATTTTCATGGACAAATATCACTTAAACAATTATATTTCTAGAATAAGGTGATAATGGTCAAATTATCTTCATATAATAATAATTAAAATAAAAAATGGTGACCTTAACACTTTTTTTATCATTGGTTAACCTACCCTTTACCGAGGTGAACAATTTTACCATGGTTACTAGTCATAATGGCTAAAAATCAAAGAATAAAATTTACCAAATTTGAGCCTCATAATTTTAAATATTTAATCCATTTTTCATAATTCAATTTCTATAAGCGATATAAATTTATTTTAAAAATAAGTGTGAAAAACCTGACAAAACCTATTTATTATAAAATAATTTTTAAGCATAAAACTGGATATATATTATTATCTCATGCATAGAAAAATATTTGATGAATGTTAAAACATTTTATTGAATACATAATATATATATATATATATCATTAAAAACATTTATCATTATTAATCAATTTAATTTATTAATATAAAAACACATTGTGTGCATAAAAATAGTTTTTCATAAATAGATCTCTTTTACTTACAAATGGTTTTTATTTTCATTTATAATCAATTGAAAAATAATGTATTTATTTTATACATATTTAAACCATATGTTTTTTATAATTTGTTAATTCATATTTATACCCACCAATTTAATTTCTATGTAATAATTAACATGTTAAATAATATTATTTTAATGGTATATCGTGGTTTGTCTAAACTCGTTGTTTCATGTATCGAAAGATATCATAGAAATTAAATTTATTTGAAATATATATTTAACAAAATATCTGGGTGTTATATTATACCCCCCTTAAAATGGATTTCTCTCTTAAAATTCCATCACTCTAATACAAACAAATAAGGATATATATTTTTCATCACATTTTGGGTTCCCAATTAGTTTCTTCAGATTTCTAATTCCTCTAGAGAACTTTAACCAGGTGAGTAATATTTTTTATAACTTTATCTATATGATACAAGATTTATAACAGTTATTCTTTATATGAAATATCATGATCTAGTGGTATGAACTCTGATTTTAGTATATCTGAAGGATCAGCAATGTACTTCCTCGAGAGAGATACAAGGAACAAATCATGAACTTGGCAGTGGTTCAGTTGAAGCATTAAAGGATAAGCTACCTTCCCTACCCAATCAAGAATATTGAAATTGTCGATATATATAGGTATTATATTTCCCTTATTTCTAAATCTCATAACCTTCTTCCATAAAGATATTTACAAAAAATAAATTTTCACCAAATTCAAATTTCAGATCATGCTAACAATTATTAGTGTAACTTTTATTTCAACTCTGACCCACCTTGATGTAATAATGAATGGATCTAAATTTCTCTAATATTTCATCAACTATATCTAGTCCCAATAAATTTATTTCTCCAAATTCATCTCAATAAATTGGATTTCTATACTTCTTTTTATAGAGTTATCCATAAAGAGCCATCTGAATTCTCAATTGAAATGTATTATTGTAAGAAGACTTGGATAGAGAAAGGTGTTTATCCTAACCACCATTGAAATCTATAAAAAAAGATCTCATAATAACCTTTAGGTTTTGAGTGGTTCTCTTATACTATACATATTTATGAGGATGATAAGTTTTACTGAAACTCAACTCTATATCCATATCCTATTAAATACTTCACCATAACTTTGAGGTAAACCTTGGATCCCAATCAGATATAATAGAATGTATTAATACATGAAAACTTACCACTTACTTAATGTATATCCTATAAATTTGATCAATATAGAATTAATCTATAATAGTAATTAAGTGTATTGACTTTTAAGGTGATCAACTACAACTCAAATATTATTATTTCATTTAGACATTTTGGGGAGTCCAATAAAAATACATGGTGATGTTTTCCCATTTTCATTTTATTATGGGTAATGTTCATAACATACCCTTAGAATTTTATCTCCCAGACTTAAATTTTTGACATATCAAGAACCAAGATACATCCTCAGCAATATCTCTCTTCGTGTTGTCCCACTAGAAATAATATTTCATATATTTATACATCTTTATACTTCCAAGATGAATAAATAATGATGAACTATGATCCTCATATAATAGCTCCTTCTTAAAATATGGTATGGATGGAACACATACATGGTTTTTAAACCTTATCATTCTATTATAATTATAGTTGAACTCATGAACATTTTTTACATTCTTCTACAGTTCCATATCTTCTTTTTGTGCCTCTTTAATATTTACCTGGATATATGGTTGAACACTCATTTGAGAAAGATAATATTTCCCCCTTCTTTCAAGATTTCCATATCCATATTTTGAAAATATATAAATATTGAATATTTTTTATCATCTTTCTAGATAAGCTAGCATTATTATTTTGACTCAAATAATCTTCCACCTTGTTCGCCTTCCTAATGTGATAATGTATTTAAAAGTAATAAGATTTAATCAAATCCAACCATATTCTCTAGAACAAATCCAATTCTTTTTGAGTGAATATATACTTTAAAATTTTATGAACAGTATATATATCACACCTTTCTCCATAAATATAATGTATCCATATCTTTAATACAAAAATTACCATAGTTAACTCCAAATCATGAGTTGGGTAATTTTTTTCATGAACCTTAAATTATCATATGGTATAAGCTTTCACTGTATAATTATTCATGAGTATGCATCATAGTCCCTTATTTTATGCATCATTATATACTATAAACCCTTCTCCACTATAGGGTAAAGTAAGAAAAAGTGCAGTGACTAACCTTATCTTCATTTCCTTGAAATTCTCTTCACATTCATTTGTCCAAAGGAACTTGGATCCCTTTTGAGTTAACTTGTTGATTGGATTAGGAATTCATGATAAATTCTCTAAAAATAATCGATAATATCCATGTAAACTAATAAAACTAAGGATCTTAGTCACAATGGTTCATATATTCCATTATTAAATAACTTTTTTATTTGATGGATCCATCAATATACCCTCTATTGAGATTATATGACCCAAAAATGAAACTTTTTGTAGGCAAAATTCACAATTTGTAAATTTTTCATACATATTATCCTTCTTTGGGGTCTTTAGAACAATAATCAAGTGATCTTCATGATCTTCTTTTATCTTTTAATATATAAGAATATAGTCTAACCGATCAAGGTAATCTCTAAAGACTCTATATATTAAATCCATGAATATATCAAGGGTATTAGTAAGACCAAATGGAATCACTATAAATTCATAGTATACATACCTTATGTGGAATGTTTTCCTAGGTATATACTTATTCTTGACCATAAAATAATGATATCTAGAATGATGAATAATCTAGGAAAAGTATTGACCTCTGTATAGTTGATCCAACAAGTAACCAATACAAGTAATAGGATACTTATTCTTGATTATGATATTGTTAATTTTCTTATAATAAATGAAAAGTCACATTGATCCATAATTTTTATTAAAAAATAATAGGTTCACCCCAAGGAGATGAAATTATCCAAATAAATCCATTATCAAGATTCTCCTTGAGTTTCTTATTAAATTATTTCAACTCAATTGGATCCATTTAATATAGAGTATTTGAAATAATTGTAGCACCAGGTGTGGGTTATATTGAGAACTCAACTTCATGATTTTGTGTAAGACCAGGAAATATTCTATAAAGAAATCAATAAACTATCATAAAACATGCATATATTTGATGTTCATTTTATCTCCAACCATATGAGATAATCAGCCATTTTGAATTGGAATCAAAACTCATAAAATGTATGGAATATCCATTAGAAGTTCATATTTATCATCACACTGATATATGGTCATATGATGGTTCATAGTATCAAACATGACTTCACTTACTCAAAAATTGATGGGGGATATATGTATTGAAAGTGATTCATGACCAAAATTACATTGAATTCAAATATAGGGAGAATAATAATATTTTCATGAAGACCATTCCTATAAACTTCAACTATATAAGAATAATAGACTTGTGATGTGATCATCATACCATTAGTGGATTTCACTAATAATTAAAAATCTAATAGTTGAGTTGGTATTGGGATACCCTTATCAAATTATTTAGATACAAAAGAGTGGGTATGTATAGAATCAAATAATATATTAGTTGTTCTATAGTGGATGATAAGTGTACCTTTCACAGTGTTGTTATTATAACCCTCATCAAAAATAGTGATTGCATGAGATTTCTATTTTTCTTTGGGATTAATAGGTTGTTAATGTCTATCATCATCATTAACCTTTATATTTGAGCACTATTTGGAATTATTCCCATACTCCTTGAATTTTAAACACTGGAGTGCGGGTGGTACATTTTTTGGAGCTTTCTCTATATTCACGTCATTAGCTAAGTTATTCAATTCACTTTGACATTTGATTTCCCAATGACCTTACTTTATACACCTAAAACATTTAACAGTTACCTTAAGATAATTTTATCTTTGTTTTCTTCCACACTTTGAAAATAAAGTAAGGTTTATCTTCTTCAATCCATGGTTTTTATAATTTCTATTTAGTTCTATATTTCTTTTATTATCAAAACAATTAGATTGAGGGGTAAATAAAATCTCAATTTCCACCCTGATAGGACATAAAATTATTTATTCATAACTACTAAATTACATTATGGATAACTCCCTTTGGAGACTTTGTTTTAAGCCACTAAAGAATCAATCAACCTTATTTTCAGGTTGTATGATAATACTTGAAGTGTACCTCACAAGTCTTGTAAGATTTTACTCATATGTACTAATAGAATCAATATCCTTTTGTTTTAGCTAAAGGAATTCCATCATCATTTTCATATAAAGAATATAGGGAAAGTACTAATTGATAAATAATCACTTAAAATCATCCCACTCCATGGATTTAATTTATTCTTATTGCCTTTTGTTCTTGATAAGAGTCCACCATTGACCTACTTCCCCCTCCAAATGATAAATAGCTAAAATAACTTTTTCATGTTCTGAACACTGTAGAATGTAAAATATATTTTTAGTGGTACTGATCTATTACTCAAAAACTAGTGGATCTACAGAACCACTAAAAGAATGTGGGTGTTGCCTCATGAAGGACTTAATAGAATGTTGTTCCCTACTTTTATAATTTGTAAGCTCAACATGATTCATAACATAAGAAATATTCATAAGAATAGAAATGATATTTTTCATTCTAGATCCCAAAATATTTGGTTTCTCAAGAGGATAATCATTTCATTGTTCATTTCATTCAGAATTAACATGATTCCTTTGGGTTTTATCCATTGACTAAAACCAAAAAACATAGTATGATAAATGATAATAATAGTGGGAAAACACATAATTTGGAAAAATAATTTCAAGGATGTCTAAATCATGATGCCTTATTTTCAATTTGTGACACTTTAGGTTTAAACTAGTTCATTCGTGTTTATTATCTATTCAAATACTTCATAATGTTTTATAAAGAAATTATGAATTGACCTAATAAAATACCCCAATAGTGTCAAACTAGGTGCATGGTAAGGTCACACTAATTGTGAATTATAATGATAGATGAGATATAGTCAAACAAATATTTTTTTGGTTATTTCCCCTAAATTCATCTGTGCCAAAACCATGTCTAATTTTAGTATTGAGATAGTGTTTTTTTTCTTAGAAATTCGTACTCCATTATTTACCATAACATAGTATTTTATCCTATACATAGGATTATCCTAAGGGTTCTTTATAAAGTTTTCTCGTCCTAGTTTCCAAATGTAACAAAACCTTTCTCTGATACCAATTATAACAACCCATCAGTTTGACACATATATATTATATCTTATTAGATTAATATTAATTACATAAAATAATAATCTGTGCCATAATTGTATAATTGTTGTACCTTTGGAAACATAGATACATAAACAAATTGTTCATAAAATAACTACATCATATCTCACTAAGTTCTTCATAACTATCACCCTTATTATACAAATCAAATATAATACATTTCTTCATAACCTGGGGAAAGAAAGCATAAGAAAGGGTGGGCTCTGATGCTTGGTAATGGTAAGAAAATTACATATCAATGATCAATTAAACATAAAATGAGAATAGGAATATTAGAATGTGATAATATAATTTAAAACCCATAATTTGTATATCATAGATAAAATAATTAAATCATGTCATAAATATTATTAGTTTATAATACATAAATCATAAAGGGATCAAGGAACATGATCCATGAAATCATAACTTTGTCATAAGATATAAGTTTTTTTATACATAATAATTTCCTTAATAATCAATAATTACTGTCTAGACTTTAATACTGGATTAGTTTCACTCCCCAAACCAATATAGTAGTCAAGGTTTACTCACAATACTATCATAGAGAATAGATTCTCTTACTTAACTGGGTTCACTCCCTATTCCATTTCTATTTATCTCATGTGATATACATATTTACCCAAAGCATTAAAGGGCTATAAAATTATAGGAACACCTATCACATAATTAAAATCATACATATGTGTGCCACAAGATCATAAAACATCCATAATAACATAACTTTTGAAAAAGAAACGGATTTTTTAGCATTTTATCATAGTATAACCCATGGAAAAGAAACAGGTTTAATAATCATTTTTTTATCATTATCATAAACCATCCATAGAAAGAATAAGTGTATTATACTTGGATAATATCCCCATTAAATCATAATAAATATCAAAGGTTATTGTCTTTGATGAATAGAAATGCCATAAAAATATCATTAAAAACATTCTAGAGAAAAATACCATTTTCATTTTGAAATTGCGACTTTAAAATCTAAAAATTTCCAAAATATTATGAAAAAAAATTATTTAAAAATAAGCGTGGAAAATTTTAAAATAATCTTAAAATAATTGAGTGTTCATGATGGTGGGACAAAAATTTTATATTGTATACATAAAAATAAATTTTCCTTCTACATTTTTGATAAAAAGTAAAAAGTACCTCATTTAGAAAATTACAAGAAAGTTAATTTTAAAACATTTTTTAAAAATTAAATCATGGGTAAAAATGACTTTAAAAAAATAGTATAATAGAAAAAACATTCTTGAAAACATTTTTAGAAAACATGGACATGGAATAAGAATAATTTTTGGCCAAAGAGAAAAATAAATTAAATTAAACTTAAAAAATATTCTAGTATATTGAGTGCTTAAAGAGAGTAAAATAAAATGAAAACATGTATTATTCATAAATAACCACATGATAATAAAATTAATGAGATTCTTAGGAGGTATACCATAATATTTAATCATTTTAACTTATTCATAAACAAATATATTATAATATAAAACCCTTACTTTGAGTTCCACTTACTCTAAATGCACTCTAACCTTCTGTATATTAAATTTAAGTTTATTATAATTAAAAAAATAATTATTTAAATACTTATAATATCATATAATATCCCTTTATATCATTTCAACACTTATTTATTAATAATCCATTATTAAAATCATAATTTCCGGGTGTTAAATATTTTTTCATAAGAATTTTGGTTCAGTGGTTCCAACCCATGTGCTTTAATAATGGTTCCATCATATATATAATGTTAATAATGATATAGATACTATATATATTCATTATATGTATATATGTGTTTATATTCATCTATAAAAGTTAGATATGGGAGAATGAATTACACTGTTTATGAAAACTGTTGGTTATATGTATGCATGAAAGATGTTTTCATTTTTCAATAGATGGAACAAAAGAAAGTTAAATAATAATTAAAATTTATAGAATAATTATTATAACATATAAACCATATATATTTATAAAATATTTCATTACTACCATCCATGTAAAATGTAAAATAAAAAGGAATTGCATCACTTCGTGGAGGTTACGGTCTACACATACGCACGAGTAATGTTATTGTTTTCCAATAGATTAGAAGGTAAGAAGTTAGATATGATATTATCATTAAATAATAATAAATATGTCATTAATATCATATATAAATATTAAAAAAATCATAATACTCATCCATAAAATATTTTTATGAAAAATAAATTGTATCGCTATGTGGAGTCGGTATGCTATACGTACGCATGATCAATACCTTCAATTCTAATTTGATGAGAAAGAGGGTGGATAATGGTGGTTTAATAATCATAATAACATTTCAGTATATTTATTATACTGAATTTATTATTTTATGATAAATATCATATATTTATATTGTAACACCCCGAGATTTTATGAAAAGTATTCTTTTAATAATGTCTTGTGTAGTATGCTGCACCAAGATTACCTTGCGCTATACGCAACACCGTATTAGCTTGCAGTATATGCAACACTATTCTTGGATCGTGTTACACACAATTTTGATAATAGTTATTCTACGCAACATTGAGTATATATATATATATATATTCAATGTATAAATGAAATATGGTTGGATTATGTTATACGAAACAACGAAGGATTCTTTCACAGCACGCAACCCTGACTTGGCTTGCATTACACGCAATCGCGACCTTCCTCGATAGCATGTGTTGTACGCAATACCGGGTTTTACTAAACAATGATATATTATTATAATATTATTATGAACTAGCCGTTATGAATAGTATTAACAAAATTTTAAATCTTATAACATTATTATTCGTCTTGCACATTTTCTAAAACATGGTATAAGAACAAAATAAATTTTTCGGGTAAAATAAGTATTTTTTCAAAAAATGCAGTTTTGCCGCCTTTTGATGGTGCACCCACTTTAAATCTAGTTTTTGACATGTTTATAAGTTTAATTTGACAAAATAAAATTCTTCTTTGGAATCATGAAATAAAAATTTACTTTGGATAAATTTTTCATATTATTCTGGTAACTTTCATATTTTGATGAATAGTAAAAACACGCTATATTTTAATTAAAAACAAATTTTTTCATCGCAATAATTTATATGGTTAAATTATAATATTGAATGGTTTTAAAGTATAAATATAAAATATTTTTACCATTTAATATAATGTATGTCATTATCATTGATTCTACCTTGAATTCATAGGATAAATCAATTCAATCTTTTGCAATGTTTTAAAGAAAAACTCATTTTCTTTCGACAAAGGGATTAATTTTAATTTAATTTCTGCAACTTCTGTGTATTGAATTTTAAAAAAAAGGATTCCATATTTGGAATCAGTGGGTCCAAATTATTTTAATAGGCTACTTTTTATTTTTGGGAATTATGAATAGTAACTACGGTAAATTTTATTTACCATAGTTAAAGGTAAATCAGGTAATTAAGGGTAAATATAATATTATAAAATTACCCTAAAACTTGGAAAAATACTATTGGATGACTAAAAGTCGACCCATATCACCTAAGGGTAGGATTAGATTCATTTAATGGACTTTTTTCCATGAAAATAAGTTAATTATTATTAAAACCAAAGAATGTGACAACATGTCACTTTCTTAAATCTTATAAGTATAATAATTTTAATTTAGTGATACACTTCATGAAACTTCAAACATGAATAGTTTCCAGAAATATAATACAATTATCTAAATCATAGTAATTTATTTATAATTTTTAGGGATTAAATAATTATCATTTATTATGACACAAAGATGATGCAGAAATTGTCTTACTAATGAAATATTGACATAATTGATGTTATAAATACCCAAATAAATGTAATTTAAGACTTTTTATGAATTTCAATAATTTTATATGTTAATATGACATGTTATTATTGATTTAATTAACTTTGTTCGAACTAATAAATCTTTTATGAGTTTCATAAAAATCAATTACTAAATAGTGTCAAAATTGACATAAAATAGTTTTTAAAACAAATATTATATTATTAATTGTTATTTTATTCCTAAAAATCTAATGTTCTGCCAAATGACTTATATAAGGTTATATATATTAATAATAAACAACTTGGGGTTCTTTTGGCTTGATATAGTAAGTTAATTAACCTTATAGTGTAAGAAAACAAGAAGACACGGTAAAAGTAAAATTATCTAACTTAAAGTTAAATATAAATGATAAGGTTAAAATAGGAACCTAAACTTGTCTAAATTCTATTGGATGAGATTATTTCGACCCATTCACACCTTAGCTTCGAAATAAATTAATTTGGAGCTATTTAAAACCGAATTTGGCTTTATAATAAAATAATATTTTTAGTTATTCCAAAGGTGCCCCTCTCCTCCCTTATAAAAGGGCACCCCCTCCCTCTCTTCCTCACACCACTTTGAGCCTTCAAGCTCGGCCAACCCCTGCCAAATTATCTTCTCCACTTCCCTAGAAACATACTAGATTTTCTGGTATTCCTCAAAGACCAATTTTAGTGCCCTAAAAGGACATCTCAAAGAGGCGCTTCAAAGAAGAGGTAATTTCCGTTATCGATTCTTTCATCTTTATTTCTTCTTCCACTTCTTCTTATTAGGTTGTTTCATTATGAAGTAATAACATCAGTATCACTTATATACTTATATGTTATTATAATTATGAAACAACCTTATTTCACCATCTATCCATCCTACGGAAAATGAAATCACCGCGCGTGCGTACGTACGGAATACCGTCTCCACACCGTGGTGTAATCTATTTTCCACCACCACCTTACTTGGATGGGTATAATGGTGTACATAATAACTATATATGATTATTGTAAAGTGATATTGATTCTTAAATAGTATACATAAACTCCAATATAATTCCACGATCATGATAACGATATCATCGCTCGTGCGTACGTACGGACTACCGTCTCCACGACGCGATGAGATTAATTCTCCACGTTAACCATTCATGAATGATTATAAAGTATATATAATAAGTAATAATGAAATATATGACATAATAATGATTCTGGATTTATGTGTATATATATGTATTTCATCTACTTAATTCCATTCAACTCAATAAGGAAAAGAAAACAGCGTTCATGCGTACGTACGGTCTACCATCTCCATGAACGGTGTATTTCTTTCCATTTACTGATCTATTATATATATATATATTCTGAATATATATTATATATAAATCATGTTTTATATTCTTGAATTAAGTAATCATGATCTAAGTAATCATATGAATAATTACAAGTCAAAACACGGACGACAAATGAAACGATTTTACCCAAAACGCTCTTTAACATGGAGTTTACAAAAGAACGGGTAATATAAAGCCATAAGTGAACCATATATGATATCATAACAATTAGTATGATTCTAGAATAAGTCAATGACATTATTTAAATCATTATACAGGAGTTTCGGATACATACGAAGCAAATCGGACCTAAGGTAAGGGAAATATCACAATCTCATTTTTATCTGAGATTGTTTATACTTTGGTATTTATTGGGGTGTATTTTATCATCCAAATCCATGTTTCCTCAATATATAATATTATTTCCATCCACCTACAATTTTTTAAATCCATTTTTACCCTTTGGTGAGTTTATAGTAAAAGATATGAAAGGAATCTTTTTTCGTTTTTCATACGAGGTACTTTTTGACTTTTCCAACAAAAGTACAAGAAGAATGTTTTTTTTAACTTTTACGGAATGAATGGATTTTTAAAACATTATTTCCAAGAAGATTCATTTACAAGTTTTCAAGTTTATTTTTAATCAACTTATTTTAGTTTAGAATTGTATGACATGTTAAGAAAGGAAAAGTGTTTTTGAAGTGGAAAGGATATTTTCCTCAAGAATGGAGTTTAAGTGTTTTATCAAAATTATTTTCCATCTAAGATAATATAGAATTCTGTTTCTATCCCTATTATTACATGGATTTGATTATGTTGTGATGGAAATATTTTTATGAATTCCTTTATCTTATATGAATTGTTTTATGATGTCATGTTGTTTAAGAATCCCATTTTTACTACATGGGTTATGCAATGATGTATGATTTATGATTTTGTGGAACACATAATAATGGTATCATTATGAGATGGGTGGGACCTATATCTCCCTCCAATTCATTGGGTAAAGATTTTATATCTCATGAGATATACATGGCTGGAATGGTAGGTTATACCGGTTCAGTGAAACAGGACTGAAACGAGGAGTGAACTCGGTTCAGAAAGGGACTTTGTCCACTAAGATAGTCTTGGAAATGAGTCTTGACTAATAAGAAATGATTCTATATGATTATGTGTGTATGCCACAAAGTTTCATGTTTTAAGTTATGATTATTGGGATTACATTTCACTACTATGATTTATCTCATGTTATGAAATTATGATCTCTTTTGCAGGTTAAGATTTCCAAAAGATATGTTCTTATGAATATGACGTGATTGATATTTCTTTTGTTTACCCTTACTAAGCATTTGAGCTCACCCTTTTATTTTTTCTTTTCCCCAGGAAATAAATAAAGGATTTAGGTTTAAAAAAAAGAAGATCTTTATGGGAGATGTTGAAGATCGTTCACCACGATTAGAAGATTATATTCCGAGTTTCTAAAGACACTAAACTATTACGGTCCTTGTGTGTGTGTTTTTGTTATGTACTAAGTATTCTGAAAAAGTAATGTAATATCTATATACGTCAAGCTTAGGGTATCTACATATATGAGTTAAAATAAGAAGTAAAAAAGGGAAGTGATCGGTTAAGGAGATTATTTATTCTTTGTAATAACTCATTTGGATCTCCTATTAAGGATCCCAGGGTTGGTATTTTGGGAAGGCCAAAACCACTAGAATGTATCTAAGGATTATTAAAATATAATTTTGTATTTTTTTATCTAAAAGACTCAAAGTGGTGTAAATATGAGAAAGGAGGGGTTCCCATTTATAAGTGAGGAGAGGGGCACTCTTGTAATTTCTTAAAAGAATAAAATATAATAAAATCATTCTCAAGTAAAATGCATAAAAATTTCTAGATATTAGAAGTTTGGATAGTATGTGTTTTAAATATCATCAAATAAAAAAATTATAGGTCTAAGAGGTGTTTTAAATATTATCTGTTGGTATAACCTCTTAGTTAACTTATTTCAACCATTACTGTGGTAACGTCTTTTTCACTCTTAAGTGGGTTATAATATTACTTATAAGGTGAAAATTGGATCATAAATTTCCAAAGGATGAAATTTTAGACCATATATTATCCACACTATCCTATTTCAATATTTTTATGATTTTAAAATAATTTATTAAAATATTATTTTCATAAAATATCATTAATTCCATTTTTTATTATTTTAATTTGACTTTAAAGACACCAATACAAGGATGTAATTATAAAATAATTATTTAAGAAATATATAATATGTTTTATTCAAATATAAAATGAGTTTAATTATATAATTCACTAAAATTATATTACTTTTAATATTTTCAAAATCATTTATTTTATTTTTCTATTAATTGAATAAAAACTTTTTCGGCATTGAATAAGCATTTAAGGTAATTATATAATCACTAAAATTTATAAATAAATTAACATAATGAAAATAATTTAATTAATATCAAAATAACCATTAATATTCATTCAAATATTTCTTTTTTCCCTAGGTGAACACGTAATATATATTTAAAAATAAGAGAGTAACATTTTGTATTTTTATTTTATTTAAAAATTATATAGGTAATTTTAATGGAAAAGTGTCCCTTGAATAATTAAATTTATATCCTGAGGTGATAAGGTTAAAATTACCTTCATCTAATAAGAATTTTTTTGAATATGGTGACATTAACTCTTAGTTTTAACCTTAGTTAACCCGATTTACCCTTTACCAAGGTGCAAAATTTTACCTTGGTTACCATTCATAATGCATAAAATATAAGAGATCTATTTACCAATTTTATATTTCAAAGTTAAAAATAAGGATTAAATTTTTCACAATTAAATTTATATAAGTAGAAAGAAAACATTTTAAAAATAAGTGCGCAAAATGCAACAAAACCAGTTTTTTATAAAATACATTTTTAAGCATAAAACTGGATATATATTCTTATATCATGACTAGAAAAATATTATATGAATGTTAAATTATTTTATTGAATACATAATATATATATTTCATTAAAATCATTCACCAGTTAAGATCAATTTAATTTATTAAGATAAAAACACATTGTGCGCATAAAAATAGTTTTTCAGAAAAAACATCTTTTTACTTACAAATTATTTGTTTCATTTATAATCAATTGATAACTAATGAATTTATTTGATAAATTTTAAAATATATATATGTTTCATAATTTATTTATCACTATTCATACCCACCAATCCAATGGCTAGGTGATAACTGTTATATTAAATAATAGTATTTCAATAGTATATAGTGGTTCGTTTAAACTCGATGTTCTGTGTATCATAAGCTATTGAAGAAATTAAATTTATTTGAAAAAAATATTTTATAAAATATTAGGGTGTTACAAAATTTGATTTGAAAATTTTTGAAATCATTTACCTTTAAAAATAATCATCAATAACATATCCTTGAAATGACATAAAGGTTTAAAAAAAGATAAAGTGAAAACTTTGGAAAACATTTAATTTAAAGAAATAAATAATTGATCCCAAAAAAATCATAACGGTGATCAAAAATAAATGTGGAGTTCAAGATAAAAAACAATTATTTTTAAGGGATATAAAACCTTTTATTTAATATTTTAAAATATCTTTGTTAAAATCCCACATTATAAAAAGAGTAACAAAACTTCTATTTGAAAACATGATAAGGGAAATATGAAGGTCTCATGAGATAAAACATAATTAGGTTTTCAATTATAAACTATAACATTGAAAATAAAGGAATGTATGGAAAAGGAGGGGAAACCATCATTAAAGAGTATGATAATTATTCTCAATGCTGATATAATTTTTGAGGAATAAATTAATCAAGGTAAGATCTTTGAATTAAAAATTAATTCTCCCTAGAGAGGAATATAAAGTACCATGAAATAAAATCTTAGTGTGGAATAAATATAGTATGGAATAAAGGAGTTGAATAATAAGTATTATAACAAAGTGAAGGGAGTTGAGTTAACAAATACCCTTACAACCTTGGTATCCGTTGAATTGAATGAAATTTAAATAAAGAACATGATAAGGATATTCAAACCTGATGGATTTCATGAATATTTTAAAATTTATCCATTAGGTAGTAATCACCCCATATCAAATACATCACAATTCAAAATATGAAATATGTCTCAATAAATTAAATATGAGACAAATAACCCCTTACAAGTAACATAATCTTCAAGGAATGTATCACTTGAAAATGAGGTTATAAGAAAGAATTATAAAACATTATAAAATAAGAAGTAAATATGTTATAATTTTTTAATTATGTATAATAAAAGAAAATTTGAACAATATAGTTAAATAAGAAATATTTTAACTCAATGAAAGGAAATTGAGTTAACAAAAGACCTTATGACATAACTAATGTAAGAATAAAAAGAAAATGAGAGGAAGATCATGAAATAAACATTAAAATTTCATTAAATGAAGGATATTTATCATAAATTAAAGTAATATAGTGGTTAATACACCACTTAAATGAAAAGGTTTTGTACAACATCAAACATGTCTCATGGAATTGAAAATAGAGACAAATAACCTTTACCTTTTGTCCCCACTTAGTTGAATGCACTCTAAAATCCAATATAAAAAGAAATAAATAACTTAATATCCTATTTTAAAACATTATTAATATATATTAACTTTTATATATTTCATTTATAATTATTTATTTTGATTTTTTTAGTTAACTGTAGCATATTTTTACCATAAGGTGTTAAAAATTTTGATTATTCCATGCGAATTTTATAATATCGATATCGGTACCCATTAATTGATATTAATATTATATTTATTATATAATTTAAGATCTTGAAATATATCTTTTAAATTTATTTATAATTTTATTATCTCATTCCATGATAGTTTTTGTTACAATATGTGAAAATGAAATTGATGAAAATCTTATTTCGGAAATTATTAATGAACGAAGGGTGGTGTTTTAATAATGGGTTAAATAGTAATATTACCATTATATAAACATAAAAAAAACATTATTTATTCATTAATATATAATAACACCAGTATTTAAGTATCAATACTCATCTAGGATAAGGTTTTATATAATCGTTAATATTGGTGGTTAAAACAATCCAAACAAAAACATGTTATAATTTGATGAGTGATTATGGTTAGGAAATTGTTTATTTTGACATAATTTCATTAAAAAATAACCATAATGTTATTATTTATATTTTTTATTATTTTTAAAAATATTTTAAGAGGTTTGGATAAATAATGAAAATAAAAAAGGAAATTTTTATTTTGTGGAGGTGGTAGTTCGTACGTACACACGATACATTCTTTTGATTTTATAAGTAGATGGGGAGGAACAAATAATGGTTGGTCCATTAATATAATAAAATTAATCATTTTAATATTACTAAATAAATTATATTAAAATGTATTTTTTGTGTGTTAAAATAATAAAGTATGGAAGAAAAACTAAAGTGAAGCGAGACACTTACGTAGAAGAAATTAATCTTCTCTTGGAAACCTTTTTGATTTTGAAGGGTTTTGAGAAATATTAAGGACCCAAGGGATAAATAAAGTGGGTGAGTGTTATATTGGAAATAAAATTTCATATTTTATAGAATAAATTCAAGGTAATAGGTGTTCCATGATATTTTGGAAGGGTGACCCTTTTATAAGTGAATCATAGGGAATTTTTGGGAATACTCGTTACTTTTTAATAATGGAATGACACTATTCAATGGTAAATATATAGAAATGGAGAAATTATGGATTTTAAATGGTATTTTAAACAATATTCCTCTCCACCATTCATTTCTAGACAACATTGACTTATTTAGGGTTTTTTTCTTAGTTTTTAACTTCTACCATTGTTAACCTTTTTACAGTTATAATTAATTCTTAACCTTGATGATTAATTTTAATGAAAAAAATAAAATTAATAATATTTTATAATTTGGATATACTAATTTCAAATAATAAAATCAATTTATAAGATAAAATTTCTAAGCACTATAAATTTTAATTTTAGTATTACTGCACATAACACATAAAAATCATTTTTTAAAAAATGTATATTTTAAGATTAAGTTTTATGGGTAGGATAAAATTAGAATTTTTATTTTATTTTAATTACATAAATTGGTTTATTATAAATAAAATAAATTTTACTTGTCTTCTAAATCAATATAAAGATGAATATCACCATTAAAAATTTTAATTAAAAGAAAATACCATAAAATAGTTTTTAGATTCGAATAAAATGTTACTTATGTTCTAAAATGTTGAACATAGATTTTCTATGATTAATATATAATTTTACTCCTTAAATATATCTTTGATAAATTAAAAAATATATAAATTTCTAGGTCTTACTTATATAATAATAAATTCCTAAAAGATATAGTTTTGGAAAAAATTATATTTTTCATTATTCATCTAAAAATTAGTTATTATAGAAAATTCATAAAAATTTATCCGAATATAATTTTATAATTATGAATTAAAAAATGAATTTAAGTTTAAAAAATTCAAATTCTATAATTTATTCATGTAGTTTTTAAATAAAAATTCAATATATAAAGGAAATATTATTTTATTCAAAAATTCCCTTTTAAAACATTAAATGTTATTAATTTTATTTGTATAAATTTATAATTGATTAAATATTTATATTTGATAGAAGAATTATTATTCTTAAATTTTTTTAATAATATTCATTTAAAATTATAAACTCATTTTATTTTGGTGGTTCGTGTGAAATAAACGATCAAACATAATTTTAATTTATAAAAAAAATATTCCAAAATCTTGGGGTGTTATATTGTTGGTGCACAATAACAAAGAATATTCAGGAACCTATTGATTCCAAAGCTTCTTCAAGGTTTACTCTTTGTAAAGTACAAATATAGAGTAATGAGGCACCATTTCCTCTTAAATATAATTCATTGATAACACATTGTATTGCCGCTTTGGTGGGGGTGAATATACTCTTTAGGGGAGAAACATCATAGCGTGCCTCAGTGGGCTCCATATACTAGTATATTATAAAAGTACATACCATTTCTGACCAATATACCTGATATGATTCCATTTCAATAATAAATTTTTGTTGTAATATAGAAATAGACACTGTAATCTAGGTATAATTGGGAAATAATTGAACTATTGTATAGGAAAAAGTCCATATTTTCCTTATTGGATTTATTTGTACCTTTATTGTCCATATGTTATAAAATTAAATAAAGACTCATAATCATAATAGTATAATATGAAATCATTTTAATATGCATGAATCTTCTAATAACTAAGACCCAATTTATAAACAAACTTTTTGGTTTCATAAAAATTTAGAGGTAGCATATACCCCTTGAGTAATAAAGATTTAACTAAATAAAATATTCAATTAAAATAAATGCTATAAACTCTTAATTATAATTTAATAGATTTAAATTTCATAATAACCTCTAATTTACTTATTTTTCATCTAGGATAACAATAAATGATTCATTTTTGACATGTAGGAATAAAAAACACAAAATTCCAATGTTTGATATGATTAGAATGACTTAAAGTCCATGTTTTCAATTTAAAACTGATATTTTAGTTCAAAACATGCATTACATACTCATAACCAAGAAAATAAATTATATTATCTTTAAAATGTAGGGAAACTATCATTGATTTAGGAATTAACTACATGTAATTTTGATATGAAGTGTGGTTGGAATGATCTAAAATGTATTATTCCATTTTGAGTTTTAAAGTAGTTTAAAAATGCATGTCATGTATTTGAATCTATGAAATCACTCTTGAATTATTTTGAAACACTACGAAATTGAACATTAATTCATTTGTGACATGTAAAAATTAACTGTACATCATTATAACATGTGGTGTGGTCAAGATTTTATAATATGTATATTTCTATTTTAAATTAGTTTTAAATGTATTAAGTGTTAGATCCTAGCCTGAAGACCTTGAATTTGTAGTTTATTATTTGATAAACCCCTTTTTAAATGGGTTAATGGGGATACCTTACATGACCTGAAGGCCTAGATGAAACAAGGCCTTGATAAATACATGTCCCAAAGTCCCAACATAGCAACCCCCTCCCCCCCCCCCCTCACACACACACATACACAAGCACTTAGATACTAGCTCATCACCCCAAACGTCATGTCTATGACCTGACATCACCTCTTCATGTAGAGGTTAACGAGGGTCTTTCTTATAGTGTTATCAATAATTGAACCTCCTCTATCCTAGGTGGATACTAAAATCCCATCCCATACTTCCCTTGGTTGAAAAATCTCCTATAAAGGTGTCCTAGAGGCCTAGTGGACCTGAAGGCCTATAACATAACCCGAAATCCCTATTCTAAATGTATTCTATTATGAAAATTTTGTTGGAGATAGTTCTCTATAACCAATTACTTTATAATTTAGATTTTCAATTTATTAATTAATTTTGATATTAATAAATACCTTATCATATATTGATTGTTATTTTACATAACATTAATGTGATAATGTCATAGGGTATTTTTCGTCTCAATATAGGTCATAACAGTTCCCCGCTATGATGAGAACCCTAAGATGTTATGATGATATCTCTTAAATAGTAGTCTTATTGTCAGGATGATGAACTATAATGGGGTACATAGTTTATCAATTGTTAGGTGTGAGTGCTCATAATTGGATGAGGCTTTATCTCATGATGTTCACACTTAGTGATCTCTAAGATGGGAGATTATGAAAACAGACCCACCAATATGAGTTTTACATGTTTTTGTGGCATCAAATTTTCCTATATGGGAGTGTTTTTAATGGTTTTAAGACTTTAAGAATATTATTTATATATATCACGACTCGTGTACTTTGATATATTGACAAAACCCATGATAATATTTTTTTTATGAAAAGTAAGATTTGTTGGGTATGTCCCAGTCAGTATTTTATTGATGAATAATTCAAGGAAGGATTTTTCCCTTTCATTTATGAAATTTAATATCTAGTCCCTTTGATTATAACATAAAATTATAAATTGATTTCATGTCCATGTTTATGTATACATGTTCATTCTAAATAATCAAGGAAATATATATCAACCATTCAGGTTTATGGAACAATAATTCAATGTACTTGATGAGATATAGATAAAAGGGAATTATATTACACAATTTGTGATCATATGTGTTTTTCAAAGTAGAGACATTAATTTATTCCTCTTGGATACCTTAATCCATTTCTAGACTGTAATCTTGGACTTTAGGAAAGTCGGCATAATTTCAATAGGGAGTAATCCTATATGGTCACACACTAAGTGTTTTATTTGATCTCAATTAAATTATATTTTAATTAATTATTGGAATAAATATTATTCTCAAGTACAATGAATAAATATTATTCTCAATTATGAGGAAAATTTTTATTCAGTATTTATTGATTGCATATATTAAATAAATATTTAAAATTAATTATTTAATTACACAAATCTAGAATATTTATTTATTTATTGAATGAATAAATATCTAATTAGATATTTATTAGAGTATTAAATAAATTTTGAGGATGAAAATCAGATCAATGTGAGGTCTGGTGATAAATATTAATTTATAATATGGTAAAATTATATTTATTGTTTTTCCAATTAGCATAGGCCATGAGAAAAATAATATTATTATTATTACCTACCATGGAGTCATTTAAGGGTTTAATATATTATTAAGAGCCTATGTACAATTAAATAATATTTAACCCTAACTCATAACTATTTAAATATATTGTTATGTCTATTATTCTATAGGATGGAATTTGAAGAATTGGTGTGCACAACAAAAGCTAGAGCTCTATCTCTATCAAGACCAAAGAACACTCTAGAGTTTATTTTGTAAAACCTAATCGTTTATCATCCCTCCTCCATGTACCCAATAATGAGACTATAATAATGATTATTCAAACCCAAAAGAATCATCACAGCGATCAAGGAGAATAGTACAAGATGATCGATCTACCGTGCTAGCACTCAAAAATACATCAGCATTACTTGGAAATCAAAATACCACATATGGATTGCCTCTAGAGGGATTATATACATAGATCCTACATTGTAATATAATTAATCCAAAAGGGTTTTAAATAATCAACATCTTTATCAAAGAATAATCTCAAGATCAAGGTAAAATGTCTTCCTTCCTAATTAAATTAATTATAAATCTAATGTGAAAGATCATCTTGGTCTCGGTGTGTCTTTTAAATTTCATTAGTCATGGAACACACATCATGTAATTTCATGTAATATCCATTTAATATAATAATTGATGATTTGGTCTCATCCACTATAAGTTCTTCCATTGTGCCTAAAACCACCAAGGGTTATCATAGTAGGTCATGCTCAAATTTATAATTATTTATTTGATTATTAGTCATTAAGAATTTAAATGTTAAATTTCATTTCAGGATTTAATTTATTCTTAATATGTATTCAAGATATATTATTCCTCTTCTTCATTTCTCACTCATATAACCATGATCAGTTGATAATTAATGAATAATTCATTTAAAGAACCCAGCTGGAGGTGTCAGGAACTTTGAATGGATAACACAAGGTTACATGGTGTGTGCACCTCTATCACATTTCATGTACCCATATTCATTTCACCAAGACACCCGCATGGAATTTGGTTCATCATGTAATGAATTCACATTATTTACATTAAACTCACCTTGTGTAGACCATCCAGGGTGAAACATGGCTTTTCCGGACAACATGCCATATATATTTCTTACACATCGTGTAATACATGTGTTTTCAAGGTGAAAAAAAGGGTTTAAGATGCATCGTGTAATTAATACAATGAATGTATTTAATACACAATGCATAGAGGTTGGTATACATACAACTTTAAGTACACATCGTGTATCCATCCTGCATATCATTTACCTCATTACTATTCACAAAAAGTATACACTAAGTCCCTAGGTGTGTGTTGCAGACATTCGACGATGAAAAATACATGATGTGTGGCGAGTATACACACATTATGTACTTTACCTATTTATGTGGAAATATTAAATTTAATTAATTACTCCATAAAACTCATCATTATGTGTTTTGTGTGTCATTAATTTGACTCGTACATGTCATATGATAGATTTTATTTTATATTAAATGCTTAATTAATTTTTTCATAAAATATGAACTACATAGTATGTATAGTCACAATACCTTGACTTTTTTGTACACATTTAAATCATTATACACTACATTAATTAAAAAATGTTTAATGTGTCATTTAATTGACTCATGCATGACATGTAATTACATGATAAAATGTTTATGAAAAATTCCATATGAGTAAAATATATGCAATCTAAATATATATAAAGGATTTCAAATAGGTACTCATCGAGTTTCTTCCAAGTACAAAGTTGTGTAATATTTTATTAAATTATAAATAAAATTAAATTATTATTTTAATTAAAATCATAGTGAATGGGAATCTCAAGGAAAATTGTAAGGAATAAGATAAAATTAATTAATTGATTAATAAGATAATTAATCAGATTAATTTGTGTGCATTTTATCTTATCAAAGAATGAATTGAAATGGATGCAAGATAGTTAGTTTAAATGTGTATTCATTTCATGTGTATGACTGATCATGATATTTGACCCGACCTGTGTATGAGTTGGTTTTATTTAATTTAATTTATTTCATGGGTTTGCAATTATTTGTTATTAAATTAAATGTGATGGTCTTCATATCATTCCACCCTCCATTATTATGTAGGACATGTGTGTCCAAAGTTGTTTTATGTAATTATCCTTAACCAATACTTTATTTCCCCTTATCGTCATGTGATATATAAAAACATATGTAATAAAAATAAATAACTGAAGGTTCATGGAGTCGGTTCAAGGTGGATTCGAGGTAGAGACAGTTCAAGATAGAACTGAGGTGAAACCTACCCAGGCAATACATGGGTGGACAAGTGGGATGTTTAAATTTTTTCCAAGATAGGAAAAAAGATCTTTCCTTTAGTTTAATATGTTGATTTATTTTTTTATCAATAAATAAACCATTATATAAATCTCATGATCATTCCATTAATTTATTTATTTTATTTTTCTCTATTGCATAATATATTTTATAGATATAAGATCATTATCACATAAATAAATAGAACAATATGAAAAGATGCAATTAAAATAAATGTATTATGCATAATTTTTTATCATAAAATTGTTAATTCCTTAAGTAAAATCAACTTAATATTAAAAAGACAAGTAAAGGATAAAACAATAAAAAAATTATCATAATAAATAAAAATCCATCAAAAATATATTAATTCAGGATAATCCTTCCATTACTTGATTATGAATGAAAACATAGGACTAAGAGTTGATAAAACACTTTTTGTCTCACTTAATTTTATTAGGGAGTTCATATGAATGTTTTGGGTTGACTTAACCAATTTACATCAAGAATACTATCCCTTGTAAGACTTGATGTATCTTGGAGGAAAGTGTTGAGGAAACCTGAGTGAGGGTTTTTGGATTGGCGAGTCCACTCAATAGATCAAGGAGGTGTAATCCCATAGTTGTAAATATAACAGACCCATCCTTTTACAAATTATTACATGATTTTAATCATAACTAACTGGCCCTCAAATATAACCCAAGGATTGTAAATTCTAGTGTCTTTGTAAGATTAGGTACATAATTATAATGAATGAAACCAAAATAAAAACATATTATTTTTAATCTTTATAATGAGTTACTTATATATTTTGAGATCTTACATTTTTATAGGATAACCTAGAGAATAAAAAAGACAAAATGTATGAGCTAAAAAGCCTGATAAGGGGATAAACATAGAAATAAAGCATAGAACATGGGTTTTAAGGAATAACATAATGACATAAAAAGGCATGGAACATGAATGAACATTTGGAAGAATAACATAAAGAACATGGGATAATGTAATCATGGAATCATATAAATTTTTCAACAACATACATCATGACATAAGCATGAGTCAAGGCTAATCGGCTAAGACTATTGCACATGGCAGACAAAGTCTTATAAAGGAATCAAGTTCACTCTCTATCCCAACATAATGTCTCATGAGAATAAACATTACTCAATGAATTTGGGAGTTATCTAATAACACCCATCATAAAATCTTTATGCATATGTGTTCCACATAAAGAATAAAATGTAAGGTATAAACATAAGGGTTTCTCATGGAAATAAATGGGTATCATAATCATATCATATGGCTTAAATAAGGATGTATCATAATGATGTTCATGAATGAATGGATTTAAAACATAAATGGATATTTATAAGTGAAATTAGGAAAATATCAAGATATTTTATGTCCAACTGAAGTGAAAATATATAAAAAAAGTGTTTAAGAAACTTTATAAATGAACCACTTTGGTGCGGTTTAAGGGAAAATATAAAATACGTCTTTGAAGAGGAAAAGGTGTAATTGTTTGTATAAAACCCAATATTAACTAAAATATATTTTCATGATGAAATGATTGGTTTTATAAAAATAATGGTTGCTTAAAACATATTATTACGTGTACTTGAAAATGGGTATGAAATTGGGATGTTCCTTTTAATCGGACTTGCTTATTAGGATAAATTGAGAATAAACCTTATAAAACATGTATTTCCCTATAAAATAAAGAATAATTGAGATAGGTAAATATGTTTAAAACATAAAAACATAATTTATGAGGATTAAATAATAATAATTAATAATTTCATTGGGATATGGAGAGAGAAAGCATAACCCTAAGGAAAAATAGAGGTTCAGAGAAAATCTCTTACCTTATGTCCGAAAGTGTTTTGTACTTGTACTTAATGTCCTGAATAATTAAATTAAATCAATTGATTAATTAATTAATAAACTATTATACATGTATTTTATTTATTATTATTTTATTAAGTTCATTTATGGTCTTTTTTATGAGTTATAATATTCAATTTTTTTCGTTCTGAGAGTGTTCATTTTCTTGGTTTTCATGATCAATTCACATGTATACAAGTAGAGAAGTTCATATAAAATGGTAATAATTATCCATAAGTGAAATTATATGTTATTAATGAGCTTAAAAAGAGTTTAAATGATCTTTTTGGTTAGATTGGATACTCAAGAGGGGGGTGAATTGAGTTCCAAATCAAAATTTCTATTAAAAATATTTCTATTAAAATCCCCCATTTAAAAACAAAGTTAAACTGTAGTGAATTTGTAAAACCATAAGGGTTCGATTAGGTTCTCAAAAGATTGATTAAGTCTCAGTTAATTTAATCATAAGATTAAATTAGTTTTTGAATCTAACATATTGGTTTAAAATAGTTACAAAAACTTGCTAGATTAACTATCAAAGTAACTTTAAAAAAATTATATTTCAAAGTAATTAGCAGCGGAATATTTAGTATAGGTTAAAACCAAAGTAAAACACAACAGTTTTAAAACAAGAGGTTCAGTCTCAAGCCGAGACTTATTCCTCTCAAACAATTTTTATAAATTTTGATCCACACCCTGGATCGGGGTAAACAATCATACAGAGACTGTCTAGGTACAAAGACCTCTACCACAGTTCTTCGTGGGAAAACAAAACAACAGCACACTGACTGTCCAGGTCCTACTTGACCTATACCACTATCCACAATGGGATACAAAAGAGTTATAGAAGGTTTGTGTGAGGATTTATAAATCCTCCAGTTTAGCATAGGAGACAGTGTGTGTATAAAATATATAGAGTATGCACGCTGCTCAAAATGTAAATAAAAGAATCACTGAGAGAGTAGATATGAGTTTTAGAATGCTCTAGTGATGTGAAGTGTAGCTCTGGAATCCTTTGAGTGATCAGTAATGCTTCTGAGTCCTTCTCTAGTTTTTTTCTAAAAAATAGAGGGTCGTTTTCTTCAAGGTCACTTTGATCAGCTTGAGTGTATGAAGAGCTCATTGTAGTTCTTCACTCCTTGGCTAAGGTGTAGCTTGTGTTCTCTTCTAAAATTAATGGCTTCGTGTATGTCCAGTGTTCTTCTAGTATGGATGTATCCTTTCTTTTCTATGTGTATGGACTACTTTTCATCACTCTTCATCCCTTATTTCACACTTCTTTTTCACGGCCTTTGTCCTTCTTTTTATAGCTTTCAGCTCTGATAATGGGAATGATTACCTTTTTATAGGTATGAGGTATGGTTCCCTGACATGCCAACAACTATCATTAAATAACATTAATTTCATTAAAATCATAAAATTTGACTGTTGCTTAATTAAATATATAGAAATAGATTTTAAGTAGTATTGACTGGTTAACAGTCATTTTATTAGTAGCTCTCTGTCGGTAGACTTGTAACGGTGGAATTTGTATAGCGGTGAGCTTCCTATCGGTAGCTCTCTGTTCTTGGACCGGTAGCTCCTTGTATCGATAGCTGTCTTTCGATAGCTCTTCTTGTCTATCAGTAACTCGCTTGTACTAGTAGCTCCTCATATCGGTGACTCTATCTGTATCGGTGAACTTGTATTGGTAGCTTTGCATCGGTAGTCGTTTGTCTGTCAGGTTGTATCGGTAGGTCTTTATAATGGTAGATGTGTGTCTATCTGTATCGATAGCTTGTATCAGTAGACTTTGTATTAGAAGCTCTTTATCGGTGGACTTCATAGTGGTAGACTTGCATATACCGGTGGACTTTCATATCGATAGACTTACTCTAATGGTAGCTCTGGTGTAACGGTAGCTCATCTTGGTAGAATTTTGTATCAGTAGCCTGTGCATACCGGTAGCTCCGTTCTATACCAGTGATTAAGTGCATACCAGTGGACTTATGCACACCAGTCGACTTGTTTTATTGGTATCTCTATTTCTATAGGTAGCTGTCTATATCGGTGGATGTTGTATTGGTGGACTTCATACCAGTAGCTCATCTGTATCGGTAGACTAGATCTATCAGTGACATGTGCTTACCGGTGGACTTATACATACCGGTAGCTCTGTATATTGGTGACTATATCTATTGGTAAACTAAGTACCGGTAGGACTGTAATGGTGACCCAACACTTAACTACTTATCTGTTCTATGCACAACACATCCATATTGAGTTAGAGTTAATTAAAAGTATGAACAAACATAGATAAACATGGATTAACATATTCTAATGATTATTTTGATATGTATCATATATATATATATATATAGGATTATAAGCACATATCGATATTATAAAAACATATTAAAGCATGATTGGGATTATCAAAACAGGTGAGGTCAACAATCTCCCCCTTTTTGATAATCACAACTCATTGTATTATAATCCAAAATAATCAGTAAAGTATCAGTATAAAATACAATGGATCTTAGTTCTAAGTGTTAGGGATGACATTTTCAAATGTGATATTTTAAAAGTATCAGAGGATATGGTATCTATATGCAATTGTACCATAGAAAACAATATATTATAAAACACATGTATCAGAGGCAAGATATAAAACAAATGTACCAGAGGGAAATGAATTATGCTCATAAAATATAATGATATTTCATATCAGTTTTCCCTATTCTCCCTTTAGATATTATTTCTCCCCAGATATGTCTCCCTTATATATTGTTTATCCACCTTTGTGATTATCAAAAAGTGGGACAAAAATGAAAGACAGGAAAAGAGAAGTAACAGAGGGAAGATGGAATAAGATTAGTTGTATTTCATGGTGGAAAAATATACAAAGAAATAAAAAAATGAAATATAAAGAAATATAGGTGATTCCTATCAAAGATCCTAGCCACTAATCAATCCACATCCCCAGCATGACATTTTCCCTTGGGATCAAAAGAGGATTCAGGCGAGGTTGATGTAGGTGAAGGATTAGGAATACCATAAATGATCAGAGGAGGCTGAGCTACTGAAACTGTTCTTGTCCTGTTCTGTGTAGCTTTCTGAGTGATCATAGGAGTAAGGTTGTGGATGGCTTAGGTTGGAGTCATCTAAGTAGGAGAAGTAATAGAGGCAGATGCAGGTAAAGATGGAGGTATAATCACTGGTCGAGCATCAACATGCAAGAAAGGCAACAAGAGATTTATAAAATCCATAATGATTCCTCCTCCCCTCTCCATAGCATACAAAAAGTCATCTTTGTTTTCCAAAAAATTATCCAAGGCTGGAGTTAGCTCCCTGAGTTTTCTTACTTATTCTCTAAAGGCTTGATTGATTGGTGGTAGCTTTATGTTTTCTAACATAATCTTGAAATGATTATTAAGCTGATGCTTGGTGTAAACCCTTTGGAAATAGTAATCTACCTTGTCTTTCACTTCTTTATGAGAAGCAAAAGCTTCTCTCATATAATCTTGGACAATCTTCATTATATCTCTAGTGGTAGACACCACTTGGTTCATGGAAGATGAGTCCACAGAGCTACTGGTTGAAGCTGAACCGAGATCCTCCTTCATCAAAGCTCTAATCTGATCCAATTCTATTAAAGGTTTGGAAGCAAGAGAACCAAAAGAAAAACTCACAGTTTCTTTGAAACTATTAGTTAGCCCACTAATGAGATTTTTCACTGTATAATCTTGGGTGATAACATGCTTAGTTATGGAAATATTAAACTCTTAAAACACTGAGACCATTTCGCTGACTACACTTTTCACATAAGCCAAATCCTTGTCTGCTTGAGATTTAGAACTCATATAGGATTCTAGAGATACAACTGATCTATTTAGAACTTAAACATACTCTTCCAAGTTATAAACTTGATTCTGGAAAGCTGTGATTTCATCCACTATCTCTACCATAAAGGTTGACACATTAAAACCAAGGGAGAGTTCAAAAGATCTTTCCAAGCTGCTCAACTCCTCAACAAAACAATTCTTTATCTCAACAACAGAAGCATTTAAAAACTATTTAATTTCATACTTCAAAGATTCTAATTCATCCCTAGTGATTATATTAGTAGTCACAACAACATGACCTCTTTTAGATACTATACTGGCTACAGAGTCATTCATAACAGTCTGAATAGATGACATTATTGAAGCTTCCATTCTCCTTACTTCTTCCACAAAACTGGCTTTAAGATCAAACTTTAACTTATCCAGATCATGATTTCTTACCACATCTTCAGGTAATAAGTTAAACAGAATTTCATAATTTACTTTTGGTCTCTGAAGGGATGCCCCATTATCTGAATCAGGGTAATCTAATCCACAAACCACAAAACTTGGGTCTTCTGCCCAGTCTTCAATATCATTTTCCACTAAAACAGTGCCAAGCCTAGTTTGATTCTCCCCCTCAATTAGTGCATTCTTCTGTATAGCAACAGCACCCTCAGATACTTGGTCTTCCTCATTAGAATCCTCCATAACCATCTCCAATTCTGCAACAGCAGGAGGCTCCTCAGTAATAGTTACAAGTCTATCAACTTCATCAAATTCCTCAGCAGGCATTAAGGAGTGTCCAATCAGTGGACTAAGGCTTAAGCTGATAGAACCAGATGCTTCACTTGCATGAACTTCTTCTTCATTCTCTCGAGCAGCCTCTTCCTGATATGATCTCTGCTGAACTTCCTTTTCTTGTGACACAATTTCAGGAGTTGGGCTAGGAGGAAAGTCTGGATCTCCTCCATCTGTTGCAGAGGAATCCTCCTCTTCTGAATCATCACTGTACTGTGGCTCCTCATCAGGTCCTAGACCTAGATCCCTCACATCCTTAGGCCTAGAAGGATGATCCATAGGATTAAACTTGTCATATAACTTCTTATCATCAGTAACCCATTCCCTTTTCCATGAGTTCCAGCTTATCTTCATGTACTTACACACTGTGCTTGTGATAAAGAAGTTGTTATTTACCACCACTGTCTCATCCTGATACTCAGCTACTCCCTTTACTTTAATCATAACTGAAATAAACTTAGAAAAGAATAAGGCATTGGTTTTTGACTTTGTCCTGGTCATATCCTCAATCTGAACCATTAATAGCCTGCACAAATTTATCTTAACACCATGTCTCAACAGATGCATCAAGTAAATATCCTGGTATTTAATATTTTCAAAATCCTTTCTCCTTGGAATTAAAACATTCTAAATGAACTTAAACAATAGTCGGTTTTCTCCATTCATTTCTGTAGCCACTACTTTTCTAGGAGTGTCATCTCATGTTAGCTCTTCCAAAGTAGTTTCATACTTAAAGATATTACTGGTAGGAGGTACTGATTTCGAAAAATATCCAAAAAAACCTTTGTGTGGAACCTTCAGGCATTCATCCCACTCAATAGAAGAAAAAGATATCTTTTTTCCATTCACAACAGATACCATCCTATTCTCAACTTCTGATTTCTCAAACCAAACATACTCATAGAAATATTTTACCATCTTCGGATAGTAGGGGCCATTGTTGTTCGAGAAGCATTCTATCCATTTATGATCTTCCATAACTTCTATAACTAATGATTCACTTGACATTAGCCATTCCGTGCATAGCTCCCTTTCAAATACTATCTCCCTTTGAACAAGATGCAGATGTTCGTGTTTCTTCGCTTCACTTCCACTACTAGACTCGCCTTTAAGTCTCTTAGCACTCAGTTCATCTTCCTTTCCACTGATTGAAGGTCTCTTTACTCTTTCCATTAAATCTCGAGGCTTAGGGTTCTAAGGTTTGAGAGAGGTTTGAAGTTAAGAGGCTCGAGGTGGATCGAGAGAGGTTAAGACTTGTGTTTTATCATTTAGGAATCGTAAAATAAATAAATAAATAAATAAAACATAATAAGTAAATTATAAACGATACAAATTCCAGTGAATAAAGATAGAAGTTTAAAACAGTGCATACTAATGGTGGGGTATACCTGTGAGAATTTCTAACTGTGAGGTTCACTAACAGTGAGGTATATCAGTGAGGTTCATACCAGTGAGGTATAACAGTGAGGTTTCATACCAGTGAGGTATAACAGTGAGGTTTCTAACTAACAGAGTCTATCATTCCTAATTCATGTCTAATGTAATCTAACCTATCTGAACTCAAGGGTTTGGGGAAAATGTCAGCTAATTGATGTTCAGTACCAATAAACTCAAGATTAATATCACCCTTTTGGTAATGATCTCTTATAAAATGGTGTCTTACATTAATGTGTTTGGTTCTAGAGTGAGACACAGGATTCTTAGAGATTTTAATTGCACTCGTGTTATCACAGTTAATAGATACATGTCTAAATTGATATCCATAGTCCAAAAGAGTGTGTTTCATCCACAGAATTTGTGTACAGAAACTACCAGCAGCTATATACTCTGCTTCAGCAGTAGATAGAGTAACAGAATTTTCTTACTACACCATGATACTAAGGACTTTCCCAATAAATGACATGTTCCAGAAGTGATATTTCTATTTAACTTTAAACTATCAAAGTCAGCATCTGAATAACTTATTAAATCAAAAGATTTTCCTTTTGGATAAAACAAACCTAAATTTGCAGTATGTTTAAGATATTTGAAAATTCTTTTAACAGCAAGCAAATGAGATTCTTTAGGATTAGCTTGAAATCATTCACACATACACACACTAAACATAATATCTAGTTGACTAGCAATAAGGTAAAGTAAGCTTCCAATCATACCTTTGTAGTTGGTTTGATCTACTGGTTTTCCAGTTTCATCAGCATCAAACTTACAAACAGTACTCATAGGTGTATCACTTTCCTTAATACTATCTAGACCAAAACGTTTTAGAAGATCCTTTTTATATTTACTTTGATTTAAAATGATACCATTTTCTTTTTGAAAAACTTTAAATCCAAGAAAATATTTGAGTTCTCCCATTAAACGCATTTCAAATTCATTTTTCATACTCTTTGAAAAATCAATACACAAAAGTATTTTTAGAAGATCCAAAAATAATATCATTAAAATAGATTTGTACTATCAAAACTTCTTTAGAAATTCTTTTAATAAAAAGATTTGGATCAACAATCCCTTTTATAAAACCTTTTGAAATAAGAAAATTACTAAGTCTATCATACCAAGCTCGTGGAGCTTGTTTCAAACCATATAAAGCTTTAGATAGCTTAAAAACTCGATTTGGAAAATGAGGATTAGTAAATCTAGGCGGTTGTTTAACAAAAACATCTTCAATTATAAAACCATTTAAAAATCAATTTTAACATCCATTTGATACAACTTGAAATTCAGATGAGCAGCATAGGCAAGTAAGATCCTTATATATTCTAATATAGCTACAGGGGAAAGGGTTTCCTCATAGTTTATTCCTTCCTCTTGACTATACCCTTTTGCAACTAACCTAGATTTGTTTCTAACTATATTTCCAGACTCATCAAATTTGTTTCTAAAAACCCATTTAGTGTTTATGGTCAAAGTGTCCTTAGGTCTGTCAACTAATTCCCAAACTTTGTTTCTTTAAAATTGATTTAATTCTTCTTGCATAACCATTACCCAAAATTCATCATTGATTGCATCATTAATATTTTTAGGTTCTAACTGTGAAAGAAAAGCTTGATGTTCAACCTAGTTTCTTAGAGAAGATCTAGTCGGTATCCCTCTATCGAGATTACCAACAACAACATCTAAAGGATGATTCTCTAGAATCCTAGTTGATCTAGTAAAGGTAGGACTAGAAATCTCAGGTTCATCTGTAGGTTCTAGTTCAACAGAAGAAGGTTCTGTAAAGTTTCCAAAACTGGATGTCTTTACAACAGGTTCATTGATTTTATCATTAAGGTCTATAATAGACAATTCTTCTTCATGATTTTCAATGAAAGATTTGGGTTCATGTGGATCAGTTTCATCAAACTTGATGTGAACAGATTCTTCCACACATTTGGTTCTTTTTCTAAAGACTCTATAGGCTTTTCTAGTTAAATAATAACCATGAAAAATTCCTTCATCACTCTTGGAATCAAGCTTGTCAAGATTATCCTTTGTATTGAGAATAAAAACTTTGCATCCAAAAACTCTGAAGTAATTAACCTTAGGTTTCCTATGGTTCCAAAACTCATAAGGGGTCTTCTTGAGAACAGGTCTAATCAGGACTCTATTTATAACATAACAAGCTGTGTTTACAGCTTTAGCCCAAAATTAAATTGGAAGGTCATACTCATTAAGCATAGTTCTTGCAATCACTTGAAGGGTTCTATTTCTTCTTTCTACTACACCATTCTGTTGAGGTGTCCTAGGGGAAGAAAAGTTGTGATTATAGCCATTGTGTGAGAAGTACGATTCAAACTCATGACCATGATCACTTCTCAGGGTCTTAATCTTAAGTCCACTAAGGATCTCTACAGACTTGGAATATTTAATAAAGTAAGAACAAGCTTCACTTTTGTGAGCTAAGAAGTATACCCAAGTGTACCTAGAAAAGTCATCTACTAAGACATAGATGTAGTGCTTCCCATTTAAACTAGAAACTCTAGAGGGTCCAAACAAATCCATGTGAACCAACTCGAGAGGTAGAGAAGTTGAAACTTTTTTCTTTGATTTAAAAGAAACTTTATGTTGTTTTACCTTTTGATAGGGATTACAAAATTTTTTTGTTGGTAATTCAAGTTTAGGTAGGTCTCTAACTAAGTTCTTCCTAGTCAGTTTTCTAAGTGAATAAATGTTGCAATGTCCTAATCTTCTGTGCCATATCCAAGACTCCTTATGAAAAGCATTTAAGCAAGTAACGTTTTGTTTAGCTAAAGAATTCAAATCAACTGCATAAACATTTTCATTTCTCAAAGTAGAAAATACTAAAACATTTTTAGAATTAAAAACATTACAAGAATCATTTTCAAATTTAAAATTGAAACCATCATCACACAACTAAGAATTACTTAACAAATTATATTTAAGTCCATCAACAAATAAAACTTTAGAAATTAAAACTGAATTAGTGTTACCAATCTGGCCTAGGCCAATGATTTTTCCTTTTGAATTATCACCAAAGGTAACATGGCCTCCATCAACTTTGATTAAACTCTTGAAGCATGAGTAATTTCCAGACATGTGCCTTGAACAGCCACTGTCCAAGTACCATACCTTCTTATGGGAACTTTTCAAGCAAGTCTCCTACAAAACAGGTTTAAACAGAAAATTATTTTGGTACCCAGATTTTCTTGGGTCCAGACAGGTTAGCAAGTAAGGCTTTAGGTACCCAGATTTGTCTTATGGGCCTCAAATAATTTACAGAATCAATATATATTGAAAGATAAACTTTATTTGATCTATAACCAATTTAATAACTAGATGAAGCATATGTATTTCCAGAACTGTAACTAGCAGCATTCTGTCCAGATTTAGGAATAAATCTAGTTTTAGTAATATGTATCTTTCCAGGCTGATAGCCTATTCCAGTGGTATATTTTGGTGCCACTTGTTTTCCTAACATTTGTGTAAGATTATCTTTTCCATTTGTGAATTTCTTTATGTCCTTCCTTAATTGCTCATTGGACAATTTCAGTTCAGTATTTACCTTAAGTAATTGAGCATTCTTTTCCTTTTCTATATCAAGGGCAGATTTAACAGAGCTGGTCAAAGCATGTTGTTTATTTAAGGCTTTATACTTGTCCTTTAATTCATTATAGGTATCTTATAGCATATTACAATATTCAAAAAACTCTTCACTATACATATTTTCAGATTCAAAATTAGGATCAACTCCAGAATAATAAGAATTTAAAGTATCCAATGTTACCTCAGATGTGTTTGTCATAAAATACATGTTAGCACGATTCTTTTCAGAATTAGAAACTTCAGATTCACTTGTGATGTCTTCTGAATCACTCCATGTTTCTTTCATATCTTTCTTATACTTATTGTCCTTGTAGTCATATTTCTTCTTGAACTTTAACTTTGGACAGTCTGCTTTCACATGTCCTTTCCTTTTGCACTCATAGCAGAAAATGTAATCACTTTTATTAGGCTTCTTCTGATCCCTCTTCTAATGACCTTTGTTGTCATACTTTCCTTTATAATTTGATTTTCTGAAGAATTTCTTCTTCCTGTAGAACTTCATAAATCTTCTGGCTATTTGAGCCATTTCAGCATCACTATCAGAATCTGAACCTTCACTTGTTGAGCTTCCAGTAGGTATGTGAACTTTCTCCTTGTCCTTGCTCTTTGAAGCAGATGTCTTGAAGGCTATTGACTTCTTCCTTGGTTAATCATCTTATTCCTTGTTTACTTTAAGTTCTTCTTCATTCATCATAAGCTTACCAATTAATTTCTTAACAGGTAGTGAACTTATATCACACGATTCTCTTATTGAAACAAATATGTCTCTCCATCTTTCTGGCAGACATCATAATATTCTCATAATCTGATCCTTTGCAGGAACAGCTTTTCCAAGTGAACTCATAGTGTTAAAAATATCATTGAACCTGAGATACATGTCAGAAATAGGTTATCAGGCTTCAGTTTAAAATTATCATACTTAATAGTATAGGTATTCAATCTCATTTCTTTAACATTAGTTGTTTCCTCATGAGAAATAACCAAAGTGTCCCATATTTAATAAGCATCTTTACAAGAAGATATGAGATTAAATTCTTCATATCCTAAATCACAATATAGGGAATTCATTTCTTTACAATTATTATTGTAAGATATTTTAGTAGGTTCATCCCAAATAGTTCTTTCAGTTTCTGGAATCTTATATTGAGTTTCTATAGCAGTCCAAATGTCAAATCCCATACTCTCTAAATGAATTTTCATTTTAAGTTTCCACTGGGCATAATTTGTACCATTAAAGAACGGTGGCATGTTGGTAGCAGAACCTTCTAGTCTATTATCCATAATCATATTTTAGCAAATATGTTTAAATAGATAAAATTTAGAACTAACAGAAATTTAAGATATTTAAGATACAACTAAAATCACAGTTGAAAAACAGAGTATTTGGAAATCTTTTATAAATAAAAAACAACCTCTGATACCAAATGTTGGTCGGAGTGGATACTCAAGAGGGGGGTGAATTGAGTTCCAAATAAAAATTTGTGTTAAAAATATTTCTATTAAAATCCCCCACTTAAAAACAAAGTTAAACTATGGTGAATTTGTAAAACTGTAAGGGTTTGATTAGGTTCTCAAAAGATTGATTAGGTCTCAGTTAATTTAATCATAAGATTAAATTAGATTTTGAATCTAACCTACTGGTTTACAATAGTTACAAACAATTTCTAGATTAACTATCAATGTAACTTTAAAACAATTGTATATTTCAAAGTAATTAGTAGCGAAATATTCAGTATAGGTTAAAACCAAAGTAAAACACAGCAGTTTTAAAACAAGAGGTTCAGTCTCAAGCCGAGACTTAGTCCTCTCAAACAATTTATATAAATTTTGATCCACACCCTGGATCGGGGTAAACAATAGTACAGAGACTATCCAGGTACAAAGACCTCTACCACAGTTCTTTGTGGGAAAACAAAACAACAGCACACTGACTGTCCAGGTCCTACTTGACCTCTACCACTATCTACAGTGGGATACAAAAGAGTTATAGAAGGTTTGTGTGAGTATTTAGAAATCCTCCAGTTTAGCACAGGAGAAAATGTGTGTATAAAATATACAGAGTATGCACACTGCTCAAAATGTAAATAAAAGAATCATTGAGAGAGTAAATATGAGTTTTAGAATGCTCTAGTTATGTGAAGTGAAACTCTGGAGTCCTTTGATTGATCAGGAATGCTTATGAGTCCTTCCATGGTTTTTGTCTGAAAAACAGAGGGTCATTTTCTTCAAGGTCACTTTGATCAGCTTGAGTGTATGAAGAGCTCATTTTAGTTCTTCACTCCTTGGCTAAGGTGCAGCTTTTGTTCTCTTCTAGAATTAATGGCTTCGTGTATGTCCAGTGTTCTTATAATATGGATGTAGCCTTTCTTTTCTATGTGTATGCACCACTTTTCAACACTCTTCAACCCTTATTTTTCACTTCTTTTGCACGGCCTTTGTCCTTCCTTTTATAGCTTTCAGCTCTGGTAATGGGAATGATTACCTTTTTACATTTACGAGGTACGGTTCCCTGACATGCCAACAACTATCATTAAATAACATTAATTTCATTAAAATCATCAAATATGACCATTGCTTAATTAAATAAATAGAAATAGAGTTTAAGTAGTATTGACTAGTTAACAGTCATTTTATTAGTAGCTCTCTGTCAATAGACTTATAACAGTGGACTTTGTATAGCAGTGAGATTCCTATCGGTAGCTCTCAGTTCTTGTACCAGTATCTCCTTGTATCAGTAGCTGTATGTCGGTAGCTCTTCTTGTATATTAGTAACTCGCTTGTACCAGTAGCTCCTCATATCGGTGACTCTGTCTGTATGGGTGAACTTGTATCAGTAGATTTGTATCGGTAGCCATTCATCTATCTGGTTGTATCGGTAGGTCTTTATAACGGTAGTTGTGTGTCTGTCTGTATCGGTAGCTTGTATCGATAGACTTTGTATTAGCAGCTCTTTATCGGTGGACTTCATAGCGGTAGACTTGCATATACCGGTGGACTTGCATATCGTTAGACTTACTCTAATGGTAGCTCTGGTGTAATGGTAGCTCGTCTCGATAGACTTTTGTATCGGTAGCCTATGCATACCGGTAGCTCCGTTCTGTACCAGTGATTAAGTGCATATCGGTGGACTTATGCACACCGGCCAACTTGTTCTATGAGTAGCTCTGCTTCTATAGGTAGCTATTTGTATCGGTGGATGTTGTATTGGTAGACTTCATACCAGTAGCTCATCTGTATCAGTGGACTAGATCTATCAGTGACATGTGCTTACCGGTGGACTTATACATACTGGTAGCTCTGTATATCGGTGACCTTTGCTTATCGGTGACTATGTCTATCGGTAGACTAAGTACCGATAGGTCTGTAACGGTGACCCAACACTTAAATACTTATCTGTTCTATGCACAACACATCCAGATTGAGTTAGAGTTAATTCAAATTATGAACAAACATATATAAACATGGATTAACATATTCTAATGATTATTTGGATATGTATCGTATATATATATATATAGGATTGTAAGCACATATCAAGATTATCAAAACATATTAAAGCATGATTAGGATTATCAAAATAGGTGAGGTAAACATATCTTATATAGAATTTTTTTATATTTTATAAGGATGATTCATTAGATAAAACATTGATGAAAATGATTTAATTTATTTTGGTGATTTTTACAACCATCGTGAACTTATATGATTTTATTTAATATCATATTTATATATTGGTTCCAAAAAAATTATATGAATTATAATATGTATAAAAAACTAATTTAACCATAATAATTATTTTATTACCATCCTTGAAGTTGGTAATTTAAAATGAAAACTCATTATCCACAACAGCGGTAAATCAACACATCACAGATAATGCTTTTGTTTTTATAATATAAAAAGAAGGGAAGAGATTTGATGATGTATTATTATATTAACATAATAAAATTACAATATATTAAAGATATTTTAGTTATCATGCCACTTTTGTATAGGTAGGTGAGTATAGGATAAGAAAATAAAATAAATTGAAAATAAATTAAAAGAGAACGAAAGAGGATTTTACCTCTTGAACTTCTTCTCCTTGATAACCTACTTAGGGTAATTGGGTTTAGTATTTTGTTGAAACTAAAATCTAATGGATTTGGGGGAGAGACTTGGTAATAGTATTTGGTAGAATTTGTACAATCTTAACATCTTGGAATGTGTGAGGAGAAAAGGTGGTGAGATGTGGTATTTATAAGGGAGGAGAGGGGTGTTTTTTATTATTATATTATTTTGGCTCAAAATTATCAATAAGGTTGGAAATTATCACTAAATATATTAAATAATGAAGTAAAGTTAAATATTATGAGCTTACATTAGCCATAAATTATCCATGACTCAAAAATTCATGTGTTTAGCTTATATTGTGAATTATCGTATTTCACTATTCACTAAAAATTCAACTATTTTAGTAAAATCTGAAAAATTCACCCTAACTATTTTTCAAAGTGTAGAATTCCAAAATAGACTCCATTTTATGAAAATAATTTTCTAAATATGAGAAAAATAATTTTTAAATATAATCATCGTTTAATCAAAAAATATTGATTTTAATATTATAATTGATTTTATGACACTTTCAAAAATTAATTATTGTCTCATAAAATTATATTATAATCATAATAAAACAAAATATTAAATTTTGAATCAATTTTATAAAAATATATTTTCTTTTAAGTCATTATATTGATTATAAAATTGAAATTAAATATTTATGACTTCTAAAAAATATCAACACTTAATTTATCATTTTTAAAATATTATTTTACTTATACCATGATATAAATATATCATATTTTCATTAATAATAAACCTAAATTTAATTTATAATTTCATAGGTGAGTTTACTATTCTATTTTCCAAATTGATATTTATAATGGTCACATTACTATTCCAATGGTCAAGTTGCAATTCTATTGGTATATGTTACTTATATTCAAGAAATACCTCTTATTTAATCCATTCTTCATTTATAAAGTTGTTATTGTGTTGTCTATGTGATTCTATGTGATTTATAATATATGACATAATTATAAGAAGGGAATTTATATTGATAAAATTTTGGGTTGTTACATTCTTCCCCCCTTAGGAAATTTCACCCTTGAAATTTCATTTTACAAAATATGGTGAAAAAAAAGTGAGGGTACTTATCCCTCATCACTTCCTATAGTTCCCATGTTGCATCTTATTACTTATGTTTTCTCCATAGTACTTTGACTATGTGAGTAGTCTTGTTGCGTATAACTTTATCTCAATGATCCAAGATCTTCACTAGTTTTTCTTCATGCAAGAGGTCATTCTCCAGGTATACCACATCCAAATTTAATATATGTGATAGATCTAGTATGTACTTCCTCAAGAGAGATATGTGGAATATATCTTTTACTTGAGACTTGGTAGGTGTAACTATTAGTCGATAGACCTTAGATCTGACACGATCAAGAATCTCGAAGGGGGAAATGTACCTGGGACTCATCTTTCCTTTCTCCCAAAATCTCATGATCCTCTTCCATATAGATATACAGAGGAATTCCATGTATACAAAGTTAAACTTCAGGTCTCGTCGATGATTGTCTGTATAGATCTTTTTTCGAATTTGGGTAGACCAGATATGATGTTGAATGGTTTTAGCTTTTCTACCTTTTCTTTGACCATTTCAGGTCTTAGTAGCTTATGTTCACTAACTTCATCCCAGCAAGCTAGTGTTCTATATATTTTCCCATAAAGTGCTTTATATAGATCCATTTGGATGCTTGAGTGAAATCTATTATTGTAAGAGAACTCAACTAGAGGTATATATTGGTCTCATCCTCCCTTTATGTCCATAGAAAATACTCACAACATGTCTTCTAGTGTCTGAATAGTCCACTAAGATTGGACATTAGTTTGGGGATGATAGGTCATACTGAAGTTCAATTAAGTGTTTAGAGCATGTAGGAGACTTTTCCAAAACTTATAGGTGAATCTTGTATCTCGATCAGATATAATTAATAGTAGCACTCCATACAGCCTTATCACTTCTCTAATGTATATCCATGTAAGTTAATCCAGTGATAGGTCCTATCAAATTGTGATAAAATGAGTTGTCTTTGTAATAAGATACAAAACAACCCATATATCATTTTTTTTCCTCTAGATGTCTTCGGAAGTCTAGTGACAAAGTCTATAGTGATGTTTTCCCATTTCCATGTTTTTATATGTAATGGTTAAATCATTCTCTTATACTTTTGTCTTTCATCCTTCACTTATTGACATACCTGACACTTTGATGTATATTCAGTGATATCATTCTTCATATTTTCCCACTAAAATTTCTCTCGAAGATATCGATACATCTTTGTGCTCCCTATGTGAATAGAGAAGGTTGAGCTATGTGCGTCATTTAGAAGCTATTTCTTTATCTCTAGATTTGATGGTACATATAGTCATGACCCAAATCGTATAACTCCTTCCTCATCAAATTTTAACTCTGAGGATTACCCATTTCTTATAACTTCCACCTTTTTTTGAATTCCCTCATCATTTCTTTGAGTATCGTTTATTTTATTCATAAGGGATGGCTAAGAAATCATTTGAGAAAGGATTGATGATATTCCTTCCTTAATGATTCCCATGTCCATCCTTTACAAATCTAAGATTGGATCCTTCTCAATTCTCATCATTGATAATGTTGCAGGATCCTTTGTACTTTGAAAAGTAATTATTTAATTATGCAGATATAAAATATTTATTTATTTATTGGATGAATAAATAACTAATTAAATATTTATTCAAGTATTCAATAAATGCTAAGGACGAGCGGATCATGATGAGGTTCAACAATAACTATTAATTTTCAAGATAGTAAAATAATATTTATTATTGCATCAGTTAGCGCACGCCATAAGAAAAGTAATATTATTATTATTACATGGCATAGGGTCATTTAAAATTTTAATATATTATTATGGGATTATATGTGATTAAATAATGTTTAACTGTAACTCATAGCTCTTTAAATAGACTATTATGTTTATTGTACTATAGGATGGAATTTGGAGACTTGGTGTGCACAATGAAATCTAGAGCTCTCTCTCTCTCTCAAGACCAAAGAATGCTCTAGAGTTTCTTCTCTCAAGCCTGAGAGATTCTCCTCCCTCATCCATCTTCTAAAAAATGAGAATATAAGGACGATTCTTCATGTCTGAGGGAATCATCATAGTGATCAAGGAGAACACCGCATGAAAATCGACATATCGCACTAGCACACGATAATCCATTAGCATTGTTTAGAGATCAATGGAACGTGTGTGGATCAGTGCTAGAAGGATTCTACATTCGGATCCTACAAGCACAACGATGGTAGACCGAAAGGGTTCCGAACGATCTACATTTTCATCGAAGAAAGATCTCAAGATCACATTAAACTTTCTTCCCGTCTAATTAAATTAACTATAAATGTAATGTAAAATATCCTCTTGGTTTTGATGTGTCTATCAAATTTCATCGGAAAAATTTCTCTGGTCATGGCTCCCATGTTATGTACCTTCACAGAATATCCGTTGAATCCAAAAATTACCTGGTCAGGCCCGACCCCGGTAAGTGCTTCTACTACGCCTGAAACCTCCAAATGTTATATTTATAAATTTTGTAACAATAATAGATAGTTTCAATGTATAAATATGTTTTTTAATAATAACATTTATTTATTATTTGTATTTTGTTGATTATGGTATGCATCATGTTGATTCTGATAAGGATTTTACTATATATCAACATTTTTTTTTTGTTTTTTAGTTGTTGCAGCACTAAGTAGTTGGTGCATCTATCAATGGTGATTTTTCTCATCGTTGAAAAATGTTAAGATGGGTCCTTTCCTTTCTCAGCACCAGTGTTCTTAATACTTTTCTAGGATCGGTACAAAAAAAACCATCATTAGAGGGGGTTATTTTTGTGATTAGAGGAGATTATAACCCCCTCTAAATACATTAGCGACGGTTATGAAGAATTGGTGCTAATGTGGATGTCTTATCTTATTAGAGGTGGTTTTCATAAATCACTAGCAAAGTAAGTTCGAAATTAGCGACAGTTGTTTTAGAGGGAATTTAAACCCATTTTAATTCTACACTAAATTTTTCACATTCTGGTATTTTATAGATGGTTTGAAACCGCCTCTAATTGATTTACTAGTTTAAGGGTCGTTACAACCGCTGCTAATTGGATTTTGAAATTCAAAATTTAGGGATGGTTCTTAACCTCCCATAAAAATTTTTACTTTTTTTATGATTCTCATAATTCAATCACACCTCACGCGTCCCTCGTGACCCCCTCCCCCCTACAGTGCCACGGGATAGGCCCATAACTAGCCATCCAACGCAACAAGGGCATGTGGGTGTCACCTCAACCATGCTTGGGAGCCAGCATGGTCGGCTAGGGGCAGAGGCATGGGTAGGGGCGCGGGTGCATGTGCAAGGGAGATGAGTACGTTGCGCCGCAATTTAGCAACGTAGAAGCGAAGGGGTGGCTGCAAGAGGTGGGGTCGGAGTAGGTCGGGAAAAAACCCTGGTACTCGCTTCCGACGGCAAGGGGGTCCACATTTACTTATTAAGGATAACACCATTCATTCTGATGTTGGACTGATATGTGGGTTAATGTTGGGTAATTTTTTTATCTGGGTTTTTAAAAAATTAAAATATGATAAAAGGGGTTAGGGTTCGGATATTTTTAAAAATGGGTCCGGGATGCGTGAACGCCGTTCACGCATCCTTCGCCGCGGAAGGATGCGTGAATGGCGTTCACGCATCACGGACCCCGGCGTAATGCATGAACGGTGTTCACACATCTCACAGAATACCTAAATTCCCCTTAAAATGTATAACTATTAATTATAAAGTAATAAACTTATTATAAAAATTAAGAAATATTAATAAATATCAATTAAATAATATAAAATATTGAAATAATGTTAATAATTATTAATAAATATTCATGAATAATAGATATTCATTAAATAATTATTAATATAATGGCTTGAGTATTCTCTAACATATATTGAGAAATCTATAATCTTAGCATCTTTCAGTCACTTACGTTATCTCAACATGTTGTAGTTAAACATCTATTTCTATAAAGATCCTCATATGGTTCCATTTGTATTCTAAAGTGGAAACTTAATTTTTATACTTTCTAATACTCCTTTTTCATTGTTTTTCTGATTAAATATTGGTATATTTATGAACAAATGAGTTACATGAAAAACATATAGTGATTGTGATGAGTGAACCATGATCACATCATCACTATGCTATGTTCTCCGAGTTTCATTTCTAGATCCAAGAGTAATATTTTTTAAGGCATGTGCTCTCTAAAAAATATCATTTTATCTAAATAAGGTGGAAGAAGTGATGTCATGGACATGACCTAAGTTTTGAGATGCATACTCAATAATCTCACTCTTTAGATTGCGTACCAGTATAAATTGTTTCCTTTTATAAAGTCTGAATATGTATCTTCTCAAAATTGGCCAAATGAACTTCTAATTCATATTGTAGTTTTCAATGTTGTCCATAAACAACCATAAATGTGAAATCATGCTCAGAGTGTATCAATTATTAACCAAGGGTAGATAATCAAAATTATCAATGAAATGCTAAATCCTGCACATACTTCACCAAATATATTAAAAAGTTCAAGTGAAAAGATAAATCTCCCCTTTTCATCCCATCTTTCCATCAATCAAGCTCTCCCCCTTAATTGAAATGAGAAATATAATTAAGAACAATGGATAAAGTGTGATTGGAATACCTCAAGTTTCAACTTCTTGAGATGATATGAATTTCAAGATTTGTCATGAAATAATCCTTGGATTTTAGCTCAAACTTATTCTTGGAAATAGTTTCTTTCACAGTTTTCTTGACTTCATTGTTTTGCATATTCCCAATGGAAGATTTTCCAACTATTGTTCCATTCTTCTACACTTGTTGTGGTCTTTTATTCTTATCAGCATATGCATTTTTCATGGTTGGACTGAACCATCACTCATCATAACTGTGACCACTTCTATTGCAATTCGAAATAATTAATATAATTAATATTTATCATTTAATTTAATCATATTATTTATTATACATATATATATATATACATTGGTAGATAATTTGATAACAGTAAGACACTTATTAAAGGTATAATATAAGTCTAGATAACAGTAATACACATACAAAATGTATCATAAATCAAATATCAACCTAATCTACGCCTCCGATGTGGATGCTCCTCTATCCCACAGTCAGGCGTATACTGGATGCGTCCACGCCGTGTCTGTCTACGTCTGTGCTCTGGCATACGCTGCGCATCCTCATCGACAGCCACCTCCACATCCTCCTGTGTGACAGACGGTGGATGTACAGTCTCACCGCCTGTACCCTGGCCTGCAAATAAGGATAGTGGAAGATGGCTGGAACTCTCACCAATATAGGAAGTAGATGGCTGCTATGCTGCGGATGACAGCAATAAAACATCGAACTCAATCCAGTCAGCGTCTGTAAGTACCTGTGGCTATGCCTGAGAAGCTGGAGGAGCATATGACTGATCATGATGAACACCCTCCTCCAGTGGAATAATATCATGTGGCTGAGCAAGCTGAGCAGCCTCATCCTGTGGAACAACAGCATCCATAACAGGGTCGTCACCCCCAGGTACATCTATGTAAGGCTCAGCAGGCCTCGCGGCCTCCGCAGCAGGCTCTGCGGCCTCCGCAGCAGGTGGTGGATCAAAGAAAATGCCATGATAAATCTCGTCCATCGACGGTAGCATCTGTCGTACAAGGCTGTGAAAATATGCTGGGTCAAAGGAAGCTCTCTCCACTGGATCAGACATATGAAGTAGATGACAAATACGAGCATCCTGCGAAAACAAATTCTGTTGTTAACTAATTTGAATAAAAAATATGTTGAATAGTGAAAGGAAGAATGCATACCAAGTCATGGAAGCCTCGTCCGTGCCGTGTCAGAAATCTGACGGGAGACCTGATGTACCAGCCTGCATAATCCATCTGATCCATCAAATGAAAGCGTACTGTCCCTGCCCCTCGCAACTGGTACTCCCGTCGCCTGTCCCATAACGCAACATATCTCGCATGGTAGCTCCTCCAATCAAAATCTCTCTTCCCTGACATCTTCAGGGAATGCAATGAATCCAACTGACTGGGCGGGTCAGGAACTGGCTGAAGGAATCCAAACTGTCTCATAACCCTATCCGTCTGATGCCACTCGACTATATGAAAATGAATCAGTGGAACCATGCAGGAGCCGATATCAAGCATCACTGTACAGTATGGGGGCAGACTCTGAAGGATATCATCTGTATATGGCATCCATGTAATCTGAAAGAAAAAATGAATAATCAATTAATAAATGAATAGATGTACAGTAAAGAGTAAAGATTTAACAATATAAATAATAATCACTTACATCGTCTGGTCGAATGCTGTCTAACATAAGTCTGTAGGCGTGAACATCATGTCTGGGAGAATCTGAATGTCGATGCGCCTGACTCCACCTGTAGATAACATTTTTTTTTACATTTCATAAAAGAATTTTATACAAGTAAGTTAGATATTAGAAGGAATTAATAACATACCAACGTCCACGTGGAGCCTCTGCTACAATATCTACGGGTAATGGCGCACGGGCATGTGGAGCTAAACGAGGTATGTGCTCTCATACCCACATCTGTAGAAGAACCATGCATCCTGTGATCTGCATCTTATCGATGCGACATGCGCTGCATAGGGCTCTGTATGTATATGCTAGGCAGGCAGACCCCCAACTATATCGGCCTGCCTGGTCCAAATCCTCTAGAAAAGATAGATACATCAGGTGCACAAAAGTAGTAGAGTGGTCAACAAAAAGTGTGCCACCGATCAGCCTCAAAATATATGCGCGTGCAAATCACAGCACGGTGATGTCATCAGCATCATCTGGTAAATGTGTGAAGTGCTGGTCTAACCAAGGCATCCGCAATCTACCACCGACGATGGTCCTGCCATCATCCTAGACCTCTATGCCCAGAAGTCTATGAACAAGCTCAGGCAAATCTGATGGAACTCGGCCTGTCAAAGCATGTCCGTCGATAGGGAGGCCCAACATAATAGCCACATCCTACAACGTAATAGTCATCTCCCCCTCACTGAAATGGAAAGTATGCGACTCTGGTCTCCATCTCTCTACAAGTGCGGTAATGAGCTGATGATCAAGAAATGTGAAGTCGCACATCGCTACTCCATAGAATCCAGCTCGACGAAGATGTGGGACGATAGCGGGAGGTGGTGCAGTATGATGGAAATGGTGAGATCTACGTACACTCAAGGGAGCCACAGGACGTCCCTCAAAAGAAGTCGTGATACATGAGTAGCCTGAGATGTAAGCAATGGAAAACCTGCCATCTGCACACATGATATCATCGTTACTTATTAATAGTGGAATCATGATATATTCATTTTTATTTGGTATCACAATCAACATTAGCCTAGTCTCACAATCAACATTAGTTAAGGATGCTCAGGCACTCAGATGCCATTACTAAAACTAGACATCTTATAAGAAAACCATAATTTAAAAGTGAAAAATTAATTATTTCTTCTTATTTGTGAAATTACATTTGTTAATTTATCCATTATCCATTAAATAACCATTAACATTATTCCACATTAAAAATTAACAGGAAAAAGTGAAAAAATAATTATTTCTTCTTATTTGTGAAATTACGTTTGTTAATTTATCCATTATCCATTAAATAACCATTAACATTATTCCACATTAAAAATTAACAGGAAAAAGTGAAAAATTAATTATTTCTTCTTTTTTGTGAAATTACGTTTGTTAATTTATCCATTATCCATTAAATAACCATCAACATTATTTCACATTAAAAATTAACAGGAAAAAGTGAAAAATTAAATATTTCTTCTTTTTTGTGAAATTACGTTTGTTAAGTTATCCAAAACAAGGCACTTGAACTCCTCCAGAAAAAGTACAACTCACGCTCTAGAAAATTATATTTATCACAAAAATAGAGCAGGTACACAGACTCGATCATGGATGATGAGATTTGGAACTCTATCCTGCCACTTGGGGACATCTCTTACGAGTATGTCCTTCTGCGTGGCAGATACTGCATCGTATTCTCCCTCCTCGTTGTCGAGGCCAATCCATCTCATTTCTGATGCTAGTTGACTTCGGTCTTCCTCGAGGCCGCAACCTAGTAGCATGAAGCCAATAATTTTAAAAATGACACACATTGAAAAAATTATAAATGATACCAAAACCGACTTATGAAAACCTGGAAATATCAGGGACGATGGTCGGTTGATCAGCATGCAATGTGATAGAATGGAAGTCACCAACAGGCATCCAAGCAGCACTATAACAGTTAACCAAAGTGCTCATGTGATACACCGGGTCAACATATGGCTCCCATGATATATTTACTGAAGCGCAAGCTGTAATAACATGTACACATGGATATCTCAATGCCTGAAAGTTGCCACAATCACAGTACCTATTATCCAACATCACGACAAACACTCCACCATTAGTGCATGCACCCTGGTCGTAGCACTTTCTTACCCGAAAACTCCTCTTTTCCCTGTCAAAGGCTATAACATTCCATCGTGAAGCCTCATTCCGTATCCGGTCAATATCAGTTTGAAAATGCTGAGTAAAAAGCATTCCATTTTCCATCCTCTGGTAGGCCTTTTGGGACCGGTCAACAAAGTAGTGAACACATCTAAAAAATGTCTCTTGCACTAACCCTATGATTGGGAGTTTGCGCACACCCTTGAGGACCCCATTTACGCACTCCACTATATTAGTGGTCATATGCCCATATCTCATGCCACCACCGTATGCTAATGACCATTTTTCCTTTGAAATTTGTATCATATATTCATATACCTCCTCATTAACTGTTCAGATCTCTTCAAGACGTCGATCAAACCTTTCTTGTTGGGGTTCATATGCTGAAAGCATAACATAATAATGTATTAAAATGGATAGTAAATTTTGTTAAAAAAAAGAAAGTTTAGAAACCCATACCCAATTTGAGGATCGCCTTCTTTATGGCCTCATCTCTAAACTGCTTATGCACATTACTTGCAATATGTCTAATGCAATAACGGTGATAAGCATTCGGCTCAGTCCAAGAAACCCCATCACTACTCACGGCCTCTATAATCGCTCGATGACGATCAGATATCAGACACACGCCCTGTTTCTGCGTGACATGAACACGTACACATGCCAAGAACCAGCTCCAGCATTCAAAATTTTCTTTTTCAACAACAGCAAAAGCAAGTGGCAGAGGAGCGCGATTACCATCCTGTGTGGCAGCAATGAGTAGAACACCTGTATACTTTCCATAAAGGAATGTGACATCTACCTGAATAAATTGTTTACAAAAGGGAAATGCAGCAATGCACGGTCTGAATGCCCAAAAAATCCTATTGAACTTCACCTTTGACCGATCAACTAGATGATTTTGGGATACATACTCAACACTGTCCAACTGATAAACAATCTGATTGTTGAGAGACAACAATTCCATAAGCTGTGGCAACAACGCATAAGACTCATCCCAATCACCATACACTTTTACAATGGCTTTCTATTTTGCATTCCAAGCTTTGTTGTATGATACCTTATAGTTATACAACTGTTGAATTCTTTCCTGAATAAGGGCAACAGGAACATCCTGACTTGTTCGTATCATCTCACAAATAACAGTAGATATAAACTCTGCATCAAGAGAAGAGTGATCTTGTGCCAAGCTGGGATGCAGACAAGTGTGTGGGCCTTCTAATTTGGTTATCTTCCAACATCCATAACATTTATCAAATAGTGCTCTTAATCGAAATTTACATTCTGACCCATATTTTTCACAACGAATGAGATATTTGGTCTTCTTTGACTCATAAACCACAAATATGAAATGTCGCTCAATGTGGTATTGCTTTATCACATTTTTCAAGACCTGTTTACTTTCGAACTCCTGCCCAACATATATGGCATTATCATTTGATGCAGACATATTCTCTATAATGCCAGGGAATTCAGAAGCTGGTGTAATGACATCCCAATCAAAAGGTTGTTCACGAGACATTCCTCCAACTAAGGAACTCAAAACTGAAGGCTGATTACCACTAACTGGTGGATGTAGTGGATGTCTGTCTCTCAAAGGAACCTCAGAAGGTTCATTTCCAACCACATCATCTCCTGCTGACTCCCCAGATTCTTCTTCCTCAGATAAACTTTCTTGCACTATATCAGCACAGAAAGGGATGTCATCTACATTTCCTTCCAAATTTTGATGATCTTCCTCATTACATTCTTCCACAGGAGTCGTATGAGAAGGAGGCAATGAAGAAGACTGCTGTTAAGGACCGACTTCTATAGAGGTCACAAAGCATGGTTCTGTAGTAATCGATTGCACCACATCAATATCAGAAATGACAATAAATAATTCCATCAAACCATTAATACATTGTTGCCTGAATAACTGAGAAGCCTCCATCCAATCCTCATCATCGACTATAGGGTAGTCGCTGTGCCACATACGCTCCGGATATTGAAGATGTCGGTATCTAATTGAAGTGATTGTTTGTCCTGCACTCAATTTTAACCGACTATGAATCTTATTACGAACTGCATCCAATGTCATACAACCATGGAGATTTACCACTTTGACAGGTGGCACACTGTAGCTAAAACCCTGCTCGGTACAAATTACCTCACTGTTGCAATATATTTGAGCAGACATAATTACCTATTAAAAAAAATTAAAAATATTATACACTACATTAAAATTTTAAATTATTTAATTTGGTTTTGAATAATTGATTATCTTGAGACTTTTTTTATGTATTGATTTATCACTGTTAAGGTATAGTGATTGTGATTTTATCACAAAAGCAAATTTAATATAATGTTTCATAAAGTTTGATTACTTATGAATATATAATCATGACTTGATCTTGAGACTTGCGATTAGTTTATCATTATCTGATAAACTAACCACAATTTATATGGGTAAACTCATGTCTCTATTATCAAATATTGCAGCAACCGTCAATCTCCTGTCAAATAGCAACGCCTCCACTCGAACGAGTTCTCAAATGCCTCTTCGTCGACACATCTTCGGGGATGCCTCTTCGTCGACACCTCTTTGGGGCGTCAGTCTTTTAATTACAAATTTACTCACATGCATGTGAGGGGGTCTAGGGGTATGAAATACATAAATTAATTTAAACGGACACGCAGGTCCTTACACTTACTGAGAGATGACTCGCAGGTCATCAATGCCGAAAAAATGCAATTATTACAAATTGAATAACAACATACACAAAATAAAACATGCAATTTCAATTATGCATGGTCGGTCATCTCAAGATCAGTCATCACTCATACCGTGTTTTTTGGTATATTTATTATATTATCCGTATTATATAAAATCTATATTAAATACTACACCTCTTTTACAAAAATTTAACTTCATGTGTATATATATATATATATAATTATTAAAAACATTAAATAAATTTTATTATAACTGATCTAATTGAGATTTACATAATAAACACTTTTGTTATTTTAAATTTTATGAAATTGTAATGTTTTTTGGGCATTCTTTTACTTTTCAATTGATTAAAAATATTATTACTAGTAAATAAAAGTAATTTAATTTACACTTACATCAAAACCATCCATTAAAATAATCTTCTCTAACATAAATTACTTTTTCTAAACATTAAAAATTTTAGACATAACATAAAACATTCAATATTTAGACAACAGACATTCAAAAAATTAAATCATACGAACATTCAACATCAAGAAAATTAAATCATACAAAACATTTCATGCATAACATATGAAATAAATAAATCATACACACAATTAAACATACAAATGAAATAAATAAACACAATTAAACATACAAATGAAATAAACATTTCATACATAACATATGAAATAAATAAATCATACACACAATTAAACATACAAATTAAATAAATAAACACAATTAAACATACAAATGAAATAAATAAACACAAATAAACAATTAAATTATTAAATAGAAATTTTACCTCAATAAAAGCAGCAAATATTTGTTGAGAAAGAATTTCTGCAGAGCTTCGCAACAAAAATCAGAGGAGAACAATGGGTATTGGGGGGGGACCCCTCCTTTTATAAAATATCTCGGCCGGATGCGTGAACGGCGTTCACGCATCTTTTCCCGCGCAAGGATGCGTGAACGACGTTCACGCATTCCGGACCCATTTTTAAAAATATCCGAACCCTAACCCCTTTTATCATATTTTAATTTTTTAAAAACCCAGAAAAAAAAATTACTCGTTAATGTTCATCCCTCTGCATTTAATAAATCTGTCGCCAGTTATATGCATGAATCACGATGGATTCGAACACCAAATCAATAGCTGCTACAGGCGACGCTTTTCCACTGTAACAGGTAGCACATTTGGTATTATTATATACATTTTGATATTTATATATATATTAAAATATTTATATAGGTAAATATTATTTGTATAATATATTTAAATACATTTATATATATATATATACATCTATATACATTTATAGATACATTAATTTATTCATATAAATATTATGCAAACATTTATATTATATACATTTATGTAATATATTAAATACATTATATTATTGTATACACAAATATAAATATGATATATATTTATACAAATATAGAATATAATATACATTAATGTATTCATATTTATATTATGGATATATTTATATTATCTACATTTGTGTTATAAATTATACCGATATATTATACAAACACACACACGTGTATATATCATACAAATATATTATGCAACTATAAATATATATTGTAAAAATATATATTATACAAATATATATACATATATATCATAAAAATAAAATACATATTATATTATATAAATATATTATACGAATATAAATATAAATATAAATATATTATGTTTAAATTTATTTATTTATTTAATATATTATATGTACACAAATGTATATTATATATTTTATATTATATATTTATATATTTATATATGTATACAATTTAATATATTATATTATATTATATTTAATATACGTACAATTAGTATAATATATGTTTAATTCAATTATTATATATATACATATAATGTAACATAATATTTCTATATAGATAAAATTTTATGTATATTTATACAAAAATATATTTTACATATATATATATATATACATATAATTATATTTATATATATTGTTATATTATGTATACAAATATATATTTAATGTATTGAATTTAAATACTTATTTATATATTAATATAAATTCATTTATTTATTTTTAATTATTTATTTATACATTTATTTATATATTTATTTGTATATATATAATGCATTTATATATTTATTTATATGTTTATTTGTGTGTATATATAATGTATTTATATATTTATTTGTATGTATATGTATATACACAATAAATTACATATTTATGTATACAATGAATTTATATTATATTATATATATATGTATGTATAATATACAGACAATCAAATACATTATTTATATAATACATACATGTTTATTTATATGCATGCATGTGTGTAAGTATCTGTATAATCTATTATTATTATTATCTAAATTATAAAAACTACAAGGATTTTTATATGATAAATTTTTTCAATAAATAATATTTTTTTATATTTATATAATATATTTATGGTTTTATATTACAATTAATATTATATGAAATATAATTTCATACAAATAAATATATTTAATGTACACATTATACATACATTTATACACACACAAATGTGTATATTTATATATTTATTTGTTAATATTTATTTATATGCTTATTTGTGTGTCTGTATATAATGTATTTGTGTATTTACTAATAGGATATATAATATAATATATGTATTTGTACGATTATTTGTGTGTGTGTGTAATTATTTATATACATATTTTTTATATATATTCATGTATTTATTTAATGTATTTATATAATGTATTTAAACATATTTATATAATGTCGTTATATAATACATACAGACACATGTATATGTGTGTGTATTATAAAAGTTGATATTAAGGGTTAAAACTCACAATAATATCAAAGATTAGTGGCGGTTTTGTATAACCACTGCTAATTTATAGATAAAAAAAATTAGAGGGAGTTTTAATCTCTTCTAAATTTTTTATTTATATTTAGAGGGAGTTGTGCACAACCCCTTTTAATAAACCACCTCTAAATACACTATTTTTTATTAATGCAGAGAGCGCCTTTTTTTAGCACGGTAAAGTGAGATCCTGTTCTAGTGAAACAAACTATGCAATTGAATTTCCATTTACAAAAATACATTCCACCACATTAAAGTTTTTTGCATTTTTTGCTCCAAAACCATTGCTAGTCGAACACGTATTTGAGTGTACAAATTATTGATGGAAGTATATTACAGATGTGATGCAGTTGAACCAAATGGTTATAATAATTTGACTTGAGCATTATCAGACATTAAAGTAGGTACTAATGATGAATTCAGTGAACACATATAGATATTACTTGCGTCCTCCAATTTTCCATGAATTGTCAAGGAATAAGATCGTCTCCAATGTATTCCACCGTTTTGGAGTAAGGTTACTCAAAAAAGTGCATGACTAGTAAAATATACTCAAACATATTGCACAATTTTTTACACCAAACTTATAATACATGAATATCATCATTATTTTTTATTAAATATACTAACTTCGTATGCAAGTAAATCAAATTAAATTTTAAAGAAGGAAATAGTGTTGGTGGTGCTATATTACAGTGACATAGTCGGTGTTCTGCTGAAGCAGAACATTAAAATGACACTGAGTTTAGTGTGAGTTGAAGCACTAATTTTACATCAAAATGGTGTTTTCACGCCATTTTGGCATTCATTGGAGATGCCTTACGGGGAAAAAAGTTTATGCGACTTTTTATATTATTTTAAAACATGACAATGATATTCTTATGAAACTCTGCATTTAAAAAAGGGTTAAAGTTGATAGGTTTGAAATCTATTGTTTGTTGTGTTTTAGTATAACCGTTTTTTACACATGTTGCGGTTCCGGGACATAAAACCTAACGAGACAAATTATAATCAAATTCGGCCTTTTTATGTTATCAACAACAAAGTGATTGACTCAATAAAAAATGAAGTCCTTCGGGCCATTGGAGGATAGAAATGAGATCATTGTGAACTTGTTTATTTATATTGGATGTATTCATCTTAAATATATATATATATGAAAATTTTCAAAAAAAATCATGAATAATTCTCATTTGTCATTAACAAATATTGTTGAAAAATATATTATCCAGAAAATTTTCATTTTTTGTATTGACTAGCTGATTATTAAGTCGAACCTATAAAAGTTCTATGTTTAAAACTGATGGTGCATGATACTTACCGTAATCACGCATTTCCTTGTGGCATGAACCGTTTAAATGAATAAAATTTATCAAGTCATATATATATATATATATATTACAACCATATTGATTAATTACCGCATTTATTTGGTTGGATGAACGGCCACGGTTAGGCCACAAGTTGGGTGGCAGATGTACCGGCATCGAGACGTCCCCATCCCATCGTTCGGTAGGGGCCAGCTATGCATTTGCTGATTAAAATTTTAATATTTTATCCCACACTTTTTTTTATATTGTTACTGTTCATATTTATTGCGCGTGGAAATTGTTAGGTCTTATTGCAAGTATTTTTTATTTGTTATGTTTCGTTAATCTGTTATAATTTTTTGGAAATTTGCATGTATTTTTTTGTTTGAAATCAAATTGAATTTTTTATGCAAAATATTTGTTTACATTTCTCATGTTTGCATATTTGAATTCGTAAATTTTTCATCACCCTGTAGCTGAATCCCACGTTAAGTTAACCTATTGCATAAGGGTAGATAACCTGTTACGTAAGGGTAGCTTGCATGATATGTAAGGGTACTTCTGACTTCCGATACGTAAAGGTACTCCTCACCTACATAAAGGTAGCTAACTTATTGCACAAAGGTAGCTAACCACTTGCATAAAGGTAGGTAACGTGGTACTTAAGGGTATTTATGGACATGTAAGGGTCATGTCCCCCTACATAAGGGGTATCCCTAGCTTGCGTAAGGGTAATACCTAATCGTATAAGGGTACTGTCTAGTTTGCATTGCTACAAAACCTGTGATAAACAATTGTAACCTTTATCAGCGGTATCTAAAATTAGTGATAAATGGTGACTTTTATCAATGTTAAAAAAGGTGATGATAAAAGTATCATATACTAGCGCTATCAAAAAGTGCTAATAAAGAGACCTCATTATCAACGTTAAAAAACACTGACAACAAATATATTTCATAAAAAAACAGTATCATTGAAAAGAAAATATTAATATATAAATATATTTATATCGATAAAAATACAGTATATTTTATTAAATGACTTATATATGACTAAATATACATTTACTCTTGATATATAAGATATTTAGATAAAAATGAAATATGAAATAAAAACTATATATATATATATATACTTTTCATAAATATTATTTATATAATACTAAATATGTATTATATATCATATTTATATGTCATATATTTAGGGGAAAATGGTTTATAATTTAATTAAAAGATAATATTATTTAGAAAAATTGGCTAATTTATATTAATAGACATTAAGTAACATTTTGTTGTTCCAAATTGACATATATATATATATATATCAAATAATATATATCTAATTATTAATTAAAAAAATTGACTAAATATGTTACACTTAATGTCACACAATAATTTCATACTTATACATATACAAAATTAATTCAATTTTATATAGACAAACATTCACAAATAATAAATTGTTAATATTATCATTTTTTATTTTTTATTTATTAATACTTAATATTTAATATAACATATACCATATTTTTAATTATTAAATTTAATTCATTTTATATATTTATACTTAATATATACTATTTATTACTTTTTTTAATTAATATATATATATGTATATATTTTAAATTTATTCATTTTTTAGTATTTAATTCATTAATAATTTTTTTTTAATTTTTTAAAAAATTTATACATTTTAAAATTTTATTTATTTAAAATTTTTAAAATTTTATTCATTTTTAATATTTATTTACATTTATTGATTAACATTTAATGTTTTTAATACTGTTGTGATTTACATAATTAGTATATCTATTCATTTTCGTTTAAACATATATTCATTTTAATTTTTAAAATTTATATAATTAACAACTCTTATTCATTTTTTTAATATTTTTTCAATATATTCTTATTTTAATTAAATTTCACTCATTTTTTACATTCATTAGTTTAATATTATTTATTCATTAATAATGTTAATATTTTTTTACATTTTTATAATTAATTCATTTTAAATATTTATTTGTTTGATATTTTTTTGTAATTTATTCATTTTTAACATTTTTTATACATAATTATTCATTAATATATTTAATATTTTTAATATAGAAATATATTCATACATATATACATATATATAATATTTCATAAAATATGATTTATATAATACAAAATATGTATTTACATTAAATAAGTCGTATATTTAGTGAAAAAATGGTTTATAATTAGAAATTAACATTAATAAAGAAATATTGACTAATTTTTATCGAGTAATGAACATTTAATAAAACATCATTTGTTTTTTCAATTTAACATGTATCAAACTTGTGTTACATTTTTAAAAAAATTATATTACATTAATCTCACACACATATATACACAATTAATGCAATTTTATATAGAAACACACATACATACACATAATATTTCGGTAATTTATTCAATTTTAAATATTAATTTTAGAATTTTATTTATTAACATAATATATATATTTAACATATGTTTTTAATCGACAAATTTTATTCTTTTTTTTATATTTTTATTCAATATATACTATTTATTATTTTTTAAAATTTATTCATTTTTAACATTATTTATTATTTAATAATCTTAATTATTATTTTTTAATATTTTTGTAACTTATTCATTTTCAATTTTTCTTTGTTTAATATTTTTGTAATTTTATCCATTTTTAATATTTATTTATACTTATTTATTTATTAACTTTTTTTTAATATGGTTGAAATTCATATAATTAATATGTAATCATTTTCATTTTAACATATATTCATATTTAATTTTTTAATAATATATATAATTAATAACAATTATTTATTTTTTAATTTTATTCATTTTTATTATTATTTATTTCATTAATAATTTTTTAAATATTTTTTGTAATTTATTTGTTTTTAAATTTTGTTTGTTCAATATTTTTTTAATTTTATTCATTTTTAATATTTTTTATACATATTTATTGATTAACATGTAACGACTCTGATTTTTCCATGTATTACTTTAGAATATTATATTGATTATTTCCACAGTTAGACGTTGAGATGGTATGAGATTTTGAGCCCTGATTTGCCAAAAATTAATTTTTGAAATATAAAAAATATATTTAATATCACGTGTGAGCATTTTCCTGAACAAATGGAATAACTCTTAAACAGAGGCTTGGATCCGAAATCGGAGGTTGTTGTTGAGTTCAGAGTGTGTGCTTTACCAAAGGCACTACATAATTTTTGTCAATGTCGAGTGTTTCGGTAAAGCGCAATCGCGAACATAATTTATAAAATAAATAAATAAATAAATTTATTTTATTAGAATGATGCAACGACCCATTTCCTCTATAAATACACGACTATGTCACAACCCCTAGGGTTAGCCACATAACCTTGGGATTGAGAGTAGTTGGAGAGGAGTCGTTGGAGGATTGTGGACATACGACATCATATCGAGAATCATGTGCCAACAGAGTTTGTGGATCTATCCAACGACGACAACGCATGACCGTTCTTCATCAGCGATCAATCCAAACTCCAGGTAGGATGTTTGATTTGCGTGTTTTCCTATGGGTCCATACATAAAGTGATTTCCTATGGATCTAGGCAGTTGAGACCACCTGAACAGAATTACGTGAACCATGATTTTGAGCTAGTAGCGGTAGTATTCACCTTGAAGCCATGACAACACTACCTTATGGGTGAACGATTTATCATCCACTATGACCACAAGAGTATTAAGCATATCTTCTCTCAAAAGGGTCTTAACATAACGCATATGTTATGACTAGAGTTTCTACAGGAGCATGACTTCAATATTGTCTATACTCCTAGGAAGGAGAATGTGGTGAAAGATGCTCTCAGCAGGAAATATTGTTCTCATTTGTTGGTTGAGGCATTAGATCAGTTAGCTTCATTGCAGATGTCCTTAGTGGACAAGGATGATGCTTCATATCTTTAGTCAATGGTTGTTGCCCCACTGCTTTTATAGTGTTTTAGGGAAGTTCAGTATGGATGTAACATCTCTCCATCTCCTCATTGGATTGAGAGGGCAGTGAGATGCTACTTGGCCTTAAGTGACATCCCCAAGATGCCAAAAACTAACAATATATGTTGAATGGTTTCAAATACAAGTGAGGGACGATTTACCCTTTAAGAAATAAAACCATTAACCCAGCAACCCATAACCAAACAACTCACTATATGATGCATGAATAAATGAAAGACAACTCAACTACTTCATTTATATCAAAACCACACCAAAATGTACTACAATGGAAGACAAAGAAACTATCAAAGTAAACAGCGGAAAAAAAACTATAGACTCTAAGACGACCAAGACTCCATGCTCCACAAGATCCATGCTCCAACATCACCAAACAACCCAAGTATCATGAGGTGGTGCTAAAAACATGCGATACTTTACCTTTCCCCATGTCCTGGAAGATAACATCTGCAAAAAAACACCAAAGTGCCAAAGAAGAGGTGAGTATAAAACTCAACAGGTTATCCCCAATGAATTCCCTACTCACGACCCTGTAAGAGTTGGTGTCCTAGAACCAACTGGTTTTACTTTGATTACATGGATATTTAATATATTATTACATATTGTTCATTGTTCTGCATGATTTTGATGTAATAATGTTCTAGAGTATTTGTTTCATTGATAAGGTCATGGTAGTTCCCCGCTATGATGAGAACCTTGAAATGCTATAACAATATTCTTAAATATAGTTTTGCAGTTGGATGACATGCTATGATGAGACACATAGCATGCAGACCATCAGGTGCGAGTACTCATAAACAGATGAGACTTCCTCTCATGAAGTTCACACTTGGTAATCTCTAAGATATGAGATTATGAGAACATACTCGCTAGTAGGAATTCCACATGTTTTGGTGTCATCAAATGTTTCTATCTGCGAGCGTGTGTAATGATCCTTAGACTTTAAGATTATCATTAATATGTGTCATGACTTACGCACTTTGATTTACTGAAGAAAACTGTCACGCAGGCAGTTGGTGGGAAGTAGGGTACGTTGGGTGCGTCACGAGTGGCATGTTATTAATGGATAAGTCGAGGAAGGATTTGTCCCTTCCATTTATAGAAGTTGATATCTTGGACCTTTGATTGAAATAGAACAATCACGCAAAATTCCATGGTCATGGTGTAACAACGAGTTTATTTCAAGTAGTCAAAGAACAAAGTATCAAGCATAAAAGTTGATGACACAATCATGAAACCTTCTTGATGAGATATTGCGGCAAAGAGATTATATTATACAATGAGCATTCGTATGTGGATGTCGTTGTTGCGACTTTATGTTCTTTCTTTTGGGTTCCTTGACCCATTGCTAGACAGTACTCTTAGACTTTAGGCAAGCCCACCTAATGCCAACGAGATAGAATCCTAGAGAGTCACACACTAAGTGTTTTTGGTGGTCTTGGTTAAATTCTATTTGAATTTAATTAATGAAATAAATATTATTCTTAGGACCGTGAAAAAATTTTATTCAAGTTAAAATGTTCGCATAAATTAAATATAATATATTTATTTATTTTATTGAACACTTAATAAATATTTATTTTCTAGTTTTTAAATAAAATATTTATTTAAGAGAATAAATTATTTATTTATTTATTCAGGTGTTCAATAAGTGGAAGTGGAGTTCGAGCAGACCAAGGTCGGTCCGGTAGTAAAATAATTATTTGCAAGACAATAAATAATTATTTAACTATTCCGTTTTGCACAAGTTGGTGCACCATATATAATGACACGATATTATTATTAAATGCATGTGTTTTCTCTAAGTTCATGAATGTATTTAATTGTTTCTATGAAATTAAATATTGTAACTGAAATTCCATGTATATAAATAGGAAAGTACGCCTATTGTGCCATACACCACACCACATGCCTGGTGAATTGAGAATTGTTGAGCCAAACAATTTCTCTCTCGAATACTTTTCTCTCCCCTCTCAAGAATGAGATACGTTCTTCAAGGATGAAGAATAGACGATCAAGAACGACCGACACAAGACACTCAATTTTCCGCGCTAGCACCCGGATAGTGAGCTATGTCGATCGGAGGCCATCGAAGCACGTGTGGATCACCGCTAGAGGGATTCTAGTTTGGATCCTTACAAGTGCAATGAGATAATTCGGAAGGGTCATTCCGGACGATCAACATCATCAACGGAGAAAAATACCAAAGATCCAGATATTATTTTTCTTTATGAAATTAATTAAATTAATTATAAACATGATGTGCAAGATCCTCTCTAAAGGTTCTAGTCCTCTTTCTTCTTTATCTAAATCTTTGATTATATTCCATGGAGACTGGCGTTCATCATCGTATTGATCCCTGAATAATCATTAATTATGGTAAAAATCAAATTGGGTCCCTTCCCAACCACGCTTTCACTGCACCCGAAACCTTTAAGTGGTATCAAAGGGGTTACATCACAGTTTATAATTATTTAAATATTTCATTGATGAATTATACATTTAATAGTTTAGTTGTTTCAATTCAAGTTAATCATTCTACAAATCTGAATCTCGAGATCTATTCCTCCTCTTTCGTTTCTTGTTCACCTTACAGAAACAATATTTTCTTTTTAATTTTGATTAAAATAAAATAGAGGATCTCATCCGGAGGTGCCAAAGCTTCCTGGTCGTACAACACTAGAACACACAATGTATATTCGGTAGTACATGCCATGTAGTCAAGATTAAATGCATCAGACCGGTCCACCAAACCAATCCGTGTGTTGGAGTCTTTCTAAGTCTTAAATGACTCAGTGTGTTGACTAGGAATAGGTGACACACAGTTTCTGAATTACATGCCACGTGGCCTAATGGACATGATGTGTAGTGCCTTCAGGTTAGGGTTGGATCATGTGCCCTGTACATGACTTGCCCGACTGGAGACCGTGTAATGAGGAACTACAGGGTGTGTGGCCCACTGGACACGCTGTGTACTCCGAAGATTTCTGAAGTATACTAACATGCCATTTACCTGGGCGTGTACTTCAGATAGACGGTGAAAAATAATACACGCTGTGTATTTGGAACTACATGTCGTGTACTCATCCAAATTACATAGATTTATTAAAATTTATTATTATATTTTACAAACCCTTAATATGTGTACCATCGTGAGATCATAAAGCTGAGGCACAACATGTGATAAGTGTTTTATATATATGTGTTTAATTTAACATTTGCGTAATGTTCATTTCTACTCATTGGGTAGTTATGAATAGGAATTCACCAGGTTGCCTCCAAGGTACAATTTATGTACAAAGATAATTTTAAATGAATTTATTTATTTAAAATTATGATGGATGAGAATCTCAAGGAAATTCAAAAAAAGGTTTAAGATAAAAGGATTTATTAATTAAAGATAATAATTAATTGATTTGAGCGAGATTTATCTTAAATAAGAATGATTAAAGAATCGATTGTTAGTTTTATTTATGTGTAAATATTGTTGCATGTATGGATGATCATTAGATAGACTAAAACCTTTGTATGCAAATGTTTTCTTTTAATTAATTTATTTGAATTAAATTTATTGGTCTGCGAGCCTTCTCCTCATTAATATGTAGGGCCTGCGTGCCCAAGGTTTCTTTTATGTAAAACCCCTTTTTACCCCTCAACAACATGTGAGTTAAAAAAGGAATATTTAATGGATGGAACTCCCAAGATTGTGGAGGTGGTTCAAGCTGGATCCGAGACGAAACCAATCCCAGGGGATATAGAGGTGGAAAGGTGGAAGTTGTAAACACGAACCCAAAAGGTTCAAGGTGTTTCTCCCCTAGGTCAAGGTTAGTTTATCAACTTCTAGATAAACTAACCATTATAAAATCTCATGATAATTCCATTTAATTTATTTTATTTCTGTCAGTTTCATGGTTTATCATTATGGATGTGTTGTCACGATCACATAATTAATGAATTAAACAATCATACAAGATGGAACTAAAATAAACTAGACTTATGCATAAATATTATCAAGACATGGTTAATCACTGAAGTAAGTTCCACTTAATATTAACAATCTTGTGACAATGATAATAATAAATTCACGCATAAGAGATAAAAAATCGCTCAAATAAAATATTAAGTCAGAACAAGCCTTCTATTACTTGATTAAGGGAAAAAATCAATAAAACTATGTGTTTGACCAACCCTTTTTGGGACACTTATTTTTATACAGGAACCCCTAATGGAAGGTTTTGGGTTGACTTAACCATATTACATCAAGAGGAGTATCCCTTGATAGACTTTGTGTAATATTGGAGACACGAGTTGAGGAAATACAAAGTTATGATTTTAGGATTGGGGAGTTCACCCAACATATCATGGAACTTCAAGCCTATAGTTGGCAAAGACCTACCTACCTAAATACCTTCTAATAGCTTGACCAACCCTTTTTGGGGTTATGCAAAGGAGAATATGGATCCTTTCCACTAGAATGTCATGACAACTGGACATTCCGAGTTCAATGGTGAGGGCTACTGGGACTTGATAAAATAGTGTGAGACTTAATAAAATTTATTATTTCTTATAAAATATAATCAAGAAAGTACTAATGATATGCTCTTTTAATTGTAGAATAAAAATGAAAAACTCGTCAACCACACTATCCCTACGATCAATTATAGATAAAGACAACATCCTCACCAGTAGTAACTTCCAGGAATGGTTTAGACACCTTCGGGTTATCCTATGCCATGAACAGAAGTCTTACATGCTAGAGTCAGCATCACATGATCCTCCTCCCAAAGAGGTGAGTGATGAGGATTTCCTGGTCTATGAGAAACATATAAATGACGTGGTTGGTGTTCAATGTTTGATGCTATCATCAATGTCTATTGATCTCATAAAGTCTCATGAAAACATGGATGCTTATAGCATGCTCGAGAACCTCTGTGGTCTTTACCAGGAGAGAGAAAGAAAAGAAAGATTTGAGATCTATAAGGAACTCTTTCAAAGTAAACTTGGAGAAGGTTCCCCAGTTGGGCCTCATGTAGTCAAGCTCATTGGCTACATTGAGCGCCTGAAGGTTCTAGGGTTTAAACTTCCCGAAGAACTAGGCACCAATCTCATTCTCACATCATTCCCTCAGATATTCTCTAACTTTGTTGTTAATTTCAATATGAACAACATTTAGAAGTCTCTATCTAATCTTCTCACCCTCATTCACCAAGTGGACAAAGATATGAAGTGTGAAAAGCCTTTTGTCCTTACGGTGAATAAGAGGAAAGGGAAGGCGAAGAGCTTTAATCCCAACGATTCTTTACGGCCTTCTACGAAAAGGAAGATTAAAGTGGAGGCAAGGGAACATGAGTCTATTTTTTTCACATGTGTCAAGAAGGGCCATTGGAAGATGAACATCACCCAGCCTAATAAGTAAGGGGAAGCTTTAGGTGCATTTGTTATCGAATGCAATCTATCTATTTCTACAAATTGGGTATTAGATACAGTTTGTGGTGATCACATATGTATCCAAATATAGGAACCAAGTAGATTCAATAAGATTGATCAAGGGGAGGTCGATCTACGAGTAGCCAATAGAGCCAGACTTGATGCTATAGCTGTCGGGGACTACCAACTCACATTGCCAACTGGGATGATCTTGGTATTAAAGGGTTGTTATTATGTGCCTTCTATTACTAAAAAAATTATTTATGTATCTATATTAGATACATATGGATTTTTTTTCAAGTTTGGAAATGAATGTTGCTTCTTTTACCAAGATAACATTTGTTATGGTAGGGAACATTTAATGGACTTTACGTATTGGATTACACAAACCGAGTAATGGAAATCGATAACAAAGATACTTCACATGACTCATACCACACCCAACTTTGGAATCACCGGCTTGGTCATGTAAACAAGAAAAGCTTGACAAAGTTACATCAAGATGGATATTTAGATTCTTTCTAAATAAAACCACTTGGCACATGTCATGCATGTTTAAAAGGCAAAATGACCAAATCCCCATTTAGTGGGAAAGGTGAAAGGGCTAAAGAACTTCTTTAATTGGTTCATACCGGCGTGTGTGGACCATTTCTAGTTGAAGCAAGGGGAGGGAGATCATACTTCATAACTTTTACTGATGATTTTAGTAGACATGGATATATCTACTTAATGAGGTATAAATCAGATTCTTTTGACAAGTTCAAAGAATACAAGAATGAAGTTGAGAACCAGCTTGGTAATAAGATTAAGAAACTCCACTCAGAACGAGGTGGAGAATATCTTAATCATGACTTTATTGATTACTTACAGAATTTTGGGATCCTATCCCAACTCACTCCTCCAAACACGCCCCAGTGGAATGGTGTGAGTGAAAGAAGAAACCACACCTTGTTGGACATGGTGAGATCAATGATGAGTCATGCGAGTCTTCTATTATCCTTTTGGGGATATGCATTACAAACAGTGACATACATACTAAACCAAGTACCAACTAAATCGATAAATGGTATTCCATATGAGTTCTAGAGTGGAAGAAAATCCATGTTATTGAATTTACACGTGTGGGGTAGCAAAGCGTTTGTTAAGGCCTCTTCAGGTAACAAACTCGCACCCGAGGCACAAAGTGTTCCTTTATAGGATACCTTAAGGAAACAAGGGAATATTACCTATAAAACCCCTTGAAAAAAGGTTATAGTGGCAAGAAATTCCATATTCCTTGAGAGGGAGCACATCTCCAAAAGAGATAGTGGGAGAGAGATAGACTTCGATGAAGTCGAGGCTCAAGGTACACAAGAGTTGATACAAGAACAAATTCTACAAAGCCCCATGGAAGAAGAATCTGTTCTAGAGACACAAGTACTGCGTAGGATTTCAAGAGAGGTTAGAGAACCAAGATTTTATGGTTTTTTAGTTACTGATGACGGTGACTTCTTATTAGTTGATATTAATGATCCTCTAACCTATAAGGAAGCAGTAAGTGGCATAGATGTTGCAAAGTGGCAAGAATCCATGAATTCTAAAATGGATTCCATGTACCAAAACCAAGTCTGGATTTTGGTAGATCCTCCAGTTGATGTAAATCCCATTGATTGAAAATAGGTATTCAAGAAGAAACTAGACATGGAAGGACAATTAAATACCTATAAGGCATGACTGGTTGCAAAAGGTTTTAAACAATGTCAAGGAATTGACTATGATGAAACCTTCTCACCAGTTGCAATGCTGAAATCCACCAGAATTATACTTTCCATTGTAGCTTACCATGAATATGAGATTTGGAAAATGTATGTCAAAACAACATTCCTTAATGGGAACCTTCAGGAAGATGTCTACATGACACAACCTGAAGGGTTTGTGACTCTAAAGGATTCTAATAAGGTATGCAAGTTGAAAAAAAATCAATTTATGGATTAAAGAAATCATCCAGGTCATGGAACATTCATTTTGATGAAGTCATAAAATAATTTGGTTTTATCAAGAATGAATGTGAGCCTTGTGTCTAAAAATGGTTTAGTAAGAGTACAATCGTTTTTTTAATAGTATATGTTGATGAAATATTACTTATTGGAAATGAAATACCAGTCTTACAGTCTGTTAAGGCATGGTTAAATCAATGCTTCTCCATGAAAGACTTGGACGAGGTAGAGTATATTCTTGGGATCAAGATACATCGTGATAGATCCAAGAGATTTCTGGGCCTAAGTCAAAGTACATACATTGATAAGATACTTAATAGATTCAGTATTGAACAATCCAAGAGGGAATTTTTTCCAACATCACATGGAATTCATCTTTCTAATAAAATGTGTCCTCAGACACATGAGGAAAGAAAGATAATGGCATGGACTCCATACACATCAGCAATTGGGTCAGTCATGTATGCCATGCTATGTACTAGGCTAGATTCTGCCTATGCATTGAGTGCAGTAGGAAAACATAAATACGACCTAGGTTACCGCCATTATATGGAAATCAAGACTATCCTAAAGTATTTGAGGCATACTAAGGATATGTTCCTGGTTTATGGAGGAGATAAGGAACAGGTCATCAGAGGATATGCAGATTCTAGTTTCCAGACTAATCAAGATGACATGAAGTCGCAAACGAGATACATCTTCACTTTGAATGGAGGTGCAGTGAGTTGGAAGAGCTCAAAGAAGAGTGTGGTCACAGATTCTACAGTAGAGTCTGAGTATATCACAGCTTCTGAGGTAGCTAAAGAAGTAGTTTGGATGAGAAGTTTTTTCCAAGAGCTAGATGTGATACTTAGCAGTAAAGATCCCATCACACTGTACTGTGATAATACTGCAGCAGTGACTCTCATAAAAGAGACAAGGTCACATCAGTGGAAAAAGTACATACTTCAAAAGTATCATATCTTGAGGAATTTTTATCAGAGAGGTGAAGTTGCAGTGAGCAATATTTCCATGGAAGACAACGTGGGAGACCCCTTGACTAAAGTCTTGACTCAACAGAAACATGATCACCATGTGAGGTCTAGCGGACTGAAAGTCTTAGGTAGTTCACTCTAGTCCAAGTGGGAGTTTGTAAGAGTTTGTGTCCTAGAGCCAATTGGTTTTAATTTTGTTACATGGATATTTAATGTATTATTACATATTGTTCATTGTTCTTCATGATTATGATGTAATAATGTCCTAGAGTATTTATTGCATTGATAAGGTCATGACAGTTCCCTGTTATGATGAGAACCTTGAAATGCTATAACAATATTCTTAAATATAGTTCTGCGGTTGGATGAAATGCTATGATAGGACACATAACATGAATACCATTAGGTGTGAGTACTTGTAAGAAAATGAGACTTCCTCTCATGAAGTTCGCACTTGGTAATCTCTAAGATAGGAGATTATGAGAATAAAACCGCTAGTAGGAATTCCACATGATTTGGTGTCATTGAATATTTTTATCTGTGAGAATGTGTAATGATTCTTATACTTTAAGATTATTGTTAATATGTGTCATGACTTATGCACTTTGATTTACTGAAGAAAATCGTCAAATAGACAGTTGGCGGGAAGTAGGGCACATTGGGTGCGTCATGAGTGGCATGTTATCAATGGATAAGTTGAGGAAAGATTTTTACCTTCAATTTATAGAATTTTATATCTAGGCCCTTTGATTGAAATAGAACCTTCATGAAAAATTCCATAGACATGGTGTAACGAAGAGTTTATTTTAGGTAGTCAAAGAACGATGTATCAAGCATAAAAGTTGATGACACAGTCATGAAACCTGCTTGATGAGATATTATGAAAAATGGATTATATTACAAAGTGAACGTTCATATGTGGATGTTTTTGTTGCAACTTTACATTCTTTATCTTGGGTTCCTTGACCTGTTTCTAGACAGTACTCATGGAATTTAGGCAAGCCCACCTAATGCCAACGAGAAAGAATCCTAGAGGGTCACACACTAAGTGTTTTTGGTGGTCTCGGTTAAATTCTATTTGAATTTGATTAATGAAATAAATATTATTCTCAAGACCATGGAAAATTTTTATTCAAGTTAAAATGATCACATAAATTAAATAAAATACATTTATTTATTTTATTGAACATTTAATAAATATTTATTTACTAGTTTGTAAATAAAAAATTTATTTAAGAGAATAAATTATTTATATATTTACTCAGGTGTTCAATAAATGGAAGTGGAGTTTGAGCGGACCAAGGTCGGTTCGGTAGTAAAATAATTATTTTCAAGATGGTAAATAATTATTTAACTAATTGGAACAAATTAAAATAACGCTGCTATTATTTTGTGACGTGGAATTTTATTTAGAATTCCATTTTTCACAAGTTGGAACAACATAAATAATGACGCGATATTATTATTGAATGTATGAGTTTTATTTATGTTCATGAAAGTATTTAATTGTTTCTATGCAATTAAATATTGAAACTGAAATTCCATGTATATAAATAGGCAAGTACACTTATTGTTCCATGCACCACACCACACGCTTGGTGAATTGAGAATTGTTGAGCAAAACAATTTCTCTCTCGAATCCTCTTCTCCCCATCTCAAGAACGAGAGATGTTATTCAAAGTTGAATAAAATTCAATCAAGAACGACCAACACAAGACACTAGATTCGCTGCGTTAGCACCCGAAGAACAAGCAGTGTCGATCAAAGGCCATCAGAGTACGTGTGGATCACTGCTAGAGGGATTCTAGTTTGGATCCTTGTAAGCGCAATGAGATAATCCATAAGGGTCATTCTAGAAGACCAATGTCATCAATGAAGAAAAATTCCAAAGATCTAGGTATTATTTTTCTTTATGAAATTAATTAAATTAATTATAAACATGATGCACAAGATCCTCTCTAAAGGTTTCAAGCCTCTTTCTTATTTATCTAAATCTTTGATTATATTCTGTGGAGACTAGTGTTCATCGTCGTATTGATCCCGGAATAATCATTGATCATGGTAAAAAACAAACTGGGTCCCATCCCAACCATTCTTCTACTGCGTCCGGAACCTTCAGACACTAGGATAGAAAAGCTTGCAACATTTATATAAAACAATTTATATAATTTTTTTTATAAAATAGTTTATAACTAAATATAAAAAAGTTCCAAAAACCATTTATAACTTAAGAGTAAACAAGTGATATTTTAAAATTTTTTCCAGCAATTCACATTTCTAGAAAACAACCAAACAAGGCTTTAAAACCCATTTCTCAATATTATTTTTGCATAACCATTCCATAGTTCACAACACACCCACACATGCATGCTTGTTTGACAGTTCCATACTCATGAGCGGTCTCTCATCCAATCACCTTGTGTCCCACTAACACCCCCCTGATCTAGGGTCATGTACCTTGTACCCCACTGGCACATGTCATTTATCCAGGGCCTGTTAGCATTAAATCATACAAAACCCAATGTATTCCAAAACTATTTCAAATAACCATTTCAAACCATTTCAATAAAACCGTTCTTTTATTGAAAACCATTAACAAACCAATTACAATCAATCATTCCATTTCAATAAAATCATTCCTTTTATTGAAAACACTTTAATCAAATCCATTTATCACAATTTCTGAAAAATATCATTTTAAAATATTCATTTTAAAATCAAAAATCAAAGTACTTTATTCAAAAATACCAATTTTCCAGATTTCCACAAACCAACATTCAAGAAGGATTATAACAATAAAAAAACAGCCAAATAATCATCATTTCATCAAAAGGTAATAAATTTGAAATCATTTCAGCTAGTTATAGCAAGATGAGTCGAGAGTGAATCCACATACCTCATCGTTTTGGAGAAAACAGAAAACAGATAAAGAAAACTCAAGAAACTATGTTGATTCTACACGAAACCACCTTAGATCTCTTCCCCTAACATAATAAAGGCCAAATATCAACTTATTTGGAATCCATAATCTTATATCTAAGCACAACAAGTGTATATATAATAATTCAAGAAGAGGGGTGAAGTAGATCTAAGGAAACATGACAAGAAAGATGTAAAATAATAACATACCGCAAAAATCTGGATTCTAAACACCAAATAAAGGATCCAGATCGATTATAATTTTCTTGGGAGAGGTTCTAAAAACTTCAAGAGAGAAGAATCCCAAGTTAGGTCTGTATAGAATGAAAATCGAGCCACATAGAGTCAGAAATGTGTGAGATCCACCTTTTTAGGATCTCACTTTGACCCCGCACACGGCTATATAAACCATGCGCTAACTGTGTGTTAGCTACTATCTGGGAAAACCCTTGAATGACCTCCTCGCATGGCCTCCCTAACCATGTGAACACCATGCCGAATCTACAATCCAATATCTACCAAAGTGCATAGTTTCTCCTAGGATTTCTACACGGTTTAGACAAACCGTGCGTAGCCCGTGCGCTTCCCCTTTAGCCCTCAAAACTCCTTGAAAGTTTCCCAAACTCTCCAAAACTTCACCCTTATACTTTATATAAATAAAAACATAAAGAAAATGTTATATAACAAAAACCATGGGTACTAAATTCTCCTCACCATTGGTCTTTCTGTCCTCAGAAATTAGAAAACCAGTCTTTCCCTAAAAGAGTTCCGATCACCACTCTTTTATTTCTTTCCCGCGTTCCCAAGTCTCTTCCTAAAGCTGACCATGTTTCCATAAAATGTATACTAGAATGATGCTTTTTTCATGAAAGACATTATCTTTCCTATACACAATCTACACCGGGATATGTACCAATGAAGCATCTGGCTCTAGGTCAATGTGATCCCATCTGATCACATGGTTAGGATCAAGCTGATACTTTTTCAACTAAGATATGTGGAACACATTATGCACTGAACTGAATTGTGGTGGAGATGCCAGTAGATATTTGTAACACCCGAGAATTTTATGAGAAATATTTTTGTTTTTATAAATCATAAAAGGAATCTTTCACTACACACAATACTAGCTTGGCTTGCTTTACACGCAATCGCAACCTTCCTCGATAGCTTGCGTCGTACGCAATACCGAGTTTCACTAAACAACAATATGCTATTAAAATATTATTAAAACTAGCCGTTATGAATAGTAATAACCACTTTTTAAAATTTTATAAATTTTATTTTTCAAAATGGACTTCATTTTTGGATTCGGAATATCGAAATTAGCCTAGGGTGAAATTTTGGTATTTTTTTGAAAGCTTTCAATTTTTGATGAATAGTGAAACCACTAAGTGGTAGTTAAAAAAACTGAATTTTTCATAAAACTTAATTTTACTACTTCTGTGAGTGGAATTTCAAAAATCCGAGAGACACGGTCGATGTCAGTAAGTAAAATGTGGTTCAATGAGATGAAAATAATTTTTGGTGAATAGTAACTTTTTACTTTTATTTACCACGGTTAAAAATAAATAGGGTAATTAAGGGTAAAAATGATATTATTATTACCCTAAAACATGTCCTAATTCTATTGGATAAGTGTAATTCGACCAAAAACAACCTTAGGAATAAAATATGACCATTTAGGCCCACTTGGATTAGATTAGGACATTTATTATTAATTTATTTAAAGAAGGGTTAAAATAGTTAAAATCAAAGTTTAATAAGTATATCATTTTTAATATAGGGTTATACATAAGAAAAATCCTACTATAAATATTAATTAGAAAGATACAAAGATTTAATAAATAATGATATTTTATTTGTAATTTTTAGACATTATATAATTTAATTTATTTATGACACAAATATGATGTAGTAATTATCTTATTAATGAAATATTGACATAATTGATGTTATAAATACCCAAATAAATATAATTTGAGACTTTTTATGAATTACACTAATTTTCTAGGTTAATATGACATGTTAGTATTTATATAATTAACTTTTTCTGAACTAATCATTCTGTTATGATTTTCACAAAAATCAATTCCTAAATAGTGTCAAAATTGACATAAAATAGTTTTTAAAACAAATATTATATTAGTAATTGTTATTTTATTCCTAAAAATATAAGGTTCGGCAAAATGACTTAGATAAGGTTATATATATTAATAATAAACAACTTGGGGTTCCTTTGTCTTCTTATAGTAAGTTTATTAACCTTATAGTATAAGAACACAAGAAGACACGGTAAAAGTAAAATTATTTTACTTAATGTTAAATCTAAACGATAAGGTTAAAATAGGAACCTAAACTTGTATAAATTCTATTGGATGAGAGGATTTCGACCCATACCCACTTTATATTCGAAATAAATCAATTTTAAGCTATTTAAAACCGAACTTGACTTTATAATAAAATAATATTTTTAGTTTTTCCAAAGGAGCCCCTCTCCTCCCTTATAAAAGGGAACCTTCTCTCCCTCATCCTCACACCACTTTGAGCCTTCATGCTCGGACAACCCCTTCCACTTTCTCCTCTTCACTTCCCTAGAGACATCCTAGAGGTCCTGGTCTTCTTCAAAGACCAATTTTAGTGCCCTAAAAGGAGGTCTCAAAGAAGCACTTCAAAGAAGAGGTAATGTCCGTTACCGATTCTTTCATCTTTATTTCTTCTTCCACTTCTTCTTATTTAGTTGTTTCATTATTAAGTAATAACATCAGTATCAATAATATACTGATATGTTATTATAAGTATGAAACAACCCTATTTCACCATCTATCCATCCTACGGAAAATGAAATCACCGCGCGTGCGTACATACGTAATACCGTCTCCACGCCGTGGTGTAATCTATTTTCCACCACCACCTTACTTGGATGGGTATAATGGTGTAAATAATGACTATATATGATTATTTTAAAGTGATATTGATTCTTAAATAGTATACATACACTCCAATACAATTCCATGATCATGGGAACGATATCATCGCTCGTGCGTACGTACGGAATACCGTCTCCAAGATGTGATGCGACTCGTTCTACATGATCTTCATTGCATAATGATTATATAAATTAATTGATGAATGAATATGATATATATTACACTAATAACATTCTGTAAATGAGGTATCTATAACCTAAAGAGAAGAATAAGAATTTATTCGACAAAACACGCATAAGAACAAAAAGTAATAAACACCCGAATAACAAGTTGTAATGAAATATTACTAATAAGAAGCTAAGAATATGACCATATGTGATATCATAACAATGAGTATGATTCTGGAATAAGTCAATAACATTATTTAAATTATTATACAGGAGGTTCAGACACGTACAAAGCATATCGGACCTAAGGTAAGGGAAATATCACAATCTCATTTTTATCCGAGATTGTTTATACTTTGGTATTTACTGGGGTGTATTTTATCATCCAAATCCATGTTTCCTCAATATGTAATATTATTTACATACACCTAAAATTGTTTAAATCCAATTTTACCCTTCGGTGAGTTTTTAGTAAAAGATATGAAAGGAATCTTTTTTCGTTTTTCGTAGGAGGTACTTTTTGACTTTTCCAAAAAAAGTACGAGAAGAATGTTTTTTTAACTTATACGACATGAATGGATTTTTAAAACATTATTTTCAAGAAGCTTACTTTAAAAGTTTTCAAGTTTATTTTAATCAACTTCTTTTAGTTTAAAATTGTATGACATGTTAAGAAAGGAAAAGGTTTTTAAAGTAGAAAGGATATTTTCCTCAAGAATGGAGTTCAAGTGTTTTATCAAAATTATTTTCCATCTAAGATAATATAGGGTTCTGTTTCTATCCCTACTTTTACATTTATTTGATTATGTTATGATGGAATTATTTTTATGATGTCCTTTTATCTTATGTGTATTATGTTATGATGACATGATGTTTAAGATTCCCATTTTTATTACATGGGTTATGCTACGATGTATGGTTTATGATTTTGTGGCACACATAAGAATGGTATAATTATGAGATGGGTGGGACCTATATCTCCCTACAATGAATTGGGTAAAGATTTTATATCTCATGAGATAGAAATGGCTGGAATAGCAGGTTAAACCGGTTCAGTGAAACAGGACTGAAATGAGGAGTGAACTCGGTTCAGAAATGGACTTTGTCCACTAAGATAGTCTTGGAAATGAGTCTTGACTAATAAGAAATGATTCTCTATGATTATGTGTGTATGCCACAAAGTTTCATGTTTTAAGTTATGATTATTGGGATTACATTTCACTACTATGATTTATCCCATGTTATGAAATTATGATTTCTTTTGCAGGTTAAGATTTCCAAAAGTTACGTTCTTATGTATTTGATGTGATTGATATTTCTTTTTTTTACCCTTACTGAGCATTTGAGCTCACCCTTTTGTATGTTTTCTTTCCCCAGGTCAGGAAGAAGGTTATTAAGTAAGATATGTCAAAAGGGACTATAGATATGATGAAATAAATGGGAGACATTGTAGACACTTTATGAACCAGTTGTTTATGTTTCCCAGTTTCTAAAGACACTATACCTATACGGTCCTTTCCTGGTTTTGTTATATATTGTAATAAGTGTGCTTCAATTCTGAAGTAATAACAATGTATGTAAAGTATGGGTCGTTATAGTTGGTATTAGAGGAAAGGTATAGTCAACCTTTGAAAACTAGGATGTGAAAGCCTTAGTAAGAATCCTAAGGATAAGTCTAAGCATAGACCACAATCTTAGTGTTTTAAAAATGGCCATGAATAACCTAGGATAAGACCTTAAGTGTGAAATTTTATTCTTGATTATGTGGTTTTCCTATTATAATTAGTGTTGCTCACACTATTCTTCTTGGTTTTAGTCAATGGCTAGAACCCGAAGGAACCGTGTTAATGAGGAATGCGACGGGAAATGCAATGATTGTCCCCCTGAGCAACCAAACATTATGGGAGCTGGAATGAAAAATATTGTAGCCATGCTCACACAACTTTCTCAAGCTATGAATCATGCAGGACTTCCAAACGAGCAAAGGAAGGAGAAACATTCTGTTGAATCCTTCATGAGACAGCGTCCACCTTCATTCAGCGGGTCTATTGATCCATTAGTTGCTGAACAATGGATTAGTACTACTGAAAAGATATTTTCAGTTCTTCAATGTTCTGAACATGATAAAGTCATCTTAGCAGTGTATCGTTTGGAAGGTGATGCTGATCAATGGTGGAATCTTATTAAGAATACGAGGAAAAGGGATGAAATTGAGTCCATGGAATGGGACGAGTTCAAGAACTTATTTTTCAATAAGTACTTCCCTCGTATTCTCCGAACAAAGATAGAGAAAGAGTTTCTTGAACTGAAGCAAAAGGATGATGAATCTGTTGGTACCTATGAAGTAGATTTTACAAGACTTTCAAGGTACGCTTCTGGTATTATTATCCAACCTGAGAGTAAAATCGATCGATTTTTTAGTGGCTTAAAACCAAGTCTTCGAAGGGCGTTCGCCATAAGGGACTTCAATAGCTATGAGGAAATTGTTCGATGTTCTCTCAAAGTAAATATGGAGATTGGAGTAACCCATCGGTCATATGGGTTTGATAAGAAGAGGAAAATGGAATTCAAAGGAAAATCTAAAGAGCACACTGAAAAGAAGATGAGATTTCCCTTATGCTCAAAGTGTGGAAAGAAACATGGAAAGAGTTGTCTTAAAGGGACAAGTAAATGTTTCAAATGTGGAAAGGAAGGTCATAGGTCATTTGAATGCTGCAATGATGGGAAGAAGATGTCTAATGATGCAAACAAAGGAAGGGATACACAGAATGAACCTACTACACTTCAATGTTTCAAGTGCAAGGAGATGGGGCATTATGCCAATCAATGCCCAAATCTAAGGGTTGATGATGATGGTCGACGTCAAAAAACTCTTAAGGCTAAAGACAAAGGAAAGTCACATGCAATTTTTATCAGCGATGTGGAGTACGATAACGATGTGGTGAAAGGTACACTTACCATCCACTCTAAAGTAGAAAATGTTTTATTTTATTCTGGATCCACCCACTTTTTTATTTCTGAAGAATTTTCTAAGGATATCACCGTTTTACCTCAACAATTAGATGTTGAGTTAGCTGTGACAACCCATAATGGCACAACAGTCGCATCAAAAGTTTATGATTCTTCTCCAATCGAAGTTTGTGGGAAAGTGCTTCCTGCAAATCTTTTGATCCTTCCTATAGTGGAATTTGATGTGATTCTTGGAATGGATTGGCTTTATTTATATGGAGCTCATATCAATTTCCAAAGAAGAGAAGTCACATTTCATATTCCAGATCAATCTATGATCGTCTATCAATGCAAGGATGAACATAACCTTCCAGTGGAAATTTCTTCCATCTTATGGGTCTTGATTCCACTAAATGAAGGTTATTTATCTCAAATGGTTGGTGAGAAACTCATGATTAAGAATATGCCCATTGTACGGGAGTTTGATGATGTCTTTCTGGAGGAATTACCAGGTCTTCCACAAAATCGTGAAGTTGAGTTTTCAATAGAACTCGTACCGGGTGCTTTGCCTATTTCAAAGACACCTTATAGAATGGCCCCAATTGAGTTGCAGGAATTGAAGAAGCAACTCCAAGAGAATCTTAATAAGGGGTTCATACGCCCTAGTGCGTCACCTTGGGGAGTACCTGTTCTGTTTGTTAAGAAGAAAGATGGATCAATGAGACTCTGCATTGATTATCGAGAACTTAACAAGATCACTATCAAGAACAAATATCCTCTCCCGTGCATTGATGACCTATTTGACCAACTACGCGGAGCTCAATACTTTTCCAAGATTGATCTTCATTCAGGGTATCATCAATTAAGGGTCAAAAGGGAGGATATACCAAAGACGGCTTTCCGTAAAAGGTATGGACACTATGAATTTATAGTGATGCCATTTGGTCTTACTAATGCCCCTGCTATCTTCATGGATACGATGAATAGAGTCTTTAGAGACTATCTTGATCAGTTTGTGGTAGTCTTTATAGACGATATTCTTGTCTATTCAAAGAGCAAGGAAGAACATGAAGATCACTTGAGAATTATATTGAAGACCCTGAGAAAGGAGAAGCTTTATGCAAAATTTACCAAGTGTGAATTTTGGCTTAAAAAAGTTTCATTTTTGGGTCACATAATCTCAAAAGAGGGGATATCTGTGGATCCAGCAAAAACAGAGGTTATCGAAAGATGGTCGAGACCAACAACAGTAACCGAGATCCAAAGTTTTCTTGGTTTGGCTGGATATTATCGACGTTTTGTGAAAGATTTTTCATGATTATCTAATCCACTCACCAAGTTGACTCGGAAAGGAGTTATGTTTGTTTGGACGGAGTAATGTGAAGATAATTTCAAGGAGTTGAAAAGAAGGTTATCCAGTGCACCTGTGCTCACACTACCTTGTAGTGGAGAAAGGTTTGTGATCTAGAGTGATGCATCCAAGAAGGGATTGGGGTGTGTTCTTATGCAAAATGATATGGTGATAGATTATGCCTCACGACAATTGAAAATACACGAGCAAAATTACCCAACTCATGATTTGGAGTTAGACGCGGTAATCTTTGCATTAAAGATTTGGAGGCATTATCTTTATGGAGAAAGGTGTGAAATTTATACTGATCATAAAAGTTTAAAGTATATTTTCACACAAAAGGATCTGAATATGCGCCAAAGAAGATGGTTGGAGCTGATTAAGGATTACGACTGCTCAATCCATTACCACCCTGGGAAAGAAAACAAGGTTCCAGATTCATTAAGTTGACAAGACCATGCCAGTTTATCCATGATGAGGATCACAAAAGATCCAATATTTATGGATTTACAAAGGATGGATCTTGGAATTATAATGGAAGGGAAAAAATTGTATCTTTCTCAAATGAATGTTCAACCATCTATACATGTGAAGATTAAAGAGGCACAGAAAGAAGATGTCGAGTTACAAAAGAAGGTGAGAAATGTTCCTGAATTCAACCTTGATTGTGATGGGATAATAAAGTTCAGGAATTGGGTTTGTGTTCCTCCCATCCCTGAATTAAAGAAGGAGCTGCTGGATGAGGCTCATAGTTCTTCATTCTCCATTCATCCTGGAAGCACGAAGATGTATAGGGACCTGAAAGAGTACTTCTGGTGGGATGACATGGAAAGAGATATTGCTGAATATGTCTCTCGATGCTTGGTTTGTCAGCAAGTTAAAGATGAGAGACAGAAGTATAAGGGGATGTTACAACCATTACCCATACCCAAATGGAAATGGGAAAACATCACTATGGACTTTGTCACCAGACTTCCTAAAACATCCAAAGGCAACAATGCTATCTGGGTCATAGTTGATCATCTTACGAAGTATGCACACTTCATCGCTATTAGAGAGGATTTCTCTCTGGATCAGCTTGCCAGGATATATGTGAAGGAAGTGGTAAGATTGCATGGAGTACCACTTTATATTATATCTGATCGGGATCCGAGGTTTACCTCAAAGTTCTGGAGAAGTCTTTAGCATACTCTAGATACAGAGTTGAGTTTCATCACTGCTTATCATCCTCAGACAGACGGTCAGTCTGAGAGAACAATTCAAACTCTAGAAGATATGTTGAGAGCTTTCTCTATGTATTTAAAAGGTGGTTGGGATCAACACCTACCTTTGGTGGAATTTTCTTATAATAATAGCTTTCACTCCAGTATTCAAATGGCTCCTTATGAAGATCTCTATGGAAAGAAATGCAGGACTCCAACTTGCTGGGATGAAGTTGGGGAAAGAAAGCTATTAGGACCTGATCTCATTGATGAAATGGCAGAAAAGGTCCGATCTATTCAACAACACATAAGAGCAGCTCAGAGTCGACAAAAAAGTTATGCCGACAACCGAAGAAAAGACCTAGAGTTTGAAGTGGGTGATAAAGTGTTCTTACGAATATCTCCCTGGAAGAGGGTCATGAGATTTGGAAAGAAGGGGAAGTTGAGCCCTAGATATATCAGTCCTTTCGAAATACTGGATCGTGTTGGGAAGGTAGCTTACCGATTGGTACTTCCACGGAATCTCTCTCAAGTTCACGATGTGTTCCATGTATCTCTACTGAGAAAGTACATACCTGATCCTTCACATGTACTCAGCTCAGAAGTTGTACCGCTAGAGCAAGATCTTTCTTATGAAGAACAGCCGATAGAGATTTTGGATCGTAGTGAAAAAGTCCTACGAAACAAGACCACTCGATTGGTGAAAGTTTTATGGAAGAACCACCAATTAGAAGAAGCTACATGGGAGATTGAGGATATTATGAGGGAGAGGTATCCTCATCTGTTTGTTACAAAGTGACGAATTTCGAGGGCGAAATTCATTTTAAGGGGGGTAGAATATAACACCCGAGACTTTTATGAGAAATATTTTTGTTTTTATAAATCATAAAAGGAATATTTCACTACACACAACACTATCTTGGCTTGCTTTACACGCAATCACGACCTTCCTCGATAGCTTGCGTCGTATGCAATACCGAGTTTCACTAAACAACGATATGCTATTAAAATATTATTAAAACTAGCCGTTATGAATAGTAATAACCAATTTTTGAAATTTTATAAATTTTATTTTTCAAAATGGACTTCATTTTTGGATTCGGAATATCGAAATTAGCCTAGGGTGAAATTTTGGTATTTTTCTGAAAACTTTCAATTTTTGATGAATAGTGAAACCACTAAGTGGTAGTTAAAAAAACTGAATTTTTCATAAAACTTAATTTTAATGCTTCTGTGAGTCGAATTTCAAAAATCCGAGAGACACGGTTGATGTCAGTAAGTAAAATGTGGTTCAATGAGATGAAAATAATTTTTGATGAATAGTAACTTTTTACTTTTATTTACCACGGTTAAAAGTAAATAGGGTAATTAAGGGTAAAAATGATATTATTATTACCCTAACACATGTCCTAATTCTATTGGATAAGTTTAATTTGACCAAAAACAACCTTAGGAATAAAATATGACCATTTAGGCCCACTTGAATTAGCTTAGGAAATTTATTATTAATTTATTTAAAGAAGGGTTAAAATAGTTAAAATCAAAGTTTAATAAGTATATCATTTTTAATATAGGGTTATACATAAGATAAATTAGACTATAAATATTCATTAGAAATCTAAAAATATTTCCTACATAATTATATTTTATTTGTAATTTTTAGACGTTATATAATTTAATTTATTTATGACACAAATATGATGCAGTAATTATCTTATTAATGAAATATTGACATAATTGATGTTATAAATACCCAAATAAATATAATTTGAGAATTTTTATGAATTCCACTAATTTTATAGGTTAATATGACATGTTAGTATTTATTTAATTAACTTTTTTCAAACTAATCATTCTGTTATGATTTTCACAAAAATCAATTCCTAAATAGTGTCAAAATTGACATAAAATAGTTTTTAAAACAAATATTATATTAGTAATTGTTATTTTATTCATAAAAATATAATGTTTGTAAAAATGACTTAGATAAGGTTATATATATTAATAATAAACAACTTGGGGTTCGTTTGGCTGCTTATAGTAAGTTTATTAACCTTATAGTATAAGAACACAAGAAGACACGGTAAAAGTAAAATTATTTTACTTAATGTTAAATCTAAATGATAAGGTTAAAATAGGAACCTAAACTTGTCTAAATTCTATTGGATGAGAGGATTTCGACCCATACACACCTTAGCTTAGAAATAAATCAATTTGGAGCTATTTAAAACCGAACTTGACTTTATAATAAAATAATATTTTTAGTTTTTCCAAAGGAGCCCCTCTCCTCCATTATAAAAGGGAACCTCCTCCCCCTCTTCCTCACACCACTTTGAGCCTTCAATCTCGGCCAAACCCTTCCAATTTCTCCTCTCCACTTCCCTAGAGACATCCTAGAGGTCCTGGTCTTCTTCAAAGACCAATTTTAGTGCCCTAAAAGGAGGTCTCAAAGAAGCACTTCAAAGAAGAGGAAATGTCCATTACCGATTCTTTCATCTTTATTTCTTCTTCCACTTATTCTTCTTTAGTTGTTTCATTATGAAGTAATAACATCAGTATCACTAATATACTGATATGTTATTATAAGTATGAAAGAACCCTATTTCACCATCTATCCATCCTATGGAAAATTAAATCACCGCACGTGCGTACATACGTAATACCGTCTCCACGCCGTGGTGTAATCTATTTTCCACCACCACCTTACTTGGATGGGTATAATGGTGTAAATAATGACTATATATGATTATTGTAAAGTGATATTGATTCTGAAATAGTATACATACACTCCAATACAATTCCATGATCATGGGAACGATATCATCGCTCGTGCGTACGTACGGAATACCGTCTCCAAGATGTGATGCGACTCGTTCTACATGATCTTCATTGCATAATGATTATATAAATTAATTGATGAATGAATATGATATATATTACACTAATAACATTCTGTAAATGAGGTATCTATAACCTAAAGAGAAGAATAAGAATTTATTCTACAAAACACGCATAAGAACAAAAAGTAATAAACACCTGAATAACAAGTTGTAATGAAATATTACTAATAAGAAGCTAAGAATATGACCATATGTGATATCATAACAATGAGTATGATTCTGGAATAAGTCAATAACATTATTTAAATCATTATACAGGAGGTTCAGACACGTACAAAGCATATCATACCTAAGGTAAGGGAAATATCACAATCTCATTTTTATCCGAGATTGTTTATACTTCGGTATTTACTGGGGTGTATTTTATCATCCACATCCATGTTTCCTCAATATGTAATATTATTTCCATCCACCTACAATTGTTTAAATCCAATTTTACCCTTCGGTGAGTTTTTAGTAAAAGATATGAAAGGAATCTTTTGTCATTTTTCGTACGAGGTACTTTTTGACTTTTCTGACAAAAGTACGAGAAGAATGTTTTTTTTAACTTATAAGGCATGAATGGATTTTTAAAACATTATTTCCAAGAATATTCCTTTACAATTTTTCAAGTTTATTTTTAATCAAATTCTTTTAGTTTAAAATTGTATGACATGTTAAGAAAGGAAAATGTTTTTAAAGTAGAAAGTATATTTTCCTCAAGAATGGAGTTCAAGTGTTTTATCAAAATTATTTTCCATCTAAGATAATATAGGGTTCTGTTTCTATCCCTACTTTTACATTGATTTGATTATGTTATGATGAAATTATTTTTATGATGTCCTTTTATCTTATGTGTATTATGTTATGATGGCATGATGTTTAAGATTCCCATTTTTATTACATGGGTTATGCTATGATGTATGGTTTATGATTTTGGGCACACATAAAAATGGTATCATTATGTGATGGGTGGGACCTATATCTCCCTACAATTCATTGGGTAAAGATTTTATATCTCATGAGATAGACATGGATGGAACGGCAGGTTAAACCGGTTCAGTGAAACAGGACTGAAACGAGGAGTGAACTCGGTTCAGAAATGGACTCTGTCCACTAAGATAGTCTTGGAAATGAGTCTTGAATAATAAGAAATGATTCTCTATGATTATGTGTGTATGCCACAAAGTTTCATGTTTTAAGTTATGATTATTTGGATTACATTTCACTACTATGATTTATCCCATGTTATGAAATTATGATTTCTTTTACAGGTTAAGATTTCCAAAAGTTATGTTCTTATGTATTTGATGTGATTGATATTTCTTTTGTTTACCCTTACTGAGCATTTGAGCTCACCATTTTTTATGTTTTCTTTCCCCAGGTTAGGAATAAGGTTATTAAGTAAGATATGTCAAAAGGGACTATAGATATGATGAAATAAATGGGATAAAGTGTAGACGCTTTATGAACCAGTTGTTTATGTTTCCCAGTTTCTAAAGACACTATACCTATACGGTCCTTTCCTGGTTTTGTTATATGTTGTAATAAGCGTGCTTCAATTCTGAAGTAATAATAATGTATGTAAAGTATGGGTCGTTATAATATTCCACCTCTCCAAACCATTCCAATATATCAAAAGGGCTAATGCATCGAGGATATAACTTTCCCTTCTTCCCAAAACGACAATGTCCAAGCCTTGGAGAGATTCTTAAGAACACATAATCACTCACCGCGAATGAAAACAGTCTTTAGTGATTATCCACATATGATTTTTGATGAATCCAATCCATATCCATTCTCTTTTCGATCAACTAAATCTTATCAGTTGTTTCTTGGACAAGGATCAACCAAACTAATTAAGTCTCACCAGTTTCTACCCAATAAAGTGGAGAATGAAAAGAACACCCTTACAATTCTTCAAAAGGATCCATATGTATCGAGGATTAATAACTGTTATTATATGATAAATCCACTAAGGGTATATGATCATCCCATAATCCACAAAAATCCATTTCATAAGCCCGTAACATGTCTTCCAACATTTGTATCATCCTTTCGAATTGTCCATCTGTCTGAGGATGATATACCGTACTCATAGTTAACTGATTCTGAAGGGATTTCTATAAGGATTTCCAAAAACAAGACATAAAACTTGGATCTCTATCCGAGACTATCAAAATTGGTATGCCATGTCTCTTTACCAATTCTTGGATATATATTTTAGACAGATCCTCCACCGTATGAGTTTCACAAATAGGGATGAAATGAGATGAATGTTTGATACGATCCACTATCACCCATTTGGAATCATGTTTCTGAACCATTCTTGGGAGTCCTATAACAAAATCCATGACTATATGATCCCATTTCCACACTGGTATAGGTAAAGACTATTGATTCAATAAGGTTTCTTTATGATTTTTCCATTCCTTTATTTTTTTAAAATCACAAACACTCTATCTCAAGTCAAATTTTATTTCCCTGAAAATATTTTTTTATAAGGAAACTTTTCCTTTCCCAAGGAATTTTTTCTCCTTACCTTTGTTTTCAATGTTCATGATTTAGTTTCTAACTCTTTTTATTTATAAAGTGTAAAAATTGGTTTCATATATAAAACCTCAAAATCCTATAAATACTTAGATATAGAGTATTCTGTTTTTAAGTTCTGAATTCAGATTCTGAATTCTTTGAATTCAGATTCTGAATTCTCTGAAATTCAGATTCTGAATTCTCTAAAATTCAGACTCCAAATTACTCAGAATCGAGACTTTGAATTCTATGAAATTTATATTTTGAATTTATTAGAATTCAAATTCTGAATTCCTTAGAATTCAGACTCTAAATTCCTTATAATTTCGACTCCGAATTCCTTATAATTCAGACTCTGAATTCCTTAGAATTCAGACTCTGAATTCCTTAGAATTCAGACTCCGAATTCCTTAGAATTCAGACTCCTAATTCCTTAGAATTCAGACTCCGAATTCCTTAGAATTCAGACGCCGAATTTCTTATAATTCAGACTCTGAATTCCTTAGAAATTAGACTCTGAATTCCTTAGAATTCAGAATCCAAATTACTTAGAATTCATACTCCAAATTCCTTAGAATTTAGATTCCAAATTCCTTAGAATTCAGATTCCGAATTACTTAGAATTTAGACTCTGAATTCCTTACAATTCAGAATATGAATTCCTTAGAATTCATACTCTGAATTCCATAGAATTTAGACTATGAATTCCTTAGAATTCATACTCTCAATTCCTTAGAATTAAGACTCCAAATTCCTGAGAATCCAGACTCCTAATTTATGAGAATTCAAAATCCAAATTCCTGAGAATTCAGGTTCCTAATTCCTCGGAATTTAGGTTCAAAATTCCTCAGAATTTGGACTCCAAATTCCTTAGAATTTAGGTTCTAAATTCCTTGAAAAACAAAATCTGAATATCCATGTAATATAGACTCCGAATTTTTTCCTGTTAGACTCTGAACTTTATTTTTCCTTAGACTCAAAAAAATAGATTTGATAGAGCAACCATATTTTACTTACTATTTTTATAGTTATAAAACGATGTTGTGCATTATGTTTCTAACTAACTGTTGTTTGAGTGACACATGTACAGATCCCTTTGAAATTCAAGGAAAAATATGGCCGTTGGAGGAGGGATCCGACCATTGTATATGTGCCTATAAATAGGATCTCATTTGAACGAGCTCACAAAAACAATAGAGACGTTGACCAATCTAGAGATTACATGCTACTTAAGTGATTTCTAGAGAGAGAGATACTCTAATGCTTTGTACATATTTAACATCTTGTTTAGATTGATTAGTACAACTTAGATTTTTGCTGTGTACAATCGAGAGATTCTGGGGATAGGAAGACAGAGGTGCCAACTACCTTAAAGTTCAAGGACTTCGTTGATAAGGAAGACAGATGTGTCGACTACCTTGAAGTTCGAGGGCTTTCGGGGATAGAAAGATAGAATCTGATATTCCTATTGAGGTATTACCCTGATGTGGGTAAGACAAACTTTCTTGAAAGTATAAATCAAGGGACCTTTATCCAAGTTTGTTGGAAACCCTACTCTTTGGGTTAAAAAATTCTATACTTGTTACTTGTATTGTTTCAAGTTTGTTTTCCACTACATTTTAATTATTAAGGAAAGTATAACTATATTATACTTTATTATACTTGTATACTATGATTAGTAAGATTCTATATGCTTTAAGGTAGAATCTTTGTCCTTGTAAACTTCTCTTAAGTTTCATTTCTGGAACCATATTTCCAGAATCTAGCACGTTTGTAGAACTAAGAGGTCTTGGGAATTTACATTGTTTAACATTTTTAAACAATAGAAAGTTTTATAACATATTTAAAAGTTCCAAAGGAATTTTTAAAGTATACAATTCACCCCCCTCTTGTATATTGAGCATCTACATCATATTTCAATCCTATAATTGTTATCAAAGGAGGTCTATAAAATACTTATATTCACATATAAGTTTTCTTGATCAAGTTTCATTTGTTCTATATTTTCCTTGCTTAGGATTTTTATCCTTGTTTACAAACTTTTATTACTAACAAGATTCTGTGGAATGATATTTTCTTTTAGATGGTAGGAATGAATGTTGGTTCGATAGACAATCTTAATCCTACTAGACCACCTATATTTGATGGGAATGATTATGAATATTGGAGATATCGTATGAAGACTTTTGACATTAACACTGGAGTGGAAAAAATTGTTATGCTTACTGGAGATTACAAGATTCCTGATAAGGAAGTTAGAACTTTTAATAATCAAGAAAAGTCAGAATATCAACTAAACTACAAGGTACACAATACTTTGTTGTGTTCCATGACCAGGAATATATATAGCCATATTTCTTCTTGTGAATCATCAAATTGTATTTGGATGAAATTGGAGGTTACTCATTTTGGAACTTCTAAAGTTATCAAAACTAGAAGAGCTATGCTTAGAGTAAAATATCATGGATTTCAATTTCCTTATGGAGAACCAGTGTACAAGGTACAACAGAGGTTTATGAATATTTTTAATAGTTTACAATCCATGGGTGAAAAAGTTTTAGATGATGTGTCACTTGTGGACAAGATTATAGATATCATGCCTAATGAGTGGGAATCAAAGATAACAGCTATTGATGAGAATAAAAAAGTCTCTCAGATTACTCTTGATGAGCTTTTTGGAACTCTTCTTAAACATGAGACAAGAATGAAAAGAGATGGTGATCTAAATAAGAAGAAGAATGGAAATGGAAGTGTTTCTTTTAAAACTACTTCAAATCATATGAAATCCAAGACTCCTGAAAGGGTTACTAGATCCAAGTCAAAGAAGGTCACTATTTTATCTGAATCAAGTGAAAGTGAACATTCTGAGAATGAACTAGCTAATATTGCTCAAAGGATGAACAATATAGTTGGAAAGAAAGACTTTTAGTATATATATAAGAATAAAGAAATAAAGTACAAGAAAGATTCATAAGTCACTTGTTATGAGTGAAAATAGCAGGGTATATAAGGCCAGATTGTATTATGCTTAAGAGAAAGGATAGAAAGGAAAATCATTCTGAGAGGAATAGAAATAAGTAATAAAAAGATAAAGCTTAGAAAGTTTTGAAAGCTAATGATGCCTGGAGTTCCAGTGGTGGAGACTCTTTTGATGAATCCTCAGAGTATGATTCTTCTGGTCAGAAGAATCTTAGTTTACTTGCCAAGTTACCTATTTAAAATAATTGTTTAATAGACAAGGTACACAATGATGAATCCATAACCAATGTATCCTTGAATTATAATTATAGTGATAGTAAATATTATGAATCCTCAGATGAATAATCTTATTCTGATGAAGATAATACTTTACCTACTTATGAAGAAGTGTCTAGGTTTTCTAAGCTCCTTGAGAATGAAAATTCTAAAGTCAAGAAAAATATTGATAAGGAAAATTCTAGAATTTCTATTCTTACTAAATAAGTATCAGATCTTTATAAAGATCTTGATAAGAAAATTTGTGATTTTGAAAGTATTTCAAAAATCCTTGATTAAGTTAATTCTAATAAAGATAAAATTTCTAAGGATCTAGAAAACTTAATTTCTTAGAAAAATGTTTTAGAGACTAACTCTAGTGCTAAAACTAATGTTTTTGAGGATAAAAACTTAGTTATTAGACTAAATTCAGAAATATTTTTCTTGAGGAAGTGTTTTTCAAACTTTACCTTAGGTAAGGAAAGTTTTGATAAGATGTATTCCCAAATTCGACCTCTAAGTAATAATTCTGGATTTGGCTATAGTCATTCAAAACCAATTTTTAGTAACAATTATTTTGTACCTCAAAGTTCTCCATTCTGCACTAAGTGTCAGTGTGATGGGCATTGGAAAAAAAAATTGTTCCTTAAACAAAACTTAGTCTTTAGGTTTTCATAAAGCTTATTTTTCAAAGAAAACATGGATTCCTAAAATTTTTCTTTCTAAAGTTTCCGTATCCAAGAAAGTTTGGGTTCTGAAAGTCCAACACTCTTATTTTTAGGAATGTAAAGATAGTACCAACAATAATACATAGTACATGGATAGTGGATGTTCACGGTACATGACTGGTAACAAAAACTTATTTGAAAATATTATCAAGATGAAGGGAGGAAAAGTAACTTTCGAAGATAATGCTCAGGGAGAAATTATTGGTATAGGTAATATTGTTTTTCTTGTAAAAACTTTGATTTAAAATGTTTTATTCATTAAGGGTCTTAGGCAGAACATTATTAGCATAATTAAATTATGTGATGAAGTTTACCTTGTGAATTTTATGAATGACAAGTGTTTAACACACAATTCCAAGGAAGAGTTTATTCTTTCTGCCCATAGGAAAGAGAATGTTTACACTCTAAAATTATAAGACCTTAGGAGCCAAGATCTACCTTGTCTTAGTGAAATGGAAGATAATTCTTGGTTATGTCATAGAAGGTTAGGACACTGTAACCTTAGGATCCTATGTAAAATCTCTAAGAAAAGACTAGTTAAGGATCTACTAGAGCTTAGATTTGATTCTTCAAAATTTTGTGATACTTATCAACATGGAAAGCAACATAAATCAAATTTTAAATCAGTCAATTAAGTATCAACCACTAATGCATTACATTTGGTGCATATGGATATTTTTGGTCCAACACAAACTAGAAGAATTGGAGGAAAATATTATTTATTTGTCTTAGTTGATGATTACACTAGATTTACATGGGTCTATTTTTTAGAAAAGAAATCTGAAGATTTTTCTTATTTAAAAAGTTTTAGATCCCAAGTTAAAAATGATAAAAATATTCCTTTTATAACTATTCATAGTGATCATGGAGGAGAATTTCAAAATTATGATTTTGAAAATTTTTGTAGTAGAAAAGGCATTACTCATAATTTCTCAGCACCAATAACTCCTCAAAAAATGGTGTTGTTGAAAGAAGAAACATAATTCTTCAAGATATAATAAGAACCATGTTGAGTGAATATTCGGTAGCCAAACATTTTATAACGACCCATACTTTACATACATTGTTAATACTTCAAAATTGAAGCACACTTATTACAACATATGACAAAACCACAAAGGACCGTATAGGTATAGTATCTTTAGAAACTGGGAAACATAAACAACTGGTTCATAAATCTTCTACAGTGTCTCCCATTTATTTCATCATATCTAGGGTCCCTTTTAGCATATACTACTTAATATCCATCTTCCTGACCCGGGGAAAAGAAAACATAAAAGGGTGAGCTCAAATGCTCAGCAAGGGCAAATAAAGGAAATAAAAATCATATCATATCTTTTTGAAAATCAAAACCTGCAAAAGAGATCATAATATCTTAACATGGAATAAATCATAGAAGTGAAAATGAGATACCCATAATCATAACATAAAACTTGAAACTTTGTGGCATGCACACATAATCATGGAAAATCATTTCTTGTTAGTCATGACTCATTTCCAAGACTATCTTAGTGGACAAAGTCCCTTTCTGAACCGAGTCACCCTCGTTCCAGTCCTGTTTCACTGAACCGGTATAACCTACCGTTCCAGACATGTCTATCTCATGAGATATAAAATCTTTACCCAATGCATTGGAGGGAGATATAGGTCCCACCCATCTTATAATGAATCCTTTCTTATGTGTGCCACATAATCATAAATCATACATCATTGCATAACCCATGTAATACAAATTGGAATCTTAAACATCATGACATCATAAAACAATTCATACAAGATAAAGGAATTCATAAAAATAATTCAATCACAACATGATCAAATCAATGTAATAATAGGGATAAAAACAGAATCCTTTATTATCTTAGATGGAAAATAATTTTGATAAAACACTTGAACTCCATTCTTGAGGAAAATATCCTTTCTTCTTCAAAAAAACATTTTTCCTTTCATAACATGTCATATGACTTTAAAATAAAATAAGTTGATTAAAAATAAACTTGAAAACTTGTAAAGGATTATTCTTGGAAATAATTTTTTAAAAATCCATACATGCCGTATAAGTTAAAAAAAACATTCTTCGTACCTTTGTCAGAAAAGTCAAAAAGTACCTCGTACGAAAAAAAACGACAAAAGATTCCTTTCATATTCTTTACTAAAAACTCACCGAAGGGTAAAATTGGATTTAAACTATTGTAAGTGGATGGAAACAATATTACATATTGAGGGAACATGGATGTGGATGATAAAATACACCCCAGTAAATACTTACGAATAAACAATCTCAGATAAAAATGAGATTGTGGTATTTTCCCTTACCTTAGGTCCAATTTGCTTTGTACGTGTCCGAAGATCCTGTATAATGGTTTAAATAATGTTATTGACTTATTACAGAATCATACATATTGATATGATATCATATATGGTCATATTATTAGCTTCTTGATAGTAATATTTCATTATTACTTGTTACCCGGGTCTTTATTGCCTTTTGTTCTTATGCGTGTTTTGCCGAATACATTCTTATTCTTATTTTAAGGTTATAGATACCTTATATCCAGAATGGTATTAGTGTAACATATATCATATTTATTCATTCAATTCATTTATATAATTACTATGTAATGATGATCATGTAGAACGAGTTGCATCACATTGTGGAGACGGTATTCCGTACGTACGCACGAGTGATGATATCATTCCTATGATCGTGGAACTGTATTGGAGTATATATATATTATTTCAGTATCAATATTACTTTATAATAATCATAAATAGTTACTCATTACACCATTATACCCATCCTTGTAAAGTGATGGTGGAAAATAGATTACACCACGGCGTGGAGACGGTATTCCGTACGTACGCACGCGCGGTGATTTCATTTTTCCGTAGGATGGATAGAAGGTGAATTAGGGTTGTTTCATATTTATAATAACATATTAGTATGTAAGTAATACTGATGTTATTACTTTATCATGAAACAACTAAAGAAGAAGAAGTTGAAGAAGAAAGAAATTGAAAAGATCGGTAATGGATATTACCTCTTCTTTGGAACGCCTCTTTGAATCCTCCACTTAGGGAACTAAGATTGGTCTTTGAAGAAGACCAGGACCTCTAGGATTATTCTAGGGAAGTGGAGAGGAGAAAATGGTAGGGTTTGGCCGAGATTGAGTGCTCAAATTGGTGTGAGGAGGAGGGGAAGGAGGTGCCCTTTTATAAGGGAGGAGAGGGGCACCTTAGGAATATCTCAAAATATTATTTTATATTAAAGTCAAAATCGGTTTATAATGGTTCCAAAGGGTCTTATTTCGAAGCTAAAGTGAGGATGGGTCGAAATACTATCAACCAATAGGATTTAGACAAGTTTAGGGTATTATTTTAACCTTATCAATTAGATTTAACTCTAAGTTAAATAATTTAACTTTTACCATGTCTTTTTGTTTTCTTTCACTATATGGTTAATACAGTTACTATAACATGCCAAACGAACCCCAAATTGTTTATTATTAATATATATATCCTTATCTAAGTCATTTGGCCGAACCTTATATTTTTAGGAATAAAATAACAATTAATAATATAATATTTGATTTAAAAACTATTTTGTGTCAATTTTGACACTATTTGATATATTATTTTTGTGAATGTCATAACAGAATTATATGTTCTAACCAAGTTTATTAAATCAACACTAATATATCATAGTAACCTAGAAAATCAGTTTAATTCATAAAAAGTCTCAAATTACATTTATTTTGGTGTTTATAACATCAATTATGTCAATATTTCATTAATAAGATAATTACTGCATCATCATTGTGTCATAAATAAATTAACTTATTTAATGTCTAAAAATTATAAATAAAATACCATTATGTAGGAAATATTTTTATCTTTCTAATGAATATTTATAGTCGAATTTATCTTATGTATAACCCCATATTAAAAATGATTTACTTATTAAACTTTGATTTTAACTATTTTAACCCTTCTTTAAATAAATTAATAATAAATGTCCTAATCTAATCCAAGTGGGCCTAAATGGTCATATTTTATTCCTAAGTTTGTTTTTGGTCGAATTAAACTTGTCGAATAGAATTAGGACATGTGTTAGGGTAATAATAATATCATATTTACCCTTAGTTACCCTATTTACTATTAACCGCAGTAAAAAAAGTAAAAAGTTACTATTCACCAAAAAATTATTTTTATCTCATTGAACCAAATTTTACTTACTGATATCAACCGTGTCTGTCGGATTTTCAAAATTCCATTCACAGTAGCGGTAAAATTAAGTTTTATGCAAAATTCAGTTTTTAACCTACCACTTAGTGGTTTCACTATTCATCAAAAATTGAAAGTTTTCAGAAAAATACCAAAATTTCACCCTAGGCTAATTTCGATATTCCGAATCCAAAAATGAAGTCCATTTTGAAAAATAAAATTTATAAAATTTCAAAAAGTGGTTATTACTATTCATAACGGCTAGTTTTAATAATATTTTAATAGCATATCGTTGTTTAGTGAAACTCGGTATTGCGTACGACGCAAGCTATCGAGGAAGGTCATGATTGCGTGTAAAGTAAGCCAAGCAAGTGTGCAGTGAAAGATTCCTTTGATGATATAAAAACAAAATATTACTCATAAAAATCTCGGGTGTTACACATTTTTGGGCTGAAGCTGTAATTACTGCTTGTTGTACTATAAATCGTGTTTTGATTAGACCTTTTCTTAATAAAACTCCTTATGAGTTGTTGAATGGTAGAAAACCTAGAGTTTCCTACTTCAAGGTTTTGGGTTTCAAGGTATTAATTATGAATACTAAAGATAATCTACTCAAATTTTCACCAAAATCTGATGAAGGAATTTTCTTGGGCTACTCCACAACTTCTAAGGCTTATAAAGTTTTTAATAAAAATACATATACTGTTGAAGAAATAGTACATGTTAAATTTTATGAAACCGATCCTTTTGTTTTTAAAAAACCTCGACCTACATCTTCGGATGTGTTTTAAAAAATGATTATCAAACCTTTATAGAAGATCCTTTTGATAAGGAAAATGTCTAAGAAAATGTTTTTTAAGCATTTACCCTAGAAAAATTCCTACCATATGTTGATGAATAGGTTTTACAAAACCCAAATCAGTTGTTTCCTAAGAATCATCCCAGTGACAATATCATTGGTGATGTAAATCAACCTATAAGAACTAGAAGTTACTTAAGAAATGAAGAAGAACATCTAGCATTCCTTTCCCAATTAGAACAAAAAAGCACTGATGAAGATTTAGGTGATGATGATTGGATAAAAGCTATGCAAGATGAGCTAAATGAATTCGAAAGGAATAAAGTTTGGACCTTGGTTGAAAGACATAAGGAAACTTTTATTATTGGAGTAAAATGATTTTTCAGAAATAAGTGTGATGAAAATGGAATCATAATAAGAAATAAAACTAGATTGGTTGCTAAAGGCTACAATCAATAAGAAGGAATAGACTATGAAGAAACGTATCCTCTAGTATCTAGACTTGAATCCATTCGTATTCTACTTGCCTTTTTAGAATTATTCAACTTCAATTTTTTTCAAATGAATGTTAAATGTTATTTACTTAATGGTTATGTTAAATAGGAAGTTTTTGTTGAACAACCTCATGGTTTTAAAGATTAAAAACATCCTGAACATGTTTTCAAACTTTCCAAAGATTTATATGGACTTAAAAAAGCCCCTAGATCTTAGTATGATAGACTTACAAGTTTTTTGTTATAAAACAATTATGTTAAGGGAAATTATGATCCAACCCTTTTTATAAAGAAATATAAGAAAAATGTTTTGATTGTTCAAATTTATTTTGATGACATTATATTTGGTTCAACTCATAAATCTTTAAATAATTCCTTTGTGGATCTAATGAAATCTGAGTTTGAAATGAGTATGATGGGAGAGTTAACATTTTTCCTTGGTTTTCAAATTTTTCAAAAACCAGAAGTAATATTTATATCCCAACATCATTATATTAAAAATATTCTTAAAAAGCATGGATATGACAACACTAAGAGTATAAATACTCTCATTGGTATCTCAAATTCACTTGATCTTGATGAAGCTGGGAAACCAGTAGATCAAACATCATTTAGAGGTATGATAGGAAGTCTACTTTACTCGACCTTTAGTAGTCCAGACTTAATGTTTTTGGTATGCTTGTGTGCAAGATACCAATAAAATCCTAAGGAATCTCATTTAAAGGCAGTGAAAAGGATTTTTCGCTACTTAAAGGGAACCATGGATTTAAGACTCTTCTATACTTCTAAAAATGATTTTGTTTTAATTTTTTTTTTCGGATTCTGACTTTGGTGGATGTAGAATGGATAGGAAAAGTACATCTGGAACCTGTCATTTCTTAGGAGACTCATTAGTTTCTTGGTCATGAGAAAAGCAACACTCAATAACACTTTCCACTGCTGAAGCTGAATATGTAGCAGCTGGAAGTTTTTGTGCTCAAGTATTTTGGATGCAATACACACTCACAAACTATGATATGAGTTTTACCAAAACACAAATATTGTGTGATAATACTAGTTCCATTGCCTTAAGTAAAAACCCTGCACATCACTCATGAAAAACACATAGATATTAGGCATCACTTTCTTAGGGATCACACACAAAAATGATATATTATTCTTCAATTTATCAGAACGCAAGATCAACTTACTGATATTTTCACAAAGTCTTTACCCTTCAATAGATTTGAATACATTAAACAGAAGTTAGAAATGATAACCGTAAGGTAATATTCCATTTTAACTTATTGTTGAAACCTATATCTTTATAGTAAGAAAATCATTTTCATAGGGGGAGTACATTTTCTTATTAGTAAAAATTAATTTTTTATAATCAATTTTTTCTGTACTCAAAATTTTTCATAATAAAATTTTTCTATAGTCATAATTTTTCGTAATCAAATTTTTCCGTAGTCAAAATTTTTCGTAATCAAATTTTTCCGCAGTCTAATTTTTTTCTTAATCAATTTTTTCATAGTCTAATTTTTTTTGCAATAAAAATTTTCAGAATCTAAATTTATTCAAATTTTTTTTCTCATTATGAATAATCTTCCTAGCAATGCCGAAAGTATGTTTTCTTTCCTAAGTTTTCGTAATCAGCTTTTTACTTGTTGGTATTTTTATCTTATTTAAGAAAATTTTTTGGATTTCTTTTTCTTAAATTCGAATGTTTTTATCTTAAAAAACCTCAAAAGATCGGAAACTATCAAATTCCTTCTTTTGTTATCATCTCAACCTTCAGTTTTGATCAGAAATTTTTACAACCATTGGATCAACCATAGAAGTTGAACCGTCGCCTAAATCGCCTATATAAACCCCCCTGATGGTTGCCCCACATTGGTTTTTCAAGCTTTTGCGTGCTGAAGCTCCACCTCTGTATTTTATGTCCGTTCTGAATCTTCAAAAGTTTCCTCAGTTCCGGATGTCTACTGAATCTTCTTCTAAAAAGGAAATGTCAACTATTAAGGAAATCTCTAAATGAAAGATATACCGAGAGAGGCTAGTTGATCAGAAATTCCTGGACAAGTATGATTCTTTTGTTTCCAAAAATATTAAGCTGAATGGCTGGGAGAGTCTTTGTATTACAAAGGCAAAGGCACATGATCCGGTGTATCCAGAATTGATGGTGGAGTTTTATGAAACTGTTAGTTTTTTCAATAAAGGAGGGAAAGATAAATTTTTATTCAAGTGTTATGGAAATACCTACTCTCTTTCATACAACAAGAATGTGAGTCTGATTAGTATTCCTTATGAAGGGGAAGTAGAGTTTTATACTCACAAGTTACCCGATGAATCATGATCTTTTAACAAGGAGAAGGTAATAGAATGTCTTGGCTTAAAAGGAGTGAAGACTCCAAAGATCATTCATCTTTCCAAAAATTTGTGGATTCTTGAATTGCGGGTTCAAGGATTTATAATTCCAAGGAAAGGGAAAAGGATACTTTGAAGAAGAGTGACATCTATGTTTTAGATTTCTTGGTGAATCTAAGGAAGATAAAATTGGTTAAGTATATCCTGGTAATGATTGAAAATATTAATAATGGAAATCTGAAGTCTCATATTATTATGTATCCAGCCATTCTTTCAAAGATTATTGTTCTTTGCCTTCATTCATTCAAAATCCCATGCAGTTCCAAGCTGAGAAATTACAAAGTTATGTTGCTAAGTGATGACACCTTAAGAAGAATGAAAATCGGATTTTCCAGTGAATCCAAACAATTATATGATCTTTCTAAAGATGAACTACAAGCTTTGTCAAAGAATCTGGAAGTGGCTGAAACCTCTAAGAAAGGAGGAAGGAAGAGAAAGGCTAAAGAAACGAAATAGAAAACAAAAACTCATGTGGCAAGAAAAATCAGTCAGCACCTCCAAAGCTAAAGAAGCAAAAAGCTTATCCTGATGAAGTAGTGGCTAAGTGGAGAGAGGATAAGAAAAAATGGAGGGAAGGAGAGCCTAAGTTTTTCTTGGACCCTGCTGAAGCAAAATCATTGAAGGAAAAGGCTGCTGAGAATCTTGAAAAGGAATAAAACAAAAAGAAGCAAAGGAAGAAATTGTCAAAAGCTGAAGTCGTTCAATATCTTATCAAGGCTACTGAAAGAGCCTCTAAACAAATTTCGGTACCAGAATCCTTTTTGATTGAACCTTTTCTAGAGACTTCGGGGAAGAAAGTGGTGATTACGGAATCACTTCAAGAAGAAGAAATTGATCAGGAATTGGAAGAAGAAATAGAAGAAGAATAGGAGGTGGAAGAAGAAGGGAATGGATATGATGATATCATAAATTAAGTCAAAGAGTACTATGAGAAGGAAAGTCCATCTGTAAAACTATCGATCCAGACTTCCCAAGATGAATCCTCAAAAATTGCTACATAAGGAAAATATGAGAAGGGTGAATAAGAAGTGAATAAGCCAACAGATGATGAAATCAGTAATCATGACTTTATTCATCCGAAAGATCTAGTGGCTAATGAAGAGAAAGAAGATGTTGATGAAGAAAATATTGTTCTTCTATCTGATAGTGAGAATGAATCACCTAAAGAACAAGATATCATTATGAGATCAAATAAGGGAAATCAGGTGATTGCAGATACACTGAGTAAATCCGTGGTAAAGAAGAAAGATGTCAGTGCTTAATCAAAAAGGAAAGCTGAGGATATAGAAAAATAATTCTCACCAACCAAAAATTAGGATTCAAAATCATCTTCACTTAGACATGATTTTGTTGTCCAGTCATTGAAGAAGATGGTAGGTGATATTCCATTATTTCTAGGCATAGATTCAAGATGCCAAATTCTTTAGAATACCATAAACCAGAAGTTAGAATTAGTTTCCATGGTGATGGATAAATATGTTTCACTAGAGGCATATTTCAAGACCTTCCTCATTGGTTATTATGCACATAAAAGATCATGAAAGAATATGACAAGCTGGTCAAAGAAGGTTATTGAAGAAATGATAATTTTTGATAAATTACATGATAATGTCAAGGATGATTTTGATACTGAATATGGGAAGATTAAAGATATTTTAAATAGTTTTGAGGAAAAGTTAAGTCTTGAACAGACTACTCAGAAGTAGGAAGTTAAGGATTTGAATGGCAATCTTAACTCTGTGGCCATGAATTAGAAAAGGGAAAGAGATCTTAGAATGGATATTGAAGAGAATCTTGTTAAAAAAGAAAAACTCTTGAAATCTCAGGTAGATATTCTTAAGGCTCAAGAAGAGAAAATTCAAGTCTTAGAGAAGAAAATTGATGATCAGGATCAGTTGATAAAGCGAGCAGAAAAGGATCACAAAGAGATCAAGAAGATACAAACTATTGTGAAGAAGCTGATGCTGAAAGAGAAAGAGGGACAAATTCATCACCATCTGATATTTTTTTTTTGTATTTTCCTCTTTGTACAAATACTTCTAATATTAATGAAATTTTTTTTGTTATCTATATTTTTTTGGTTGTTTAGTACTAATGTTTTAGGTACCAATTTTTCCATTCCCTCTATTAATTTTTGAAAATTAAAAATGGGGAGAAAGGAATGCTAAAAATAATCCAAAGTAAAGAAGACAATTATATAAGTAATGGGGAGTTCATCTAGATTAATGCTCTTATAAATGGTAATTTTCAAATTCAAGAAAATGAAAAATCTCATTTAGGAAATCTAGAATACGATCCTTAGTGATTCCAAAGCCTAAGGGGGAGTTAGTCATATTCAATTTGATCCATAAGTAAAGGTAGATATGTTTTTATTTTCAAGTCCATACAATTTCTAAGTCCTGAGATTCTTTTTAATAAGGATGTTTGTGCTTTCCAAAATGGGAGAGATTGTTGAGTCAATAAGGTTTCTTTATTACTTTTCCATTCCTTTATGTTTTAAAAATCATAAACACTCTATCTCAAGAAAAATTTTATTTCCCTGAATTTTTTTTATAAGGAAACTCTTCCTTCCCCAAGGAAAATTTCTACTTACCTTTGTTTTCATTGTTCATGATTTAGTTTCTTACTCTTTTTATTTCTAAAGTGTAAAAAACGGTTTCATATCTAAAACCTCAGAATCCTATAAATACTTAGATATAGAGTATTTGGTTTTTAGGTTCTGAATTCAGATTCAAAATTCTCTAAAACAAGATTCTTAATTCTCTGAAATTCAGATTCCGAATTCTCTGAAATTCATACTCCGAATTCTCTGAAATTCAGACTCCGAATTATATGAAATTCAGATTCCAAATTCCTTAGAATTGAGACTCTGAATTCCTTATAATTCAGACATCTAATTCCTTAGAATGCAGACTCTGAATTCCTTATAATTTAGACTCCGAATTATTTATAATTCAGACTCCGAATTCCTTATAATCCAGACTCTTAATTCCTTATAATTTTGACTCTTAATTCCTTAGAATTCAGGTTCCGAATTACTTAGAATTCATACTCCGAATTCCTCATAATTCAGGTTCTGAATTCCTTGAAAAATAGAATCTGAATATCCATGTAATATAGACTCCAAATTTTTTCCTCTTCGACTCCGAAATTTATTTTTCCTTAGACTCTAAAAAATAGATTTGATAGAGGAACCATATTTTACTTACTCTTGTTATAGTTATAAAACAATGTAATGCATTATGTTTCTAACTAACTTTTGTTTGAGTGACATGTGTATAGATCCCTTTGAAATTCATGGAAAAATATGACTGTTGGAGGAGGGAGATGACCGTTGGAGATGTGCCTATAAATAGGAGCTCATTTGAATGAGCTCACAACAACAATAGAGATGTTGACCAATCTAGAGATTACATGCTGCTGAAGTGATTTATAGAGAGAGGGACTCTAATGATTTGTGCGTAATGAAAATCTTGTTCGGATTACTTCGTGCGACTTTGATTGTTGCTTACAATCGAGGGATTTTGGGGATATGAAGATAGAGGTGAAGACTACCTTAAAGTTCGAGAACTTTCTTGATAAGGAAGACAGAGGTCCGACTACCTTGAAGTTCGAGGGATTGCAGGGATAACAAGACATACTTAGATATTCCTATCAAGGGATTACCCTGATATGGGTAAGATATAATTTATTGAAAGTATAAATCAAGGGACCTTTATCCAAGGTTGTTGGATACCCTACTCTTTGGGTTAAAAGATTCTATACTTGTTACTTGTATTTTTTCAAGTTTGTTTTCCACTGAATTTTTATTATTAAGGAAAGTATAACTATATTATACTTTCTTATACTTGTATACTATGATTAGTAAGATTATATATGATTTAAGTTAGAATACTTTTCCTTGTAAACTTCTCCGAAGTTTCATTTTCGGAACTATATTTCTAAAATCTAGCAAGTTTGTATAAGTAAGAGGTCTTGTGAATTTACCTTGTTTAAAATTATTAAAAAATAGAAAATTTTATACCATCTTTAAAGGATCCAAAGAAATTTTTAAAGTATACAATTCACCCCCCTCTTGTATATTGAGCATCTACATCATATTTCGATCCTACAAAGACTGCAACATACTCGCTGTTCGTTGATGTTCTTCCTTAACTTGCTGACAAGTTAAGTACTTTGCAACAAAATCAACCACCTTCCATTTCATACCAATCCACCAAAATTGTGACTTCAATTCCTTATACATATTTTCTATTTCTGGATGTACAACCCATCTATAATGGTGGTAAGCATGAAGAATTTATTTCTGACAATCCATAGGTACAACCATCTGATATCTGAACCACAAAATTGAACTCCCATTGAGTATTCATCCCTCAAAGGTCTCCCCATCATTGAGTTTGGAACTCATAACTAGGAATTATACGTCATATGTTTGTGCCTATTTAACTATCTTTACCAAATCCGGAATTAGGGAAATCAAAAAAAAAAAACTGTAACACCACCTCGGTCTCCACAGTCGACATGCATATCGGTTAGGACTAATGTCAAATTCCACTCATCTGAAGCTTCTTTTTCTAACTAAGTATATGAATTTATTGTTAATGCATCAGCCACCAAATTACCTTTCTATGATGTATACAACAATTCAAATTCAAACATCTAAATATATTCCATCCATATTCTTTTCCTCAGATTCAAAACCCACTATGATAAAATATATTTCAAGCTCTTATAATATGTGAACAAAGTAAATTTCTCACCAAATACCTAATGACACCAAGTCTTCAAGGCATGGATGGCTGTAGTTAACTCTAAATTGTGTGTTGGTTAATTATTTTCATGCACTCTTAACTACCTTAAACCATAAGCAACCACGTGTTCTCCTTGCATGAGAACACATCCCAACCCAAATCCTGAAACATCATAATACACCAGATACCCCTATCCTGATTATAGAAAAATCAAGATAGGTGCTGATGTCAGGATAATCTTTAGCTCTTGAAAATACTTCTGGAATTCCTTAGTCCATCAGAATGGAACATTCTTCTTTTTAAAAGCTGTCACAAGCGATTCTAGTTGTGAGAAGTCACAAAAAAAACGTCGATAATAACTAGTGAGACCAAGAAAGATTCATTTCTCAAAGACATTTTTTGGTGTTTTCTAATATATAATAGCTTATATCTTTTTAGGATCCACTAAAAAAGCTTTATTAGAAATTACATATCCAAGAAAGAATACTTCGTGTATCCAAAAATCACACTTAGATAGTTTGGCATATAACCGATGATCTCTTAAGGATTTTAACATTATCACCAAGTGTTTCTCATGCCCAGACTTTTTCCTTGAATACACCAATATGTCATCCATGAACACTATAGTAAAATAATCTAGATATCGATGAAATATCTGATTCATCAAATCCATAAAGACTTTTGGTGCATTTTTAAGACTGAAAGGAATTACGACATATTCATAATGGCCATATTTTCTTCTAAAATCTATTTTTGGAATGTCCTCCTTACTAACTCACAATTAGTGATATCCTAATTTTAAGTCAATTTTAGAGAACCACTGAGCTCCACTCAATTGATTTAATAGATCATCAATTCATAGTAGTGGATACTGATTCTTTATCGTAACTTGGATAATCTTATAATAATCAATGCACAACCTTAGAGTTCCATCTTATTTCTTCACAAACAAGATTGGTGCTTTCTATGGAGACGTGCTCGGCCAAATGAAATATTTGCTTTACAGCTCTTCCAACTACACTTTCAATTCCATTAACTCTATTGGTGACATACTATAAGACAAAAGTGAAATAGGAATGGTCCCTGATATAAAATCAATCATAAAATCCACTTATATTATAGGCGGTGACCCTGAGAAGTTCTTGGAAAAAACATCTAGAAATTAATCCACAAATACTAGAAAACTGATATCCTCTATCTCTTTTATCAATGATAAGGTCAATGCTTCCAACTGGTTAGAAATTGTTCCCACTATAGGTTCCAACAAGACCATTTTATCTGTCTTTACAACCTTTTGTTCTCTAAAGATATAGTCGACGCTGTCCACAGTTGTAAAACTAACCATTTTGCTATAATAGTCGATGTGATCCTTGAATGTTGTCAACCGATCTATATCCAGGATTATATTAAATACATCCATATCCAACACTGATAAGTCCCACTATATCTTAGCTCCATCAACAGTTATAGAACATGCTCTACACATGGAGGCTCCACATTCTCTTTCCCTAAGAGGAGTTTGAAGTTTTAACATAGAGGGAATCATTTCATATTTTGAAATTATAAAATCAACAACATGAGCAACAATTAAGGAATGTAATACACCGGTATCAAATAATACTTGTATAAGGGTATAATTCAAAATAATCATACCTCTCACCATAGATGGTCAACCTCGATCATCTATAATCATCTACTCAGATCTATATAATTTCTTCGTCGCTGCAATTTTATTCTTTTTTCCTTACTGAGATTTCCCTTGCTAAGAATTCATGGTATTCCTAGAATCACCATGGCCAGCTCTTCTCTACTAATGAGTCATATTCTAATGTCCTTTCCATGTCTAAGCATATGATACCCATGACACCTGAGAAGTGTCATGATCACCTGACCTCAGAGCACTATGACAATAGTGATGAAGATTCCCCCATCTACTTGCAGTTATGACATGCTCTAGATTGTGCTGTATACTATTGCTTTATGCAGTCAAGTGAACCACATTAGAAATAGCCCACTTTGCTCTTGGGTTGTGGATGAAGGGTCACTGATCCAACTATTTGATTTTGAGTCCCTCTCTCACCATGTAAATATGTGTCCCTCTTCCACTTTCTCCCATCATTTGATTTCCCACCATTTCCCATAGGCATCATCATATATCCTCCTCCCATAGTTCTTGAGATATCACATTCATCCACTATTTCTCTGTTCACCATCTCTATATAATATATAATACAGAGCACTGTAATATTTGATTGAATATCCTTCCTTATCCCTAATTTGAAGATGCGTGCCTTCAAGGCCGCACTCACCACAAAATCTTGTGAAAAGCACACTAAATTCATGAATTTATCTGTATATTCTGTGATAGAGAGATTGTCTTACTTCAGGATGAAGAATTCTGTTTTTCTCTGGATCCTAAACGTATGAGGGTAGAATTTTTTGTTGAACAATTCTTCAAAATCCTCCCAACTAAGGCCTTGATCCAGTTTATCTTGGACCGATAGGTCCCACCACTATCATGCAAGATCCTCAAGAATATACATTTCCAGTTTGACTTTCAACTCCACTAGTGTGATGATGAAATCAAAGATATGATTCATCATATTCAGCCACATGTCTGCCTTTTTGGGTTCAGAATCACCCTAGAAAATGGGTGGATTATTATTCATGAACTATATGTAATGATCCACATGTCTTGGATAGCCCCTCTGGTTCCCTGTGTTTATATATTGGAATGCTTGGATGATACTATGAACCATCTATTGGTTCACATGTGGTTCAGGTGCAACCGCATTCTTCACAACTTCATTCAGTTGGTTTCTACGATGCCTACCAGATTCCATTTGCTAAACAAACAAAAAAATCTATAAGGCTCAATCTATATCAACTGAATTATTAGAATTTCAAATTATATCACATCAACTATCACAACATTTATTTCCAAAATCAACCTTTTAAAAGTTTAACCTTTTTTGAAAAATCCATTCTTTCATTTGAAAATCAACCCATTTTCAAAATTTACCAACCATGCCCTTTTCAAAATATTTCATTTGAAATATTTTTCAAAATTTTTCAAAAATCAACATGACGCATCACATAATATATCATTTTTACAAAATGAAATATGTAATCCTAGTGAGAATTCATTCCTCCAATGCATTTAATGCTCATCTAATTAGCTAAAACCATGAAAATGAGATTTCCATAATCCTATAAGTGTCTCAAAAACACTTATTCACCCAAATCCCTGGTAACTTGAAGTTAATCATAAAAAGTTTAGCTACATATTTTTATGCTCTAAATTTAAAGTCCCTAAAATCTTACTCCTTTCTAAGATTCCATCCCAAGGAATAGATAAGAATAAATTCAACTCAAAGACCAATAAACTGAAGACCACTTGCTAGGATACGACCAAAAAATCTAATACCATTTGTAACATCCCTCCTTCTACTTATTATTTTGAGAGAGTGGTGAGATTATACTTGCCATTAAGAGACATACCCAAGATTCTAAAAGCTGGAAATAAATTCCAAAGGGTTTCAAATACAAGTGGGGGATGATTTACCCTTTAAAAAATAAAACCATTAACCTAACAACCAATAACCAAACAACTCACTATATGATTCATGAATTTATGAAAGACAACTCAACCACTTCATTCATATAAAAACCACACTAAAGTGTAATACAACAAAAGAAAAAGCAACTATCAAAGTAAATAGTAGAAAAACAACTAAAGACTCCAAGATTACCAAGACTCCATGCTCCACAATATTCATGCTCTAACATCACCAAACAACCCAAGTATCATGAGGTGGTGCTAAAAACGTGTGATACTTTACCATTTCCCATGTCCTAGAAAATAACATATAAAAAAGAACCAAATTTACAAATTATGAGTGAGTATAAAACTCATTAGGTTTTCCATAATTACTTCCCTACTCATGCAACTAGGATAGAAAAGTTTTCAACATTTATATAAAATAATTCTGCAAAATAGTTTATAACTAAATATAAAAAAGTTTCAAAAACCATTTACAACTTAAGAGTAAAAAAGTACTATTTTAACCAATTTTCTAGCAAGTTACATTTTTATAAAAACAAAAAAACAAGGATTTAAAACACACTTCTCAATATTATTTTTTCATAACCATTCCATGGTTCACAACACACCCACACATGCATGCTTGTTAGACAGTTCCATACTCATGAGTGGTCTCTCGTCTAATCACCTTGTGTCCCACTAACACATGCCCCCAATATTTGGTTACTTACCTTTTACCCCACTGGTACATGTCCCTTATCCAAGTACCATCAACATTAACCCACACAAAACCCAATGTATGCCAAAACCATTTCAAATAACCATTTCAAACCATTTTAGTAAAATCGTTCTTTTATTGAAAACCATTAACAAAAAAATTCCAATCAACCATTAAATTTCAATAAAATCATTCCTTTTATTGAATTTATTTAATAAAATCCATTTATCACAATTACATAAAAATTCCATTTTAAAATCTTCATTTTAAAATTGAGAATCATAACACTTTATTCAGAAACACCAATTTTCCAGATTTCCACAAACCGACATTAAAGAAAGTTTATAACAACCATTAATAGTAAAATAATCCTAAATTAATCACAAGTTAATCAATTTAAAAGTATTCCATCTAGTTATATCAAGATGATTTGAGAGTGAAGCCACTTACCTCAACCGTTTTGGCTAAAATAGAAAACGGATGAAGAATGCTCAAGAAACTGGGTCGGTTTTCCACGAAACCGCCTTAGATCTATTCCCTTAACACAATCAAGACCAAATATAAAATTATTTGGAATCCATAATCTTAGATCTAACCAAAATATGTGTATATCTAAGAATCCAAGAATATAGGTGAAGTAGATCTAAGGAAACATGACAAGAAAGATGTAGAATGATGACATACCGCAAGAATCAGGCTTCTAAATGCCAAAAAAGGCTTCAAATCGATTCCAATTTTCTTTGGATAGGTTATAAAACCTTCAAGATAAAATAATACCAAGTTAGGACTACATAGGAGAAAAAACGAGCCACTTAGATTAAAAAATATGTGAGATCCGCTTTTTTAGGATCTAACTTTGGCCCTGTGCATGGTTTAGTCACACGGTTAGACAAAACGTGTGCTAACCATGTGTTAGATACTATTTGGGAATAAACTCACACAACCTACTCACATGGTATCCCTAACCTTCTACACACTATTCTGAAGCTACAATATATCATCTTTTAATGTGCAAGTTTCTCCAAAGATTTTTTCACAATTTAGACAAACCGTGCGCAAACTGTGCACTTCCCCTTTAGCTTCAAAAACTCCTTGAATGTTACCTAGACTATCCCGAACATTTCCCTTATAATTTATATACATAAAAACATAAATAAAGGGTTACATACTAGAAACTAGGGGTACTACAATGGATATACCAATAGTGAGACCTTACATACTCAGATATCCACTAGACGCAATCCTGATGAATTTTATGAAGGTGGGGAGCATGTGGACCTTCTAAGAGGATGGATGATGATACTAGTGATGTTTTTGGAGGATATGATGAGGGAGTTTCATACATACCCTTTATAGGTACATCCTAGTTTAGAAAATATGTATCAGGACCTCTGACATCAGTTCTAGTGGCCAGACATGAAGAAATACGTTGTAGAGTTTGTCTCTTGATGCCTCACTTGTCAACAAGTGAAAATTAAGAACCATGTTCTAGTGGGTTTAGCTCAACCCCTTGAGGTTCCAGAGTGGATTTTGGATGGTATATCCATGGAATTCACAATGGGGTTACCATATACATCCAATGGACATGATGCCATCTGGGTGATCATAGAACGACTCACAAAGTCAGCCCACTTCCTAGCCATACTAGAGCAGAGTTCAGCAGAGATATTGAGAGGCTTGTATATGCATGAGAAAGTCTGACACCATAGAGTCCCCTAGATGATTATTTCATACTATGATGATTTCTTCACATAGTGATTATGGATAGGATTGTAGGAGTCATTTGGGACTCAATTGCATTTGATCATGACATTCCACCCCCATACTAATGGTCGGACTAAGAAAACCATTAAATACTTGGAGGAAATGATATAGGATTTCATATTATATTTTATCCATAGTTGGGAGGATCACATACCTTTGGTGCAGTTTTCATACAAAAAAACTACCATTCCACCATTGGTATGACACAATTTTAGGCCTTGTATGGGCGACCCTGCAGGTCAACACTTTGTTTGATTGATCCTGGTGAGTCAACACTCATGAGCCTAGAGTTAATGTGATATATGATAGAAATGGTGTAGGTAATTCAGGGGAGGATGGGGACTTCACCGAGCCTTTATAATTACCATGATGACCGATATTGGAAGCCTCTAGAGTTCGAGGAGGGACACCATGTGTTCCTGAGGGTCTTACCTCAACATGGATTGTAAAGATTTAGCTAGGGCGGTAAGATATATCTGAGATTCATTGGTACTTTACAAATACTATGTAGAGTTGGTGAGGTGGTGTACCTATTAGCTTTAACACCATAGTTGGATCAGTTACACAACATCTTCAATGTGTCATAGCTGAGGTGGTACGTACATGACCCATCTCATGTTATCGACTGGGGTGAGATGGACCAAGGATGGAGCTACCTTTGCTAAGTACCTGATGGAGATCAATGATCACTAGGGGTGGATCATTCACAGGTGATAGATTCCCCTAGCGCATGTCTTTTAGAAGCACATAAATCTTTAGGAGAGTACCTAAGAGTTGGAGACCCAGATGTGAGCTCAATACCCCCGTCGTTTTAAGTAGTTTTTTTCTTTTTGGGACTAAAATACCTAAGGTGGGGAGAATTTAATGACTCTTATTTTTTCATGTATTAATTAAGAATATTATATGTATTATTTCTAGAGATAGGCCCTAAGACAACGTGGGATTACAAGACCCGGTGTGCCCAGAATTAATTTTTTAAATATATTAAATATATTTAATATCACACATTCATAATTCTCATAAAAAAGCAGAATAAATATAAAACAGAGAATCAGATTTAAAATATGAGACTTCTATTGAGTTTAGAGTATGATATTTACCCTATGTGATACATAATCCTTATTGGTGTTGGGTGTTTCAGTAAAGCACAATTGTGGGAGGAATTAATAAAATAAATAAATATATTTATTTATTTTATTAAAATGACACATCGACCCATTTCCTCTATAAATGAACAACTACGCCTCAACCCCTAGGGTTAGCTGCATAACCTAGGAATTTAGAGGATATTTTAGAGAGGATCCGTTGGAGGATCATTGGCATATGACATCAGATCAAAGATCGTGTGCCAATAAAGTATATAGATCTTGCCAATGATGACCTCACATGACTCTTATTCATTATAAATAAATTTAAACTCTAGGAAGGATGTTTCATTTATGTTATTATATCCTATAATTTTATCCTGGTCAAATGCAGATCAATTCCACAAACAATAATTGATTCGTGCATCGATGATGGATTTTTTTATGGTCAATTTATTTTGTTTTTTGTTTATTTTCCTCTTAGTTTGTCTAATTCTTTGAAAAAAGATCGAGGGAAAAATGAACAAATGTTGAGTTTTGTTTCTCACATTTTATGGTTTATGGGTTTCTGCCTTGTTTATTAACATGTTCATTGCAGGCAATTTAATTGGTCCATAGTTCAACAAAATACCTAGTATTTGATAGTTGTGTGACCATTCTTCAGCACAACAGATCGATACTGTGGGTACGAATCATGGCCGAGGATGTGATTGAGGTGCAACGATGATGAAGTATGATCATAGGTGGATAAAAATGGATTTAAGATTTATATTCACCCATATTGATTTCATGGATATAGATGGTGCATGTGGATGATTTTCGAGTGGTTTCAAAGGTTAGATCCTGATGATCTATGATGACAAGGGTCGATCGACATTAGATCCTCATTTCCAGTGATACTTTTGGTGACAATATATTAGATGGTGATGCAGAGAAGAACCTGTGGGTTCTGGAAAATCCTGAGTTACATGGAATATAATTGAGAATTACACGCTGTGTGGACTCCCCTATGTAGTGCTAGGGTTTTTTCAAAGAGAAAAGTGTCAAATTCCATGTGGCACCTGTCACATGATTTGTAAAATGTGCCGGAGGCTCAATGTGTACCATAGAGGGTACACAGTCATGGGCAGGACAGGATACACAGAAACGAACAAAGTACATGGCAGATCCATGTACTAAGACGTGACTAGACGATGAAAAAAAGGTTGTCGTAAGACCTATACAAGTTGTTTAACCTTTGGTACATTCCATGTATATGGAGTTATACATGTTGTGTGAGGTATCACAACACAGGAAGACCGGGGTTTGGCTAGACATGTCATAAATCCCTAGTACACACCATGTACCCCCTTTTAGGGTTTCTGGAGCGCTTATATCCATTAGTATTGGAAAAATATTAGTTGTGTGTATCTCTTAGTCCACCCCCTTGAGGGTACAATGCAACATTATGTCCACATATCTAGATTGTGATCCCATTTAGAGAAAGATTATTAGATAAAGTTTGTGGTGTCCCTCCATGAGATCATAGTATGATCCTCTATCATTTATTATTATACCCTAGGTGGGGTTCATGGAATCAAAATGAACTCCTTGAGCAGGGTGTTAATTCGCCATCTAGAAATCCATTTCAACAGGATTCACAGTATCATTGGTATATGATCCCCTATATAGTGGGTTGATCCAGATTGAGTTTGTGGCATTCTTCAATAGTCTTGGGTGTAATCCCCTTTCTGAGTATCGAGGTATTCAGAGACTAGTGAGTTTTCTTAGGCAGGGCCCAATGATCATGACCTCTTGGAGGAATGTCTCTGGTGGTAACATGACTCATAGAGTGGGTTATACCAGAATGACCATTACTTCAAGTATAATCATATGGTAGGAAGTTTCGTTGAGACTTCCTAGAGACATGGTTTACTTTCTAAGTATATTCGGGTGTATGTTATTCCTGTGATTTCTATATCATTGTTATGAGATGACTACTCTTGATGCTTCATGTTTAGTGTTTTTTTGGGGTGTACTACCAGGTATTGTTATACTCACCCCTACATTGGCTCTGACCACACATGTCATATCTTATACAGATAAAAACCCATTTGATAGTGTCCTAGGAGGATAGGGAGCTGGTGGAGAATATCTTGTGCTAGACAGACTGAGGTGTTTTTTTGGGTAATTTCATTTGATATTAGACCTCACCTTCTGAGCTAGTTGGACACTTTAATGTTTTTGGTTGGAATATATTTGGACCTTTATCACTTTTAGTACTTTATTTTCATACTCTGATTGCGGGATTATAAATATATACATGCATTGGTTTTAGTTATTTTACATTTCAACATTATATGGGTTTAGAGATGTGTACGTACGTACATGTACATTAGGATAAGGCATCCCATGTGTGTGAGATACTTACTCAGTGTTAGTCATCAACCCCTAGCTTATTGGAGGCGAGCTTAGGGTAGTCGCGGTTCAGGACCCATCGGGCTGGGTCATAACATAAAATTTATTTTTTTAATATAATTGTAATTTTCATAATTAATATATGTATTAATTTTTATTTTTATTTTAAATTTTATATAATTAATATCTCTTATTCATTCTTTTAACATTTTTATCTATTAATTTTTTAATTAAATTTCACTCATTTTTAACATCCATTCATTTAAATCATTTATTCATTAATGATATTAATTTTTTTTATAATTTATTCATTTTTAATATTTTTTGTAATTTATTCATTTTTATATTTTGATACATGATTATTCACCAATATATTTAATATTTTTAATATATAAATATATTCATATTGATATATATATTGACATATATATATTAATATATACATATATATCAATATATAATGTTTCTTTAAATATGATTTATATAAAAAATATGTATTTATATTTAACAAGTCATATATCTAGTGAAAAATGGTTTATAATTAAGCATTGATATTAATTAAAAATATTGACTAATTAGTATCAGGTAATAGGTGTTACATATTATATAATGCCATTTTTTTTTCAATTTAACATATATAAAACTTGTGTTACACACACACACACATTAATTTCATACACATATACACAATTAATGCAATTTTACAAAAAAAAAACACACACACACACAATATTTATATAATTTCTTCAATTTTTAATATTCATTTTAGAATTTTATTTAGTGACATAAAATATTTAATATATTATGTTTTTAATCGGTAAAATTTATTCAGTTTTTATATTTTTATTTAATATTTCTATCTATTAATTTTTAATTTTTTGTATAATTTATTATTTCTTAATGTTATTTATCCATTAATAATATTGATTATTTTTTAATATTTTTGAAATTTATTCTTTTTTCAAGTTTATAAATTTTTATACATCACCATTTAATGTTTTTTACACGGTATGTGTAATTTATATAATTAATAAAAATTAATTTTCATTTTCACAGGTATTCATTTTTAATTTTTTTAATAATCTATATAATTAATGACACCTTTTCATTTTTAATATTTTTGTAATCTATTGATTTTTTAATTATTAAATTCTATTATTTTTTAATATTCATTCATTTAATATTATCTATTCACTTATAGTGTTAATTTTTTTTAACTTTTTTTATAATTTATTCATTTTTAATATTTATTTACACATATTTATTTATTAACATTTAATGTTTTAATATGAATTCAACATTATTTTAATATATATATATATATAATAATTTTTAATTTTTTTAATAATTCATATAATTAATAAAAATTATAATTTTTTTAATATTTTTGAAGTCCATTCATTTTAAATTATTCAGTTTCACTAATTTTTAACATTCATGCATTTAAGAATATATATTCATTAATAATGTCAATTATTTTTTAATTATTTTTACAAGTAATTCATTTTAATATATAATCATTTAATATTTTTTCATTTTATTTTAAACAATTTTTTATGACACTTTCTAAAAAGTGATGATCAAGATGAGTTTTATCAATGCTAAAATAAGAAGCACTGATAAAGCCTATTTTATCAACACTAAAATTCTAGCGTTGATAAAGATAGGTCTTTATCGTCACTTTTCAGCACCAATAAAGATAGGTTTTAGCAGTGCTAGAATTTTAGTGCTGATAAGGATAGGTTTTATCAACATTTTTTATTTTAGTACTGATAGAACCCATCTTTATAAGTGCATTTTGGAAGAACTAATAAAAATCTTCCCAGTCTTATAAATTTAACCCTAATAGATCCCACTTCTCTGTACTATTCAAGTTTTCAAAAAATTCAACCTCTATCGTCTCTCCCCCTCACACTTCTCGGATAAATCAAACCTCTCAAAGAATAAGGTATGTGATTATTTATACTACTCTTTTGTCGATCATGCATTGTTTCACCATTTTTAGTTCTTCTTTTATTGTGTCCCATATCGTCCCCATTCCCCCACAGTAGTATCTTGACCTCATAGGATAGGGTTTGTTCTTTTAGTCAATGGCATTAGATAAAGAAACCCAGCCACATGAATCATTCACATGGCTCTTCTTGAAAGGTAATCCACTTTGGTATCCCCACTGAGATGTGGGTTGGATTTGATTTTTTCCACCAGCATATGGAGAACTTGTAGCATTCAAATTTCCAATTTTAATTAATTCAACTGCTTTTTTATTCAATGTTCCCCAGTTTAGTAAATTTTCGCTTATAGTAATTGCTTCCCCCTACCGACCCCATTGATAATTCCTTCCACTTTCATTCGAACCTCAGTCCCAATTAGTAAGCGAGTCTTTCTTTTCAATTCATTCATGATCTAAGTCTCACTTTCATTTATTCCAACCACTATTTGATTTATATAAGAAATATTTTGGATATTTTTTTATTTGAATTTATTTTTCATCCCATTGAGATATACCCATAGTTTTATTTAAACCTTGGTCCCAGTTATAGGGACCACCAGAACTATCTTTAAATCTCCACCCACACTTATCTCCACTCCTTAAATTGGGATCATGACCAATATTGAAATCATTAATATCTAATTTTTTATTATTTAAACCTTGTTCCCATCCATGTGAATTATTGAAATTTGATGAATTCATCAATCCCTAATTTTATTGTTATTTGGGTTTTCCAGTATCTTGAGAACTTCAACATGAAACTTCTGGTTCATTAGATTTAAATTCAAGAGTTTCTTCAAATATTGGGTTCTCAAGACCAGGTGATTAGGCCCTATCAATGTTTTCATCATCTGAAAAAAGATCATAAACTTTAGCTCCTAAAAACCGTGTCACTAAAACACCACTTGGACCACCATGTTCCAAGTTAATAAATGAATAAACATCAAATCCTCCCTCTTGTTGGACTCCCATCTAGCAAATTTATATAAATTTTCATTGAATTATTGACTTATTTCCCACAAAACATCAAATTGAGAACCTGTACCAACAACCACATGTTTTCCCTAGGAACATGTTATTGAGTTTTCAATAGCTCTAAATAATTTTCACTTCCCTGTATTACTTATAATGCAATGTTCCTTAAAAAAAGATGATGTTATCCACCAATTTTAAAACCAATAAATTGAAAATGTATAACGCATCCAAAATGAAGTATATAAATGTTTATTAGATCTAATAGGTTATATATACTTGACCAAGATGAAATCATGTAGTGTTTAGTAGAAATTTTAATTCATTATACTTATTAAAAATTAATTTTTATGGTTGTAGTCATCAAAAATTTATTATCTATAAATAAAATAACTTTTTAACACATATTTTTTAAGGTTTCTCATAGAAAACATCATTATCCTTCACAATTTTACCATAACTAATAATCATTAATAATTTGGTGAGTGAAAATTATTGATCTCTGTGTTTTTCAATAGATGAAAATTTAATTAGATTCTTTGTAACTGTATAGATATCACACATTACCTTCCTTCATTGATTACCACCACTAAAAAACAATCTCAATACACGTCATTAATCTCTTATTATCTTATAACAATGTCTTCATGTAGCTTAAATGATTATTTAAGAATGATCTAATACTCATTCCCCCTTTTGGGGAGTATATAACCCTTTAACCACCATAGTTTATTTATTTTCATTTCACCCTTGTGTAAAATGATAATTTATTAGTAATCATCACTAATAACATTAAAATTATGGGTTCCACTTATAAAAATTTATCATCAACCATGATATCCTTACATTAAAGCTTTCATCCATCATCAATTTCCGAAATTAATGATACCACACAAAATCCTACTTTATTTCAGACACTCAAAATTCTTGTTATATGAGGAGGTTATCAATGTGACACCTTCTCATAAGAAGAAGTATAAAATTAAAATTTCAATAAATTCTATCATTTTTTATGAAAAATTTTATTTTATTACTTCTTCGAGTGTCTAAACTGAGAATGGATTATTTCTTAGGAAAATAATCAAATTTATTAGAATTATCTATAACTTTCTCCTTTGATTATGAATACCGTATGTGTATTTATTTATTTATTTTGTAAAAAATTAATATTTTTTGAAAATAATTGGACAAATATAAATAAATGATGTTAGTCATATGAAAAAAGTACGAGGATGATGTTAAATAGTTAATCAAGTTTTCATTAGAGCATGCATACGACCCTTCTGAAATCCTTTTTCTTTTTGAGAGTAACTTCACCCCACTAGTTCCAATACCAAATATATTAACATGAAAAGTTCATGTAGATACAATATTAGAAGATGAAAATATTTCCTACATTGAATATGAAGAAAAACTATTTATAGAGTCCATTAGAGATCAAGTTGGTTTTGAGAGTATAAATGAGATTATCAAGTTTGAATGAAAAGGAGTTTTAGTTGTGAATACACACATGAGTTACATTTTCATAATCCGTTTACCAAAAAAATGATCTACTACATTCATTATAGTTTATAACTATTCATATTTTATATAGGTGTATATATTACTACTATATAAAGGAAAAAACCTATGATACAATATTTGGACTCATTAATCCCTCTATCATTTCTATAAAAAAGTTTCTTTGGAATTGAAAGTAATTGAAAAGAAAAAATATGACCTAAGTGAAGTGTTTGAAATGAAAATAATAAACAAAAGACTCCTCTTGATTCCTATAATGAAGGGGTAAAACTCTACAATCTAATCATATAAAATATATTTTTATTTTTTTCATTACTTATTTGTTTTTAGGAAGCACCAGATGCCAATCATAATCAATTTGGATACCCAAATTTTTTATTTTTTGGATCCAAAGCATATGTTTCCAATAGATCTACTACACATGATGTCCATTGTAAATTTTTAATGTACTGTAATCAAAATTTTACAAATAAACTTCACATTATTTATTTTTTAGTTGTGTTTTAACAAGAATTTTGTTATGATAGGGAAGTATATAGATATCAGCTAAAACATGGAATGAGGTCAGTGAATGAACATAAAAAGCCTATGGATTTATTCAAATAGAAAAAAAATTATGGTACATATATAAATATTTAACCATCAAAACATATTTAAAAAAATTACTTATTTTGGTCAATGTTTCTATAATGTTTAAAACGAAATAATGACAGTGATTGTGGATATTAAATTTTGAAATTTATGAATGATTTTATATACCATCAACAAACTAGCATCCCTAAATAATAATAATTTTCAAAGTTAATTAAAATTTTATTTAAAATATTTTCTAATCATTTGTTTGTCTATATTTTCTCAATACTATAAGGATTTATAATAATCTATATTATCAAAATAAGAAGTAAATTTGATTAGATATGAGTGGGAAAAGTACATAGTGTCTAAATTTTTGTCAATATCAATTTGAGATGATAACCTATTATTTCTGTGATATATTATAGTCTATGACCTTATATATACATTTTAGATGAGGATCATTAGTATTGTAATACTCATATGTTATTTTTCCTAAAATAAAATGTGTATCTTAACAAATTCTATTTCTTTAGGGGTTAAGATGAGCTGGTAGAAACTGTAAAATAATTTGGTAAAAAACCTAAAAATAAAGAATGATTTTTTTTTACCAAGGATAAGTATCAAGGAGGGTTATGCACTGCAGATTCTTCTAGAGTTATTAACATGTACAAAGTTTCTCATGTTCATGAGATATTGGACTTCAAGGATGAATCGATGATAATGGATAGAGGGAAATGGGTCAAGGATCCTTATACCCAAAAATATGAAGGCATATTACCAATTGAAAGGGAAGGTACTTCCATGATCCTAGCCTAATCATTTTAATTTTGCGCCTTTTTATATTTTGATGACTTTGTAAAAAAATTCTAAGCCCTATTAAATCACTTCCACCTCCACAGTGAAGAAGTAAGATTAATTCCTTTACTTCCACATTTGATTCAACTGAATAAATAAGAATGAAATATACTGTAGATACTAATAGAGATGCCTCACCCATATACCAACCCAATTATTAAATTAGAAACAAGGAATTAACTTTTAAGGAATACGAACAGAGGTTCAAAGTTGAAAATGTTGAGATTCCAGTTGATCTCTACAAGGTAATTTAGTATAGTGCATGTTTCACATTTTCAAAACTGAGAAAAAAATCTCAAATTATTTTCAAAATTTATTACAAAGACACATAATTAATTTTTTATGTGTATTAAAACCACATTTCAATTCATAAGATGTTGTGGTCGATATGACTCAAAGTGTGTGTTTTTAATATAAAAGTGTTATTTTAATTTAAAATGTGCGTCACATTGTAAAAATAGAGTATAAAATACTTAATTTTTTTATAAATTTATGAAAAAAATCCGTAATTCATTTTTGACATGTATGAATTAACCACACATTAATCCAACACACAATGTGGCCTATATGACTCAAAGTGCATGTTTTCACATTAAAAGTGTCATTTTAAGTTTGAAAATTTTACCACATAGATAAAACTAGGAAAACAATCTCAAATTATATTAATAATTTAGGAAAATGATCCATAATTAATTTGGTACATATAGAAATCAACTACATGTAAATCTGACATATGATGTAGTTGGTATGACTCAAAATATGTGTTATTTTACTATAAAATGTGTGCCACATTTCTAAAATTGAGAAAATGAGTTAAAACTGTTTTTAAATTTTAGGAAAATGATCTATAATTTATTTTTGATGTGTTGGGATCAACTTCACATCAATACAACACACAATGTGGTTGGTATGAATCAAAGTGTGTATTTTCAATATAAAAGTTTCATTTTTGTTTAAAGCTAACATCACAGAGCCAAAACTGAGCAATTGAGCTTGGATTATTTTAAAAATTTAGGATAAGATCTATAATTTATTTTTAATATATATGAATCAAACTCACATTAATCTGACACATGATGTGTCTGGTATGACACCAAGTGTGTGTTTTCAATGTAAAAGTGTCATTTTAATGTAAAACATGCATCACATAGCCAAAACTAAGTAAAAAATTTAATTGTATTAAAAATTTAGGAAAATGATCTAAAATTATTATTTTTTCATTTAGAAATCGACCATACACCAATCTAACATACAATGTGGCCTGTATGACTCTAAGTGAGTGTTTTCACATTAAACATGTCATTTTACTCTAAAACAAGTGTCACCTAGTCAAAACTGAGTAAAATAGCTTTGATTGTATTGATACTTTAGTAAAATGATCCATTATTCATTTTAGATGTGTAATAATCAATCACACATCAATCTAACCGATTATGGGGTTAGTATGACTCAATGTGTGTGTTTTCACATTAAAAGTGTCATTTTACTTGAAAACATGCATCACATAGCCAAAACTAAGTAAATGAGCTCATATTATCTTTATAATTTTTTTTAAAATGATCTATAATTTATTTTTGGAATGTAGTAATCAATATTACATCAACCCAATACATGATGTGACTGGTATGACTCCAAGTGTGTGTTTTCGATATAAAAGTTCAATTTTAGTTTAAAATGCACGTCACATAGCCAAAAAATGAGAAAAAAGCACAAATTATTTTCAATCATTATGAAAATGATCCATAATTGACTAAATGTAAATATGAAAAATGATGTGGCCAATATGACTCAAAGTACATGTTATTTTAGTGTAAAACATGCGTTACATAGCCAAAACCGAGTAAATGAGATCAGATAATTTAAAAACATTTGAACAATAGTCCATAATTTATTTTTGATATGTAGAAATTTTACATGCATCAATACAACACACTATGTGACTAGTATGACTAAAAGTGAATGTTTTCAATATAAAAGTGTCATTTTAGTTTAAAATGCGCACCAAATAGCCAAAACTGAGAAAATGAGCTCAGATTGTTTTTAAACTTCAGTAAAATTATACAAACTTTATTTTTGATATGTATGAATTAAAACCACATTAATATGAAACATGATGTCGTTTTTATGAATCCAAGTGTTTTTTTTCAATATAAAAGTGTCATTTTAGATTGACAAAAGCTATGTAAATGAACTCAAATTGTCTTAACAATTTAGAAAAATGATCTATAATTAATTTTTGTCTTGTAGAAATCAACCACACATTAATCTAAAACATGATGTGTTTGATATGACTCAAATTTTATGTTTTCACATTAAACGTTTATTTTTACTCTAAAACACGAGTCACATTTCCAAAACTGAGTAAAAAATCTTGTATTGACTTGACACTTTAGGATAATGATCCTTAATTTATTTTTGATGTGTAAGAATCTATCTAACATCAATTTGACATATGATGTGGTTAGTATGGCTCAAAGTACATGTTTTCATATTAAAAGTGCCATTTTACCATCATAAATGTATCATATAGCCAAAACTAAGTAAATGATCTTTGATTGTCTTGATACTGTAATACCCTAAGATTATATAGAACGATTCTTTTAAAATAATTCAATAGCTTGCGCTGCACCCAACACTGAGTTCGAGTGCACCATGACCCATAAAAATAGCCGTTTGAAAAGAGGTTATAAATAGTATTAACCACATTAAGAAATTTATAAATTTTATTTTTCAAAATAGACTTCATTTTTTAATTTGGAATATCAAAATTAGTTTATGTTGATTTTTTGGTATTTTTATGAAAACTTTCATTTTTTGATGAATAGTGAAAAATACTACATTGTTGTTAAAAAATAACCTTTTAATTTAAATAATTATTTTACATTAAATTGATTTTTAGATAAGTAATACATTAATTAACCCAATGTAGTTCATTGTAATCATTTTTATAATATAATTAGATATAAAAATTTATTGAACCTTTGAATGTTATTTTTATCTGCCTTCTAACCACATATGCAGATTAACATTAAACATAATTTTAACGCTTCTGTGAATTGAATTTTAAAAAAGGGTCACACATAGTTGTAATTAGTATGAAAAATTTGGTCTAATATGATCAAATTAATTTTTTATTAATAGTAACTTTTGGATTTTATTTACCATGGTTAAAGGTAAATAGAGTAATTAAAGGTAAAAATAATATTATAATAATATAAAATTAACTTAACAATTGTCCTAATTTCATTGGATAATTGTTTTTATACCCAAATAAACCTTTGTTTTAAAATATGATTCTTTTTAAGCCAATTTTGTTAGATTAGGACATTTATTATATTTTATTTAAAAATGAGTTAAAAATGTCATATTAAAATTTTAATAGCTATATCATTTTTAATATGAGGTTATATAAGTGACATGGTATAATATACATATTCTTTAGAAATATAAAATGATTATCTACATAATGGTAATTTATTTATAATTTTAGGAAATAAATAATTAAATTAAATGATGACACAATGATGATGCATTAATTGATTTATTAAAAGAAGAATAAATTAAATGATATTAATTATATTAAAATAAATAAAATTATAAATGTTTTATACTATCCATTAATATTTTGGATTAAATTGACATTTTAGGTATGAGTTAATGTATTTTTTTAAAGGAATCAAGTTGTTACGACTTTAACAAAAATCATGTACTAAATAGTGTCAAAATTGACATAAATGAAATTTTAAAATAAATACTATTTTATTAAATGATATAAAAGTCATAAAAATATAAGGTTAATATAAATAACTTATATAGTGTTAAATATTTCATAAATTATCTAATTGGGGTTTGTTTTTCATTTTATAGTAACTATAGTAACCCTATAGTGTAAAGAGACAAGTAGACACATCAAGAGTTAAACTATTTAACTAAGAGTTAAATATAAAAGATACTATTACTTTTGTGACCTAAAATTGTCTAAAAATAATTTTATGAGAGGATTTATACCCATAATAATCCTATCCTTGAAATAACTCACTTTTTAGGTATTTTAAATAAAAAATTAATTTATATTAAATTAATAGTTTTGGAGTTTCTAAAAGTTCCCCTCAGCTCTCTTATAAAAGGGAACCTATCATTATCTTTTAATCACACCTATAAAGCCTTTTTCTCAGCCAAACCCTAAAAAATTATCCTCCCATCTTTAATAAATTCATCCTAGAGGCTATAATTTGGTAAAAAATCCAACCTAAGGAGTTCTTTTTTTCAAATCAAAAGGAGGTACCTGAAAAAGAGGTAATTGTTTTATCAACTCTTTCAAAGTTCTTTTCTTCTTATAATTACTCTTAATATATTGTTTACATATATAATTAATAAATCTAGTATTATCTACATGATTATATTTTATTATTATTATGGTTCAACCATATTATCTCTTTTATCCATCCTACGAATAACAATATCACCATGTGTGCGTACGTACGACTTACCGTCTCCATGTCATGGTATAATTTTTTATCCAACACTACTTTATTTTGATGGGTATAATGATGAATATAATGGATATAAATAATTAATATGATATGATAATGATTCTATATAATTAATATACCATCCAATTGCAAACCATTTAACCATAAAGGGAATGATACTATCGCTCGTGTGTACGTACGACCTACCATCTCCACGACGTGGTGAGATTCATTCTCCACATTAACCATTCAAGAATTATCATAAAATTTATATTATGAGTAAATATAATATTTATAATCTTAATATAATTTTAGATATTAATAAAATATATCCTATTCATAAGAAACACAACTTATATAAAAAAATATGCATAGTAAAATGAAGCAGTTAACACCTGAAACAATGGTAATACTGAGATATTATTAACAAAATGATATAAGAGGATCATATATGATATAATAAATATGGATATGGTCCTGGTATAATTTAATAACATTCTTTAACCATTATAGATGAGGTTAATTCACTCTCTACTAAAGGAAAGTACAAGGTAAGGGTTAATTTCATAATCTCATTATTATCTGAGTTTGTTATACCTAAGTATCTACTAAGACATCTTTATCATCCATGTCCATGTTTCTTAAAATGCAGTTAAAAATATTATATACAATTTTTTAAAGTCATTTCTACCCATGTTTTACTTTTTATAATTTTTTTGAAAGGAATCTTTTCGTCGTTTTCCAAACAAGGTACTTTATGAACTTTTCGATAAATTAAGGAAAGAATGTTTTTTTAACTTATATGACATGAGAAACTATTTTCCACCATTATGATGCCTTAAAATTTTTAAACTTCTCTTAAAATATTACAAGTTTATTTTCAAAAGAAATGTTTTATTTTATAATTGAGCAACTTTAATGTAAAAAGGTATATTTCTCTCATAGAGTTTCAATGATTTTATTAGATTATTTTAATCTATGTCAACATTCTTTGTTGAATTGTATACTTAATTTAGGTTGATTTATTATACAATTTTCTGTATTTTATTTAAGGTTTTATGATATTTTTTACCATGGATGTGATATTTTGATACCATTCATGGTTTATAGTTAAATTATTAATATTTTGTATGCTAGTTTTAATGCAAATGATTATGTTATATTTCAAATTTTTCATACGAGGAATGAATTGGACTTATTAAGTGATGGGAATAACCCACTATAGCCCCTCAATGTATCAATAGGTATCATGAGACAAACTAGTTTAGAGTTTTACCCATTTATATAAGTTCTTGGCATGAGGCCTTGACGATATGGTTATGATGTCTGACATTATGCATTCCCTCATTATGTGATTAGTTATTGATATTACATGTGATTATTTGACTAGTAGAATATTCATGAAAATGTTTAAATGGAATTATTTGATTTATTCGTGTCATATTTGGATGAATATTATTTTTAAAAGTCTTGTGTTTTAGTTTTATACCTTAGCTTAAAAGTTTATGCTTATTTATGATAGCTTCTGCTATATTGTTTATCCTTACTAAGAATCTGAGCTCACCCCTTTCTTATGTTTCATTTCCACCATAGGATGCAAAGAAGTATATTATAACTGACCTGAAGGGATAATCTAAGGTATATGAGTGTTTTTAAAGAAGATACTATGTTGTTTTTCATTTCATGATGTAATGTAAAACTTATGTTTGTATCTAGTTTTTCCAAGGATGCTAAACTGATCGGTCCTTCAGGATTTGATTTTTTGTGATCATGCCAATGTAATAAAATAATTCACCAACTTTGGAAAGATAGTGTTGGGGTATTACAGTTGGTATTAGAGTAAGTTTAGTAAAAACCTTGGAAACTAGATTTAGAAAAACCTTGATTAAGGAACATTACCCTAAGATATAATTTGAGATTATGTATAGATGAAAATCCAAAAAACAATTTATATAGAGATTATGTGGGTTTCCCAAGAAATACATCCAAATATAGATACTACAAGTAGATATGGTTCTAGAACAGATGTACCTAGGAGTAAAAACTCTGTAAAGGTGTTCAGGTCCTAACTTTGGGTAACCTAGTACACGACAATGAGCCTTACTGCACACTCGGTTTGACACTCTTGGGGGATATACTTAGGATAATTCACATTTTATTTAAAACCCATTATGAAGGATTTATGATTAAATATGTACCCAAAGAAACCGTTTTTATTATTATGGATTAGATATGTATAAATATTTCAATTTATGTTAAGTATTTTACTAGCTTGGAATTGTGCATTATGATTCATAACCTTATACATTATGATTCATAACCTAATCTAGTGTATTCCATTATTTAGAAATGGTTCCTAGTGGATGGAATGGAAACCATATCAATGCACATAATCTATGTAGGGATTTACCTCCTATGAAAGATAATTATAGTGGATCTAGTGATACTAATGGTGCTGAACAACTTATAACCATATTGGGACAGCTAAATCAGGTTATGAATAATAACCTTACCTGTATGGAGCACCCTAATCCACAACGTGATGGATCAATGTTATATTTCTTCATAAGACAACAAAATCCAACATTCAATGGGACTAAAAATCTATTTTTTGTTAAGCAATGGATAAGTTCCTTAGAGAAAATATTTCTTGCTTTGGGGAGTATCTAAAGGTAAAAAGTTTTTATGGAAGTTTATTGTCTCTCAGGATATGCAGATCAATGGTGGTAATTAATTAAAAACACAAAGGAATATGGAGAAGTATAAAATATGGAATGGAGGGAGTTTAAAGAATTTTTCTTAGAAAAATACTTTCCTCGATAACAACAAGCTGATATGGAGAGATAATTTCTAAGTCTAAGGAAAAAGGAGGATGAGAATGTTTCAAAGTATGAGGATAACTTCACAAGGTTAGCAAGGCATGCTGAATACTACATATGTAACCCAAGAAGTACGATTGATCTATTATTTTATGGGTTAAAACAATTCATCCGATGGGAATTGGTCTCACAATATTTATCATTGTATGGACATATACTCTCATGTGCTATGAAAACAGAAAAGTAATTCTCTAAGTCATACAAATTTAAAGAAAATAAAGAGATAAATACGGTCGTTGAACACTCTAGAAAATAAAATAAGGGGAATAAGGGAAGAGTTTAATTTACACCCTATGGTAATTGTAGGAAGAAACACCCTGATACTTGCCTAAAGGGGATGGGAGTTTGTTACAAGTGTGTAGAAAAAGGCCACCAAGATCATGATTATAAGTGGAAGAAAGAATATACCAATTTTCAATTAGACAATTGTAAAGATATGGGACATTATTAAAGTGATTGTCCTAAGCGTCATAAAAAATTTCCCTAGAAAATGCCAAGGGAGCAAGGCCAAGATTTTGCGATCACAAATGCTAAGGTTGAAGTTCCCAATGTTGTGGTGGAAGGTACTTTATTTATCTCCTTAAAATTATCTAAAGATTTATTTGATTCTGAATCATCTCATTCATTTATATATTCCTAGTTCTTTTAAAATTAGATATTTATAATTCACATTAATAAAGGAGTTTTTAATCAAAACCCTTAAGGGAAGTCTCATTGAAACAAAGATGTGTCTGACAGTTCCCGTTATGGAATATAAACATGCTTTATCTACTGAATTTATCATTATACTTATGGTAGAATTTTATATAATCCTTGGTATGGATTGGATATCAAAATATGATTTGAAAATTTATTGCAATAAGAAGGAAGTTACAATTTTTAAAGAATATATAAAATCCATTATCTTTAGAGAAGAAAATTCATCATATGATTCTTATCTAGATCCACCTATAGTAGCTTTATTGAATGAGATTCTTAGGTAGGAATAAGAAATAACATCTATAGATAAAGAAATAAATATTCAAATTGAGGATGTACCTATTGTAAAGAAATACATTGATGTTTTTCCCAAAGATTTACCCGAACACCCCCCAGAGCATGAAGTTGAGTTTTTTATTGATTTAATCCATAATTCAAGACCAATATCAAAGAATCCCTATAGAATGAATACATTTGAATTAGTAGATCTAAAGAAACAACTAGAGAAGTTGAGTAATAAGGTATTTATTCACCCTAGTGTTTCTCCACGGGGAGCCCCAGTTCTTTTTGTTAAGAAGAAATATGGATAAATGAGGCTGTGCATTGAATATATAGAAATCAATGCTATTAAAATAAAGTAAAAGTATCCTCTGTCCCATATTGATGATTTTTTTGATCAAATTCATAGAGATAAATATTTTTTGAAGATTGAACTTCATTATGGACATCATCAATTGTGTGTATATAAGGAAGATATTCCAAAGAAAACATTCCAAACTAGGTATAGACATTATGAGTTTACAGTAATGCCATTTGGACTGACTAATGCACCCTTTATTTTCATGGATCTAATAAAAATAGTGTTCAAGGAACATCTTGATGATTTTTTCATAGTATTTATTAATTATATCTTAGTATAATCCAAAATCTATGAATACCATGAGAACCACTTGAGTATTGTTATGAAGACTCTTAAAATAAATGAGCTATATGGGAAGTTTAGAAAGTGTGAATTTTGGCTTCATGAAATTTATTTTCTTGGCCGTATTGTCTCGAAGGATGGAATTATATTGATCCTTCAAAGAAAAAGTAAATACAAGAATGGCCAGCAGTAATGATCATAATTTAGGTACACCGTTTTATTGGTTTAGTAGGTTACTATAAGTGTTTTTTCTAGAATTTTTCATGATTGGATAACCCATTAACCAAGCTCACACATAAAGGGTTTTAAATTAATTTTAAAAAAAGAGTGTGAAGAATTTTTTTAATAATTTTAGAGAATATTATTCAATGATACTATCTTGACTTTACCATCTGGGAATGATGGGTTTTTGATTTATAGTGATGCATCAAGGAAATGACTTGGTTGTATCCTTAATAATAATGATAGGGTTATTAATTATGCATCAAGAAAATTAAAAATTCATGAACAAAATTATACAACTCATAATCTTGATTTAGCAATAGTAATATTTTCTCTGAAGATATGGAGAAACTATCTCTATAGTGAAATATGTGAGATATATAATGATTACAATAATTTGAAATATATTTTCTCATAGAAAGAAATCAACATGAGATAAATGAAATGTCTTGAGCTACTCATGGATTATGATGGAAAGATGCACTACCACCTAGGTAACGTAAATAAGGTGGTAGATACTTTGAGAAAAAATAACTATAGAGTTTTAAACAAAATGATAGTTGAAAAGGATCCTATGTTCATGGATCTTGTAAAGATGGATATGGGAATTATCATGGAAGGTGAAACATTACTACTTTTTCAAATTGTTTCCAAACTATATTTATTATAAAGGATAAAAAGTTTCCAGTCCAATGATGAGGATTTTTAAAATAAATTTAAAGCTTTGATTGATGGGAGATTGATCAAATTTTTTTATGAAGATGAAATTTTGAAATTTGGGAAGAAGCTTTGTGTTCCCACTATAACAGACCTAAAAAAGGAATTATTGGATGATTCTCATATCTCAAATTTATTTATGCACCCTGGTAGGACTAAGATATATAGATATTTTAAGGAACATTTTTGGTGGGACAACATTATGAGGTATATTGATGATTACGTGTCGAGATGTTTGGTTTTTCAATAGGTAAAGGCTGAAAGAAAACATCCTAGAGGAGTCATGAAACCTCTTCCTATACCTATGTGGAAATGGGATGATATTACGATGGAATTTTTCATGGGGATACCAAATAATCCTATAAGAAATGATGTGATATGGGTTACTGTTGATCGTATTACCAAATCAACACATTTTCTTGCTATAAACAAGACTATATATTAATAAAGTTGTAAGACTTCATGGTGTAACCCTATCAATTATTTCTGATTGTGATCCCCATTTTACATCACAATTATAGAAAATTCTTTAGAAGGACCTAGATACTAAGCTTCATTTGAGCACTGCCTACCACCCTAAAACTAATGGACAATCAGAAAGGAATATTCAAGCTTTAAAAGACATGTTGAGATCTTTCTCACTCAACTTTCAAGGTTTGTTGGATTAGTATTTACCTCTAGTAGATTTTTCCTATAAAAATAGCTTTCATTAATGTATGCATAAGGCACCATATGAAGGGTTATATGGAAGAGATGTCATACACTGACTTGTTGGGATGATGTTGGTGAAATAAATATCATAGGCCCAAAACTTTTTGGGGAAACAATGAAAAAGGTAAAGAATATTCAAACCCATATCAAAACATCTCAAAGTAGGAAAAATAGTTATGTTGATAACTGAAGTAAGGATTTGGAATTTCAAATGGGAGATCATGTTTTCTTGAAGGTATCTCCATGGAAGGGTGTTATAAGATTCAGTAAGAAGGGTAAATTAAGTCCTAGGTATATCAGACCTTTTGAAATTATAGAATGAATTGGAGTTGTAGCTTACCATTTGACAATTCATCCAAGTATCTTGAAAGTTCATGATGTGTTCCACATATAACTATTAAAGAAATACATGTCATACCCAATGCATGTAATCACCTACAAATAAATAGAACTGAAACCCAATATTTCATACTCTGAAGTGCCTATCAAGATTCATGACACTATAGAACAAGTGTTGAGAAATTGGATGACTCGTCTGGTAAAAGTTCTTTAGAGAAACTATAAAATGGAAGAGGCGATGTGAGAACATAATGAACTTATAATAAAGAACCAATATAATATTTTTATGAAGTGATATTATAGAAATTTGGAGGAAAAAATTATTTTAAGGAGGGAAGAATGTAACACCCCAAGATTCCACATAATGCTTCTTTTTAAATAATTCAATAGATTATGCTGCACACAACACTGAGTTCAAGCGTACCATGACTTATCAAAATAAACATTTGAAATGAAATTACGAATAGTATCAACCACATTACAAAATTTATAAATTTTATTTTTCAAAATAGACTACATTTTTGAACTTGGAATATCAAAATTAGCTAATGGTGAATTTTTGGTATTTTTCTAAGTTTTAATTTTTGATGAATAGTGAAAAATACTACATTATTGTTAAAAACCAACTTTTTCATTTAAATAATTATTTAATATTAAATTTATTTTTAGATAAGGAATAAATTTATTAACCCAATGAAGGTCATTGAGATCATTTTTATAATATAATTAGATATAAAAATTTATTGAACTTTTGAATGTCACTTTTACCCGCCTTCTGACCACATCTACGGATAAACATTAAATGTAATTTTGCCACTTCTGTGAATTGAATTTTAAAAAAAGACATACATGGTTGTAATTAGTATAAAAAATGTGGTATAATAAGATCAAAATATTTTTTATTTAATAATAACTTTTAGATTTTATTTACCATGGTTAAAAGTAAATAGAGCAATTAAAGGTAAAAATAATATTATAATAATATATAATTAACCCAAAACTTTTCATAATTTCATTGAATAATTTTTTTTCGACCAAAATAAACCTTAGGTATAAAATATGATATTTTTAAGCCACTTGTGTTAGATTAGGACATTTATTATATTTTATTTAAAGAAGAGTTAAAAATTTCATATTCAAATTTTAATAACAATATTATTTTTAATATGATGTAATATAAGTGATATAGTATAATATAAATATTATTTAGAAATATAAAATGTTTATATACATAATGGTAATTTATTTATAATTTTATGAAATAAATAATTAAATTAAATGATGACACAATGATGATGAAATAATTGATTTATTAAAGGAAGAATCATTTAAATGATTTTAATAATATTAAAATAAATATAATTTGAAATATTTTATTTCATACATGAAATTTTGGAATAAATTGACATTTTATGGATTAGTTAATGTATTTTTTTCGAAGTAATCAAGTTGTTATGACTTTAACAAAAATCATGTATTAAAGTGTCAAAATTGACATAAATAAGATTTTAAAATAAATACTATTTTATTAAATGATATAAAATTCATAAAAATTTAAGTTTCACAAACTAAAATGGATAAATATATCATAAATGATCCAATTTTGGGTTTTTTTTGAATTTTATTGAAACTATAGTAACCCTATAGTGTAAAAGGACAAGTAGACACGGTAAGAGTTAAACTGTTTAACTAAGAGTTAAATCCAAAATATAAGGTTAATATTGTGATCTAAACTTGCCTAAAAATAATTTATTTAGAGTATTTATACACATAATCATATTAGACTCTAAATAACTCACTTTTTTGGTATTTTAAATAGAAAATAAATTTATATTAAATTAATATTTTTGGAGTTTCCAAAAGTGCCCCTCCCCCCTCTCTTATAAAAGGTAACCTCTCATTCTCTTTTATTCAAACCTATAAAATCCTTTGGATCAAACATAAACTACCAAATTCTCATCAAAAAGTTTCTAAATTCATCCTAGAGGCCATAATTTGTTCATAAATCTAATTTAAGGAGTCCTTTTGTTCAAATCAAAAGGAGATACCTGAAAAGAGGTAATTGTTTTATCAACTCTTTCAAAATTCCTTCCATCTTCTATTTTCTATACCTATGTTTTTTCCATACTAAATTAATAAATACATTATAATATACATGATTATATGTTATTATGATTATGAGACATCCATATTCCTCCTTGTATCCATCCTACGAATAACAATATCACCATGTGTGCGTACGTATGACTTACCGTCTCCACGTCATGGTGAAATTTTTTATTCAAAACCACTTTATTTGGATGATTATAATAGTGAATATAATGTATATAAATGAATATGAAATGATAATTATTTTTTAAAATTAATATACCTTCTAATTACAAACCATTTTACCATCAAGGTAATGATACAGTCGCTCATGCGTACGTACAACCTACCGTCTCCACGATGCGGTGAGATTCATTTTCCACATTAACCATTCAATAATGATCATAAAATTTATAATATGAGAAAATATAATATTTATTAACTTAATATAATTATTTATATGAATAAAATATATCCTATTCATAATAAACACAACTTACATAACAAAACATGCATAAGAAAACAAAGCAGTTAACACCTGAAACAATGGTAATATTGAGATATTATTAATAAAATAATATAAGAGGATAATATGTGATATAATAAATATGGATATGGTCCTAGTATAATTTAATAATATGATTTAACCATTATATAAGAGGTTAAAATGCCCTCTAATAAAGGAAAGTACAAGGTAAGGGTTAATTTCACAATCTCATTATTATATGAGGTTGTTTATATGTAAGTATCTATTGGGACATATTTATCATCCATATCAATGTTTCTTAAAATATAATTCAAAATATTATCAATAATTGTTTAAAGTCATTTTTACCCATGTTTTAGTTTTAATAAAACATTTTGAAAGGAATATTTATGTCATTTCCCAAACAAGGTATTTTATGACATTTTCAACAAATCAAGGTAAGAATGTTTTTTAATTTATATGGAACGAGAATATATTTTACTCTATTATGATGCCTTAAAATTTTAAATATTCTCTTACAATATTAAAAGTTTATTTTAAAAATAAATGTTTTCTTTTATAATTGAGAGACTTTTAAATAATTTCAAAGAAAAAAGGTATATTTCTCTCAAAGAGTTTTAATGATTTTATTGTATTATTTTCATCTATCTCAATATCTTTTTTTTGGATTTTATGCTTAATTGAGGTTGATTTATTATACAATATTCCATATTATATTTAAGGTTTTATGATATGTTTTACTATGGATGTGTTATTTTATTACTATATTAATGTTTTATGGTTAAAGTATTCACATTTTTTATGCTAGTTTTAATAAGAATGTTTATGTTATATTTCTCCCTTTTCATATGAGGAATGAATTGGAATTAGTAAGTAATGTTAGGGACCCGCTATTTCCCCTTGATGCATCTATAGGTCTCATGAGACAAACTAGTTTAGGTTTTTTTTCTATTTTTGTATGGTTTTGTCATGAGCCCTTGAAAGTATGGTTATAATGTCCGACATTATGCATTTCCTTATTATGAGATTAGTTATTGATATTACATGTGATCATTCGACTATTAGAATATCTATGAGAATGTTTAAATGGAATTATTTTATTTATTCTTTATATATTATGTTGAATATTATGTTTAAAAGGCATGTGTTTTAGTTTTATACCTTGCCTTAAAATTTTATGCTTATTTATGATATCTTCTTCTATATTGTTTATCCTTACTGAGCATCTGATCTCACCCCTTTCTTATGTTTCATTTTCCCCCAAGATCCGAAGAAGTATATTATGACTGACCTGTAGAGATAGTCTAAGGGATATGAGTGTTTTTAAAGAAGATATTATGCTGTTTTTCATTTCATTATGAAATGTAAAACTTATGTTTGTAACTAGTTTTTCCAAGTCTACTAAACTGATTGGTCCTTCAGGATTTGATTTCTTGTGATCATGCCAATATACTAAAATAATCCACTAACTCTGTAAAATTGGGGTTAGGGTGTTAAAGATACTTTAGGAAAATGATACACAATTTAGTTTTGGAATTTAGGAATTGACCAAACATCAATCAAATACATGATGTGGTTTGTATGACTTCATGTTCATGTTTTCAATATAAAAGTATCATTTTAGTTAAAAATGCACATCACGTAAAAAAAATTGAGAAAATCATATTATATTATTTAGAAAATTTAATAAAATTATCTATAATTCATTTGAGACATATAAGAGTTGACTACATGTCAATATAATAGATCATGTGGTTGATATGGCTCAAAGTGCATGTCATTTTAGTGTAGAACATGTGTTACATAGCCAAAACTGAGAAAACGAGATTTGATTCTTTTCAAACTATATAAAAATGATCCATAATTTATTTATGATGTTTAATAATTTACCTCAAATCAATCCAACACATGATACAACTATTATTACTTAAAGCGTGTGTTTTAAATATAAAAGTGTCATTTTAGTTTAAAACACATGTCATATAGAAAAAAATAATAAAATGAGCTCGAATTGTTTTCAAAATTTAGTGAAATGATCGATAATATTTTTGTGAAGTGTAGGAATTTATTGAACATTAATCGAATACAATATGTGGCTAGTACAACTCTAAGTACATGTTTTCAATATAAAGGTGTCATTTTAGTGTAAAACACACATCACATATCCAAAACAGAGTAAACAAGCATAGATTTTTTTTTTAAAATTTATAAATATGTTACATAATTAATTTCTATCATTTTGGGAATCATCCTTGCATCAATTCAACACACTATGAAGCTATTATGACTCCAAGTGCTTGTTATCACATTAAAAGTGTCATTTTACTCTAAAAAACACATCACATAGACAAAACTAATTAAAAGAGATTATATTATCTCAATACTTTAGCAAAATGATCCATAATTTATTTTTTATGTGGATGAATCAACCACACATCAACCTGATAGATGATTTGGTCAATATAATTCAAAGTGCATGATTTCACATTAAAAGTTTCATTTTACTCAAAACATGAATCACATATCCAAAATTGAGTAAATGAGATCATATTGTCTTGATAATTTAGGAAAATGATCCATAATTAATTTATGGTGTATAGGAATTTACTTCACTTTAATCCACCACATGATGTGGCTAGTATGAATCCAAGTGCATGTTTTCAATATAAAAGTGTCAATTTAGTAAAAAATAGCATCACATAAACAAAATTGAGGATACAATATCATATTATTTTCAAAATTTAGGGAAATGATCCATAATTCATTTGATATGTATAGGAATCAGTTACATATCAATACAACACATTATGTGGTCGGTATGGCTGAAAGAACGTATTTTAAATTTAAAAATGTCATTTTAGTTTAATTATATAATTATTATCAACTATTTAAGTAATTAATATAATTAATATAATTATTAATTAATAGTATAATTAGTAATTAATAATTAATATAAAATTAAAAATATAGTCATTAATAATATAAATAATTGTATAACTGATAATATCATCAATATATACAGTAATTAACAATATAATTTATCATATTTGGATTATATGACATTAAAATTGTAATTTTTTTTATTTATAAAATTTTACTAAAATAAACATTGGTTTTATTGTAGGAAAAATATTTTTTATAGTGTTTGATCATTATATAAATCATTTTACAAGAGTTATAGTTTTTTATATTGGGTTGTATTTTTTTTGATTAACTGTAAATATCACATAAATGTAAGTATTTTGTATGAAAATTTTGAATTGAAATGACAGAAAAATGTAATATTTGTATTTCAATTTGATTTTATGTAATATTTTCATTCCAATTTTATGAAATTTTTCTAGTTTGTTTTGTTATAGGAATGCTATAGGGTAATTATTTTACAACAACTGTTATATCCTCTATCACCACTAAAGGAAAGCGTTGATAAAGACCCCCTTTATTAGCACTAAAAACATGCTAATAAAGGTAACCTTTATCAATGTTAAAAGTAAAATATTGATAAAGGTGGACTTTATTAGAACTTTAATTTTGTTAATAATAAAGAGAGACTTTATCGGTGATTTTTTAGCATTGAAAAAGGTTGATCACTTTTAAGGGCATTTAGGCTGTTGATTCTTTTTTTTTGCAAAAACGAAGCCTATTTATATTGATAAGATATACAAGTTATGTAGTCTATAAAGTTTCCAGGTGTAGTTTAATAACATTTTTGGGTGATAAAACAAATGTTTTTTTTTTCAAATATGATTTATTATTATCATATTTTTCATGGCGTGAATGCTATGACCAATGAAATTTTGCACTCGATATTGAGATAAGAGAACCAATAACCCATAGGATATTTTCACTTATAATTAATTTATTTAGATATGAAGAATAATTATACCATATTAGGATATTTATTTAATAGTGATGTTGATCTTTCGATAACCCTTTTCCAAATTACCTTCATTGCATATGGAGGATCTAAGCGAGGAATCCCTTTAGTGGTGATCCACACATTCTCCATTAATCTCTAACCAACATCGGTAGAATTCTGGTTGCTAGCACAAAATATCAATCATCTTGTGTTATTCATTTTTATTTCTTAGGATCCTTCTATCTAGAAGGATTTCTTCTCTTCATCCTTTCATTCTTAAGAGGATGAGATAAGGATGAATTCGAGAGATAAGTCCATTGTACACAATGATTTTCAATTCTAGATTAACCCTACAAAATAGACAGATCCATCTATTTATAGATCTAGGGTTTAGGTTAAAATATTATTTCATTACATACTAGTCCTTATATAATATATTAATCATTATCAAACCTCAATCTATATAATAATTATATTATGAATATTTTATCACGTGCGTTAATTGGCACAACAATAAATATTATTTTTTCATCTTGAAAATTAATATCTATCACCGAACACAATCTTGGGCTGCTCGTTTACCTCATCACCATTTATCAAATACACAAATAAATATTTAATAAACATTTATTCATAAATAAATATTATATTCACAATCCAAATAATAAATATTTATTAAATATTCAATAAATAAAATAAATATATTTTATTCATAATCAAGTAGATAAATATTTATTTAATTTATGTGCTTAAAAAACATGAATGAAATTATTCCTCAATTTTTAAAATAACATCTATTATATTAATTAAATTAAAATATAATTTAATCAATATCAATGGAGACACTTAGTGTGTGACCCACTAGGATTATTTATTGTTTGGGTTAGGCAGACTTGACTAAAGTCCAAGATTACAATCTAGAAATTGGTCAAGGAACCCTAGAGAACAAATTTAATATCAAAACATTGAAAACTGTATACGAACACTCACCGCGTAATATAATATTTTTGTCACAAAATCTCATTAAGTTGGTTACACATCTGTGTCATCAAACTATATGCTTGATACATATTTCTTTCACTTTCTAAAGTAATCAAATCATTACACCATGGACATGGAATTTAATGTGATGGTTCTATTCCAACCAGATGGTTGAGATATTAAATTCCATAAAGATGAAAGGGACAAATCATTCCTCGACTTATCTATTAATAACATGTCATTCATAAATCATCCAACATACCCTTGTTCCAAAAAACATATGGTATCATAGTTTTGGTTAGTAAATATATGTACATGAGTCATGAAATACATTAATGACAATCTTAAAGTTAAGAATTATTACACATGCTCATTACCAAGTTTAAACTTCCTAAGAAGAATTACCATCCACTTATAAGTACTAAAAATGAATATTCAACATACCATGTGCCCTATCATAGTACAATAACCAACCATTTAACTACATTTAAAAACAACATCATGAAACTTCACAGTTCTCATCATATTGGGTAACTGCTATGACTATATCAATGTGAAAGATACTCTAGAAAATTATTATATCAAATTCATGTATAAAAATGAAAAATATATAAAAATATATTTTATTAATATTCAAATCTTCAAATATAAATATAATCAAAGTAAAATTAGTTGGTTCTAGAACACCAACTACAATAAACTCCCACTTTGACTAGATCCAAATACCTATGAATTTCAATTCACTGGACCTCACATGAAGATCATGTTTCTGGCTTTAGTCAAGTGGTACACCATGTTGTATTCCATGGATATTCTTCTCATTTCAACTTTAGCTATATGAAAAATAACCCTCAAGATATGGAACTTATAAAGAATATGATTCTTCCACTGATGTGACCTTAGCTCCTTAGTGAGATCCACCACTATAGTATTATCACAATAAAATGTGATAGGATCTTTACTAATAGGTACCACATCAAGATCATAGACCAATTCATGTATCTAAAATGATTCATTAGCTACCTTAGAAGATACAATATACTTATAATCTATTATAGAATTTTCCAAAATAATCTTTTTTGAGATTCTCCAACTCATATCGCCTCTATTTAGAGTGAATATGTATCCCATTTACAATTTAAGATCATATTTATATGTTTGGAAACTAGAATATGCACATCCTTTGATGAATAGTTTCTTATCTCCTCCATATAACAAAAACATATCCTTAGTACACCTCAGATACTTAAGGATAGTTTTGACTTCCATCCAATGGCAGTCACCTAGGTCTGATTGATATCTTCTTAATATACTCAAGGCATAGGAATATGTAATGGCCCAGACCTCTCCGGTCCATTCCTTTGTGAAATGTGGTGTTGGAGGTGTGTCGGGAGGTCAATGTGACTTGGGGTGTGTTTGGGTGGACTTTTAAGGAAAGCTCAAGGGCAATAGCTTTCGCACGGTTGGCGCACGGTTTGGCTAAACCATGCGGCCAAACCGTGAAAGGTTGGTATTGGAGGTAGTGGCTAACACATGGTTTGGATAACCGTGTGGACTAACCATGTGAGGAGTGTTTGGCAAGGCAAAAGCTAATGCACGGTTAATGCACGGTTTGTTAAACCGTGCAGACTAACCGTGCGAGCACTTAAAGTTAGATCCTAAAATTGTGGATCTGAACTCTTTTGCCTCTAAATGGTTTGTTTAAGCGCCTAAGCGGACATAACTTAGGATTACCCTTCCTTGTAGGTAGAATAACCTCTCCCAATTGTTTTGGAGGTGATACAGAGGATTTTCTTGGCGAATCGAAGCCGGTTTCTTGAGGTATGTGATCGTTCTTGCTTGATTTCCTAGATCTACTTAGATCTACTCCTCCTCTTCTCTTGGTTTCTTAGATCTATGCCCGTTATGGGTAGATATAAGTGTTTGGATGTCTAATATGATGATATTTGGTCTTGGTTGTGTTAGGAGAGGATATCTAAGGAGGATTCATGGAGAATCGACTCGGTTTCTTGAGCGTTCTTCGACCGTTGTGGTTTTGTCAAAAACCTTTGAGGTAGGGATCTTACCTTCATCTCTCTAACTTTTGTGCATCATGTGGGGTGGGTATCCTCTTTTTTTCATGAGATACAGTTGAACTGGTAAATAAATACAATAACTGGTTAAATAACGGGTTTGGGGAGATTTTTGTTGGTATTGTTGTTTTATTTCCATCAATGCTTCTCCTTTGATTATGTTGTGAATTGAATGGGCTTATACCTACTGAAAATCACGGTCGTTGGGGGCCTTTTCTTGTGCCATTAGATGTTTCCTTGTTTTTATAGATTGTTTCTTGGATGTAATTCATAGAAAGTGGAAATTGGTTAATCATGTAAAGTTGGATGATTAAATGAATACCTGGAACCCTTGTATGATCACCCTGATTAAATTAAATGAAAGAATGAATTTTGTGGGTGCTGGTTGGGGTTTAATTATGTGAAGGGGTGTTTCGTGGGTTGTTGTGGAACGAGTGAGCAACGAGGCTGGGATTGTCTTGGTTGTGGGTTAGCGTGTATCATATGATTGTGACGGGATGTAGAGATGCAGTGAATGGTATTGAAGGGATAATGATGCGGTAGAGGTTTTGTTTTTGAGGTGTTTGTGGTTGTGGTGGTTGGAAGAAGGGCTTTCGGGATGGGTTGTGTACATAAATAAAAGTGGAAGAGGTAACTAATGAACTGTGGTGCATGGTAGTTGATTAAATATGGAAAATCAACGGAATCGATTGGCTGATAAAAGAAAATGGTTTTGTGTTGCTTGTGTTTTATCTAACATTATTTGTGGTTGGTAGGGATATGTTTTTTGAACGTTTGATCTGGTTTGGTTGTTTTTAGTTGCTAAGTTGTTAAGGAACTGATAAACTAAAACTGTTGAAACATGAAAATCTTAATGGGGTTTGGGGCCGTTCATTGTGTGCATACTCTCATGGTAGAAGTGTCGAGGCATGTGCTCGAATCTTTTGTGTAGAAAACTTAGGATGGGCTGAGTGGTTGATATAATTATATAAATATGTACGTTTTATGTTTCTTTACGCACCCCAACCATGTTGAGCACCACGTTCCGAACACCCATGGGATGGGGGGTGAGATTCCCAAACATCCAAAGGATGGCTGGTTACTGTTCTTCCCTATGCTCCCACTTCCAGGTTCTATAGCCCAAGATCCTTCGGGCAGGTTACAACAGATGTTTCCCAAGAGTCTTTGGGATGAGATGTGATGTGGTTCCCAAGTGTCTTCGGGATGAGATGTGGTTATGGCCGAGGATTGAGTGCCGGTGGAATGCAGGATGAGATATGGTTATAGCCGAGGATTGTGTGCTGGCGGGATACTATGAGCTTCGTATGGCCAGGTTGCGGCACTGGCTCGAGTTTCTTATGGCCAGGTTGTGGCACTAGCTTAGGAAGAGGGGGAAGCATCAAAGCGTTAGGCGTGAGATCTTGAGCATTATTCAGTGGGAAGGTGGTGTAGGGTACCCATAATTTGATAATATTACAATACTACTCTATTGAATTGTGATATTTGGTGAGTGTGTCTTGTAAGTTTGGGTGGATAGATTCCTTGATAGGCTTTGGTTCCTTCTGTTTTCTCATGGGGAATTAGGATGTCCCCCCACCTGTGCATGAGAGATTTAGGTTTCCCTACAGAGTATACTTGTATGCTCACCCTACATTTACTTTCAGGTTTTCAGGAGGACTTCAGGGACCGTGCGGGACCTTGCTAGTTGGACATTGGAGTTTTTCTGTTTGTAGTTTTTGCTTCCTTTCTTGGTATCGTGCTTTGGAGATTTTCTTTTACTTGTACTTTTGTTTCAGGATTGTTTAAAACATGCATATGGGCTTGGTTTTGGGTTTATTTTCATTTACTTGTTTCCTTTTTATTTTGGTGTTTGACTTATCCTATTTCATGATCTTAATTAATAAAAGGGTAATGCTTCCCATAATTATGAAAACTCATACCCTTGGTGCTATTCTCCACTTCGGGGCCTACTGGAGGCGGGACTCGGGGGTCATTATCTCCCTTTCACCATTTCCAGCTCAGGAGGGGCATCTTTGGTGGGAGGGGGTCGTGACATAATGGTATCAGAGCCGATGGTTGAGAGATAGCATGAAGTCTAGAGTTAGGCACAATGAGAATTTCATGGGATGGTAGGGCAACAATTTCAGGTGATCTTGGAGCGTGAAATAGGCCAGGGAAGACTGGCTAGGACATGGGATTTTAGGGCCCCTCGTTATCTGATGCAAGGACTATGGACCTACCGAACGACCAAGTGAGGCCACACTGATTACAGGGTAGAGACCCTAGGAAAGGTACATGCATCATAATGACTTGTGTTCTTGTGTTTATGGGTAATTTTGTGGATTTAAAATGAATAAGGAGTCTAAGAAAATCTAAGAACAATATTCTACACTACTTGGGCTTAGGCATTCCTTGTTTACCTTGCAGCTATGGCACTTGGGAGATGACCATGAGTAGTGTGGGCTATCGAGGCCCAGGAGTTTGACTTGGCTGATCAACAAAGGGCTGACCGAGAGGAGGAGGACGATCAGTGGCAGAAGACGCTTCGAGCCTTTCAGTGGAAGGATCTCAGAAAGTACGAGGGCAGCATCTCAGACATAGAGACAAAGAGCTGGATAGAAGAGCTGGTGATAGCTTTCAGCTTGATCCGGGCTCTAACGGAGTACTGGGTTCCTCTGGCTGTGAGCCAGATGCGCGGAGCAGTGCGTCAGTGGTGGATGCTTTATCTTGGGGAGAAGAGGGAGGCTGAGGTCACGTGGACTGACTTCGAGAAGGAGTTCCGGGCGGAATTCCTCTCTTCCACGATGAAGGCTGAGAAGAGGCAGGAACTACTCTCCCTCTAGTAGGGGAGTATGTTAGTGAGAGAGTTGGGGATCAAGTTCAAGGATCTCCTTCGCTTTTCTCCTGACCTCTTTCCAGATGAGGAGTCTTGGGTGAGATATTTGGAGGAGGAACTTTTGCCTTTTCTCCAGTATGCTATTACTCCCTTCACCCTACCGACATACTTGGAGGTCTAGAAGAAGGATGAAGTGGTGGAAAGTATGCACATGCTGGGAGGTGTGTCACGAGAAAGAATCCAATTGGGCTCGTCAAAGGGGAAAGTCGTTAGAAGCAAGCCTCTAGCATTAGGGCCCTCTAGGTTCCGACCATTAGGGAGCAAGCATCAGCAGTTTTAGTTCAAATCTCTCGGTCCTCACCCTTTTCCTTTGAGCCCGGGACCGAGGTGTTTCATCTGTGGTAGCCTTGGGCACCTTCAGAACCAATGCCTGGACTGAGTACAATACAATGGAGGTGGACCAGTACAACACCCGCCTCAACCACAACAGTTTCATGCTAGGCCCTTCCAGCAGCAGCAACAAGGGCAGCGAGCTCCCGCTCCTCCGAGGGCAGACATTTCAGGAGGTGGCCGACCTCAGGGCGCTCCTCAGTGACCTCGACTAGGGCATGGTCGGGGAGGTGGCCGACAACCGAGAGGCAGAGGAACTGGGCGTGGGAAGATGCACGCTGCAGAGGCAGTAGTTCCAGCAGATCCATAAGTCGTTCGAGGTACAATCAGCTTATTTAGTACCCTTTCTTATGCCTTATTTGATTCATGAGCTTCACACTCCTTTTTTTCACCCAGTCTAGCCCGTGACTTGGGCCTAGACATAGAGACGCTTTCCGTACTCCTAGTTTTGAGTACGCTAGTCGGAGGTCAGACCAGCTTGTCTTTTGTTTTCTGGAGATGTAGGTTGATATTGGGGCCACACCAATCCAGTGGAGATCTCCTTTTACTACAAATGCATCCATATGACGTCATTATAGGCATCAATTGGTTGTTCTTAGTGTGTGCAGTCATCGATTGTTTCCGAATAAGGGTTGTGTTTTCAGACTTGGGTAGCCGATGTGTGACTTTCATCAGCGAGCGGGGTTAGCAAGAAGGTAATCGGCAAGTGGAGGCCCTCCTTTCATTGTTAGCTGAACTGTCAGTGGAGTCGGTGAATACAGAAATGGTGGAAGTCCCGGGGTCATCGGTGAGTTTATGGATGTCTTCCCTGAATAGGTGGCGACCCTACCCCCTCGACGTGATGTTGAGTTCGGGATAGACTTGCAACCTGGTGCCCATCCGATTTCAATGGTTCCCTACCAGATGACACCTTCTGAGTTGCGGGATTTGCGGATTCATATTGACAATCTGATGAAGAAGGGTTTTGTTCAACCAAGTGTGTCACCTTGGCGTGCTCCTGTCTTGTTTGCAAAGAATGCAGTGGTCTTAGGCTGTTCATAGACTACCGGAGACTGAATCAGGTAACGGTCAAGAACCGTTACCCCCTCCCGAGGATAGACAATCTCTTTGACCAGATGAAGGGAGCATGTTGGTTCTCTAAGATCGATCTGTGGTCTGTATATCACCAGTTGAGGGTGAAGGAGGGCGACATCTCGAAGACTGCCTTCAGATGTAGGTATCAGAACTTTGAGTTTATAGTCATGCCATTCGGTGTTACAAATGCACCAGCTGTGTTCATTGGACTCATGAAATCCGTATTTTAGGATTATCTAGACTGGTTCATATTTGTGTTTATTGACGACATCCTGATCTACTCAAGATCATAGGAGGATCATGCTGAGCACCTGAGAACAATTTTAAAGGTCCTCCGGCAGCACCAACTCTATGGGAAATTGTCCAAGTGAAAGTTCTGGACGTGAGAAGTGAACTTCCTTGGGCACGTGGTGTCCGAGCAGGGAATAGCGGTGGACCCATCGAAGGTCGAGGCAGTTGTTTCTTGGGTAGTAACCAATAACATGGCAGAGGTTCGTAGTTTCCTTGGACTGGCAGGTTACTACCAGAGTTTCGTACCCAACTTCTCCCAAGTTGCGGCACCTTTAACAGCCATGTTGGAGAAGGATAGAGCTTTTATGTGGGATGAGCAGTGTGAGGCATCCTTCAGTTACCTGAAGGAGAGGTTGGTTAGTGCCCAAGTGCTGAGATTTCCAGAATAAGGGGAGGTGTATGAGGTGTTCTGTGATGCTTCAGGGAAAGGCCTCAGATGTGTGTTGATGCAGCGGCAAGGGGTGATCTCTTATGGGTCTAGGAAGTTACGTCCTCATGAGCATAATTATGCCACCCACAATCTGGAGCTTGCGGTGGTCGTTTTCGTGCTAAAGTTGTGGCAGTATTACCTCATCGGGGAGCGCTTTGTGGTCTTCACAGATCACAAAATCTTAAAGCATATCTTCTCCCAGTGGAACCTGAACTTATGGCAGCGAAGGGGGATGAATTTCCTTCAGGACTACGACTTCAATATTTCCTACACCTCAGGAAAAGGAAATTTGGTGGCCGATGCCTTGATCAAGAATTCATAGAAGGATGCGGTTCGAGAGTCGGCAGATGCTTGGAAGGCAATGGAGGAGTTGGCTTCCCTACACCTAGATGCAAGGATGGATGTTGGTAGAGGTTTCCTGTATCAGATGAAAATGAAGTCTTCTCTACTACGACAGGTGGAAGATTCCCAGTGGGGAGACTCAGAAAGTGAAGTGATACGTGACCGGGTTACCCAAGGCGATGCCCCGGAAGGGGGGATGGAGGATGGTCAGAATCAGATGCTTTTCCAAGGGAAGATGTTTGTTCTAGAGATGATGCGTGATAGGGTTCTTGTTGAGTTTTATAACTCACCCCTATAGGTACACCCGGGAGTTTCCAAGATGTACCAGGGTCTAAGGAGACAATTTTGGTGGCCCGGGGTAAAGCGGGTGGTGGCAGAGTTCATGGCCAAGTGCCTAGTGTGTCAGTAGGTGAAGGCTGAACACCATGTTCTAGGTGGTTTGTTGCAACCTTTAGATGTACCCTAGTGGAAGTGGGATGACATCTCGATGGGTTTCGTCATAGGGCTACCCAGGGTTCAAGGAGGCTGCGACGCCATCTGGGTGGTGGTGGACCGGTTGACGAAATCGGCTTACTTCCTAGCAATCAAGGAGTCAGGTGCAGTGGTTGCCTTAGCACGGAGGTATGTGAATGAGGTGGTGCGGTTTCACAAAGTTCCTAGGTCCATAGTCTCGGATAGGGATACACGGTTTACCTTATGAGTCTGGAGAGGATTGCAGTATGCTTTTGGCACCCAGCTACACCTTAGCACAACTTTCCACCCCCAGACAGATGGGCAGATAGAGCGCACCATCCAGACTTTGGAAGATATGCTACGACCATGTGTTTTGGACCTTGGAGGATCATGGGTACAACACTTTCCTCTGATAGAGTTCTCTTACAATGACATCTATCACTCTACCATTGGCATGGATCCTTTCGAAGCTTTGTATGGGAGGTCATGCCGCTCGCCCATATACTGGACAGAGGTCGGAGAAATAGGTGTTCTTGGCCAGGAGGTGGTGCAGATCACGATGGAGAAGGTTCAGCTTATACGAGAGAGGATGAAGGCAGCTCAGGACCGGCAGAAGGCATACGCCGATAATAGGAGGAGACCCTTGGAGTTCGAGGTCGGGGACCATGTATTCCTGAAGGTCTCCCCCCGGCGTGGGCAGCAGAGGTTTGGCAGAGGGAGTAAGCTTTCCCACAGGTTTGTCGGACCATTCGAAGTGCTAAAGTGGGTCGGCGAGGTGGCTTATTACCTGGAATTACCACCACAACTACAAAGGGTGCATGATGTCTTTCATGTCTCCCAGCTCCATTGGTATTTGCACGACGATTCACACGTCCTTGACTGGGGAGAGCTAGATATCGGGAACAATGCAATATTCGTCAAGCGACTAGTGATGATCGAAGGTCATGAAGAGAAGGTGATACATGGATGAACCATTCCTTTGGTTCGTGTGTTGTGGAGACACGGTGGACTTGAGGAAAGTACCTGGGAAAGAGAGACACAGATATGCACCTAGTACCCAGAGTTGTTTTAAGTTTTTTTATGTTTTGTTTGTACTTGGTTGATGGAATTATTTACTTTGCTAATTATGGAATGTGAAGTTTTCCTTTTCTCTGGATGTGTGTGAAGTTTCCTGAGATGTGGGGAGGGGAGGACCTGATCCATAGTTAAGACACATTAAAGTGGATGTGCCTAAACCTATGCGGGCGAGTCAGTGCCGCCCAAAGTGGATAGTATCTTAACATGGAGGAAATAAATCCCCTCACCCACATGACCAGATGGTTTAATCTTTTTCCTTGCGTGGTTTCATGGGGGAGAGGAGCGGAATGTTTGTGATTGTTCAGGAGATATATGGAGAAGTGGGCGCTCCATGGAAACAAGTAGGTTTTACCCTGAGAGGTATCTTTCGAGGGGGAGTTGTTTGGACCCCTCTCCTTTCTTGAGGTGGGTTTTTGGATTCTCGAGGATGAGAATGTTTTGAGAGGTATCTGATGTAATGACCCAGACCTCTACGGTCCATTCCTTTGTTAAATGTGGTGTTGGAGGTGTGCTGGGAGGTCAAGGTGACTTGGGGGTGCGTTTGGGTGGACTTTTAAGGAAAGCTAAAGGGCAATAGCTTTCGCACAGTTGGCACACAGTTTGGCTAAACCGTGCGGCCAAACCGTACAAGGTTGGTGTTGGAGGTAGTGGTTAACGCACGATTAGCGCATGGTTTGGATAACCGTGCGGACTAACCATGTGAGGAGTGTTTGGAAATGCAGAATCTAACGCACGGTTAGCGCATGGTTTGTTAAACTGTGCGGACTAACCGTGCGGGAACTTAAAGTTAGATCCTAAATTGTGGATCTAAACCCTTTTGCCTCTAAATGGTTCGTTTAATCCCCTAAGAAGCCATAACTCAGGATTACCCTTCCTTGGAGGTAGAATAATATCTCCCAAGCGTTTTGGAGGAAATCCAAAGGATTTTCTTGGCGAATCGAAGCCGGTTTCTTGAGGTATGTGATCGTTCTTACTTGATTTCGTAGATCTACTTAGATCTACTCCTCCTCTTCTCTCGGTTTCTTAGATCTACGCCCGTTATGGGTAGATCTAAGCCTGTGGATATTGAATATGATAATATTTGGTCTTGGTTGTATTAGGAGAGGATATATAAGGAGGATTCATGGAGAATTGACCCGGTTTCTTGAGTGTTCTTTGACCGTCGTGGTTTTGTCCAAAACCTTTGAGGTAGGGATCTTACCTTCATCTCTCTCACTTTTGTGCATCATGCGGGGTGGGTATCCTCTTGTTTTCGTGAGATATAGTTGAATTGGTAAATAAAGATAATAACTGGTTAAAGAAGGGGGTTGGGGAGATTTTTGTTGGTATTGTTGTTTTATTTCTATCAATGCTTCTCCTTTGATTATTTTGTGAATTAAATGGGCTTATGCCTACTGAAAATTACAGTCGTTGAGGGACTTTGCTTGCGCCATTAGATGTTTCCTTGTTTTTCTGGATTTTTTCATGGATGAAATTCATAGAAAGTGGAAATTGGTTAATCATGTAAAGTTATATGATTAAATGAATACCTGGAACCCTTGTATGATCACCCCGATTAAATTAAATGAAAGAATGAATTTTGTGGGTGCTGGTTGGGGTTTAATTATGTGAAGGGGTGTTTCATGGGTTGTCGTGGAATGGGTGAGCAGTGGGGATATGGTTGGCTTGGTTGTGGGTTGGCGTGTATCATATGGTTGTGACGGGCAGTGGAGCTGTGGTGAATGGTATTGAAGGGATAATCATGCGGTACGGGTTTTGTTTCTGAGGTGTTTGTGGTTGTGGTGGTTGGTAGCAGGGCTTCCAGGATGGGTTGTGTATATGAATAAAAGTGGAAGAGTTAACTAATGAACTATGGTGCATGGTAGTTTATTAAATACGGAAAATCAACGGAATTGATTGGCTGATAAAAGAAAATGGTTTTGTGTTTCTTGTGTTTTCCGTAACCTTATTTTTGGTTGGTAGAGATATGTTTTACGAACATTTGATTTGGTTTGGTTGTTGTTAGTTTCTAAGTAGTTAAGGAACTGATAAAATAAAACTATTAAAACATGAAAAGCTTAATGGGGTTTGGGGACATTCATTGTGTGCATACTTTCATGGTAGCAGTGTCGAGGCATGTGCTCAGATCTTTTTCATAGAAGCCTTAGTATGGGCTGAGTGGTTGAAATAATTATATAAATATGTACATTTTATGTTTCTTTACACACCCCACCCATGTTGAGCACCACGTTCCGAACACCCATGGGATGGGGGGTGAGATTCCCAAACATCCAAAGGATGGCTGGTTACTGTTCCTCCCTGTGCTCCCTCTTCCAGGTTCTATAGCCCAAGATCCTTCAGGTAGGTTACGACAGATGTTTCCAAGAGTCTTCGGGATGAGATGTGATGTGGTTCCCAGGTGTCATCGGGATGAGATGTGGTTATGGCCGAGGATTTAGTGCCGGTGGAATGCGGGATGAGATGTGGTTATAGCCGAGGATTGTGTGCCGGCAGGATACTATGAGCTTCGTATGGACAGGTTGCGGCACTAGCTCAAGTTTCGTATGGCCAGGTTGCAGCACTAGCTCAGGAAGAGAGGGAGGCATCAGAGCGTTAGGCATGAGGGATTGAGCAGTATTCAGTGGGAAGGTGGTGCGGGGTACCCATACTTTGATAATATTACTATACTACTCTATTGACTTGCGATATTTGGTGAGTGTGGCTTGTAAGGTTGGGTGGATATATTCCATGCTAGGCTTTGGTTCCTTCTGTTTTCTCATGGGGCATTAGGATTTATCCCCACCTGTGCATGAGAGCTTTAGGTTTCTCTACTGAGTATACTTGTATGATCAACCTACGTTTACTTTCAAGTTTTTAGTAGGACTTTAGGGACCGTGCGGGACCTTGCTAGTTGGACGTTGGAGTTTTTCTAGTGGCAGTTTTTGCTTCCTTTCTTGGTATCATGCTTTGGAGATTTTCTTGTACTTGTACTTTTGTTTCAGGATTGTTCAAAACATGCATATGGGCCTGGTTTTGGGTTTATTTTCATTTAATTTTTTCCTTTTATTTTTTTGTTTGACTTAACCTATTTCCCGATCATAATTAATAAAAAGGGCAATGCCTCCCATAATTGTGAAAACTCATACCCTTGGTGCTAGTTGCCACTCTGGGGCCTACTGGAGGTGGGACTCATGGGTCATTATCTTGCTTTCACCATTGCCAGCTCAGGAGGGGCATCTTTGGTGGGAGGGGGTCGTGACATAGTATATAACATATCATACATGGCTGACCCAATTGATGATGTGTATAGAATCTTTACCTTTATTTATTTTTCCTTATGTGTTTAAGGACACATTTTCTTAGAATTATGAATTCCATCTAACATTATAAAAAATACCCTCTTGGATTATTCTATACTGAATCTCTTTAGTATCTTGTCAATATATGTACCTTGAATTAGGTCAAATAGTCTCATGGATCTATCATGATGGATATTGATGCAAATAATATGTACTACTTCACCTAAGTCCTTTATGGAGAAAAATTTATTCAACTAGGATTTAACAGATTATGATACTGGTATTTCATTTCCAATAAGTAACATGTAATCAATATATACTATTAATAAAATAACCACACTCCCACTAAACCACTTATAGACACAAGTCTCACATTCATTCTTTATGAAATTAAATTTTATTATGGATTCATCAAACTGAATTTTTCATGACCTGGATGCTTAATTTAATCCATAAATAGATCTTTGAAATTTTCATACCATGCAGGAATCCTTTAGAGTCACAAAACCTTTAGGTTGTGTCATATAGACATATTCCTAAAGGTTACTATTAATGAAGGATGTTATGAAATCACTTTTCTAAATATCATAGTCATGGAAATCCAAAATTTCAAGTATAATTATGAGGGATTTCAATATTTCAACAGGAGAAAATGTTTTTTCACAGTCTATGCATTGATGTTATTTGAAACCTTTTGGAACTAGTAATTCCTTATAAGTACCGACTTGTCCATCCATGTCCAGTTTTTTCTTGAATACACATTTACAACTAATAGGATCTATATCCATTGGAGGATATACTAAAATCCAGACTTGGTTTTGGTATATGGAATCCATTTCAGAATTCATAGCATATTTCCACTTGGAAACATCTTTTCCACTTACTACTTCCTTATAAGTTACATGATCATTATTATTAACTAATAATGAGTCACAATCCTCTATAACTACAAAACCATATCATTATGGTTATATAACCTCTCTTGTACTTCTATGCAGTAGTTGTGTTTATATAAAATTTTATTCCATGGGGGTCTGTGGAATATATTCTTCTGCTATATCTTGTTTACCTTGAGACTGTACTTTATCTAAGTCTATCTCACTCCCAAAATATCTTTTAGATGTGTTCTCCCTCTCATATAATATGGAATTTATTTCTAATATTACCATTTTGTTTGTGTTTTCATGTGGGTAATATCCCCTTATTTCCTTAGGGTATCTTATAAAGGTACACTTAGTGCCTCAGGGTGAAATTTTATTACATGAAGAGACCTTAACAAACACTTTACAACCCCACACATGTAAATTTAACAACATGGTTTTTCATCCACGCCAAATTTCATATGGAATACCATTTATCTCTTTAGTTGGAACTTGGTTTAGTATATGTGTTGTTGTCTGTAACACATATCCCCCAAAGGATAATGGGAGACTTACATGACTCATCATTGATCTCACCATGTCTAACAGGGTGTGGTCACTCCTTTCACTTACACTATTATATTGTGGTTTATAAGGAGGTGTGAGTTGAGATATAATCCTAAACTCCCTCAAATAATCAATGAAGTCTTAATTAATATATTATCCACCACAGTCTGAGTATAATTTATTAACCTTATTACCAAGATGGTTCTCAACTTAATTCATGTATTCCTTGAATTTATCAAATAAATATGAATTATAACTCATCAATTAGACATATCCATATCTACTAAAATCATCAAATAAAATTTACAAAGCATTAGTAGACACCCCTTTATTCAATTGGAAATGTCCCACACACATCATTATGAACTAATTAAATAATCTCTTTAGTACTTTCAACTTTTCCACTAAATGTGTCTTCAATCATTTTCCTTGTAAACATGCATGACATACACAAAGTGGTTTTAGTTAAAAAGAATCTAAATATCCAAATGGGTGTAATTTAGTCAATGTTTTTTAATTTACACAACCTATCTAGTGATACCATAGTTGGGAGTGGTATGATTCCTATGAAGTAGGTTTGTTATCAATTTATATTACTTTTTTGTGTAATCCAACACATAAAGACCAATATTTAAATATGACTTACCAAAAAAATTATATATTTATAAAAGATTCAACATTTATTCCTTAACTTGAAAATAAATCTATCTATATCAAGTCTAGATATAAAAATAATGTTTTTGGTAATGGATGGCACATAATAAAAATATTTCAAAACCATGATCATTACCATTGAAAATGTTGGGTGGTAGTCCTTGATAGACACAACATAAAGTTTGGCTCTATTGGATGATAATATATCCCACCCTCTCGATCAATATTTCGAAATCTAATTAGTTCTTATATTTGAATAAATATGTGAGAACAAAAGTCTACTTCTAATACCTAATTTTTAGAAATAGATAAATTTCACTTGATAGCAAATGCACCTTAAGCTTCCCCTTGATTCTTTTCCTTGCTTCAATTTTTCTTCCAGTGTCCCTTTTTACCACATGAAAATTAGACAACACCATGTTCCCTTACTTTCCCCTTGATATTTCTCTTCTTGGAAGGGAATTGAAAATAAGATTTGGTATTAAATCTCTTCACATGCCCATTCCTTTTATTCACCATAAGGATAAATGGTTTTTTTTATGATTTATGCCCTTGTGAACTTGGAAAAGTAATCTAAGAATATTTGGGAGAAATTTCTTAACATTATTCATATTAAAATTAACAAAAAATATAGAAAATATTTTGGGGAGTGATGAAATAATGAGATTTGAGTGAAATTATTCAATAATTTTAAAACCTAAAACCTCTAGGTGCTCAATGTAGCCAGCGAGTTCGACTATGTGAGGCTCAGCTAGTAAAAACTCTCCAATATTACTCTAAAAGAGCTCCTTGGAGATCTCAAACTATTCCTATCTATCTATCTCATGATATAGTTCATAGAGATGCTGGAGCATGATATACACATGCATTTCTTTATGTTACTTCATGAGTTTACTAGTAATGAATGATAACATGAAAAACTAAAAATTGTCTATGAAACTCATGTGTTTATCATAGACTATGAACTCTTCATCGTTAACCACCTTTGTAAGCATATCAGGCAATGGGGATTATAGAACGTATGATTTTTGTTCATGGTGAAACACAACCTAAAAACATATGAACCATTCCTTGAAGTAATTTCTAGTAATAAATGGCATTTCAATAGTATTTATCACATATATAATGTGATTGATAAAATTTCCATTATTATACAATTATAAAAGAGACAATAATTAGAATATTTCCCAATTAAAAATTATATGAGAAATAATAATAATAAATTTTATTAAGTGTTCCACTATTTTATCAAGTACAAATAACCCCACTACTAGACTAGGAATGTCTATTTTCCAAGAAATTATAGTGTCAAGGATTCACCTTCCCCTTTTCATAACCCCAACAAGGGCTGGTCAAGCTATTTTAAGGTATTTAGGTAGACCTGTCTTTTCCAATTACGGGCTTTCAAATCTTAGATCCGTTGAGTGGATTCCCCAATCTTGAAATCATAACTTTTATTTCCTCAATACTTTCCACCAAGTTTCACCGAGTCTATCAAGGGTTACTCATATTGATGTAAAATGGATAACTCAACCCAAAACTTTCCTAAGAAACCCCCTTATAAAAGTAAGTGTCCTAATAAGGGTTGGTCAAACACTAAGTTCTATTGGTTTCATTCCTAATCAAATAATGGAAGGCCAAGTCTAACTTAGTATATATTTGAGGAATTTTATTTTATTATATGTAAAAGTTTCTTGTTTTATCTTTTACATTCCCTATTAATATTAAGTGGATTTACTTAAGTGATTAACCATGTTTTCATAAAACATTTACACACAATCCATTTATTTAAATTCCATCTTTGCATGTTAATGATTTTTTTATGTGATTGTGGTCTTGTATCTATAAAAAATATAATGTATAATGAAGAAATAAATATATAAATAAATAAATTATCTGATTATGATCTTTTATAACAATTGATACATTGAGTAGAAAATAAATCAACCTATGACCTAGGATAACAACTCATTGTTCTAGTCTTGGCACGAGATGAAATATTCCACCTATCCACCTGTGTATCACCCTGGTTGGTACCATTTTTTTCTATATTGAAACACCTTCATGTGTCTTAGGATAATACTTTTATTACATATATTTATAACTCACATTAAGGTGGGGGGAATCAAAGGATTGGTTAAGGGGAATTACATAAATAACATTGGACACACATGTCCTATATAATAAAGGAGGGAGGGATGGATCATATACCATTATATTTTATTTAATAATTAATAATTAAAAAACCATGTAATAAATAAAATAAAATAAATCTAATACATAAACAAGTCTTGGTCAATCTCATGAATGGACATACATACAAGAGATATGTAAAAGTATAATGGATAATAATCATTTCTCTTCATTATTTATTATGAAGATAAATTCACTTGAATTAATTAATTAATTAACTAATTCCATTTTATTTTAATGGCCATCTGAATTATCTTGGAGATACCCATAAAAAATGTATTCATGGAAAATAAATTTCATAAACAATAACTACAGATAATTACAATAAATTAATTAAGAAATTTTAATTCTTTAAAAACTTTATTAAAATTCCAAACACATCAAGAGTCAATCAATGTAATAATGTTTTAATTTTGAAATTAGTGATTTCTTGTAATTTAATTGTATATTTTATTTGGAGACTACACGATGTGTACTTAAAAGCTACACACCATGTACCTCGATTGGTATGTACTCTAGATAAACACCTGGGGCTTCGTCATGTACCTCAACTAGACTACACAGTGTTTACTATATAAATAACCATTGTGTATCGTGTTTAATATGTGTCTGCACAACTTGTCGATGGGCTCAGTGAATTCTTCATACACATGACAACATGACGTGTACTCCAACTACATACCATGTGTTCCACTAGCCAGGTGTCTACGTTACTCATCGAATGGATTGGTGTGTACTTTATAAATGAGAATTAATAAAATACCTTCCATGTACAACATCCACATGTCATATGTTTCTTTAATATTTTTGGGTTTTCAGTATCATATGGTTTCAAATTTTGTATTTGACCACATGGTTAATATGAATTTTTCCGATAAAACATAAGGACTACATGGAGTGTATACCAGAGACACACCATGTAATCTGACAATATGTACTTCTTGGCATTCCATATATCGTATGGCATGTCTAGGTTCTTTGCAATTGGGTACACAATGGGTTCTCCAGTTACATGCTGTATAACCCAATCTTACCAGACATAATACTTTTCACTTCATGAGGGTATCTCTAGTTGTTATTTATCTATTATTAGTCTTTTAATAAAGTGAAACCCTAAATACTGATAATTAATATTTTGAAAGCATGTTAATTAAAAAAGGATTAAAGAATTAATATTATATAAATGAAATATTTTACCACTATTGTGCATAATAGATCAATAATCAAATAAATAATTATAAATTTAAAATGAGAATGATTTTCTACCACTTGAAGGTTCCAATCATAGATAAATAACCTTGGTGGGTGATAAACCAAAATGTTTTTTGTTAGATTCAATGGATCATTCACATATTTTGCATGATGTGAATACTATGAACAATGAAATTTTTCCACCAGATATTGTTATAAGAGGACCTGAAACCCAAAGATCATCTTTTCATGTTAAATATATAGTATATTTATTTAGATTTGAAGAAAAATAACCTCATAACAAGATCTTTCTTTAATGATGATGTTAATTTTATAAAAATCCTTTTCCAGATTACCTTCATTTTATAGGGAGTATCTAAGTGTAGAATCCATATAGCGGTGTTCTATACATCGCTTTTGGATCTCTAAGAAACACCAATGGAATTTTGGGTGATAGAACGGTGGATAAATCATCTTTTGTTTTTAATCTTGATTTCTCAAGATTATTTGGGCTTGAAGGAGTTATTCTCTTGATATTATCATTCTTAATATGATAGAAGAATGAATTTGAGAGAGAAGTCTATTGTGCACACTGATTATCAATTCTCGATTAACCCTACATAATAGACATAACCACATATTTATAGAGTTAGAGTTTAGATTAAAATATTAATTAATTATATAACATCCCTAAATAATATAATAATCATTATAAAACCCGATGACATTAAATAATAATAATATTATTTTATGGCATGCACTAACTGGAGAAATGATAAAAATTATTTCACATTCTTGAAAATTAATATTGATCACTCGACATGAACTTGATATGCTCGATTTACACCTCAATATTTATTAAATGTCTGATAAATATTATATTCACAGTCCAGTGAATAAATATTTATTAATTATTCAATAAATAAAATAAATATATTTTATTAACAATTAGGTGAATAAATATTTATTTAATTTATAGAATAAATAAACTTAAATGAAATTATTCCTCAGTCTTGAGAATAATATTTATTCCATTAATTAAATTCAAATAGAATTTAATTGAGGTAAATAAAAACACTTAGTGTGTGACCCTCTAGGATAATTTCTTGTTGGAATTAGGTGGTCTTGACTAATGTCCTAGAGGTAAAGCAATGAGTCAATACACCCAAGAGAAAGAACATAATATAACAACATTGACAACCACATATAAACACTCACTATTTAATATAATCCCATTGTCACAATATCTCATCAGGAGGGTTTTACATCTGTGTCATCAACCTATAGGATTGATATGTATTTATTTTAATATCAAAAATTAACACTTCATTACACCATGTCCATATAATTTAATGCGATAATTATATTCCAAAAAAGGTCCAAGATATTAACTTATATAAAGAGAGAAGGAAAAAATCCTTCCTCTACTTATCCATTAATAACATGTCATTTGTGATACACCCAATATACCCTACTCACTATGAACATATAGAGTCAATTTTTTTTAGTAAATATAAGTGTGTGATTCATGATATACATTAATGCTAATATTAAAGCCTAAGGACTGTTACACACATTCACATATAGGAATACTCAATGAAACCAAAACATTAGGAATTCCTACTGGTGGGTATATTATCAAAATCTCCCATATTGGAGATTACCAAGTGTGAACTTCATGAGAATAAGTGTAATCCACTTATGAGTACTCACACATGAATATATATATATAGTATGTGCCCTATCATAGTACATTATCCAACCATAAAACTATATTTATGAATATCATCATGGAACTTTAGGGTTATCATCATAGTGGGGAACTATTATGACCTTCTCAATGAGACAGATACCCTTGTACATTATTATATCAAATTAATGAAGAATAATGAACAATATGTAATAAAATGTTTTATTAATATTCAAATATTCCAATATACATGTAGTCAAAGTACAAATAGTTGGTTCTAGAACAGCAACTCCAATAGTGTAAAGGCAAGTTAGCTCGCATAAGGGTCTTCACCTTCTTATGTAAGGGTTATTTTGGATCATGTAAGGGTTATCCAGTTCATGTAAGGGTAATACCTGGATCATGTAAAGGTAATACATATAAGGGTAAAGTCATGTAAGGGTAAGCTAATCTGTTTTAACTGATGAACCACTTATCACTTTTAGGCCGTACACATGGTCTGTATACCACTTTTATTGCTAAATCACCATTATTTCACCTAACCTTATGATTTAACCTCATGAATATTCATCAAAATATTGATTTTAATTTTATGGTCACTACTAAAAAATCCACTTATCTCAGTGCTAGAAATGGGATTTGTCAGTGAAAAAAATAACTGACTAGCTAAGCACCCTTAAACACAATTGGTATTTATCAATGATAAAAAAGCACAGATAAACCCCCCATATATTAGTGATAAAAATAAAATCACTGATAAATCCCCCCTTTATCAGTTTATTTTTTAGTGAGGATAAAGGGGACCTTTATCAACACTTTCCTTTAGCACTAATAAAGGCATATATTATTATCACTTTTGTTATCACTGATAAAGACCATGATAGTTGCTGTAAAACATGTATCCCTATAGAAACCCTATAATAGAACCAGATTAGAAAAATATAATCAAATTGGAATGAAATTATTATAGAAAATGAGATTAAAATACAAATATTACATTGCATTATCATTTCAATTCAAAATATATATAAAAAATATTTATATTGATGTGATATTTAAAATTAATCAAAAAAATTGCAACCCAATATAAAAAATCATAACTCCTATAGAAGTATTTATCCAATGATCAACCTATGTACAAAGTCTTGTACCTTCAATAAAACCGATGTTTATTTTAGTAACAATACATAAAAAATAAAAAAATTATAATTATAATTTTATATAATACGCACATGATAAATCATACTGTGAATTACTGAATATATTAGTGAAATCATAAGTGATAATATTAATTATAATATTAATGATTATATTGTTAATTTTATGTTAAGTATAAATTATTAATTATACTATTAATTAATAATTATATTATTAATTATTAATTACATTTTTAATTAATAATATATATTAATTACATTGCTAATTACTGAATATATTAATGATATTATCAGTTATAAATTATCTTAATTACTTAAATAGTTCTTAATAATTATATCCTTAAACCAAAATGATATGTTTATATTGAAAATAGGAACTTTGAGACATACTGGGTGCATCGTATGTCAGATTGATGTGTGATCAATTCCTAAATCTCACAAATGAATTATGAATAATTTTAATAAGTTTTGAAGACACTTTGAGATCTCTTACTCAATTTTGATGATGTAAAACATGTTTTAAACTAAAATGAAACTTTTATATTGAAAAAATGCACTTGGAGACATATCAGCCACATCATGTTTTGGTTTGATGTGAATTTGATTCCCACATGCCACACTTGAAATATATATCATTTTCTTAAAATATCAAGACAATCCAAGATATTTTACTTAGTTTTTTCTATGTGATGCATGTTTTAGAGTAAAATGAAACTTTTAATGTGAAAACATACACTTTGAGTCATACCGACCACATCATCTGTTATATTGATGTGTTGTCGATTCTACACATTATAAAGGAATTATAAATTGTTTTCCTAAAGTATAAAGATAATCTAATCTCTTTTACTTAGTTTTTTCTATGTGATGTGTGTTTTAGAGTAAAATAAAAATCTTAATGTGAAATCATGAACTTGGAGTCATACGGGCCACATAATATATTGGATTGATATGAGGTTGATTAATAGATTCCAAAAATGAATTATTGAACATTTTTCTAAATATTCAAGACAATATGTGCATGTTTACTTAGTTTTTGATATGTGACGTGCGTTTTACACTAAAATGACACTTTTATATTGAAAACATGCACTCAGGGTCATAATGGAAACATCGTGTGTCAGATTAATGTGAGGATAATTCATACGTGCCAAAAATAAATTATGGATCATTTTCCCGAGGTTTGAAAATAATCTGATCTAATTTACTCATTTTTGGCTATGTGGAACATGTTTTAGACTAAAATGACACTTTTATATTGAAAACATGAACTATGAGTCATATCAGATACATTTTTTGTTAGATTGACCTTAGATCGATTCATAAATGTCACAAATAAATTATCAATAATTTTCATAAAGTTTGAAAATAATCAGAGCTTGTTTGCTCAATTTTGGCCATGTGACATGTGTTTTAAACTAATATAACACACACTTTGAGTCATACCAACCACATCATGTGTCAGATTGACATGTAGTCAATTTATATATGTCTCAAATTAATTATGGATCATTTTAATTTTTTTTGAAAATAATATGATCTTATTTTATTAGTTTTGGCTATGTTATGCATGTTTAAAACTAAAATGACACTTTTATATTGAAAACATGCACTTTGAGTCATACCGACCACATGATGAGTTAGATTAATGTGTGTTCAAATCATACAAATCAAAAATAAATTATATATTAGTTTTATTAAGTTTTAAAACAATATGATCTTGTTTTCTTGGTTTTGACAATTGGGCATTCATTTTAAACTAAAATGACACTTTTATATTGAAAGCACACACTTTGAGTCATACCAAACACATTGTGTGTTAGATTGATATACAGTAAATTACTGAATGAAAAAATGAATTATGAATCATTACTCTAAATTTTCATAACAATATAAGGAATTTTACTCATTTTTAGCTATATGGCATACGTTTTACACTAAAATAACACTTTAAAACATGCCAACTCTTCTCAAAATTCATAGCTACAACTAGAGTCGCTTCATTACTTCCCAATTAGGATTCCTTTACCCTCACAAGCATCCCATGGTCATATAAACATGCTCCTCAAGGCTCATACCCATACCTTAGTGAAATTACTTGATTATAATCTCAATTCAAGTTACCCTTTAGTAACTTAATAACATTTAGAGTTTCCATACAAAAACTTAAGAAAAATTAAAGTTACCCTTCAGTAACATATGAAAATTTCATGTTATCCTTTAGTTAATTGAGAAATCTTCAAGTTACCCTTCAGTAACTTATGAAAATTTCAAGTTACCCTTTATTAACTTAATAAATATTCAAGCTACCCTTCAGTAACTTAAGAAAATTCTGAGTTAAAAAATAGTAACTGAAGAAAAATTTGAGTTAAAATTCATCCAATTAAGAAAATTTCAAGTTAACCTTTAGTAACTTAATAAATATTTAAGTTAATATTCAGTAAATTAATAAAACTTTTATTTACCAATCAGTAACTTAATAAATATTTAATTTACAATTTAATAACTTATGAAAATTTAGAGTTAACCATCAGTAACTTAATAAATCTTCAATTTATATTCCATAAACTTAATAAATCATTAATTTAACCTTAAGTAAATTAAGAAGTATTCAATTTACCATTAATAAACATAATTTTTTTTAAGTTATGCATCAGTAACTTAAGAAATTTTCAATTTAACCTTTATTAACTTAAGAAAATTTCAAGTCACCCTTCAATAACATAATAAACCTTCATGTTACCCTTAAAAATTTAAGAAAATTTTGACTTACCCTTTATTAAGTTAAGAAATATTCAAGTTACCCTTTAGTAACTTAATAAAATTTTAAGTTACCCTTTATTAACATAATAAATATTCATGTTACTATTTTCAATGCTTTCATTAGGGATAATACCTTCCCTCTGTCTGGTGGTGACATGCTACTTTATGTTTCCCCAGATTCCTAATCTCTAAAGGTGGGAAGCTTTCATAACATTCATCGGTGATGTTTTCTACTTGATTAAAATAGGATGATGGGATGTTTGTTCCCCATTCCATGGATTCCTCCTTTGAGCTTATTTCTTAGTTCGGGTCTCCCTCAAATGTTTAAGTCATATTTGTGAAACTCATTCTTGAATCTATCTTAAGGTGGATGCTAGTTAATTAATATTATTCTATCCTAGTAGGGAAGCAACCTATGGTTATGAGGTGTAGTAGAATTGGGAATTTTGGTCATGTCTGTACATTGGGTAGGTTGGGAACCTTTAAAGTATCCCTATTTTGGAGGGAATATCACGTGTGAGGCATCTTAGGAACATAACCCAAGACATCATGTGTTGGTCATAAGGTAGTTGATTCTAAGGTAATATGTTTTACAAGTATTTTTACCTCATAAATCCTATTTTAATTATACAGGTAAGGTATTATAGATCATGCCACAAGTTTAATATCTTATGGATATGGTTGGGTCACAAGTTTAACCACTTGTGGAGACAGATCAGGTCATAATTTTAATATCATATGCAGACAGATGGTGGAGTGCATACCTAGGATAGAAGATTTAAAACTTGGATTTGATGGAGTGTGTCCCCCCAAGGGTGATTATTTCACACTTAGATGATAGAGTGTTTCCCCCCAAGGGGGATAATCTCACACTTGGATGATGGAGTGTGTCCCCAAAAGGGGGATAATTTCACACTTGGATGATGGAGTGTGTCCCCCTAAGGGAAATGATTTTACACTTGGATGAATGGTTCTAAATATTAAACCTTAGGGGGATGTCCTTCATACCATGTTTAAGAGACATAGATCATAATCTTCATAGTTCGGTGCCATAGTTTAAGGTTGTGTGATAAGACCGGTCCATGTAGTTTAACATCATGTGTTAAGGACACTCGTGTCATGGAAGGAGCATCAAATAGGGATGGTGTGAGGATTATGTGTGGAAGATTACTAATTTTAGAGGATCGCTCCATGTTGGGGAAGAGGGTGGAATCCCATTATGGTCATACATGAGGAATATTGTTCATCAGATGTGGTAAGGATGTATTTTAATGTCATGTGTTTTGGACATTTTTGTGCAGTTTAATGTCATACAACCAAGACATGGAGCTAGGTAGTTTTATGTCTTGTGGATCAGATGTGATGGAGCCTACACTCTGAGAGGGGATGTGTCAATGTGGGGGGAATACTCTTCACAAATAATCCCTACCAATACTGGTAAATTGTTTCCCTTGAAGATTCCAATTCTAAGGCTTACATGTCTACTACTCATGAACCTCTGCATGAGGAATGGAATAAAAAATGCCATAGTGTAGTGGAAATTAGGAGGCCTGATGTTTGGGTACCTATTATTAGGAGAAATATGCATTAGGGTACCTATGCTTAGGAGATAAAAGAAAGATGAAGTCCCAGGACACACTTGGATCAATGTGAGAGGACAAAAGAGTAGGTGGTACCAGTTGCACGAGGTCTTGGTTTGTGGTTGAACCAATATTAGATTGGTATGGGGTCCCTAGGAAATCAAATTTCATGAAATGTTATCAACTAAAAGGAGGATCCATGGAGAAGCATGGAGGATGGGTTTCACAGAAGTCTAGGGCTTTGAGAAAGTCTGGGCTTCATGAAGGCCAAGGTTGTCATAGAGGTTAGGGGTCTCACAAAAGAGTATTCTTCACAAAACAAGGTGAACCAACCTCAGAGTAAAGGCTTGGTTCCCATGGGTTTGGTTTCATGAAAGATAGTTGTCTTGTGAAATACCAAGAGCATCAAATGGATTTATTCTCACACGATGGATATGGAACTTCAAAAAAGGTATCTCTATCATGGGTTGAGGTTCTCAAAAACCCATGGGAGGTGGTTTCATGAAATATAAATACCTTTGCAGGTCTATCACTTATTTGGTTCCCAAAGCTTCTGAGTATCGCGAGTTTAGATCTTTTCTCAAAAGATGAAAGGTCATGTCCCCCTGAATTCCAGACATGGGGTGGTATTTATAGGCCCAAAATAGGAAAGATATTTGGTTTTGAGAAATATGTAGGCTTTAATGAAACTTCACGAGTTTCATGAATTGATGGAGTCCGTGAACTATATTAACACTACGTGAAGGTTACCATCAAACCTCTATGTGACCAGGGATTTCTGTGAAATGGTTCTCCATGATCCAAATATACAATTCACAAATGTTTCCGTCAAACCTTTTCATGGTCAGAGATCTCATGAGCTACGGTCATTTGTGAAGGTGTGGAACCCTGTGAATCCAATTCCTTAAGTTAATTTTTAGGCTTTTTTGGACTAGATTCACTCTGAACTACTCTTGGATTCATATACCTCTCCCAAAAAATGCATATTTCAACATCAAAAAATACCCCCCCCTCAAAATTGGACCAAAAGGGAAAAAGAGGGATACATTATTAGGGAAAATTAGTAGTTGGAAAGCCCCAATCATGAAACTTGGTCTGACCGTATGCCTATAAATAGGGTAGGGGGTAACTTAGGGGATCTTAATATTTTTGGGAAAGATAGGCATGTTATTTATTTTTTTGAAAATCAAGACCTTCACATACGTTTTTTTGATACTGATCTTCATCAATTGTGAAACTCATATCCTTTGCGAACTGTTCTTCTGAAAATAGAGTTCCACCCTAGGTATTTATTGAAAATAATTACATGAACCCAACTTTTAAGAGTCGAACTTCGTGAACCATTCTTAAAAAATTTCTAATTATCATACAGAATGGATAATAAAGGTGAAAATGCTATTGTAACTTATCAAGAATAGATGATCAGGAACCTTATGATTGGGGAGATCATCTAGAGCATGTCGAACTATGAAAAACTTACTTTACTACTGAAATAGGATCAGTAAAAATACCTAATCTATAAGAGGCTATTTCTATATGAATTTGGGATGAGGGATGATGTGTACATACCTAATGATAGTCGGTACGAGCCTGCCTACTAGTTCAAGAGAATGCCTGGACAGTACTAGTGACACAGGGCTACTGGGATCCATATCCTGAAGGATCACATAGACCTACACACACACACTCTATGAAATAATATCAATAATTTAAATGGGGAGGAATTGGATGAGCAGTTATATCCCCCTCAGTATGGTATGATTCTCAAGGATGGATTGGGGAACCCACTAAAGGGGTGGACAAATGGTTGTGGCATATACCAATGCAAAAATTTCATGGACGAGTAGACCTGAGAATAATGGGAATTATAGTTTTTACATGATTTTAAGGTTGATATAAATTATGTAATGATTTATGAAGTAGCATGTTCCTCAGAGTTCCACGTCTATTAAAAACTAGAAATTATGTCGGAGCTATTGAGAAGGTGGTCAACAGGAACCAACACATTCCATTTACACCATGGGGATGTTGGCTTCAATTTGTAGGATCTTTTCTAGATTTTTGGGATCTAGATCCAAGGATCCATGTATGATGAGTTCCTATCCATATATATTGTTTGGGAGGACCAAGAGAAGCTTCTATCCATTTCAAGGGATTTGATACTCTTGGTGTAGGGGATGACCGAGCATAAACTAGATATAAAGGACATATCATCCAATTAATGGTTTGGGTATTTTCTAAATAAACTAGTAGACAAGATAACATGGAGGCCACGTTATTTCCCTATGGACATTTAATGATCCAATGTTCACTCTTAATGAAGGATTCTCGAAGTGAGCCAGTAGAATCTATAGGAAAATAGTGTGAAGAATAAGGCTCCCATGGTATGGATGGTAGGGTTTATTACTGTGTTGATTTGTGAGTGGATTCTCTTACTGTGGGATGTGAACATGGGGGTGTGGCTGAGCACCTTAATCATGGTAGCGATCCAGGAGATGGGGCATTGCATCCACCTAACTGTCCTGGTATTAGAGAAGTTGTACAAGGTGCTCCTCCATATCATCCATGGGAAGACTCTTCTCTATATGCGTGGGTCCTTCCATTTTCTATATATTTGGGTATCCACATAGATGGGGGGATACAAATATTCAAACCCAATATCTGCTCCCAGTATAAACTTGAGGACATTGATTCTGAACATTGTCAGGTGTCATCCTCTCAACTCGGGCTCGCTGGACATGATAGAAAGGATTGGGTCAGTTGAATGATTAATATTTCATACACCCCCTTATATTGGGGATGGTTAATGATGATGTAATGAGGAATATAAATCAATGGTCTTACCTCCTGGTCTTCTAAGGCGGGTTACTAGTGGCAAAAAAAAAAGATTAAATGGTGATTTATGAGTCGTACAACCTACATCGGTTTGTTAGGTAGTTCTAATACCTCCAAAAATAGACCCCAAGGGTGTACACAAAGGTGTGAAATAAACATAAACCTCAGTACTCCAATGGATCTAGATCATGTTTACACACGAAGATGGAAAAGGGAAGAATGAGATTCTACCTCCTACCACTGCTTATAGGCCCACCCATAACTATACACATAGCTATGAGACCACACATCCTAAGAAATGAAGAGATGGTGAACTACATGAGACAATGAAGGAGAGGTCCCACAACTATTTGGTTGATGATGAACAATGGGTAGGGCCCATCGAGGAGTCTTGATTTATTATGAAGGTGGGGAAGTAGCTGTAGAGATGATAATTCCTAGCTTAGTACAGGAGGAACCCATAGGGAGGGGAGTAGTGATGGGATCAAAATTCCTAGGAAAGTGGTTGCAGGAGGAAGGAGGACCCTCTAGGGTAGTCTTGAGGGAATATATCCAAGGTCTAGTAAAGAATTTTTGATGCTTGGGTATCCCAAGCTATTTTTTTCCCAAAGTCTGGGAGAGCTGGATGATCTTCAAACAAATAAACACTCTCCATGTGATATGAAAACATCCCAACATAGATGGAATATTCCTCACAAGATTGGTTCTAGACAGTGCAAGCTTCCACACCCCCCATGAAAAGGTGGTGCGATATATAATAGAGTTGGTGGACTTAGTCCACTCTTAGGGCACCACGCACCCCCTGACCAGCTGAGTGAAGGTGTTTCCTGGGATGACCTCTTCACTAGATCTCTTGGAAAGTTAGTTAGCCTCTCGTGTGCCTCCATGGGAAAAGTTGGAGGAGTATTGGGGAAGAGAAACCTATTGGGATTCCATAGGGGATGGAGTCCCTACCATTGATAAGGTAAATCTTCTGACCTCAAACATTTTGGACACTAACAAACCCCTATTATTACTTTCTAACTTCTATTTACATGTATAGGGATCAACAAGCATAGAGGAGGGGGAGGTTCATGAGGGAACTCCAATAGAGGGATAGGTATCCTAATCCCTTGAAGAAGAAAACATGGAGCCTATACCTAATGTCATGAGCATAAGAGAACATCCATCAGCTTAAGAGGAATTACAAACTGAGGTGAAAACTACTGCAGAGGCACCATCTCTAGGGGTATTTCTCATGAATCTCTTTGAATTGTTATCTAGGTTGTACTATTCCTATAAGCCTCTTAACCTTTCAAAATTTTCCTTCTTTTTTCCCTCATATAAGTCACAATAATCTAACCCTTTACTTTAAAGGATAGTTCAAACTATATTTGGAGCACAACTAGTTGTGGTGACTCTCGATCCTCGAGAAGTAGCAGAAAATGAGGCTATTCCTTTGAAAAAGGTGGTCGAGGAGGTTGTGGTAGTTGAAACTTCCACGGAAGCACTGAAATAGGTGTCTGTTGGATCTAAATCCTCAATGTATGTGAATATTGTGCTGGAAATTAGTGTAATTGGATATCCTATGGTGGCTACACCTACCCTGGAAGTGCTATATGAGATGGATTTTTGGGTCTAAGCCTCAATGGAGGAGATAAAAATCGCTCATAATTTGAGGTGGTTGAGGGGTATTTGGTGACCACACCTACCTTATAGGTGCCATCGGTAGAAGCTACTAAGGCATAGGTCTCAACAAAGGTGGCTAAGATCGTTCCACCAATAGATGGTTTTAGGGAGGCTATAATGATTGAGCCTTCCTAGAAGTCACCACAAGATGTGAATGAGGATCCTACTGTAGATGAGGGGTCTGGTGAGGACATTTTCCCTCAAGATATGGGGTTTATCCCACCTAAAGTCATGCCTATGGATGAACTATCCACTGATGTGTTAGAGGTCTTTTTACCATATGAGCCTGTGCCACCTGAGGAATTTGAGGATTCTGCCTTAGATGTTTACAAGGAGAAACAAGTTGTTAATCATAATTCATGAAGGTATGTGTATAAATTCATCACCTTCACCCCACTGGTTGACCTACCAAATCGGGAGGGATATCTCCTCCATCAGCTAGTCAGCCTAAAGACCAGTGGGGTAGACTCTAGTGGCCTCCAAACACTGGCTCAGGACTTTATTTTCAAGAGGGAACATGATGAGTAGTAAGTGTTAAATGTTTCTTGGCATAAGAAGAAGGAAAATATAACCTAGGATTTTAGGTGGCTATAGAGTAGATTTATCACCTCAAGGGGCTAGTACGGGAGAATTCATCCATCATCACCACTCAATAAGAGATCATCGGCCAACTGATGGCTCATTTGGTGTCAGTTGAGGACAAGGAAGTAGAGGCATCATCTATAGTGAAATAGTGATAAGATAAGCAATATTGAATGCAAATCGGGGATGGAGAAGTTCTTCCTATCATGGAGGAAGAGGTGGGTGACCTGGCAGAGTAGTGGAAGACTCTAGAGGCTACTAAATAGAGGCTGGCCAAGCTCAAGCGCTTGATTTATGAGGTTGAAATTTAGGTAAATTTTAACTTGTATTGAAATAAAATGAGAGTCTCTAGTATGTGTATGACCCTACCAAACTTTGGATGGATTTTCTTTAAAGTCCCGTATGATTTATTTTTTTTCTTATTACCACATATTGATCACATTAACAAGACAACCAATAGTGAATCCCTAATACCAAGTGAGTTATGCTCAATCTGGGAAACAAGGGATAAATATAATATTGATCATTTATATAAAATTACTAGAAAAAGATCAAACTCTCAGGGTCTGAACATTTTTATCAATTACTAGGAGTTTCCTAATTGGGAGATTTCTGGATAGATCATGAAACTCTCTAAACAACCAACTTACTTTCTCAAAGTGTGATAGTGCATGAATGTAGTAATTATAGGGGTGTTTAATTCTACCTGAAAAAGTGGGTGATGTGGATCCTGAATCAAGATTCCTAGGATTTAGAGCATAAAGGGATGGCATGGTTATAGAGGATAACTTTTTACCATGTTCAAAAGAAAGGACCCATTATCATTTTACCAAGGATGGGAAAAAATAGATGATGGTTGACTGATGACCATGTTCAAAACATGATACCTATCACAAGATGTCGTTAGAAGCCTTTCGAGGCATGTTACTAGGATGGTAGGTGAGCTAGTGTGGCATAGGACCATACCATCAATGGGGCTCATTCGAACATGAAAGATAATGGGAATCCAAGTAAAGGGAGACATGAATCATGGGGACGAAGTGATGGAATGTTCGAATAGAGTTGAACACACTATAAATTAAACCATTATGGATTCGAGCACATTGGGTAGGTGCATCATTCCAAGAAAAGTTCAGACTCATCTTCTAAGAAGATCGTCATCTCAGATGCCAAGTGATGGTCAAATAACATGAATGATGTGATAGGTGACCGACACTGAAGGGGGAAAGAAGCTTCTAAAGCAAGGGACTAAGATGATTCATAGTTTTCCATCATGAAATGGGGATAATGGACACACTATTTAACAGTATACGAGTAAGATGTTGGACAAATAGTTTAACATCATATGGAGAGGATGATGTATCTCAGTGTTTAACATCATGTGATTAGGATATCAAGTCATAAATTTTTACTTCTTATAACTAGGATGTGTGAACCGATGTGAAAAAAACCTACCCAGGTTACCCCTATGGGTTTTTGACCTAACATAATTTTGTGTCTCTTGTATTTGATATTTTAAGGTCATACCAGTTGGACCAAGAATCTATAAATAGTTTAGGGTCATAATTCTCATACCATGACTCCTAGTTTAATTTTATAGATCTTGGACCATGAATCCTAGTTTAATTTCATAGATCTAGGACCATGGTGCAACAAAGAGTTTAAGGTCTTAATTCTTGGAACTAAGGGGAATTTCTCCTAGAAGGGTTCTTATGAAGTCGAAGGATTCAAAACTGATGGAAATGGTGTGCCTATGAAGATATGTAACAAAATAATTTAGGGTGAGTTTCATAGAGTTTATGGTCATGATTCTTGTACAACAAGGTTGTGTGTCTCAAAGGGGATGTGAGAGGAATATGGGATAGGTAACCTAACATGTTTGAGGAGACTGTGAGGCCCTACCACATAGAAAATCTCAAAGACATCTTGCACATAGTTTAAGGTAATGATGATTGGACTCAGGCTCCTAGTTTTTGGTTGTAGAGTTTAGACCACTGAGTGAAAATCCCAAAAGGACATGTGCAACATAGAGGAGTGGAAAGATGATGTGAATTTAGGGCCATGAATTTAAAACACCAAAAAACACATTCCTAATGTGACTTTCCCATAGTTTAATGTCATTATTCTTAGACTTAGGATTCTAGTTCTTGGTCATAAATATTGGAACATGGGGCAATCACGTATTTCAACCTTGATTGAAGGAAAAATACCTCCCAACACCTAATCTCATGTGATCCATTCTCAATTAAATAATAAAGGAGTGGTATATATGACCCATTGTTTGTGGGAGAGAGTACAATGAGGGAAGAAAGTGACTAAAATATTATGCAAGGGAGATCATGGATTTCAAAACTGGGATAGTAAAAAAAAGGGAATGAACTATGAGTGGGGAAAAACTATTGATAGTGTTTGAAACACAAGTTATGCATCCAAATCTGTTTACAATATAGGAAAAAATGTGGGATCGACAATTTACTAAGTCCAAAACACGGGATACACTATTTATTACTGAATATTAGCTTGACTTGAAGATGGTAGGTGAGCTAGTGTGACATAGGACCATTTCAATTAGGGAGCCCATTCGAATTAGGAGTACGATGATTATCCAAATTGAAGAAAGAAAAAAACACAAAAGTGGAATTAGGGAATGTCCCAAAGGGAATATTGAGTGCCACATGAGCTATTCTATCACATTATCAAACACAATATATGAACATATTAGTAGAAATGAATTTCAACTTGACTAGAGAAAAAAATCATTGAATGAGTTTATGAAATTACTATTCCTAGGAGGAGATACCTAGGCATTTCTACGTATCCCATAAGAATGGGAATCATGCCACACGTAGTTCTAGGAGATGGCGTGGTAGGATATTAACACCGAATGGTTGACATCCTCTCTGATGAGGATATCAAATCATATCATATTAGGAGTTATCTCAATTTAATATGGGGTAAAGTTACATTTTAACACCATGTTATGAGGACATTAGTTTGGTTCATCTCATGTTTATCATATGAGGCATCCCAATTCTATATGGGGTAATGCTACAACTTAACATTGTGTGCTGAAGATGTTGATTTAAATCATCTCATATTTATCATATGAGGCATCCTAGATTCATTTGGGGTAAGGATACAATTTAACATCATGTTCTGAATATTTTTCTTTGGTTGATCTCATATTTATCATATGAGGAATCCCAATTTCATAATAGTAAAGGCTATAGTTTAATGTCATATGTTGAGGATATTGGTGGGACTTGCACATTGAGATGTCGATTTTTATCTTACTCGTGTTTGGTCATGAGGGAATCTCATACCACTAATGGGTCATGGAATATGATTGGGACTTAAACATGAGGATTATTCTTAGGGGAATTTGAATGTGATATCATTATAGGTAATTGGTTATTTTTTGATGAATTAGTGGCTGGTTCTGAAGAGAGAGGTCTAGGAATCACTACATATCCCATGAGAATGAGAATCAAGACACACATAGTTCTAGAAAGAGTTGGGGTCATAAACTTTATAAAACATTAGGGATGAATCAAACCATGCCAATGTGTAGTGGATTCACATAGTTTAAGGTCATAATGCATGGGATGAGACTTTTAGTTTTAATTCATAGAGCTTGGACCATTTTTAGGTAATTTGAGTATGTTCGAGTGGAAAACCCGACATGAGAGAGGCCAAGGAGGATCTTTCCCACATGAAGAAATCTTGAATCTAGTTATATGCATTTTAAGGTTGTAAGTCTTGAACCATATAATTTGGAAAAAAGTTTAAAGTAATGATTCTTTGATGGGGGAATGCTAGTTTTAAGGGTATTTGTGTAACACAAAAGTGGTAAAATCCAACATGAAAAGAGGGAGATGAAAGCCTATGTTCTACATAGATATCCTAGAATAAAATGAATATAGTTTAAGGTTATAAATATTGAATCATAAGTGGGACCAAGGGGACAAAGGGATGGTGAATTTTCATATGGTCCCAATTACAGGAGGTCTAGGCATCACTACGTATTCCATGGGAATGGGAATCAAGCCACATATAGATTTGGGACACGACAAGGTATGAGATAGACACCAAAAGTGTGGTAATACCTCTATGATGAAGGTATTAAGGCATCCCATGTTTTTCATGGGGCATCCCATGCTTATGAAATAGGGTAAGAATATAGTTTAACATCAGGTGCTAAGGATATTTGCCTTTCTGGTCATCCCACACTTAGTATGTGAGGTATCCTATATTTATTTCATAGGTTAAGGATATAGTTTAACATCTTTCACTGAGGATGGTGGGATTTGTAGTTTAAATTTGTGTAAATTAGACTATAGGTTCTATTATTTTAATTTCATGAAGCTTGGACCAAAAGGGATGAAAATAGTTTAATGTCATAATTCCTGGACCATGACTCCAACTTTAAGTTCATCAAGTTCATACTGTGGTTACTACAGTTTATGGTCATGGAACTTGGACCAAATGAAAATAGAGTAAGGTCCTAATTCATGGATTGAATTCTTTCACAAAAAGTACCACTTGAGAAACTTGGTGTTGGTGGGAGGTGTGATACGCTCACTATCCAGGGTGATCAAAGAGTATACTCCAATAGAATATACCTTATAAATGATGTAAGGTCCTTCCTATTTGGTTTTTAACTATGGTGGATTTTTTCTAGATATCATCAATGTTTTGAGATCCAGTACCATGTCACCCAGGATGAAGGAACAATGGTGAACCATATTGTCAAACACTCTCACTATCTTGTTTTGGTGCCTCTATAAGTTATAAAGGCCTGCAGACTGTTTTCTTTAAGGTATTCCAACACATCTAGGTGGACTTATTCCCTTCTATATAGTGCCTTCTATTCATAAATATCTATTTATAGTGATAGAAAATGAACCTCAATGGGTAAGACTACCTCTGTTTCACACACCTGAGAGTATAGTGTCATGTTGGTGGAATTTTGAGTTGTTGTCATATAGGCCCAGAGGGCATTGCAGAGCTTTTCAAGCCAACACTTTTTTATTTATTTTGGCCTACAATTTTTGCAAGATGTTGGATAAGATATTGTTTAATTCCTAAATATTCCCATTTGTTTTCGAATAGTAGTAAGAAGTATGGTTGGACTATATGTTGTACTTGGTATACAATTTCTTCAACTTGGAAGCACGGAAATTTGTGTAATTTTTTATGAGAATAGAGTGAGGAAATCTAAATAATTAAATGATGTGGGAGATCATGAAATTGATAATGGATCAGGTTTTGACTTCCTTTATGGGAACCACTTCTTCCCATTTAGATAAGAAGTATGTTTTAGTCAGAATGAACAAACATTGTTGAGTTATCATTGGTGGGTATGGTCCCACAATTTCAAGTCCTTATACTGCCAAGGGCTAGAAATACTTGGTGGTGTGGAGAATCTCTAGAATTCAATGAAAAATTTTAGCATGGATCTAAAACAAATAAAACATCTTGAAAAAATCAATGTAGTCATGGATCATAGAGGGACAAAAGTATCCTAATATCTGAATTTGGTGGGAGATCTTCAATCCTGATTGATGGGCACAACAAGAACCAATATGGAACACTTGAATAACCTAAGGTATATTTTATACTTCAATGAAACAAAAAATAATTCCTTCAAACCCACTTATGTAGAGGGTTTTATCCAGGTTAAGACCACTCTAAAGGGTAAACAATGTTTCACCCCAGTGGATTATCTCACGCTCTACTCGGTCTAGTAGGATAATTCCACACCATAGATACTCGATAAAATGAGTTGTCTAATCCAGATTTTCCCCAACCATGGGGGAATTTGAGGATCCTGATGTAGAATTACCCATATCCATTTTATTCACCTATAAGTTTCTATCATTTGAAGTGTCAGGGTTGAATAACCTCTTATGTTCCACATGAATGAACAATTAATCATGACTGGGTTATATAAGAGATGCATCCAAGATTTCCAAAGCATTGGATCAACTATTCTACTATAAAGGAACATGGGTCACCTTCAATTGGGAAGGGAACTGGGTTATCATCTAAAGATTATGTTGCAGTAGATGCAGAAGATCTTAAATTATGACAATGTATTAACCCTTAATCTGTTTGATAAATAACTAAAAATATCCCTTCACATGTAAATGGGGGATATCTATCTTGAGGGATAACTGAAGTCTAGTAATAAGGGAATGATACTCTACCTCATTTTTTGTGTATCCCTCTGACAATATGAATGAGTATAGAAAGACGTCCTCTACTGGAGTGATGAAAATGATTCTCAGGACTACCTTATTAATCTTGGGGTTGTTGAGTCTTCTACTAGTCAGGATCTAGGAGGCATCATCAAAATGAATCTTCTATCATGGTACAACATGATCTATCGATAGAACAACTTCATCTGGGAAATCAACATCCAAGTGTAGTTTTTTTGGGGTGGGGTGTGTGACCAGAATGTATATCAGTTCCTATACTTTAATAGCCTTATATGGGAAAAACCTAATTTCAAACTATTTTAGGACCATCTCCGAATATCCCAAACATCCTGTCAACATTCATCAATTGAGTATATACTTTAGTGGGTCTACCTAAGACACTTGTTTCATCTTATCATGATGAAAATAATGTCACAACTTCTTCACTAAAAAAACTAGTGCGATATAACTCTTCTTGATGGGGTATTATATGTTCTCCATTTAGAGGACCATGTGACTTAGATAGTATATTATATTTTTCATTCCCTTATTATTTTTCTGGGCTAGGAGGGCATCGAGAGACCATTATAGGGAAGTCATGTATAGGAATAAAGGATTTCCTAATATGGTTGGAATTAGAACCATAGGCTACTAAAATTACTATCTAATATCCTCAAAGGAAGTCTGGTACTCCTCATGCCACTGGTAAATAGTTTCCTTTTTCATGAACCTTGATAAGGTCTTACAATTGTCATCCAGATTTGAAATAAATCGGTGTATGTAGGCTAAGTATCCTTGGAGGACCCTTAATTATCATATATTTCTCATGGATCCATTTTATTAATAGACTTGATCTTATATGGGTCAATCTCAATTCTTATTCACCTTATGAAAAAGTTGTGAAAATTTTCAAAGGTAACTCCTTCAAGTGCCAGGATCAGAGGAGGATGAAAACTTTCTCAAGATCCTTGAGATGGTCCTGATGTTGGTGGGACTTTACCACCTAATCATCCATGTAGCATTCCACAAATGTCTTGAGAATTATCTTAATGAAATGGTTCATGGACCATTGATAAGTGGATCCATCATTCTTCAAGACAAAAGGCATAAGCTAATAACATAAATTCCATTGGGGCACTATTAAGGCGGTGGACTCCTAATCTTCAGGGGTAATCTAGATCTGATTGTACCCAGAGTATCTATCCATGAAGGAGAGGGCCTAGAATCAAATTGTAGTACCAATCAACAACTATATAACTGGAATGTGAAATAATCCTTTTGAAAATGATGGTTGAGGTTCCAAAAGTTAATACATACTCTTCTCTTCTAGTTATTCTTTATCATTATGACAATGTTGGCTAGACACATGGGGTACTAGACTTACCTAAAAAAGTTTTCTTTTATTAGATTGTAAAATTCGGCCTCAACCATAGCACCATGAGAGGGGTGAAACTTTACAAGTGGCTATTTTAACCCACAATGACCCACTAAGAGGATAATAAAATAAACAGAAACCTAATGGTCTAACCCTATCATCTCATTATAACTCTAGGTGAAGATGTCACAGTTCTATTTCAAGAAGGCCACATATTGCTACTACTCCTTTGGATACATGGCTTCACTAATTAGTGTAAGAATGAGATCTTCCTCTATACCAAGGTTCACCTGGGTAAACTCATCAATGGTGGTGGAGACACCCTCTTCAAATACAGAAGGGGAATATTCCAAATCCTCTTCATCATCTGATATAGGGGAATCAGAGGGTGGAGGTGAATTTTACAGGCCAATCAATCTAGGGGAAGCATTTTTATCTATATTGGTAGATAATAAATCCTTGACGAGGTGTTCCCATTATATAGAGACTACAATGACTGAATCTTTTGAGCTAATACTATCCTTTCATCAACTGTGAGGTCTACCCTTGATATCAAAGCAATGGATCTGAGTTGACCTTCATCGAGTCTGCCCTGTTTTGTGGAACATGAGGTAATTCCATGGATTGGTAGATATGGGGTGAACTTATCAGTACTTAATAGGAGTAGGGTCTTCTAGTATCAGTCATGATTACCCGATGTAGGATTAAGAGGTAATCTAAGTGCCCTCATTTTTCTTGAAGACACCAAAAACCTTTTTAAGAGACAATGAAACAACACTGAGGTCCATCATTATAGGATATAAACAATGAATTATGATAATTAAGTTGTCCTTAAAGTATAACCAATGATCATATATAGTGGTTATTATATCCTTGGGGACATTGATGCGCTCAACCTTGTCAGTATGAACCTCCCTTACCTCCCGTTTGTAGTACCTGACATCTAGATAATGGGTCTCATTAGAGTCAAAGGGGGATGCATCAACCTAGAGTACACCTACTTGACCATTGGGAGAGTATTTGAAGCATTTTTGGTATGAAGAGGGGACCACTTTATGAAAATTAATCCATATATTTCCTAGAAATGTGTTTCTGGTAGTATCCTGTGAGACTATCATGAATTTGGTTCTTGATACCAAACCACCAAAATGAGTCTTCATTCAAATATTTCCACATGATTTATACTCACTCTTATCATATCCCCAAATCATCAGGTTTTAGGGAGTCAAATATTCTTCTGTGAATCCAATCTTATGGAGTATCTGGGTCAAGATGTGATTGATCCTGGTGTTAGTACCCATTAGAAAATAGAAGATCTCCACACCATTGAACTAGACTATGATTTACAGTGGGCATATGTGCCCCTAAATGGTGACAACCTCATATTCCACCAAAAATGATATAATAACTTGAAATTACTCTCACTTGAAATATTCTTCATAGAAGGCCCCATAGGTAGCTACCTTAACTTCAAATTAAAGGGGTAACTTTAAGGATTTTACGGGTCCTCTTATATTTCCATTGACAAGTAGAGGGCCTCAATAATTGAAATAATCATGGGAATTATAATGAGGTGATTTAGAACATCATATTTATGTGTCAAGGGGATATTTTTTTTCTATAGAGGGTTACTCTTTCATAGGGGGTGCAATAGATTCCATTGGAGAAACCATTGGGGCATATATAGTACTAATAATATTATACTACTACATAGATAGGCCACTCTGAGAAACTATTTAATGACTATTGTTTGGATGAGGTCAGGCCCTGGATGGACACAAATGATCATGGTGAGGTCACAGATGATATTTATGGTCAACTAAAATAGTCATTTTCAAAGGTAAACCTGACAACATGAATTGGGAGGACTGTTCTTGCTGATCTCTACACAAGGTATTGCACCTTGTTTTAGTAGCAAGTACAATCTAGTTTGAGGAACTTTACTAAGAATTCTGGTGGTTCATGATTCCTTTTACTTATCCTTTGATGACGTTATATAAAGTAATCTGATAGGATCACATGTAATTCCTTAATATTTGGCATTGTGAAGAGGTCCACCGGCTCAATGAAATTCATGGAGGCTTATCCTTACAACTCATTAGTGGAGTAGTCCAGGGATGGGTATACCCTGGGCACATCTCCCAATTCAGGAGGCCTGAAATAATGTGATCTAGCTTCGGCACCAGTGGGGGAATCTGATTTCCCATATATCGTTGGCATCTATTTTTTTGGTGAATTGGGAGGCTACAACATAAATGTTGAGGCATCAGTTAGAGTGGGTGTAGAAACCAGAGGAGGTTTTAGTTTTCTCAAGTGGGTATGGATAATTTCATGGGTGTGAGTGACTACCTTTCAAGACAAATAGTCATTATAATTATGAATTCCATAGCTTGGGTCCTATTTCCACTCACTAGAGATTTCACTGCCACTTTCAGGGTTAGTAGAGACATGCATAACCTTTCTTGGAACATCACCCAACTTGACTAAGCCACAATTTACTTGGTCCTAGAGATAATTATTAAACACAAATAATTATTTGATGGTGTATCCAAGGATATTGTGAGACTGGAAATGGTCAGTATGGCTAGTGAGTCTAGCCTCCTGGGGTCTCTTGCACTCCAAGAACTTTAGGATTCCATTTTCTAGGGTGAAAATAAAGTATCTAAGGACCTAAGAATCCATAAAAGAGTATGTACTATTTATTATATTTGGGAAAGGCACCTTGGGGGCCTATCCTTAACGAGGGTCAGATCCACATTATCTCATCAAGGAGGCTGTTCTTAGAGAGTCTGTTCCTAGTGGGGCTATTTAGGGAAAGGTTGTTCCTAGTATGGATGCACTCAGCAAGTATCATCCAATAAAGGGGAAAATAGGTGTACCATCTTAGGAACCTCTACATTCACAATAATGGTGGTCTCTATTTTCATAGGCCTTCTTATAGAAGTTGGAAGGTTAAATGGTTATGAATATTTTCAAGTCCACTACAAGGCTTCTTCCAAGCACCGATCCTTGGAGAATTCATGAAATCCACCTGGGTAGTTTAGGGAGATGAGGGTATGAAACAAATAATACCTAAAATTCTATACACACATCATGATAAGTCATTTATAGGAAAACAACATGTTGAGTGAGTATGTGAGTACCTTTAATTGGGTGAAGAAGTTGGAAACTCATTCATCAGGACTCTACTTGCATTTGAAGAGGTCAAATAAGCTCATCTTGTGCGTGGTGGAGCTGAAATGATAGAGGAAATGAATTTAAAGAACCTCCTAATTGAAAACAAACCCTATGGGAAGTTGGATGTACCATATGAACATAGGCCATTCCAAGGCATGGATAAAGCATCAGAGCTTGGAAGCCTTCTGCTATTATGGAGTCCCAAAATTTAGATGGTGCCTTGAATCAAAGTGGGTCAGATGCTGTAGTAGTTCACCAATTCTATCAAATAGGTTGAATCTAGGATTTCCAAACTCTGGGGGTGCTTAGACATAGTCCAACCATGTTGGGTATTAATTTCTATTAGGAAATACTTCTTCTTTTCATGTTTCCAGAGCCTCGAGGTGAGCAACAAGAGTAGCTATCACATATTCTTGGTAAGGGTTTCTTCCCACCAATTATTTTAAATGATCATCGGCTCAAGGTGAATCATTTCCTTGATCCCAATGTGGATAATAATGATACTCATATGGGGTGGGTGACTCATATATTGGTCATTTTCCATATCCCCCAACTTCTACCCTAACTAGATGTGTGGGTCCTCCAAGATCTAATTGGGGTGTTTGACCAAGGAAGGATGGGTGACCCAATGGAGGAAATATCGAGTCTCTTATATCATTTATTGGGTTTGGGAACTACTCAGTAATGAGATCTATAGTGAGACTTCTGTATTCCTTGAGCTACTGAAGTAAGGTGACTATCATGTGTTTCAACTTTTCTTTTGGTACAACCTTGAATGGGTCAGAGGGTTCAACACGTCCCTTGCCTTTGTCAACATACTGATGGGTGGAAAAAAATTTCTCATTGGGGGATTCATGATGCCTAGATCCTATCTCTATTGATGAGTGAGGACACCTATTGAGGGGTCTACTAGGTACTGTGTCGCCCCTTGAGGTGGGTCTTCCCTGCCATGCCTAATGTTGATTGACCTATTCCTTTAATCATCTAGTGGGTCAGTGATGACCATATTCATTATGTTTATAATCAATGAGGAACGTTATTCATCATTATATAGGTCGGAATATCATTCCTATCACTGTTCTAGGATAGGTCTGAAATGGAGGGTGGCATACTGGCCCCATCCTCTAATCTGTACATATGAATACCCCTCTTCCATGACCCCAAAAAGCATAGTGAGGCTCTTGATATAGGTTTTCTGGAGGGTCTGGTGTATCCATATAACTTAGGATGCTGAGCTACTAGGAGTGTTGTGATCTCAACCTTTCTTAACTGCTAGTTGAAAACATTGATGTGATTGTGGCTCCCTCGGCAGGTCAGATGCCAATCAATGAGGTGGTAAAACATCTCCTAGATAATTTGGTGGAAAGACACTACTATTTACTCAGTGAGGGACTCTGGGATGACAACTTATACAGATGAAGGGTCCTATAATACAACTAATAGTTGGTCAGTGGCTATAAGATTGCAGATGCCATTTTCTCAAAGGACGGGTCCTAATCTTGGTCGGCCCAATCCCTATATGGTTCAGTTTGAGATAAAGGTAGAGAAACTAATGTAGACGTACTTTGAAGATGCTCTACCAAAATATGAGGCACCACATGGGTCAAATATCCACTACATGATGGGATGTCTCTTGGAGGTGGAGTCATATTCAAGGTCATGTCTATGTAAGACGAGGTGTTAACCACTACATAATGAGATATGGTGGAAGCATCTATTTGGGGCTTAGTATAGTGCTCACCATCAACTGAGGGAATCAACCCAGAACCTAATATCTCCCTAACTTCTTGTGTGGGGGTATATAGGATGGAAACCAATGGTGATGAAGATTCTTGCACCGTGAGTCCTTGGAATGAGTTTAAAATATCCTTCACATATAGGCACCTATAAAGGGATCTAGGGATATTGTGGACCTCATACTCTAGGATTGTGAGTTTCAATTTTTGAGACTCTACCCTAGACTCTGGTAGTGGGGTTGGAGGAACCCTCATTGATTTATCCATCACCTCATTATCTGAGTGGTCGATGATGACATGACGCTTATTAGGGTTTTTCCTCTAATGACATGAGACTTATCAAATCAAGGATTACTGAGAGTATCTTGAGTTTTCTCCATGGGGGTTATGGACTATTCCATGAGTGTGGCTCCCATGACAAGTGTTTTACCTCCTACAATGGGATGACTCTTCAGAGTAAGGAATATATTTTACATGGGGAGGAACTCTATGATGATTAGTGGTGGTTTGGGGAGAACCTCTTCTTTTGTTGGTGGGAGCATGTGAAGGATGTCTATGATGGTTAGTGGGAGAATATAGAGGACCTCCATGCCGGTTAGTGGGAGAATAGGGAGGACCTCCATGCTTTTTGGTAGTAATACAAATAGAGCGTCAATGCTGGTTTATGAGAGAATGTGGAAGACCTCCATGATAGTTCATGGTAGTGTAGGGAGGGCCTTCGTATTGGTTATCTCAATATAGGGTGTCCCATAACAGCTGCTAGTGGTTCCTGCGACTAAGAGAATCAACCCGACCTTCCTAAGAGGCGGCTAGGGTCTCAATCCCAAGTGGGAAAATATGAACCCCTATTCACCTATTGTAGGTATTTTTTGGGATATTACATTAATGGTAGGGGCCCAGATCCATATAATATGCCTCATATCAGGAAACATTCTAGGTCTTCCCCCAACATCAACATCGAGTTCTCTGGACTAGGGCTAGTGGAGTGGGGATGAAATCGCCACGTTCATCGGTATATGGGACCGGTTGATGTTGGTACTAGCGCGACCTGGTGGGATCCATAATGGGGATATCTTGGGTAGTTTCTATAGAGGTAATGAATCAAATATCCCCTACCTACTCATTGTATGTGATTCAACTACCAAAACACTTCAGGGAGAGGCTCTTGAAGTGGTTAACTATCGAAACAGGGGGGTGGTTTCCCCCAGTTTGGCCCTTAGGGGTGGTGGTGTTAGTGAGTCACTAATTCCTCAAGGTCTTAGTGGGCCATATACCTGGTGAAAATGACCCCTTTTTATTAGTACCAACAAACCAGGGTGTCGATCACCCTCTTATGGATGATCTCAGATGGTAAGATAAGGCATGGAAACTCAGTAGCTAAAAGTGAGGTGGAAGTCATGGTGGGTTATAATTGCATGGTATTGATGAAACAATGTTCCCCATGCCTCTTCTCCCATTGGTGATAGGTCACCGATTTCTGATGGCTTGAGTTTTGTAAGGAATATGGATTTAACCATAAGTACAGGTATAATAAAGGAGATTCCCAATTTCCCAACATCATCCATTCTTCTTTAAGTAGATAAGGATCCATGATGAAAATTTCACAAAATGAGTATGCCCAACGTTATCTGCCACAAGTCATAGGCGAGTTTCATGATGGGACCACCATTTCCCTAGTGAGACATGGTTCTAAATATCTAGATCTGATGACATGAAAATATGATAGTCCCCAATGATACTAATCCACATAGTTTAGGAGAAGATTTTCATGTTGGGTTCACCATTTCTATTTTTAACGCTTTCACTGGGGCCAATGTCATCCCTCTCCTCGAAGGTGACATGCTACTTTATATTTCCCCACACTCCCACTTTCCAAAGGTGGATGGCTTCTGTTACTTTCATTGGTGATTTCGTCTCCTTAACTGAAACAAGATGATAGGATATTAGTTCCTCCTTCCATGGATTCCTCATTAGATCTTGTCACCTAGTCAGGGTCTCCATAAAATATTTAAGTCATGTTTGTGAAACTCATTCCTAATTCTATCTTGAGGTGGAAATTGATTAATTACGCTACTTCTATATTGACAGGGTAGCAACCTTCGGTCACAGGGGGCTGTAGCATTGGGAACATTGGGCATGTATGGATGTTGGGTAGGTTGGGAACCTGTAAAGTATTCCTCTATTAAATGGAATATCATGTGTTAGACATATTAGGAATGAAACCCTAGACATACCATGTTGGTCATGAGTTAATTTAGACCAAGGGAGTGAGGATTATAGGGATTTTTACCTCAGGAATCCCATTTTTATTATATGGGGTAGGGATTATGGATCATGTCACAAGTTTAAATTCTTGTGTAGATGTTTGGGTCACAAGTTTCACATCTTATGGATATGTATCAGGTCATAAGTTTAATGTCCTCTGGGGATAAATGGTGGAGTGCATTCCAAGGAGGAAAGATTTCACACTTGGATTTGATAGAGTGTTTCCCCCAAAGGGGGATAATTTTATACTCAGATAATGGAGTGTATCCCCCCAAGGGGGATAATTTCACACTTGGATGATGGAGTGTGTCCCCCAAAGGTGGATAATTTCACACTTGGATGATGGAGTGTGTCCACCCAAGTTGGATAATTTCACACTTGGATGAATGGTTTTTCAAGATCGAACGTCAGGGATATTTCCTGCATAAATATTTTAAGAGATAAGGATGAACACCCATGTAGTTTAATGAGGCAATTTAAGGTCATGTTACAGTACCAGTCTATAAAGTTTAACGTCATTCGGTAAGGATGCTTGTGTTACAGAAGGATAATCAATGATGGATGGTGTGGGTGTTACATGTAAAAGATACCCAATGTAATACGATCACTCCACAATGTGGAAGAGGTTGGATTCCCATGATGATCATACATGGGGCATACCATGTTCATCCCACGGTGTAAGGATATAATTTAACGCCATGCGCTGAGGAATTTTTCATGTAGTTTAATGACGCACAACTAGTGTGTGGATCCAGGAAGTTTTAAATCTTTTGGATCAAATGTTTATGGGGCCTACACTTCAAGGGGGCACGTTAAGGCGAGAGGAATATTCATCTTAAGAAATACCTAAGGAAACTGGTAAATTTTTTCCCTTGAAGATAAAACCTATAGGGAATACATGTCCACTGATCATGCTCCCATAGAAGGGTTATGTCATAAACACTTCCATAGAGGAGTGGAAATCCAGATAACCAATTTTAGGGTACCTATTATTAGGATAAATAGGAATTAGGGTACCTATTCTTAGGATAAAAGAATAGGATTAAGGTCCATGATACACTTGGAAAAAAGTGGCAGATACAAGAGTATCTAGTATTGGTTGCGTGGGTTATTGTTGTGTGGTTGAACCACTCTTGTATTGGTATGGGGGACCTGGGAACTGGACTTTTATGAAAGGGGATCATATAAAAGGAGGCACCATGGAGAGTCTTAGAGGACGAGTTTCATAAAAGTTGGGGATTCATGAAAGTCTATGGATTCATGAATTACAAGGGTATAATAGAGGTTAGGGGTCTTATGAAAGGTTATATTTCATGAAATAGGGTGATCCAGCCTCAGGGTAAAGTCTTGGTTCCATGGGGTTGGTTTTGAAAAATATAGTTATCTCACAAAACCCCAAGAGCCTAAAAGGGTTTTCTTCTTATGAGAAGTCCATGGAACTTCATGAAAGACATATACAACATGGGTTGAGGTTCTCAAAAGACATGGGATGTGGTTTTTCAAAATATGTCTACCTTTAGAGGTCTATATATTCTTTGGTTTGTGAAACCTATGAGTATTGTGAGTTCAGAGATTTTATCAGAAGCTAAAAGGTCACATAACCCTAAATGTTGGACATTAGTGGGTATTTATAGGATCAATAGAGGCAAGGGAATTGATTTTGTGAAATATGGTGGTTTTTGAGAAACTTTATGAGCTTTGTAAACTAAAGGGTTTGTAAACCAGAGTTACATTGCGTGATGGTTGCCATCAAACCTATGCACGACTGGGGAATTCTGTGAAATAGAACTCCAGGAGCTAGACTTATGATGCATGGAGGTTACCATCATACCTTAATGCATATGAGGCTTTCATGTGATGTGGTCATTATCAAATGTGTGGACCTTTGCGAATCCAGTTCCTTAAGTGGATTTTTGGGCCATTTTAGCGCATATTCACTTTGAATCGGTTGTGCCTTCCATGACCTCTCTTGTGACATGTGTATTTCAACATTAATAGTTACCCTTTAGAAACTTAAGAAATACTCAAGCTACACTTCATAAACTTAATAAATATTCATTTTACCCTCCAATAACTTAATAAATTTTTGAGTTACCCTTTAGGAACTTAATAAATCTTCAAGTTACCCTCTAGTAACTGAAGAAATCTTGAATTTACCCTTCATTCTAGTCACATCACGTGTCATATTGACATGAAATTAATTCCAACATATCAAAAAATAATTATGGATTTTACCCAAAGTTTCAAGACAATATGAGATTTTAATTATTTTTGGCTATGTGACATATGTTTTAGATTAGAATGATACCTTTAAAGTGAAAACATTCACTTTGAGTAATACCAGCTACATTGTGTGTTGTACTGACATACAATAAATGAATACACATCACACATGAATTATAGAACATTGTCCAAATATTTTAAAATAATTTTATATTGTATTATCAATTTTTATAACATGATGCATGTTTTAAACTAAAATGACATTTTTATATTGAAAACAAACACTTTGAGTCATACCTTACACATTATATGTCATATTGATGTGTGTTCGATTCCTATATGTCCCAAATCAATTATGGATTGGTGTCCTAAATTTTGAATACAATCCAATCTCATTTTCTTGGTTTTGGAAATGTGATGCGTGTTTTAAATTAAAATGACACTTTTATATTGAAAACATGCACTTGGAGTCATATCATCCATATTGTGTGTTAGATTGATGTGAATAAGATTATTACACAAAAAAAATTAAATATAGATCATTTTCATAAAGTTTCAAGATAATCTGATCCCTTTTACTCATTTTTGGCTATATGATGCATGTTTTATAGTAAAAAATAACTTTTAATGTGATATCATGCACTTTGAATCATACTGACCACATCATTTGAAATATTTATGTGCGATAAATTCCGACACATAAAAAATGAATTATAGATCATTTTTATAAATTATCATGAAAATCCAAGCTCTTTTTATCATCTTTGTCTATGTGATGCGTGTTTTAGAGTAAAATGACACTTTAATATGAAAACATGAACTTGGAGTCAAACCAGCCACATCATGTTTTGGATTGATGTGTAGTATATTCTTACACAAAAAATAAATGATGGATCATTATACTAAATTTTATGAAAATATGATATTGTTTACTCAGTTTTGGCTATGTGACGTGCTTTTTACACTAAAATGACACTTGAAAACACACACTTTGAGCCATACTGGACACATCATTTGTTGGATTGATGATCAGTTGATTCATACATTTCAAAAATGAATAATGGTATGGTTTCATAAATTTTGAAAATAATCGAATCACATTTGATCAGTTTTGACTATGTGACACACATTTTAAACTAAAATGACACTTTTATATTGAAAACACACACTTGAATTAATACCACCCACATCGTTTGTTGTATTTATGTGTATTTAATTCCTACAGAAAAAAATTAATTATTTATCATTTTCTCCAAGTAAAAAAAATATAATACAATATTTTTTACTCATTTTTGGCTATGTGATGCTTGTTTTAGAGTAAGATGACACTTTTAATGTGAAAACATACACTTTGAGTCATACTAACCACATCATCTCTTAGATTTATGTACATTCAATTCTTATACATAAAAAATTAATTATGGATAATTTTAATACAATATAAAGACAATATAAACTATTTTACTCAGTTTTGGATATGTGATATGTTTTTTAGAGTAAAATGACAATTTTAAAATGAAAAAATGCACTTAGAGTCATACCATCCACATATTGTGTTGGATTTCTATGCAGTTGATTCCTAAACACAAATAATTAATTATGGATTATTTTACTATTGTTTGAAGACAATACAAGATCATTTACACAATTTTTTATGTGACATGCGTTTTATACTAAAATAAAACTTAAAAACACACACTTTTAGTCATACTAGAAACATCATGTATCGAGTTGACGTGGGGTAAAAATCAAAAAATCAAAAATAAATTATGAATTGGTATCCAAATTTTTGAAAATTATACGAGATAATTAGCTCATTTTTTTCAATGTGATGGGTATTTATACTAAAATTATGCTTTTATACTGAAAAACCACACTTGGAGTCATGCTGACCACATTGTGTGTTGGAGTCATGTGTAGTCAATTCATACACACCAAAAATTGTTTATGGATCATTTTCAGAAAGTTTCAAGATAATATGATATATTTTACTCAATTTTAATTTTACGATGAACATTTTAAACTAAAATAACACATGGAAACACACACTTTGAGTCATACTATACACATTGTGTTTCATATTGACACGCGGTTGATCTCTACACATGAAAAATGAATTATGGATCATTTTATTAAGTTTTTAAAATAATTTAATATGGTTTTGTTGGTTTTGAATTTTTGATGTGTATTTTAAACTAAAATGACACTTTTATATTGAAAACATGTACTTTAAGTCATACCAGCCTTATCATGTTTCAGATTGATGTGAAGTCAATTCCTAAATATAAAAAATAATTATGTATATATATGTATTCTTAAAAAAGAATCCTAGATGAGAGATAAAGGTGATATCCATCTCATAGACCAATCTAGGTTGATAAGTCTTCCAAAGACCCCAAAAGGGTTCATCAATGATTCCCAATATCTCACATGTTTTTTAGAGAAGTTCATGTGGATGAACCACACCTCGTTTCTTCTCTATATCCTAAGGGAAAAAATATCCAATTAGAGTACTCACAAATTTTTACAATAAGGGGTTTCCACTCAATATATATAGGACCCATACCCTGCCATTTCAGCGGGGTTCTACTGAGTGTATAGATAGAGGACCTGCATATTATTGAATTAGGGGGGTACCACAGACTGGGTAGAGGAACCACACCCTAGTACCACAGGGGGGTTCCACTCAAAGTATATTGGACTTGGGCCCTAATACCATAGGGGTTGTCCCTTGATAGATATAGATATAGGACCCATGCCCTAGTGCTTCAGGGTTGGTGTTAATCAGTGGGTAGAGGACCCATGCCCTAGTTCCATAGAGGGGTTCCACTCAACCTATGTGAGGAGTATGGGGGACCCAAAACCTGGTACGATAGGGATTTTTTGACCCCAAACTCTCTTTGATGATCCTTTATAATCACTGTCATCATCAAGAGTTGCCTGAATAAGAATCACCCTCAGAAAATTCCATGTCACATTTTGAAAGCCACTATGAAGGATACCATCACATTATAAATGGAAAACTGATCCGTATAGGCTACTCCTGGGATAAAATATGAGTACAGATGAAAGATACTTTCAAGGTGGATGTTTCATATAATGGTACATGACATGTGGCCTCACTCCACTATTCGACCGTGTTCTCCTCTGAACATGTCTTAGAGGCATTCTCTCCATACATGGAATGTAAGGGGTCCACATGGTGTGTCTCAGCAACCCAAGTATATCCCATGTTCTCTTAGTCATGCCCATATTATTTGGTCCATTCTTGTGTACCTCGATGAGAATGGGTACCAGTCTAACACCCCGATATTTTGTGATTTTTTTTCAAATTAATTTAACCTTTTGATATTTTTCATTTCACACAACACTAAAAATAGTTTATTTTATATTAATGAACTATGTTTGGATTTCATTATATGAAAAAAAAAGTTAAACATGCCCTAAATGCAACATAAATTTTAGATTTCTCTACATGGAACGCTAAGAATAGATTGTGTTACACACAATAATGACTTTCCTTGGTGGCTTGTGTAACACACAAGACCGAGTTTTACCGAATAAAGATATATTATTTAATATAAACTAGATATTACATTAGTATTTATAAAAAGGGTTAACTAACTTATGAAAATATATGGCTTACCCAAATATAAAATTAATTCATTGGCAACAAATTAATTAGAAATTAATGTGAAAACTAATTGAATATAAAGAAAAATATTATTATATCCACAGAAATATTTTACCCTAATAAATAAAATTAATTACAATTAGAGAGTGATATTAATGAAATATATATGTTATATATTTAATATAATATTTTTTATATTAATCCAATATATTTTATAGACATAGGATAATAACAAACCAAAATTTATTCTTAAAACCTATATTTTTATTAAGGAATTTTTACCACATTTTAATAGAGAACCCATTTTAAATCCAATTTTTGGAACTTTTATAGATTTAATATGTCCAAATAAACTTCATCTTTTAAATAAAAATATAATAATTAGGTTAGGTTTAATTTTTGGTAATTTTCTACGAAGTTTCATTTTTTAACTAATAGTGAAAAATGCTGAATTTTAGTTCAAAACTGCTTTTTTCATATAATTTATTTATAAGGTGCATTAAATTTTAAATTGGTTTAAAAGTTAAATTAGATAATATTTTTATAAATTAATGAAATTTAGTTCATTGAAACTAATTTTACATTGAAATTGTATATAAAAACATATCATACTTTTGAACGTTTTTACTTTAAAAACCCACATTATCGACCCGACTGCTGGATTAAATTTAAATTAATTTATGCTTCATATATTATTGTAGTTTTTAAAAATGGATTAAATATTTTTGATAATAATAATTTATAATGTATAATAATTTAAACTTATTTTTTGACCAAAAATATTAGTGAAAGTAATTAAAATAAATTACATCGATTAAAATAAAATTATGCTTAACTAAATACTAAACCTTAAACTTAAGGGCCTAAATGACCTAGAAACTTGTCAAAAAGCAGCTGAATATCAATATTTATACCTTATAATTACTTGGATATAATTTTTACCATTATTGGATCCACTTTCCATAAGAAAAACATGGGTGGAATTCCCTTTCCTAAAATTTATAAGAGTGTCATTCCTCCACTAAAAAAAGGACCCATCCCCCACATTCTCACACCTCCCAAGAAAAATTTGATCAAAAATATCTATGAAAATATATCCTTAAAACCACTAAATTCTTTATTTAATCTCCCCTTTTTTCATAAATCCTTCCAAGGAATCCCTTTGGTGTAAACCAAAAGGAGTTACCCGATTAAGAGGTAATACCCTCCCTTAAGCTCCTTTCTTTTATTTTCTTTCTACAGCACCTAAATTAATATTATTCCATTATTTTATAAAAAAACATTATAATAAATATACTAGTATTTTTTATTCTATGTTTTATACCTACAATTTCACACACATCCATCTAATGGGCAACGAACATACTGTTTATGTGTACGGTGAACTGCCGCCTCACTAAATGATGATTGCTCATTTTTCCTTTACTACCTTTCACAGTAGAAATTATGATGGGAAATATATTTATATATGTTATATATTAGATTAATTATTTATTTAAAATTATTTAATTCTTTTACCACACATATCATTATAATTTCTATTTGGTGTAAATATGATAATTTCGTTTGAGGAAGTCTGGACTACCACCCCTTCAAAGTAATACGATTTGTTCACACACTACATGGAATGTATTAATGATGAGTTTAAAGAAATTATATAATATATATTATATAATCATTATACTTGAATAATTACACACACACACACACACACACACACACATATATATATATATATTTCATTTACCTTCTCTCTTTCAATACGACAATTAAACGGAAACATCGTTCATCTATATGTACAACCTACCGTCTCCATTAATGGTGTATTCCATTTCATAATTATATATTCTATAGAATATTATAATAAAAATATAATCAATATAAATTATATTCATATCATGTTTTATATTCTTAAAATCATGATATATGTATAAGGACCAAAGATATAACAAATTAAGACACATGCAAAAAACAAAGCAAATATTACCCGAAGTGTAACCTTAAAATAGAATTATTAACAAGAGGTTAATATAAATCCATTATAAAAACATATATGGTATTATATATAATAATATTGTTCTATGATATATGTATAATAAATTTATATTTATTATAAAAGAGGATTGTACAAGTATGATGAGAGTCAAGACACAAGGTAAGGAAGTTTCATCTCACTTTTTATTTCTGTGAGATACATAATTTATTCACCACCAATTCCTTTGGTGTGGTATGTATAATTCCCATGAATTTATTATATGATTATTAGTATTAAATTTTTGGGTATTTACATATCAATTATATGATATTTATTTTATGTTTCAAGGGTTACCAAATTGGTAAGATAGTTTTGTCTAAACTTGCCTTCTTTGAGACACATGTTTTGTTATGCACCTAAATTATTTTTCAAGGTGTATATACAAACATTTGAAATGTTATATCATGAATATAATTGTTTTATTTATATTTTTAAGCTTCATGTAATTCCCATTTCTTACATAGAGTGTATTATCCCAAGTAACCAAGTGGTAAGAGTTTATTGAAACAATATCATCACTTTTTGAGATTGTTAATGATTATGCTTTCTTTGAGGAAATATTTTGATCCATATCTTAAGAAAAATCATGAGTTTTATTATAAAATGTTTATTAAATATATTTCAATGTATAAGTACCATTTTTACACTATTTTATACTTATGGTGATTAAGAATTTTTTTAAGAGAAATATGACTGTATCTCTCTCTTCGGTCAGAAATCTATTTTATTTAAAAAACCATGTTTTCAAAAATATTTTTCAAGGAAAAATTATTTTCAAAATGTTTTATGGTTTTCAAATATTACTTTATAAATTTTCAAAAATATTTTCAAATAAAAATTTTTTCAAAAGTTTTTTTGTTTTAAAAAACAATTTTCAAAGAAGAAAGAATATTTTCCTCAAGAAATATTTCTAAAATATTTTTCAAAATAATTTATCATATAAGATGATATCGATTTGTTTTAATCATGACTTTATAGGTAAATTATTCAATGTATACAATCATTTTATTTCTTTGAATGGTTTATGTTTTGATGAAATGATGTTTATGAAACCCGTTTCTCTTCCATGGGTAATATGTTTATGAAATATATTTCTCTTTCATAGGTTATATACTTATGAAACCCAATTCATTTCATGAGTTATGCTTTGATGAAATAATCATGAAACCTATATTTTTCCACAGGTTAAGAAATGATTACATGTTTATGACACCCATTTCATTTCATGGGTTATGATATGACTATTTATGAATTTTTGGAACATGTATGTATGATTTCATTATGAGATGGGTGGGACCTATATATCCCTAAAATGCATTGGGTAACCATGGATGACTCATGAGTATAAATTTTATGTGTAAACCTGATTAAATGTTCACGATGTTATGAATGGACATGGTTATATGTCCATAAGTTTATGCATGAACTTGATTACATGTTCATAATGTTATGAGTGGACCTTATTATATATTCACAATGTTATGAATGAACCTTATTTAATGTTCATAATGTTACGCATGAAACTGATTGCATGTTCACAACATTATGTGTGGACTTGGTTTCATGTCCATAAGTCTATGAAAGGTCCTGATTTCATGTTCATAACTTAACGCGTGAGCCTATTTCTAATTATGCTTGTTCACTATATTATACGTTGATGTGTATACCACCATTCTATGTATTATTACTATGTTATTATTTAATGAAATATGATATTGATTTCCTTATGATTCATGTCTTATGAACTATAAATCTTTATTTATGTTTATTATCTTTAATATGAAGGGTATGATCTTATAATGATTATGATCATGTTTTATACCCTTATGTTCATGACATGCATACACATTTCCTTTACATACCCTTACTGAGCATTTGAGATCACCCCTTTCTTATGTTTCCTTTCCCCATGTTATGCAGAAAGGTTTTTAATTATAATTACTAAGGGGGAAGATATTTGTGGGAAATATTTAAGAAACTTTACTGAGTTATAATATTTTTGTTCCAAGTTTCCAAAGGCACTAAAATAATATGGTCTTTGGGTGTCTGTTTGTTTAATGTTTTAAGTATTCCAAAAATGTAATATAATGTATAAGTACATAAATACTAGGTTGTTATAGTTGGTATTATAGAAAATATTTAGTTAAACTTTAAAAACAAGTATGAGAAAACATTATTGAGATCCCTAGGTATATTTCTAAGGATATGTCTAGGGATTTATCTAAGGATAAGTATAAGGATGAGTCAATGTTTAGAAAAACATACTAGAATTTTGGTAATGGATATATTGAGTGGTTTCCTAGAAATAAATCCTTGTATGGATACTAAAAGTGGATGTGGTTCTTAAATAGATGTACCTAGGGGTAACAACTTCCACAAGATGTCCTGGGCCCGACTCAGGGTAATCTGGTACATGACAACGTGCCATGCAACACACTTGATTTTTCACTCTTAGAGATATGCTTTGGGAATTTACAAAATCTTTATAAAACATCATGAAGGATTTAAATAGATTATGAATATGATTAACCTAGGATAAACCTAATGTGTCATAGAATAAGGAAGTATGATCCACGATTTAGGCACCCTAAATTTATTTTTTCATGATTATATGGAATCCCAATATGATAAATGTTTCTCACCCTATTAGTTTTAGTTTTAGTAAATAGAGAGAACTAGAAGGAACAGATTTAACATTTAATGTTTTATATGTGTAAAGTATGAGAATTATGCGGATCGATTTCCCAAGTGTAAATATCATAAATAAAATCAAGAAGGTGGTACTGGTATTGGTTATACTTCTGAAGTTAAAGAGACCAAAAATGAAATGTGAAAGGTATGTGATGTTATTTAAGTATTTTTTACGTTAAACATAAGAAGCATGATTATATTGAGGTTGAGGAACCTTAGGAAATGATTCATATTTCATATTCTAGGAAATAGGTATTAAGGAAAAAGTTAACAAATCCTGAGTAATGGTTTAAGAATAATGTTGGATGAATGAAGTATTTAGGTTTTGGAATTCAGAGATTATGTTATATGAATCACGAAATATATAAGTATTTTTAGTATAAGTTTTCATTAAGTATTTAAAAGGAAATGTTTAATGGTGATGAAGACATAGAAAAATAATTTCATATAGTGTGATATTTTGATTTAGGTAAGGTAACCCTTAATTAATTCCTGATGTTGAGATAATGATGTTTGGATAATGATATGATGGATATGAATAGGTAAGTTGGATGGTATAGATTACCCTAGAACCAATTATTGACAAAGTGTTCTATATCATAAAAGATAAAGTTTACAACTTCTTGGATTTAAATAATATATCCAATAATAACTAGAATAAGGAAGCATACATTTTTTCAAAAATGATTTATGGTAATTAAGGTTATTACCATGTTTCAAAAGAATATATGATAAGGGAATTAACATGTTTGGAATGTGATAAAAAAGTGGTACTTTGTGATATATGGGGGATCAATGTTAAGCCTCTTTCATGAATTTCTTTCTAAATATTTTAATTTTCATCTTTCGGAAGGGTTATAAGGTTAAAAATTTATGGAAAGTTTAAGTTAATATTTAGATGAAGTAAATAAGATTAAAGTGTTATCTCTACATATGAGGATTTATGCATATTGGATATCTTGTTCAAACTAATTTGTGTTGATGATAACTGATGAAAAATGGTATGGAATATCATGGATATCATGACCTATTAGTAATCTAGTAATGAAAAAGTCACCTTCCTTTTTAGAGAAAGAGGTGAAATGGATCAATGAACAAGAAAGGGTGATGTTGTCCTGAAATCATTAAAGTATATATTTTCATGAAAATTATTTAACTTTGGGAAAAATTATATTGAAGAAAAAAATGTTTTCTTAGTACCTTTATTTCTGATGAATCAAATCGCCCCTTAGATAATCACATATTTATAGCTTTGTGATTGTTAACTTTATCCTAACCAATTTCTATATCGTTATCCACTAGAACATGATAGTAATATTTCTCTTCCATATCCATGTTTTCACTTCCCACCTATGTTCTACTATGTGGAAACCTATTTATATGTTACTTTGGGTAACCGCTATGGTTCCAACTTTCCCCTTTTAAGGGAAATTTTTGAATTAATTTTTACGAGGTGAGTTTCTATGAATGAAACTTTCAAATATTAAACCTTCGATAGCCAAGGTTAATTTCAAGGGTGAAATTAATTTTAAGGGGGGTATAATGTAACACCCTAAGATTTTTTAAATTATTATTTTTCGAATTAATTTAACCTTTTGATATTTTTCATTTCAAACAACACTAAAAAAAGTTTATTTTATATTAAAAAACTATGTCTGGATTGCATTATATGAAAAACCAAGTTAATCATTCACTACATTTAACATAAATTTTAGGTTTCTCTACACAGAATATTGAGGATAGCTTGAGTTACATGCAACAATGACTTTCCTTGATGGCTTCTATAACAGGCAAGACCAAGTTTTACATAATAATGATATATTATTTAGTATAACCTAGGTATTAAATTAGTAGTTATGAAAATGGTTAAATAACTTATGAAAATATATGTCTGGTAAAAATATAAATTTATTTCATTGGCTACAAATTAATTATAAATTAATGTGAAAACTGATTGAATATAAAGGAAAATATTATTATATCCACAAAACTATTTTACCCTAATAAATTAAATTAATTTCAATTGGTGAGTGATATTTATGTAATATGAATTTTATATATTCAATAAAATATTTTTGATATTCATCCAATATATTTTATAGGCATAATTTAAGAACAAACCCAATTTTATGCTTAAAACCTATATTTTTATTAACGCATTTAAACCACCTTTTAATGGAAAAAAAAAATTTAAATCCAATTTTTAGAAATTTTATAGATTTAATATGTCAAAATAAATTTTATATTTTAAATTTAAACATAATAATTAGGGTAGGTCATATTTTTGGTATTTTTCTGTGAAGTTTCATTTTTTAATGAATAGTGAAAATACTGAATTTTAGTTCAAAACTGCCTTTTTCAGATAATTTATTTATAAAGATAAATTAAATTATAAATTGGTTTAAAAGTTTAATTAGATAATATTTTTATCAATTAATCCAATTCATGTCATTGGAACCAATTATACATTTAAATTGGATATAAACCCATAGCAAACTTTTGAGTGTTTTTACTTTAAAAACCTTGTATTGTCGACCCGATTGTGGGATTAAATTTAAATTAATTCCTGCCAATTATTTGATTGAAATTTTGAAAAATGGATTCAATATTTGGAATCATAATAATTTTATAATTTCTAAAAAGGTAAACTTAGTTTTTGACCAAAAATATTAGTTAAAGTAATTAAAATTAATTACATGGATTAAGGTAAAATTATGCTTAACTAAGGACTAATCCTTAAACTTAAGGGCCTAAATTACCAAGAAACTTGTAAAAAAATCATTTGATAGACATATATTGACCCTATAATCCTTTTTATAAACATTGGAACATTATTGGATCAAATTGCCATGGGAAAACATGGGTGGAATTCCCTTTCCCAAAATTTACAAGAGTGCCACTCCTCATCCACTATAAAAAGGCCTCCACACCTCCCACTTCCTCACACCTCTCAAGCCATGTTGAATCGACTAATATCTACCAAAATTTTTCCTTAAAATTCCTCCCTTCCTCATTGAATCCTCCATTTTGTTATAAAGCCTTCTGAGAAAGCCCTTTTTTGCAAACCAAAAGGAGTTACCTGATTAAGAGGCAACACCCTCCCTCAAGCTCCTTTCTTTTATTTTCTTTCTCCTCCAAATAAATTAATATTATGAAGTTCTTATATCAAAAAAGAGCATAATAAATATACTATTATGTTTTTATTCTAATGGTTCTCCCTAAACTTACACAAAAATCCATATAATGGGAAACAAACATACTATTTATGTATATGGTGAATTACCACCTCACTAAATGATGATTGTTAATTTTTTCCTTTACCACCTATAATGGTGTAAATTATGATGGAAAATATACTTATATATTTTATATATTTTATTTATTATTTATTTATTTTTTTAATCCTTTTACCACACATATATTTATACTTTCCATTTGGTGTAAATATGATAATTTCGTTTGAGGAAGTGTGGACTATCGCCTCCTCAAAGCGATGTGATTCATTCACACACTACATGGAATGTATTAAGGATGGGTTTAGTGAAAATATATGATATATATGATATAATAATGATAATTTAATAATGATATATATACATATATATACATATATATACATATATATACATATATATACATATATATACATATATATACATATATATACATATATATACATATATATACATATATATACATATATATACATATATATCATTTACCTTCTTTCTTTCAATATAAAATTTAAACAGAAACAACGTTCATGCGTACGTACGGCCTACCGTCTCCATGAACAGTGTATTCCATTCCATACTTATATATTCTATAGATTATTATAATACACATATAATTAATATAAATTATATTTATATTATGTCATATATTATATAAATCATGATATAAGTATAAGGACCAAATAAATAACAAATTAAGACACATGCGAAAAAAAAAGCAAATATTACCCAAAGCATAACTTTAACATGGAATTATTAAAAAGAGGGTGATATAAAGTCATAATAAAGCCAGATATGGTATTATATATAATAATATAATTATGTGATATATGTATAACCAATTTATATTTATTATACTGGAGGATTTTATGAGTACGATGAGAGTCAAGACATAAGATATGAGAATTTCATCTCACTTTCTATTTCTGTGAGATAAATGCTTTATTCACCACCCATTCCTTTGGTGTGGTATGTATACTAAAAATGGATGTATTATATGATTATTACTTTTAAATTTATGGTTATTTACATATACATTATATGATATTTATTTCATTGAGTTCAGGTTTCAAGGGTTACCGAATCGGTAAGACAGTTTTGTCTCAATTTGACTTCTTTGAGACACATGTTTTTTTATGCACATACATAATTTTTCAACATGTATATACATAAATTTTAAATATTATATAATTAATCTTCTTATTTAAATTATATTTCTAATCTTCATATAATTCCAATTCCTTACATGGAGGGTATGATCCCAAGTAACCAAGTGGTAAGAGTTTATTGAAATAATCTCATCGCTTTTCGAGATTGTTAATGATTATGCTTCCTTTAATAAAATTTTATGATCCATATATTAAGAACCCAAATGAGTTTTATTATACTATGTTTATTAAATACATTTCCATGTATATTTAACATTTTCCCACTCTTTGGTACTTAAGGTGATTAAGAAATTTTTTTAAGAAAAATATGACTGTATCTCTCTCTTCGGTTGGAAATCCATTTTATTTCAAAAACCATGTTTTAAAAAATGTTTTCAATTTTTTTTCAAGTAAAAAGGTTTTTAATATTTTTTATGGTTTTAAAATCTTCCTTTATATGTTTTCAAAAATATTTTTAAAGAAATTTTTTTTCAAACGGTTTTATGTTTTAAAAATCATTTTTTAAAGAAGAAAGGATATTTTCCTCTAGGTATGTTTTTAAAAGGTATTTAAAAATTATTTACCATATAATATTAAATCAGTTTGTGTTACTCATTACTTTCTAGGAAAATTATTAAATTTATCAATTAATATTTTTTATATAAATGGTTTATGTTTTGATGACATGATATTTATGAAACCCATTTCTCTTCCATGGGTTATATGTTTATGAAACCCATTTCTCTTTCACAGGTTATATGATTATGAAACCCAATTCCTTTAATTAGTTATGATTCAACGAAATGATTATGAAAAATGTGTTTTTCTATAGGTTAAGATATGATTACATGTTTATGACACACATTTCATTTCATGGGTTATGATATGATTGTTTATGAATTTTTGGAACATGTATGTATGATTTAATTATGAGATGGGTGAGACTTATATCTCTCTCCAATGAATTGGGTAAAGATGGATGACTCGTGAGTATAAATATAATGTGTGAACCTAATTACATATTCAAAATGTTATTAATGGACCTGGTTTCATGTCTATAAGTTTTTGTGTGAACCAGATTACATGTTCATAATGTTTTGAGTGAACACTATTATATATTCGTAATTTTATACATGAACCTGATTACATGTTCAAAATGTTATGCATGAACCTAATTTCATGTTCACAACATTATACATAGACCTGGTTGAATGTCTATAAGTCTATGATGGGACCTAATTTTATTTCCATAACTTAATTTGTAAACATGTTTCTAATTATACATGTTCACTATGTTATACGCTGATGTGTATTCCACCATTCCATGTATTATTCCTATGTTATGCATTAATGGATTACGATATTGATTTCTTTATGATTAATGTCTTATTAATTGTAAATATTTATTCATGTTTATGATCTTTGATATGTAGGGTATGATCTTCTAATGATCATGATCACGTTATTATACCCTTATGTTCAAGATATGTATACACATTTCCTTTACTTACCCTTAGTGAGCATTTAAGCTCACCCATTTCTTATGTTTCCTTTACATAGGTTTTGAAGAATGTTTTTTAATTAAAATTAATAAGGGGGAAGATATTTGTGGGAAAAATTTAATATATTTCACTAAGCTAGAATATTTTTGTTCTAAGTTTCCAAAGGTACTAAACTAATATGAACTTTGAGCATCTGTTTGTATAATGTTTTAAGTATTACGAAAATGTGATGTAATTTATAAGTACATCAAGAATGGGTTGTTATAACTAGACTATGACCATGTACACCCAGGGTATATGATGTGTCCTCCCACATGGGGTCCTAGGAATGTGAAGATAGGATGTGGAATGGATTCTAGAGTAGGGTCACAGGACATGTGGGCCTGACCACATGACGTGTGATCCATATCTTATCCAAAAACCCTAGCACAAGAGCTGGCTGGGGCTACATGGAATGTGTTAATAGATTAAACGTCATGTATTTAGGTTTTCTATAGAAACCTAGGGAAGATATATGCACTTTTTTGGAACAACTTCTTTCACCTTGATTCATGTTGAGATTTCTAGATCTAGGACTGTCCATGCTTGATCTATCGCTAGTGGCTTGATTATGTCCACCCAAACCCACATGAATTTTCTTATCATTCTATTATAAATTATTCACTTTTCTAGATCATAAATTCATGGAGGAATATTTTTCAACCCATAAAACATCATGGTCCATCCAAAAATCACCATCCCAATGATCATTCTACAAACCGCCACAAATCCAGGGGTTCAATCACACATGAAATCACCCTGATAATGTCAAACCGCAACCCTGTAGGCCAACCATGAAGAACATGAAGAAATATGAAGATAAATTAAAAATAATGAATTAAAAACTCAATTTACCAAGATTTCTTGGGAAATGATCACATAACATTGATGTTTATGGGGTGGTAGAATGGAATTTAAAATATAAATTGATTCAAAAATGAAAATTTATGGAAAAAGATCATGAAAAGATCAAAATATCATAAATCAATGATAACAGAGATTTAATCCACGATAGAAAAATTGATTAAGGTAGAAATACATAAACACCATTCATTACCTTTATTTAAGATTTATTGTTGGCGAAGAATGTTTTCATTAGCAATGAGGATGATATTTTGTATTTCTTGCCTCTCAATTTACCTTGATTCAGTCACCATTTTTCATCTGATCTTAATCCTTCAATGAAGAAAACTCATAAGATCCTCTCAACTATCACAGGGTTAGGCTAATAACCATGGAGAATTCTATTGTGGAGTATTTAAAGAGTATTTAATTATTTCATTTAATAAAATAAATAAATAAATAAATAATTTAGTTTAATTAAATTCACCTTTCAATGACTTCATCAACAGTACATTTGACACCAACCAACTTTAGGCCGTGTTTAGGGTAAACCCCATGTTATGGATTCAACTATGGTCATGTATTTTTGACTTGAGACTCCATTCATGAGATAAACCATTATTTATAAAAAAACTACATGTACATGATATTAATATATTTTATATTTTTATAATATCAATTCCAGGATCACTTGGCCTATTAATCTCAAAATTTCTCAACCCATGACTCCAAAAATATTCCTTAATTTATTTCAAAGTCTTATAAGGAAAAAATAGGGTCACTAAATTTTACCCCCCATGGATTTTGTCCCTAAAAATAATCTATAAATAAAGGTCAGATATTGTGCATGAATCTGGTTCTCCCACTCCTAGGATCTCTCTTGCATTCTCCCATGCTTCCACAGTATACAGACCAAGGTAATGGTCAATCATTAAAGGATACACTCCTTATGAGCCCCAATCTCTATAAGGTACTCCATGAAGGTTATTACATACTCGATGTCTAACTCGCCACAATCAATAACATGTGTAGGATAATTCACATATCTCCTCAGATATGACACATGGGAGACATCATGCACCCAATACAAATTTTTGGGTATGGATAGGCATTAAGAATCCTCACCAACCCTTTGAAGGATCTCAAATTGCACAATGAACCTCGGTGTTAGCTTGAATCCTTGAATGAGTCTCTTCAATACTCATCACATAGAGAGTGTCAGGAAATCATGGCCTCCCTACTCAAACTCCAAAGGTATATGACATTGATATACACAAGATTTATGTTGGCTCTAGGATGTCCTCATCCACTCATAGATCAACTTAACCTTCTCTATCTTTTCCACCACTATCTATGGCCCAACAAGAGATGCCTCACCAATCTCAGTCCAATATAAGGGGACCTACATAGTCTCCCGTATAGGGCTTTGAAAGGTTACATGACGAATTTAAGGTGAAAAATGTTATTATAAGTAAAATATACCAATTGCATGTGATCCTCCCAAATTCGGATGAAGTCTAACAACCAATCCCTATGCATATCCTCTAGAACCTAGATATTATGCTTAGTCTTTGTATATATCTAGGGGTGTAATACTACAAACATCCTCTACTGGGTCCCAAATGCTTCATATAGGCCTCTTGATAACCATGATATAAACCAAAAATTATGGTTATAGACATTAATTGAGGGTAAAACATGATGTTGGATGGTATCCTACATGTAAAACTACCCCAAAATATCCAAAAAACTATGTTACCTAATGGAAAGGATGTTCTCCAACTTGACCAATAATTCACCAATCATCCACATGGCATCATGGAATCTCACTATCCATGGAATCCTTATCAAAAATTCTATGGATATGTCATCCCATTTATAATATGGGATCTCATGAGGCCATGTCAAACCTACCAAAACCTAGTTCTCCACCTTCACATACTAATATGTAAGACACTAAGATATGAAATAAAAAACACTCCACCTCATTCCATCCCACCAAAACAACCACTGAAGGTCCTTATAAATATTACTCACACTAGGATATATATCCAAGGGGAGAGTGTGAAACTCCCCCCCACCTCCTCTCTTAATGTGGCCTAAACCACCATCCTTCCCTAAAAAGGATGAAATTCTCCCCTCCTTCATAGAATTCATTTGATGAATCTCCTGAGGATATCTGGTCACATATAACAAAATTTTAAATGTCTTGCAACTGAGCCTACCTCACATGCTGAAGAAGCATAGGATTCAACACCATCGAATGAAGCAATAATAAACCCCTCTCCTCCATTGGGGTTAGATTAAAGGAAACCAAATTCTCAGATTCCTCCTCTACCATGTGAGAATGTGACTTCCTTCTAAGAGAATATTCCACCACATTTACCATCCCAAGATTATAAACTATATTGAATTCATTGTCCTACAAGATTTCAAACCAATTCATCTATCCCAAGTTCAGGTATCTCTGTGTGAAGATATATCTAAGACTCTATTGGATCGAGTAAACAAAAATTTCTCTCCCAGAAGATAGTTCCTCCACATATTCATATTGAAGACTACTGCTTCTAAATACAAGTTGCGACTTTAATAGTTCTTCTCATGGTGTCTCAACTACCTCCACAAATATGCGATCACTTCGTGCATATTCATAAAAAAAAATCGAGTCTATATCCATATGAATAAAAAAAATACTTACTCTATGCCCTCCTCCGATAGTCTCAACATAGGAGCTCTAGTCAACCTCAACTTAAACTTCTCAAAGGATCTCTAATAATGATTGGTCCAAATAAACAGCTATGCATTCTACATCAGGGAAGTCAAATGGGATGAAACTCAGGAAAATGCATCCATGAACCTCCTATAGTACTTCGAAAAGCTATGAAAACTACACAAATATGACACTCACTTGGGTTGATTCCAAAAAATTACTACATCAATATTCATTGGGTACATAACTAAACTATGCTTAGAAATAATATTCCCTAGAAAGTGTACCTCAAAGATCTAAAACTGGCACTTTTGAGAGATTACCATAAAGATGGTTCTATCAGAGTAAGTCTAAGACCATCATCAAGTTATCTTTATCACCATCCTTTGATATAGAGTATATGAGTATGTCATCAATGAAGAAAATCAAAAACCAGTCCAAGTTTGGTTGAATAATCCAGTTCATCAAATATATAAACACAATAGGTATATTATTTACAATAAATGGAATCATTGAGAAGTCATAGTGCATATAGAAACATCAAAATTACATCTTTAGAATATCAGTGTCACAAACCCTCAACTGGTGGTAGCTAGACTAGATATCAATATTTGAGAACCAACTCATACCGCACAACTGATCAAAGAGGTCATTAATCCTAAACAAGGGGTACTTGTTCTTTATCATTTCCTGATTCAGGTGATGATAATAAATAAAAAGAAGAAAGCTCCCATATGCCCTTTTTACAAAAAAAACTAGATATTCCTAGGGGGATACACTAGGTCTAATAAACCCCTTATATAAAAGGTCCTCTAACTACACTATCAGCTCCTATATCTATGTAGGGGTCAACTGATATTCCATAGAAGATATTGGTGTTGTCTTAGGGTACAATTTGATGAAAAAAATCATCTCACACCTTAGAGGTAGTTTCAAAACATCATCGGTAAATAAATCTATAAATTCCTCCACTAGTGAAGGAATCTAGATGCATAAAGAGCCTATTATGCCAAGGGTTAAACTTTCCAACTGATGGGTGACGTGTTGCAACTTCCTTATTTCAAAACCCACTCCCTCATATCTCTCACCCGAAAATGAAAATCTCATCCTATCAGTCTAAAGGAAAATAACCTGCCTATGATGAAAATAAACATGGGACCAAATGAAGGAAAATCAGTCTATATCCAAGATGAAGTCAAAAGGTTTTATCATGTTTACCAAGAGGTACCATGAGAAAATCTCTATAATAATAACCAACTCACTGAAGGACCCCGGGACACCCTGATAGGGGAGGGGTGAATCAGGGTGACCACTTTTTCTTTTAATGTGATGGATCTTGTTCCCACGTTGGTAGGAACTTGTTGAACCTGTAAGATTATTATGATCAGAAAGAAAACATTCACATGCACAGAGAAGACACAACCATTTTTACTTGGTTCACCACTAAGGGCTACGTCCAAGGAGCATACACCGACAGGTTTTCGGTCATACCAAAATCCACTATGCATCACTAGCGGTAGATTAAAAAAGTTCGGGTACAGTTACTCTGTCCCAGGCTCACTGCCTTTACAAAAGTTCATGGATATCCCACTACTCCCCTCGGGTCACTCCCGTTGACTCCCCCTGGCTCACTTCCGTTGGTGAAGTCCCACTCAGTTTATAGACGTGAAGGTCTCTTCATCATTTGCATAAGAATTCATCCTTTGTTGTATGTAGATGCTCTATTGAAGTCCGATTCTCACCAGAAGTAGAATATCACTTTTTCTCGAATGTATCGGGTAGTCTCCTGGCTTTCGTGCAGCTCCAAACAGGCCAATGGGCTTCAGCAAAACCTGGCGCGCTTCTCCAAGCCGGACGCGCAAGTCCCAATACGGCGCGCAAGTCCAGACTGGCGCGCAAGTGTCACCAATGCACCTGCGCGACGCTTCCTTCCTCGACAACAAACTTGCGCGGTCCACTTCCTTTCTCTTCCAAACCTCCTTGGGCGCTCAGCAGACAACCGGCGCACAAGCTCTACTTGCGCGACCAAACTACCACCTGCGTGGCTCAACCACCTGCGCGATGAGAGATCAAACAACCTCTAAGTCTCGAACTCCGTAGAAAATGAGGAGGGGTGGTCCAGTATTTATAGGCAAACTGGACCCCCTGCACGGAGGCGCGCAAGTCCCTCAGTGGCGCGCAAGTCTTGTCTCCAGTAACCTCTGTCGCGCAACTCACTTGCGTGACCCAACCAAAACATGCGCGACCTTCTTTCCTTAGCCAAATTTTGATGTTCTAATCCTCAAAAACATATGGCGCGCAATTCTTTTATCCTACAAGAGCTCGGCGTACAAGTACCTTTTCTAAAAACAATTTATATTATTGGCCGATTTTCAGACCCAAAAATTTGGCAAACACTGGGAAACAGCGCCACCTTCACTACTGTTTTCTGCTTGAACGGTATGATCTCTTTGTTGGTACACATCCTGAAATTACACTGAGGATTGACAAAAAACACAAACCATACGCCAAATCATGCTTTGAAGACCCTGGTTCCAACACTCACACTACTAGAAGATAAGTGTTATCAAAGAATCATTACCTTTAGGAACCTCATGTTAGAGCTGTTGGGCTAAAGTCTTAAATGGGATCTCTAGATATCGCACTTGATATAAGGAGATGAATAAATGACTCACACATGTGTCTTATAGTACTGAATAAATATTATAATAAACATAGATCATACTTATTATCATCTTATGTACAACCTGTTCATATGCCTCCTTGGCCAAAATCTACCCACAGACTCAACAACTAGCATCCAGAGCCTAGCATGGGCCTCTTGGCAGTGGTGGTGGGAGTAGGTCGTATCATTTTCTACCACCTAAAGTTCCTCCTAATTAAGCCAAAACTGCTCCTCTACTAGTACCGCCTCCCTGGGGTCTTCCCTGGCCTCACTTGGGTGATTCCTGGTCATGGTACTACCTTTTTTAGGGTATTCCATCTGCTACCCTCCTTTTCTCCTCAGCACATTGGGTTGGGTAGTCATGTTCTATGCGACCATTCCTGTCACTTTCATAACATCAAACCTACCTGGGATAACCTGGTCCTCTATGAAAACCCTGTGCTGAATGACCACATAAGTTTGGCCATGATAAGGTCTTATCCAATGACATATTTTTGAATGGGGATTACTATATGCTGCAGATGACTCAATCCCATGATACCCACTACCAGATCTAGCTATGTGGTATCCCTGAAATAGGAAGCTCTCTATTACCAATGCCCTCTCTAGTATTCTAGCATAGGTGGGAATTCATAAGTATACCATATTGGTATGAATTTATCTACAAAGACCCTCCTAGAACTTCTATTCCGGGAAGTAACCATCTCACACCATGTCGAGGGAGTGCCACATAAGGTTAGTGAACCTCATGGAATAATCAAGAACTGACATATTATGCTGTTATAGCTCTAGAAGATCCTAAATCTAAACTGAGCACAATCATGAAGGGTAATAATCCTCTTGAAAAAGCTAATAGAAGTCAGTCCATGAGAGTGTCATCTAATCATGAGTTTGCATGAACAGACTTCACCAGCTCCCAATGGCTTCATAGAATTGAATAGATGCCATCACAACCATCTAAACAGTCGGGGTTCACATGATTCTGAAGACCTGGATTAAAGACTCAAGGAAATCCTACACCTCCTGGGGATCTGGCTCACCCTAAAACCTTAGTAACCTATGGCACTAGAACTCACAGAGTGTGTTAAGGTTGCAGATATCCTCATCCTTCCTTTCTAGTATGATCTAATTCTCAATAGATGGGGGTGCTGATTTCTATCCTCCTGGAGGAAAGACCTCGTGAGATGACCCCTTAACTGAGGCCTCATCTCTCATTAGATTTTCATCATGACACTAAACCATAACCTAGTTAGCTATCTTTTTAGAGGCTTATTGAAAACAATCAAGATGTACCACAATTAGATGAGCATATATATATATAGGGATCTGACTCAAGAAGGATAGTAAAAGGACTCAATCCTATATGATTCATGTACCATTGATCCATGAAACCGATGTCTCAGTATGCCGAGTAAACAAGAAGGTCGTTAGAGTCTTGGTGTATAGATACATCATCTATTAAACCAACACTAAATTAACTAGCCTGAATACCTCACTCGAGAAACATTGAACCCATTTCCCTAAGTCCCAATAAATCCTCATAATGGGATAACTCCGAACACCATCCCAAGGAATTAACTACTCAAAGACCACTTTGTAGTGACCCAACCCACCAGGTTCCACCTGGCCAGTGGAGGATGAGCTATCAAAACCCCAAGATCACCTTCAATATGCAAGGGGTTGGTGACATGTTGTAAGAGGTCATAATATAAATGGGAGGCCTTTTTCTAATATACATGTACGTATGGAACCAACACTCTCTATGAAATGTGTAGAGGAATATAAAATATAGTAACCTCTAGAGTAGAAATAATGCATGCAATAACCTCTAGGAAATAAAATAGAGTACATTAGAATAAAACCAAAGCGTGAAAGGGAAAAAAATACATGGCCAACTATAAATGAATTCCTAACCTGAAAAAATAAAAATAAAGAAAGCTGAGAGAGATCGATTCCTGATCTCCAAGACCAACCACCGTACGTGGTCTATACACCCGAGTATCTGTAATCTCCACCGATATATCTACTGATCTTCCTATCATCTGTAGAATACATAACATGTGTAGGAAAAGCCCGTGCAGGGGTGAGTATAAACATACCCAATTGGACACCCCAGAAAACCTAAGGAAAAAATAGAAGGATATAGTAAAGTTCACCTCAAACCATAACAATAGGTAATTGAAAACCCATAATTCATATATATATATATTCTCATAAAAGAAACCCAGACGGGGGAGAAAGGGTATCTCTATCTCATAGTATAGCCCATGTTGATGATTTTTCCAATAGCCCTAGAAGGGTTCATCACCAATTCCCAACATCTCACATGTTTGTCCAAGAAGTTCATGTGGTAGAGCCGCAACTTTACACTACTCCACAACCTAAGGGGGCATACTATCTAAGTATAGGACCTACACCTTAGTACGATAAGGAGGTTACACTAAATATATAAAAAACCCACAACCTGCTGCATTAGGGGGTGTGCTAATTAGTGTATAGATGGAGGACACATGCCCTAGAGCATCTGGGGATCCACTCAATCGGTAGAGGATCCACACCCTATTACTATATGGGGTGCTACTCAAAGTATAGAGTACATAATCCCTAATACCATAGGGGGTTCTACTCGGTAGATATAGATAAGGAAAATGAACCCTAGTGCATCAAGGGGTGATACTTGGTGGGTAGAGGACCCATTACCTAGTTCCATAGGGGGGTTCCACTTAACCAGTGCAAGGAGTATGGGGGACCCATACCCTAGTATGGTAGGGGGTTTCCGACCTCAACCTCTCTCTGATGATCCTGCCTAATCACTGCCAGCATCATGCATTGCCTAAATAATAATCATTCTTCAAATAGTCCACATCATATCTTGAAATCCACTATGAAGGCTACCATAATGTTCTATATGGAAAATTACTCAGGATATGCTACTTGTGAGCCAAAATCCGAGTTTAGATGAAAGTGATATGCAATGTTTAAGTTTCACATAGGGGTACAAGGAATGTATGGGGTTCCCATGGCATATGGTCCTGATCCACTACCTAAAGGTGTTACACTATAGACATGGATTTGAGGCTATGTCTCTATAAAAAATGTCTTAGCCACCTGTGGCCTGCCCGTGTGCTCTTAGCCATTCCTATGTTCATCGGGCCATGATCGTGTTCATCAGGCCATACCTGTGTACCTAGTTGTGTACCTAACCATTATCATGTACTCCCAAATTATATGGAATATGGGGTCCTAGGATTGTGAATTTGGAATACAACCTGGCTAGCCAGGGAGGGTTACACGACATGTGGGATTGACCACACAACACACGATCCTTATCTTCCCCAATACCATAACAACGTAGATGGGTGGGATACACTAGGTGTGTTCCTAGACTGCACTATGTGTATTCAGGTTTTCCTTAAAATCCTAGGGAATCTCTATTCTCTTCTTTACGTCACTTCTATCAATTCTTCCACCTTGATTAATTTTAGGAGTTCTGTATCCATGGATGTCCATGCTTGATCCATCACCAGTGGATAGATTCCAACTACCTAAACCCTACAAAATTTCGCACATTATTCTATGAAAAATTCATCAGTTATCTAGATCCCAAATCCACATAGGTGTATCCCACAACCTGAAAAACATCCTGGTATATCTGTAAATAACCATCTCAATCATCATTTTCCAAACCAACAGAAATATGAAGGTTTTATCACACTCGAACCCACCCAAAAAAATGTTGAACCACGACACTATAGGACAATGGTGAACAACATGAAGAATGATGGGGATAAATTAATAAGAATGAAGTAAAACCTTAATTTTACAAGTGTTCTTGTCCAATGATCACATAACAGGGATGTCTAGGGGTATCATGTCATATAAAATATAAATTGATTCAACAAATCAAATTTATAGAATGAGATCATACAAAGATAAAAACATCACAGATCAATGATATAATATATTTAATCCATTATGGAAATAAATTTAGGTATGAAATCCATAAACAGTGTTCATAACCTCAATTTAGGATTTAAAAATGGTGAAGAATGCATTCTCTAGTGATGAGGATGATTTACTGCATTTGTTTAATCCCAATTCACCTCAAACTAGTCATTGTTTGTCGTTCGATCTTGATTCATCAATGAAGAACACTCAAAAGATCCTACAAATTCTCCAAAGGTTATATAGATATCCCTAAATAATTATATAATGGAGTATTTAAATAATAATTAATAAGTCCATTTAATAAAAAAAACATAATATTTATTTATTTTAATTAAATGCATCTGCCAACAGCTGCCTCAACTGGACATTTGACGCCAACCAACTTTAGGTTGGATCTAGGGTAAAAACCATGTTCAAGATTCAAATGTGAACTTGGATTTACAATCTGAGACTCTTTTAGAAGATAAACCATTATTTCTAGAAAACTATTCTTGTGTGATATTATTATATTTAATATTTTAATAATATCAATTTCAAGCTTACTGGGACTTGAAATCTCACGAGGTATCAATGCCTAGATCATAAAATATTTCTTAATATATTTCAACATATTACAAGGTAAAAATAGGGTCACTACAACTGATAAAGTGTAGTACTATTTATCATGGGTTCTTTAGTAGTGGGTTTTAAGAGGTAAAAGTTTCTATTTTTTTTGAAAAGAATGATCAAGATCATTTCATGGAAGAGATTTCATCTAGGGTTCCTAAAGTCTGATAAAGAACATCATCTTCATTTTCATCAATATGATCTTGGGTTTAAGTAGAGAGAGGTAGAGATACTCAGTCTTCATCACAAAACATTATCACATGAAGGAAGACATTGACATCCAAAACTTCATTTGAGCTTCTTTGAGGTTATGGTATTAGAACTTGGTATTGTTAGAAGTTAATTTTTCTTTTCTTGTTTTAGTTCTTAATTCCATGTATGATGTTGTATCCTTATATATGTGTGTAGCATGAGTCCTTACAGGAATTTCCTTGGATACCATGTCTAGTTTGTTAAAGCTTTTCATGTCTTGTAATATACCAATTTTATTTCTCTAGTCATAATGTTTTCTAGTGGTGTTCTCACCATGCACATAGGTCTACTGTGGACCAAAGAACCTTATATATCCATGTTATTCATTTTTATTACATTGTATTCATCTTGTATCCATCATTCCTATTCTATTTAATTATTAATATAATTTCTTATATCAAATCATGAACTTAGTACCTAGATAATTGGATCTTGGCTGCAACATAGGGACTACCACCCCAATGTAGCCCCTAAAAATTATTATTAGAGCCACCTAATCTAAAACAATAGGATTAATGAAATTTGATATAGACAAATTCAATAGAGATAATGAATTTAATATATGGAGGATACATACGAACACATTTTAAGAATAGAATGAGCTCCTTGATTTCTTGTGTGGTATAAAAAATAAAGCGGTTACCCTATCCATGGATGGAAAACTACTACCACTAATTTTGATGTCCCTAATGATGTTATTAGAAAGGAAAAATGTTTAATGATCCTATATTTAGGTGATATGTTCATTTAAGAGGTATCCTATGAATCCATTAATTCTAAAATATAGCCTATAATTGAAAATTTATTTATGGAAAAGACTTTAGTATGATGAATACATAAGAATATGTTATTGTATAATTTTAAAATGAATCCTAGAACTACAGTCAAGACTCATATCAAGGATTTTAATAAAATGATTCTTTATTTTTCTAATATAGAAGTTATTTTGGATGATGAGGGTTTGGATATCATTCTATTTTCCTCTTTATATGATGATTATAATTCAATTAATTATTAAATGATGGCTGATTAGGATACCTTAAACCTTGAAGAAGTTAAATCCACCATGTTGTCTTAATAAATTCAAAAGAAGAATCCCAGTTCTGTTAAGAAGGAATCTGAGTGGATTAATATTATGGGTTAGCCCGAGTAGAGAGGTAACATGATAGGTAAGAGAAAAACTATAAGCCAATATAGTTCTAAGGAAAAAAAATAAAATGTTTTCAATGTAAATAACCTAGTTATATTAGAAGGAATTGTCCTCAAAGGACCGATTATATGAACAACACTAATAAAAGTGAACATTATTTTCTAGTTGAAGAATTTTTTGATACTATTGATGTTTTAAATGTATGTTATGATGTTATGGATGCAAAATGGGTTCTAGATTCAGGTTTTTCATTCACATGTGTCCCAAAAATGAGTACTTCACTGATCTAAGATAGATTTAGATTGGTGAGGTTTACCTAGTAAATAAAAAAAGATGCTAAATCATTGGTAGAGGTACTATTTCTTTATAATTGCATGACGGTCCAGTAAAATCCTTAAAGGAGGTTAGGTGGGTGCCTAACTTGAAGAGAAATATTTTTTACCTAGGCATATTATACCAGAATGAGTACTTGTTAGGTCTGATTTAAGGATTATTAGGATATTTAAAGCTATTATAAGAGTAAACCTCACCAATTTCATATATGTCTTGGATATAAGGACTAATTCGAAATAGTTAAATGTCCCTCTTTCCCCCATGAAAAATAACACTATGTTATGGCATAGGTTTTTAGAACATGTTAGTTCAAAGGGGATGAATGAACTAAGAAATAAAGGAATCTTAAATGATGTAAGTCTGGATAGTCTTCACATTTGTGAAGATTATGTTCTTGGTAAATCCAAATGAGTTAGTTTTAAAAGGTACACATATATAGCTAAAACCCCTTTATAATATGTATATTTTGATTTGTAGGTCCCTGTAGGACTTCTTCCCACAGATGGGGGCACTACAATGTGACCTTTATAGATGAATATTCACAAAAAGTATGAATTTAAATACTCAATAATAAATATGAAACCTTTAAAACCTTCAAAATTTGGAAGTCTAATATTGAAACTGAATCTAGAAATAAACTCAAAACCCTTAGGATAGATAATGTCGTAGAATATTTATCTAATGATTTTATATACTGTTGTATTTTTGAAGGTATTATTTAACACAAAAATATTGTGGATACCTCATAATATAATGGCATGGAAGAGATAACGAATATGACTATTTTAGAAAGAGTGAGAAGCGTGCTCTCATAATATGTTCTTACTAAGTCATTTTGGGTAGAAGTTACCACTACTACTATCTATATGATTAAAAAATTATCCTATAATGCCTTTGATTTCAAAAACAATTGAGATATTTTGACTGGTTCACCCCCAAGTTTATGAAATCTCATTGTTTTTAGTTTTACTATCTATGCTCACAACCGGGATGATAAACTAGAACCTAGGGCTATGACTGAAAATTAAAATTTTATTAATAAAATCACTTTTTAGGAAATGTGAGAAACCAGTCCCAATCAATCCGGAGGAAAATCCTCACAAGAGAAATAAAATCCATCAAATCATAGACTTATCCCATTGATTATTTCCTATCTATAAAGTTTCCAATTCATAAGATATACCTTAGCATCTGGGTCTTCGCCGATAACAACTTCAAAGCAAGACACCATTTTGTCCCAAGTTCTAATATACGCTTATTTTCTAGTTTTCCCATCATTGAAGCCTCTCATCAAGATCATATCCTATTTTTCAATCCAATTATCCTGCTCACTATTAACCTCCACTTGAATATGTCTTCCCATCATCTCAGCCTCTTCCCGTGGGATGTTGACATAAAGGAATTCTTCCACCATTTCCTCCTCAGAGTGGATGATAAGTTCTTTAGATTCCTTTGTCTTTTCGGTACATCTCGAATTAGCTGTAAAACTCAGAAGTAACATGTCATTGATGATTCCCTGAACCATAATTTGAGGCTTCTCCTGCACAACAATCATGAAAGTAGAAGACATTTCTTTCTCACATGGTTTAGACTTTTTACCCGATCATGTTACCATCGATTCTGGTAAATGCGAGTAGTCCTTTCGACCCCTCCCCTTATTCTTCTTAGGGGTATTCCCCTCATCATGAAACTTAGTTACTCCAGAGTCATCCTCAGACTCTACACCTTTTATTTCTCCTCCATCGGGATCAAAGGGAAGATCTTGTAAAAGCTCCTCGGTGTCCAAAGACTCAAAAATGTTGTTGGTATGGACACCATCTTGTACCAATCCCTTTCCTGATAATTTTTTATGACCCCCAGAGTAGAATTAATCTAAATTAGATTTATTTTAGGTTCAATCGCCTCCCCTTATGTCCAAGACACAACCTAATTCCTAGAAAAACTCCCACCTTTAGATTGAAGATATTGCGAGGATGGATCATTAGTCTGCTTTGCCACTGATTTATCGGTGTCCCGGTCCCTCAAATTCTCTTTAAGCCGATCAAATACCCCTGAAACAGAGGGTTCATCAACCCAATTTCTAGTTAGTTTACTCTTTACCTCATTGCTCACTACTTTATTCGTTTATCTAACATCATCTCCCTTCCTAACCTACACTGAAACCTTCCCCTGGTGAACACCCTGTCTACAGATAGCGTCTGAGTGACCCAGTCGACGGTAAGATGAGAAGAAATCCACCCAATGGTCAAAGACCATAGACTTCTTACACCTTACCTCCTCACAGACTTTAATCCACACAGACTCAACCAACGGCCTCGATACATCAACCTTTACACACATGCGTGGGTTGATCAGATGACACATAGAAGTAGTACATGGATCAACACAGAGAAACTAACCCACTAAATTTCCTAAAACATGTATAATCATAGGATTCTGGAATGGGAGAGGTAGTTGAGGAAGGCTTACCAAAACCATAATTGAAGGAGAATCACGATTCAAGTAAAGATCATAGATCCACCGAAACAGAGAAACCTAGGGCTATGAAATGTGTCTTTGTGGTATACCCACATGGGGTAAAAGGGTATAGTATTTGAGTAGATATACCAAGTTTTCATAAATATATAATAAACTATGACATTGTTTTCCATGTGACATCTACTTTAAAATAGAAAGCCTCTAATCATGTCCATTCCAAACTATATGAACCTATAGGTATTGAGGTTAGACAAGAGTTAGAAATTTATCCTGAACCTAAGGTTGTCTCCATTGATCTACCTCAACAAAATCACCTTAAACCCAAACCTAGTAGTAATTTTGAATCTCAATCAGTGGTTGAGAGAGATGGTGAATTTAGATACTACTAGTTAAATCATGATAGGACCAGAAAAACCATTAGTTTTATAACCCTATTTAATGATGTTGATATCACTACCTTTTCTTTTAATATAGTATTGACCTAGGAAGTGAGTAAACCCAAATTTTTAAATAATATCTTAAGTATGGATGAATATATAAAGTAGATTGTTTCCATGAGGGATGAAATTTATTCTCTTCATTAAAACCAAACCTGGATAATTGTTAACAAACATGAAATAGAAAAAAATTTAGGTTGTAAATGGATTTTTAAGAATAAATAAGACAACACCAGTGAAAAGAAAATTAAATAAAAAGTTAGTCTTGTTTTAAAGGGATTCCTCTAAGTTGAAGTAATTGATTATAGTGAGATTTTTTCATTGGTTTTCAATAATTCGTCCATCATATTGTTGTTAGCATTTTATACCTGAAATTATCTTCATATTAAATAGTTGAATGTTAAAATTTCCTTCATGCATGGTAAGTTGGATGAATATATTTATATTAAACAACCTAATGGATTTTCACAATATTTTAAAAGTCAAACAAGTGTTTCTATTAATAAAAACCAATGTATAGCCTTAATAAATCATCTAAACAATTGTATGAGGAATTTGATTCATTAATACTTAAAAATTATTTTACTATATTTAAATATGATACTTGTGTTTAATTTAAATCTTTAGATCATTTTTTTATTTAATTTTATTTATTTATGATATGATTTTTGTATTCAAATAAATCAGGTTGATAAATAAAATGAAAAACCAATTGCATAATGCTTTTGAAATCAAAGATTTAGGGAAAAAATAAAATTCTCAGTATGAAAATTTCTAGGGAAAAAAATTATAGAGTTTTGTATTTTTTTCTAATATTATTATATTTATAAGGTATTAAAAAGGTATTTTTAGATAAATTTAAACCTATAAGTGTTCCTTTAGGACACCACTTCAATTTTTCCTTGTTGAAATCCCCTAAAAGTGATTCAGATATTGTTTTTATGTGTGAAATCTATTATGAAAACATAGTTGGTAGCCTCATGTATGCCATGATATGATCTCAACCATATATATCCTTTGTTGTTTGTACTTTTATCTAGTTTATGGGAAGTCATGAAAAGCCCCATTGGTGTGAATTAATGTGGTTACTCTGGTATCTATCTATGTATTCTGATTTTGTGTATTTGTTTTGGAAAAATGATTCTTATAGTCAATATGTTATTGGATTTTTTGATTCTAAATATAATAAAAATATTGATATTAGAAAATATATTAATAGTTAAGTATTATTGTCTTTTGGAAGTCTGATTTCATTGAAATTTAATATAAAATCCATTTTCCCTTTACATCACTAAGAGAGAATACATAGCATTTACTGAAGCAATAAAATAAGAAATTTGGATAAAAGGATTTGTTAATGTACTGTATTTATCTTATATAAATTTATAAGTATTTTATAATAATCATTCTGAATTACATATTTTTAAAAATCACGTTTTTCATGGAAGATAAAAATACACAGACAAAATATTGAATTGTTTTAAGGATATCATTGAAAATGGGATGTTATGTGTCAATAACCATGCGACCAAACTATTCATCCTTCCCTCAAACCATGCAGCCTTGGAGAGTGGGTCTTACATGGTTCATGAATCGTTAAAATAACCATGCGACCAAACTATTAACCTATTTTATATGTCCTCTAAATGGTTCATGGTTAGGCATATAGTTAGTAGTAACCATGCATCCTAACATAAGTAACTAAGTATATTGTTTTTAATCCCCTAATTTTTTAATTAAAACCCTAAACCAGTCAGTTTAGCCTCTAATAACCTCCCATTCAGCCTTAATTAGTTTCCTTGAATTTTAGAGTATCAATTAAGATTCCTTTGCTCCTCAAACCTCCTATATTTTTAATCAAAGTACTGGTGAATGATCTCAATCCCTATTTGGTTTTTTTCTCCTTGATTTGAAATTCCCTAATATACCCTTCTCTCTTTATTTAAGAGTAAAAAAACATCACATCATTTATGAATTTAAATGTAATTTTTTTTTATTGATATTTATTATTGTGATTATTCTATAATCTTATTCTAAATTTTTCTTCATTGGAATTTTACATTTGTTGGGACCAAGTTTTCAAGAATTTTTTTAGAAGCTAGAAGTAGTTTGTGTTGAAAAGTGTTGTCTTTTTTTGTCAAAGAAAATAAAAGGGTGATATTGTTGGGATCAAGTTGGAAAGAAATTGTTTTTTGAAGTTGGAAGTAGTTTGTGCTAAAATGTGTTTTCTTTTGTGTCAAATAAATGAAATCACCTCACTTTATAAAAGTTTTTGATCTGATTCACAATCATAATTAGAATATCAGAAACAAAATTCTTAATAAAGTTTATCAAGATGGGAAGAAGTTTTCTGGAATAAAAGGTTCATTTTAATCACCTTGGGTTCGAAATGATGTTTCAATCATAACTAGGAATTAAACCAGAGTCTAAATTACTCTCATGAAAAAATAATTATTCTTTACCATTTGATAAGTTCTTAAATATCATAAGTTTTATAAGAAACTTATGCTAAAAGCCTTATGAAGGAAAGGGGAAGAACAAGTTCTTCCAATCATATTGAGTCTTGGTTTGAAAGAAATAAGTCATTGTAAGGATGAGAATTCATAATACTTTTCATTATAAATCAGATGATTCTATACTGATCCTAAATATTTTCAAATTCCTGAATAATTCATGATTATAAGTATTATTTTTTAGAAGAATAAAGTTTGAAACCAAAGATTTATGGTCTCAGTTCATTAGTGTGAGATCACCGAATGCTAAATTGTTTGAAGTATGTGAAGTTTTGTTTGAAACATGAGAAGATAAAGATGCTAGTTTTCAGTTAGACCAATAATCCACAGGATACAAATCTCCAAATAAAGAAGTTGGTGTGTACTATAATCAGAAAAAGGAATAAGATTCTAACACCGGTCTATGGGACACAATGTACCACTGACCATTAGTGTAATCTTGGCACCAATAATTAGACATAGTGATGTTTGCAAAGGGGAATATGTGGTATAATTGTTTTATTGGTAGTTATTAAGACATGTAAAAAGGAAAGGAAAGTGAAATTTATTGGGACTTATGCAAAATGGTTTCAGGGATGAATAAAAAATATAGTCAACCATTTTCATCAGGATGAATTGTTTTGTATCAAATAGGTCAAGATAGAAAGAAGAATTATTGAGTGTTTTCATCAAATAGATCAAGATTAATCATATAACATGAGGTAAAAACTATCATATTGTAGGTGAAACTGATCAATTGGAATGAAACATATATCGATTCATTAGGTGTAGGCTGACACTAATAAAAGTCATAAGATGTAGGATCATCGACCTAAGGAAAAGAATAAAAGGATAATTTTTTAAAGAAGCTACAAAAGTGTTGTCAAGAGGGATCTTGAAAGGATTTTGGAAGATTATAGTGTAAGTTTTTTTGAAGAAGTTTTAAATGTTATGAGGAAGTGTTTCTGAGAGGTTTTGAAATCTTTAGAAGTTTTGTCTATATTTATAAAAAAGAGAAGAAATATAAGTCTAATGAAGTTACAATTTCTTTTAGAATAATTCTTTCTATGTTTACAAGTGATCATCATAATGAGAAGTTTTTATTTATGATGTATTTTAAAGTGGGTCAAGAATAAAAAATTCACCACATGTCCTCAGCATAATGAAGAATTCAGAATAAAAATCGGAATCAAACTAAAGAATGGTTAGAAATTATAAAGTGAGATGAAGTTGAGAGAAGATTCAATAAGTTTCAAGGAGAATCAATAAGTGTTGAGAAGCTTTGAATAAGTAAAATATTTTTTTAAAAAGGAAATTAAAATTGAAGATAAGGATATTTGGTTAAGTGGGAAAACATTACTGATTCCCACATAAACCTTATTTGGTGCACCTATAAAAGGAAGGAAGTACATGGTACTTTAGGATGGATCTAAACACTGTTCACAAGTGAAAAAAGAGATAGAAACTATGAAGTTTTATAAAGAAGAAGTTTTCATATTGAATTTTCTAAATGAGGTTTTCTGAACAGAAGAATAAGAATAAAGAAGATCATATTAAGTGGGTTATCAGGTCAGAATGGGTCATCAAATTGGGAAATAATACGAATATTTCTAGACTAAGATAAAATAAATTCATAATTGTTAATGATATTCTGGAAGACTTATATTTGCATACCAAAAAAATCAAACTGAACAATCAAACTGAGTATCATTACGAAGTCTAAAACGTGTTCTTACCTGCTACTGTGTAGGAAAGTGAATAATTGTTGTGATTATTATATTTTTGAAATTTGTCAAGGCAACATAATAATATCTTTTAAATCAACTGGTGAAAGTTTCTTAACTTTTTACACAAACTTATATTACATCATTTTAGGATACTTGAATCACATGAACTATTTAATCAAATATAGTGCTATAAAAGTTTAAGTAAATATCCTACTTGTTGTATCTACATAAAATGATTATTTTTCAATGGATTTTGTGGTATTGGATTATTTCAAAACCATACTAAGTATGTATCATCTCTTTCTGAGTAGTGAACCTTATAAATTATTGTGTTCCTATGGATGTGTGATTGTTTTTTTTTTCAAAAAAGTAATCACTCCTTAATAGAAGGTGAAATTTGTTTCAAAATAAAGGAAACTTAAAATAAAATGTTATCACTCATTCACCCCATCTCCCTCTCATTGATACATTGGTCCTGGATGGGAAATATCACTATTGTGTGTGTTTATTTGACTGACCATGTGAATAAAGGTAGGTAGTTTCATAGTTCTATACCATTCAATTGAAACCCTAAATTTCTTGATTTAATTGAAATGGATTTTCAATTTATTTATAAAACATTGATTTGGGATGATTTGATGTTTTATTTAAAAAGGGAATGTAAATTATAAAAACCCCCAATTATAATGGTATTGAAATTATTGGGAAGATTTTGAGAAAAATGATGGCTTGAAATGAGAAATGATTTAATGTTGAATCTTGAGAAAATTGTATTTAATTGAAATATGATTTGAGATTAATGAAATTGATAAAACCTATGATTTGGTTTTGAAATTGAAAATGAATATTTAATTTGAAATTAGAAAATTGAACTGAGAATAATTAATTAATTTGAAATGATTGATTTTCCCATGATTGATTGATTGATAGAAATGAAATGAAAACCTGGTTATTTAGTGAGTGATTAGGACAAGAACACTTGGACTCTAACTCCCTAACAATGGATTGATGATGAAAACTATAACTAAACATAGTTAGGCATGATTTACCCAGATGAGGTGTTGATTGATTCTCTATATAGCCTAATCCTAGGGATTTTTTTACACACACACAAAGCTGTGGTGATCAACCAAGATGTGTGATAATCTTATATTCAAGAACTAACTAACTGTAGGGCTTATGAAACTTGTTTCTAGGTTTTTATTTTATGATTATATGCCTATGATTACATAAATATTTTATTCATTCCAGTTGTTTTATATAAATGTTTTATATAAAATATTTATTTAATATTGTTTTATATATCTTCTATCTATTAACTTTAAATCTTGTTTTTGTTTAAAATATATAAATGAATTTCCATTACTTACTTTATTTAAATTGAAAGTATAAATGGTTTAATTTTTATGGAATCGATTATGGAACACATGACGAGACTCTACTCAGATGTTAAAATTACACCCATCCTTTACCTTCATAAATTTGTTTATTTTTTTATTCTAGGTCTAGGAAAAGGGAAATCACCACTCAGAGGTGGTAGTTGTTGTTGATCAATGGGACTCTGGAGTGATGGATGTGACTGGTGGAGATGCTATCAAATTGTTATATAGGGATTGCGAGACTCTGTTTTGATGGAGATTATGTTTTACTTTAGGGATGTTTTATACTAGGATGTTTATGTATCTTCTTATGGCACCTCTCTACTTGAGGAGTGTTTAGAATACCAACTGTTCTTAATTTATCTTCCACTATTATGTATCGATGCTTTGTTCTACTGGAATAACTATTACCCTTGATATTTTACATGATTACAGGTGTTAGTCGTCACCCCATGGGGATTGGTAACACCCTCTGGGATATGTCAGGGCCGAATCAAGTATCAGTGTACCTAGGTATCTGAGATGGTTCATGACATGTTATGTAAGAGTAGATTTCCCGATACGTAAGAGTAATTATGACTTGTGAAGGTTATTACATGATATGTAAGTTTATTTATGACTTTCGTAAAGGTAGATAACTTCTTTTGTAAAGGTAGCTAACCTACTGTGTAAAGGTAGGTAACTCGATATGTAAGGGTAATTCCCCAATACGCAAGTGTACTTCTGAATATATAAGGGTCATGCCCCTCTACATAAGGGCTATCCCGAGCTTGTGTAAAGGAAATACCTAGTTGCATAAGGGTATTTCCTAGTTCACATAAAGGTAATCCAACTCAGGTATGGGTCTTCACCAACTCGTGTAAGGATATTTTTGGATTATGAAAGGGTAATCCTATTCGCATAAGGGTAATACCTAGCTCATTTAAAGGTAATGTCACGTGAGGGTAAAGACACATAAGGGTAATATAATCTATTTTATTATCCAAAACACTTCTCAATTATAGGTTTTCTACATGGTCTATATCATTATTTTTCTACTTAATATCCTTCTCCATGTCTTTTATTATGATTGCACCTCATGTCTCATCATTAGAAGATTGATTTGAATTAAGGGGTGTTGTGATGGAAAAATTTTATAATCATTCCCAGATAGAAAGATGAGAGTGGTTCATTGAAGAGATCTTGTCTAAGGATTATGAAGTTTGTGGAATCAGATCATCTTCATCATCACCGACCTAGTCTAGGGATTTGGTGGAGAGTGGTGGTGATACTCATCCTTCATCATGGGATGTTCTCATGGGAAGGAAGACATTAGCATCTAGACATCCATTTGAGTTTCTTCCTTGTTTTATTATTTGAACCACGAACTATAAGAAGTTAATTAAACTTTTATTATTTTAGTTATTACTATCAAGTATGATGTTGTATCCTTCTATGTGTGTGTGTAGCATGAGTCCATATAGAAATTTCCCCAAATGCCTTCGATTATTATTTACTGATTTTCAAGTCTTATAATATGATTGTTTTCTTTCTTTAGTAATAATGTTTTCTAATGGTGTTCTCACCATAAATGTAAGTCCAAAGTGGGAAAAAGCATGTTATATCTCTATGTTATTTGTTTTTATTGTAATACATTAATCATGTATCCATCATTCCCATTCTATTTAATTATTAATAAAATTTTCTATATGAAATAAAAAACCCAGTACCTAGATTATTGGATCTTGGTTGTTGTATAGGGACTACCAGACCAACGTATTCCCTAACATAATTTTTCAATGTAAAAAATATTTTGAGTTTTTATTTTAGTTTTAACACCATATTAGTAAAAAAATAAGGTTCTCCATAGTGTTTTCATTTATCCAAGTCATTTGTTTTAATTAATATATTTAGATGTTGATTTCATATTTATAATTTTTTTCAGACATTTTCTATAGTTTTTATATTTCCCATTTTTATAATCAATTTTTTTATAGTTATTGATTTTTTTGTTATTGGTTTAGTGTTAAGATTGTGTAAAAAATTGTTCTATGAGTTGTTTTGTTTTATAGTTTAGTAATTTTTTTGTCAAGTAATCTTAATTTTATCTTATATTTATTGGATGTTTTTACATGTATTTTATAGTTATTATGTTTATATATTTTTTTATTAAATTTAATACTATATAACATTTTGTTATCAGTTATATAAATGAATTTTTATCAGTTCTAATAAAGTGATGATGTTCCAAGCACTGATAAAAGATAGATTATTTTATCAGTGTTAATTTTTAGCACTAATAAAAGTGAAATTTATTAGTGCAACACCGAATGAAGATAAAACCCATTGAAAATTATTGTATAGTGCTAGCATTTATATATGTATCACTCTAAGTAATCTGATAAAAAACATAAAAAACAATTTAAATTACAATAAAAATATTATATTAAACATAAAAAATAATTTAAATTCCTATTACACCATTATTTCAATAATAATACAAAATTAATGAATTTTATAACAATAAAATTACATTGATGTAAAATTCACTTACAATTAAAAATAATTACAACCAATACAAAAAAAACTCGTATTTTCAACCTTCCCTTATTATCAACTCAACGTCATATAAAATAATAAAAAAATTCTTATTTTAATGATAATATGTAAAAAGATAATAAAAAATTATAATTTAAATGATAAATAATCCCTGATAAATTTTAATTATAATGACATTTGGTTCCTTCCTACATTTAAAAAATCAATAATTTATTATTTTTCTAAATTATCATTACAATTTGAGAGTGCTTTCTCAGTTTGGAGTATGTGACACATATTTTTGACTAAAATGTAGCTTTTAAATGAAAACCTGTATTTTCAATAATATCATCCATATAATTTTTAAAATTAATGTGAGTTCAATTACTATATGTCATAAATGAATTATTTATCTTTTACCAAAAGTATAAAGACAATACAAGCATGTTTTCTCAGTATGTGACATGTGTTTTAAACTAAAATGTAATTTTTAAAGGAAATAATACTTTTAGTTATTACAGTCACATCATATGTAGGATTAACATGAAATTAATTCCTATATATCACAAATGAATCCTAGACTATTTTCCTAAATTATCAAAATAATTAGAGTGCATTTTCTTAGTTTTGAGTGTGTGTTGTGTGTTTTGGAAAAAAATATCACTATTAAATTGAAAACATAAAATTTTAGACAATACAGTCACATCATGAATCATAATGATGTGAGAATAATTCCTAAATTTTAAAAATTAATCACGAATTTTATTCTTAAATTATCAAGACAATCCAAGAATGTTTGTTCAATTTTTAGCATTTGACACACATTTAGAATTAAATGTCGCTTTTAAATAAAAACATGCACTTTTAATTAATCATATCACATAATGAATCAAATTGATGTCTGGATAATTCAGAAATATAAAAAATGAATCATAGATCATTTTACTAAATCATAAAGACAATATAAGTGTGTTTTCTTAGTTTTATTTATGCATTGTGTGTTGTGAGCTAAAATATTGCTTTTTATATTAAAAACTTGAACTTTGAGTCATACTAGCCACTCCATGTTTCAATTTCACATGTGGTTGATTCCTACATGTCAAAAATGAATTAATAATCATTTTAATAAATTATTAATACAATCCAATCATTTTTTACTTAGTTTTGAGTTTGCGACATGTGTTTTGAACTTAAATGTCACTTTTAAATGAAAAAACACTCTTTCAGTTATACCGACCACACTACATATCAGATTGATGTGTGGTTAATTCAAAAACATTGAAAACAAATCATTGTATATTTTCATAAAGTATGTGTATATTACAAGAATTTTTCTGATTTTTGAGTATGTCACATGCATTGTGAGCTAAAATGTTATTTTTATATTGAAAACACAGACTTTGTGTCATAATGACCACATTGTGTGTTAGATTGATGTGTAGTTTTTTCCTACACATTAAAAAAGAGTAAAATATCATTTTACTAAATTAATAAGTTAATATAAGATCGTTTTCTTAGTTTTGAGCATGTGACACATGTTTCGTATTTAAATATCACTTTTAAATGAAATCATGCACTTTCTATCATAAACACCACACTCTATTTAATATTGATGTGAGGATAATTAATACAGGTTAAAAATTAATCATAGATATATTTTGTATTTCATTAAGACTTTTTAAACATGTGTTCTTGGTTTTGATTACGTGAGGTATATTTTGAACTAAAATGCCACTTTTAAATGAAAACATGCACTTTGAGTTTTACTAGCCACACCTAATGTCAGACTAATGTGTGGGTAATTTTTATATATAAAAAATAAATCATGGATAATTTTACTAATATATATATACATCCAAGCATGTTTTCTTGGTTTTGAGTATGTGATGCGTGTTTAGGAATAAAATGTCACTTTTAAACTGTAATATCCACTTTTAGTCAATCTGACCACACAATGTATCAGATTGTTGTGAGGTGAATTCCTACACACCATAAATTATTCATGTATATTTTTCCTAATTCATAAATAAAAACCAAATGTGTTTTATTTTTTTAGTATATAATAGGTATTTCAAACTAAAATGATTCTTTAAACTGAAAACATGCAATTTTAGTCAATCTAGACACACAATGTGTCAGATTAATGCACGGTTAATTATGACACATCAAAAATAAATCAAAATTTCTTTTTATAATGTATCAATACAATCTGAGAATTATTTATTAATTTTGAATATGTGATGCACATTGTGATCTAAAATGTTACTTTGAAATGAAAACACACACATTTAGTCAATCTGGACATACCATGAATCAGATTGACATGTGATTTATTCCTACACATCAAAAATGAATCATGGATTATTATTATAAATTATTGATATAATACGAGCATGTTTTCTTGATTTTGATTATTTGATGCATGTTGTGAGCTAAAATGTTACTTTGACACTGAAAACATACACTTTGAGTCATACCAGCCACATCGTGTGTCAGATTGACATGGGGTTGATTTCTACATGTTAAAAATAAATAAAAAATCATTTTAATAAAGTATTAATAAAATATGGTCATGTTTTCTCAGTTTTTAGTATGTGATGAGTGTTTTGAACTTAAATACCACTTCTAAAGGAAAAGACACACTTTTAGTAATAACGACTAAACTGTCTATCATATTGATGTGTGATTGGTTAATATACATAAAAAATGAATCAAGTATAATTTAATTAATGTTTCAAAACAATATGATCAATTTTTATTGGTTTTGAATATGTGATACATGTTTTGAACTAAAATTTAACTTTTAATTGAAAACATGCACTTTTAGTCATATCGACTGCACCATGTTCCTGATTGAAATGTGGTTAATTTATAAATATGATAAATAAATCATTGATTATTTTATAAAGTATCAATACAATTTTAGTTTGTTTTCTTATTTTTGAGTATGTGGCATTAGTTTTGGGCTAAAATGTCACTTTTAAGCTGAAAATACACTCTTTTAGTCAATTCATACACACCAAGTGTGAGATTGACATGAGGTGAATTCCTACTCATCACAAATGAATCATGGATTTTTTAATAAATTATAAATAAAATACAAGTTCATTTTTTTGGTTTTGAGTTTACGATGTATGTTTTAGAATAAAATGATACTTTTAAATAAAAAAATGCACTTTCAATCAGTTTAGCCACATTGTGTATCAGATTAATGTGAGGATAATTCCTATATGTAAAAAATGAATCAATGATAATTTTATAATATTATAAAGATAATATGAGTGTATTTTATTGGTTTTGACTATGTGATGATGTTTTGAGCAGAAAAATTACTTTTATATTGAAAACATGCACTTTCAGTCATGCTAGTCACAAATTGTATCAAATTGACATGTAGTTGATTTCTATATTTTAAAAATGAATAATAGATCATTTTACTAAATAATTAAGATAATATGAGTATGTTTTCTTATTTTTGAGTTTATGACACATGTTTTTGACTAAAATATCACTTTTAAGGTGAAAACATTCACTTTTAGTCAATCCATCCACATTGTGTGACAAATTGATGTGAGGTTAATTTATACCCTTAAAAAATTATTTATCAATATTTTCCCTAAATTATCAAGGAAATATTATTTTATTTTCTTTATTTTCACTATGTGTCATGCGTTGTGAACAAAGATTTTAATTGTATACCAAAGACACACACTTTGAGTCATATTAGCCACACTATGTGATAGATTAATACATGGTTAATTTAGAATCCTTTACCTATTTTATCTATCAAATTTAAATTATATGAGATATATCAGAATTAATATCACCATTAAATTATTGAAATAAACATAAATATAAAAAATGATTAGGTTTTGATATAACATGGTGTAACGTCCCGACCCGACTACCCATTCAACCCAGTAGCCGGACCGGTCGCCACATGGCCTGAAGTACATCTCCCCAAATGCCAGAGGCTGCCGACTAGCAGCGAGGGCCTAGGTGAGTCTATGGAGAGACTATTCCCTCACTACCAAAGTATCACAGCAGAATTACAACATACAATAGCAGAAGAAGGTAACCAGTAAACAACACATGACATCAGAAATAGATAAAAAATAAAGGATCTGATATATGTTGAATGGTGAAAGTCAATACAATAAAGTAAAAGCATACAAAATACCAAAAAGAAACCAAAATGTATCCTCTGTCACATTGCATGCCTCATCTTGGTCTTGTGCACTCCTAATCCGGGAAACAAGTCAAGTACCTGTACTAGGGCGTTTCCCCTTCTCGTTACCTAAAATCATATAATCTGCTTAGGTCCAAAACATGACCCAAACAGGGTGTGAGACTAAATCTTAGTAGGAAACCACCAAAGATCCATGCTAATCTGTCAGTCTATATATAAAACAGGTAGTGTAATATGGAAAGTAGTAAACAAGGAAACTAGCAAGACCAAACTAAGATTGTGCTTTAGATTGACACCGCTTCAAGTATCCATTTCATTCATTAATAAATTCATTCATGTGTTTAAACCATTATTTGAGCCCATTCCTAGAACCATAAAATCGGAAACTAGGCATCGCTCAGGGAGAAAATCCACCAACACCCTACAAACCTATTCTGGAGAACCTCCTAGGTACCCAACCTCGCTCTAGGTGCAGTATAGTCCATCATTTGATCTCGTCCCCAGGATCCTATAAATAAGATCCGGGTATCACCCATGACATATCATGCCCTGTTGATTTCGTCCATGGAATATCACACTAGATCCGTGATTCACTCGACATTTTTGTAACAAGTCTCATATGAGTCCGTCCATGGAAACTCACATTGGTTCCATGGTTCACCCATGACTTTATTTCACATTTTAAGCAGTTCAAAAGCATTTAACTCACGTGGGCTATAAATTTAAGAATTAACATAAAAGGGTCAAGGGGAAACACTACATCCCATACCCAAAACCATTTCAATACAATTTCATCTTATTGAAATTCCATTCATATTCAATTTCCATTTTTAACAACCCACAAGGGAAACAAAAGGCATGCCTCATAGGCATCCTGGGTTAAAAATCCATAAAAGATCCATTCAAGGCAACGCACCCAAGGGGTGGTTCCTGTACAAGGTGTACAACCTAACTCAAGAACATACCATCCTATTCATATTACCTACAACATGCTAGGTAATAAGAGGGTTAAATTCCAGGTTCAAGCGACACCCCAAAAGTGGGCACGCGGCACTCCGACATATATAAACAGCATGAAAAACAGTGAAAAGCATGAGACCACCTACCTTTGGCTCGTACTAGATAGATCGTCCAGTATCAGGCTCTGATTCATCCTGGTTTGGAAGAAATCTGAAGAATAGACGAAGAATGAGAAATTAGGGAATATGAGCCTTAATCCAATCTGTGTTTGTTATAACCAGAAGAATCGAGAAGGATTAAAAAGGAATTTAGGACTTACCATTGCGGATCCAAAAAGACGAACAGAGTTTGAAATAGAGATCAAATCAATAAGCATGCTCAAATCCCTCCGTAGTCTCCTTGAGAGATCTCCTAGGTGCCTCCCCCTTCTGTCTGGTTGAAGAAGAAGATTAGATTTAGGTTTTATAAAATTTAATTAATTTAATTAAAAATTAATTAAATATCAAAATACAGCAGGTCACACGGTTTACCCGCATGGCCTAGAAAAACCATGTAGAGACTGTGCGGACCTTTTTGGAAGGCAAGGCGCAACCGCAGGGCCACCCCGCACGGTTTACCCAAACCATGTGCAGGCTGTACTCTTGCCTCTGCTAAGCTTGCACCAAGGCGCACAGTTTAACCAGGCCATGCGCAGGCCGTGTGCAAACCGTTTTCCAAGCCATTTCCAGCCTAAAACTTGGTTCTGGGCTCCGAACAAGCCCCAGACACCTCCGTAACTCCCTCGGTCAAGTTAGGCATCCACATTAGGCCTCAACCAAACAGTTAAACTAAAAAGAAAAAGTATCCGTACCTCATACGAAAACCCGGGTTCTTATAATCTTCTCCCCTTATAGCAATTCATCCCTAAATTTCTCTCTGAAGGGTGGTCAAGATTATTCTATGAAAAACTCTGTCCGCTGACCACGTACATCGACCTCCCACTCCCAAGTCTCATCCTGTAAACGACCGTGCTGCCATAGCACCCATACTAGAGGAACTGATCGGCCTCGGAGAACCTTTGTGCTCCTATCAACGATAAGAATCAGATGCTCCTAAAAGGATGCATCTACCTGAAGATCAACCTCCTCAGACTGGAAGGTATGAGAGAGGTCTGAATAGTATCGCCGTAACTGAGAAACATGGAACACGTCATGCATGGCTCGGTACCTCTGAGGTAACTGCAACCGATAAGCTACCGGTCCAACCCTCTCCAGAATCTCAAAAGGCCCAACATATCTCAGCGATAGCTTACCCTATCTTCTGATCTGCCTGTGTCCTAGACTCGGTGAAACACGCAATAAAACCTGATCCCCAACCTCAAACTCTAGGGGTCGTCTATGGCGATCAACATATGACTTCTGACGAGACTGAGTGGTAGCCATCTGCTTCTATATCAACTAGACCTTCTCAGAAGTCTCCTGAACAAGACACAGTCCCAGTAAAGCTGCCTCACCTACCTCTAACCAGCACAAGGGTGATAGACATGGCCTACCATATAAAACCTTGTATGGTACCATCTGTATAGTCTCCTGATAAATTTTGTTATAGGCAAACTCAACTAGGGGAATATGCCTCTCCCATGATCCCCCAAAATCCAGGATGCATGCTCGCATCATGTCCTCAAACAATTGTATCATATGCTCTAACTGACCATCATTCTGAGGGTGGTATGCTGTGCTAAGATGCACCTATATACCCAACACCCTCTAAAAACTCTTCCAGAAGCATGACGTAAAATAAGCATACCTGTCTGAAAAAATGGTGTACGGGACCCCGTGGAGTCATACTATCTCTCAGATATACAAGCTTCCCAGCTCATCCACACCGAAGGTCTCCTTGATCAACAAGAAATTAGAAACCTTCATGAGCCTATCAAACACAACCCACACAACATCATTATCTCGAGGCGACCTTAGAAAACCAGTCATGAAGTCCATCGCAACATCATCCCATTTCCACTCTGGGATTGGTAATTGCTGTAAAATCCCAGATGGCCGTTGGTGTTCCGCCTTCACCTGCTGACAGGTGGAACATCTCATGATAAAACTAGCCACTTCCCTCTTCATACCCGACCAACAGTACTATCGGTGTAAGTCATGATACTTCTTAGTGACTCCGGGATGAACTGCCCAAGCCGAAGCATGAAACTCCCACATCAGATCCTCTCTAATATCCACTGGAACCCATACATGTCCATGGATATGAAGAACTTCATCCTCGCCTATCATCCAACTAGGAGGAGAGTCCTCACCTGACACACCTTCCCATAGAACTAGGCCTTCTGAATCTGATAGATGTCTCATCCTTACTCTGTCTAGGAGGGTAGAAGTCACAACTAAAGATAATAGAAAAGACTACCCTTGGCTATTTTTCACATCAAGATGCATCTTAGAGAACAAGGACATAAGCTTCCATTCCTTGATAGCCTATTTCACTGCCTGTATTTGAGTCCTCCTGCTCAATGCATCGACCAATGCATTGCCCTTACCCGGCGTATAAGAAAGCTCAAAATCAAAGGACTGTAGGTACTCCACCCACCGTTGCTACCTAAGATGCAGATCACGCTGAGTAAAGATATATTTGAGTCTCTTGTGGTCTGTGTACACCAAAAAACGCTCTCCCAATAAATAGTGTCTCCAACAACGCAATGCATGAACAACTACCTCTAGCTCAAGATCGTGCGTTGGATAATTCCTATTGTGTGGCCTTAGCTGTCGAGATCCATACGCCACGACTCTGTCTCCCTGCATCAACACTGCACCCAGCCCAATACGTGATGCGTCACAATAGACCGTGTAACTCTTTCCTTGTTCTGGCAGTATTAGGACTGGTGCTGATGTCAACCTTCCCTTCAGCTCCTGAAAGGCTGCTTCACAAGCATCTGTCCATACAAATTTCACACCCCTCTTAGTCAGGCTTGTCAATAGCGTTGCTCAGCGTGAGAAATCCTGTATGAAATGACGATAATAACCAGAAATCCCCAAGAAAATCTATATTTCAAATACATTATTGGGTTGTTCCCAAGAAACCACAACTCTAACCTTCTATGGGTCTACAGAAACTCTTGTATCAGAGATAACATGGCCCAAGAAGTGAATCTGATCCATCAAAAATTGGCACTTAGTAAGCTTTTCATATAGCTTATGATCTCTTAGTATATTCAGGATGATCTCAAGATGGTTGGCATGGTCGTTTCGATTTTGAGAATACACCAAAATATCATCCATGAAAACCACGATGAATGAGTCCACGTAAGGATGGAACACACGATTCATCAAAGCCATGAAAACTGGTGGCGCATTCATGAGACCGAACGACATAACCAGATACTAATATAAACCATACCTGTTATGAAAATTTGTACGAGGTATGTCTACAGGTTGAACACGCACCTGGTGATACCCTTACCTCAAATAAATTTTCGAGAACACCCTAGCTCCTCGAAGCTGATCAAACAGGTCATCTATATGCGACAAGGGATATCGGGTTTTAACCGTCAGTTGGTTCAGTTTCCGATAGTCCACACATATCCTAAGATTCCCATCCGCCTTTTTCATAAAAAGGACTGGCAAACCCCACAGAGAAGTATTGGGTCGAATAAACCCCTTTTCATCCAAATCTTTGAGCTATTTCTTGAGCTCTTGCAACTCTGTCGTAGCCATCCTGTAAGGAGGAATGGATACTGGTGCATCTCCTAACACTATCTCCATGGATAAATCCACCTCTCTCTCAAGAGGTAAACCTGAAAAGATGTCAGGAAAAACATCCCTGAAGAGCTCAACTACCGGAGGAAGGTCCGTCTGACTCACTTCCTGATCATCTAGAAACAAACTAGCGATCTGGGCTGTCATCCTGTCCAGCCCACGATGCTCTGGTCCATCTCGACTTTCCTAGAGATCCCACTCACCCTTAAGAGTAAACACTGCACCCTCTAGTAATGTGAAAATCACCCTCTGGTGGTAACAATCAACATAGGCTCGGTAAGCTACTAGCTAGTCCATACCGAGAATGACATCAAAACCTGTCATTTCAAGAACATAAAGATCCCATACGAAGTGACACACTCCAAACTCAAGGGGGCATCCTATGCACTTACATACAACCTCTACCATAACTTCAAGTGGTGTGTATAGCGTCAAGATTCCATCATAAGACAACACAACTAGCCCAAGGCTTTTCACTGTAGGCGCAGATATAAAAATGTGTGATGCACCTATGTCAAAGAGGGAAGATGAAAAAATAGATGCTACTAAGATCGTACCTCTCACCGTAGATGGTCCTGATCCCTAATCCTCAGAAGTAGGCTGCACCGAATACATCTGGCATGAACCATGGCCTTGTGATACAACCAAACTACCTAGAACTGGCCCACTCTGACATCTCGGTGTACCCTATGCCTGAACACCTCTACCACGACCACTACCTCAGCCTGATCAGCCAGTCGCACCCCAACTCCCTGTCTGATGAGAAGCTACCAACCCTGCTCCTGCATATGGAGTCGGTGCAGACCCTCTATCACTAGCTGCTGGTGAAGACGTTCTGCAGAAACATTGAAGATGACCCATATTGCCACATGATCGACAATCGACTGGGTCCCTCAGACACTGCGACTTCTTGTGTCCTAGCCTACCGCACTGGTATCACCACTGATTGCTAATCAAAGATAGGTTCTGACTACTAGAATCACCGTGTGGAAGCTCCAGATGATGCTTCCTACTAACAGTTGCTGCAGTACCTGATCTCGATATCGAACCGCTCTGGATCGCATCTCCAGCCTCTCTTAGGTTAAGTTCTATGATTAGCACCTGGTTCACAATTCCATAAACGATATTCAACCTGAAGATATTTACTTGAGAGCAGATGTCATATCTCAGACCATCCTCAAAACGCCTAGCCCTCTACAGCTCATCGCCCATCAGAATAGGTGTGAAACACTGAAGCTCAGTAAAACGGGCCGAGTATTCCATCATTGATAACGCACCCTGTTCCAGACGCAAGAACTCCTGGGCTCGATCAGCCCTCAAAGTCCCGGGATAAAATAAATCATAGAAGGCCATATAAAACTCTATCCAAGCCATCTTCTGATGATGATCTGACTGGGTGATCACGTCCCACCACCTCTTGGAGGAATCATGCAACATGTACGTAGTGAGCTTGACCCTCCTCTCTGGAGGTGTCTCCAAATGCTCAAAGATAGCTAGTATCGCCTCTAACTAGGACTCTGCAGCCTGTGGTCCGCCATCCCCTGAAAACTTAGGTAGATGCTGCTGCTGAAACTCATGCGTCAACTCTTCCATAGTTAGGGTAGGTCGCGGTGCTCCCTGAATAGTCTACATAAAACGCAAAAAGCTCTCACAAAACTATGCCTCAGCACCTGTGTCTGGTATAACCACTGGTGCCATAGCTGGCACAACTAGAGTTTCCTCTAGTATCCCATAGCCTACCATCCCCGAAATGTGGTCGTCACCGCTCTCCCGACTTACGACTGGAGGTCACCATGGTGGCATGACTCTGAAATTCCAAACACATGCCTCAGTTCAAGATTTTTAACAAGATTCGAAACTCACGAGCACAAGAACCAGGACAGGACATGTCAATACTTTCCTAAAAACCACGTCAACCCACAGCTTTCTTCTAAAGCTAGGACTGCATAAGGAACAATCACAAAAAACCACTAGAGTCACTACCTCTTTCCCACTCAGAATCCAGGTCTAGGTCAGGCTCTATTTTCAACATTAATTCTTTTAACATACCTTTGTTCAAAAGCTTTAACCAATGGTCCACCAAGTTCCGACCCCTGAGGTCCTATAACACCTCATGAATCAAGAATTGATGCCCATATAACCATGAAATTCAATTTAATTTAGTATCTACATCCCATTGGTGCGTCATTTCCCAATCCACAAGGGCCCATACACCTTATGAATTGAAATATGATGCCACTCTTCATTCATTTCACCCAATCTAACACAAAAGTAGGCACACCTATCAATCAAATATCAAAACATCATGCAATAGATATCACTACACTTATCCCAACAGCATGCAATATCTAATGCATCCTAGATAGCATGACATAATGCATGACATGTGATTCCTAACAAGGTTCCTATATGATGAATGAGATGGAAAACCCTCATCTCAATGGGTTGCAATGAAATCGGACCCACAATAATATCAATAGTATCAGCAAAAACCTTGTGCATCACCCAACGGTGAAATCAGAACAACTGTAATAATCAAAACCAGAAACACAATTCCATATGAGGCAACTTGGCTTTTCTCAGTACGCGAGTTTGCAACTCCTGGGCATAGTTTATTACCAACATCCCTTCCCTTCCTACTACTGTCTATAGTCTCCAAATAGTAAGTCAAATCAGAAAAGGAAATCTTTGATACCACTTTGTAACGTCCTGACCCGACTTCCCATTCAACCTGGTAGCCGGACCGGTCGCCACATGGCCTCAAGCGCATCTCTCTAAACGCCAGAGGATTCTGAATAGAATCAAGGACCTAGGTGAGTCCATGGGGAGACTATGCCCTCATTACCAAAGTATCATAGCAGAATTACAATATACAATAGCGGAAGAAGGTTACCAGAAGACAACAAATAGACATCAGAAATAGATAACAAATATAAGGATCTAATATATGTAGAATGATGAAAGTCAATAAAATACAGTACAAGTATACAAAATACCAAAAAGAATCCAAAATGTATCCCCTATTTCATCGCAAGCCTCAGCTTGGTCCCGTGCACTCCTACTCTGAGCAGCAAGTCAAGTACCTGTACTAGGGCGTTTCCCCTTCTCATTACCTGAAATCATATAATCTTCGTGGGTCCAAAACATGACCCAAACAGGGTGTGAGACTAAATCCTAGTAGGAAACCACCAAAGATCTGTGATAATCTGTCAGTGAATATATAAAACAGGCAGTGTAATATAGAAAGCAGTAAACAAGGAAACTAGCAAGATTGACCCAAGATTGTGCTTTGGCTTGGAGTCGCTTCAAGTATCCATTTCATTCATTAATCACTTCATTCATGTGTTCAAAACATTCATTGATCCCATTCCGAAAATACTCAAATCGGAAACCAGGCATCGCTTAGGGAGAAAATCCACCAAAACCCTACAAGCCCGTTCCGGCGAACCTCCTAGGTACCTAGCCTCGCTCTAGGTGCGGTATAGTCCGTCATATGAGCCCATCCCCGGGATCCTATAAATAAGATCCGAGTATCGCCCATGACATATCATGCCCTGTTGAGTCTGTCCATGGCATCTCACACTGGATCCATGATTCACTCTTCATTTCAGTAACAAGTCTCATATGAGTCCGTCCATGGAAACTCACATTGGTTCCATGGTTCACCCATGACTTTGTTTCACATTTTAAGAAGTTCAAAAGCATTTAACTCATGTGGTCTAGCAATTCAAGAATTAACATATAAGGGTCAAGGGGAAACACTCCATCCCATACCTGAAACCATTTCAATTACAATTTCATCTTATTGCAATTCCATTCATATTCAATTTCCATTTTTAACAACCCACAAGGGAAATAAAAGGCATGCCTCATCGACATCCTGGGTCAAAAATCCATAAAAGAGCCATTCAAGGAAATGAACCCAAGGGGTGGTTCCTGTCCAAGGTGTACAACCTAACTCAAGCATATACCATTCTATTCAGATTAGCTACAACATGCTAGGTAATAACAGGGTTAAATTACAAGTTCAAGCAACACCCCAAAAGTGGGCGCGCGACACTCCGACATATATAAACAACTTTAAAAACAACAAAAAGCATGAGACCACCTACCTTAGGCTCGTACTAGATTTATCATCCAGTATCAGGCTCTAATTCGTCCTAGTTTGGAAGAAATCTGAAGAACAGACGAAGAACAAGAAATTAGGGCATATGAGCCTTAATCCAATTTGCATTTGTTATAACCAGAATAATCGAGAAGGATTCAAAAGGAATTGAGGACTTACCGTTGTGGATCTAACAAGATGAAAAACGTTTGAAATAGAGATCAGACGAAGAAGCAGGCTCAAATCCCTCTGTAGTCTCCTTGAGAGCTCTCCTAGGTGCCTCCCCCTTCTGTCTGGTTGAAGAAGAAGATTAGGTTTAGGTTTTTATAAAATTGAATTAATTTAATTACAAATTAATTAAATATAAATATACAGTAGGTCGCACGGTTTACCTGCACGACCTAGACAAACCGTGTGGAGACTGTGCTGACCTTGATGGAAGGCAAGGGGAAACCGCACGACCACCCCGCATGGTTTACCCAAACCGTGCGCAGACCGTGCTCCTACCTCTGCCAAGCCTTCACCAAGGCGCACGATTTAACCAGGCCATGCGAAGGCCGTGTGAAAACTGTGTTCCAGGACATTTATAGCCTAAAACTTGGTTCCAAGCTTTGAACATGCCCCATACACCTCTGTAACTCCCTTGGTCAACTTAGGCATCCACATTAGGCCTCAACCGAACAGTTAAACCAAAAAGAAAAAGGATTTGTACCTCGTACAAAAACCCGGGTTCTTACACATGGGATCTCAGTCTCACATCTATAACATTATTATATAATCATTTTCTTGAAGGACAATCTATATGTTCTGTCTTATTCATACTTGGATGGAAAACTTATAGTTGTAAATTCTCTCTTCACAACTCTAAACTAAAATGATAATAAAATTAACTAAATAAGAAATAGAAAATCCAACTCTTTATAATATCTGTAAAATAAATAAAATTAAAAATATTATTGGAAATAAACTCCCCATGATGTCTGTAAACATTATAATACCAATTAAGATCCCACTAATTCTTAAAAATATATAATTTTCTTTTGAATAAGTAGATTATCAGAAGTTATTTTAGTACTAGAAAAATATATATAAAAAAATTGTTAATAATTATTTTAAATGAAATTTTAATTAACTTATGAAATACCTCTTCAATGGTGGTATATGAATTGAATATGACAAATTTCATAAATTTACTAATGTAGTAACCACAATCATTATCATTACTTTATTTTAGACATTACAAAAATATTGAGAAAAATAATTAATTTGTTTTGATATATGTTTTAATAGTGGAATATTATTACATATACGCTAATAATTATCCATCTTAAGTAACCCATATACTTCTTATGAATAGTTTCCATCATCAAACCCTGGTTTTGATGATAAATAAACACTACCTTATCATTAAAAAAAGTTTGTTAAAACATAATATAAAAAATATAATTTTATTTTTTGTAAAATTTTGAATATGGTGTATTAAAAATTCATAAGGTACATCATGTGTGGTCAACTTATTAGATATCAATGATTTGGATCCAAAAAATATATCACCATAGCATCAAAATTGATCTCAATGAGCATATAGTGGGTATTAATAAAACAAAAAGGAATAATAAATGATAAAATTAAAACAATTCTATATGATTAGATTATAATTTTCACCCCTATATTATAGGTATTAAGAAGATTCTATTATATGTTTGTGTGTTTTTACTTGAATTTCATCTTTATCCATTTATAATTCTTGTGTAAAAGTGAAATGGGGTCTAATGAATAAAAAAAATTCTTTATAGGGTTTTCCCTTTATATTATAGTGATACATATTAATGTAGAAAAAATTAATTATATTAAAATACAATTAACATATTTGATCTATTATTGGAAAAACATGTTATGAAAATATATTTCATGTATACATTCACAATGGAGGAGCCCAAACATTCATGGTTGATAATTTCATTTACAGTCTCAAGACCAGTCATCTTAGTAATGGACTCCCTATATATTTGTTATTCAAATTCAATGCATGATGAATTTTTTATCTCAAAAAATTATCTCTACATGAAATTACAACACTAATAAATTATATAGTGTAATTGGTGGGGTACATGTACTCTCAAAAGGTTATTTTAATCTACAACCACTATATTTTGTTGATTTGGCCTTTCATTTCCAATTTTTTTTCACTTTATATAATAACATACTTAGGTTCATACCTTTTTTCATTAAATATAAAAGGTTTTGTAAATAAAATAAAATAGAAAGAAAATACCACTTTATCATAAAGTATCATTATAATATTAGATAACCATTTTATGATGGTTCCAATAGAAAATCAACCATGTTGACATCAAGATCATTAAAGGGGATACGTATCTTAACACTTATCTTGTGAGAAATGTGAATCCCAAGTTTCATGTGATATTTTTTATTTTGTTTATTATATAGAATATTACCTTGGATATTGTACATGGTTCCTCTCACAAAATTGGGATGAGTGGGTGTTAATATATATAAATTAAAATCAATTTTATCATGTATAATTTTAGTACAAGAAAGGCATCAGTAATCGTTTGGTTCACAATTAGTAAAAAATAGTATGAAAATATTTATTACCTCAGTTAAGGTAGACCCTTGATGGGAATGTGTTGAAGTTGGTGTCCTAGAACAAACTTCTATATACTTTATGATTATTTTTACTAATTTTTTAAAATATTAATTAACTTATTATCATGTCATGATTTTTCTTCTATGTGACGTAATATGTGATAATTTCCTAAGAGTAATTATCGCATTGAAAGTTTATAATAGTTCCCCACTATGATGAGAACTTATAAGTTCCATAAAAGTATTCTTAAAAAATATATATGTTCTATAGTTGGATGATATAAATTTATTGGACACAAATGATATTGGCTATTGAGGGTGGAGACTCACATGACTTTGTTGCTCCATCTCATGGTGTATAACCTTAGTAATTTCCAGTGTAGGAGATTATGAGAAAACAATCCACTAGTAGGAAATCCATATTTATACGTGTCGTTGGATGTCCTTATTTTCAAATATTTGTATTGATACTTATAATTTAAGGTTGTTAATATTATATATTATTAGTCATATACTTTAATGTATTAATGAAAACTGTGATGACATATGATCATAACGAAGTAGGATGCATTATATGAATCACAAGTGATATTAAATTAATGAATAATGTAAAAAAGGATTTGTACCTTATATTATTTAATAGAAGTCAATATCTTAGGCCCTTTGATTGTAATGAAAAAACCTAAATAAATCTGTGTCCATGGGTTTTTGTGGGTAGGTTCATTTCCATAAATTCATAGAAAGAAACATCAGTCACATAGGTTGATGACACCAACATACGACCTCCTTGATTATAGATATCATGATAAATGAATTATATTACATTGTAAGTTTTCATATGAAGTTTTATGTCATTGTGACATTACCTTCTTTATTTCTAGGTGACTTTATGTGTTTTTAGGCACTAACCTTGGATTTTAGGTGACTTCGCCTAATGTCACCGAGAAAGTTTCATAGAGGGTCACACACTGAGTGTATCTAGGACATTAGTTAAATATTATTATTTTTTAACATATTCAATAAATATTATTCTCATATGTTTTTTAATAATTATTTATTTTTTCTTGATCTCATATATTTATTCACCAGTTATTCAAGAGAATATTTGTGGGAAAAATATTAAAAAAAAATATTTATTATTCAGTAAATATAATATTTATTTATTTATTAGCTAATAATGTTGTGATATTTATTTACTAAATAAATAAAAGTTAATCATGGACTAATAAATGTTATAGAGGAATAGTATACCAAGTTTTAAATGTCCAGGGAGAGATAATTAATTAAACATTTTTGAGTAAATTTTAAATAGTTTATTCAATGAATAATATTTAATTAATTCAAAAATTTTATGCATGTGAATAAAAAATAATAATATTATTTATACATGGGGTTATCCTAGGATTAAGAAAATAATAATTTCCCATGTGTAGTTATTTTCTTTTTGACCTTATCACTATTTAAACCCAATTATATTATTTCTAACCCTATCATTATCCATTTGTTTGGTTGCACACAAAGGCATATAGAGAATCCTCTCAATCCTTCCTATTTAAGAACACTCTCAAGAATGGAGAGAGATCATACTATAACACCCTCTCAATTCTAGAGAGGATAATGAATTTCATTCTTTGAAGTGATATCATAAAGATTAAAGAGGAGTGACGCAAGTGTTAGGATCTTCCATGCTAGCACTTAGATATTCATATAACATCTTTGGGAGGTTCATGGTGCAAGTATGAATCACCACTAGAAGGAATATATACTTGATTCCTATGACGTAATGATGGTAAAATGTATATATATTTTTAGATTCATAAACTAAGAAATATTTTATCATAATGTAATTATTTAATTGCTTAAATTAATTATAAATCATTATGTGATGATCCTAAGTTTATTGTTCCAGTGATCCTTCATCAATTAATAATTGAATCAATTCAGTTATTACTGATATTATACATTGTGTACATCTCAGAATAATCATTGATTACAACAAAAATATGAGTTTATAATGCCCTACCCATGCTTCTGTTGTTTCCAAAACCTTCAAGTGATATCAGAGTGGTCACATAATAATTTATAATTATTTAAACATCAGTAATTGATTTATTCTTTTATCATTTGTTTTCAATTTCAATTTAATCATTCTTTAATTCTGTATTCTGTGAACACATCTTTTTCCTCTTCATTATAATGAATGAAATAAAAAATGGATAAAATATGAATGAATAACATTCAAGGAACTCATCTAGAGGTGCCAAGGATTATGGATAGATAGCACAAGAATACACAATGTGTAGCCTATAGGTACATGCTTTGTACCCATGTTTAATTCATTGGGATGACTCACTAATTAATTTATAGCATCATGAATTTATTTCAAATGGTGGGTAATTAATACACACTATATGTTGGACATTCCAGTTAGTTGAACTATTAATGAAACTACATGATGTGTAAGTTGTGTACACGATGTGTATTGCATAGGTAAAAAATGAGCAATGTGTATTACATGAAATGTGTGACTGGTAACCATGTAACTCAAATACATCACGATGTTTAGTCCAAGTACGCATTTTTTAATCCATTAATGTCCATAGAGAGACAACATTCCTAGTACCTATGTGTGTGTTGTGGATAGAAGATGAAGAACTGTTCATGACATGTAGTTGGATAACACAAATTACACATATAACCTGTTTACATAGATTTTAAAGTTAATTTATTTTGAAATTTAAAAATTATCAACATGTGTTATGTGTGTCATTTATTTGACTCATACACACCATGTGATTATATTTATATATATTAAATGTCTAATTAATGTTTTCATAATAACCAAAACTACATACTGTGTATAATCTATAATATAGTGATTACTCTATGAGAATTAAATCTACATAAATAATATGTGTTTGTGTGTCTTTTATTTGATAGTACATTCCATGAAATTATATGATTAGACATGTTTTCTATATTCTTTTTGAGTAAAAAATATACGATCTTTATACATGCTAGGTAGTTTTGGATGGTTACTCACCTAGTTTCCTCTAAAGGTATATATTTTTTATTAATAAATTTTAAATAAATAAATTTATTTTGTTTTAAATGGTGTTGGATGAGAATCTAAATAAATTTTGGATGAGAATTAAGATAAAAAATTTATTAATTAAAGAAGATAATTAATTGATTCAAGTGTGATTTATCTTAAATAAAAATGATTTAGATTGAATGGTAGATAATTTAAAGCATAATTCATTGCATATATGTGGATGATCATGAGTATAGACAAGAAATTTTTATGTGATTGGTTTCATTTTAATTTATTATCATTATTAAATTAATTTATGGCCTGTACATTTTCCCTCATCACATTATGTAAAGGCCTATGTTCCCATGATTTCATTTTATGTAAACCCCCTAAACCAATCTGTTGGTTCCCCTCACTTACGTGTAAGTAAAATCTTCTGCAATGAATGTATCTACCATGTGAGTGAAGGTGATTCAAGTTTGGAGCTAAGGAAAAACCAATATAGGAGATTCATGGCAGGAAAAGTGGAAAGATATAACAAAAACCAAGTTATGATTCAAGGTGTTTTTCTGCTAGGTCTATAGTTAGTTTATCATACACTAGCTAAAATAACTATTAGAAAAGGATCATGATAATACCACCCATTATTATTTTATTTCTATTTGGTTTTATGGTTAATTTCATTAGGAATGTTATTTCATAATCACATAAATTAATGAATTAACAACCATACAAGATGTAACTAAAATAAATTCGAATATGTGTAAACATTATATATTACATAGTTAATTACTCAAGTAAATCAACTTATTGTTAAAAATAATGTAATAAAGATAAAATTGGTATTTTTATGCATAAAAATAAAAATCCTCCAATTATATATATTAAGTCAGTATAACCTTCCACTACACTGAGTAGGTATTGAATCCGGGTTCAAAGTGCTTGACTAACCTTCGTTGGGGTGATTTTAATTATCTGGGGATTTATATCTTGAGTTTTGGTTCAATTAAATATAGTTTTAATTAAGGGTTGGTCACTTCTATGAGACTTAGTGCAACTAGTAGGAAAATTGTTGAGTAAATCCTTATTTAGTATTTTAGGATTGGGGAGTCCACACAACATATCAAAGAGCTTCGAGTTAATGAAGTTGGCGAGTTAGGTCAACCTAAATTACATTGAATAACATGATAGAACTTTATATGTGTTATAATAAGGGGAATATGGATCCTTTACTATAGAATATCAAAAAAACGATACTATGAAATCAATAGTGGGGTTTATTGAGTTTTGATAAAATAGTTCGACATTTATAAATTTAATAATTAATATTTAATTTTATAAATCAGATAATATACGAAAATTTTGCTCTTATTATTTTTAGAAACAAAAACCCACATGAATTAAACTATATCATTGTGATCCATACTTTAGAAGGATAAATTAATCACCAAAATTAATTTTCAAGAATGGAAAATGTGCTTGCGAGTTATTCTATTCCATGAAAAGAAATTATATGTATCAGAAAAAACCATTCCCAAAGTGCCTATCAAAGAGGATAATGGTGATGAATTGTCTATATACATGAAGAATTTTGATTATTCAATATATTTCCAATGTTTCATGAAATCATCCATGTCCAATTAGCTTCTGAAGTAATTTGAGGATATGGATGTGTATAACATCACGCCACACCTCTATGATCTCTATCAAGAGAAGAAGAGACAAGTGAGATATGATGTGAAAAATTAGTTAGTCTAGAAAATAAATCAATCCTAAGATTTATAATTATTCATTTTATGGATTTATATTCATCAAACTTTTATAAATAATTTTATAAAAGTTTTCATTAAAAAAAAGAATAATTTTATTTAAGTAAATTGTTTTTCCATGAATTAAATGATTTTATTTAAAAGATAATTTATTGATTTTAGCAATTGAATTTTATAGAAAGTTAATCATTTTTGAAATCAACATATAAAATATACATTAGTTTTATTTTATTTTTATATTTTTTCAAATTGATTTATTTTTGAATGAATAGTGAAAAATGTCGATTTTTGAAAAACTTCCATTTCTTTTAATTAAATAAACTAATTTAAAAGATTCATTCTATTTTTATTTTTTTAAAAGTAAAAATATATCTATTTTATTAAACATTATATAAATAATTCCATATAAATAATAATTATATTTAATTTTTTTATAAGTTCTTTTTCTGGCTTAAAAAAATATTTTTCCAAAAAAATATTTTTTATCATGTTTTACAAATTTATATTAAAATTAAATTCTCCCACTGATAAAAATTGAATCATGGAAAATGGATTCCATATTTGTAATCAATAGGTTTAAATTTATTATGGTTTTCAATCTCATTTGTGGTCATTATGAATAATAATAATGGTAAAAATGTGTCACCATAGTAAAGGGTAAACCGAGTTTATTAAGGTAAAAAATAAGTGATGAGTCCAAAAAATCTTATCTTAATTCTTATTTAATGATGGTATTTTTACCCTTATCATGTTATATTATAAACATTATTTGTTTGGATCCACATGACCAATATCAATACTTGATAATATTTAAATATTTAGAAAAATTTCAACTATTCCACTCCCATCACTTATAAATGGGTAACTAATCTTATCCCTTCATAACACATTTTGATCACGTTAGTTTAGCCAAGACTTAACCAAAACTCTCTCCAAAATCTCTCCCTATGTCATATAAGTTTTTTTCTTCTCAAAAGACCAATCTTAGAAGGCTTTAGGTGTAATCCAATGAGTGATATCTGAGAAGAAGGTATAAATTACAACCGACCTATTTCAAGTTTATTTATTATTATACCTAATTTTAATATTCTTAAACCATGATGAAATAATAACATTAGTATCTTACATATAATTAAATATTTTTATGATTATGATAAGTACCCATTTTATCTTCTTTTTCATCTTATTGGAAATTAAAACATCGCTCATTCATACATGTGGACTATGACCTTTATGATGTGATGTATTTTTTTTATCATCGGATCCTATGGATGGTTAAAATGATTGAATAAATGAATATATATATATATATATTATATTTATGACTTAAATATTCATTTTTAAAGATAATATATTGTTGGATAGATGAGTTTCTAATGTATACAAGAGGAGGTAAATTGTAGTTAAAAAACATTAACAAATTGAAAACCCAAACCTACTTATTATAGTTTATTAGAATCAATATTGTTTCATGATTAGTGGAACTATGACATACACAAAATGTATTCATAAAACCAGAGTTGTAAAGTTTGGTGAAGTAAACTTTTTAAAACAATTCACAACTGAATTATAATATATTGTAGAAACAAGTAAAATAAAATATTAAAGTAAAATTAAGAATAGATTACTAAAAATACTTATAAAATATATTCTTCTCTTTAACCATTAGAGTTAAGAAAGTCTCAAACCCTAACTTTGGGTATCCCCAGTTTTCAACTTAACCATAAATTCTATTTTTATTTATTAATAAAGACCTCAATCAAAAACATCAGAATCAACCATCTTCTTATCCCTAAAATCACTTGATATAAATCGAGACCAGATACAATGAATAAAATTTCAAAATTTCCTAAGAAATTTAAAATCCTCAATCAGATTACTTAGAAAAAAACTCTATCAAAAATTTAAAAAGCATTAGTAATGATATTTTAAAGATAAGAAAATTCCAAATTGGTTGAGTCACAAAAGCATCATCTCCCAGCTTATTGAATCCATCTCTATTTATAGGCACACCTCCAATAGGTTCCATGATTCTCAGAGTTGGTTTCAATGGCCTTAGATGTGCTCCAGCTTGAAATATTAGTAAGTAAATCTCTACATTATGTCGTTTTGATAACACCATTACAATGATATAACAATTATTCCATCCAATATACATTATTCAAACCATTTGATTATAAAAACTATTCTGATGAAACACATTGTGCTTAATCCATTGAATCAAAATATGTTAGTTTGATAGACCAGACATAGTTAGTCCTATAAAATAAACTCAACCATTGAGATGGACTAAAATTTCTCTATTCAATGGACTATATTTTTTCATTCTAATAGAACAGTCTCTATCAATATTATAGACTATAATTTTTCAGTTGAACAAAATAATTTTAGAGGAATGGTTGGTAGTTTACAATAATTAACAACTAGTCATCAATATTTAATGTTTTATATATGATTCAGTGAAATATATCAATATAATCCAAAAGAGTCCCATATTAAGGCTATAAAATGAATTTATTGTTGTTTTAAGGGAGGTATAGATTTAGAATTATTTTATTATTTTAGAAATGATTTTTAAATTAAGAGTTTTTTAGATGCTGACTTTGGTGGATGTGAAATAGATAGGATATGTACTAATGTAAATTTTTATTTCTTATAAGAAGATTTAGTTTCTTTATCTTGTATGAAACAACATGTAGTAACAATTTCTACTATTGAAGATAAAAATGTGGTAGCTAGAAGTTTTTGTGCTAAAGTGTTGTGGATTTAACACATTCTCACGGACTTTGGCTTGAGTTTTACTAAAACTCAAACTTTGTATGATAAAAAAAGTTCCATATATTTAAGTAAAAAAATAGTATATCACTCACAAGAAAAAACATAAATATAAGACACCATTTACTTCGAGATAACACATAAAAATGTGATATTATTTTACAATTCATTAGAAAATGAGAAAAACTTGGTGATATATTTACTAAACCCCTTAGTTTTGATATATTTGAATATATTAAATAAAATCTAGGAATAGTAAATACTAAATGACCATTCATATCTACTTATTATTTATCAATCTCCTTACATTAATGAACTACCTTTCAAAGGGGAAGTTCACATTTCATTTATTTTTATAAAAAATTTTGTTTTTCTAAATTCTTTAGTTTTTCTAAAAAACAACTATTTTTCTAAAATATTTCATTTTTCTAATATATTTCATTTTTCTAAAAAAAATTATTTTTTCTAAAATCTTTAATTTTTTTAAAAACTTTTATATTTCAAAAATTTAAGTGTTTTTTTAAAACATTAGATTTAGTAAATTTTTTAGTTTTTATTAAACCAATAAGAACACTTACTGGATAGATTTTCTCATAGAAAGTTATATTTTTTACTCTAAGAAGGTAGTTTCTAATATTTAGTTTTTACTATCTTCTTTTTCATTTGATTTTTTGTTGTTGAAAAATTTCTTTTTTTATAATAGATTTTAAAAAATTTCTAGGCATGATTTTCATCCAATAAAAATTTCTTTAAAATCCATTAAGAGTAAAGAATATTTATATAAATATTTTGAAGATAATTTTCAATCATTGGATTATTTTTGATATTTAATATGATTTTTCAGATTTCTAGAATACGAAACATCACCCCAAGCCTATAAATATGAGGGCAGATCACCACATCCCACATTGAATTCTCAGAAATATAATGACTTATAACTCTTAAATTCCTTGTATATCTGATCTCTTAACATTAATGTGATCATATTTTCTTCATGCTATCAGAAGTTTCAATTAATTTTTTTAAATTGACTTCTACTGAAGAAATTGAGAATAGAGAATTTATAAAGGATAGATTGGTTGAAAAGGAATGGACTGAAAAGACTGAATCTTTACTAAAATAAATTATTAGATTCTAATTTTGGGAGAAAGGTTGAATTGAGAAAGAATATTTTGATCTTTACCATCCCATGATTGTGAAGGAATTCTATTAATCAGTTATTTTCAATGTGGAAGATAAATTTTTGGGAATAAATTTTAACCTTTTTGATGAGTGTTAAAATATGAATATTCAACAATTTAATATTTAGTTGAAGTTATAATAGAAGTAGAACCCTTTTTAGTTATGCACAAGCTACCGAAAAAGATTGGTTATTTTGATAAATACAAGGATGAAACTTATTTGTTCCCCACTTATGAGATGGTAAGGAAAGTATATGTTTTGAAACCAGATGATAGAGTAGTATATTTATGGATGAAATGATATCTTATACCTAGAAAAGGTGGCAGAGATACTTTAAAATTAATGGACATCTTTGTTTTGGATTTATTTATGAACATGAGGAAGATAAACTTTGTAAAGTTTGTTTTCCAATCAATCAGAGTTGTTAAGAAGAGTTTGATGAAAGATTTTTTTTGTTTCCCTATTTTATCAAAAAAATATTAGTAAACTATATGATAGTAATGAAGATAAAAAATCCAATAGTTTCTATGAGAGAAAAATTATATTTGATAATTTAAGAAATAATCTCAAGAGTGAAATTGGTTTTTGTATCGAAGCTAAAAATATTTGTTGAGAAATTGAGAAAAATAGAGTCCAATGATGAGGTTCTTCATTTGAAGAAAAATAGTCAAAGATAAAAATAAAGTTGGCTCATCACCCTTGAGGCTAAAAAAGAAATTCAAAGATATGATTGATGAAGCATACAAAGTGTTGATGAAACATAAAGTAGAATATAAAGTTGGTGATCTAGAGTTTGGACTTGAAAAGGTAGAGGCCTTACATTTTAAAAAGAAAATGGATGATGTTTTTAAAGAAGAAGAGAAAAATAAGAAACATAAGAAGAGGTTTATGAGGGAAAAAATGTTGAAATTTTAATTAAAGGTGTAGAAAAATATCATGGGTATTTTCATACTACCAAAGAGGAATGATCTCTCTAAATTTCTCTATTTTTGTTTAATAAATCGATAAATCCTCTAAATGTTTTTTTCTCAACTATCATGAACCAAACCAGGTCAATCTTGGACCTGTCACCTGAGCTGGTCCACAACATGGACCGGAGGGCGTTCCCAATCCCCACAGGCTGGTAAATAGTGCTGGACATCAAAACAAACTAGTTAGGAATGATTTGGACCATAAAAAAATACATATAAATAATCATAAACTGAACAAACAGATAAATAAAAGAAAATAAACTAATGAAATTGGAAGTAGAAAAAGGAATAAATGAAGAAACAAGACATACCTAAAGTGACCCCATGGGTCACCAGGTAACATAAAATACACACTCTTCAAGAGCGATCCAAAACTAGAGGAACCTAAAACTAAAAAGTATGGTAGGTGTGAGCCCCGAGATTCTCAGTAGGAAAGACAAGATACAACAATACCCTATGACCTTGCCATTTATAAGAAATCCAAAATATTCCAGCATGAAAATATGACATGAAAAAATAATGTTTTTCATTCTTTTCAAATTAAATTAACAAATTTTCATTTCTAATTCAAGTATTTCTCTCCCAATATGTTTTCAAAATAGGTTCCAAGCATGCATCAACACTTCATAATGAAAGGAAACCAACTTAGATTAAAATATGGTTTTCATAGATAAGACATCAAGTATGAAATGACTAAAATGGAAATCACATCACAACCACCGTAGGCAATCCATAAGAAACTAGTATTATTCAGGGATCTAGGATCCTCGTACCTCAGTGAAACATGGATTAGGAACCTCAACGATCTACATTCTCATGCACAAGCCACCAGTAGGGAACAAACCCATAACCTAGTGGTCTACAATCATCACAAATGTTTAGTTAGTGTTGTAGTGTTAATCCTGCTAGAAAAAACTAAGAAAAACCACTTATGTATCATCTAGCATACTAGTCCTTGTCTGGACACCTAAATACCCAAGTTTCCCATTGTGCTTCATTTCAAGGGGTGGTGAGTTTTTATTTAGCAAACATATATGTACTTATCATTTTCTTTAATTAAAAACACATCCAACCTATCACCACTGATCTCCCTCCTTGATCACATCCCCCCTTTTCTATCACAAAATAATGCACAAGCCTCTTTACAAGGAACATATCACAAATCACACATTCAACACACACATAAATTTTTAAAACAAGGGGGAGTGCCTCAAGAGAGGGTTTTCCATTTTCATAAACCATTCTTAAGGCACCAAACTGGCTTAATTACATACAAGGACCACTTTTTATAACTAACTGGATGAAAGTCCAAACACATTTGGAAATATTTATTAAAAATTAAAAACCACTTAGGAGATCACTTTTCAAGAAAAGTCACTTAAGACCAAGGGGAATTAGAAATACATTTCAATTTTCAAAAAAGGCATAATCATTTATAGTAACTGAAACCAGATTTCATAGAATGTGTATATAGAATAAATATAAAATATTTTTAAAACAAGAAAACAATTATGGAATTAAAATTAAAGGCATAGGCATAGGGGACTTGTTTAGGGTGGAACCAAATCAAACTTTCTACCCTTTACACTTTCTAACTAAAATCTGCTGCTCCCCCACTAGACATATACACTTTCACATACATATAAGGACACATATCCCCTATTTACACATCCAAATGGACATGAACATGTGCAAGGGGATCCTTACATATATTCTTATATACATATACCAGTTGCCACTCACCTACGTATGAATTTTCACATATATACATGGGCACACTTAGCCCCATACATGTACATTCACTACCATGGATGATTATACATCTAACGAGGGAACCCACACACATATATATACTTACCTATGCACACGTAGGTGATTCACCTTAGACCCGATGAATCAAAACTGTAAAGAATAGTTCAACGCACTACACTATAAATACTACAAACCTTAAAACAAATAAAGACCAAAATTTAGATGGTGTGAAACCAAAAAATGGTATAAAATTCATACCTTGGATGGCAGTGACGATCAGAAACATCCCAAACCACCACTCCTTCAGAGGAGGTTGATAGATTCCACAAGAATAGATATTGGGGGACCGGTCAAACAACCCTAAACCACAATAAATCACAAAACCGAAATAAAACCCTAATATAAGATTTTAATTAATTAATTAATTAATAATTTTATCATTTAATAAATCAAAGGCACCCAAAATCACAATAGGAATAGAAAAATAAAACAAGAATTAATCACATAAACAAAATACTCATATAAAACTAGAGTGTTATATAAGAGAAAATTGATATCACATCACAAATTCCAACCAGGCCTTCACCGATTCCATAAACATTTGAAAATACATTTCTAAAAATCTGAAATTTCAAACACAATTCCAAAGGAAGGCATAAACATTTCCAAGAATAACCACATAAATCAAGGGAAACCCCATTTACACTTTATAAAACTAAAACAACCCTTTTTGACAAGTAAATCCCCTTTAAACACAAATTAATCCCACTCCTAACCCATTTGGACTAAAGCCTAATGATTAAGTGAATTTCAAAAATATAAAAATTCATTGGAATTTTTATTAAACATAAAGAATGCATAAAATACCATTTCCATCAAACCACTTTCAAAGAGGACAACTGCGTATTTACATAAAAGATAAACCACCCACACATTTCAAACCACCATTTGAAAGAAATGTGAAAACCCCATTTTTAAATCATTTGAGGTTGCACCTCAATTTAAAACCAAATTTTACTTTTAATATACCATTTTTACCTAATGAAATCCCAACCGGGCCAAGACCCAATTCCCAACATTAAAACCATAAAAAGGTAAAATTTATCTCATAATAAGATTAGTACAAGTAAACATAACAATTTAAAACATAAAACAAGAACTACACCAAACCAACCAATTATGCCAAGGTTAAGAGAGAATTAAATAGGTGAAAATAATCATAAGGTTATTCCATAGATTTTTTTACTTGCATGAAATAGGGAATGAAAAGGGGACAAGAATATTAGAACTCCCATGGAAATAAATTGCATAGTGACACCTACCTCAAAGAGGATAAGATCTATCCAGAACACTTCGACACTTGAAACCCTTGATGAAGACTACTCCACTGTTGTGCACACATGTATTCCTATATATATATATATGTGTGATGTTAATCCATTATACATTTGCCCTTCCCCATGATGGAAAATATGTAAGGAATGTATATATACACACACACACACACACACACACATACACATACCCAAACATGTGACCACAACACCTCAAGAAGCCATCAATATTATACAATAATTCTAGGAACCCTATATCACTAAGGAACCAAAATAGAAGGTGCGAAACACAATAGTTGAATTGAACACTTACCAAATTTTAGAAAAAAGTTCAAACACGGTGTGAAAACTCCGACACACATCAATCACACTGCAAGAGAGCTAAAAAGAACTGTAACTCAACAATATAACCTCAGAAACAGCAAAATAGAGTCCTAAAATTGGAACCTTATAAGCAGAAAAACCCTAAGGAGGAAGAAGAAGGCCATCATAGCGGGATGCACATGTAGAGGGTTGCACCAGGGTGGGGGATGAGGCACAAGCTGGAGCCTTGTCGGAAGAGGGTTGCATCCAAGGGGCAACAAATAGGAGAGGGAGTCACACCAGGAGTTTAGTGTAGGGCGGCCGATGTTGCGAGGTGGCATGAGGAGGGGAGTGGGGTGCCAGTTTGGTGCGTTGCCAAAAGGAAGGAGTAGAGGGTGCTGGCCTAAGGTGGAGGTGAGACATACCATGAGAAGGAGAAGGGTAGGCATTGTGTGTGATGCACAGGGATAAAGAAACAAAGGGGAGAAAGAAATAAGAAAAAAAATAAAAAAATAAAAAAAATAAAGAAAATAAATAAACCATTAATAAATAATAAGGATTATAATAAACTCTAATAATAATAATAATATTCATAATAACTTAATAATAATAATAATAATAAATTTAATAATAATAATATTTTTAACCATAATAATAATAATAATATTAAATTGTTTTCCATTTATTTTATTTTATTTCATTTTGATTTTAATTTATTAATTTTTTTAAATTTAAGAAACCAAAAGACTAAAATATAAATATAAATAACCGAAACTGAAATATGTCGGGTCATGGTGTGACAATTCTCCCCACCATAAAAACTTTCTTCCCCCAAAAAGTCATCCAACCAAACAAGGAATCAAACTCGAGTTCTAAACTGAACAAGGCCAACAATATCATGAACTTGGTGTGACTTTTCACTCCATCAGTCACACCCGACCAACTATAAGGGAAACTACAATGATAAGAGTCATCAGGAAATGAGGAGGGTTCTACCCACCACAAGAACCCATATATCACAACCAACATTTAGACTCTGAGCACAAGATAACTCTAGAACTACTAACTTGAACAAAAACAGAAACCACCAACACACACCGAAACTCCCACACAAACCAACTCTTGAAGAAGGAATGACAAGATCCATGGTGGGTATTCCCCTATTTAAAAACCATCCTGCCTACGCCAACAAGCACAGACTGATACATGAAATCTAATACAAATCAACCCATGAACTCCCCACAGAAACCAAACCCCCACCACATGGGGTTCCCAAAGAAAGACCCCAAACCAAAAGACTGAGAAAACCCCTATTCATTAATGACCAAGACATGTGTATGTCTAAAATGAGCATGTCCTAAAATAATAATGGGTCACCAAATGATCTAGCCACACCAGAGAGACAACCATCTCGAGACTCACAGCCAGAAAGAGACAATATTTAAAGCTCACATTTGAGGAGGCACAACTACTGTAATTACAAGAAAATGAGATCACCACGCCTTCTTATAACCATGGTGGGGTATTCAAAGAACAAAGAACACAATGATAAAAAGAGGCCTCTATGCCTAATACAACAAAACTGAACCATCAAATATGAGGGATCTATAACAGGGAAATTTAAACCATCCCTATTTTAGTATTAGAGACAAAAGTTAGACCAAGGTTCCCTACACCCAATGATTACTAACTGCGAGAAAAGATTCACTTCGAGACCTTTGGCTAGAGCTCTGAAGTCTTGAAGCATTTGCTTCCCCACAGTTAGGAGCTCACATCCTCTGGTCAAGACTCCTTCCAATGATGCCACTAGAATAACCTCTCCAAATGTCCCAAATGACTACACTGATGGAAAACCTTCAAAGAATGTGGACAAGGAGACTCAAATTACCCAAACTGTCCACACCATAAGAAAACAAGAGAGTGAACCAACTAATAGAATATGTAATTAACAAGAAGAATTGTCTGAAATAGGTTCCTTGAGTTTTCTCTCCTCACTGAATGGGGAACCTTCCTAAACACCAAAAAGAATCAGTCCTTGAACCCTAGATGAATACCCTAGACAAGAGAAACTTTAAATTATTTCACGACGCTACCTCCGGAGAAAAGGGAATCAACCCATTGAAATGCCCAATGTAAGACTTTACTATTCGTTGGCCTTTCTGTACACTCACGAGCTCCGCCACTTTCCTCACCTTCACTTATGTAGGTATAAACAATCAGAAAAGGGTGATCTTAAACACTTTTCAAGACATCCTATCATGCAATGACACTAGGATTATATCCTCCATCAATACAAAGTTTAACCCTCAAACGAACTCTAACTAGTACGAGCTCTCATAGCTTTGGGAGTTCCCAATAACCTGAAAACACCAAAGATTTCACCAATACACTCTACTAACTTCAATAGATCATGATCACCACAAAATATAGACAACAACTAAAAGGAATTCAATTACACCACTCCACTAAGTGTCAGGATAGAACTAAAAACTAGAAGAGACTCACTACAACCCTTTGATATTTTTTTGGATGGCATACTCAAAAACAAGAGGCACCAAGCTGAATAAAAACTCACCATAAATTAAAATCCCACACTTCAATCACTAGCTAAAACTCAAACTCAAATCACCATTCCAACCAAAATTCAGTATGTCAAAACCAAGAGCCCATGAAAAGGATACCAAACACAAAAATAGAATACTAAACAATTGATCATATACTTTTCAAAACATTTAAATTAACCTATTTGAAAACCATTTTCAGCAAACAAAACAACTTAAATATCCACCATTGGTATTCTATGAAGTATCACATATATATATACACTTTTTCTAGATCATGTAACCATCCACACATATCACCAATTATCCACTTTCCACACACGTACCTCTATATATGTGATCCCTCATAGGAACACCAAGGGTTAATTCAAAACACTTCCCATTTCCAAAACGTACCATTCAACGTAAAGTTCATATTATCAACCAATTTGAAAATGTACCTTATAATTAAAGAAATAAATTTACAAATTCCGAAACATTTTCCAATTCACATTCTGAAAAGTGTTACCAAGATCCCAAAACAACTTCCAAAAAACCTCCCAATTTTTTTCTTTGAAACCACACATTCCATTAAAAGAAAAAAATTTCCATTTCAAAACCACTTTTCCATTCCAAAACCACATTCCCTTTTAAAAACACCCTTTCTATGAACCATTTTCACTTTTGAAATTCACTCAAGTTAGTCAAAACTAATCCCAAACATAACTCATATCAAAACTTTCAAAAATATGGGTTTATGATTGGATTGGTGAAGGGTTCATGACATCCTTCCCGCACCTACCTCTAGAGTCTTGACACACCTTATCACCGAGCTACCTTCCACCCCAAATAACAAGGGTCCGCCTCTAATACCATTTTTTCATGAACCAAATCGGGTCGACCCTAAACCAGTCACTCGAGCCGGTCCACAACATGGCACGAAGGGAGTTCCCGATCCCTACAGGCTGGAAACCAGTGACGGGCATCAAAATAAACCACTTGGGAATGATTTGGACCAGAAAAAAGACTAATAAATAATTATAAAATGAGGAAATAGATAAATAAAATAAAATAAACCGAACAAAATTGCAGCGGAAAAAGGAATAAACAAAGCAACAAGACATGCCTCAAGTGATCCCATGTGTCACCATAGAACAAAAACTACACTTTCTCCAAGAGAAATCCAAAAAATGAGGCACTTGAAACTAAAAAGTAAGGTAAGCATAAGGACTAAGATTATCATTAAGAAAGGAAAGATACAATAACACCCTATTACCTTTCCTTTGATAAGAAATCCAAAACATGCTAGTTTTAAAATAAGACATGAAAAAATAATTTTTTTCATTCTTTTCAAATTCAAGTAGAAAGTTTTCATTTTTAAGTAAAATATTTCTCTCCCACTGCATTTTCAAAATAGGTTCCAAGCATGAATTAACATTTCAAAATGAAAGGAAACCAACCTAGATTAAAATATGGTTTTCACAAATAAGACATCAAGTATGAAACAAATGAAATGGAAATCACATCACAAGAACCATGGGAAATCCCTAAGAAGCTATTGTTAGTTGGGGACCTAGGATCCTCGTACCTTAGGAAAACATGGCATAGGATCTAGAACAATCTACATTTTCGTGCACAAGCCACTAGTAGGGAAAACACCCATAAGCTAGTGGTATCCAATCCTCACAAATGTTTAGTTAGTGTTGTAGCCTTAATCATTCTAGATGAAACTGGGATAAACCACTTATATATCATCTAGCATACTAGTCCTAGTCCACCCACATAGATACCCAGGTTTCTTATTGTTCTCAATTTCAAGTGGTGGTTAGTTTTTATTAAGAAAACCTTTATGCAATTATCATTTTATTTACTTAAAAACACATCCAACCTATCACCACCAATCTCCCTCCTTGAGCGCATCTCCCCTTTTTCTATCACACAATAATGCACAAGCCCCTTTACTAGGCACATTTCCTAAATCACACATTCAACACAAACATAATTTTCTAAAATAAGGGGGAGTGCCTCAAGAGAGGTTTTTACTTTTTCATAAACCATTATTAAGGTTCAAAATTGGATTAATTACATACAAGGAACACATTTTATAACTAACCGGCTGAAAGGCCAAACACCTTTTGAAATATTAACTAGCAATTCAAAACCACTTAGGAAATCAGTTTTCATGAAAATTTACTTAAGACCAAGGGGAGTAAGAAATATATTTCAATTTCAAAAACAAAGGCATAATAATTTATATCAACCACAAACAAATTTCCCAACAATTATATATAGCATAAATATAAAACATATTTTTAAAACAAGAAAGAAATCATGGAATTCTAATTAAGGGCATATGAATATGGGACCTACCTTAGGGTGGAACCAAACTTAACTTTTTTACCTTGGTGATTTATAACTAAAATACGTTGCTTCCCCACTAAGCATATGAACTTTCACATGCATATAAGGACACCTAGCCCCTATGAACACATCTGTATAGACATGAACATGTGCAAGGGGATCCTTACATATATGCTTATATTCATATACCAGTCACCACTAACCTACATATAAATTTTCACATATATACATGGGAAAACCTATCCCCATACATTTATATTCACTACCATGGATGATTATACATGTAATCGGGGAACCCACATATACATATATACATACCTATGCACACACTTGTGAGTCACCTTAGACCTGAAGATTCATAACTGTAAAGCAGATTTCAATGCACTGCCCCGCAAAAACTATAAACCATAAAACAAATAAAGACCCAAATTTAGATGGTGTGAAACCAAAAAACGGCATAAAATTCATACCTTGGATGGCGGCGGTGAACCGAAACATCCAAAACCGCCTCGCCTTTGGTGGAGGTTGACGGATTCAACAAGAATAGATCTTGGGGAACCATCCTCACAACCCCAAACCAAAATAAATGACAAAACCCGAATCAAACCCTAATCTAGGGTTTCGATTATTTAATTAATAAATAATTTTATCATTTAATAAATCATAGGAACCCAAAATAATAATAAGAAAATACCAATAACACAAGAATCAATCACATGAACATAAAACTCATATACAATAAGAGTGTTCAATAATAGGAAATCAATATCACATCACAAATTCAAACTAGGCCTTTACCCATTCCATAAACATTTGAAAATCCATTTCTAACAATCTGAAATTTCAAAAAAAATTCCAAAGGAAGGAATAAAAATTTCCAAGAATAACCACATAAATCAAGGGAAAATACATTTCAACTTTATAAAACTAAAACACCCCTTTTTGATAAGGAAAATCCCTTTAAACACAAAAGAAGCCCACTCCTAACCCCTTTTTCCTAAATCCCAATGATCAAGTGAATTTCAATAATGGAAACATTCATTGGAATTTTTATCAAACATAAATAATTCATAAAATCCAATTTCCATCAAACCACTTTCAAAGAGGACAACTGAGCATTTCCACAAGATATACACAAATCACACATTTCAAACCACCATTTGGAAAAATGTGAAAACCCCATTTTGGAATCATTTTAGGTCGCACCTCAATTTAAAACCTAATTCCCTTTTTAAGATACCATTTTCACCCAATGAAAACCAAACCGGGCCAAAACCCATTACCCAACTTCAAAACCTTAAAAGTGTCAAATGAATCTCATAAGAAGCTCAACAAAAGTAAATATAACAATTTAAAACATAAAACTATAACCACAACAAACCAACCAATTATTCTAAGGTCAAGAGATAATTAAATAGGTACAAACCATTACAAGGATATTACATAGAATTTTTTACTTGAAAGAAATAGGGAATTAAAAGGGTGCAAGCATATTAGAACTCCCATGGAAACAAATTTCCTTGTGACACCTACCTCAAAGAGGAATAGATCCAGCCAGAACACTTCAGCAATTGAAGCCCTTGACGAAGACTACTCTGCACTTGCACACACATGTATTCTTATATATATGTATACCTTTAATCCATTATACATTTTCCTGATCCATGAGGGAAAATGTGAATGGAAGGTGTGTGTATATATATACACACACATGTACCTATACATGTGAGTGAAACACCTCAAGAATCAATCAATATTCTACAATAATTCTAGGAACCCTAAATCACTAAGGAACCCAAATAAAAGGTGCAAAATAAAACAGTGGAATAGAACACTTACCTCAGTGTAGAAAACTTCACAAATGTGGTGCAAAAACTCCTCCGCAAAGGACCGTAAAGGACCTAAAAAAACCATAACTAAACTAATATAACCCCTAAAACATCAAAATAGAGTCCTAAAATTAGAACCCTATGAGCAGTAAAACCCTAAGGAGGAATAAGAAGATCACTATAGTGGGATGCACTTGCGGTGGGGGGAGCGAGATGATAGTTGCGTGAGGTGAGTGTCACGTGGGGGGGGGGGGATGAGGTGCCATCTAGAGACTCAATAAAAGAGGGGTGAGACTAATGGACAATATCCAGGAGAGGGAGGTGTGCTGGGGGTTCAGCGCAGGTTGGCCGACGGTGCGAGGTGGCTTAAGGAGGGGAGTGGGGTGATGGTTTGGTGCATCACTAGAAGGAAGGAGGGGAAGGTAATGGCCTGAGGTAGAGGCACGACAAACCAGGGGAAGGACAAGGGTAGGTGCTGTTTGCGACACATATGGAGGAAGAAATAAAGGGTAGAAAGAAAAAAGAGAAAAATAAAAAAAATAAAAAATAAAATAAAAAATAAATAAATAAATAAAACTTTAATAAATAATAAGGATTATAATAAAGTATAATAATAGTATTAATATTTATAATAACTTAATAATAATATTAACGTAATAATAATAATATTATTAACCATAATAATAATAATAATATTAAATTATTTTCCATTTATTTTATTTTATTTCAATTTTATTTTAATTTAATAAATTTTTAAACTTTAAGAAACCAAAAGACTGAAATATAAATATAAATAACCACAACCGCAAGATTCTGAGTTAGGTCATGACAATTCTCCCCACCAAAAAAACTTTTCCCTCGAGAATTTCACCCAGCCAAACAAGGAATCAATCTCAATTTCAAAACTAAACGAGGCCAAAAAAATCACAAACTTGGCATGACTTTTCACTCCCTCAGTTACACATGACCAACTCTAAGGGAAACTGCAATGAGAAGAGTCATCAAAAAATGAGAAGGGTTCTCCCCACCACAAGAAACCGACTAACACAACCAACATTGAGACTCTGAGCATGTGATAACTGTAGAAATGATAACTTGAACCAAAATAGATACCACAAAAACAGACTAAAACTCCCACACAAACCAAATCTCGAAGAAGGAATGAAAGAATTCATGGTGGGTCTTCCAACCAGTTAAGAACTTTCCATCTTAGCCAACTAGCACAACCTGATATGGGAAACCCAACACAAACCAACCCATGAAATCTCTACACAAACTAAACCCCCACCACATGGGGTTTCCAACGAAAGAACCCAAACTAAAAGACAAACCAAACCCCTATTCATTATTTCCCAAAAAATGTGTATCTCCAAAATGAGAACATCCTAAAACAAGAACAGGTCACCAAAAGAGATATCCATACAAGAGTGACGATCAAATTGAGACTCACAACCACAAAAAGACAATCTTCAAAACTCACATTTGAGGAGGTACAACTATTGGAATTATAAGAAAATGAGATAAACACGCCTTCTTACAAATGTGGTGGGGTATTAAAAGAACAAAAACCACAGTGAGAAAAAGAGACCTCTACGCCTCTTACAGCAAAACAGACCTTCAATGACAAGGGAGCTATACTAGAGAAATTTATACCATCCCTATTTCAGTAGTAGAGACAAAATTTAGACCAAGGTGCCCCACACCCAATGATTCCTGACTGTGTCAAAGTCTTTACTCTGAGACCTGTGGCTAGAGCTCTGATGTCTTGAAGCAACCATTTCCCCATAGTCAGGAGCTAAAATCCTATAGTCAATACCCCTTCTGATGATGCAACTATTAGAACCTCTCAAAGTATCTCAAACGACCAAACTGATGGAAAGACTTTGAGGGATGATGACAAGGCAACTTAAAGTACCCAAACCAGCCACACCATAATCAAACAAAAGAGTGGACCGAATAATTTAAGATGGAATTTTCAAGAATACTTTTCTGAATTAGGTTCCTTCAGTTTACTCTCCTCATAAGATTGGGAACCTTCCTGATCACAAAAAATAATCGGTCCTTGATCCCTGGATGAAGACCCAAAACAAGAGAAACTTTAACTAATTTTATGATTCTACCTTTAGAGAAATGGTAATCGACCCCTTGAAATGCCCAATGTAAGCCTTTACAGTTTTTAGCCTTACTGGACACTCAAGAGCTCTGCCACTTTCCTCACCTTCACTTCCTCAGGTAAAAACTATCGGACGAGAGTGGTCTTAAACACCTCCCAATACATCTGATCATGCAACGAATCTAGGATTATCTCTTCCACCAATCTATAGTTAACCCTCAAATGAACTCTAACCAGTATAAGCTCTCATAGCTTTAGTAGTTCCCAATAACCTAAAGACACCAACGATTTCACCAAGACAGTCTGATACCTTCAATAAATCACGATCACCACAGAAGATGGACAACAACAAAAAATAATTCAATTCCACCACTCTGCTAAGAGTATGAAGAGAACCAAAAACTAGAAGAGACTCACTAGAACCCTTTGGGACTTTTCTGGGTGGCATACTAAAAAAAAGAGGCAAAAACCCGAATCAAATCCCATCATAATTCAAAATTCCACACTTCAATCACAAGCTAAAACTCAATATCAAATCACTATTTCAACCAAAATTAAGTATGTAAAAACCAAGATCCCATGAAAAGGATACCAAACATGAAAATAGAGCACTAAACAATTACTCATTAACTTTTCAAAACATTTAAATTACCCTTTTTGAATACCAATTTTCAGAAGAAAAAAAAACAACTTAAATATCCACCATTAGTATTCTAAGAAGTATCACATATAAATATACCCTTGTTATAGCTCATGAACCCATCCACACATACCACCAATTATCCACTTTCCACATGCGTACCACCATATATGTGATCCATTATAGGATCACCAAGGGTTAATTCAAAACACTTCCCATTTTCAAAATGGATCATTAAACATAAATAATATATTCTCAACCAATTTGAAAATGTCACTTATCATTAATGCAATACATTTCCAAATTCCCAAACATTTTCCAATTTACATTCCAAAAAGTGTTTTCCAAGATCCCAAAACAACTTCTAAAACACCTCCCATTTTTTTATTTGAAACCACGCACTCCATTAAAATAAAACAATTTACATTTCAAAACCACTTTTCCACTCCAAAAAACACATTCCCATTTGAAAACCCCCTTTCTATAAACCATTTTTATTTTTGAAATCCACTCAAGTCAGTCAAAACTAATCCCAAACATAACTCACATCAAAACATAGAAAAATAATAGACTAATGACTTTTCCAACCTGATAAAATGGATTAGGAGACCATGCTCCTAGAAAGTATCCACCACAGGAAGTATCTTAAACCGGGCACTCATGTTGTACATGGGTCACTACTCCATGAAATCTATTCATGTAAACTGGATCACTTCCTTTGTCATCATTTTTTCACAAAAACCATGAAAAATAAAAATTCAAATCTCTGACCACCCTTCGAAACTCAAGGCTCGGGATGGGAAATGGTCCAGGATGTCCTTCTTGTACCTACCTCTTGAGTCTCAACACACCTAATCACCAATCTACCTGACACCCCAAATAAAAAGGGTCCACCTATGATACCATTTTGCCACAAACCGACCTAGGTTGACCCTAAACTGGTCACCTGAGCAGGTCCACATCATGGCCCGAAGGGCATTCTCGATCCCCAAGGGCTAAAAACTAGTGTCAGGCATCAACATAAACTAGTTGGGAATGATTTGGACCATAACAAAGATAAATAAATAATGATAAACAGAACAAAAAGATAAATAAAAGAAAATAAACCGAACAAACTGGTAGTGGAAAAAAGAATAAATGAAAGAACAAGACATACCTCAAGTGACCCTGTGGGTCACCATAGAATATAAACTACACTCACTCCAAGAGTGATCCAAAACTAGGTGAACCTAAAACTGAAAATTAATTTAGAAGTGAGCACTGAGATTATTAGTAGGAAAGCCAAGATACGATGACGCCCAATGCCCTTGATTTTTATAAGAAATCCAAAACATGCCAGTTTGAAAATAGGACATGACAAAATAATTTTTTTCATTTTTTTAAAATTCAAGTAATAAGTTTTTATTTTTAAGTAATGTATTTATCTCCCACTAAATTTTCAAAATAGATTCCAAGAATCCATTAGCATTTCAAAATTAAAGGAAACCAACATAGATTAAAATATGATTTTAAAAAACATGACATCAATTATGAAATGCCAGAAATGGAAATCACATCACAAGCACCATGGGAAATCCCTAAGCAGATAGTGTTAGTTGGTGACCTCAGATCCTCACACCTTAGTGAAACATCGAATATGAAACACAATAATCTACATTATTGTGAATGAGCCGCTAGTAGATAACACACCCATAACCTAGTGATCTTCAATCATCAAAAATGTTTAGTTAGCCTTATATCATCAATCCTGCTAGATGAAACTAGGAAAAACCACTTATGTATTGTCTAGAATACTAGTCCTAGTCCACCCACCTAGATACCCATGTTTCCCATTGTGATCCATTTCAAGTGGTGGTGAGTTTTTATTAAGAAAAAATATATGTACTTATCATTTTCTTTACTTAAAAACACCTCCAACCTCTCTCCACCGATATCCCTCCTTGAGCACATCCCCCCTTTTTCGTTACATAATAATGTACAAGGCTATTTACTAGGAACATATCACAAATCACACATTCAACACACACATTATTTTCTAAAACAAGGGGGTGTGACTCAAGAGATGTTTTTCCTTTTTCATAAACCATTCTTAAGGTTCCATATGGGATTAATTACATACAAGGAACACTTTTTATAACTAACCAACTAAAAGGACAAACACATTTAGCAATATTAATAAGTAATTAAAAAATTCTTAAGAAATCACATTTCATGAAAATTCACTTAAGACCAAGGGGAATTATAAATACATTTAAATTTACAAAAAGGAATAATCATTTATAGAAACTGAAACTATATTTCACTGCATGTGTATATAGCATAAATATGAAACATATTTTTAAAACAATGAAGAAATTAAGGAATTCAAATTAAAGGAATAGGCATAGGGGACCTTCCTTAGGGTGGAACCAAACCGAACTTTCGGCCCTTGGCACTTTTTAACTAAAATCTGCTTCTCCCCCACTAAGAATATACACTTTCACATACATATAAGGACACCTAGCCCCTATGAACGCATCTTCATGGCCATGAACATGTGCAAGGGGATCCTTACATATATGGTTATATTCATATACCAGTCTCTACTCACCTATGTATGAATTTTTACATATATGCATGGTCACACCTATCCCCATACATGTACTTTCACTGCCATGTATGATTATACATGTAATGGGGGAACCCACATATACACATATACTTACCTATGAACACATAGGTGAGTCACCCTAGACTCAAAGACTCAAAACTGTAAAGAAGAGTTCAATGCACAATACCAAAAATACTAAAAACCTTGAAACAAATAAAGACCCAAATTTAGATGGTCTAAAACCAAACAACGACATAAAATTCATACCTAGGATAGCAGCGGAAAAATGAAACATCCCAAACTACCTCACCTTTAGTGGCGTTTGACGGATTCCACAAGAATAGATCTTATGAGATAATTATCACAACCCTAAACCACAATAAATCACAAAACCTGAATCAAACCCTAATCTAGGGTTTCAATTAATTAATTAATACATCATTTTATCATTTAATAAATCAAGGGCACCCAAAAGTACAATTAGAAGATATGAATAACACAATAATAAATCACATTAACATAAACCTAAAATATAACAAGAGTGTTCAATAAGATAAAATCAATATGAAATCACAAATTCCAACTGGTCCTTTACCCATTCCATAAATATTTGAAAATTCATTTCTAACAATCTGAAATTTCAAACACAATTCAAAAGGAAGGCATAAAAATTTACAATCATAACCACACAAATCAAGGGAAACCCTATTTACAATTTATAAAACTAAAACACACCTTTTTGAAAAGGAAACCCCCTTTAAACACAAAAGAAGACCACTCCAAACCCATTTGGCCTAAAGCCCAATGATCAAGTGAATTTCACAAATGGAAACATTCATTTTAATTTTTATCAAACATAAAGAATGCATAGAATACCATTTACATAAAACCACTTTAAAATAGGCCAATTGGGAATTTCCACAAGAGAGTAACCACTCACACATTTCAAAACACCATTTGGAATAAAAGTGAAAACCCCATTTTGAAATCATTTGAGGTCACACCTCAATTTAAAACCAAATTCTTTTAAGATACGATTTTCACCCAATGAAAACCCAACTAGACAAGACCCATTTACCAACTTTAAAACCATAAAAGAGAAAAATACATATTATAATAATCTCATAATAAGTAAACATAAAAAATTAAAACATAAAACAATAACTACACCAAAACAACCAATTATTCCAAGGTCAAGAGATAATTTAATAGTTGAAAATCATCACAAAGATATTCCATAGATTTTTTTACTTGAATGAAATTGGGAATTAAAAGGGAATATGCATATTATAACTCCTATGTAAACAAATTGCATAGTGACACCTACCTCAAAGAGGAGAATATCCATCCGTAACACTTCGGGACTTGAATCCCTTAATGAAGACTGCTCCGCACTAGGGAACACATGTATTCTTATATATATATACATAACCTTAATCTATTATAAATTTTACATGTGACATGAGGGAAAATGTGCAATGCAGGTATATATACACACACACACGTACCTATACATGTGATCCCAACACCTTAAGAAGCCATCGACATTATACAACAATTCAAGGAACCCAAATAGAAGGCGTGAAACACAAAAACGGAATAGAACACTTACGTTGGTGTAGAAAACATCAAAAACACGGTGCACAAGATCCACCTCACATAAATAGAACTAAAAAGGAACTAAAATGAACCATAAATCAAGCAATCATACCCAAAAAACATCAAAATAGAGTCCTAAAATTGGAACCCTATGAGCAGCAAAACCCTAAGGAGGAAGAAGAAGATAACCACATTGGGATGCACTTACGGAAGAGGGAGCAGGACACTGGTCATGCGAGGTGAGTGTTTCCGGGGGGGGGGGGGGGGATGAGGCTCCGAACAAAGCCTTACTAGAAGAGGGGTGTAGCCAAGGGACACCGACCATTATAGGGAGGCGAGCTGGGGGTTCAACGCATGGAGCCAAATGGTGTGATGCGGCTCGAGGATGGGAGTGGGGTGTCGGTCTGGTGGATCATTGGAAGGAAAGAGGTGATGGCACTGACCTAAGGTAGAGGTGTGACAGGCCATGGGAAGGAGAAGGGCATGCATTGTGCATGACGCATAGGGATGAAGAAACAAAGGGGAGAAAGAAATAAGATAAATAAATAAATAAATAAATAAAACTTTAATAAATAATAAGGATTATAATAAACTCTAATAATAATATTCATAATAACTTAATAATAATAATATTAAACTTAATAATAATCTTATTATTAACTATAATAATAATATTATTAACCATAATAATAATAATAATATTAAATTATTTTCTATTTATTTTATTTCTATTTTTGTTTAATAAATTTTTAAACATTAAGAAACCAAGAGGATAAAATATAAATATAAATAACCAAGACTAAAATATTCCTAGTTAGGGTGTGACATCAACTTAATGTTCCAAAACAAGAAAAAGTTGGAACTTACAAAGTTCCTTCAACTACTGATAAAGGTAAAGGAGGAGTTAGTGAAGTAGAAAAATCTATTTATGAATAAGTTCAAGTTAAGTTCAAAAATATATGAAGAAACTTGGAAAAGATGATTTTATAAGGGCTAAAAAATTAGAAATACAAAAAAGGAAAGATTTATAAGGAGGAGAAGTAGTTGGAGTAAAAGAATAAGAACAAAAATAAATTTCATCTGAGACATAATATTTCACTTCCCAAACTGAGAAAGATGTAGAATTATAAGTTTTAGAAAAAGGAAAAGGTTCAAAAAAAAAAAAGAAATTTAGAATCAACTATCACATAAAATGGTATCATATAAGACTGAAACTGATTAAAATTTTGATGTGATGAACGTTTAGGATATTGGAAAAGCAAAAGATCAAGAAGAGAAAGTGGATGATGGCCCCTCTAGAAGATATGTTTCTAATGTTTCATCAGACTCAATTAATTCTTCAGTTTCTTAATCAGATTAAAGAGATAAAGTGAGGTTTAGATAATTTAAAAAATCTTTGAAGAATCTTGGGGATGCTATTACATTTTTACTAATTATTTAATCCCGGTGCATGCATATTCATAGGAGGATAAATGTTTTTAAAAAATATTATGATTAAAAATAATTAGCATAAACATTTTTTAAAAGCGAGGCTGACTTTAATTCTTTAAAAGTTGAGTCTAAAGTAGAAAGGATAAGGGTAAAAAAAATTTCCAGATGTATGAAAGATACTAAAAGTGATTTAAAGTTCTATGATGACCAAATTAAAGAAGTAAATAAGTCATCCTTGTACATTTATGATTCCATTAAAATGTTTTCTTATAATGTTTCTAAAAAATTTGAACTAGTTTATAAGTTCATACTTTTATCAGAGGCTCAGGATAAAGAAATTTCATAATTAAGAAAAAAAGAATATATATCTTGAAGAAGAAGTTTTAAAATTTAAATATGAGAATAGAAATATCCATAATATTGTACAATTTTAAAAATTGAAGAAATATGCTTGAAGGTTCTAATTTGTTGAATAAATAGTTTCCAAAATGGAGTCAATGAAAGCAAAGATTGAGAAAAAGAAAGAATAATATCAGAATATGAAAGTAATTTTCAAGATGTTACAAAAGAAAGATTGATTTTTTTATCTGAACTCTTGATGTAAATAACCAAACTTGAATGAATATATTTTTGAATTAATTATTTACCACATATTACGTTTGAATGTTATTCCAATTATATTTGGATGAATGTTCTTTCAATATTATTGGATGAATGTTTATTTAAACTAAATTGTTTTGTTGAATTATTTCACTAAAATTTCTAGTCAATTATACCTCTAGTATTCTTTTTGAAAATCAAAAAGGGGGAGAAGTTTTTGAATTATATTATCAGGTAGAAATTTTATTTTAAAGTTCATATCATATGAAGTACTCTATAAAACTTTCAGGAAGATTATATTTAACAAAAATAGATTTACAAAGATAAGGGATGTGAGAAAGATAAGTAGAGAAGTGTTCTTAAATTAATATAGGGTTTGTATATTGTTCAAAGTTATTAGTTTTTATCTTTAAGTGTTGTGTTTTGTGATTTTAAAAAAGGGGGAGACTTTTGAGCTGAAAGTTTTACTTTGTACACTTTCTATCCTTAGTTTTAAAAATCACAACACTTCCTTAAAAACTATGTTTTAATAACATTATATTTATCAAGTATTTTAGAATGTTATTATAGAGAAACATTTATTCTACTGAATGTAGAAATTTTTATAAACTAATGAATATAAACTTTCCATGTAATTATTATTCCATCAGAATAATCTTTGTGTGGAAAATTTATACTCGTTAGTTCATAAATATTTCTACGTAATAAATGGTTTTCTAAAAACACATTCTAAAAGACCTAGGAAATATAAAGTTATTAAAACATAGATTTTAAGTAATTGTTGTGATTTTATAAACTAAGGATAGAAATTGTAGAAATTAAAATTTTAACTCAACATATATCACTTACCTTCTTACTTTTTCTGTCCATTATAAATTGATAATTTTTCTCATACGTACATGTAGAATACCATATCCATGAAGTGATGTGATTCATTTTTTATTTTTAACTTATAATTATGGTCATAATTATGGAAATAATTAATAAGTATTAAATTTATAACATATTTCTATTTCAATAAACGAAAAATATTTTTTACTTTATTTCTCTTCCACTTATTAGAAAAATGAAGACATCGTTTTTGCGCACGTACAAACTACCATCTCTATGAAACAATGTGGTTAATTTTTCATGAATTCCTTACATGGTTAATTTTAAAAGTGTATATAATGTATAAATATGATAAATATAAAATTTCTAAATTTTTTAGATAATATGAAAATAAAACCATTGACCATGGTCAATACGCTAATGTGGTTTTAAGATTATAAACCGAACAACCCCAAAATGTCCAACGTGAACCTAACCATTTTAGTAACTAAATAAAACAAAGTTAAAATGAAATAAAAGGAATAATAATAATTAAATGGAGATGAAAAATGTTCTTAAAAAAGTATAAAACTAATTTAATTTTATTATTAATGAGTTAGAGAATGTACAAAGTTAGATGAGACTTATGGTAAGGGAGATTTCCTCAAAACCTTATTTTAAAGTATTTATTTAATTTTTTTCATCTATATCCATGTTCTTAAAAATGTTCCATGTATGTTCTTATTTATACATAAAATATTGTTAAAGTTTATTTTTAACTACTTTTTTACTTCCTTTTTAAAGGTTTGAAAAGGAATATTTGAAACATTTATCACATAAGTCATTTTGACATTTTTACTAAAGTGAAAAATGAAGGTTTTTTAACATGTATGGATTGACCAATTTTTACCACTATCAAATAATTTATTTGTTTTTAAAATTACTCTAAGATTTTTTGGTTTTTTTTAAATAAAATATTTATCTCAATATTTAGGTGGTTTTTTGGTTTTAAAAAGTTTTTTCTAGGAAAATGAAAACATTTTCTCATATTTATGAGATAATTGAAAATTTTATTGATTATGGTCCTGAATGTAAATTAATATGGGTTTTATGATTAAAGTGAAAGATATATGTGTTTTATTTATTATATGGTTCTTACATATTTTATACGAATGATGGGTGAGACTGATATAACTCTAATGATGACTAATATTGATATTTCCCTCTAATTCATTGGGTAAAGTGATTGAGTTTACAAGATATAGGTTACTAATAAGAGGTATGAGAATTATTTGGTTAGGTGAATCCATTATAAGGGTTCTTATATGGGTGAATGTAAGGATAATTTCCCAAGGTACCTACATGTGATGACTTCAATGGTTTAGAGAGGAAATATTTTGACTTTAAAAGGTATTGAAATTGGATTATAATTTTAAGGAAAGTTTATGAACCTTTTTTTATAAAGGTGAAAGATGTATTTTTCAAGGAAATTTGTTCATGAGTTTTATTTTTTTTTCTAAGAAACCATTATGATTATTATTTTTTCCTTTAAGAATTTATATTAAATGTATAATAAAATATATTAATAAATTATGTTTTTTTCATGGAAAAGAAAATGGGTATTTGAGATTAAATTTTTATCGTGAAAATGAAATAATTTCTTATTGATTTTTTAGGTTTACAAAGGACTAACAAGTTTATTTTATTTTATGTCAGTTTCTGATATTTTTTTCTTATCACACATTTTCAAATTATTTTTCATAGGGATTAAAGATGGGTATAAATTTCAATAAAGTGAAATTTCTAGATATAGGAGTTAATTTGGATGAAAAAAGTTTGCCTTTATAAATAACTTATTTTATTGAAAAAATGGATACTGTATGGAAAATTACACCTTTTTATGTAATATTTTATATAATTCTCTAAAAATATAAATTTAAATGATCCTATAAATGTCATAAAGTGAAACCCTTGTTATAAATAATGTAATTATGGGTTGTTTAAGGAATGAGGTATTATATATGAGATAATCAATTCACTATTCTTGTGTAAGATTGGAGAGTTGGCATCAGGTGGGTCTCATGTAGTCAAGTTAATTAAACAAATAGAGTGCTTAGACATATGGGGAGTTAAATTACATGATGAGATTAACAAATATCTTATCTACCCTAACAATATAAATCATTCACTAGTTTTATTATTATTTAAAAATGAAAAAAATGAGGATTCTCTTTTGAGACTTCTTACTCTCATTTTAAAAGTTGAAAAGGATATGGGGTGTGAAAAACCCATATTATTAATAGTGAAAAGAAAAGGAATAATAATGAAAAGGGGAAAATATTCATTCCAAGTCTAAGGATCCCAAGAACCATTCTTCCAATAAGGATAAGATTCAAAGGCAGGTGAAGAAAAAAGATGTGGAAATTTTTTCATATTTAAAGATGTGAAACTAAAAGAGGAAATATACCTAGAATAAAGGGGATGCTAAAGGTAAATTCATTATCAAGTAAAATATTTCTCTATCAATACATCAGGTATTAGATATAGATTTAGTTTACCACATTTGTTTTGAAATACAAGATATAAGTATATTTTAAAATATTTTTGAAGGATAGGTGGATCGTTGAGCATCCAATGGAGAACGACTTTATTCTTTGGCAATAAGAGACCACTAACTTACATTTCAAACTAGGATTGTTTTGGTTTTAAATAAATATTATTGTGTTCAAAGTGTTATTAAGAACTTCATATATGTTTCTCACCTTGATATGGATGAATTTATTTTCAAATTTTAAAATTAAGAATACCCCTTTTATAATTTTTTTATGGTATGGAACAAATAAATAATGATCTTTATGTGTTAAATTATGAAAAACAACTGTTATAAATAGATAATGAATCATTTTCAGATGACTCATATAATTCCCAGTTGTGGCAACACCGTATTGGCCACACAAATGAGAAGTGTCTGAAAAATATCTATCAAGATAATTATTTAGGTTTTTATGAGCTACTCCACTTGAAATATGTCATGATTATTTACAAGAAAAAATAAATAAACCAATATTATATGTACATGGTGAAATGTAAATAGAGATTATTGGATTGGTACACAATAATGTGTGTATACCTTTTATAGAAGAAGTTAGAGGTGAATATTATTACTTCATAACTTTGATGAATTAATTGAGTAGATATGTCTATTTCTACTTGATGAGGTATAAGTTTGAATTTTTTGAGAAGTTTAATGAATTAAGGAATGAAGTAGTGAATTAACTATATAAGACGATATAAAATATTTTATTTGATTAAGGTGGTGAATATCATAACCAAGTATTTATCGAATTTTTATTGGAGTTTTAGATTTTATCTCAAATCACTCCATCTTATACACCATGGTGGAATTATGTTATTGAAAGGAGGAGCTATACCTTTATTTATATGGTGGGTTAAATAATGATTCATATAGATCATGCATTATCCTTTTGGGGATATGCATTATCCCCATAAAGGAATCCAAAAATCTGACAGCCTGTGGGGCATTGTTAATTTCCTACGGGGCTACACAACTTTAAAAATTTATAAAAAATTAAAAAAACTACTTAAAATATAGTACATAGAATGTTTGAGTATCAAACCCACAGGGAAGATCTGTTTGTTCTTAATTAATTAATTAAATTGAAATTGAAATTGTTTAATTTTTTGGAGAAAGAGAAATAAATCACCTTAAAGATGGGGTTTTGATATAAAGATAGAAGCATTCCAGGTTTAGTGATTTTTAGGATAATGCTCTAGGGATTCAATTGATTTTTCATTCATTCAGGTTTGGTGTTGGAATTGGGTTATTAAGGATCATTGGTCTGGGTATCCTACCCTAATTCTATGATGGCACCATTTAATGGTCTTATACTTAGTAAAAATGAATAACTAGGTGACCCAAAAACCTATTTAAACATAATTAACCTATATTTCATAATGTTCATACATAAAAATATTCAATTAATTGATGCAATTAAATAAACCTCCTCAAATTCCAATATAATGGTCATGCAATCACAAAATGAAGAGTTAGGAATTGAAAAACAAAGTTTCAACAATCCAAAATAAGAATAATAAATAGAAATAATAATTAAGTAGTACTAACCCTACAATCACATCACTCGACATAATGAAAACTACTAGCTGATGCTAGGAATGATGAGAATGAGAATCATAGATACCCGAGGAAGAATGGTGGTAAAGAAGAGCTTTGGATCGTCACTCCATGCATGAGTCTTTTTGTGTGTTGGCTCCCTCAGTCCTAGATCTCATAGATTCATCCTACTATATGGATGGGGAGTGAATAAACCACCTGTATGCATCGTTTAATTCATGTATGATATGTTTAGATTAGAAATTATTTTCTTCCCAAACTATAATTTCTATAATGACTTAATATAGTGATAGTTTGGGGTCGATCCCACAAGGAACATTTTGGAAGATAAGGAAATAGAACTTCAAACCCTTTGTGTTAGAGTTCTCACAAAGTGGGTTGGGTCTAGGATTTAACTAACTCTATTGATTTTTGTTTATTAATTAGGAGTAAGATAGGGATTAGATTCAGTTATGAGGTTCAGTTAAAAAGGATAAAATCAGTCCTAAATTGGAATAGTTTGAGGGCTTAGGTTGCAAAGCGGTGCATAGAGCACTAGTTGATCATGGTCAAACCAACTAGATATATATAATATATAACTATTCCTTAGTCCAGATATATATAAAAACCTAGATGAATTAATCCTAGATCCTATGGTAGAAAGTGTTACAGTTTAATGGTCACAGTCTAATTGATTCCAATTAGGTTTGGTTTGTTCATTTAAACTTCCCATGGTTAGGGTTGCCTGAATGAATTGAATAAACAATTTTTATGTGACTTGATTACTAGCCTTAAGGTTCCCAAGTTATGATTTATAGATTCATTAAGTTCATAACACCCCTACTCTCAACCCTTTCCCTAAGAGGTTTAACTGCTCATGATGGTAATAATGAAGTTTAAATAAACAATTATATACATTATTGGATGATCAAGAAAAATGTTTAAATACAACAGTTTGTAAGTGAGGGTTCAATAATTAAGTAGTTCATAACCATATTAGGCAATAATTCAATCAAACACTTACCTAAAATAGTAAACAAGTAAAAATGTATGGCGAAGCCAATTTTTAATGGAAACAACAATGGTAAATGGATATCGAATGGTAAATGATGATGAAAAGAATGAAGAACCTGTGTAGAACAATCAATGACACTTAAATTCAATCAAAATTGTGATAATAATTATTGAGAATTAAGTTAGAAGGTAATATAAGGGAGAAAAATGATAGAGAAAAAGATAAAATTGAGATAAATGAAAGTTATCCACTATTGTACGTGTGCTAGAAAGTAAATTGTCAGAATGTTAAATGACATGTAAAATTCTCATTTCGTGTAATCTAGATTCAGGGTTTTATCCATCTATTTTGGATCTAGCATGAATCTCAAACTGAATCTTCAGGTTTTGGAAATTTGACTCATCTCAAAATGTGTAATTTGAACTCATGACATGTTTCTTCTCACAAATTGATCTTTAAGTAGGAAGTGTCCATTAAATATTACATGAAGTGTATTAGGTATTCATGTTGGGTAATATTTTCATGACTTATAATTTGTTTACAACATACTTCACGACTTTTGACATGCTATGAATGATTCTTACACATTGTGTAAGTGATTCTTAACATGTAATTTTAACTTTTGGCTAGTTTTAATAGCTTATACTTTGGAATCTCGGAAAACTATTCTCTGTAATAATAAACACATACCTGATACATTATCAAGTAAAATATGAATAATCATTAATTAAATTAATTCAAATTATATACACAACTTCATATTATCAAAATCTCTAATACTTATAAAATTTATTTCCCTCAATAAAAATCATCTAAGAAGGGGTTTCAAAAGAAACAAGTTTTAAAACAAAAAAAAATTCATTACGACCAAGAAAATAAAACTAAGTGTAAGTTGAAATAGTTAGTCCTCCAGAATCAATCATGTAGAGAAAATCATCCATGAATCATAATGAAGTTCTTTATTTAGAATCTAAATTTTTTTATTATAATTTTCTTTTTTTTCTTCAATTCTATGACCATTTATTAATTTACATCATGTAACTCCCCAAAAATTATAAATGAGTAACTTTTATTCGATAACATATATGACATGCGACACCAGGTGCATAAGGGAATTTAATATCCTTATACTTTAAAATATATATACTATTTTAAATAAATTCAATATATGATATATCTTGCAATGTAGAAAACATTGAGTTATCTTTCATTGCACACATCAATGAGTTTCTTCGATGGCTTGTATGACATGCAAGACGAGTTTTAGCGAAAAAAATATATTATTAAAACATTATTATTTTTTATAACAAGACTTAACCTAGGTGTTAAATTAGTTGTTATAAATATTATTATCTAACTTATAAAAATATATGGTTTATAAAAAAATAAAATGAGTTCATTGGTTACAAATTAATTATAAATGAATATAAGTACCAATTAAGAATAAAGGGAATATTTTTATAAAAAACTATTTTTATGCTCACAAATATATTTTATACTAATAAATTAAATTGATTAGTAAGTGATATTAATTTAATATATATATTATATATTCAATATAATATTTTTTATATTCATCCAATAGATTTTATAATCATAAGATAAGAACAAACCCAATATATCACATAAAAAACAATATTTTTCTAAAGGCACTTTTACTGCATTTTAATGGGAAACCTATTTAAAATCCAATTTTTGGAACTTTTATAGATTATATATGTAAAAATAAACTTATTATTTTAAATATAAACATAAAAATTATTTTAGGGTGAATTTTTGGTATTTTTTTTGAAGTTTTATTTTTTGATGAATATTGAAATTACTGAATTTTAATTCAAAATTTATTTTTCATCTAATTTTTTATATGGTTAAATTATATTTTAAATTGGTTTAATTAAATCAATATTTTATTAATTAATAAAATTTAGTGCATTGTAATAAATTTCACATTGAAATTGGATATGAAAACCTAACAAACGTTGGAACATTTTTACTTTAAAAACCCGCATTGTCGTCCTATCTGCAGAATTAAATTTAAAATAATTTCAGAAATTTTGTGATTTTAATTTGGAAAAATGTATTAAATATTTGGAATTAACATTATTTATAATTTTTAATAAGTTCAAATTATTTTTTGACCAAAAATATTAGTGAAAGTAATTAAAATTAATTACAATGATTAAGGTGAAATTAATCTTAATAAGGGACTAAACCTTAAACTTAAGGGAAAATGATATAGAAACTCATAAAAAATACATTGGATGTAAATATTTATATCTTATAATCCATTTTATATAATTTTATTCAATATTTGAGAAACATTTCACTGAGAAAATATGGGTGGAATTCCCTTTAAAATATTTACATGAGTGCCACTGCTCCTCCACTATAAAAGGCCTCCTCTCCTCCCACATCCTCACACCTCTTAATCCACTTTGGATCTACCAATTTATGCCAAAATATCTTCTAAAAATCACTCCACTTATCCTATAATCCTACATTTTGTAATAAATCCATCCAAGGAAGACCTTTGGTGAAATCTAAAAGGAGTTATCCAAAGAAGTGGTAACATCCTTTCTCAAGCTCTTTAGTTTTATTTTCCTTCTAGACCCCGTAAAATCTTCTTATTAAATGATTATATAATTAAAAAAGTATACCTAATAGACTGATATGTTTTTATATTAATTTTTTTTATCTAAACTTACAAAAAATTCTATCTAATGGGTAATGAATTTACAGTTTATGTTACGACGAACTACCACCTCACAAAACAACGTCGTTAATTTTTTTTACTTTACCACATTTCATAGTTGGTAATTATGATAAAATTTATATTTATATATGATATATATGATATTTATTATGTATTTATGTTTCTTTAATTCTTTTATAACACATAACTTTATACTTTCCATTTTGTGTAAATATGTTAACATCGTTTGTGGAAGTGTGGACTATTTTCCCCTCAAAGCGATGTGATTCATTCACACTATACATGAAAAATATTAATTATGATTTAAAAAAATTGTAAAATATATGAAATTAATATTATAATGGAATCATAATATACATATTTATCATTTACTTTTCAATGTTTTAATATGAAAAATAAATGGAAGTAGCGTTCATGCGAACGTACGACCTACCGTCTCCCTGAACAGTGCAATTTATTTCTTATCTCCAAATATTATGGAATGTTATAAGTACATATATAATAGATATATGGGATATTTACATCATTTTTTACATTATTTATATTATTAAACCAATATCTAATTAATATGAACAACAAATAACAAGTCCAAACTTACTTGAGAAACTAGGTAATTAACAAGAAAAATAGTTAAAATAATGAAAGGTTATTAACAAATGGGTAACAGGATATTAAAATAAGAATATATATAATATTATAAATATGATTATGGTTATGTTATATGTTATTAATATGTTTAAACCCCTTATTAATAAGGATAAATGATGTTCTACCGAAAGGAAATTCATATTAAGAGATTTTCATCTCACTTTTTACATTTGTGAGATAAATTTCATGTTTTCCACTTACTTATTTTGTGTAGTTTATCTACTGAAAAATTTGATATATTATATCATGATTATTTTATGTTCATGGTATTTTGAGTTTCAATTTTAATTAATTCTTATAATGGGATTTGAGTTAAAATTTACCCAAATGGAAATGAAATTTCATAACCCAATTATTTTTTCATTAGGTTATATTACTTTCTCATTATCATTAATATTATATGATTATATATATAATTACCTAAAATATCTCTTGATGTATTTCCACTTACCATATGTGAATTTATAGTCAATAAAAAAATCTAATCATTGATTGATTCTTACTTCAACATTATGGTCTTTTCAAGGGTTTTCTTCATAATCTCATTTTATTCAGGATTGTTTAAAATTGAATTTCAATTTGAGTAAATCATATAACCATTGTTTAATAAAATGTTTAATTTTATTCTATTCTGAATATTCATGACCTTTATCAAGTAATAGTTCCATTTTTATACTCTTTGGTACTCAATATATTTTAGAAAACATTTTTATGAAAACCGGACCTCATTTCTCTATTTAGTCAGAGAACCTGTTTTCTTCAAAAAACCATTTTTTATTAAAATGTTTTCAAAAAATTTTATAACCTTTACAAAATTATTTATTAAATAATTTTTTATCATTTTTTCTTTTACCAGTGTTTTCAAAGGAATCTTCTTACCGCTTTCTGAACTAGGAATTTCTCTAACCCTTTTTACTATGCAAAAGGAATGCTATTTTTCACCTTGTATGACATATACTGATTTACCTTTTATAATTTGAAGCTTTATTTTCAATATTAAAAGTTTAATTTTAATGTAAAATGTTTTTAAAAGTGATTTTCAAAGAAAATTATTTTCAATTTTTTTAAAATGAAAAAGATATTTTCCTCAAGAATTATTTTAATAGATATTTTTATAGAATTCCCATTCATCAACGACAACAATCCCTATTATTTAATCCACTTTGGATATGTTATATTTATACCATCCTTATTCTTCCTCTACATGGTTTTTGATTTATTTGGCCAAGTATAGTATTGATATTCCCTTCCTTGATTCATTTTTGATGTCCCCTTGAAATATTCAAATTTCTTATGATCATTGAACATTGAATTTACCATAATTATCCATATTGTTTTTCATGGATATTAATACCTCCTAAACCATATAACATTTTATATATGGTTTATACTTTTAAATTTGTTTAATTATTAGTGAAAATATTGATAAATCCATATTCTTTATTCAATATAGATATTTGATGAGGAAAATTGTTTATTTGATATGAGGAATGATTTGGACAGGTAGTAACGGGTGGGGACCAAACATTTTATAGACCCTCGATGCATCAATGGGTTATAATGAGAAAAATAAGTTGTGAAAATTAAATGGGGTTCTTCCTATAGTTTTAAACTGTCTTATGAAAAGTCACAATGGCATATGTTTTCATGTGCCTGAGACATGTTATCCAATAATTAAGTATTGATATAATTTTTATTTATTATTTATTTATCCATGATATTTTTCATCAACATATCTATAGTTAATTTCATTCTCATTTAATTTATTAAATGGTATGTGTTTTGGTTTCCTACCTTTATATATTATTTACTCACTTCCTTTTCAGCTATTGACTATATGGCATGTATTTTCAGTTATTTACCTTGACATATTGATTATTCTCATTGATTCATTATTGATTCCACTATACTTTACACTTACAAATCATTTGAGCTCAACCTTATTTTATTTCCTTTTTCCAAGAATTCCCTTATGTGTGCTAAGAACGATATGAAGGGATACGCTAGATAGAATAAAGTTATCCTAGAAAAAAATTATGTTATTATTAGTGTACTCATTTGTAAAACAAGACTCATGTATGCATTTGGTTTACCAAGAATACTAAACTATTCGGTCCTTTGGGACGTGATTTACTTATATTTTATGCCAATGTAATTGTAGAATCACACCGAATCTAGGATTTCTAGTGTCAGGTTGCTACAGTTGGTATCAGAGTAGGTTTAGTAAAAACCATGGGTAATAGATTTAGGAAAAAATAGATTAGAGAAAAAAATACATAACATAGAATTTGAGGATAATTATATAAGAAAATCCTAAAGTTTTGGTTAGCTAGAGATTTTATGGATCTTCCTAGAAATACATCCCTATCTAGTTAATACAAAAGGATATGATTCTGATACAGATGTACCTAAGGGTAACAAATCTGATAAGGTGCATTGATCCCGACTCAGCATAACATGGTACATGACAACTGGCCTTATTATGTACCTGGTTTGACACTCATAGGGGAAACACTTAGGATAATTCATATTTTCTTTACAAAACATTATGAAGGATTTGAATATATGATGAAAATGAATAACATAATTTAAACCTAATGTGTTTTAGATTGAGAATAAGATGTCATGATTTATATATTCTATAAATGATTATAAGTTTTTCTCACTAGGACTACTATTAATCACACTATGATTTCTGACTTTAGTCAATGGTTGGGACCTAAAGGAGTCAAGTTAACGTTGAAAATTAAGTACAAGGTGGTGAGAATGAGAATAAAAATCAGGTTTTGATATGAGTTAAATATAGAGTTTTTATTCTTAATAAGTTTTCTGAAATATGATTAATTACATATACGAGAACCAACTATTGAAATCACCAAAAAAGATAAGGATGTAGTTTTCTAAGAGCTCCAGTAGTAGAGAGCATGGAGAAATTAAGGTTCTATTTCCATCATGCATGAAATATGGAAGAAGACACCTAAGAAAGAGTCTCAACAGAATGAAGAAATTATTTATGTGTGGAAAATAAATATATAAAAAAAAGAAATTTTAAGGGAAATATAGTACTATTGAAGGAAATAAAACCCATCATAAGGATCCATTTATGAGTTTTTGCCTTAAATGTGAGGATCTTGGGAATTAACTGAAATAATTTCACATTCTAAAGGATAAAATCTAGACCAAGTAAGGAACTATGTGTAAATAAATTAATGAAGTATTTATGTATTGGGGTTGTATGGAAAACCTTAGTTAAAAGCCTGTTTAGTTATTAACCTCATTTCAAGGATGTCCATCATATTAATTTTAGGAAATTATATTGATAAGGTTTTATAAAAGGACAACCATAATGGTAGGTTATAAAAAATAATGTTTGGAAAGGCCATGGGTCTTGAACCCATGAACGAAGGACGATAATGATTTCACACCAACCACTAACCTATGAAATCTCCTTGTTAATATGTTATTTTTTAGTTAAACAATTTGATGAATAAATAACAACGATGGACCTATAGTGTTAATTTTTATGTTTAGAGATTAATTTATTAACCATAATGGATTTGGAGAATATTTAGAGACCAATATTTAGACTTGTCACTCTTTTATTGGCATTAATATCAGTTAAAAATATATTTTAGTGCATCAGGCATTAAAGTTAATTTTTTGATATCCATTTCTTGAAGTAATAGATGAATTTTAAATTTATCAAAGAACAAACAAAGGTTAAAATTGCGTTTATATAAATATATCAAGTAAGTATATTTCCTTATATACTTAGGCAGTAAAAAAATCATTTAATTTTAGAAAAATGATAAAAAAATGTTTTCCTAATACGTTATTTTTTGTTGAACTGATGGTCTTCTAAATCATCAAATATTATTGGCTTTGAGACACGAAACTTTCCATTTATCAATCACTTGTTTGTGATTTATTACCTCAATCACTCCCTATAAATATTTTTTCCTTTTCTCCATGTATGTATATCTACTTTCCACTAATGTTATCTTATATAGAGAGCTTGTTATATGTTAGTCCATGTGACCACTGCGCTTCACATTCTCTCTATTCTAAAGGATGTTTTTCAAAACCTTCTCAAGATATAGGATTTAGAAATAGGAAATATCGAATGATTTATAATTAGATCAAGTTTAAATTGATAATACACAATTTATTTAAGGTTGGGAGAATAGAACACCTTGAAAATTCTTAAAGAGAAAGTTTTATTCGATATAATGTATAACACATGACACCAAGCATATAAGGGGATTTGATATCCCAAAAAATTAAAATATATTTACTATATTAAAAAAATTCAATATATGATATATCTTGAAATTAATTTAACATTGATTTAGCTTGCATCACATGCAAAAATTATTTTCTTCGATGTCTTGCATTACATGAAAGACCGAGTTTTACTGAAAAACAATATATTATTTAAACATTATTATTTAATATAATAAGACTTAACCTAGTCATTAAATTAGTGTTTATAAATATTATTAACTAAATTATTAAAATATATGGTTTATAAAAATATAAAAGTAATTCATCGATTATAAATTAATTAGAAATGAATATAAGAACCAATTGAAAATAAAGGGAATATTTTTATAGAAAACTATTTTTATGCTTATAAAGATGTTTTATCCTAATAAATTAAATTAATTAGTGAGTGATATTAATTTAATATAAATATTATATATTAAATAAAATATTTTTGATACTAGTCCAAAATAGTTAATAAGCATAATATAAAAAAACCAATATTTCACATAAAAATCAGTATTTTTCTAATGACACTTTTCCGACCTTTTAACTGAGAACCTATTTTAAATCAAATTTTTGGAAATTTTATAGATTATATATGTAAAAATAAAATTAATATTTGAAATAACAAAAAAAAATTATTTTACGGTTAATTTTTGGTATTTTTCTGTAAAGTTTCATTCCCTACTGAATAGTGAAAAATACTAAATTTTAATTCAAATATGCCTTTTCATCTAATTATTTGTATGGTTAAAATATATTTTAAATTGGTTTTAAAGTTTAATGAGATAATTTTTTTATAAATTAATCCAATTTATCTCATTTTAATAAATTTCACATTGAAATATGATAAGAAAACCTAACAATCTTTTGAGCATTTTTAATTTAAAAACACACATTATCATCCCATATACGGGATTAAATGTAACTTAATTTTATCCACTTATGTGATTTTAATTTGGAAAAATGGATTCCATATTTGGAATCATAAAAATTCATAATTTCTAATCAGGTCAAATTAGTTTTTTACCAAAAATATTATTGAAAGTAATTAAAATGAATTACAATAATAAAGGTGAAATTAAGCTTAACAAGAGACTAAGCCTTAAACTTAAGGGAAAAAGATACCTATAAACTTGTCCAAAATACATTTTATGGCCATATTTAGACCTTATCCCCCCTTTTATACAATTGTTTCCATTATAGGATCCACTTGACATGGGAGAAATGTAGGTGGAATCCCCTTTTCAAAAATTTATAAGAGTGCCACTCCTCCTCCACTATAAAAGGCCTCCTCTCCTCCCACTTTCTCACACCTCTCAAGAAACATTGGATCAAACAATATCTACAAAAAAAGATCCTCAAATTACCTCCCATAATCCAAGAATACTCACTTTTGGCTGAAATAAATCCAAAGAATCCCCTTGTTTCAAACCAAAAATAGTCAACCAAAGAAGAGGTAACATCCTTCCTCTAGATCTTTAGTTTTATTTTAATTATACGCTTCATAAACTATTATTATTACATCATTATATAATATAAATATTATAAAAAATATACTAAGATGTTTTTATATTTTTTTTTACCTAAACTTATACACACTTCCATTTAATGGGTAATGAACTTACTGTTTATATGTACAATGAACTACCATCTCACAAAACGATTAGATTATTATAAATAAATATATAATGTATATATATGATATTTAAATCCTGTTTTATATTCTTGAGATGCTGAAACCATGATCTAATTAATAGTAACAACAAATAACAAGTCAAAATTTACTCGAGAAACTAGGTAATTAACATCCAAAAAAGTTAAAATAATGAAAGGTTATGAAGAAAAGGGTAATAAGAAATTAAAACAAGATTATATATATGATATTATAAATATGAGTATGTTTCTTTTATAAGTTATTAAAATTTTTAAACCCCTTATATAATATGTTAAAATACATTTAGCAGAAAGTAAACACAATATAAGGGATTTTCATCTCACTTTTTACATCCGTGAGATAAATTTCATGTTCAACACTTAATTATATTTTATGGTGTATCTAATATGTATTATTTGATATATTATATAATTAATTATTTTATTTTAATTTTATATTTAGTTCCAATTTGTATTATTTATTCTAAGGGGATTTGAGTTAAAAGTTACCAAAGTGAAAATGAAATTTCATATCCCAATTCCTTTTCATTGGGTTATATTACTTTCTCATTATCGTTAATATTCTATGATTATGTGTATACTAACTTAAAATATATATTTATATATTTATACTTCTCCTACGTGGGTTTAAATTTGATATACATACATCTATTTGTTGATTAATTCTCACTTCAACGTTATTTTCTTTTAACGGTTTACTTAACAATCTCATTTTATTTCAGATTGTTTACACTTGAATTTATATTTGAGAAAATTATATAAACATTTTTCAATTAACCCTTAAATTTTATTATCATTTGTTTATTCAGGACCTTTATCAATTAATAGTACCTTTTTCTACTCTTTGGTACTAATTTGTTTTAGAAAATGTTTTTATAAAAACACAACTTCATTTCTCTCTTTAGTGAGAGAATCCATTTTCTTCTAAAAGACATGTTTTGTTAAAATGTTTTCAAAAATGTTTTTAACCATTCCAAAATGATTTATTAAACACATTTTTACCACCTTTTGCTTTTACCAATTTTTTCAAAGTAATATTATTATCACTTTATGAATATTTCATTTTTATAACCCTTTTTATTGGGTAAAAGGAATATTATTTTCACCTTATATGACATGAAAAGATTTACCCACTATTATTTCTTTAAATCTTCCTTTGCAAGATTAAATGGTTAATTTTTAATGAAAATGTTTAAAAAGTGATTTTAAAATAAATGGGTTTTCAAAATTATTTTCAAAATGAAAATGATATTTTCCTTAAGAATTATTTTAAGAGATATTCTTATAATAATCCCATTCATCAATGAAAACAACCCTCATTCCTTAATCCACTTGGGATATGTTGTATTTATACCATCCTTATTCTTTCTCTGGATTCTTTTTTATTTATTTTTCCATGGATAGTCTTGATACTAACTTCCTTGATTCATTTTTGATGTCCCATTGAAATATTCAAATTTACTATGATAATTGAATAATGAAATTAACCTAATTATCCATATAATTTATCATGGATATTAATATTTCCAAAACCATATACCATTTTACATGTGATGTCTACTTTAAAATTTATTTGATCATTTGAAGAAATATTGATAAATATGTATTATTTATTCAATAAAGATATTTTATTAGGCATATTGTTTATTCATTATGAGGAATGCTCTGAATAGGCAGTGACGGGGGAGGCCTAGACTTCATATATCCCTCAATGCATTAAAAAATTCTCATGAGAAAAATAAGTTACAAAAATTAAATGGGTTTCTACCTATAGTTTTAAACTATCTTGTGAAAGGTCTTAATAATATATGTTTTCATGTTCCTAAGATATGATGTATAATAATTAAGGAGTAAATTCATTTTGATTTAGTTAATACTTATCCATGAAATTTTTCATTGATATATCTACAAATGTATGTCATTCTCAGTTTATTAATTAAATGAAATGTGTTTTATTTTCTCACCTTTCCATATTATTATCACACTTCTTTTTCATCTATTAACTATAGGTAATGTGTTTTTAGTTATTTAACTTTATATATTGATTATTCTCATTGATTGATTATTTATTCTACTGTAATTTACCCTTATTGAGAATTTTAGATCACCCTTATTTTGTTTCCTTTCTTGAATAATTCCATGAAGTGTAATAACAAATATATTCAAGGACACACTAGATGGAATAATGTTATCCTCCAAAAAAATTATATTGTAATTAGTGTAATCATTTATGAAACAAGACTTATGTATGTATTTGGATTACCAAAACTACTAAACTGTTCAGTCCTTTGAGATACAATTTACTTTTATCATATGCTAGTGTAGTGGAAGTAGACACCGACTCTGGGATTTCTAGGGTCAGTTCACTACACCTCACAATTAATTTTCTATTATCAATTAATATAAAATATAGCTGGAGATATTCTAATACCCTTAATACATGTTCCTTACCATAGTATTTCATTGGTTATATCATCTTTACTTCATAAAGAGAAATAAAAAACTAATCATGAGGGATTTAGTAAAAAGGTTCAAATGTCTCTGATGTTGAGGAAAGGTGGGTAAAAAGTAAAAATCAGGCTCAAAAGAAAGGAAATATATAAATCTTAATTCATGATAAATGAGAATATTTTAGTAACATGGTTAATTTAAGATCAAATAGTGTCTATGCTCCAAATAGATCACACTATATCCATGAGTGTACCAATTATGTTTAAAAATTATACCATATTCCTTTAGTTTTCTTTTCTTTTTTATTTACTTTTTGAAATTTATGTTTAGGAAAAATCTTACATCCATCCCCCAACCACATATGATCCTTTAGGGGATTCATTAGTCTAGAAATGGTGATTATTGACCTTCTTAATACACAATCCAATTTTTTTTCTTTTTATTTTTATTTTTAAATTTTTAAAAGGAACACGATAATCATAAAATTCCAAAAATAACACATGGATCATAAAAAATCAGTCTGGTAAAGCACCACAATATATCTTCTTGATCAAAATATCCCCTGTCCATTGGATGAAAATTCCCCCACACATGATAAAAGTATAATAATCCATAAAACTAAGAGCAAGGTTATAAGGGAAAATTGTCTTGGAATAGTTGTATCCTAAAAAATTCATTCATGGAAACTATGGGATAAAAAAAGGAAAAAAGTATGGTGGGTCTTAGGAAAAAGTAGATCAAAATATTTTGCATCAATTATCTTAAAATTGTATTTGTTCAGTCATAGGTTTAAAAAGATATCAATGAAAGATATCATATATTTACATGTCCTAGGTGTCACTCAATAAATATTCCCATAAAATAATATGAAATCATAGGCTCTTAATCCTCTTGGGAATGGGAGTAAACAAGAAAAACTAGCAATCACTCTAGTTATAAAACCAATTAATAATACAATCAAGTGAAATTTCAAAAAATTTAAATTTGATTTATATCAACTCAAAAATCATTTTAAGAATATAAATTAGAGTAAAACATGGATTTCATTAGTTTCCAAATTAACACTACCTTTTATTTAAATGGATGCAATGAGTTTTCAAGTTCAAATCTTGTTTCTAATGAAACTTTTCTCCTAGATAAATGTAAATAAGAAAAAATAAAAGTATATAGATAGTGAATCTCAAGGAAGACTCCACCAAACTTAAAATGAGACAGTGTCTGCAATGTCATGGAAAGTACCATAGATTAGATATGGAAAAATTGCATATAGAAATTGAAATGGAAAATGTAAAAATGAATGTTATGGAATCGAGAGATCCCAGTAAGAAGTGTCATGCCATGGGAATGTTTGATGAATCTTGATGTCAATTTTGGAGACCTAAAAAATGGGTTAGAAAGAAAAAACATGCACTAGATAAAACATTTGTCCATAGGGTTTTAAATATTTTGGATGCAGTTATATGGGTAGGTGTACACAATGAATAGAAAAAAATACATCCTAGATACCTGAAAATATATTGTTACAATTAATTTCAAAGAGACATGTGATAAAAGAAATGTTATCAAAAGAAAAAAAAATAAAATCCTAATTATAAGACTAAAAATGAAGAAAAAAAATGAAATATGGGCTGAATCCGATAAAGTTATAAGAAAAACGTCATCATCTAGATAGATGGGAAAAAGATTCAATCAAGTGTGGCTCATCTGATCATAAGATCACTTATGCCTACAAGAACAGGTGTTTATGTCATAAATATCTCATGGAAACTTGGTGAGATTAACCATATCAGGGGAGTACTGAGTATGAATCTGGTGTGGAAGGAATAACATCCATGCTCATCCTGGTTGCGATGGCCACTGAGGATAGATCTCTAGTGATAGCTCCTTAAGATGGTGCTCGACATCAACCAGATGCCAAGTCATCCATAGTATAAGGTCTTATGGTGATGGAACCGGTGCATCGATGACCATAAAAGATTTAGAAGAGCTAGAAATGGATAATATAATAGAGTAATGAAATAGAAAATAATCCAAGCAATAGTAAGGGAAAATCAGTATCCCATGTATATAATAATTGCAATGATACATTAGTAATATGGAATACAGAAAATAAAAAAATATTGTTACCTAGAAAGAGTAAAAAAATGAGGGAGGATACATAGATATACTAAGAGTAATCAAAGGAGTTGATCTTCTCATCGGAAGTCTTCTCCCAAACATAGGGTTCCTACAACTCGCCTGCCTAATCAATAACAACAATAGAGGAAGGGGCTAACAACTCAACTATTGGAGGGTGTTCTATGGTGTTAGAATCTATCTCATATTATGGTAGAGGCGAGGTACCGATATGAATGGTGCCCATGGATCTACAAACCAGATCAACAAAAGGTACCTCAGGAGATGATGGAGGAGTAGTGTTGTTTCCTCTCCAGGTCTGCTCAACCAGAAACTCCTATTTAGTAGTAGGATCTGTCAGCTTGTATGGTAGGTTGGTTGGAGTGGTGTATGGGGCAGGAATGGTGGATGATAAATGTATGGATGGATGTGGAGGCTAAATGGTTGAAGTAGAGGATGGGGATTAAGGGGTGGTCAAAAGAGATAAATATGTGAAGGTTATTCCTAGGTGGTGGGTAATTAAGTGTATATTATCTAGGATAAAAATGTGCATCAACTACAGATCTTCTAGATAAGATGGTGTGGGTGGTGTAGTGGGAAAGGTGGTGATGGAAGGGGAAGGATTGAGCGGTGATTTATGTGGGAATAGTAGTGGTAATAGCCAGGGCTGGGATAGAGGTAGAAGTACTAAGGGTAGTGGCTAGATTTGATGTGTTAGGAGTAGGTGCTGGGTTAGATGCATGATCTCTGAGTGTATCATCTAAAAAATCAACGTATCATAGTGCTAAATGATATATTTCATCATCCTTCATTAGTAGCTACATCTTATGAAGTAGGAGGTAGTTGATCGACTTCATCAGTCCAAGAGAGGTGAGGAGAAGGGAAACTCCAAATATGCTGAGATGTTGGTCCAAATGGGTGATAAAGGATCTACCCATCAACATACATCATGTCTATTGCATATGCGCTCTAAATTATAATGTGAACTATGATTCCATGTTGACAGTAGGGATTCTCATGGTATTAGTAAGGATGGGAACATCCTATTGGATGACCCTACTATGAGACAATGTGTGAGAAAACTAGGAATGCGTCAATACTTGATGTAGAATTTGGAGTAATGCACCTCTGAGCAGTCTGGATTTTGTAATATGCGGATTATTGTCACTCTAAGGATCCCAAAAAATCATTTGACAGAATATTTTTGCATCTGACTTGCATGGATTGAGTTCTAAAGTTGGTGATACCTTATTAGTGGTGAATTCAGTATAATAAATACCAATCCCAATTCCAAACTATACAAAGGAGATATCATGTGGTCTTCCACTTACTCGAAAGTGGAGGTTTTCGAAAAAAAACCTAAAAAGTGTATAAGAACTAAAGGAATAGACCCTGATAGGATTTCTAATGAACATAAACAATGGAAGTGATGTGTAGGCAATCCAGAAGCTGGAGGACCTCCTAACTGACGTGTAGGCACGCGGTCATGACCAGATGAATGTTTTGTTGGTCCACATGGGGTTTTTCCTACAAAAGGATCAATACCAAATGGTTATTTGGGTTTAAAAAAATTAAGTATGGGGTGTAGGTGGGGGAGAGTGGAATCCTGTGAACTGATGGGCATTGAGTGGGAGTCTTCAGTGGATGAAGATGTTGTTGTGGATAAAGAGGAGGCGGAGGATGAGGATGTGGGGGGTGATGGTGGTGCGACATCCCTTAAGCTATTTACTAAAGCCAGATCATCACGCTCAAGCATGAGATCGGTAGTAGGAGTTCACACCATTTTCATGTGGGCCATTGCAGGTGTGGTGGGTTAGACAAGATGGATAAGTAGAGATGGATGGATGTGAGAGGGATGAAGGAGGCATGGTCAAAGGGTGGAGGGTGTGTTGGGTGTGAGCGGAGGGAGAGGTAGGTCATGCGATGGGAGATGGGTAGGGAAGAAAGTTTGGGGGAGCATTATGAACCTAGGTTTTATGAAATAAATAAGCCAAAAAATTATATGACATGTATTTAGGTATACAACATGTAATTCAAAAAATAAAATTTTTCGACCCATGAACCATATACATCTTGTAGTTGATTACACAACATATAATTGGAAATTTTAACCTTTATGAACCAGATTCTAGTCCTTTTCTCTTCGAATTCTCTAAGCTAACCTAAACCCTATTCTATCCCATTATAACCTATGGTGACCTATCCTTGGTTTCCTCCTGATCAGTGCTTCATTTAACATTGAGAGCTTGACCTAATGGTGCTTAGATAAATTTTAAAGTTACAACACACCCCTCACGGAATGGTTCCTGATAAATATATAATTCTTGACCATTCACTTTGAATTGGGGTTCTCCTCATTTTTTAATTTCTATAGTCCCATATAGGAATAATTGTATGATAATGAGTGGTCCAGACCATCTTGATTTTAGCTTCCCAAGGAACAATTTTAGTCAAGAGTTAAATAATAATACCTTATTCCTTGGAACAAATTTTTTCATGTGATGTACTGATCATGTAATTTACTAGTTTTATATTTATAAATATTGGATTTTTCCTATGTGTCCTTTATTATATCTTCGAGTTCATCCAACTGAATCAACCTAACTTCCCCATATTTTTGAGAATCTAGGTTCAACTTCTTAATTTACCGGTATGAGCGATGTTCTAATTTTATAGGAAAATTAGAAGGCTTTTCATACAATAATTGGATGGGGTTAGATATGATGGGTGTTTTAAACATATTTTGGTACACCCATAGTGCATCATCTAACTTTAGGCTTTATTCATTTGATTTGTGGTTACAATATTTTCAATTATTTTTTTTGATTTTTTTGTTTGACAATTCAACTTTCCAACTTTTTTGTGGGTGGTAGGGAGTTTCTATGGTATAAAGGATTCTTTACTTTCCCGCTAGTCCTTTAACAACATTGTTGGTAAAAGGTGTTCCCCGATCACTAATGAGTAGTTGGTAAAATCCAATCCTTGAAAGCACATTTTTCTTTAAGAAATTCATGAGTACTTTTGTGGTGTCATGGGTGGTAGATTTAGCTTCTATCCATTTCAAGACTTATTCAATGCTAATAAAGATATATAATATACCATGGAAATTTGGTAATAGTCACAAGAAATCTATTTCCTACACCTTGAATATTTTGACTTCCATGATTGGGTTTTTATGCATTTCATTTCTTTTTCCAATGGTACCAGTTCATTAGCACCGATCAAAATTCTAACAAATATTTATTGTATCTTGGTGAATTATGGGCCAAAATATTCCAATTTTTAGGATTTTTTCTTCCATGAATTTTGGTCCATGATACCTGAAAATTGGTGATGTTTGACACATGTCTAAAACACTTAGGATCTCATCCTATGGGATGCTGCATCACATGATTAAAAAGTATCATCTCATCCCAGCAGTAATGAGAAGTCTCGACTAAAAATATCCTCATTTATTAGTATTAGAGGTTCGGGTAAAGGAATCCCATGGAGAGATAGTTTGAAATGTTTGAAAACCATGGTAGTGACTTTGTGTTTAGTCTTACAGGAGTTTGATTGGGGTAGTCATCCTAAATGTACAGATTTTCATTTTCCTTAATGTGGGACAGTGGGAGTCTAAATAGATTATCAACAACACCATTATCCATCCCTTTGGTTTCTTTGATGAAGATGTAAAATTATTTCAACAATAGGATCCACCACATCAATCATGGGTTTATATCCTTTTTACTCATTAAATATTTTAGGGAAAAATGATCAGTGTAAACAATAACCTTTGACAACACTAAGTAGGAGAGAAACTTTTTGAAAGCAAAGATAACTACCAGGAGTTATGTTATGGTGGTTGTGTAGTTAATATAGACTCCAAAAAATGCTCCATTCATAGAAAATGGTTCTTTTCAGACAAAGTGAAGGAATATTTCGACTTTGAGATTTATTCTAGGAGGGCCGGAAGGGATGCGTCAAAAATCAAAGAGGTTCGCGAAAAAAATTCTCTATCGCGCGGAAAACTATGGGATCCAAGGGATATTTCCGCGCAATCATGAAATCGTTCACGCCACTAAACTGGGTGCACATTCTTTTGCATTGGCCACTCGGGCGCTCATTCTTTCACGCCATCGACCCGAGTGCACAATCTTTCGCACCGACGAACTTCTGCACGGACACAAGAATCCGAAAAGCCTATAAATAGAAGGGTGGATCTTCAACTTTCTGTGGATAAAGAATCTGAACCACCTCATATGCACGAAATCAACCTCTTTAGTGAGAAAAAATGGATTTTAGGTATGGTATTTTTCGTGATAAGTCTCTCAGGGCTCTGCCTTCATGCAGGACCACTCGGGCGGAACCCTCACCCAAATCCCTTTAATTCATGGCCCTTGCATGAAATCCCCTTCCCTTGCACACAATACATTGCGCAAAATTCATTTCCCTAGCATGCAATTCATTTCCTTTGCATGTAAACATCAACTGGTTCTTGCACGCAACTACTTTGACTTGCATGCCCAATATTGCACGCAATCCCTTTAGTTTGCACACAAAACCTCAGCTCCCCTTCGAGTGAAAATCTATCTGATTGCACGCACACCTAGTCTCTTTCATGAAACCTTTTCAATTTCACATAAATTATGCGCAACCCTATCCAATTGCACAAAAACCTCTAGTACCACTCACCTGGCCATTGTTACACAGGTTCTCCATTTGCGCGTGAGCCTCCCTCCTTGTGTGTACCTTATTTTTCATGTGTTCAATGACCCTATTCCAAACATCATATTCAGGAGCCACTTACACCCAAAAGATCTACATCACACTCCCTTTTCCCATGAAACCTTATAGATTTTCACCAATAAATTTCAAAGTCCCTTGGACGATACTGCCTGTTGCGTTGCTTCACCTCATACTTCTTCGCATAGGCATGTTAACTATTATTGCTTCTTTGCATAGCCACGCTAACGTGGAACCCTAATGAGATCACCTCACAAAACCCATCACCCACGACATTGCCAGTCCCTTCCCTTCACTAAGGTGTATAGGGTGCCGGTTATTTATGTCCTATGGGTGTGGAGTGAACCCACCTCGTCTGAGCTGTAGGACGTTAAACTGCCAAGCATCCTCATCCTCAGCACATGATGTTAAACTATGACCTCACCCCATCTATCGTACGCGAGGTTCCCCACCTTGGAAATTCTGCACGCCCACTAGTCTCTATAGGGGTGTGAACATTCCTCACATGGAATGAGATTCTCTTTATTGGAGCAACATTTGTCTGTGGGGAAAGGGAAACCACCTTGGTGTATTCCCCATCTTTTCTCGCAGGAGGTGGCACGCTGCTCCTCCTATCTTCTTCCGGGCCGAAGACCAGAGGGGGGGGGGGATGGGCACTGGAGCCCTCCTTTATTTGGTGCCAAATACCTCTCTCTTTGGTCCTTATCGACACCTAGGCCTCCACCCTAGAGTAGGTCCCAATCTCCATCTCCCTGAGGCCTCTCTACGCATAATCCCAGGTTTCCTCTTTTGGCTGCTCCAAGCTTAAGCCCCTGTTTCCATTTTGGGCTTCCAAAACACATGTAATCCCCATCCCACTTCCCATGGACGTAAATTTCGTGATGTGATCATAAAGTCTTTGATACATCTTGTTTCTCACACCGAGCATGACTCACGTGTGATTAGAGTAAGCATCGACCATGAAATCCCCTCTGGGTATCCTAGAGTGTAAGCCCCAAACCTTCTCGAACTAGGTGGACTTTGATCCCTGCCAAGACAAGGTACGTAGGAAGACTCCTTTCCCAACACCCGGTCTCTTATAACCCCTTCAATTGTTTCACCCAAACCTTATAGAACTACATGGACTTTGATCATTGCCAAGGAAAGGTTTGTAGGAATCCTCCCTCAGGTTCAAGCCCATCGCTGGGTTGTTCTGACCCCCTTCATGTCAGTTCACCAAAACCTTTCCCAAACTATGTGGACTTTGATCCTTGCCAAGGAAAGGTATGTAGGAATCCTCCCTGAGGTTCAATCCCGACACTCGATCACTCCGACCCCCTTCACGTCAGTTATCCCTAACCAACCCGAACAATATGGAATTTGATCCTTGCAAAGGAAAGGTACGTAGGAAGCCTCCCTGAGGTTCAAGCCTAACAACCATTGGTACCAATTCCATTCACATCAGTTCACCAATATAACATCCAGAAATACGTGGGATTTGATGCCTATATCCTAGATAGGGTACGTAGGAAGCCTTTCTGAGGTTCATCCCCTTTTAGTAGTAAGCCTTTGCCAGCCTCATCTATGGTAAGCCGCTGGAACCCCAATCAGTGGTAAGCCGATATCAAGCCCAATATCACCATCGTCCTCATGGAAGATCCATCTTAATCCCCCTTCACTTCACGTAACCATCCATCATCCATCTTGATTCTTATATGGGCCGCTACATCCTAGTGAGATCATGCCAATTCATTTCTTCACCACTCCTAGCAGTAATCGGGTAGCTAACCATGCATTAGCCCCAGCATCGGTGTTCCCTCTAGGGGTTGCACTCACCTGATCCACTCTAGTTAGTGTTCCAATAAGTTTGATCCATCTCCGCTAGATGTTAAACCTACGGCATACCCTATGTTAAAAATAGGAATCTGAGGAAAATCTCAGATACATGCCTTTGGCGTATAATTCCCCGCATTTGATGTGGGATGCCTCGGGTTTACACGACCTTGAGAAGCCCCATAATATGAAGAAGAAAACCAGACGTGACAGTGTTCCAGCATCCAGACATGCCAGTGATGTCTGGAGTGACTAATTCTCTAACTGAAGGTTACTGCTTTGACCGAACCCCTTGGAATGTCCCAACAGAAGAAATGTAATTAACTGGTGTCCATGAAGATATGGCACTGGGAAGAGTTTCATGAACAATGTCTTAATCTATAAGGGAGACCCGGATTAAGTGACGAGTTTTGAGGAGGAATCCACAGAAGGAACAACCGACATCCCATTCTCCCATTTCGATCAAGGAGAAAACGTCCCTAAACAAGGAACAGATGCCGCCTGACTTTGGAAAGCGGGAATGCTGGGAAACAAACTGTGTCTCTATCCTCAAACAATACGGACGTGCACACCCTGAAGAAAGTGTCAGAAATAAAAATGGTGAACTCAATGTGAATATATTCTCCTCAATGAAGATATTAGTAGCATTCGAGACATTAGTGGACTAGCATGTCACTGGATCCATTTATCCAGCGTCAGGTCCCACCAATAAAATAACGGGTCTAGCATGAAACTCAACAGAAGTTGGTACAATCAAAATGTTGGGAATCTCAGTCTGTGACGTTGTCAGCATGGATCCTTCTTACCATCCATGGAAGATGGAATGGCGCTGAGGCACTAGACATTGATTTCTTTGTTTCAGCACTAATGGTTCAATCTCCCTTCTTTTCAGGAACCAAGTTGCTGCACTAGGAGACCGATCTCCACCCGCCCACCGATGCAGGGGAAGGGGAAATTCCAATGACGTGACCCCACATAGATCTGCCACTTCTGCAATGACCTCTACAACCACAACAGCTGAGCACCTATGTCCTATCTCCCCTTCTGAATTCATCCAGCGAAGGGTGATCAACGACCTCGTTCGCCGGTATGAGGAGGAGGGAATTATCCCAACTAGGGATATGGACTTCCAGGATCTAGAGACGTCTACTCCTTGTCACTACCACCACCCCCAAGGGCCATGCAGGGAGACACTTCTCCCCACTCCAACGTACAATATTTTTGGGAGCCTCTCCCTGGAACGCCTCGATGACTCTATCCCCTACTCCAACAAGATAGGGGATGCCTGGGCCAGCCCAGCCAGGATACCATTCCAGGGGCCCCCAAGGAGGGCCCCCACCAGGCCGCACCAGCACTGCCACCTAATCCCCTAAGCTGAAGAGAAGGTAGGCTATGTACCTGCACCACCAGCCCCGATCCTTCTAACCTGATGCTAGCATCAGGCATAAGCTGAAGAGGAGGCCCTCCAAGGGGCGTCAACGTCAGCAGCTACTATGGATCGAGCCACCGCTTACATGTATAATCAACCCCCTATGTATGATGAGTTGGGGAACTTTCATACCCAGCCTGGATTGAGGCCCCAAACACCCCATGTGTAGGCTGGGTCAACTCTCTTGGTTGCCGGCATAGGCAGTGGTCGCCGCGGACCAAACCGCAGTAACGACACCCAGTACGGAGGTCCTCCTCGCACTGCCACCATGGAAAGAGTGGGTCCTACCTACTTCCAGGATCGACATGGTGGTCCACCCCATTCCACCTTCAACCCAAATGAGGGTCTTCACCATGATGGAAACACTCAGTACAAGAGTCTCTCCCATGCTCATTACACCAGTTATGGAGTCATTCCTTCTACCACAGACCGCTGGTGCAGGGACGTTGTGCATCTGGTCACTCTCCAATGTGGGGGACCTCCCCATGTTCCCGTAGAAGCAGGAGAAAGTCCTCCTTTCCCTAGAAATCAGAGGGGCGGATGTTAGATTCACTTCACTATTGCCCAACACGGATGTCTTACCTGTGTTCGGCTCGACCAGTACGAGGACCTTCCACACATTGATGTCACCAGGGGAAATAAGCATGGAGGTCCTACAAGTTCTCCTGTCAGCTCCAGCAGAGGTACTACCCACTCCAACACTTCCCACAAAGGTCCTCCCCATGTTCCCTTTGATATATTTCCAGGTGCTCCTCACACCCCAGCTAACCCAGGCAGGATTCCTACCCGCCCCAACACCCGTACGGCCGGAGGTCCTCCTTGTGCCAGGAATCTACCCTGTCGTGAAGAACCATCCCAAGGCAGGAGGGCGGGTCGTCACTTCCATAAAAGGAACACTGAGAAGATTCCGACTGAGATAAAACCGGTTTGCTTCTCAGATTCCGAATCTGAATACGACTCAACAATGGAAACTTCACCCAGATCCTCCATGTCGAGGGCCCGGGAAGAAATAAGGCACATCAGCCTAGTACTCCTAGAATGCAAGGTCCATCGGATTCCCACATCCCTCCATAGGTATATACAGGAGGATGAAACTTTGGCAACCCCACAGGTCACGACCATGAAATCACCACCATCATCGCCAGAAGAACTATATACCTCGACTAGAGATCACAGAGAGCTATTTTGGGGGCCAAATTTGGATGAAAGAAATCATGATCCATCACCATAAGCCATAGTCCCTACACCAAAAACTATAGTAGTCAGCCCGTCTTACTGCGACGTCGTGGCTAAGTCAATTCACTCTTCAGAGGGTAGCCTGTGATGCGGCTGCTTATCAGCTCGCTCGTCGTATTCTTCACCATCCAGCATGTCGTCCCAGCAGTCTGCTTCAGTACTGCTACCTATTCCCCATACGACTCTGGTTGACAAGTGGGTAAATGAAGGTCCAGACCCTGAATCCAAGCCTAGGATCTTATGGGATATCATCACAATGGACCACTTCCCTGTGATGTTTTGGCTGGTTGTAGTGCCAAATTTCTGTGCGCTGGAATCCCTCACCCAAGAGGAAGTTGAGTGTTTCTTTCAGACCCTATGGGAGATTCATTTCCATCTTCTCCATCAGTGAGTGTCTTATCCTAAGATCCAAGTACAATTCGAAGACATTGGAAAACAATTCCGTCTGGTTGATTTGTCCGCACTCCCTGTGGCCTAGTGCCCTGAGTCACCAAGTCATCGTAGGGCCCTCCAGCAACGGTGCATTCAGAGCATCAAGGTACACTATAGGATTATCAAAGATGATTTTCCCCAGGTTTAGATCCATGGCTGGGTATAGTATGTTTCCCTTCTCTTCAGTACTATCCAGTGACAACTCGATTTTCCAGGTGACATAAAGGATATGCCTCCAGGAAGAGTCACAGTTAACATGACAGACCTACCAAAGGGTGAGAACAAGCTAGAGATTCTTGTAGAGTACCTCCCCCAAGAGGGAGATTCACACTTCCTAGATCCTTTGATAAGGATTACTCATCAACAGAGGAATCTACTGGGTCTTCTTGTGCCCATCGAGGCACTAATCCTCATCCATAATCCCAACAAGGGAAAGAAACTCCTTGGAGATGTCAAGACCTCCGACCCATATGGTTCAATGTAGAAGGTGAAGGATGGCCCCGAGAAAGCCACATTGTGTCAGCAACTCTTTGAATAGAAGAAGGTGGTCGATGACCTCCTTGCTGAATGCACTTTAGAGCGGCGACTGGACTATGGTGATCCTAGGCCGGGGCAGCAGGGGCAGACATCGTTTTCCCTCAACAAATTGCCTCCAATTGACCCTGACCATCTTTCCCATGTACACAGGGTTGAGGCTAGAACCTACATAAAGAGGGAATGGTATGTCTCACCCAATATTCCTGAATGGTGTGACAATCCTCGGGACCCAACTTGGATTCACCCAGCTGCCCCACAGGTCGTTCCACCAGCCGCCCCATGAGCCATTGGTCCACCTTATCATGTTGAGGAACATGCCAATGCATTGGTATTTAGGGATCCCTATAAAGGTAGGAACCCCCACCCAGATGATCCGATGGCGGCCATCATTTCCCTCCTTGAGGAATTAGAAACACAACAAGTGACACTCCTACCTGATGGCAAGCCATATCCAGCATGGGTGGATGATATGCCAGGACCCACGGGTTTTGGGAATCCCACCTTTTCCTCCTTCAATAGGACAGGGGACCCGCCCAGCACATGGCCCACTTCATCTCAAGGTGTGGGCCCATGTTGGGTACCCCAGCGTAGTAGGAAGCTGCCAAAATCTGGTGTTTTGTGCAGACATTGGAAGGATCGATGTCCGTCTGGTACAAACAGCTCCCTATCAGATCAGTAGCCAGCTGGGAAGACCTCCCTAGGAAATTCCTCTACCAGTTCTGTTCCACCAACCAGAAGATGAGTATCACAGACCTCTTCAATTTCAAGCAGAGTCTTGATGAGAATGTTGCAGACTTTTTCACCCGATGGAAAGGGCTCACGTACTCCATTGAAATGCCACTGACTCAGGATAAATTACTGACAATGTGCGTAGGGAATGTCATGATAGAATTGGTTCCTTCTTTGATCACTCAGAATTATCCCAGGGGATTCCAAGACTTCTCTGATAAGGCCCAACTCCTAGAGGAACTCCTACAATAGGATAAGTAGGCACGTCCGTTGCCTCCTGCAATCCCCGCGAGAAGGGCCGCCAGAGTCGAGCCCACTGTAGTGGCCCAAATAGAGCCCCCCAGACAACTAGAATTATTACCAGTGGAGCCAGCTCCGCAACATCGTAGAGTCCCTCCACCTCAGGCGTAGCCTCCGACCCAGTAGTTCCCACCTCAGAATCAGTAGGTCCCCCCCACGTAATGTGCCGCCACATCCTAGGTGAGATAACCAGGCACCACCGCCTCGATAGGCTCCTCCATCTCCTCTTCAGGGTCAAGCTCCAAGGGCCCCTTCCTAGATAAAAGAAACCAAACCTACTCATTCAACGAGGCTCAAGTCCTCGATTACTTCCACATCGCCTTGGAGCTGGGGATTGTATGTTTTCCTGAGTGCATAAGGCCAGAAGAGACGAACCACACTAATCTCCCTAATTACCGCCCTTATCACCGGATCCTGGAGAACACTATCAAATAGTGATATGTGTTCAAACACTGGCTCCAAGACCAGGTGGATAACAACATAGTCCAGTTAGGCCCAACCCCGACACATGTGGCATGTATCTTCGTGAGGCCAAACCACAGTAGAGACAGTGAGGGCAAGTGGCATCAAGATGCTACATGCGGGTCCTAGAAGTATGATGATTGGGTGGCTTATAAAATGGTTGCTCATGCCCATGGTGTCATCTTTGCATGCCTGAATCAGCCAGAGCCTCCAAAAGTCATAGCTACTACCTTCGCATCGTCGTCTCAGTAGTCCTCTTCCCAGAAGAACAAACACCAGTGGTGCAAGGAGAAACAAAGTCCCCCACCGGTGCCATCGTCATCCCATACTCTCGATGACTTCATTCCCCTAGAGATGGAGATTCCTCCCAGAATATTCCCAGTAACAGATGAATCTTCAAGTGATAGTCAAGGGTATGGCTTGGTTAATACCATAGAGCTGGTAAACCCCTACATGAATCCTGACAATGAGGAGCGCTAGGAAAACCCTCCCAATATCCCTAGCCATCGTCAGCATTGGTGGACCCGTGGCTATATGGGTCATCAGAGTACTTTAGTTAGCAAGTCCAGCCAGGTTGTGCATACTACTGAAACCAGGCAGTAGGCTCAGATCAGAGCTCAAAAAACACAGCCTTCTCATCGGGTGACATCAGGTCCTCCCTCATCACCTTTCATGCTACTGGATCATGCAAACTGCCAAGACCTCACTGCGACCAGCCATGCTCTGCTACAGGTTGGTCTCATTAATTTGGCCCTCCTTCAGTAGTCACTCCTCAAGATTCAACTAGTGAGCAGCATGATATTCCAAGCACCAACCAGCTGCCGGTCCAGTCAACAGGGCCCACCATACCTCTTATCATAGAGCGATATATTGTATGAAAAAGTTTACACCTGGAATAGAAGTATTATGTTCTCAAACATCTTTCCAGCATTCCCACCAGGATCTCCATCCTTGAGGCTCTTCACCTATTTTCAGACATGTGTGAGTCCCTCACTAAGGCTTTAAGGATCCCCCACCAGTTTGAGACAAAAGTAGCAGCCGTAAAATCCTTCCGTGATGAGGCAATTGAGAATTGTGAATGTCAGGACATCATATCATTCTCTAGAGAATATGAAGGCTCTCCAATGAAGGAAAAAATTCTCCCATTGTAAATCATTGGCCAGTTCAATGGTGTGAAGGTTCACCGCTGTCTCGTCAACATGGGATTTGGGACCAACCTAATCCCAACTCAGACATTGTAAAAACTAGAATTGTCTGAAGATGATATGATCCCCTCTAACCTAAGAATCCAAGGTTTTGATAGGACAAAATAGACACCGGTCAATAAGATCTGCTTAAAGACCCAGTTTGGTGGACTAGTCGCCAGCACCAGATTTATGGTTTCCTCCCAGGACACGGCCTACAATGCATTGATGGGAAGGCCGTGGCTCCACTTGCATGTGGAGGTTCACTCATAATATCACCAGTGCCTCAAATACTCTCTCAATGTTCAAGTGGGTGTGCTCCAAGGTGACACATCTCCCTCTTCTTCTTGTGAGGCCCGCTATTTGGATGTCGACTACTGCAAGAGCAAGGACAAATAGATTCAGACCAGCGAGGTCGAGCATGCCATGACTAAGACCGACCTGTGGATAGATCTAGATGATGCCTACGTCTTTCCAATCCACCAATTGGAGGCTATAACTCCGAACATGTAACAATTCTTCGCTGTGTCTAAGACGAGAGTGAAACACATTCCCAAGTCTAAGCGACGGAAAAAAATCACCTTGTACTCCTATTCAAATCAGGCTCAGGTGATCCTAGAGACTCCTATATCCATAAGATATCAGGATGTCCGCCCCATGGTAATGACAATACATTATACTTGATTGTTTCTCTAGGATGGGATTAACTAGATCAAGATGACACACCACTAATGCTTTGATATCATGAAACGTGGCCCGTTGGGGTGAAGACCAGATGGGATCGGATTGAAAACCTTCATTGCCATGGTTGTGGCAGCACAAGAGTCCCCCGATGCAGCATCCACTGCCACTTAGCCTGGTACCAGCCTCCCATCGTGATCTTCCAACTCAAAAGTAACTCCTAACGCTGAGTATCTCTCCCCCATAAGTGATGAAGAGGATTTAGAGGATGCTCCTACCACCTTTGAAGAAGGTGTCTCCTCCACAATCGATGAATTGGTACAGGTGAACCATGGTAGTGAGGCGGACCCGAGACCCATATTGATCAATGCCACCATGGACTTCAAGGAGTAACATCGGTACATATACTTCCTTAAACAACACCTCGTTGTGTTTTCCTAGAGCTACGAAAAGATTCTGGGACTTTATCCTCAGGTACCCATCCACGACCACAGTCTCCCGACAAATCATCATGGGTTCAAGTAGCCTCCCATAAAGATACATCCTCCTCACGGTTCCATGGTTGAGGCAGAAGTTGATAAGCTCATCAGAGCCAACTTCGTTAACGAGGTACAATACCACAAATGACTAACCAACATTATGCCAGTCAGGAAGAAGAACAGACAAATAAGAGTCTGCATTGACTTTTGGGATCTCAACCGTCACTGTCTAAAGGCTGATTTTCCCCTTCCTGTGATAGATGTCTTGATTGACGCCATGACTAGGTTCTAAGCCCTCTCCTCCATAGATGGGTAATCGGGGTAGAACCAGATTTGAATGGCCCCTGAGGATGAGGAGTCTACAGCCTTTAGGTCACCACAAGGTACTTTGTGTTACCAAGTCATGCCCTTTGGCTTAAAGAACACAGATTCCACCTATCAACGGGCCATGCATCTCATATTTAAGACAATCCTCAGGAAATTTGTGGAATGTTATGTGGATGATCTGGTGTTCAAATATCTCCAATGCCAGGACCATGTCAAAGGCCTTGAGAAAGTGTTCAGCTTCCTCCGTTCCCGTCACCTGAAGATGAACCCATTGAAGTGCACCTTCAGGGTCACCTAAGGAAAGTTTCTCAGCTTGATTGTCAGATACCGGGGCATCGAGATCGAACTGGAGAAGATCAAGGCTGTCAGCTAGATGTCTCCCTCGAGAAATATCCAGGAGGTTTGAGGTTTCCAAGGCCACTTAGCTTAAATACGCCAATTCATTGTGAATTTGGCCATCAAGAGTAATCCCTTTTCTCGGATCATGAAGAAAGGAACACTATATGAGTGGGATGAAGAATGCTAGATTGTATTTGAGGAAATCAAGAAGTATCTTCTCTAGCCTACGGTCTTAATTCCACCGATCTCTGGAAAACCATTGGTCCTTTATGTGACTGTGCTGGAATGATCTCTCACGCCCTTCTCACCCAGAAGAACAATGAGGGGATGAAGAACAACCTTTAATACCTCTACTACATGATCCTTAATATAGAGACCAAATACTCTCCTATCAAAAAGATCTTCCCTGCACTGGTATTCGCAGTACAGAAGTTGCGACATTACTTACGGCACCACAAGGTACAACTGGTGTCTCGAGTATATCCAATGAAGCACATCTTGAACCGTCCCATGTTGACAGGCCGTCTAGCTCAGTGGGAGGTAATCCTCAAGTAGTTTGACATCAGGATTGTCCCTTTGAAGGATATTAAGGGGAAAACATTAGTATAATTCCTTGCTACCCATCCGAATTCTGCTGACCAGTCCCAGGACTTAGATTTTCCCGATGAGGCGATCCTCTAGGTTGACCAATCCATGTCGTACTGGCATATGCACTTCGATGGTGCTTCCCAAAGCCCCACCAGCAGGAGGGTCAATGATCCTAGAATCAACAAAGTCAGCCTAAGTATCATCTTTATTACCCCAACACAAGACATTCTTCCATACTCATTCCTGTTATCAGAAGGCTACACCAACAATGAGGTGGAGTATTAGGCTCTCATCACTGGCCTCGAGCTAGCCCTCGAGATTGATGTGCCCCATTTTCAGGTGAAAGGGGATTCCAAACTAGTAATAAAATAGATTAACGGTGACTATGTCATCATAAAGCTAGAGCTCCTACCATTTTTGTAGTGCACTCTCCAGCTAATGGCTCAGTTCCCATCTCATCTAGAAGTTACTCATGTCCCTCGATCTCAGAATGGTCAGGCTGACGCCCTAGCCAGCTTAGCTACATCACTTGACGAACCTGAAAAGGATGATCTGATTTTCCATGTGGCGCACCAATGCGTCATTTCTCTTGTAACCCCAGATGATGATGACAACCCACAGGTAAGCCACCTTACTACTGTTGCCTCCAAGTCAGGACCCCCGGGTCCCGAGGATGTAGTGATTGAAGTGAATCCTAATTGGAGAACCTCCTTTTTCAAGTATCTCAAAAAAGGTTATCTCCCGATAGATCGGGCTGAGCACAAGCGAATCCGACACCGCACGTTACAGTTCACCCTCCAGGATGGCCCTAGTCATGAGAAAATACTCAACTAGTGCGGGTTTTATGGGGTTCTCTTCCGCTAAATTCAAAGAGTCGAGATTTCTTAGGTCATGCAAGAGGTTTATGCCGGTTCCTGTAGGTCTCATCAGACTAGGCTAAAGTTATATCACCAGATCCAGAGACTGGAGTACTTCTAGCCCTCTATGATCCATTACTGCATCGAGTTCGCCAAGAGGTGAATTGCATGCCAAATTCATGATAACTTCATGAATTATCCGCCATAGGCTCTCCACTCTACCAAGTACTCTTGTCCATTTGCGGTATGGGGACTCGATGTTGTGGGACCTTACCCACCAGCGATAGCTCAACAATGTAGGTTCATCCTGACTACTACAAATTTCTTCTCCAAGTGGAAAAAGTCAGTTCCACTCAAGGAGGTCAAGGCCCGTGACATCGTTGACTTTGTGAGATCCAATGTCATCTTCTGATTTGGAATCCCTCATGACATCCTCACCGATAACAGCCCAAACTTCTGGGCAACTGATCTAAAGAAACTGTATGCTAAGTACAATATCCGTTATAACCATACCTCCCACTATCATGTGCAATAAAATGGATAGATCGCGGTGTTCAACAAGACCCTCTCTATCATTTTGTAGAAAACAGTTGTCCAGAATAGGAAGAGTTGGCGGAACAAGCTCCCCAATGCCCTCTGGACTTGTCAAATGAAAAATCGTAATTCCACCTAGGTGACCCCATATTCCCTTGTGTATGGAATGGAGGTTGTCTTGCCCATCGAGATTCAGTTTCCCTCATTGCGCACAACTGTCTACAAGTAGAAAGCGCCAGATAATGTAGCTAAAATCCATCTGGTTAATCTATAAGTGCTTAATTAAAACCGGCTTCGTGCCCTACACAATATTTAAAGGAACCATAACAAGTTGGATAGAGTTTTCATCAAGAGAGTTCTCCTCCACTCCTTATTGTAGGGTGACTTGGTACTAGCCCTTAGGACACCAATGATACCTGGAAAGAAGCCACACAAGTTGGAGCCCAAATGGGAAGGACCTTACATTGTTTACAAGTTTTACTCCAATGGAGCATACTCCCTGGTTACCATGGACGGTGAGCGTATAACTCCTCCCACCAATTCCAAGTTCCTCAAGTAATAATTTTCATGAGAAATCCATGGTCCTACATGACCCTAAACTGTCGAGTCCTGTATGACCCTAAACTATTAGTCCCATGAGACCTTAAACAGCCATGTCCCACATGACATTAAACTATATGTATTACCGCAAGATGTTAAACTGTACCCTTCAATAACTATATATGGCTTTATTCCCATCTGCATGGGATATATAGGAACACTCAGATCTTACATCTTGACTCCATCCCTCAAACTCTTTTTTTTTCAACTATTCCCCCTGGGTGTAGTTCTCTTGGAGAACCCTACATGGTGTAGTGTAGGCTTCTTTAGCTCCACTCATGTCAGGGGTGTGATGGTCGCACCATGTGCTCCCTCCTCATTCATCTATTCTCCCACATCCTCACCACACAACATTAAACTGCATAGCCTTATATAACTACATGTGGCTTGATTCCCATCCTCATGGGATATATAGGAATGCCCAAACATTTTGTCTGTCGGCCCAGCCCAAACTCTAGAATCTCCCCTTAGGTCAGAACACATGGTATGGTGCAGACTTTCTCTTTAATTCACTTCAAGTTCATCATGACCTCGCCATACATCCCACACCGTGGATACTTTCACCTTTGTCACTACCCTTCTTGACATTAAAATGCACGGGCACATCGGTGCTTCACTCACTCTTTTGTTTGGGACCCCATTATCTTTTACATCCAAAAGGACCCCTGATTAGTATGGATACTTAGAGCAAGGGTTCTCCTACCATTTTAGGCTGACATCCTTGAGGGTTCAGACAAAAAATTGATATAAGCCCCGCATGGAGAACGTGGTCAGTGATCAATGCTCATTTTTGTTCCCCTTTCATATCACATGATACAAACACTGTGTTTAGAACATGGTCCAAAGATATCCTTTTTAGTTGTCACTACACCCATATGTCCTAAACATTGAGTGTAGTGGTTAATTTTGTCCCACTATCTCTTCAAGCTTCGATCTTCCTTGGGTAGGAGTGCGATTCCAACTGGTGGTCCCTTATGTGGTGGGGAGAGCCTAGACTTACTCCTTGTTTCCCACACTGAGAATTGTTACCTTGGGATTAGGAGCTATGATGAGGCAATCCCCACATGAGAGGACATATGGATATAGTTTTCCGAGACGCTTAACCTTAGGTCCCTTGACCCTTCCAGCCCCTTGGCCCTAGTCCTCATTCGGGAGTGTGCGGTGTGGTGTGGACTCACGTACTTATTCACATCAGGATATTTTTCCACACCCCACACATACACATGAGACATTCTTCTCTCCATTTATCACCCCTTCCGTGAACATAGGCCCCGCCATGTTTCGCGAGCCCCATCATTTGGGTTTCTATTATCTTTCATATATAAAAGGACTCCTGAATGGCATGGATAATTAACCAAAGCATTCTTCTACCATTTAGGTCCAATGTCCCCAAGGATTTTGAGAGAAAAATTGGTAGATTTACTATTTTGTGAATACAATCAACGGCCAACACCCAATTGTTTGCCTCAGTCATGCAAGGGGGGGGGGGTGCTGTGTTGCGAACTTGGTCAACAACTGTCCTCTATCATCACTGCCACCTTGTGGTCTTATATAGGCATGATGATTCACCCTTTTCATTCACCTATCCCATGCATATTACATTAAACTAAGAATTTAAGGTCTGAGCTCTATGAACATAAACTATCATCCTCAGTGTAAGACATTAAACTGCAAGCTGGTCGTGACCTTTTGTTTGCGGCCCAGCCTCAGGTCCCTTGACCTTTTTGGGCCCCTGTCCCAAGTTCTCACTTAGGATTGTACGTTTTGATATGGGAATATGTCCTCATTCATGTCATTTTATTCATCATGCCATACAAATACCTCATTTGGGTATCTTTTCCTTACTCCACATCCTTTCCACAAGACGTTAAACTGCACGACATCTACTAGAACTACGTGCATCTTGATTCCCATCCTTGTAGGATACGTAGGACTGCCCGAATGTATTGTCTTCGGGTCCAGCCCCAATTCTTGGAAATCAACCCATCATTTTTGCCCCTTGGCCTATGTTCTTCCAGTAGTGGGATATACAGTGTGGTATGGGATGATGTCCCCATTCACGATAGGTTTACAAAAACCATGCCACATACCTCTCTCTATTGAGTGGATTTATCTACCTTTACCTATACTCATCTTTTTGAGTCAACTGACTCTCACACAGGTCCCTCGACCCTCTTAGACGATTCACTAATGTGCCCAAGAGTACTCTGGTCCATCACCTATAGTGTTGAATTCTATCTGGACATGTTCTCACCCACCTTCCAGGCTTCGTGTTTCTATTTATTAGTGATTTTATCATCTTTCACATCTGAAGGGACCCCCAAATGGCATGGATGCTTGGCCCAAGGTCCCTACTACCACTATGGGCCAATTTCCTTGAGGGTTTTGAACAAAAAGTTGATACAAGTACCACATTTCGAATACGGTCAGTGGTCGATAATGATTTGTTGTTCCCATTTCAAGTCACATGGTATGGATACTGTGTTTTGAACATGGTCAACAGTCATCCTCCATTGTCACTCCAACTTCATTAAGACCAAAATTTCAATCACATAATAAACATCATTTTCCACCCCATCATTTCCAAGTGGAATCTTGACACTCCTGGTTCTATCCCTCATTGCGTGTCTACACGTTAGGAGGACAAAGTCGCGGTAAGGCATTCTTTAGAGCCCTGAACCAACTTCCCCTTTACGAGCAGTCCATGTATTGCAAAGATCTCCTTCTCCCTTGTTTTCTAAACCAAGTTCAACTCATGTAGGCTTAGGGATTGGAATGAGGTATATTCTTATTTGGAAGAATTTTGCTTCTCCGTGGTCTGAGCTCTAATACCTTAAACTAAGATCTCTTTATGGTTCCTCTCTTCTGTTCTGCCTTTTTGGGATTAAACCCTTATATGATGTGTGGCGTTGTGCATGTGGGATTATTCCCTTATTCCCATCACGTTTTCAATAGCCGCACCATGGACGCCCCTTTCTAGGAGTTATTTCCTCCTACTTCCTGTCCCACATGAAGTTAAAAGGTACCTTTAAGAACCACATCTGAATTTATGCCCATCCTCATGGGATACGTAGGAAGACTTGAATATCTGATCTCTGGTTCTAGCTAAACTGAGTGTTAGCCTCTCCTGTCCCATATCCTCTAACCTTTTCTAGCCCCTCGGCTCGAGGTTTCTCTCTCAGAATCGCGCGTAGTGTGATGTGGACCTCATCCTCATTCACGTTGGGTATACTTTATCACACCATGCACATTCCCCTCCTGAACCTCATCTATCATATATAAATATAGGCTATAAGATGTTAAACTATGTCACCTAGTCCCATCACATGACCCTAAACTGTGACGTTATCGTCCTGGCTGCACGACAAAAAAATGGCACTGCATCATGGTGTCCTCACTTGAGGAGACATCATGTTTGGTATCAGTCACACACCATACCATTTTTCAACACCCGTACATGGCTTGATTATTGTGGAGATGCCTGGAAATTCTATCTTAGGTCCTTCACTTCACAAAAAAAAACACTCATTCATCCTAAAGGACAAAAATGATCTATCAAATACTGCTTCTTTTGGTGCAAGGGCCAGACCCGCACAACCTTATTATCCCTAGCACTAGTATCTTAACGTGCCACCCCTAGAACTACATGTGGCTTGATCCCCATACTCATGGGGTATGTAGGAACGCCTGTGAACTTTGTCTCGGGCCCATCCTAACCTTCGTTTTCGGTCCCTCGACCTGAAACCTCCCCCATGAAGCGCACAGTGATCCGGACTCTAGGTCCTCATTCACGTCGGGTTGTATAATTACATCACCATGTGTTTTCCTCATTTCATACAATCCATGGTTCGAGCTCTATGAACATAAACTAAGACCACTCCACGTCCTTTCTATAAGACATTAAACTGCACGAAATCTTCCAGAACTACATTTGTCTTGATTCCCATCCTCATGGGATACATAGGAATACCCAGACATCTTGTATCCGGGTCCAGCCCTAGAAATCTACAATCCTGCCCCCTATTTTTCATCCCCTTGGACCGGAACCTTATGGGAACATGTGGTGTGATGAGTACCTATCAGATTCTCATTCACATTGGGTTTTTCAATAGCCGCACCATGTGCCTCCCATGTCTCAGTCTGAGTTCTAGGAACCTAAACTAAGATCTCCCTATGGGAAATGTGCATCACGTTTGGATATTTTTCCACCCTGTGCATAGTCCATTAAATCAAGTACCCCCATTAATGGTCCACCCTATGAATTTAAGTTGGAAGCGTATGACCCCAGGACCCTTTTCCTTGGGAAGGGACTCGACTCCCTCTATCTGATACGTCTTATTATCGTACTCTAATTCATTTTGACAAAGATCCCGAAGTGCAGAGTTTTTCAGGGACGTTCACCTGGTTCCATGTCCAAGATTTGTGATCCCGTTATTTGGATCCTCATCCTCTTTCACATCCTAAGGGACCCCCTTCATGGACTAGTATCATGCTACCTCGGCTCACCTACCCTCTCGGGCAAACGTACCTAAAGACCCCAGATGACATTTGTGACAGGTCTCGTGTTTTGAACATGGTCAGCGGTCAACCCTCATCTTTATATCCCCATATCAGGATAACGCAATATGGATGATGTGTTTTGAACATGATAAAAAACCATCCCCTATCATCATGTTGCCATCATTATGGTCCAGATCTCGAGCATCATGATTCACATATTTCCACTTTCTTATGTTAAAGTGGAATTCCGACATACTTGGATTTAATTCTTCGCACATCTAGATGCATCACATAGATGGGTTAGAATCATTGGGATGACATTCACCGAGTGTCCCCTCACCCCTAACATGTTCCTTCCTGTGTTAGGAAAGTCCCACCACTACTCCTTATTTCCCACATAGAGCACCACTCACGTGGGCTTAGTAGTTTTGGTAGGATGTGTACTGGAACAACCATGTCATAGATTCCCTTCACCGTCCCGCGTGATGTTAAACTATGCTATCAAAAGTACATTCAGCTTGATTATTATATTTATGGGATACATAGTGACGCCCAGGAATATCGCCTTGGGCCCATCCTCAGGGTCATTAACCCTCTTGGCCCCGATCTTGGTCCAGGTAGTATGACCTTTAAACAATGTTCACCATCTTTACCATATGACACAAAACTACAGGTCCTTCCAGTTCTTAGCAAAGAAGTACTGTTCAGAGGCATTCTTGATTCCTGATTGTACAGATATTCCCACCAAATGTTTTTCCACCATGATGGCATAATGTCAAGAGTGTTGGGTTCTGTTCGAACAAACCACCACTCCACACTCCATGATTTGTGTGCCCTTTATTCAGACCCTCATCCTCTTTCATGTCTAAAAGAACCCCCTAGTACTATGGATGCTCGGTCTATGGCTCACCTACTGTCCTGGGCCAATGTTCTGGAAGACTAATGGGTGACATTTTGAGTTGAGCCCCGTGTTTCGAACATGGTCTGCGGTCGGTACTCATTTTTTATCCCCATTTCAAGATAATGCAATACAGATACTATGTTTCGAACATGGTCTGTAGATATCCTTTATTGTCCTACCACCCCCACAGTATTCCGAATATGGGGTATCGTGATTCAAAATTTCCACCCCTATGTCTAGATTTATTCTAATTCCTCTAGAGTTACCTCTCTTGTGCACTAGAGAACATTGGAAGGACGACAAGTCAATTGTTCTGAGGTCCTCTTCCTCCAATCGGGCCTCTCCCATTTCTTCCCAGAAATCTGATTTGGTTGTTCAAAACTTGGATGCCCGAAGCTCGGTTGTCACTCTTGCATTCAAACAAAGTAATAGTGTGAGCATCCCTTGTTTCTCACATCGGGCATGACCCACATGAGGTTAGAAATGGGTTGATATTTATTTCATGATTGTGGTTGAAATGCATTGAACCAGACGAATAAGTAAATAAATCTATTCATACATGAAGTTCATAAAAAGAGGTATTAAAAAGAAATGAGTTTATGAGTTCGACTAAAACTAAGCCCTTAAGGATCAACATCTTGGATAGACCGCTCTAGCGCCACTACCTTTTGGCTTGTGGACTCCAGGATTGCCTCTCGCCCCTTGAGAACCCACTCTTCAATAGCAGCCACAGAGCGTAGTTCACTGAACCTAGCTTGTGCTTGTTCCTATTCAGTTTGAAGTGCAGTCATTTGGTGACCCTCTTCCACTAGATGCTCTTGGGCATCTGCCAATTGGGCCCTCAATTTATCAACAAGCTCAGAAAAATTTTCAATGAATACCTATTTTTCTTTCGCCTGTTCTTCAAGGTGTCAGAACTATTTTTATACCTTTAGGAATGATTTGGTACTCCCTGAATCTTTCTGAAACTGGGCAACGTCGGAGCGTCAGCCTCTCTCATGTAGCTTCTCAACCATGTAGTTGTGGACTGTCGAATGAAGACGTTGAGCATCCACTCCTCCAGCACAGAGAATGTGCATCCAGGTGTGGAGATATCCCATCCATTTTATCCATTCTATCTGAGGTTGACCAAGAAAGCACTTGATACACTTCCAAACTTTGCGCCACATCATATGAATCTCATCGGCCACCTCCAAATCAGAATCATCCATCTCTTCAGGATATGCAGACCGATAGTCAGAGAAATCATCCAAGAGATCAGCGGTAGGGTCTTCTTCAGGTATTACTCACAAGGGGATAGTCTCTTTAACACCTGGACGACCTTCCTCTCTCACCTTAGTCTTGGAAACTCCTTCAACAACTTCAGGACTCACCCTGGAATTAATGTCGCTGATATCCACCGCTCTTTGCTCACTGAGTGCCCGAGCCGACTCGGTTTGGGAAGTGTTCTTTGAATGGACTGGCACATTTACCATTGAATCACTAGCGGGTATTCTGGATTTGGCGTCCTGACGAGCCTCCAATGCCATGATTACTGCACAAAAAATGAATGCCTTGATTAGCTGGGTAATCTAATAGTCAATACAAGCGTTCAAGTGATAAAACTTACAAGAACTCAGAGCATCGTCCTCTGGCGTTTCTGCTACCAAAGGAGCTATCACGGTGGGGGATCCCTTAGCACTCATTAGCTAAATAATGGGCGTTGGCTCCCCACCTTATTTTTTGGTACTTCCTCCCCCCTTCGGATAGATATTCTAGGTAGGCACCAATACACAGCTGAGCAGGATGAAGAAATCCAATTTAAATTACAAAAAAAATAGAGAAGAAGAAAAGGGGAGGGGAGGATAGATAATAAATGATTCATACCTCAAGTAGCTCAGTTATGTCTGCATCAAAGCCAAAAATCTTACCACTCTCCTGAAGGCTCCCTTGTTGGGATGACCCTTGAGACCCTAAACCTCTAAGATCCTCTTCAGCTTCCCCCACTTCTTCACCCTCTCATTCTTCCCCCTTCTCTTCTGACTCACTACCCTCTGGCTCCTCATCGCTGTCGTCATCCTTGAACAACATATTTTATAGATCATGCTTCTGGCCAGGAATTACCTTCACCAAGAAAGGTGGTTCCTCATGCCGAACCCGTTGATGTGAATATGAATCCATGGTCGTTAGGTACTACCATCGATGGAAGTTCACCTTGTCATCAACACGGATGAGTCTGACCTCTGGCAGCTAGATTCCATCTCATACTATCTTTTTCCAGAGGGCTTCAATGCCCATCGACTGTTGTAGGGTCAACCGGGCCAACCATAGGGCCCATAAGATTGAATTATCGGAAGGTTGAAGTAGATACCTTATTTTCTTCCCTAGAAGCTCCCTGAGTTCTCCATGATCCCCTCTCCCCTAGGTGACGAGGGCATGGCCACACCATGTGACATTCCTGCTGCTGTAGTCTCAGCCTGTGCAGGCCCAGTTGTTTGACTTACTTCCAGCCTTTCCTCCCCAACAATGCCATGTATCCTCTCTCGCTGCCCAGGTTCTACATTGGATACCTTGAGATGCCAAACTCTCTTCTGTAAAAGCCCCTTTGGGTATGTTATAGCCCAATGTTTGGCATATTCTGTCGAGAGGCCAGCATCAACTCCGGTGGGGGTAAGGGTAATGACGTCACCAGAGCCATGAGTTGTGAACATCAGCCACATTTGGAGAAGAATACAGGGGTGCATCTCCTCTTGAACATCTGTATACACTTTCTTCAACATCTACTGGAGTCATCCAAACTTCCTAGAAAATCTTGACGGCGCATAGTGCTCACAAAGGATCTTCCCATCAACCCAGGCCACATGCACCCCACCTCTGATTCTCTGGAAGTATTCCCTTTTCTCCAATGATACTTTCATGTTATCTATCATTTGGCCAGTCATATTGGGGAATAGACTAAAAGTAAAATTGGCATGATTTCCAATTCTGATCCTCACCCCCTCCTCGTTGAGAGTCAATGACATGACCCCGAAAATATTCAGCAAGGAAGGTCACAAGACATTACCCGGAGGACGAATGGAATTTGGAAAGGTATATTCACCACAATGAGTCGCGATCTAGCCATGAAGGATCAGAAAGGGGCCACAAATCCTCCTCTGTGAGCCCCCTCTTAAAATGCACCCCAGAATGGCGTACAAAAGGGCTAACACGGGGACTCCCAGATTGAACCTCTGATTAGCGGCCATGATTCCAGCCATCACCAATGTCGCTGGATGAACTCCCATCCTTGTGTCCCTCACTCGTAGGAGCCACCAACTCAGGAAGGTTATAATAAATCTAGCATACCAGATGTTCTGATCCTGAATCTCATTTATAGTGAAGCCCCATGATTGATATTCCCCCACCTTCAGGATCCCCCAGTACAATCCACTTTTTCTCCTCTGTGCTACGGTCAGATACCCTCTTCCTCGCCCCAACATCTTGACTTTTTGATCTATTTGTAGAAACAAACTAAAACATTTTTTATAGTCGATGTCCTTCAAAAAGTCCTTGACCCCCAGCCTCTCCTTAGACAGCTCCAATAGATGCGATGTTAGGATGGGAATTTGTGATCTGTCTCCCCAGATGTTCCTCATCAGAAGGAATTCATCATACTGGTGCCCGTCCAAAGGGATAACTTCGATGAAATGAATGTCCCAAAGGCTGATAACAACTTCCCCATGGTGAAGATAGAAGGTATTGGTATCGGGGGACCATTGGGTAAACAACTCTAGCCTTAGTTCATGCTGACGGTATAAATGAAACTGTGACGTCCACACTGCCTCAAACAATCCGATGTGCCGCAGTTTGGCCCCAAACTGGTCACATGTCTGGAATACCCAATACGATCTGGCCCATTCACTTGTGAAATTTCCTCCAGACCGCAGGTACCAATCTTACAGCCAGCCATTGGTTTTGTCATTGACACTCTGTTGGAAAGTACTTGCGTAATGGGCCGGAGAACCCTCTGTGACTGGGTCACTTCCTAAAATAGTTTTGGTCTTGGGGTTTAGAATGTAAACATCCATATGTGTGGTTTATCTAGTAGGATGTACATTTTTAGTGATATTATACTGAGGTAGGTCATCCTCATGGGTCCCTTATGACCGCGGTGTGTTGACTTCAAATCATGGCATGAGTACCTCCTCCAAAATACCAAAGTCCCATATTGGTAACTTTTCAGACAACACATACTCCTTCTGGGATGGGGTCAACATGTTGAAGAGAGTTTTGTTTCTGGATACAATCTTTTGGGTACCATAAACCTTAGGATTGGAAACTATCTTGGCCCTTCGAGTGGAAAACAGAACTTCTCTCTCAGCACCAACCTGATTAGCATCCATCTTCTTCCAGCAAAGTCGAAAAGAGTTGGCATAAAAAGGAGGATATGGCACGTAAAAAATCAGCAGGTGGCATGAAAAACTGAGGCAGTGGCATGAAAACCCTCGGTCCTGTGCATAAAACAAATGGCCAAACTCAGAGAATTATACAACACGAAAGTGTTTTTTACTCAAGTCAAGGAAGTTTTTCGCGCGTGAGAGCTCATGACTTATCATGAGAGAAAAATACATATGGTATGAGGGACCTGTGATGTTTTTTATTGGTGCAGAGCAGCATTTTTGTGCATGCAAAAAATGGTTTTTGCACCATTTTGATCTTTTACGTGCTGAGGCTGTTTTTTGGCATGCACAGACCCCAAGAGGCTATGAATCTTAGTGTTTCCCTCAGAATCCAACATTTTCATACCCTCTCCGATCCAATTCCGAGGGGGGAGGGGGCATTTGTAGATTTCGAAAAATGCTCTAGTCCTAGAAAAGGGTTCTTTTCAGACAAAGCAAAGGCATATTTTGACTCAGTGATTTATTCCTAGAGGGATGGAAGGGCCACGTGAAAAATAAAATAGGTGCATAAAAAAGCTTCTATATCATGTGGAAAACTGCAGTATCTGAGAGATATTTCTCTGTCGGTGCCCAATATTTTGCACCGCCGAACTGGGCGCACAATCTCACGTACCGGCCACCCGGTTGTGTATTATTTTGCACCGCCGACCCGGGTGCGCAATATTTCACGCCGGATGACTTCCACGCTGACGTAAGGACCCTGAACACCTATAAATAGAAGGGTTCCCCTTCAACTTCCAGTGGTTATAGAATCTGAACCACCCCCATGCATGAAATCAACCTCTTCAGCGCGTAAAAAATGTCTTTCAGGTACAATATTTTTTTCAACAGGTCTCCCAGTGGTCTGCCTTCATGCAGGACCACTAGGGAAGAACCGTCGCCCAAATCCTTTTAAGTCACAACCATTGCATGAAATCCCCTTACATTGAATGAAATTCATTTCCCTAGAACACAATTCATTTCCTTTGAGTGCAAATGTACAACAGTTCTTGCGTGAATTTGGTTTGACTTGCACGCCCAACCTTGCGTGCAATACCTTTAGTTTGTGCGCAAAACCTCGGTCCCATTCGCGTGAAAATCTCTCTAATTTCATGCACACCTGGTCTTTTTCATGCAACTATTCCAATTTCACATCAATTGTGCGCAACCCTCTCCAATTGCACACAAACCTCAAAAAACACTCACCCAAACATTCCCGCACAAGTGCTCCATTTGCGCGCGAGCCTCCCTCCTTGCACGTACCTTATTTTTCACGTGTTTGATGTCCCTCTTCTGGACATCATCTTCGGGTGCCTCTTGCACCCAAAAGATCTACATCACACCTCATTTTCCCGTGTGACCTTATAAATTTTCACGAATCAATTTCAAAGTCCCTTGGAAAATACTGCCCATTGCGTTGCTTCACCTCATGCTTCTTCACATAGGAATACAAATGACTACTGCTTCTTCGCATAAACATGCTAACATAGACCCCCAATGGGATCACCTCACGACACCCCCAACCACAGTGTTGTCGGTCCCTTCCCTTCACCAAGGTGTATAGGGTGCCAGTTATGTAAGTCCTAGGGGTGCGTAGTGAACCCACCTCGTCCGAGCTGCAGGACATTGAACTTCCAAGCACCCTCGTCCTCAGCACATGACGTTAAACTGTATCCTCTCCCCATTCATTGTACACGGGGTTCCCCACCTTGGACATTCTGCACACCCACATGTCTCCATGGGAGTGTGACCATTCCTCACATGGAATGCAATCCTCTTTATTGGAGTGGCGTTTGTCCATGGGGAAAGGGAAACCACCTTGGTGTAAGACCCAACTTTTCTCGCAAAAGGTGTCACCCCACTCCTCCTATCTTATTCCTAGATAAAGAATATAGAGGGGGGGGGGGGATGGGCACCAGAGCCCTCTTTTCTTCAAGTCCAAATCCATCTCCCTTTGGACCTTATCGCCACCTGGGCCTCTACCCTGGAGTAATTTCTTATCTCCATGTCCCCGAGGCTGCTCCACGCATATGACCTTGTTTCCTCTTTGGGCCGCTCCACACATAAGCCCCTGTTTCCATTTTGGGCCGCTAACCGTGTGTAAGCCCCATACCACTTCCCATGAACACACCTTTCACGATGTGATCGTCAGGTCTTACTGCCTCTTGTTTCTCACACTGATCATGACTCACATGATCTTAGAGTAAGAATTGACCATGACATCCTCTCTAAGCAGCCTAGAGTGTAATCCCCAAACCATACTGAACCACGTGGACTTTGATCCTTGCCAAGGCAAGGTACATAGGAAGCCTCCTTGAGGTTCAATCCCAACACCCGGTAGCTCCGACCCCCTTCACATCGGTTTTCCCAAACCTTCCCAAACTACGTGAACTTTGATCCTTGCCAAGGCAAGGTACATAGGAAGCCTCCCTAAGGTTCAAGCGCAACACCTAGTCATTCTGACCCCCTTCACGTCGGTTCACCAAACCCCTTACCGAACTACATGGAATTTGATCCTTGTTAAGCCAAGGTACGTAGGAAGCCACCCTGAGGTTCAATACCAACACCCGGTCACTCCGACCCCCTTCATGTCGGTTCGCCCAAACCATCCCAAACTACATAGACTTTTATCCTTTCAAAGGAAAGGTATGTAGGAAGCCTCCCTGAGGTACAAGGACAACAACCATTGGTCCCGACTACCTTCACATCGGTTCACCAACATAATGTCTAGAACTACATGGGATTTGTTCCCTGTCTCTTAGACATGTTACATAGGAAGCCTCCCTGAGGTTCATCCCCTTTCAGTGGTAAGACATTGTCAACCTCATCAGCAGTAATCCATTGGAACCCCAATCAGCAATAAGCCGTTATCAAGCCTAATATCACCATTGTCCTCATGGAGGATCCATCTCATTCCCCCTCCACTTCACTTAACCATCCATCATCCATCTTGATTCTTATCCAGGCTACCACATCCTGGTGAGATCATGCCAATTCATTTCTTCACCGCTCTTAGTAGCAATTGGGTAGATAACCATGCCTTATACCCAAAATAGATGTTCTCTATAGGGGTTGAACTCACCTAATCTGCTCTAGTCAGTTTTACGATCAGTCTGATCTGTCTCTACTAGATGTTAAACCTGCAGCATACCCTTTGTTAAACATAGGAAGATGAGGAAAAACTCAAATACATGCCTATGGAATATAATTCTCCGTGTTCAACATGGGATGATTCGGGCTTCCATGCCCTCGAGAATCCCTATAATAAGAAGAAGAAACCCAAACGCACCGGTGTTCTAGTATCCAGACAACCAGTGATGTCCAACATGACTACTCCCCTGACTAAAGGTTGCTGCCCTGACTGGACCCCTTGGAATGTCCCGATAGAAGAAGTGTAATTAACTGATGTCCATGAATATATGGCATTGGTAAGAGTTTCACAAACAATGTATTAATCTATAAGGGATACCTGAATTAGGTGATGAGTTCCGAGGAAGAATCCATGGAAGGAATAACAGACATCCCATCATCTCGTTTCGGTCAAGGAGCAAACATCACTGAATAAGGAACAGATGCCGCCTGCATTTGGAAAGCGGGAATGCGGGGAAACAAACAGAATCACCATCCTAGAACAAGATGGATGTGCGCGCCCCAATGAAAGCATCAGAAACAATTAACCTACACATCATTCAAGGTTCCATTGGTATAGTATATGAGACATAAAGTGTGTATGACATAATTTAATAAGACAACACCCACAATAAATTCTCTTGTATCACTCCTCAACTCAACTTATTTGTCATAATCTGGTGAAATGATCATAAGAACAACCACCAATATTTTCTTTGAAATTTTGAATTCCTGTGAAAAATATTCAGTGAATTATAAAGGGGTATCTTTTACTAATAAGTGTGGGATATGGTGGTAAACTTTTATAAAATCTTTCACAAAGCCATAATAAAATCTTGATTGGCCTAGATAGCTCTGTATTCCTTTAACTATTGAGGGATTAGGTAAATTGTTTACCACCTTGAATTTTGTGAGATAAAATTCAATTCCATCCTTGGAGATTTTGTGTATGATAACTATGACTCCTAGAACCATAAAGTGTCATTTTCCCAGTTTAAAACTAATCTCTTATCATTACAACATTGCAGGACTAGTTCAAGATTGCATAAGAATACATCTAAGGATCTTACATATACCAAACAATAATCCATAAAAACTTCAAAGAATTCCTCCTTCATATTGTGGAACATATGTTTTATACACCTTTGAAAGGTTGTCGATTATTTACACATACCGAATGAAATTCTTCTGTTAATGAAGTACCGAATTAACATGTGAATTCAATTATGGATTAATCATCTGGGTCAACTATAAATTGATTATATCTTAAATATCTATCCAAGAAATAATATAATTCATTTCCTAAGAGTATCTCCAGTATTTTATCCATAAAAGGTATGGGTAAATGATCTTTCTAACTTGTTTTATTTAAATTTTTGTAGCCATGCATACTACTCATCCAGTGTTGGTGCGAGTCGAGATCAATTCATCTTTATAATTATTTTAAACTTTAAAGAAATAATTATTTAGAACTACTTATAGTGTACTCACCCAATCTCTATCAAAGATTGAAAAAAAATATTCTAGAATACACAATTTTCAATACTTCTTTCCAAAATACGTTCTTCATTGGTGGGGTGAGTTGCCTCTGGGGATGGCATTTGGGTTTCTTACTTTCTTCTAATAAACTTTTATGAGTGAATAATGTGGGAATAACCCCTTTGATGTCATCCACACCCAAGTAAATTGAATTTTTATGTATTTGGAGGACTTTGATCAACTTTTACACTTGTGGTTTTTCATATTTGAGTTAATAATGAATGGAAGTTCAGCTGTAGTCTTTAGAAAATAATACTTAAGTTTGGTTGGTATAAGTTTTATCTCCAGTATTGGTGGCTGAATAACTATTGGTATGAAATGTGGGACCATTTCCCTTGTAATAGGTTCTATATAGTCTATTTCTACAAGATTATAATCATCCCTTTCAGTAGGATACAATTCATCACTATTATCCTCGATGTCCATGTAGTCATTTTTTCTTCAGTGAGAAAAATAGCTTGGTAGTTAGAAGAATCATATGGTTTTTTTTCATATTTCAACAGGTCAAACACAATTTTTTTGTCATATAATCTAAATATAGGTCTCCCTTGATTTACATCAATCAATTTCTTCCTGGTGGATAGGAATGGTCTGCCTAAGATAATCGGAATGTCTACATATTCTTCCATGTCCAAAATATAGAAGTCTTCTGAGAAAATGAATTTATCAATTTTGACTAGGAAATACTTGAGAAGTCCTGAAGGATAATTAACTTATTGGTAAGCTAATTATAGTACCAGTCAAGTAATATTGAGTTCCTCAAGTCTCATCTTAAAAAATACACTCATTGTAATATGGTTAAGCTAGATCATATGTCGTACAAGGATCTTCTAAAGTTGTATTATCCCATGATGTATGGAATTGAGAATCCCCAAGGATCTCCCATTTTTGGTGGAGTTTTCTTTTGAAAAATAGTATAGAATTATTTATTCAGGTAATTTACTCCTAGGTATTCTATCTTCCTCTTGTTTGAAAGTAGTTCCCTTATAAATATTTCATAGGTAGATATTTGGACAATAACTTCAGAAAATGGGATGTAGATGTGTAATTGATTAAAAATCTCCAAATATTTCTTATATTTACCTTCACTCATTTCTTTTATAATTATTTATAGAAAGGGGAGAGGTGGTTTTTATGTTGTATGTTCAATATAGATATCATATTTGGGTTGATATTATATCAAATATGTTTTAGGAGGTGGTAATTATAGATGAATTTATTGATCAGCTTTATTAATTCTTTAGTTTTCATCCTCTTCAAATTCTGTTGTAGGTTTCTTAGGTTCGTTAGACTTTTTCTATTCTTCCCCTCATGGTTTCTACAAAATATAAAACTTTTATGCTCTATAGAACCACGATCTTCGCCACTTACTTTGGGTATTTCTTACTATTACCAAGAAGAGTACTTAGAAATATATTTGACAAGGTATTTGAGATTTTATGCATTTTATGTTTTATATTTTGGAGGAAAAACCTTTTATTTTTCATTTATGTTTATTTGGTGGTAATATTCTAATATTCCTTTTGAATGAAGGTTGTGATAAAATAATTCAAACTTGTTTGAAGAGGTGCAGTTTGTTGTGGTGGAATTTTCGGAGCTGGTTGAAATTATTGCTAGCCTATAAGAGGGAAAGGATTTTGGGGAAATTGTTAAGGTATCCTAATAATAGGATTCATAGGTGGATAACTAAGTTTTCATTGGTTCCAAAGTTCTTCTTTTCCACTTATCTACTGGTAGTACCCTTTATTTTATTATATGGATATTGATCCTTCCTATATTGATAATACTGTTGTGGTTTCTAGTATTATTTGTTTTATTGATTGTAATTAATGTAACTACAATCTTGGTTTTATTTTTCATTGAATTATGCTCAGTAGTATTGATATAATTGTGATCTTCCCCACATTTTTAGGATTTAATCTTTATTATAGGATAAAAAGGGTTAGGTGGTGCAACAGGTAGCTGAAATGATTATATCTTCCTAGTCAAAGCCTCAACTTGTGTAGGTTGACGAATGTTTTCTTCAATTTGTTGGATTCTTAACCTAAGTGTTCTACGATCAATATTCCCTAGAATTTCATTATGAAATACCTCATCTAGTAGTGGAAAACCTACTTTAGGTGTTTTATACATTAGTCCACCATAAGTGGAATCATCTACTATTGTACGAGTGGCAGGTTGGAGACCTTGGTTGAAGGTTTGCTGCTAGAGCCACACATCTAGTCCATGATATGGAAATTTCCTAGTAAATTATTTAATGTGATCCCAAGCCTCGTTGAAATATTCTGTATCTATTCGAGAAAATTTTTGGAAGTCATTTCTATGTTTCCATGACCATATAGGTGGAAAATTTTTATCCATGAATTTATTGGCTATTCGCCCCAAGTTGTAATTGACTCAGGAGTTTGGATTTTTATCCAATACTTCAATCTATTGCATAAGGAGAATGGGAATACCCCCAATTGGATTACATTAGGGGATAATATCTAGTTTCAAAAGGCATAATAGACTTCCATGAATTTAGAGATATGCTTAAAAGAAACCTCACTTTGAAGTTCATTGAATTAACCCATGTTATGGATCATACTAATGGGTGTATATTTTATTTCAATTGTATTCTCCTAGAAAGAAGGGAACACAATACATGGTGTGACACCATTTATTTATTATAAGCTATAATTCATAATGGTGAAATATAGTTTCATGTTTGGTTGGTCTCCTTATGGTGTTGATGGCACATATTGTATGTTGGGTGGGTTGTGACCTATGGGATTACTGTAGTCCTCCATACTTAAATGGAAATGTAAATAAATATGATTTTTTATTTTAGGTATTAAGGTAATAAGTTCATGGGCATCAATTCTCCTTGAAAGATTCATGGGCCCCGGATACATTCACTTTTCTGAAAAAAGATGGATGTAATGGCATCCAAAAGAAAGAAGAAAGAATGAAAAGAGAAAGGGGTGGGTGAGGTAATATGGGGTTCATGACAAATATTCTTGTGCCTAAGAATAATAAAATGATCCCCGTAAATGATTCCAAAATTTGACATTCCCGCATGCGTCATTTAATTCATGTGGTTTTCGGTCATATTATAATTTGTTTTCCCAAACTACACTTTCTACAATGATGTAGTATTGTGATAGTGTGAGGTCAATCCCATGAGGAACATTTTATTATACAAGGAAACATGCCTTCAAACACTTTGTGTAGGAGTCCTCATGAATTGTTTTGGGTTCGGGATTTAACTAATTCTACTAATTTTGGTTTAAGACTCATGTAAAAGATAGGTATTAGGTTCATATTCTGGGTTCAGGTAAAAAGGATAAACTCGATCCTAACATCGAATAGGCCTAGGGCTAGGATGAAAATTGGTGGATAGAGCACTAGTTGATCATGGTTAATCCAACTATATCTATATAAGATTTAACTATTCCTTGTTCTAGATATAACCTAGATGCATTAAGTTTATCTTCTATGGTAGAAAGTGTTACTGGCTAATGGTCATAGTCTACTCGACTCCAATCTAGTCATGTTCATTCATTTAGACTCTCCATGGAAATGGTTGCCTAAAATAATTAAATAAAAAGTTTTTGTGCAACATAATTACTAGAATTAGGGTTACCAAGTTACGATTTAGAGACTCATTAAGTTTAGAACACCCCTACTCTTGACACTTACCTTAAGCGTTTTATCCAATCATGACAGTAATAATAAATAGTTAATAATAAATTATAGACATGCCTTGACGATCAATAAAATAGTTAAAATACAATAGTTTTTAAGTGAGGGTTCAAGAATTAATTATTTTTCAGTCATATTAATGAAAAAATCAATCAACCACTTACATGAAATTGTAAACAAAAATAACGTATGGCGAATCTGATGTTGAATGGAAACAGAATTGGTAAAAGGACATTGAATGGTGAGAAATAATGAAAGGAATGAATATTGTGTGTAGAACTATAAAAGAAACATAGATTTAATAAAAATGGTAACAATAATTGTTGAGACTTCATTTGGAAGAGAAGAGAAGGGAGTAAAACAAGAGAGAGAAATAGAAAATTTAGAGGAAGAAAGGTTATCTGCTGTTTTATATGTGCTGGAAAGTAAATTGTCGGGATTTTAAATGACGTGTAAATTTCTTACATCATGTAATCTTGATCCATGATTTTCTCTAAGTATTTTGGATTTTGCATGAATCTCATCCTGAATATTTTGGTTTTAGAAATTTGACTCATCTCATGATGTGTACTTGGAACTCATGACATACTTATCGTGACATGATATTTAAGTGGTAATTAACCTTTGAATCATACACAACGTGTATTAGAGACTCACATAGTGTAATAATTTCATGACTTGTAATTTATTTAATAGTTTATTAATGAATTGTGACATGTTGTGAATGATTCTGACACATCTTGTAAGTGATTCATGACGTGTAATATTCACTTTTGGCCTATTTTAATAGAGTTTCCTTTGTAAATTTAGAAACATATTCTATGAAATAATCAACACATACCTGATTAATTGTCAAGTAAAACATAAATAATAATTAATTAAATGTCTTAAAAATGTATATACAATTTTATCTTACCAATGAGATCGATAACGAGTCATACATATCATACATTATCCTTTTCAGGATTTGTATTACATGTTGTTGCACAAATTCTAAATCAAGTAATAACCAAGGTAGAAAATAGAATACTGGATAATTTAATGTATGGAAAAAACATATGTTTTCACACACTCATGTATGGGGTTGAGAGGAATTTATCAAGGCCATTTTAAAAAATAAACTAGCACCTGAATGAACAAAGTGTATCTTTATTGGGTATCTTAATGAAACAATGGAATACTATCTATTAAACCCCTCGGTTAAGAAAGTAATTGTTGTAAGAAAAGTCTTATTTCTTGGGAGGAAGAAAATTTTCAAGAAGTATAGTGTGAGAAAGATTAACTTTAATGAATTTGATGCTAAAGATATAAACGAGTTGGTATAAGAACATATTCCATAGGTCCCCTTGGAATACATTGTTTCTGAAATACCAATACTACTTAGGATCACCATTGAGGTATTAAAAATCAAAATATATGGTTTTCTAGTCATTAATGAATGTGAATTATTATTTATTGAAAATAATGAACCTCACACCTAAAAATAGGTAGTAGAGCAAATAGAAGCTTCAAGATGGAAAGAATCCATGAACTGTGAGATTGATTCCATGTATCAAAACCATGTTTGGTTTATAGTTGATCATCCAGTTTATGTGAAACTAGTTGGGTGTAAATGGATATTCAAGAGAAAACCGAACATTAAAGGTAAATTAAATACATACAAAGTACCACTAGTGACTAAAGGGTTCAAAAAACATTATATAATTAACTATGATGAAACATTTTATCCAGTTTACATGTTTAAATCCATCAGAATTCTACTTGATTTAGTGGCTTAACATGAATTTAAGATTTGGAAGATGGATGTGAAAATTACCTTCCTTAATGGGAACCTTTTGGAAGATGCATACATGACACAACTAGAATGGTTTATGAATCTAGGTAATTCCAAAAAGTTTTAAAAGTTACAGAGATAATTTTTTGGATTGAATAAATTATAAAGGTTATAGAAAGTTTAGTTTTTTGAAGCTATAATATAATTTGTTTCATTAAGAATGAATATCATCTTTGTTTTTACAAGTGTTTTAGTGAGAGTCCAATCATTATCCTAGTAATATATTTTGATGATGTATTACTTATTGTAAATCACATACCAATATTATATTTTATTAATTATTGGTTGAACAAATTCTTATACATTAAGTAAATAAGTGAAGTATAATACTTTATCATGATAAAAATGATTCGTGATTGATCCTAGAGGTAGCTTGGACTAGGTTTAGGTATAAGAATTGACCAGATACAAGATATGTAACGACCCAAATTTTTCAATAGAAATTTACTTCTTATAATTATTCTATATAATCACATGAGATCACAACAAAATGAACTACTAAGTACTATGTGACATTTAAACATATTTTTGTCACTTTTTTTATTTGAATTTCAAAAATATGACATACACGGTTGCGATCAGTATGTTATTCGGAGTCTGATAAGAAAAACTTAATTTTTGGTGAATAGTAACATAACCTTATGAATAGTAACATACCCTTATGAATATTGATATACCCTAATGACTAGTAACCTTACATATGATATTATATAAATAATATTCAAGAGGAAGTATGATATACCTATATCATGGAATACGAAAGTAAATGTTTTAAAATTTTTATTTTTCAAGTAAATTGTGATTTTAATTAAATATTAAATTAATCATATTTAGAAAATTATTTTTAAAAAATGGATTTCATTTTTTGATTCTACACGTTGAAAAATGGTTAGGTTGAATTTTTTGGATTTTTCTAAAATACTTGAATTTTTTATGAAAAGTAAAATACGATAATTCACAATCAATTATAAAACCTGAATTTTTGAATCATGCTTGAGTCATGTATGTTGTAAATAGAAATTGGTTAGAACTAAAATAAATTTATTACTATTATTGGTCAACTAATCATAACTATTTCTTGTTTTATGAAATAATAATAAACTAATGATTCTAATATTATGAAAACCCTCTTCCCCTTCATTATAAATATCATCCATCCTTACCTCTTCTCTTAAATCTTCTCAACCCTTTTTCCTTACCAATATTATGAAAAACACTCTTCCTAATATCCTTCCCTACTTCTATCATCCCCTAGTATCTTCAAAATACCAAATCCTCTCCTCTTAATAGGCTCTCAATGGAGTTAAACTCAAGAGGTAAATTCCTCTTTCCAATTCTTTTATTTCTTTTAAGTTCTTTTCTTTTCTTGTTTCTTTCCTCACATACCTTCACCCAAATGGCATGATAAATCTAGTAACATAAATTTACTGTAATTATATTATTATAATGGTATAATTCATTATATTCTCTCCTTTCCCCATCTTTTATTTGAAAGAAATGAAAATACAGTTTGGGATGTGTTAATTTAGCACAATCAAGGACGAAGGGTTATCAATTTCCATTACCATATTTAATTATGGTCATGAAACAATATTTATGGTTGAAAAAGAACATAATATATGTATTTTTACCCATCTATTGTTCTATAATCCTTTTTTACACATGATTTTTTTATAAAACAAAACATGTTTCTTGTGGCCAAAAACCGCCAATTAACCCAAAAGGTTGTTGCTAAAGTTTTATATAATGATCCAACTTCACTCCAAGTAAAAAAATTGAATTTTAAACCATGAAACCTTATGGATTTTCAATAATAAAATATAACTCCAATTCAATTCAAAAATCCCCATGTTACATGATTCTCCATTCATGAAAATAAGTGAACCGATCATTAAAACCAAGAAAGCTAATAGACCTGAAAAATGAAATTGAACCTCATAACAAATAAAAATGGTTATTAATAAACTTAAAAAGGTTAAAATAAATATTTTAAATATATAACAGGTTATTTAATTATTAATTAATGAACCTAATTTTTATTTTTCAGGTCGTTAATTTCAAGTAAATATCACCATCATATTTAAGGTAAGGGATCCTCCCCATTTCACTTTTATTCAAGAATGTCCTCTATACATTTTATGTGAAATCCCTAATAATGGGGTAGGATTTAACACCTCACCCTTTCTTCCATCATTATGTATACATGATTAGAAACCCCATTATATCTCATTAAGCCCTCATAAGTACACCTGATACTATGCCGATAATCTGTAAGGAATTCTACCCGGACCACCCTTATTCTTTCGGGTTGCTCTATCTTTCTTTTACCCAAATGAAGTTGTCTTTTATTTTTTTATTTAAAACTTATAAATTATGTTTATATGATCCAAAATCATGTTTCAAGATTCACCCCTCATTCTCTTTCGGGGATATGCATTCTTTTAAGTGATTCCCTCCTTGATACTTCCAAATGAGCAAACTTGTTTTAAGGGAACTTCCCAAAAATTTCCTCAATTTCAAGTGCACTATATACTATGTTTTAAGAAACCATTATATTTATGAAATATTTATTTTTATTATTAAATAATTCTTGTTTAACTTCTGGTTTTATATAAAATATTGTTCCCTTATCTATTTTAAATGCTCTATATTATTTTCCTTAAAACCGCACAAAAATGTTTTAATTTATCAAATACTTATCTTACATATTATCACTTATTTTTGACTTCACGTACAATTATATATTCCTATTTTACCTTATTAACATCCATTTATATTCTAATTACATTCTTTAATGGTTACTTTCATGATACCCCAATTGGTTATTCTTTATGTCATGATTATGGTACACAATTATTTCCATGGGTAACCCTTATGATTATATAAGATTGATTATGTATGATTATTTATGTGGAAAAAATATTCATGAAATGTAAGGTGGGTTTTACCAAATATTTATCCAATCAATTGGGAAAAGTTGAGTCTCATGAGATGTTATGTGCGGTAGTCTTGGTGGTTAGCCTTGGTTTGTGCTACTATGTGCAATGGTCGTGGCAGTTAGCCCTGGCTTGTGATACTATAGGAGAAGGTCTTGGTGGTTAGACTTGAATTGTACTAAATTAATTTTTTATGTTTCTTCCACATTTATATGATTACATTTTTAAATGATTCCATGTTTATATGTTATGACTCCTTATGTTACATGCATTTTTATATCATCATGCCATTCCTTCTATCCTATGTTCGAATGCTTTGTTCTTATGGTTATTCCCTTATTGGGATTTTAGATCACCCATCTGTTCATGTTATCCCCAGGTTATCCTTTACATATGTATGGTAAAAATGGAAGATAATATCTCATTATGGAGTTTAAATAAAAATTTGTTTTTATAATGTTTGATTATGTACCTAGTCTTCCAAGACACTAGAATTTATGATCCTTGGCTTGTATTTTGATGTATAATTATGATTAAAATCATATAATGTTATATGTAAAAGGATAGGGTCACTATAAGATATATTTAGTAAGTAATATTCCAAGGGGGTATTTGTTCTAGTGTTTCATGGTATACATCACTCCAATAAAATGTTTCCAAAAACACAATAGGTGTAAGAGAGATTGAATGAGTAAGACCCCATACACATTTATTATTGGATAAATCATGTATTCCATGATATATAATATTATTGATATTTCCTATTCCATGATAATGTTTGGAATATTTCAAACTAACCTAGGTGAACAACATTGGTCAGCTGTTAAGGTTATCCATATAAATCTGAGAATAATTTAGGATATGTTCCTATTGTATGGAGGAGATAAAGAGATAGTCATCATGGGTCATATTGATGATAGCTTTAAAACATATTATAATGATATATTTTTGCAGTTATGGTATGAAATAAATATCAATAGAGGATTTGTGAGATGTAAGAGTCTAAAGTATCCAATTGTCACTGATTCTGCAATGTAGTTTGAGTATATAGAAGCTTCAGATGGATCTAAAAAATTTTCTTAGATATGAATATTTGTCCAAGATCTTTATTTGGTACCTAGTAGTAAATAAATTATCACTTTATATTGTGCAAATATATTATTAGTGGCTCTCACAAAGTAGATAAGGTCAAACCAACAAAAAATAACATACTCTTGAAGTATCACCACTTGTGGTATTTTTACCAGAGGGGTGAACTAGCGATGAATTTTTTTTCATTAAATAGAACATGGTATAATACTTAAATAAATAATTATATCATTAGAATCATGTATATCATGTGAAAGCTAACACACTGAAGTTTTTTAGTGGTTGGATTGAGTGAAAGTGGGAGTCTGTTGGATTTGGTTCCCTAGAAACAAATTATATATACTTTATGATTACTTGTATTCATTATTTTTATTATTAATAAAATTATTATTACATCATGATTAATCTTCTATGGGATATATTATGTAATAATTTCCTAAGATTAACTGTCACACTGAAGGGTTATAAAAGTACCCATATATGATGAGAACCTAGATGTTCCCTGAAAGTATTCTTAATATATATATATGTGTGTGTGTGTGCGTGTTTGTGTGTCTGTGTTATATATCCATATGATATAATATGATACCTAATTGATAAATGATGTTATGTGTGGATACTCATAGAAATTTGAGGCACCTTCTCCTCGTGTACAACCTTTTTATTTTCCAGTGTCGTAGATTATGTGAACATGACCTTCTAGTAGTAAATCCACATTTATATGTGTCATTTTATGTTTCAATCTGTGGATGTGTGTATCGATCCTTAGAACTTAATATTATTATTAATTGTTATCATTGGTCATGTAATTTTATGTATTGATGAAAATTGTGGCGACATATGTTTGTGATGGATTAGTATACATTGAGTGCATCACGAGTGATATTGCATTAATGAATAATGAAAAAAAATGATTTTTACCATATATTATTTAGAGAAATTAGACATATCAAGAACTTTTATATGAATGGAATAACCTAAATAAATCCATTTCCATGGTTTTTTAGGGTGGGTTCATTTTCAAAAAGTTAAAGAATGAAACATCGAGCACATAGGTTGGTGATACCATCATACAACCTTATTTATTAGAGATATCATGAAAGAGGAATTTTATTACACAATATGTTTTCGTATAAGGTTGTATGCCATCACAACATTAACTTATTTCTATATGGGTGTTTGACATGTTTTTAAACACTGACCTTGGACTTTGGGTGGCTCCCCCTAATTCCACTAAGAAAGGGTCCTAGAGAGACACACACTAAGTGTAACCAGAACCTCAGTTCAATATTATTATTTAAAAAATGGAATAAATATTATTCCAATATTTGGTTTAATAATTATTCATATTTTTTAATTGAAAATATCCAGTCACTAGTTATTTGAGAGAATATTTATGATCATAATATTTAATAAATATTTATTTTCTATTTATTAGATATAATATTTATTTATTTGTTGGTGAATAGTCAAGTGGTATTTATTTTTTAAATAGATTGACATTATTAAAGAACCAAAAAATATTATAGAGCAATGAATAAACATGTTTTAAAGGTATGTGGATAAATAATATATTAAATATTACATGAATATATTTTAAAAAAATTACTCAAGAAATAATATTTAATTAATTTGTGAGTTTTTCACATTTCAATAAAAATAAAAGTACTATTATTATCAATTTAACATGGGGTTCTCCAAGGATTAATAAAATAATAAGAGATATATGAAATTATTTTCTATGTAATCCTATAACTATTTAAACCCAATTATATTATTTTCAACTCGATTCCTATCCATTTGTTTGGTTATCCACAATAACATATAGAGAATCCTCTCAAGCCATAGAGAGTTCCTGTAGAATCCCTAGTTTCTTGTATGTAATCCTTTATTTATGATTTTTAAGTATATAAAGTAAAAGGGTGATGTTTGTGAGAGTTTGGGAAACTTTTTGAGAGTTTTTGGGGCTTTTATACAGATGTACGGGTGGTATATGGTTTTTTGAAACTGTGCAACACTTGTAGAAAACTATTCATAGTGGGATAAGGAAAAAAGATATAGTGCACTAGAGGATCACAGTTTTTCAAAACCGTGCGTTAGCTTAGTAGAAATCGTGTGATTTGAAAAATGGGTTTTATCATTTTGAGGGAGTGGCTTTAGCATGGTTGGCGCATGGTTTGTAGATCATTAAAGATAAATGTGAGATGCTCATACTTAAGGTAATGTATAATGCACGGTTAGCACACAATTTTCCTAACCGCGTGACTAAACCATGTACAACAAGAAACTACCTCCTTAAAAAGTTGATCTCACTCGGTTTTCCCTTCAAGTCACTTGTTTTTCCTCCCATATGGACCTAACTTGGGATTTTTCTATACCAAAGGTCAAGAATGATTTTTCCATCATTCCATAGGTGATCCAAAGGGTTCCCTTGGTGATTAGAAACTGATTTATCATAGTATGTGATCGTTATTGATTCTTTTTGATGTTTTATTAGATCTATTTCACCCTCTCTCTCAGTTTCCTAGATATATGCCCGCTATGGGTAGATCTAAGGTTATGGATACCAAATATGAATATATTTGGATTGTTTTTTGGGGAAGATATCTAATATGGGTTCATGGAGATTCAACCTGGTTTTGTGATGTTTTTCATGTGGTTTATTGTTTTTTCCAAAACTCTTGAGGTAGGTGGCTTCACCCTCAACTCATCTTTCTAGAACTGATTGGTTCAGTATAAATTTTTTTTAATTGATGAAATTGATTATGAAATTGTGGTGAAAATAATGTTTTAAATCCTCTTTAGTGATGATTTTTGGTTTTTGGTGAAATTATGGAATTGTGGTAATTTATTTTATAAAGTGATTTGGTTTCTAGATTTTAAAACGTTGATTTTAAAATATGGATTTTTTGTATTTTTGAAATGGAATGTAGGGAAAAGGTTTTCAATAAAATGTTATTTTATTGAAATTGTTTTTGAATGTTTGTATTGGCATGAGTTTTGGTCATACTTTTCATGTGTGTTCATATTGCATTTATGAGGCTTGGTTGAAATATGAGCATGTGCTCAGTTCCAATGTTGTAATGGAACATTGGATATAATTAACTTATGATGACTTGGTATATTAATGAGAAACCACTCATGATTTTGGAGTTTTCATAATGATGCATGCATGGTTGGTTGTGTGAATATGTGGAATGGAATGTTTATGTCAAAGGGAACTTGTTAAATGGTTGTTTGGTTTCTTTCTTTGATAATTGGATTTTGTTGGAAAATTGGTTGACATTTAACTTTCTTATATTGAGTTATAAACTTTTTTAGAAATTTTTATATATAAATTTTTCTAACATTTCCATCCTAGTGGTGTGAGTAGGGAAGTCATTGGGGGAAGAATTACTGGGTTTTTGTACTCACCCCTACTTTCGCACTTTGGTGTTTTTGAAAATATCATCTACCAGGACATGGGAAAAGGTAACCTATCACACATCTTTATCACCAATTCATGATACTTGGGATTCTTGGTGAATTTGGAGCATGGAGCTTGTGGATCAAGGGGTCTTGTGGGTTTCTTGGAGTTTTATTAGTCTGTCTCCTGCTATTTTCATTGATATTGTAGTCTACCACTGTGGTACATGATTCTAGTGTGATTTTGATTAATTAAATGTGAGTTATCTTTCATTTTTATCATGATTTATATAGTGGGTTGATTGATTATGGATTATCTGTTTAATTATTTTATTCTTAAAGGGAAAATTGTCTCCCACATGTATTGAAGCCCTTCGACATTTATTTCTAGTCTTTGGCATATTAGGGATGTCTCTTAAGGCCTAGTAATGTCTCAATACCTTCTAAATCCAATGATAAGGGGAGGTACATTTCAGATGGTATTAATTTTGTTCGTTTCAAAAGTCTATGTGAGACTAATTGTATCAACATGTTCATTTTCTTGTGGAACAAGTATTCATCAAATCTGTCAATATTGGAGTTGAATTTCATTCTTGTATATTCCTTGGGTTGGAATCATAGAATGGATTATGATTGTCATGAATTAAAATGTAGAGCATAAAAAGAAATAGCTAACATTTTTATGATTAACTTTAGGCTACCCAGGAGTTGGTTACATAAGTGTTTTGGAAACACTTATAAGAATTTGGAATCTCATTCTCATGGGTTTATCCAATGAGATGAGCATGGAATGCCTTAGAAAAATGACTTCCCACTTGGAATATATATTTCATTTTTATTTATGATTTATGATTTGGTGCATAAGTGTTGGTTTTTGAAAAAATATTAAAGTTGTTTTCAAATGAAATATTTTAAAAAAGAGCATGATTGCGCTATTTTGAAAATAATTGATTTTCCAAAGCAAGTAACAATTTTCCAAAAATGGTTATACATGGAAAATGTTGATTTTGGAAATCCTATGCGTGATAATTGATGGGATAAAATTTGAAATGATAAGACTTCAGTTTCTAGAGAGTGAGACTTATGGTTTTTGTTGCTTTTTTAGTAAATGGAACTCTGTAGGTGTCGTAGAAACTGACTGGAAGAATCTACAGATAATGTTGTTTCACCTAATCCATAGGTAATCCAACAACTAGTTTAGAGTATCATCCAATAATTTCAAGCTATGAACACAGGGAGCTAGAGGGATGAGCGAAGACAAGAGGATCATTCCTTCCGGTTTGAAAAGCAGAATCCACACATCTTTTGGGGTGATTCTGAACCAGAAAAGGCTGAGGTGTGGCTAAAAAAGATGAATTGTATCTTCGATTTCATGGAAACACTAGTGGATCTTAAATTAATGTTATTGATGTATATGCTCGAGGATTTGGCATGCCATTAGTGGGATCTAGGGGTGCATGATAAAGTGGATCAAGGATTTGGTTGGGAGGATTTTGAATAAATGTTCAACAAATAATTCTCTTCTCACACATTAAAGATCCAGAGAGAGACATAATTTTTTAGCTTGAAGAAGGAAAATATATTTCTCCTTGAATATGTGGAAAAATTCATAAATTTAATGCACTTTTAACCCAATGTTGTGGCTACTGCATCCTTGAAGGTACACATTTTTGAATTGGGGATAAGGTAGGATATTCTATCGAATATTTCCATGCTCTATATTACTGACTATAAAAAGATGATCAATAGAGAAATGGTGGCTTAAAGAGTCATATGAGAAGCTATGGGAGGAGGAAGTATGTTTATACCCATGTGAATCGGTGGGAACTCTAATGCTGGGGGAAAATAGAAGAGGGACACCTACTTCCAAGGTGGGAGCATGAATCAGAATCAAACGACTGGATCGATGAATCTTCCTCTGAGACCCACGAAAAAAGTAGGATATTTACAATATGGTTCCTTCGACCACATGATGTGAGAGTGTAAAAAACACCAACAACATTCCATAATTGAAACAATATGGGTAATATTCAATTTTATTGTCACAGTTCTCTGAGGTCAGGTACTCGGGAAACTTCTCAGGTATGGCAGGCATCATATGCTTTAATGGGGATAAGGGAAGTGGAATCAATATCTTAAATAGAATAGAGCTGACCATGGTGATTATAGGAATACCATGACTCCTCAGCAAGATAAATATCATCATGGAAAAAATAAAAAAGTGCAATGATGAAGCAATTATATGGAGATGAGTAGGTGATTGTGGATGATCAGGTTGGACCATATTTGGTGAGAGGTATGATTATTTTCAGTTCCACCCTTATAAAAGTGTTGTTTAATACAGGTGAATTTTTTTCCTTTATTACTTCTCATGCTTTTGATTTTATATGTTTAAAACTTTAGATGATTGCCTATGTAATAAAACTTCAAACTCATCTTGGATAAAGAGAATGTAAATCCTTTCTATGTAGAGAATGATCTATAATTATTGATGGAGTTGAGATGACATTAAATTTATCTATTTTGGAAATGGATGTCTATGATGAATTCCTGGGTATTGATTGGATTACAATATACAAGGATCATGTCGATTTTCATATTCAGAAGGTCAGTTTTACAATGAAGGATGGCTTCAAGCATCTATTTTGAGGAGACTATAATGTAAAGGTAGGTGAAATTGTCTTGTTGGCACCAGTAATGGGAAGGATCTATTACTAGTTTGTGGTGTTGAATTTAACATCAAAGGAAGAGATCAAAAATATAATTTTTCTAGTAGTAGTGGATAAGCTTCCTAATGTGTTTCCTAATAATTTCTTTGGGTTATGTCCAGTAAGGGAAGTGGAGTTTATGATTGATCTCCTTAAGGGGACCAGTACTATCTCACTAACATCCTATTTAATGTAACCAATAGAGTTAATGGAACTAAAGTTCCAGTTGGAAGATCTAGAAATAAAGGGTTTCCTTTGGCCTATCTTGTCTCTACAGGCAACACCAGTCTTATTCATAAAGAAAGAAAATGGAACCTTAAGTCTGTGTGTGGATTATCATAAGCTAAATCATGTTATGATAAAGAAATTGTTTCCACTTCCATGAATTTATGATATGTTAGATCAATTTAGGGGTGATTAGTGGTTTTCTAATATTTAATTACGATTAGGAAATCACTAATTTTGGGTTCTAAAGGGGGATATTCCGAAGACATTTTTTAGAGGAAAATATGGCCATTGTGAATATATGGTAATGCCTTACAGTCTTACTTATTCACTAATGGTATTTATAGAGTTTATGAATTAGATATTTTAGAGACATATGGATTCGTTTTTTGTGGTGTTTGTTGATAATATATTGGTGTATTCAATGAAAATGGGTGAGCATGAGAAAAAAATTAGAAACAATGTTGGATGTATTGAGAGATCATCATTTGTATGCTAAATTATCAAAGTGATATTTTTGGATACAAGAGGTAAAATTTCTTGGAAATTTAATTTCTGAAAGATGTGTTTTATTTGATCTAGAGAAGATAGAAGTTATTATCTCTAGGAAACCTCTGAATAATTTCTTTGAGATATGAATTTTCCTTAGTCTAGATTTTTATTACCAATACATTGTTCATGATTTTTCATGACTAACTTCACATATGATATCTTTTACAAAGAATAATGTTCCAATCTAGTGGTATAAGTAATGTAAAAATTCATTTCAACAGATAAAAGTTTTCTTTACATCCACACCAAGGTTGATTTTTCTAGAATCAAGAAAAGGGTACATGGTGCATTGTGATACTTTATGATTTGGGTTGGGGTGTGTTCTCATGAAATTAGACCAAGCTGTTTAATAAGGATAAAGAAATTTACACGTGCATGAGAACAATTACCCAAAACATGACTTGGAGTTAGCTATAGTCATACAAGCTTTGAATACATGGAATTATTACCTATTTCAAGAGAAATTTACTATGTTTACATTTCATAAGAGATTAAAACATAATTTCTCACAAAGAGATTTTAATCTTAGGAAAAGGAGGTGGATGAAGTATCTCTAAATGTTTGACTTGGTATTGATGTACACACTAGGAAAAGGTAATTCAGTAGAAGATGCATTAAGCATAAATTCATATACTCATTTGAAAAAAGAGGCTTCATATGAGTGGCAACTAAGGTCAGTCCTAGTCGAAATTGATGTAGAATGTGAATATCAAGGTGTTGTTGTGGTTTTCAATCCAGTTTTTCTTGTTCCTGATTTTGTGATGATGGTAAAGGAGTCATGGACATTCAATGAATAATGTGTGGCTATGAGTTCAAAACTAAGTGTTGGGGAGACCATTGAGTGATAGAGGCTACATGGGAGTTTAGTGTTGTGGTTTAGAAATCGGATGGTTATACCTATGGATTTTTATGAATAACTTCTTCATTCTTACAACCATTCGAGATGGTCTATTAATCATACAATACAGAATATGTATAAGACAATGAAAATTTAGTTTTTATGGATCTGAAAGAAAATGAAAATGGTTGAGTTTGTTTCAAGATACTTAAATTGTTAGCACATTAAGGCAGAACATCAGCGATCAATAGGTATGTTACAATCTTGACTTATTATAATGTTTAAATTATCACATATAGCTATGTATTTTGTTATATTTCTTCCAAGAATGGTTCCAAAGCATGATTCTATATTGGTGATTGTGGACCGAATTACAAAGTTAACCTATTTCATTCATATTCATGAAACTCATACGGTGGAGGATATGTCCAAAATCTATATCTGAGAAGTGTTAAAGAGATATGAAATACCATTTTTGATCATATCATACATAGATATGAGGTTCACATCTTAGTTCTAAAAATACTTACAGAAATTACATGGGACTTAGTTGACTATGAGTATGGCGTATCATCCTCATATAGACGAACAATAAAAATGGATGATACAAACATTGGAATACATGTTTTAGGTTCGTTTAATGGATTCTGGTGGCTCATGGGAAGATCACATTCCCTTGGTGTAGTTTTCATATAACAACAAATATCATGGATATATACATATGAATCCTTTTGAATCATTGTATGGATGTACCTGTCATTATCTACTTTGGTGGGTGGAAATATGTAAGGCTTCACTAATTGGGTGGATCCTTGTCTAAGAAACAATAGAGAAGATTCAGTTGATCAAAAAGAATATGGAGACAACCCAGTGTCATTAGAAATCATATGTAGATCATTGTCGATGGCCGTTGTCATTTGAGGTGAGTGATCATGTGTTCATAAGGATCTCTCCGTCGCTTTGACATCGATGTTTTGGGAATCCTTAAAAGTTATCTCCTCAATACATAGGCTCTTCTGAGATATTAGAATTGGTTGGAGATGTGGAATATCGACTGGTATTGCCACCATGGTTTAATGTGGTGCATAATGTATTCCACGTATCTTAGTTGAAAAAGTATCATCTTGATCCTGAGAATGTGATCCGATGGGATCATGTTGAACTATATTTAGATTCTTTATTGGTATATATCCCAGTGCATATTGTGGATAAGAAATATAAAGTCTTTCATGGGGAAATCATCGATCTAGTATGGGTTTTTTTTGGAAACATGGTCAGATTCAAAAAGAAAATTGGGAACAAAACAAGGAAATGAAAGAGAAATGGCCAGAACGTTTTCAGGGAAAAATTGGTTTTCTAATTTTTGGGGATGAAAAGACCAATGGTAGGGAGAATATAACACCCCTGGTTACTATTATGTAACCCTTTATTTATTATTTTTAAGAAAATAAAATATAAGGGTGAGGTTTGGGATAATTTGGAGAACTTTTTGAGAGCTTTTGGGGCTTTTCTAGAGGTGCACGAGTGTTGAATGGTTTGTTGAAACCATGCAACACTTACATAAAACCATTCATAGTGAGATAGGGGAAAAATATAAGGCACATGGGAGGTGCACAATTTGTCCAAGCTGTGCGGCTTCCTAGAAGAAATCGTTTGCCTTGAAAATGGATTTGGTTATTCTGAGATTGTGGATTTGGCATGGTTGGGTCATGGTTTGGAGACCATGAAAAATGACTGTGAGAGGGTTATTCTTAAGGGAATGGATAACACATGGTTATCACATAATTTTCCCAAACCATGAAACTAAACTATAGATAGAAAGGAACTACCTCCTTAAAAAGTGGATCTCACTTAGTTTTCTCTTTAACCAACTCATTTTCCATCCTATATAGCCTTAACTCATGATTTTTCTCTCCCAAAAGTGAAGGACGATTCTTCCATCAATCCAGAGGTATCCCAAGTCTTCCCTTGTTTATTAAAATCCGATTTATCATGGTATGTGATTATTCTTGATCATTATTAATGTTTTCTTAGATCTACTTCTCCCTCCCTCTCTCTCAGTTTCATAGATATTTGTCTGATGTGGGTTGATCTAAGGTTATAGAAGCTAAATATGATTATATTTGGATTGTTTTATGTTAGGGGAAGAGATCTAAGGCTGGTTCATAGAGATTCAACTCGATTTTCTGACAGTTTTTATACCATTTATCATTTTCACCAAAACTCTTGAGGTTGGTGGATTCACTCTTGAATCCTCTTTCTAGAATTGATTAGATTAGTATAAAATTGATTTAATTTATGAAATTTATTGTGAAATTAGGGTGAAATAATGTTATAAATCCTTTTTAGTTATGATTTATGGTTTTTGGTGAAATTGTAGAATTGTGGTAATTTGTTGTGCATAGTGATTTGGTTTCTTGATTTTAAAATGTTGATTTTAAAATATGGATTTGTTATATTATAGAAATAACTTGTTGTTAAAAAAATTTCAACAAAAAGGTTATTTTATTGAAATGGTTTTGGAATGTTTGGATTGGAATGAGATTTGGGCATACTTGGTGTGTGTGTTCTTATTTCATTTCTGAGGCATGGTTGAAATATGACCTTGTTCTTGATGCCAAAGGTGTAATTGCACATGAGATATAACTACCTTGTGATAACTTGGTAGATTTATGAGAAACTTCTTATGAGTATGGAACTATCATAACAATTCATGCATGGTTGGTTGTGAAAATATGTGGAATGGAATGGTTATAGAAAAGGGAACTTGTGAAATGGTTTTAAATCATTGTTTGGTTACTTTATTTGATAAATGGATTTTTTAACAAAACTGGTTAGTATGGAACTTGTTTATATTGAGTGATAAACTATTTTAGAAATTGTTTAATATAATTTTTTTTATATAAAATTTTCTAACTTTTATATCCTAGCGGCGTGAGTAGGGAAGTCATTGGGGAAAAACCTACTGAGTTTTCATACTCACCCCTACTTTTTCACTTTGGTAATTTTGTAGATATCACTTACTGGTACATGAGAAAAGGTAAAATATCACACATCTTTAGCAATACTTAATGATACTTGGTATATTTGGTGAAGTTGGAGCACAGAGCTTGTGAATCTTGGAGTGTTGTGGTTGTCATGGAGTTTTGTTAGTTTGAATCCCATTATTTACTTTTATATTGTAGTCTTCCACAGTGGTACATGATTTTATTATGATTTTGATAAACAAAATGTGAGTAGTATTTCATTGTAATCATGCATCATAGTGTGGGTTTTTTGGTTATGGATTTTTTGGTTAATTGTTTGATTCCTAAAAGAAAAAACATCCCCCACATCTATTGAAGCCCATCAACATTTACTACTATCCTTTGGAATCTTAGGGATGTCTCTTAAGTCCTAGTAACATATCACTTCCCTCTCAAGCCAATGAAATGGGGCGGGATGTTACTGTTCCTCTCCAAGACCACTCTTTACAATGAAGAGTGATACTTATCCACCAACCATCATGATTCTAGATAGAACAAGGAGATTCATTATTTAAATAGATTCTCATGGTGTTCAATGATGAATGACACATGTGTTAGGATTTTCCATGCTAAAACTTAGAGATTCCTATGACATCTCTTAAATGTTCATGGTGGTCCACACCCACAGTGTTATTTTTTAATTATTTTTGGTATTTTATTTTAACTATTGGTTTTACAAATCATTTAATTTGAAAATGGGATTTTTTTGGAGATAGAGAGTGGTTCATGGTTAGGGGAAACCATGTTCCAAATTTTCCAACTGTGTAGGGTTTTCCAAAGGCCCTAGGGAGATTTCATGGTAGAGCGCATAGATGTGTACCATCATCAGACAAACCGTGTGGCTTAGATAGTGGTACTGGAGTTACCTTATGGTTAGACAAATTGTTTTTGAAATTGTGTGGCCCTAACCATGTGACCTACATCTATTTAGAAAGAGGTACCCGCATGGTTAGCATAAGGTTTGGAAAACCATGTGTCCAAACCGTGCATCCTGAATAATTTTTAAATATTTTGAAATTCAAATTCCACCACTCCATACTTTTAAACACATTTCAACCCTCATTTCCCCCATTAAACTCTCTCATCCCTAGGCTTGACTTCCCTATTATCCACCCCCCTCTTGGATTCAATTTTAGGGTGATTTTAGTTTGGTTCATCCAAGAAACTCCAAGTAAGTGTCTCCCCACTTCTCCTCTTGGATCATTCTTTCTTATTTCTTGAGTTTCCTTCTATATGTTTATTATTGTGACCTATATTCAGTATAGTATAAATTTTTTTGTCTTGGATTTTGATTTTTTTTTGTGTTCTTACTTTTGTAGGATCTCCACACTTATTGGATTACAGTTTCTAACTTGTTGGTGGTGGTTTCAATGGAAAAGGTTGGTGGTTACATGTTGTGATATTATTTTATGTTCTAAATATTCTTTGATATACTTATAGAGGTGTTTTATAAATTGATTTTCATGTGAAAATGGTTGATTTCAATGGTGTTGGCGTGTGTAAGACTTTTAAAATAATTTATCCCCTATGGAAATGGTTAGAAATGGTGTGATTGGCATGTGATGAGTTGATTTATGATTAAATAAGATTAGTGTGGTTTAAATTGGAATTAAGCACATGGGAACCCTAGGTACCAAGGAGAGTGTACCAAGGACTAGTACACTACATGAGATAAAAGGGCCTTGGCTCTACCTCCCTATTAGTATTATTCTAAAACACTAACCAAATAACATGATGATACTGTGGGTATCCCTAAAACTTTGTCTTTATCTTATATAGTGTCTCATACATGAGGCGAGTTATTTATATGATTGATCAATGAGGGTAAGAGGATCCTAGGACCCCAATAACCTATCTCATTAGGGGTTTACCATGGTTATTAAGCTGTTTTTTACCTATTTCCATTTTTTTTGAATCTCTTATATTTATTTTAAAGTTAAAGAATGTTTTAAAATTAAATTGATTTATTTATTTCAAAACTATCTTTTTTGTTTGTATTATAATGTATATTCATATAAAACATGGTGGGATACTAGTATGAAAGTTACATCACACCCTACATACAACCCATGGGTGTATGTAGACATTATTTTTTCAGAACAAGGAAAAATATAGGTTTTCTATTGAAGTGGTGGTTGGAACTCTCATTAGTGGGATTTTCTTTTGGTAGGTGTTGATGGTGGTTACATGGTAGGTTTCATACCACATTACATGAGGAAAATTATATTTCTCCTGTTGGTTCACATCCCTTTTTTACATTTTGGGTTTTGGTTATAAATGTAAACTTTAACTTCAAACTTGTTTGTGCTCCTTGGTTTAGTTTTTTTTATGAATTATGGTTGTGGTGTTATATGTAAAAGTTATATTGTTTTTTATTATCATTATCATGGGACAATAATTCCCAAATTATTTATTCGATTCCCTAAAATTAGTTTCCACCTCCTGGGGATTGGTAATTCCCTTTAGGCCATGCCATAGGCTGGGTCGGGTGTTGGGAACCTATATGGTTAGTGAATAGTTTTGGAAAACCATGTGGCATGTATAGTTTTAAAATATTTAAAATTTTCAATTCTAAACATACCTGATTTTATCCCCCTTTAACCCTCATTTACCTCATTCTATCCCCTCATCCCTAGGCCTGCTTCCCCTATTCTCCACCCCTCCATTGGCTTCAATTTTTGGGTGATTTGATATTTGTTCCTTTAATAAACTCTATATAAGTATCTACCCTCTTCTACTATTAGTATCTTCTTCCTTATTTATTGAGTTTCTTTATCTATGGTGGTTATGGTGACCTAGAGTGGGTTTAGTCTAATTTTTCTATCTTGGGTTTTGATATTTGTGGTGTGATATTGCTTTCTCAAGATCCCCACAATTCTTGTCTTGTGGTTTCCAACCAGTTGGTAGTGTTTTCAAAGGAGAATGTAGGTGGTTTCATGTTGTGCTACTATTTTATGTTCTAAATGTTCATTACTCAACTTTTAAAAGAGTTTTCTAAGTTTTGTTTCATGTGAAAATGTATTATTTCAAGGATGTTTGTTTGTGTAAGGATTTTTAAATGATTTATTTCTAATGGAAAATGTTTAAAATTGTGTGTTTGGAATGGGATGAGTTAATTTATGAGAAAATAAGATTGGTATAATTGAAAATGGAATAAATCAATTGAGAACCCTAGGTACCTAGGCAGGTGGAATAAGGACTAGTATATTGGGTAAGCCAGTAGGGTATCAATCAAGTCTCCCTTGATAGATTAGATACAAAAAAAAACGAAATAACATTGTGATACCATGAGAACTACTATAACATTGACATCACCCTCTTAAGTGGATCATTCATGATGAGAGTTATTTTTATGATCGATCACAAAGGGTATAAGGATACTTTAACCCCAATAAATTATCTTATTAGGGGTTTTCCTTGCTTCTTATTCAATGTTTTTACATGTTTCCATTTATTTTTTAATCTCTTATATTTCTTTTAAAGCTAAAAAATGTTTTAAAAGTAAATTGATTTATTTATTTCAAAACTGGCATGTTTATTTGTCTTATAATGACTATGCTTGGAACACTTGGTGGAAATATACTAGGTAAGTGAGATCACATCCTTAATACAACCCATGGGTGTATGTAGGCCTTTTTTATAACTTAGTTAAATTCAAGGATTTCCATGGAGGTTTTGGTAGGTACTCTTGTTAGTGGAATTTTATTTTGGTAGGTGTTGATGGTGGGGACATGGTGGGTGTCAGACCTTATTCCACAAGGAGGATTATGTTTCTCTTATTGGACCCCTCCCCTTATATACATTTTTGTTTTTTTTATAAATGTAAACTATAAATTGTAACTTGTGTATAATACTTGGAATAGTTTTTTATGGATGATAGTTATAGTGTAATATGTAAAAGATTTATTGTAGTTTATTATCACTCTCTTGGGGAAATCATTCCTAAATGAGTCCTTCAATGGGAATATACATGTTTTTATCCTGTGGGGATTGGGAATTACCTTCAGGACCTACCAAAGTCTCAGTGGGGTACATATTCATGATAGAATCCTATGTCATTTCGTGAAAAAAATGGTATGAGAGAAATGTTTCCCTTTCATTAGGTCTTGTTATTTGGGAAGGTCTAGATAGATAAGAGCTAGAACTGTCAGGGCTTGAGGTTCTAGTTATGAGTGGTGTGTCTCACCAATACCTCAGGATTGGAATTAGGTTACCATGGTATGTTGGGATTTGGTTTTAATTCTCCTTATGTTTTAAAACATAGGCTATAGACTCGGCATTAACATTGAGTTCGGGTAGAGTGGTTTGAATTTTGTTTGAGTTTTTGTGATTTTCTTATGATTTACATGGGAGATTTACCATGTTGTTTACTTGAATCTTTATAGGTTGATGTATTGATGGTTTCTCTATTATGTTTTTTTGACTTATATAGTACTATGCCTCTATATATACCTTCTATATATCCATGATAGGAGTCTAGAGAGAATTATACATCACTAATTGATTAGAGACAAATTGAGGTATTGGTTTGGACTGTCTAATTGTTTAATCAGATAGTATAATTGGGCCCTACTTAGGTTAGGTAAACCAAAATAGAAAAATAATATGATCAATATTAGGATTTTCATAAGAATAACCCTTTCCTTCTAGGTAAGTATTGATCCCTAGGAAGGATAATATTGGGTGGATAAAATTGAGAGGATCTATGAGTTCTTTAGAAATCTTGAATATATTAGGTGAAGTGCGATATGTTTTTGTTGGATGGACGCAATAATAGGTAGTGGGATTAAATGGTCAAGGAATGGTAGTATGAGTAAATGGTATAGAAGGACTTCAAGTTCATCTTCAATGAGAAGTTTTTCCCAGATACGTTTTCCCTCTCCAAGTCTCGAGAGTTCTTGGAACTCCTTCTTGGAGAGAATTTTGTTATAGAGTATACTAAACATTTCATGTATATAGTTCAATTTTCCCCTAAGTTGGTTACTAATGAGAATTTGAAATCCCAATAGTTTGAAATGGGGCTATATCAGGACATTTAGTCTTAGGTATTCTTGTTTAAGTTGAAGATGTATGATGGGGTGGATGATTGAGCTTTGATGGTGGAGATTAACCAAGAGAGTATGTTAAATTTTTCTTGGATGTTTCCAGTATTAGGATAGGGTGGTAGTTACTTATCTAAACAAAATAGGAAGCTTGAGGAGCATGGGAAGAATGGTTTTAGTAGATATAGATATCCACCTCAAACACATTTTTCAGTAGCTATGGGTGGTGGAACTATCATGTTACATCAATTTGGGATGTTTGGGAACATGAGGTATGAATTCATGGTTCCACCCAAGGTGTGACTCATTTGTGGATGCTTGGTACATCTACAAAGTTTTTTAATAGTTCACCTCTTTCTCATAATGGTGTAGGATCAATAGCTTCTAGGGAAATAATATCTTATTCTGATGCATCCAGACCTATGGGGGCTCATTCTGGTGGATGTGGTGGAAATCCTAGATCTTATTTTGTGTAGAGTCAGATTAAGGTAGAGCTATAATCTATTCTTAAATCACAAGAAAATACAAAGACGAATCACCTGCATGTTATGGGACAAGTACCAATGGAATATAATGTATTAATTACTACAGTTAAAGGTACAATTCATATTTAATTATCCATAGTAATTTCTCTTTTTGATACAAGTACTTCTCAATCATTTATTTCTTCTCACCTTCGAATTTTTTTGAAACTTATGACTGAGTTTATACTGTATGTTATGGAGTGGGTTATGCCACTTAGAAGAAGGAAGGAGTGGGGGTTTTGATGTCTATATTATGTTGTCTACTTTTTAGAGGTTGTGTTTAGCTAGGATTTCCTTTTCCTAGAAATGGAACTCTTTGACGTAATCCTAGGAATAGATTGGATGATAGTCTTCAAGACCCACATTGACTGCTATCATCGGTGGGTGACTTTCACAGTTCCTAATGGGATCACTCAAGTTTTTAAGGGAGTCTAGGATCTATAGTAAAGAAAAGCTAAACCTATACTACTAGAGCTAGAAAGGCTTGATTTCTAGGTATCTCCCCTCTTATTAGTGGATGATATGGGAGTTTTGGAGGGTGGGTTACCTTATGGGGTGAGTGAGTTTCCCAAGGTATACCTGGAATATTTTTTTATTCTACATCATGAACAGGATGTGAATTTCACCATAAATTTAGTACTATGGACACATATGATATCTCTTCCCTCATAAAGTATTCCCCCACCAATTTTAGGGAGTTAATGATATATCTGGATGATTTGGAATCCAAAGGACTCATTTTATCATGAATCTCTATTTGGGATGTTTCAATGCTTTTTTCTTATAAATATTATGGAACTCTCTAGTGTTGTATTGACTATTTGAAGTTGAATCAGGTCACAATAAAAAAAAAATACCTATTTCCCTATATTGATGAGCTCTTTGACCACATCAAAGGAGTAAGGAGGTTCTCAATGATTGAACTCCATTAGGGGTATCACCAGGTTAGGGAGAGAGAAGAAGATGTTCCCAAGGAAATTTTATGAAGTAGTTACAACCATTTTGAGTATCTAGTAATGCCATTCATATTAAAAGATTATCCTATGGTATTCATGGATCTGATGAATTTAGTGTTTTATATATAGTTCAAATCCTTCTTTTTGGTGTTAATGGATGACATTTTGGTCAATTCTTTTTCAAAAGAGGAGTAGTTGCATTATTTTAGGATTGTTCTAGGAATATTATGAGACCATCGTATTTATAAAAAATTGTCAATGTTCTACTTCTAGTTCTAGTAAGTCATGTTTCTGGTACATTTGATCCCATAACATGGAGTTTCAGTTGACCTATAAAAATTTAGGGTAGTGATTTCAAGGGAAGAGTTGAGTAATGTCTTTGTGATCAATAGTTTACTAGGATTGAAAGGGTACCACATGCAATTTTTTAGATATATCTCTTAGATTTATTAACCTATGATAGATCTCACCCAAAAGGGGTAAATTTAATTTGGATCCTAGAATGCCAATAATATTTTAAAGTACTTAAGTAGAGATATAACACCACAACTATCTTGACCTCACCTTAGTCTGGATTGGGTTATGTGGTCTATTGCAATGCTTTAGGTATATATTTGGGTTTTGTGCTTAGACAGTGCTGCCATTTGGTGGCGTATGGTACTCAATAACTCCAAAAACATGAAAAGAAATTATCAAAACATGAACTCAAAATCACAATAGGGATGCATTACCTAATATAATGGAATCACAAACTTTTTGGGGAGAATTTTATAGCCTACTTAGACCCCAAAATCTAGATCTATATCTTCTTCCATAAGGATTTGATCTTGAGACAAAAAATAACGGATCAAGTACCTTTAGGGTTCCAAATTTGATATCTTCTATATCCTAGGTAAGGGAAATGTGGTTTCCAATGAACTAAGTAAGAAGTTTACAACCCATGATCTAAATATGTTTAGTGATGAGTGGGAACTGATGGAGATTTTTCACTCAGATGCACATAGAGGCCAAGGAACAGAGTAGAGGTATGTTCATAGCAAGATTGTTGTTTACACCTTCTCTTCTAGAGACGATTTAGGATTAGAATCCAAATTAAGAGTCATGTTAGTGCTCTATTCAGCTTTTAAATGATGGGGAGGTGCATATTGAATGGTCTTTATCTTCCTAGGGAGTGATTTTATTCAAAGTCTATGTGGTTGTACCATTATCACTGTGAATGTTTGTGATATAATACTACCATATTTATCAATGGACCATTCATGTTGGTGAAACCAAGATGATTTATGATGTGTTTAATTAGTTATGGTGGCCAAGTATGAGATGCGATATAATAGAATCTGTATCTCAATGATACACTTATCAGTAGGTCAAATCTGAGCACTCGAGACCCCCAGGGTTACTATAAACCCTTCCTATACCTAACTAAAATTGGTATTAGGTATCCATGTATTTCATTATTAGGATACCCTGTAAACCCCGATGAAGGAACACAATTTGGGTGGTTATTAATCATATTACCAAATCCACCCATTTTATCTCAATGAAGGATACCACTAAAGTAGAGGATTTTATTAGACTTTATGTCTAGGAGATCATGAGTCTATATGGTGTACCATCTAATATCATTTATAATAAGCAAACCCCATTTCCTCCCTCTTCTAGGATGTCCTATATAAGGAAATGAAGTCATACATTTGAATCATACTGACATATAATCCTCAAATGGATGACTATATAGAATAGAAAAACAATATTCAGAAAGAAAATATTCACTCTTGTGTGTTAGAATCTAGTGGATCATGGGACAAACATATTAGATTGGTAGAGTTTTCTTATAATAATAGTTATCAATCCTTAATCAGGATGTATCCCTTCAAAGTATTGTATGGTCGACCCTGTTGGTATCCTCTATGCTGGATAGAAGTAGGTGAAACTTCATTAGTGGGACCAATAATCATTTAGGAGGTGATCAAAATGATTTATATGATTAGGAACTGTTATTTGATATCTCATAGTTTTTATAAGTCCTATGTCGATCACCAACAACATGTATTGGAATTTTTAGTGGGTACTAGGTGTTTCTAAGGGTGACACATCACATGGGTCATCACCATCTTTGGAAATAGAGTAATATTATGTTGAGGTAGAATAGGCCTTTTGAAATTATCAAGATGATCAGTAAGGTCTTGTACCATTTGGAGTTTCCTTCTTAGTTGATGTCAATTCACAAGGGTTTTCACATTTACCATTTAAATGGGTATAACCTGGACCCTTCTCTTGAGATTAACTAGGAATAGGTTAAGTTGGAACCCAATATATCAGTGATTGGGTATCTATTCTGGATTGTTGAATCCCAGGTAAAATTTCTCTAAGGGAAATATATTATTATAGTTAGGGTCATGTAAAGCATAGGAATTATGATCATGATTTGTGGGAATAAAATTCCTAGGTGGAGGAAAAATAACCTCAATTTTTCTATGATCAGAATGTGGGTTGATTTTCTAAGGGTTGAAAGTGTCCTGGTGGAGGGAAATGTCACACCCATGGTGTTATTTTTAGGAATTTTTCATTTATTTTCGGTATTTTATTTTACATATTTTTTTGAATACTTTCTTTTAAAATGGGATTTCTTAGGTTGATAAAGGGTGGTAAACAGTTGGTTCATGGTTAGGGGAAACCATGTGAAAACCTCCACAATATATGTGGGGGTTTCCAGAAGCTCTAGAGAGATCACATGATTGGGTGCATGGTCATACACCAACCCAAGACAAACTGTCATCTTGGATAGTGGCATTGGAGTTCTCGCATGGTTAGGAACACAATTTGTGAAATTGTGTGGCCCAAACTCTGTTGCCTCCATTTATTAAGACATAGGTGCTCAAACAGTTGGCATATGGTTTAGAAAATCAGGAGGCCAAACAATAAGGCCCACCTAATTTTTAAATATTTTTAAATTCCAATTCTTGACCTGCTTGATTAAAACCCCCTTCCACCCCTCATTTCCCCTATTCAACCCTATCATCCCTAGGCGTGCTTCCCCTCTTCTTTATATCAAATTTGGATTCATTTTTTGGGTGATTTGAGTTGGTTCATCTAAGAAACTCCATTTAAGTGTTTCCCCTCTTCTCTTATTGGTCCCTTCTTCCATATTTATTGATATTCCTTCTCTCTAGTCATTGTGGTGACCTAGAGAAAGTTTATTCTAAATTTATATTATTGGGTTTTGATATTGGTGGTGTGTTCTTACTTCTATATGATCTACACACACTACTGAAAAAATACCTTATACACATAGTTTATAACTGTGGGTATATCCCCTAAAATCATGGGTATATCCTATACCCATGGTTTTCAAAACTATGGATTAGGGATCCGTTAGTATTGAGATATACCCACAGTTTCTATAGAAATTGTGGGTATATCCTTATATATTTTATTTGTACCCATGGTTTCATAAGAACCATAGGAATAGGCAGATGTCCCTATTTTTCATTAGTATCTCTTCCAGTCCATCCTAATCCTATAAATAAAATATAAACCATAGAGCGCATTCAATGAAATACAAATATTGTACATTTAGGCATTCAACCAACTTCTTATTGTAATTTTTAAACCATTTACAATAAAATAACATACATATACAACCATAAAACCAATCAATTCTAATCATTAAACAACATCCACATGTATCTTTACTACTAAGACAAAAATAGAGTAGATCAATATCTCCCCCATCATCAATATCCTCATCACCCTCAACAACATCCTCATTACCAACAAAATCAATTGGAAAATCATCATTATTATAATCACCACCACCACCACCACCGCTCTCAGCTCGACCACCAATAGGACCCTCGTTAAAATTACTCAGAGAATCATTTAAAGAGAACATTGATTCTATATAAAAATCAACAGTGTTAGCATCATCTTATGGTAGTGATTGACTTATAACTAAAACAACTTTCAGGAAGCATTTGGTGGTCAGTTTACTTCATTCACACTCCTATAAATATATTTTTTGGCCTCCACTGATTATGCATGAGTGCTTTGTAGGTCAGTGGTATGAGAGGTTTTATAATATCTCTATGAGGACTAATACCTAGTGGGGACAATGGTTTTCCTAGGTCAACATCAGACTCTCCCCTGGTGCTCCTCACCCAATGCAGAGTCCTAACCTCAATAAGCTCTGATCTAGTTTCTACTATCACTACATTGGAAAGATTAAATGGAAATGAATCCCAATGGATAGATTAGTTTAGTAGTCTTGGAAAACCAGATACTAATATGAGTCTTGTATTACAAATGAATACAATAATTATAACATTTTTTTTCATTTGAGGATATCATTATTTCATATAGATTAACCTTGAATATATTTCCTAGTACACTTCTTGGATTTATATTAAAAATAATAAAATAAGGGTGAGCTCAAATTCTTAGTAAGGGTAAGTAAAGTGGAATTAATAATGAGTTAATGAAAATAAATCTATATGGAAAAGTCAATAACGGGAAACACATGCCATTCAAATAACTAGACAAGGCACAAACAATATGGAAAGGTAAATAACTAAAAAACATTCCCTTTAATCAATAATATGAGAATAAATTGTATAAATCAATAGTAAAAATAAATTATCTCATGGATAATGATAATAATAATAACTAGATTCTCAATAGAGGAAATGCTTAATTATTGGATGCCATGTTTCCTTGGTACATGGTACATTTACCATCAAGACCTTTCACAAGATGGTTTAGCATATCAGGCAGAAACCACTTTATTTGGCCAGTTTATCCATATCATGAGACTACTGATGCATCAATGGGATTACTTTTAATGGTCCCCAACTCATGTCGTTCCAGTTCAATGCATTCTTCATATATTGAACAATCTATTTAAAAAAATATTTTAAATCAAAGTGTCTTATACAACTTTTAAACATTTTAATACCATGAAGGGAATGAGATTTATGATATGATATATCAAAGGGTATTATATATACACAACACACAAGAAATAAGTGATGAATAAGTCATATATCTCATAGAAGTAAAAGTGAGATAACAAAATCCTTACAACTTTGTAATCATTTACATAAAAGGCTGCACATTTATAAAAGAAAATATTTTATTTTAAAATAACCTCGTAAAATTTTAAAGGATTATTTGAAAAATTAGGGAATTATGAATTTGGTAAATTCCATTCATGTCATATAAGTTAAGAAAAATATTCCTTCTACTTTAGTAAGAAAATTCATAAAGTACCTAAATTTGGAAAATGATAGGAAGATCCCTTTTAAAGAATTTTGTGAAAAGTAAAAAGGGGTAAAAATGACTTTAAAAAACAATTTTAAAATGGTAAAAATATTTTTGAAAATTATTTTATAAAACACTAACATGGAAGAGAATTATTACCCAGTGGAAACTTAAATGAAAACTATCCCAAATAACGATGAGAGAGTAAAATAACCCCTTACCACTTTATAATTAATAGAGTTGTATAACCCATGAAAGAAAGAAAACTATATGGATATTAAAATACCATAAGATTAAAAATAATAATCATAAAATACATTCATGGCTAGTATATATACACCACATAGAAGAAATTAGTATTGTTTATGGCATGTGTCCCACAAAAATAAAAGTGAGACAAAAATATCTTACATTGTGTTTCCTTTTGGGTGAACAAAATTTAACCTAATTTAAAATAGATTTAAGAATGTTATTAAATTATACCATAACTATAATAATATTTATAATATCATATATTATCTTCTTATAATACATTATTACCCATTTGTTAGTAATCTTTCATTATTTTCACTATTTCAGGTGTTAGTTGCCTAGTTTCTCGAGTATGTTTTGAATTGTTACATATTGTTACTATTAATTAGATCACAATTTAATAATATAAATATTTTAAACCATGATATAAAAATAATATATATTAATTATATATTTATTTATAACAATTCATAAAATTTGGAGATAGGAGATGAAATGCACAGTTCATGGAGACGGTAGACCGTATGTAAGTAGGAAAGCTACTTCCATTTTTTTTATTGTATTAAAAGAAAGAAAATTAAATGATATATATATATATATTATAATTACAGTAAAATATTTATTTCTTATATGTCACAAATTTTTATTAAAACCATTCTTAGTAGATTCCATGTAAAGTTTCAACCAATCACATCGCTTTGAGGAGACAATAGTCCACACATCCACAAATGAAGTTTTCGTATCCCCACAATATGAAACTTATGGTGGTATGTGTTATATAATAATTATATAACCATAAATACATTATAAAAAGCATATATACCATATATTAACTATAAAAACGTCATTATTTCCAACATTTAAAGGTGGTAAATTGAAGAATGAATGACATTGGTTCACGAGGTGGTAGTCCGCCGTACACATGAATGATGATTGTGTATCCCATTTTATGGAAGTGTGTATGAGTGTATGTAAACAAATTAATATAAAAATATCTCATTATATTTAGGATTCTAAGGTTATTATCTAAATATTAAAAAATAAATAATAGAATGGGTTTAAAGAAGACATAAAAGAAAAACATTCATTGATGAACGTTACCTCTTATTTGGACATATCCTTTTGATTTTCACAAAAGGACATTGTTGGTTGGATTTATAACCAAATTAAGGATTATATTAGGAATATAGGAAATTTTTTAGGAACAAATCATAGTGTTTTACTGATCTAGAAGGATCAAATTGGTGTGAGGAAGTGAAGGAGGTGGTTCCCTTTTATAATTAAGGTGAGGGGTACTTTTGTAAATTCTCAATAGATTAAATTAATATAAATTAATTTTCAATTGAAAATGGAACCAAGGTGAGTTATTTATAATACAATATGAGGATAGATATAAATACTCTCAACCAATAATTTTTACACAAATTTATGTGACATTATTTCCCATATCATTTGGCTTTAACCCTTAGTTAAACCATTTAACTCTTGCCGTGACAACTTGGATTTTTACACTTTAAGGGATAATATAGTTACCATAAGATTACAAACAAACCATAAATGAGTAATGGATGAAATTTTCAACCACATCCCAATTATTTGGACTATTTTTATATTTTTATGAATTTTATATCATTTAATATAATATTTTTTTTAAAATATTATTAATGTCAATTTTGACACTATTCATTTATTAACCTTTTAAAAAATATCAATACAGAAGATAACTTAAAAAAAACCTTTAATAAATCCATAAAATATATAGTTATTATATAAAATTCGTGTATGACATTAATTATATAAAATTTTGTTTATTTTAATATTTTTAACAACATTTATTTGATATGTCCATTAAATAAACAATTACTCCATCATTATTGTGAAAGATTATAATTTAATTATTTATTCCATAAAAAATTAAAAACAATTATCATGATGAAGATAAACATTTTATCTTTCTAATGACTAGTTATAGTCAAATAAATCCCCTATATAAACCCATATTAAAATTATTTAACTTTTTGAAAACAAAAGTATGAAAACAATTAACTTTTCTTTGAATAAAATACTATAAATGGCCTAAAGTCATCAAAGAGTCTCCAAGATCTAAAAAAATATGTCAAGGATGATTTTGGATGAAAATAACTCATCAAATTAAATCAGGACAAGTGTTTGGGTAATTTTATAATATTATTTTTACCTTTAATTACATGATTTACCCTTAACTATGGTAATAAAAATCACCAAAGTTTACTATTCATATTTTGTCCAAAAATAAAAGGGAAGTATTTACTAAATTTAGACCTTATGATTCCAAATATGGAATAAAGTTTTTAAAATTAAAAACACGTAATTGGTTAAAATTAATTTAAAATTAATCCCGTAGACGGGGCATGAAAGTGGGTTTTTAAAGTGAAGACATTCAAAAGATTGGAATGTTTTTATATCCTTATTCTAGGTGAAATTGAATCCAATGACCAAAGATATATTAAATGATAAAAATTGATCTAATTATACTTTGAAAATAATTGAAAACATTATTTAACAGTATAAATTATTTATATGGAAAAGTTGTTTTCAATTAAAACGTGATATTTATCACTATTCATCAAAACATGAAACTTATCAGAAAAAACAAAAAATTCAACCAAATTAAATGTTTATATTAAAATTCTAAATAAGAAGTTTAATTTTTCAAATAAAATATATAAAAGCCTCAAAAATTGTCTTTAATATAGGATCTCTATTAAAAGGTGGTGAAATTGTCTTTTAATAAAAATACATATTTTATTCATAAAATTAGATTTATTCTTATATCTTTTATATAAAGCACATAAGATGAATGTTAAATATTATATTTATATATATCATTAATATAATCCAAAAAGTATGATTTTTTTATTTTATTGGTACAAAACACACTTGTGCGCATTCAAATATTTTTAATAAAAAAATTCATTTATATTAAATTAGTTTGTATGTTTATTTATAATTAATTAGTAACTAATGAATTAAATATCATATTATCATAATTTATTTAATCCTATTCATAACTACCAATTCAACATCTAGGAAATAATTTTATTTTAGTTAGTATATCATGGTTCGTTTAATCTTAGTGTTGCATGCAACGTAAGCTGTCAATGAAATTAAATTTTAAAGGATAAATAACATAAAATATTAGGGTGTTACATTTTCCCATACTATAATAAATAATATTCTCACAATTTGATCTGAGGATGAAAAACTAGAGTCCTGAATTTTGAAAATATATTTGTTGAAATCACACATCAGAAAAGGATTAATGAAACTTCCACTTTAAAATAAAGGAAGGGAAGTATGAAGGTTACCTGAGATAACACATAATAGGGTTTCCTATTGGAAAACAAGGACATGGAATAGAAAACAAACTATTTTCTTCTGAGGGGGAGTAATATAGAACATGGTGATCAGAATGTCTACCATCAAAAAACTGATAATAATTGATGGGATAAAGAGGCCATTAATTTCTCAGTAAGAAAATTAAGTGAACAAAGCTATTATCCTCAAATACTATTCCTAGAGTTAAAGAATCCTTTTTCTTCCTAGAGTAAGAACATAAGAGAATATTCTTAATTGATAGGTACAACTTCATCATTTAAACAAACTCTGTCAAAACTCATCTTTTCCTCCAAATGATGAGTATTTAAGATGATTTATTATGTCGGAAGAATTAAAATAAACTTAAATGGATAAAAAAATCCTAAAAAACACTATAAATATCTAGTACCCCTATCTTTATAAATTAACCAAAACAAAAATGGTTAGGATAGATAAGATAATTACACAAAAAGAATAACCTTTATATGATTAATAACAAATTTAATCTCTAAATTTCAATAGTAATACCTGAATTTCAATATAGATCATTCAAAAAATAACAATACTTCCTAAAAAATATTCTAGAATAATATTGAAACCCAAAAATTAGAAAAATTTGATCATATAGTCTTCCAAATAATCTAAATCACTCTTAATGTATTATACCAAAAATTTAATTACCTAAATCACATAATATCCAATATATGCTAACCATTTCAATAAATAACCTTAATCACCATAAGTACACAATAAAATCATATTTTACTCCAAAATACAACTCAACCTTTATTCCTCATAATATTTTATTTACCTTAATATTATATGATTACCAAAAATAGTGAATGAACTTTGAAATTTCATTTATAACTTAATCGCCAAATAATTTTCCAATCCCAAGTTTATCTATTTGGTAAAACAAATTTCCCTAAAATCAAAATAACCATTATCCATTAGATATATCAAATAAAAAATCCATTCTGATCAGAAATTCATATAGGCTAGTTGTAAATGCTGCAAATATTTTTTCCTTCTGTAGTGGGTTCAAACCCTGTGGCCTTGCAAATCATGTTAGCTTTTCACCTATCCTGTGGGTTTTTTGTTTTCTAAAACCATATTAATATGACCTCCAAAATAAATATAATGTAAATCTTCAAAATAAGGTTAAGCATTGAATAGTCTTTTAACTAATTTTTTCAATACAACCCCAATACATAAATACTTCATCCATTTATTTCCACATAGGTCCTTCCTTAGTATAGAGCTTATATTATAGAAGAGGTAATTGACTCAGGTAATGTCTAGGTTCCCCACATTTAATAAAATGAACTATTAATGGATTTTTAGTACAAGTTTTATTTTTCTCCATCATACTCTTCATTTTTTCACAGAAATTATTTCATTTACGTAATTTCACAAACATAAAGTATTTCTATCTTCTGTTAATACACTTTCCTCGATGTCTCCTTCAACATTTCTTACATGATAGAAATCGAGCCTTATTTTATCTATGGTATCAACCACTAGATCTCTTAGAAAAATCCATCCTTCACTTCTTTGGTGAGTCCATAAGTTGGTCAAGGTGTATATTGTTAATCATAAATTGGTGGAAAAATTATTAGTTATGAACATGATATATCTCACTTATATCAACATCCCATTTGGTTTCTCAATTCCACCACATTTTTCATCCTGTTTAACATTATGATGACTTATTTAGGTTCCAAACATTGACTAAAACTAAAAAGAAAAGTGTGAATAAAAATAGTCATAGTGATAAAAATTTATAATTATTTATATAATATCATGAAACTCTTATTTTCAATATAAAACCCCTTAGGTTTAACCTAGTATATTAATTTTCATTATATATTCAAATAATTCATAATTATATATAAAGAAAATGTTAATTATCTTAGGAATATCCCCCATGAGTGTCAAACCAGGTGCACAGTAAGACCCATTTTTGTGTACCAGGTAATGATGGAGTCAAGCATGACATACATTTCTAGAGTTTTTACCACTAGGTACATCTATTCCCAAACCAATCCCACTTTTAGAATCTACACAAGAATGCATTTCTAGGAAAACCACATAATCTATATCTAACTGAGACTATATGATTTTCTTCTATACTTATCTTCAAATTATACCTTAGGGTTGTGTTCTCTAATCTATGTTTTCCTAAATCTAGTTTCCAAGGTTTATAATAAACTTTCATTGATACCAAATGTAGCTAGAGTGCCTCATGTTTTATGTGTATTATTTTAAAATATTATATGGATTAATTTCAAGACCAGGCACTGAGACGACATGTGATTTTGAGGCCTGATGTTCCTGAAAAAAATGTTTGAAATATATTTAATAGTATATGCACATGATTTTCATAGAAAAGTATGATGAATCCTAAACGGGTTCCCAGATGAGAAATTTGAGGGAACTATTGAGTTCAGAATATCGGCTTTACCCTAGGAGTGACCTAACATTGGTCAGCGTAGGTCATTTTTGAAAATGTTATCACATGCTCAAAACAAATAAAATTATTTAATAAAATTATTTTATTTCAGTTTTTGATGTAGTGAGTTAGATTATGTTTAAATAAGACCATTTTTTTAGAAATTCAGGGTTAGCGTCCTAACCCAAGAATTGTCTAGAGACTTTGGAGAGAGAACTTCTTGAGGATCCTCCTGATGGACAATAAAAAAACGTTGTATAGATGATTGGCACACACCGATCTTGACATGTTTCACAAACGACAACAAAATTATGACCATTATTCATCATTAAATGATCCAGATAAAGGTTGGGAATTTGATTTAATTTTTTTATTTTCCCATTCTTGATTCCTATGATGAACACAGAATAATTCACGGGTTGGTTGATCCGTGATTAGATCATATTTGTGGGATGGGATTATTTTACAAGATTTATTGGGAGTATAATGTTGATTTTTTTGGATTCATATATCGTTCTAATAGTGATGAACCTAGATCAACACAAAAATTTATTGGGGTTCGTACCTCTTGATTTGTTTGTACTTTTCTTCCTTAGTTCTTGTGTTCTTCGTCATGCGTTCTTCGTTCTTCCCTATGCTTTGAAACCCTTTGCGATCAATCGATCATTGCACCTTTGATTCTTGGAGAAACGATATGAAACTGTATATATGACATTGGGATGACTCGATGGAGGTGTGATGCTGGGTGTGGTTGTGGATTGAATGATGTAGGGTGCTGAATTCAAGTTCTTCAGTGGTAATGAGGAATGACTATGATCACATTTTCTGATCCCAATGAAGGACTGAATCCCATAGATTCAATGTTAGTGTGGAAAAACAACTTAAGAAATAGAGTTTCAAGTAAAAATGAACACATGAAGGAGATCTAGGAGATCAATGGCACGAGTGAGAGGAAGAATATGGGTTCTGGAAAAAACCAGATAGACATGGCATGTAGTCCCTGACTACACGACATGTGGTCCCCCTTAGAAAAACTCAGCATGGACCTTGGTAGGTACATGAACATGGGGTGGAGTACACGGGTTTCCTAAAGAGTGTGTACTCCCCCACACAACTTGGCCTGGACCAGGTACACATGCTACCCTTGTACTGGTACATGAGCAGGGATGCACGACTTGACACTGTGTACTGGAACACGTCCGGAGTACATGGGTGGACCCTAGATATAGGGAAACAGAATGTAACCCCTTGTACACATTTTTTATGCCTATTTTACTTGACATGTTTTTGGAATATACGGGCTATAGTACAAGGGAAATACCCGGGGTCAAGAGACACGATTTTTAACTCTAATACACGCGATGTACCTTTTTCTACATGGATTGGTATTCTTGTTCTTCATAACTTGGACAAGTTTTGTTAGGGTTAATTCCATTTATTTTTCCCTAAACATTGGTATAGATCATTTCCTACTCCTATGACTATGATCCCTTTATAAAAAATTCTTGGATAGAGTCATTAGAACCCCCCAAGAGGCACAAAGTGAGATCCTCTATTTATCTTTGTTACCTAGGTGGAGTTCTTGGTATCTATGTGACCAACACTACCTAGTCACTAATCCTCTTCTTAGAAAGGTTAATCTGGATTGAGTTGTTGTGGTCACCCCATGGTCCTAGCTATGATCCTCATCTTTGTATTGTATTCTCTTTATATCTATTAGAATGTATCTTTCTCATGATGGTTCCTGATTAATAGTACCTCACAGATACACATAATCATTTTTGTCGAACTCAAGAGTGTGTTCTCTTGGGTAAGTGCTTCGTAGAATATTCGAGCCAAATTCTTAAGGCTAGTATGTAGTGGTTGTGACATTCTGCTAGACTGTGTTTCTTGGTTTGAGTATATCTGAATATTCTTATTATATATGTTATAGACCTGTTTACAATAGATTGTACATTACTTCATTATACTGCTTTATTGTTTTGGGTTGTCCTACTGAGTGGTGTTATACTCACCCCTACATGGGCTTTTCTTGAAAGTGTCATTTCTTGTGTAGAAAGTCTAACATTTGACAGAGTTTGGGGATAACCAGGATAATATAGTTCTTTGTGAGACCGAATGGACTGAGGCATGTTCCTTCAGATTCAGATAGTAGTCCTAGTACCTTTAATTTTAGGTTGGACTTGTGTTACAGATTCTTTTTGGTGGGATTATGTTTGGTTCTATTTTACTTATTTCCTATCTTACTCTAGTTGTGGTTTATAGATGTATGCTTGAATTGGTTGTTTAGTTGTTTTTACATTTTAACATTTTTTGGGCTTGGAGATGTGTGTCTGTATACATGTACCTAGGTAATGCCTCCCATTTAGTGATATGACTACTTGGTGCTAGTCACCGGCCCCTGGCCTATTATCGGAGGGCTTGGGGAGTCATGAAACATGCTCCAATGGGACGAGTTATGATAGAGTGGTATCATAGGGGTCAGTTATAATTTCGGATTGAGTGTCTCTAAGATTGGTTTGGGGAAATGTTGTTAAGTGTTTCTAGTTTATCTTTTAGTCCAGGGAATCCAGTGTTGGTGCGGAGGCCGATGTATCCATACCCTAGGACTTTGATCATCTACTTTTCAACTTGGTAAATGAGAAAAATGGTTACAAAGAAGATAATGTAACATTCATCATATAGTAATTGGTTTTATTTTTCATGTCCTTTTTGAGTTAGTTCTCGGGATATAGTCATTGAGTGTGGTACATATTGTGTATTTACATTATGCCTCCATGAAACATACCATCTAGGATTTTTCTTCTTGATTATGAGGATTAACCCCTTAGTGATGAGGATTCAATATAGGAACCAGTTCCCCAGATGTTATCTCTAGGTGGTGCACCAACCATACTTCCACCTATAGAGAAACACACAATACCCATAGTTCTAGTAGATGAGGAGTGAAGACTGAGAATGCCTCATAGGTTTCAGCAATAGAGACCCCTCAGGTTCTGACATGAGACCAACTAATAGGCATCTAAACACTATCTTGAGGTGGTGACTCGGGTTTTCCATTTGTTTAGGACACCATAAGATCAGATGGTGGTCCTGATGGAGAGACTTTAACTCAGATCCGCTAGACGATGGTGGAGTTTGGTTATCCATACTTATGATGAAGAAACTATTTCATGGAAAGAGTTCAAGAACCTCTTTGGAGGGGAACTATCACTAGTTAGGCTAAGGGATATGAATATCTAGGAGCTTCTTCAGCTTCAGCATGGAAACAAGTCATTGGTAGATTACTCATAGAGGTTCACCAACCTTTTTGGGCACTCAATAGATATGGTTCGATAATAATACTTTAGAGTTTAGAACTTTGAGTGAGGTATGAGTAGATATATTTGAACAAGTGTTTTCCCTATATGAATTGTTATTTATGTTGGGGGTGATTGAGTGGTATTTGGTGGTTGAAAGATTTTTAGGTGAGAAGATACAACCAGTGATAGTCATTAGTGGATAAGAAGAAATAGAGACCTCTACAACAAGGATACAACGATAGTCTCAGAGGCTTGTACATGGGGTAAATTTTAGGAAGAAGTCCCAAGATAGAGGATTTGTAATTCAGGTCTAATAGGGAGGGTCTAGTTATCCTATAGAGAGGGGGTTCTATTCATGTGATGGTAGGGGAAATCTCACTCGAGATTGTCCAACCCTCCATAATGCTAAAAGGGAGACTATGGATGGAACACCAAGGAAGATACAATGAGAGGAATGGGAAGATACACAGAGTGGAAGATGTGGTAGAGGAGGTTGTAGATTAGTAAGAGGTGGTCAAAATTTCAACTTGTTATGACCACCACCCCAGGAGGTCCATGCTAGGATCAGGGAGTTGGGTGACTAGGACAACGATAGCTATATGTGGTCAAGTCTTATGACCCATGAGCTCCAGGTATGATTCAAGGTATGATATTTGTCTTTTCTACTTTATATGTTGCATTTATTGACATAGGTACTAGTCATTAATTTCTCACCACATATCTTCTACGAGACCTAGATATTCTAGTTGAACTGTTTACTTGACCCTTACACTTAGAGACACCTACCGAAGAAGACTTAGTGATCAAAAACCTATACAAACAGTGTGACCTGACCCTTAGAGGTGAGAGTTTCAGTTCGAACCTCTTGGTAGTGGTATCGAGGCCTTATGATTTCATTATTGGTATGGATTGGTTATCTACAATCCATGTTGAGATTGACTATTTTAGGTGAAGGCTGTGGTGTGTTCACAATGATGGAACAATCTTTTTCTTTATTAGTGAAAAGGAAACTCAGGCAACATAGGATGGACTCATGCATAGGAGGGTGAAACTGATAACTCATTAGTTGGCTAGCCCGACCCTTGTTTCATTAGATGTTATGAGTTTCTAGTTTGCTTCAATGGTGGTGGAGTATGGGGACATATTTTCTAAAGATGTTCCAGGTTTACCTCCCCACCAAAGGATAGACTTTGACATTGATTTACCCCCGGGATGACACCAACATCTATACTAGCATATTGGATGGAACCTACAGAGCTTCATGAGATGAGGGTATTGTTATAAGACTTATAGAGGAAGGGATTCTTGAGACCTATTGTTTTATCCTGGGCAGCCCAGGTTTTATTTTCCAAAAAGGTAGACAAAAGCATGTGGTTGTGTGTGGACTACCAACGTTTGAACTAGGTGATCATGAAGAATAATTATCCACTCACCTCCCCATCAGTGTTCATGGGACTCATGAACCAGATCTTTTGGAGCACACATGATGCTTAAGGGTAGTTCTGGACATACTCTAAGAGCACCAGCTGTAAGGAAATCTCTCGAAGTCCCTACTATGGATTCATATGGTCCACTTTTTGGGACACACTATCTTAGTAGAAGGAGTAGCAGTGGACCTGGACAAAGTCAGGGCAGTGTTAGTATGGGATCCAGCTAAGTTCATGATGGAGGAGAAGAGATTCCTCGTGTTGGCAGGTTATTATCATATATTTTTAACTGATTTATATTGGATATCAATACCTATGACATCTTTGAATCGGAAGGGGCATCCTTTTGTGTGGAAAGAGAAGTTATAGTAGGTTTTTTAGTAGTTGAGGTAGAGTTTGATGAGAAATATGATATTGAGATTTCCACAGGAGGGTGTTAAATACATAGTGTCCTATGATTCATTAGGAACCGATATTAGTTGTGTCTAGATGCAGAGGCAAGCAGTGATTGTCTATTGTTCAAGCAAGTTCAGAAAACATGAGTACAACTATGTGACCCATTATCTTGAGTTAACATCAGTAGTCTTTTCTAGTTGAAGATGTGGTGACACTACCTGATGGACAAGCAATTTATCATCTAATCATATCAGAAGAGTCTCAAGTATATCTTCTCTCAGAAGGATCTCAACTTGAGACAAAGGCGATGGATAAAGTTCCTATAAGACCATGACATTGATATTTTCAATACTCCTTGGAAGGGGAACAAGGTAGAATATGTTCTCAGTAGGAGATCTAGTTCATAATTTCTAAAAAAGGTGTTAGATAAGTTGGACTTATTGCAATTATCCTTTGCGGATAGAGATGGAGCAGCTTACCTCCAGTCGATGGTTGTCACCCCTCCACTATTATGCGAGTCAGGGAGGCACAACTTTGGTATACTAAATATGAGATTATATGTGCTCAAATGTCCATAGGGAATTCTCTTGATGGATATTCAAAAGTTGGGGAGCACGTCGTTCTTTATATAGGACACACAGTAGTACCAAATTGTGGTAGGGTGTTTGATTTAATTCGTCTATTTCTTCATTATTGATTCCTATGATGAACACAGACTGATTCATGAACATGTTGATTCACAATTTGATCATATTTGTAGAATGATATTGTTTTTTCATATTTATTGAGAGTTGAATCTTGAATTTTTTTTTGATTTTTTCTATCGATCTATCGGTGGTGAACCGAGATCAACACGAACATAGATCAAGTTTCATCCCTCTCAATTTTTTTGTTATTTTCTTTCCCCAGTTCTTATGTTATTCTTCATGTATTATTCATTATTCCTCAATATTTAAAACCCTTTATGATCAATCAATCATTGTGCCTTTGATTCTTAGCACAACAATACAAAACTGTAGATCTGATATCAGGACAACCCGACGGAGGTGTGATGGTGGGTGTGGAAGAGGATCAGACGACGATGGGTGATGAATTCATGTTCTTTGGAGGTAATTAAAAATGGATACAATTTCATTTCTAGATCTAATTTAAGGCCTTAATACCTTTGATTTGGTGTTAGGGTGAAAAAACAACTATGGATCTGGAGTTTCGAGGTGAAACGAACACATGAATGAGATACGAGAAATTGACGTCATGAGTGGGAGGAAGAATATGGGTTTTGAAAAAAACTGATACACACAGCATGTTCTCCCTAAATAAACAGTGTGTGGCCCCCCTTGGATGAACTGGGTGTGTACTTGGAGAGTTACACAAACATGGGCAGAGTATATAGGTTTTCTACACAGCGTGTACTCCCACATAAGGCTTGTCCTGGACAAGGTACATAGGCTACTCTGTGTATTGGTACATAGAAATGGGAAAATGTTTTGAATTCATGTATTTTCACGTAATCGAAGTACATGGGTGGAACCTGGATGCACGGAAATGGCATGTAACCCCTTCTACACACTATTTATATCTCTTTTACCTAACAAAATTATTGATGATACGAGCCGTTTTACATGAGAAGTACCTGGGGTCAAGGGACATGGTGTGCGACCCTACTACACTATGTAGCCCCTACTACATATCTTGAGCTTATTTTATTCCATATCTTGGAAAACTTTTTTTAGGGTTGGTTCCCTATATTGTTTCCCTAAAGTTTGGTGTGAATTGTTTCCTACTCCTAGGAGTACAATCCACTTAGCGGGACTTCCTGTATGGATTAATTAGAATCCCTCTAAGAGTCTTGGAGTGAGATCTTCTATTAATATTCATACCCTAGGTGGATTTCTTGGTATCAATGTGACTGAAACTGCCTAGGATCCGATTCTCTACTTATTAGGGTTGATCCATATTGAATTTTTGGTATCACCTCATGGACCTGGCTATGATCCTAATCTATGTATCATATCCTCTTTGGATTTTTAGTGTGTATCTTTCTCATGATAGTTCTTTATGAGCAGTAACTCTCGGATGAACATCATCGGTGCTATTGGACTCAAGAGTGTGTTTTCCTAGATGAGTGCTTTTTGGAATCTTCGAGATAAATTCCAAGGGCTGGTATGCAATGGTTGTGACTTGCCACTAGACTATGTGTCTTGGTTTGAGTATATATAGAAATTATTATTATATGTTTTGTAGAAATATACCCATGTAGAGAATAATTTAATTTCCTTTGTTGTATTTCTTTGTGGTTTTGGGGTGTCCCACTGAGTATTGTTATACTCACCCCTGGATGGTCTTTGCCCGAAGGTGTCATGTCTTGTATAGATGATCGACATTTTGACAGAGTCCCGGGTAGAACAAGACCAGATGATGGTTTGTTAGACCAGACAGACTGAGGTGTGTTCCTGAAGCTTCATATAGTAGACCCAATACCATTACTTTTAGGCTGGACTTGTGTTACACACTCTTTATGGTGGGCTTGTATTTGGCCCTATTTTTCTTTAATTTACTTTCTGTCATACACTGGTTTTGTGATATCTATGTTTGTATGAATTAGTTGTTTATTTGTTTTTACATTTCATAATTTTGTGGGGTTAGATATGTGTTCATGTTTACAAGTACATAGGCAATGCCTCCAATGTAAGTGATATCCCTACCTGATTCTAGTCACAAGCACCTGGCCTATTAGAGGTCGGATTTGGGAGTCGCATCATGAGATCCATATGTATGGTTCATAAAACTATGGTATTATAGGGGTCAATTATACTTTAGTACCGAGAGTTTATGAGATTGGTTTGGGGTAATAGTGTTAAGTGTTTCAAGTTTGGATTTTAGGATAGGGACTCTAGTGTTGGTGAAACGGCTGACATATCTATACACTCAGACTCTGATAACCTACTTTTCGACTTGAAACATTAGAACATTGGTTGTAGGGAAAATAATGGTACTACATCATATAGTAATTAGTTGTGGTTTCCATTTCATTCTTGATTTATCTCTCCAGATATACTCATTGACTTTGGTATATCTTTTTTATTTACAGGATTCCCCCACAACATATACTAGCTAGAATTTAGTATCTTGATCATGAGGATAACCCCCTCAGTGATGATTCTTCAATACATGGACTATTTCCATTAATGATACATCTAGTTGGTGCACCATCCATACCCCCTCCTGTAGAGCAGCACACAATACCCGCAATACCAGTGGATGTGGAGGGCAGGCTGAACATGCTTCATGAGTTTCAGTGACATAGACCTCTCAAGTTCTGAGGCAAGCCTGACCCACAGGCAGATAAGGAATAACTTGAGGTAGTGACCCAAGTCTTTTTTATAGTGGGGGCACCATCAGATTAGATGGTGTTCATGGTGGAGAGACTTCGACACAAATTAGGAGGACGATGGTGTAGTTCGGTTATCCATACTTACGATGAGGCAACGTTTTCATGGACATAGATAGAGCACCTCTTTAGGGAGGATTTATCAACATTTATTCTAATTAAAGTGTGTATCCATGATCTTTTTCATCTTCAGCAGGGTATCATGTCTGTGGAAGATTACTTATCGAGGTTTACCAACCTTTCTAGGTACTCGATGTATATTGTTTGAGATCAGTACTTTAGGGTTCAAACCTTTGATTAAGGTCTGTGTAAAGACATATGAGCTAGTGTTATCCCTCTATGAATTCCTATTTATGATGGGGTTCTTGAGTTGGATTTTGTGGTTGAAATATTCTTGGATGATAAGATACATCCAGTAATAGTCAGTATTGGGAAAGAAAAAGGAGAGACCTCAGAATTAGGGAGGAAATGATAGTATTGGTGCCTGGACATGGGGGATGTTTTTGGAGGAGGTCCTATAATAGAGGATCTATAGTTCAGGGATCAAAAGGTGGGTCTAGTTAGCATTTGGAGAGGTATTTCTATTTCTATGATAGTAGGGGACATCTCACTTGAGATTTTCCAACCCGCCGTACTATTGATAGGGAGACTGTATATTGACCATCAAGGGAGAAAAAATGACAAGAGAAGGTAGATATGTAGGGTGGAAGATGTGTAATAGGAGCTAGGAGAGAGGTAGGAGGTGTTCGATATTTCAAATTGTAACCACCACCACCCCCATGAGGTCCACACCAGGATCAGGGAGCTAGAGGATATGGGTGAGTAAAACTGCACTCGGTCAAGGATTATGACCCAGGAGATCCATGAATGATTTGATGTAGGATATGTGTCTTTTCAAATTTAGCTTTCGTACTGATAGATAAATTCCCTATTCATTCCTTTATCATTCCAAATATTGTGTGAGACCTATAGATTCTGATTAAATTGTTGACTCAAACCTTATTCTTGGAGACACATACTAGAGAATACTTAGTGATCTCACCCCTATACTAGAAATGTGACCTAACACTTGGAGGTACGATTCTTAGTTGTAACCTCTTGGTTGTGATGGCGAGTCCTGAGAATATCATTATTGGTATGGATTGGTTATCTACAGTTCATTCCAAGATTGAATATTTTAGGTGAAGGGTGTGATGTGTCTGCAATGATGGGATGCGGTTTTCCTTTGTTTGTGAAGAGGAATCTCAGGTAGCGCAGGATGGACTCATGCATTGGAGGGTGCAACTGATTACTCATCATTTGGCTAGCCTGCCCCTTGGTGTAGTGGATGTTATGAGTTTCCAGCTTCCTATAGTAGTGGTGGAGTATGAGGATGTATTTCATGAAGATGTTCCTGTTTTACCTCCCCACTGGGAGATAGACTTATACATTTATTAACACCTAAGGATGGCACTGAAATCAATACCATCATATCAGATGAATCCTGTAGAGCTTCACGAGATAAGGATACAGTTGTAGGACTTTTAGAGGAAGGGCTTTGTGAGACCCTGTGTTTCACCCTAGACAACCACAATTTTGTTTTCCAAAAATGTATATGGGAGATTGAGGTTGTGTGTGGACTACCGATGCTTAAACTAGGCAACCACAAAGGAAAAGTACCCGCATGAAAACCCCAATAGTGTTCATGGGACTCATGAACTAGATCTTTTGTAGCACACGAGACACTTAAGGATAGTTTTGGACATGCTCTAAGAGAACCACATTTATAGAAAGCCCTCGAAGTGCTAATTATTTATTCAAGTGGTACAATTTCTAGGAAACATTATCACAGTGGATGGAGTGGCAGTGGACCCAGACAATGTCAAGGTAGTGTTAGCATAAGATCCACCTAAGAGAGTAACAGAGGTGAAAAGATTCTTTATGATGGTAGGATGTTATAGGAGATTCATACTTGATGTCTCTAGTATATCTACACCTATTATAGATTTGATTTAGAATGGGTATCCTTTTGTTTGGAAAAAGAAGTGTTAGAAGGATTTTCAGTAGCTGAGGCAGAGTTTGACGAGCGCTCTAATCTTTAGATTGTACAAGGTGGGTGTTGAGTTTGTAGTGTTCTATGATGCATCAAAATTGGACTGCGTTGTGTCCTGATGAAAAGTAAAGTTATGATTTCCTATGATTCACACCAGTTGAGACCACATAAGAAGAGCTATGTGACTCATTATCGAGAGTTAGCAATGGTAGTCTTCACACTGAATATGTGGTGACACTAAGATATAGGAGAGGAGTTTATCATCTACTCCAATAAAAATAGTCTCAAGTATATATTCTCTCAGAAGGATATCAACTTGAGATAGCGGAGATGTCTAGAGTTCCTCTAGAAATATGAATTTTATATTTTATATACTCTTGGGAAGAGGAATGTGGAGGTAGATACTATCAGTAGAATATCTAGTTAACATTTTCTAATTGAGGAGTTGGAGTAGTTGGCATCATTGCAATTATCCTTGGTGGATGGATATAGAGCATATTACCTCCAGTTAATGGTTTTTACCCCTCCAATCTTATAGTTAGTCATGGAGTCATAGCTTAGGGATACATACTATGGGACTATACATGCTCAGATGTCCATAGGTCATACTCCTGATGGATATTAAAAAGGTAGGTAGCATGTTGTAATTTTTAGAGTATACACAGTAGTACCAGTGATAGTACGTGAGGAGGTTTTGAGGTAGTTTCATATGTACCCTTTGGAGTTACATATAGGTGTGGAAAAAATTTACCATGACCTCCGACGCCAGTTTTGGTGGCCATGGATGGAGAAAGAAGTTGCAGTATTTGACTCTCAATGCCTTACTTGTTAGTAAGTGAAGGTTGAGAGACAAGTTCTAGTGGGTTTGGCTCAAACCCTTGAGGTTCCATAATGGAAGTGGTATGGGATATATATAGACTTCATTATGGGATTACAACATACATATATGGGACACGATGCCATATTGGTGATCGTTGACCGAATCACTAAGTCGGCCCACTTCTTAGATATCAAAGAGATGATTTTAGTAGAGAGTTTGATGAGCCTCTACATACAAGAGATGATTTGACTCCATGGAGTTCCATTGATATATTTTTTAGATCAATTTTCTCTCTTTATATCTTGGTTGTGGAAGGGATTACTGGAGATCACTTAGGAGCAGGAGGCTCATATTCGTTCTTAGTACCCACATATTTTTGAGTAACCTTTCTTTGGAATTTATAGGGACTTAAATCCCCAATGTAGGGAGAATGTAGTGAATTAGATTTTCCATGTATTATTTTTAAATATTATTTGGATTAATTTCAAGGCCAGGAATTTAGACAACATACAATTACTTGGACCAGTGTTCCCAAAACAAATATTTGAAATATATTAAACATCACACACACATGGTTTTCCTAGAAAAGTGGAATGACTCCTAAAATAGTTCCCAGATCAGAAATATAAGGGAACCATTGAGTTTAAAATAGCGGCTTTATCCTATACATGACATAACATTGGTCAGAATGGGTCATTTGTTAAAAAGTTATCATGGGCACAAAACAAATAAAATCATTTAATAAAATCATTTTATTTTAGTTGGTGATGCATCGAGGTGGTTTATCCTTAAATAATATGTTTTTGTTAGAAATTCATGGTTATCCTACAAACCCTATAATTCATTGGAGACATTAGAGAGAGAACCAATAGAGGATCCTTCCAATGTATGATGGTGAAACTTTAGATTGATGATCGACACACAGGGATCTTGATGAGTTTTAACAAAAAAAATGGTGTGAAGACCATTATTCATCAGGGACCAATCCAAATAAAGATAGGGAATTTGATTTAATTTATTTATTTTTTTGTTCTTGATTCCAAAGATGAACATGGACCAATCCGAGAACAAGTTGATTAGCAGTTTGATCATATTTGCGGGATGTGATCATTTATCAGTATTTTTTGGGAGTTGAATCTTGAATTTTGTTTGGATTCATCTATTTTCTCATGGTGACCAACCAAGATTGACATAAACATCATTTGAGGTTCAACCCTCTTGATTTTTTGTATCTATCTCTTCTAATTATTACATTATTCATTATGTGTTCTTCGTTCTTCTTCGTATTTTGAAACCCTTTGTGGAAAATCAATTATTGTGTATTTTATTCTTGTTGGAATGATCCAAAACCAAAGATCCGATATCAGGATGACTCGATGGAGGTGAGACGATGTGTGAGGAAGTAGGTCGAACGATGGAGGGTGCTAAATTTATGTTATTCAGAGGTAATGAAGAACCACTACGATCACATTTTTCCTTCCAATTGAAGGCCTGAATCCCATAGATTTGGTGTTAGGGTAAAAAAAGTCCTTCTGTATAGATTTTGGAGGTGAACCAAACACTTTAATGAGATCCAAGAGATCGACGGTGTAAGACGGAGGAAGAAGATACATTCTGAAAAAAACCTGATCCACACGACTTGTAGTCTTTGACTACATGATGTGTGGTCCCCCTTGGATGGACTCGGTGTGTAACTTGGGAGGTACACAAACACAGGGTAGAGTATATGGGTTTTCTACACGGCATGTACTCCACCATAGAGCTTGGCTTGGACTAGGTACATGGGCCGGGACACGCAGGTTGATATCATATAATGGAACATAACCGAAGTACACAGGCGAACCCTGGATGAAGGGACACGGTGTGTAACCCCTTCATCACGCCATGTATCCTTCTTTTATATGATACAATTTTGAAAGATACGGGCTGTTGTACATGTAAAGTAAATGGGGTCAAGGGACATAGTGTGTGACCCTACTACATGAAGTGTACCCCTTTCTACATGGATTGAGCCTCTTGTCCCCCATATAATGGAAAATATTCATTAGGGTTTTCCCTTTATTATTTCCTTGAGGGTTGGTTTGAATCGTTTCCTACTCCTAGGGATATGATACTTTCAGAAGGTACTCCTAGATAGAGTCATTGGAATCCATATGAGAGTCCCAGAGTGAGATCCTCTATTCATCTTTTTTCCCTAGGTGGAGTTATTGGTATCGACGTGACCAACACTACCAAGGCACCGATCCTCTACTTAGAAGGGTTAATGCAGATTGAGTTTTTTGTATCACCCCAGGAACCTGACTATGATTCTCACATATGTATCTTATCCTCTTCCCATCTATGAGCATGTATATTTCTCATGATAGTTTCTAATGAAAAGTACCTCTTGGATAGACATCATCAGTGCCATCAGACACAGGAGTGCATTCTCCTGGATGAGTGCTTCATGTAATCTTTGAACTAAATTCTGAAGGCTGATATGTAGTGGTTGTGACTTTCCTCTAGACTGTGTGTCTGGGTTTGAGTATATCTACATATTCTTGTAATATGTATTGTGGAAAATATAACTATATAGATTAGATTGTACTTTCCTTTTTTATACTGCTTTGTGGTTTCTAGGTTTCCTATTGAGTATTGTTATGCTCACCCCTGCATAAGATTTACCCACACATGCCATGTGTTTTGAAGACGATCGAACTTTTTATAGATTCCTGGGTAGATTGGGACCAGAAAGTGTTTTTTGAGACTGGGCAGAACGAGGTGTGTTCATGGGACTTCTAATAGTAGTCCCAAAACCTTTACATTCAATTTTTACTAGTGTTATAGACTCTTTATAGTGGGCTTGTGTTTTTCCTTATTTTACTTTACTTTATACACCCTATCATACTCTGGTTATGGGATATAGATGTATGCATGCATTGGTTGTTTAGTTGTTTTTACATTTCATCATTTTGTGGGATTGGAGATGTCTTCATGTGTACAGGTGCATAGAAAATTCCTCCCATGTTAGTGATATGCCTACTCGGTGATATTCACCATCCCCTAGCCTATTGAAGGTGGTCTTGGGGCATTATGCCATGGGCCCCATTAGGACGAGTCGTGATAGTAGTGATCCAAACCCAGTAAGCTCGGATTTGGTGTCTACCACCATTACATTGGCATGATTACATGGAAATAAAACCTAAAGGATTTATTAGTTTAGTAGTTTTGGTAAACCATATACATACATGAGTCTTATATTACAAATGAATACACTAATTAAAAAATATTTTTTTCTTTTGAGGATAACATTATTCTATCTAGCGCATCCTTGAATATACTTCCATTTACACTTCCTGGATTCCTTGGAAAGTAAAAAAAATAAGGGTGAGCTTAAATGTTGAGTAAAGTTAAGTAAAGTAGAAGAAATAATAAGTTAATGAGAATAAATCTATTTGGAAATGTCAATAACTAAAAACAAATTCCATTCAAATAACTAGAAAAGGAATAAACAATATGCAAAGGTAAATAACTAAAATACATGCCATTTAATGAATAATATGAGAATGAAATGAATCCATAGATTATTTCAAATAAATAATATCATGGGTAATAATAATAATAAATGAATTTTAAATGGAGGAAATGCTTAATTATTGGATGCCATGTTTCCTAGGTACATGGTACCTCTACTGTCAAGACCTTTTAAAAGATGGATTAGCATATTGGGTAGAAACCCATATGATTTGTACAACTGAATCATTTTATAAGACTATCAATGCATCAAGGGGATTACTTTAAATGGTACCCAACCCATGTCTTAACAGTCTAAATCATTATTCATATATTGAATAATCAATTTAAAAAATTATTTTAAATCAGAGTGCCCCATACCTCTTTGAAATAATTGAATACCATGAAGAACATTATATTTATGATATGATTTATAAAAGGGTAGTATAAATACACCACACATAAGAAATAATTGGTGAATAAGGCTTATATCTCATAGAAGTAAAAGTGAGATGAGAAAATTTTTACCAATTTGAAATTATTTATTTAAAAGGCCACACATTTATAAAAGAAAAATATTTTCATTGAAAAGAAACTTGTAAAATTATAAAAAAGATTCAAAAAATTAGGTAATTAAATGGTTGGAAATTATGTTTGAACTTTATAAGTTAAAAAACATTCCTTTTACTTTAGTATAAAAAGTAATAAATACCTTATTTTGGAAAATGATAGGAAGATTCCTTCTAAAGAATTTTGTAAAAAGTAAAAAAGGAGAAAAAATGAATTTAAACAATCATTAGAGAATAATAATTGTTTTAAAGAATCGTTATAAAACACTATCATGGAATAGAAATATTCCCTATTGTAAACTTAAACAAAAACAATCCTAAATAACAATGAGATAGTGAAATAACCCCTTACCACTTTATAATCAGTCGAATCATAGGCTCCATGAAAGAAATAAAATTATATGGATACGAAAATACCATAACATTTAGAATAATACTCATAAAATATATTCATGGGATGTATATATACACCATGTAGAAGAAAGAGGTAGTGTATAAAGCATGTGTCCCACATAAATAAAAGTGAGACAAAACACCCCTACCTTGCGTTTCCTTTTGGGTGAAGATCCTTTAACCTCCTGTATAATGGTTTTAAGCATGTTATTAACTTATATTAGAACCATAATCATATTTATAATATCATATATTATCTTCTTATAATATCTTATTACCCATTTTTTACTAATCGTTCATTATTTTCACTATTTCAGGTGTTAATTTCCTAGTTTCTTGAGTATGTTTTGACTTATTACATGTTTTTCCTATTAAATAGATCATGATTTAATAATATATATAATGTAAAAAATGATTTAAATATCATATATATTCATTATATATGTATTTATAACAATCATTAAAATTTGTATATATGAAATGAAATGCACCGTTCATGGAGACGGTAGGCCGTGCATACACACGAACGCTAATTCCATCTCTTTATCGCATTAAAATAATGAAAAGTAAATTATATATATATATATATATTATAAATAAATTTTAATATTTATGTCTTACATGTTACATATTCTTATTAAAACCATTCTTAATATATTCCATGAAATTTTTGAACGAATCACATCGCTTTGCGGAGGGGGTGGTCGACACGTCCACAAACTATGTTATCATATCCCGACAATATGAAACACATGATGGTATGTTTTATATAAGAAATTAAAAAATTATAAATACATTATAAATATAATATATACCATATATAAAATATAAATACATCTTTATTTCTCAACTTTATAGGTAGTAAATGGAAGAACGAACGACATCCGTTCTCGAGGCTGTAGTTCGAAGTACACACGAACGATCATTGTATTTCCTATTTGATGGAAGTGTGTGTGAGTGTAGGTTTGAACCTTAATATAAAAACATATCATTATATTGAGGATACTTATTTTATTATATAAATAAGAAATAAAGATAATTTAATGGGTTTAAGGAAGAAATAAATAAAAACTTTCATTGATGAATGTTACCTATTCTTAGGGAATATTATTTTGATTTGCACAAAATAAATTCTCTGGTTGGATTTCTTCCCAAATTAAGGATTCTAAGATGAATATAGTGAATTTTGCAGGAGAAATTTGTCACGACCCGTCCTCAAGACCCGTGCCGTGACTAACCCAAGCCCGCCTTCTAGAGGCCAGGGGCTGGCGTCTAGCACCAAAGGTGTAAATCCCTAAGATGGGAAGACATTGCCTTTATAAAAGTAAACAAACAAAACAGAGTACACAATAGGAAGTAAACACTAAGTAAATCTGAATACCAAAGAGTGTGCTGGAAAGTAAATGGGCCAGTATACAAACCCAACTGAACAACAAGTACATGTAAAAAGTGACAAACAACTGAAAGTAACGAGAAACTCCTAGATCGTTCTCCGGGGTTCCTACCTGAATGGTAGGTACAGATGGACCCCTCATCACTCACATCCGTCAGTCTACTCCGTGTGATGACTCGTCGCAAGGTCCACCTCCGGGTACCATCCGGTCGTGGCGCTCTTAGCCTCCGTCAGCGCTGTCTGTCATCTGCATCCAACACAACGAGGTGCGGGCATAACTCGTGCATGGGTGAGTATAACGATACTAAGTAGGGACCATGAGACCCGCAAGGTCTCACAATCTCCACTAAGGATAAACAAAGAAGAAAGATACAATCACAAAGTTTCAACCAACCCTACTTAGGTATATGCCCATACATATACCTAAGTTACCAATCTAAGTCCGGCTCCAACCCTCGATCCCAAGCACAAACCAATTCTACAAAGGAATTCAAGTCAATCACCATGATGTTAAGGGTTGAAAGACATGACTCAGCTCACACAGGTATGCCACAATATTAAAGAGATATAGATGATCAGATGTAGCCACTGGATCATCTAAGCTGTCAGACCCACACAGGATACAGGACCAGTTAAGTTGTTGGACCCACACAGGATACATGACCAACTATCTCATCTAAGCTGTTGGACCCACATAGGATACATGACCAGCTATAATTCATCTGAGATGTCGGACCCACACAGGATACAGGACCAGCTAAGCTATCGGACCCACACATGATACAGTACCAGCTATCTCGTCTAAGCTGTCGGACCCACACAGGATATAGGACCAGCTGTAATTCATCTATGCTGTCGGACCCACACAGGATACAGGACCAGCTATTCAGTCGAACCCACATAGGATACAGGAACAAAAGTTATAATTGTTGAACCCACATAGGATTCCGGTACAGAAGTCGTCGTGGTCGAACCCACAAAGGATTCCAGTATAGTAGTCGTTGCAGTCACAACCAGCTCTAGGGTTCCTGCAAACAACACGCTCAAATCCGGGAGGGTCCGATCCTCAAGAAAATGGTTAGATACATCAACTATCATGAAGTCCTGAGTTTATGTATCCTGAAGTTCTATCTCATCAAAAGAAACCCAACGCGACAGACGACGCGTCAATCGGACGCCCGGTTTGAGAGTTATTGGATTTTCCGTTCCAGGGGCCTGGTTGGATTTACACTCGATCCAAACCCAACCATTTTTCCAAGTCATCCAAAACTCACTTCTAGTATGGAAAAAGTACCACCTCTTCTCAATGGTCCTAGTGCCGCAGACGACGCGTCGTTCGGACGTGCGATCTTGAAGATATTCGCATTTAGGCGATGTTGGGCCCCTTCGACATTGATTTACCCCCGGGATGACACCAATATCTATACTAGCATATTGGATGGAACCTACAGAGGTTCATGAGATGAGGGTATTGTTATAAGACTTATATATGAAGGGATTTATAAGACCTATTGTTTTATCCTGGGCAGATCCAATTTTATTTTCCAAAAAGGTAGACAAAAGCATGAGGTTGTGTATGGATTACCAATGCTTGAACCAGGTGATCATGAAGAATAATTATCCACTAACCTCCCCATAAATGTTCATGGGACTCATGAACCAGATCTTTTCGAGCACACATGATGCTTAAGGGTAGTTCTGGACATACTCTAAGAGAACCGGCTGTAAAGAAATATCTCGAAGTCCCTATTATGGATTCATATGGTCCACTTTTTGGGACACACAATCTTATTAGATGGAGTGGAAGTGGACCTGGACAAGGTCAGGGCAGTGTTAGTATGGGATCCACCTATGTACATGATGGAGGTTCATAGCTTCCTCCTGTTGGCAGGTTATTATCAGATATTTTTAACTGATTTATCTTGGATATCAATACCTATGATAGCTTTGACTCGGAAGGGGAATCCTTTTGTGTGGAAAGAGAAGTTCTAGAAGGTTTGTTAGTAGTTGAGGCAGAGTTTGATGAGAAATATGATATTGTTATTTCCACAGGAGGTTATTAAATACATAGTGTTCTATGATGCATTAGGAACCATGATTAGTTGTGTCCAGATGCAGAGGCAAGCAGTTATTGTCTATGGTTCATGCAAGTTTAGACAACATGAGTATAACTATGTGACCCATTATCTTGATTTAACATCAGTAGTCTTTTCTAGTTGAAGATGTGGTGACACTACCTGATGGATGAGCAATTTATCATCTAATCAGATCAGAAGAGTCTCAAGTATATCTTCTCTTAGAAGGATCTCAACTTGAGACAAAGGTGATGGATAAAGTTCCTCCAAGACCATGAAATTGAGATTTTCAATACTCCTTGGAAGGGGAACAAGGTAGAATATGTTCTCAGTAGGAGATCTAGTTTATAATTTCTAAACAAGGTGTCAGATCAGTTGTACTTTTTGCAATTATCCTTTGTGGATAGAGATGGAGCAGCTTACCTCCAGTCGATGGTTGTCACCCCTCCACTATTATGTGATCCAGGTAGGCACAACTTTGTTATACTAAATATGAGATTCTATGTGCTCAGATGTCCATAGGGAATTCTCTTGATGGACATTAAAAAGTTGGGGAGAACGTCTTTCTTTATATAGTACACGCAGTAGTACCAGTGATGTTGTGAGAGGAGATTTTGAGAAAGTTTCACATGTCCCATTTAGTGGTATATCCTGGTGTGTAAAAATGTACCAGGACCTCTAGTGTTAGTTTTGGTGGCTAGGTATGAATAAAGGAGTTTCATAGTTTGCCTCTCGATCCCTTACTTCTGAGTAAGTGAAGAATGAGTATCAAGTTCTAGTAGGTTTGGATAAAACCCTTGAGTTTCCAAAATGGAAGTGGGAAGGGATGTCTATGGACTTCATGATAGGATTTCCACATATGTCAATGGGACAAGATTCCATCTGGGTGATCGCTAAATGACTCACCAATTCATCACACTTCCTAGCTATCAAAAAGAAGAGTTAAGTAGAGAGATTAGGATGCCTCTACCTGCAGGAGATAGTTCGACTCCATGGAGTTACATCAATGATTGTTTTAGATCATGATTCTTGATTCACATCTTATTTGTGGAAGGGATTATAAGAGAGCACTTGGAAGTGGGAGGATCAGATTCATGCTCAATACCCACATATTTTTTAGTAACCATTTTTTTGGCTTTCTAAGGACATATAGTTTCATGGTGGGGAGAATTTAATGACTCATATTTTCTGTGTATTATTTTTAAATATTATATGGATTAATTTTGAGACAAAACTCTAAGATATTCTGCGATTCTGAGGCCCAGTGTACCTGAAACAAATTTTTGAAATATATTAAATAAGACGCACATGTGGTTTTCCTAAAAAAGTGAAATTACTCCTAAACTAGTGCCTAGATAAAAAATCTAAGGGCACCATTAAGTTTAAAATAATGATTTTATCATTGGTGTGACCTAATATTGGTTAGTGCGGGTTATTTTTGAAAAATTTATCTTGAGTTCCAAATGAATAAAAAAATTTAATAATTTTTTTTTATTTCATTTGTTGATGCAATGATGCATTTTATCTTTAAATAATCCAATTTTCTCAGAAATTTAGGGTTATCTTCACAACCCTATAATTATATAGAGTCATTGGGGAGTGAACCTCTAGAGGATCCTTCTGACGAATGAGGACAAAAACTTGGATCAACGATCAATGCACAAAAATATTGATGGGTTTTTTTAATGACAACAACATGGTGACCATTCTTCATTAGTAACTAATCCAAATTGTTGTAGAGTGTTTGATTTAATTTTGTCTATTTTTTCATTATTGATTCCTATGATGAACACAAGATGATTCATGAACATGTTGATTCACAATTTGATCATATTTGCAGGATGATATTGTTTTGTGGTATTTATTGGGAGTTGAATCTTGAATTTTGATTGAATTTTTCTATCGATCTATTGGTGGTGAACCAAGACCAACATGAACACAGATCAAGTGTCATCCCTCTCGATTTTTTTGTTATTTTCTTTCCCTAGTTCTTATGTTATTCTTCATGTATTCTTCTTTATTACTCAATATTTAAAACCATTTATGAAAAATCGATCATTGTGCCTTTTATTCTTAACACAAAAATATGAAACTGTAGATCCGATATCAGGACAACCCGATGGAGGTGTGATGGTAGGTGCGGAAGAGGATCAGACGACGGTGGGTGCTGAATTCACGTTCTTTGGAGATAATTAAAAATGGATAAAATTTCATTTTTAGATCTAATTTAAGGCCTTAATACCTTCGATTTGGTGTTAGGGTGGAAAAACAACTATGGATCTGGAGTTTCGAGGTGAAGCGAACACCTAAATGAGATGCAGGAAATTGACGTCACGAGTGGGAGGAAAGAAGATGGGTTCTGAAAAAAACTGATACACACAACATGTTCTCCCTGACTACACAGTGTGTGGACCCCCTTGGATGAACTGGGTGTTTACCTGGAGAGTTACACAGACATGGGTAGAGTATATAGGTTTTCTACACAGCGTGTACTCCCACATAAGGCTTGTCCTAGACAAGGTACATAGGCTACCCTATGTATTGGTACATAGGAATGGGTAAATGTTTTGAATTCATGTATTAGCACATAATAGAAGTACATGGGTGGACTCTGGAAGAAAGGAAATGGCATGTAACCCCTTCTACACACTGTTTATATCTCTTTTACCTAACGAAATTATGGAAGATACAATCCGTTTTACACGAGAAGTACCTGGGGTCAAGGGATGTGGTGTGCAACTCTACTACACTATGTACCCCCAACTACATATCTTGAGCTTATTTTATTCCATATCATGGAAAAGTTTTTTTAGGGTTGGTTCCCTATATTGTTTCCCTGAAGGTTGGTATGAATTGTTTCCTACTCCTAGGAGTACGATCCATTTAGCGGGACATCCTGTATGGATTCATTAGAATCACTCTAGGAGTCTTGAAGTGATATCCTCTATTAATATTCATACCCTAGGTGGAGTTCTTGGTATCAATGTCACTGAAACATCCTAGGCTCCGATCCTCTACTTATTAGGTTTGATCCATATTGAATTTTTGTTATCACCTCATGGCCTTGTCTATGATCCTAATCTATGTATCATATCCTCTTGGGATTTTCTAGTGTGAATCTTTCTCATGATGGTTCGTGATGTGCAGTATCGCTTGGATGAACATCATCAGTGTTATTGGACTCAAGAGTGTGTTTCCCTAGATGAGTGCTTTTTGGAATCTTCGAGATAAATTCTTAGGGCTGGTATGACATGGTTGTGACTTGCCACTAGACTATGTGTCTTGGTTTGAGTATATATAGAAATAATTATTTTATGTTTTATAGAAATATACCTATGTAGAGAATAATTTAATTTCCTTTGTTGTATTGCTTTGTGGTTTTGGGGTGTCCCACTGAGTATTGTTATACTCACCTCTGCATGGGCTTTGCCCGAACGTGTCGTGTCTTGTATAGATAATCGACATTTTGACAGAGTTCCGGGTAGACCAAGACTAGATGATGGTTTGTTAGACCGGACAGACTGAGGTGTGTTCCTGAAGCTTCAGATAGTAGACCCAATACCATTACTTTTAAGCTGGACTTGTGTTACAAACTCTTTATAGTGGGCTGGTATTTGGACCTATTTTTCTTTAATTTACTTTCTGTCATACACTGGTTGTGTGATATAGATTTATGCATGAATTAGTTGTTTATTTGTTTTTACATTTCATAATTTTGTGGGATTAGATATGTGTTCATGTTTATAAGAACTTAGGCAATGCCTCCCATGTAAGTGATATCCCTACCCGATTCCAATCACAAGCACCTGGCCTATTAGAGGTGGGTTTTGGGAGTCGCAGCATGAGATCCATATGTATGGTTCATAAAAATATGGTATTATAGGGGTCAATTATACTTTAGTACTGAGAGTCTATGAGATTGGTTTAGGGTAATAATGTTAAGTGTTTCAAGTTTGGATTTTAGGCTAGGGACTCTAGTGTCGGTGTAGTGGCTGACATATCTATACACTCGGACTCTGATCACCTACTTTTTGACTTGAAACATTAGAACATTGGTTGTAGGAAAAATAATGGTACTTCATCATATAGTAATGAGTTCTGGTTTCCATTTCCTTCTTGATTTATCTCTCCAGATATACTCATTGACTTTGGTATATCTTTTTTATTTATAGGATGCCCCGACAACATATACTAGCTAGAATTTAGTAGCTTGATCATGAGGATAACCCCCTCAGTGATGATTCTTCAATACTTGGACTAGTTCTATTAATGATATATCTAGGTGGTGCACCATCCATACCCCCTCCTGTAGAGCAGCACACAATACCCGCAGTAGCAGTGGATGTGGAGGGAATGCTGAACATGCTTCATGAGTTTCAGTGACAGAGACCTCTCAAGTTCTGAGGCAAGCCCAACCCATAGGCGGATAAGGACTAACTTGAGGTAGTGACCCAAGTCTTTTATTTAGTGGGGACACCATCAGATTAGATGGTGTTCCTGGTGGGGAGACTTCGACACAAATTAGGAGGATGATGATGTAGTTCGGTTATCCAGACTTATGATGAGGAAACTTTTTCATGGACATAGTTATAACACCTCTTTAGAGAGTAGTTATCATCATTTATGCTAATGAAAGTGTGTATCCATGATCTTTTTCATCTTCAGCAGGGTATCATGTCTATAGAAGATTACTTATCGAGGTTTACCAACCTTTCTAGGTACTCGATGGATATGTTTTGAGATCAGTACTTTAGGGTTCAAACCTTTGATTAAGGTCTGTGTAAAGACATATGAGCCAGTGTTATACCTATATGAATTCCTACTTATTATGGGGTTCTTGAGTGGGATTTTGTGGTTGAAAGATTCTTGTATGATAAGATACATCCAGTTATAGTCATTAGTGGGAAAGAAAAAGGAGATACCTCAGAATTAGGGAGGCAATGACAGTATTGGTGCCTGGACATGGGGGATGTTTTTGGCAGAGGTCCTAGAATAGAAGATCTATAGTTCAGGGCTTAAAAGGTGGGTCTAGTTTTCATAGGGAGAGGTATTTCTATTCCTATGATAGTAGGGGACATCTCACTTGAGATTTTCCAACCTTCCGTACTACTGATAAGAAGACTATAGATTGAACATCGAGGGAGAAAAAACGACAAGAGAAGGTAGATATGTTGGGTGGAAGATGTGGAAGAGGATATAGGAGAGAGGTAGGAGGTGTTCGATATTTCAAATTGTTACCACCACCACCCCCATGAGGTCCACACCAGGATCAGGGAGCTAGAGAATATGGGTGAGTAAAACTGCACATGGTCAAGGATTATGAACCAGGAGATCCAGGAATTATTTGAGGTAGGATATGTGTCTCTTCAAATTTAGCTTTCGTACTGATAGATACATACCCTATTCATTCCTTTATCATCACAAATATTGTGTGAGACCTATAGATTCCGATTGAATTGTTGACTCAAACCTTATGCTTGGAGACACATACTAGAGAATACTTAGTGATCTCACCCCTATACTGGCAGTGTGACCTAACACTTGGAGGTACGATTCTTAGTTGGAACCTCTTGGTTGTTATGGAGAGTCCTTACAATATCATTATGGGTATGGATTGGTTATCTACAGTTCATTCCAAGATAGACTATTTTAGGTGAAGGGTGTGATGTGTCTACAATGATGGGATGAGGTTTTCCTTTGTTTGTGAAAAGGAATCTCAGGTAGCGCAGAATGGACTCATGCATAGGAGGGTACAACTGATTACTCATCATTTGGCTAGCCTGCCCCTTGATGCAGTGGATGTTATGAGTTTCCAGCTTCCTACAGTAGTGGTGGAGTATGAGGATGTATTTCATGAAGATGTTCCAGGTTTACCTCCCCACTGGGATATAGACTTATACATTTATTAACACCTCAGGATGACACTGAAATCAATACCATCATATAAAATGGATCCCGTATAGCTTCAAGAGATAAGGATACAGTTGCAGGACTTTTAGAAGAAGGGCTTCGTGAGACCCTGCGTTTCACCCTAGACAACAACAATTTTGTTTTCCAAAAAGGTATATGGGAGATTGAGGTTGTGTGTGGACTACCAATGCTTAAACCAGGCAACCACAAAGAAAACGTACCCACTTAAAAACCCCAACAGTGTTCATCTGACTCATGAACTAGATCTTTTTTTGCACACGAGACACTTTAGGATAGTTTTGGACATGCTCTAAGAGAACTAGCTTTACAGAAATCCCTTGAAGTGCTAATTATGTATTCAAGTGGTCCAATTTCTAGGACACATTATCACAGTGGATGGAGTGGCAGTGGACCCAGACAAGGTCAAGGTAGTATTAGCATGAGATCCACCTAAGAGAGTAACAGAGGTGCAAATATTCCTTATGATGGTAGGATATTATCAGATATTCATACCTTATGTCTCCAGTATATCTACACCTATTATAGATTTGATTTAGAACGGGTATCCTTTTGTTTGGACAAATAAGTGTTAGAAGGATTTTTAGTAGTTGAGGCTGAGTTTGACAAGCGCTCCAATCTTGAGATTGTCTAAGGAGGGTGTTGAGTCTGTAGTGTTCTATGATGCATCAAAATTGGCCTTGGTTGTGTCTTGATGAAAAGGAAAGTGATTATTCCCTATGATTCACACCAGTTGAGACCACTTGAGAAGAGCTATGTGACCCATGATCATGATTTAGCAATGGTAGTCTTCACACTGAATATGTGGTGACACTAACATATGGGAGAGCAGTTTATCATCTACTCTGATCACAAGAGTCTAAAGTATATATTCTCTCAGAAGGATATCAACTTGAGATAGCGGAGATGTCTAGAGTTCCTCCAGCACTATGACTTTGATATTTTCTATAGTCTTGGGAAGAGGAATGTGGAGGTAGATACTATCAGTAGAATATCTAGTTAACATTTTCTAATTGAGGAGTTGGAGTAGTTGGCCTCATTGCAGTTATCCTTGGTTGATGAATATAAAGCATCTTACCTCTAGTTAATGGTTGTTACCCCTACAATCTTATAGTTAGTCATGGAGGCATAGTTCAGGGATACATACTATGGGACTCTACATGATCAGATGTCCATAGGTCATGCTTCTGATGGATATTAAAAAGGTGGGTAGCATGTTGTCATTTTTAGAGGATACACAGTAGTACCATTGATAGTATGTGAGGAGGTTTTGAGGTAGTTTCATATGTACCCTTTGGAGTTAAATCTAGGTGTGGAAAAAATGTACCATTACCTATGACGCCAGTTTTGGTGTCCATGGATGAAGAAAGTAGTTGCAGTATTTGACTATGAATGCCTTACTTGTTAGTAAGTGAAGGTTGAGAAACAAGTTCTAGTGGGTTTGGCTCAACCCCTTGAGGTTCCATAATGGATGTGGGATGGGATATATATAGAATTCATGATGAAATTTCCACATACATATATGGGACACGATGACATATTGGTGATCGTTGACCAACTCACTAAGTCGACCCACTTCCTAGGTATTAAAGAGAAGATTTTAGTAGAGAGTTTGAGGAGCCTCTACATGCAAGAGATAATTTGACTCCATGGAGTTCCATTGATATTTTTTCAGATATATTTTCTCTCTTTATATCTTGGTTGTGGAAGGGATTACTGGGGATCACTTAGGATTAGGAGATTCATATTCGTGCTTAGTACCCACATATTTTTGAGTAGCCTTTCTTTTGAATTTCTAGGGACATAAAGCCCCAAGGTAGGGAGAATGTAGTGAATTAGATTTTCCATGTATTATTTTTAAATATTATTTGGATTAATTTCAAGGCCAGGCATTGAGACAACATACAATTCCTTGGACCGGTGTTCCCAAAACAAATATTTGAAATATACTAAACATCACACACACATGGTTTTCCTAAAAAAGTGGAATGACTCCTAAAATAGTTCCCAGATCAGAAATATAAGGGAACCATTGAGTTTAGAATTGTAGCTTTATCCTATGCATGACATAACATTGGTTAGAATGGGTCATTTGTTAAAAAGTTATCACGGGCACGAAACAAATAAAATAATTTAATAAAATCATTTTATTTTAGTTGGTGATGCAGCGAGGTGGTTTATCCTTAAATAATATGTTTTTGTTAGAAATTCATGGTTATCCTCCAAACCCTATAATTAATTGGATATATTAAAGAGAGAACATATAGAGGATCCTTCCAATGTATGATGGTGAAACCTCAGATCGACAATCGACCCCATACCTCTTTGAAATAATTGAATACCATGAAGACAGTGATATTTATGATATGATATATAAAAGGGTAGTATAAATACACAACACATAAGAAATAAGTGGTAAATAAGGATTATATCTCACAGAAGTAAAAGTGATATGAGAAAATCCTTACCAATTTGAAATTATTTATTTAAAAGGCCGCACATTTATAAAAGAAAATATTTTCATTGAAAATAACCTTGTAAAATTATAAAATAATATTCAAAACATTAGGTCATTAAATGGTTGGAAATTATGTTTGAACTTTATAAGTTGAAAAACATTCCTTTTACTTTAGTATGAAAAGTCATAAATACCTTATTTTAGAAAACGATAGGAAGATTCCTTTTAAAGAATTTTGTAAAAAGTAAAAAAGGAGAAAAAATGAATTTAAACAATCATTAGAGAATAATAATTTTTTTTAAAGAATATTTATAAAACACTATCATGGAATAGAAATATTCCCCAGTGTAAACTTAAACAAAAACAATCCTAAATAATAATGAGATAGTGAAATAACCCCTTACCACTTTATAATCAGTCGAATCATATTATCCATGAAGGAAATAAAATTATATGGATATGAAAATACCATAACCTTTAGAATAATACTCATAAAATATATTCATGGGATGTATATATACACCATGTAGAAGAAAGAGGTAGTGTATAAAGCATGTGTCCCACATAAATAAAAGTGAGACAAAACACCCTTACCTTGGGTTTCATTTTGGGTGAACATCATTTAACCTTCTATATAATGGTTTTAAGAATGTTATTAACTTATATCAGAACCATAATAATATTTATAACATCATATATTATCTTCTTATAATATCTTATCACCCATTTTTAGTAATCTTTCATTATTTTCACTATTTCAGGTGTTAATTTCCTAGTTTCTTGAGTATGTTTTGACTTATTACATGTTTTTCCTATTAAATAGATCATGATTTAATAATATATATAATGTAAAAAATGTTGTAAATATAATATATATTCATTATATATGTATTTATAACAATCCTTAAAATTTGTATATAGGAAATGAAATGCACTGTTCATGGAGACGGTAGGTCGTGCATACACACAGACGCTAATTCCATCTATTTATCGCATTAAAAGAATGAAAATTAAATTATATATATATATATTATAATTAAATTTTAATATTTATGTCTTACATGTTACATATTCTTATTAAAACCATTCATAATATATTCCATGAAATGTTTGAACAAATCACATCGCTTTGAGGAGGGGGTGGTCCAAACATCCATAAACTATGTTATCGTATCCCCACAATATGAAACACATGAAGGTATGTTTTATATAAGAAATTAAAAAATAATAAAGACATTATAAATATCATATATACCATATATAAACTATAAATACATCTTTATTTCTCAACTTTAAAGGTAGTAAATGGAATAACGAACGGTATCAGTTCTCGAGGCTGTAGTCCGCAGTACACACGAACGATCATTGCATATCCTATTTGATGGAAGGGTGTGTGAGTGAAGGTTGGAACCTTATTATAAAAACATATCATTATATTGAGGATACTTATTTTATTATATAAATAAGAAATAAAAATAATTTAAAGGGTTTAAGGAAGAAATAAATAAAAAATTTCATTGATGAATGTTACCTATTCCTAGGGAATCTTCTATTGATTTCCACAAAAGAACTTCTCTGGTTGTATTTTTTCCCAAATAAAGGATTCTAAGATGAATAGAGTGAATTTGGGAGGAGAAATTTGTCACAACCCGTCCTCGGGACCCGTGCCATGACTACCCCAAGCCCTCCTTCCAGAGGCCAGGGGCTGACAACTAGCACCAAAGGCGTAAATCCCTAAGCTGGGAAGGAATTGACTTTATAAAAGTAAACAAACAAAACAAAGTATGCAATACGAAGTAAACACTAAGTAAAACTGAATCCCAAAGAGTGTGCTGGAAAGTAAATGGGCCAGTATTCAAATCCAACTGAACAACAAGTACAAGTAAAAAGGGAAAAACAACTGAAAGTGAAGAGCAACTCCTAGATCATCCTCCGGGGTTCCTACCTGAAGGGTAGGTACAGATGGACCCCTCATCACTCACGTCTGTCAGTCTCCTCTGTGTGCCGACTCGTCGCAAGGTCCACCTCCAGGTACCATCCAGTCGTGGCACTCTCGGCCTCCGTCAGCGCTGTCTATCATCTGCATCCAACACAACGAGGTGTGGGCATAGCCCGTGCATGGGTGAGTATAATGATACTTATAAGGGACCCTGAGACTCACAAGGTCTCACAATCTCCACTAAGGATAAACAAAGAATAAAGATACAATCACGAAGTTTCAACCAACCCTACTTAGGTATATGCCCATACATATACCTAAGTTACCAATCTCAGTCCGACTCCAACCCTCGAGCCCAATCACAAACAACTTCTAAAAAGGGAGTAAAGTCAATCACCATGATGTTAATGGTTGAAAGACATGACTCAGCTCACAAAGGTATTCCACAATAGTAAAGAGATATATATGATCAGATGTAGCCACTGGATCATCTAAGCTGTCAGATCCACACAGGATACATGACCAGTTTAGCTGTTGGACCCACACGGGATACAGGACCAGCTATCTCATCTAAGCTGTCAGACCCACACAGGATACAGGACCAACTAAGCTATCAGACCCCCACAGGATACAGTACCTGCTATCTCATCTAAGCTGTCAGACCCACACAAGATACAGGACGAGTTATAATTCATCTGAGCTGTCGGAACCACACAGGATATAGGACCAGCTATGTTGTCGGACCCACACATGATACAGGAATAGAAGACAGAATTGTTAAACCCACATAGGATTTCGGTACAGTAGTCGTCGTGGTCGATCCCACAGAGGATTCCAGTATAGTAGTCGTCGCAGTCGCAACCAGCTCTAGGGTTCTCGCACACAGCACGCTCGAATCCGGGAGGGTCCGCTCCTCAAGCAAATGGTTAGATACATCAACTATCATGAAGTCCTGAGTTTATGTATCCTGAAGTTTTGTCTCATTAAAATAAACCCAACGTGACAGACGACACGTCAATCGGACGCCCGGTTTGAGAGTTATTGGCTTTTCCATTCCAGGGACCCGGTTGGATTTACGCTCGATCCAAACACGGACGTTTTTACAAGGCATCCAAAACTCACTTAGAGTATGGAAAAAGGACCACCTCGTTGCAAGGGTCCTAGTGCCACAGACGGCATGTCGTTCAGACATGCGATCTTGAAGATATTCATATTTAGGCAATGTTGGGCCCGACCCGTCAAGCCCGGTGGGCTGGCGGGTTGGCCCGACCCGACTCAGCAGGTCCGATCGGGCTGAACCAGATGGGGGTTGGCCTGACCCGGTTTGGCAGGTTGGACCCGACTGGGGGGTCGGCCCGGCCCGGTGGGGCGCGACCAACCTACGAACCCAGAAAGCGGAGCAGACTTGTTCGGTTCGCCCGACGACCCCTAGCAGCGCTGCCTCTCCCTGCCTGGCTGGCCGAAACTGGCCGGTTCTATCAGGCGTGAGAGGCCCGCACAACGGGCCACTGTTTCTCCCATGCGGCGCCAAGTAGGGCTACGGTTCTTCAGCCCGTCTGGCAGGCGGCCAGCCGGTTCGCCCAGCAAGGGGCCCACGGTTGCGGGCTGCGGTTCCTCCGCTGTGCGGCACTTGCGGGCGCCTCTATCCTCTAACCCGGTCAGCCATCGTCGGCTAGTTCTTCCAGCCCGGACAACATGAGGCCTGCCAGTTCTTCTCCAGCCGAGCGGCCTGCGGATGTGGGTTGCGGTTTTCCTCCACGCGGCCGGCACGATGGTACCGATCCACCACCGCCTAGGCTCGGCCTGGCCACGGCCTTCGGTTGCTGCTGCCTTCGGTCGCCACCACCTCATGGCCGTGGTTTTCTTCCTTCAGTGTGGTGTGATGACACTGTACCCTTTTCGCTCCGCCTCCATTGTTAACACAATCAACAATCAACGGAGGGTCATCGTGCTGTGTTTCTTCGGCCCGCGCCCTCCGCGTTAAGTGATAACAAAGTAATTGGACACCTTCAATCCAAATATAATCACCAAAGTATGAGGGTATAATTTACACGTTAAAATAAATAAACCAAATTCCCCCTACCTTGATTCAAAGTTCGTTCATTGTCGATGGCGTCGATTCGTTGACGTTGGGGTGTGTACGAGGAGGAAGTGTCTTTGTTGGTGAAGTTCTTTGCAGGCGGCATCTTCTCCCTTGACGCGGAGGAAGTTAAATGAAGACGGGCGTTCCTCGTGGGCATCGCCTCACGTTCTTTCCCCAGTTGAAGAAGTGGATAGGATGTTCTTCGTGGAAGAACACTTTCTTCTTAATTCTCCCAAAGCCTCCCAACAGAATATTTTCCAAGAAAATAAAATAATAGGCTCCCTCATATTTTAAATATACCATGCAATTCAAATGAATTCAAAAGATTTCATCACACCACAAATTAATTAATTATGGAATTAATTAATCGTGTTGGAACAATTAAGGGGGAGGAAGGTGGAGAGTTCACCCAAAATAAACTAAGAATGGTCTGGCTCAATAAATTCAAGGGGAGTTAAAGGGGTTCAAGGTGAGTTGAGGGGTTAGGGGCTCATGTGGGCTCCACCACACAATATCCTCCCATGGGAGGTTATGTGGAGGGTGGTCCCCACCTCCAACTTCCTTTTGGAGAAAAAAACCACCAAATAAATAAAATTATGTAACACATAAATTTTATTTTATTTATTCAGAATCCCCAAAATTAACTTCTTCTCTTGACCAAACTTAACTACGGTAGAGATCTCCTTAAGAGAATACCAGCGCTGCGAGTTCATCAGTGTCCTCAGATTTCAATTCCGAGCACCGGTTCAAAAGATATAAAATCCCACACGTACGTTTACTGAACTTACCCAAAACAAACTTCAGAAATTGATTCCGGGCACACCGGGCCTCGGAATCAGGCACCATCAGAAACTGCAGACTCGTAAAATTTCAAAGAATTTAAGAAAAAAAATTACTTGAAATTTATGGGTCTTTACATTACCCCCACCTCAGGTATTTACATCCCCGTAAAGCTAAAAGACATACTAGGGAAAAAATGGGGGTTCTGAGCACGCATCTGAGCCTCCTGCTTCCACGTGCTCTCCTGGAGGTTCCCGTGCTGCCAGTGAATGCGCACCAGAGGAATCGACCATCCACGCAGGACCTGCTCCTGTCGATCCTCAATCTCTACTGGAACCTCTGTGAAATTCACCCCATCATCGATGTCCAGCTCCGCGCGGTCGATGTTTTGGGATGGGTCGTGCACGTATCTCCTCAGATGAGATATGTGGAAGACGTCATGCACCTGGTGCAACTGAGGTGGAAGGGCCAAGCAGTAAGCCACCTCGCCTATGCTGCTGAGGACCTAGAACGGCCCGATAAAACACTGAGATAACTTTCCACCTCACCCAAATCTCTATAGACCTCGTAAATGTGAGACCCATAGGAAGACGTGGTCACCATCCTCAAACTCTAGTGGTCTCCATCTCCTATTAGCATAGGACTTCTGTCTGCTCTGTGTAGTCTTCATCTACTCCTGGATGATCTGCACCTTCTTCATTGTAGCCTGCACTATTTCTGGTCCTACAAGTGCTGACTCCCCTTGGTCAGTCCAGCACAGAGGCGATCTGCAAGGTCGTCTGTACAATGCCTCATAAGGGGCCATCTCAATGGTGGAGTGGTAGCTATTGTTGTACGCAAAATCCACCAAGGGTAAGTGATCCTCCTAGATACGACCAAAGTTGAGAACACATGCATGGGGCATTTCCTCAAGAGTCTGAATGGTCCTCTCAGTTTGACCATCCATCTGAGGATGGAAGGTAGTGCTCAAGAGAAGCTGTGTCCCAAAATCCTCCTATAACCCCTTCCATAGCCAGGAATTGAAACGAGTATAACGATCGGAGACGATAGTCGATGGCAGACCATGAATCCGTATGATCTTCTGAACGTAGAGGCATACCAATCTCTCTATTGATCCCTGCTCTCTGATCAGTAGGAAGTGGGCCGACTTGGTGAGTCGGTCTATGATCACCCAGATAGATTCGTGTCCTATGGATGTACATGGAAGTCCCATCATGAAATCCATGGATATCCCATCCCACTTCCACTCTGGAACCTCTAAGGGCTGAACCAAGCCTGCTAGAACCTGGTGCGCCGCCTTCACTTGCTGACAAGTGAGGCATCGAGGGACAAACTCTACTACTGCTTTCTTCATACCTAGCCACCAGTGCTATCGTCTAAGGTCCTGATACATCTTCGCCACTCCTGGATGTACCGCTAGAGGGGAAGTGTGGAACTCCCTAAACACCTCCTCCTATAGTGAAACTGGTACCATGGTCCATCCTCTGAAGAGTATGATGTGTTCCCCACCTTCATAAAATCCATCAGGTGCCTTCCCTGAGGAATATGGGCACGTCACACCTCATAGTCAACATCCCCACATTGCGCCTCTCCGACTCACTGAAGGAGCGGAGGAGTGATTGTGAGAGACGGCAGAAAGGCTACTCCATCTCTATCCACAAAGGATATCTGCAATACGGCTAGCTTCTCTGTCACCTCTCCTAGCAGTTGAATTCCTGATCTCCTGTTGAGAGCATCTACAACAACATTCCCCTCCCCTAGAGTATAGACTATCTCGAATTCATAGTCTTGGAGGAACTTGAGCCATCGCTGCTATCTCAGGTTCAGATCCTTCTGCGTGAAGATGTACCTTAGACTCTGGTGGTCATATTAGACTGTAAAACACTCACCCATCAGATAGTGCCACCACATCTTCAAGGCGAAGACCGCTGCTACTAACTCCAGGTCATGGGTAGCATAGTTATGCTCGTGCTGTCTCAACTGTCATGAACCATACGCTATCACCGCTCACTCCTGCATCATGACACACCCGAGTCCGGTCCTTGATGCGTCGTAGTAAACTATGTACCCAACGCCCTACTTTGGTAACCTCAAGATGGGCGCACTGGTCAATATCTGCCTCAGCTCCTCAAAGCTCTGCTAGAATCTCTCTGACCACACGAAGGGTTTCCCATTCTTTGTCAAAGCTGGAAGTGGTGCTGCTACTATAAAGAAGTCTAGCACAAATCTCCAATAGTACCCAGCTAGACCTAGAAAACTCCGCACCTCCATCACACTCCTGGGTGGCTCCCAAGTAAGTACTGCCTCAATCTTCCCTGGAGCTACTACAACTCCAGCCTCCAAGATAACGTGCCAAGAAAGTGAACCTCTCGAATCTAGAATTGAAACTTCGAGAGTTTACCATATAGATTGTTCTCTCGAAGTGTATTTAGTACTACCCGCAAATGGTAGGCATGCTCCTCCTCAGTAGTCGAATAAATAAGTATGTCATCGATGAAGACTATGAAAAAGCGATCGAGGTAAGGCTGGAAAATCCTGTTTATGAGACTCATGAACACTGCTGGAGCTTTGGTTACGCTGAAGGGAATAACCAAGAACTCGTAGTGGCCATACCGACACCTGAAGACCATCTTCTACACATCCTCATCTCGAACTCTGATCTAGTGATAACTTGAACTGAGGTCTACCTTCGAGAACCATCATGCTCCCTTGAGCTGATCAAAGTGGTCGTCAATCCTCGGGAGTGGGTACTTGTTTTTTATGATCACCTCATTCAGGCGACGATATTCGACACATAGTCGCAAGCTCACATCCACCTTCTTGGCAAACAAAATCGGGGATGCCCAGGGTGAAACACTGGGTCAGATAAATCCCTTCCCCTGCAAGTCCTCTAGCTATACCTGTAGCTCACGAAGCTCAGCGGGAGCCATCCGATATGCTGAAGTAGATATCGGTGCTATCCCGGGGTATAGGTCAATGTAGAAGTCTACCTCTCTGCGAGGTGGTAGTCCTGGAATATCATCAGGAAAAACATCCACGTACTAATCCACCACAACTGGAAAACTCGAACTCCGCACATCAACTGCTCCAAGGATGAGACTAGCCAACTAATGTGTGATCGGCTGCCCCCTCCTCTACATAAGTCCATCCTGCACTACATAGGCTCCCTTATCACCGGTGAAGGTGAACCTAGTCCCATCCATGCGGATACACTACAATTTGTGCCTAATACAGTCAATCTAAGCATGAACTGTGGATAACCAGTCCATAACTAAGATGCCGTCGTAAGGCCTTGATGCCACTACAAGAAGATCCCAACCGAAGCTCTCGCCTCCTAGAGTAATCTCACACTGCCGACACCAGTGCGTAATTGTTGAGTCTACTCATGTAAGAGTCTCTATCCATAAGGATCGATCCAAAGGCTCTGTCGGATCTCCGAGCTTCGAACAAGGGCACCAACAATGAAAGAATGACTCGAACTTGTGTCTATAAGTACTACAGAAAGGGTGGAGTAGATATAGATAGTACCTCAAATCATCTCATGTGCACCGTGGTCGTAGGCCTCAATTGCCTGGAGCTGAGCCCGCCTTTGTCCGCTAGCTCCCTGTGGTCGGGGTAGACCTCCTGGTGGTGTTGGTGGTAGAGCCCCAAAATATCATCCACCACCCACTGCTCGGATAGCGCCTATACCACATCCGCCTGCTCCCGGAGGACCACCACGGTCGAACCTCTGCCTCTGCCTGGGAGGTCCCTCTACTGTCTGCAGCTCATTTGCATGGCAGGTCGGGCAGTCATGAGCCGTGTGACCCTGAACGCCGCATGCATAGCACTGCCTGCTCCTCGTATAACTGACTCTATCTCGTGTGCCCCGCACAACCGAACTTGTATCCTAAGATCACCGACCTGATGGCGTGGTCTGCTTGGACCTCTATGATGTATTTCTACTACTGGCTACAGAAGACTCCGCTACATGTCACCCTGTGGTGGGTCTCGCCACTGGTGATTGCTCAATGAGAAATATCTCCACTAGAAGGGCTCTCTCTAGCACCCCCGCCTACGTCGGGATGATGAGGGGAATCGTCGAAGCCCTGATCTCATTCCTGAGTCCCTGCTTGAAGGTTCGGGCCCTGAAGAACGGGTCCCTCACCATATCCATAGAGTAGCATGAGAGGTCAGTGAACCTCGCTGAGTACTGAGCTACTATCATGCTTCCCTGCTACAGATGTAGTAACTCCTGAATCTGCACCACACGAAGGGTGACTGAAACAAACTCTTCCTAGAACAGGATCTCGAAGTCTTCCCAGAGTAATGATGCCTCACCATGCACCTGGATCATCAAGCTCCACCATCTGCCGGCTGCTACATATAGGAGACTCATGACAAGGATCACCATGAGGTCGGCTGGTGTCCCAACCAATCTGAAAATTCTCATGATAGCCTCCAACAAATCCTCAGCTGCCTGTGGGTCCGTCTCTCCACAAAACATGGGTGGACTTTGGCACTGGAACTCGTGCAGTGCACTCATGCATGGTTCACTCTCTGCTACTGGAGCTGGTGGTATTGGTGGCCCAGCGGGTAGCGGTACCACTGGTACCTCTACTGTGATGGGGCCCTGCACCGAGGCCTCATCACTCGGTTGGATACCATCTCATATGAAACTCAGAACCCTAGCTGGATACCTTCATGGGGCCATCTTGAAAAGAAACAGGTGCGCCATAGTTAAAATAGTACACCTGGTGAGCTGACACAAAGTAATCACGAAGAAAATGTTTTTCAAAGGAAACACACATGCAATCAGTGTTTTCGTACATTGAGTCGGAGATCAGAAGTCAGAGTCATAGTGTATGGATACGTCAACCGCCACACCAACACCAGTTTTCCTAAACTGATAGCCACACCCAAAAAACATATCACTATTGCCGTTAAAAGAATCAGAGTCTAAGTTTCGTAGTAGAACTGACTACTCTGATACCAATTTGTCATGACCCATCCTCGAGACCCATGCCGTGACCACCCCAAGCCCACTTTCCATAGGACAGGGGATGGAGACTAGCACCAAAGTCATAAATACCTAATCTAGGAAGGCATTGACTTTATAAAAGTAAACAAACACAACAGAGTACAAAACAGGAAGTAAACACTAAGTAAAACTGAATTCGAAAGAGTGTGCTGGAAAGTAAATGGGCCAGTATACAAACCCAACTGAACAACAAGTACAAGTAAAAAGGGACAAACAACTAAAAGTAAAGATCAGCTCCTGGATCATCCTCCAGGGTTCCAACTTGAAGGGTAGGTATAGATGGCCACCTCAGAACTCACGTCTGTTAGTCTCCTCCATGTGTCGACTCGTCGCAAGGTCCACCTCCGGGTATCTTCCAGTTGTGGCACTCTCAGCCTCCTTCAGTGTTGTCCGTCGTTTGCATCCAACACAATGAGGTGTGGGAAAAGCCCGTGCAGGTTTGATTATAATGATACTCAGTTGGGACCCCGAGACCCGCATGGTATTACAATATCCACTAAGGATAGAAAAAGAAGAAAGATACAATCATGAAGTTTCAACCAACCCTATTTAGGTATATTTCCATACATATAACTAAGTTACAAATCTCAGTCTGGCTCTAACTCTCGAGCCCAAGCACAAACCAATTCCACAAAGAAAGTAAATTCAATCACCATGATGTTAATGGTTGAAAGAAATGACTCAACCCACACATGTATTCCATAATAGTAGATAGATATAGATGATAAGATGTAGCCATTGGATCATCTAAGATATCAGACCCACACAGGATACAGGACCAGCTAAGCTATCGGACCCACACAGGATACGGGACCAGCTATTTCATCTAAGCTGTTATACCCACAAAGGATACTGGACCAGATAGAATTCATCTGATATTTTGGACCCACATAGGATATAGGACCAGCTAAGCTGTCGGACCCACACATGATATGAGACCAGCTATATCGTCTAAGTTGTCAGACCCACACAGGATACATGACCAGCTATAATTTATCTGAGCTGTCGGACCCACAGAGGATACAGGACCTGCTATTTTGTTGGACCAACACAGGATACAGAAACATAAGTCAGAACTGTCAAAACCACATAGGATTCGGGTACAGTAGTCATCGTATTCAAACCCACAGAGTATTCCAGTACAGTAGTCGTCGCAGTTGCAACTAGCTTTATGGTTCCCACACACAACACGCTCGATTCCGAGAGGGTCCGTTCCTCGAGCAAAGGGGTCGATACATCAACTATCATGAAGTACTGATTTGATGTATCCCAAATTTATATCTCATTAAAAGAAACCCAACACGACAGATGACGCGTCAATCAGATGCTCGGTCTAACAGTTATTGGATTTTCCGTTCTAGGGGGATGGTTGGATTTACGCTCGATCGAAACTCGGAAGTTTTCCCAAGTCATCAAAAACACACTTAGAGTTTCTAAAAAGGACCGTCTCGTCTCAAGGGTTCCAATGCTGCAGACAACGCGTCGTTCAGACGCACGATCTTGAAGAAAGTCACATTTAGGCGATGTTGGGCCCGACCCGTCAAGCCCAGTGGGCTGGTAGGTCGGCCCAACCCGACTCAGTGGGTCCGACCTGGCTGGGGGTCAGCCCGACCCGGTGGAGCGCGGCTCACCTGCAGAACCGGCCCGCTGAGTGGGCCTCTCCGGTTCGCCCAGCGGCACCTAGAGGTGCCGCATCTCCCTACCCGGTCGGCCGAAGCCAGCCGATTCTGTCCGGCACGAGCGGCCCACACAGCGGGCCGATGTTCCTCCCACGTGGTGCCAAGCGGCGCCGTGGTTCTCCAGCCTGGCCGGCAGGCGGTTGACTTGTTCGCCCGATGAGCGGCCTATGATTGCGGACCACAGTTACTCCATCACGTGGCGCCTGTGAGCGCCACGATCCTCCAGCTCGGCCGGCCGTAGCAGGCCGGTTCTTCCAACCCAGCCGGCATGAGGCCAACCGGTTCTTCTCCGTCCGAGCATCCCGCGGATGTGGGCCTCGGTTTTCCTCCACGCGGCCAGTGTGACGACACCGGTCCACCACCACCTCGGTTCAGCCTAGCTGCGACCTTCAGTTGCCGCCGCCTTTGGTCTCTACCGCCTCATGGTCGTGGTCTTCTTCCTCTGGCGTGGTGCGATGACACCGCGCCCTTTTCGCTCCGCCTCCATTGTTAACACAATCAAGAATAAACTGAGGGTATTCGGGATGTGTTTCTTCAGCCCATGCCCTCCGCGTTAAGTGATAACAAAGTAATTGGCCACCGTCAATCCAAATATATTCTCTAATGTATGAGGGTATAATTCACACATTCAAATAAATAAACCATATTCCCCCTACGTTGATTCGATGTTCATTCGTTGACGATGGCATCGATTCGTTGACATCGGGGTGCGTGCGAGGAGGAAGCGTCGTTGTTGGCGACGTTCTTTGCGGGTGGCATCTTCTCCCTTGACGCGGAGGAAGAGGAAGGAAGATGAGCGTTCCTCATGGGCGTCGCCTCACATTCTTTCCCTGGTTGAAGAAGTGGAGTGGATGTTCTTCGTGGAAGAACACTTTCTTCTTAATTCTTCCAAAGCCTCCCAACAGAATATTTTCCAAGCAAATAAAATAATAGGCTCCCTCATATTTTAAAGATTCCATGAAATTCAAATGAATTCAAAATAATTCATCACACCACAAATTAATTAATTATGGCATTAATTAATCGTGTTGGCACAATTAAGGGGGAGGGAAGGTGGAGAGTTCACCCAAAATAAATGAACAATGGGTTGGCTCAATAAATTCAAGGGGAGTTAAAGGGGTTCAAGGGGAGTTGAGGGGTTAGGTGCTCATGTGGGCCCCACCACACAATATCCTTCCATGAGAGGTTATGTGGAGGGTGGGACCTACTTCCAACTTCCCTTTGGAGATAAAAACCACCAACTAAATAAAATTATGTAACACATTAATTTTATTTAATTTTTTAAGAATCCCCAGAAATTAACTTCCGCTCTCGACCAAGCGCAACTGCGGTAGAGGTCTCCTTAAGCGAATACCAGAACTGCGAGTTCATCGGTGTCCTCAGATTTCAATTCTGAGCACCAGTTCAAAAGATAGAAAACCCCGCACGTACGTTTACTGAACGTACCCGAAAAAAACTTCAGAAATTGATTCCGGGCACACTGGGCCTCAGAATTAGGCACCGTCAGAAACTGTGGACTCGTAAAGTCCAAAGAATTTAAGAAAAAAAATTTCCTTGAAATTTATGGGTCTTTACAAAATTGTTAGGTTTTGGTCTATATAGATGGATAAAAGTGGTGTGAGGAAGTGAGGGAGAAGGTTCCGTTTTATAATTGAGGTGAGAGGTACTTTTAGAAACTATCAAAATATTAAATTAATATAAATTAATTTTAAATTATAAATGGTTAAAAAGTGATTTATTTTAAATATAAGATGATTTTGGGTCTAAATAATCTACAATAATAATTTTTAGAAAAGTTAATGTCACATCATTACCCTTATCTTTTGGATTTGTGCCTTAGTTAAACCCTTTAACTCTAACTCTAACAACATGGATTTTTACACTTTAAGGGATAATATAGTCACTATAAGATGAAAAAAGAACAAAAAATGAGTCATGAATAAAATTTTAAACCTTATAAAAATTATTTGGAAGATTTTTATATTTTTATGAATTTTATATCATTTTATAAAATATTATTTTTTTAAAAAATATCATTAATGTCAATTTTGACACTATTCATTTCTAGACTTTTTAAAAAATATAAATAAACAATATAACTAAAAAATATTTAATAAATTTTAAATATGTATTGTTCACCATGAAAATTCTTGGATGGAATTAATTATATCAAATTAAATTTTTTTAATATTTTTAATAACATTTATTTGATTTTTCAATTAATTAAATAATTATTTCATTATCATTATGAAAGACATTAATTTAATTATTTATTTCCTATAAGTTTTAAATAAATTATCATGACTAATATAAAAATTTTATATTTCTAATGACTATTTATAGTCAAACTGATCCCTTACATAACTGCATATTAAAAATATTTAACTTGTTAAAAACAAAAGTATGATAAAATATTACAAATGGCTTAAAATCATCCAAGTGGATCAAAGATCTCGAAAAATAGACCCAAGTATTATTTTTTAGACAATCACTCATGAAACTAAACAAAGAACAGTGTTATGATATTTTATGATATTATTTTTACCCTTAATTACCTGATTTACTCTTAACCATGGTAATAAAAATTAGCAATGTTGGTACCATTCATATTTTTCCAAAAATAAAATAGACCAATTTAATAAATTTTTCCATTCTTATTTCAAATACTGAATCTATTTTTCCAAATTTAAAACACATAATTGGATAAAATTAATTTAAATTTAATCATATAGACGGGGCATGAAAGTGCGGTTTTAAAGTGAAAATATTTAAAAGATTGAAATGTTTTTATATCAATTTCAATGTGAAATTGATTCCAATGACCTAAATTAGATTAAATGATTAAAAATAGATCTAATTATATTATAAAATCAATTAAGAATATAATTTAAAACTATAAGTTATTCAGCCAAAAGTTGTTTTCAATTTAAACACATTATTTTATCACTAATAATCAAAATATGAATCTTATTAGAAATATACCAAATATTCACCAAAATTAAATATTTATATTCCACTTTAAAATAATAATTTTTTTCAGTAAAATATATCAAATATATTTTCTATTAAAAGGGAGTAAAATAGTCTTTTTTATAAAAATACATCTTTTATGCATTAAATTGGATTTTTCCTTATATCAGCTATAAAAACAAATTGGTTGAATTTTAAATATTATATTTAATTATATATATATATATATATATTTAATATAATCCAAAAAGTGTAATTATTTTATTTTATTGGTATAAAACCCACTTGTGTGCATTTAATTTTCTTTATAAAAACATTTTTTTATATTAAATTAGATTTTATATTTATTTCTAATTAATTAGTAACCAATTAATTAAATAATAAATTATCATATGTTAGTTAATCCTATTCATAACTACCAATTCCATGACTAGGATATAATTTCATTTTGTTTAGTATATCACAGTTCATTTAAGCTTAGTGTTGTGTGCAATGTAAGTTATTAAAGAAGTTAAATTTAAAAAGATACATACTGCAAAAAATTTGGGTGTTACATCTAATACCTATCTCAAATGATCATTTGGCCCGATGTTGTCATATTATTTATCATTGAGTTCCTCTAGGGTTAAGTGTTGAAAATATAAACATGATATTTAATTATGAATTTTGTATAAATATTGGAAATAAAAATAAAAAACATATAATCTTTTCTTGTGTTTGTGCATTTATTACTCTCGCATCCTTTTTCTTCATACTCGAGAAAAATAATTCTACTCGAGGCACATGACCTTCAATGCCCAATACCTGATTAGTATATAATAATATTATTGAATAATATAAAAGTGATAAACTTGGGATGAATTAAAATTGTATTTGTTGAGGAAATCCACAAAATAAAGTAGCATTTAATTATAAATTTCATATTAGTGGCATAACATAAACAATACATACAAATTATCATGCCAAACATGGGTATGATATGGATTCCTCTTGCATGTTTATCTTGTTCCAATTATATTTTTCTTATGGTATTTGGTGATTCATTCACTTTTTAATTTTCATTATTTAGTCATGAGGTTCATTTTTAGGTTAGGTTTTATAGTAAATTGGTAAATTGGTCAATTGGTAATTTTTTCAACTGGTCATTTGTCCATTTTGTCCAATTAGGCTAGTTAGTCCGTTTAGGTCAATTAGGCCAATTAGGCCATTTAGGCTAATTATGTCATTTTGGCCAATTGGTCCATTTAGGAAATTAGGCCATTTAGTAGAAATAGGCCAATTAATCCAATTAGGACAATCAGGCCATTTAGGCCAATTTAGGCTATTTTGAAAATTTACTTCATTTAGAACATTTAGGAAAATTATACCATTTAGGCTATTTATGATAATTAGACCATTTAGGCCATTTAGGCCAATTAGTACAATTAAGCCTTTAGGCCCATTATTCCAATTAGGCCATTGATCATTAGGTCATTAGGCCAATTGACCAATTGTAAAATTATAAATTTGGCCATTAGTCTATTAGGACATTTGACCAATTGGAATTTAGTCCATTAGGCCATTAGGCTGTTAGGCCGTTAGGCCAATTGTCCATTAGGCCTTTAGGACAATTTTCCATTAGTCCATTAGGACAATTAGATGTCAGGACATTAAGAAAATTATCCATTAGGACATTATACCGTTACCCCATTAGGAAATTTGGAAATTATGACATAAATCCAATTGTCCAATTGACTATTAAGATTTTAGGCCATTAGGCCTATTGGTTGTGAGGCCATTAGGCCATTAGGCCCTTAGTTAATTAGGACCTTAGGCCATTAGGCCCTTAGAGGGTTAGTCCATTAGGAAAATTCACCAATTTTCCATTAGACTATTAGGTTGTTAGAATAATTTTCTATTAGGACACTAGGATAATAGGACATTATGCCATTAGGCATTAAGCCAATTGACCATTAGGCCATTATTCAAATTGACCAGTTGGCCATTAAGCTGTTAGACAAATTGGCCATTAGGCCTTTAGGCCAATTGACCATTTGGCCATTGGGCCAATTGTACATTAGGTCATTATGCCAATTTTCCATTAGGCTATTATACCAATTGTAAAATTGGACATTAGGTCGTTAGAAAAATTGTCCATTAGGATGTTAGACTAATTTTCCGTTAGACCATTGGGATAATTGGCCAATTGACCCATTTCATTTTAGGTCATTAGGCCTATTATCCATTTGGACATTATTACGTTATTCTAATTGGCCATTATTCCCTTAGGCCAATTGGCCATTAGGTCGTTAGGCAGTTAGTCCATTATGCCATTTGGCCATTAGGTTATTATGTTGTTAGACCAATTGGTTATTATGACATTAATCCATTAGGAAAATTGGTTGTTCGGTTTTTAGGAAAATTGTCCATTAGAATGTTAGGTCAATTGGCCGTTAGGACATTAGGTCATTAGGTTAATTGGCCAAATTTCCATTAGGCGGTTTGGCCAATTATTCATTAGGCCATTAGGCTGATTTTACCTTAGGCCAATTGGTCATTCGGCCATTAGGCCAATTGGCCATTAGGCCAGTTGACCATTAGGGAATTAGAACAATTGTCTGTTAAGCCAATTGGCCATTAGACCATTAGGTCATTAGGTTTTTAGGAAAATCTTCCATTAGGCCGTTCGACCAATTGACCATTAGGCCATTAGAAAAATTTTCTATTAGGCCATTAGGAGAATTGGCCAATTGGCTATTATACAATTAAACCAGTATTTCAAATTTCCCTAGGGGTATTAGGCCAAATTCCCAATTTCTTAATATGATATTAGGATAGTTTTCCAATTGGTCATTAGGCTATTATTCCAACTGGCCATTAGGTCATTCAGAAAATTGAACATTAGTCCATTAATCTATTCGACCAATTAGACATTAGGCCGTTTGTCCAATTGGCCATTAGGTTGGGCAATTTGGAAAATTATCCATTAGGTTGATAAGCTAATTGTCCATGAGTCCATTAGATCAATTGGCTATTAGCCCATTAGGCCAATTGGCCAATTGGCCAATTTTCCATTTGGTTATTATTTCAATTGGCTGTTAGTCCAATTTTCCATTATGATATTAAGAAATTTTCCATTAGGCTATTAGTAAAATTGGCCAATGTGACATTAATCCATTAGACCATTAGAACAATTGGCCAGTTGAACCATTGGTCATTAGGTTGTTAGGTGAATTGGACATTTGTAAAATTATCCATTTAGCCATTTGGCCATTAGGAAAATTGGACATTATGCCATTATGCCAATTGGACTTTAGTCCATTAGTCCATTAGACCAATTGGACATTAGGATAATCCTCCCTTAGGCCATTAGGATAACTAGCCAATTGGTCATTAGGCCAATTGGACAATTTGTAATTAGGCCATTAGGTTCCATTAGGTTCTATTAGGACATTTTCCCAATTGGAAAGTTAGGCCAATGGTCCATTAGGCCCTTAAGACAATTGGAAAATTGAACATTAGGTCATTAGGCCAATTGGACAATTGGTAATTAGGTCGTTAGGACGATTGGTTATTAGTTTGTTAGGCCATCAGGACAATTGTCCATTAGGATAATTGGACATTAGTCCCTTAGGATAATTGTCCATTAAGATGTTTGACCATAAGGCTGTTAGGCCAATTGGGCATTGGTCCATTAGGATAATTGGTTGTTTGTCCATTAGGCCATTGGGCCAATTTTCCATTAGTCCATTTGTCCAATTATCCATTAGGCCATTGGGATAATGGGATAAAAGGAAATTAGTCCAATTAGAAAATTAACCATTATACCATTAGGCCACTAGGTCTTTAGACTAAATTTCCATTAGGGAATTAGGATAGTTGGCCATTAGACCATTTGAAAGAGGTATTATCAGCCTTATATTAAAGGTATTAATGACAATAAAACTTAAATTTCAGTATGAAAATCTAAATAAGTTAATATATAAATCTAGATATTATTTCAATTCATATTAAAGTAATTGGTTCTTCTCATGATAAGGCATTATAGTGCACACCAAAGTGTGAAAATACATCATTGAATATTTTCTCTTTTTGTTTTTTCCCAATGCATCATAAAAAAATTCAATAAAAGTAATAAGAATTAAATTTTATATGCATACCATTAAATAGTGGTAATACCTTAAACTCATCACTCTTTCAATATGTGACCATTTTTGTATATCTTGTTGTTAGAAAGTCAGGGATATGGGTACACCCTCAAAATCTGAACCAACTCTACTCCTCTAACAAACATGTAACTCATACTTATATGATCGATAGAATGCCCCAAGATCCATCCACCTTGCAGCCTTAGCATATTTACCATCAGTAAATTTAAACCAACACTTGAAGGGGCATGTAAATTAATATAAATACAACAATAATATAGATATAAATTTGAAAAAATTTCTTAATCATATCTATGCCCATGATTTATTCTTTATGTCATTATCGATATGTCTCCATGAGACTGGTTCCACCAGAATGATATTGTGGTACTTTGATAAAGTTCCCATGAAACTTCTACACTACCTAGAATTTTTACCTATCTTCTGATTTTCTTCATTGTAATCCACCATTATTTGTGTTTGATAATTCCATGCTTCCTGCATATAAGTGCACCCACATTTCCTACTAGAAGATCCCAATGAATAATATAAATGGGGAGGGGGGATAATTAAGACATGGTAAAACAAGAAAAAATTGATGAGATATAATTTGACACTCATATAATAAAAAACATTATGCACACGGCTCAATAGGCATTGATGGATCCATGTGCTGTCCAAAATTAGTATCCTATGATGGATATGTCTATTCCAATGAATTCTCTAGGTGATCTGCTTGCACTAGAGTGAAAGCTGGAGAAACGGGATTATTAGATCCAGGATGTATAGTAGAGAATATAGGCGGTATATTAATGGTTGGATATGGGTAGTAGGGTTGACGATACATCAAAGGATATGGACATGGTACATATGGGAACATCCCTGAAGGTGGTATTGACATGGTATGATAAGAAGATGATAAATGTGATGATGATTGAGGAATGCATGATAAAATCCCTAAAGGCTCAAGTAGAGGATTAAAATATGTGGTATATGGGGTGTCTTCTAGTGGGTCAGTGTGGGAACAGGTTGGATGGGTGATCTGTCTAGGTCTAGGAGCATCCCTGCTCATATCCATGATAGAAGGATGAGTCAAATCTAGTGAAACTAAATGTACCTAAAAATTTGATAAATAATATGAACATGACATTATATGTAATATAGAATAAAAATATTACAATTATTATACTCGCTTAGGAATGTTGAGGAGGAAACCTATACTCATGAATCTATCGATCAACATCAAATAATTACTTCCTTTGAACTTCTGTAGTATTTTTCATAATCTACATAATAATGAAATGAACATTTTCTAGAAAGAGTTTTTAAAAATCTTGCATACAAACTAGAAGTGAAAGTGGTCATAAAAATGTCATAACTTGTTTTAGTAATAATAATTTAAAACCAATATATACATTTTTTTAAACACTAGTTTTAAACCTAATTTTCTTAATTGAAATAAATATAATTAAATTCAATTAAAGAAAATAACACTAAAATAAATATATAATTCCAAATTGAAACTAAATTAAAATAATTATAGTAATACCAACTACTAAACCCATGTCAAGGTAAAATAAATAAACTCTGAACATATATGGTTGCTTCTATATATTACCCACCACTACTTTAGGTTCAACATCAGCTCTCACAATGATAAAATTTGAGTCAAAAAATGAAATATTTTTTTCAACACCAATGGGGGGATCAATGGTGTCAATTTCATCCCCAAGATCAGGAAAAATATTTCTTGGGATTACTTCATTAATGACACTATAATCAAGTTTTATATGATCTTTCACATTAAACAGTTGTTTTCCATTGATGAAAAAAATATGTTGCTCGTCAGTATCTAGGAATCAACTCATGTCAATAACATTGAATCCATAATCATCAATAAATGTAACATGTCACATCATTGAATCAAACTATTTACATTTAATCATAGTGACTTGACCTTGATAGTAGTAATCCAATAAAAATATTTTCCCAAAATTCCATAATAAGACACATTTTCATATTGAGGATGACTATCTAATGCCCTATCATAATAGTCTATTGTAGAAGTTAACATAATTCTATCATACCATGTTATCATTTTCAAAGTTAGATCAGTTGTAACAAATTTATACCCATTGATTATTAAATATTTTCATTCATGAACCAAATAATTGGGACCAAAATCCAATGCTCTTAATTCTTGATAAATAGATTCAAAAGGTAAACTCAATTCCTAAATTATATATGAATAATAAAATTGAATGAATATCTATATTTTAAGTTAATAAAGTAATGATTACACCTTTTATTTCAACCAAGAAAGAAACTCTTGGATATACAAAGCCTATCTCATTATCAAAGGAAAATATCAATGAGATCTAATTATAATTTTTTTGTGTTCCTTAAATTAAATGATAATAACAGTTTAAGGTATATGTGGAATAACATTGTATGCTATAACATATAAATATTCAAATTATTTAATTTATATAGTCATCGAACAAACCATATTTAAACAAGACTGTGTGATGTACCATATCCCGTTATTGAAGGAACAATGTATCCAATGTATATGACCTAGGAATTCCTCCTATTTGGGGAAGAGATGGAAACAAGTGATCAATTACACATGATTATCATCTTCAATTCTCATTGTTTGTTTATGTCTGGTGCTCACATCAGACAAATAAATTGAACACAAATACATACATTCTTGAGCCATATAACCTCTCATAATAGAACCTTTAGGATGATTTTTTTCAAACATAATATTTCCTTTTACACATATTTCTTTCAGAAGGATAAAACCACCAAAAATTAATTGGTCCCCTAAGAAGTGTTTCAGTTGGAATATGAACTGTTAAATGAAACATGTAGGTGAAAAATGATGGAGGAATTTTTTTCTAACTCACACAAAATTAATGGTTCCTCTTGATACATTTTTATAAAGAAAGTCTTTGATGAAATTTTAGTATAAAGGTATATAAAAAATGGAACAAATGAATCACTATAAACCTTACATTATTTTATAGAAAAATTTGGATCTCTATTGGAATCAATTCATGAAGAAGGATGTGATAATCATGAGTTTTTTTGGGATTTTAATTTAAAATCCCTTCCGTTGAATCACTTAGATATGTTTCTAGAATAGACATCACAAACATTAACATTATCCAATACTTCAAGAAATATATCTGTCACTAAAGGTTTCATCACATAAGAAGCACAAGGATCTTTCCATTTGTTTTCACCAATACACAAAATATGTAGTTCTAGTCGAATATGTCTCGACCCGTCCTAGTGGGGCCTTTGCCATTACTCCCCAATCCTACCTCCAATAGGCTAGGGGCTGGTGACTAGAACCGATTAGGCATATCACTAACATGAGAGGAATTTTCTATGTACCTATATGCATGTAAACATCTTGAATCCCACAAAATGATGAAATGTAAAAGTCACTAAGTAAACAATGCATGCATACCACTATATCCCACAATCAGAGTAGGATGGAAAGTAAAGTAAAGTGAATAGGGCCAGAATACAATCCCGCCAAAAAGAGTTTATAACCAAAAGTCCGACCTGTAAGAAAAGGTATTGGGATTGATGTCTGTATCCACAGGAACACAAATTGATCTGTTCAGTCTCACAAAGAACCAGTTGGTCTTGGTCTACCTAGGACTCTGTTAAAAGGTTGATCATCTTCATAAGATATGACACGTGTGAGCAAATCCTGTGCATGGGTGAGTATAAAAATACTTATTAGGATACCCCTAAACCACAATGAAATAGAAAAAAGGAAATAATAGTTTGATCTATACATGTATATGTCTATATAAAATATAAAAAAAATATCCAGATATACTGAACCAAGACACATGATCTAGAGGTAAGTTACAACAACTCTATACCAACCCCAATAATTCATCTCAAAGATTCCAGGAAGCAGAAATCTGGGAGAACACACTCCTGAGTTCAATAACATTGATGAGGTCCATCCGAGAGGTACTAATCATCAGGTCTATCTATGAGAGAGATATTTTAATAGATTTGAATAGAGATATGATATACAAAAAATGAGGATCATAACCAGGTTCATGGGGTGATACCAACAACTCAATTCGGATTAACCCTCTAAATAGAGGATTGATGCTAGCATAGTGTTGGTCACATAAATACTAATAACTCTACCTAGCACATGAAGAATGAATAGAGTATCCTACTCTAGGAATATCAGGGGATTCCAAAAACTCTATCTAGAAATTCCTGCTGAAGGGATCATAGTCCTATGAGTTGGAAATGATTCGTACCAACCTTTAGAAAATGGATAAAGGGAACAAAACTTAACAAAACTTATCCAAGATATAGGGGACAAGAGAATAAATCCATGTAGAAGGGGGTACACGACATGTAGGTGGGTCACATGTTGTGTCCCTTGACCTTGGGTACTACCCATGTACAAAAACATGTGTCTTTAGAACATATCATGAAGAATATGGGTACACAATGTGTAGAAGGAGTCACACACTGTGTCTGTCCATCCAGGGCATGCATGTGTGCTCTGGTCATGTAAAAGTACATGAAATCATCCTGTGTACTCCTACCTATGTACCAGCACATAGGGTAGCCCATGTACTTGGTCCTAGATATTCTATTTGGGGGGGTACACGCTATATAGGCAATTTGTGCACTCTACCCCATGTCTGTGTATTTCTTATTTACACACCGAGTCACCCAAAGATGAACACACACTGCGTATCTGAGACTACACACCTTGTGTATTATATTTTTCTAGTAATATAAGTTCTTCCTCCATTCATTCCAATCGATCTATATATTTTTCTACAGTGCTCTATTATCCTCAAAACACTATATTTAAGGTCTTCCAGTACCAATAACACCTAATAGATGGGATTCAAACCTTCAAACATCTTTGTAATCATGATCGTAGGTATTCTACATTATTTCTGAAGAACACGGATTTGAATCACACTATCATTAAATCTGTCTCCACACCCACCATCACACCTCCTTCAAATTTTCTTGATGTTAGATCTCCAGTTTCAGATCATTTCACCAAGAATTGTAGGTAAAATGATCAATTTCTCAAAGTTAGATAAATAATAAAGAATACATATGAATAACAAAATAAATTAGGGGATAAAAATTCATAAGGAACGAACTTGAACCATTGTTCATTCTGGCCTCGACCCATTCTGGTAAGATGATAAATTAAAAAAGTACAAATATCTATAACCAAATTCCTGATAAAACCCACAAACATCATTCCATCTTTCAAGTACAATCGATCTGCAAGCTAATATGTTTGTGTATTATTCCATGTTCATTGTAGGAATCAAGAATGGGAAAGAAGAATCAAAATAATTCATCCTAAATGGATTTTTGATTGCTCGCTGATAAATATCGGTCACCAATTCATAACCATTGGTCAGATCTACCAAGAATGACATTCGTCTATCTCTGATCTAAAGTTCTATCATTACCTGCAAAGAGGGTTCTCCAGATCTCTCTCTAGAGACTCTAGAGGAATATAGGGTTATGAGCCTTAATTTGGAAGTTTTCCAAAGGGTTTATTTAAAATAAACTTGTTGTTGTGTCACTGTGTATATGAAATAAAAATAAAATAATTTTTTATCAATTTATTCTATTCATTTAAAATTCCCATGATGACTTTCTAAAACCGACTCGCACTGAATAATGTTAGGTCATGCCTAGGGTAAAGCAGTTATTTTGATTGTAATAGTTACCTCATATTTATGATCTAAGAACCCATTTATATATTATGCCAATTTTTCAGGAAAACTGCATGCACATACTATTTAATATTTTAATATTTTTTTAAATAATTATTCTAGGCATACCGGGCCTTGAAATCACACATTGTCTCAACACCTAGTCTAAAAATTAATCCATATAATATTTAAAAATAATAAATTGAAAACTCAAGACATTACATTATCCCCACCTTAGGGCTTTACAAACCTAAAAATCCAAAATTAAGGCTACTAAAAGGACATGGGTATTGAACATGAATATGAGCCACCCTCTCACAAGTGCTCTCCTGGAGATTCCTGTGCTACCACCAGACACACATTAAAGGAACCTATCTCCCATGAAATATACTCTCTTACTGATCCTTTATCTCTATTGGGTACTCAACAAATGTTTCACTATCCTCAATGTCTAGAACACCCCAGTCGATGACGTGTGTTTAATCATGCACATACCACCTTAGTTGTGACACGTGGTATACATCAGATACCCGGTCTAACTGCAGCAGTAGACATGTAACACCCGAGACTTTTATGTTATATAAATCATAAAAGGAATCTTTTTCTACACAACACTTGCTTGGCTTGCTTTACACGAAATCGTGACCTTCCTCGATAGCTTGCGTCGTACGCAATACCGAGTTTCACTAAACAACAATATGCTATTAAAATATTATTAAAACTAGCCGTTATGAATAGTAATAACCACTTTTTGAAACTTTATAAATTTTATTTTTCAAAATGGACTTCATTTTTGGATTCGGAATATCGAAATTATCCTAGGGTGAAATTTAGGTATTTTTCTGAAAACTTTCAATTTTTGATGAATAGTGAAACCACTAAGTGGTAGTAAAAAAATTGAATTTTTCATAAAACGTAATTTTACCGCTTCTGTGAGTGGAATTTAAAAAATCCGAGAAACACTATTAATATCAATTACTAAAATGTGGTTCAATGAGATGAAAATAATTTTTGGTGAATAGTAACTTTTTACTTTTTTTACCACGGTTAAAATTAAATAGGGTAATTAAGGGTAAATATGATATTTATATTACCCTAACACATGTCCTAATTCTATTGGATAAGTGTAATTCGACCAAAAACAAACTTAGGAATAAAATATGACCATTTAGGCCCACTTGGATTATATTAGGACATTTATTATTAATTTATTTAAAGAAGGGTCAAAATAGTTAAAATCAAAGTTTAATAAGTAAATAATTTTTAATATGGGGTTATACATAAGATAAATTAGACTATAAATATTAATTAGAAATATAAAAAGATTTCATACCTAATGGTAATTTATTTTTAATTTTTAGACATTAAATAATTTAATTTATTTATGACACAAAGATGATGCAGTAATTATCTTATTAATGAAATATTGACATAATTAATGTTATAAACACAAAAATAAATGTAATTTGAGACTTTTTATGAATTACAATAATTTTATAGGTTAATATGAAATGTTATTATTGATTTAATTAACTTGTTTCAAACCAACAATTCTGTTATGATTTTCACAAAAATCAATTACTAAATAGTTTCAAAATTGACATAAAATAGTTTTTAAAACAAATATTATATTAGTAATTGTTATTTTATTCCTAAAAATATAAGGTTTGGCCAAATGACTTAGATAAGGTTATATATATTAATAAAAAACAACTTGGGGTTCTTTTAGATGCTTATAGTAAGTTTATTAGCCTTATAGTATAAGAACACAAGATGACATGGTAAAAGTAAACTTATTTAACTTAATGTTAAATCTAAATGATAAGGTTAAAATAGGAACCTAAACTTGTCTAAATTCTATTGGATGAGAGTATTTTGACCCATACCCACCTTAGCTTATAAATATATCAATTTGGAGCTATTTAAAACCGAACTTGACTTTATAATAAAATAATATTTTTATTTTTCCCAAAGGTTCCCCTCTCCTCCCTTATAAAAAGGGCACCTCCTCCCCCTCTTCCTCACACCACTTTGAGCCTTCAAGCTCGGCCAAACCCTGCCAATTCCTCCTCTCCACTTCCCTAGAGACATCCTAGAGGTCCTGGTCTTCTTCAAAGACCAATTTTAGTGCCCTAAAAGAAGGTCTCAAAGAAGCACTTCAAAGAAGAGGTAACGTCCGTTACCGATTCCTTCATCATTATTTCTTCTTCCACTTCTTCTTCTTTAGTTGTCTCATTATTAAGTAATAACATAAGTATCACTCATATACTTATATGTTATTATAAGTAGGAAACAACCCTATTTCACCATCTATCCATCCTACGGAAAAAGAAATCACCGCGCGTGCATACGTACGGAATACCGTCTCCACGCCGTGGTGTAATCAATTTTCCACCACCACCTTACTTTGATGGGTATAATGGTGTAAATAATGAATATATATGACTATTATAAAGTTATAATGATTATTAAATAGTATACATACACTCCAATACAATTCCAAGATCATAGGAAATATATCATCACTCGTGCGTACGTACGGAATACCGTCTCCACGATGTGATGCGACTCGTTCTACATGATATTCATTTCATAATGATTATATAAATGAATTGAATGAATTAATATGATATATATTACACTAATAAAATTCTGGAAATGAGGTATCTATAACCTAAATATAAGAATAAGAATTTATTCGACAAAACACGCATAAGAACAAAAAGTTATAAAAACCCTAATAACAAGTATCAATGAAATATTACTACTAAGAAGCTAAGAAAATGACCATATATGATGTCATAAAAATAATTATGATTCTGGAATAATTCAATAACATTATTTAAATCATTATACAGGAGGTTCGGACACTTACGAAGCAAAACAGACCTAAGGTAAGGGAAAATATCACAATCTCATTTTTATCCGAGATTGTTTATACTTTGGTATTTAATGGGGTGTATTTTATCATCCACGTCAATGTTTCCTCAATAGGTAATATTATTTCCATCCACCTACAATTGTTTAAATACAATTTTACCCTTCAGTGAGTTTTTAGTAAAAGATATGAAAGGAATCTTTTGTCGTTTTTCGTACGAGGTACTTTTTGACTTTTCCGACAAAAGTACGAGAAGAATGTTTTTTTAACTTATACGGCATGAATGGATTTTTAAAAAATTATTTCCAAGAAGCTTCCTTTACAATTTTTCAAGTTTATTTTTAATCAACTTCTTTTAGTTTAGAATTTTATGACACGTTAAGAAAGGACAAGTGTTTTTGAAGTAGAAAGGATATTTTCCTCAAGAATGGAGTTCAAGTGTTTTATCAAAATTATTTTCCATCTAAGATAATAAAGGGTTCTGTTTCTATACCTATTATTACATTTATTTGATTATGTTGTGATGGAATTATTTTTATGAATTACTTTATCTTATATGAATTGTTTTATGATGTCACGATGTTTAAGATTCCCATTTTTATTACATGGGTTATGCTTTGATGTATGGTTTATGATTTTGTGGCACACAGAAGAATGGTATCATTATGAGATGGGTGGGACCTATATCTCCCTCCAATGCATTGGGTAAAGATTTTATATCTCATGAGATAGACATGGCTAGAACGGTAGGTTATACCGGTTCAGTGAAACAGGACTGAAACGAGGGTGACTCGGTTCAGAAAGGGACTTTGTCCACTAAGATAGTCTTGGCAATGAGTCTTGACTAACAAGAAATGATTCTCTATGATTATGTGTGTATTCCACAAAGTTTCATGTTTTAAGTTATGATTATTGTGATTACATTTCACTGCCATGATTTATCCCATGTTATGAAATTATGATCTCTTTTGCAGGTTAAGATTTCCAAAAGTTATGTGCTTATGTATATGATGTGATTGATATTTCTTTTGTTTACCCTTACTGAGAATTTGAGCTCACCCTTTTGTATGTTTTTCCCCAGGTCAGGAAGAAGGTTATTAAGTAAGATATGCCAAAAGGGACTATAGATATGATGAAAGAAATGGGAGACAATGTAGACGCTTTATGAACCCGTTGTTTATGTTTCCCAGTTTCTAAAGACACTATACCTATACGGTCCTTTCGTGGTTTTGTTATATGTTGTAATAAGTATGCTTCAATTTTGAAGTATTACCAATGTATGTAAAGTATGGGTCGTTATAGTTGGTATCAGAGGAAAGGTATAGTCAACCTTTGGAAACTAGGATGTGAAAGCCTTAGTAAGACCCCTAAGGATAAGTCTAAGCATAGAACACAATATTAGTAATGGCCATGAATAACCTTAGATAAGACCTTAAGTGTGAAATTTTATTCTTGATTATGTGGTTTTCCTATTATAATTAGTGTTGCTCACACTATTATTCTTGGTTTTAGTCAATGGATGGAACCCGAAGGAACCGTGTTAATGCAGAATGCGACGGGTAATGCAATGATTGTCCCCCTGAGCAACCAAACATTATGGGAGTTGGAATGAAAAATCTTGTAGCCATGCTCACACAACTTTCTCAAGCGATGAATCATGCAGGACTTCCAAACGAGCAAAGGAAGGAGTAACATTCTGTTGAATCCTTCATGAGGCAGCGTCCACCTTATTTCAGCGGGTCTACAGATCCATTAGTTGCTGAACAATGGATTAGTACTACTGAAAAGATATTTTCAGTTCTTCAATGTTCTGAACTTGATATAGTCATCCTAGCAGTGTATCGTTTGGAGGGAGATGCTGATCAATGGTGGAATCTTATTAAGAATATGAGGCAAAGGGATGAAATTGAGTCCATGGAATGGGACGAGTTCAAGAACTTATTTTTCAATAAGTACTTCCCTCGTATTCTCCGAACAAAGATGGAGAAAGAGTTTCTTGAACTGAAAAAAAGGATGATGAATCTGTTGGTACCTATGAAGACAATTTTACAAGACTTTCATGGTACGCTTCTGGTATTATTATCCAACCTGAGAGTAAGATCGATCGATTCTTTAGTGGCTTAAAACCAAGTCTTCGAAGGGCGTTAGCCATAAGGGACTTCAATAGCTACGAGGAAATCGTTCGATGTGCCCTCAAAGTCGAGATGGAGATTGGAGTAACCCATTAGTCATATGGGTTTGATAAGAAGAGGAAAATGGAATTCAAAGGAAAATATAAAGAGCACACTGAAAAGAAGATGAGCTTTCCCTTATGCTCAAAGTGTGGAAAGAAACATGGAGGGAGTTGTCTTAAAGGGAAAAGTAAATGTTTCAAATGTGGAAAGGAAGGTCATCAAGAATTTGAATGCCGCGATGATGGGAAGAAGATGTCTAATGATGCAAACAAAGGAAGGGATACACAGAATGAACCTACTACACTTCAATGTTTCAAGTGCAAGGAGATGAGACATTATGCCAATAAATGCCCTAATCCAAGGGTTGATGATGATGGTCGACGTCAACAAACTCTTAAGGCTAAAGACAAAGGAAAGTCACATGCAATTTCTATCAGCGATGTGGAGTACGATAACGATGTGGTGAAAGGTACACTTACCATCCACTCTAAAGTAGAAAATGTTTTATTTGATTCTGGATCCAACCACTCTTTTATTTCTGAAGAATTTTCTAAGGGTATCACTGTATTACCTAAACAATTAGTTGTTGAGTTAGTTGTGACAACACCTAATGGCACAACAGTCGCATCAAAAGTTTATAATTCTTCTCCGATCGAAGTTTGTGGGAAAGTGCTTCCTGCAAATCTTGTGATCCTTCCTATAGTGTAATTTGATGTTATTCTTGGCATGTATTGGATTTCTTTATATGGAGCTCATATCAATTGCCAAATAAGGGAAGTCACATTTCATATTCCAGATCAATCTATGATTGTCTATCAATGCAAGGATGAACATAACCTTCCAGTGGAAATTTCTTCCATCTTATGGGTCTTTATTCCACTAAATTAAGGTTATTTATCTCAAATGGTTGGTGAGAAACTCACGATTAAGAATATTCCCATTGTACGGGAGTTTGATGATGTCTTTCCGGAGGAATTACCGGGACTTCCACCAAATCGTGAAGTTGAGTTCTCAATAGAACTCGTACTGGGTGCTTTGCCTATTTCAAAGACACCTTATAGAATGACCCCAATTGAGTTGCAGGAATTGAAGAAGCAACTCCAAGAGAATCTTGATAAGGGATTCCTACGCCCGAGTGCATCACCTTGGGGAGCACCTGTTCTATTTTTTAAGAAGAAAGATGGATCAATGAGACTCTGCATTGATTATCGAGAACTTAACAAGATCACTATCAAGAACAAATATCCTCTCCCACGCATTGATGACTTATTTGACCAACTACGAGGAGCTCAATACTTTTCCAAGATTGATCTTTGTTGAGGGTATCATCAATTAAGGGTCAAAAGGGAGGATATACCAAAGACGACTTTCCGTACAGGGTATGGACACTATGAATTTATAGTGATGCCATTTGGTCTTACTAATGCCCCTGCTATCTTCATGGATCTGATGAATAGAGTCTTTAGAGACTATCTTGATCAATTTGTGGTAGTCTTTATAGACAATATTCCTGTCAATTCAAAGAGCAAGGAAGAACATGAAGATCACTTGAGAATTATATTGAAGACCCTGAGAAAGGAGAAGCTTTATGCCAAATTTACCAAGTGTGAATTTTGGCTTCAAAAAGTTGCATTTTTGGGTCACATAATCTCAAAAGAGGGGATATCTGTGGATCCAGCAAAAATAGAGGTTATCGAAAGATGGTCGAGACCAACAACAGTAACTGAGATTCGAAGTTTTCTTGGTTTGGCTGGATATTATCGACGTTTTGTGAAAGATTTTTCACCATTATCTAATCCACTCACTAAGTTGACTCGGAAAGGAGTTAAGTTTGTCTGGACGGAAGAATGTGAAGAGAATTTCAAGGAGTTGAAAAGAAGGTTATCCAGTGCACTTGTGCTCACACTGCCTTGTAGTGGAGAAAGGTTTGTGATCTATAGTGATGCATCCAAGAAGGGATTGGGGTGTGTTATTATGCAAAATGATATGGTGATAGCTTATGCCTCACGACAGTTGAAAATCTATGAGCAAAATTACCCAACACATTATTTGGAGTTAGCTGCAGTAATCTTTGCATTAAATATTTGGAGTCATTACCTTTATGGTGAAAGGTGTGATATTTATACTGATCATAAAAGTTTAAAGTATATTTTCACACAAAAGGAGAAGAATATGCGTCAAAGAAGATGGTTGGAGATGATTAAGGATTACGACTGCTCAATCCATTACCACCCTGGGAAAGCAAACAAGGTGGCAGATGCATTAAGTCGACAAGACCATGCTAGTTTATCCATGATGAGGATCACAAAAGATCCAATATTTATGGATTTACAAAGGATGTATCTTGGAATTATAATGTAAGGGGAAAAATCTTATCTTTCTCAAATGAATGTTCAACCATCTATACATGTGAAGATTAAAGAGGCACAGAAAGAAGATGTCGAGTTACAAAAGAAGGTGAGAAATGTTCCTGAATTCAACCTTGATTGTGATGGGATAATAAAGTTCAGGAATCAGGTTTGTGTTCCTCCCATCCCCGAATTAAAGAAGGAGCTGCTGGATGAGGCTCATAGTTCTTCATTCTCTATTCATCATGGAAGCACGAAGATGTATAGGGACCTGAAAGAGTACTTCTGGTGGGATGGCATGAAAAGAGATGTTGCTGAATATGTCTCTCGATGCTTGGTTTGTCAACAAGTTAAAGCTGAGAGACAGAAGTCTAAGGGGATGTTACAACCATTACCCATACCTGAATGGAAATGGGAAAACATCATTATAGACTTTGTCACAGGACTTCCTAAAACATCCAAAGGAAATAATGCTATCTGGGTCATAGTTGATCATCTTACAAAGTCTTCACACTTCATTGCTATTAGAGAGGATTTCTCTCTGGATCATCTTTCCAGGATATATGTAAAGGAAGTGGTAAGATTGCATGGAGTTCCATTTTCTATTATATCCGATCGGGTTCCGAGATTTACCTCGAAGTTCTGGCGAAGTCTTCAGTATTCTCTGGATACAGAGTTGAGTTTCAGCACTGCTTATCATCCTCAGACAGACGGTCAGTCTGAGAGAACAATTCAAACCCTAGAAGATATGTTGAGAGCTTGCTCTATGGATTTAAAAGGTGGTTGGGATCAACACCTACCTTTGGTGTAATTTTCTTATAATAATAGCTTTCACTCCAGTATTCAGATGGATCTTTATGAAGCTATCTATGGAAAGAAATGCAGGACTCCAACTTGCTGGGATGAAGTTGGGGAAAGAAAGCTATTAGGACCTGATCTCGTTGATGAAATGGCAGAAAAGGTCATATCTATTCAACAACACATAAGAGCATCTCAAAGTTGACAGAAATGTTATGCCGACAACCGAAGAAAAGACCTAGAGTTTTAAGTGGGTGATAAAGTGTTCTTACGAATATCTCCCTGGAAGAGAGTTATGAGATTTGGAAAGAAGGGGAAGTTGAGCCCTAGATACATCGGTCCTTTCGAAATACTGGATCGTGTTGGGAAGGTATCTTACCGATTGGCGCTTCCACCGAATCTCTCTCAAGTTCACGATGTGTTCCATGTATCTCTCCTGAGAAAGTACATATCTGATCCTTCACATGTACTCAGCTTAGAAGTTGTACCGCTGGAGCAAGATCTTTCTTATGAAGAACAACCGATAAAGATTCTGGATCGTAGCGAAAAAGTCCTACGAAACAAGACCACTCGATTGGTGAAAGTTTTATGGAGGAACTACCAATTAGAATAAGCTACATGGGAGCTTGAGGATATGATGAGGGAGAGGTATCCTCATCTGTTTGTTACAAAGTGATGAATTTCGAGGGCAAAATTCATTTTAAGGGGGGTAGAATGTAACACCTGAGACTTTTATGTTATATAAATCATCAAAGGAATCTTTTTCTACACAACACTTGTTTGTCTTGCTTTACACGAAATCGCGACCTTCCTCGATAGCTTGCGTCGTACGCAATACCGAGTTTCACTAAACAACGATATGCTATTAAAATATTATTAAAACTAGCCGTTATGAATAGTAATAACCACTTTTTAAAATTTTATAAATTTTATTTTTCAAAATGGACTTCATTTTTGGATTTGGAATATCGAAATTAGCCTAGGGTGAAATTTTGGTATTTTTCTAAAAACTTTCAATTTTTGATGAATAGTGAAACCACTAAGTGGTGGTTAAAAAACTGAATTTTTCATAAAACTTAATTTTACCGCTTATGTGAGTTGAATTTCAAAAATCCGAGAGACACGGTTAATATCAAGGACTAAAATGTGGTTCAATGAGATGAAAATAATTTTTGGTGAATAGTAACTTTTTACTTTTTTTTACCACAGTTAAAATTAAATAGGGTAATTAAGGGTAAAGATGATATTATTATTACCCTAACACATGTCCTAATTCTATTGGATAAGTGTAATTTGACCAAAAAAAACTTAGGAATAAAATATGACCATTTAGGCCCACTTGGATTAGATTAGGACATTTATTATTAATTTATTTAAAGATGGGTTAAAATAGTTAAAATCAAAGTTTAATAAGTAAATAATTTTTAATATGGGGTTATACATAAGATAAATTCGACTATAAATATTCATTTAGAAATATAAAAAGATTTCCTACCTAATGGTATTTTATTTTTAATTTTTAGACTTTAAATAATTTAATTTATTTATGACACAAAGATGATGCAGTAATTATCTTATTAATGAAATATTGACATAATTAATGTTATAAACACAACAATAAATGTAATTTGAGACTTTTCATGAATTACACTAATTTTATAGGTTAATATGACATGTTAGTATTGATTTAATTAACTTGGTTCGAACTAATAATTCTGTTACGAGTTTCACAAAAATCAATTACCAAATAGTGTCAAAATTGACATAAAATAGTTCTTAAAACAAATATTATATTAGTAATTGTTATTTTATTTCTAAAAATATAAGGTTCGACCAAATGACTTAGATAATGTTATATATATCAATAATAAACAACTTGGGGTTTGTTTGGATGCTTATACTAAGTTTATTAACCTTATAGTATAAGAACACAAGAAGACACGGTAAAAGTAAACTTATTTAACTTAATGTTAAATCTAAATGATAAGGTTAAAATAGGAACCTAAACTTGTCTAAATTCTATTGGATGAGAGTATTTGGACCCATCCCCACCTTAGCTTCGAAATATATCAATTTGGAGCTATTTAAAACTGAACTTGACTTTATAATAAAATAATATTTTTAGTTTTCCCAATGGTGCCCCTCTCCTCCCTTATAAAAAGGGCACCTCCTCCCCCTCTTCCTCACACCACTTTGAGCCTTCAATCTCGGCCAACCCTTTCCAATTCCTCCTCGTCACTTCCCTAGAGACATCCTAGAGGTCCTGGTCTTCTTCAAAGACCAATTTAATGCCCTAAAAGAAGGTCTCAAAGAAGCACTTCAAAGAAGAGGTAATGTCCGTTACCGATTCTTTCATCTTTATTTCTTCTTCCACTTCTTCTTCTTTAGTTGTTTAATTATGAAGTAATAACATAAGTATCACTCATATACTGATATTTTATTATAAGTATGAAACAACCCTATTTCACCATCTATCCATCCTACGGAAAAATAAATCACCGCGCGTGCGTACGTACGGAATACCGTCTCCACGCCGTGGTGTAAACTATTTTCCACCACCACCTTACTTGGATGGTTATAATGGTGTAAATAATGACTATATATGACTATTATAAAGTGATAATGATTCTGAAATATTATACATACACTCCAATACAATTCCACGATCATAGGAACAATATCATCACTCGTGCGTACGTACGGAATACCGTCCCCACGATGTGATGCGACTCATTCTACATGATCTTCATTTCATAATGATTATATAAATGAATTGAATGAATGAATATGATAAATATTACACTAATAACATTCTGGAAATGAGGTATCTATAACCTAAATATAATAATAAGAATTTATTCGACAAAACACGCATAAGAACAAAAAGTTATAAACACCCGAATAACAAGTAGCAATAAAATATTACTACTAAGAAGCTAAGAAAATGACCATATATGATATCATAAAAATAAGTATGATTCTGTAATAAGTCAATAACATTATTTAAATCATTATACAGGAGGTTCGGACACTTACGAAGAAAAACGGACCTAAGGTAAGGGAAAATATCACAATCTCATTTTTATCCGAGATTGTTTATACTTTGGTATTTACTAGGGTGTATTTTATCATCCACATCCATGTTTCCTCAATATTTAATATTATTTCCATCCACCTATAGTTGTTTAAATCCAATTTTACCCTTCAGTGAGTTTTTAGTAAAAGATATGAAAGGAATCTTTTGTCGTTTTTCGTACGAGGTACTTTTTGACTTTTCTGACAAAAGTAGGAGAAGAATGTTTTTTTAACTTATACGACATGAATGGATTTTTAAAACATTATTTCCAAGAAGCTTCTTTTACAAGTTTTCAAGTTTATTTTTAATCAACTTCTTTTAGTTTGGAATTTTATGACACGTTAAGAAAGGAAAAGTGTTTTTGAAGTAGAAAGGATATTTTCCTCAAGAATGGAGTTCAAGTGTTTTATCAAAATTATTTTCCATCTAAGACAATAAAGGGTTCTGTTTCTATCCCTATTATTACATTGATTTGATTATGTTGTGATGGAATTATTTTTATGAATTCCTTTATCTTATATGAATTGTTTTATGATGTCACGATGTTTAAGATTCCCATTTTTATTACATGGGTTATGCATTGATGTATGGTTTCTGATTTTGTGGCACACATAAGAATGGTATCATTATGAGATGGGTGGGACCTATATCTCCCTCAAATTAATTGGGTAAAGATTTTATATCTCATGAGATAGACATGGTTGGAACGGTAGGTTATACCAGTTCAGTGAAACAGGACTGAAATGAGGGTGACTCGGTTCAGAAAGGGACTTTGTCCACTAAGATAGTCTTGGCAATGAGTCTTGACTAATAAGAAATGATTCTCTATGATTATGTGTGTATGCCACAAAGTTTCATGTTTTATGTTATGATTATTGTGATTACATTTCACTGCCATGATTTATCCCATGTTATGAAATTATGATCTCTTTTGCAGGTTAAGATTTCCAAAAGTTATGTGCTTATGTTTATGATGTGATTGATAATTATTTTGTTTACCCTTACTCAGAATTTGAGCTCACCCTTTTGTATGTTTTCTTTCCCCAGGTCAGGAAGAAGTTTATTAAGTAAGATATTCCAAAAGGGACTATAGATATGATGAAATAAATGGGAGACAGTGTAGACGATTTATGAACCAGTTGTTTATGTTTCCCAGTTTCTAAAGACACTATACCTATACGTTCCTTTCGTGGTTTTGTTATATGTTGTAATAAGTATGCTTCAATTTTAAAGTATTAACAATGTATGTAAAGTATGGGTCGTTATAAGACATAAGTGGTAATCCACCTCACCAACTCTATGAAGTATCTCAAAAGAGTTAATAAACCTATGAGATAACTTTCCACCCAGACCAAATCTCCATAATCTATGTCAAAGTGAAACACGTAGGAACACATGGTGTCCTTACTCAAAATCCAATGGCCTCCATAGCCTATCATAATAATACTTTTTATGGCTATGTGAAGTCCTCATCTACTTCTAGATGATTTTCACATTCTTAGTAGTAGCTCACACTGAATCTGGGCCCATGAGTGCTGACTCTCCTGGGTTAGTCTAGAAAAGTGGTGACTTATAGGGTCACTCGTACAAAGACTATAATAGAGCCATACCAATGGTGGAAAGGTAGTTATTATTTTACGAAAACTCCATTAGTGGTAAGTAATCCTCCCAACTACAGTTGAATTCTAACATGCAAGCTCACAACATGTCCTCTAGAATCTGAATGGTCTACTCTGTTTGGCTATCCATTTGTGGGTGAAATGTTGTGCTCAAGAGTAACTAGGTCCCAAACGAAACATGTAAACCCTTACATAATAGGGATATAAAATTACAATCATGAAATAAAAATATCATTGATGGAACTCCATGGAGTTAAACTATCTCCTACACATAGAGGCATCCTATGAAATCTACTAAACTCTACTCTCAGATAGCTAGGAAGTGGACTGACTTAGTGAGTTAGGAAACGATCAACGAGATAGAATAATGTCCTATAGATTTATGTGGTAAACCCTTCACTAATTCCATCAATATCCCATCCAATTTTCATTTCGACACCTCAAGGGTTTGATCTAAATATACTGGTACCTGGTGTTCAACCTTCATTTGGTGATAAGTAATGCATTGAGTAACAAAAAATGACACTATCTTCTTCAAACCTGGCCACCAAAACTGATATTGGAGGTCTTGGTGCATATTTTACACACCTGGATATACCACCAAATGGGATTTATGAAACTCACTCAAAACCTCCTCCCACAACATCACTATAACTACTGTATGTCCTATGAAATGAATAATGTGCTCCCCAGCTTTTGAATATTAATCAAGACCATGCCTTGCGGAAATATAAGCACGTAGGGTCTCACAGATTGTATTCCCAAGTTGTTCCTCTCTGAATCGTTGTAAGAGTGGAGGGGTAACAACCATCAATTGGAGGAAAGTTTCTCTATCTCCATCCACAAAATGATAACTATAATGAGGCCAACTTATTTGATGCATCGTTAAGCAAATGCAAACTAGATCTCTTTCTAAGATCACCTACCACCACATTCCCCTCCCTAGGATTATAGAAAATATCAAAGTCATAGTCCTGGAGGAACTCAATCCATCACCTCTATCACAAGTTTAGGTCATTATAAGAGAATATATACTTAATACTATAGTGATTAGAGTAGACAATAAACCAATCTCTGATTAGATAGTGTCTCCACATCTTAAATGAAAAGACAAATGATTGTAACTAAAGTTCATGGGTCACATAGTTATTCTCATGTTGTATCAACTTGTGTGAACCATAAGCAATCATTGCTTGCCTCTGCATCAGGACAAAACCAACACTAGTTCTTGATGCATCGAAGAATACTATGTACTCTACAACCTCCTCTGAAAATCCCAAGATTAGAGAACTCATCAAAATATACCTCAAATTATGAAAATCCAACTAGAACTTCGCTTTCCACATGAAAGGATATCCCTTTTGAGTAAAATCTATCATAGGTGATGATATCCTAGAGAAATTAGGTATAAATCTCCGCTGATATCCTAATAGCCCAGGGAAGCTCCTCACCTATTTCACCCTCTTGGGTGGATCCCATGGTAACACTGCCTTGACCTTGGCTGGGTCCGCTAACACTCCATATAATAAGATAACGTGTCCCAGAAAGTGGACCACCTGAATCTAGAACTGGAACTTCAAGAGTTTCCCATAAAGATGGTGATCTCAGATTATGTCCAGAACCATCCTTATGTTTCTCAGGTACTCCTTCTCAGATGCTAAGTAAATACGAATTTCATCGATGGAGAATACCATGAACTGGTCAAAATAAGGATGAAAGTTCCAGTTCATGAGTCCCATGAACACTGCTGGGGAGTCTTCATTCCAAATGGTATCGCCGGGTACTCATAATTATTGTAACTAGATCTTAAGGCCATATTCAATATTTTTTCATCCCATACTCATAGATGGTGATATCCTGATCTAAGTTCAACCTTTGAGAACTGTAGTGCCCCTTTCAATTGATCAAAGAGACCATCGATCCTCTATAGTGGATACTTATTATTCATAGTCACTTGGTTCAAGCACCAATAGTCCACACACAACCTCAAGATCCTATCTACCTTTTTAGAAAAAGAATCTAGGGTTGCTTAGAGTGAAACACTTGGACTCATGAATCCCTTCCTCTACAAGTCCTCCAAAATAACCCTCAAATCACAAGGCTTTGTGGGAGACATCTGATATGGTGGTGAAGATATTAGTGTCATATTTGGTTTTAAATCAATCTAGAAGTCTATCTCTCTGTGGGGAGGTAACCCTCTAACATATTTAGGAAAGATTTCCTTATACTCCCCCACCACTATGGGAAACTGGTAGCTCATAAAATCTACTACATAGAGGGTTAGGATATCCAGTTGATGAGTAATTGGTTGTAACCTCCTATGCATGAGTCCATCCTATTATTTCTGGGTTTCCATTTCACTAACAAAGGTAAACCTTGTTCCATCACTACAGACACACTGCACACTTCACCTAAAACTGTTGATCTGGTCATGGAATGTAGATAATCAATCCATACCAAGAATTATGTCGTAAGGACTCAATGTGACTAATAGGTTCCCACAAAAACTCTCACCCCCAAAGGTTACATCACACTATCGGCAAAAGTGTGTGATCACCATGTCTTCTCCATTAAGTGTCTTCAATCATAAGGGTTGAGTCAATGGTTCATCCATAATCTCTAGGTATTGAACAAGATATTAGGTGAGAAAGGAATGGCTATCACCTGTGTCTATCATTACTATAGCAAAAGTATAAAATAAACAGATCATACATCAAATAATTCTGGGATCCCCTCAGTCATATGACTCGATCACATGAAATTGTACCCTCCCTTCTCCTCCAGCTCCCTGAGCCTAGTGTGGACAACTTGGGGGTGGTGGTGGTAGCAAGTCAAAATGTCAACCACCTCCTACTACTCTCCTAGATTCTCTTCAACGCCCACCGTTGTGTGAATCATCCTACTCATGTCATTGTCTCATCCTTGGTGGTCTATCCACAATCTCCCTGCCAGCAGTACGGTGGGTCAGACAATCTCAGGCGAGATGTCCCCTACTATCACACGATTACCATTGCCTCTCTCTAGGCCAACTGGACCCACCCTATGAGACCTGAATAGAAGATGATGTGTCCTAGGACCTCCTCTTGCAACTTATCCAACGCCCAAGTTTCTGGGACTAACATCAAATCCCTACTGTTGAGGTATCTACTTCTTCTCATCCACTTTTGACTATCACCAGCAGTATATACTTTTCCAAGAATCTTTAAACCACCAAAGCCTACTCAAGAACCCGACATATGTTAGAATTTACCGTGGGATAGCGCTGGCTTAGATGTCTCTATGAAGACCTCACTCAAAGGTTTGAGCATAAATTACTAATCTCTAATCACATCCATCGAGTACCTGGAAAGGTTGGTAAACCTCGATGAATAATCAGCTATTGTCATGTTGTACTGCTAGAGCAGAAGAATCTCTTGTATAAACACAACTCTCAGCATAACTGTTGATAAATCCCCTATGAATAGGTGCTCAAAATATGTCCATGAAAGAGTCACATTATCATGGGTCTGGATAACTAAACTCCACCATCACCCTATTGAGTTGTGTAGAATGCTCATTGCTAGGACCACCTCTGATCTGCTGGTGTCCTGATTAGATGGAAAACTTGGGTCACCACCTAATTTTAGTCCTAAGTATCTTGTGTGTTGGGATCACCTTAGAACATGATTGGTCTTTGTCACTAAACCTCATGAAGTTCGCTCATCCTACACTCCACATATGCTAGTTTTACGGGTACCCCGTGCTGCTCTATAGTGGGTGGTATGGTAGGTGCACCACGTGGAGGTGAAATCTATGGAACTAGTAACTATATCAAATCCTCGTTACTCATGGATTCATCCTCATGATCAAGCTAAAAAATACTAACTGGTTAGAATCATGGAGGAATCCTATAAGAAAACAAGATATACCACGGTTAATGAGTATACTTAAAGAGATAACCGAAGAAGGACATGGAAACCAATACCATTTCTATATGATTCATGTACCATTATTTTCCCTGCAACCAGTGTTTTCATGAATGATGTTGAAAAGTAGGTTATCATAGTCCCAGTGTATGGATATGTTAGCCGCCACACCAACACTGGAGTCCATGGCCTGAAATATGAACTCAAAAAACTTGACACTATTTCCACAAACCAATCTCACAAACTCCCAATTCTAATGTAGAACCAACCAGCTCTGATACCACTCTGTCATGACCCGTTATAGTGGGTCCCATTCCATGACTCTTCAAGACCGCCTCTAATAGGATAGGGGATGGTGATTGGCACAAAGTAGGCATATCACTAACAAGGGAGTAATTACCTATGTACCGATATCCACACACACATCTCCAAGCACACAAAATGCTGAAATGTAAAAACTATTACGTAGAAAATGCATGCATACCACTATATCCCAAAACCACAGTACAAAAAAAAGTAAAGTAAAGTGAATAGTTCTAGAATACAATCCAACAAAAAAGAGTCTATATCAACAAGTAATACCGGTTAGAAAAGGCACTGGGACTGCTGTCTGTAGTCGTAGGAACCCACCTCGGTCTTCCAAGTCTCACAAAGCAATATTTGGTCCTAGTCTTCCTAAAACACCATCAAAAGTTTGATCATCTACCCAAGAACTGACACATGTGAGAAAAACCCATGTATTGGTGAGTATAAAAATACTCAATTGGGCACCCCCAAACCACAAATAAATAGAACAAAGGAAAGTATATTCATCTATACACAAGTATATGTATACATAATATATAATAAGAATATCTAGATATACTCAAAAAGGACACCAAATATATAGGTAAGTCACAAATAATAAATACCAACCTGAGGAATTCAGCTCAAATATTCCAAGAAGCACTCATCCAGGAGAGCACACTCTTGATTCCGATAGCATTTATAATGTTAGTTTGAGAGGTAATATTAATTAGGTCTTTCCATGAGAGAGGTATGCTGATAGATATGAAGATAGATACGATATAAAATAGATGATGATCATAGTCAGGGCCATGGGGTGATACCAACAACTCAATCGGGATTAAATCTATAAGTAGAGAATCAACACCCATGCAGTGTTGGTCAGGTCGATATTGATATCTCCACCTAGGGAATGAATAATTAATAGAGGATCCAACTCCAAGCCTCTTGGGGGATTTCAAAAACTCTATCTAGGAAGTCCTGCTGAATGGATAATAGTCTTACAAGTAGGAAATGATTCATACCTACCTTTATAGAAATGATAAAGGGAATGGGCTGTAATGAAACTTTTCCAAGACACGAAGGAGAAGAGAACCAGGCCATGTAGGAAGGGGTACATGACGTGTAGTAGGAGTCACACACTAATTCCATCCATATAGAGTCTCCTCATGTACTCTGGTCATGTTCCAGTACATGGTATCATCCCATGTACACCTGCCCGTGTACCAATACATGGGGTAACCCATGTACTTGGTCTAGGTCGTGCCATGTGGGGGAGTACACACCATGTAGGAAACCTGTGTACTCCACCCTATGTCCATGTACTTCCCATGTACACACCGAGTCACCCAGTGATGAACACATGATGTGTAGCTGAGACTACACGCCATGTGTATCTGATATTTTTAAAAATTCAATTCTTTCCTCTACTCTCACTGACCGATCTCTGGATCTTTCTCCAGTGGTTAGTTCACTTCGAAAAATTATATCAATGGTCATTTGGTCCCTTTAACACTGAATTTATGGTATTCCATCATTCAAATAGCTAAGAAAACATGATCATAGGTGTAATTTATCATTGTTGAAGAATGCGGATTCAACACCCACTATCATTCGATCCGCCACCAAAACCACCATCAGACATCCTTTAAGTTTTATTGATGCTGAATCTCTAGTTTTAGATCATTTCAATAGGAATTGAAGGCACAAAAATCGAATGTTCAATATTGGGGGAAAATGAGGAATACTCATACAGAACACAAGAAATCGGGGGAGACAAATTCACAAAGAAAACCTAATAAATTAACCATAACCATTATTCATTCCGAACTCGATATATTCCCATAAGATGATAAATTAATCAAGAAAAAATCTCTAATTTTTTTTGATAAACCCCACAAATATCATCCCATCCCAGAAGTATGATTGATCCATATGCTAATCTATTCATGGATTAGTCAATGTTCGTCGTAGGAATCAATAACGGAAAAGACGAATAGAAATAATGCATCCTACTTGGATTTTGGATTCTTCACTGATGAATATTGGTTGATGTGTAATCAATGTTGGCGAGATCTACCAAGAATGATGTTTTTTGATCTCTGATATGGAGTTATGTCATCGCCTGCTGAGAGGCTTGTCAAGATCACTCTCTCCAGGGCCTCCAGGGGATTCTTGGTTTATAAGCCTAACCCTGGAACTATTTTGAAGGGTTTATTTAAAATGAACCTATCTCTACATCTATGCATTGATGAAATAAAAATAAAATTAATTTTTATCAATTAATTTTATTCATTTAAAATTCCCATGATGACTTTATATAACTGATCCATGCCACCCAGTTTTAGGTCATTTCTATGGTAAAGGCACAATTCTAAATGCAACGGTGCCCTCAGATTTCTGATCCCGGTACCTATTTAGAATTTATTCCACTTTTTTTTAGAAAATTGTGTGCTCGTGCTATTTAATATTTTAATATTTTTCAAAAAATATTTTCAAAACAAACTGGACATCAGAATCGCATGCCGTCTTATCAACCTTTCTCAAACTTAATCTGTATAATATTTAAAAATAATACTTGGAAAATCAGAGACAATACAGAATACCCCAATCCAATAAGTCCTATCGATATCAAAAGTCATATTTTATCTTATCCTTGATATTTAGAATAATTGGAAGCAAAACATCGCACATATTTTTCTCAATGTTCATTATGTATAAACAATGATGTAGAAAATTGGGAGACCAATATGGAAACTCAAAAAAGTTAAATCTATTTTTTCAATTGTAACTAGCTTCAATTTCAACATTATTCATCTTTTTAGATTCCATATAACTTTTATCTAATGAAAAACTGATTTCTTTTGACTCATTAAGCACATATGTTCCTGAAATAAATTTAGGTGTCAGTTCAGTATCACCAATATTATCAAACCTATGACGATTCTTCCTGTATTGATGATATATTGGAAATAATCGTTAATGCCCCATGAAACTGAAACAATGATGATATTTAAGCCTTATGGATTTTTTATTCTCATATTAATAAGAGATGATAGTTTTCCCTTAATTCTATAACAAAAAATAATTGAATAATAAGGGAAATCATTTATAGTCCACAAAAGGGAAGCACACATCTGAAACATTTTTTTGAAGAATCATAGAATGTATGCACACCCATATTCCAATGTTATTTCTAATCTCTTATTAAAGGTTAGTAGTAAACGTCTATATCATTAACAGGATAAAAAGTTACAGATATTAGTATACTCCAAAAAGTGAATGGTTTTTTCATGAAAATCCATGGAGAAAGATTATAAACGTGAATAAAAACTGGACACATGTTGTGAATAGTAACCATCTGACCAAAAATATTAAAACCATCACAAGATAAACCCAACCTAACATTACACACCTTATTTGTAAAATTGGGATGTTGTGCATCAAATTACCACCTTACTAATCCATCTATAGGATGAAAAAATACATCATTGCCTTTAATTATCTTAGAATCATGCCATCACTTATTGGATGATATTTCCTTAGACATGAATTGATTTTGAATCTTAGGAATCAATGGAAAGTGACACATTAATTTCTGTGGCACATGATATGGTGTTCCATCTATATTTTCCTTCCATAAATATGTAACATATTATTTACATTCATTATGGTCATCTGTTTCCACCCAAAATAAATTGTAATCTTTCTGACAAGCATGAATTTTATTACTAGAAAATTAGAGTTTCTTAATTAAATTTTATTCCTTATAATTATTTTAGGGAATATCTACACCATTAGAAATAAATTCATTTAAAAAGGTAATCATACAATCAATGGAGGTATTAGAAATTACATACTTGGGTTTTCTATAATATAACCACATTAAAAATTATAACATTGTTATTTTAGTACATTCCTAATATACATGAATTTTGGAATCATCTATTAAAATTTTCACTCTATCAACATCATCATCTTCAGTATTGTCCTCATTTGTATTGATATCATTGTATTCTTTCACTAACATACAATATCTCTTTTGATGATTAAAAAATAGAAAACAATCATATATCAAATTCTCCATACCACTTATTTCTTTATGTTCACAAATATTAGAAGATTGTTTCATATTTCCATTGTGATACCAAACATAATAGTTTTTTTTTGAAATCTAGATTTTGTTTTGTGGTATAAAACTTATTCTTGTCTTAACCGTGGTCTTCCAATATACTTATAACATGGAAACTATATACAACCTCCATATAAAGAATTTTTAAATGTTATATTTAAAAAAAATTCCTAATTATTTTGAAACTCGGTTGAAATCTGATCGGTATGGTACATAAAACTTACATTCATTCTATTATGGGGAAAAAGTTATGTTATAATCAACAATGTAAACCATAATTTCCATAATATCCAAATTTAAAGAAAAATTATAATTATACTATAGAGGATATTAAATAACACTAATATAAAACCAAATTGAATACAATGCATGATTCAAGTGAACATTATGGAAAAATATTGTCCATCCCAAAAAAGAACAAGTCATGTCATAAGAAAAAACCAAGTCATACCCATATAAATAAAAAAAATCATGCATTGGAATAAATAACAACTAAAGAATACTAACATAAAAATGTGTATTTCCAATCAATAGATATCTTATCATTTGAAAACATAATCAAGAATAACATTTAGTCATAAAAGAATTTTATTTAAGGTTAAAATTACGTATATTATCCAAACACATGGAAATATATAACATGAAGGTGTACATTATGTCCATAAATTAGGTTCTTTTAGAGTATAGACTAAATACCTAAACATTACAATAATTATAAAGTTCACTATACTTATGAAAACTTAAATAAATGAAATTACGTCTTCATGATATCCTTATATTAAATTTTATATAGTAGCTAAGAGAATTTTATTATTAAATGTGAAAATATAATAAAATAGTGGGTATGGACTCTTAGTATGGGATAAAAAATCACATAATATACATAATTAAAGACATTATTTTGGAATAAATGAAATGCAAGAAAAATAATGAAAATAATTACACAAAAATTTAACAAGATCCATAACATAATTATGGAATTGTAAAATTTAATATATCAGAAACATATAATTGAGGCCCGGTTCTTTGAAAAAAAACCTATAGTGTAGGGGCACACCCTTCACCCTATTTTAATTGTCACATGGGATATAAAAGCGGATTAAGGGGTTATATAAATATAACTCCCATCGTTTATATATAATATCCAATTAATTATTCAATCAAAGTCAAATGTACATAAAAATTCTCTATCTTCATGGTTTCAAATGATACATAAAATATCCAATAAACGATCAATGAAATTTTATAAATAATAAAATTTATTATACCATTACATGATCATAAAAAATGGTGATTCATTTTAGGTCATCCTTGGGATACTAATTTATCTCTATCCGGCATATTTATAAGTATTCATGAACAAACAACACTATATTTTTATTATAATTATAATTTTAATGGATCAATATATCAATCCTTATTATCATAAAATATGGGATACAGCTGATCCATTCTATAAAAACCAAAATTCTCATCCTTTTAAATGACATGTTTTAATTATCACAAGGCACACATATTTTTATCGAGTAAATATAATGAAGTGTTTTTAGTTAGTGAAATTAAATTTTGATATACGTTAGAACATGGAATGAATAATAAACATAAAACGAAAACAAGATCTACTAATATGCATTTAGATCGTATGAAATCAAAGGATTTAATTAATTAAAGTAGGAATCAAGTGACATACATAGTTACAGATCCAATGGAATCATCACCAAAATCCAAAATATATTTATCAGTAACAAAACAAGAAATATAGGTAATGAAAAATATTAGAATAAATTTGAAACATCACTACCAACATCTAGATGAATCACATGATTAGATAAAAATGAAAATAACACCCAGAAGAAGAGAAGAAAAATTTATACCTCACCAAATTGTTGTTGAAGAAGATCGAAAACAAAAAAATCATTGAATTAGGGAAGAACATTGGAGAATAGAACCAGAAATAGGTCTGGTGAGGGTAGAATAAAGAATAATAGGAAAGGAAAGCTCACATATCACAATAAGGAAAATCCAGAAATGGATGAATATCACCTACCGATGGGGAGAAAATTCATTCAAGGAGAAGAGGTAGGATGATGAGCTTGTGTGAGGGGATGAGAATAGGGCTTCAAAAATGAAGATGGGAAGGGGATCCTGAGCACAACTAGTTATTTAAAAGAGCTATACTGATGGTATTTAAAAAACCATTGGTATATCTTAATCTAAACCAATAGTTTTTTAAACCATCGTTATAGATTTGTGTACAATGTTTATACCCATATTTTTTCTAAACCATGGGTATAGATGCATTAGGATAGAACCAATTTTTAGTAGTTACGCTTCATGGATTTTGGTTTCCAACCACTTGGTGGTGTTTTCAATAGAAAAGGTAGGTGGTTCTATGTTGTGCAATTATTTTATGTTTTAATGTGATTTCCTCGACATATAAAGTTGATTTATAAATTTTGTTGTGTGTGAAAATGAATGATTTCAAGGGTGTTGGTGTCTGTAAGTATTTTGAAATTATTTATCACCTATGGAAAATGATGTAAATGGTGTTCTTGGCATGTGATAAGTTGATTTAGGTTGAAAAAGTATTGTTACGGTTGAAAATAGAACAAACCACTTAGAAAAAACGGATGCATAGGCAGGTGGACTAATGATTAGTATGTTGGGATAGCCCGTTGGGCCTCGTATTAGTATTATAAGAAGGATTACACTACAACACTAACTAAACGATATAATGATACTGTGGATATTTCTAGAACTTTGGATCCATCCTCTCTAGCATTTCATGCATAAGAAGATTTATTTCTATGATCGACCACCAAGGTTATAAGAATTTGATGACCTGAATAACCTAGCTTCTTAGGGGATTCCTATGTATCTTATGATATGGTTTAACCTATTTCCATTTAGTTTTGTATCTCTTATCTTTATTTCAAAGTTATAACATGTTTTAAATTTCAATTATTTTATTACTTCAAAACTGGAATGTTTATTTATCTTATAATGGTTATGGATGGAAAATTTTGTGGGATCCTACTGGGAAAGTGATATCACACCCTACATACACCCTATAGGTATATATAGACCTTGTTTTGTCAGAATTAGGTAAAGTCAAGGCTTTCCATGGAGGTGGAAGAAGATACTTTTATTAGTAGAATATTATTTTGGATGGTATTGATGGTGGTGACATGGTGGTTATAGACCTCATACCTTTAGAAGTTTTACAGTTCTCTTATTCCCCCCAATATTTTGTACAATTTGGTTTTTATTTATGAACATAAACTTTAACATGAAACTTGTGTGTGATCCTTGGAATAGTTTGTTATGGATGATGGTTGTGGTGTTATATGTAAAAGTGGTACTTTTTTTTGTTATTATCATTAGAATATAATTCCCAAAGGAGTTCCTTGCTTCCTAGGCACTATTTTCTAGCCCATGGGGATGGGGAACAATATATGTGCCAAGCCATGAGTTGCGTCAGGTGCCAATTTGGGATGGAGGCCCAGGATAGTTCATGACGTGGTTCACATGTGGATTTCCACTAGAGGTAATCTGCACATTATTCCTAAAACATAATGATAGTAAAATGTAGATATGTTGTCAGATTCAAAAATGTAGAAAGAAATCATCACAATGCAATTCTTGAACTGCATAAATTAATTATAAATCACTATATGATGATATAGTGTTTCTTGTTCTGAAATTCTTTCATCATTTAATCCTTGAATTCATTATGTTAGTTAAAAAATTATAAATTATATACATTTTGGAGGAATAATCTATTATGAGTTTAATCCGAGTTGAGTATTCCATATCAGTGCTTCCACCAAAACCTAAACATTCAGAAAGTCTAGCCTCAAAGCTAGGTTGGTGTGGCACTTCATGTTGTTGCTGCTAATATGTTGTTTCTTCTCATTTAACTCTTTAAAGAGACTATTATATCATAGTACACTATTGACCAACTTTTTAATTTAATGCATCTATCTATGAAAACTTGTTTTTCATTATCTCATTGGTATACCCTATGTCTTTTATTTCTCAAAGAATGCTTAGGGTGACAATCCAAAAAATGCACCTCTAACACATCTATACTATTATGGATTATTCAAAGCCACTAAAACATGTTTTCCATAATATATAACAGAAAATTATTCTTATTTTTAAACTAGATAAAAAATATAGGAAAATAAGTAGTCATTATTATTCAATACCATTTTGGAGAAAAATAAATTTATATTATTTCATACTTACACATGATTCCCATGCATTCTATGTTTTTTAACTTAATATTTGTCTATTTTTATTTACATATAACTCATTCCATATCACCTTTTTTGGGTTGTATGTGTCTAGATATTTTTATTCATCAATCATTATATAAACAAAGTAACATAATTATGTTGTTGTTTCATATCACAAAAAGTAATACTATAGATTTAAAATACATACCATTTTTTTCAACTGAAACATATCCTATATTTTCATTATGATTGGAATACATTGGTTTCAATTCATGTTTCTTATTTTATAAACCATTTTTTATTTCATAAATTAACAACTTTAAATCTAAGTGATTAATATACATAATATTAAACAAAATATTACCTATTACATTGCACCATAAATGATTTCTCCTCACAAAAACTAAAAAAAGCATCCTAGATTTTCTAGTTTATGACGTGTTCATATATAACTGAAGGTTGGGGTTTTCATTTCCCCTAAGTATACTTAAGATATAGTTTCATAAGAACTGCCCAAAATGATCTATGAACCTTTCCAGTGACCATTTCTATGAATTTAATTCAAAAAAAACTAATATAAATGTACTCTATAGTGGACAATGAAGAGTAAATAAATTCTTCATTATTTTATTTTTATATAAAATATGAAAATTACAATCCAAAATTACCCTAATGACTTCTCAAATTATTGTATTATGTATAGGAAAAACATTTTTCCATATATTTATATCAATATACATGTTCATTTGAGTGTTGAACCAAATTTAACTAATGAAAATAAACTTGTTGGGGTTAATAGGGTGGCTACATGCATCCCATCCAACCTAAAAATTTTCCCATTCAATTCTTACTTTAATAATTTTTACTAAGACTATAGCTCTACATAGATATTATCTTTTTCAACTATATGTTCTTAATCTTTTAACATTTTATCAATTTTAGCATCGCCAATACTCCTCAACATTGGTATAATTGATAGGTGGATAATCCAATATTTTCAAAAGTAGTTAAATAGTCAATCTAGATTATGTAAATACATCAGTGAACACATAATATTATGAGGAAACACATTACCTTTAAAAAACTAATAAAATTCATTTCACCATTTTATTTTATTTTATTTAAAGTTTTATGGAATTTGGACCCACTATCGAGTATCCCAATATACTCCTTGTGGTCCCATGTTACATAAAAGGAACTATCTATATTGGTACCACCATGAAATTATTGTGACGTCCTTATAAAAGGGTCATCCTAAATGAAATTTTCATTTTACCCTGATGTTATTCTTGTTGATAATAGAACAATTGAATAATTTTTCTTTTGTGGTATCCAGTGTATAAAATACTTCTACCAGCGATGATTCCATTATTAAAAATTCATCCTTGTACCCTTCCATACTAAAATTAAATTTCACAAATCCCAAATCATCGATTTTAAGAAAACTTATATTATAAACCAATTTACATGGAATAATCAAAACTTTTGTATATTTTAACGTGCATATTTTTTGTTTATTCCAAAGTGTGTAATATTCACATAAATTTGATTTCTGTCTATGGTACTGGATACATGAATCAATTTCACCATAAGATTTACTCCACTATTTTTCATCATACTATGTTCATCATGTTCCTTTTTATAGAATGTATAACTATTAGTCACATTATCATTGTAAGATAATACATGCACACTTAATATTATGATGGGATATCAATGTTTTTTTTGAAATTGAATTCATATTTGGAGAAAACTTTTAAAAAATATGGTCTCAAAACCATACTATAAACTATTTATTATGTATATTTAATATCCTACTTTCATCCCATGATGGATGAAGGATCTAGACGCAGTGGAAGCATGGAGGTTGGGAGGTCCCAACTTTTTTTTGTAATCGATGACCAATCCGGGATCAATATGACAATGAATGCCAATATCCACAGATTTAAATCAAATATTTAGACAAAGATAAGAAAAGATTTGAATCTGATAAAGAGGATCTTGCACATAATGTTTATAATTAATTTATTAATTTCTAAATAAATTAAATACTTAGATATTTGGTACTTTATTCAATGATGATTGTTCATCATCTAGAATGAACCTTTCATATTGTCTTCATTGCGTTCATGAGTATCCACAATATAATCCCTCTAGTAGTGATCCACACGTGCTCCAATAGTCTCCAAACAATGTCTCTCTTGATCTGGGTGTTATAATGGAAAATAAAATATCTTGCGTCGATTGTTCTTGATTGCTCATTCTTCAGTCTTGAAGAACATCTCTTGTTCTTGAGAGGGAGAGATTAAAGGAGTCGAGAGATAAAATGTTTGGCTCAACAATTCTCAATTCACTAGGGTTTCGAACAATATACGTACCTACATATTAATCGACATGGTGTTTTAGTTATAATATTTAATTGCGAAATAGAAATTAAATGCAATTATAACTATTATAGAAAACTCATGCCACATAATAACAATAACATCACTATTATTTGTGGTGCACTAACTTACACAAAACAAAACCATAAATGAAATCCCATGCCACATAATGATAAGAAAATTATTATTATTTCTTGCTCCAACTGGATAAACATTATTTACAAGCTGGTAAATAATTAATTTATAAATGGACACAGTCTTGGTCCATTCAAACTCCTCTTCCATTTATTGAACTCTGAAATAAAGTATTTTATTCTCTTAAATAAATAATTTTATTTAAAAACTAGTTAATAAATATTTATTAAATATTCAATAAAATAAATAAATATATTTTATTCACAATCTGATGAATAAAATTTTATTTAATTTATGCGATCATTTGAAATTGAATTAAATTATTCCTAGGTCTTGAGAATAATATTTATTCCATTAAATAAATTCAAATAGAATTTAATTGAGACCACCCAAAACACTTAGTGTGTGACCCTCTTGTATTCTTTCTTGTTGTCATTATGAGGGATTGCCGAAAGTCCAATATTACCTTCTAGAAATAGATCATGGAACCCAAGACAATGAACTTAAATTCAGAATGATGACATCCACATATGAACACTAATTATGTAATATAATCCTTTTGTCACAATATCTCATCATGTAGGTTTCATGATAGTGTCATCAACCTATATGCCAGATACGTCATTCTTTGAATTCCTAAAATAAAATCATCATTACACCATGACCATGGAATTTAGGGAGATGGTTCTATTTCAATCAATGGATTGAGATATCAACTTCTAAAAATGGAAGGGACAAATCCTTCTTCGACAGATCTATTAATAACTTGTCATTCCTAATGCACCCAATGTACCCAACTTCCCGCCAAAATATGGTGTGATAGTTTTCATCAGTAAATCAAAATGCACGAGTCATGACACATATTAATGATAATATTAAAGTATAAGGACCATTACACATGCTCTCTGGTTGGAATATCTGGTGACACTAAAACATGATAAATTCTTACAGGTGGGTCTGTTATCATAATCTTTCATCTTGGAGATTACTAAGTGAGAACTCCATGAGAAGAAGCCTAATCCACCTATGTGTACTCACATCTGATGGTCTTTATTGTATGTTTCCCATCATAGTATGTCATCCAACCAGAAAACTATATTTAAGAATATTGTCATAGAACTTCATGGTTCTGATCATAATGGGGAAATGCTATGACCTTATTAATATGACAAATACTCTAGGACATTATTACATTATAATCATGAAGAAAAATGAAAAATATGTAATAAGATATATAATATTTAAATTCATTAAATATTCATGTAATAAAATTAAAAATAGGTGGTTCTAGTAAACCAACTCTAACAAACTCTCACTTAAACTAGAACCAAATGCCCACAACTTTTAGTTTGCAAGACCTTACATGATGATCATGTTTTTGCTGAGTCACTACTTTAGTCAAGGGGTACTCCATGTTGTCTTATGTGGAAATACTACTCAGTGAAATTTCACCTCTCTGTGAAAAATCCCTCGAGAGATGGTACTTCTGAAGTATGTGCTTCATCCACTGATGTGACCTGGTCTTTTTTGTGAGATCCACCACAGTAGTATTATCAAAATAGAGTGTGATGTAATTTTTACTTATAGTAACCACATATAACTCTTAGATGAAGATCCACATCCAAACTAATTCACTATTTTCCTTAGATGCTATGATATACTCAGAATGTGCTATAGAATCTACAACCACACCTTAATTTTAGCCCTTCTAGTTCACAACACCTCCATTCAAAGTGAAGATGTATCCCATTTACGACTTCTTGTCATCTTGATCATTCTGGAAACTATCATCTACATATCATCTAATGACTATTTCATTTTATCCTCTATAAACTAGGAACATATCCTTAGTATGCCTCAGATACTTAAGGATAGTCTTGACTGCTATCCAATGGTGATCACTTGGATCATCTTGATATCTTCCTACCACAATCAATGAATAGGCAAAATCTATCCCAGTATATAGCATAACATACAAGACTGACCCAATCACTGATGCATATGGTATCCTTTCCATTCTCTTTCATTACTCATGCGTTTAAGGACACATTTTCATGGAATAATGAATGCCATGTGATGTTGGAAACAATACCCTCTTGGATTGTTCCATACTGAATATCTTCAATATCTTGTCAGTGTATTCACTTTGAATTAGGCCTAACAATCTCTTGGATATATCATGATGGATCTTGATCCTGAGAATATATGATGCCTCACCCATTTCTTTCATGGGGAATCATTTATTCAACCATTCCTTAATAGACTGTAATAATGGTATTAAATTTCCAATAAGTAATATGTTATCAACATATACTATTAAGAAAATGAATACACTCCCACTAAACTGTTTGTAGAATTAAGTATCACATTCCTTATTTATAAAACAAAATTCCCTTAGGTCCTTGTCAAAATGAATGTTCCATGACATGGATTCTTTATTTAATCCATAAATGGATTTTTTAAACTCTCATATCTTATTGGAATCCTTTGGAGTCACAAGCCTTTATGGTTGTGTCATATAGGAATTTTCCTGAAGGTTCCAGTTAAGGAAGGATATTTTGACATCCATTTTTTAAATGTCATATTCATGGTAAACAACAATGGCTAGTATAATTGTGATGGTTGTTATCATTAAAATTGGTGAAAAGGATTCGTCATAGTCAATAACTTTACACTGTTTAAACCCATTTGCAACTGGTCATGATTTATAGTTACTGACTTGTCCTTCCATGTTTAGTTTCTTCATGAACACGCATTTGAAACCAATAGGATTTACATCTACTGGAGGATCTCCCAAAACCTAGAATTAGTTTTGGTATATGGTATCTATTCTAGAATTCATGGCTTCTTTCCACTTGGAAACATCAGTTCCACAAACTGCTTCCTTGTATGTTAGAGGATCATTATTATCAACTAATAATGAGTCACCAACCTCGGTGACTAGAAAAAATACCATTCTGGTTCACTAACCTCTCTTTTACTCCTATATAGTGTTTGTATCTCTGGAATGTATCTTTCTTCCCTGAGGCTTTATGGAATCTTGTCCTATACCAACTCTTGTATACCTTGAGCCTCGACTTCATCGAAGTATATCTTTCTCCCACTATCTCTTTTAGAGATGTGATCGCTCTCAAGGAATATGGAATGTCTTACCACTAAAACTTGTTTTTTTCTAAGGGGTCATATAGTTAATATCCCCTTGTTTCCTTGGGGTATTCTATAAAGGTACACTTTGTGCCTCGAGGGTGTGAGTTTTTTACCTGAATAGGTCTTAACAAATGATTCTCTTCCCTATACATGTAAATTTGATAACATGGCTTTCCTTCTACTCCAAATCTCATATAGAATACCATTTATCAATCTATTTGGTACTTGGTTTAGTATGTGTGCCAATTTTTGTAACTCATATCTCCAAAAGGATAATGCAAGACTTGCATGAATCATCATTGATCTCCCCATGTCCAACAAGGTGCGGCTCCTCCTTTTTCTTACACTATTCAACTGAGGAATGTAAGGATAAGTGAGTTGGGATTAGGCCTGAAACTCCAATAAGAAATCAATGAAGTCTTGATTAAGATATTATCCACCTTGGTCCAAATAGATTTTCTTAATATTTTTACCATGATAGTTCTCAAATTTATTATTTCATTCCTTGAATTAATCAAAAGAATTTGACTTATACCTCATTAAGTAGATATATCCATATCTACAAAAATTATCATTACAAGTTATGAAGTATGAGTAACCTCCCCTTTTTTCAATGGGAAATAGTCCACACATATCGGTATGAACTAATTCAAGAATCTCTTTGTCCCTTTCACCTTTCCCGCTAAATGGTTCTTTGGACATTTTCCTTGTAAATATGTGTGAAATACACCGAGTGGTTTTATTTTGAAAGAATATAAATATCCACCTTGATTTAATTTTATCATGCATTTCTCATTTACATGACCTAGCTTGTGATGCCAAATTTGGGTGTGGTATGAGGCATGTGAAGTAACTTCTTTATCAATATCCATTACTTATTTTGTATAATCGAACACAAAAAAACCATTATATAAATGTGACTTACCAAAAAATGATATCTTCAAAAAAGAAGAAACATTTGTTTCTAAAATTGAAAATAAATCCATCTATATCTAGCCTGGATACATAAATAACGTTTTTGGTTATAGAAGGCACATAATAAAAATATTTTAATACCAGGATCATCCCAATAGACAATGTGATGTGGTAGTCCCTAATAGCCACAACAACAAGTCTATCTCCATTTGATATTCATATATCTACCTCCCCTCATTCAATTTTCTTAAATCTACTTGGTTCCTTTATTTAGATATACATGTGATCACCACAAGCTATATATAATACCCAATTCGTAGAAATAGATAAATTGCACTCAATGAAAAATGCACCTTAAGCTTCCCCCTACTTGTTTGGATAGGTGTAGTTTTTCTTTTAGGGGCCCTTTTTTCCACATGCGAAATAAACAACTTCTTATTCCCTTGCCTCCTGATCATACCACGATTCAGTGTTTTATTTTTACCCTTACACCATTGTATTAATCTGAATTTGTGTTGTAAATTCCAAATATAATATCATAATTCACTTCAATTTTGATTCAATTATTTTATTTTTATCACTGTTAAAAAGGGTAATGTTACTTGTTTTGTTAATTTCATTGAAGGTGAAGGTGATTTGGAGGACCCACGATAAAGTCTATGAAAAATAGGCCAAACTACACAAGGATCAAAGCACACCAGTGGATTAATATGCACACTGCTACAAGACCGTGCATTCAAATGGACTGATTTTTTTGGGCTGGTCCTAAATTTAATAGGATACATTTCATCTCAAGAAACCCAATCCAGATTCGGCTTATATTAGGCCCATATGAACTGATCTGTCCAAGCCACCAAATCTGCACATAGTCAAAAGTGGCATTCTGTAATATGTCTCTATATCATGTTTGATAGTCCAAATGCTGACAAACTTTTGGTGGCGATATTCAGGAAATGGGGATACAATATTCCAGTTTTTTAAAAAGAGATATTCGACTGTCTAGTAGCCAAAAACCATCCTTCAAGTTGTTTATCAAAATCTGGGTGTCCAAAACTACTTCTTATTTTGGCTATAAAAAGGCACCATGGGCACCCCATTTGTTTGTTCGGCCAAGGTGTGAAGTGCTGCCAATTTGGAGTTCCATATTAGTACTCTTTTTGTAACATCCCAGGTAAATGAAGAATAAATAATTTTAATATTTATTAATATTTATGAATTAAATATTAAATTCTATTTTAAAGGGGTTGCTATGTTCGATAGCGTACCCGATACGCAACGATGAGTTCCTTTGAAAACTTACGTTGCACACTAGTAATAAAATAATATTATTTTAAATGTTAGTTAACATGTAGCCGTTGTATTGGCGGGAATGGATAGAAATAACTAAAATATGATTATATATGTTTTTAAGTGTTTTTATATTTATCCAATAAAAGATAAAGGCTTAAAATATGGAAAGAATTCAATTTTAGGAATTTATACCCTAATTTTCATTAAGGGTTCACTTATCACCTTTTGACGGCGAACCGTCATTAAATATAGTTTTGATCACTCTTATACTTTCTATTGGACCAAATATAACTCTTCTTTAGAATCGGGACATCAAAATTTACTTTGTGTAAATTTGTGGTACCTTTCTGATAAAGTTCATTTTTTTTATGAATAGTGTAAAATGTTGTATTTTACATCAAAACTGCTTTTTAATCTAATTTATTTATATGATTAGATTATCTTTTGAATTGGTCTTAATGTGTAATATGAATATATTTTTACCATTTTATCCAATGGTGGTCATTGGAATCAATTTCACTTTGAAATTAGACTTAAACTGGTGTCAATCTTTTGATACTTATTGTTTTGTAAAAACACGCTATTTGCTATGGCAGCGGGAATTAATTATTGAATTAATTAATGTGACTTATATGATTTGAATTTTGTAAAATAGACTTCATTTTTGAATTCGGAATATCAAATATAGCTTAGAGTGAATTTTTGGTAATTTTCTGAAAAACTTCAATTTTTGATGAATAGTGAAACCACTAAGTGGTAATCAAGCAAACTGATTTTTCAGTTAAATGAAAGTTTACCACTAATGTGTATTGAATTTTGAAAATCCGACATACATAGATGTCATTAAGAAGTAAAATGTGGTTCAATGAGATTAAAATAATTTTTTGGTGAATAGTAACTTATTAAGTTTTTAATCGCGATTAGTGGTAATTAGTGTAGTTTAAGTAATAAATAATGCTTTAATAATATAAAATGACCTAGACACATGTCCCAACCTTATTGGTTGTGTCATGGCCGACCAAGACAAGCCATGGGTCAACTTGGGGACCCCATGGATCCACTTTTGTTGGGAAATGACATAAATTACTTTTTATTAAATGTTAAAGTGAAAATGACACAAACATAATATGTTTTGCGAAAACAATTTTTATGTGGGGTTATACAAGTCCAAATTTTGATTATAAATAGTCATTGGAAAGCTAAAAAGATTTCCTATATCATAGTATTTGTTTTATAATTTTTCGACATTAAATAAATTTAATTATTTATGACATAATAATGATGCAGCGATGACATCATTATTTGACGATTTAAATAAAATGGAAAGATAATATAAAATCTATGAACTAAACATGGACAAAACCAATTGGATGAATGGATTTCGATGACTTATAACCTTATCCACGAATTATATCAATGTGGGACCTTTTAAAACCGAAACACATTTTCAAATAAAGTAATGTTTCTTTACTTTCCAAAAGTGCCCCTCCTCTCCCCTTATAAAAGGCCCCCACCTCTACCTCATTTCACACACTCTTCAAGACTTTGGCTCGGCCAAACCCTGCCCATTTGCTCTCTCCACATCCCTCTCCTCATCCTAGAGGATTCCCTTTGGGAAGAATCCTTTCAAAGGAAGCCTTTAGGCTCAAACCAAAAGGAGTTACACTTTTTAAGGTAATTCATTCTCTAATGTTCATTTGTTTTATTTTGCTTCTCCAACCCCCTAAACTCTTTTTATTTACTTCTTTTGTAACAACACCAGTATCTTCAATATACTAGGATGTTGTTATAAGATTTATTTGAGCTACACTTCCACAAAACTACATAAAATGGTTAAAGAACATAAGGTTTCCGTGGATGGCGAAATTCTGCCTCCCGAAACGATGATTGTTCAACACTCATTTAACACCTTCAAAGGTGGCCATTATGATGTCACTATTTTTATATATGATATATAATATGTTTATGTTTTCCTTAAGCTTCTGTTTTTTCATTTTGGGCATACCTTTATGGTTTCCATTATGGGTAAACACGATATCTTCATTTTAGGAAGTGCGGACTACCGCCCCCTAAAAGTGATTTGATTCGTTAATACCATATGTGGGATGTGTGAAGGATAAATTTAATGATATTATATATGTTATTATAATGGAATTATAATATACTCTTATATCATTATGATTCCACTCCAGAAAATATGAAATAGAAATGGAAGTAGCGTTCATGCGTACGTACGGCTTACCGTCTCCATGAACGGTGCATTTCATTTCTTACCTCTAAATGTAATGTAATATTATAAATACATGTATATGATGAATATATATGATATATATGTTATCCAAATCATTAATATCATTCTGGATATAATGAACCTATGACCAAATTAACAACATGTAAGTATAAGAAGTCTATTTTTGACTTAAGAACCAAATACCGACAAAATGAACATTATTAACTTAACAGATTACATGATGTTCATAACATGGTATAAAAGGAATAATGAACTTGAAAAAGGTTCTTAAGCAAGTAGAGATTAACTCAAGTTTATTATTCAGGAGTTTAAAGAACGGTCGGGTCAAGTCAGATACGAGGTATGGGAACTTCTTAACCCAATTTCCATTCTTTGGGTTAATCTCCTACTTTCAAATTATGTCATTATATTATTATGTCGTATCTTGTATTTGTACTTTATTTATGTGTACTTATAGTGAATACAAATAATGTATCTATTTTATTTTAAAAATTATCTTTGTATGGGACTTCGTCTCAATCTCCTTTCGTTGAGGCATATTTTATTTTATACACAACTTTCTTTTATACGGTGTATAAACCCCTTTGACTTTTACATTTATTCAAAAGGAATCTTTTTTATACGAAGCGTTTACTAAACGACAAAAGGGAATGTTTTTGTCGTACGTATGCGGCGACAACGACTTCTCCGCCGTCGTAACCGTTATTTGAGTTTCGGCTTCCTCTACAAGCCATACCTTCTTTTTTTTAAAGAAAAATAAATACCATGTTTTACTTTGGTATTGAAAATGGTTTTCATAATGTTTTTATTATATCAATGTGTTGTATTGATATCTCGTGATTGAAATGTGGAAATTTTATGTTTCCTTTATGCATGTTTTATGTGATATGATTATGTTATGGTTCTTGGGAATTATTATGAAGACGGGTGGTTCCGTGATAAACTAAGGGCGGGTGAGCCCGTTATAGCTCTCCAATGCATTGGGTAACGCGAAGGAGTGAAACGTTAAGGTTTCTCCGAAGAGATTTTAGGGAATATACTGTGATGGGTATTCCAAACGTAACCAAGAGGGTTACTCCCTACGTAAGAATGTTATAAATGCCTCAAGTTACCTTTATGTATTATGATTTATATGATTTATTCATGTTTTTATGAGGTATGTTAAAGTGCCTATGTTTTATGGGTAAAGTATGATTTCATTCTTATTTATATATGAACTCATGTTTCCTATCCATGTTTTTTTTATAACCCATACTAAGTTTTTATGCTCATCCCAAGTTTTTGAAATGTTTTTCACAGGTCAAGGGAAAGGTACATGATAAGATGATAGAGTCAAGGATGTGTCAAGAAATAATCCATGTTTTATTTTAAATGTGTTTCCATTGATGGGAATGAAGAATACTATCTTTATGTAACCACTTTGTTTATATGTGGAATGTAATGCAAGTTTTATGATCTAATTCTCTAAAACTCTAAACCAGAAAAGATCCTCTATGTGTAATCTTGTAATAACTCAAGATTAAGTAAGGTTTAAGGCTGGGGCCTTATAGTTGGTATCAAAGGTCGGTTTAGACAACTTTAGGAGTTAGAAAAGTGTTAAATTATAATATGATTGAAATGATATAGCATTTACGGATTACCATGTTGCTTCGCCTAAGATATTTCTGTGTTCAGAATGGTTTTCCGCAGAGGAAACAAAGCAGCTATGTTGGGACGACATCAGGAGGAAGATAACCTTCCAAATCAGCAACCTGAGATGGTCGGAATTGGAACTGAACAGTTTGTTGCAGTGATGGCACAGTTAACTCAGGCTATAAATGGTGGTGGTATCCATGCACGAGATCAGCCAGATCAACCACAGAGGAACATGTCAGTGGTGGAACATTTCATGAGGCAACATCCCCCATCATTCAGAGGATCATCTGACCCTGTGCAAGCTGAAGGGTGGATTAAAGCACTGGAGAAGATTTTTGATGTCATGGGGTGTTCAGACAATCAAAAGGTTAGTCTTGCTATTTACCGTTTGGAGGGTGAAGCAGATCAGTGGTGGTCTATGGTTAAAAATATCAGGGATGCCGATGAGATTGATGCTCTTGACTGGGATGAATTCAAAGGTATGTTTCTTGAGAAGTATTTTCCTAAGGCTGTTCGACTTAGGATGGAAAAGCAATTCTTGGAATTGAGGCAAGAGGAAGACTCAGTGGCTTCCTATGAAGAAAGGTTCACTCGATTGGCAAGGTATGCTCCAAATTTTATCCGGGACCTTGATAGTAAAATCAATCATTTTTACTCAGGGTTAAAGCCAAAGTATCGAAGGGCATTAGCTTCTCGTGAGTTTAAAAGTTATGAAAAGCTTGTTCGATGTGCTGAGAAGGTGGAAATGGAGTTTGCCGATGACCAAGTTTTCTATAACAACCAGCAGAAGAAGAGACCGAGGTGGCAGGAGAAAGGTAAGAATTCTTCAAAAAAGTCTGATGGTAGGAAAACTAAGTTTCCAGTTTGTGATAAATGTGGAAAAAGGCATGCTGGGGAATGTCTTCTGAATTCTGGAAAGTGCTACCGATGTGGTAAGATGGGACATAAGGCTCGTGATTGCACTGAAAAGGATCAAGGTGAAGGTAAAAATAAATTTGATTTACAGTTAGTGAAATGTTATAAGTGCAATGAGATGGGTCACTATGCAAACGAGTGTCCGACAAGGAGCTTGAGTGATGGGAAGCAGTTAGACTACAAGCAGAAAGGGGTGGTGAAATCCTTTGCAACTACTTCAGCAGATGTTGGGCCATCGAATGAAGTGGTGTCAGCTCCAGGGAGCTCAGTATTTTTCGAAGATTGACTTGAGGTCGGGGTACCATCAGTTGATAGTAAAAGAAGCAGATGTTCCGAAGATTGTGTTCCGTACTAGATATGTCCACTATGAATTTGTAGTATTGCCTTTTGGGCTAACCAATGCACCTGCTGTATTCATGGACTTAATGAATAAAATTTTCCATGAGTTCTTGGATAAGTTTGTGTTTGTGTTTTGAGGTTTGTGAAGAGGTTATGTGTGCCTTGTGATTCACAGTTGAAGAGAGAGTTGTTATGTGAAGCTCATAGTTCTCCGTTTTCAGTTCATCCGGGCAGTACTAAGATGTATAGAGGTCTGCGGGAGTATTACTGGTGGGATGGAATGAAAAGAGATATTGCTGATTTTACTGTGAAGTGTTTGACTTGTCAACAGGTTAAAGCAGAGCGACAGTTACCAAAAGGGATGCTTCAGCCTTTACTAGTGCCAGAGTGGAAATGGGAGAATATATCCATGGACTTTGTTGTTGGATTACCGAAGACATCTCGAGGTAATAATGCAATCTGGGTTATTGTTGATCGCTTGACTAAATCTGCTCATTTCCTTTCTATACGAGATACTTTCTATCTAGATCAACTTTCCCGTTTGTATCTTAAAGAGATAGTCAGGTTACATGGAGTTCCTCTCTCCATTGTATCAGATCGTGATCCCAGGTTTACTTCTAACTTTTGGAAAGGCCTTCAGAAGTCGTTGGGTACTGAGTTAAATTTTAGTACAGCTTTTCATCCTCAATCAGATGGGCAGTCAGAACGAACAATTCAGACATTGGAGGATATGCTACGAGCTTGTTCTATGGATTATCAGGGAAGTTGAGACCAACATATTTCTTTGGTTGAGTTTTCATATAATAACAGTTTTCATTCCAGTATACAGATGGCACCATTTCAGGCATTATATGGGAAGCAGTGTCGAACTCCAGCTTTTTGGGATGAAGTAGGTGAAAGAAAGTTGATGGGACCAAAATTGGTAGAAGAGATGGCAGAAAAAGTTCAGTTGATTCTGAAACACATGAGAACAGCTCAGAGCAGGCAGAAGAGTTATGCGGATAACCGGAGGAAGGATCTATCTTTCGAGGTAGGTGATCATGTTTTTCTCAAGGTTTCTCCTTGGAAAAGTGTGATGAGATTTGGTAAGAAAGGAAAGTTGAGTCCAAGGTTCATTGGACCATACGAAATTCTGGAAAGAGTTGGATCAGTTGCATACCGAGTGGCTTTACCTCCGAGTTTATCTCAGGTACACAACGTTTTTTACGTTTCTATGTTGAGAAAGTATATGCCAGATCCATCTCATGTTTTGAGTCCAGAGGTAGTTCAGCTGGAAGAGAACCTATCTTATGAGGAACAACCGGTCCAGATTCTTGACCACAGGGATCAAGTGTTACGGAATAAGGTGATTCACCAGGTAAAGGTTTTGTGGAAAAACCACATGATTGAAGAGGCAACATGGGAATCTGAAAATGCTATGAGGGTTAAATACCCCCACTTATTTTGATAAGTGAATAAAATTGCGAGGACGCAATTCCCAAAAGGGGGGAAGGATGTAACATCCCAGGTAAATGAAGAATAAATAATTTTAATATTTATTAATATTTATGAATTAAATATTAAATTCTATTTTAAAGGGGTTGCTATGTTCGATAGCGTACCCGATACGCAACGATGAGTTCCTTTGAAAACTTACGTTGCACACTAGTAATAAAATAATATTATTTTAAATGTTAGTTAACATGTAGCCGTTGTATTGGCGAGAATGGATAGAAATAACTAAAATATGATTATATATGTTTTTAAGTGTTTTTATATTTATCCAATAAAAGATAAAGGCTTAAAATATGGAAAGAATTCAATTTTAGGAATTTATACCCTAATTTTCATTAAGGGTTCACTTATCACCTTTTGACGGCGAACCGTCATTAAATATAGTTTTGATCACTCTTATACTTTCTATTGGACCAAATATAACTCTTCTTTAGAATCGGGACATCAAAATTTACTTTGTGTAAATTTGTGGTACCTTTCTGATAAAGTTCATTTTTTTTATGAATAGTGTAAAATGTTGTATTTTACATCAAAACTGCTTTTTAATCTAATTTATTTATATGATTAGATTATCTTTTGAATTGGTCTTAATGTGTAATATGAATATATTTTTACCATTTTATCCAATGGTGGTCATTGGAATCAATTTCACTTTGAAATTAGACTTAAACTGGTGTCAATCTTTTGATACTTATTGTTTTGTAAAAACACGCTATTTGCTCTGGCAGCGGGAATTAATTATTGAATTAATTAATGTGACTTATATGATTTGAATTTTGTAAAATAGACTTCATTTTTGAATTCGGAATATCAAATATAGCTTAGAGTGAATTTTTGGTAATTTTCTGAAAAACTTCAATTTTTGATGAATAGTGAAACCACTAAGTGGTAATCAAGCAAACTGATTTTTCAGTTAAATGAAAGTTTACCACTAATGTGTATTGAATTTTGAAAATCCGACATACATAGATTTCATTAAGAAGTAAAATGTGGTTCAATGAGATTAAAATAATTTTTTGGTGAATAGTAACTTATTAAGTTTTTAATCGCGATTAGTGGTAATTAGTGTAGTTTAAGGAATAAATAATGCTTTAATAATATAAAATGACCTAGACACATGTCCCAACCTTATTGGTTGTGTCATGGCCGACCAATACAAGCCATGGGTAAACTTGGGGACCCCATGGATCCACTTTTGTTGGGAAATGACATAAATTACTTTTTATTAAATGTTAAAGTGAAAATGACACAAACATAATATGTTTTGCGAAAACAATTTTTATGTGGGGTTATACAAGTCCAAATTTTGATTATAAATAGTCATTGGAAAGATAAAAAGATTTCCTATATCATAGTATTTGTTTTATAATTTTTATACATTAAATAAATTTAATTATTTATGACATAATAATGATGCAGCGATGACATCATTATTTGACGATTTAAATAAAATGGAAAGATAATATAAAATCTATGAACTACACATGGCCAAAACCAATTGGATGAATGTATTTCGATGACTTATAACCTTATTCACTAATTCTATCAATGTGGGACCTTTTAAAACCGAAACACATTTTCAAATAAAGTAATGTTTCTTTACTTTCCAAAAGTGCCCCTCCTCTCCCCTTATAAAAGGCCCCCACCTCTACCTCATTTCACACACTCTTCAAGACTTTGGCTCGGCCAACCCCTGCCCATTTGCTCTCTCCACATCCCTCTCCTCATCCTAGAGGATTCCATTTGGGAATAATCCTTTCAAATGAAGCCTTTAGGCTCAAACCAAAAGGAGTTACACTTTTTAAGGTAATTCATTCTCTAATGTTCATTTGTTTTATTTTGCTTCTCCAACCCCCTAAACTCTTTTTATTTACTTCTTTTGTAACAACACCAGTATCTTCAATATACTAGGATGTTGTTATAAGATTTATTTGAGCTACACTTCCACACAACTACATCAAATGGTTAAAGAACATAAGGTTTCCGTGGATGGTGAAATTCTGCCTCCCGAAACGATGATTGTTCAACACTCATTTAACACCTTCAAAGGTGGCCATTATGATGTCACTATTTTTATATATGATATATAATATGTTTATGTTTTCCTTAAGCTTCTGTTTTTTCATTTTGGGCATACCTTTATGGTTTCCATTATGGGTAAACACGATATCTTCATTTTAGGAAGTGCGGACTACCGCCCCCTAAAAGTGATTTGATTCGTTAATACCATATGTGGGATGTGTGAAGGATAAAGTTAATGATATTATATATGTTATTATACTGGAATTATAATATACTCTTATATCATTATGATTCCATTCCAGAAAATATGAAATAGAAATGGAAGTAGCGTTCATGCGTACGTACGGCTTACCGTCTCCATGAACGGTGCATTTCATTTCTTACCTCTAAATGTAATGTAATATTATAAATACATGTATATGATGAATATATATGATATATATGTTATCCAAATCATTAATATCATTCTGGATATAATGAACCTATGACCAAATTAACAACATGTAAGTATAAGAAGTCTATTTTTGACTTAAGAACCAAATACCGACAAAATGAACATTATTAACTTAACAGATTACATGATGTTCATAACATGGTATAAAAGGAATAATGAACTTGAAAAAGGTTCTTAAGCAAGTAGAGATTAACTCAAGTTTATTATTCAGGAGTTTAATGAACGGTCGGGTCAAGTCAGATACGAGGTATGGGAACTTCTTAACCCAATTTCCATTCTTTGGGTTAATCTCCTACTTTCAAATTATGTCATTATATTATTATGTCGTATCTTGTATTTGTACTTTATTTATGTGTACTTATAGTGAATACACATAATGTATCTATTTTATTTTAAAAATTATCTTTGTATGGGACTTCGTCTCAATCTCCTTTCGTTGAGGCATATTTTATTTTATACACAACTTTCTTTTATACGGTGTATAAACCCCTTTGACTTTTACATTTATTCAAAAGGAATCTTTTTTATACGAAGCGTTTACTAAACGACAAAAGGGAATGTTTTTGTCGTACGTATGCGGCGACAACGACTTCTCCGCCGTCGTAACCGTTATTTGAGTTTCGGCTTCCTCTACAAGCCATACCTTCTTTTTTTTAAAGAAAAATAAATACCATGTTTTACTTTGGTATTGAAAATGGTTTTCATAATGTTTTTATTATATCAATGTGTTGTATTGATATCTCGTGATTGAAATGTGGAAATTTTATGTTTCCTTTATGCATGTTTTATGTGATATGATTATGTTATGGTTCTTGGGCATTATTATGAAGACGGGTGGTTCCATGATAAAATAAGGGCGGGTGAGCCCGTTATAGCTCTCCAATGCATTGGGTAACGCGAAGGAGTGAAACGTTAAGGTTTCTCTGAAGAGATTTTAGGGAATATACTGTGATGGGTATTCCAAACGTAACCAAGAGGGTTACTCCCTACGTAAGAATGTTATGAATGCCTCAAGTTACCTTTATGTATTATGATTTATATGATTTATTCATGTTTTTATGAGGTATGTTAAAGTGCCTATGTTTTATGGGTAAAGTATGATTTCATTCTTATTTATATATGAACTCATGTTTCCTATCCATGTTTTTTTTATAACCCATACTGAGTTTTTATGCTCATCCCAAGTTTTTGAAATGTTTTTCACAGGTCAAGGGAAAGGTACATGATAAGATGATAGAGTCAAGGATGTGTCAATAAATAATCCATGTTTTATTTTAAATGTGTTTCCATTTATGGGAATGAAGAATACTATCTTTATGTAACCACTTTGTTTATATGTGGAATGTAATGCAAGTTTTATGATCTAATTCTCTAAAACTCTAAACCAGAAAAGATCCTCTATGTGTAATCTTGTAATAACTCAAGATTAAGTAAGGTTTAAGGCTGGGGCCTTATACTTTTCATCCTAGAAGTTTTGGAGGCTTCTATCCTCATAGGGGGATCAAGAATGAAGAAGGAGTTCCACCCGAGCTTCATCTTCCTCCCGATGTCGAGCTAAGCGGTGGACGATCATTTCGAGGGAGCTACACACACTTGGGATAGAGTTACAGAACTTGTTCTTCTACTGGTTTTTTTTAATTTGTGTGCTAAATATTTCAATTCTTTTTTATCTTAACATGATTATCCTCTGGTTTCATTTTTATTGTTATAATTAAGTGAAACACTTTTTTATTTCAACACTGATTGGGTTGAGGTTTCAAGTGGGAATATTGGGTTGTTCTGAATAGACAAGACCAGAGTCTTATTTATCTCACTCATAAATAATATTTCAATATGATTTGGTATCCTTTATTCTCTATTCTTGATACCCAAACCTAGACAACACAATTATTTTGTCAAGTTGTGGTTCTTTGAGCATCGTTTAAGAGGCAAGAGGGAAGTTGAGATCTTGACAACCCCCAACCAAAGGATTCCATTAAAACATGTGTATTTTTCAGAATTATGAACTCAAAAAGAAGTGTATTAAACATGAAATGATCTCTTTATCTCATAGTTATAAAAAAAAACTTTTATTTATCAACTATTAAACTCTTTATATCGAGTCATTTTGTTTAAACTGTTTTGAAACCACATCTCTTTTAGTACTTATTAAAAATGCACACTCTAAACCCACCAATTCTCTTTGAGAGTTGACCTAGGGTCTTCCCTAGACTGAAAATCAACCTTAAAATAATAATCAATTTGACGTGTCATGACTACGCGGTCAAATTTTGGCATTGTTGCTGGTGAGCGCCCTGGTTTTTAGTGCGTGATTTTGATAATGTTTTTTTTTGTAATTTTTGTGAATATTTTTTTTCTATTCTACCTTTTCAATAACTTTTTGTTCTGATCTATTTTTTTATAGTTTTGGTTCATGAATTGTTATACTCTTGAAGATTTAGAACCTTTAGAACCCGATTCGGAGAGGACCCTACGTCAATGACACTGAGACACACAAGACAACACTTTGAAGGAGGACACACCACACATTGAAACTCTTCTTCACCCTTTATCTTCCTCTGGAACTGAAATAAAAACTAAAATAAACTTGTATAACATGGATGAAAATAGTATAACACTAAAATAACTAACCTCACTAAATATTGATATCCAACCCACGTACATTCAATTACAAGGCAAGACACCCAATTTTGAACTAAAATCTGGTTTAATTCATCTATTACCAAGATTCCATGGACTTCTTGGAGAGGATCCACCAAATGATTTAAAATAATTTCATAAAATTTTTCAAAATTAAAACATGCTAATGTGGATGAGGAACAAGTAAATATTAGAGAATTACCATTTTCTTTAGAATACACTGAGAATGATTGGTTATACTATGTTAATTCAAAAATTAGAGGATGGGTGGACATGAAACACCTTTTTCTAGAAAATATTTCCCAACCTATCAAACTAAAACTATAATGAAGTAAATCTATAGTATAATTAAATCACAAGGGGAAACATTACATGAATATTGGGAACACTTTAAATGGTTATGCTCAAGCTGTCCACCCCACCAAATAAGTGATCAACTTTTAATTCAGTATTTTTATGAAGGTTTAATTCCTATTGATTGAAATATTATTGATACTATTATAGGTGGTGTGCTAGTTGATAAGACCCTAATTGCTACAAGAACCCTGATTGAGAACATGACACTGAACATTCAACAATTTTGTACAAGGTCTAGTGTACAAATTTGAGGTGTCCATGAGGTTAAAAGTACTGAATTCGAGTGGAAGGTGGACACGAAGTTCAAAGAGGTAAGTAACCTTCTTCGATAACTTGCTCTTTCCCAAGGGAAATTTCAATATCCTCCTCCCATCTATTGTGGTATATGTTCTTCTGACACCCACTACTCTGACCAATTCCCCCAATTGGGAGAAACTTCTGAGAGTTGTGAGGCAATATTTCCCGGCTGCCCCTATAACCAACTCTTTAGGCAAGAATGATACTATCATCCAACTCTGGGTGGAATGAAAACTAAGATTACTGGAAAGGGGGTATTGAATCTAGAATCCTCAACCATGGAACCAACAAGGGCATAGTATCCACCACCACCACCACCTAGAAATCCTCAACCACCCCAAATGCCTTTCCAACCACCCCCTCTAAGATTAGAGCCTAGCCTAGAAGATATAATGAAACAAATGGCTTACAAAAATATCTAATTCCAAAAAACCACCCAAGCAGCTATACAAGACCTAAACACCCAATTAGGAAAACTAGATAACTCAGTGGATTAAATTCAAAGTTACGGGTTGGGTAGACTACCCTCTAAACTAGTAGTTAACCCTAGGGCTAATGGAAATGACAGCGCCATCACCATTAGGATTTGAACTCATCTTCAAATCCAAATGACCCCTCCAATAGATTCATCCCCTCTTGAGGAAACCACCATCCCAAACACTAAAAAAATGCTCCAAATTAAGAAAATCCTTGTCATGAGAGATGTCCTTCCAAAGGAAAGAGTGTGTATTTTGATGAGTCACCTAGCCCAACCATTCCTCTTCCATTTCCGCAAAGGTCCACCAATCCTAGAAAAAAAAGTAAACTGAACATGATAAAGAAATATTGGAAACATTCAAAAAAGTTTTGGTTAACATCCCCTTGATTTATGCCAAGAAGAAAATTCCACGATACACCAAGTTTTTAAAAGAGATATGTGCACACCGAAGGCGACTTCAAGGTGATGATAAGGTAAGATTGGGGAGGAATGTCTCAGCATTGATAGAACCATCACTTCCTACCAAATGAAATGATCCTAGAACATTCTTAATTCCATACACCATAGTGGAGAATTATTTTTCTAATTATATGATTGATTTAGGTGATTCTATAAATTTAATGCCTTACTACATTTACTCTACATTGTAGGTTGGGGAACTAAAGACCTCTAGAATTTTTGTTCAACTGGATAACTGGAGTACCGCGCACCCCTCTGGTGTGTTAGAGGATATTCTTATGACGGTAAAACATTTAATTTTTCCGATTGATTTTTGTGTGCTAAAAATGGAGGATGATAGGTTTAATGGACTTGATCTAATTATATTGGGGATACCTTTCTTGAAAACTACCAAAACCATAATTAATTTCCATAATGGTAAATTATCTATGGAATTTATTTGTGACACAGTCTATTTTAACATCCTTGATTCCATGAAGAACCCCTCAGAAGAACATTCCTCCCTCTCATTTAATTCAATCTACGTATTCCCTTCCCTTGAAAAAAAATATTTTCTTTACCCTAATACCCTTTTTGAGTTTTTATAATTGATTGAAATGTTAGGTAATGAATCATGCATTGATTGTTGTAGTGGTATAAAGAAATGTAATACATGTTTTTTGATTGATGATTTATTTAACATTTAGGATCCACTGACCATCAATGATACTGATAAGCTTGTAAAATCTCATTCCCCATCTGAGGATGATACTATTGAGAAGTTATATGAGATCCGTGACCTCTCACATCCACATATACTCCCATAAATATAAAAACTACCTGAATTGGAGCTAAAACAACTGCCTCAAGATTTAAAATATTCATATATTGTGAATGGAAACAAATTTCCTGTCATCATTGCTTGGTCACTCCATCCTGAGCATGAATTGTGACTACTTGAACTTTTAATGGAGTATAAACAAGATTTAGGATGGAAACTTTCTAACATTCCTAGTATTATCCTATCAATTTGTACAAATCATATTTTATTAAATGATGAGGCTAAACCAGTGAGGTAGGAACAACATCAACTGAACCCAAATCTCATAGAAGTTGTGAAAAAAGAGGTAACAAAATTATTGGCTGCTAGAATCATATACCCCATATCTGACATCCAATGGGTCAGTCCCGTTCAAGCAGTTCCTAAAAAAATTGGACTTACAATAATAAAAAATGAAAACAATGAATTGGTTACAACTCGTGTGTAGAATAGTTTGCGTGTCTGCATATACTATCGCCGACTAAACCAACACACTAGTAAGGATAATTTCCCGTAACACCCCAAGCTTCTACGATACGCTTCTCTTTGAATAATGTGATAGCATGTGTTGTACGCAACACCGAGTTCTAACACACCATAACTAATCAAACTAGCCGTTATGAATAGTAATACCTACTTTTTGAAATTATATATATTTTATATTTCAAAATGGACTTCATTTTTGGATTCGGAATATCGAATTTATCCTAATGTCAAATTTTGGTACTTTTCGGATAACTTTAATATTTTAACAAATAGTGAAAATTACTAAATTTTAATTAAAAACAACTTTTTTAATCGAAATAATTAATATTGATAAATTATGAATTTGAGTGGTTTTAAAGTATATTTATAATATATTTTTACCATTTAATACAATTTGTGTCATTGGACATAATTTCACAATTAAACCGAACATAAACAAGTATCAATCTTTTGATAGTTATTATATCTTAAAAACACGCTTTTTATTTTGACAGTGTGAATTAATTTTAAATTAATTTATGCCACTTATGTGTTTTCAATTTGGAAAAATGGATTCCATATTTGTAATCAGGATGTTCAAATTTTGTAAATAGGTAACTTTTATTTTTAGACATTTTGAATAATTACTTCGGTAAATATTTTATTTACCATGGTTAAAGGGTAAATCCGGTAAATAAGGGTTAAAAAATAATATTATAATAATAAAAAATTACCATAAAATGTGTTCTAACCTTATTGGTTGATACATGTTCGACCATGGGAATCTTTGGGTTGATTTTGGGACCCCATGGTGCCACTTGTAAGTGATAGGGACACTTTCTTTTAATTAAGTTAAAATGAATACAAAAATGACACAAGCATATATCTTCTAGAAACACAATTTTTACATAGGGTTATATATGTTGGATTTTCGACTATAAATATTAATTAGAAAGTTAAAATGATTTCCTACATAATTATATTTTATTAATAATTTTTAGACATTAAATAATTTAATTTATTTATGACACAATGATGATGTAGTAATTACCATAATAGTGAAAAATTAAAATAATTGATATTATAAATACCCAAATAAATATAATTTGAGACTTTTAATGAATTACTATAATTTTCTGGGATAATATGAAATATTAGTATCAATTTAATTGACATTTTTTCGAAGTAATCATTCTGTTATAAGCTTCAAAAAATCAACTATTGAATAGTGTAAAAATTGACATAAAAGAGTTTTTAAAAAAAATATTATATTATTAATTGATATTAAATTCCTAAAAATCTAAAATTCGGCCAAGATACTTATATCATGATAAGTGTATCATTAATGTACCGCTTGGGGGTCTCTTGGATGTATATGGTAAGTTTATTAACCATATAATATAAAAATACAAAGAGACATTGTAAAAGTGAAACTAGTTAACTTAGAGTTAATACTTATAAGATAATGTTAATATAATAACCCAAACCTGTCTAAGTTATATTGGTTGAATGTTTTTCGACCTATACCCACCTTAAAATTTTAATAATAAACTTTTTATCCATTAGAAACCGAATATGAATTTATTATAAATTAATATTTCTATCTTTTCCAAAGGTGCCCCTCACCCCTCTTATAAAAGGGCACTCGACCTTACCATTACTTCACACCTTCAAAGCCTTTTGGTTCGGCCAAACTCTGCCTAAATACTCTCCCAACTTCCCTCAATACAACCTAGAGACCTTATATTGATCAGAAAGAAAACATAAGGAGCCCTTTTGATCAAATCAAAAGGAATAACCCGAAGAAGAGGTAATGATTTCACCACCCTTTTCCAAGTTCCTTTCTTCTTCCACTTCTTCTTCCTTTGTTGTTAACAATATAAAATAATAACTCCAGTATCATATATATAATGTGATGTTATTATAAATATGGTACAACCATATTCAGTATTCTATTCATCCTTTGAATAACATGTCACCATACGTGCGTACGTACAGCTTACCGTCTCCACGTCGTGGTGTAATTGTTATTCAATATATTATTATTTGGATGGGTATAATAATGATGTGTAACTCATGTAAATAATAAATATAACATGATAATTATTCTTTATATATGATATACTATCCAATTATATATTATTTTAATATCAAAATAATGATATTGTCGCTCGTGCGTACGTACGGACTACCGTCTCCACGAACGCGATGAGATTCATTCTCCATCGTATCCATTCAAGTATAACTATCATTTGATGATTTAAAAATAATGTTTAAGGACTTGATATCATTATAGATATGAATAAGATACAACCTATCCATGAAAAACATGGCTTACGTAACAAAACATATAAAAGAAAATGATTAAGTTAACACCCGAAACGACGATAATACTAAGATATTATTAACAAAGCAATGTTAAAAGAGCATATATGATATCATATTAATATATATGATTCTTGTATAATTTAATAACAATTATTTCACTATTATACAGGAGTTTAACCTACCCTCAACCAAGTAAAAGTACAAGGTAAGGGTTATTTCACAATCTCTTCATTATCCGAGGTTGTTTACACGTAATAATCTACTGGGATCTCTTTATCATCCACATCCATGTTTCTTAAAAATGTATTTCAATTTTTTTTACTATTTAAAAGAATATGGGTTAAAGTCATTTATACCCTTTTTTGACTTTTTATAAGAGTTTTATAAAGGAATCTTTCCGTCGTTTTCCAAACAAGGTGCTTTTTAACCTTGTCGACAGAATTAAGGTAAGAATGTTTTTTTTAACTTATACGGCGGGTGCGGTTATTTTTCGCCATTATACAATCGTCGAAGCTTACCTTATAATATTATAAGAATATTTTCAAAGAAAATGTTTTATTTTATAAATATATGACTTTTAAATTATTTTAAAATAGAAAGAGATATTTCTCTAAAAAGATTTTTGATTTCATCTATGTCAACATCCTTTGATGGATTTTACGCTTATTTGAAGTTGATTTATTATGATACAAAACTTCTATATTGTATTGAAGGTTTTGTGATATGTTTGATTGTGGATGTGTTATTTTTATACCATTCATGGTTTATGGATGAAGTATTTACATTTTGTATGATAGTTTTAATACGAATGTTTATGTTATGTTTAAAACTTTTCATATGGGAATGCATTGGACTTAATATGTGACGGGTGGAGCCCGCTATAGCTTCTCGATGCATCGGTAGGTCTCATGAGACAAACTAGTGTCTTGGCACAAGGCCTTGGAAAAATCTTATTTGTAGTCTTGGCACGAGGCCTTGGCTATGTGGTTATGATAGTCTGACATTATGCATTCCATCATTATGAAAGTGGTAATTGATATTGCATGTGATTATTCGATTAGTAGAATATCCATGTGATTAAGTAAATGAAATTATTTCATTTTATTTTTTCCATACTATATTGAAGTTCAAGTTTAAAAGGATTTTGTTTTAGGTTATACATTGCCTTAAATGTTTATTCTTATTTATGAAAGTTTCCGCTATATTGTTATCCTTACTGGGCATTTGAGCTCACCCCTTTTCTATGTTTTATTCTTCCCAGGATGTGAAGAAGTAATTTATGAATGACCTGCAGGGATAGTATATGGGAATATGAGTGTGGGATATGGAGACTATGTTGTTGTAGTAGTTTTTCACTTTATGATGTAATGTAAAACTTTATGAATATATCTAGTGTTTCCAAGGCTACTAAACCAATCGGTCTTTCGAGATTTGATCTTTCTTGTGATCATGCCAATGTTATGTAATAATGAACCGACTCCAGGTAACTGGGGTCGGGGAGTTATAGTTGGTATCAGAGGAAGTTTAGTAAAAACCTTGGAAGTTAGATTTAGATAAACTCTGATTAGATCACATAGATTTAAGATGGACTTTGAGGATTAGTATAGAAGAACTTCCTAGAATTTTGGTATTATAGAGATTTTGTGAGTTTTCCAAGCAATACATCCCTTTCTGGATATGAGCAGGTAGAGGCGGCTCTGGCACAGGTGTACCTAGGGGTAAAACCCGAAAATACCACTTTGAGCTAGACTCAAACATGAACTGGTGCACGACAACGGGCCTTGCTATACTCTTGGTTATGAAACTCCTGGTGGATATGCTTAGGATGAATCTCATTTTCTTTACAAATCATTATGAAGGGTTTATGAGTATATACTTCCTCAAAGAAAACATTTTTATGATTATGGATTATATCCATAAATAGTTCAATTTATGTTAAGTGTTTTATAAGTATGGGATTATGTATTTTGATTCATAAACTGTTCTAGTTTATGCCATTGTTTAGAAATGGCGCCTAGTGGAAGAAATGGAAACTGTATCAATGCACTCACTCCATGTAGGGATTTCCCTCCTACTCAAGATAATTATAGTGGAGCTGGTGATCCAACTGGTGTCGATCAGCTAATCACCATATTGGGACAACTTACTCAGGTTATGAATAATAACCTTACCCGTATGGAGAACCCTGATCCACATCGTGGAGGATCAATGTTATATCGCTTCATGAGGCAACAACCACAAACGTTCAATGGGAGTACAAATCCCTTAGTAGCTGAGCAATGTATATTTTCCCTAGAGAAAATATTTCAGGCTTTGGGGAGTAGTGAAAGGGAAAAAGTTATCATGGAAGTTTACCGCCTCACTGGAGATGCTGATCAATGGAGGTCATTGATTCAAAATATGAAGGAAGATGATGAAGTATAAAATATGGAATGGAGGGAGTTCAAAGATCTATTTTTAGAAAAATACTTTCCTCACGACCATCAAGCAGATATGGAAAGGCGGTTTCTGAGTCTGAGACAAAAGGAGGATGAGAATGTCATAAAGTATGAGGCTAACTTTACAAGGTTAGCAAGGTATGCTAGAGATTATATATGTAACCCAAGAAGTAAGATTGATCGTTTCTTTGATGGGTTAAAACCATTTCTCCGTCGAGCATTAGTCTCACAATCCTTCTCATCATACGAAGACATTGTCTGATGTGCTATCAAGACCAAAAAGGAATTCTCTAAGTCTTATAACTTTAAAGAAAAGCAAGAGAAGAAGAGATCTGCTGATCAATCTGGGAATGGAAATAAGGGGAATATGGGAAAGGTTGAATATCCATCCTGTGGTAAATTTGGTAAGAAACACCCCAGTACTTGCTTGAAGGGAATGAGAGTCTATTATAAGTGTGGTGAAAATGGCCACCAAGATCGTGATTGCAAAGGGAAGAAGGAAGTTACCAATGTTCAGTGCTACAATTGCAGGGAGATGGGGCATTATGCAAATGAATGTCCTAAGCATCAGGGGAAATTACCTCAGAAAATTCCAAGGGATCAAGGCCAAGCTTATGCTATCACTACTGTTGAAGTAGAAGCTCCGAAAGACGTGGTGACAGGTAATTTAATGGTTTCCTCAAGTTTATCAAATGCATTATTTGATTTTGGATCATCGCATTGTTTCATATCTTCCTAGTTTTCTAAGAAAATTAGATATTTCCAATTTGATTTAACAAGGGAGTTGTCAGTTAAAACTCCTACGGGAAGTATCATTTCAACAAAGTTTTGTGAATCAGTCCCCATTAGAGCACATAAATGTTCTTTATCTGCTGATCTCATCGTCATACCTATGATTGAGTTTGATATAATCCTCGGTATGGACTGGCTTTCGAACTATGATGCGAAGATTTATTGTAATAATAAAGAGGTTACGATTCTTGATGATGAAGATAAGGAACACCTTATCTTTAGAGTAGAATCGTCACCACCTAATTCTTATCAAGATCCACCCCCAGTAGCTCAACTAAATTCAATTATTAGGGAGGAAGAGAATGAAATGACTATGGGTGAGGAAAGGAATGTTCAAATAGGGGATGTACCCGTTGTTAAAGAATATGTAGATGTGTTTCCGGACGATTTACCTGGACATCCTCCAGAACGAAAAGTTGAGTTTTCCATTGATTTAATTCCTGGATCGAGGCCTATATCGAAGACCCCTTATAGAATGACCACTGTAGAATTAGTCGAACTAAAGAAACAACTAGAGGAATTGAGTAATAAAGGATTTATTCTCCCTAGTGTTTCTCCATGGGGAGCCCCTGTTCTTTTTGTTAAAAAGAAAGATGGATCCATGAGGTTATGTATCAACTACAGGGAGATCAATGCTATAACAATAAAGAACAAGTATCCCCTACCTCGCATTGATGATTTATTTGACCAACTGCATGGAGTTCAATACTTTTCAAAGATTGACCTTCGATCTGGATACCATCAGTTGTGTGTGAAGAAGGAAGACATTCCTAAGACAGCATTTCGAACCAGGTACGGGCATTACGAGTTTACTATAATGCCTTTTGGATTTACTAATGTACCCTCTGTATTCATGGATCTAATGAATAGAGTTTTCAAGGAGTATCTCGATGAATTTGTGGTGGTATTTTTTGATGATATCTTGGTATACCCCAAAAGATACGAAGATAATGAAAATCACTTGCGCATTATCCTAAAGACTCTGAGAAGACATGAATTATATGGGAAGTTTAGCAAGTGTGAATTCTGGCTTCAGGATATTTCTTTTCTTGGCCATATTGTCTCTAAAGATGGAATCTCTGTTGATCCTTCTAAGACCAAGGCAATCCAAGAATGGCCAGCACCAACGAATATAACTGAGGTACGTAGTTTTATTGGTTTGGCAGGTTATTATCGACGTTTCGTCCAGAATTTTGCCTGATTGGCTAACCCATTAACGAAGCTCACACGTAAAGGGGTTAAATTTGTTTGGACAAAAGAGTGTGAAGAATATTTCGAAGAACTGAAGAGAAGATTAGTCAATGCTCCTATATTGACTCTACCATTGGGGAATGATGGGTTCATTATTTATAGTGACGCATCGAAGAAAGGACTTGGTTGTGTCCTTATACAGAATGATAGGGTTATTGCCTATGCATCACGACAGTTGAAAATTCATGAACAAAAATATCCTACTCATGATCTCGAGTTAGCAGTTGTGATCTTTGATTTGAAGATATGGAGGCACTACCTCTATGGTGAAAAATGTGAGATTTATACTGATCACAATAGTTTGAAGTATATTTTCTCACAAAAAGAACTCAACATGAGGCAAAGGAGATGGATTGAATTACTCAAGGATTATGATTGTACGATACACTACCACCCAGGAAAAGAAAACAAGGTGGCAGATGCTTTGAGAAAAAAAGACCATGGAGTTTTGAACGTGATGAGAATTGAAAGGGATCCAATTTTCATAGATCTAGTGAAGATGGACATGGGAATGACCAGGGAAGGTGAAACATCAATTCTTTTTCAAATGGTTGTCAGACCATCTTTACTAGAAAGGATTAAGAGTTCTCAGACCGATGATGAATAATTTCAAAAGAATATTAAAGCTGTGAATGATGGGAGATTGAGAGATTTTGTGTATGAAAATGGAATTTTGAAATTCGGGAAGAGGCTTTGTGTTCCCGATATACCTGATCTAAAAAAGGAATTGCTGGATGATGCTCATAGTTCCTATTTCTATATACACCATGGGAGCACCAAAATGTATAGATATTTGAAGGAACATTTTTGGTGGGACAACATGAAGAGGGAGATTGCCGATTTTGTGTCAAGATGTATGGTTTGTCAACAAGTTAAAGCTGGAAGGCAACAGCCTGGTGGAGTATTGCAACCTCTTCCCATAACTGAGTGGAAATGGGACAATATTACGATGGAATTTTTCATGGGACTACCAAAGACTCCTAGAAGAAATGATGCAATATGGGTTATTGTTGATCGTCTTACCAAGTCAGCACATTTTCCTGCTATAAGAGAAGATCTACCACTGAAACGTCTAGCAAGACTATATATTAACGAAGTTGTGAGACTTCATGGAGTACCCCTATCGATTGTTTCTGATCATGATCCCCGTTTTACTTCAAGATTCAGGAAGAGTCTTCAGAAATCCCCGGATACTGAACTTCATTTGAGCACTGCCTACCACCCTCAGACAGACGGAAAATCAGAACGGACTATTCAAAGCTTAGAAGACATGTTGAGATCTTGCTCACTTGACTTTCAGGGTATGTGGGATCAATATTTACCTTTGGTATAATTTTCCTATAACAATAGCTTCCATTCGAGTATTCAGATGGCACCATATGAAGCGTTATACAGAAAGAGATGTCGAACACCAACCTGTTGGGATGACGTTGGTGAAAGAAAACTTGTAGGTCCAGAACTGGTGGAGGAAACGATGGAAAAGGTGAAGGTAATCCAAAATCACATCAAAGCAGCTCAAAGTAGGCAAAAGAGCTATGCCGATAATCGAAGGAAGGATTTGAAGTTTCAAGTCGGTGATCATGTTTTCCTAAATGTATCTCCATGGAAGGGAGTCATACGTTTTGGTAAGAAAGGTAAATTGAGTCCCAGGTACATCGGACCTTCCGAAATTCCAGAACGAATTGGGGTTGTAGCTTACCGATTGGAAATGCCGCCAATTCTCTCCAAAGTTCACGATGTGTTCCACGTATCTCTATTAAGGAAATACATGCCTGAACCAATGCATGTACTCACCTATGAGGAATTAGAACTGGAACCCGATCTGTCTTATTGCGAAGAGCCTGTCAGAATTCTTGATATGAGAGAACAAGTGCTGAGAAACCGGACGACGCATCTGGTAAAAGTTTTGTGGAGAAACCATAAAATGGAAGAGGCAACGTGGGAACCCGAAGAACTTATGATGAAGAACCACCCGAGTCTATTCATGCGGTAGTATTCTGGAAATTTCGAGGATGAAATTATTTGAAGGAGGGGAGAATGTAACACCCCAAGCTTCTACGGTACACTTCTCTTTGAATAATGTGATAGCATGTGTTGTACGCAACACCAAGTTCTAACACACCATAACTAATCAAACTAGCCGTTATGAATAGTAATACCTACTTTTTGAAATTATATATATTTTATATTTCAAAATGGACTTAATTTTTGGATTTGGAATATCGAATTTAGCTTAAGGTGAAATTTTGGTACTTTTCGGATAACTTTAATATTTTGATGAATAGTGAAAATTACTAAATTTTAATTAAAAACAACTTTTTTAATCGAAATAATTTATATTGATAAATTATGAATTTGAGTGGTTTTAAAGTATATTTAGAATAAAATTTTATCATTTAATACAATTTTTTCCATTGGACATAATTTCACAATTAAACCGAACATAAACAAGTATCAATCTTTTGATAGTTATTATATCTTAAAAACACGTTTTTTTGTTTTGACAGCGGGAATTAATTTTAAATTAATTTCTGCCACTTCAATGTTTTGAATTTGGAAAAATGGATTCCGTATTTGGAATCAGGATGTTCAAATTGTGTAAATAGGTAACGTTTTTTAGACATTTTGAATAATTACTTCGGTAAATATTTTATTTACCATGGTTAAAGGGTAAATCCGGTAAATAAGGGTTAAAAAATAATATTATAATAATAAAAAATTACCCTAAAACGTATTCTAACCTTACTGGTTGATACATGTTCGACCATGGGAATCTTTGGGTGGATTTTGGGACCCCATGGTGCCACTTGTAAGTGATAGGGACACTTTCTTTTAATTAAGTTAAAATGAATACAAAAATGACACAAGCATATATCTTCTAGAAACACAATTTTTACATAGGGTTATATATGTTGGATTTTCGACTATAAATATTAATTAGAAAGGTAAAACGATTTCATACATAATTATATTTTATTAATAATTTTTAGACATTAAATAATTTAATTTATTTATGACACAATGATGATGTAGTAATTACCATAATAGTGAAAAATTAAAATAATTGATATTATAAATACCCAAATAAATATAATTTGAGACTTTTAATGAATTACTATAATTTTATGGGATAATATGAAATATTAGTATCAATTTAATAGACATTTTTTCGAAGTAATCATTCTGTTATAAGTTTCAAAAAATCAACTATTGAATAGTGTCAAAATTGATATAAAAGAGTTTTTAAAACAAATATTATATTATTAATTGATATTAAATTCCTAAAAATCTAAGGTTTGGACAAGAGACTTATATAATTATAAGTGTATCATTAAAGGACCACTTGGGGGTCTCTTGGATGTATATGGTAAGTTTATTAACCATATAATATAAAAATACAAAGAGACATTGTAAAAGTGAAACTAATTAACTTAGAGTTAATACTTAAAAGATAAGGTTAATATAGTAACCCAAACCTGTCTAAATTCTATTGGTTGAGTGGTTTTAGACCTATACCCACTTTAAACTTTTAATAATAAACTTTGGAGCCATTAGAGACCAAATATTAATTTATTATAAATTAATATTTCTAGCTTTTCCAAAGGTTCCCCTCACCCCTCTTATAGAAGGGCACCCCCCTTCTCATTACTTAACACCTTCAAAGCCTTTTGGTTCGGCCAAACTCTTCCCAAATACTCTCCAAACTTACCTCACTACAACCTAGAGTCCTTAGTTTGATCAGAAAGACAACTTAAGGAGCCCTTTTGACCAAATCAAAAGGAAGAACCTGAAGAAGAGGTAATGATTTCACCACCCTTTTCCAATTTCATTTCTTCTTCCACATCTTATTCCTTTTTTGTTACCATTCTAAAATAATAACACCAGTATCATATATATAATTTGATGTTATTATAAATATGGTACAGCCATATTCATTATTCTATCCATCCTTTTAAAAACATGTCACCATACGTGCGTACGTACGGCTTACCGTCTCCACGTCGTGGTGTAATTGTTATTCAATATATTATTATTTGGATGGGTATAATAATGATGTGTAACTCATGTAAATAATAAATATAACATGATAATTATTCTTTATATATGATATAATATCCAATTATATATTATTTTAATATCAAAAGAATGATATTGTCACTTGTGCGTACGTACGGACTACCGTCTCCACGAACGCGATGAGATTCATTCTCCATCGTATCCATTAAAGTATAATTATCATTTTATGATTTAAAAATAATGTTTAAGGACTTGATATAATTATGGATATGAATAATATACAACCTATCCATGAAAAACATGTCTTACGTAACAAAACATATAAAAGAAAATGAGTAAGTTAACACCCGAAACGACGATAATACTAAGATATTATTAACAAAGCAATGTTAAAAGATCATATATGATATAATATTAATATATATGAATCTTGTATAATTTAATAACAATTATTTAACCATTATACAGGAGGTTAACCTACCCTCAACCAAGGAGAAGTACAAGGTAAGGGTTATTTCACAATCTCTTCATTATCCGAGGTTGTTTACATGTAATAATCTACTGGGATCTCTTTATCATCCAAATCCATGTTTCTTAAAAATGTATTTCAAAACATTTTTACTATTTAATAGAATATGGGTTAAAGTAATTTATACCCTTTTTTACTTTTTATAAGAGTTTTATAAAGGAATCTTTCCGTCATTTTCCAAACAAGGTGCTTTTTAACCTTTTCGACAGAATTAAGGTAAGAATGTTTTTTTAACTTATACGGTGGGTGTGGTTATTTTCCGCCGTTATACAATAGTTGAAGATTACTTTACAATATTATAAGAATATTTTCAAAGAAAAAGTTTTATTTTATAAATATATTACTTTTAAATGATTTCAAAATAGAAATAGATATTTCTCTAAAAAGAGTTTTGATTTCATCTATGTCAACATCCTTTGATGGATTTTACGCTTATTTGAAGTTGATTTATTACGATACAAAACTTCTATATTGTATTGAAGGTTTTGTGATATGTTTAAATGTGTATGTGTTATTTTTATACCATTCATGGTTTATGGATGAATTATTTACATTTCTTATGATAGTTTTAATATGAATGTTTATGTTATGTTTAAACCTTTTCATATGGGAATGCATTAGACTTAATATGTGACTGGTGGAGCCCGCTATATCTCCTTGATGCATCAGTAGGACTCACGAGACAAACTAGTGTCTTGGCACAAGGCCTTGGAAAAATCTTATTTGTAGTCTTGACACGAGGCCTTGGCTATGTGGTTATGATAGTCTGGCATTATGCATTCCATAATTATGAAATTGGTAATTGATATTGCATGTGATTATTCGATTAGTAGAATATCCCTGTGAATAAGTAAATGGAATTATTTCATTTTATTTTTTCCATACTATGTTGAAGTTAAAGTTTAAAAGGCTTTTGTTTTAAGTTATACATTGCCTTAAATATTTATTCTTATTTATGAAAGTTTTCGCTATATTGTTATCCTTACTAGGCATTTGAGCTCACCCCTTTTCTATGTTTTATTCTTCCCAGGATGTGAAGAAGTAATTTTTGAATGACCTGTAGGGATAGTATGTGGGGATATGAGTGTGGGATATGGAGACTATGTTGTTGTTGTAGTTTTTCACTTTATGATGTAATGTAAAACTTTATGAATATATCTAGTGTTTCCAAGGCTACTAAACCAATCGGTCTTTAGAGATTTGATCTTTCTTGTGATCATGCCAATGTTATGTAATAAGGCACCGACTCTAGGTAACTGGGGTCGGGGCATTACATTTCCCATTTCCATTCATTGACCAAATGCTTGAGAGGCTAGCAGGGAAGTCCCATTAATGTTTTCTTGATGGGTATTATGGATATTTTCAAATCCATATTTCCACTGAGGACCAGGAAAGGAAAACATTCACTTGCACCTTTGAAACATTTTCATATATGAAGATGGCATTTGGTCTATGCAATGCTCCAGGTACTTTCTAACGATGCATGGTTAGTATTTTTTTGGATTACTTGTAGAATTTGATGGAAGTTTTCATGGATGATTTCACTATGTATGGATCCTATTTTGATAAATGTTTAAGTAGTTTTGGTTTAGTCCTATGTCACTGTATTGAAAATAATCTCGTATTAAATTATGATAAATTCCATTTCATGGTGAGACAAGGTATAGTTTTGGCACATGTAATTTCTGGGGATGGTATCCAAGTAGAAAAATCAAAAGCAGATTTCATTTCTTCCCTACCATTCCCCAAAAATGTACAGGATGTGCGGTCATTCCTAGGTCATGCTGGATTTTACCATCGTTTCATTCGAGAATTTAGTAAAATTGCACTCCCCCTCTCCCAATTACTCCAAATAGAAAAGGAATTTGTTTTTGATAATGAATGTGTGGAATCTTTTAATAAGTTAAAATGGAGTCTCACATCACCCTCGATAATCCAACAACCATGGTGGGATTTACCATCTGAGCTCATGTGTGATGCCTCAAACTATGCAGTTGGGGTAGTCTTCTCACAAAGGGTTGTTCGAGCTCCACATGTCATTTCCTATGCCTCACGTACTTTAGAACTTTCCCAAGAAAAATACACCACAACTGAAAAATAATTCCTTGCCATTATGTTTTCCTTGGAAAAATTCAGGTCATACCTTTTGGGGTCCAAAGTCACTGTGTTCTCAGACCATGCATCCCTCTGGTATCTTTTTAAGAAACCAAAATCCAAACCACATCTCATTAGTTGGATGATCATACTTTAAGAATTCAATCTAGAAATTGGAGATAAAAAGGGAGAAGAGAATGTGGTGGCTGACCATATCAATTGGATTCCCCCATCCTTAGACATTGACTCATCCCCCTATATTCCTATTAATTATATGTTTCTCGATGAGAAATTGTACCGAGTGCAAGAAGTTATTCCTTGGTATGCTGAAACTGTAAATTATTTGGTAGAATCTTGAATTCCTACCGATTTCAATAAAAACCAAGCTAGTTGTCTAAAACATGAGTCTCGTTGGTACATTTGGGATGACCCCTACCTCTGGCGCACATGTAATGATCAAGTCCTTAGGCATTGTGTTCCCGATAGCGAGTTTTAGTCTATCCATAGATTCTACCCCACTAGAACTTATGTGGGACACTTTGGTCACTGAAGGACTGCTTACAAGGTTCATGATTTTGGTCTCTTTTGGAAAACACGTTTTGGGGATGCCCATGATTTTTGTAAATCTTGTCATCATTGTCAAAGAATTGGGAATGTCTCTAAAATAAATGAAATGCCACAATGACCATTTCTCTTTCATGACAATTTTTATGTTTTGGGAATTGAATTTAGGGGTCCATTTCCCAATTCCACTGGAAACGTGTACAGTCTTCTGGTGGTCGATTATGTGTCAAAATGGGTAGAGGCCTGAGACACAAGGAAAAATGATTTCAAAATAGTGGTGGAATTTTTGAGGACTTAGATCTTTTGTAGGTTTGGATTACTTAGGTTCATCATTAGTGACCAGAGATCTCATTTTTGTAACTGAACAATGCAATCACTTTGGATTCGGTATGAGGTCAGTCATAGAGTGTCTAGTGCATATCACCCATAGAACAATGGTCAAGCTGAGGTGTCAAATAGAGTGGTAAAACAAATTTTTGAAAAAATGGTTTAACCCAATAGAAAATATTGGAGCCTTCAACTTGATAATTCATTATGGTCATACTATACTGCTTTCAAAACTCCTCTGTTACCCTATAGTCTTGTGTTTGTAAAGAGTTGTCACCTACCAATTGAGATTCAGCACCGGGCCTACTGCGCCATCAAAAAAATGCAATTCTAATCTTTCAGGTGCAGGTTATGAAAGGAAGTTTCATATTTAGGAGTTGGAGGAAATGAGAAGAGATACATATGAAAACTCTAAGATTTATAAGGAGAAAACCAAGGCTGTCCACGACCGTCTCATCCTTGATCATCAGTTCCACATTGGGTAGAAGGTCCTCCTCTACAATGAAAGGATGAAGTTGCATCTAGATAAGCTTTGTTCCTGTTGGTTTAGACCATACAATATTACTAACATATCTCAATTCAGTGTTGTATAGACTCAAAATGAAGAAAACAAGAAAAAATTCCTTGTCAATGAGCAACAACTAAAGTACTTCCATGAATCCATTCCGGAGTTCCCGATGGAGGAACTCCAAGTTCAAGAATCATTTTACAAATGACACCCACTGATTTTTATCCTTCCTTCCCACAATTTGTTTTATTACTGTGAGGACACTGAAAACTTTAGGTGTGGGGGGATGGGTTTATTCTTGGGTTAGTTAGGAATTTTCATCATCTTTCTTCTTTTCTTAACTTTCTAAATTGTATTGTTACTTTCCCCCCTTTCCTCCTCATTTCCCATATCACTTTTGTGCCAAAATGTTAATTTTTTTTGTTATGCCCACCTTATCATAAAGAATTATGACCGTTTAATCATGTAAGTAATTGAAAATACATGTGGAATTTCCATATTTCATGTTATTTTAACTTTCAAAAAAAATATAATGAAATGTGCGTTTATGGAAGAATTCATTACTATGGTGTGAATTTGTTTTAAAATTTGGTTATTTTTCGATGATATAAATGTTTTTATCATTTTGAAACCTTTGAGAAGAATGATGGACTTTTTTTGAATAGTTTAAGGGAAAATTGTGTCACATAATCTCTCCACCCATTTTTTCACCCAACCATAATGTGTGAAAATTTCTTACTTAATGGACGGTAAATATAAGTTATTTTAATTTTTATCTACTTTCCAAAATCATTTTTACATACGTTTGTTCCTTATCTGATCTATTTCATTACTATACCAGATTAACCTATGCGTGTGTACCTGTTATCTGACTATTGTACACCCTAAAAAAAAAGGGTTGTATATTGGGCAGGTAAAAAACAACCCTTAGTCAACCTTTGATCTTGTTATAACTATTACAATTAGTGTCTTGAGGAGCTCAAACATGGGTTGGGACAAGAGTGTGAGAATTGATCCAAGTGCAACTTTTGAAAAAATAAATAAATAAGAGGAGTGATGAAATTTACATCATATGGGGATATCTAGGTTGGGAGATTATGGTTTGACTTATGGGAATGATTAAGTGAGTGGGTCTTGGAATTTGGTTGCAAAGGATGTGGGGCAAGTTTAGTGGAAAGCATATTGTAAGTATACAATTACTAAAATAAATGATATTTACTCAATAGAAAGTGAAAAGAATAACATGAAATGGTTCACACACACACGTGGAGAATTAGTGACATGATCAAATTTTGAATTATTTTCTTTGATTAGTATCATGCATCTCTTGTAATTTTATTTGGATACAATTTCTGAGATGTCTTTTTCAATGATCATTGAGAATAACTCATCAGTGTGATTTTTTCTTAGATCACATTTCTATTAAGAATTAAATTTTCATTCAATGCTAAATCTTTATGATGTTGGAAATACCCATGTTCATAATTTTTGGGAATATTACTTTTCCTAGGAGTGTATTTATGTGTGGGGGTGTGATCTTACCATGATTCACTATTCCATTTTTACCCTTACACCATTGTATTAAATTGAATTTGTGTTTTAAATTTAAAATATAATAACAAAATTCACTTCATGTTTGATTCAATTATTTTGTGTTTATCACTATTAAAAAGGTTAATGTCACTTGATTTGATAATTTCAATGAAGGTGGAGGTGATTTGGAGGATCCATGATGAAGTCTAAGAATAATGGGCCAAACTGCACAACGATCCAAGCACACCACTGTATTAATCCATGAACTTCTATAAGACCGTGCATTAAAATACGCTGAAAGTTTTTGGGCTGGTCCAAAATTTAATATGATATATTTCATCTTAAGAAAACCAATCAAGATTTGGATTTTATGGGGCCCATACAAACTTATCTGGCCAAGCCACCGAATCACATAGTCAAAAGTGGCGTTATGTAATATGTCTCTATCTCGAGCTATGATTGTAAAAATGATGAAAAACTTTCATGGGTGATATTCAGTATGTTGGGATACAACTTTATAGTTTTGTAAAAATAGATATTCGACTGTCTAGTAGCCGAAAACCATCTTTTAATTGGTTTATCAAAATCTGGGTGCCCAAAACCACTTCCTATTTTGGCTATAAAAAGGTACCTTGGGAACCACATTTGGAAGTTAGGTGAAGAAGTGAAGTGATGCCAATTTGGAGTTCTAGAGGAGTCCTATCCTCATTCTAAAAGTTCTAGAGGCCCCTATACTCATAGGGGGGTCATGAATGAAGATGGAGTTCCACCGGAGCTTCATCTTCCTCCCGATGTCGAGCTAAACAGTGGATGATCATTTCGAGAGAACTATACAGACTTGGGAGGGAGTTCAAGCAATTGTTCTTCTACTAGTTTTGTGTGGTTTGTGTGATAAATATTTTACTTATTTATTATCTTGACATGATTATCCTCTAATTGAATTTCTATTGTTATAATTAAGTGAAACACTTTTAATTTCAACACCAATTGGGTTGAGATTTCAGGTGGGAATCATGGGTTATTATGATTTGAAAAGACAAGATTCCTACTTATCTCGCACATAAATAATATTTCAGTATTCTTTGGTAGAAATTCTTTTCTATTCTTGATACCCAAATCATGACAACACGATTTTTGTGTCATGTTTTGGTTCTTTGAGCATCATTTAAGAGGCAAGAGGGATGTTGAGATCTTGACAACCCTCAACCAAAGGATTCAATTAAACCATGTATATTTTTAAGAATGATGAACTCACCAAGACGTGTAGTGAACTTGAAATGATCTGTTTATCTCATAATTCTAAAACACCACTTTTATTTATCAACTATTAAACTCTTTAAATCAAGTCATTTTCTTTAAGATATTTTGAAACCACCCCTCTTTTTGTACTTATTATTAAAAACGCACACTCTAAACCCACCAACACTCCTTGAGAGAAGACATAGGGTGTTCCCTAGACTAAAAATCAACCTTAAAATCATAATCAATTTGACATTTCACGACAGCACGGTCACCTCCGCTTTTATCTTCATTTTCTTGGAATGTTGTGAAGAATCTTTGTGCTTAAAGCTATTTTCCTTCAATTTCCTCCTATTCACTATAAAGATTAAAGGTTTTTTACACTTAATATATTTGTACACTTGGAAAAGAAGGATAAGAAATCATGATAAAGACATCTCAATGTTTTTCATATTTAAATTCACAACAAAACTGGATAAATAATGAGGGATCGATGCGAGAATGAGATCGATACCCAATTATTTGGGGTGTTTGAAGATTAGAACCTCCAGTCAATCAATATAGAGAATGATATTGACTACGTGAGGCCCTACTGGGGAACCTTCTCCAAGATTACTCTAAAAGATTGCCTTGAAGATCTCAAACCATTCCTGTCTTGATCTCTCTTGGTAAAGACCACAGAGGTACTCAAGCATGCTATAGGCATCCATGTTTTCATGAGACTTCATGTGTTTTCTAGAAATTAATGATAACATAAAACATTGAACTTCAACCGCATCATTAATATGTTTCTCAGAGACTAGGAACTCTTCATCACTTGTCTCTTGGGTAGGCAGATAGGTAATGAGTACTCTAGAACTTAAGATTCCTGTTCATGGCATTGAATGACCCAAACATGTCTAAACCATTCTTAGAAGTTACTAACGGTGAGGGTGTTGTCTCTATCTATTATTGATCGTAGGGATGATGTGGTTGACGAGCTTTTCATTTTTATTATACAATTAAAAGAGCAGATAATTATTACTTTATTAATTACATTTTATGAGAATTAATAAAGTAATTTTATTAAGTCTCCAACTATTTTATCAACTCACAATGTCCCTCACTATTGAACTCAATATGTTTAGTTTCTAGGACATTGTAGTGGAATGAATCCATATTACCCTTCGCATAACCCCAACAAGGGTTGTTTAATCTATTTAAAGGTATTTAGTTAGTTAGGTCTTTGAAAATTGAAGGCTATCAACTCCTTGATCCATTCAGTGGACTCCCAAATCATGAAATCATGACTTGGAATTCCACAACACTTGCCTCCAAATTTACACCAAGTCTAGAAAGGGATACTCCCCTTGACGTAAAATGGTTAAGTTAACCGGAACCTTTCATAAGAGATTCCTGTATAAAAGTAAGTGTCTACAAAAGGGTTGGTCAAACACTTATCTTTATTGTGTCTTTCCCTTAATCAAGTAATGGGAGACTTATTCTAACTTAATATTTTATTGGGGGATTGTTATCTCTTATGCATAAATTGTATTATTATCTTTATCACATGATTTTTAATATTAAGTGGAACTTACTTAAGTGATTAACCATGTCTTGATAATATTTACACATAAGCCTAGTTTATTTTAGTTCCATCTTTCATGCTTGTAATTCAATAATTATATAGTCATGAAAATATATCCATAATGAAAAACCATGAAACTGACAGAAATAAAATAAAGGGCATTATCATGAGCTCTTCTAATGGTTAGTTTATCTAGTTGTTGATAAAATAACTACTGGCCTAGAGAATAAAAACCTTGAACCATTTATCATTTGTCTCTATAGTTTTCCACCTGTACACCTTTGTATATCCTTGGATTGGTTTCACCTCGGGTACTTACCTGAAACACCTCCACAATATTGGGAGCTCCATCCATTACATATGATTTTTAACTCGCATACATGTGAGGGGTAAAAAGGGGGTTTTCATAAAAGAAACCATGGATACACATGACCTACATATTAATGAGGAGAGATGTCACACATGCCAACAATTTAATTTAAAATAAATTAAAAGGAAAACAATCACATACAAAGGTATGGACTAGCTCATGATCATCCACATAAATGGAACAAATTTCACATTTAATAAAACTAAAATTATATTCTTTAATAATTATTATTTTGATAATTCATTCTCGAATAAATTAATTATTATATTTAATTAATCAATCCTTTTATAAATTTCCTTGTGATTCTCATCCATAACCTTGGAGGAAACTCAGTGAATACCCATTTGAATATATATGATATGTAATTATAAACATTACAGAAACAAGAAATTTTTAATTATGTGCAATTTAGTAAAGTACACGACATGCTGTTTTCTGACTACACGACATGTACTTCTGTCACTGTCTTATCCGAAGTACATGTCTAGGGAATCGACATGTGAGGCGTACTTCGGAAATATCTAAGTACATGGTGTTTCTAGTGGACCACACGCCGTGTTGTCTTCGGGTTATATGGTTACTAGTAAACATAGCTATGTATGGGATATACGGTTTGTCCCCTGATATGAAGGGACTATACGCAGTGTCCATTGGGCCACACAACGTGTAATCCAGCTAACCATGTGTCAGTATGTCCTGGTCAACACATGGTGTAATAATTAACTACAACGAATTTCATTAATACAAATGTCTTGAGTAATTTTCAAATTACTCTCGATGCATTGAACACAACTACACAGTGTGTAATCAAGATTACGTGGCATGTATGGAAGATTACACAACATGAAACTCCGAATACACGACATGTATTGTCGTGTTAACTAGACAAACTCATCAGTGCCTCTTGATGAGATCCTCAATTTAATTTTAATCAAAAAAGTTATTCATTTCTATTAGATCTTTGAGAAATGAAAAGAGAAAGAATTGATATAGAAATTCAGATTACAAGAATTATTAAACATGAATTGAAAAAATAAATTGTTAAAGCATAAATCTTCAATGAAATATTTAAATAATTATAAAAGATGATGACCCACACTCGGATACCACTTATTGGATGCAGACGCAATGGATGCATAGCAGTTTAAAGGGCCAAAATTTTCTTTTTCCATAATCGATGACCAATATAGGATCAATATGACGATGAAAACCATTATCCAAGGATTAAAATCAAATATTTAGACAAAGAGAAGAAAATCTCTAGATCCGATAAAGTTGATCTTGCACATCATGTTTATAATTGATTTATTAATTTTTGAAGAAATTAAATATTCAGGTCTTTGGTACTTTTATCTTTGATAATGTTGAACATCTGTAATGACCCTTCCAAATTTTCTTCATTGTTCTCATGAGGATCCAAAGTATAATCCCTCTAAAAGTGATCCACATGTACTTCAATGGTCTCTAAAAAATGCCAATAATTCTTTAAGTGTTAGCATGACGAAGCGAATTTCTTACGCCAATCGTTCTTGATCATTCGTTATTTGGTCTTGAAGAACTTATCTTGTTCTTAAAAGGGAGAAATTAGTAGAGTCGAGAGAGAAGATGTTTGGTTAAAAAATTCTCAATTCACTGGGGTTTGGCACAATAGAGGTACCTACCTATTAATCGAAATGGGGTTTATGTTACATTATTTAATTGCGAAACAACAAGAAAATGAAATTATAACTATTATAGAAAACCCATGACACATAATAACAATAAAAACACAATTATTTGTGGTGTGCAAACTTTCACAAAACAGAACCATAAATGAAATCCCATGCCACATAATGATAATAATAATATTATTATTTCTTGTTCCAACTGGATAAGCATTATTTTCCAACTTGTAAATAATTAATTTATCAATGGACATAGTCTTTGTCCATTCAAACTCCTCTTCCATTTATTGAACACCCTAATAAAATATTTTATATTCTTAAATAATATTTTTTATTTTAAAAGTAGTAAATAAATATTTAATAAATATTCAATAAAAAAAATAAATATATTTTATTCACAATCCAGTGAATTAATATTTATTTAATTTATGTGATCATTTTAACTTGAATAAAATTATTCCTCAGTCTTGAGAATAAAATTTATTCCATTAATTAAAGTCATATATAATTTAACCGAGAACACCAGAAACACTTAGTGTGTGACCCTCTAATATTTGTTTTGTTTCCATTAGGAGGGTTTTACTAAAGTCTAAGATTACTATCTAGAAATGGGTCAAGGAACCCAAGAGAAATGACTTAAAGTAAGAATGTTGACATCTAAATAAAAATTCTCACTATGTAATATAATCCCTTTGTCACAATATCTCTTCAATCAGGATTCATGAAGGTGTCATCAACCAATATTCTTGATACGTCAATATTTTTGTACCTGAAATAAACTCGTCATTACACCATTTCCATGGAATTTAGGGAGATAGTTCTATTTCAATCAAAGGACTGAGATATCAACTTCCATAAATGGAAGGGAAAAATCCTTCCTTGACTTATCCCTTGATAACATGTCATTTTCAATGCCCCCAACATACCCTACTTCCCACCAACATATGGCATGATATTTTTCATCAGTAAATCAAAGTACGTGAGTCGTGACACATATTAATGATAATATTAAAGTCTAAGGACCATTACACAAGCTCATATATAAGAATATCCATTGATACCAAAACATACAGAATTCTTACCAGTGGGTATGTTCTCCTAATCTCCCATCTTAAAGATTACCAAGTGAAAAAATCATGAGAATAAGTCTCATCAACTTACGAGTACTCACACATGATGATCATTATACCATCATAGTATGTCATCCAACCACAAAACTATTTTACGAATACTGTCATAGAACTTCAAGGTTCTAATAATAATAGGGAACTAATATGACCTTCTTAATGCGAAAAATACACGAGGAAATTATTACACTATAGTCATGCAGAATAATGAATAATATGTAATAAGATTTTTAATATTTAAATTCATTATATATTCCTTTGTATAGAATCCATAACTATTATTCACATTATAATTGTAGTATAATACATGTACAATTAATATTATTGTGGGATATCAGTGTTTTTTTGAAATTGAATTCATATTTGGAGATAAATCATAAAAAATATGGTCTCAAAACCATCCTATAAACTATTTATTATGTGTATTTAATATCCAAATTTCATCCGATGATGGATTCAATTGCTTAATAATTATTTTTTGAGTTTAAATATTTAGTGAACCCTCTATATTATTATATAAAATATAAAGGTGAGTCTGATCCCACTATGTAATGGTAATTTAAAAAACATATCTTCTAGAAATTCATTCACCCACAAAGTTCCCTATGTAAATAGATTTTTAGAGATCGATGCTATCCACATTGAATAGGTAGTCATAAGAGAATTCAATGGATTCCTCAATAATATATCACTCTATAATACAACCTTCTGATTGACATTTGTTTATATACACTTTTAAAATATTCATATACCATTGAATTGGATACATCCATCTATAATGTAAAAGTCCACATAGCTGGGTCTGTCCAACTAAGGTAACCTTTAAGTGAACGATTATATCAAAGAATTATGGTTGGAAGAATATCCCCAATTTATATAGTATTATATAATTTTCCTTAAAAAAATTTGTAAACTTCATTGTGTCTATAAAATTACTTGATATAGATTTGAAAAAGAATCAAATTTTGATTATTGAGTGTTAGGATATTTTTTTTTGTAAAATGGAACATAATTTCATAGACACTAAATATTGCATCAATACTTGAATTAAATTTTTATTTAGTCCATTTAACTCCAAATTAGTCATTGATATTATATTCTTGAAATTTGAAAAATATACCTCTAAAACTACTACACCAAGTAAGAAGTTGAAAAACTAAAATCTCACTTTCCTTGGAAGAGTGTAAGCTACTGGAGGATTAAAATACAATCTTTCACCCTTAACTGGAACTAGGTCTTCACTTATCCCTATGTAAATCACATACAATGAAGCCTTAATGACATATTTTATTTTTTCATGTGTATTTAGAAATGTTCCAATTATTAGAGTTGGTTCCTTAGAAAAAAATATGTTTTACTTTATATTTCTTATATATTGATGGATTTTAATATTTAAAAAATTACTTATTATATATTTTTTTCTTCTACATTACATTAATGTGATAATTTACTTGGGACATATATCACATTCAAAGGAAATGAACATGCTATTTTATGATGAGATAATTTAAGATTTATTCCATTTTCTTAAATATAGTTTTATGGTTATATAACCTTCTATGACAGGACTCATGGTTTTTTGACTATTAGGTGTGAGTAATCATAAGAAAATTATACATTATCTCATAAAATTCCCACTTAGTAATCTCAAATAGAGGAGGTTATGAGAATATTAACAATGTAGGAATTCCACTTGTTTATGTTTTATTGGATATTCCTATCTTCAAACATGTTTAATATTTCTTAAACTTTAATATTGTTATTAATATGAATCACGAATAAAATATTTATATGTACTAACCAAAACTATAATGAACTTATGTTCATGGGAGGTAGTGTACTTTGGGTGTAACACCCTTTGGGTCAATGGTATGTTTAATTTTGAGCTTGATTTTTTCTAGTTTTAGTTTTTAAGGACTTTATGAATCAAGGTTTAATATTTTTAAATTATGAAAAAATAATCTAGGAACAAAGTTTGTACATAATTATTTGAAAATTCTGGTAACCATGTGAAATAGATCTATTACATCCATTGGAGATTTACATGGTTTAAGAATTATTTGTCTAACCATTTGAGTCAACAAACCAAATGTGTGGGTGTTTGGGTTTGGGTCCAGTAGTTGTATCATGGCTTGATATTGTTTTGAATAACCATATGTCCATCCTAAGGTAACAATGTAGTTTGTTTTTTTGAGGGGTAGTGGATACCGCACAATTAGTGTATGATTTTCCTAACGAAGTGGACTAACCATTCACCTCATACATGATTCTTAAAATTATAAATGTACTCCAATTGTCTTGATTTTTTTAGTCTAACCACATCCTGATCTTTCTTAGTCTCAAACTAACCTCTCCCCAGTGCTCTAGAGGTTCTTCCCCTTGCTTCCTTGGTAATCATTAGTCATTTTTATGGATATATTCAAGGTATATTTGCTTTTTGATCTAATATCTTCTAATATTTATATATATCTCCTCAATATCCTTTATCATTGTATCATGTGAAATCTATTATGACATGGTTGTTGGATCTATAGAGTTTTATGGGCGATTTATGATGTTTCTCATGGATCTATTCTTATGAGAACCAGATATGCTCTTTTCCAATCTCCATTATTAATGGAGACTAGATTTCCTCCATTATCGAGGTGATTGTATTTATAAAATGGTGTTAACCCATTAATTACTTAATTTTATTGTATATTACCATGGTTTGGTTTGTGTTATTTACTAATTTGATATAAGATATTATTTATTATGAAAGGAATATTGGGTTGAAAAAATGGGGGTTTAAAGGATTTTTTATTTAAAAAACATATTATGGACTTTATGTGTATGATGAAATGACTCAAAGATGATTTTGAATAAAAAATAGATTTTCAAGCCCAAGAGTGGTGACAATTTTTAGTGAAAATGTTTTTAAAATTACGATAATTGTTTTTTAAATATTTTTGGAGAACATAATACGTTGGGAACCTTGGGTGTGTCGGGTTATGGACATATTAAATAATTAGTGAGTGTGGATCCACTATGGGTTATTCTTATGATATTGATAGACTGGGAGAGACATGATATCAGTAAGATTCATAATATTCTTTGATTAGTGTTCCTTCTTGTGTATGAGTACATATTCACATGGGCTATGTCCCAATTGTTCTTAGTTTTATACATTATTGAATTATTTAGTGTTTCATTTCTCACTTGATTATCATATTATATTTATATAGATACTTATATTTTTGAATTTATCCTATCTTTCTTATACTTTTCATAATCTTGGTTTATGTGAATATGAAATGCTTTAAAGGGAAACAAAAGATGTTTTAAAAAATGGGTTTTCATTTTAAATTTCCTTATAAACTAGTTTTGTTTTAAATTTAGAAGTAATAGTTTCATGGGGATATAATTTTTATAGATTCAATGTGGTGTTCTTATTGGATATGTCCTCAAACCCTAAATATTATGATCTTAGCTAGAATTCTTTCAAGAGGATCTTCAACCAACAGTTATATCCTAAAACATTTTCGGTGGAAAAGACTCAGGAATTTCAAACCATAGAGTAATAGGAGCGTTTAGTAATGGAGTGTTCCACTCATTTAGTCAAATTGGTCCTCCTATAATTTGATATTATTTCTAATGCCTAACTTAAAGCTCTGAGGTTAAAGATGAGTTTTAGGGTCAATATTCAGTCAATTATAATTATCTTATTCCTTATGAAAATTTCTAAGTTGGTTGATACGGAATCTATGGATGAGATGGAAATAACTGGGAAAAATGTTTAGGTTGATCTTTGGTAGCTAAAATTTGTAGCCAGGCTGTGTCATATTTCAAGAAATGAAATAAAAATGGTGCTTAGTTTCCATCGAGATGAGTTTCTAGGGCTTCTTTGAGATATCATCAGGTAGTTTTCTATTTGTGTGGTAGGTATGGTCATACCAAACCTATCTATATCGAACACCCATGGCATTTCATAATTTGGGAAATTTTGGTCAACTTAAGCATTTATGTAGAGGAATATCCCAATTATGTAGAGATGGACCAACTCTTACCAATGTCTCTTAAGATTGTTCTAAAATGGGAAAGGGTGGTGTATCTCATTCTCATGAAAGGGGGATACTCAGGTAGAGAAGAAAGTTCTGGGAGGTGTAAAGACTGAATGTATTTATGAAGTAAAGTACGCATTGGAGGAATATTAAACATGGACAACTACTATAATAAGTACAATGTTCATTTGATCCTATATGGTTTTTGAATTTGTTTAATACACATGAAACTAACTCTTTTATATTTTATATGTTCATATAAGTGTTTGGATTATGCTTAGAACTTATTTTTTTCATGTCTAATCTTTCTAATCCTTTGGCAAAGAGGTCAGAATATGGTTTTAAATGTTCATTTCATCCTTTATGGTTTTTAAGTGGCATGTGACTGGTTAGTTCTCAGTCATGATATTTTTGAACTTATTATTGGTATGGACTAGATGATTAGTATTAAGGCTTAGAATGACAATTACTATTTTCAAGTTTGTTTTCTATCTATTGATGGGGTTCATCATGTATTTTACGGTGAGTCTTACCCTAGATTTGGGAGGGTTGGTCCTATTTTTCTTCATTCAAAAATGATCTCATGTAATTTTTTATTAATGTATCTTTATGTTTTTGATCAATGTTTTATAAGTCCACTTCTTAAAGTAGTGAGTATGTACCCTGAGGTCTTCCCTAGTGATATTTAGGGTTACAACCTCAAAGAGAGGTTAAGATCACTATTGACATTATCCCTAGAATGATGCACGTTTTCAATGTCATCATATCATATAAAACCTACTAAGTTAAAGGATATTAGAATTCAATTTTTAGATCTTGAGCCCAAGGGTTTTATTCATCCAAGTGTGTCACCTTGGTATTTACCAAAACACTTTAAAAATAAGGTAGATAAAAGCCTCAAGATTTTTATTAATTACTAGGAACCAAGTTGGGGAATATTAAAGAAATCACCCATTTCCTATGATTGGATATCTTTTTGAAAAGATTAGAAGATTATGCTGGATTTCTAAGATCGAATTACAATTGGGGTGCCATCCATTGAGAATATGAAAATATGATATACCCAAAAAAATGTTTTATATATGGTATGCGAATTTTTAGTTCCTAGTTATGATATTAGGTCTCACTAAATCTCATATAATATTTTTGGAATTGATGAAAAAGTTCTTTCATCTATTCTTGGAATGTTTCATTATCATGTTTTTGGATGATAATTTGGTGTACGCCAAGTTAAATGAGGAACATAGAGATCATTCAGATATTATCAATAGAATATTGAAGGAACACCATCTACATGAAAATATTTCTAAATGTGAATTTTGGATCCAAGAATTGAAATTTTTAGAACATGTTATATATAAGAGGGTAATATCAGTGGATATTGAAAAGATCGAGGATGTAATTTCTTGGCAGTAACCAAAAAATGTGTTAGATATTTAGAGATTCTTGGAATTAGCTAGTTATTGTATGAAATTTGTTTACAATTTAACCAATATTTCATCTTGGATGATGGACTTGACCATTAAGGGTGTTATGTTTGAGTGGAATGAAGAATGCTAGAGATATTTTGAGGAACTGAAGGTGGGGTTAACCTCATCTCTAGTTTTGATTCTTCCAGAATAAGGTTAAAGGTATAATGTTTTTTGATGCCTCAAGTATGAGTTTGGGGTGTGTCTTGATATGGGGAAAGTAGACAATCACTCATGGATCTCACCAATGACACCCTTATGAAAATAAATATCCTACGCATGAACTTTAGTTAGAAGCTTTAATGCGTAATATAAAAACATGATGCCACTATCTATTTAGTAAATGATTTATGGTGTATTCATATAATAAGAGTCGAAATTATATTTTTAATCATGGGGATATCAACTTAGGATTGAGATGCTTGACCAAATATCTAGAGATATTGAATTTTTATATTTCTTATACTATAAGAAAAGGGAATGTGGTCATTGAAACACTATGTAAAAATTTACTGACTCAAGACTTGAAGGAATTAGTGGAAGAGTGGTCTATGATGAGTTTATTTTCTAAGATGATCTTGGAAAAGGTAGAGGTTGGTGGGAAGGTGTTTTTGGATTATGTAAAGTCTAATTCATCATTAGATGATTGAATTCATCACAAAAAGGTATTATACACCAATTTCAAGAATTTAAATAAAATAATTAATTGGGGAGAGAACTTGGGTGATTGGTATGAGTCTCCCATTGGCGCTTCATGTTTTTGAGATAGGTTGGTCATTCATATATCTCTGAGGAAAGAACTTATGGATAGTGGACACCGATCTTGTTGGTCCGTACACCCTATGACAACCAATATGTTCCATGATCTGAAATGATAGAATTGGTGGTTAGGGATGAGGTGGTCGATTGAGTGTTTCATGTATCATTTACTTAATTTCCATATGATTAGGGTAAAACACCAGAGGCCTACTAGTTTGTTTCAATCATTATATATTCTATTTTAGAAATGGGTTGAGATATCTATATAATTCAACATCAGTTTACCATGGACTACTTGATGGAAGGATGCGATTTTGGTAAACATTTATTGAATTATGAAATAATCTAATTTTCTCCATATTAAATAGATGATAAAGGTGTATGAACTCAGGTACTTGTATATTTAAGGGGTTGTGAATATTTACAGAGTTCCTTCTATAATTGTTTCTGATAGGGAACAATTGTATATATCCAAGTTTTGTAAATTTTTTCAAGAGGTTATGGGTACCCAGTTGAAATTAATCATGGATTATCACCATTATATGGTTGGGAAGATTAAGTGATCCATTCATATTCTTGAGGATATTCTTTGTATGTGTATTATTGATTTTGAGAGTTTATGTGAATATAATATTCCTTTTTTTAGATTTTATTATAAAAATAGTTATCAATCTTGAATTAAAATGGTTCCTTAAAAGTATTATATTAGGGGCCATGTAGATCTCTATTTTGTTTTTTTGAGATGGTAGAATGTTCTTTAGTTAGGTTGTGCCTTGTTCAGGAGATGAAGGAAAAAAGAACAATTGATTTAGAAGAGGTTAAAAAACACTCAAAGTTTTCAAAAAGCCTATGTGGATTGACATCATAACTTGTTGGATTTTGAGGTTTTTTATCATGGAATTATCAAGTGTTTTCCTCATTTGGGACATCACTAGTTGGGTAAGTAGGGTAAGTTAGCACTGAGGTTTGTTAACCCTTTTGAGATCATTAAATATCTTTTAAATTAGGATTATCAGTTAGAATTTTCATCTCTCTTAACATCAATTCATGACATGTTTCATGTGTCCCATTTGAGGATTTATCAACCAGACCCTTTCCATATGATCAAATTGGAATATTTTGTCTATGTATTATGGTAGTGAATATGGGAAGACAATGATATATGGGATGAGGAACCATTTATGAGGTAGCAGTGTCCTTCTCTTTTTATGTAACAATATAGATTGGTTTTCTAAGGGGAAGTGGTTATCACACTATTAACAAAATATTTTCCGAACCATGAAAACTCACAATGTTCCATTTATAATAATATTAAAATTATTAATATACCCCAACTCCCTTGATAATTGTTAAGTCTATCCACATTCTAATCTATCTCAATATCAAACTAACCTCTCCCTAATAATCTAGGGGATAATCCCCTTTTATTTATTGGCTATCCTTGGTAGATTTTTATGGAAATATTCAAGGTATGTACCATTTTTTATCCGATCTATTCTCCTATTTTTAGATCTCTCCTTGATCTCCTTTCCCCTTATATCATTGGAACCCGATTATGCTTTGGTTTTTAGATCTAAAGGGTTTAATGGGGAATTGTGGATATTACTTATGAATCTAATTTTTTTAGCACTAGATTTACTCATTTCAAATCTATATTTTTGAAAGGGACTAGATTTCATCCATTAGTGAGGTAGGTATATCTATAAAATGGTGTTAACCCATGAATTACATAATAATATTATAAATTCCATTAGTTTCATTAGTGAAATTGTTTGATTTGATATTAAATATGAATCGTTTTATGAAGTAATCTTGGGTGGAATGAAAATGGAGTTTTTAAATGGGGTTTTCTTTAAAAATTGTTTATGGACTTTATGTGTTTGATTAAATGACCCACAGATTATTTTGAACCAAAAATAGGTTTTTAAGTAAGGGATAAGTTATGATTTACTATGAAACGTTTTATAAATTTGTGAGGATGGTTTTTAAAATGCTTTTGGAAAACATAGTACTTTGGTAACCTTGGTTTCATCGGGTTATAGACATATTCAAGCCTTAGTGAGTGTGGAGACACTAGGGGTTGTTCTTGTGATATCGATTTACTATGTAAGTACTCGATATCATTAGGATTCATGGTATTCTTGGATTATTATTCATTCATGTTTCATAGTGAATATTCACATAGTCTAGATCCCACTTGGGATTGGTTTTATACATGATGGTATCATTTCATGTTTAATTTATCACTTTCTTATCATATGGTATTCCCATGGATACTTATGCTTATGAATTTATACTAGATATTATGTAATTTTTATATTCCTAGTTTATGTGAATATGAAAAGATTTAATGGAAACCAAAGGATGTTTAAAAAATAGATTTTCATTTGAAATTTATTTATAAATAGGTTTTGTTTTAAAGTTAGAACTAATAGCTTTATGAGGTTATAATTTGTATAGATTCATGGTGGTGTCTTTCTGTGATTTTTTTCACACCCTGCATATGCATTTGGTCATATCTATACCTGGTTTTTTTAGACATTGGTAAAGGGAATGTCATCATGTATCTCCCAAGATTATCTTGGTTTATGTCATATTAATTATGGATTAAGATGAAGGTGATGGTTAGTTACATGGTGGATAACATTGGTGATCATGTCTTATTATATATTTGGGGTTTTTATTTTGGAATTGACATTTTATATCTCATGGTTGGGTTATATTTTCTTATGCATTGTTCTCTAATTATTTATATCCTTTCTGCTACTTATAAATCATGTTTAACTTTCTAATTGAATAGTGCCAATGTGGTGGGTTATCCTGAGTGATGTTTCATGTTGATTGGGGTCAGTTCATTACATTGGGTGTGTCATGGGTGATATGTTTTAATAAATAATTAAAGGAAGTATTTTCCCTTCTTTCATTTTGTAAATTTATATCTCAACCCATTTATTGGAATTTAACTTTTTAACTAAAATTCTAAGGCCATAGTGATCGATGAGTTTATTTAAGATAGTAAAATAACAACATATCAAGCATATAGGTTGATTACATGAGTGTACAAACTTCATGATGAGATATTGATATAATGGGATTGTGTTACATAGTGAATGTTCATATGTGGTTATCTTCATTGCGACATTAACTTCTTCCTCTATAAGTGCCTTTACGTATTTCTTGTTGCAGATATTGGAATATAGGAAAGCCTGCATAATGCTACAGTGGGGGAGGCCCAAAGGTTCAAATACCTAGTATTTCAATTGATCTTAATTAATAATTATTATATATAACAGTTGTAATAAATATTATTATTATCAAGAAATAATTTTTATTCTGGATTTGTTGATCATAAATATCCAGTCACCATATTTATATGTGAGTTGAATATTAAATAAATATTTGTTCAAAAGACCATGAATATAATATTTATTTACCAAATGAATAATATTTATTATTTTAGGTTCAATAAAAGTCATGTAATGACAACTATGATTAGTTAGGTTCTCAATAATGGAAATGACATAATAAATATCATTTAAATAAATATTAATTTATTTATTGATATTTATATTATTTGTGAGATATGAACATGTTGAAGGAAAAATAATAATTATAATATTATAATAATAATAATAATAATAATAATAATAATAATAATAATAATTAATATTATTATTGGGTATGGGGTTTGTAAAAAATTATGTAATTGATTTAGGAACTTTGTGCAATTACAAATACTTAACTTTGATCTATAAATACCCGATTATATCATCTTATAGGGTTAGTTTCTTAAGACATATTTTTTCATAAATAATCCTCTCTATATAATTCTCCCTCAATGAAGAACTTATCTAGGGAAATTCTATCAATATTGAGAGAAATATTCTGCCTTTTTCTTCCTTATCAAGAATTTGAAACCAAGAGGAAATCCTCAAGATTAAGGGATTGTGTTGTGACTAAGCAGAATAATGAAAAACAAATAGATCATTCAATCTAGCACTCAACATTCCTTCAATGATGTTCACAGATCAAAGGAACACCTATGGATCACAACTAGAGGGATTCTACACTTGAATCCTCTGAACACATTGACGATAAAACCTAGATAAGATTCTATTGATTAATATCCTCTTTGATGATCTACAATGTCTTCAATGAAAGTATTACCAAGACATAGGTAATTATTATAATTAAATTAATAATAAATTTAGGTTAATGATCCTATATCATGGTTCTGGAAATATGTTCCAACCATAATAATCTAAATTCATTGTTTATGTCATTTATTGTCCTATACATTATATATTATTTATTAAAACTAACAAAAATTAAGTTGGTAATGACCCCAATAGGTTCTCCAATTGTGTTTGGAACCTTCAAATGGTATAAAAAATGTCATATTAAATTTATAATTATTTATTCATCATTAATCAATTAATTAATTTATTGTCAAATTAATTTTATGTTTATTCATTATTAATACAAATTTAAAAAGTTCTTCTTTATTAACATTAATATAACCATGAACTGGTTTATAAAACTTGAAGAACATCTAAAGAACCCATCCAGAGCTGGTGTTGATTTTAGCAAAATAACATGGGGCCACATCATGCATAACAAAATACACATGTCAAGTACCCTAAAAATACACCCACAAGATCAGTGAACTCATAGAGAGGTGGGGGTGAATCAGTGAATAAAAAATTATTTTATGATTTTATTTTAAAAAAAACCATTGATACTAGTCAGAGTAAAAAATAATTCACTATTAAACACAAAAATATGAAAACATAGACAATGGAAAATATATTTTACAAGGTTCACTACCTAATTAGAGAAGCTAGTCCTTGATGTGATCTGGAAAAACCCAAGATCATATAGTAAAATAGAAACAATCCTATAGATTGCAATAATATGAGGATAAACATGAACTTTCAATACACCATAGTATCCTAATGGTGAAAGTGCGTACTATACAATAATGATAGTTTAAAGAGACTCACAATAGTAAGAAAGTCTCTCCCAAATTTAATCTTTGAGTATGTTGTTACTATACTGCTTCCTTCTTTCAACTCGCACTAGAAAAAGTCATCTTTTTACATTATTTAATCTCCTACACAATAACGAGAAATAACAAATTATTCTTATTTATTCTCAATATTATTTATTCTTCAGTACACATAAAATATTCTATAAGGTTTTGGAACTGTCAAAACACATCTATTTTCATTCTCTTAAAAATAAATATTCATTAAATAATATCAATAATATTATTTTCATAATTTTTATAGAAACCATTTAGTTGTATGTAGTGAAAATAACCCTATATGAAGTTTTTCAACCTTATTTAAAATAGATTCAAGGCTTCCATTTGAATTTCCCTAAGGGTCAAAACATCACAAAAAATGTGCATGTTTAATTATTTTAAAATATATCCATGTGCATGGTAGCATTCATATTGGCCATGTGGACATCATGTTTATGGAATAACCTTCGATTTGATGTAGAGAAACCTTCTTGAATCAAAACCTCATTATGATGTATAATTGTTGAAGAGAAACACAAAATAATTCCCCGATTTTAATTTTGTTAGAAAATATGAATTATAGAATCATCCATTTTAACCCACTAGATTCATCAAAATTTCTCTAATTCCATGAATGATCTCGAGGTAAACTAAATTTGATCATCCACACGTCTCATTTTGGATCAACCAAACATCTCGATCAATTGTGTTGATTGAAAACATGACCAAAATTTAATCGACCGTATAAAAAATCAAATGATCACATGTATGAATCAACTGCACGAACAAAATTCAATAAACCATGTGAAAAATCAGTCAAACATGTGAATAATTAAGTGAATATAAGTTCAACCTTCAATCTCCCATGAGTCCACATTTTTTATTTTTTTCTCCAAATTTCAGATAAAACACATAAAAAACTCAATAGACTATGTGAATAAATAGTTATTGGATTTCCCATATATAAAAATGGAAAAGTGTGAAAAGTGACCATATTATGGTATAGTTAGTGGATCCACTGCACATCAAAAAATTCTATAGTTCAATCAATTTGAACCAGGCTATCCTGAAAACACTTCTAGGCATTCTCAAACAACCTAGTCACACATTGAAGATATTTTAGACAATGAATCTATATACATAAACACTTTAATTTAGTTTATTTGAGGAAAAATATATTAATAATCACATTTACCTATAGATATAATTTATGAATTTACAAAAAAATCTAACACAAAATAAAATTTCCACTTAAAATTTTTTCAAAATAAATTATCTTCAACGATGGGCTCATCAAACCACTTTTTCTATTATGTTTTTTTCAAGGATAATAAACCATATTCAAAATTACCCAACTTAGAAATAAATTATCATCTAATAGTTATAATCATACTTCAACTAACTCTATTTAGAAGAAAATAAAATTGAATAAAAATTACATATTTTCTATAAAATAGTGATTTTTCTTCAACCTCTTCAACCTATTATTCTCTTCATTCATCCTATTCAAATCCTATAAAAATAGGTTACTATATGTACTTCAACAAATACCATTAAAATATTTCACACATGAACACGATGAAATAACATCTTACCCCTTTTACTCACCCAAAATACATCCCCCTTGAATAGGTAAGACACATATATTTGGAATTATCCCTAAGTGTTCCCACCTTTACAAGTACATTTGATAAATACATAAGGAAATAAACATAATATGATTTATGTTTTCATTTTTACCCCTTAAAAAAATTCAAAACAAAAGGAGAGAAATGATAAATAATTTCATACCATATCCTCGTGATAGGGGAGACTAAACTCCCTTTTCCAACCTCAATCTTTCAAAATAATCATATAACAAAGTTATCATGAACACATATACTATTTTATCCAAAGTAGGAACAAATTTAAGTTTTATCTTATTTCTATCCATAGGCTCCTTGATGAAATGATATTTTACATCTATGTTATTTATTCTTGAATGGAGAATATAATACTTTGAATAGTTTATAGCACCTTGATTATCATAGACCAGGAGAAGTGGAAATTTTAGTTTCACCAGAGGTCTTCTAACTTAGTCTTCATCCATTTCAATTGAGTAGTGTATAGACATATAGCTATCATTTTCCTCAGAAATTCCTAGGATCACAAAATTATTATTTTTTATTTTCTTAAAAACATACCTATTAATAAGAAAAAACATTCCAAAAAATATAGATTTTTTATCAATAACACTTCATTCCCAATCTATATATAAAAACTAGATAAATTAAATTATCTTTTTCTATCATATTTTAATTCAAAATTAGTTGTGTCTTTTATGTATCAAATGATCAATTTTCTATCCATAATATGTGAAATTTTAGGAAAAATTTAGAATCTAGAATAGAGGGTGACAACATAGACCATGTCCATCCTTAAAGCTGTGAAGTATAACATAATTCCAATCATCTTTCAAAATTCACCTTGATCCACTTCCTTTACTTTATCATATTTTAACATCTTGGTTACTACTAATATAGGTGTAGAAACTAGTCTTGAGTCCTCCATTACAAACATTTAATGATTTTATCTATTGTATTTTTAATGTGAAATAAATATATTTTATCTCTATTAAGAAATTTGTAAGCCAGTAAAATATATCATCTCACTGAGAATGTAGTTTTCAAACAAGTCCTTCATCTCTTTGGTAAATTCTTCACAATATTTTTCATCATTTCTAGTAAAAATTATATCATCTAAATAAATAATGACAATGAGTGATACCTTATTATCATCTTTGATGTGTAAGTTTTTGTTTACTATTCCTTATCTAAATTTCAAATTCTTAAATTAGGTGTTAAACTTATAATAGAAATATTTGGGAGCTTGTTTCAAGCCACATAAAGACTTTTTTAACTTATCTATATTCAAAAAATGAATTTAGTGAGGTATGCGATGTTTTACTCAGTGTTCTTTTGGTTTGGAATTACTGTTTTTAGTCTCTAGTAATGTTTTGGACCTCCACCTATCCTCCTAGGCTTAGATGGGATGAATGGGGTTCCTCCTCACCACTTTAGTTGGCTAAATAAACCTAATAAATATGTACATATTTATAAATTCCATTTTTTATATAACTTAATCCTACTATTTAACTATAACAGATTCTTCTTTATCACCTCTGACACTTTTTGTTTCATGTGTGTCCTATTTATTTGCTTGTTCCAGTACTTTAATATTAGTAGTATCCATTATCTTCTTTGTATACTTGTTTTAGCATTAGTGCCCTAATCCATTTAGAGGATAACCCAGGAAGATGTTCTCAACACCTCTTCTATAAAAATACCAAGTTTTTCACCTTTGAATTTGATAATTCAAGGGATTATAATACCCTTAAATACTTATATCTTGGGAAATACTATATGGTGACATGTAATAATTTTTCTACATAAGAAATGATTTTTAATGTGAATAGTTTCACCAATATCATGTATCAAAAAATATCAATATGTATCACTATCTATCAATATTGTTCAATCCATCTCGACCACTTTCAAATTCTTCCATTCCACCACACCATTTTTTGTGGGGTATATGGTGCATTGATCTCATAAAGAATATTTTTCTTCTCAAGGTAGGATTCAAATATACTATTTGTGTGTTCAACACCATTATCTATCTAAATATTCTTTAAGGAGTTATTATACACCTTTTTCACACTTCTCCAAAAACACTTGAATATCTTAATGGCCTCTAATTTATATTTCCTAAAAATGATGCATGTAATGACAATAAATTCATCAATAAAGGATATATAATACATATATACATTCATTGATTACTTTCTCATGGGTTTATAGATTTAATAATGAAAAAGTTTTAAGGGATGATATATATTAATCTAAACTTTATTACATGAATAATTAGTGATTTCACCCTTCTTGCATGTGGATCATATTTTAAGACCCCAACCCTTTGATGAGGTACATCAATATTTTAATTTTGTTTAAATTAATTTTAAATGGGTTTTTAAATGCTTCCCGGGAGTAGGGAAGGTATTCAGACCATTCTCATGGATTCCACATTATTTTTTAAATAGTTTGGGTGTCCTAGAAAATCATGCACCTTGAATTGCTAATGGAAAGAGGAGATTACATGGTTGATGTATAGTTTGTAAAACCATGTAGTCAATTCATGAACCTCATTAAAAATTCATATTTTTTGATTTTCCATCCCGATCATATATCCCCTACCTGATTAGCTTCCTCTTGTCACTACCAACTACCTTTTGTTGGACTAAACCTACTACCTCTCCTAAGGATAGTTCTCCAATTTTAGGGATTTTTTTTTGTTTCTTATGATCTAAAACGCTGGGTAAATTTATAAGTACATTTCATTATATTTTTTGGAATATTAATATCTTGGATATTCCTATTCTTTTAGGTCTCATGAGCCCTATTTTTAGGAAGTTCATCTCCTTATTGATTTTAGTCATTTTAGCTCGAATCGAAGTTTGAGCTTAAATGCGTGGCTTTCTATTAACCTAAGGTTGGTAGTCTATAAGATATTTTACATAGTCTTGTTTTTTTCATGCATATGTGGCATGATATTTTTCAATTTTGTGTTTCACCATTTCTTTCTCATATAATAATGATAAATCGGGCATTTAAATATTATGTTACACCCTTAATTGATCATGTTGGGTCCATTGATTACTATGAGACCAGACTTATGGAAAACCATCGGGTGTGATAATCCCATGAAATTAAATAAATTGTTCGTAAATGATTAAATTAAATGTTTATCAGATTAGACCAGTTGTGATTATTTTTTGGAATGTTATCACGACATGAGGGGATATTTGGATTAACTTAGAAATTGAATGTGTTATGAAATGATAAATAAAGGAAATTAAAAAATGCTTAAAGTTTCATGTTCATTTTATTTAATGGGTTTTAAGAACATTTAAGTGATATTTTATATGAAAAAATATTCAAATGATTTAATTATGTATTTGGGTTAAAACTGTTTAATGTAATAGACCATGAGAATATTAATATATAAATAAAGGTGCACCCTTGATGTTTAATGTGTTAGAATGGTCAAGTATATTGTAATTTTGAATTTAATTATATATGTAATGACTTAAGACATTTTAATGATGCTCCACACCCATGGGTAAGGATGATGGAAATGATTCTACTTACCCTTGATTTAGGATGTATATACATGAGACTCAATATCATTGACTTGAAACGTTGGAAATGGAACTCCTTATTCATGCCTTGGGTACCAGAATGACACTTCATGAACTAATAACATTTGACTTGGATTATATAATTGGACTAATACACCTCAATACCTATCATTTAAATGGTTAATGAGATCCCCATTCCGTTTAAAGTGTTTAACCCTCAAGGTATATGGTTCAATCTTGTGACTTGTGTCGAAGATGGTTTGGTTAGCCTGAGTGTCCTGGTGGAACCTGAGGGCCATAAAGTAAAATTGATAAATTTTAATTTGTAAATATTTCTTCATTTATTTCATTGCTTATTATTTACATACACATATTCATAAACTATGGTTTAGACTAAATATTTCCTTAGACACTTTTGGTGGGGTCCTACTAAGTTTTTCTCACACCGTACTCAGGCCACCATGGCTACCCGATTAGACTTCATGGTTAAAGGTAGGGATAAGGTAAAAGGGCCTATTATATATGGTTGATTTGAGACTTGTGATAGAGAATAAATAAGGGTACCATGATTTATGTTGAGAGAAATTGTTGAGGATTTTCAATGTGTATTTATTTTAGGTTTCCTTTGACACATGTCACTATTATGACATGACATGTTTACTATATTTGGTTTGTGGGAACATAAATAATTTTGGGATTTGATTATATTATTTATGGTTATTGATGGATACTGTTTATCATTATTTTATATTATTTATACCATTATATTACTCTTTTAAAGAGGTTATAGTCTCCCCGTATTCCAATTAGACCATCGCTACTAGTAGGTAGCCTCTGGACTGTGAGGTGGAACACTTGAGGTTATATGATGAATCTGATCAGCTACTAGATCACGTGAGATGGTCATAGATGTTAAAAAGTGGTATCTAAGGTATCATTTTTTTAATTCTTTACTATTTTGGAAAGTTATACTGGATACTAGGTTGTTTTAGTTCTTGGTAATGAACTCGTTCATGGGAGTAGTTAACCCATGTGCATGTGAGAATCCATTTTCTTAGGGTGGTATTTTTTTCTTGATGTTCTATTATTATAGTTGGATGTTATTTTACCTCAAGTGTCATACTTGTTTTGTTGTGTTACTGTTTTATAAGATTTTACTTAGGGGATGATATGGACTCAAAATTGGTGTATGCATGCATCATTTTAGGCACTCATGGATTTGTCTAATAATCATTATATTTGGAAAACATGGGAAAAATGTTGTTATTTGTTGATTTGAAATTGATAAATTGGATTGTGGGAAATAAAACTATGTTTATTATTTTTTAGTTAATTTTTTTTCTTAATAATGAAGTTGAAACTATATTAAATTTAAATATGTTAATTTAAATTGTTAAAATGGAAATGAATAAAAATATTGTAAGTTGGAATTTTACTCTGTGTTAACCAGTATACCTGGAAAGGTATAGTTGGGTATGGTGAGATTGTGGCAGTTATGACCATTGGGATAGTTTAATCATAGTGGATTTTTTTATGGATAGTGGTGCCCATTCATTTTTAACCAAATAAATTTTATGTTATGTTCTATGAAACATGAGTTTGGCATTGTATTAAAAATCCTTTGTGATGATGTTTGTTGGTAGGGTGACTAGAGGACATTAATTAGAATGCACCTCTGGTAGTGGAACTAGTTACCCATTGGTTATGGGTGATTGGTTAGAAGATAAGTTATGTGAGAATTTCACCCACTTTATGTAGTTTATAAATAGAGATTTAGTGAATACTATTCTTATTATGCTTGATCTTACTAGGGATTTCCAGTTGCAGCATCCTTTGGCATTCACTAGAGAGGGTGGTCCATGGGAAATTGAGTTTTGGATTGAGTATATCTAGAAGATTATAGATCACTTTGAGAAACCTATAAAGAAGTGGGTTAAGTTAGTGGTGGGATATCTAAGTTTGGTATTAACATTTAGAGGGGATGAATTTAAATGAATTAAAAGAGATGTTATTAACGAATTTCCACCTAGAGACTATGATATAGGAGAGAGATTTAGAAATTATGCATTTGAATCAGGGGAATATGTTAGTGATGGATTATTCTAGCTTCATCACTAATTTGAAACGTTTTTTATGACATTATTAGGGGATGAGGCAATACGAAAAACATTTTTTGGTTGCGATTAGATGTGAGATGAAGTCACAAGTTAATATATTCCTTTTGAAGAAGATAATTGAGGTGGTTAACCAGGATCTCATTTCTAAGCAAAACCTAGGGTAGGATTCTAGTGACAAACAGGTTGGATGTTTTGGGTGATATAGTGGTACATCCTTGGATATTATGAAGCATCTTTATGAGAACGTTGACTAAGGTGGTGGCATGCTGAGCTACCAGGGGAGAGGGACGTCCTCTCAGGGAAGTAGTCAGGTGGATTGTTATCAGTGTGTAAGGTCTGGTTTCATATGTGGTTAGTGTATTTGTCCACTAGTGGATTTAAAATATTATATAAATATGGTACACATATAGAGGTTATGTATGAACCCTTAATAAGAAGCTGGTGATAGAGGATCCTTGAAAATTTAAAGTATCAGAAGGGGATATACTACCTCATACCGGGATGATAGTTGGAGTTATACTGGTCGTATAGGTCGAGGTAGAGGAAGAGGTCCTCTAAGATATGAAGATCCATATAATTAGAATATTATAGTGAATGGGACTTAGACAAGGTCCCATAGTAAATAAATAGGTTAGCTACATGTAATTCATGTTTCTCTAAATATTAGTGAGGATGGACCACTGATTTTTTGAGATATAATTTTGTAGCTTCTGTACTTTGATGTTATTATTTGACATAGGAGCATCAAATTATTTTATATATTCATAGCATGTAAATGGTTTCGGTCTCGTGGTAGAGTTATTGTGTGGGATTATTTTGAATGGAATTCCACTAGGGGTGCGATGAGAGAGTATCCATTATTTTAAGGAGTGTTCACTCTAGATTGGTGATTTCCATCTTCTTTGTGAATTTTTCATGCTTGATATGGCATGTTTTAACTTGCTACTAGATATGGAATAGTTAGTTTCATATCAATATCTCATTTATTTTTACCATCAAAGGGTAGTGTTCACATCTCCCGTGGTTGACATTTATGTTCACTACAGAGAATAGGATATCCAAGAAAGCTATGAATGGATAGTTCATCATCAGTTGGGTGAGATTAAAACCTAGTTTGTGATTAGTATACTATATTATGGGGTATTAGAGCATGATATCTTCCATCATATAGTGGATCAATTTTAGGACATGTTTTCTTAGAATATTTTAGGGTTTCTACATGGGAGAGATATTTATTTTACTATTGAGATAATTCTTGGAGAAAAGACAGTTTCCATTCCACCTTACCAAATGGAACTAGTAGAGCTTCAGGAGATTAATACTTATCTGGGGGAGTTAGAGGATAAAGGGTTAATCCATCTGAGCACGTATCCTTGGGGGTTACACAATTCCACTTTTCTAGAATGCTAAAAAAACGATGAATTTATGTTCCAATTACCAGAAGTTGAAACAAATGATGATTAAGTAACTGTATCCTCTTCTATATAAATATTGTTGGATTCGGGCATGTTGAGGAATCCCCAAACAGGTGGGTTTTTAAAACTTTTCCACCAATGTTTGACGTGAACTTGTCAGCGTCGGCGAAGAGCAGCCCAGTCAAAGACGAGGATCCCACATTAAGGATTTTAAGCACAAAATAAATGGTAAAAATACCTGGTTTAAATATGAAGCCGCACACAACATCTTCTCATCATTGGTTATTGCTGCTCAAAGAATCTGAAGCCAAATTTCTCTAGATCATACACACATGCTTCAAGGAATTTCTGAGAGCACCATTCGTCGTAATCTGAGCACTAGCATGGAATTGCGACGATGTCTTCGACGCTGCAAAGATCACCGCATCGCTTCGCTAGCGATTCCTGAGAGAGTTCTCGATCCAAAGTCCTTGGATCCATATCCTCTCTCTCTCTAGAACATGGGATAGGGGAGAGAAGAGAGAAGCACCTTGAATAGTGTTTGGAAAAATCCCATCCTCTTCTATTTATAGTGCTCAATTGAAATAACCAGTATCGCCTCGCTGGCCCCGAATACTTAATGCACTATCAATGACATTTATGACTACTAAAATGAGTCATAAATATTATTATCATTTACTTCTTATATATTAAAATATATTACATTATAATAATTGAGTCATTAACTCGACTCGTCGCTCCCATAAATATTAATTGAACCTAGAATAATTTAATATTCATCAATTAATATTTTTCATGTATTTACTAAAACTTGTAAATACATTTTATAAATAAATTCAATACTCATTATTCTAAACTCAAATAATATGAATTTATTTATTTCATTAGTGATCTTTTAACTTTAGATAAATCCCAGACCCCTATGGAGGGGCCCACTATGTCCAAAACTACAATTCAACAGAATAGGGCCGATTCTTGAATACTCTACTGTTTGTGACCCTCTAGGCCCTTATCTCAACAGCAGTGAATAATATTCATAGACCAAGAGTGGGATATAGAAACCCATCATGGCCCCTAAAGAGATAAGGATTTTCACAGTAGTGACAACCAACCTACGAACACACACTGTGTAATATAATCTCTTTGTCTGTAATATCTCATAAAGTATGATACACTCACGTGTCATCACCCTTTTTATTGCTTTATTGTTTGTTGATTTAACTAGACATATTTACCCTTGACTTCTATGGACATGGTCTTATAAAGGCACTGCCATCCATATCAACATGGCCTAAGATATATTACTTCCATAACCCAGAAGAGAAAAATCCTTTCTTGAACATTAAACCAATGCCATGCCACCAACGACGCACCCGACACAAACTACCTTTCCATGACTTCATTGTCATGGTTTTCATCTTGAATCAAAGTACACAATCAAATGACATGCATTGGTAATGATCTCAAGTCAGGAGACCATTACACATGATTGTATATAAGAACATCCAATGACACCCAAAACATGTGGTGTTCCTATTGGCGGGTTAGTTCTCATTATCCAACTACTAGAGATCACCAAGTGCAAACTTCATGAGAATAAGTCTCAATGCTTATGAGCCCCCAACACCTAATGGTCAGACATCTAATGTGTCCAATCAGTAAGATGTATCTATACCATATAACATATATTTAAGATTATTGTCATAGTATTTAGAGGTTCTCATTATATCCTGGTAAGTTCTATAACCTTTCGATATGAAAATTAATCTTTGGACATTACCATTTCAATAGTGGACGTCTAAAAGTCCTACACTATAATGGTAAGATGACATTATGCATAGCTTACTGTATACATGATATGGTAATCAAAATCAGTGAATAGTTGGGTCTACGGAACCAACTATATCAACAAATATGACCTTATTGACCATATAAGGGGTGCATGTGTATTCTATAAGATAGATTTGAGACCCAAATATAATCAGTTGAGGGTGAGACCTTATGATATACCACATACTTCATTTAGATTTAGGTATGGATTGTATGAGTTCTTTGTGATTCCATTTAGGCTAAAAAATTCTCATGTTGTGTTCATAGTCTTAATGATCTGAATATTTCACCTGTACATGGACTGGTTTATGGTTGTTTTATTGATGATATCTCAGTGTACTCTTAGAATCAAGGCAATTACGAGAAATATCTTGACATCATAATGAGTGCACTAAGATAGAATCATCTATATTCCAAGATATCTGAGTTCCATTTCTGGATCAACAAGGTATATTTATTAGGTCAAATAAATTTAGAAGATGGTGTATATGTGGAACCTGATATGGTATGAGTGATCATCTCTTGAGAGAATCCCAAGATTTTTTTTGATATCTCATGTTTTTTGGGTTTAGCAGGTTACTACTGAAGGTTTATGAGGGACTTTTCTTGCTTGGAAGTACATCTATCTGGCCTAACTAAGAAGTAAATAAATTTTTACTATTCTAAAGAATGTAATAATTCATTATAATAGATGAAGGGTCATTTTACCACATCACTGATTCTGATCATACTTGATATGGGCTAGGAGTATTCTATATGCTGTGATTTATCTGAGATCGGACTTAGAAAAATGTTAATAAAGGGAGGCTAATTCATAATATATTGATCACAATAGCTGAGGCCACATTAACAGAACTAACCTGTATAAGATTTTGAGTTGGCCATAGTGGTTCATGCTTTAAAATATTGGTATCATTATCTTATAGGTGAGAAATTTATTATTTATAGTGATTATAAGAGCCTTAAATAAATTTTTTAGCACAATTTGAATTATTGGTAGTGGGGATGGGTTACATATATGAAATCCTTCAATTTTAAGCTAACCTATTTTCCAAGAAAAGGAAATAGTGTTTTTAGTGCATTGAATCAGTTGACATGGACTCAGGTAGTTCAATAGTCAATTTTTAAGTGTAGGATGGTGACCTTGTTTACTGATAAACATATTGGTGTTCTGGATGAGAATGAATGGATGAAACTTGTGTATTCACATATTATACACTATATTATGAATATGATTAAGAGGAATATGTATAAGGATATATAATTACTATTATTTAGGGACAACTTTGAGGGAGAGGAGTTACCTTTTGACCAAACCATTGATAATTACGAGATCATCCATTCTCATGGATGTGTCTGCATTACAACTTTTATGTGATATGAAATGATATGTGAGTTTCATGCTTCGAATCAGGAGGTGCACCATGGTTTGAACAAAATATACTAAACTCTTCAAGGACAGTATTGGTATCCAAGAATGAAGAAGTAAACTATATGTTTTGTGATGTGATACTAAACCTTTGAGAATCTGAAAGATGGTCATCAATGTCCTACTCGTCTTTTACAACTATTTCCAATTCCTAAATTAAAGCGGGGGTGATGTTACCATGTATTTAATCTTCGTTTTACTGAGGAATATTTGGAAGAGTGACATGATATGGGTGATTGTGGAAAAGTTTTAAAAGGTATCCCATTTCATACCAATTCGAGAAACATTCACTGTCAATCAGTTTGGTGGATTTTAAGGTCAAGAGATAATATGATTACATAATATCCCTTAGAGTATTATTTCATATTGGGATGATTTTTTACTTCACACTTCTATAAATTCTTGCAGAAGGCCATTGGTACTCATATGCTTATAAATACAACCTACCACCCATAGATAGGTGGACAATCAGTGGACTATATAGATATTAATGGACATGTTTAAGAATACATCCAAAATTTTAGTAGAACCTTAGAGAATCACATAGATCTTGCTGATTGAACCTATAATAATAGTTATTGGATGACTATTTAAATGAAAAAATACAAGGAATTGTACAGTATTCCATGTAGATAAACTTTTTGATGGATGGAATTGAGAGAGTTAGGGTTATTAGGGATTAGTCACATGTAGGAGACATCAAAGTAGGTTATATTGATCCAGACTCATATAGATATGTACCAGAGTAGATAAACTTCATATAATGATTGATTCTATCGACATCTTGAGTTTTTAGTGGTTGATTGTGTATTTCTACAGGTGTCAATTAGATATCAAATTCAAATATGGGATAGGTTTTCACCCAAGTATGTTGGGCTGTTCAAGATTGTGGATAGGCTCAATCTAGTATCTTATTGATTAGATCTTTCATAATGGTATATTTATATGCATTCCAATTTTTATGTCTCATAACATTATAAGTATCACCCCGATGATTATCATATGATTTATATTGATGATGTTGATCTGGTCAATTTATCCTTTGAGGATCATCCGATTCATGTTTTGGAACAAAGTGAGAAAATTATTTTGGGTAATAATGTGCCTTTGATTCAAGTGATGTGGAAACATGGCCATGTTCACGAGGAAACTTGGTGAAGGGAAGAGGATATGTGGTCCCATTGTCCTGAAATTTTTACATTGGAGTCTTATTGATTCTAGGGAGTGTATCTCTTGGATGAGCTATTTTATCATGGGGAATTTGTAAGACCTCAACATTTTGATATGGTATGTCATTATTTTAATTTTCATTAAACACATTTTTAATTGATTGTGAAATGATTATCAAGAGTAGTGAAGGCCTTCAGAGAAGACCAAGATTTAGGTACTTGGAAAAGATATAAAAATGTTCAAAAGTGAAGGTGACATGGTTAGTTCATGTTTAGTACTAATCATGAACCATGAACATGCCTCATGGATTAAGGATGAAGTAATAGTTAAAAACCATGTTAGGTTTCCATGGAACCATTTTGGGGTTTTCTATAGCCATTTTCATGGATTACACATGTTCTTTAAAATGGTGTGGGATGAATATAAAACCATCAGACTTTATTTCTCCATTGACGTAGGATATTTAATGGATAGAGCATGGTTTAACAAACTACGCACCTCGTTAAAAGTTCCAATTTTACAATTTTACCTCTAGATACTATATCCCCTAGATTTTCTTCTTTTTTTCACTCCCATCAGCCTTGTGTGAAAACCAAATACTCAATACTTTCGTAATGATGTTTCTCCTTTGATTTTATGGATTTTGAGGTGTCATTTATTATGTTTCAATGCCCCATATAAGTCTACAGGTTCATTTCCTTCTATTTTATTTAGGTTTCATGACTTGGATATTCCACTTCTTCTAAGTTTCATGATACCTATTTCTAGGGAGTTCATCACTTTTTTGATTTTGGACATTTTATATTGAATCAAAGGTATGGATTGGACAATTTTTTGGCTATAAGCCTTAGGTAGGCAGTCTACTAGTTAATTCTCATTATGATGATGTTGTTCATATGTATGTGGAATGAGCTATTACATTGTAATGTTTTTATAATTTATGAATGATTTATTGGGAATTTAAACATTATTTTAGACCCTTCATAAATCCCATTAGGTCTACTAATGGCTATGAGACCAGGCCTCTGGCTACCCATTGGGTGTGCCAATCCCTTAAAATAAATGAAATGGTTTGAAAATGATGAAATAGAATATTTATGAGATAAAACTAGTTGTACTTGTCATTTGGAATGTTATCATGTAATAATAGGGTATTTGTCTTAATGTGGAAATTAAAAGTGTTATAATATGATAAATATTGGAAAGGGGAAATGTTTAAAGGGAAATGTTCATGTAATTAAATGGTTTTGAAGAATATTTTATTGTTGTGTTATATAAATAAATGGAAAACTGGTTTTACTATAGAATTGGTTTAAAGGTGTTTAATGTAATAGAACATGAGAATCATGAATGAATATTATAGGTGAAACTTTGATGTTTAATTTGTTAAAAAGGTTAGTTGTGTTGAAAATTCGAATTTTATTATTGATGTAATGAATTAAGGAACTGGAAACGATGCCCCACACCCAAGGGTAAGAATGATGGAATGATACTCCTTATCCTTTATTTAGGATAGATAGATATCACTCTTGGCATACTTGACTTGAATCATTGGACATGGAACTTCTTATTCTTGGCTTGTGTGTCGACATAATGCTCTAGGCACTGGTAGCATTTGACTTGGTGTAGGTAATTAGTTTGACGCACCTCAATACCAATCATTGAAATAGTGAATGAAATCCCCATTCTATTTAAAGTGTTTAACCCTCATGTTATATGGTTCAAACTTCCAAAATGGGATGATGTAGGTTTGGTTGTTCTGGGTGTCATGGTAGAACCTGAGGCCTAAATAGTTTAATTGATAACTATTTATTTATAAAATATAATTCATTCATTTTCTTGCATATTATTATCATGTATGTTTTCATGAACTATTTTTTAACTAGATATTTATTTAGACACTATTAGTGAGGGAAATTGAGTTTTAATCACACCCAAATCATACCTCCATGTGTACCTGAGCATACTTCCTGGTTCAAAGTATGGATAAGGGAAATGGGCTTGTGATTGATGGTTGATTTGGGACTTGGGATATAACATGGATGAGGGGACCATGATTGATGTCAAGAACCATTGTTTGTTTTTTTTGGCGCGTCTTTATTTTGGGTTTGATTTAACACATGAAAATATTATAACATAACATGTTTATTGTATTTGGTTTGTGGGAATTTACCTATATTTGGAATTTGATTATATGATGTGTAGTTTTTTCTAGATAATTTTTCTCATCATTTAATATTATTTATAATTATTTCATTATTTAATAAATAGGGTATAGTCTCTCTATGTTCTTTATTATACCATTGATGTTAGGGATTAGCCTCTGGTGTAAGAGTAGGTGATCCGGAGGTCATGTGGAAAACTAGACATGCTACAAGATTAAGTGAGTTGGGCTGAGACATTACACAGATCTAGTACCTTTCTATATTCCTATTAAGAACATCATAAAAACTTTATGTTTTTTTATATTTATCCTATTCCTTTTAAAAATATATTCAACCCTTATTTTCCATATCTCATTCTCCTCTATTGTATAGAGGTAGCCTGAATTTTGAGAATCTACCACTTAAAATAAGTTTCCATTAGTATTATATTATCTTTTCCCAATCCTTTAATCATAAATCCTTTTCACTAGAAAATTATGATTCCTAAAAATAAATTAAATCCCTTCATCATAGAGTTTAGATACATATATAAAATTTTATTTTAACCCATCAACAACCAAGGGGTTTTTTAATCTGGTTTTTCATTACCAATAATAGCAGAACCAACTCTTTTTAGATTGAGTGACCCATCATTCCAAAATTACATTGATCCTTATTTTTTAGGATTAACATTATTAAATATCTTTACATATCTAGTTATATGTGAAGAACATATACTATCCAATATCCATGGGTAATCTATTTTTGAATAATTGAGTAAAACTTAACAATAGAGGCCTTTTCCTAATCTTCACTCTTTATATATTGAGGTATTTAAGAGTTATAATTTAAACTATTTTTTGAAAATAGAAGGGTAAAGTTTTCATTTAATTATGAATATATTGTAAACATCTAAAAAATACTTCATTAAAGACTTGGAACTTATTCTTTGAATTCTATGTATAATTTTATGCTTTCCTTGAACGTGTCACATTTGAGTGGGTTGATTCCTTGTAAATATTTTCATGATAGGACTAATAGTTTCATAGGAATATTTATTATTAATGAAACACATTATTTAATTATGTATAAATCCTCTATAGTTCCATCAGTATCTATAAAATGCATACTCTCTTCTATAAGTAGTTTGTTATCCAGAATCTGTCTCCTTCCATTATTCATTCTTCTAACCAACACTTTTGGATTATTTTTTTGTACCAAAATTATTTCATACCCATGAATTTTTTCTATAGGTTAGTTATTTTTATATAATATTTAGTGTTACTAGTTTTATTAGTTTTTTAGGTTGATTTATTGTTTTAATAATTTTCTATATTTATATAATTCTTCTGTTTTATCCAAAAACATTGTTTCACAAACTTGTATTGTAATTTCAAACTTAAAACCAATATTTTCATCCTTTAAGTGATGTTTTTTCTATAGATGAAAAAAATATTTCTTATTTTATCATTCCCTAAATTTGTTTAAAATAATAATTAAAATTGGAAGTGTTTCTATGTTCTTCTTCAGCACTAACTATTCCTTATTGAATAATATCCATATCTTTTCTTTCACTTTTATTTTTTATTTATTCTTGATGTTAAAAGTATTTTAATAATAAATAAACTTTATTAGATATTAAATTTCATTTATTATGTCATAATTTTCTTCAATATGTTCATATTCCAAGCTATCAATGATTTGATCATCCTTTTTTAGCTTATTGTTCTCCTTTTATAGTTTAATTTTTTTATAGAAATTATTTAAATTCTCTCTTAACCACAAACTCCATCTAAGCCTATTATTCTTAATTACCTAACCCAATACTTTCATCACTAGGGAAATTTTAATTATTCACCTTGGAAATAAGTATTTTCTCCTCACCATCATCAAATGTTTTAAATTCCCCATCATCTTCACTACAATCACTTTTTTTAATGTTTTGATAAGAAGTTTTCATTTTTATATTTAGAGAACTTATAAACCATTACTTTAATACCAAGATTTGACTTTTCAACCTTATTTTTAAAATATCTTATAGATATATCATCTTCTTAATCACTGGAATATTATTCCATAAATATTGGGTAGTTTTCTACAAAGCATCTAATAGCTTCACACTTGAATCATTTTAAAGGAAACTTCCCCTTATACTTTCATGTGACCCATATAAATTTTCTATAGAAAAGTGAAATACACTCATAAAACATCTCATTCAACTCTTCTTCTAAGTCATAATATCCTAATTAATTTCTTTTCTTCTTACCTTTATTCTTCTTACAAGCTTTAAAATAAATCTCTTTATCAGTCATTTCCTTTTCTTGGTAACATTACCTCTTATTATCTCATAATCTATGAGAATACCATGAATATAATAAAGAGAGATATAAATAGGATATTTATCTTCTAAAGTAGAAGCCTTGCATAAATTTTTAGGTATAATACATAATATCTTCTGAACCATAGTTTAATAATTCAAATTTTCACTAACGGTTTTAATAGTTTTTACAATATTACTCACCTCTATAGAGAATTCATCAACAAATTCATCATTCCTGATTTCTAGATCTTCATATTTCAATTTATATATTTTAAACCATTAATTATTTACTTTTGTGTTACCTTCATTAATATTTTCCTAGTCATCCCAAATTCCTTTAGTCATAATGATTCTTCTCAACTTCATAAATTCACACTCTAAAATATAAGAAAATATAGTTTAATAATTTTCAGTTTTTCAACTCTAATTTTTTCATTATTTAATTTGGATTCTATTTTTTTCAAATAATCAAACAGTGAATAGTAAATAATTATAAGTTGTTATGTGACTAATCTAATACAACTTATAGGTTTCAAACATAGTGGTAATGCCGGTTGGACATTTCCAACCTAAATTTTTCTCATAATCCATGAAGTTTATGATAATAAATTTTCGTGACCAAAAGAATTAAAATAAATATTATTTTTCTATAAATATTTTTTTGTTACCTTTTCACTTCTAGTTAATTTTCTCTTTAATATATATCCTAATTATCAACAACTATATATAATAGATCAACAAATAATAAATTAGTATAAATTATTATGTGACTACTCTAATACCAATTGAAGGTTCCAAGTGTAGTGGAAGCTATAAAGACCCTGACCCCAATTTCCCAAAGCCAGTGCCTTATTTTATTACATTGAAATATAAAAAAGGAATTTGTATACCAAAGAAATGAATTGTTTAATGGAATTGGAAAACCAGATACATACATAAGTTCAACATTAAACCATGAAAGGAAAAACAACATATCAACTTCTTTTGAATCACTCATAAAGTCATAGATTATCCCTATAAGTCATTCATAATAGAATTCTTCACATCCTAGGGAAAAATAAAACATTTCAAAGGGGTGAGCTCATTTACCCAGTAAGGGTAAGTAATATAACAGAAGCATAAGTAATAAGTTGTGATGAATAAATAAAATTACACATTCCATTAAAACATAAACTTGAGCATAATATGGAAGAAATAAATTCTTAATAATCCCATAATAAAACATGACCATGGATACTATACTAGTTGAATAATCACATGGATTATCAATTACTTTTTTAATATTAAGGGAATGCCTAATTTTGGTCATCATAATCATGAAGTCAAGGCATAGACCAAGACACCATACATAATGGGTAAAAACCCATGCTAGTTTCTCTTACGAGACCTACCGATACATTGAGGGGATATAATAGGCCCTAAAAGTCACTAACCAAGTACAATAAATTCTTCATATTAAATGGGACAAACACAATAAAAATATACATGTAACGACCTGAATCCAGAGCCCCTCAACTGGTGTCCCATACCCGGATTTTCACATGACCTCAAATGCATTTTTTCCAAACTCCAGAGGCTGCCGACTAGCAGCGAGGGCCTTGGTGAGTCATTGGGGAAACTATGCCCTAATTTGGTAAGGTATACAAGGGAAAGGAAATAACAGTCAATAATGGAATCAGTAAAAAACATACAATAACTGAAACTAAACAGCAGAAGCAATGAATATATATAAATGATGATAATGATGTAGTAGGTACAAGTATCTAAGGAAAGCAGCAAACAAAAAAATGTGCTGAAATACAACTGAGAAACAAAGTAAGAAAAGTAAACATAAATTCCAGAAGCATCGCACGCCTATGCTCGGTCCTATGCTCTCCATCTCCAACCAGCAATCATGTACCTGAAGTAGAAGGGCCACAATCCCTATCCACAACTATAACCATATAACATGTTTGGGCCAAAAATCAGGACCCAAACAGGGTGTGAGACTAATCCCAGTAGGCAACCACCATAAGAACTGTTCTCTACTATTAGTGAGAAATTTAGAAAAAGTAAATGAAATAAATTTAGAAAGAAACTGGAGTACACTAAAGTAAACAATCCTACAAATGTCCATTTACATTTATTTAGTAATTTTATTTAGTCATTTAATTCTCACCCAATGAATCTAGCACATCTCTATATTTCCAAAGCATTGCAAGTAACACAACAAGTATCTTAGTAGACTACCTAACTACAAGAAATAAAAAACAAAATCTTGTTCTTTGGCTTGGTGGACTTTTCACAACCAACCAAAAAATATACACACTGACTCTCTGGGTGGATCTTACTGGAAGACCCCTATAGTCAAGTAATTATACAAAGGCACAGACACTCTGGGAAGCACTCACCGTCAATTCCCCTGTGGTCTTGCAATGATAGGAATGGAATCTATGAGGAAGAACTTACATCTAATTCCTCCCATAGTCTCGATACATAACTAAGGACACTCTGAGGAATCAAAAATTACAATTTCTATAAGTCCTGCGAAGGATACTAATTTATAACAGACTCTCTAGGGAAGCCCTTAATTGTCAATTCCCTCTTTAGTCTACTGCACCAGGTTCACACAGCCCTGAGCAGTCTAGTCCTGCGTAATCGACTATCAACAGCCTTTAGTAAGTTCAAAAACTACTCGTATAATAGCTAAAATGCATCAAAAGTAGATAAACAGCAGGCAATACATGCAATCAATTATATCAAGGCAGTTAATCAATGCAACAGGGTATGCCTCACAGGCAACCTAAGCCAAACAGCGGTAACAGTCAAAACAAGGAAAACACCCATGGGGTGATCCTCAAACATGCTAGCAAGTAACCATTATTCATCTAATAACCTCAAGCATACAAGCAATCTAAGGCAGATAATAAAACAGGATCAAAACCCTAACCCTAGATACCCGATACATGGGAATCCGTCACTTTTGCACAAAAAATCGAGGACATTCCACATAAGGAAACAAACCACCTACATCGATCCTATGAGATCAATATACTTGATCCTCAGCCCATGAATCGACCTAGAATGGAGTAGATCTGCAAAAATGCCTAAAACATTCAACCTCAGATAACTCACATATGAGGAGGAATCAGGAAACATGGCCAAATAAGAACCAAGAACTCACCGCTATGATTCAATTACAACCAACGACGTTTGATTCGGATAACCGGTGATGGATCGGTGTCTCGGAGAAGATCCACAGTCATACCCTCACTCTTGGTCGAAGAAGCTGGAGAAGAATATGTTTTCGGGGTTAAGATGCAACCCTGGTCTATTTAATGAAAAAAAGGAAAGTACACAGCATGTACTTTTGGAGTAACCAGCGTGTACTAGTCTTTTCCGTACACCACATTAAGCGACCTCCACATCGCCCCTACACACCGTGTGTGTAGCCCGGACACGGCCAACACACGGCCCTGCGCAACATCAATGTACACGGTGTGTACTTATAAAGTACACGATGTGTACTTAGAAAATTTCCAGATTCTCCTATTTTTCCCAAAAACAACCAGAAAGGAAAAACATACTTGAAGAAAAGGTCCAGGTTCTTAAAAACCTCCCCCCTTAAAGAAATTTATCCCCGAATTTACCTAGCAAGGTGGAAATGAAGAAACCTCGAACAACTCTGGCCACTATGATAACATATCGGTCTCCCTCTCCCAAGTCTCGCCCTGTACGCGCCCGTACTGCCATTGTACCCGTACCAGAGGAACAGACCGGCCATGGAGAACCTTCGTACTACAATCGACAATCCTGATAGGATGCTCCTCGAAAAATGCATCCTGCTCTAGATCAACCTCCTCGGGTTAAAAAACATGAGGCGGGTCTGAGAAATAGCGTCGAAGCTGAGAAACTTGGAAGACGTCGTGCATAACCTGGTACCTTTGGGGTAACTACAACCTATAAGCAACCAGCCCGACTCTTTCCAGAAACTCAAACGACTCGACGTATCTCGGTTAAAGTTTACCCTGCCTCTAGATCCTCTTGTGTCCCAACCTTGGGGTAACACATAGGGAAAACTGATCTCTAAACATGAACTCCAAAGGTCATCTCCACTGATCAGCATAAGATTTTAGCCAAGACTGTGTAGTAGCCATCCTTTTCCAAATCAACTCCACCTATTCGGTGGTCTCCTGAACAAGACGAGGTCCCAGCATAGCTGCCTCTCCTGTCTCCAACCAACACAAGGGTGATCGGCACGACCTACCATACAAGGCCTCATAAGGTTCAATCTGAATAGTTGATTGAAAACTATTATTATAGGAAAACTCCACTAGAGGTATATGTTTATCCCAAGAACCTCCAAAATCAAGGACACATGCTCGCAGCGTGTCTTCTGGCACCTGAATCGTGCGCTCTGACTGGCCATCTATCTGGGGATGGTTAGTTGTACTCAGAAGTACCTTTGTACCCAAAGCCCTCTATAACCCTTTCCAGAAATGCGACATAAAGTAGGAACCCCTATCTGAAATGATAGTACTCGGAACCCCAGCCAAGCGTACAATCTCTCGAATGTACAACCGTATAAGCTCATCAACACTGAAGGTCTCCTTAATGGGCAAGAAGTGTGCAAACTTTGTGAGCCTGTCAATAAAAACCAATACTGCATCATTCCCTCGAGGCGATCTCGGTAACCCTGTTACGAAGTCCATTGCGACATCATTCCACTTCCACTCGGGAATGGGTAGCTTCTGTAAAATCCCTACTGGTCGCTGGTGCTCTGTCTTCACCTGCTGATAGGTGAAACATCTCATGAAAAAACCAGCAACATTTCTCTTCATACCTGGACACCAATACTGGTGGTGTAGATCACGATACATCTTGGTGATGTTAGGATGAACATACCAAACTGGGGAATAAAAGTCTTGCATCAGCTCCTCACGTATATCTACTGGCACCCATACGCGTCCCTAGAAACGCAAGATCTCATCCTCGCCTATGGTCCATCTGGAAAGATGGTCTTCTCCTGATATGCTTTCCCATAGGACTAGGCCTTCAGAATCTGATATCTGTCTCATTCGAACATGGTCAAGAAGGGTATAGATAACAACTACCGAAGAAAGGAAAGTCTGAACCTGTCTGTCGTGCACCTCTAAATTAATTTCAGAGAACAGAGCCATAAGCTGCCACTCGCTACTGGCAACCTAAACTGCATGTATCTGTGTCCTCCTTCTCAGTGTTTCTGCCACAGCGTTGCCTTTCCCAGGTGTATAAGCAAGCTCAAAATTGAAAGGCCGTAGGTACTCAACCTACCCCTGCTGTCTCATATTCAAGTGACGCTGCATGGTGATATATTTGAGGCTCTTGTGGTCAGTATATTCCACAAAATTATCTCCCATAAGATAATGTCTCCAAAAAAACAAAGTATCAATGACTACAACCAACTCCAGGTCGTGCGTAGGATAGTTCCTCCCATGTGCCCTCAACTGCTGAGATCAGTACACAACCACACGATCCTTCTGTATAAGTACTGCTCTAAGCCCGATGCCAGATGCATCACATAAAAATGTATAACTCTTACCTGGATCAAGAAAAACTAGGATCGGTGCTGAAGTCAGTATCCCATTTAGCTCCTGAAAGGATGAATTGCAGGCTTCTGACCAAACATAATTCACCCCCTTCTTAGTAAAGCCCATCAACAGTACTGCCAAGTGTGAGAAGTCCTATATAAATCGCCTGTAGTAACCAGCCATCCCTAAGAAACTTCTTACCTCAAAGACATTCTTCGGCTGCTCCCAGGTAACTACTGATCTCACCTTCTTTGGGTCTACTGATACTCCTGTCTTTGAGATGACATGACCCAGTAAGTGAATCTCGTCCATCCAAAATTGGCACTTTGAGAGCTTAGCATATAACTGATGCTCCCTTAGTGTACTCAAAACCATCTCAAGATGGGTAGCATGGTCATGTCGAGTGTTAGAGTACACCAAGATATCATCCACAAAAACAACCACAAAATAATCTAAGTAAGTATGGAAAAATCTGTTCATTAGTTCCATAAAAACTGCTGGCACTTTCATGAGACCAAACGGCATAACCAAATACTCATACAGACCATACCTACTCTGAAAGGCTGTAAGAGGTATATAAGATGGCCTAACACGCAACTGATGATAGCCGGATCTCAAGTCGATCTTCGAGAACACTCTGGATCCTTGAAGCTGATCAAAGAGATCATCTATCTGTGGCAATGGTTATCCGTTCTTTACCATCAACTGGTTCAGCTTCCGATAATCCACACAAAGCCTAAGGGTGCCGTCTTCCTTCTTCGCAAACAGGACAGGTGAACCCCAAGGAGAATTACTGGGTTGGATGAAACCCTTTTCCTGCAACTCCTACAACTACTTCTTGAGCTCCGTAACTTAGGTGTATCCATCCTAAAAGGAGGAATGGACACCTGTGCCACTCCTGGAATAAGCTCAATAGAGAAGTCTACCTCTCTCTATGGAGGAAAACCTGAAAAGTCTTCTAGAAAGACATTTGGAAAGCGATCAACCACTGGAGGAAAATCTATCTGAGAAGTCCCCTAGTCATCTAGATATAAGCTATAAATCTGGGCCATAACACCGCCCAACCCATGATTCTCTAGTCCATATCTACTCGCCTGGACATTCCACTCACTCTTGTGAAGAAAAGATATTCCCTCTGGTGATGTGAGACTCACTCGAAGATGATAGCAATCGATAAAGGCATGAAAGGGAACTAACTGGTCCATTTCGAGAATGACATCATAGCCCATCATCTCCAAAACATAGATACTCCAAGAAAAACAACACCCACCAATATCAAGGAGGTTGTCTGAGCACTGACGCATGCTAGCAGTTCTAGTTCCGAAGGGAGTGTCTAGTGTCATCATATTCTCAGAAGTATAAACAGTAAGTCTATGGCTTTCCACAGTGTTCCCAGAAATAAAGCTATGAGAAGCTCCTATATCGAAAAGTACAGAGGATAAAATTGAGGCTACTAAAATCGTACCTCGAACTGTAGAAGGTCCCTGATCTTACTCCTGATGAATCTACTCTACCAAAAAAGTCTGGCCTGCACCGTGGCCCTGTGTAGCAGCCTAAGATCCTTGAGATGACCCTCTCTGAGCCTGACCACTACATCCACATCCTCTACCCTGGCCTGAACGACCTGAGGAACTCCAGCCCCCAGTCTACTACAGAACTGGTAATCCTACTCATGTGCGCAGAGTCGAAACTGATCCTCCTTCACTAGCCACTGGAAGAAGAACCTTGCAGAAACGCTGCAGATGACCCATCTTGCCACGTGATCGGCACTCCACTGGGTCTCTCAAGCACTTAGGCTTCTTATGCCCATTTTTTCCACACTGACGCACACCACTTGGTTTCCCGAAGGAAGATCTCATCTACCAGAAGGAATACCTCGCTTCCTCGAGTCACCTCTTGTAGACTCTTGGTGGAGCTTCCTGCTATCTACTTGAAACGATTCAACCCTGGAAACCGATCTGCCCTATTCCATAGCCCCAGTCTCCCTTAGGTTTCTCTCCGTGATAAGCGCCTGGTTGACTATCAGAGTAATAGAAGTCAACTGGAAGATGTTCACCTATGATCTGATGTCCGACCTGAGGCATTCCTCAAACTTCCTTGCTAAAAACATCTCGTCATTCCCCATAATGGGAGTGAAATTCCTTAACTCTATGAAGAAATAGGAATACTCCATAACTGTGAGAGTACCCTACTCAAGGTTCATGAACTCTCTGGCTCTGTCAGCCCTCAGCATCACCTGGTAGAAGTAGTCGTAGAACGTACGTTAAAACTCATCCCAAGCCATAGCCTGTTAGTGCCCTGTCTGTGAAACCACATCCCACCATCTCTTGGCAGATTTTGGTAGCATATAAGTTGAGAGATTCACTCTCCTCTTCAGAGGCATCTCCAGATGCTCAAAGATGGATAACATGGATTCTAACCATGACTTCGTAGCCTGCGGTCCTCCATCCCCTGTGAATGTGGGAGGATGTTGCTGCTGAAAAACCCGTGTTAGCTCTGCCTTAGACAAGTCAGGATGATGAGCTCCCTAGAAGGTCTCCATGAATCTCATCAAACCCTCTCTGAACTGAGCGTTGACACCAATGTATGGAATCACTGCAGGTTCCAAGTCTGGAATGATAGGCGGAACTACAAGTAGTCCCTGATCTGCCGTATCAGGCGTACGGTCACTGCCTGGTTCCTGACGTGCAACGAGAGGACGTCTCAGTGCCATGACTCTACAAGGTCTAAAGTACACTTTAGATCACATTACTAGGAACAGAAAACTAGGAGCACAAGAATGAAATAGGGGAAAGAAGCATTCATAAGAAAACAAAACATGACTACATGGCATATATAAAAACTACATGGTGTGTTCCCTTAAGTCATTTACATGGGCGTGCACTCCTACCTAACTGGTCGAGTAACACCCCAACTACACAATGTGTTGTCCCAACACACGACGTGTACTTGAATTCCCTTCCCTGCCTGAGTCCTTCTACACGGTTATTCCACACGGCTCTCCTAGGACAAGACTACACGTCATGTTCAAGGCATAAATGGAATGTACTTAATGAGTTTCACCTGGACCGTGTTGTTAGTGAAACATACTGTGTACCCAGGTCACACTACACAACGTGTTCCAGAAGGACACAACATGTACTAAGACATCCTAACAGACCATGTTGGTTTTCTACACGACTGGCTACACGTCTAACACTACACATCATGTTTCAGGAGAACACAACGTGTAAGAGAAGGGATGACACCGAGCCATGCTTTTAGTGACACGGTCGGGCACCTAATTCAAACGACACGACGTGTACAATTCAGAAACGACGTGTATGAGAAAAGACAACACAATCTGTGTTGTTTGTGACACGGTCAGGCACCTAATTCATACTACACGGCGTGTTCCTACAAGAACTTTTACAACCCCGTGTCCCTACCCACCCAGTCAGCGACACAGCTAAAAACTACACGACATATATGCATAAAGTACACACTGTGTATTCTGGGTTTTTCTGGACAGTTGCCTCAGAACTGCACCGGAGCCCAGAAAACACATAAAAACCAGCCTTATGGTGCCAAATTCAGATTTTTGGGGGCCCATACTCCTCGCGAATCAAATCTTGGCATCATAATAATGCATATAACAAGTAAACAGTATAACAAACTCATGATCCACCAAATTCCGATCCTCAAGGGCCCATAACACCTCTAAGACCAAAGTTTGGCGTCTATGATAAAGATGCTCTAAAAAAATGATACCCTATCAACATAGCAGGTATTCTATCATAGAAGCTATCAAAACAGCATGCATTGACTATCACAAATTCTATCACAACAAAATGCAATTTCTAATGCAATCTAGATGGCACGGCAAAATGCGTGACATGTGATTTACTAACAAGTGCCTATATAATGCATGAGATGGCACACCCTCATCTCATCGGGTTGCAACAAAATAGAACCACAATCATATAAACAGTAAAAACACAAAACAAGTGCACCACCCAATGGTGAGATCAATTAAACTATAACATTTTCAAAACTCAAAAATTGCAATATTCCAGGTAACCTGGCTTTTTCCCTATACATGGGTTCTAGAACTCCTGGGCACAACTATTTACCATTTACCTATTTATTCCTATCCCTGTCTAATGTCACCAAACAGTAACTCAATAGAAAAGAAAGAACCTCCTCTGATACCACTTTGTAATGACCCGAATCCAGATCCACTCAACTGGTGTCCCGTACCGGGTTCGCCACATGACCTCAAGCACATTTCCCCAAATTCCAGAAGCTTTCGACTAGAAGCGAGGGCCTTGGTGAGTCATTGGGGAAACTATTCCCTCATTTGGTAAGGTATACAAGGGAAAGGAAATAACGGTCAATAACGTAAGAAATATAAAACATACAATAACTAAAACTAAACAGCAGAATAAACTAATATATAGAAATGATGATAATGATGCAGTAGGTACAAGTATCTAAGGAAAGCAGAAAACACAACAACGTGCTGAAATACAACTGAGAAACAAAGTATGAAAAGTAAAAAACAACTCCAACGACATCACACACCTAAGCTCGGTCCTATTCTCTCTAGCTCCAACCAGCAATAATGTACCTGAAGTAGAAGGGCCTCAATCCCTATCCACACCTAAAACCGTATAACCTATTTGGGCCGAAAAGCAGGACCCAAACAGGGTGTGAGACTAATCCCAGTAGGCAACCACCACAAGATCTGTTCCCAACTGTCTGTGAGAAATATAGAAAAAGTAAATGAAATAAATGTATAAAGAAATAGGAGTACACTAAAGTAAAAAATCCTACAAATATCCATTTACATTTATTTAGTAATTTAATTCAGTCATTTAATTATCACCCAAGGAATCTAGCTACAACTCTATATTCCCAAAGCATAGCAATTAACACAATATGTATCTCAACAGACTACCTAACTACAAGCAATACAAAACACAAGCTTGTTCTTTGGCTTGGTGGACTCGTCACAACCAACCAAAAAATATACACACTGACTCTCTAGGTGGCTCATACTGGCAGACCCCTATAGTCAAGTAATCATAAAAAGGCATAGACACTCTGTGAAGCACTCACCGTCAATTCCCATGTGGTCTTGCAATGATAGGTATAGACTATCTGAAGAATAACTTACGTCTAATTCCCCCCATAGTCTCGATACCTAACTATGGACACTCTGAGGAAGCACAAATTCCAATTCCTATAGGTCATGCGAACGATACTACTTTATAACAGACTCTCTAGGGAAGCCCTTAATCGTCAATTCCCTCTTTAGTCTAACGCACCAGGTTCACACAACCCTGAGCAGTCTAGTCGTGCGTAATTGAATGTCATAAGACTTTAGTAAGTTCAATAACTACTTGGATAATAGCTACAATGCATCAAAAGCAGATAAACAGCAGGCAATACATGCAATAAATTATATCAAGGAAGAGAATCAATGCAACTGCGTATGCCTCACAGGAAACCTAAGCCGAATGGTGGTAATAGTAAAAACAAGGAAAACACCCATGGGGTGATCCTCAAACATGCTAGCAAGAAACCATTATTCATCTAATAACCTCAATCATACAAGCAATCTAAGGTAGATAATAAAACATGATCAAAACCCTAACCCGAGATACCCGATACATGGTAATCTGACACTTTTGTATAAAAACTCAAGGACATTCAACGTAAGGCAACAAACAACCTACCTCGATCCTAGGAGATCGATATACTTGAACCTCGGTCCATGAATTGGCCTAGAATGGAGTAGATCCGCAAAAACGCCTAAAAAGTTCAACCTCAGATAACTCACATAAGAGGATGAATAAAGAAAAATGGCCAAAGAAGAACCAAGAACTCACCGCTGCGATTCTATTGCAACTGAAGACGTTCGATTCGGATAACTGGTGACAGATCAGTAGCTCAGAGAAGATCTACGGCCATACCCTCGCTAATGGTGGAAGAAGCTAGAGAAGAAGACGTTTTCGAGGTTAATATGCAAACCCGATCCATTTAATGAAAAAAAGGAAAGTACATGGTGTGTACTTTTGGAGTACACAACATGTACTAGTCTTTTATTTACACTGCATTAAGTGGCCTCCACATTACCCCTACACACAATGTGTGTAGCCTGGACACAGACAGCACACGACCTTGTGTGACATCAAAGTACACGGTGTGTACTTATAAAGTACACGGCGTGTACTTAGAAAATTTCTAGATTCTCCTCTTTTTCCCAAAAAATGACCAGAAAGGAAAAACATACCTAAAGAGAAGGTCTGGGTTCTTACAATACATTCATATTGAAAATAACATATGAAATGCTAATGACATTATCTAACATTAAACATAAATACTAACCATTTAGAGTAATATGGTGAATGATAACAAGATAAAACATCCAAAGTAAAAACAACCATAAAACAATAAATAAAATATGGAAGATGATATCCTGAAATATTAATCCCATTTGAACAAAAGAATTAACAAGAGTGTAGAAATAGATGAAAATAATCTTATAAAATCATTGTGTAATTATTGATAGAAATACTCTTTTACTTTAAAAAAAGTGTTCTTTTGGAAAAATCTTCTTATTTAACCCTAAGTAAACTAAGATAGTTTTTCACAATAAAATGATTGATTTTATAAAAATAACAGCATCTTAAATATTTTTTTTGAATTCACTTCAAAATGGGTATGAAATCAGAAAGTTCCCTTGAATAGGTCTTGTTTATCGTGATGAATTTTAGAAAGATCCTTTTAAAACATGAAACTGCCCATAAAAAAGAGTGATTCTGATCGGTACATATTTATAGAGCATTAAAAAACAATTTATGATGAGTAAATAATAATAATTAATAATTTCACTTGGGTAAATATATAAAAAGAGTAACCTGAAAGAAATTAGAGGTTCAGGTAGAAAACCCTTACCTCATGTCTGAATGTGTTCTGCACTTGATCTTAACATCCTGCATAATCAAATTAATTTAAATCTATTAATTAATTCATAACATTATATAAATATATTTTATTCAATATAGTTTTATTAAATTCATTTATGTCCTTATTGATAATCTATAAGATTGAATTTTGTCATTTTCGAGTGTTCGTTTCCTCAATTTCGTGATCAGTTCACTTGATTATGAGTAATGAAGTTCATATAATATAGGTATAGTTATCTAGAATTATAATTTGATTTTATTAATGAACTAACAAAAGTTTAATTTTTTTAATTTATTATTTTGTTTCAATAAATAATAATGAGTCATTAGACAACATATTAATGATGATCATTTAGCTTAATTTTTGTGAGTTTTCGATCACAACAAACTAGTTTTGTTCTATTATTTAATATCATGTATATAAAATGATTCCAGAACCTTACATAAGATATAATACATATTTTATAATCTGGTAAAATCATAAAATTGGTATAATTACAAGCCTTGAATGAGAAATTTAAGAACGAAAGTTTATCATCCACGAAGGTCGTAAATCAACACCTCCCAGACGATGATTTCATTATAAAATAAAAGAGAGAGAGAGAGAGAGTAAGGAGATTGATGATGGATCATACATTAACATGTTATAATTCTTGTATATATATGATACTATATTTATCATGATAATTTTTATAGAGAAGGTGAGGAGATAATAATAAAATAAAATAATTTGAAATGAAATTAAATGAAATTGGAATAAGATTGACCTCCTGAATTAACCACCTTGAGAACTGGATTAATGAAAGGGGTTTTAGTATTTTGGTAAGACAAATACCTCTTATAAGTGGGTAGAGACTATGGAAGAAGACTTGGGACGAAATTTGACAAGTTTCAAGGCTTATAGGAGTGAAGAGGAGAGGGGGTGATGGTGGTTTTTATAGTGGAGGAGAGAGATAGTTTCTCATTATTCTATTCTTTATTTTATTATTTTGATCAAGACAACCAATAATATTAATTTTTGTGAGTAAATATATTAATAAGTTCATGTGTGTTCAAACAAAGGGTTCTTACATCATCCATGACTCAAGGAATAGTATATTTATCTTATAATGTATTTATACTATAAATTTCCGTATTTTACTATTCAAAAAAATTCATGTATTTCAGAAAAACCCCAAAAATTCACCGTAACCATTTTTCAATGTGTATAATTAAAAAAAAACTCAAATTTATAATTTTTTCTCTAAATATGTGAAATGTAATTTTTAAATAAAATCATTATTTACTTTAAAAATATAGCCTTCAAATCTTAAATGGATTTTAGAATACTTTAAAAAATTAACAATCGTGTCATAAACTTATCCTAAAATTATAAGAAAAAATAATATTGATTTATGAATCCATTTTATGAAAATAAATTTTCTTTTAATGAATTTTATTTATTATAAAATTGTAAACAAATATTTATGAATTATAAATATACCAACAGCTAAATATTAATTTTTAAAATATTAACTTACTTTTATTATGATTAAATTATATCATACTTTCAATTATGAGATGCCAAAATTTAATTTATACTTTCATGAGTGAGGTTACTATTCATTAGATGATTTACTATTCATAACGGTCGTATTACTATTCTTAAGGACAAGTTACTATTTCATCGATATAGGTTCCTTAACATCTAGAAATACCCCTTATTTCTTTTATTCTTCATTTATAAAGATTTTATTATTTTCTCTATGTTTTTTTATATGATTCATAAAATAAAAATTAGAAGGAAAATTTTATTGATAGAATTTTGGGTTGTTACATTCTCCCCTCCTACAAAAATTTCATCCTAGAAATTTCCATAATGTCACCTAATATAATATGTGTGTAGTTCTTTATCATAAGATCCTCAGGATCCCACATCAACACTTCAATTTTGTGATTCTTAAAAAGTACATTTACCAACCGAGTCATCCAATTTCCCAACACATGTTTTTTAATGTCTAGAATCTGGATATTCTCTTCACATTAAGATAAGTTACGTCTTAATTCAATACCTTAAGATGTGAATTCATGTGTTGGGTTTATCATATTCTTTCTCAACAATGAGATGTGGAACACATTGTGCACTTTAGAAAGGATAGGTGAAATCACCAATTCATAATCCACAGCTCCAACTCTTTTCATAATTTCAAAAGGGCTAATGTATATGCGAATCAATTTCCCTTTCTTCCCAAATTTATAACACCCTTACATGGAGATAATTTCAAGAATATGTGATCTCCCACTTGAAATTCCAAATCCATACTTCTATTATTAACATATCTCTTTTTCCTTCATTGAGATGCTTTGATATGGGTTTGAATAGTCATTACCTTGGCTGTTTTTTCCTACACAATCTCTGGCTCACAATATTCCTTTCACCAAATTCATCCCAAAAGGTTGGTGCACAAAATCTATTTTCATACAGTGCTTCATATGGTGCCATTTGAATACTTTAATGGAAACTATTATTGTAGAAAAAATATAAAAAAGTGAAATACTAATCCCATGTACCTTGAAAATCAAGTGAGATCGATCTCAAAATTTCTTCTAAAGTTTGGATATTCCTTTCTGTCTGCCCATCATTTTGAGGGTGATAAGCAGTACTCAAATGAAGCTCGATATCCAAATATTTCTAAATATATTTCCAGAATTTTGATGTAAATTGTGGATCATGATCAGAAACAATTGAGAGAGGTTCTGCATTAAGTCTTACAACTTCATTAATATAAATTTATGTCAGGATCTCTTCTGGTAAATCATCCCTTATAGCGAGGAAATGTGAAAATTTGGTAATTCAATCAATAATTACCCATATTGCATCATTATTTATTATAATTTTGGTCAATATAGTGACAAAATGTAGAGTGATGTTATCCCATTTCTGTGTAGGAATAGGAAGAGGTTGCAAGACTGCTCTAGGATGTTGTCTTTCAAATTTCACCAATTGACACACTAAACATCTTGATATATAATTAAAAATTTCCCTCTTCATGTTATCCCACCAAAAAAGTTCATTAAAATCTCTATACATCTTAGTGCTACCAGGGTTTATAAAGAAATTAGAACTATGGGAATTCTCTAATAACTCCCTTTTCATCTTGCATATAGAGGGATCACAAAGCCTCTTCCCAAATTTTATCATTCCATCATCACACATGAAGTCAGCCAACTTCACATGAGTCACACCTTTAATTTTACATTGAGGATTCTCATCATATGATTGAAAACTTTTAATCCTTTCTAATAAATATAGTTTCGAATCCAATTGAAAAATTAATGATGTTTTTCCTTCTTTGATAATTCCCATATCCATATTTTCTAGATCCATGTACACAAGGTCCTTAGTAATCCTCATTATGTTTAGAACTCCATGATCCTTCTTGATCAATGCATCAACTACATTATTTTCACTTTATGGGTGATATTGTACTGAACAATCATAATCCATAATTAGATGAAGCCATCTCATTTTCCTCATGTTGAGTTCTTTTTGTGAGAATATATATTTCAAGCTCTTGTGATCTGTATATATCTCACTAATTTCTTCATATAGATAGTTTCTTTATATCTTCATAGAAAATATTACAACTGCTAACTCTATATGACGAGATGGATAGTTCTGTTCATGAATTTTTAATTGACTTGATGTATAGGCAATAAATTTATCATTCTAGATAAGGACATAACTATGCCCTTTCTTTGATGAATCACTATTAATAAAAAATCCACCATTTTTTAATAGTAGAGTTGGGATTAGAGAATTCACTAATCTTTTATTCAATTCATCAAAAAAAATTCTCATTATTATTTTATATGAACCTAACCCCTTTACAAGTAATATTGGATAATGGATTAGATAATCAGGTGATGTTCTGAATGAAACGCCGATAATAAGCTGCTAAATTGATAAAACTACGTACCTATGTTACGTTAATTGGTGTAGTCCATTTCTGAACTGCCTTTTTCATTACAAGATAAACTAATATAACATCTTAGAGAAAATATAGACAATAAATGAAACTATTTAAAGCAATAATTCACACTTTCTAAACATCCCGTATAACTCATTTCTTTTAAGAGTCTTCAGAATAATGCGCAAGTGATTATCATTATCTATATAGATTTTAGAGTATACTAAGATATCATCAATTAACACCATAACGAAGTCATCAAGATATTCCTTGAAAAATATATTCATTAGATCCATGAAGATTGAGGGTTCATTAGTCAGTCCAAAATGCATTATTGTAAACTCTTAATTCCCATATCTAGTTTAAAATGATGTCTTTGGAATATCTTCCTTCCTCACATACAACTGAGGATATCCAGATCGAAGTTCCATCTATGAAAAATATTAGACTCGATGAAGTTGATCAAATAATTCATCAATCCGAGTAAGAGGATTTTTTTTTCTTTATCAAAATATCATTGATCTCCATGTATATAATTCACAATCTCATAGATCCATCAATATTATTAACAAAAAGAAGAGGTGCTTTCCATGTAGAAACACTAGGGTGAATAAACACCTTTCTACGCAACCCCTACAGTTGTTTATTTAGATCCACTAATTCTACTATAGACATTCTATAAGTAGTCTTTGATATATTCCTTGAACAAGTAATTAAATCAATACAAACCTTAATTTCCCACTCTAGAGGATTTCTAAGTAAATCCTCTGCAAATACATCCATGTATTCTTGAGCAATAGGTGCATATTCAATTTGAACATTTCTTTCCTCACCCATATATATCATGTTCTCTTTCTCCCCAATAATTGAATTCAGTAGAGCTATTGTGGGAGGATCTAGATAATAATAAAATGATGAGTTTTCTACTCTAAAGATAAAATATTCTACATCATTCTCAAAAATTGTAACTTTCTTCTTCTTCCAATAGATTTTTGCATCATAACTTGAAAGACAATTTATACCAAGAATTATGTCAAATTAAATCAGGGGTATGATGATAAGGTCATCAACAAAATCATGTTTATGTGTCATAAGGGGGTTTAATCGACACATATTTGTTCTAATGATACTTCCCTTAGGATTTTTTTTACTCACAACTCCTTTAATAAATCAAATTAGAAATTTCTAATTTTTTTGGAAAACTGGGAAGATATAAATGAATGCGATGATCCTTAATCAAATAAAGTATTGTCTAAGTTTGATGAATTGAATAAAGTACCTACCACAATATAATTAGAAACTTCAACTTCATTAGTTGTGACTGCATAAGCTTTCCCTTTCTCCCTTGGCCTTATTTGGGAATGATTCCTTTGCGCTTAAGACAATAATTTGCATAGTGTCAGATATATTTTAAATTGTAGCATTGAAAATTGGTAGATTCTTTATATCCCTTAAAATCATGGGTTTGGTGTCCTTTTCCTCTACACTTGTAACAAACACCCATACCCTTATGGAAAGTGTTAGGGCGTTTCTTCCTATAATTATCATAGGATAAAAAATAAACTTTTCTCTTCTTAAGTATTTTCTTGTTTCCTTTTCTAGATTTTTTGGCAGCCATCTTCTTCTCCTGCATTCCTTTAAGGTTATAAGACATAAATAATTCTTTTTCTATCTTGATTTCACATTAGATTATATCTTCGTATGATGAGAATGTTTGGGAAACTAGTTCCCTTTGGAGGAATGGGTTTAAACCATTAAAGAAGTGATAAATATTTCTCCTTGGTTTACATATGTATAATGTGTCATGCCTTTCAAGACTTGTAAAGTTGGATTCATACTTGGAAACATTATCATCCACATTCTATCTCAAATTCAAGAATTCCCTTTCCATATCCTCTCGTTGTTCGTGAGGAAAATATTTTTTTAGGAAATGTTCCTTTAAATCCCTCCATTATATATTTTCAATATCTTCCTCATCCATTGTGTTTTTAATCAGTGACCACCATTGATCTACATCTCCTGATAGATGATTAACTGCCATGAAAACCTTATCCATTTCATTACTTCCTAAAGAGAGAAATATCTTCTCTAGGGAACTTATCCAATGCTCGGCTACAAATGGGTTTGTAGTCCCATTGAATGATGGTGTTTTTTTTCACATAAAGAGGTCTAACATTGCTTCTCCACATTGTGGTTTAGGATGATCCATACAGGTAAGGTTATTGTTCACAACCTGAGTCAGATATCCTAGTATAATTATAAGTTGCTTAGCACCAGTCACATATCTAGAAACAATATCATTATCTTGCATAAGAGGTAAATAAATACATGGGATATGCACATTCATGCATTTTAAATTACTTCCACTAGTATCTATTTATAAATAATGGAATAAAATAAATTAGGTTATGAATCAAAATGTATAAAGGCAAACTAGTAAAATACTTAACATAAATTGAAATCGAATGCATTACTAATATCATAATCATAAGTATGGTTTCTTTGGGAACATATTTACAATTGAATCCTTCATAATGGTTTGTAAAGAAAATGTGAATTATCATAAGCATATACCCTAGGAGTGTCAAACCAGTTTCATAGTAAGACATGTTTTCATGTAAAAAGTTACCCAAAGTCAGACCTGGAACACCTTATTGAATTTGTTACTACTAGGTACATTTGTGATATAACCACATCCACTTGTAGTATCCAGACATGGATTTATTTTCTTGGAAGATCCAAATAATCTATAACTTACAAAAATTTTAGGATGTTCTTGTATTCTTATCCTAAAAGTCCATCTTAGGTATTTTCTCTCTAATCTAGATTTTCTAAATCTAGTTTGCAAGGATTATACTAAACTTTATCTAATACCAACTGTAAAGGCCTAGACCCCAGTTTCCCAGATCTAGTGCCTCATTTTATTACATTGACATATTGTTGGAACTAAAAAATGCATCCATGTAATCCACATAATTCTTCCATACATGATCCCTGAGTGTAGCTCATTCTGCAAGATTCTATTTGACTGATCGTGGAGCCCAAAAAGAGTTACGAATAAGAAGTTATGGCCGTTTGAAGTCAGGCTATTGGAAATGGAAATCTAGAATGATTTTGGGGGAAAATTATGGATTTTCACGCAAGAATTGAAATCTTGCATCCAAGAATGGATGTTTTTCTCTCATGAATGGAATCTTGCGTACAATGGTAAAATCTTGTGGGAAACATGTCATGCAAACCTTTTACGCATCTAATGAGATTCCATCTTACACCTAGGCCACCTGAAAAACGTCTAATGAAGGTGCACACAAGTTTTGAGAGGTGTGCACAAGATTAGAATCCGCACACAAGATTCTAACATGCCCAACGCAACATCAAATGCCCCTTTGCGCGCACACCCACCGCAGGGTGCACATAAGATCAATTCCATGCCCAAAATCTAATGTGAAACCACTCTTGGGTTCACCTATAAATACCATTGAAGACCCAACCACTTGAGGGAGCTCTCTGGAGGTCAGCTATCACTCTACTATGCGTAAGGCTGCCTCTTCAGTGCCCACACAGATGAATGGAACCGTCCATGTGAGATTTTTCGTGATAGGTCCCATATGGGTCCACTTTTGCGAGAGACCATAGTGGTTTGATCCTCACCCAACCACTTTTCTGCCTAAGTCATGTGCGCGCAAGATTTCAATCTTGCGCGCAAAACATCCAATCTTGTGCGCAAAACTTCTTATCTTGAGTGAAACAGTACCAAGGTTCTGAATCTTGTGCGGAACTATGCCGCACAATCCAATATTGTGCGCAACCCATCTTACACGCAATAGTATACAGGCCTGTGCCCACTGTTCTATACTATGGGGGATGCGCCCTCACACCCTTGCTCGGGGTCAGTGTCGGGCTGTGTTCCCGAACCTCTGGGCCGGTCCCTTCACTTATGCCACTAACCCCCATGAAAAATGGAGAGTTTCACCGTAAAATTTTCAGGCGAGGACATCGACATTTTCCATAGTGACCTTATGTGCATCTACCTTCCCCCTATGGAATACCATGATTCTAGATGCTCCTCCACACACCAAAAAACACCTTGAGTCGACATATTCCTCTTGGTTCATTTCCTATGTTGTGAGTTGAGATTCTAATCATCAATTCCCTAAGTACCTTGAGTCGAACCATTACTTAGGTAACTCATCCAAACCCCATCACTTGGCTCATATGCTAGGTTGAACTAGAAAGGGATGCTCTTTCTTAAATCCCAACACCATCCATTTCTAGGTGCCTTCTTCCTAACAGTCCTATCTACATCACTATAAACTGTAGTGCACCCTATGTTTCAAACATAGGATGCCTCTTTCTCTAAACAAAAGATGCCTTATGCTCCAAGCATGAGATGCCTACAGTCCTCTCTACATGACTATAAAATGTTTCATTCCCTATATGACAAGTGTAAGATGCCTCTTTTTCCAAACAATAGATGCCTTATGATCCAAGAATAAGATGCTAATAGTCCTCTCAATATGAATTTAAACTATAGTATTCTCTATATGACATGTATATGATGCCTCTTTCCCCATACAAGATATTCCTTGTGTGCCAAGCATAAGATGCCAATAGTCCTCTCTATAATACTTTCAACTGTAGAATGCCCTATCATTCAATAATACGATTCCTCTTATTCCAAATAAGATATTCCTTATGTGAAAAGAATAAGATGACTCATGCCATGATGGCAGTGACATAATTTCAAGAGCATTGGAATCCATTGAAACATTCCATCACTCCACCTCACGCTTTTCATGTCCTTTATTTGGATATTCATCCTCTTTCATGTATGAAGGGACCCCCTAACGGCCTTTTCCCATGCCTCAATGACTCACCTACCATTCTGGGCCAACACCCTGTAAGACTTTGGATGACACTTCGAGTCAGGTCTTGGGTTTTGAACATGGTCAGCAGTCAACCATCATTTCTTTGTCCCCAATTCTGGCTAACGTGATATGGATACTGTGTTTCGAACATGGTCAATAGTTATCCTCCATCATCATGCCACCCTCACCGTGTTCCGAATGTCGGTCATATGATTCACACTTCTCATCTCCATTTGTTCGGACTGATTCCAACACCCTTGGCGTTATCCTGCTTGTTCACTAGCACATAAGTGTTGAATTCAATTATATGCCTTGACCCACCAGAGAGTTGAGATTCCCTCATGACTAGACATGAGGAAGACACCTGGGAAGTGTCCTTGCGTAAGCCCCATCCACCATTTCCACTCTATAGCGGCACTTGGGAAGCTTCCTTGCATAAGCCCCATTCACCATTGTCGCTCCATAATAGCACTAGGGTAGATTCCTTACGTAATCCCCATTCACTAATACTACTCCATAGCGGCACCTGAGAAACTTCCTTGCAAAATCCCCATGCACCATTGCCTCTTCATAGCTTCCCCCGTGCAACTTCCATGCGTAAGCCCCATCTACCATTGCCGCTCCATAGCGGCACCTGAGAAACTTTCTTGCGTAACCCCATCCACCATTGCCACTCCTTAGTGGCACCCGATAATCTTCCTTGAATAATCCCCATTTACCATTACCACTCCTTAGCGGCACCCGGGAAGCTTCCTTGTGTAATCCCCATTCACCATCCTTCATGGACGAACCTTTACAACGTGATCGTCAGGTCCTTGCTGCCTCTTGTTTCTCACACCGAGCATGACTCAAATGGGCTTAGAGTATGCATCGACCATGAAATCCTCTATGGGAATCCTAGATTTTAATCCCCACACACCCCTTCTGAACTACATGGTCTTTCATCCTTGCCAAGAAAAATTACGTAGGAAGCCTCCCCGAGGTTGGAGCCCAACACCCATTGGTCCCAACCATCATCACATCAGTTCACCAAACTCTATTCTGGAACTACATGGACTTTGATCCTTGCCAAGGAAAGGTACGTAGGAAGCCTCCCTGAGGTTCAATCCCATCAACAATTGGTTCTGACCCCATTCACATCGGTTCCCACTATACCGAACTAGGAGGACTTTGATCCTTGCCAAGGCAAGGTACGTAGGAAGCCTCCCCGAGGTTCAATCCCAACACCATTGGTTCTGCCCATATTCACATTGGTTCACCAAACCATCCTTTTTAGATGAACTATGTGGACTTTGATTCCCTACCATAGGTGTAACGCCCTGACCCTAGTTACCTAGAGTCAGTGCTTTATTACATAACATTGGCATGATCACAAGAAAGATCAAATATCGAAAGACCGATTGGTTTAGTATCCTTGGAAACACTAGATATATTCATAAAGTTTTACATTACATCATAAATTGAAAAACTACTACAACAACATAGTCTCCATATCCCACACTCATAGCCCACATACTATCCCTGCAGGTCATTCATAAATTACTTCTTCACATCCTGGGAAAAATAAAACATAGAAAAGGGGTGAGCTCAAATTCCCAGTAAGGATAACAATATAGCGGAAACTTTCATAAATAAGAATAAACATTTAAGGCAATTTATAACTTAAAACAAAAGCCTTTTAAACTTGAACTTCAACATAGTATGGAAAAAATAAAATGAAATAATTACATTTACTTATTCACATGAATATTCTACTAATCGAATAATCACATGCAATATCAATTACCACTTTCATAATGATGGAATGCATAATGCCAGACTATCATAACCACATATCCAAGGCCTCGTGACAAGACTACAAATAATATTTTTTCAAGGCCTTGTGACAAGACGCTAGTTTGTATCATGAGACCTATCGATGCATTGAGGAGCTATAGCGGGCTCCACCCATCACATATTAAGTCCAATGCATTCCTATATGAAAAGGTTTAAACATAACATAAACATTCGTATTAAAACTAGCATACGAAATGTAAATAATTCATCCATAAACCATGAATGGTATAAAAATAACACATCCACAGTCAAACATATCACAAAACCTTCAATACAATATAGAAGTTTTGTATCATAATAAATCAACTTCAAATAAGCGTAAAATCCATCAAAGGATGTTGGCATAGATGAAATCAAAAATCTATTTAGAGAAATATCTCTTTCTATTTTGAAATCATTTAAGAGTCATATATTTATGAAATAAAACATTTTATTTGAAAATATTCTTATAAGCTTCTAAAGGAAGCTTCAAAGATTTTATAACGGCGGAAAATAGCCACACCCGCCGTATAAGTTAAAAAAACATTCTTACCTTAATTCTGTCGAAAAGGTTAAAGCACCATGTTTGGAAAACGACAGAAAGATTCCTTTATAAACCACTTATAAAAAGTAAAAAAGGGTATAAATGACTTTAACCCATATTCTTGTAAATAGTAATTTTTTTTGAAATACATATTTAAGAAACATGGATGTGGGTGATAAAGAGATCCATGTAGATTATTACGTATAAACAACCTCAGATAATGGAGAGATTGCGAAATAAACCCTTACCTTGTACTTTTCCTTGGTTGAGGGTAGGCTAACCTCCTGTATAATGGTGAAATAATTTTTATTAAATTATACAAGAATCATATATATTAATATGATATCATATATGATCTTTTAACATTTCTTTGTTAATAATATCTTAGTATTATCGTCGTTTCGGGTGTTAACTTACTCATTTTATTTTATATGTTTTGTTACGTAAGACATGTTTGTCATGGATAGGTTGTATCTTATTCATATCCAGAATGATATCAAGTCCTTAAACATTATTTTTAAATAATCAAATGATAATTATACTTGAATGGATATGATGGAGAATGAATCTCATCGCGTTCGTGGAGACGGTAGTCCGTATGTACGCACGAGCGATAATATCATTCTTTTGATATTAAAATAATATATAATTGGATAGTATATCATATATAAAGAATCATTATCATGTTATATTTATTATTTACATGAGTTACACATCATTATTATACCCATCCAAAAAATAATATATTGAATAACAATTACACCACGACGTGGAGATGGTAAGCCGTACGTACGCACGTATGGTGACATGTTATTCAAAGGATGGATAGAATACTGAATATGGTTGTACCATATTTATAATAACATAACAGTATATATATGATACTGGATTTATTATTTTATAATGGTAACAACAAAGGAAGAAGAAGTGGAAGAAGAAAGGAACTTGGAAAAAGGGTGGTGAAATCATTACCTCTTATTCGGGTTCTTCCTTTTGATTTGATCAAAAGGGCTCTCTAGGTTGGCTTTATGATCAAACTAAGGCCTCTAGGTTGTATTGAGGGAAGTTGGGAGAGTATTTGGGGAGAGTTTGGCCGAACCAAAATGCTTTGAAGGTGTGAAGTAATGAGAAGGGGGAGTGCCCTTTTATAAGAGGGGTGAGGGGCACCTTTGGAAAAGTTATAAATATTAATTTATAATAAATTCATATTCGGTTTCTAATGGCTAGAAAGTTGATTATTCAAAGGTTAAGGTGGTTATATGTCGAAAAAAACTCAACCAATAGAATTTAGACAGGTTTGGGTTACTATATTGACCTTATATTTTAAGTATTAACTCTAAGTTAATTAGTTTCACTTTACAATGTCTCTTTGTATTTTTATATTATATGGTTAATAAAATTACCATATACATCCAAGAGACCCCCAAGCTGTCCATTAATGATACACTTATCATTATATAAGTCTATTGGCCTAACCTTAGATTTTTAGGAATTTAATATCAATTAATAATATAATATTTTTTTAAAAAACTCTTTTATGTCAATTTTGACACTATTCAATAGTTGATTTTTGTGAAACTTATAACAAATTGATTACTTCGAAAAGAGTCTATTAAATCAATCCTAATATGTCATATTATCCTATAAAATTATTTTAATTCATTAAAAGTCTCAAATTATATTTATTTGGGTATTTATAATATCAATTATTTTAATGTTTCACTATTATGGTAATTACTGCATCATCATTTGTCATAAATAAATTAGATTATTTAATGTCTAAAAATTATAAATAAAATATAATTATCTAGGAAATCTTTTTATCTTTCTAATGAATATTTATAGTCAAAATTAACATATATAACCCTATGTAAAAATTGTTTTTCTAAAAGATATATGCTTGTGTCATTTTTGTATTTATTTTAACTTAATTAAAAAAAAGTGTCCCTATCACTTACAAGTGGTACCATGGGGCCCCAAAATCGACCCAAATATGCCCATGGTCGAACACGTATCAACCAATATGGTTAGGAAACGTTTTAGAGTAATGTTTTATTATTATAATATTATTTGTTAACCCTTATTTACCAGATTTACCATTTAACCATGGTAAATAAAATATTTACCGAAGTAATTATTCAAAATGACTAAAAATAAAAGTTAACTATTTACACAATTTGAACATCCTGATTCCAAATATGGAATCCATTTTTCCAAATTCAAAACACATAAGTGGAAGAAATTAATTTAAAATTAATTCCCGCTGTCAAAACAAAAAGCGTGTTTTTAAGATATAATAACTATCAAAAGATTGATACTTGTTTATGTTTGGTTTAATTGTGAAATTATGTCCAATGACCAAAATTGTATTAAATGGTAAAAATATATTATAAATATACTTTAAAACCACTCAAATTCATAATTTATCACTATTAATTATTTTGTTTAAAAAAGTTGTTTTTAATTAAAATTTAGTAATTTTCACTATTCATCAAAATATTAAAGTTATCCGAAAAGTACCAAAATTTCACCTTAGGCTAAATTCGATATTCCGAATCCAAAAATTAAGTCCATTTTAAAATATAAAATATATATAATTTCAAAAAGTAGGTATTACTATTCATAATGGCTAGTTTGATTGGTTATGGTGTGTTAGAACTCGGTGTTGCGTACAACACATGCTATCACATTATTCAAAGATAAGCATACCGTAGAAGCTTGGGGTGTTATGATAGGGATACATAGGAAGCCTCCTTGAGGTTTAAGACCTTCACTCATGACTCATCATGATCAATCCCTCGATCCCATGTGTTCCGGGAAGATCATGACCCAACTTGGAGGTTCTATTTCCTCCAGATCCCATCCATGCGTTTATTCTCACGGGACACTTCCTCAAGTGTCCCATAATCCCACCAAACTACACGGACTTTGATTCTCTGCCATGGGGATACGTAGGAATTATTTTCTAGGCTCAAGTCCAACATAACAGTCATCCTCATCTTGGTTCCATATCATTCTCCCTCCACTTCATTCAACTCTCCATCATCTACCATGATTCTTACCCGAGCCATCACATCCCGATGGGATCAAATCATCCACCTCCTCACTGCTCCTAGTAGTACCTTGTCTAAAAACCACACATAAGCCCTAGTATATCATGTATCTAGGTTTTTTTCCTTTGTATACACCCTGATTCATAACCCCTTAGAACTATGTGGGTTTTTATCCCTGTCTTCTACATAGGGTACGTAGGAAACCTCCATGAGGTTCAATCCCAGCCAAAGGTAAACCTTGGAGTTCCCCCATTCTGGGGTGTACACTCCTTGATCTTCCCTCAGTGGTGTCCAGATCATCCTTCATGGTGTGACATCTTCCCTTTATGGGACACACCTTCCTGGGTTAACTCTTATTGAGTAATCTGATCCATTTACCTGGTAAACACTCCTGGAGCTCCCTCGTAGATAAGTACCAATCTGATCCGTCTCTATGGAATGTTCTGATCACCCTCATACCATCTCCGTAAGATGTTAAACTCATGGCATACATCGTGTTAAACATGATATTCCTAAGGTAAACCTTGAAAGACACTCCTCTGGTGCAACCATCTCCATTAGACGTTAAACTTGTGGCATACCCCATGATAGACATGGGAAGCTGAGGAAAACCTCAGAGACATGACTCCGACATAAGATACCCCATGACTGATGTGGGATGCCTTGGTTTATGCACCCTTGAGATTCCCTCTTTTGAGGAATAATATAGGTTCCCCAATGTCCATGCTTCCGGATATGCCCTGACATGCCTTATGGTGTCATATACTCCGACCGAAGGGTGCTACCATGTCAAGACCCCATTGAATGTCCTGATAGAAGTAGTGTAATTAACCAGAATCCAAAAAGATATAGCACCGTGAATGAGATTCATGAACCACGACTTAATCTTTAAGGGAGACCCGGACTAGGTAACAAATTCTGAGGAGGAATCCATGGAAGGAGGAACTGACATTCCATCATACCGTTTTAATCAAGGAGAAAACATCCCTAAAGAAGGAACATATTCTTCCCACCTTTGGAAAGCGGAAATTCATGGCAACAGTCAGCGTGTTCTCATTTCCCTCAAACAGATGGATGTACACGCCCTGATAAAAGAGTCGAAAACAAAAATGGTAAACCAAACGTGAATCTTTTCTCCGTCAACAGCGAGTAGAACAAATATGTCAGGAAAACTGAGGCATCGCCCATGTGAATCCACTATCCTTCATATGTGAGGGAATTAAAACCATTAGATGTGTGAAGACTACGGTCCATCAGCTCATCGCCGACCCCACCGCCTCAAGAGGCCAAGTAGGGGGCATCCGCCTCCGAATCAATCGACTCCTCACTGACCCCACCGCCTCAAGAGGCCCTGTAGGGGGAATCTTCCCTCGACTGCATCAGCTCCTCACCGACGTCACCGCCTCAAGAGGCCGCACAGGTGGAATCCGCCACCTGACTCCATCAAATCCTTATCTACCCCACTGCCTCAAGAGGATGTGCAGGTGGAATCTACCACCTGACTCCATTGGATCCTCGCCGACCCCAACGCCTCAATAGGTCATGCAGGTGGCATCCGCCTCCCGACTGCATCATCTCCTCGCTGACCCCACTGCCTCAAGAGGCCACTCAAGGGGTATCCTCACCCGACACCATCGTCTCCTTGCGGACCCCACCTCCTCTAGAGGCTGCGCTAGGGTCATCTTCCCCCAACTTCATCGGATTCTCACCGACCCCGCCGCCTCAAGAGGCTGTGCAAGTGGCATCCGCCACCCGATTCCATCAGCTCCTCACCAACCCCGCCGCCTCAAGAGGCCGTGCAGGGGGTATCCTCCCTCAACTCCTTCAGCTCCTCACTGACTCCACCACATTAAGAGGCCACGCAAGGGGCATCCTTCCTCTACCTCCATCGGATCCTCTCTGATTCCGCCACCTTAAGAGGCTACTCAAGGGGCATCCCCCCCCACCCCCACCCCCCGACTCCATTGGCTCCTAACAGACTCCGCTGCCATAAGAGGTCGTGCAGGAGGCATTCGCCCAATAACTCCATCATCTCATCACCGACACCACCACCTTAAAAGGCCGTGCTGGGTGCATGAACCCCCCCAACTCCATTGGCTCCTCACCGACCCTTCCACCTTAAGAGGATGTGAAAGGGGCATCCAGTCTCGACTCCATCAGCTCCTTGCTGACCCTGCCACCATAATATGCCACAGAAGAGGCATCTTCCCCTGACTCCATCAGCTTCTCACCATCTCTTCCAACTTAAGAGGCCGCGCTAGGGGAATACTCACTCGATTACATCATCTCTTCATAGACTCTACCACCTTAAGAGGCCGCATAGGGAGAATCCTCCCCCCGACTCCGTCGGCTCCTCGCCAACGCTGCTGCCTTAAGAGGCCATGCAGGGTTCATCCACCCCCAACTCCGTCGGCTTCTCACCGACCGCGCCACCATAAGAGGCCGCACAGGGGGCATCCTCCCCCTGACTCCATCAGGTCCTCACCGACTCTTCCACCTTAAGAGGTCGCATAGGGGGCATCCACCCTTGAATTTATCGGCTCCTTGCCGACTCTTCCTCCTTAAAAGGATGTGCATTAGGGAATCTGCCACTGACTCCATCATCTCCTCTATAGCATCCCACCTTTTTATCACATAAACTTTCATTACATTTTACAAAAACGAGGATCTTTAAGGTTTAGTGTCTTGGAAACCAGGAACTTATTACATAAAAAATTTTTTTTCTTAAACACTTGAAAGGATTATCCTCATGTTCATCCTAGGTTCATTACTGCATCTCATAAACTGGGGACATACATCAAAAGAAAGGGTGAGCAGAAGGCCCATTAAGGGAAACAAGGGGAAACATTTAACATGTGAACTTGAGATACATCAACAATGTCATGAAAAAGAACTTTAAGGCATGAGAAAGAAATCATGAGGCATATCATAATAAAAATAACATTTTTAATAACTTGAAGATGTGGCTACAACATTTAATATTGAAAATCATTTTTTTTCACCAAGGTTCATCCCCAAGGTGTCATTAAAAATTACCAAGGTTATTCCCCAAGGTATCAGTCTAAAAGGTCATCTCTAGAGATTAAGTCTTTACCCAATGCATTAGAGCGATATTTGGGTACACCCTTGACATGTATTTATTATCATGTGAGCCACATATATCATAATCAATAATTTCATAAATAACCCATATAGAAAAAATGAATGGGTTTTATTTCATAATCATAACGTTTAAAAACTTCTTTAAAGACATGATCTTTACGTCACTTTAAACCCACAGAAAGGGAAAGAGGGTATCATGTATGTAAATCACAGAATTTAAAATAGAAAATTTTGGTATATATGTGAATACCACTTTAGAAGGAATAGATTTGAGTATTCACTTAATAAAATAAAATAATTTGAGAAAAAGAGAGAGACATTTGAGACGGAAATTCTGCAGCATAACGGCTACGCTTCGGGGTTTTAGAAAACATTGAAAAGAGAGGGGACATGGGTCAAACATTCATAAATGACCCATAAAACAGTAGAGGGACAGAATATGAAGGATATATGAACATTGTAATGAAATTTGAAAGATATACCATATGAAATGAATAACATGAAAGGAAGAAAAAAATAATATTTCTCTTATAAAAATTCGGCAGCCTAACGACGCCACTTAAAACTTCAAAACTTGAGTTGATGAGATCAAATAGGTTCTCTCATCATATGATAATAAAATTTCAGTATGATAGATATAGATATCATACCCCAACATAATAAAAAAGAACTTGAAAGGCTTGACATTAAAATATAATATGAAAATGAGAAGGGTGAAAGAATCCCTTAAACATTCGGCAGCCTAATGGCGTCACTTAAAACTTCAAAAATTGAATTGATGAGATCAAATAGGGAATCTCATAATATGATCATAAAATATCAGTATGATAGATATATAGATCATACCCCAACATAATAAAAAGGAACTTGAAAGACTTGACATTAAAATATAACTTGAAAATGAGAAGGGTGAAAGAATCCCTTCAAAATTTGGCAGCCTAATGGCGTCACTTAAAACATCAAAAAATGAATTGAAGAGATAAAATAGGGTATCTCATCATATGATCATAAAAGATATTTATGATAGATATAGAGATCATACCCCAACATAATAAAAAGGAACTTGAAAGACTTGACATTAAAATAGAACATGAAAATGAGAAGGGTGAAAGAATCCCTTAAAAATTCCCCAGCCTAACGGCGCCACTCAAACATTCTTAAAACGAATTGATGAGAGAAAGAGGGGGTCTCTCATCATATGAAAATGAAAACAGAAGTAATATGAATATAGAATAACATCCTCCAACATAAGAACATGGAGCATAAAATAAATGACATAAAAGAGATTACTTGAAAAGAAAGAGAGAGGTCGGATCCCTTACCTTAAAACGTAACTCTTAAAACTAAAAGGTTGGGACCTTGAGGGATTGGTGGTATCTTGGGAGGACTCCTTGGGAGGTAATGAGACCAGAGCTTAGTTGGGGTAGTGTTGGGAGTCTAATGGATGAGAGGATGGCTTGGTATTTATAGGGAATGTGAGGGGACAAGGCATTAATGGCCAAGGGACACCTCATTGGTGGTTTTGGAAAAACCATGGGCTTGCCCATGGTATTTTCCCATGGTATTGGCCACTTGGGACACATAATACCTTATATTACTATTCATAAGTCGACAATATTGATTACATACTTAATACATCATTTAATGATGTCATTAAACACCCGTAACTTAAAAACTGTATTTTCACTATTCATCGAAAATTCATCTTTCTCAGAAAAATCCCAAAATTTGACCTTAACCAAATATAGATGATATGATTTCAAAAATGAACTTAATTTTATAAAAATAATTTTCTAAATAATTTTAACTTAATTTTTAAATAAATACACTATTCAGTGAAAATTCATTTTTTTCAGAAAAATCCCCAAAAATTACCGTAAAATAATATCGATGCTCTAAGTTCAAAAATGAAATCCATTTTATAAAAATAATTTTATAAATAATTTTAATTTATTTTTTTAATTAAAAAACACTATTCACTCAAAAAAACTAATACTTGACTAATAATTTATGAAACCTCTATTTAACCATTTTATTGAATCTCATTACTTAATCAAGGTTCCTAGATTATATTAATACTTTCTTTAAGTGATATTACTAATCCATTTGGTCACATTACTAATCCTAAGAATAAAATCACTATTCGTAATTTACTATTCATCAAAAATTAAGTTGATCTTATTAGACTCTAAATTTCGTACTGAACATAATTGTAGAAGACCATTTTTTGAAAATAATTACTTATTTTTAATTATTTAAGGTTTATATAAACATTTTTTAAAATATCCTTTCTCTAAAATTCCCCAAAAATATGCATACTATATTTATCCGGACATTTGGAAATTCATAAACTTCATCATAAGAAGAAATCAAAATTTTTATTTAAAACAAGGGATTACATAAGGCAATTACGGTCTCCTTACATAGCCCCTTATCACAACAGCATAGGACCTAAGTGTAAGGTGTGCTAAGGTGAGAGAATTCGAGGGAGGCTCAGCCAACATCGCACGAGTAGTAATTTCTATCAGTTTGAACTTCTCGCGAAGAAGATTCCATTCTAGCTTCACACGATGAAGTTTGGCTTGGGTTTGGTCCAGAGCAAAGCCTAGTGGTGCTACCTCCTTCCCAAGTTCTATTAGATGGGCTTCGATCGGTCCAAGACTACTGGGTGAGGCCATCGAATCTTCTTTCTATATTAATTAACCAAGATTACTTGAATTTATAAACAAAAATAAAAACGTTTATTTTCCAGTGGTCATATTGACCAATGGTCATATAACAGTCAAAACCAAACGGTCTCATTTTAATTATACTCATGTTATCTGATGAAACAGTTTTGTTGAGTATATAAAAAAAATAAAATAACACAAAAAATTAGGAAACAAGATTTATTCAAAATTTTGGGTCGTTACATCCTCGTAGGCTCTTCTGCTTTAAGAGGCCACACATGGGGCATCCGTCCTTGACTCCATCGGCTCCTCACCGACTCTGCCGCCTTAAGAGGACATGCAGGGGTCATCCGCGCTCGACTCCAACATCTCCTCACCGACTCTGCCACCTTAAGAGGAGGTGCATGGGGGCATTCTCCACTGACTCCATCGGATCCTTTCCAACTCCACTGCCTTAAGAGGCCGCACATGGGGCATCCTCCCCCAAATCCATCAGCTCCTCGCTGACTCCGTCACCTTAAGAGGCCGCGCATGGGGAATCCGCCCCCAGACTCCATCAGCTCCTCGCTGACTTCGCCACCTTAAGAGGCTTCACAGGGGGCATCCACCCCTGACTCCATTGGCTCCTCACCAAATCCACCACCTTAAGAGGATGCACATGAGGCATCTGACCCCTGACTGCATTGGATCCTCACTGACTCTGCTGCCATAAGAGGCCGTGCAGGGGGCATCTTCCCCCCAACTCCCTCGGCTCCTCATCGACCCCATAGCCTTAAGAGTCTACACATGGGTGATGCCCCCGACTCCATCAGCTCCTTGCTGACCTTTCCCCCATATGTGGTTTCACATGATGAACCCCCCCCCTGACTCCATCAGATCCTTTCCGAATCCACTACCTTAAGAGGCCGTGCGTGGGGAATTCTCCCATGACTCCATCAGCTCGTCTCCGAATCCATCACCTTAAGAGGCCAGGCAGGGGGAATCCCCCCCCCCCCCCCCGACTCCATTGACTCCTCACTGACTTCACCGCCTTAAGAGGCTGCGTAGGGGGCATCCACTCCCCAACTCCATCGGCTCCTTGCCGACCACCCCCCCCCCCCCCCCCGCCATAAGAGTCCACACAGGGGGCATCCTTATCCTGACTCCATCAACTACTCATTGACTCTGCCACCTTAAGAGGTCGCGCATGGGGAATCCTCCCCCAACTCCGCCGACTCCTCGCCGACTCCTCCGCTATAAGAGGCCACACAGGGGGAATCCACCCCATGACTTCATCAGCTCCTCACCGAATCCACTTCAGAAAGAGGCCATGTAGGGGGAATCCTCTCCCAACTCCATCAGCTCCTCGCTGACTCCACCTTAATATGCCGCGTAGGGGGAATCCTCCCCCGATTCCATCAGATCCTCTCCAGCTCTTCCACCTTAAGAGGCCACACAGGGGGCATCCGTCCCCCAACTCCATCAGCTCCTCACTGACCCTGCTACCATAATAGGCCGCACATGGGCCATCCTATCCCTGAATCCATCAGCTCCTCACTGACTCTACCACCTTAAGAGGCCATGCAAGGGGAATCATCCACTGACTCCATCAGATCCTCTTCGACTCCGCCGCCTTAACAGGCTATGAAGGGGGACTCCTCCCCCGACTCCATAGGCTCCTCGCCGACTCCTCCACCTTAAGAGGCCATGTGGGGGGAGTCCTACCTCCGAATACACTAGATCCTCACCAACGTCGCCGCCTTAAGAGGCCGCGTAGGGGGAATCCTCCCCTGACTCCATCAGATCCTCGCTGACTCCACTGCCTTAAGAGGCTGCGTAGGAGGCATCCACCCCCGACTCCACTGGCTCCTCACTAACTCTGCTACCCTCATGGGCTGCATAGGGGGAAACCACCCCCAATCCAATGACGCATCTCCAAAAACACCAACAGCCACTATAGAGGTTCCCCCCACACACTACCATTTGAAACATAGATTCTCCCTGTCCCCAGTGTCAACCAGCATAGAGGTCCTCCCTATGAATAAAAAAAGTTTTCATGCCTTATAGAACAACACTCCAGGATTCCACGCCTTTGGGCTCCATCACCCCCATTGTACTGATGCTCTAGGCTTCCACGCCTTCCGAGCTCCATCGCCCCCGTCGTACTGACGCTCCAGGCTTCCACACCACCCGGGCTCCATCGCCCCCATCGTACTGAATCTCCAAGCTTCCACGCATTCTGTGATCCCTCGCCCCATCGTACCGATGCTCCAGGTTTCCACACCTTCTAGGATCCATCACCCCCATCGTAAGGATATTCTAGATTCAACACCTTCTGGGCTCCATCACCCCCATCGTACCGACATCCAAGCTTCAACACCTTCTGGGATCCATCTCCCCTATCATACCGATATTCTAGCTTGCACACCTTCTGTGCTCCATCACCCCCATCATACCGATTCTCTAGGATTACACACCTTCCAAGCACCATAGCTCTTATCGTACCAAAATCCAGGCTTCCATGCCTTCCGGGCTCCATCTCCTCCATCGTAAAGACGTCCAGGATTCAACGCCTTTCGGGATCCATTGCCCCCATCGTACAGACGTCTAGGCTTCCACGCCTTCCGTGCACTATGACCCTCGTCATACCGACGCTCGAGGCTTCCATGCCTTCTGGGCACCATCACCCCCATCGTACGGACGCTCGAGGCTTCCACGTCTTCTAGGCTCCATAACCCCCATCCTATCAATGTTTAGGATTCAATGCCTTCCGGGATCCAGCACCCCCATCGTACCAATGTTGAGGCTTCCTCACCTTCTGAGCTCCATCGCCCCCATCATACCGATATCCAGGCTTCGACGCCTTCCAAGCTACATCGCCCCATCGTACCAATGCTCTGGGCTTCCACACCTTTCAGACTCCACTATCCCCTTCGTATCGTTGTTCCAGGCTTCCACGCCTACCTGGATCCACTGCCCCGTCATAATGACATTACAGGCTTCCACACCTTCTGGGATCAATCGTCCCCGTCTTACCGATGTTCCAGGCTTTTATGACTTCTAGGCTCTATCGCCCCCTTCGTACTGATGTTCTAGGCTTCCACGCCTTCTGGGCTCCATCGACCTGTCATATCGATTTTCCTAGCTTCCACGCCTTCCGAGCTCTATGGCCCCCATCATATCAATGCCTTCCTGGATCCATCGCCATACTAGACCATGGGGATGCTATCATCCTTTCCACCCTTGTGACACTATGTGTCATCAAAACTACCACATTGCATCAACCACAAAGGTCCTCCCTGTGCCCTTGACACCAACTTGTGGAATGTCAACTATGAGGTAGCCCAGTTCACGCATGACGAACATCCATGCTTATGCTTGGGGAATTTTAGGGAAATCCCATCCTATTGATTCCCCCCTCATCCAAAACCACTAGAATGGGGTATTGATGACCATTAATCTACTGACACAATCCTTTTGGTTTCACATCCCAGTTGCATGACGTTATGTTGTGTAACAACCATGTCCTAGTTGCACAATGTTAGACTAAATAACAACCATCATCTTGGTCACATGATGTTAAACTGTGGGACAACGTCTTGGTCACATGAAGAAAAACTGTACAACATTTTGGCCAAATCTACATGACCTAAAACTGCAGCAACCATGGTCAAAGTTATGTGACACTAAACGCCATCCATATCTCGTCCTAGATACACGATGTTAAACTATGCACCAGGTCCAACCTCTATGACCTTAAACTAAGAACCTTTATTCCAAGAAATAAGACCATAAACTATTTTCAACACCAAGGTCTGTTACTCTGAGTCAAACTACGTCTTCCCAATGATATGCTCTAATGCACTGTGGTGTAGAACCTAGAGTGTTGGACTTCAAAATGACATTATCCAAATCTATCTCCATGCTTCACAACATCCATTTATTTGGATCCATGCATTCTTTCTTGTTTGAAGGGACCCCCTAACAGCACAGATTCTCAGCCTATGGCTCACCTACTATCCTAGTACAACACCCTAGAAAAAATTGGATGGCATTTTTCAACAAGTCTCGTGTTTCGAACATGGTCAGCAGTCGATCATCATTTGTCTATCCTCATCCTAGGTAACATAATATGGAATCTATTTTTCAAACATAGTCAATAGCTATCCACATCTTTACACCACCATTATTTTGATCTGGATATCGAACACTATGATTTAACCCTTTTTTCACTTCTCTATGTTTAGTTTGAACTCCAACACGCTTGGTGTTACCCTTCTATGCTTATTTTCATGTTGAATAAGTGGGCCAGTGCCGCTAGGATATCCCTAGATTGAAATCTCCATTCCCCTTTCTGTGTGCTTCCATATGTCAGAAAAATCCTATCATTACTTCTTGTTTGTCACCTTGATCATGACTCATGCGGGCTTAGTAGTTTTGGTAGGATTGTGTACTGATATGGTGGCGCAACATAGACATCTTCATCCCGCATGAGATTAAATTGCATTATCATCTTGCATGATGTTAAATTGCTCATATTTTTCCTGTACAATGTTAAACTATAGTATCATCCATCCTGATGTTAAATTGTGTTATCATCTGGTATGAATTTAAACTATTCATCTTCGTTCATCATGACGTTAAACAACATTATCATTCTGCATGACTTTAAACATCTCATATTCATCTTTCATGACGTTAGAATTCTCATTATCATCTTTCATGATGTTAAACCATTCATCTTCATCCCACATGATGTTAAAAAGAATTATCATTCTGCATGATGTTAAACTGTTCATCTCTTTCCTTAATGATGTTAAATTGAATTATCATTCTGCATGACATTAAACTGCTCATCTTCGTCCGTCATGACATTAAACTACTCATTATCATTTTGCATGACGTTAAACTATTCATCTTCTTCCCGCATGATGTTAAAATGAATTATCTTCCTACATGACTTTAACCTGCTCATCTTCATCCACCATGACGTTAAACTACTCATTATTGTCCTGCATGACTTTAAACTACTCATCTTCATGTCATATGACATTAAACTGTATCTCTTACTACATGACATTAAACTTTATATAGTATCTCATGACTTTAAACTATCATGTGTTCACTACATGAAGTTAAATTGCATGATCTGTCCAGGATAAAAGACGTAAAACCACCAATAACCTGTCCCGTATGATGCTAAACTTCTTTGTCATACCGCATGAAAATAAACTGCAAACTGGATGGGGATTTCTGTTTGAGGCCGAGCCTCAGGTCCCTTGACCTTTCTTCCCCCTGGACCAAGTTCTTACATAGGAATGTGCTGTGTGGTGTGGAATCTTTTTCCTCGTTCATGTCGAGTTATGTTGGCTATACCGCATATATCCCCTTGAGACACCCCTCCTATTTTTGTCCTTTCCACAAGACATTAAAACCGCACATGTCCCACCATTCTTCTCTTGTCCCATCATTTGAGTTTCCACCATCATTCACATCCAAAAGGACCCCCGAATGGAATGGATGTTTTTCCTAAGGGCTTTAATACCATTTCGGGCCAACGTCCTCAAGGATCTTCAGCGGGAAATTGATACAAGTCTCCTGTTGTGAATTCGGTCAACAGTTGATGCTCAATTTTTCCCCCATCCCTAGTCCCACAACACAGATACTGTGTTGTGAACATGGTCAGAATTTATCTTCGATAATCATTCTCATCCTATAGTATCCCACAAAATAGGCTTGTTGATTCACTCTTTATACCCATCTGTCCCATGCACATGACTTTAAACTGGGCATCTATGGTCCGAGTACTATGACCTTAAAGTAAGATCACCAGAATCCTCACTACAAGATGTTAAACTGAAAACTAGATGTGACTTTCCATCCGTAGCCCAGCCTCAGGTCCCTCGGCCTTTTCTGGCCTCGACCCAAGTTCTCACATAGGATTGTACGGTGTGGTATGGTCTTATGTCTTCATTCACGTCAAGTTACTCGTTGTGCCGTAAAAATCACTTGTCGAAATACCTTTCCCCTATCTTCATCCTTACCGCATGACTTTAAACTGCCCGACACCCCTAGAAATATGTAAGGATTTATTCCCATTCTCATGGGATACATAGGAACACAAGGACATTTTGTATTTGGGTCCATCCATGCTTATTAGAAACCTCATCTCTCTAGCCCCTTGGCTTGAGTCTTCCCAAAGGGAGGGCATGTGGTGTCGTATGGGATTATGTCCTCATTCATGTTGGGATTGTAATAGACATGCCACGTACCTCCCCCTCTTTGTAAGTTCACCAATGTTCCTAAAAGCACTCTGGTTCAACTCCTAGATTGTTGAATCCTACATGAACATGTTATCACCCATCCCCAGGCTTCTTTCTCCACTTTATTTGGGTTCCCATCATCTTTCACATTCAAAAGGGCCTCTGAATGGTACAAATACATAGTCTAAGGGCTCTCCTATCATTTTTAGCATGTCCTCAAGGATCTCAAACAACGTACTGATACAAATCCAGTATTGAAAATATGGTTAGTAGACGACACTCATTTGTTGTTCCCATTTTAGGTCACACGATATGGATGTTTTGTTTCAAACATGGTAAACAATTATCTTCCATCGTCACACCAACCCCATAAAGCCATACATATTGGTTGTTTGATTCACATAATTTTATAGTACATTATTTCCAAGTGGAATTTTGATACTCTTGGTACTATCACTCAGTGTGTATTTGCACGTTAGGAGGACAAGCCACAGTGAGGTGTCATTTGGGTCACCACACCAATTTCCCCTATGAATGTATTTGATGTGTTTCAATGACCTTCTCTGCCCTTTTTCCCACATAGGGAATATCTCACATGGGCTTAGGGATTAAGGTGAAGTTTGTGCTCATTCATAAGAGTCTCGCCACCAATGGTCCAAGCTACATGACCATAAACTAAGACAACTCTGTGTCCTTGCCACAAGATGTTAAACTGCGCGACATCTTCAAGAACAACATAAGGATTGATTCCCATCCTCCTGGGATACATAGAAATTCCCAAGAATATTGTATTTGGGTCTAGCCTTATGAATCTAAAAGCTTTCCCCCACCCCCCTGAGTTTGGCCCCTTGGACCAAACTCTTTTGGGGGCATGTGGTGTGGTGAGTACCACTTGGGTTCTCATTCACTTTAGGTTTTTCAACAGTCGCCCCATGTTCTTCCCTTGTCTTTTCCCAATCTGGTCTGAGTTATATGACCCTAAACTAAGATCTCCATATGGGAACTATGCATTGGGTTTGGCTTCTTCACCTCCCTGTACAGAGTCCATTAAATCAAGTCCCCCCTTGGTCCACACTAGGACCTTAAGTTGGAAGCATGAAACCCTAGGACCCTTGTCCTTATAAAGGGACTCAACTCCCTTTATCTAATACATCTTATTTTCTTACTCAGATATGTTGTGACAAAGAGCTCAAAGTGTGGAATTTTCACAGGGACATTCCCATGTTCCATATCCAAGCTTCGTGAGCCCGTTATTTGGATCCTCATACTCTTCCATGTATTAAGGGACCCCCTATATGGCCTGGTCTCATGCCACACTGGGTTACCTACCGTCTTGGGCCAACATCCCTGAGGACCCTAGAATACATTTGTGACAAGTATCGTGTTTCGAACATGGTCAGTGGTCGAACCTCATTTGTCTGTCCCCATTCTAGGCTAACATGAAACAAATACTGTGTTTCAAACATGGTCAACATTTATCCCCTACAGTCATACCACTGTCATTGTGATCCAGATATACGACATCAAGATTCACATTTTTTTCAACTCCCATATGTTTAAGTGGAATTCCAACTTACTCAGCTTTACCCCTTCGTGAATCTATGTGCGTTAAGTAGGTAGGTCAAATTTATTGGGATTTCATTAACCTAGAATCCCATTTCCCCTAATGTATGCCTCCCAGTACTAGGAAAGTCCCATAATTACTCCTTGTATCCCACTTCGAGCACGACTCACGTAGGCTTAGTAGTTTTGGTAGGACGTGTACTGGCACAACAATGCCACACATGCCTTTCATCATCCTTCATGACGTTAAACTACACTCTCAGAACTACATATGGCTTGATTCGCATCCTCATGGGGTACGTAGGAATGCCCAAACAACCCATCTTGGGCCTAACCTAGTTTTCACATTCAGTCCCTCGACCTAGGTATTCTCCCAAGAGCGTGTGGTGTGTTGTGGAATCTTATGGCCCTCATTCACATTGGGGTATGTACCGCACCACACAATTATTTCCTGGGAATCCATGGCCTCAATACATGAAATTAAACTATGGTTCTTTCATGAACAAGTTTAGGATGCCCAATGTTAATCATGGGATGCGTCAGTTTCCTCTCCAAAAATGATTCTCCCTACCAACGTCGATCTATGACCACGTCGTGCTTCAAGAACTATGTTTGGCTTGGTTCTCATCCTTATGGGATACGTAGCGACACCCATGCATTCTATCTCGGGCCCAACCTAAGGGTCATTAACCCTTCCGAACCCTCTACCCTGATCACGGTCCACTGTCTATGACCATAAACATAGAGCCTACAGTCCATGTAACATGAATTCAAACCGTTAACCTTGGTCCATGTAGTATGACCTTTAAAACATGTGCACCATCCTCACTATATGATGTTTAAACTATATGTCTATCATCCTTATTGGTATGATGTAAAACTAAATAGAATTTTAGGTCCTTACTAGAGGGGTCCTATTTGGAAGTATGCGTGATCCCTGATCAAACCGATGCTCCCAGCTAATGTGTCTTCACCACGGTGGCATAATTTCAAGAGTGTTGGACTCCATTCAAACAACACATACATCCACACTCCATTATTTTTGTGCCCTATATTCAGACCATATTCCTCTTTCATGTCTAAAAGAACCCCCTAATAGTATGATTTCTCGGCCTATGGCTCGCCTACTGTCCTGGGACAATGTTTTGGAAGACAAATGGGTAGCATTCTGAGTCAGACCCTGTGTTTCGAACATGGTCAATGGTCGACCCTATTTTTTTATCTCCATTTCAGGCTAACACAATAAGGATACTGTGTTTCAAATGTGGTTAATATTTATCCTTCATTTTCATACCACCCCCACAGTGTTCCGAATCATGGGTATCATGATTCACACCTTCCCTTACCCTCTGTTCGGATTGATTCCAATGCCCCATGGAATTACCCCGCTCATGCACAAGAGCACACTGAGAAAATGGTAATACTGTTTTTCAAGGATCCCCATTCTCCAGCTTTAATTCCCCTTTTTAGATACACCCAATAGTGATCGATGTACCATTCTGATCCCCTCACACCATCTGTTGATTAGAACTCTCATATAGGTGAATGAAATCCTATTATATCTTGTTTCTCACACCGATCATGGCTCACACAGGGTTAGATATTTAGTCGGCTATTTCCTCAATGCAATTGAGATACAATGGACCCCAAGGCATGAATTTTCCTCTCATGTTTCCTCAGAATGTGGTCTGCCTCACCCTCCTCATCCTTGTTATACCCCATTCTTATAGGGGCATTTGTTGGAACCTTAAAATACATCCATGTAATTCACTTAATGCTTCCATACATGATCTCAGAGCGTATCTCGTTCTGCATGCTTCGATTTTACTGGTCGTGGAACCCGAATGGAGTTACAGATTAGAAGTTATGGATGTTTGAATTCAGGCTACCAAAAATGGCCATCTAGAACAATTTTTGGGAAAAGTATGGATTTGCACATAGGAATTGAAATCTTGCGCACAAGAATGGATGTTTTGCGTACAAGAATGGAATATTTCACACAATAGTAAAATCTTGCATGCAACATGTCACACAAACCTTTTACGCGTCCAATGAGATGCCATCTTCCGCCCAGGACACTGGAAAAACATCTAAGGAAGGTGCATGAATGTTTTGAGAGGTTTTCACAAGATTAGCATCCATGCATAAGATTCTCATGCACCCAATGAGATGCAAAACACCCCTTTTCACACACACCCACCGCATGGTGCGCGTAATATCATTTCCACACTGGGAATATTATGTGAAACCACTCCTAGGTTTGCCTATAAATACAAGTGCAGCCCCCACCCCTTGGGGGAGCTCTCCGGAAGTTGGACACCGCTATATTGGGTGTAAGAATGCATATTCTCTTCCCACACAGAAGAATGTAACCCTCAATGTGAGATATTTCATGACAGTTCCCATATGGGTCTACTTTCACGTGGTCCCACAGTGGTTTGATGCTCGCCGAACCTCATTTATGCCTAATTCATGTGCGTTAAAGATTTCAATCTTGCTCACAAAACATCCAATATTGCTTGAAAAACATCCAATCTTGCATGCAAGACTTCAATATTGCGTGCAACAGTACCAAGGTGCCGAATCTTTCATGCACCTATACCACACAATCCAATATTGTGCGCAACCCATCCTATGTGTAGCCCATCATACGCGTAATAGTATACAGGCCTGTGCCCGTTGGTCCATACCGTGGGGGCTGCGCCTCCACACCCCCGCTTGGGGTTAGTGTCGGTCTACGGTCCCAACCCTATGGGCTGGTCCCTTCACTTCCGTCACTGACCCCCATGAAAAATGGAGAGTCTCACCGTGAAATTTTCAGACCGAGACGTCACCATTTTCCATTGTGCCCTTATGCGCACCCACCTTCCACCTATGGAATACCATGATTAGAGATACTCCTCCACACACCAAAAAACTCCTTGAGTCGACATATTCCTCTGGGTTCATTTCCTATGTCATGAGTTGATATTCTCATCATTAATTCCCCAAGTACCTTGAGTCGAACCATTCCTCAAGCAACTCATCCAAACCCCATCACTTGGCTCATATGATAGGTTGAACTAGAAAGGGCCACTCTTGCATAAGTCCCAACACCATCCATTGCTTGAAGCCTTCTTCCTAACAGTCCTATCTGCATGACTATAAAATGTAGCGCACCCTATGTTCCAACCATAAGATACCTCTTGCTCCAAACAAGATATTTCTTATATTCGAAGAACGGGATGTCCACAGTCCTCTCTACATGAATATAAACTGTATCATTCCCTATACGACAAGTGTAGGATGCCTCTTTTTCCACACAAGAGATGCCTTATGGGCCAAGAATAATATGCCAATAGTTTTCTCTATATGACCTTAAACTGTAGCATTCCCTATATGACAAGTGTAGGATGCATCTTTCCCCATACATGATATGCCTTATGCTCCAAGAATAAGATTCCAATAGTCCTCTCTACAGGAATTTAAACTTTAGCATACTCTATCATTCAATAATAGGATGCCTCTTGTTCCAAATAGGAGATTCCTTATGTGATAAGAAAAAGATGCCTTATTCCATGACTGTAGTGGCATAATTTAAAGAGTGTTCAAATTTGTTCAAACATTCCATCACTCCACTTCATGATTTGCGTATCCTTAATTCAGATCTTCATTATATTTCATGTCTAAAGGGCCTCCTAACAGTTTGGTCCCATGCCACAATGGATCAACTACGGTTCTGGGCCAACTCCCCATAAGACATTGGATGACACTTCGAGGCAGGTCCTCTATTTAAAAAATGGTCTGTAGTCGACCCTCATTTGTTTATCCCCAATTCAGGCTAATGTGATATGGATGGTGTGTTTCGAACACAGTCAACAGTTATCCTCCATCATCATGCCACCCTCACCGTGTACCGAATGTCTGTCATCTGATTCACACATTTCATCTCCCTTTGTTTGGACAGATTCCAATGCCCTTAGAATTATCTCGCTTGTGAATTAGCGCATAAGTGTAGACCTAAATTATATGTCTCAACCCACCAGTTAGTTAAGATTTCCTCATGACCAGACATGGTGAAGACACCCAAGCAGCATCCTTGCGTATTCCCCATCCACCATTGCCGCTCCATAGGGGCACCTGGGCAGCTTCCTTATGTAATCCCCATTCACCATTACCGCTTCATAGCGGCACATGGACATCTTTCTTGCGTAAGCCCCATTCACCATTGCCACTCTATAGAGGCACCCAGACATCTACCTTGCATAAGCACCATTAACCATTTCCGCTCTATAGCGGCACCCAGGAAGCTTCCATGTGTAAGCCCCATTTACCATTGCCGCTCCATAGCGGCACCTGAGAAACTTCCTTGCGTAAGCCCCATCCACCATTGCCTCTCCTTAGCAGCACCTGAGTAGCTTCCTTTCGTAAGACCCATTTACCATTTCCAATCCGTAGCGGCACCCGATAAACTTCCTTTTATAATCCCCATTCACCACCCTTTATAGATGGACCTTTGTGCAGTGATCGTCAAGTCCTTGCTACCTCTTGTTTCTCACACCGAGAACAAATCACGTGGTCTTAGAGTAAGAAACTACCATGACATCCTCTCTGGGTATCCTAGAGTGTATTCCCCACACACCCCTTATAAACTACATGATATTTGATCATTTCCAAGCCAAGGTACATATGAAGCCTCCTCAAGGTTCGATCCCAACACCAAGTAGTCCCGACTATCTTCAAATTGGTTCACCAAACTTCATTCTGGAACTACGTGGACTTTGATCCTTGCCAGGGAAAGGTATATAGGAAGACTCCTTACGGATCAAGCCCAACAATCATTGGTTCCGACCCCCTTCACGGCGGTTACCACCATCTCGAACTACATGGACTTTTGATACATTCTAAGGAAAGGTACGTAGGAAGACTCCCTGTGGTTCAAACCCAACAACATTGGTTTCAACCATCTTCACGTCAGTTCACCAAAACATCCTTTTTAGATGAACTACATGAACTTTTATTCCATACCATGGGGATACGTAAGAAGCCTCTTTGAGGTTCAATCCCTTCACTCATGACTCATTATGATCTATCCCTCGATACCATGTGTTCTGAGGAGATAATTCCCCAAACTGGAGGTTTTATTTCCTTTGGATCCCATCCATGCGTCAATTATAATGTGATGCCACCTCAGGTGTCCCATTGTCCCACTAAAGCATGCAGACTTTGATTCCCTTCCATGAGGATATGTGAGAAGTCTTTTCAAAGATCAAGACCAACATCATCGTCATCCTCACATCAGTTCCATCTCATTCTCCATCCACTTCATTCAACTCTCCATCATCCATCCCGATTCTTACCCGGGTTGCAACATCCCGGTGGGATTATGTCATCCACCTCCTCACTTCTCCTAGTAGTACCTAGGTTTCAAACCACACGTAAGCCCCATTATATCATGTATCTGAGTTTTTGTTCTTTGTGTACACCCTGATTCATCACCCCTTCGAACTATGTGGGTTTTGATCCCTGTCATCTACACAGGGTACATAGGAAACCTCCATGATGTTCAATCCCAGACTAAGGTAAACCTTGGTGTTCCCTCATTTTGGGGTGAACACTCCCCGATCCTCCCCTAGTGGTGTCCAAATCATCCTTCACAGTGTGAAATCTTCCCTTTATGGTACACACTATCCTGGGTCTACTCTTATTGAATGTTCTGATCCATGTACCTAGTAAACACTCCTAGAGGTCCCTACTAGGGATGTACCAATCTGATCCATCTCTGTAGAACATTCTGATCACCCTCATACCGTCTCTGCAAGATGTTAAACTTGCGACATACCTGGTGTTAAACATGAGATGCCTGAGGAAAACCTTGGAAGACATGCCTTTGTTGTAACCATATCTGCTAGACATTAAACTCACATCATACCCCATGATAAACAAGGGAAGTTGAGTAAAACATTAGAGACATGCCTTTGACATAAGATACCCCACGACTGATGTGGGATGCCCTCGGGTTTTACGACCTTGAGATGCCCTCTTATGAAAAAGAATACAGGTTTCCAAATGTCCATGCATCCAGATATGCCCCGACATGCCTGATGTTGTCATCTACTCCAACCGAAGGTTTCTACCATGTCAAGACCCCATGGAATGTCATAATAGAAGTAGTGTAATTAACCGATGTCCACAAAGATATGTCACCGGGAATGAGATTCATGAACCATGACTTAATTTTTAAGGGATACTCATACTAGGTAACAAATTCTAAAGAGGAATCCATGGAAGGAGGAATCAACATCACATCATCCCATTTAGATCAAGGAGCAAACGTCCCTGAATAAGGAAAGGATGACGCCCACCTTTGTAAAGCAGGAATACAGGGCAACAGTCAGTGCATCCTAGTCATCCTCAAATAGATGGATGTGCATGCCCCGAAGAAAGAGTCAGAAACACATATAAACAAGGAATTCATATCCTAAAGAGACATATGGTTTAGTATCATTGGAAAAAAAGATATATACATAATATTAACATTACAACTTAAAAGAAAAAATAACATATCAACTTTTTTTGAATCACTCATAAACTACCAGATATCCCTAAAAGTCATTCATAATACACTTTTTTGCATCCTAGGGAAAAATAAGACATAATAAATGGGTGATCTTAGTTGCTCAGTAAGGGTAGGTAATATAGAGAAAGTATAATTAATAAGTCATGGTGAATAAATAAAAGTACATATGCCATTAAAACATAAACTTGAGCATAGTATGGAATAAATAAAATCTGAATAATTCCATAATAAAACATAACCATGGATAATATAATATTTAAATAATTACTTGGATTATCAATTACTAGTTTCATAATGAGGGAATGAATAATTACATACATCAAAATCATACCATCAAGGTATTGACCAAGACACCATACATAATGGGTAAAAACCCATGCTAGTTTGTCTCAGGAGACCTACTGATGCATCAAGGGGATATAGAGGGCCCCACCCATCACTTACTAACTCCAGTTAATTTCTCATATGAAAGGGTATAAACATAATCAATATATACATTCATATTTAAACTAATATATGAAATGTAAATGGTTTTCCCCAATTAGTAAACATAAATACTAACCATTCAGTGTAATATAGTGAATGGTATCAAGATTTCACATCCAAAGAAAAAATAATCATAAAACATTAAATAATATATGGTATATTATATCCTAAAATATTAATCCCAATTTAACATAATAATCAAAAAGAGTGTTGAAATAGATGAAAATACTCTTATAAAATCATCGTGTAATTCTTGATAGAAATACTATTTTACATTGAAAAGTAGAATTATTTTCTAAAAAAATTGGTAAAAAAAATGATCAATGATAGTTTTATTCATTATAAAATTAGTGATTTTATAATAATAATAGTGTATTTAAATATATTATTTAGTGTACTTGAAAATGGTTAAGAAATCGGAAAGTTCCCTCGAATTGAGCTTGTTTATTGTGAAGAATTTGAGAAAGATCCTTTTAAAGCATGTAAATCCCTGTAAAAAAGATTGATTATGATATGTAAAAATATATATATAAAATTCAATCATAATTTATGTGTATTACTTATGAATAATTAAAATTTCACTGGGGTAAATATAGAATAAGAGTAACCCGAATGAAATTAGAGGTTTGGGTAGAAAACCCTTACCTTATGTATGGATGTGTTCTGCACTTGACCTTAACATCACATATAATAAAATTAAATACATTAATTAATTAATTAATAACATTAAATATGTATATTTGATTCAATATTGTTTTTTTAAGTTCATTTATGCCCTTATTGACAAGTTATAAGAGTGAATTCCATCATTTCAGAGTGTTCATTTCCTTGATTTCATGATCAGTTTTCTTGATTATAAGTAATGGAGTAAAATGGGTATAATTCTACATAATTGTAATTTCATGTTATTAATGGAAGAAACATAGTATAATTTGTTTTATGTATTAATTTTTCTCATAAATTAGGATGAATCATTAGATAACATATTAATGATAATCATTTTAATTAATTTTAGCGGTTTTTCGATCACAACGAACTAGTTTTGATATATTATTTAATATAATGTATATGAAATGGTTAAAAAACTTAAATAATATATAATAAATATTTTATAATCTTGTTCAACCGTAAATATGGTATCATTACCAACCTTGAAGGATAACTTTAAAAAAAAAAGTTCATCATCCACAATGGTCATAAATCGGCACATCTTAAACGATGATTTCTTTTTTAAAATAAAAGAGATATAGTAAGGAGATTGATTATGGATAATAAATTAGCATGATATAATTATATTATATATATTATAATGGAGTTTTAATTATCATTTGGATAGAGGTGGTAAGGAAATAATAATAAAAAAAATAATTTAAAATGAAATTAAATGAAATAGGAAGAAGATTTACCTGTCAAATTATCCTCCTTGAAAATCTCCATAAGGGAAGGGGTTTTGGTCTTTGGGAGATAAAAATAGCTCTTAGAAGTGTGGAGATAATATGGAAAACGATTTGGGAATAAATTTGATAAGCTTCAAGGCTTATAGGAGTGAAGAGAAGAGGGTGGGTGATGGTGGCATTTATAGTGGAGAAAAGGGGTAATTTCTCATTATTCTATTCATTATTTTATTATTTTTCTCAAGAAAACCAATAGTATTGATTTTTGTGACTAAATATAGTAAAATGTACATGTGAGTTCAAAAAAAGGGTAATTTATTCATCCGTTACTCAAGGAATAGTGTATTTATCTTGTAATGTAATTATACTGTAAATTACCGTATTTTACACTATTCACTAAAAAATAATGTATTTCTGAAAAATCCCAAAAAATCACCATAACCATTTTTAAGTTTTTAAAATTAAAAAATTAACACCATTTTATGAAAATAATTTTATAAATATCTGAACATTAATTTTTAAATAAAATCATTATTTACATAAAAAATACAGATTTTAAATATAAAATTGATTTTACAACACTTTCCAAAATTAAATAAGTTCTCAAAAAATTATACTAAAATAATAAAACAAAAAAATATTGATTTATGAATCCATTTTATGAAAATTAATTTTCTTTTATATAATTTTATATATTTTGAAATTGTAAATAAATATTTATAACTTATAAAAATACCAACAGTTAAATATTAATTTTTAAAATATAAACTTACTTTTATTATGATATAAATACATCATAATATCACTTATGAGATTCCTAAATTTTATTTATACTTTCATGGGTGATTTTACTATTCATTAGGCTTATTTACAATTTATATGTGTCATATTACTATTCCTAAGGGAAAGTTACTATTTCATCAGTGTATATTCCTTAACATGTAGAAGCACCCATTATTTATTTTATTCTTAATTTATAAAGATTTTATTGTGTTATCTATGTGGTTTTATATGATTTATAAAATAAATATAAGAAAGAAAATTTCATTGATTGAATTTTGGGTCATTAAAGAAGCACTGATTGGATATAGAAAAATAGACACTTTGTTGTAATCCATGAATAATCTAGGTTATATATGATGAAGAATCATCCTGGGAAATGAAATTCATACAAATATTAATTGATAAGATCTCAGAACCAAGTATAGTGGATATTTTTGCGCATAAATTATTATTGATTTGTCTGATTAAAGAATTATATTTTTTTGAATTATTTCTTCTTTATTTATGATCAGATGAAGGCCTTTTGTAGTAAAATCATTGTGTCATAGGAATCAAGGGTTGATTTCCTCTAGTAGTGTTCCACAAGTGCTATGAAAACCTCCTATCATCACCATGTAATCCTTTTGTTGTCTCAAATGAATCTGTTACATGCGGTATTCATTTTTGATCAAAATCGAATCCTTCAAGGGGATTAGGATTCCCTCTAGTGGAGGAGGAGAAAAGATCTAAATTATTCAGAGTGTTCTAGGTGATATCTCTATATGGATTGATAGATTCCACTATAGAATTCATTGTGCACAACTAAATAATGTGTCTTTGGTTTTTTAGAGAATTTCATAATCGGGATAAAATAGTTCTAAGGTTTGAAAATAATAATTCCACAGGGACCCTTATTATTTTATTAATCCCCAAAGAATCCCATGTCTAAATAAAAATAGAATTATTAAAACTTCCTTGTCATACACTAAAATCATAGATAGAATAAATATTATTTTCTTAAATAAATGAATTAATATTAATTTAAAAATATTTAATATGATATTTATTAGTTGACCATTAAAATAAATCTACCTATCCTCCTAATATTTATCAATCCTTGAATAATGAATATTTATTTAATTAAATAAATATCACATCATTTTTCATCAATAAATATATAAATTTTATATTCACTAAATTAGTGAATAAATATTTATTCAATATTCATGTAACTAAATAAATAAATATTTTCTTACCTTTAGAATTGACCAGAATAAATAAATATTACAAATTCACACTATTAAATAATAAATTTAACGGTGAATAAACATTTATTAAATATTTAACTCACATATATATTCTCTCTCAGAACTGGTGATTGAATATTTTTTATCAAACTAACAAGAATAAATAAAAAACCATGATTAAGAATAATATTTATCCTAAATCTTAAACTCGTATAGAATTTAACTACTGTTTCAAATACAATTAGTTGTAACTATTTAAGACCCTTTATTAGAGTAATTAGACTAAACTACCTAAAATCCATGGTTAACATCTAGAAACATGCCAAGGAACCCATAGAAAAAGAAGTTAATGTCACAATAAAATTTAACCTCCTATGAATATACACTATGTGATATAATCCCTTTATCTCAACATCTCTAATAAAGAAGATTTCATGCTGGTGTCATTAACCTATGCACTTGATGTATCTTTCTGTGACTTTCCAAAAATGAACTTAGTAATAATATTTCCATGGAAATGGACTTAGTCAGGCAGTTCCATTCCCATCAAAGGGTTTAATATATAAACTTCTAATGAATAACATAGGGAAAAAATATTTTCTCACATTGTTAATTAATATAATTTTAATCACGATTCACCTAATATGTATTACTTCACTGTGATCATATGTCATCTCAATTTTCATCAATACATCATAGTAATGACCCATGACATGAATTATTAATAATATTAAAATCTAAGTATCATTACAAACTTCCATAGAAGGAACATCCAATGATACATATAAATGTGGATTTATTACTGGTGGGTCATGTTGTCATAATCTCTTGTAATGATGATTACCAAGGGAGTATAACATGAGAAAGTTTCTCAAAGTACTATAAGTATCCAAAATTGATATCTTATATCATTTTTGTATAGTAAAATTATATCATCCATATATATATCTTATTTTTAAGAACATTTCCATGGAACTTCTATGTTCTCATCATAGTGGGGAACAAATATAACCTTTCACTGTGACAAGTACCTTAAAGTAAATTATCACATACTATGTCATAGAGAGGAAAAATAATGATGTGATTATAATTTTATACTAACATTCAAAAAAATGAATACATATAATCATCTAGTATTTAAAAGTTTATTTTATGGGAAAGCACTCCAATAGAATTTCACTTTCAGTAGAAATAATTACTAACAACTTTCATTTTTATATCTCTTATGCAATATTCATGCTTATTATGATATATACCCTTAGTAAATAGTCACACCATGTTTATTTCATAGAATTTATCCTAAAGAAACTTCCCCCTTTAAGAAAAATCCCTAAAGAGGTGATATTTTTTTGAGTGTGTACTTTGTCTATTGATGTGACCTTAGCTACTTTGCAAGATCCACCACTATAGTATTATCATAATAAAATGTGATAGGATCTCTACGTATAGAAGTGTATGGAACCCTACACATTCTCCTAGACCATATTCATATCTAACTACCATTATTAAAGAGTATGAAACATTAAACCTAGCACATAACATGACATACATGATAAAACCTATCATAGATATGTATGGGGCCCTACTCATTCTATATTTATCTCTCTCTCCCATATTTTATCTGAGGAAATATTTTCATGGATATATATACAACAATTGACATTGAAACCAATACCCTATTTTATTGTTCCATGCTGAATCACTTTAGTTTTTGGTTAATATATTCACTTTGAATTCGTCGAAGAAGCCTTTTGGATATACCATGAATGATCTTGATTCCATGGATATATATTTTTTCACCTAATTAATTCATGGTGAATAACTTATTTAATAAGTATTTAACTGAATGAAAGAATGGTATTTCATTTCCAATAAGTGATATGAAATACATATATACTACCAGTAATACAACCGAACTCCCATTAAATCTTTTATACACTTAATGACTCGGGGTTCTAGTTTGTTTGTAGATTTATCCTTAATAAATACCTTATGACCCCATGAAAGAATATGTTACAGAACGGTTTTATTTCCACTCCACAACCTGAAAGGGAAACCATTTAACACTTTAATTGGTAAATTATTTATCATGGAATGGTGTTAGTGAATTGAGAAATTATACCTTTGTTAACATGGTAAGGTTGATACTCACCACCTTAATTAGATCTAAACTTTCTTATATTCTTTCCAAATCTATTCTATACTTAATTCTTAAACTCATTTGAATTTCACAAAGGATTCAGACTTATACCTCATTAAGTAGACATATCGATGTATACATAAATCATATGTAAAATTAATGATGTAAGAATACCTACATATATATTATACTAGAAAATGTCCACACAAATTAGTGTGTACCAATTCTATAAGTTCAATATCCCTTTCATCTTGTCAATAAAATTATGGCATATCCTTTTTTCCTTATAGACAAGCAAGACATCCATGAAGTTGTTTTATCTTAAAAGTTTCAAAGTAACCATATCATAATATATTTTTCAAATGCCTCTTGTTTACATGAACTAGATAATGATTCCATAGCTGGGTTTGAAATGATTTATGTGAACAAGATTCATTATTACTTTTCAATACTTGGTTTTTATTATTAAATATATAAATATATTTATTTAAATATGATATTTCATAACATATGATGTATTTATAAAAGATTTTTTTCCAAACATGAAAATAAAACCATCAGAATCTAGGTAGGATACAAAAATTATGTTTTTGGTAATAGTTGGTGTATAATAACAATATTTTAAAACCAAGACCATCCTGGCTGGTAATGAAAGGTGTTCATGTAACACCACAAGATTTTAAAATAGTAACATCATGTTTTATAAAATGTTTGACATGAATAACCATTCTTAGAAGAAAATATAAAACCCTCAGACATTACAATATATATTTTTTAAATAAATTCAATATCTTTGATAGATTATGATGCACACAACACCAGGTTTAAATGAAATGTGACACTATGTTGAAATATTATTTTTTAAACATGACCATTATAACCTAACCATTAAGTTGGTGTGTACAAATAGGGTTAAATAAATTATGAAAATTATATGTTTTACACTTGCATAAAATAAATTGAATGATTATCTATTGATTAGAAATAAAATAATAACCCTTTTAAAGAGAAAAAAATGTTTTTTAAAGAACAATATTTTTCTAAATTGTGAATTACCAGTGATTTTTTACATAATTTGAAATTACTTTTTAACACTTTTAGAAACATTATTTGAAAAAACATTATACTTGAAATGTACATATAAAAATTGAATTTGAGTTAATTTTAGAAAATTTTATGAAATGATTAATTTTTTGATAAATAGTAAAAACACTGAATTTTAATTGAAAACAGTCTTTTAATTTAAATTATTTCTAAAGTTAAATTATATTTTAAAATATATTTAAAGTAAAAATAGTAAAATTATTTTAGAAGTTTACAAATTTATGCCATTAGAATCAATTTCATATTGAATTTTGATATTAAAACATTTTATACTTATGTAAATTTTCTCTTTAGAAAGGTATAATTTGAAATAGGATTCTTCCATTTAAATTAATTTAATTTGGAAAAATGGGTTCCATATTGGGAATCAGAATAATTTATATTATCTAATAGTTTCAACATAATTTTTTTCCATTATGAATAGTAAAAATAATAAAAATTAATTATCGAAACTAAGATAAAAATAGGTTCACCGAAGGGGTAAACTAAAAAGATAAGGGTTAAAATGACCTACCATCTTTTTAAAACCCCATTGGAAGACCATATTTCAACCCTATAATCTATATGGACTGAGAATGGCCCATTTTGGAGGCTTTCAATAAAATAAAAAAGTGGTTGTAATTGATTCCTTTCAAAATTACCAATTGTGCCCTCTCCCACTTATAAAAGGCCATCCCCTGTAACACCCCGAGATTTTATGAGATATATTATTTTTAATTTCTTTGATGTCTTCTATTATACACTATACTAGGATTAGCTCGTACTATATGCAACATCGTATTAGCTTGATGTATACGCAACACTATTCTTGGCTCGTGTTACACACAATTTCAAGTTCGTTTTGTGGAAATTATTTTACGCAACATTAAGTATAGATTTTGTTTAATAAGTTTTGATTATAATATATGAAACACCAAATAGATCTTTCTTTAAATGCAGCCCTGACTTGTCTTGCATTACTCGCAATCAAGAACTTCTTCGATAGCGTGTGTAGTACGCAATTCCAAGTTTCACTAAACGAGATATTATTATAATATTATTATGAACTAGTCATTATGAATTGTAATACCCACTTTTTGAATATTTATAAATTTTATCTTTAAAAATGGACTTCATTTTTGGATTCGTAATATTGAAATTATCCTAGGGTGAATTTTTAGTATTTTTATGAAAACTTTCAATTTTTGATGAATAGTGAAAACACTAGGTTAATATTTAAAAACCGACTTTTTATTTAAATAATTATTTATTTTATTTAAATTTATTTTAGGTTAAAATTGATAGATAATACCAATATAAGTTCAATGTAATTCATTTGAGTAATTTTATAATAATTTTTGATATATAAAATTTTTATTGAACTTTTCACCGTCTTTTACCCACCCCCTAGGAGAATTTGAAAATCTACATAAAACTTAATTTTACCACTTCTGTGAGTGGAATTTCAAAAATCTGAGAGACACAGTTAATATCAAGTAGTAAAATGTGGTTCAATAAGATAAAAATAATTTTTGGTGAATAGTATCTTTTTACTTTTATTTACCACGGCTAAAAGTAAATAGGGTAATTAAGGGTAAAAATGATATTATTATTACCCCAACACATGTCCTAATTCTATTGGATAAGTGTAATTCAACCAAAAACAACCTTAGGAATAAAATATTACCATTTAGGTCCACTTTTATTAGATTAGGACACTTGTTATTATTTTATATAAATAAGAGTTAAAATAGTTAAAATCAAAGTTTAATAACTAAAACATATTCAATATAGGGTTATAAATAAGATAAATTCGACTATAAATATTAATTAGAAAGATAAAACGATTTCATACATAATTGTATCTTATTTTTAATTATTAGACATTAAATAATTTTATTTATTTATGACACAATGATGATGTAGTAATTACCTTATTAATGAAATATTAACATAATTGATGTTATAAATACCCAAATAAATGTAATTTGAGGATTTTTATGAATTACACTAATTTTATAAGTTAATATGACATGTTAGTATTGATTAAATCAACTGTTTTCGAACTAATCATGATGTTATGAGTTTCACAAAAATCAATTTCCAAATAGTGTCAAATTTGACATAAAATAGTTTTTAAAACAAATATTATATTATTAATTTTTATTATATTTCTAAAAATATAAGGTTCAGTGAAATGACTTAGATAAGGTTATATATATTAATAATGAACCACCTGGGGTTTTTTTGGCTTGTTATAGTAAGTTTATTAACCATATAGTGTAAGAAAACAAGAAGACACGGCAAAGGTTAAAGTATTTAACTTAGAGTTAAATATAAATGATAAGGTTAAAATAGTAACATAAACTTGTATTAAACCCATTGTTTGAGAGGATTTAGACCCATCCCGACATTATCTTCGAAATAAATCAATTTTGAGCTATTAAAAACCGAATATGACTTTATTATAAACAAATATTTTAAGTTTTTCCAATGGTGCCCCTCTCCTCCCTTATAAAAAGGGAGCCCCTTCCATCTTCTCTTCACACCCTTTTGAATCTTGAATATCAGACAACCCCTACCCATTTCCCTTCTCATCTTCCCTAGGAAAATTATAGAGGTTCTGGTCTCCTCAGAAGACCAACCCTAGTGCCTTAAAAGGAGGTTAAGAAGAGGCGCGTCAAAGAAGAGGTAATATCCTTTACCGATTATTTCCGATTTAGTTCTTCTTGTACTTATACTTCTTTATTTGTTTCATCATAAATTAATAACATAAGTATCAATAATATACTGATATTTTAGTATAAATATGAAACAAACCAATTTCATCTTCTATCCATCCTATGGAAAATGAAATCACCGCGCGTGCGTAAGTACGGAATACCGTCTCCACGCTGTGGTGTAATCTGTTTTCGACCACCACCTTACTTGGATGGGTATAATGGTGTAAATAAATAACTATATATGATTATTGTAAAGTTATATTTATTCTAAAATATTATACATACACTTAAATACAATTCCACTATCATATGAATGATATCATCGCTCGTGCGTACGTACGGACTACCGTCTCTACGAACGCGATGAGATTAATTTTACATGATTAACCATTCAAGTATGATTATAAAGTATATATAATAAATAATCATGAAAGATATTACAAAATAATGACACTGGATTTATGTAGATAGATGTTTCATTTACTTAATTCCATTTAATTCAATAAGGAAACGAAAACAGTATTTATGTATATGCACGACCTACCATCTCCATGAACGGTGTATTTCATTCCATTTATATACAGAATATATTATCTATAAATCATGTTTTACATTCTGGAATTAATTAAATCAGGATATAAGTAATAATATCAAGAACAACATGTCGAAACACATACGATAAATGAAACGATTTTACCCAAAACACTGCTTTAACATGGAATTTACAAAAGATCGGGTAAAATAAAGTCATAAGTGAACCATATATGATATCATAACAATGAATATGATTCTTTAATAAGTCAATGAAATTATATAAATAATTATATATGAGGTTCATATATGTACAAAGCATATCAGACATAGGGTAAGGGATAACTTTTACAATCTCGTTTTTATCCGAGATTGTTTATTCGTAAGTATTTACTGGGGTTATATTTATCATCCATGCCCCTGTTTTCTAAAAATAGTTTCATGTATGTTTAAAGTCCTTTTTACCCATTCTTTACTTTTACTACATGGTATGTAAGGAATCTTTATTTTGTTTACCATATGAGGAACTTTTTGACTTTTCTGAAAAAAGTACGAGGAGTATGTTTATTTTAACTTATACAGCATGAACAGATTTTTATGGTTTCATAACACCTTATTTTCATGAAGCTTACTCTACAAGATTTCATGAATATTTTCAAAAAAATCCTCTTCTTTTAAAATTTCGTGGAATTTTGTGAAAAGAAAATGATTTTGAATAATAAAGTATATTTTCTTCAAGAATTTATTTCAAGTGTTTTATCAAAACCATTTTCCATCTAAGATGACATTATTTAATTTGTGTATGTTTAAAGTATAATGTCTCTATGATTTATATGGTTTTACTTATCTTATGATGAAATGATATCCATTTTTTTATATGTATTATTTTATGATGGGATGATGTTTATGAAACCCATTTTATTCTTTGGGTTATGATGAATGATTTATGTTTATGTTGTGGCACACGTAAGAATGATTTCATTGTGAGAAAGGTGGGAACTATATCTCCCTCCAATGAATTGGGTAAAGATTTATATCTCATAAGATAGACATGGCTGGAATGGTAATTTAATTCGGTTCAGTGTTACAGGACTGGAACGAGGAGTGAACTTGATTCAGAAAGGGACTTTGTCCACTAAGATGGTCTTGGTAGAAATTCCTTGGCTACTATGGAAATCATATCATGTGCGTAATGGTTTTCCACAATTACATGTTTTATTCCAATGCTATTTTATCATGATTTATGTTCCTTTATGATATATGCCTTACGTACTTCCAAGATTTATGTCTTTGCTCAAGATTTTCATGTTTATATTTTATGTTCAAGTTTTTGCATTCAAATGTTTATGGATTGTTATATGTTCTATATGCTTTCTCTTACTGAGAATTTGAGCTCACACTTTTTATGTTTTCTTTTCCCCAGGGTATAAAGAAATGTTTTAGGTAAGAAAACCAAAGGGTAGATGTTGAAGATCTTTCACCATGATTCGAAGATTACGTTCTGAGTTTCCAAATACACTAAACTAATACATTCTTTGGGCATCTGTTTTTGTCATGTATTAAGTATTCCGAAAAAGTAATGTAATGTCCTTGTACGTCAGGTTTGGGGTCTCTATAGTTGGTATCCGAGAAAATATTTAGTTAACCTTTGGAAATTAGGATGCGAAAACTTTAGTGAAATCCCTATAAATATTTCTAAGGTATGTTTAGGGATGTCCCTAAGGATAAGTATATGTATAGGTTATAGTCCTATAATTATGGTAATGATCTTTGAATTTAACCTAAGATGTTAGATATTAACGGTACTCCCCCTTTATTATGTTGTTTTCCCTAGCATGATTTTTTCTTATAACACTATTCTTTTTGGGTTTTAGAAAATGGTAGGAAACAGGAAGATTCACGATAATGAAGGATATGATGGACAATGAAATGATATTCTTCATGAGAAACCAAATTAAACGGGATTTGGAAGTCCAAACATCGTTATTATTCCTAATCATCAATCTCATAATATGATCAATAATATCATCTTTGGTAAGTTTCCCGAATTAGCTAATAAGAGAAAGATGGAGTTTCATGATGATCATAGAAGAATGAAAGTTCAATTTCTCTAATGAAAATCATGTGGGAAGAGGCATAAAGGAGAATGTTTCAAAGGAACTGGAAGATGATTTGTGTGCAGAAAAGAAGGACACAAATACAGTAAGAGCAAAGGAAAGGGTTTAGTTAACACCACAGAGAAAGATAATGGTATTTCTACGATATACACAATAATTAGATGTTTTAAATGTGGAATGTATGGGCATTATGCAAACCAATTCCCTAAGGGAAAATATCATGAATAGAATCAGCATGGTCATATGGGTAGTATTTATGTGGATGATGATGAGGAGACTACAAATGATATATGAGATGAAAGAAGTGTTGAAGCTTGGTCAATGGTTTAAGAAGGTAGTGGAATGATTGTATGTTTATCAAGAGTTATGTTGTATAGGTAATTTAATGGTACTATGGAATAAAGAAACATCTAAGGATTGTTACACTATTGTTTTTTCTAATGTATTTGAAAGTATATGTTTAATTGTACTGGTAACGATAAAAGGTTATTAAGATATTTTTGGAAAGAAGATGATATCCACATAATGAAGGGATAAAGAGAAAATGAAATTTTGATAGTATTCATGAGCTCATGACTGATATAAGGACAAAGTGATATCATGGTTTGAGTATATAGAAATTTTTGGATTTTGGTATCTGGAATGAGTTAACTTTTGACAGCATTCATGTTTTCGATAAGGTTCTATGGTAATTCATGTTTCAAAAGAATAAATTATTAAGGTATTCACATGTTTGGAATATGAGCAACAAGATATATCTTATGATATATGGGAGATAAATGATGGTATTAAAATGCTTGGTATATGACCTCTCTAGTAATCATTTTATTTATACTATGAGATTGGACAGAAGTATTTTAGATAAGCCTGAAGATTGGAATGAATTATGTTAGAAACAAGTTTGTATTGTTTAAGGATAGAACTTTTTTTTCGATATTATTTATGGGATGTTATAATAATGTAGTTTTAGAAAAAGGAAAACCTGCAGGACGGGTGACAACCCGTCGCATCAAACTAGGATGTGGGAATCGAACCCACAACTGAAGTGAGATAGGCCTTCATCGCCTACCACTGGCCTATAGGAAGTCCCTTGTTAGTAGGAACAAGTTTTATTTTATTAAGCGGTGTGATAGATGAAGTATAAGTCCATTTTTGGAATCATATACGATTAATCTCACCATAGATGGACTTATGTATATTTAATAACTTATGGTAACCTTTTTGTGATATAAATAGATGGGATGAATTATCATTCTATCACATGATCTGCTAACACTTCATGAATGAAAAATTCAGCTTCATTACTTTAAGTAGAGATGAAGTGGAAATTGTTCATGGAATGACCAACGATGGTATTACACTGAAATCAAGTAAGTATTTCTCCTTATGTAAAAGTTCATACATGTTAGGGAAATGATCTTGGAAACCAAAAATTTTGTCCTAGTACTCTCATATCTGATGAATCAGATGGTACCTTAGATCATCACAAATTCACGTCTTTGCGATTGTTGGATTTTTCATAGCCATGTTCTCTACCACTCACCATCAGAACATGACTGTTAGATTTCTCTTCCATATCCATATTTTCACCTATATACTCCTATGTGGGAAACCAAGTGATGAGTTACTTTTGGTATCCATTTTGTTTCTAACTTTCCTTTTTAAAATGATGATTTAGTATTCCTTTTTACGATGTGGGTTTCTATGAATGAAACTTTCAAGTAGTAAACGATTTATAACCCTGACGAATTTTGAGGGAGAAATTCATTTTAAGGGGGGTAGAATGTAACACCCCGAGATTTTATGAGATATATTATTTTTAATTTCTTTGATGTCTTCTATTATACACTGCACCAGGATTATCTTGTACTATACACAACACCGTATTATCTTGCAGTATACGCAACACTATTCTTGGCTCGTGTAACACACAATTTCAAGTTCGTTTTGTGGAAATTATTTTACGCAAAATTAAGTATAGATTTTGTTTAATAAGTTTTGATTATATTATATGCAACACTAAACAGATATTTCACTACACGTAGCCCTGACTTGGATTGAATTACATGCAATCAAGACCTTCTTCGATAGCGTGTGTAGTACGCAATACCATGTTTCACTAAATGAGATTTTATTATAATATTATTATGAACTAGCCGTTATAAATAGTAATACCCACTTTTTTAAATTTTATAAATTTTATCTTTCAAAATGGACTTTATTTTTGGATTCGGAATATCAAAATTAGCCTAGGGTGAATTTTTGGTATTTTTCTGAAAACTCCCAATTTTTTATGAATAGTAAAAACACTAGGTTACTATTTAAAAACTGACTTCTTATTTAAATAATTATTTATTTTATTTAAATTTATTTTAGGCCAAAATTGATACATAATACCTTTATAAGTTCAATGTAATTCATTTGAGTTATTTTATAATAATTTTAGATATATAAAAATTTTATTGAACTTTTCACCGTCTTTTAACCACCTCCTAGGAGAATTTAAAAATCTACATAAAACTTAATTTTACCGCTTCTGTGAGTGTAATTTCAAAAATATGAGAGTCAAAATTAATATCAAGGAGTAAAATGTGGTTCAATAAGATAAAAATAATTTTGGGTGAATAGTAACTTTTTACTTTTATTTACCACGGTTAAAAGTAAATAGGGTAATTAAGGGTAAAAATGATATTATTGTTACCCTAACACATGTACTAATTCTATTGGATAAGTTTAATTTGACCAAAAACAATCTTAGGAATAAAATATTACCCTTTAGGTACACTTTCATTAGATTAGGACACTTATTATTATTTTATATAAAGAAGAGTTAAAATAGTTAAAATCACAGTGTAATAACTAAAACATTTTTAATATAGAGTTATACAGAAGATAAATTCGACTATAAATATTAATTAGAAATATAAAAATATTTCCTACATAATATTATTTTATTTATAATTTTTAGACATTAAATAATTTAATTTATTTATGACACAATGATGATTCAGTAATTACCTTATTAATGAAATATTAACATAATTAATGTTATAAATACACAAATAAATGTAATTTGAGAATTTTTATGAATTCCACTAATTTTATAGGTAAATATGACATGTTTTTATTGATTCAGTTAAATATTTTAGAACTAATCATGTTGTTATGAGTTTCACAAAAATCAATTACCAAATAGTGTTAAAATTGACATAAAATAGTTTTTAAAACAAATATTATATTATTAATTGTTATTATATTATTAAAAATCTAATGTTCGGCCAAATGACTTATATAAGGTTATATATATTAATAATGTACCACTTGGGGTTAGTTTGTCTTGTTATAATAAGTTTATTAACCATATAGTGTAAGAAAACTAGAAGACACGGAAAAGGTTAAATTATTTAACTTAGAGTTAAATCAAAATGATATGGTTAAAATAGTAAACTAAACTTGTCTAAAACCTATTTGTTGAGAGGAGTTAGACCCATCCCCAATTTAGCTTCTAAATAAATCAATTTGGAGCTATTATAAACCGAATATGACTTTATTATAAAATAATATTTTGTGTTTTTCCAATGGTGCCCCTCTCCTCCCTTATAAAAAGGGCACCCCTTCCCTCTTCTCTTTAGACCCTTTTGAGCCTTGATGCTCGGCCAAACCCTGCCCATTTCCATTATAATCTTCCCTAGTAACATTATAGAGGTTTTAGTTTCCTCAAAAGACTAACCCCAGTGCTATAAGAGGAGGTTAAGAAGAGGCGCGTCAAAGAAGAGGTAATATCCTTTACCGATTCTTTTCAATTTATTTCTTCCTATACTTCTTCTTATTTATTTGTTTCATAATAAATTAATAACATCATTATCTCTCATATACTGATATGTTATTATAAATATGAAACAACCCAATTTCATATTCTATTTATCGTACGGAAAATGAAATCACCGTGCGTGCGTACATACGAAATACCGCCTCCACGCCGTGGTGTAATCTGTTTTCCACCACCACCTTACTTGGATGGGTATAATTGATTATTATTTTAAAGTTATATTGATTCTGAAATATTATACATACACTTCAATACAATTCCACGATCATGGGAATGATATCATCGCTCATGCATATGTACAGACTACCATCTCCACGAACGCGATGAAATTCATTTTCCATGATTAACTATTCAAGTATGACTGTAAAGTATATATAATAAATAATCATGAAAGATATTACATAATAATAATACTGGAATTATGTACATATATGTTTCATTTACTTAATTCCATTTAATTCAATAAGGAAACGAAAACAGTGTTCATGCGTACGCATGACCTACCGTCTCCATGAACGATGTATTTAATTCCATTTATATAATGAATATATATTATGTATAAATCATGTTTTACATTATTTTATTAAGTAAATCAGGATATAAATAATAATATCAAGAACAACATGTCGAGACATGTATGATAATTGAAACGATTTTACCCAAAACGCTGCTTTAACATGGAATTTACAAAATAACGGGTAATATAAAGTCATAAGTGAACCATATATTATATCATAACAATGAATATGATTCTGTAATAAGTAAATGACATTATTTAAATCATTATACATGAGGTTCAGATACGTACGAAGCATATCAGACCAATGGTAAGGGATAATTTTTCCAATCTCGTTTTTATCCAAGATTTTTTATTCATAAGTATTTGTTGGGGTTATATTTATCATCCATGCCCCTGTTTTCTAAAAATAGTTTCATGTATGTTTAATGTCCTTTTTACCCATTTTTTACTTTTACTACATGGTATGTAAGGAATCTTTATTTTTTTCTCCATATGAGGAACTTTTTGAATTTTCCTACAAAAGTACAAGGTGTATGTTTTTTTAACTTATATGGCATGAATGGATTTTTAAGATTTCATAACACATTATTTTCATTAATCTTACTCTACAATATTTCATGACTATTTTCAAAAAAGAATCTTATTTTAAAATTTCATGTCATTTTGTGAAAAGAAAATGATTTTGAATAAGAAAGGATATTTTCTTTAAGAATTTATTTCAACTGTTTTATCAAAACCATTTTCCATCTAAGATGTCATTATTTCATATGTGTATGTTTCAATTATAATGTCTCTATTATTTACATGGTTTCACTTCTCTTATGATGAAATGATATCCATTTTTTTATATGTATTATTTTATTATGGGATGATGTTTGTGAAACCCATTTTATTATTTGGGTTATGATGTATGATTTATGTTTATGTTGTGGCACATGTAAGAATGATTTCATTATGAGATTGGTGGGACCTATATCTCCCTACAATGCTTTGGGAAATAATTTATATCTCATGAGATAAACATGGATGGAATGGTAAGTTAATCCGGTTCAGTGTTACAGGACTGGAATGAGGAGTGAACTCGATTCAGAAAGGGACTTTGTCCACTAATATGGTCTTGGCAGCAATTCCTTGGCTAGTATAGAAATCATATCACGTGATTAATGGTTTTACACAATTACATGTTTTATTCCAATGCTATTTTATCGTGATTGATGTTCCTTTATGATATATTCCTTACGTACTTCCAAGATTTATGTCTTTGCTCAAGATTTCGATTTTTAGATTTTATGTTCAAGTTTTTGCATTAAAATGTTTATGGATTGTTTTATGTTCTCTATGATTTCCCTTACTGAGCATTTAATCTCACCCTTTTTATGTTTTCTTTTCCCCAGGATATAAAGAAAAGTTTTAGGTAAGAAAACCAAAGGGGAGATGTTGAAGATCTTTCACCATGATTAGAAGATTACTTTCTAAGTTTCCAATGACACTATACTAATACGGTCTTTGGGTGTCTATTTTTGTCATGTATTAAGTATTCCAAAAATGGAATGTAATGTCCGTGTACGTCAGGTTTGGGGTCTCTACATCCCCTCTCCACCTATCACTTTTACTTTCATGAGACATACACCATAATCACTAATTGTTACTTTGTGTGGTATATATACTTTCCATTTTGATATGTTATATCAGGAATATATTTTTATTAATGTTATTTAAATTTTCATTTGAATTTATTTCTTTCATGGGAATTATTATTCCAAAGTTATTAATGTGGCAGGGGTTTATTTCACATTCTCACCATTATTTGGGATTTTTTTCTTTAAGTCTCCCTTGGGAGACTTATTTGATATTTCTACATTAAAATAAATATAATTTCTTCCCCTATTGTTATTTATTATTTTTTCAAGTAATAGTACTATTTTTTCACTCTTTGGTACTTCAAATAATTTGGAAAACGTTTTTATGAAAATTTGACTTTATTTCTCTTTTTGGTCAAAAATCATTTTTCATAAAAATCCATGTTTTCTAAAAAAATTCAAAAAATATTTTAACCTTTTATAAATGAATCATAAAATACGTTTCAACCATTTTTGAGCATTTAATTATTTTTTTAAATGAATATTTTTTCCATTTTCAAAATAAGTTCTGTTTGAATTTTTCTGAAAATGTGAAAGGAATCCATATTTTAATGTGTACGATGTGAACAGAATTTTCCACCCTCATTTCCACTCAATGTTTTAAATATTATTTATCATGATTTAAAAATTATTTTTAAATAAAATTATTTCATAATATTTTGTAAACTTTTAGTTTTACAATTATTTTCAAAGTGAAAATTTAATTTTACCCAAAAATGTTTTAATGAAATTTTATGATATTTTTATTAATCAATGACTTCAAAACTTTCTTTTACTTATGATATAATAGGGATTAATTATATTGATACCATCCTTTTTATTTCTCTAGATGTTTTATGATTATTTTTATTGGTTATGTACAATTTTATTACCATTCACCATATTACTCGGGATAATTTATGAATATGTTTATCGATTGGGGTAAGTATTAAAATTTCTTTTGTTAGTTTTTCAATAAGAATACTTTGGTGGATTTTGTTTCAAACCTTTCATATGATGAATGCATTGGACTTATTAATTTATGGGTGGGGCCTAAAATTACATAGGTCCTCGATGCATCGATAGATCCCTTGTGACAAATTAGCTTGATTATTTTGTTAAGGCCCTAACAATTTATATAAGTTGTCTTAGAAGAAGTAATTGAATACAATAAGTCTTGTAATGAGGCCTTTATGGTATGTTTATAATGTATAAAATTATGAATTAATTCATTTGGAGATCAGTTATTGATATCTGTGTGATTATTTGATTAGTTATAATACCTGTGGAGAGGTTTCAATCTCATATTATTATTTATATGAATTTATTTTATCATAATTTATTTCAATCATATTATACACAATTTATTGATTAATTGACATGTATTTAAGTTACTTACCATTCCAGGTTATTTATTATTATTTATTCATGACAGCTTCCACTATACACTTACAATTAATCCATATTTAAGATCACCCCTTTATTATATTATATTATCCCTAGGATGCCAAGAAGTTTTTTGTGATTGATATTAAAGGATAAACTATAATGAATAAAGTAGTTATCAAAGAAAACACTTTTCAAATTTTTTGTTTTAAATTTTAATGATAATTTCAAGTGTGTATCTAGTTTAGTAAGATAACTAAATTATTTGGTCAATTAGGATGACATTATAATGTCCTGTAAATTCCATATATTTTTTTGAATTATATGAAATTATTATAAGACCGAGAAATCTGAAGGTGCACGATTCCGAGGCCCGGAGTGCCCGAAATGATCTATTGAAGTTTTGTTATGCTTTAATTAGCGCAGGTAAGAAGTTTTCCTGAAAAAGTGGAATAAATTTTAAATGGTTTCCTGGTTCATAAATTTGAGGGTACCATTGCGTTTATAATGGCGGATTTACCCTATGTGCGACTTAAATTTGGCCGGCGCGAGTCTCCTATGAGAAAACCCAAAAATGGCATAATTGTAAATAAAATAGTTAAATAAATTATTTTATTTTTAAAATGCTTATAACTCACAAATGGTAACTCGGATTGAAAATCCAAGACCACTGATAAACTCGTGAGGGAATGATTAATTTAAGAAGATACTAACTTTGGCTGGTGCGGGCCACCAGTGAAAGTTAATTTTTGGCCGTGAATAAAATAATTAAGTGACAATTATTTTTATTGTAAAATCCATAAGTTTTAAAAGTATTGGAAATACGAGAGTAGATTTTGGTTCATTGGGGCGTGTTTCACTTGGGAAAAGCCTTACCTCGACCGGCGCGGGTTGAGGGTGACTGTTAATAATTTCCCGAACTTTTTTTTGCGTACGTTCAGTAAACACGCAAGTGGCGTTTTGTAACTTTTGACCCAGTGTTTGAAATTGAAATCTGAGGATACCGTTGAACACGCAATGCCGATTTTCTCTTAAAGAAACATTCACCTCGACGATAATTGGCCGAGGGTGAAAGTTAGTTTTTGGATTTTTTGTGGAAATAATTAAATAAAAGAAATACACATTTTATTTTATTTTGTTGTAACCACCCACTTGTGGAAGTTGAGAAATGGGGACCACCAGACCTTAACCTCCCATGATAGGTTATGGTGGTGGGGACCAGCAGACTTTAACCTCCCATGAGAGGTTATGGTGGTGGGGACCACCTGAGGCCTAAACCTCTTGAACTCCCCTTTTAATGAGGGAGAAAATCTCAATTCCCTCTTTAATGTGGAGGAGCCTCTTGAGCTTCCTCCACATTAATTTTTCCAACACAGTTAACTGTTTAATTAATCTATTTTGAATTTATTCCAATGAACTTAATAGCCAAAATAATCTATTATATTGGCTACTTGTCATTTTTGGTGGAATTGGGAGAGGAGAGATCTTTGGGAGATATAAAGTTCTCCAACAAAGAAATTCACCTCCCAACGAAGAACGCTCCATCGATGAAGAACGCTAACCTGAACATCGAACAACTTCTTTGAAAATTTTTCCAACATGGGACGTCTTCATCTAAAATGAATCGACGCGGGATCCTAGGATTGGAGGTGTGTGGCGGATGAGACGAGCATCGACAACTTCACCTTATTTCCTCCTCGTCGACGTCAACGAACAACCCGAGGTAGGGGTTTAATTTGAGTATATTTATATTCCCATGTTCTTCCCTTCTAAAACAAAGAATGTGGATCAACTCATTATCAACTTGATCTGTAGATGTTTTCTTTAGTGGGTTGGGAATAGTTATTGTGGGGTAATTGTAGGGTGGATGTTTGAATTTGTTCCTTTTCGTTCTTCTTCATGTTCTTGTTGAGCCATATGCTACCACCCTAACGTGGAGGGTACATTCCAAACAAACATGGCCCGACCCCTCCACAAATCTTGTGATTATTTGTGGTGTTGAACGTGATGAAGGAGACTACTCAATGATACCTCCCCATGACCACTGTCCCCTTGCGACCTCCATGCTCTCACATCACCCACGACCACCGCACCCTGTAACTCTGCTACCCGTGGACCTGCTGTATCGCCCACAACCGCCGTCATCTGAGCCAAGACGCCATCGCTGATCGGGCCAAGCCGCCGCCACCGGGCCGACCCGCCGCCACTTCCATGCCATCCGAGCTGCTACCGCCCTGCCGATCTGAGCTGCCACCCGATCCGCCATCGCCATCCGAGCCGCCACCGCTGGGCCGAGCCGCCTATGCCCTTCTAGCCGAACCGCCTCGGGCCACACCAGTCGAGCCGCCCTCACGACACCCTCCTCGAGTCGTGCCGCCCTTCGCAACCCTCACGGATTTCCGGGCTTTACCCAGTGGTCCGGGGCCCATTGTGTTGCGAGTCGGTTCGACCGGGTCGGACTGGACCCAGACCCACTACGACCCATTTATGCTCTTTTTTCCATAACATGGCACCATATATCTATTTGATGAACCGCCAGCGGCGCTGGAACTCTTAGATCGAGATGGACCCTTTGAGTATACCCCACTAGAGTTTTGGATTAAGATGGGGAACAGTCAGGTTGGATCAAGCACAAATCCAACCGGGCCCCCAGGACTAAAAGGATAATAGCTCACATACCGAGCATCTGATTGACATTCCATCTATTGCGTTGACACCCCTATGACGTGGCGGACCATTGTGACACTTCTTTGTGTGACTTCATGGAAGTTGGAGTATCGACCAGTATCTTGTGGAGAAGATCCTCCCAGAGATGAGCGAGCATAGTGCAGAGACCAAGTGGCTGGATAAGACTTGACGACTGCTGACCGTTTCAACTTAGAGTGACTCGACAGGCCCTGTGGGGAGAACCTTGGTGACGTGGCAGACCCACGGTGGGGATCTCCTTGGTGACATGGATGACCCACGATACTTGACAAGAGGATTACCTCAACAGGCCATGAGGTGGAGCACCTCTGTGTGACGTGGTAGACCCACGGTACCTGACAGGAGGAGTACCTCAGTAGTCTAAGGTTAGTGGGAAGAACCTCTGTGTGATGCGGCAGTCCAACTTTACTCGATAGAGGATGAGTTCTCCAGCAGCCATGGTGTTTTACGTTGTGTTTGGGAATGTTACTTGATCCTACCCCTAGAATTAATCCTATTGCGCGCTGAGTCAATATCTCTTCGTTTTTCACATGATTGATATGAATTACTTGATAACTTAGGTATATGTATGGGCATATACCTGAGTAAGGTTATCCGTTGATTTCATACTTTGTGTTTCATCCTTATTTGATTTTGTGAGACCTAGAGGGTCTCGGGGTCCCTACTGAGTATCGTTATAGTCACCCCTACACGGGCTATGCCTGCAATTTGGTGTATTGGATGTAGACGACAGACAGTTCTGACTGAGGTTGAGAGTAACAAGACTGGATGATACCTGGAGGTGGACCATATGACATTTTGGTATGTAGAGGAGATGGGTGGATTTGGAGTGATGAGGAGGCTATCTGTACCTACCCTTCAGGTAGGAACCTTGGAGGAAAACCCAGTAGATGACTTTCCATTTTCTTCATTTGTATTGTATCATAGTTGTACTTGTACTTTCCAGTTGGGCTTTTATTCTGGCCCCTTTTACTTACTGCACTCAATCTGTTTACAGTTTAGTTTACTTGTGATCCTATCTTACTGTATGCTTGGTTATGTGTTCTTATAGGTTATAAAGGTAATGCCTTCCCAGTTTTAGGGAATTCACCTTCGGTGCTAGTCACCAGCCCTTGGCCTGTGGAAGGCGGGCTTGGGGAAGTCACGACATGGGCCCCAGGGGACGGGTCGTGAAAAATTGGTATCAGAGGAGTCAGTTCTACCATAGAACTAGGGCTCTGATCTTTTCTATGAAGTATTATTGTTAAGGGTAATGAGTTCAGTTTTTAGTTCAGGGAGTCCATTATTGGTGTGTTGGCTGACGTATCCATAAAACAGGACCCTGACTTCTGATTTCTGAATCAGTGTATGAAAACACTGATTGCGTGTGTGTTTTCAAAAGTTTTCTTTATGATATTTTGAGTCAGCTCACCGGGTATAACTTTCAGCTCACCGGGTATAACTTATTAACCATGACACACCTATTATTTATCAGGATTCCACTACGTAGACATCTAGCTAGGATTCCTGAGAGAGTACACGATGACGACCACCAAGTGACGAGGCTCCGGTGCATGACCCTCTTACTATGTTGGCACCTTCCGGTGGTGTACCAACAGTAGCACCACCCATTGGGAAGCAGTTACCACCAGCTGTACTGCTGGACGGTGCACGCTGACTGAGCGTGTTTCATGAGTTCCAGCAACATAAGCCTCTGAGGTTTTGAGTCGAGACAATCTCCCACTAAGCTGAGGGCTGGCTGGAGGCGGTCTCTAGTGTTTTCCGCCTAGTTGACACACCAGTAGAAAAGATGGTGATCTTAGCTACTAGAATTTTTTTAGTGAGTGACCATGAGGATTGTCCGCATAGTGATGAGGCTTTGGTATGTGGACCATTACCCAAGATAGTACCTTCGGGTAGTGTGTCAGCTATATCACTGCCCATTGGTCAGCAGTTACAACCAGATGTACTGGTAAAGGAAACATATAGGCTTAGTGCCTTACACGTGTTTTAGAATCAGACACCCCTTAGGTTTCGAGGCAAGCCTGACCCATTGGCTGCTGAGGATTGTCTTGAGGAGGTGGCTGAAAGTTCCCTAGAGCTTCTCAAGCTTCAACAGGACGACATGACGGTAGCTGAGTGTTCATCAAGGCGTACCTACTATCCCAGGCACTCGATGAATATAGTAAGAACAATGCTTTAAATTTCAGACCTCTGAGTGAGGTGTCTTTAGGGATATATGAATCTTCAGGGTTGCATACATGGAAGCAGAGCTAGAGGGAAACATGAGTTGGTGTACATTTCGACATGTTACAACCACCCCCCATTTTGGTTCCCACCAGGCTCAGGGATCTGGAGGGCAGGAGAAGAGAGTAACTATATGTGGTTAAGGAGTGAAACCAAAGGGCTCTAGGAATGATTCAAGGTACGGTCTATTTCTAATACTAGCTGAAATATCAATAGACATAGGTACCAATCATTTCTTCCTTCCAAGAATCTTGTCCAAGACCTAGAGTTTCTGGTTAAACCATTGACTTGACCCTCGTGTATAGAGATACCTTTGGGAGGATACTTGATAAAAACACTTATGCCGACGGTGTGATCTGACCCTTGAGGCGAGAGTTTTAGTTGGAACCTCTCCATGGCAGCGTCGAGGTCTTACGATTTTAGTTTGGGTCTGGACTAGACATCCATAGTTCATTCTCAAATTGATTGTATTAGGAAAAAAGGCTTTGGTTTACCTACAACATTGGAATGGGGTTTTCCTTGGTCAGTGAAAAAGGAAACCTAGGCATCTTAGGATAAGCTCATGCATAGGAGTTTTGAGTTTTCATTTCCAAACAAGAGTGGCAGATCATAATACCTCCCTGAAGGGAGAGGGGCGTCTGCTTTGTCTAGGTACTACTGGAGATTTCTACCCGACTTCTGCAGGGTAGGGACACCATTATGAGAATTGATGAAGAAGGGGAACCCTTAATTTGTTCGGAGAGATACCAGCAGAGTTTTCAAGAGCCGAGGTAGAGGCTGACTAGTCCACCCATCTTGAGACTACCAGAAGAGGGAGTAGGGTACGTAGTTTACTGCGACGCATCAGGGACCAGACTCAGATGTGTCCTGATGTAGGAGTGAGCAGTGATCGCTTATGGTTCTTTATAGATGAGACATCGAGAGCATATCTACACTACCCATGACCTAGAATCAGCATTAGTGATCTTGGCCTTGAAGATGTGGTGACATTACTTGATGGGGGAGCGTTTTACAGTCTACTCAGATCACAAGAGTCTCAGGTATATCTTCTCTTAGAAGGACCTGAACCTGAGATAATGACGTTGTCTTGAGTTCCGCCATGACCATGACTTCGAGATAGTCTATACTCCTAGGAAGGGGAATGTTGTAGCAGATTCACTCAGTAGGAGGTCTGGTATACAACTGCTAGGTGAGGCGACAGAGCAACTAGCCCTTCTGCAGATATCCTCTGTGGATAGAGATGGAGAAGCTTCTCTATAGTCTCTTACAGTCACTCCCCCAATTCTTTAGTGAGTATGGGAGGCACAACATGAGGATGCTGACTAAGAGGCACGACATGCTCAAATATCTATAGGACATACACCTGATAGATTTTTTTGAAGGTGGGGAGCTTGTCATTCTCTTCAGAGGACGTACCATGGTACCAGTGTCGCTTCGGGAGGAAGTATTGAGGGAGTAACACACATCCCCTATAGCGGTACATCCTGGAGTGGTGAATATGTACCAGGAACTTCAGTGTCAGTCCTGGTGTCCAGGGATGAAGAAAGTAGTGGCAGTTTTTGTATTATGATTCCTCACTTGTTAGCAAGTGAAAACTGCTCAGAGCCAGCAGAGGTCTTTTTCCGACAGGAGGAGGGAGACCATGTCCTCCTATGGGTATCACTTCGATGAGTTTTGTAGAGTTTTGTCTTAGGGGGAAAGTTATAATAGAGGTATATCAGTCCTTTTATGATACTTCAGAGGATAGGCGAGGTAGCATACGACTTGTCTCTTCCACCGTAGTTGGAGAGGGTGCGTGACATCTTCCACGTATCCCAACAGCGGATATACGTGCATGAACCACTGATAGAGGTAATATTATCATAATTATTCTAATGTATTTAAATTATTTAATCCCTTCCCATTAATCAATTTTATCTTATTTGCATCATTTATGACTTTTGGTGAGTTTTGAGCTTAAATGTGAAAAGTGGTTAATTCTGGACATTAAACAAATTTATGTTGCCTCTGTATTTCGAGCATAAATCCTAAATTTTTCATCCAATTAACCTGATTCCTTTTTTTAGGATTAAATGGTTTGTGTGATACATATATTTCTTCAGGACCCAAATCCAATTAGATATCAAACAATCCAAAACAAATTGGTCAATGTGAACATTTATTCTGGCCGATAGAGTAGACTATGACTCATTCAATGAGGCATATCTCGGGTTAACAACCAAAAAATGGGTTTATTCTAGCTGGGTTAGAAATAAAACACACCGAGAAAGTTTCAGATTAAATTTCATGAAGAAATTATTTAATTAAGGCCAACCTTCAACCAGTCAATGTATGGTTGGTGGAATTGTGATTGGCGTCCAAAATAAGTCAGGTTAACTAATTCAACTCTAACTCATTACAAACGGATAAAAATGATTTCATACTTTGTGGGTAGATGGAAAACTTAATTCCTAATATCCTATAAAAAGGGACCTTGGACTGATTCTATGAGATGTTGGGAGAACCGAAGAAATCTTTCCGGTGGATAGATTCTGGAGGAGAAAATTTTGGTTCTTTATTTTATTTATTTTATTCTTATTAGTTTTATAATGAATAACTATTACCCCTTATCCTCAATTGACATTACCATTTTGGTGTAAATATTATGAGTGATTGGGGAAGGTTGGGTTTTCCATTTTTTTAATGTTTGAGTTCATGCTCTTAATGTTATAAAATGTTTTCTCTATTATGAAGTTAGTTTCAATTGTAATAACAACTTATATTATCTTGTTCAATTGTATTTGATTTTATATTATGTTTTTATTATTGATTTATTTAATGAAAATTATATCCTACACTAGGTTATGGTCTATATACGATGGAATAGATTAGAACATAGTGTTGAAGTACTTGACGATCATCAGTACGTGTGAGATTTTTACAGAATATTAATGATTGTTTGGGATAAACAAGACTCGATTGGGAATTGCCTTAAACAATTGAGGGTATTTGATAAAACTCTTTCACAAAAGGAATAAAATTGATCCAAAATAAGATATTGTTATGGTTTAATCTCACCAACATCATTAAACAATGAAGTGAGAGGAAATAATTGTGAAATCTCATTTTAATCGATTTAATAAAAGAGGAATGAATAAATAAGAACTATGATAACATTGCAATTTTAAAACCAACCACAACCTAATCACCCAATCCATATCCCTATTTTTAATCACATTATTTTTCATTTTTTTAAATCTTTTACTTTATTTATTTCTTTTGTTATGTTTCTCTCTTTGATTTCAAAACCAAACAATTTCAAAAACACTTTACTTTTTCTCTAATTAAAAAGTGACAAAATATTTTGTGTGCACTCCTCTCTGGAGAAAACCTAGGTTAACCACTATACTATACTTTAACATAGTAAATAATTTTTTTCCACACCCCACAACATGCGTGTGTCAAAACTTGGTGTCGTTTTCGGGGAGTCAGTGCCACAATCTAATTATAATTATTTAACAATTAAAAAAAAACATAAAAAAAATTTCCATGATGTTTTCAAATGATCATATCTTTAATTCATGGAAAAATTACCCACAAGTGGAATAATAAGATTAGTTTGGGTATAATATAGTTCAGATACAAGAACTTAGAAGTGACATAGAACAACTAGAGAGAAAAGTATAACTTGCATTTGAATATGTTCGTGCATTTATGGAGAAACTAGAACCTAAGCAAGAACTTGAGGATGCCAAGATAGAAGAATGGACTACTGAGATACATGTGGATGATCAACATGATATGGATGGATTCTATACTGAGTGTGAATAACTATTTGATCCACATATTCCTTATAAAGTAGAAGAACCAAGATATTTGAAGTTTAGTATTTTCAATTATTTATTTCAAATTTTTTTTTGTGTTTTTCAAATTTTTCTGTGTTTTTGAAACTATTGAGCTGAAATGATTATCATCACATATTTTCAAACCCATTTAAATATGTGAAACAATTTATTCCATGAAATTATGCTTAAATGAATGCTGGAATTGAATTAGTTTCAAGTTCAATTTTTTGGAAATTTCATGAAAAGTACTCTGCTTTTTTTAATCAAATGCCACAATTCACAGTCTTTATATTTGAAACCACTTTTCTACAAGGATTATAAACCTATTTTTCATATTATTTTTATTCACCTCACTTCTTGATAGAACCATACCATATTTGATTTAACCATAATTTGATTTATTTCTATCAAAACTTGAGGGTTTGACGTACATGTGTTTTAAATGATTGAGTCATTTATTTGGTATTAAAGCCCCATTTTCAAAATAACCATTTTTATAATAGCCCACCTTGTAAATTTAATCCATGTATCCAATGGAATCCATGAACATCCTATTAGGTTAGCTACATTACAAGCTAATTTTCCCTATCCAACCTGCTCTTGAAGTGAAATTTCATAATCTAGTTGAACTTAAGTGTGGGGGGGAAGCTGTCATGTATTATGCTACCTAATTTGGTGATAATTTGGGTGGAAATTAAAACATTGAAGATATGTGCTTGTTTCTGAAAAAATTCATTCTGTTGAAATCTATTCCTTTTCTAGAGATTTCATATGTGAGAAGCTATACCTTTCTAGAGCTTTTAATGGAGAAAAAATTCGTGCCTATCTGGAGCTTTCAAGAAAAATAATGTTTGAGGTGACAGAAACTTTTTCTATTGAAATGATGAATGGTGTAAAATTTCACTGATTTTTCCGGATTATAGAGCTGATGTACTAATAAGGGATGTGAAGAAGAGATTATACTTGAGTAAAAATTAGAATAATGCAATTTTCCTTCAAAAAGAGCCAAGCCCTTCTCATTCAACCTCAGAATTTTTCACATCTAAATCCTACCAAACTGAATCCACAAAACAACCCTATAAAGTCCTCATGATAAACATATGCCTTCTACTCACATATGGTGTAGGTGTATAAATTTATCAAGCCTATGGTGACCCTTGCATGAGTATTGGATGAGAAATACATTGTTGAAAATTGATATTTGTGTGATGAGAAAAAAATGAATGTTAGTTATGTGTTTTGTGTGCATGGGAGAAAAATTGAAGAGGAAATATATTTAATGAACTGAATTGAGAACTTTTAATAATGGTTGTTTATGAGGAATGGTATCTTTTATTTCTTGGTGTTAAATTTTTATATCTCATAAATATGTGTTTTAAATTTAATTTGATTTTATTTTTAGGTTCACTTGTCTAGGAGTCCAAGTGATAAGTGTGTGGGAATTGACAGAGCTAATATTTTTATAATTATTCTTATGTTTTTTAACTATTTAATCCCTTCCCATTAATCATTTTTATCTTATTTTCATCATTTTAGGACTTTTGGTGAGTTTTGGGCTTAAATGTGAAAAGTGGTTAATTCTGGACATTTAACAGATTTATGTTTCCTCTATATTTCGAGCATAACTCCTAAATTTTTCATTCAATTAACCTAATTACTTTTTAGGATGAAATGGTTTGTGTGATACGTATAAGTCTTTAGGACCCAAATCCAATTCGATCTCCAACAAGCCAAAACAAATCTGTCAATGTGAACATTTATTCTGGCTAGTAGAATAGACCATGACTCATTCAATAAGGCATATCTTGGGCTACCTACCACCAAATGGGTTTATTCCAGCTCTGTTAGAAAAAAACACACAGAGACAGTTTCAAATTAAATCTAGTGGAGAAATTATTTGATTAAATCTGACCTTCAACCGGTCAAAGTATGGTTGGTGGAATAGTGGTTGGCGGCCAGAATAAGTCAAGTCTACTAATTTGGCTCTAACTCATTCCACACGGCTCAAAATGCATTCAAACATCGTGGTTATATGTAAAACTACATTCCTCACATACAATAAGAAGGTATCTTGGCCTGATTCTATGAGAGGGTGGGAGAACCAATGCTATCTTTCCGGTGGACAGATTTTGGAGGAGAAAATTTGGGTTCTTTCTTTTCGTTCTTTTGTTCTTATTAGTTTTATAATGAACACTTATCCCCCCTTCTCCTAAATTACCATTAACATGGTGGGTTTAATCTTATGAGTGATTGGGGAAGGTTGGGTTTTCCATTTTGTAATTTTTAGTTCATGCTCTTAATGTTATAAAATGTTTTATCTATTATGAAGTTGGTTTCAATTGTAATAAAAGCTTATATTATCTTGTGCAATTTTATTTGATTTTATATTCTATTGTTATTATTGATATTTTTTAATAAAATTATATCCATCACTAGGTTACATTTTATATACGATGGAATATATCAGAACATAGTGGTGAAGTACTTGGCGATCGTTAGTACGTGTAAGATTTGTACAGAATATTCAAGATTTTTTGGGATAAACAAGACCCGATTGGGAATTGCCTTAATAAATTGAGGGTATTCACTAAAAATCTTTCAAAAATGAAAGAAAATTGGAAAAAACTAAGATATTTTTAAGGTTTAATCTCACAAAACATCATTAAACAAAGAGGTTATAGGAAATGATTGTGAAATCTCATTTTAATTGATTTAATAGAAGATGAATGAATAAATAAGAACTATGATAACACTGCAATTTGAAAACCAACCCCAACCTGATCAAACAATACTTATCACTATTTTTAATCTCATTATTTTTCAATTTGTATTAAATCTTTTACTTTATTTCTTTCTTTTTTATGTTTATCTCTTTGATTTCAAAACCAAACAATTTAAAAAACACTTAACTTTTTCTCTAATTAAAAAGTGACAAAATATTTTGTGTGCACTTATCTCTGGAGACAACCTAGGTTAACCACTATACTATATTTTAACTTAGTAAATAATTATTTTTTACACACCCCACGATAGGCATGTGTCACCCACCCCACATCATCAACCACGGTGAGGTGGACTTCGATGATGGGGTGACGTTTACGGAGATTCCAGTAGAGATTGAGGATCGATAGTAGCGGGTCATTCATGGGAAGTCAATACCTCTGGTGCGCTTTTCCTGGCAGCATGGGAACCTTCAAGAGAGCGCATGGGAGCGAGAGGCTCCGATTCGTGCTCAGTACCCTCTTTTGGTTGTTTTTCCTTTGTTTTGGCTTTCGAGGACTTAAATCCATAAGGTGGGGAGAATTTAATGTCCCAGAAATTCTGTATATTTTTTTAATTATACAGAATTATAACAAGACCGCAAAATTTGATGGTGTGCAATTCTGAGGCCCGGAGTGCTCGGAATGATCAGTCGCAGTTTTATTATGCTTTAATTAGCACGATTAAGCATTTTTCCTGAAAAAAGTGGAATAACTCTTAAACGGTGTCCTAGTTCAAAAATACGAGGGCACTTTTGCATTCAGAATGGTGGGTTTACCCTTGGCGTGACTTAATTTTGGTCGGTGTGGGCCTCCTGTGAGAAAACCCAAAAAATGGCATAATTGTAAATAAAATAATTAAATAAATTATTTTATTTTCCAAATACTTAAAACTCACAAAGAGTAACTCAAATTGAAAATCTGAGACCACCGCTGAACTTGTGAGGGCATGATTTGTTTAAGTAGATACTAACTATGGCCAGCGCGAGACACTAGTGAATGTTAGTTTTTAGCCGTTAATAAAATAATTAATTCAAAATTATTTTTATTTTAATATCTATAACTTTTAAATGGAAACTAAGATTGGAAATATGATAGTACCTTTGGGTTTGTTGGGGCTTATTTCACTTGGGCAAAGCCAAACCTCAACCGGCGCGGGTTGAGGGTGACTGTTAATAATTTTCTGAACTTTTTTTCGGGTACGTTTAGTAAATGCTCAAGCGGCATTTTGTAACTTTTGACCCAGTGTTTGGAATTGAAATATGAGGACACTGTTGAACTCACAGTGCTGATTTTCGCTTAAACAGACTTTCACCTCGAAGAAAGTTGGTGGAGGGTGAAAGTTAGTTTTAGGGTTTTTTGTGGAAATAATAAAATAAAATAAACACACATGTTATTTTATTTTGTTGTAACCACCCATTTGTGGAAGTTGAGAAATGGGGACCACCAGACCTTAACATCCCATGAGAGGTTATGGTGGTGGGGAACACATGAGGCCTAGACCTATTGAACTTCCCTTTTAATGAGGGATAAACTCTCAACTCCCTCTTTAATGTGGAGGAGCCTCTTGAGATTCTTCCACATTAATTTTGACAACTTAGTTAATTGTTTAATTAGCCTATTTTGAATTTATGCCAACAAACTTAATAGCCAACATAATCTATTATGTTGGATACTTAGAATTTTTGGTGGAATTGGGAGAGGAGAGAGCTTTGGGAGAAATAAAGTTCTCCAATGAAGAACTTCATCTCCCAACAAAGAACGCTCCACTGAAGAAGAATGATGACTTCGACTTCGACCTTCTTCCTCGGAACTTCTTCTGATGTGGGACATCTTCATCTACGACGAACCAACGCACGGGCCCGAGATTGGAGGTGTGTGGCGGACGATACGAGCGTCAACAACTTCACCTTCTTCCCATATCATCGAGGTCAACGAACAACCTGAGGTAGGGGTTTAATTTGAGTATGTTTATATTGCCATGTTATTCCGTTCTAAAAAAAAGAACGCGGATCAAATCATTTTCATGTTGATCCATGTATGTTTTCTTTTGTTCGTTGGGAATAGTTATTGTAGGGGAATTATAGGGTGGATATTGGAATTTGTTCCCTTCCGTTCTTCTTAAAGTTCTTGTTCAGCCATATGATACCACCCTAACACTAAGGGTACGGGCCAAACAAACATGGCCCGACCCCTCCACAAATCTTGTGAAGATTTGTGGTGTTGAACGCACTGAAGGCGACAACGCAACAACACTGACCTGCGGCCACCGTCACCTCGCGGCCTCTGTGCTCTCGTGGAACCCATGACCACCGCACCCTGTGGCTCCCCCACCCGCGGCCCCACAGTGCCACCCATGGCCTCCGTCGTCTAGGCCGAGCCAACGCTGTTGATCGGGCCAAGCCGCCGTCGAGCCGCCACCTCCATGCCGAGATGAGCTGCCGTCGCTGTTCGAGCCACCGCCACTGAGCCGAGTCGTCGTCCTAGTCGCCATCCGAGCCACCTCCACCCTTCTGGGAAAAAAGCCTCGGGTGCGCCGCCCCAGTCGAGCCACCCTCATGGCAACACCGCGGCATTTCACCTCCCTTTGCGACCCTCGCGGCCTGCCGGGTCGGTCCGACTGGGTCTGACCAGACCCGGGCCCACTACGATCCATTTGCGCTCTTTTGGACATAACCTTGGAACAAGATATCTGTTTGAAGAAAAGTCAGTGGCGCTATAAATCTTAGAGAGAGAAGGTCCTGTTGAGTATACCCCGCTATAATTTTGGATTAAGATGGGGAACAGTTAGGTTGGATCAAGCACGAACCCAACCAGGCCCCTGGGACTAAAAGGCTAATAACTCACAAACTGGGCATCCGATTGATGCGCCGTCTGTTGCGTTGAGACCCTTATGACTTGGTGGAACTTTGTGAAACTTCTTCATGGGATTTCATGGTAGTTGTAGTATCGTCCAGGAGCTTGTGGAGCAGATCCTCCAGGAGACGATCGATCATAGTGCGGAGACCTATTGGATGGCCAAGACTTGACGAATGTTGACTGTTTTGACTCGAAGTGACTTGATAGGACCACTAGGGAGAAAATTGGTGATACGGAAGAACCATGTTGGAGAGCGCCTGGGTGATGCGACAGACCCACGGTACTCGACAGGAGGAGTACCTCAGCAGGCCATGAGGGGGGGGGGGGAACGCCTCTGTGTGACGCAGCGGACCCACAGTGGGGAACACCTCTATGTGACGTGGTAGACCCACGATACTCAATTGAGGGGTAACTCAGCAGTCTAAGGTTAGTGGGAAGTCCCTCTGGGTGACGCAGTGGGCCCACTGTACTCGATAGAGTAGGAGTTCTCCAGCAGCTGAGGTGTTCGACGTTGTGTTTGGGAATGTTACATGATTCTACCCCTAGAATAAATCCTGGCGTGAACTGAGTTAGTATCTCTATGATTTTATCCTGATTGAGATGGATTAATTGATAACTTTGGTATATGTATGGACATATAACTGAGTAATGTTATCTGTTGATTTCATACTTTGTGTTTTATCTTTGCTGGATTTTGTGAGACCTAGAGGGACTCAGGGTCTCTACTGAGTATTGTTATACTCACCCCTGCACGTGCTATGCCCACACCTTATTGTGTTGGATGTAGATGACATACAATGCTAACTGAGGCTGAGAGTACCAGGATTTGATAGTACCTGGAGGTGGACCATAGGTTGTGTCGGTATGTAGAGGATACGGGTGGACGTGGAGTGATGAGGAGACGATCTGTACCTACCCTTCAGGTAGGAACCTCGGAGGACAACCAGACAGCTGACTTTCCCTTTTCTTCAGTTTTATTGTATGACTGTGTTACTTGTACTTTCCAGTTGGGATTGTATTCTGGCCCCTTTTACTTACTGCACTCACTTTGTTTACAATTCAGTTTTCTTGCGATCATATCTTGTTGTATGCTTGGTTATGTGTGATTACATGTTATAAAGGTAATGCCTTCCCAGTTTTAGAGAATACACCTTCAGTGCTAGTCTCCAGCCCCTAGCTTATGGAAGGCAGGTTTGGGGTAGTCGCAGCACGTGCCCCGGGGGACGAGTCATGACATACATTCCTTGTATCTTATGAAAATATAATGAAGTAGACACCATCTCCAGGCTACTGGTGTCAGAGTAACTAAATTTGGTATCATCAGAAATTTAGTATAAACCTTTGGAACTAGATTTTGGAAAACACAAATTATATAAAATAACCCAATGATATACTTCGAGAAAAAGTATAGAATAACATCATAATATTTTGGTAAGTAATATATCATGTGGTTTTTCATAGAAAATACATCTCTATATGGAAACTATAATTGGGTGTGGTCCTGGAATAGACAATACTAGGGGTATTAAATCTGAAAAGGGTGCATTGGGATTGACTTGATCATCACCTGGTTCATAATATCATGCCATACTACACACCTGGTTTGGCACTCCCTAGGGACATACTTAAGATAACACATATTTTATTTGAAAACAATTATAAAGGATATTAAAATAAATATTTTACTAAAGAAACCACGTTTCGGATTATGATATTATCTATGCATAAAATTTTCAATTTATGTTAATTGTTTCAATAGTTATGCGATTATGCATTATGTTTCATAATATTTTGATCTAATCTGGTATATGCTGTTATTTATAAATGTAACCTAATGGAAGTAATGTGAACCATATCAATGTACATATTCCATGTAGGTTTTTCCCTCTTGGGAAATATAATGAAGTTAAAGAAGGTGGTATAGCTGGAACTGATCAAATTATAACCATATTGGGGAAAATGAATCAGATTATGAGTAATAACCATTATCATATGCAGAAACCTACGGATACAACATACTTTGTAGAAATGGAAAAACTCTTAATGTGTTAGAATCCTCCATCAATCAATAGGAATAAATATCCATGTTTAGTTGAGCAATTGATAAGTTCTTTAGAGAAGATATTTTTTGTTTTGGAATGTAGTGAAAGGTGGTAGTTTTCCAGGGCATCTTATCATCTCTCAGAGGATGAAGATAATTGGTGATCATTAATTAAAAAAAATAAGGACGAATAAGATATATAAAACATGTAATGGAAGTATTTCAAGGTTCTCTTCTTGGAAAATTATTTTCTTTATGTGCAATAACCAGATAAGGAAATAATGTTCTTGAGTCTAATATAAAAACAATAGGAAAATATTGAAAAGCATGAAGTCATATTTATAAGGTTAGAAAGGTATATTCTAGACAATGTACGTAAGTAAAATAGAAAGATTGATCATTTATTTTATAAGCTTATTCCAATCATTCAAATGGTACTAGTATCCAAAAATTTCTCATTATATGAGGACATAATATCATGTGCTATAAAGATAGAGAATGGAATATAAAAGTCTTATGGAATTGAAGGGAAAAAAGAGAAGACAAAAAATACAAAGTAAAAAATAGATAAAGAAAATAAGGTAAAGAAGTATTTTTTCACATGTGATACTTTTGGAAATAAGCACCTTGGTATACGACTAAATGGAAAAGGAGTTTTATTACAGTGTAAAGAAAAAGTACATCATGATAATGAATGCAATGGTAATGGAGGATCCCTAAAAGTAATTTATTTAACTATAAGGATATGTGGAACTATTCAAACCAATTCCCATAGAATCAAGGGAATATATATTAGAAGAAGCTTAGGGATCAAGGTCAATCCTAGGATATTGATACAAATGAAGTGGAATTATTATTGTGCTTCTGTATTCAGATCCATGAAATATGTTGTAAAATTATTTTATTGATGATATTATTGTTATAAGAATCATGAAACATATAAGGATTTTACTATAGTAGTATTTCTATAAGGATTTGAAAGCATGTGTTGAATGGTACTAGGAAAATTGATTTAGTGTAAAGTTGATCTTTTTAGAAAAAGCACGATTATGGGAAGGTAACCCTTAATATTTTTTTTATATTTAGATAATAATGAAAATGATATTATTATTGGATAATATTAGTGACCATTAAATTGGTTTTTTATTTGATGGTTTATATTACCTTTTCTAGAGTTTACTGCATGATGGGATCCAAGAAATAAATTCGACAAGTTGAGATTTTATTTCTTAAATAATTCATATTTTCATTAAGGTTTTACGGTGATCAATTTATTCACATACTTGGAATGTTGAATTAATATCCTGTTTATATTTTTTAGGGAATATAATGTTGATTTAGTGACCTTCCTTAAAAAATTTTGGACTTTGAATTTGGAGAGACATATTTTGGATGAGTACTAAGGTTATGTAAATATGAAATGGATTAAGTGAAAATTTGGGTGTTATTGGATAACATGTTCTAATGATTTTGATTTTAGAAAATATCTAGAGGTAGAAGGAATGACTTAGTGCTCTCGTTATCTATTAAATGCACTTCAGGCATACAAATTCATTTTGGATATTAATTTATTAGAGTAAGAAATAATGTAATAATTGATGAAAGAATATATAAAGGATGAAATTTTACCAATGGAATATAATGATATCAAGTACATTTTCATGTGTTCTTAGTAAAAATATTAATGTAATTCCTCAACTCAAGCAAAAGGATCCTGAAACAAAAATAGTATCCTTTTACCTTCATTTGTGATGAATAAAATCGACCATTAACTCATCACAGATTTATGTTGTTTTAGTTGTTGGATTTATCAGGATCATTCAAATTATTTTGAACAATTACCTCTATCACCCTCCATTATTATTTGGGAATTACACTTTTCTTCCATGTGAATATATTCACTTCCCACCCATGTTCTTCTACTTGGAAACCTAGTTATGTGATTATTCTAGATGAACATTATACATTCCATTATCTTATATCAATAAAATTTTTAACCCTTCCCATGATGTGTGATTTCAAGTTGGGAATCTTCAAATTTTAAACCCTTTATTATTGAGATCAAGATTAAATTATAAGGACATAATTTATTTAAGGGGGTATAATGTGACATCCTGAGAAGCTAAAATAGAAAAATCATGTTTGATAACATGTATAAAATGAAACAACAATCTTTAAAGAAAATATAATACCCCAAGAATTTTTGATATATTCTTTTTTAAATAAATCCAATCTCTTCTATAGCTTGTGATGAACACAACACCGTATTTAAATAAAACATGACACTCTATTAAAATATTATTCTTTAAACATAAACATTATAACATTGATATTAAGTTTGAAGGTATGAATAATAAAAGATAAATTATGGTAATTATGTGGTTTATACATATATAATATAAATTCAATGTCTATATACTAATTAGAAATAAAATAAGAACCATTTGAATAGTAAATAATACTAAATTTTAATTGTAAATTTCATTTTCATTTAAAATATTTATAAAGTTAAATTTATATTTTAAATTGATTTTAATATATAATTAGTTAAATTAAATTAAAATTTATATAATTTAGGTCATTTTTAATCATTTTCATATATAATTTTAATATCATAATGTCATATATTTATGAAAATTTTCTCTTTGTAAACCCTCATTCTCATGGCGTCTACATGTATAATTTTGAATTAGATTCTCCCAGTTATAAAAATTTAATTTACAAAATTGGATTCCATTTTTTTAATTTTCATTATTTATATTATTTAACAAGATGAAATAAATTTTCTACCATTATTAACAGTAAAAATCATAAAAAATAATCGACATGATTAAGGTAAAAATGGGTTTACCCGGGGTTAAACTAAAAATATAAGGGCTAAAATGAACTAAAAACTTGTGAAAACCCATTTTATGGATATATATATATATATATTAATATATATGGTTCTTTATTTTCCCTTGTTATAGGATTTTTTAATCATAAAAACAAGGTTTAAATTGATTATTTTCCAAAATACCAAGTGTGTCCCATCCCCCACTTATAAATTTCCACCCCTTTCATCCCTTCTTCACACTCACATATCTTATTTGGTTCAACCAATAACTTATCAATTATCTTAATTACATCACTACCCACATACTAGATACCTTTTTTTATTATAAATTTAATGTCGAAAGGTAATATGTTAAAGCTAAAGAGGTTTCTCGAAGAAGAGGTAAAGTTTTTAACTACGAGTTTTCATGTTACATCTTCTTATAACTCCTTAAAATATTTTAAAATTATGAAATAATAATAAAACCATTATATAACATATCATTATATTTTATTATGTTAATGGAATAACCTATATACATTTCCACTTACATGAAATTGAAAATGAGACTATCGATCGTGCGTACGGAAGACTACCGCATCACAGATTGATGTAGCTTGTTTTCCATGACCACCCTTAAAGGATAGATGTAATGATGTATTTAAAATATTTATATGATATTTATGATATAATTATACTTATTTAATTATAATATTATATATATCTTTTTACTTTCCATTTGACGAGGGATATGATAATGTCGCTTGTGTGTATGGTGGACTACATCCTCGCGGAGCGATGTGATACATTTTTTACTTACAATTTACATAGAAGGTTTTAAGGATAAAGGTTAATGAATATATGTATTATTTATGACTAAAAAATAATTATGGATATTTAATATCAAATATAAATTATTACCTTATAATCCATCGGAAAACAATAACGTTGCATGTGCCTATGTGTGGACTATCAGCTCCACATAACATTGTAAAATGTTTTCCATTTTATTTTTACATGGATGGTAATTAGGATGGAATATATTAAAATAAATTATATATATAAAATAATAATTATCCTTTAAATTTTAATTAATAATTATTATCGTTTCATTCCATCTGTTGAGAAAAATTAAAACAACATTCATGCGTACATACAGCCTACCATCACCATGAACGATGTAATTCATTTTCTAAAACTACCTTTTCTAGATTATGATATATAGATTTATAATGAACATATATTATATTACTATCATGTTTGTAGTTATTAATATTATTTAACCATGATAAAACTAAAATGACCAAAATTACTGAATCAAAACATACATGAAAAACGAAGCAATTATCACCTAAAATAGTTATTTTTACAAATAATTGCAAATAAATGAGTGATAAAATACTATAAGTAAATAATATAGAGTATGGGATATAATATAATTTGTTTTTAAAACATTTTCAACAAACCTATATTTATTATCTAGGATTCTCAGGCACATATAAAATAATTCAAATAAGTGCTAATGGTTTCTCATCTCACTTTTACTTCCGTGAGACATACACCAAAATCACCACTGATTTATATTTTTTTATATACTATAAATTTTTATATGTTATATCATGAATTGTCACACCCTGACCGCGATGTCCGTAATTTTAATTCTTTCTTGGTCTCGATTTAAAATTTTTCGAGGTTTAGTTGTGTCGGTGGTTTCACGCCGGTGCGCGGTCATCGCATCGCTAGCGGTGATCGTGCGTTCGGCCCGGGTGACTATGTGTTCACCCGTCGTTTTAAATATTAAAGTTTTTATGTTGACTTTTTATTATTACTATTTGAGTTGCGTTATTATTATTGTAGTTATTTTCCGTGTATAGTATATATATATATGTCTACATATGTATATACTTTAATACGTTATGTTTATGTATGTATATATATATGTATATATATTGTATCTATGTGTATATGTTTATATATAGGTATATATATATATGTTTAGGTATGCGTATATATATACGTGTATTTTGATTATAATAATTATTATTAAAGTTAACTAACTTTTATTTATTATCATTATTTTATTATGATTATTTTTTTATAAAGTTTTATTATTGTTATTATTATTATAATGTTTTACTATTATTATTATTATACTTTTTAACATTTTTATTATAGTATTATTATTATTATTATTATTATTATTATTATCACACACATGTATATATATATATAAAACTAAACAAACCTTACCCTAACCCTACAGCCGCCACCCCGTTCCCCTTTTCTCCTCTCTCCCCCGCGACCCTCGCCCACCTCTGCGCAGCAGCCCGCGCCATCCCGGCACCCGGCCTCCCGCTCCGCCGCACCGACCACCGTGCCGACCTCCCATCCAGCGGCCTCCCGGCTTCCCCATAGCAGCCCTGCACCGTCCTCGTCCGACGCTCCCCGCCGCGCCTCTCCGGTCGCGCGCCGCGCCTCCTCCTTCCTCTCAGCCTCGCCCCGCCGCGCCCTGCCCTCCCTCTCCCCATCCCAGTGTCGTCATCCCCCTCGCCTCCATCTTCCCCGCGCCGCCCGCCGTCCCTTGGCTCGTCGTCCCTTCTTCCCTACGCGCTGCACCGACCGCCCCAGCCCTCCCCTTCCACCTCTTCCCAGCCGCTCGTCACCGGCTTCCCCGTCTCCCGCCGTCGCACCTGCCAGCCGTCCCGGCCCCCGCATCCATCTCCCGTCGAGCCGGCCTCCCCTCACCACCGGCGTCCCGACCCTGCTCCCGTCCAGCCGACGACGTCCGGCACCTCATCCCGTCTCGTCCCTCCTTCTCCTCCGCAGTAAGTTTTGTTTTTTATTTTTATTATGTTTTGTTTTTTTATCATATTAATAATATTATTATTATTAATGTTATAATGTTAATATTTTTCTATTATTATTATTATTATTATATTATGTTATACTTACTATTATTATTACATTATGTTATTCTTATTATTATTATTATTATATTATTATTATTATGTTATAGTTATTATATTATTATTATTAATATTACAATGTTAATATTATTTTATATTATTATTATTATTATATTATTAATATATTATAATTATGTTAAATTGTTATTGTTGTTGTTATTATTATTATTATTATTAGTATTATTGTTATGCAAATAATAATAATAATAATAATATTATTATATTATTATCATTGTTATTATTATTACTATATTATTTTGTTAATATTATTATATTATTATTGTTATTATTATTATTAACATATTATTATTATTATTATTATTGTTATGCAAATAATAATAATAATATTATTATTATTATATTATCATTGTTATTATTATTATTATATTATTTTTTTAATATTATTATATTATTATTATTGTTATTATTATTATTATATTATTATTATTATTATTTCGTTCTTATTATTATTATTATTATTACTATTATTAATATTGTTATTATTGTCATTATTAATCTTGTTATTATTATTATTATTATTATTTTATCACTATTGTTATTATTATTATTATTATAATTACAATTATTACTATTATTATCATTATTATTACTCTGGCTTTCACTTTTTCTTTGTTAGGGGTTTTTCATCAACTTATATTTGATTTTGGTAGGTTTAGGATTTTAGAACCCGCGCAGGGCGTTTCCGAGAGAGAGCCATCACTGCGCCTTGTTTCCGAGGATCCGCCGTCTCCGCGCCTCAGTTCCGAGGTGAGCGTTTCTTCCCGATGCTTGGTTTCGCATGCTCTAGTGAGTTTTTGTATGTGTCTGAGTCCTTCATATCTATTATACAGTGTGTTGGACTTTATCACGTGGCTTCAAACACACGTCGTGTCATCGCACCTTGGTTCCATGGTCGTTTTACCGCCGCGCTTGGATCTTGAGGTAGGTCTCCCTTTGAACTCGCCTTTAAATTTAGAATTTATTTATTCCTTGACTTTTTATTAAGTTTTAGTAAATTTAAAAGTATTACTAAGTAGTTATCTATAGTTTGGTGATCTACTGATGATAAAAGTTGTTTTAATTCTAGCGTTTCATTAAAAGCGTTTTCTTGGATTTAATTGTGTGCTTCCATGGTAGTGTTGCTAGATGGTTCTTCCGGAATAATGAAAGACATGTTAAATTGCGTTTTGAAATGTTTTTAGCATGTTTAAATTAGTATATGTATTGTTAAAAAAGGGTTGTTTCTTAGAACCTGGATTAGAGAAAATGACTGTATGTCCTTTAAACTTGATTTTGGAAACTTAAAGTGTGGTTCTTGGTTGACGAGAAATGTTTTCCTTTGTTGCGTGAACAAAAGTTTGGGTTTCATTTGAGAAATGGTGTTCCTTAAAAGAATGATTTAAGGCCTGTTTGGCTCTTGATAAAAGTGGGTGCGTTTGGATATTGGAAAATGATTCTACTTGTGGAACCAGTGTGTTTCAGGTTTAATATGCTGATTTGAGTTTCTTAAATAATGTTCTAAGTGTGTTTCTGGTTTTCAATGGCATGGCGTGTGTCATATCCCTTTGGAAATGTCTTAGTGTTAAATGTTAAAAATGTAAATGATATGACGGCCCGGTTGGCACTTTATCAAATGTGAAGTGATTATACATATATATATATATATACGTACTTGTGAGGGCATTTCTACAGGGGGACTTCCCTTCGAGGGTTGTCGTGTAGCGATGTCCGTGTAAGGGGTTGGCAAGTGCGGTGAGATGAGTCACACGTGCGAGGGTCTCCCACTTACACAGTGTTACTAAAACCACCATGGGTTCCTGGGCGTCTTGTAGATTATCGAGTGACGGTTGCTTGCTAACCCTGATTAGACGGGTTAGTACCCCCTGGAGTTGTGGACAGGCCAGGAGGGATGTGCCACTGGTTGGCTATTAGGGCGGCCAGTTGGTTATTGACTATGGAGTACCACGCCGGCAGGTAGTCTGAACCCGAGTACGTCCAGGGGTTTTCTTGGGATGTTCAGGATCGCCCATAATTATTGCTGATGACTTCTAGTTTACTTTTACTTGCACTTGGTTTTCCTTGCCTGTTTACCTTTACTTGCACTTGTTTCCCTGCTTGTTTACTTTTAGTCATCCTTCACAGCCTATACTGTTAGACTTTGAAAAAAAATGGTTTTCAAATGAAGATGGTTTATTCTCTTTGGGTAAGATTTGAAAATGTAACACTTTGCTTTTCAGAATGATTTAAAAACTGCTGAAATGGAACTAACTTTCAAAAAGGAATAAGGGAAATGTCTTGTGTTTGATTTTCAAGTAAAGCATTATGAAAAATTACTTTTATACATTATAATTCAAACCTGGATTATGTAGATTCTTTATTTACTGGTGGTGCATTGGGATTTTTTGTGGGGCTCACCTACTGAGTACTTTTGTGCTCACGCCTATCTTTTACCTTTTCAGTTGCAGGTTCCTTGTGTTCAGGTCTTCTGTTTTGAGTCGCTCAGTGTTGGAGCAAGGTTGCTCTCTAGTTGGGTGGTGACCTGAAAGGTCACATGGAGGTACGTGGTCGTGTGGCCTTTGTTTCTTTTCCACTATTAGTGTTTATTTGTTATGTTCTATTTTCTTTTGTTTGGGCTGAAATCATTCCCAACGATCAAATTTTAATGCCCGACACTTGTTGCCATCCCGGGGGGATCGGGAACGCCCCTCGGGACTTGCCGCGGACCGGCTCGGGTGACCGGTTCAGGGTCGACCCGGGCTGGTTCATGACAAAATGGTATCAAAGGTGGTTCTTATTATTTTGGGTTGTCCGGTAGAAGGAGATTAGGACTGTCGGAACTCGAGGTGTAGGTACGGGAAGAGTGTCGCGAACTCTTGCTCGCACTGATCCTCGAGTTACCAGGGGTAGTCTGGGAATTGTGTCCTTGTATTTTCTGGTTTGTCTTGGATTGAGAGATGACGACGGAGGCAAGCCGACGTTACTTCGTGATTTCACATGGAGTAGTGACCCATGTGGAGTCTGAGTACACGGTTTGAATTCCTCCTAGTGGTCGACGCTGACTTGGGACATGGCCCACTACCATGTCGCTAGGTTGAGCGTGACTACTAGTCCATCACTCTAGTGGTTAATGCAATTTTGGATGTTGTTTTTGTTTTGGTCTGTGTAAGTACGTTGTTTGAAATGAAAAAGGGTTTTCAAAAATTGGGTTGTTTTCTTTTAAAAGACTTTGAATGTATGAAATGGGTTTTAAAAATGAAATCTCTTGATTTGGAAAATCTGTTGTTTGCTTGGAATTGGTTAAGAATGGTTTGGGTTGAAACCTCAGGTCCTCTTTATGAACATTTACACATGTGTGAGAATGCATGGAAAATTCATGTTGGTACGAGTATTAATGGATAGTGGATAAAGACATGTGCAACGGTTCATGAGATTACCTGGGTGTGTATTTGCAATTAAAGGCTTGACCTTGTTTTCTAAATTGGTTTTAAAGGGGAAATGGTTTTGGAAAGTTTTTGGTTTTAAAATGGATTGGTTTCAAGAAAGCAGTCTTGAAAGAGGGTGGTTTTAAAGTTTAAAATAAAAAGGGGATTTTAAAAAAGAGATTTTATTTTTGGGTTGTGTTCGCATTTGTTCGGTCTTGTGCTGACTGTTTTTGATGAAGGTGCTTTTATTGATGTTGCTTCAGTTTGATATTGGTTTTGGATTTGTGTTTTATATATCGCTCAGGAAATGCCGCCCAGAAAGGTCTCTAAGGATTCGGATATGTCATGCCCAGTTTTTAGTCCTCCTCAGACTCCGCCTATTCTCCATGGTGATCAGGGTCCGTTAGAGGCAGTGAAATGGCTCGAGGAAGTGGAGCGTGTCTTTAGAATGTTGGGAACTCCCGATAATGTTAAGGTTCGTGCAATTATGGAGTTGTTTGAGGGTCCAGCTCTGGACCAATGGAAGAGGGTTACCCCATCATCAATGCAAGGTGAAATGACGTGGGATGTCTTCAGAATCGTTTTCATCCAATGGTTTGTACCTGAGGGAGTGAAGCTAGAGAAAAGGGGAGAGCTTGTGCATATTCAACAAGGTCAATGGACGGTGAAGGCATATGTTGACCATTTCAAGGAACTGATTCCCTTTTCTCCAGAGGTAGCATCGCATGAGCTCATGAAGGTCTCTCTTTTCACTGGGGGTCTTCGTCCAGAGATCAAGGAGCGAGTCCTCCCTTATAAAGACCTTTGTTTCGAGAAGCTGGCGGAGGAAGCTTTCTTGGCTGAGTTAGTTTCTGGTGTGCGGGTGGTTAACACTTCAGCGTCCCCTGTTGTTGTTCGTAAGAGTTCCCCCTCTGGTGAGAAAAAGGCGCCAGAGATACCTGTTCCTAAGGAGTTATCCCCTTTAGTCTCAGCTTCCAGTTCATCAGATCATTCAATGGTATGCTATCAGTGTGGTCGTTTCGGGCATTCAAAGTCGTCTTGTCGCACTCCTCCGAAGACGTGTCATCGATGCAGCTGTCTGGGTCATCTGGAGAAGTTTTGCAAGAAGCGTCGCTTGAAGAAGAAGCTGTGATTGGAGAATGTCAGTACCTGACTGTGAGGCAGAAGATGCTTCAGCCATCAGAGCCCCAACCACAGGTCTTGGGGTGAAGCTCGCGCGCAGTCAGGAGTTCCCAGGGTTGTGAAGCCTTAGTCCAGATTAGGTTTTTCGTGTTGGCGGTGGAACAATTAATATCTTTTATGCTTGTTCGCTGCTGTTAAGGTTTTAGTATCGTTGTAAGCATGTTGTTTTGATATGAAGTAATGATGGATTTGTTCTGTGATAATCTAAGCAGACTTGTCGTGTGGAGGTGATATTCTAAATCGTGTGTCCTTCTTAAAAGTGTGTTTGACTCTCGTGTGGGTTGACCTCGTTTTAGTTATGTTTAAGATGTGGTTATGTTTCGTGGACTTCGGTGGATCATGTCTCCAATTTGATGTTGGTTAAATGTTTTTCTATGGGTTTTCCCTGGTGTTGAAGGTTGTTGACTCTAGTCGTGGGTTCAACGTCTCAACGGAGGTGTTGTTTTAATCGTGCTATGAGAGTTGGTTTGAATTGGTTGGGAGTTCCCGCGTCGACCCCCTTTACTAGGGTTTTCCATTTAAATGGTCAACTTTTCTGCACAAGTTGAGCTCTTGTGGTGGGGAGAACCCTTCGTGTTCTCCCCTCAACCTCGGACCTCAGTTTTCTCTTGAATTGGTCGGGTGTGACCTGTGTAGAGTAAGGCCATCCCCGAGATTCTCAATTCTCTTCGGTTCCTTTAGTTCCGTTGGGGCATGGGCTTAATGTTTGACCAACTTTTGGCCTGGTGACTTTCTGGGGGCAGAAAGTGTCTGTGGTGGGGAGAATTGTCACACCCCGACCGCGATGTCCGTAATTTTACTTCTTTCTTGGTCTCGATTTAAAATTTTTCAAGGTTTAGTTGTGTCGGTGGTTTCACGCCGGTGCGCGGTCATCGCATCGCTAGCGGTGATCGTGCGTTCGGCCTGGGTGACTATGTGTTCACCCGGTGTTTTAAATATTAAAGTTTTTATGTTGACTTTTTTATTATTATTACTATTTGAGTTGCATTATTATTATTGTAGTTATTTTCCGTGTATAGTATATATATATATGTCTACATATGTATATACTTTAATACGTTATGTTTATGTATGTATATATATATGTATATATATTGTATCTATGTGTATATGTTTATATATAGGTATATATATATATATGTTTAGGTATGCGTATATATATACGTGTATTTTGATTATAATAATTATTATTAAAATTAACTAACTTTTATTTATTATCATTATTTTATTATGATTATTTTTTATAAAGTTTTATTATTGTTATTATTATTATAATGTTTTACTATTATTATTATTATAATTTTTAACATTTTTATTATAGTATTATTATTATTATTATTATCACACACACATATATATATATATATAACTAAACAAACCTTACCCTAACCCTACAGCTGCCACCCCGTTCCCCTTTTCTCCTCTCTCCCCGCGACCCTCGCCCACCTCTGCGCAGCAGCCCGCGCCATCCCGGCACCTGGCCTCCCGCTCCGCCGCACCGACCACCGTGCCGACCTCCTATCCAGCGGCCTCTCGGCTTCCCCACAGCAGCCCTGCACCGGCCTCGTCCGACGCTCCCCGCCGCGCCTCTCCGGTCGCGCGCCGCGCCTCCTCCTTCCTCTCAGCCTCGCCCCGCCACGCCCTGCCCTCCCTCTTCCCGTCCCAGTGTCGTCGTACCCCTCGCCTCCAGCTTCCCCGCGCCGCCCGCCGTCCCTTGGCTCGTCGTCCCTTCTTCCCTGCGCGCTGCGCCGACCGCCCCAGCCCTCCCCTTCCACCTCTTCCCAGCCGCTCGTCACCGGCTTCCCCGTCTCCCGCCGTCGCACCTTCCAGCCATCCCGGCCCCCGCATCCATCTCCCGTCGAGCCGGCCTCCCCTCACCACCGGCGTCCCAGCCCTGCTCCCATCCAGCCGCCGGCGTCTGGCACCTCCTCCCGTCCCGTCCCACCTTCTCCTCCTCTGTAAGTTTTGTTTTTTATTTTTATTATGTTTTGTTTTTTTTATCATATTAATAATAATATTATTATTAATGTTATAATGTTAATATTTTTCTATTATTATTATTATTATTATATTATGTTATACTTACTATTATTATTACATTATGTTATTCTTATTATTATTATTATATTATTATTATTATGTTATTGTTATTATATTATTATTATTAATATTACAATGTTAATATTATTTTATATTATTATTATTATATTATTAATATATTATAATTATGTTAAATTGTTATTGTTGTTGTTATTATTATTATTATTATTATTATTATTATTGTTATGCAAATAATAATAATAATAATATTATTATTATTATATTATCATTGTTATTATTATTACTATATTATTTTGTTAATATTATTATATTATTATTGTTATTATTATTATTAACATATTATTATTATTATTATTATTATTAGTATTGTTATGCAAATAATAATAATAATATTATTATTATTATATTATCATTGTTATTATTATTATTATATTATTTTGTTAATATTATTATATTATTATTATTGTTATTATTATTATTATATTATTATTATTATTATTTCGTTCTTATTATTATTATTATTATTACTATTATTAATATTGTTATTATTGTCATTATTAATCTTGTTATTATTATTATTATTATTTTATCACTATTGTTATTATTATTATTATTATTATAATTACAATTATTACTATTATTATCATTATTATTACTCTGGCTTTCACTTTTGCTTTGTTAGGGGTTTTTCATCAACTTATATTTGTTTTTGGAAGGTTTAGGATTTTAGAACCCGCGCAGGGTGTTTCCGAGAGAGAGCCATCGGTGCGCCTTGTTTCCGAGGATCCGTCGTCTCCGCGCCTCAGTTCCGAGGTGAGCGTTTCTTCCCGATGCTTGGTTTCTCATGCTCTAGTGAGTTTTTGTATGTGTCTGAGTCCTTCATATCTATTATACAGAGTGTTGGACTTTATCACGTGGCTTCGGACACACGTCGTGTCATCGCACCTTGGTTCCAAGGTCGTTTTACCGTCGCGCTTGGATCTTGAGGTAGGTCTCCCTTTGCACTCGCCTTTAAATTTAGAATTTATTTATTCCTTGACTTTTTATTAAGTTTCAGTAAATTTAAAAGTATTACTAAGTAGTTATCTATAGTTTGGTGATCTGCTGATGATAAAAGTTGTTTTAATTCTAGCGTTTCATTAAAAGCGTTTTCTTGGATTTAATTGTGTGCTTCCATGGTAGTGTTGCTAGATTGTTCTTCCGGAATAATGAAAGACATGTTAAATTGCGTTTTGAAATGTTTTTAGCATGTGTAAATTAGTAGATGTATTGTTAAAAAAGGGGTGTTTTTTAGAACCTGGATTAGAGAAAATGACCGTATGTCCTTTAAACTTGATTTTGGAAACTTAAAGTGTGGTTCTTGGTTGACGAGAAATGTTTTCCTTTGTCGCGTGAACAAAAGTTTGGGTTTCATTTGAGAAATGGTGTTCCTTCAAAAATTGATTTAAGGCCCGTTTGGCTCTTGATAAAAGTGGGTGCGTTTGGATATTGGAAAATGATTCTACTTGTGGAACCAGTGTGTTTCAGGTTTAATATGCTGATTTGAGTTTCTTAAATAATTTTCTAAGTGTGTTTCTGGTTTTCAATGGCATGGCGTGTGTCATATCCCTTTGGAAATGTCTTAGTGTTAAATGTTAAAAATGTAAATGATATGACGGCCCGGTTGGCACTTTATCAAATGCGAAGTGATTATACATATATATATATATACGTACCTGTGAGGGCATTTCTACAGGGGGACTTCCCTTCGAGGGTTGTCGTGTAGCGATGTCCATGTAAGGGGTTGGAAAGTGCGATGAGATGAGTCACGTGTGCGAGGGTCTCCCACTTACACAATGTTACTAAAACCACCATGGGTTCCTGGGCGTCTTGTAGATTATCGAGTGACGGTTGCTTGCTAACCCTGAGTAGACGGGTTAGTACCCCCTGGAGTTGTGGACAGGCCAGGAGGGATGTGCCACTGGTTGGCTATTAGGGCGGCCAGTTGGTCATTGACTATGGAGTACCAAGCCGGCAGGTAGTCTGAACCCGAGTACGTCCAGGGGTTTTCTAGGGATGTTCAGGATCGACCATGATTATTGCTGATGACTTCTGGTTTACTTTTACTTGCACTTGGTTTTCCTTGCCTGTTTACCTTTACTTGCACTTGTTTCCCTGCTTGTTTACTTTTAGTCATCCTTTACAGCCTATACTATTAGACTTTGAAAAAAAAAATGTTTTTCAAATGAAGATGGTTTATTCTCTTTGGGTATGATTTGAAAATGTAACACTTTGCTTTTCAGAATGATTTAAAAACTGATGAAATAGAACTAACTTTCAAAAAGGAATAAGGGAAATGTCTCGTGTTTGATTTTCAAGTAAAGCATTATAAAAAATTACTTTTATACATTATAATTCAAACCTGGATTATGTAGATTCTTTATTTACTGGAGGTGCATTGGGATTTGTTGTGGGGCTCACCTACTGAGTACTTTTGTGCTCACGCCTATCTTTTACCTTTTCATTTGAAGGTTCCTTGTGTTCAGGTCTTCTGTTTTGAGTCGCTCAGTGTTGGAGCGAGGTTGCTCTCTAGTTGGGTGGTGACCTGAAAGGTCACATGGAGGTACGTGGTTGTGTGGCCTTTGTTTATTTTCCACTGTTAGTGTTTATTTTTTATGTTGTATTTTCTTTTGTTTGGGCTGAAATCGTTCCCAACGATCAAATTTTAATGCCCGGCACTTGTTGCCATCCCGAGGGGATCGGGAACGCCCCTCGGGTCTTGCCGCGGACCGGCTCGTGTGACCGGTTTAGGGTCGACCCGGGCTAGTTCGTGACATGAATATATTTCTATTAATGGTATTAAAAGTTTAAATTTAAGCTATTTATTTCATTGATATTATGATTCAAAAGTTACCAAAATGGTAAGGGTTTATTTCACATTATCACCATTATTCGAGATTATTTTTGTTTAAGTCTACCTTTGGAGAATTATTTGATATTTATATATTAAAATAAATATATTTTATTTTCCTATGGTTATTAATAAATTATTTTAAGTAATAGTACCATTAATCCACTCTTTGGTACTTAAAATTATTGATAAAATGTTTTTTAGAAAATTTGACATTAAATCTCTATTAAGTTGAAAACACTTTTTCATCAAAATATATGTTTTATAAAAATATTTTCAATTTTCTTAGCATTTTAAAAATTATTTATTAAGGAAATTATTACCCTTTTTGACTATTTTAAAAAATTAAAGTAATGTTCATGTCTTTTTTAAAACAAGAGCTATTTGGATTTTACTGAAAATGTTAACGAAATTTCTATTTTTTCATGTACGACATGAGAATAATTTTCTACTATCATGACCAATCAATATTTTAATGATTATTTTACAATTTATAATGGTTTATTTTCAATGAAAAATATATTCAAAATATTTTTTTGAAATTTTAGTTTTAAAAATATTATCAAAGTGAGATGGTTAATTTCCTCAAAAATGTTTTAATAACAGTTTATGGTATTTCTATTCATTAACAACATCAACCCTGTATTGTAATTATGATACAATAATGATATGTTGTATTCATACCATCCTTATTATTTATATGAATGTTTTATGATCACTTTGACTAGGGATATATAATTTTATTATCATTTATCGTGTTTCTATGGATGGTTTATGATTTTGTTTATTGGTTGAGGTAAGTGTTAAAATTTCATATATTAGTTTTTCAATATGAATGTTTATGTTGATTAGGATTCACCCCTTTCATATGAGTAATTAATTGGACTTATTTAGTGATGGGTGTGTCGTAGAACTACATAGCCCCTCAATGCATTACTAGGTCTCATGAGAGAAATTAGCTTGGGCAATTAGCTGATGCCTTACCCATTTATCTAACATGTCTTTGCTTGAGGCCTTTATGGTAAGAAATCTTATCATGAGGACTTGATGGTATGTTTTAGATGTTTGGAATTATGAATTCACTCATTATGAGACCTTTTATTGATTTACATGTGATTATTAAATTATTTTTACTATCCATGGAAAAGTTTCAAGATCATGTGATTATTTATATTGATTTGTTTGATCGTAATATAGTTTTTCCATATCATTATCTATTTATTGATTAAATGAATTTTTTTCAGTTATTTAATTTTCTATATTAATTATTATTATTTATTGATAATAGATTCCACTGTATTATTACCCTTACTAAGCATCTAATATCACCCATTTGAAATGTTTTATTCTCCCCATGATACCGAGAAGTGTTTTGTGATTGATATGTAGGGATATGCTGTAACACCCGAGATTTTTATGAGTAATATTTTGTTTTTATATCATCAAAGGAATCTTTCACTACACAATTGCTTGGCTTTCTTTACACGCAATCACGACCTTCCTCGATAGCTTGCGTCGTACGCAATTCCGAGTTTCACTAAACAACGATATGCTATTAAAATATTATTAAAACTAGCCGTTATGAATAGTAATAACCACTTTTCAAAATTTTATAAATTTTATTTTTCAAAATGGACTTCATTTTTTGATTCTGAATACCGAAATTAGCATAGGGTGAAATTTTGGTATTTTTCTGAAAACTTTCAATTTTTGATGAATAGTGAAACCACTAAGTGGTAGGTTAAAAACTGAATTTTGCATAAAACTTAATTTTACCGCTTCTGTGAATGGAATTCTGAAAATCCGACAGACACGGTTGATATCAGTAAGTAAAATGTGGTTCAATGAGATAAAAATAATTTTTTGGTGAATAGTAACTTTTTACTTTTTTTACCGCGGTTAATAGTAAATAGGGTAAATAAGGGTAAATATGATATTATTATTACCCTAACACATGTCCTAATTCTATTGGACAAGTGTAATTCGACCAAAAACAAACTTAGGAATAAAATATGACCCTTTAGGCCCACTTGGATTAGATTAGGACATTTATTATTAATTTATTTAAAGAAGGGTTAAAATAGTTAAAATCAAAGTTTAATAAGTAAATCATTTTTAATATGGGGTTATACATAAGATAAATTCGACTATAAATATTCATTAGAAAGATAAAAATATTTACTACATAATGGTATTTTATTTATAATTTTTAGACATTAAATAAGTTAATTTATTTATGACACAATGATGATGCAGTAATTATCTTATTAATGAAATATTGACATAATTGATGTTATAAACACCAAAATAAATGTAATTTGAGACTTTTTATGAATTACACTATTTTTATAGGTTACTATGATATATTATTGTTGATTTAATCAACTTGGTTCGAACATATAATTCTGTTATGTCATTCACAAAAATCATATATCAAATAGTGTCAAAATTAACACAAAATAGTTTTTAAATCAAACATTATATTATTAATTGTTATTTTATTCTTAAAAATCTCAGGTTCGGCCAAATGACTTATATAAGGATATATATATTAATAATAAACAATTTGGGGTTCTTTTTGCATGTTATAGTAAGTGTATTAACCATATAGTGAAAGAAAACAAAAAGACATGGTAAAAGTTAAATTATTTAACTTAGAGTTAAATCTAATTGATAAGGTTAAAATAATACCATAAACATGTCTAAATCCTATTGTTTTATAGTATTTCGATCCATCCCCACTTTAGCTTCGAAATAAGACCCTTTGGAACCATTATAAACCGATTTTTACTTTAATATAAAATAATATTTTGAGATATTCCTAAGGTTCCCCTCTCCTCCCTTATAAAAGGGCACCTCCTCCCCCTCCTCCTCACACCAATTTGAGCACTCAAGCTCGGCCAACCCCAGACATTTTCTCCTCTCCACTTCCCTAGAATAATCCTAGAGGTCCTGGTCTTCTTCAAAGACCAATCTTAGTTCCCTAAGTGGAGGATTCAAAGAGGCGTTCCAAAGAAGAGGTAATATCCATTACCGATCTTTTCAATTTCTTTCTTCTTCAACTTCTTCTTCTTTAGTTGTTTAATGATAAAGTAATAACATCAGTATTAATTACATACTGATATGTTATTATAAATATGAAACAACCCTAATTCACCTTCTATCCATCCTACGGAAAAATGAAATCACCGCGCGTGCGTACGTACGGAATACCGTCTCCACGCCGTTGTGTAATCTATTTCCCACCATCACTTTACAAGGATGGGTATAATGGTGTAATGAGTAACTATTTATGATTATTATAAAGTAATATTGATACTGAAATAATATATATATATACTCCAATACAATTCCACGATCATAGGAACGATATCATCACTCGTGCGTACGTACGGAATACCGTCTCCACGATGTGAAGCGACTCGTTCTACATGATCATCATTACATAATAATTATATAAATGAATTGAATGAATAAATATGATATATGTTACACTAATACCATTATGGATATAAGGTATCTATAACCTTAAAATAATAATAAGAATTTATTCGGCAAAACACGCATAAGAACAAAAGGCAATAAAGACCCGAGTAACAAGTAACAATGAGATATTACTAACAAGAAGCTAAGAATATGACCATATATGATATCATATCAATATGTATGATTCTGGAATAAGTCAATAACATTATTTAAACCATTATATAGGAGCTTCGGACACGTACAAAGCAAATCGGACCTAAGGTAAGGGAAAATACCACAATCTAATTTTTATCCGAGATTGTTTATTCGTAAGTATTTACTGGGGTGTATTTTATCATCCACATCCATGTTCCCTCAATATGTAATATTGTTTCCATCCACTTACAATATTTTAAATCCAATTTTACCCTTCGGTGAGTTTTTAGTAAAGAATATGAAAGGAATCTTTTGTCATTTTTTTTTTCATACGAGGTACTTTTTGACTTTTCCGACAAAGGTATGAAGAATGTTTTTTTTAACTTATACGACATGTATGGATTTTTAAAACATTATTTCCAAGAAGATTCCTTTACAAGTTTTCAAGTTTGTTTTTAATCAACTTCTTTTATTTTAAAGTCATATGACATGTTATGAAAGGAAAAATGTTTTTTTGAAGAAGAAAGGATATTTTCCTCAAGAATGGAGTTCAAGTGTTTTATCAAAATTATTTTCCATCTAAGATAATAAAGGGTTCTGTTTTTATCCCTATTATTACATTGATTTGATCATGTTGTGATTGAATTATTTTTATGAATTCCTTTATCTTGTATGAATTGTTTTATGATGTCATGATGTTTAAGATTCCAATTTGTATTACATGGGTTATGCAATGATGTATGATTTATGATTATGTGGCACACATAATAAAGGATTCATTATAAGATGGGTGGGACCTATATCTCCCTCCAATGCATTGGGTAAAGATTTTATATCTCATGAGATAGACATGGATGGAACGGAAGGTTATTTCGGTTCAGTGATACAGGACTGAAACGAGGAGTGAACTCGGTTCAGAAAGGGACTTTGTCCACTAAGATAGTCTTGGAAATGAGTCATGACTAACAATAAATGATTTTCCATGATTATGTGTGCATGACACAAAGTTTCAAGTTTTATGTTATGATTATGGGGATCTCATTTTTCACTTCTATGATTTGTTCCATGTTAAGATATTATGATCTCTTTTGCCGGTTATGATTTTCAAAAAGATATGATATGATTTTTATTTCCTTTATTTGCCCTTGCTTAGAATTTGAGCTCACCCTTTTATGTTTTCTTTTCCCCAGGTCAGAAATATGGATATTAAGTAGAATATGCTAAAAGGGACCCTAGATATGATGAAATAAATGGGAGACACTGTAGAATATTTATGAACCAGTTGTTTATGTTTCCCAGTTTCTAAAGACACTATACCTATACGGTCCTTTGTGGTTTTGTCATATGTTGTAATAAGTGTGCTTCAATTTTGAAGTATTAACAATGTATGTAAAGTACGGGTCGTTATAGTTGGTATCAGAGGAAAGGTATAGTCAACCTTTGGAAACTAGGATGTGAAAGCCTTAGTAAGAACCCTAAGGATAAGTCTAAGCATAGAACACAATCTTAGTGTTTTAGAAATGGCCATGAATAACCTAGGATAAGACCTTAAGCATGAAAATTTTATTCTTGAATTATGTGGTTTTCCTATTATAATTAGTGTTGCTCACACTATTCTTCTTGGTTTTAGTCAATGGCTGGAACCCCAAGGAACCGTGTTAATGCAGAATGCGATGGGCAATGCAATGATTGTCCCCCTGAGCAACCAAACGATATGGGAGCTGGAATGCAAAATCTTGTAGCCATACTCACACAACTTTCTCAAGCTATGAATCATGCAAGACTTCCAAACGAGCAAAGGAAGGAGCAACATTCTGTTGAATCCTTCATGAGGCAGCGTCCACCTTCTTTCAGTGGGTCTACTGATCCATTAGTTGCTGAACAATGTATTAGTACTACTGAAAAGATATTTTCAGTTCTTCAATATTCTGAACATGATAAAGTCATCCTAGCAGTGTATCGTTTGGAAGGAGATGATGATCAATGGTGGAATCTTATTAAGAATACGAGGCAAAGGGATGAAATTGAGTCTATGGAATGGGACGAGTTCAAGAACTTATTTTTCAATAAGTACTTCCCTCGTATTCTCCGAACAAAGATGGAGAAAGAGTTTCTTGAACTGAAGCAAAGGAATGATGAATCTGTTGGTACCTATGAAGCAAATTTTACAAGACTTGCAAGGTACGCTTCTGGTATTATTATCCAACCTGAGAGTAAGATCGATCGATTCTTTAGTGGCTTAAAACCAAGTCTTCGAAGGGCGTTATCCATAAGGGACTTCAATAGCTACGAGGAAATCGTTCGATGTGCTCTCAAAGTAGAGATGGAGATTGGAATAACCCATCAGTCACATGGGTTTGATAAGAAGAGGAAGATGGAATTCAAAGAAAAATCTAAAGAGCACACGGAAAAGAGGATGAGCTTTTCCTTATGCTCAAAGTGTGGAAAGAAACATGGAGGGAGTTGTCTTAAAGGGACAAGTAAATGTTTTAAATGTGGAAAGGAAGGTCATCAGGCATTTGAATGCGGCGATAATGGGAAGAAGATGTCTAATGATGCAAACAAAGGAAGGGGTACACAAAATGAACCTACTACAATTCAATGTTTCAAGTGCAAGGAGATGGGGCATTATGCCAATCAATTCCCAAATCCAAGGGTTGATGATGATGGTCGACGTCAACAAAATCTTAAGGCTAAAGACAAAGGAAAGTCACATGCAATTTCTATCAGCGATGTGGAGTACGATAACGAAGTGGTGAAAGGTACACTTACCATCCACTCTAAAGTAGCAAATGCTTTATTTGATTCTGGATCCACCCACTCTTTTATTTCTGAAAAAATTTCTAAGGGTATCACCGTACTACCTCAACAATTAGATGTTGAGTTAGCTGTGACAACACCTAATGACACAACAGTCGCATCAAAAGTTTATAATTCTTCTCCGATCGAAGTTTGTGGGAAAGTGCTTCCTGCAAATCTTGTGATCCTTCCTTTAGTGGAATTTGATGTGATTCTTGGAATGGATTGGATTTCTCTACATGGAGCTCATATCAATTGCCAAAGAAGGGAAGTCACATTTCATATTCCAGATCAATCTACGATCGTCTATCAATGCAAGGATGAACATAACCTTCCAGTGGAAATTTCTTCCATATTATGGGTATTGATTCCACTAAATGAAGGTTATTTATCTCAAATGGTTGGTGAGAAACTCACGATTAAGAATATGTCCATTGTACGGGAGTTTGATGATGTATTTCCGGAGGAATTACCGGGTCTTCCACCAAATCGTGAAGTTGAGTTTTCAATAGAACTCGTACCGGGTGCTTTGCCTATTTCAAAGACACCATATAGAATGGCCCCAACTGAGTTGCAGGAATTGAAGAAGCAACTCCAAGAGAATCTTGATAAGGGATTCATACGCACTAGTGCGTCACCTTGGGGAGCACCTGTTCTATTTGTTAAGAAGAAAGATGGATCAATGAGACTCTGCATTGATTATCGAGAACTTAACAAGATCACTATCAAGAACAAATATCTTCTCCCACGCATTGATGACTTATTTGACCAACTACGCGGAGCTCAATACTTTTCCAAGATTGATCTTCGTTCAGGGTATCATCAATTAAGGGTCAAAAGGGAGGATATACCAAAGACGGCTTTCCATACAAGGTATGGACACTATGAATTTATAGTGATGCCATTTGGTCTTACTAATGCCCCTGCTATCTTCATGGATCTAATGAATAGAGTCTTTAGAGACTATCTTGATCAATTTGTGGTAGTCTTTATAGACGATATTCTTGTCTATTCAAAGAGAAAGTAAGAGCATAAAGATCACTTGAGAATTATATTGAAGACCCTGAGAAAGGAGAAGCTTTATGCCAAATTTACCAAGTGTGAATTTTGGCTTCAAAAAGTTGCATTTTTGGGTCACATAATCTCAAAAGAGGGGATATCTATGGATCCAGCAAAAACAGAGGTTATCGAAAGATGGTCAAGACCAACAACAGTAACTGAGATCCGAAGTTTTCTTGGTTTGGCTGGATATTATTGACGTTTTGTAAAAGATTTTTCACGATTATCTAATCCACTCACCAAGTTGACTCGGAAAAGAGTTAATTTTGTCTAGACAGAGGAATTTGAAGAGAATTTCAAGGATTTGAAAAGAAGGTTATCCAGTGAACCTATGCTCACACTGCCTTGTAGTGGAGAAAGGTTTGTGATCTACAGTGATGCATCCAAGAAGGGATTGGGGTGTGTTCTTATGAAAAATGATATGGTGATAGCTTATGCCTCACGACAGTTGAAAATCCATGAGCAAAATTACCCAACTCATGATTTGGAGTTGGCTGCGGTAATCTTTGCATTAAAGATTTGAAGGCATTACCTTTATGGTGAAAGGTGTGATATTTATACTGATCATAAAAGTTTAAAGTATATTTTCACACAAAAGGAGTTGAATATGCGTCAAAGAAGATGGTTGGAGCTGATTAAGGATTATGACTGCTCAATCCATTACCACCCTGGGAAAGCAAACAAGGTGGCAGATGCATTAAGTCGACAAGACAATGCTAGTTTATCCATGATGAGTGTAACGACCCGAAATTTTGAATAAATCTTGTTTCCTAATTTCATGTGTTATTTTTTTATACTCAAAAAAATGTTTTATTTTATAAACATGATTATAAATAAAATGAGACCATTGGTTTTTGAGTGTTATATGACCATCGGTCAATATGACCACCGTGAACAAAATGTTTTGATTATTGTCTCTAAATTTAAGTAATCTTGGTTAATTATTATAGAAAGAAGATTTGATGGCCTCACCTAGTAGCCTTGGGCCGATCGAAGCCCATCTAACAGAGATTGGGAAGGAGGTAGCACCATTGGGCTTTGCTCTGGACCAAATCCAAGCCGAACTTCATCATGTGAAGCTAGAACGGAATCGCCTTCGTGAGAAGTTCAAACTGATAGAAATTACTACTCGGGCAATGTTGACTGAGCCGCCCCAAAATTCTATCACCCTAGCACACCTTACTCTTAGGTCCTATGCTGGTATTATAAGGGGTTATGTAACGAGACCGTAATTGCCTTGTGTAATCCTTTTTTTTAAATAAAAATTTGGATTTCTTCTTATGATGATGTTTATGAATTTTGAAATGACCGGATAAATATAGTATGCATATTTTTTATGAATTTTAGAAAAAGGATATTTTAAATATGTTTATGTAAACCCTAAATAATTAAAAATGTGTAATGATTTTCAAAAAATGGTCTTCTGCAATTATGTTCAGTACTAAATTTAGAGTCTAATAAGATCAACTTGATTTTTGATGAATAGTAAATTATGAATAGTGATTTTATGATTAGGATTAGTAATATGACCAAATGGATTAGTAATCTCACTTAAAGAAAGTTTTAAAATAATCTAGGCACCTTGATTAAGTAATGTGATTCAATAAAATAGTTAAATAACGGTTTCATTACTTATTATTCAAGTATTAGTTTTTTCGGGTGAATAGTGTTTTTTAATTAAAAATTTAATTAAAAATAATTAGAAAATTATTTTTATAAAAATGACTTCATTTTTGAACTCAGAGCATCGATATTATGTTATGGTAATTTTTGGGGATTTTTCTGAAAAAAGTGAATTTTCGATGAATAGTGCTTTTATTTAAAATTTAAATTAAAAATATTTAGAAAATTATTTTTATAAAATGGATTTCATTTTTGAAATCAGAGCATTGATATTTGGTTAAGGTGAAATTTTGGGGTTATTCTGAGAAGGTTGAATTTTTAGTGAATAGTAAAAATACAGTTTTAGGGTTTCGGTATGTTTAATGACATCATAATGGTGTCATGATGATGTCATGCGATCTTTTGAGGGTTGGCCGGCCAAGGGTGATGAATTATTGTTTTGGGGGCCCCATGTGGCCTAACTCCATGATAAATGACAAGGGAGAGCACATGGGTTTGAGAAAAGCACATGTGAGGTGTCCTTTGGCCATTAATGCTTTGTCCCCTCACTTTCCCTATAAATACCCACCCTTTCCTCCTTTAGTTTTCACTCCCAACTCTCCCCCAACGAAGTTCTGGTCTTCTTACCTTCCAAAGAGTCCTCCCAAGGTGCCCCCAAGCCCTCAAGGTCCAATCCTTTGAGTTTCAAGAGTCACATTTTAAGGTAAGGGATCCGACCTCTCTCTTTCTTTTCAAGTAATCTCTTTTATGTCTTTTCTTTTATACTCCATGTTCTTATGTTGGAGGATGTTCTTTTATATTCATCCTACTGCCTATTTCATGTTCATATGATGAGAGACCCCCCTTGCTCTCATCAATTCGTTTTAAGAATGTTTAAGTGGCGCCGTTAGGCTGCCGAATTTTTAAGGGATTCTTTCACCTTCCTCGTTTTCAAGTTCTATTTTCATTCAAGTCTTTCATGTTCCTTTTTGTTATATTGGGGTATGATCTCTATATATATCATACTGGAATCTTATGTTCATATGATGAGAGACCCCATTTGATCTCTTCAATTCAGTATTTTGATGTTTTAAGTGGCGCCGTTAGGCTGCCGAATTTTTAAGTGGTTCTTCACCCTTCTCGTTTTGAAGTTCTACTTTCATGTCAATTATTTCAAGTTCCTTTTTGTAATATTGGGGTATGATCTCTATATATATCATACTGGACTCTTATGTTCATATGATGAGAGACCCCATTTGATCTCTTCAATTCAGTATTTTGATGTTTTAAGTGGCGCCGTTAGGCTGCCGAATTTTTAAGTGGTTCTTCACCCTTCTCGTTTTGAAGTTCTACTTTCATGTCAATTCTTTCAAGTTCCTTTTGTTATGTTGGGAAATTTTCTCTATATCTATCACACTGAACTCTTATGTTCACATGATGAGAGACCCTATTTGATCTTTTCAAATCATTTTTGTTGATGTTTAAGTAACGCCGTTAGGCTGCCGAACTTTCATAAGAGAAATCTATTTTTTTTCTTCCTTCCATGTTTTTCATTTCAAATGGTATGTCCTTGAAATTTCATTACCATGATCATGTATCCTTCTTATTCTGTCCATTTACTATTTTATGGGTCATTTATGAATGTTTGACTCATTTTCCCTCTCTTTTTAATGTCTTCTAAAACCTCATAACATAGCCGTTATGCTGCAGAATTTTCCCCTCAAAATGCCTCTCTCTTTTCTCAAAAATTATTTTATGTTATAAAGTGAATACTCAAAGCTCTTATTTATACAAGGGTATTCACATATATATCAAAATGTTCCATTTTAAATTCTGGGATTTACATACATGAGACCCGCTTTCCCTTTCCGTGGGTTTAAAGTGACGTAAAGATCATGTCTTTAAAGCAGTTTTTAAAACGTTATGATTATGAAATGAAACCCATTTATTTTATGCTATGTGGGTTATTTATGAAATGTTTGATGATGATATATGTGGCTCACATGATAATAAAGGCAAATTTAAGGGTGCGCCCTGATAGCGCTCCAATGCATTGGGTAATGATGTAACCACTAGAGATTACAATTTTCATGATACCTTGGTGAATAACCTTGGTAATTTTCAAATGACACCTTGGGGATGGACCTTGGTGATATGTTCATGATTGTCTATGTTAAATGATGTAGCCACATCTTCAAGTTATGAAAAATGTTATTTTTATTATGAAATGCCTCATGATTTCTTTCTCATGCCTTAAAGTTCTTTTCATGTCCTTATTGAAGTATCTCAAGTTCACATGTAAAATGTTCATCTTGTTTCCCTTACTGGGCCTTTTGCTCACCCTTTCTTTTGATGTATGTCCCCAGGTTATGAGATGCAGAAATGAACCTAGGATGAACATAAGGAGAAGCCTTTCAAGTGTTTAAGGAGAATGTTTTTTTTGTTTCATGTTTTAAGTTCCTGGTTTCCAAGACACTAAACCTTAAAGATCCTCGGTTTTGTAAAATGTAATGAAAGTTTATGTGATAAAAAGGCGGGATGCTATAGTTGGTATCAAAGGATGGTTTAGTTATTTGTGGCAATTAGGATATGAAAACTCTAGGATGAACCCTATAGAAAAGTTTAATATAGGAAATCTTCCTGGTATTTTGGTGAGTATTGAGTAAGGGGTTGCCAAGCAAATACATCCCTGTCTGGATACGAGCAGGTAGAGGTGGCTCTGGCACAGATGTACATAGGGGTAAAACCCGAAAACACCGCTTTGAGCTAGACTCGAACGGGAACTGGTACACGACAACGGGCCTTGCTGCACTCTTGGTTACGACACTCCCGGGGGATATGCTTTGGTAAATTCATAAGCTTGGTATGAACCATTATTAAAGGAACAAAGATAAAATAAAATAAAGGTTCACATAAGAATATATGATCATTCATAACCTAGATGGGAACCTAGGAGATCACAAGTTAGGGTATACCTTTCATATACAAGTTATCCTTATATGCTTTCAGTTCCTTTTCATGATTATTAGCTAAGTACTTAAGCCCCTAATTATGCTTTCTCTTCTTAGTTAATGGTGGGAAATGGAAGAACATGTTCCGACAACCAATGTGATAGGAAATGCGATGATTTTCGTATTAATATGACAGGGATGATTAGGGGATTAAAATATGATTATTATTTTGGAAGACGTTCATTATTTTGGGAACCATATTTGATCGAGGTAAATAGATTACTACGGTATTTTCATTGAGGAGTAAGGTTGACTTATATTTTGAAGAATTGATGAATTTAAGGTGGACTTATAGTAATTTAGGTTACTTTTGGGAATGATTAACCTATCTTGGGTAAAATATGTTTAGGTTAGCTACTTTTGTTATAAGATGTTAGGAGTGGTTGGTGTTGTCTGGAGATGTACAATGAAGTTGTTTTGGAAGACTATGTTATCAAATCCTTCTTGTATTTGGGTTTCAATCTTAGTTTGGTTTATTTTGAGGAATTTTAAGGACCGTTATTTATGGAGTGGTCTATGATGAACGTTGGGTAGTACCATGGAACTTTGAAGATTTAAAAGTAGGTTCTATTCCTATGGGATTCTTTCTTTTTGAAGAGTTGTTTTACCTTAACCTTTCTGTTTTTGGGATAATGTTTAAAGATAAAAGAAATAGATAGTTAATCTTTTTTAGATTATGTGATTCTATAGAAGATGATTCTTGTGCTTTTATGAGACCAAGTGTTTTTGAATTCTCATCATTTGGCGAAAAGATTAGTGTTGGTAGGGACTTGTTAAAGGATGAAACTCTACTTGAAGGTAGGTATATTTTCTTATGTTTTTGTTCTATGTAGTAAATGAAATCCTCAAAATTATGAAAAGAAACATAAAACAAAAATGTTGTTGGTTTACGTTTCCTACTAGGTAATCAAAGACCGTTTACACACGTCATAAGTTTGGGATTTTCTCATGGTTAACTTTCTCCTAATCATGTTCTCTATCACACTCTCTCAGAACTGACCCTTTGTTTTTTCCTCCATGTCCATGTTTTCCTACATGGAACCCGAGTGTGGGTTAACTCGGGTGGCCTTTGTACTTCCTTTTCTTTCTTTTAAAGTAATGGTGTTACTGACTCTTTTTCCGATGTGGGACTTTCAATGAAATTTCAAAACCCAATTTAAAAAAAAAAATTGCGAGGACGCAATTTCTTAAGGGGGGAAGATTGTAACGACCCGAAATTTTGAATAAATCTTGTTTCCTAATTTCATGTGTTATTTTTTTATACTCAAAAAAATGTTTTATTTTATAAACATGATTATAAATAAAATGAGACCATTGGTTTTTGAGTGTTATATGACCATCGGTCAATATGACCACCGTGAACAAAATGTTTTGATTATTGTCTCTAAATTTAAGTAATCTTGGTTAATTATTATAGAAAGAAGATTTGATGGCCTCACCTAGTAGCCTTGGGCCGATCGAATCCCATCTAACAGAGATTGGGAAGGAGGTAGCACCATTGGGCTTTGCTCTGGACCAAATCCAAGCCGAACTTCATCATGTGAAGCTAAAACGGAATCGCCTTCGCGAGAAGTTCAAACTGATAGAAATTACTACTCGGGAAATGTTGACTGAGCCGCCCCAAAATTCTATCACCCTAGCACACCTTACTCTTAGGTCCTATGCTGGTATTATAAGGGGTTATGTAACGAGACCGTAATTGCCTTGTGTAATCCTTTTTTTTAAATAAAAATTTGGATTTCTTCTTATGATGATGTTTATGAATTTTGAAATGACCGGATAAATATAGTATGCATATTTTTTATGAATTTTAGAAAAAGGATATTTTAAATATGTTTATGTAAACCCTAAATAATTAAAAATGTGTAATGATTTTCAAAAAATGGTCTTCTGCAATTATGTTCAGTACTAAATTTAGAGTCTAATAAGATCAACTTGATTTTTGATGAATAGTAAATTATGAATAGTGATTTTATGATTAGGATTAGTAATATGACCAAATGGATTAGTAATCTCACTTAAAGAAAGTTTTAAAATAATCTAGGCACCTTGATTAAGTAATGTGATTCAATAAAATAGTTAAATAACGGTTTCATTACTTATTATTCAAGTATTAGTTTTTTCGGGTGAATAGTGTTTTTTAATTAAAAATTTAATTAAAAATTATTAGAAAATTATTTTTATAAAAATGACTTCATTTTTGAACTCAGAGCATCGATATTATGTTATGGTAATTTTTGGGGATTTTTCTGAAAAAAGTGAATTTTCGATGAATAGTGCTTTTATTTAAAAATTAAATTAAAAATATTTAGAAAATTATTTTTATAAAATGGATTTCATTTTTGAAATCAGAGCATTGATATTTGGTTAAGGTGAAATTTTGGGGTTATTCTGAGAAGGTTGAATTTTTAGTGAATAGTAAAAATACAGTTTTAGGGTTTCGGTATGTTTAATGACATCATAATGGTGTCATGATGATTTCATGAGATCTTTTGAGGGTTGGCCGGCCAAGGGTGATGAATTATTGTTTTGGGGGCCCCATGTGGCCTAACTCCATGATAAATGACAAGGGAGAGCACATGGGTTTGAGAAAAGCACATGTGAGGTGTCCTTTGGCCATTAATGCTTTGTCCCCTCACTTTCCCTATAAATACCCACCCTTTACTCCTTTAGTTTTCACTCCCAACTCTCCCCCAACGAAGTTCTGGTCTTCTTACCTTCCAAAGAGTCCTCCCAAGGTGCCCCCAAGCCCTCAAGGTCCAATCCTTTGAGTTTCAAGAGTCACATTTTAAGGTAAGGGATCCGACCTCTCTCTTTCTTTTCAAGTAATCTCTTTTATGTCTTTTCTTTTATACTCCATGTTCTTATGTTGGAGGATGTTCTTTTATATTCATCCTACTGCCTATTTCATGTTCATATGATGAGAGACCCCCCTTGCTCTCATCAATTCGTTTTAAGAATGTTTAAGTGGTGCCGTTAGGCTGCCGAATTTTTAAGGGATTCTTTCACCTTCCTCGTTTTCAAGTTCTATTTTCATTCAAGTCTTTCATGTTCCTTTTTGTTATATTGGGGTATGATCTCTATATATATCATACTGGACTCTTATGTTCATATGATGAGAGACCCCATTTGATCTCTTCAATTCAGTATTTTGATGTTTTAAGTGGCGCCGTTAGGCTGCCGAATTTTTAAGTGGTTCTTCACCCTTCTCGTTTTGAAGTTCTACTTTCATGTCAATTATTTCAAGTTCCTTTTTGTAATATTGGGGTATGATCTCTATATATATCATACTGGACTCTTATGTTCATATGATGAGAGACCCCATTTGATCTCTTCAATTCAGTATTTTGATGTTTTAAGTGGCGCCGTTAGGCTGCCGAATTTTTAAGTGGTTCTTCACCCTTCTCGTTTTGAAGTTCTACTTTCATGTCAATTCTTTCAAGTTCCTTTTGTTATGTTGGGAAATTTTCTCTATATCTATCACACTGAACTCTTATGTTCACATGATGAGAGACCCTATTTGATCTTTTCAAATCATTTTTGTTGATGTTTAAGTAACGCCGTTAGGCTGCCGAACTTTCATAAGAGAAATCTATTTTTTTTCTTCCTTCCATGTTTTTCATTTCAAATGGTATGTCCTTGAAATTTCATTACCATGATCATGTATCCTTCTTATTCTGTCCATGTACTATTTTATGGGTCATTTATGAATGTTTGACTCATTTTCCCTCTCTTTTTAATGTCTTCTAAAACCTCATAACATAGCCGTTATGCTGCAGAATTTTCCCCTCAAAATGCCTCTCTCTTTTCTCAAAAATTATTTTATGTTATAAATTGAATACTCAAAGCTCTTATTTATACAAGGGTATTCACATATATATCAAAATGTTCCATTTTAAATTCTGGGATTTACATACATGAGACCCGCTTTCCCTTTCCGTGGGTTTAAAGTGACGTAAAGATCATGTCTTTAAAGCAGTTTTTAAAACGTTATGATTATGAAATGAAACCCATTTATTTTATGCTATGTGGGTTATTTATGAAATGTTTGATGATGATATATGTGGCTCACATGATAATAAAGGCAAATTTAAGGGTGCGCCCTGATAGCGCTCCAATGCATTGGGTAATGATGTAACCACTAGAGATTACAATTTTCATGATACCTTGGTGAATAACCTTGGTAATTTTCAAATGACACCTTGGGGATGGACCTTGGTGATATGTTCATGATTGTCTATGTTAAATGATGTAGCCACATCTTCAAGTTATGAAAAATGTTATTTTTATTATGAAATGCCTCATGATTTCTTTCTCATGCCTTAAAGTTCTTTTCATGTCCTTATTGAAGTATCTCAAGTTCACATGTAAAATGTTCATCTTGTTTCCCTTACTGGGCCTTTTGCTCACCCTTTCTTTTGATGTATGTCCCCAGGTTATGAGATGCAGAAATGAACCTAGGATGAACATAAGGAGAAGCCTTTCAAGTGTTTAAGGAGAATGTTTTTTTGTTTCATGTTTTAAGTTCCTGGTTTCCAAGACACTAAACCTTAAAGATCCTCGGTTTTGTAAAATGTAATGAAAGTTTATGTGATAAAAAGGCGGGATGCTATAATGAGGATCACAAAAGATCCAATATTTATGGATTTACAAAGGATGGATCATGGAATTATAATGGAAGGGGAAAAATATTATCTTTCTCAAATGAATGTTCAACCATCTATAAATGTGAAGATTAAAGAGGCACATAAAGAAGATGTCGAGTTACAAAAGATGGTGAGAAATGTTCCTGAATTCAACCTTGATTGTGATGGGATAATAAAGTTTAGGAATCGGGTTTGTGTTCCTCCCATCCCCGAATTAAAGAAGGAGCTGCTGGATGAGGCTCATAGTTCTTCATTCTCTATTCATCCTGGAAGCACGAAGATGTATAGGGACCTGAAAGAGTACTTCTGGTGGGATGGCATGAAAAGAGATGTTGCTGAATATGTCTCTCAATGCTTGGTTTGTCAACAAGTTAAAGCTGAGAGACAGAAGTCTAAGGGGATGTTACAACCATTACCCATACCCGAATGGAAATGGGAAAACATCACTATGGACTTTGTCACAGGACTTCCTAAAACATCCAAAGGCAATAATGCTATCTGGGTCATAGTTGATCGTCTTACAAAGTCTGCACACTTCATTCCTATTAGAGAGGATTTCTCTCTAGATCAGTTTTCCAGGATATATGTAAAGGAAGTGGTAAGATTTCATGGAGTACCGCTTTCTATTATATCTGATCGGAATCCGAGATTTACCTCGAAGTTCTGGCGAAGTCTTCAGTATACTCTGGATACAGAGTTGAGTTTCAGCACTGCTTATCATTCCCAGACAGATGGTCAGTCTGAGAGAACAATTCAAACCCTAGAAGATATGTTGAGAGCTTGCTCTATGGATTTCAAAGGAGGTTGGGATCAACACCTACCTTTGGTGGAATTTTCTTATAATAATAGCTTTCACTCCAGTATTCAGATGACTCCTTATGAAGCTCTCTATGGAAAGAAATGCAGGACTCCAACTTGCTGGGATGAAGTTGGGGAAAGAAAGCTATTAGGACCTGATCTCGTTGATGAAATGGCAGAAAAAGTTAGATCTATTCAACAACACATAAGAGCAGCTCAGAGTCGACAGAAAAGTTATGCCGACAACCGAAGAAAAGACCTAGAGTTTGAAGTGGGTGATAAAGTGTTCTTACAAATATCTCCCTGGAAGAGGGTTATGAGATTTGGAAAGAAGGGGAAGTTGAGCCCTAGATATATCGGTCCTTTCGAAATACTGGATCGTGTTGGGAAGGTAGATTACCGATTGGCGATTCCACCGAATCTCTCTCAAGTTCACGATGTGTTCCATGTATCTCTCCTGAGAAAGTACATACCTGATCCTTCACATGTACTCAGCTCAGAAGTTGTTCCGCTGGAGCAAGATCTTTCTTATGAAGAACAGCCGATAGAGATTCTGGATCGTAGCGAAAAAGTCCTACGAAACAAGACCACTCGCTTGGTGAAAGTTTTATGGAGGAACCACCAACTTGAAGAAGCTACATGGGAGCTTGAGGATATGATGAGGGAGAAGTATCCTCATCTGTTTGTTACAAAGTGACGAATTTCGAGGGCGAAATTCTTTTTAAGGGGGGTAGAATGTAACACCCGAGATTTTTATGAGTAATATTTTGTTTTTATATCATCAAAGGAATCTTTCACTACACACTTGCTTGGCTTACTTTACACGCAATCACGACCTTCCTCGATAGCTTGCGTCGTACGCAATACCGAGTTTCACTAAACAACGATATGCTGTTAAAATATTATTAAAACTAGCTGTTACGAATAGTAATAACCACTTTTTGAAATTTTATAAATTTTATTTTTCAAAATGGACTTCATTTTTGGATTCGGAATACCGAAATTAGCCTAGGGTGAAATTTTTGTATTTTTCTGAAAACTTTCAATTTTTGATGAATAGTGAAACCACTAAGTGGTAGGTTAAAAACTGAATTTTGCATAAAACTTAATTTTACCGCTTCTATGAATGGAATTTCGAAAATCCGACAGACACGATTGATATCAGTAAGTAAAATGTGGTTCAATGAGATAAAAATAATTTTTTGGTGAATAGTAACTTTTTACTTTTTTTTACCGCGGTTAATAGTAAATAGGGTAAATAAGGGTAAATATGATATTATTATTACCCTAACACATGTCCTAATTCTATTGGACAAGTTTAATTCGACCAAAAACAAACTTAGGAATAAAATATGACCATTTAGGCCCACTTGGATTAGATTAGGACATTTATTATTAATTTATTTAAAGAAGGGTTAAAATAGTTAAAATCAATGTTTAATAAGTAAATCATTTTTAATATGGGGTTATACATAAGATAAATTCGACTATAAATATTCATTAGAAAGCTAAAAAGATTTCCTACATAATGGTATTTTATTTATAATTTTTAGACATTAAATAAGTTAATTTGTTTATGACACAATGATGATGCAGTAATTAGCTTATTAATGAAATATTGACATAATTGATGTTATAAACACCAAAATAAATGTAATTTGAGACTTTTTATGAATTACACTAATTTTATAGGTTACTATGATATATTAGTGTTGATTTAATCAACTTGGTTCGAACATATAATTCTGTTATGACATTCACAAAAATCATATATCAAATAGTGTCAAAATTGACACAAAATAGTTTTTAAATCAAACATTATATTATTAATTGTTATTTTATTCCTAAAAATCTCAGGTTCGGCCAAATGACTTAGATAAGGATATATATATTAATAATAAACAATTTGGGGTTCGTTTGACATTTTATAGTAAGTGTATTAACCATATAGTGAAAGCAAACAAAAAGACATGGTAAAAGTTAAATTATTTAACTTAGAGTTAAATCTAATTGATATGGTTAAAATAATACCATAAACTTGTCTAAATCCTATTGGTTGATAGGATTTCGACCCATCCCCACTTTAGCTTCGAAATAAGACCCTTTGGAACCATTATAAACCGATTTTTACTTTAATATAAAATAATATTTTGAGATATTCCTAAGGTGCCCCTCTCCTCCCTTACAAAAGGGAACCTCCTCCCCCTCCTCCTCACACCAATTTGAGCACTCAATCTCGGCCAACCCCTGCCATTTTCTCCTCTCCACTTCCCTAGAATAATCCTAGAGGTCCTGGTCTTCTTCAAAGACCAATCTTAGTTCCCTAAGTGGAGGATTCAAAGAGGCGTTCCAAAGAAGAGGTAATATCCATTACCGATCTTTTCAATTTCTTTCTTCTTCAACTTCTTCTTCTTTAGTTGATTCATGATAAAGTAATAACATCAGTATTACTTACATACTGATATGTTATTATAAATATTAAACAACCCTAATTCACCTTCTATCCATCCTACGGAAAAATGAAATCACCGCGCGTGCGTACGTACGGAATACCGTCTCCACGTCGTGGTGTAATCTATTTTCCACCATCACTTTACAAGGATGGGTATAATGGTGTAATCAGTAACTATTTATGATTATTATAAAGTAATATTGATACTGAAATAATATATATATATACTCCAATACAATTCCACGATCATAGGAACGATATCATCACTCGTGCGTACGTACGGAACACCGTCTCCACGATGTGAAGCGACTCGTTCTACATGATCATCATTACATAATAATTATATAAATGAATTGAATGAATAAATATGATATATGTTACACTAATACCATTATGGATATAAGGTATCTATAACCTTAAAATAAGAATAAGAATTTATTCGGCAAAACACGCATAAGAACAAAAGGCAATAAAGACCCGAGTAACAAGTAACAATGAAATATTACTAACAAGAAGCTAAGAATATGACCATATATGATATCATATCAATATGTATGATTCTGTAATAAGTCAATAACATTATTTAAACCATTATACATGAGCTTCAGACACGTACAGAGCAAATCAGACCTAAGGTAAGGGAAAATACCACAATCTCATTTTTATCCGAGATTGTTTATTCGTAAGTATTTACTGGGGTGTATTTTATCATCCACATCCATGTTCCCTCAATATGTAATATTGTTTCCATCCACTTAAAATAGTTTAAATCCAATTTTACCCTTCGGTGAGTTTTTAGTAAAGAATATGAAAGGAATCTTTTGTCATTTTTTTTCATACGAGGTACTTTTTGACTTTTCCGACAAAGGTACGAAGAATGTTTTTTTTTAACTTATACAGCATGTATGGATTTTTAAAACATTATTTCCAAGAAGATTCCTTTACAATTTTTCAAGTTTATTTTTAATCAACTTCTTTTATTTTAAAGTCGTATGACATGTTATGAAAGTAAAAATGTTTTTTTGAAGAAGAAAGGATATTTTCCTCAAGAATGGAGTTCAAGTGTTTTATCAAAATTATTTTCCATCTAAGATAATAAAGGGTTCTGTTTTTATCCCTATTATTACATTGATTTGATCATGTTGTGATTGAATTATTTTTATGAATTCCTTTATCTTGTATGAATTGTTTTATGATGTCATGATGTTTAAGATTCCAATTTGTATTACATGGGTTATGCAATGATGTATGATTTATGATTATGTGGCACACATAAGAAAGGATTCATTATAAGATGGGTGGGAACTATATCTCCCTCCAATGCATTGGGTAAAGATTTTATATCTCATGAGATAGACATGACTGGAACGGAAAGTTATTTCAGTTTAGTGATACAGGACTGAAACGAGGAGTGAACTCGGTTCAGAAAGGGACTTTGTCCACTAAGATAGTCTTGGCAATGAGTCATGACTAACAAGAAATGATTTTCCATGATTATGTGTGCATGCCACAAAGTTTCAAGTTTTATGTTATGATTATGGGGATCTCATTTTTCACTTCTATGATTTGTTCCATGTTAAGATATTATGATCACTTTTGCAGGTTATGATTTTCAAAAAGATATGATATGATTTTTATTTCCATTATTTGACCTTTCTGAGCATTTGAGCTCACCATTTTATGTTTTCTTTTCCCCAGGTCAGGAAGATGGATATTAAGTAGAATATGCTAAAAGGGACCCTAGATATGATGAAATAAATGGGAGACACTATAGAAGATTTATGAACCAGTTGTTTATGTTTCCCAGTTTCTAAAGACACTATACCTATACGGTCCTTTGTGGTTTTGTCATATGTTGTAATAAGTGTGCTTCAATTTTGAAGTATTAACAATGTATGTAAAGTACGGGTCGTTATATATGCTATGAGGAATAATGGAGTTCTCAAATAAAACACATTTTATATATTATTTTTTCTATTACAGTTAGAATTTAATGTATGTATGAAGTTTATAAATACAACTAAACTTTTAGGTCCTTCAGAATGTGTTTCCTTATATCTTATTCTAATGTAATAAACTAGACACCAGATTTGGGATACTAGGGTTGGGGTCACTACAGGTAGTGTACAATGCCTAGATAAGCCTACCTCACACTATAAGAAGCCAATAAGTCTATCTATCCTCTAGAAATATTTTTAAATATACTTGGTTATCACATTTGAATATAGATTTGATCAACAGAATCTATATCTAATAACCAATTTAAATATATATAGATATTTCACTCAATAATGAACATGCATAATGCTTCCCCTTGCTTCTTTAACTTGGTGAAGTTCTTCTCCCCGTGGCTCATCTTTCCACATGAAAAACTTACTATAAAATTTTCCTTTACTTGTATTTGGATATTATTTTTCTTGGAAGTATGGTTCTTAGGAGCCTTATAATTCTAATGATCCTTAGTCCCCATTTCCTTGTTATTCATTTTCTAATTCACCAAAAGGATTGTATTCTTTCCGCACTACATGTCTTTATCAACTTAGAGAATCAATTTATGTAGTTCTGAAATATTTTTCTCACTATATATCATATTATAATTAACAATGAAAGTGGTGTAGCTCATAGGTAGTGAGGATATTATGAGAGTTATTTTAAGCTTACTGAGGATCATAAACCTCCTGATGTCAAAATGCACAATGTAGATAATCATATTGACTACATGAGGCCCAACTGGCACTGAGTCTATAATAATTCACACAAATAGTACATTAGATATCTCATATCTCTCTATATCACACTCCCATGATTAAGATCATAAATTTCAGATATAACATTATATGAATCCATATCTTCTTGTTGCTTTAAAATCTCACTGAAAATGTAAAATTTCATGAAACATAATACATTTTTTATATCATCCAAATGTTTCTTATATGGAGACAATTATTTCTCACTAAAATTTTTGTCGAGAACTTCATGAATAGGGTTTTCTTGCATATATTTCTATTCATGGTTCATTATTACACGCAAATTCCTATAACATTACTGGATATTTGATCTAGTGAGAAGGATATTTTTCTCTAGCATGGGTCACAGAGAAATAGTGAAAGACACATGGTATTCCCTCTCTAAAATAAATAAGATCATAATTTTAGTACTTTATCTAGACTACTAAATTATATAATAATTTTATAGAATGTATTAATCTTTCAATATTTTTTAGAAACCTAATATCCTTCCCTATTAGTTCCAGAATATTCCATCAGATGGATATCCTATTTTCAAGGATCTATATTTCTCTTCTCATAACCTAGAATTGGTCCAGAAAAGTTGTTATAACTCTTTTAGGTTTGTGTAACTTTAAAACTCCATTAACTCAGAACTCCCTGATCTATTTAGTGGACTCCCCAATCTTGAAATCCTGGATAATAATTTCCTTTAAGCTTTGTCTCTTAGTTACACCAGTCCCTACTTGGGAAATCAAAACTTTTGGTAAACTAAGTTAATTCAACCCAAAAACTCAAGTTAAAATTCTATAATAATTGAAATCATCCCAACTTGAGGAATTAAAACACTTTGAACTATGGTTTTTTTAACTCAGTTAGTGGAAGAATAAACTTAATTAATATTTAATTTGTGTAATTTTTATCTTTATTTGTAAAACACACATTTTATATTGTTTCATTCTTGTTAATATTAAATTAATTTTAATTAAGTGATTAACCATGTCTAGATAAATTTTATGAATGATATAACATTTATTTTAATTATATCTTTCATGAATATTAATAAATCAATTAAATTATTTAAATATCTAAAAATAATTAACCATGCAACTAATAGAAATAAAATAAATAATGTGGTATGAACATGATATTTTCTAATAGTTGTTTTATCTAGAGTATGATAAATTAACCCCTGAAACTAGGTAATAAAATCATAGAACCATGTCTAGTTTGAGTTGCATCCTTCCACCAATTCTCTTCAGTACCTCCTAGATTTTTTTGCCTTACCTTAAAACTTAAACTATATCCACTTACCTAGGGGTTTCATCCATTACATAAAATTACTCACATAAACGCAAGTGGAACCAAAGGATGGATTAAAGGGGGTTTATAAAAGAGAAAGTAGCAGAGAATAATTCATTTCATAATAATATGATAGTAATGACTCAAAAAACATTACTTATTTTAATAAATCAGTACAAAAACCATGTAATAATAATAAATTAAATAAACCAATCACATGTATAGGTTAGTTTAAGCCCATGGTCATCCATATACATGAAAAGAATACACAAAATTATACTATCTATCATTAACCAATTTTTTTTTATGAAGATAAATGTACTTGAATTAATTCAACCAATCAATCAATCAATTAATTATAGTTATCTTAAATCCATCCAAATACTCTTGGAGATATCCATAATTAATTGAAGCATAGAAAATAAAAGGCTTTTTAAAAAATTTTAATATAATTAAATGGAATTAATTGACAAATTATTAATATTTCAAACCTTGTAACATAGTCCACATATCATGTTCTAATTATGTAATTAGGTTTTTAATGTTATAATTAATTATTCTTCATCTAATTTAAATTTTTTCTTTACTGGGTGACTATATGGCATGTGCTAATGATTCATAACATTTTTTTGTTTCTTATTGTATATCTAGTATTGATACCCAAATACCCAATGTGTATCTCAGTTGGGATAGATAAAAATTAATAAATCTGGCATGTACCTCATTAGTACATGTCATGTAGTCACCTAGTAAAGAGAAATTGCATATAATTGATCAACTAACATATCCATCATTTTAAAAATTATTATTATCTACTAATATCTATGCAGTTCCTTAAATATGTTGGTTAAAACTATTAGTATAAACTTCTAGGGAATCATAATTGATTTCCAAAAGATAAAACAATAATTTTCCTTCTAAATATGGTAATTATTTCCATAAAATGTGAGAATCCCCTTGTTTTTTGTAAAGTTTAGAATATCCATTCTTGATAAAAGAAATAATTAAATAATATACCTTCAATAACCATTGAATTAAAAAAGTAAACTTTATCTAATAATGATTAAAAATCCACCCATAGGATTAGTAAACTCACTCAGATGAGAGGGGGTGAATTAATAAGGAATAATTTATTTTATAATTTTCTTTTAGAAAAACCATTAATATTGGTTAAAGAAAAAATAATTTTATATTAAAAACACCCATATGCACAAATAGACACTAAACAATAGATTTTACAAGGTTCATTACTAAATAATCTTATTAGTCTGTGGAATGATCTTGAAAAAACCTAAGATCTCACAGTCCACTAGAAACATCATGTGAAATGTATAAGGTTGGGAATAACGATAAACATTAAATACACCATAGCCTCTAAATTATGAAATTTCTCCCCAAAAATTAATGATAGATTACATATTTTCATAAAAAAAATAAATTATCTCTCATGTATAGACATAAAGTATATTGTTACTTTTTTGCTTCCTTCCTCCCAAATCACACTAGAGTAGGTATTTTTTCTCTTTTCTTAATCTCTTTATTGAAAGTAGGTAAGAATAAATTATTCTTATTACTTATTAATATTATTTATTCTTTAACTAAAAATAAATATTCTCTAGGATTATAAAAATATCAACACACATCTATTTTCCATCTCCTTCAAATATATATTAATTGAATAATATCGAGATTACTATTTCCCTAATTTTTAAGGAAACACCATGATTGTAGGTAGTGAGAAATCCACCTCAAATTGTTCCATATTCTTTTAAATCGAGTCAAGGATTATATTTAAATCTCTTTAAGACTCGGTCTTTTAATTCTTACATGATATTTTAATATTCATGTAAAAGAAACACCACAAAACAAATAGATTTAATTTTTTAAAAAATATATCCATATGAATGGAAGAAAGAATCATTTCCTTGTAGAATTATTTATCATAGTATCAAAATTGGTTTTATGTTAATACCAATTTTTTAATAACAACCCCCTTGTAATGTTTTATCAATGAATAAAGACATAATAAAATAACTTGATTTTAATTTCTATAGAATATATGAATTATGGAAATGTGCATTTTTACCCAGAATATTAATAAAAATTTCTCAAGGTCTATGATTGACTATGAGGAGGAAATTTTTTTTATAGACCAAACTTATTAGTTTGGATTGATCGCATGTATAGATCAATCATATTGATTTAATTCATGACCAAAATTCAATTTACTATGTGAAAAATCAATTAAACCCATATCTGGATCAACCATATGTATTGAACATATGACCAAAATTCAATCGACCTTGTGAACAATCAATCGATAGTATGGACAATCAATCAACCATATGACCAATATTAAATCGACCATGAGTTATCATTATCCATTTTTTATCAGATTGTCAAATAGACCATGTGTAAAAATTAAATCAACCATATAAATCCACAATAATTAGATTATTCACATTTAAAAATATTTGACTATAGGGAAAAGTGACGCTATAACACTACATTCAGTGATTGAATGCACTACTAAGAATTATAAACTTTCCTAAATTGGAACCAGTCCATCATTAAACTAGTTCCATGGATTCTCAAATAACTAAAAGACACTTCCTAGTCATTGTGGATAGTTTTTCAACATCCACCAACACTTTCCTTTATTTTGTTTTAGGAAAAACACATCAATGACAATATTTATCACTAAATATGACTTATGAATTGATAATAAAATCCACAAAAATAGAAAATATACATTTAATCTTTCTTTAAATTACCTCTTTAACAATGGGACTTGATAGCCTATAACCAAATATATATTCAGTATATTGTGATTCACCACACCAATACAAGTTGTATATAACATGGATTGTCAGGTCAGTAATCCAAGGTGTCATTACACATCATGTGTTGACTGAAAATAATAGGTGTGAGGTCCAAAGTACTACATAAAGTGTATCTAGTGTTCATGTTGTATAGTCCCGCATGGTTAGTTAAACCATGTGGTCAAATATGAATCATGCATTAATTACATCACATTTAAGGAATTAAAGATGATAAATACAAATCCAATAGTGTTACACATCATGAATCTTGTATACATGTTGTGTAGTCTATAAATATATATACATATTACATTCCAAGATTTTAGGTATATAGAACACAATTAATTTTATGGTGAAATAAAATTAATTATGAAATTTAGTCAAACTACATGGTGTATATCTGGCTTACACACCATGTGATAAGATTTAAAAAATATTAAATACTTAATTAACATAATAATTAAATTTTTAGCTATATATAGTGTATGGTTTTTCATACACTATATAATCTATCTAGATTAAAATAGGTATAAACAAAGTAATTAAACATGTGTTAGTGTTTATTTATGATAGTACATGTCATGTAATTACATGAATCATTGTGTATGCTACATGTTGTGTGAGTTCATAGAACATGACAAGGACTGTACACTAGGTAGTTTGGATGGATACACATGGTGTTGACTAATTGTACACAACATGTAATTAATTAATTTATATTGAAAGGGAATTTTATAGGTCTTCTTATATGAATATGAATATAAATGAATGAATTAATTAATAAAATAATTACTTTATTAATTCAAGAAATTTTATCTTAATAAGGATTGACTAAAATGAATATTATCTTGTTTATTAAATTTATATTTATTACATTAATGTGACTAATCACAAACTTTGGTTGACCAATGTATGGATTAGGTTTTTTTTAATTCAATTTACTTGATGGGTATTATATGAAATACACTTTTATTAAATTAAATATGATCGCTTATGTGTTATCCCATCATCTTTATAATGTTAAACCAGTGTGTATTGTTTTTTTTATGTAAACCACATAAGAAAACCTTTTTTATCCTCACCTAAAAGTGAGTAAATTAATATGTAAAGGATGTAACTCCAAGGTTGGGTGATGGTTAAGAACCTCTGATAAGGTGAAACTAATAATAAAGATACAGTGGTTGATGGTGGAATGCTGCAACTTGAGCGAAGCCTGACTAATAGAGTTGTTCCCTTAGAGTCACTAGTTGATTTATTATCCACTCAATAAATCATCCATTAAAAATATTTTGATCAAGATATTTCATTTATTTTATTTATGTTTGACACATGGTTAATTTTAATGGATGATTTATCAGGATCAAATAATTAAATGAGTTAACAAGAATTCATGGTATAATAAAAATAAATGGATTAAACATAATTTATTTATTTATGCATGGTTATTTAATTATGTAAAATTTATATAATATTAAAAAACATATAAAAGAATAAAATGATAAATTTTATTCATAATAAACAAAATCCCTCAGTAAAATTTTAATTTATAATACACCTCTTATAACTTGATTTATAATGTGATCATAAAACTAAATTCTTGTCTAGACCTCACCAGGACACTTACTTTTATGAGGGAGTTCTTTGAAGGTTTTGAATTGACTTAACCTGGTTAACATCATGAGAAGTATCCCTCTCTAGAATTAATATATCTTAAAGTAAAGTGTTGAGAAAATACAAGATAGGATTTTAGGATTGGGGAGTCTAATAAATGGATGTAGGAGATGCAAGATTTCAATTGGAAATAACTCTTACCTAAATAGCTTTAAATAATTGACTAGGACCTCTTTTAGTTTATGATGAAGGAATTATAGTTCCTGGTTTCTAGAACATCCATGTGAAAGGGAATTCTGAGTCTAATGGTGGGGGATATTGGGACTTGATAAAATAGTGGGTGAATAAATGATATAATTATATTTATTTCATCTCAGATATTTTGATAATCAATTAAATCATTAATAATATACTTCCATATTGTTATAGTAAAATGAAACATTCAGTGACCACATTATCCTTCTTATATATACTACATAAAGACAATATCTTCATTATTAGTAACTTATAAAAATTGTACAGTTTATTATGCATTTCATTACGTGATGAATAAATGATTTAATTTCCATATCCCCCCATTTATAGTCTTCTTGGTTAAAAGGAAAGTGAGTAGGATATATTTGTTTATAAAGAAACTTGAATGATGCATTATATGTCAAATGTATTATTTTATATTAAATGTTTGATGAACTCATGAAATCTTATGAGATCATGGATTCCTATAGAAATTTCAAGAATCTCCTTGATTTATATCTGGAGAGTTATAGATAAGATTAGTTTTAGATATCCAAGGTACTCTTGATGAGAATACATGGAGAATCTGTAACAGTTGGGCCTTATGTAGTTAATATTGTTATAAACATTGAGAATATTGACATTATAGGGTTTAAACTACCCAACGTATTATGCATGGATTGTATTTTTATGTCACTCCCTCAAAACTTATATATATTTTTGATGAATTTTTATATAAACATTTAGAGTTCACTCCCTGATATTCATACCTATCTTCACATGGTTGATAAAGAAATTTAGCATGAAGATAATTTAGTTCTTATGGTGAAAAAAGGAAGTTCAATGAAAATGTACACATGATAGACTCTAATTCTAAGGATTATTCACAGAAATCCAAGAAAAAGGAATATAAAGTGGAAATACAGAGTTCAGGATTCCATCTATTTCATAGGTATCAAGAAGGTCCATTGTAAAAAGAATTATTCCAAAAAAATAAGTGAGGGGAAGATTTAGGTGAATTTGTTATTGAGTGAATTTTTTTATTATATAAAATTGGGTAGTATAAAAAATTTATAGTGATAATATTTGTATCCAATTTTATAAACCAAGTATATTAAAGGAAATTTTATATGATTAGGTGGATTTATATACCTCCAAATGATCTATAATTTCTACAGTGGCTATTGGAGATTATCATCTCACATTGTATCCATTAATCCTCTTAGTTTTGAAGAGTTGTTAACATGTAACATCTATTACCAAAACATTATTTATGTATCCAAATATTATATAGATGGTGTTGTTTTTAAATATTAAATGTTAATTATTTTACAAAGAAATAATTTTTTTAGAAAGGAAAATCTGAATAATAATGTTTATGTTTTTGATTATACAAAGAAAGTAATATAAATCAATAAAAAATGTAGTTCACCTGACTCATATAATAAAAAACTATATAATCACCATCTTGGTCTTGTAAATGAATAGATGTTGAAAAATTATACCAAGATGTACATTTATATTTATTTGAACTAAGACAACTTGGAATATTTCAGGCTTTTTTTCAATAGAAAATTAATAAAGATCTATTTAGTGTAAAGGGTGAAAAGGCCATAGAGCTTCTTGAGTTGGTTCATATTGATGCACATGGATCATTTCCTTTTTATGAAAGGGGTAGATAATCATACTTCATTACTTTTACTAATGAATTTAGTAGATATGGATATGTATAATAAATTAGGTATAAGGAAGATTACTTTGAGAAATTCAAGAAATACAAGAAGAAAGTTTAGAACCATATCGGTAAGAAGATATAGAAAATTCACTCAGATCATCATGGAGAGTATCTAAACTAGGAATTAATTGAATATTTATGGGATTCTGGGATTCAGTCTCAACATACTCCTCCTTCTATGATATAATGGAATAGTTTAAGTGAAAGGAGGAACCAAACATTTTTAGACATGGTGAGATAAATGTTGAGTCATTCAATTCTTCCATTATCCTTTTGGGGATATAAATTATAGATAGAATCATACACACTAAAGAAAGATCCATCTAAATGGAAGTGGGTATTCCATATGAAATTTGGTGTGGAAGAATATTTTATATATCTAACTTACATATGTATGGTTTTGATGTGTTTTTAAGGCCTATTCAAGTAATATGATTTAACCCTAAGGCACAAAGTGTATCTTTACTAGACAACCTAAGTAAACAAGTAGTTATTACATATATTTTACCTTAGATAAAAAGGTTATAATGGAAAGACACACCATGCTCCTTGAGAGTGAGTTCATCTCTAAAAGAGATAGTAGGAGCATGATGGACTTCAATGAAGTCATGGATCAAGACACAAAAGAGTTGGAACATGAATATATTTCAAAAATCCCCATGAATTAGGATTTTCTAGAGACACATTAACTATATAGAAGTACAAGATTAGTTAGATAATTTGAAATATATGGTCTTCTAGTCACCGAGGAAGGTGAATAATTATTAGTTGATAATAACAAACCTATAAACTATGAGGAATTAGTAAGTGGAATATAATATACTAAGTTGAAAGTGGGAAAAAATTTTGAGATGGATTCCATTTACCAAATCCATGTAGTGATTTTGATAGATCCTCTAGTGGATGTAAATATCATTAGTTTAAAATGGGCTGTCAAGAAGAATCTATAACTAGATAGATAAGTTAGTGCCTATAAGGCTTGGATAGTTTCAAAAGGGTTTAAAAAATTAAGTCATAGACTAAGAAACAAACGTTTCAAAAGTTTATATACTGAAATAAATTAGAATACCACTTTCTCTAACTGTTTACCTTAACTATGATATTTGGAAAATGGATGTGAGAAAATATTTCCCTAATGGGAAACTTTAATAAGATTCATATATGACACAACCAGAATGATTTATGACTCTAAAGCATTCCAAAAAATAAAAAAACATCATAGGTCCATTTATGGATTAAATAATTGATCTAGGTCATGGAAAATTTATTTATATAGATCCATAATAAAATTTAGTCTCATAAAGGATGATTTTGATCATTGTGTATACAAGTGGTTAAGTGGGAGTGTGATCATTTACCTAATATTATATATTGATGATATATTTCTTATTAGAAATGATATTCTTATCTTATAGTTAGTTTAGACATAGATGAACACATGATTCTCCATGAAAGATATAGGTTAATAAATAAACATTATTAGGATAAATATCCATCACTATAGATCAAGGAGGATACTTAGAAAACTAAAGTTATGTACATTGAAAAATACTAATGTAATTTAGTATAGAAAAATACAAGATTGGATTTTTTCTAATGTCACATGATATTAATATTTGTAATAAAATATTTCCATAAACACATGAGTAGAGACATAGAATGATAGGATCCCATATTCATCATAAATAGGTCCAATCATGTATGTCATGTTATATACCAGGATAAATGTTTCCTATTCCTTGTGCATAGTAGGTAGATTTTGGAAACCACAATTTAATGGAAGTAAATACTATCTTTAAGTATCATATGAATTATAAGGACATCTTCCTTGATTATTGAGTAAATAAAGATCTAGTCCTCAAGGGATAAATAGATTCTAGTTTCTAAACATATCAAGATGATCTGAAATTATAATTAGGATACATATTTACTCTTAATAAAGGATAAATTATATGTAAAATCTCAATGAAATTAGTGGAATCCAATTCTATAGAATAATATGAGTATATTGTATATTTTTATGTAACCAAAAAAGTATCTTGGATATGTAACTATGTATAGAATTTTGATATATTGTTTAGTTGTATAGATATAATTGCACTACACTATGATAATACTTTTGCGGCATCTCATTTCAAGTATCCAAGGTCACATCTATGAAAAAATAAAATACTTAAGAGTTACTATTTCTTGAGGAATATTTCTCTAGGAGCTGAGGTTACAGTGAAAATTTTTTCCATGGAAGACAAAATGGAAGACCCATTGACTGAATTACTTTTTTAGCAGAAGCATGAATATTATATAAGATATAGGGTAATAAACATCATTAGTAGTTTTTTCTAGTCCAAGATAGATTCATAAGAATGGAACCATTAAACTAAAATTACATGGTCATGGAGATTGATTGATTTATTTCAGATAGTCAAAAATGGCATATCAAGCATATAGTTTGATGATGTGTTTATGAAACCTAATTGACGAGATATTGATACCAAGGGGTTATATTGAATAGCGAGTGTTCATATGTAGGTGTTGTCATTAAAAAATTAACTACTTCCTATATGGGTTCCTTAATGTGTTTCTATACGCAGATATTATGCTTTAGGTAACCCACCTACTTCCACTAAGGAAGGTGCATGGAGGGTCGCACACTTAGTGTTTCCATTTATATTAGTTAAAAACTAATGATATTTAACAATTAGAATAAATATTATTCTTATCAAGAAATAATATTTATTCAGGATTTATTGATCATAAACATTCAGTAACCGTATTTATATTTTAGTTTAATATTAAATATATATTTATTCACAAGACCATAAATATAATATTTATTTATCAGATGAATAATATTTTTTTTTTGATCTTCGATAAATGTCAAGGAGGGTGGGTGGGTATGATTCAGGCACCTGGTAATAAATATTATTTAATAAATATTATTTAAATAATATTAATGTATTTATAGATATTTATAATATCCATGATATATGTACATTTAAAAGGAATAATGATAATGATAATATTATTATTATTAGAGATGAGGTTCATTAAGAATTAACCAATTTGATAGGTACCTTTGGGTACTTATCAATATTTACTCAACTCTATAAATACTCAGTTATAACATTTTAGAGGGTTAATCACATGAGATGTCATTGTGAAAAATGAATCCTTTATACAAAATTCTCTCCCAATGAAAAAATTATCAAGATATCTTTTCTAAATCTTGAGAAAAATATTCCACCATATTATTTCTTCTTAAGAAATAAAAACCAAGAGAAAATCCTCAGGCTTGATGGATTTGGTTACAAATAAGTAAAATGGAACAATAAATATGGATTAGCATTCATCATCCCTTCAATGATGTTTGGAGATCAACATAGAACTTTTGGATTACCTCAAGGGAGATTATATACTTTAATCCTCTTGAAATAATTATAATACAACCTAGTTGAGATTTGATTAATTAAAATCCTCTCTGATGATTTATATTTTTTCAAATAAATAACTCACAAGACTAAGGTAATTATTTTAAATTAAATTAATTATAAATTTATATGAAAGATCCTTTATCATGATTCCAAAAATATTTTTCAACCTTCATCTTATAAATTAATTATTCATATACTTTATCATCATGTATATTATTGATTATTCATTAAAAATGAAAAAATTCAAGTTGGTATGGGCCTGATATGAAACTTTCACTGCATCCATACACTTAACTAATGAACCTATCACATATTTTTTTCCTATATACATGAAATAAAAAAAATGTGAATAAAAAATTAAAATATAGAAATTTAAAAAATATAATCATATTTTCTAACCTATTTTTGTAGGATTATTTGACAAGGTTTTACCAAAAATGGTGATAATATAAGTTACCTTTCTAAACAATTCTTCACCAATTAATACAAAAGGTATCATACCTTATTCTAAATTTCCATCAAATAGTGTTGTTAAAGATCAGTATTTATGTCATTGGGGTAAATATTTATGATGTTATTATGTCATGACATTCCCCCATTATAAAACCCTCATAGACGTACAATAAATATGATAGTTTTCCCAATACCCAACTCTAATAGGTCCCGGGGTTAGAGATTAGAACCTAGTGTATAGACCATAAAAATTAGAGGCATTACCCTCAAATAACATAGGAATATATCTTCATCATAAGATAAAATAATCCAAAACCCATAATAATCCACAATGCATGATATTTTAGACAAAAATTGGTCTCTAAATAGAAATATCAAATAAAGGGTCAATATGGTAACTACACATTCAACCTCCATCTCTATTCTAGTACCATCCAACTCAGGCACCAAACATTCACTAGAAATTTGAAAAAACAATTATATATATAACTATGTGCATAACCTGTATACTTAGTTTGATCATGCATAAGACCTCTAATGAAAATATGGGAGGAGAATACTAATGAATTACCAAAAAATTACAGAACCGACAAGAACCAATTAGGTCAACTATCACCTAGACTCACTAAGACCCTCTCACATAATATTACATCCAAGCATAGTAAAGTATTAATCAAACTAAGACGGATGTTATAAGGAATTGATGAGTGGATATTACTTGGTGGGGGTCATACAGTGTAGAAGGAGGTCACTGGGTTAATTTACTTCTTGTTCATGATACTGCAATCTAATGTATATGATGTGAATGGATGAGACATGATGTTTGGAAGTGGATATGGGATGAAGAGGATGATATAGATATATCATGAGGTTCAGATTGTGATTTGAGACATAGTGTGTTGTGGTATGATTATGGAAGGTATTGAGAGAACATGATGTTTGGAATTGGGGTGTGATAGGAAAAACAATGGGGAAGTGTTTATTGGGTACCTTATTATTATATTATTTGATTAATACTTTACCACTCTCACATCTTAGTTTCATCACTTTGTGGGATGAAATTTTCAACCTGATATTGAATATCATCCATTGATTCTCCTCTCTATTTTTTTCAACTGTCCAATCTTCCCATCCAAGAAGATCAAGTTTTTGATCTCCCACACCTGATTTTGAAATCCTATGCCCCTCTACTCATTTTCATTCATTATCTTATTCATCATCTCCTTCAAATATTACTTGAAGCTCTAATACTTCTACGATTGACACAAGTTTATCTCTATTCATTTTTCTTCAAGCAATTGATCTGGTCTCCTATTCTTAGCTTCTCTCTTTCTTATTCCTTTCAAGTATCTCTTTATTGAGGTAATAGTGTAATGATTCCATCATCTTTTTAGGATCCCTTGAAATCGAAAAATACATGTGTTCTATAACACTTTATTTTTTCCTACCAAGACTTTCTCTCTTCTTTTAATCTTCTTAGAACTCATTCCAGCGTGGTGGTCCTCAGCCTTGAACGGCTATCCTCCTCTCTACAGCGGCGGACCGGCCTTCATCAGCTTCAACTCGTATCTGGTTTTTGGTGGCTTGTGGAGTGTTCCTTAAGCACATATGGTCCTGCTCGGTGACGGCAAGGTTTTTGACTCTCGAACGATGGCACATCTATTCATCCAACACAACTTCATCTGGCAGCGACTAAAGGTTTCCACAGCAAGGCAGACTCCCACTGTGGTGAAAAATTGATCAAGTCTAAACAATGGAGTGGTTAGCTGTGGGTTGAGGGTGTGGCGTGGTCTATTGATGGACCCGCATCGGTGAAAAGAAGCTGGGGAAAGGGAAAGCTAACAGTGAGGTGCTGTGGGAAAAATCCTAATGGTGAGGTGCAAAGGGGGTGGAATGGTGAGGTTGGAAAAGAACAGTGAGATGGAGTATAACGATGAGGTTGGAAAAGGGGTGCGCACAGGGTCACTGATAGACAGGGAAGCTAACCTATAGTTTAAAAATGGGAAAAGTCACTGGTAGACTGAAAATAAAAGCTCTCCATTAGCAATATATATTAAGGTTACCGGTACTTAAAATAAAAATTCATCGGTAGGATGGATAATAGTGGGATAGAGTTCACCGATAGAACCTAAAAATAAAGTTACTGTTATACTTGAATGAGAGCTACTGGTAAGCTGCAAATGGCGAAATGGTCATAGAAAGTAAAATAATAGTGACCTTAAAAATAAACACAAAAATTAAACATAAAATTAATACTTTAGTAAACTAAATAAAAAGACATAAAATAATTAATTAAAATAATTCTAAACACCATTAATTAAGACAAAGTTTTTATTAGCCTTTATAACATTAAAATTATTAATTGACAACACATAAATTATAAACTAAATATTGCTAAACTAAAATTATGAACGACTTAAATTAGAATTACAAAATAAATAATTACAAGATAGTAGTGAGTAGAAATGAAGAGCAACGGTGACCCAAAAGGTCACCGCTATTAATAGTTTACCTCACCGGTAGACTAAAACGAATAAAAAACTAATAAATAATGAAACTACATACATAAAATAATATAATTAATGTTTAAAAACTCTTAATTAATTATTTAATTAACTAATTTAATATATAAAATTAAAAAGTGAACTACTTAATTTAATTAAAAACAAATATTATTTACTTAAATGATTACCAGTTTAACTAAACAAATTAATTAAAATTGCTATCCTATTCTTATGTAACTAAAATAAAAGATGAAATATTTAAATAAAGACTAACTTAATTAAATATAATTATATCAATTAAATAATTGTTTAAAAAATATATTAACTATTATAAAGTCAAGAATATATAAATTAACTAAACTAAATAAGACATAATTAATGTTTATTAGTTTAGAAATATTAAAATTATTATTTTGATGACTAAAAATACATAATTAATTATGAAAATTTATTAATTAACATAATTAATTATAAAAATACAAAATTACAGTTATTTATCCTAAAGTGATTAAATAATTAATTAAATCATTAAAAATTAAGTCAAATGATGTATCAAAACTATGTAAAAATAGAGCCACATCAAATTCCCTCACACTTAATCATTGTTTGTCCTCGAAAAATATCATTTTTTATTTTCTTTGAAAAAAAGTAAAATGCATTTATGATTATGATCACACTGTAACATGTCCAATAGTTAAAACAGAGGACAAAACATAACAGAAGGCTTTAAAAAATGAATTACTCATATGAATCTTGCTTATAAAAAAACTAAAAAGTAATAATGAATGCTATGTGTCATCATGAAATGAAGATGTCATGCCTCATATGTGATACAACTTAATGATTCACTTCAATCAAATATCAGGTTCTATGTCCAAGAATGACAGGAGATAAAATATCAAAGGAATTAACATCTTAACCAAGGAACTTTGTACATTGACTTTTTCAGCTAGTTCCTAATTTTTTTTGTGAATCAATTCAATGATATAACATAAATGACTCCCATAAAAACTAATTGACCCCTTCTTCATTTGGTGTTCTTTATTCCCCTCACCTTAATGAGCTCATTTTTGACCCTAGAAACTGTATTAATTTTTCCCATGCCATGTTTCATTATTATAAGAATTGTGCAATGAAGTTATTCATAGTGAACAGAGGGCTTATAGTTTACAGAAACACACCCAGCATCCAGGGTCCCAGAGACTCAATAAGGGATCCCATATGCCCAAATTAATCCAGTTTCAAAAGATTTATAAAGAAAACCATTTACATGGGCTCATTAAAGCAATTAATTTTAATAATTAAAAGATGAAAGAGGTCCCTAGAATCAGAATCAAACTTACAGTTCCAAGGGTTATGATCATAGATCCACAAACATGTAACCCATATAACTTTCAGAAATAGTTCTTAAACTAAATTCCATAAAATCACTAAGTAAGATCACTCAGAAATCATCCAAACTCATCAATTTCAGACTCTAATCAGTTCTTAAATACCCACAAGAAACTTTTCTTAAGGCAAGAACCAATTGAGTACAATGTAAAGTTTAGAAATATAATAGAATTTTAAAAAAAAATTAACCATTTTTTCACAAAACGATTGAAGCTGCAGTGAGAATTAATGGGCTTACATTAAAGCACAGTTTAACACAGTCAAGAATTGACCCCATCCCCCACACTTAAAACCCAACTTTGTCCCCAAAGCAGAATTATAAATATGGATAAAAACAATTAATCAATTAAGCTTAAAAAAATATTTTCAATTAAGTAGATTTATGACATATATAAAGGTCACAATGAAGTTCAAAAATATAGTTTGCCACAATAAATAAATAATAAGTCGGTTCACTAGAAAGTACATGCATTAACATTTATGTTCAGTAACAATGATTTTTAATTAAGATCAAGATACATCATGAAATTTGTGGATGCATAATTAATTGGGTGTAAGTAAGTTTAGAATTATTTGGTTAGACATTTAATATAGAAAAAGTTATTTCTAAACACCCCAACATTAATCTGAATAAAAAGACTAGCAGTATGTACTCCCTCACACTTAGTTTAAAGTAGTGAAAAGATTTTAATAAAAATTCCATTCAGTTTCCAATAGTGAAGTACATGCAGATTTTGAAGCACAACAAAGAGAAAAGAAGAAAAATTCATTCAAGTTCAAATCATGCAACAAAATTTTCAGTACATATGTAGCAGATTTTTTTTCAATGCATGAAGAATTTTCCAAGTAAGAAAAACATGCAGTTGATTTTTTCTAAATAATTAAGGAGCTGAAAAATGAAACCACCAATAATAGTAAGATACTTCCCTGACTAGGTTTTCCATTACTCCTTCATCATGGGAATTCTACTCTTTAATTGACACAAAAAAATCATCCTAGAAACTCAGAGTATGTAAACCACTGAAAACTAATCAGTATAGGTAGTGCATAAAGAAGGTAACATAGAAGCACTTTATTCAATGTAAAACAAGAACAGAGACCATAGTAAACAAAAATAAAAGAACATGGGTTGACTCCTAAGAAGAACTGAATTTAAAGTCTTCAGCTAAACTTTATTTAATTACATGTTTTTTCTTGAAAAAAAAAGAAAACCCATGGGTTCCCTCCCATGCAGCGCTAGGTTTAAAGTCTCCATCCAGACTCACCTAACAAATGACCGTAGTCAATAGGTGGATTTGTTTTCCTTAATAGGAACCACCACATGTTCTTGGCCCATTTTTTTAACAGAAAGATGAGATTTTTGGGAAACAAGACATAACACATCAATAATTGAATTCTCACAGCCTAAAATAACCCCTATGTGGAACTCTTTAACAATTGTGGGCATAGTGTTGTCCACTACCAGAATAAGTTTAGAAATTTCATGATTTTAATACACATGAAGGTACAATATAGATCTAGGTGATTAAATGGGTGTAGCATTGACCTCAGAGCTATCTCCCTTAACCTCAACACTAACAGGTTCAAATTCAAGGGTGCAAATGGGTGAATACTGAGTAGTGGGTTCAAGAAGAGATTCAATAGAGTGCTGAACAGAATCATGTACAATGAAACTCAAGTCTAATTCTCCCTCTATACTACTATCAGTATCATGAGAAGTCTCAGAACCCTTCATAGGTGTGAATGTAAGTGATAGTGAGGGAAAAGAATTTATTTTATCACCAACAGATTCAGGTATAACAATGTTATATATCTCTTCCTAAATATCCTCATCTGTTAACTCACACTAAACCTATACTTATTCTATAAAATCAGTTCTGCAACCATCATCTAATGTGTGTTCATCCTATTTTTCATGTTTAAGTTCAAATGGCTCACTTTCTAAAACCATGTCATTTGAGTATTAAAATTCAAATTCAGGAGAAGAGTTGTACAATTCAATTTCAATGAATTCAGTTTCCAGAATGTTTAAATTAAGACAATTCTCCTCAAGTTAGTTAACACTAATTTCAATTTCATTGCAAAATGTATCCAAAAATTTATTACCATGAGAATAGGAAAATGAGAACTCATCAGTTAGTCTTTCATCAAATATCATTCCCTCAACTTCATCATCCATCAACATTTCAGAGATTATTGGGTTTGGAGTTTCAAAACATGGAAGATATGTGTTCAATTTATGTTCAAGAATTTGATATTTTGTGTTTTTCAGTTTAATGTTCTCATCCAGATTATACCCAATAACATGTTCAGACTCAATGTTCAGAATTTCAGAAATTTTGGGTGAAGAGTTTTTAACATTCAAATTTTCATTTTCTAGAATCTCTTCTACCTGAATGACTTCATTCTTAAAGTTCCTAAAATAATGATTTTTCTCAACAGAAGGGATGATGAAAAGAACTAGGCAGTCTTTTTTAATCTGTTTTCATTCATATTCAAAATTGTCTGACTCAATACCATTAAAGTTCTTTTTGGGATCATCATTAATGTGTTCTTCATTATGTGAGTTGGTTATCTCTAGGTTTTGTTCAACAGTTTCAGATTCTTCAAAATTAATGTTTTGTTTCCCAGTTTCACAATCATTATCCTCTTCAACTTGATGTTCAAATAATTTATAAACACTTTCTTTTTCTTCAAACTCATCTTGTTATTTAACTTTTTATTGTAATTCCAAGAGCATGTTTTCCAATATTTTCATTCTTTGATCTTTCTCTTGATAATCTCTAATTTTAATTTCATGAGTTCTCGTTAACCAATCGTTAATTAGTTCTACCCTAGCATCCAGTTTAGAATCAATTAGATCAATTTTGGATAGGGTGCCAGGACTAGGGTAAATGTTTCCATTTTCTTCAATGTAATCAATCTGTTGTGGCCGGTTATAGACACACTTCCAGAAAGTATGTCCATAATAGCCACAACATACAAAATGTGGCCCTTGTTGATTCTAGATTTCATTAACAACCATTTTTAAACTAAAACTAGGTGATATTAAACACACAACAGTTCACAGTGAAGCACGTTTTAATGGAAAACTAAAGTAGTAAGTTCTTGTTCACAATTTTTTAAGAAGTTTTTTATATGATATCTTTTAATGTTGTTTTTTTCCTCTGTTTTTATTGAATTTTTTTACTTTTTTATAACCCTAGATTCTCAACGCATGACTTCCTCGGCAGCAGTGCCAAATTTTGAACAGGACGGAGGTCTTCACGGCCCTCAAAATTATATGTATTACTCCTCCACTAATATAACAGTGTAGGGTCGATCCACAGAGACTACAGATGAGTGATTTCTATGGTTTTTTGAATTTTAAACCCCCACTGTTGTCAGTAGTGGGGAAAAAATCTTCTCACTTTTTATTTTTTTTATTTTATTAATGAAATTGAAATAGGTTTAGCATCTCCTCAGCACCAGTTTGGCAGACACCAGCAGCTAATACAATCTCATCACCACAGCGTGATAGTTTGGTGGACACATCCTTAAATGACGTACAACCAGCAGGTGCTGCAGTCCTCCAGCAGACAGCTGCGGTTTGTGGTGGCGGCACAGCTCCCCCACTCCAGCGCGGTGGCCCTCGGCCTTGAGCGGCTGTCCTCGTCTCCACAATAGTGGGCCGAATTTCATCATCTCCAGCTCGTCTTGGGTTTACGGTGGTATACTGAGGGTTCCTTCAACACAAATGGTCCTGCTCGACGACGATGAGGTGTTTGACTCTCGAACAGTGGAACCTTTGTTCATCCAACTCAACTTCCTCTATAAGTAACTAAAGTTTTCCAGAGAAAGGCGGACTCCCGCAGTGGTAAAAATTTGATCAAGTCTAAACAATGGAATGGTTAACTGTGGGTTGATGGTGTGGCATGGTTCAGTGATGGACCTACATCGGTGAGAAGAAGCTGGGGAAAGGAAATCCTAATAATAAGTGATGTGGGAAAAATCCTAACAGAGAGGTACAATGTGTGTTCAAGGGTGATGTTGGAAAGAACGGTGATAGGGAGTATAATGGTGAGGTTGGAAAAGGGGTTTGCGCAGGGTCACTGATAGATAGGGAAGCTCACTGATAGTTTAGAAATATGAAAAGTCACTGGTAGACTGAAAATAATAACTCACCGTTAGCAATATATATTAAGGTTACTAGTACTTAAAATCAAAATTCACTGGTAGGATGGATAACAGTGGGACAGAGTTCACCGATAGAACCTAAAAATAAAGATACTGTTATACTTGAATGAGAGCTACCGGTAAGCTTCAAACGATGAAATGGTCATCGATATAAAACTATCAGTGACCTTAAAAATAAACACAAAAATTAAACATAAAATTAAAACATAAATAAACTAAATAAAAAGGCATAAAATAATTAGTTAAAATAATGATAAACACCATTAATTAAGACAAAATTTTTATTAACCTTTAAAACATTAAAATTATTATTTGACAAGACATAAATTATAAACTGAATATTGTTAAACTAAAAATATGAACATCTTAAATTAGAATTACTAAATAAATAATTACAATATAGTAGTGAGTAGAAATGAAGAGCAATAGTGACCCATTAGGTCACCACTCTTAATAGTTTACCTCACCGAAAGACTAATACCAATAGAAAAATAAATAAATAATCAAACTGCATACATAAAATAATATAATTATTGTCTAGAAACTCTTAATTAATTTATTAATTAACTAATTGAATACATAAAATTAAAAAGCAAACTACTTAATTTAATTAAAAACACATATTATTTACATAAATGATTAGCAGGATGATTAAACAAATTAATTAACATTTCTAAAAGAAGAAATAAAAGAAGAAATAACATTGAAATAGAATTAAATAAAGACTAACATAAAGAAGAAATAAAATAATTGATTATAAAAGAAGAAATATTAAAATAAAGAAGAAATATGGAATGATTTTAACATTGAAATTTTAATTTTCTACAATCTCTTCTACCCGAATTACTTCATTCTCTAATCTTCAAAAATAATGATTTTTCTCAAAATATGGAATGATGAAAAGAACTGGGCAATATTTTTTAATCTGTTTTAATTCATCTTCAAAATTGTCTAACTCAATACCATTAAAGTTCATTTTTGGGATCATCAGTAATGTGTTCTTCGTTAAGTGAGTTGGTTATCTCCATTTTTTTCTCAACAGTTTCAGATTCTTCAAAATGAATGTTTTGTTTTCTAGTTTCACAATCACTATCCTCTTCAACTTGATGTTCAAATATTTTATAAATACTTTATTTTTATTCAAACTCATCTTGTTATATAACATTTTTTCTAATTCCAAGAGCATATTTTCCAATATTTTCATTCTTTGATCCTACTCTTAAGAATCTCTAATTTGAATTTTGTGAGTTCTCATTATCCAATTGTTAATTAGTTCCACCCTAGTATCTAGTTTAGAATTAATTAGATCAATTTTAGCTAGGGTTTCTGGACTAGGTTCAATGTTTTCATTTTCTTCAATGTAATCAATCTATTGTGGCTGATTATAGACACACTGCCAAGCAGTATGTCCATAATAGCCAAAACACACACAATGTGGCCCCTGTTGATTCCAGTTTTCATTAACAACCATTTTTAAACTAAAACCAGGTGATATTAAACACACAACAGTTCCCAGGGAAGCAGATTTTAATGGAAAACTGAAGCGGTAAGTTCTAGTTCACATTTTTTTTAAGAAGTTTTGTTATATGATAAATTTTAATGCTTTTTCACTCTGTTTTTATTGATTTTTTTACTTTTTATTATAACCCTAGACTCTCAACGCACACCTTCCTCAGCAACGGAGACAAATTTTGAACAAGATGGAGGTCATCACGGCCATGAAAATTACATTTATTAATCCCACACCAATACAACAGTGCAGGGTCGATCCACAAAGAAGGAAGATGAGTGATTTATAAGGTTTTTAGAATTTTAAACCCCCACTATTGTCATCAGTGGGGAAAACATCTTCTTACTTTTTTTTTATTTTACTGATGAAATGGAAACATGATGAGGAAACATTAATTTTTTTAACAAAGAAACTACAGTTTATGTTATATACTTCAATGAAACTAGAAAAAATATAGTATACTAATTCTAAGCAATAATATAAAGAACATTGATCAACAAAGTATTCAGAAATTTTAAACTACTGGTCTGAATGGATGTTCTCTCCACAGCTTAGTATCGAATCACACCTCAAGAAATACTAAAGAGTTTCTGTTTCCAAGATACTCAACATGTAGAGGATTAACTATTGGATTTCAGCACACCACAACATAATCAAACTGCAACAATGTTTTAGAAGATAACATTTGGAAAAGAACTCGCCATAAATTTCAAATGGTAAGTTTCTAAAGGTTTGAAAAATGGATTCAATAACAACCTCACTAGTCGATATTGATGTCTGAAATTGAAAACATTGAAGTGCGAATGACCAAAATATTAGAAATAGAGTCAGTCTCACCAACTGATTCTAATTTCTTAAAAATATAAGCTAATGAAGGTTTATAGATCATAACCAGAAGGTTTCAAAAATCCAAGGCTATGAAAATTCAACCTATGATCACAATGACTAAGGCCGTGAAAATAACCGAAAACATAGTACAAAGAATTATGGACAGAGGAAAGAAGAACTCCCTTAGCATAACTCTGCTTCCAGGCTCCTTCATCTCCTGCTCTACTATCTCCCAGGAGTCTCTGCTCTCCAAAAATGGTGTGGCGCGGAATCCAAACGAATGTCCTCGCTCTTGTTTGACATGATCGTGGAATGAATGAGAGTCCTCCCTAATTCTGCTACTGATATTATTTATAAATCAACTGTCAACTACTGCATGTCCCTGAACATTTTCCCTCGACTTCAAAATCTCTTCACATGTGCACCACATATGTGCGTTTTTTCGCGACAAGCACGTCGCACCAGTATTGCCCTCGTAACTAACTTTAGCTGAGTTAGTTGCGTAACATAGATGTATTTCTGACTTTGGTATGAACCTGGACATGTTATAAACTAAATAAAGCATTTAAAAGTGAAAGAAAATAATTATTAATAATGTTAATTCATAAATATCTTAGTTGATAATTATTAATTACTTTATTATTATTTATAAAATTATTCACCTAATATTACTATGGTAAAAAATGTGTTTATTAAAAATTTATTAATTAAATTAAGTTAATAAATAAAATTACTATGTTATTAATTTTAACACTTTTAACTAAGTTATTAAAATTTACATCAAAAGTAAAGATGTAATTAAGAATTTATAACTTAGATTGTGTTATTTATATTTTATTTACAAAATTATTTATTCTTATTGTAATTACTATTTAAGAAATTAAATTATTAGATTAATTTAAGTATAAATTTATTTAATAATTCATTTTAACTTAATAATTGGAATTTATAATTTAGTTTTAAATATTTTTAAATTAATAAGTATATATTATAGTTTATTTATAGTTATTATTAATTATATATTTACTATAATCGGTATATAAAATAATTATTTACACGTATTATTAAACTAGTATTGTATTTTAATTTATAATTTATCCATTTATTATAATTGTTTGAATTTATAACTTTTATAATTTCTGTCATATTGATTTGACTAATTAATGTAATATTTAACTTTAACTTTATTTTTTTCTCTTCTTCATTTTTTTACTTTACTTTTATTATTATTTTTAATTTATTTATCTTTTTTGTTATCTTCTCTTCCTCCCCCATGTTTGGTGCATAGGGGGGGACTTCATCTTCCTGGAAACCGGCGCAGCAGCTCCTCAGCACTAGTTTGGCGGATAGCAGCAGCTGATACAAACTCCTCGTAGCAGCGTGATGGTTTGGTGGACACCTCCTTCGATTGCGCACAACCAGCAGGCGCGGTGATCCTAAATGAGCCAACAGTGGTTTGTGGCTGCGGCATAGCTCCCCCACTCCAGTGTAGTTGTAACGCCCCGACCCTAATTACCTAGAGTCGGTGCATTATTACATAACATTGGCATGATCATGAGAAAGATCAAGTCTCGAAAGACCGATTAGTTTAGTAGCCTTGGAATAACTAGATACATCCATAAATTTTTACATTACATCATAAAAAAAAACATCTTGTCTTCATATCCCCTCATACTATCCCTGCAGGTCATTCATAAATTACTTCTTCATAATCCTGGTAAAAATAAAACATTGAAAGGGGTGAGCTCAAATGCCCAGTAAGGATAACATTATATCAGAAGCTTTCATAAATAAGCATAAACACTTAAGGCAATTTATAACTAAAACAAAAGCCTTTTAAATTTAAACTTCAGCATAAAATGGCGAAGGTAAAATGAAATAATGCCATTTACTTACTCATATGGATATTCTACTAGTCGAATGATCACATGCAGTATCAATAACCACTTTCATAATGATGGAATGCATAATGCCAGACTATCATAACCACTTAGCCAAGGCCTCGTGCCAAGACTACAAATAAGATTTTGTCAAGGCCTTGTGCCAAGACACTAGTTTGTCTCATGAGACCTACCGATGCATCGAGGAGCTATAGCGGGCTCCACCCGTCACTTATTAAGTCCAATGCATTCCTCATATGATTAGGTTTAAGCATAAAATAAACATTCGTATTAAAACTAGCATACGAAATGTCAATACTTTAACCACAAACCATGAATGGTATAAAAATAGAACATCCACAGTCAAATATAACTCATTTGATACAATATGAAAGATTGTATTGTATCACATTAACCTCAATCATGAATAATGAAGGATGTTGACATAGATGAAAATAATCATCAAAACTATTTGAGAGAAATATACCCCTTTTCTTGAAAACATTTAAAAGTCACACTATTTGTCAAGAAGCCATTTAACAATAGATTTTTGAATCAAAGTGTCCCATACCACTTTGAAACTTTTTAAAAGGAGTTTTAATTTCTAAAATTTAATGTCCATATAAATAAATCCTTAAAACCATTTTTAAAACATGGACATTAATGAGAAAGATTTAGATGAATAAGTCTTTAAAACATTTAAAAATGGTATTTTAGTTAGAGATTCTAACCAAAAGAGAGACACTTGAATACAAATAATTGAGGTAATCAAAACTTTGTAATATCATGAGAATAAAGGGAATTCATGATATACTATGTCAAAGTACATTATATACACCACATAAAAGTGATTTGGTGTATATCAACAAAGAAGTCTCAATGGAATGTAAATTGAGATGAAATCTCTCATAAAGGCTGTATCCTTAGGTTAAGGATAAATAAACGACATAATTATGTGTGAAAAATATAAATACACTAAATATGATTGGATATTAAGTGTAAAACAATCAAAAGATATTCACACATATTCTTGTAAAAACAACACCAACGAATTGGATGTTTAACTCAACAAATGGTGAATGAGTTAAAATTACTCTTATCAAATTCATATCAATGACTTGAGAATTACCAATGAGTGATTATGTGTATCAAACTTATATCCACAGGAAGGGGAGTGGAAATTATGACATAATCAAATGAATAGTGATTCCACACATAATCATGGAGTAATATAATCAATGAAATATGCGTAAATCCAAATGAGTGGGAATTGAAATCTCAAATTCCCTTACCGATTAGGTAACATACGAAACATACAACCATGAAAGAAGTACCATAACATGATTATGTAAATACCCATAAATTAAAGTATATTACACAATGAATACAATCATGGGCAGTACACATACACCACATGCAATAATTAAGTGGTGATCAATGGAAATCTCACGAAATTAAAAGTGAGATAAGAAACTCCTTACCACGTTAATCAACTGAGTCGTATGGCCAAAAGTTAATAACCACCAAATTATTTACAGAATAACATGAAAATAAATATAATCATGATAGTATATATCAAGTGGCAGTACACAATACACCACTTTCAAAAAATTAGTGGCGAACAACGGAAATCTCACGGAATTGAAAGTGAGATAAGAGAATCCCTTACTTTGTACTTTTTCCTTGGTCGATGGTAGGTTTACCTCCTGTATAATGGTGAAATAATTGTTATTGAATAATACAAGAATCATTTACTTTAATATGATATCATATATGATCTTTTAACATTGATTTGTTAATAATATCTTAGTATTAACGCCGTTTCGGGTGTTAACTTACTCATTTTCTTTTATATGTTTTGTTACATAAGTCATGTTTGTTGTATCTTATTCATATCCAGAATGATATCAAGTCCTTAAACATCATTTTTAAATCATTAAATGATAATTATACTTGAATGGATACGATGGATAATGAATCTCATCGCGTTCGTGGAGACGGTAGTCCGTACGTACGCATGAACGCTACTTCCATTTAATTTTTTATTTTAAAAGAATCGAATCCAAATGATACATAGGTATATTACTATTCCAGTATAATATAATATTTTATATTTTTTACTTAAGTTCATTAACACCATCCTTTATACGTTCCATGTGTGGTATGAACGAGTCATATCATTTTAAGGGGGCGGTAGTCCGCACTTCCTCAAATGAAATTATCGTATGTATATACAACATGAAACAAATAATGTTATGAAATAAAATGGAATTACAGAAGCTTATATATAAAATATATATCATTAATATCATATTTAATTACAGTTCCATCATAATGTCCACCATGAGAGGCGGTAAGATGTTTTTGAACAATCATCGTTTCGTGAGGCGCTAGTTTTCCATCCACAGAAACATTATGTTCATCATCCATTAGATGGAGTTGTGTGTATGTGTATTTTGAATACTTCTTATAACAACATCCTAGTATATTGAGGATACTGGTGTTGTTACAAAAGAAGGGAAATAAAAAGAGTTTGGGGGTTGAAGAAGCAAAATAAATGAAAATAATTTAAGAGAAATCGTTACCTTTAATTTAGGTAACTCACTTTGGTTGGAACCAAAGGACTTGTTGAAATGCTTTCTGCCTAAGGGGAAGCTTCAAGGAGGAGGAGAGGGATGTGGGGAGCTTATTTGGGCAGAGTTTGGACGAGCCAAGTGGCTTGAGAGGTGTGAGGAAATGAGAAGGAGGAGTGCCCTTTTATAAGAGGGGTGAGGGGCACCTTTGGAAAAGCTAGAAATATTAATTTATAATAAATTCATATTCGGTTTCCAATGGCTCCAAAGTTGACTATTCAAAGGTTGAGGTGGGGATAGGTCGAAAACAACTCATACAATAGAATTTAGACAGGTTTGGGTACTTATATTAACCTTATCTTTAAGTATTAACTCTAAGTTAATTAGTTTCACTTTTACAATGTCTCTTTGTATTTTTATATAATATGGTTAATAAACTTACTATATACATCCAAAAGACCCCCAAGTGGTCCATTAATGATTAACCTATCATAATATAAGTCTCTTGGGCGAACCTTATATTTTTATGAATTTAATATCAATTAATAATATAATATTTGTTTTAAGAACTCTTTTATGTCAATTTTGACACTATTCACTAGTTGATTTTTGTGAAACTCATAACAGATTGATTACTTCGAAAAAAGTCAAATAAATCAATCCTAATATATCATATTATCCTAGAAAATTTGTTTAATTCATTAAAAGTTTCATATTATAATTATTTGGGTATTTATAATATCAATTATGTTAATTTTTTACTATTTTAGTAATTACTGCATCATCATTGTGTCATAAATAAAATAACTTTTTTAATGTCAAAAAATTATAAATAAAATATAATTATGTAGGAAAGCTTTTTAGCTTTCTAATGAATATTTATAATCTAAAATCCAGCATATATAACCCTATGTAACAATTGTTTTTCTAAAAGATATATGCTTGTGTCATTTTTGTATTCATTTTAACTTAATTAATATAAAGTGTCATTATCACTTACAAGTGGATCCATGGGGTCCCAAAATTGACCCAAAGATGCCCATGGTCGACCATGTATCAACCAATAGGGTTAAGACACATTTTAGGGTAATTTAGTATTATTATAATATTATTTTTTTAACCCTTATTTACCGGATTTACCCTTAACCATGGTAAATAAAATATTTACCGCAGTAATTATTCAAAATGTCTAAAAATAAAAGTTACCTATTTACACAATTTGGACATCCTGATTCCAAATATGGAATCCATTTTTCTAAATTCAAAACAGAGAAGTGGCAGAAATTAATTTAAAATTAATTCCCGCTGTCAAAACAAAAAGCGTGTTTTTAAGAGATAATAACTATCAAAAGATTGACACTTGTTTATGTTCGGTTTAATTGTAAAATTATGTCCAATGACCAACATTATATTAAATGGTAAAAATATATTCTAAATATACTTTAAAACCACTCAAATCCACAATTTATCACTATTAATTATTTTGATTTCAAAAGTTGTTTTTAATTAAAATTTAGTAATTTTCACTATTCATCAAAATATGAAAGTTATCCGAAAAGTACCAAAATTTCACCTTAGGCTAAATTCGATATTCCGAATCCAAAAATGAAGTCCATTTTGAAATATAAAATATATATAATTTCAAAAAGTAGGTATTACTATTCATAACGGCTAGTTTGATTGGTTGTGGTGTGTTAAAATCTCGAAGTTGCGTACAATGCACGTCATTGCATTATTCGAAAGGAAACATACCGAGGAAGCTTGGGGTGTTACATTCTCCCCTCCTTCAATAAATTGCGTCCTTGCAATTTTTAAAATTTTGCTTGGGAATATAATGGAAAGTCCCACATCGGAAAAAGAGTCAATAAAACTATCACTTTAAAAGAAAGAAAGAGAGGTATAAGGGTCATCCAAGATAACCCATACTAGGATTCCATGTAAGAAAACATGGATATGGATGATAAACTAAGTGTCAAGTTCTGATGGAGAGGGATAGAAATCATGATCAGGAGAAAGTTAACAATGAGAAAACCACAAACTTGTGTTGGGACAAACGACCATTAGTCTCCTAGTAGGAAAGTAAACGGACAACATTTTTTTTTAAGTTACATTACATAAGGAAGAGTAATTCATTTATGATATTGACTAAGAACATTATGAGATATACTTACATTTTAAGTAGATTTTCATTCTTTAATAAATTTCCACCACTAACTCTTTTTTTTAAACGATGAGTATTCAAGAAGACTTGGTCACACTGGAAGAGATAGAATAAACTTCTATAGAATCACATGATCCATGAAGGATAAACCATATATTTACATTGTCTTTAAAGATTAATCAAAACCAAAATGGTCAGTGAATGATCTAATGATCCCCCAAAAGGATATTCATTGAGATAAATATGCACTAATCTTAATTTCTAAAATTAAACCAACAATACCCCAAAGTTAAATAGATACCATTCAATAACCAATTGTCCTTAAAATCCTTTAATATAATCCAAACTAATATTGAAACCCAAAACATAGAAGAATTTGATTATGTAGTCTCCCATGTTAAATTGTATCTCCAAATGACATCAGATACTCTTAAAGTCACATACTCAAAAGTAACTAACCTAATCACATATTCTCTATTATAGGTTAATCATTTCCATAAATAACCCAAATCACTATAAATCCACAATAAAAACGTAGATAAAAATCTATCATTACTCCACAAATGAAACCCCATAGTATTCTATTTTCCTTGGGCATATAGTGTTCCCAACAAAGCGAACATCTTCCAAAATAACATTTATCACTTAATCACCAAATCATTTTCCTATACCAAGGGTATTCTTTTGATATGAAATAAGAACCCAAATCAACTTATTATTGATCAATAAAATCATTTAACTAAAAAAAACGTCACACTAACCAGGGACTTCACGTAGTCCAGTGGTAGGCGATAAATCCCAATCGCACTTTGGTTGTGGGTTCGATTCCCATAGCTTTGTCCGACGCGACGGGTTGTCACACAGTCTACGTGTTGTCCTTTTTCAAAAACTATATTTTATAATATTGCCAAAATGAGATAAATTCCTCAAAATACTATATCATAAATTTAACCACAAATGTTATATCATACCTTGAATCTTCATCCCAAATTAGAATAACTTATAATTCTCTCAAACCCCAATGATCATATAAATCCAAATGGTTATTTATACCCATATCCACAAGAGAAGAGACAATTCTTCCTGAAATATCATTCTCACATGGCAAACTGCGGGGTTACAAATACAAGAGAAAATTATTCCATAGTAAACCCATCAACAAGGAGTGATAATACTTTTTAAACATTTCTCCAACCATTTATTCCCACATAGCTTCTTCTTTGACCAAGAAAATATCCTATAGAATAGGACATTCACTCGGGTAATGGCCAGGTCCCCTACATTTACGGCAAATGACTGTAAATGGACTCTTGGGACCATTTTTATCTTCTTCCATAGTACTCTTCATTTTTCTTCGGCAATTCTTTACTTTATGTCCTTCCTTCCCGCACGTAAAACATTTCGTTGTCCCATTGAGACACTTTCCTGGGTGTCTCTTTCCACATTTCCTGCATGATGAAAATTGAGGGTTCTTTTCTCCATGGTCTCCATTGCTGGAGTTCTTATCATTTATCACCTTTCTCTTCCTTGTTGAGTCTGGGAGTTGGTTAATATATATGTTGTTGATCATATTTTTGGAAAACTGATTTGGCATAAAGACGATATCTTTTACGCCTATCAACATTCCATTTTGTTGCTCATTGCCACCACCGTTCCCATCTTGTACATCATTCTCAAAGTCACTATGACTTCCTTGGAATCCAGCCATTGACTAAAACCATAAAGCATTGTGTGAGTAATAGTAGTCGTAAAATCATTTAGAGATTAAAATGTCACCATATTCTCAATTTGAAACATATTAGGATTAACCAAGGTCATTTACTCTCATATTATATATATATTACTTAAATTGGTTTGTAAAGAAAATGTAAATTATCCTAAGCATATCCCCCGGGAGTGTCGTAACCAAGAGTGCAGCAAGGCCCGTTGTCGTGCACCAGTTCCCGTTCGAGTCCAGCTCAAAGCGGTGTTTTCGGGTTTTACCCCTAGGTACATCTGTGCCAGAGCCGCCTCTACCTGCTCGTATCCAGACAGGGATGTATTGCTCGGAAAACTCACAAAATCTCTACAATACCAAAATTCTAGGAAGTTCTTTTATACTAATCCTCAAAGTTCATCTTAGGTCTACGTGCTCTAATCAGAGTTTATCTAAATCTAGCTACCAAGGTTTGTACTAAACTTCCTCTGATACCAACTGTAACGCCCCGACCCTAATTACCTAGAGTCGGTGCATTATTACATAACATTGGCATGATCATGAGAAAGATCAAGTCTCGAAAGACCGATTAGTTTAGTAGCCTTGGAATAACTAGATACATCCATAAATTTTTACATTACATCATAAAAAAAACATCTTGTCTTCATATCCCCTCATACTATCCCTGCAGGTCATTCATAAATTACTTCTTCATAATCCTGGTAAAAATAAAACATTCAAAGGGGTGAGCTCAAATGCCCAGTAAGGATAACATTATATCAGAAGCTTTCATAAATAAGCATAAACACTTAAGGCAATTTATAACTAAAACAAAAGCCTTTTAAATTTAAACTTCAGCATAAAATGGCGAAGGTAAAATGAAATAATGCAATTTACTTACTCATATGGATATTCTACTAGTAGAATGATCACATGCAGTATCAATAACCACTTTCATAATGATGGAATGCATAATGCCAGACTATCATAACCACTTAGCCAAGGCCTCGTGCCAAGACTACAAATAAGATTTTGTCAAGGCCTTGTGCCAAGACACAAGTTTGTCTCATGAGACCTACCGATGCATCGAGGAGCTATAGCGGGCTTCACCCGTCACTTATTAAGTCCAATGCATTCCTCATATGATTAGGTTTAAGCATAAAATAAACATTCATATTAAAACTAGCATACGAAATGTCAATACTTTAACCACAAACCATGAATGGTATAAAAATAGAACATCCACAGTCAAATATAACTCATTTGATACAGTATGAAAGATTGTATTGTATCACATTAACCTCAATCATGAATAATGAAGGATGTTGACATAGATGAAAATAATCATCAAAACTATTTGAGAGAAATATACCCCTTTTCTTGAAAACATTTAAAAGTCACACTATTTGTCAAGAAGCCATTTAACAATAGATTTTTGAATCAAAGTGTCCCATACCACTTTGAAACTTTTTAAAAGGAGTTTTAATTTCTAAAATTTAATGTCCATATAAATAAATCCTTAAAACCATTTTTAAAACATGGACATTAATGAGAAAGATTTAGATGAATAAGTCTTTAAAACATTTAAAAATGGTATTTTAGTTAGAGATTCTAACCAAAAGAGAGACACTTGAATACAAATAATTGAGGTAATCAAAACTTTGTAATATCATGAGAATAAAGGGAATTCATGATATACTATGTCAAAGTACATTATATACACCACATAAAAGTGATTTGGTGTATATCAACAAAGAAGTCTCAATGGAATGTAAATTGAGATGAAATCTCTCATAAAGGCTGTATCCTTAGGTTAAGGATAAATCAACGACATAATTATGTGTGACAAATATAAATACACTAAATATGATTGGATATTAAGTGTAAAACAATAAAAAGATATTCACACATATTCTTGTAAAAACAACACCAACGAATTGGATGTTTAACTCAACAAATGGTGAATGAGTTAAAATTACTCTTATCAAATTCATATCAATGACTTGAGAATTACCAATGAGTGATTATGTGTATCAAACTTATATCCACAGGAAGGGGAGTGGAAATTATGACATAATCAAATGAATAGTGATTCCACACATAATCATGGAGTAATATAATCAATGAAATATGCGTAAATTCAAATGAGTGGGAATTGAAATCTCAAATTCCCTTACCGATTAGGTAACATACGAAACATACACCCATGAAAGAAGTATCATACCATGATGATGTAAATACCCATAAATTAAAGTATATTACACAATGAATACAATCATGGGCAGTACACATACACCACATGCAATAATTAAGTGGTGATCAATGGAAATCTCACGAAATTAAAAGTGAGATAAGAAACTCCTTACCACGTTAATCAACTGAGTCGTATGGCCAAAAGTTAATAACCACCAAATTATTTACAGAATAACATGAAAATAAATATAATCATGATAATATATATCAAATGGCAGTACACAATACACCACTTTCAAAAATTTAGTGGCGAACAATGGAAATCTCACGGAATTGAAAGTGAGATAAGAGAATCCCTTACTTTGTACTTTTTCCTTGGTCGATGGTAGGTTTACCTCCTGTATAATGGTGAAATAATTGTTATTTAATAATACAAGAATCATTTACTTTAATATGATATCATATATGATCTTTTAACATTGATTTGTTAATAATATCTTAGTATTAACGCCGTTTCGGGTGTTAACTTACTCATTTTCTTTTATATGTTTTGTTACATAAGTCATGTTTGTTGTATCTTATTCATATCCAGAATGATATCAAGTCCTTAAACATCATTTTTAAATCATTAAATGATAATTATACTTGAATGGATACGATGGATAATGAATCTCATCGCGTTCGTGGAGACGGTAGTCCGTACGTACGCACGAACGCTACTTCCATTTAATTTTTTATTTTAAAAGAATCGAATCCAAATGATACATAGGTATATTACTATTCCAGTATAATATAATATTCATATATATGTTACTTAAGTTCATTAACACCATCCTTTATACGTTCCATGTGTGGTATGAACGAGTCATATCATTTTAAGGGGGCGGTAGTCCGCACTTCCTCAAATGAAATTATCGTATGTATATACAACATGAAACGAATAATGGTATGAAATAAAATGGAATTACAGAAGCTTATATATAAAATATATATCATTAATATCATATTTAATTACAGTTCCATCATAATGGCCACCATGAGAGGCGGTAAGATGTTTTTGAACAATCATCGTTTCGTGAGGCGTTAGTTTTCCATCCACAGAAACATTATGTTCATAATCCATTAGATGGAGTTGTGTGTATGTGTAGTTTGAATACTTCTTATAACAACATCCTAGTATATTGAGGATACTGTTGTTGTTACAAAATAAGGGAAATAAAAAGAGTTTGGGGGTTGAAGAAGCAAAATAAATGAAAATAATTTAAGAGAAATCGTTACCTTTAATTTAGGTAACTCACTTTGGTTGGAACCAAAGGACTTGTTGAAATGCTTTCTGCCTAAGGGGAAGCTTCAAGGAGGAGGAGAGGGATGTGGGGAGCTTAGTTGGGAAGAGTTTGGACGAGCCAAGTGTCTTGAGAGGTGTGAGTAAATGAGAAGGAGGAGTGCCCTTTTATAAGAGGGGTGAGGGGCACCTTTGGAAAAGCTAGAAATATTAATTTATAATAAATTCATATTCGGTTTCCAATGGCTCCAAAGTTGACTATTCAAAGGTTGAGGTGGGGATAGGTCGAAAACAACTCATACAATAAAATTTAGACAGGTTTGGGTACTTATATTAACCTTATCTTTAAGTATTAACTCTAAGTTAATTAGTTTCACTTTTACAATGTCTCTTTGTATTTTTATATAATATGGTTAATAAACTTACTATATACATCCAAAAGACCCCCAAGTGGTCCATTAATGATTAAACTATCATAATATAAGTCTCTTGGCCGAACCTTAGATTTTTAGGAATTTAATATCAATTAATAATATAATATTTGTTTTAAGAACTCTTTTATGTCAATTTTGACACTATTCACTAGTTGATTTTTGTGAAACTCATAACAGATTGATTACTTCGAAAAAAGTCAAATAAATCAATCCTAATATATCATATTATCCTAGAAAATTTATTTAATTCATTAAAAGTTTCATATTATAATTATTTGGGTATTTATAATATCAATTATGTTAATTTTTTACTATTTTAGTAATTACTGCATCATCATTGTGTCATAAATAAAATATATTTTTTAATGTCAAAAAATTATAAATAAAATATAATTATGTAGGAAAGCTTTTTAGATTTCTAATGAATATTTATAATCTAAAATCCAGCATATATAACCCTATGTAACAATTGTTTTTCTAAAAGATATATGCTTGTGTCATTTTTGTATTCATTTTAACTTAATTAATATAAAGTGTCATTATCACTTACAAGTGGATCCATGGGGTCCCAAAATTGACCCAAAGATGCCCATGGTCGACCATGTATCAACCAATAGGGTTAAGACACATTTTAGGGTAATTTAGTATTATTATAATATTATTTTTTTAACCCTTATTTACCGGATTTACCCTTAACCATGGTAAATAAAATATTTACCGCAGTAATTATTCAAAATGTCTAAAAATAAAAGTTACCTATTTACACAATTTGGACATCCTGATTCCAATTATGGAATCCATTTTTCTAAATTCAAAACACAGAAGTGGCAGAAATTAATTTAAAATTAATTCCCGCTGTCAAAACAAAAAGCGTGTTTTTAAGAGATAATAACTATCAAAAGATTGACACTTGTTTATGTTCGGTTTAATTGTAAAATTATGTCCAATGACCAAAATTATATTAAATGGTAAAAATATATTCTAAATATAATTTAAAACCACTCAAATTCACAATTTATCACTATTAATTATTTTGATTAAAAAAGTTGTTTTTAATTAAAATTTAGTAATTTTCACTATTCATCAAAATATGAAAGTTATCCGAAAAGTACCAAAATTTCACCTTAGGCTAAATTCGATATTCCGAATCCAAAAATGAAGTCCATTTTGAAATATAAAATATATATAATTTCAAAAAGTAGGTATTACTATTCATAACGGCTAGTTTGATTGGTTGTGGTGTGTTAAAATCTCGAAGTTGCGTACAATGCACGTCATTGCATTATTCGAAAGGAAACATACCGAGGAAGCTTGGGGTGTTACAGTAGTGGTCCTCGGCCTTGAGCGGCTGTCCTCGTCTCCACAGCGGCGGACCGGCTTTCATCAGCTCTAGCTCGTCTTGGGTTTGTTGTGGATTTCAGAGGGTTATTTCAACACATATGGTCATGCTCGGCGATGGCAAGGTGTTTTACTCTTGAACGGTGAGAGGGAGTATAACAGTGAAGTTGGAAAAGGGGTGTGTGCAGGGTCACTGATAGATAGGGAAGCTCACCGATAGTTTAAAATTGGGAAAAGTCACCCGTAGACTAAAAATAAAAACTCACCGTTAGCAATATATATTAGGTTTACAAGTACATAAAATAATAAGTCACCGGTAAGGTGGATAATAATGGGATGGAGTTCACCGATAGAACCAAAAAAAATATTTTACCATTATACTTGAATGAGAGCTACCGGTAAGCTGCAAACGGTGAAATGGTCACTGATTGAAAACTAACAGTGACATTAGACATAAAGACAAAAATTAAACATAAAATTAATAATTACGTAAACTAAATAAAAATACTTAAAATAATTAATTAAAATAATGCTAAACATCATAAATTAAGACAGAATTTTTGTTAACCTTTAAAACATTAAAATTATTAACTTACAACACTTAAATTACAAACTGAAGATTGCTAATCTAAAATTATGAACAACATAAATTAGAATTACTAAATAAATAACTACAAGATAGCAGTGAGTAGAAATGAAGAGCAACAGTGACCCAATAAGTCACTGTTATTAATAGTTTACCTCACCGGTAGACTAAAACCAATAGAAAACCAATAAATAATCAAACTGCATACATAATGTAATATAATTAATGTTTAAAAACTCTTAATTAATTAATTAATTAACTAATTGAATACATGAAATTAAAAAGCTAAATACTTAATTTAATTAAAAACGTATATTATTTACTTAAATGATTTGCAGGTTGATTAAAGAAATTAATTAACATTGCTAACCTATTCTAATATAACAAAAATAAAAGATGAAATAGTAAAATAAAGACTAACTTAATTAAATATAATTACATCAATTAAATAATTGTTTTAAAAAATATTAACTATTATAAATTCAAGGAGATTTAAATTAACCAAACTAAATAAGACACAATTAAAGTTGATTAGTTTAGTAAGATTAAAATTATTATTTTGATGACTAAAAATACATAATTTATTATAAAAATTTATTAATTAACAAAATTAATTATAAAAATACAAAAGTACAATTATCTAGTATAATGTTATTAAAAAATTAATTAAATCATTAAAAATTAAGTAAAAATATGTGGAAAAACTATGTAAAAATAGAGCCACATCAGTAGTAGGCCAGTCACACCAATGGACAATGGGTAAGAGGCAATGCCCCATTCAGATTCTATAATGCTTTGTGAGGAGGAAACATGGGGGAATTATGGTTCTCCTCCCATCTATCTGATCCCTTGGAAGATATGGTGCCCCACCCCCCACATGGCGGGTGTGAGTAGGGGGATAAAAATAAAGGGTAAAATGGAATTTTTTGCTACCATGTACAAGATATGGCATGCCCTACCCCTCCACTAACATGCCATGATGTTCACTAAGTTCCTTATATGTGGATCACAGTACCTTAATGCCATGTTTTCTGGTTTTCTTGACTGGATGTGAAATTCAAAAAATAAATACCCTATCCTGAATATTTTTCTATGTATATATGAAATGGAGTGGTCTTTTTGGTCATGCAAAGAAATTTAAAAAAAATATATATATTGGATTTTGGATTTATCATAAAAAAATATGATGTTGAAGATCATGTGTTACGATTGAAGCATTATAGAGATCAGTACTCCCCTGGAAGAAATTGTGAAGGGTGCTGGTCCCTTGTACTTTTTTTATCATAGAGTTCAATACTCCCTGACCTACATAGATAATGAGTACTCCATGATTTATTGGGTTTGTATTCCAGTGGTTCTGATGTTGTTTGATCCCCCCACAAACAATAAATATATTTTGATATTCCATTGACTGGGGTGTCCTTGTAAATCCTCATACCCATATTTAGGTGTAAAATCGTAGGGAATTTGAAATTTTAATTTGGTGTAAAGGTTATCTTGAGAATTGGGTCTCTAGATTGTATTACAAGAGTTTTAGCATCCCATGGGTAGTATATTGGACACAGAATGCGATTATAATGGAGTTTATGAGTTGTGGGAGAGAACTAGATGATGTTTAATAGATTAAGATGATGTTTTCATCCATCGGCTAACTGGTGGCCTTTAAAGGGTGAAAAAATTAAATTCCCCCTATTATTCATAGACGGGATGAACCTATTTCCCCCTGATTATTGTTCACGTAAACTAGAGGTGGATCCCCCTTGTTCCCCTTGAAACCCTATTTAATTTGTGACATTCTTATAGCATTTAATTGAAAATTATTGATACACATATTCTTGTAATGGCCATAATTTTCCTATTAATTTATCTCTAAATATTGGTTCTTCCTATTATTTATCCGAGTTCCCTACACTATAGAGGCTTAACAGCTAGAAAAAATTTGGAAAAATATTATGGAGACTTCATGGGGTTTTTATTCCAAGTAAGATCCTTCTATGAGTCATTATCATGTATATCTAGTGGATCATTCCCTGGGTTATCTTAATGGTACACCAGGGTGAGTTTAGTCACCAGGTCATTATCATGTATTACGGGTGGATCAAACCATGATTTTTTTTTCATTTTTTTTATATTGGGGTGAAATATCCTTGGGTAATTATTATGGTTGACATAGTCATTTTTTCATGCTCAGAGACTCTATAGGACTACCTGAAGAGAGTATATTCAACAGGGTTTGTGAACTCGAGGATTGATAATGTTTTTTATTTATCTATTTACAATAGTTATCCTATATATTTGGATCATGAAACATTCACACATAAATAAATTTATTTCATACGTATGGGACTATGTTGGTGGTTCCATATTATGTTATGTACTTGCATCCTTCTTATGAATCCATTTCCATTGGTTACCTGAGCAAGCATCCCTTGATACATGTTTGGTTGGGTTGACGCCAAATATTTCATGATTGAGTAGATCAATTTAGATGTGATTTTGATATCCGGATGAGGCGAGGATCAATAATTATAGTTGAGCATATTATATTTATACTTTACTAATTATTTCTTCGTTATTTTGACCTGTAAATGTGATCGGCCAATGGGTGGGATTTTTTGAATGCCTATATGTTATCATTTTATTTTTTTTATCACAAATCCCCACAACTTTATTATCTAAAGATGATGATGGATATACATTACTTTTGATACTTAATTATTTTTATCTATTATTGACTCCATGATACATGAAGTATAGTTTCATCATAGTACCACTCTAGACCTCAGCTACTAGTCAGCATCCTTTCGAGTATGAGGAGGTGTGCTAGAGATCATTTGGTGACTAGTTTGGTTAGTATTAATTGTGAGCTAGGACAATACATTACAAAGTGGTATCATAGAAGTTTTATTTTTTTATTACAATTTTTATTCAATACATGACGCATAGAATTATGTTGGATAATGTGATTGATATCAAACAAGTGAATAATATATACCATTCGTAGTAAGAAGTCCAAGTTACCAAGGGCATGGGATTTTTAGTTCTGAAGTTTTTATTCTATAGTTGTCTAATTTCACTGTATGTGTAATATAAGATGTATGGATTTATTAATTAATGTTTATTAGGGATTTGTATAATGGATCCTAGAGGAAAAAGGCTTCAATATGCATCATTCATAGAACTTATGGATTCACATGATATATGATTTCTTATATTTGATTTTACTAATGAAGAGAGTCTAACTATATAAAGTGTCATCAACAACTCATTCAATTTTTTTCTTATATAATTTCTTGGTGGAGTTATTATCAACTAGAATATGATATATATACTCTTCCTTATTATAAATTTTAATGTGGATTATTTAGGGAGATATTCAATGGTGATGGTGACGAAATGGTCCACCTATTAGAGGATATGTAGTGACCCTAGGGGAAAAGTAAAGGAATGAGATAACATGATTAATAAACCCTTGGGGTATTTATTATTTAGTCTTAGTTCCTTAAAGTGTCAATAAAAACCTATATTTCATATTTCCACGTATATTGGAATGAAATTATACTTAATCAAACACTATTCTTATGGGATAAATGACATTGCTCGTGGTTGGATGATGTCATTATATACTTCTATATTTATTGTTGAGAATTAAATCCTTGAGGAGGTGGAGCGAATTCTATATAAGGATGTCTTATGAGGATCATCTTGAGGTTATGAATGTTGGGGGAGAATTCCCCAATGTAGATTCTTGATGAGAACTAGTGCCTTGGTAGGAGGGTGATTTCAAATATGATTCTAAATATAGATATTTCTTTATATGTGAACCCTACAGTGGGTGTTTTTGGTGTGTGATTCATCCTATGAAATTTGGGCAGGAACAAAGTGGTTTCCATTATACAATGGATTATAGTAGCTATGGCCTAAGGGTTTTCTGAGAGAGACTAGTGGTTTAAATAAGGCTCATGATAGTACTGAGTCAGGTGTTTAGATGAGATGATCCATGTTATATGGGGGTAACACATGTTGTGGGTTAGCTTGGGTTTGTGATTACCTTAGATATAAGAAGTAGATGTATCTACTTGTGGTATGCGATCAGTGCACATGAGGTATGACCGGGTATAAAAAATAGGCATGGTGATCCCTAAGGGGATAATAAATACTAATGATGCTTGAGTAATATTTCTTGGTATCATTGTTTGAAATTGAGTGTTGGGTCGGTTGAGTGCCTTGACCAATTGAGTATTGATATGATTTTAGGAGCACAGTTAGAGAATTGATGGATTCTTGTGTTTTTGGAATGACATCAGTTGGTGGGTGGACATGTGATAGGGCTTTCCAGAAATGACGTTCCCAAATTTTAAGAGAAGTGTAAATGGTATTCCTGGTTAAGTGAAATTAACATTCTTGTGAGAACTATTAGTAATTTATAAACCTAAGCCATGTTATGATTTTATGTGACTCATGTTATTGTGAGTCAGGTTATATAATCGATTGATACTAGTGTAAACACATATTATGATTGGATGAGATTGAGGTAGTGTTCATAGTTACATTCATTTCTTGATGAATAAAGAATATGTGATATATGTGTGTGAGTGAAGGGTTGGTGGAATATTTTGTGATTCTTATGGGATTGATTTCACAATTTTGGATGATAGTGAGGAATGTATATCTATGGGAGAGGAGACATAGAGAACAAAATGGTGTGGTGGAATGATCGATCATCGTTAATCATTTATGAGAGTGTTGGTGGTTAATGAATATGTTGAATTTGACTCAGGAAGAGTAAAAAACATGTAATATTAGGATCTATTGGGAATTAAGTATGAGGATATATATAAGGAAATCCATATCATGGGGAGTACACCATAGGCTATTGGAGGCCATGAACCTCACTTAGGATGAATTTTGGAAACTACCAAGGGAGGAATTCCTATGAGAAAGGAAATATAATACATTGATGTTTCTTATTAGAGCCTAGTAATAAAATTATAGTTGTGTAAAAGGGGATGATTTCTAGTAGATGTAATCCCATAGTGGGAAGTATCACACTAGTCACCTGATTTTGAATCATGTTCTAGTAGGTTTGTGGTTACAACAAGACCAGGTGATGGATGATCAACATGTATTTAGGATGCTGATGGGAAGATGATGTCATTTTTTTCTAGTTCCATGACAATAAAAATACTGAGACTTGGATGTGATATAGGATGGTGACCATGTTTTATCATTGGGTTCAATGTTAAATACAAATGATTAGTGGGTGATTCAGATCATTGATGCATAAGTACTCATGATAGGTATTGATGGTGATTTCTTCTCTATTGAGGGCTCAACCCTAGAATTACCCTGAGGGTCATACAACCCATTGGTGGCTCATGCTAGGTGTTGTTTTTTGGGAAAATTTAGCTATATGTGGTACAAAAATTGTTTTTTGTGTTTGGATATGGTTCATTAGAAACTGGATCATTTATGTTGTGTTGGGTTCTTTGAGGGTGATTTGGGGTTAGTCCATGGATTTTTGTGGAATTATACTATATTCAAGGCCCTTGTGTATCGGTAGTGATAATTGAATAAATTAGTATGGGATTTGATAGTAAGGGGTTGTACTAGATTCTGAATAATGTTTTCATGCATGTTTTTGGGTAGTGAGTTTGGACTCGCATCAAGAGAATTAGTAGAAGTCAGAGACATGTTTTGGAAGTTTATTCTAATGGTGGGGTGCACTATGACTCAGAGTCATCCATTATGAGATGAACCATAAGGTGGAGATCACCACAAACTGTATGGTTTTTTAGATTATGACATGTGTGTTTCTCTATATATATGGGTATTATGGAGTTATATAGTTATGTTTATATGATAATGAAGAGTGGTGGAACTGGTATTAGTGTTTGGAATGCCTTATAATTGGAGTTGCGCAGTGGAAATGTGTTGGGAGTTCAATATTGGAACACAAACATTGTAATTGGATTTATAATTGATGTAGGTCAAAATATATTAATGGATAATCATCGATAATTTTTTTAGATGAGAAGTGATATGGTGGGGTTCTTATAAAACTTCATATGCATTTTTGGGAGTGAAATGCATGAAGAATTTGAACATTTAAGTTAGAGTATTTGATTTATTAAGGACTGGGACTCAGGATGGAATATGAAGGGTTTGTGTTTCTTAAGGGAGGTATTTGGATGGGTAATGAGGTTTGAATATATTTAAGAGTAGTGGAAGATCATTAGAGGAAGGACAGGTGTTGGGGCTACAATCTGCACCCACCGAATAGTCCATGACCTAGCAAGATGGCTGAGTTCACTGGCTGGTTGGTGTCTCAGAACCAACTAGTAGATGGACTTTAAAGGGAAAAAATGATATTTTCCTTTCATTTTTGTAGAAATAGAATATCATATTTCCCCCTTATTCATGATCACATATACCAGGGTTGGATTCTTATTAGTCCTCCAATCATGATTCAATATGGGGTGTTCTTTGACTTTTTTCTAGGAAATTTATAGTCAGTCTCATTCTATGGGGGACTCTATTATTCTCATACTTATTTATCTATAAATTTTTGTTCTTTAAATTATGGATTTGAGTGAATATTTCACCTAATATTAGTGGAATCATCCTAGTATGATGGGGATTTTAGGAAGCCTAATCAGAGGACATCATGTGACAATGTCTTCATATATTCACAAACTCTTTCAGTGAGGTATGTTAGAATATATATTTTTATTATATTTTTGGATTAAAAAAAACAATTTATTAATTAATTTATTAATTTTTATTAATATTTTTCCCCAAATGAGGCTGAGTGTGTGAAACGAACCTCTCATACGTGGTTGGTTGTAGTTATGGAAAGTAAACGTCACCCAATGAGAATTAATATACTATTATATTTTTTATTAATTTTTTTAAATTAATTATAAATGTTATTACAATTTTTTTGGTGATACATGGTTTAATATAGGTCCGTAGGTGGATGAATGATGGATATTTGAGTTGAGAATGACATGGAAGATATTTGGAAATAAGTTTTCATGGTTATCATAAAGTGGTAAACATCTTTTTTAAATGTAGGTTATCCTGGTACTTGCCCCATGAAATTATGCATGATGTGAATAGGTGTCTGTGTGTGTGTTATTGACACTATGGTTATGGACCCCATTTTATTTATAATATTTTTTAATTTAAGTTGAATTATTAAACATGCATGATCACCTATGAATAAAAAAGAATAAAGTGCCCAGTCCACCGTATAACTATTGGATTGGATTGATGCCTCAACTGTCAATTTCAAAGGATTGGGCTAATTGTATTCATTATCACCTGAACCCCTTGAGTGGTTTTAATCAAATAAAATGAAATTGATAAGACATAATCGACCTTGTTTAGGTTCCCTTGATATTTATTAGCTTAGCAAGCTGTATCATGATCCTTATGAAACCTTTGTGCCTTTATGAATGATGACATGAATATGGGGTGAGTGATCCTTCACCTAAAAGTATGTTTTCCCTATGAGGATGAACAATAGGCTAGGTGGAGTTAGTTGGGTGAGTGGACTAATAAAGCTAGACCCAGTGACATTGATCTGGTACATGAGCCATCTCTCTTAGCTAATACTTGTATGGTTTACATTGAGAGGTATATATGGACAAGTTATATTAATGAAATTCATAAGGAGTGTGATACCCATGAGAGATGGGTGATGAATTGAGATTTGACTGAGACCGAGGATCCCAAGTAGGTATCCTTCAGTAATCTATGTTTCCTAGGAGAACCAAATAGGTGTCACTTGAAAGATATAACATGAGTGAGGACATATATTAAAGAGTGTATGAACACATGTATCACTCAAGAACAAATTTAGTGGTGTGGTCATATATTAACTATGATTTTTAAGTTCACACTCCTCAGGATATCCTCATTTATGTATATCGAGTTTGGGAATTTAACCAACCTATATCTATTATATTTTTATAAATGTTGGGGAAAACCCCTATTATTTATATATAACTATGTTATTATGATATTTAGAGGCAGTAATTATTTGATATGTCATACTCCCTCATGGAGGTTGTGGTATGAATCATGTAAAAAACACCCCTTAAAGTGTAGTTTGTGATATTAAATAAAAGACCCTTTTATTGTGGTCAATTATACTAGTGGTCGGGCCTACATTGATTTGGAGTGGTTTTTATATTGGTTCTAGGAAGAGGATAGATCCTACCACATTCTATCTTCCGAGGATTGTAGGACATTAGTGAGAAAGGTCATATTTCCCACATTGCTGGGTCTCAGATTTCGAGAAACAATTGGAATAATGGGATATATAATTCCTTTCATCATCATTATGAGATGGAGAATTCCCCACGTAATTATCATATATATCGGGTGGATCCAACCTAGGTTATTATCACTATATACCAGGTTGAGATTATCTCTCAGGTTATTATCACGTATACTCGGTGTATTAGAAACTATGTTTTCAACTTCAATATAGAAAGGTGAAAGATCATAAGTCATTATTATGGTTGTAATTTTCATCATGATGTCCTCAGAGAAACATGGAAGTTGGATGAAACACATATGGTTGATTGGGGTCATCGACCTAAGGATCTATGATGTTTTTTATTTATCTATTTCTCGTAGTTATCTTATGTTTTAACGACACAACACCTATACATCACACTGTATTTAATAGCTATGTAAAAGTCCATTTTGGAGTTTCCCTTTGAATTTATGTACTTAAACCCTACCTGGATATCCATTTTATTTGGGTACCCATGCTTCCCTCATGTATTATAGGTCTAGGTTAGTATAAGAATTAGTATAGTTGGATTGTTCTTGAGAATCTCAGATAGTATTTGGACATCGAGATGAGGTGTGTATTTGGGATTATAGTAGATCCTCTTATATATCTACTTCATCACTTATTTATTACTTATTTTCATGTGTACAAGTGATTGACTAGATGGTTGACCGACCTTGTATTCCCATATTTCATCATTTTATTTTTTATCAAATATCTATTCTATATTGTTATCTTTGTACTATGATGATTATGGAATGTGTATGATTATCAGATATTTCTATCTATTATTGATACTCTAATACCAAGGTAATATTATCATCATAGTACCAACCTAGAATGTTTCTATTATTTATCATCTTTTGGAATACGAGGAGGTCTATCTGAGGTCATGTGGTGACTAGTTCGATCATTTTTCAGTGTGAGTTGGGATAGGACATTACAGTCTTCATGTGGGGTATAGGTCCTCTATCTGTGGAGTTGATAATCCTTAGACACGGGTGTATTACATCATAGTAAGGTTCCTCCAATATAGTTCTTGAGTGATTATGTTGGGATTATATGTTTTGGTAGTTCATGCACTTGGACCTATGTTCTAATTCCTCTTTTAGGCGAGATGTGCGAAGCGGGGGACTCTATTATGTACTAAATTATGTCACTTATAACATACATGAGTGATTATGATGGTAGGTGTTAGTGATCCCTTAATTGGAATCTACTCTTATCTAGGGTCTATGTTATCCATGGATTTATAGAAAAGTGGAATGGTATTGGTGGTTAAAAATAATGGGGTGTGTTAATCCCTCTGATGATGTGTTTAACTCAATGAAGAGCGAGATCTACATAGTTTGTTCTTAGAGTAATGTTGATGTAATACTATAGAGAATATATAATTTGTTACTTGTGATTCCTCATACCCATATGGGATTCCTTCAATATGTGACATTTGGTTGGATATCAATTTTTAATTATATTGGAATTACATTTCTCTATGAATCATTAGTTTCACAAGAGATACGAACTTTCAGGGTTAAGAGATGAGATTTTCAAGACTTATTTAGTCCCCAGATACTTCTATAGTTTGATCATATATAGAACCTTTCTTATCTTCCTTATGGTTACTCTCACATATATAGGATTTTGATTTGAAAATTGTATTTGGTATTCCTTTGTGGTTTTTGGGTGTCTTACTGAGTATATTTATAATGACCCCTACATGGGATGTGTGCAAACACTTGTTGTGTTTGTGTAATGGGCGCACATTTCAGATATGATATTGGTATGAAAGGAGTTTACACGGCCTATTTAGATGTAACAATGGGCTATTGAGCTTGTGGATGCAATGTATTAGTATCTTGGTGGTACCAAAATATGATAGTAGTGGGATACATTCTAGATTGGAGATGAGCTATTTTCAGTAATTATTATTCTTGATTTGTTTTGATGGCCATATTTGTTTGGCTATTGGGCATGTATATCTCGCATATTGCATTATTAATTATGTATTGATTATCTATGTAGATCTTATAAGTAGTATCATTCATGTACTATATAGTATACATTGTTTGTATACATACTTCTAGTTATTTTTATGCATTTAGGGACATGTATCTATTATTGGTTGATATAGGATAAGGCATACCTATTGTGGGTTATGTCTAATAAATGTTAAAAAAACCCCATACTATTAGAGATGGAATTAGGGTGGCACACCTGGCTACCTATTGGACTAGGTGTGCCACTTTTGGTTTAGTTATTTCACTAAAATAATTTATAAGGGGATGAATCGAATACCACAACCTTCTGTGACCTGAGGTTGAATTACTATCACAACAATCATCTTATTAAATTTTTCATCAAACTGTGGTTTTTTAAACACATAATGTAATTTTTCATTTATAAGAAACACTCAGAATTGACGATACCTCATTCAAATTTTTATTTTACAAATTGGTTCCTCATATAAATATGCTATTATCAAAAGTTCTAAATTAAATTCTTTGATATATTAACAACACTATGATTATCACAACCTATTACATAATATAACATCACCTCCACTATAATTTCATCTAATTAAATCCTCTTCCATATAATTTAATTTATTTCTTAAGTCAAAACCACATATTTTTATTTTCCTTCACATTAACTCACACACATATAAATTTTGTTTAAACCAAGAAAATTTTATAGTAAGATGATTACTCAAAATGATATATAATTATGAACATAAATTCTCATATCCTAATAAATATCACAAAATATAAAAAGATCATGATTTACATTTTGATAAAATGTAAACATGTAGTTAATAATAACATAGATGTTCCATAAGATTCTCTTCAATAAAAAAAATAAGATTTCTTTTGTGTAAATTTATATCAGTAACACAATGAGACAATGTTGAGGATGTATGGCCTTGAATTAGTCAAGTAGAGATAACATAATATAAGTTCTCTAAAGTCACTTTTATTTGCTTCTTTCGATTCTGCATATTTTTAATGTTTTTGACACAACCATTGTTGTATAAATCTACTTAGATACTTCCTTTCAAATTTTATTCAACATTTCATGTGAAGATTTCTCATGAATCAAAAAAAAATAATAACTTCTCCTTGAGTGATATTTATTCCTAATAAACATATCATGAATTCAATAATTTACATCTCAAAATTATTCTTAATTTAAACAAATCATTGAAAAATTATTTATCATTTTTCAGAAATGAATTTTCATTGACATAAACATGAATGATGGATGATATTGGCTTAAAAAAGGTACAACACACTTAGGGGTGAATTAGCGTATAATGTTTTCAAAAAACCCTTCTTAATGATCTTGTTTTTTGGTTAATAAAAGAACACATATCTCCCTAACAATGTAATATGTAATAAATATCAAATAAAATCTATACATGTGAATATTTAACTAGGATCAATCACAAGAAGATATGTACAAGGAAAATACACTCACAAATGTGTATGTTCACTAAAATTTAGTAAGAAAATTTCTTTTTAATTATAATTTCATAGTGTTCTCTCTAACCCTCTTAGTTTAAAACCATAACATCTTTTTAGAACTAGATAATCATCTCCTTTAAAACAAAAAAAAACTACTCTTCCATGAGAAACCATAATCATCTATGATCTATGAATGATAATTACACCATGGCTAGTGTAACAATATACTATGCCATCATCTAATTAATAAATATCCACAATTTTCAAGATTTTGTTGTAATTGGGTATTAACTATTTTAAAAATAACTTTGTTTTTATAAATTACACTTTCATAACATTTAATAAAATATAATTATATTTCAAAAATATTATTTCTAATAACTTTGTTTAATTAACTGTTATGACATTTGGTTAGATTTATATTTATAATTTTTATTTTGTTTAAGTGATCTATAAAATAACTCTTTTAGCCTTAAAACACTTTCAATGGGACTCAGAGATCTACCCTCATGGTAGTTCTAGTCATCATGGCCTGCACAGAACCTTGATCAAGTGTATTTATCACATAACACTAATTGGGACCATATATAACTCCCATAGAGTGTGCCCGTATAGTTTGGGCATTGTCTCCCCCGAGATTGTAGGTTTAGTGTGTGCTTTATGTTTTCTTCTAGCCGGTCTAATCCACATATTTTATTATATACCACTCTCCCATCTTAGTTTCATCACTTTGTGGGATGAAATTTTCAACCTGATATTGAATATCATCCATTGATTCTCCTCTCTATTTTTTTCAATTCTCCAATCTTTCCATCCAAGAAGATCAAGTTTTTGATCTCCCACACCTGATTTTGAAATCCTATGCCCCTCTACTCATTTTCATTCATTATCTTGTTCATCATCTCCTTCAAATATTACTTGAAGCTCTAATACTTCTACGATTGACACAAGTTTATCTCTATTCATTTTTCTTCAAGCAATTGATCTGGTCTCCTATTCTTAGCTTCTCTCTTTCTTATTCCTTTCAAGTATATCTTTATTGAGGTAATAGTGTAATGATTCCATCATCTTTTTAGGCTCCCTTGAAATCGAAAAATACATGTGTTCTACAACACTTTATTTTTTCCTACCAAGACTTTCTCTCTTCTTTTAATCTTCTTAGAACTCATTCCTTTGTTGTTTAATGTTGGGTTTTATTTTTGGTTTCAAGGTTCTCAATCTTCGATCTTCACTTCATCTTATTCATGATTAACTCCATTCAATTCTCTATCATGTTAGGATTTATCTGTGTATCAACGCCTTTCTAGTTAACTTTCTATCCTTTGATGAGTCATTATTAGTAAAAACCAATTGTGATTAATTTTTCACCATTAGAAAAACCCAATGGTGTGTAATATGTCATCTTTGGTAGAAATCAACAGTGAGTAATAGTTCACTGTTGGAAAATTTTCAATGGTGAGTAATTGTACACTATGTTGGAACCCAATGGTGGTTCACAGACCAACCTCAAGGGATAAATAGGGAGTAAATATACTTACAATTTCAACTCAATTGTAGGTAAATTTATCCAACATTGAACATCAACAAAGAGTTATATTTTCTACCCTCTATTTTTTTTATTTTACGAAAAAATACTTTGGTACTAATTTTTTTTATTCATGCAGTATCTCTTATTTCTTTTGTTGAGTACAATGTTCTCCTCTTATCTGTTTGGTGTTGTTTTAATTTGTTTTATTATTTTTTATCAGAAAAATATTCTTCTACTTTTCATAAATTTTATGTTTTTTTATCAAATTATTTTTTCCGATTTTTTATTCTTCCAAGATAATTGAAGTATAGAAGTATCTATGAATTCAATCCATTATGTTTTATTTTTTATTTTTTATGCATCATTGATAATTATTAGTAATTTTAATCATATTTAAATATATTATGATGATTGGATCTCAGAAACTGTTGGAATCAAATGGTAGTTAATTTTATCACCATTTTTCATCTAATTGTTTGTAATTTTTTTATTATTCTCATTGATCCATTTGGGCTTAAGATGCATGAAATCAATTGTTTTTCTTAAATCATTTTATTTTTTTAAAAAAATATCAACAGTTGGAAATAATCTATTTTTTTCACCCTCAGACATTTCTAATGGTGAGTTATGTCTCATCACTCTCTGTTTTCAAAGTTGAGTCATTACCAATAATTAGTTAAAAAAATTTACAAAATTTTATTATTATTATTTTTGCTGAAAATGATATTAATATAAATTATATTGTCCAATTTTTCATTTTTTTGAATTATAATTACAAAAGTGTTTAAAAATGAATACAATTATTTTTTAGTGACATCTTCTCAAACAGATTCCTCTTCATACAATAATATGTTTTGTATGACATTATTTTGTATGATTAATCTGCAGAATTATATTATTATTTCAATTAATTTTTAATTTTTAGAATTATTATTCTTAATTTATTAATAGTTTAATTTAAGATTACATAAATAAATATTGTCCTAATTATTATTATTCTTTCACCATGAAAAAAAGGTAACAGTCATAGTAATTTATTATTATACACTAAAATGTGTTGTGAAAATTATGGACAAAGAAATGCTTGTGTAGATAGCCATTTTATTGTTTTATGACAAGGATTCAACAATAAAAACACGTGTACTAGTGTAGATGTATTATTAAGCAAGGATAAGGTAATAAATTTTCTATTGCTCTCAAATTGATATATAAAATTATTAGACTTTTGTTCTTCTACTGTGATCATAGAAGATCTTAATAACCTTCATATTCTTCCACATACATGATTAAATAACATGAGCTATAATTAATTTCTACATCATATGCTCATGCATTTATTTCATTTGTTTTTATTATTTTATCGTTGTAATTATTCAAAATACCTGTTTTCATCTTGAGTTTTGGTTTACTATTTTCCTATAAAAAATATATCATTTGGTTATTCCTTCAATAAAAATGGATATCCAGGTTATTTCTCCTTGATAAAATGAAGTTAGGATGTGTCTCCTTCAAAGTTAAGTGTTATACCACCTGGTGCGAAAAAGGTATTTTGTATCCATATGTAATTGATTTATTACTCCCATTCAAAAGAAATGATTTAGTGCATTCCAGTACCCTCAAGGATCATTTTGATTCGATCCTCTATAAAAACATACTTTGTTATCTGTTTTTAATTTCACTGAAACTTTTAAAATATTATAACTCTGATAAAATTAGTATTTGCAATAATGAATCAAAAATTGATATAAGACTCCATGTAGTCACTACTTCCATAAAAAAGTACCTAACAGAAATATCTCTTAGAGAATCAGTTGTAATATCTGATTTTCCATCCCTGTGAAGACAATAATTCCACACAAGATCATTGATATTATTCCACCTTTTGGTATAAAGAAATATCATCAACTTTATAATAGAATCACCATGTATACAATTATTTAGATATTTACACTACCACAAGTATGATGGGAAAATTAATCCAATAGAACCTTATAAATCCAACCCATACTCATTAAATTTATACAAATTAACACCTTCACAAAATACTCTTTAACATATTCATTATTTTTCAGTGGGTTTTCACAACATTTTACTAAACCACTAAAAACAAAGTAACTTATTTTGCAATGGAATTTTATAAACCACCAGTAAATTTTTTATTTTTATGAAAAACACACTTTTTCATCCCTCGACCCTTATCCCTCCCCAATACACTTTTTCTCCCTTGACCACAAACCCTAACATTCTGACATTCCTCATCCATTTTTATGCTCCTCCTTCTCCCCCGAGATCCCATTCCCCCCGAACCCGTACCCTAGAAACCCCCTCATATGTGATCACAAGACCTCCACCATGCCCCATTGCCTCTAACCCTAGCATGATCCCCCTCACTGGTCCACCTAAGCCCTCTACCTTTCCCTACTCTTCTACCCCAAGCACCCCTTCCCCACTGATCCTAAACACTAAAATCATTGTGCTTCCCCCCTCACCGACACTCAGGAGTCTACCATGCCCTTAGATCCCATGCCTCCTAATCCATTTCTAGCGTTGTGTTTACATAGCCATTCCCCCATCCCTTTTCAGTGTTGATGTCATAGCCCCTCACCCTTATTGTCACCTGAGTCATCTTCCTTACCTGAGCACTGTCCCTATCATTGCCTTCACATGATCCCATTCTAGAGGTGAGTTCATAGAGGTTTGATTTCTTTCTTTATCATGAATCCTACAATGCATCATTATATTTTTGGACTTATGTTGTCTATTTCTGACTACTACAACACTAATTTTGGTATTATTGTTTTCTATGGTATTTTTTGATTTTCTATCAAGTATAATTTTTATTCATTGTATTTTATTGGTTTTATAGTTTTAATCGGATCATATATGAGGTGAAATAAAATTATAATGATTTTGTTAAACCTTATAATTTACATAAAACTTTTAGTGTATGAGGGATGTGCCTTTGGAGAGTGTCATTCTGGTCCATGCCAAAAAATGGGTTAGGGTCAGGATGATAGTCATGATGATATGATGTTTCAGGATTAGAAATGCATAGTATAAAAAGGAGTGTATAAACACTTTAAAAAAAATTAAATTTAATAGGGTGGCCTAGGTATGAAATATTTTTCTAATAACACATAACGATATGTCCAAGTAATCATAGTGGGTTAAACTAATGTTATTGGAGTATCATTTATTAATAAGGATACTTCCAACTAAAATTCTAACATTCTTGTGGTGTTATATTTCATATGCATTGGTATATGATGCCATGATTTTTCTTGGAAATTTATGGGACTACAAGTGGATGAAACAAATAGCTTCTAAGGAATAGTTTCATGAACATGGTTAATAATATTTATGATGCTTACTAAATAATTCTTGAATTTTGTTTTGTTTATCCCTTATAAGTGATTTATAGATTACTGGAAATGATGATGGTGTGAAATTGGATAATAAGCCAGTAATGTATTTAATTGGAAATAACTAAATAACTAATAATTAAATTCCAATATATTTTAAAAAAAATGATAAGAACTATATAATGGTACTCAAAATCACAATTAAATGTTTATTACCTTACCTTTTTAATGTTATTTGTCATACATATACTATAGAGGACCCATTAAAATGATATAACATTTTTTCATAATTTCATCGATAGTTTTAATGACATATCATGCCTTCATTCCAAATTACATGATAGAGAATAATTATTCATAATAAATATTATTAGAAAAAATTATTCTAGAAGGTGAAATGTTTTCTTCGGTAAATTTTAAAAAATAAAGAAGAATTGTTTTTGTTATTCTAGTTTATGTACATAGTTAAAAAATTAATTCTAGTATAATGACTATAATATTAAATAAAACATAAAAATGGTAGAATATACATATTTCTTTAATTTTTAAGTTATTCGATATCATCCAAATTATTAAATTATTGGACATGAGAGAATATTTAAATATATAATATCATTTTGGGTTTTTAAACAATGAATTAATTCAGAATGATACTTTGAAACAAAATTATTTTTGGAATGATGTTTAAGCCCTATGAATCATGACATGGAATATGAATATAGATGATAAGTTATAAAAATTTGTTTTATACCATGTTGAAAATAATTGAATTTGATATAGATTTAATTTGACCATGATGAAAATATTTTTTATATTAAACTATCTTATTAACATGTGTTTTTGATGAATTTAATAAAATTACATGTAAATGAAATGATTAGTGAATTTTTTTCAAATTTTTTAATTACTGGTTACATTTATTTACTAATGTCTATGAAATAAAATTTTATGATCCATATTTTTTTGATAATGAGGTACAATTATTAATGAATATCATTGGATGATTTTTTTAATTTTTTTTAGATTTTAAAGACATTTTAAAAAATATATTATCATGGATTTTCTATGATATATTTTTTATATTCATATATGTTGAAATATTAAATGAGTTATATTGTAATCTTCCATAGGAGGAATAATTTATAAAAGAAAACCTATGAGTTATTTGAAATATAAAATTTTATGGTTTATAGTATGTTTTTTTAATGTTGGAAAATTTTCATAACTACTATAGTAAGATGTTATAAAAACATATTATACTAAATGTTTTACAGGTGTTAACCTTGAATTATTTGAAATATTATTTTTAGTTTTTTTGTATTATGAGTTTATGGTTAAGAATATTTAGATCATGTTGTGATTTTACCCATAAATTATTTTTCTATGGCATGTTTTACCAAAAAAAAAATCCTTTAAAAGTTATAATTTTGAATTTTTTAGAACCATTTACCATATTTCTAAATTTTGGGAAACTAATCACTAGACAACACCCCTTTATATTCCCATATTTTAACTATTAATTCAAATAATTTACATTTTAATTAAATATTGAAACTATTTAATTCCAACTAATTCCACTTTACCAAATTTTACCATTATATTTTTTCCTACATGATAATAGTTATGTTTTTTAATTTTTTTAATAATGTGTAGGCACATTTCAATATATATGGATAAAATATGGATCACATCACTGAAGAAAACACTTATGTATGTTAAAGGTTTGGAGGATTTTTTAGATTTTTTTACATCCAATTGATCTGCTGATGGTACAATAAGATATTTGTGTCCTAATTGTAAATTTTGATGATAGATGACAAGATATTATGTTTATGAACACTTGATATTGAAGAAATTCCCTACTAAAAATTTGTGTTGGATTAGGCATAGACAATCAAGAATTATTGAATGTTTCAAAACTAATTTAATTCAACAGAATGAGCTCCCAACATCAATAAAAATGGAAAATGAAATTCAAACATTATAAATGATGTATTCAGTATTAAAAGACACCAAAATAAGCATAAAAATATATCAAAAAAACCAGTTGAGGGTGCTATATATAGAATGTGGACAAGTGATGTTTTTGAGACAATGGGAAAACTATATCAAAATTATAACAAATTATTGGATCCTCCTTTTGATTATTTATATACTATTTTAAGAGAATACTTTACTAAGCATAAAAATATCTTTCATGGTTTAGTTGATGATGGAAATCAAGATTTGTATAGTAGATGTCTGAAATATTCAAAAAAAATATGCTGAAATTGTACTATATCAAATGCCTATGTGGAATTATTAATATGGTGATGTCAATGATATTTTAATTTTTGCATGATTCATTTCCTGAAGAAAAGATCAATGATAATTTTTATGATATAAAAATTGTAGTTAACAAGATTGGTCTGAATTTTAAAAAAAATAAACATGTTTTCTACTAATTGTATGATTTATTGGAGAGAGGACTCAAGAAGACGTGATTGAAAAAAAATGTTCTACTTCTAGATGGAATTAAATGAGTGATGTTGGATGTATGAATCAATATACTACTATGAATACAAACAAAAGGAAAACAAATTCAAAGTATTTGCATTGATTTATTTTAAATCCTTGATTGAAAAGATTATTCATTTCATAAAAAACCATTGAGTTCATGAAGTGGCATTATATAGATAATAAAAATGATAGGTTAATCTGACATCCAAGAGATTCAAAATCATGGAATAAATTTGATTCATTATATACATATTTCTCACTTAATCCTTGGAATGTCCGATTGGGATTTTCTGCTGATGGATTCAACCCATTGGAGATGTTGAGCACCAGTTATAGAATTTGGTCAGTTTTTTTGATCCCATATAAGATGCTTCCATGGATGTGTATGTAACAAACTTCTCTTATCATTTCAATGAGTATTCTAAGAAAAAAATTCATAGAAATGATATTTATGTATACTTGCATCCTCTAATTGAATATGTACAATAGTTATTGTGCAATGATGTTGAGAAACATGATTCATCTTCTAGGGAAATGTTCAAAATTAATGTTTCTATAATGTGGACCCTTAATGACATCCCTAAACATGGGAATTTATCTAGTTGGAATAGTAAAATGGGTTTGACGGGTCCTATTTGTAACTTTTATTTTGAGTCAGAATGACTACCTCACCATAAAAATGGTGATTCTCATGTCATAGAATATTTCATGATGAATCTCATAGATTTTAGTTTAAAAATTATAAATTCAATGGTTCTATTGATCATTGTTCATCTACAATGTTGTTTAAAGGTTATATAATATCGACACAACATGAAAATGATGAAACATAATTTTGGAAGGTATATCATTTGAAAGATTGTGGGAAATGTGTTCAAAGTGCATCATCAAGTGAAATCTGTACGCAACAATGGAAGAAAAAAAATAATATTCTTGAAACTTCTGTATTGGGAATATAATATTTTGTAGTGTAATATTGATGATACTCATATTAAGAAGAATGTTTCTGAAAATTTTTATTCCACATTTTTTAATGATCAGGGAAAATCCAAAGACTATCTCAATGCATGGAAATACATATAAACAATGATCATAAAGCATGATATTTGGCCGATTGGGAATTAAATTAATGATTCCTAAAGTTATTCAATGAAAAATAGGGATAAAAATACATTCTGTATAATTTTAAAACATGTGAAGGTTTCTGATTGGTATTCAATTAACATATCAAGGTGTGTTAACTTAAAGCATCATAGGATATATGGATTGAAAAGTCACCATTCATATATTTTGTTAGAGGAATTACTACCCTTGGAATTGAGTACATTATTACCTGAAAATTTTTATTCTATTATACTCCAATTTTTCACAATCTTCAGAAAACTATGTGAGAAAACTATACAATAATTTGATCTTGAAACCCTTTTGGATAATTTTTTATTGACACATTTTCCAATGTATATTATTTTAATTATTTTAGTTTTTACTTTCACGATGTATTTAACTATGCATTTGGTTGAGGAAGCTAAATTAGGATTCCCCATATATTTTTGGTGGATGTATCCAATTGAGAGTAACATTATTTAAATGTTTATAATTTATGTAAACAATCATATTCACATCTATAAATACACAATTATGTTTTTTAGTATTTTATTTCATAGAGTTCTTGGGAATTTGAAATAACATGTAAAAATAAAGCTCAATCTGAGGGCTCTATTTTTGAAGGATATTTGGAAGAGGAATATATTAACATTTGATTTGGATACTTTGAAGATATTGAGACGAGATTAAATCAAGTTGGATGTGTTGACAACACATCAAATCCATATCTAATACATGGGAAATTAAAAAACCTTCATACTATTGGCCGATCAGTTGGGAGGAGGTCAAAAGTTACACTAATAGAAATGGAATTATTACTGGCACATGGATTTGTGTTTCTAAATAGTGAAATTGTAGATTCAATTATTGAAGAGATTAGTATAAAAAAAAATTTATGAATGAGAGTCCAAACATGAAATGATAAATATATAAAAAAGTTTCTATTATATATCTTGTAATTGGTTTTCATGATGCGCAAGTTCATGAATATTGAAATAAATACAAAGATTAGGTTGGTACATATATTTTATAAATATAATAATGTATATTACTTTTTTTAGATCATGAATATTGATAGTCAAGAACAGTTTTCAATTTTTTTTTGCTCAATGTCCTCTAAAACATGCTTGAAAGTTTGATGCTTACAATGTGAATGGATTTAAATTTCAAACAGTCGATTGGGAAGGGGGTTTGATAACATTGAATAGTGGTATATTTACATTTTTCAAAGTTATATACTATGTAAAGAGGACTGATATTATTGAATTGAACTACAATTAGCATTATTATGAAATATTATTCTAATGAAATTGGTTCAGTATTATGTTGGGGTTAAAATATATTCTGTTCAATTTACTTCTATGAACTTCTCTCTTTTGATGGATGTTAGTGATCATGAATTACATGATCCATATATCTTATCATCTTAAACAAAAATGTATATTATGTGTAATTTATCATATATGAATGGAGGAGTGTAGTATTTCATATAAAATAAAGAGACTTGTTTGTTATGGGTGATGAAGCATAAGATTTGACCTATGACATTGAATCCCATCTACAACAAGATGAGAATATATTTTTCCATCATGATATTAGAAATATTACTTTTGAAAGGGTGGATGAAGTATATAATGTAATGATGGAGAAATAAAACAACATGATTGAAGGACAAAATGATTTTATGTGTAGTCATCAATTCATCTATCAACCACTGATGTTATTTGTGCATTCATTCATTATCATTGATATGTATATTTTTTTGTATGTACTATTCATATTTTATCATCTAAAAATTATTTATGATTTTTTTTTTGAAATATATGTTATATAGTTTGTTTTATAGGATAAAATGACATGAATGAAAATGAGGAAGCACTTTAATGATCCTAGTTGACTCTCAGTCGATGTTCGATCAACCATCCCGATAGATGATGATTGTAACACCTCTAGATTTTATGAGATATATTCTTTTTAATTTTTTGATGTCTTCTATTGTACACTACACCAAGATTAGCTTGAAATATACGCAACACTGTATTAGCTTGCAGTACACAAAACACTATTCTTGGCTCATGTTACACAAAATTTCTAGTCTGTTTTGTGGAAATTATTCTACACAAAAATAAGTATATATTTTTTTAATGAATAAATTAAATAAGTTTTGATTATGTTATATGAAACACCAAATGGAGCTTGCACTACACGCAGTCCTGACTTGGATTTAATTACAAGTAATCGCAACCCACCTCGATAGCGTGTGTAGAACACAATACTGGGTTTCACTAAAAAAATGATATATTATTATAATATTATTATGAACTAGCCATTATGAATAGTAGTAACTATATTCTGAATTTTATGACATTATAATTCATCTTACACATTTTATAGAACATGGTATGAGAACAAAATAATTTCTTCGGGTAAAATGAGTATTTTTCAAAAAATGTAGTTTTGCCGCCTTTTAATGGTGCACCCACTTTAAATCTAGTTTTTGACATATTTATAAGTAAAATTCTACAATATAAAATTATTATTTGGAATTAGGATATAAAAATTTACTTTGGATAAATTTTTGACATTTTACTAATATGTTTCTTATTTTACTGAATAGTAAAACTAAGATAAATTTTAATTAAAAACAAATTTTTTCATCGAGATAATTTATAAGGTTAAATTATAATATTTAATGGTTTTAAAGTATAAATAGAATAAATTTTTACCATTTAATATTTTGAATGTTATTACCATTAATTTTATATAGAATTCATAGGTAAACACATTTCAATCTTTGACAATGTTTTAACTTTTAAAACCTGTTTTCTTAACAACCAGATTAATTTTAAATTAATTACTGCAACTTCTGGGTTTTAAATTTCGAAAAATAGATTCAATATTTTTATTCAGTGGGACCAAATTATGTCAATAGGTTACTTTTATTTTTTTGACATTATGAATAGTAACTACGGTAATTTTTATTTACTACAATTAAATATAAATCAGGTAATTAAGGGTAAAAATAAGATTATAAAAATACCCCAACTATAAGGACCCGACCATAAAATATTAAATAATAATCAATTAAATGAATAATTCACATAGAGGATATTTTCAGGTTTAGTTTTTTAGATAATTAGGACATAACTATTACATCTCAAAAGATTACAAAGTAGACACTTCTACTAAGTTTTCATAAAATAAAAACACTTAAAAAAGAAACATATCTAGTTCTATGTTTTAGATAGAATGTCTTTCATTAATCCCTTCCTTGACCCTATTCATATTTAGGTCCTGTAGAAAACATTTCAAAATTGTGGGATGAGCATAAAAATCCCAGTAAAGGATACACAAAGAAGGAAAACTATTAGTTTTTCAAAATGAAAATTAAACCATGAATACTTTATCAAGGTAATACTTTTCACCTTTATAAAGTAATAAATACTCTTCAGTGAATAAAATATCATTACTTTCCCTTTTGTAACAAAAACATTACCATAAAACCCATATAAAGAAGACATAACATATAAAGGTAACTTGGGATATAAACATTCTTCAACGGAATAACCATATGGTCAACTTCCACACATATCACTAAAAGGAATAGCCATACGGCTGACTTACATAACCAATGTATTAAAGGTTATAACATAACCACCCATTCTGGTATTCATGGCACCACCTGTCATATGGTTTATCACGTAACCACCCGTCAAATGTCCAAGTAACATTACAAAATCATAAGACATAAAACAAATATAATGGCAAGAAAAAATTTCCACATTTCAATCACAATATACCACTTAAATATATTGTCATAACAAATCCATTATCAAAACCATTTTCAATACCAAAATATATAAAAGAGTATATGGTATTTTTTTCTTTTAAAAACATAACGGCTTGTTATGGAAGCCAAATGTCAAATAGTACTTGCGGCGACGGAAAAGGTCGTTGTCACCGCGTACGTTAAAAGAAACATTCCTTTTTGTCATTTAGTAAGAAACTTCGTAGAAAAAGATTCCCTTTGAATGAAATGAAAATTAAAAGGTGTTTATACAATGTACAAAACAATTTCTTGTATTAGAAAAAAAATATGTCTCAATGAAAGGAGTTTGAGATGAAGTCCCTTACAAAGTCGGTATCCTTAGATTAAGGAAAAATCAATTACATAATTATGCACGAGAAATATAAATACACCCAATATAAGAGTATATTAAGTGTAAAACAATCAGATGTGATCCACACATATTCATAGTATGACATAATCAAGAAGTATAGATTTGACCCAAAGAATTGAAATTTGGTTAAGAAGTTCCCTTACATAAATTCGACAGCCTAACGGTGTCATTTTAAAATTCAGAAAATGAGACGATGAGAGATAAAAAGGGCATCTCATCACTTGTACATATACATTACAGAAAAAATGATATATAATAATATATCATGACATATGAAGATGTATATTAAAGGACCTAACAAAAATAAGTCTTTTAAAAAGAGGAGGGTGAAAGGTTCTCTTACCGATTTGGGTAACTTTCGAAATGTACACCCCATGAAAGAAGGAACATACAATGTTGATGTAAATACCAATAAATGAAATTAAATTACACAATGCATATAATAATGGGCAGTACATACACCACTCAAAGGAGACAATGACAAATATAGCATGAATCTCACATGAATAAAAGTGACATAAAAACCCCTTACCTTGTTGTAATAAATCGAGTCGTATGACCAAAAGATAACAAAAACCAAATGAATCACAAAATACCATTAATATATATATAATCACGATAATATATATCAAATGGAAGTACACAATACACCACATGAAATAAATAAGTGGCGAACAATGGAAATCTCACGGAATTAAAAGTGAGATAAGAAATCCCCTTACAAAAAAATCGACAGCCTAACAACACCACTTAAAAATTCTTAAAATGAATTGATTAGAATAAGAGGGGAGCTCTCATCACATGAAAATAAAAATTATAGTATGGTGAATTTAAGAGAACATCCTACAACATAATAACATGGATCATGAAATAAATGATATAAAAGAGAGTACTTCAAAAGAAAGAGAGAGGTAGGATCTCTTACCTCAAGTCTGACTTGTCATGTTCATTTATTTATATTCCTGAATAATAAACTTTGGTCAATTTATAATTGCTTAAGGACTTAATTTAAAGTTTATTATTCAGTTTATATCACATATTATAATGTTATAATAAATGGTTAATAATGTGAGTTCATATCAGCCGTTTTTGTCGATGTTCGGTACATGAGTCAAAATTTAACTTGTTGGAAAAGAATTTTCCATGTAGTTATAGGTACATATTTTCCAGAATAGTATTAATGATTTAAATATCATATATATCTAGTATATATTCATTTTATACTATTACATAACATTTGGAGATAGAAAATGAAATGCACCATTCATGGAGACGGTATGCCGTACGTACACATGAACGCTTCTTTCATTTCATTGTCATATTAATAGAATTAAGAACTAACTGAGAGAGATATATATTATAATTAAATAATTTTATCCATAATTTTGATGTAATATATGACATATATAGACATTATATATATGTACTTATGATAGTACATAACATTTGGAGATAAGAAATGAAATGTACCGATCATGGAGATGGTAAGCTGTACGTATGCATGAATGCTAATTTCATTTATATTTCATACTTTAATGGAATGAAAACATAATTATAGATATGTATATTATAATTACAGTACAATATCATATATAACATCATTAACTCCATCCTTTATACATCCCACATATGGAATTAACGATTCAAATCACTTTGAGGGGGCGGTAGTCCGCACTTCCTAAAATGAAATTATCGCATTTACCCATTATAGAAACCATAAAGTTATGGAATAAATTAAAAATAAAGAATCATAAGTAATAAATAATATATAAATATATATATCATATATAAATACAATGACATCTTAATGGCCACCATGAGAGGTGTTAAAAGAGGATTGAACAATCATCGTTTCGTGAGGCAGTAATTCGCCACCCATAGAAACAATTTGTTATTTAACAATTAGATGGAGGTGTGTATGAGTGTATCTAGAATAATTTATATAACAAAATCATATTATATTGAAGATAATGGTGTTGTTACAAAAGAAAAGAATAAAAATATTTTAGGGGGTTGGAGAAGAAAAATAAAACAAAAGACCATAAGAGAAGGCATTACCTTCAAATCGGATAACTCTTTTTGATTTGAGGCAAAGGCTTCCTTGGAAAGGCTTATGCCCAAATTGAGGCTACATGGAGTAATAGAGAGACGTGGAGAGACAATATGAGCAGTGGTTGGATGAGTGAAGGGCTTGATAGGTGTGGGAAAGGGGTTAGAGGTGGGGGCCTTTTATACGAGGGAGGAGGGGGACTCTTGGAAAGTCTTGAAAAGATACTTTATTATAAAATGATATTTGCATATTAAAGGTCCCAAAATTATATATTTCGAGGATAAATTGATAATGGTTATAAATCCATCCATACAATAGGTTTTAGACTAGTGTACGTCTTATATTTTACCTTATATTTTCATTTTATTTAAATCGTTCATTAATGAGGTAATCGATGCATCATCATAGTCTCATAAATAAATTTATTTATTTAATGTCTAAAAATTATAACAAAATATCATGATGTATGAAATATTTTTATATTTTTAATGAATATTTATAGTAAAAAATATGACTTGTATAAACCCGTGTAAAAATAATTTTAGTAAAACAATACATGTTTGTGACATTTTTATTTTAACTATAAATAAAAAGTTATTAATGTCATTTTCTTACCCAAGTTGATCCATGGGGTCCCCATGTTGACCCATGGATTTTTTTTTGTCGTCCATGACTCATCCAATAAGGGTAGGACATGTGTCAAGGTAATTTCATATTATTATAACATTATTTTTACCTTAAATTACACTAATTACCTTTGATTGCGATTAATAAAACTTAAAAGGTATTAGTCACCAAAAAAATATTTTCATCCCATTGAACAACATTTAACTTAATAATGAAAACCATGTATGTTAGATTTTTGAAATTCAATTCACAGAAGTGGTAAAGTTTCATTTAAAAGAAAAATCAGTTTTTCTAACTACCTCTTAGTGGTTTCACTATTCATCAAAATTGAAGTTTTTCAGAAAAATACCAAAAATTCACCCTAAGATATATTTGATATTCCAAATTCAAATATGATGTATATTTTAAAAAATTAGAATCATATAAGTTGCCTTAACTAATTTAATAACTAATTCCCGTTGTCAAAACAAATAGCGTGCTTTTAAGAAACAATATCTATCAAAAGATTGACACTTGTTTAAGTCCAATTTCAAAGTGAAATTAATTACAATGACCACCATTGGATTAAATGGTAAAAATATATTCTAATTTCACATTAAAACCAATTAAAAATATAATCTAATCATATAAATAAATTATATTAAAATGATTTTTTGAATTAAAATATAACATTTTTCACCTATTCATTAAAAATGAACTTTATCAGAAAAATAACAAAAACATAAACAAAGTAAATTTGGATGTCCCGATTCTAAAGAAGGATTTTATCTAGTCCAATAGAATATATAATAGTGACCAAAACTATTTTTAAATATGGTTCACCATTAACAGGTGATAAATCGATCTTTTAGTGAATATTAGAGTATTTATGCTTAAAATTGAATTCTTTTCTTATTTTAAGCGCATATATTTTATTGGATAAATGTAAAAACATTTAACAAACATATGTAATAATTTTTTAGTTATTTCTATTCATTTCCCACCAATAAAATGGCTATGTGTTAATGACCATTTAAAATAATATTATTATATTAATAGTGTGCAATGTAAGATTTCAAAGAAACTCATTGTTGCGTATCAGGTACGCTATCGGACATAGCAACACATTTGAAGTAAAATTAATATTAAATTCACAAATATTAATAAATATGAAAATTTCTCATTCTTTATTTACCTGGGATGTTACATCCTTCCCCCCTTTTGGGAATTGTGTCCTCACAATTTTTAAAATTGGACTTTGAAACTTCCTTGAAAGCCCCACATCAGAAAAGGAGTCAATTAAACGGTGACTTTAAAAAAATTAAGAGAAGTACAACGGTCACCTAAATTAACCCATAATAGGATTATATATAGGAAAACAAGGATATGGAAGAGAAAACAAAGGGTCATGTTCTGATGGAGAGTGATAGAAAACATGATTAGGAGAAAGTTAACCGCAAGAAATTTACAAAATTGTGATGGGTTAAAGGGTATTTGATTCCCCAGTAGGAAAAGTTAACAGAAAACATTTTAGTTTTAAGATACTTTTAGTTGAGGAATTTATTCATGAGATTAACTAAATCACAAGGAAACATACATACTTGTCGTGTAGACCTTCTTCTCTAACTAGATTTATTACACAAACTCATTTTTTTCATACAAAAGATGAGTATTTCGGATGACTTGTTAACATTAAGAGAACTATAATCAACTTCTAGAGAATCACCTAATCCAAAAAAGAGAACTATATATTTCCCATCATTTTAGACCTTAACCAAAACAAAAATTGTTAGAAAAAGATCAGATAATACACAATAGGATAATCCTTTATAAAAAGAAAATCTATTTTTAATCTCCAAAATTTGTCCAACAAAACCCAATGTTCAACGAAGAACATTCGATAAACAATTTGTCCTTAAAATTATTCAATGTAAAACAAACTAATATTTAAACCCAAATATTTGAAATATTTAATCACATAGTCTTCCAATATCAATATTAACATTTTTCTCCAAATAACATCAGTTGCTCTTGAAGTCTCATATTGAAAAGTAATTAACCTAATCATATATCCTCCATGATAGGTCAATATTTCTTAGATAACACAAAATCAACTTATTATCGATTCATAAAATTATATAACTAAAAAGAATTTTTCGTACTAACCAGGGACATCATGAAGTCCAGTGGTAGTTGATAAATACTAGTCGCACATCGGTTGTGGGTTCAATTCCCGCAACTTTGTCCGACGTGATGGGTTTTCACATGGTCTGCGTGTTGTCCTTTTTCCAAAACAATATAATTATCAAAACATTCCCCAAAAAGAGATAAAATTTTCAAAAATAACCATAACATAATTTAACCTCATGTTTATCTCATGCCTTTCATTTTCAATCATAACATATAGTAACCCATAATTAACTCAAAAGTAAGGATCATATAAAACCCAATGGTTACCTTTAAAATTATTACCTGAACATCAACATTGAATGGGTCATATCGTGCATGATACATTAGAGAACTCACCAAGGATAAAGTGGTTAATCATGGAACCTGATAGTTGGTTTAGAATAACCACGAGATTTGTCATTGAATCCCCCATTTCATCCAGTATCTTAATCAGAGAACCACCACAGTTTTCTTCAAACTCGTTGTCACTTCGGTGCCTGTTAGATACATCCATTTACTAAACCAAAAAGGTCAGTGTGAGTATATCATTAAAATCATCATATAATACTAAGATATAATTATTCATGTTATCTTAAACTCATTCAAATTATCTAAAACTATGACACTTTCTGAAATCCTAAACATTATGGTAATGTCACTTTTCTTAAAAAATACCCTAACCTCTAAAGTTATCTAAACCGACCTTTGATACCAACTATAAGGACCTGACCTTAAAACATTACATAATCATGAATTCAATGAATAATTCACATAGAGGATCTTTTCAGGTTTAGAGTTTTAGAGAATTAGGACATAACTATTATATCTCAAAATATTACAAAGTAGACACTTCTACTAAGTTTACATAAAATAAAAAACTCCAAAAAAGATACATGTTTAGTTCCATGTTTTCGATAGCATGTATTTCCTTGATCCCATCCTTGGACATATTCATCTTTACGTCTTGTGGAAAACATTTCAAAAACTTGGGATGAGCATAAAAATCCCAGTAAAGGATACACAAAGAAGAAAAACTTTTAGTTTTTTAAAACAACAAGTAAACCATGAATACTTTATCAAAGTAATACATTTTACCTTTATGAAGTAGTAAATACTCTTCACTGAATAAAAGATCACTACTTACCCTTTTGTAACCAAAATATTACCATAAAACCCATATAAGTAACACATAACATATAAAGGTAACATGGGACAAAAACATGCTTAAATGGAATAACCAAACAGTCAACTTTCACACATATCACTAAATGGAATATCCATACGACCGACTTAAATACACAATGCATTGGAGGTTATAATGTAACCACCCATCCTAGTATTCACGTCACCACCCATCATATGCTTTGTCTTGTAACCACCCATAAAATGTCCATGTACCATTACAAAATCGTAAGACATAAAACAAATATAATGGATAGAAAAAATTTCCACATTTCAATCACAATATATCACATAAATATTTTGTCATAAAAAATCCATTATCAAACCCATTTTCAATACCAAAATACATAAAAGAGTATATGGTATTTTTTTTCTTTCAAAAACATTACGACTTGTTATAGAAACCAAAGGTCAAATAGTACTCGCGGCAGCGGAAAAGGTCATTGTCACCGCGTACGTTAAAAGAAACATTCCTTTTTTTCATTTAGTAAAAAACATCATAGAAAAAGATTCCCTTTGAATGAAATGAAAATTAAAAGGTGTTTATATATAATATTAAAGAAAGTATTGTATTAGAACAAAAATATGGCTTAATGAAAGGAGATTGAGAAGAAGTCCCTTACAAAGTCGGTATCCTTATATTAAGGACAAATCAATTACATAGTTATTTGTGAAAAATATAAATACACCAAATATGAGAGTATATTAAGTGTAAAAAAATCAGAGGTCATAGAAAAATATTCATAGTACGACATAATCAAGAAGTATAAGTTTAACCCAATGAATTTAAATTGGGTTAAGAAGTTCCCTTATAGAAATTCGACAGCCTAACAGCTTCATTTTAAAATTCAAAAAATGGGATGATGAGAGAAAAAAAGGGTATATCATCACTTGGACATATACTTTACATAAATATGGATATATAATAACATATAAAAAAATAATAAGATGTAAATTAAAAGACATAATAATAAGAAGTCTTTTAAAAAGAGGAGGGTGAAAGGTTCCCCTACCGATTTGGGTAACTTTCGAAACGTACACCCCAGGAAATAAAGACCATACAATGTCGATGTAAATACCCATAAATGAAATTATAATACACAAAGTGTATAATAATGGGAATTACATACACCACGCAATGGATACAGTGACCAATATAGCATGAATCTCACAGGAATAAAAGTGGGATAAAAACCCCTTACCTCGTTGTAATAAATCGAGTCCTATTACCAAAAGATAATAAACACCAAATTAATCCCAAAATACTATAAATATAAATATAATCATGATAATATATTTCAAATTGATGTAAAAAATACACCACATGAAATAATTAAGTGGCGAACAATGGAAATCTCACGGAATTAAAAGTGAGATAAGAAATCCCCTTACAAAAAATTCGGCAGCCTAACATCGCCACTTAAAGATTCTTAAAATGAATTGATGAGAGTTATAAGGGGTCTCTCATCACATGAAAATAAAAATTACAGTATGGATAATGTAAAATAAAATCCTCTAACATAATAACATGGATCATAGAATAAATGACATAGAAGAGAGTACTTGAAAAGAAAGAGAGAGGTATGATTCCTTACCTGAAGTCCGACTTGTCATGTTCGTTTCTTTTTATTCCTAAATAACAAAAAATGGTCAATTTATAATTTCTTAAGGAAATAATTTAAAGTTTATTATTCAGTTTATATCACATATTATTATCTTATGATAATTGGTTAATAATGTGATTTCATATCAGACGTTTTTGTCGATGTTCGGTACATGAGTCAAAATTGAACTAGTTGGAAAAGAAATTACCATGTAGTTATAGGTACATAATATACATAATAGTATTAATGTTTTAAATATCATATATATCCTGTATATATTAATTTTATACTATTCCATAACAATTGGAGATAAAAAATGAAATGCACCATTCATGGAGATGGTAGGTCGTACGTACACATGAACACTACTTTCATTTCTTTGTCATATTAATAGAATTAAAACTAAATTAGATAAATATATATTATAATTCCAGAATGATATCCATCATTTAGATGTAATATATGACATATATATACATTATATATATGTAGTTATAATAGTATATAACATTTGGGGATAAGAAATGAAATGTACCGTTCATCGAGACGGTAAGCCGTACGTATGCATGAACGCTACTTTCATTTCTATTTCATAATTTAATAGAATGAAAACATAATGATACATAGGTATATTATAATTACAGTATAATATCATATATAACATCATTAACTCCATCCTTTATACATCCCACATATGGAATTAACGATTCAAATCACTTTGAGGGGGCGGTAGTCCGCACATCCTAAAATGAAATTATCGCGTTTACCCATTATGGAAACGATAAAGGTATGGAATAAATGAAAAATATATAATCCTAAGGAATACATAAACACAATATATATATCATATATAAATACAGTGGCATCTTAATGGCCACCATGAGAGGTGTTAAAAGAAGATTGAACAATCATCGTTTCGTCAGGCAGTAATTCGCCACCCACAGAAACAGTACGATCTTTAACTATTAGATGGAGGTGTGTATGAGTTTAGATCGAATACTTATCATAAAAAAATCTCAGTATATTGAAGATACTTTTTTTGTTACAAAATAAAGGACTAAAAATAGTTTAGGGGTTTGGAGAAGAAAAATAAAACAAAAGAACATAAGAGAATACATTACCTTCAAATCAGATAACTCTTTTTGATTTGAGTCCAAAGGCTTCCTTGGCAATACTTCTGCCCAAATTGAGTCTCCTAGGAGTAATAGAGGGATTTTAAGATACAATATGAGCAGATGTTGGATGAGAAAAGGTCTTGATAGGTGGGGGTAAGGGGGTAGATGTGGGGGCCTTTTATAAGAGGGTGGAGGGGAACTCTTGGAATCTCTTGAAAAGTTACTTTATTATAAAATGATTTTCGGATATTAAAGGTCCCAAAATTATATATTTGAAGGATAAGGTGATAAGGGTCCAAAATCCCCCTATAAAATTGGTCTTAGACAAGTTTAAGTCTTATATTTTACCTTATCTTTTAATTTTATTTAAATCATTCATTAATGAGGTAATCGATGCATCATCATGGTGTCATAAATAAATTTATTTATTTAATGTCTAACAATTATAAAAAAGATATCATGATGTTGGAAATCTTGTTAGATTTCTAATTAATATTTATTGTAAAAAATATGACTTTTATAACCTCATGTAAAATGTTTTTTAGTAAAACAATACATGTTTGAGAGATTTTTATTTAAACTTTAAATACAATGTTATTAATGTCATTTTCTTACCCAAGTGGCTCCATGGGGTCCCCAAGTTGACCCATGTAATTTTTTGGTTGGCCATGACTCATCCAATAAGGGTAGGACATGTTTCAAGGTAATTTAATATTATTATAACATTATTTTTACCTTAAATTACACTAATTAATTTTAATCGCGATTAATAAAACCTAAAAGTTACTATTCACCAAAAAATTATTTTCATCCCATTGAACCACATTTTACTTACTAATGACAACCATGTATGTCGGTTTTTTGAAATTCAATTCAAAGAAGTGGTAAAGTTTAATTTAAATGAAAAATCTGTATTTTAACTACCACTTAGTGGTATCACTATTTATCAAAAATTGATGTTTTTCAGAAAAATACCAAAAATTCAAACTAAGCTATATTTGATATTCCAAATTCAAAAATGATGTATATTTTAAAAAATTCATATCATATAAGTTTCATTAACTAATTGAATAATTAATTCTCATTGTGAAAACAAATAACGTGTTTTTAAGAAACAACATCTATCAAAGGATTGACACTTGTTTAAGTCCAATTTCAAAGTGAAATTAATTCCAATGAACACCATTGGATTAAAAGGTAAAAATATATTGTAATTTCACCTTAAAACCAATTCAAAAAAATTATAATCATATAAATAAATTAGATTAAAATGAGGTTTTGAATTTAAATACAACATTTTTAACTAATTCATTAAAAATGAACTTTATCGGGAATATAAAAAAAACATACACAAAGAAAATTTTGATGTCCCGATTCTAAAGAAGGATTTTATTTGGTTCAATAGAATGTATAATAGTGACCAAAACTATTTTTAAAGAGGGTTCTCCATCAAAAGGCGATAAATCGATCTTTTAGTGAATATTAGAGTATTTATGCTTAAAATTGAATTCTTTTCTTATTTTAAGCCTTTATCTTTTATTGGATAAATGTAAAAATTTGTAACAAATATATATAATCATATTTTAGTTATTTCTATTCATTCCCGCCAATACAACGACTATGTGTTAACTACCATTTAAAATAATATTATTATATTATTAGTGTGCAACGTAAAATTTCAAAGAAACTCATTGTTGTGTATCAGGTACGCTATGAAACATAGAAACCCTTTTATAGTAAAATTAATATTTAATTCACAAATATTAATAAATCTGAAAATGTATTATTCTTTATTTACTGAGGATTCTACACTAATACCTGCCAAAATTCTATTGGGTGAATAAAAGTCGACCCATGTCACCTAAGGGTAAGAAAAGATTCGTTTCATGGACTATTGACCATGAAAATGATATAATTATAATTAAAACCAAAGAAAGTGACAACATGTCACTCTCTTATATCATATAAGTGTAATAATTTTAATTTAGTAATAAACTACTTAAAACTTCGAACATAAATAGTCTCCAGAAAGCTAATAAAAGTATCTACATAATTTGAATTTATTTATAATATTTAGGGATTAAATAATTATCAGTAACGATGACAAAATAGTGATGTTGAAATTAATTTATTGATTGAAATATTAAATAAATAGTTTTAAACATATTAAAATAAATATTATATGAACTATTTAATGTGATCCATGAATTTTATAGATGAATATGACATATTATAAATCTATTAAATATTTTGGTTTGAATATATCCTCTGTGTAGATTTTATTTAAATTCAAATAAATGAAAAGTGTCAAAATTGACACTATTGTAATTTTATAAAAATATCATATTATAAAATTGTTTAAAAATCACAAAAATATTTAAAATTTATAAATTTAAATTTTTATGGTCTTAAATGTCATAAAGTATTCAATTATGGACAATTCACAACACATAATTTATTATTTATAACAATTTAAAATTTAGAATATTTATACAACAAATAAAATTAAATAGATTAAATAAGGATAAATCAATTTAATATGGTTTAAAAGAAATTCAAAAAATGTATAAATATTATTGGTTGATTATATTAAAACCCAATTTCATCTTATCTTATAATTGAGTCATTTTTGGAGGTTTTTAAGTGGGTTGGAATTTATTATAAATTAATATTTCTTATGTTTCCAAAGGTGCCCCTCTACTCCCTTAAAAATCGGCACCTCCTCCCTCTCCTCCACACAAAATTTTGAGCCTTCATGCTCGGAAAACCCCTAAAAATTTATCTTCTAAACATCTCTATTTATATCATAGAGGTACTAGTATTCTCAAAAGACCAACTCTAGTGCCCTAAGATGAAGTTTAAAAGAGGCACGTTGAGGAAGAGGTAATCTCTTCTACCAATTATTTCAAGTTTCTTTCTTCTTCTACTTCCTATTATTTATTTGTTTAATTATAAAGTAATAACATAAGTATCACTCATATACTGATATGTTATTATAAATATGAAACAACCCTATTTAACCTTCTACCCATCCTACGGAAAAAGAAATCACCGTGCGTCCGTACGTACAGAATACCGTCTCCACATCGTGGTGTAATATGTTTTTCCACCACCACCTTACTTGGATGGGTATAATGGTGTAAAGAATAACTATATATGGTTATTATAACATCATAATTATTCTGAGATATTATATCACCCACTCCAATTCCATTCAATAATTATGGGAATGATATCATCGCTCGTGCGTACGTACAGATTACCGCCTCCACAACGCGATGAGATTCATTATGCATGTTAACCATTCAAGAATGATTATAATGTATATATAATAAATAATAATGAATTATATGAAATAATAATTATAATGGATTTATGTACATATATGTTTCATTTACTTAATTCCATTCAATTCAATAAGAAAACGAATACAGTGTTCATGCGTATGTACGACCTACCGTCTCCATGAACTGTGTATTTCATTCCATTTATTGATCTATCATATATATTTATATGATGAATATATATGTTATATAAATCATTATTTTTTCATTCTAGAATTACTTAAATTAGTATATAAGAAATAATATCATGAATAGAATGTCTAAACACGTACGATAAATGAAATGATTTTACCGAAAATGCTTCTTTAACATGGAATTGACAAAATAATGGGTAATATAAAGTCATAAGTGAATCATATATGATATAATAAATATTATTATGGTCTTTTTATAAGTTAATAATATGTTTAAAAGCAATATACAGGATTTTCAGACACGTACAGAAGAAATTTGACCTATGGTAAGGGATAATTTTTTCAATTTCAATTTTATACGAGATTTCTTATACATAAGTATTTACTGGGGTTATATTTTTCATCCATATCCATAAAAAAATGTTTTTCATAAAGTGTTTAATATTATTATATGTATTTTTAATTTCCTGTTTATCCCTCTTTGACTTTTACATTGTGTTATGGAAGGAATCTTTTTTTTGTTTACCATACGAGGAACTTTATGAATTTTCCGGAAAAAGTACGAGGAGAATGTTTTTTTAACTTATACAACATGAAAGGATTTTTACAGTTTCATAACGCCTAATTTTCCTGAATCTTACTCTACATGTCTTCGTGGTTATTTTCAATAAAGTCCTTTTCTTTTAAAATTGTGCGGCATTTTGTGAAAAGAAAATGATTTTCAAGAAGAAAGGATATTTTCTTCTAGAATTCATTTAAATTGTTTTATCAAAACTTATTTCCATCTAAGATGACATTATTTAGAATGTTTATGTTTCAAGTATAATTACTCTATTATTTATATGGTGTGATTTTTCTTATGATGTAATGATATCCATTTGTTTTATATGTATTATGTGATGATGGGATGATGTTTGTGAAACCCATTTTATTCATTGGTTTATGATGAATGATTTGTGTTTATTTTGTGAAATAAGTAATAATTATTTCATTATGAGATGGGTGGGACCTATATCTCCCTCTAATGCATTGGGTAAAGATTTATATCTCATGAGATAGACAAGGACGGAACGACATGTTAATCTCGTTCTGTGATACAGGAATGGAATGAGGAGTGAACTCAATTCAGTAAGGGACTTTGTCCACTATGATGGTCTTGGCCACAATGCCTTGGATACTATAGAAATCATATCATGTACTTAATGGTTTTCCACAATTATATGTTTTATTCCCCATGATTTTTTAAAATGATTAATGTTCTTTTTATATCTATGCCTTATGTATGCCATGATTTATGTCATTACTCATGATTTTGATGTTTTATTTTCATGTTTTTACGTTCAAATATTTATGGATTGTTTTTTGTTCTCCATGCTTACCCTTACAGAAAATTTGAGCTCACCCTTTTTATGTTTTCTTTTTCCTAGGATATAAAGAATGGTTTTCAGTAAGAAAACAAAAGGGAAGATCTTTATGGGAGATGTTGAAGATCTTTCACCATGATTAGAAGATTATATTATGAGTTTCCAAAGACACTAAACTAATATGGTCATTGGGAGTCTATTTTTGTCAGGTATTAAGTATTCCACAAAAGTAATGTAATGTCTATGTACATCAAGCTATGGGTATCTATAGTTGGTATCAGAGTGAAAAATTAGTCAACCTTCAGAAACTAGGATGTGAAAACTTTAAGTATGATCCCTAGATATATTTATAAGGTATGTCTAGAGATGTACCTAAGGGTATGTATAAGTATAGGTTACAGTCATAGAATTATGATAAAAATCATGAATAACCTAGGATTAAACCTAATATGTTAGAAATTGAAAGTACGACCCTTTATTAAGTGGTTTTCCTTGCATGATTTTTTCACTCTCACAATATTCTTTTTGGGTTTTAGAAAAGGGCAGGAAAGTGGAATATTCATCTTAATGGAGAATATGATAGACAATGGAATGATATTATTCCTGAGAATCCAAATGAAATGGGATTTGGAAGGCAAAACATCGTTATTATGCCTAATCAGAAATATCATAATATGATCAATAATATCAACTTTGGTATGTTTCTTGACTCGACTAATAAGAGAAAGATGGAGTTACATGATGTTCGTAGAGGAAATAAATTACAATTTCCCTCATGTAAATCATGTGGGAAGAGGCCTCAAGGAGATTTTTTCATAGGAAATGGAAGATTCTTTGGGTGTGGAAAAGAAGGACACAAAGCCAGTAATTTAAAAGGAAAAGGTTTATTTAACACTATGGACAAGGATACTGGTATTGTTGAGACATCAAAAAAGGTTAAATGTATTAAATTTGGAATGTATGGGAATTATGAAAACTAATGCGCTAAGGGAAAATCTCTTGAAGAGGATCATCTTGGTTGTACGAGTAGTATTTATGTTGATGATGATGAAGAAAATACAAATGATATATGAGATAAAATAAGTGTTGAGGAATAAAATGATGAAGCTCGATCAATGTTTTAAGAAGGTAGTGGAATGATTGTATGTTTACCATGAGTTATGTTAATGGTACTATGGAATAAAGAAAAATCTAAGGATTGTTAAACTATTGTTTTTCCTAAAGTATTTGAAAGTAATGTTGAATGGTACCGGTAACCATGAAAGGGTTATTCAGATATTTTTGAAAAGAAGATGATATGCACATAATTAATGGATAAGGAGAAAATAATATTTTGGATATTATTAATGAGCTCATGACTGATAAAAGGAAAAATTGATATCATGATTTGAGTAAATAGATTTTTTTGGGGATTTTGGTATGTGGAAAGAGTTAACTTTTGACAGCATTCATGTTTTCACTAATGTACAAAGGGTATTAATTTTTAAAGAGAATGCATGATTAAGATATTCAAATGTTTGGAATGTGACCAACAAGATATATCTTATGATATATTGGGGATAAATGATGGTATTCACATGCTTGGTAGATGACCTTTCTAGTAGTCGTTTTCTGTATACTGTGAGATTCGATAGAAGTATTTCCGATAATCCTAAATGTTGGAATGCATTAAGTTAGACATCAAATAGTATTGTTTATGGTAATAAATTTTTGATATTATTTCTGGAATGTTGTAATAGTATAGTTTTAGAAAAAGGAAAACCTGTAAGATTGTTGGCAACCCACTGCGTCGGATAAGGATGCGAGAATCTAACCCAAAACCGAAGTACGACATGCGTTTTTTTGCAATCCACTAGCCTACAGGAAGTCCCTGGTTAGTAAAAACTAGTTTTATTTTATTAAGAAGGATGATAGATGAAGTATAAGTCCATTTTTGGAACTATAAACGATTAATCTCACCATAGATGGACTTATGTATATAAATTTTTCGAACCTTAGGTTTGAGACAGATGGAACGACCTATCAATCTATCCCATGATCTTCTAACACTTCACGAAAGAAAAATTTAACTTCATTTCTTTAAGAGATTATGTGGAAACTGTTCAAGGCACGAGAAATAGTGAGATTGTACCAAAATCATGTTAGTATTTATATTAATTAAAAAATTCTTCAACATTAGGGAAATGATCTTGAAAACTAAAAACGTTTTCCTAGTACCCTTATATTCGATGAATCATATGGTACCTTAGATCATCACAGATTTATGCGTTTGGGACTGTTGGATTTTTCATAGCCATGTCCTCTACTACTCTTCATCAGAAGTTGATGATTATATTTCTCTTCTATATCCATATTTTCACCTCTATTTTCTTATGTGGAAACCCAGTGATGAGTTAATTTCTGTAACTATTAGGTTTCATACTTTAATTTTTTATGTTATGTTTTAGTATTCATTTTTACGATGTGGGTTTCTATGAATGAAACTTTCAAGTAGTAAACGATTTATAAGCCCGGTGAATTTCGAGGGTGAAATTAATTTTAAGGGGGGTATAATGTAACACCCCAACATTTTATGAGATATATTCCTTTTAATTTCATTGGTTTCTTCTATTGTACACTACACAAATATTTTCTCATAATATACGCAACACTGTATTAGCTTGCAGTATACACAACACTATTCCTGGCTCGTGTTACACACAATTTCAAGATCGTTTTGTGGAAATTATTCTATGCAACATTAAGTATAGATTTTGTTTATTGTATAAGTGAAATAAGTCTTGATTATGTTATATTGAACACCAAAAGGAGATTTCACTACACGCAACCATGTCTTGGTTTGCGTTACACGCAATCACGACCTTCCTCGATAGCGTGTGTAGTACGCAATACCAGGTTTTTACTAAACAATGATATATTGATATAATACTATTATGAGCTAGTCATTATGAATATTAGTAACAACATTTTTAGTTTTATTAAATTATAATTCATCTTAAAAATTTTATAGAACATGGTATGAGAACAAAATAATTTTTTCGTGTAACATGTGTATTTTAAGAAAAATGCAGTTTTGCCACCTTTTGATGGCGCACCCACATTAAATATTGTTTTTGACATGTTTATAAGTTCAATTTTACAATATAAAATTTTTATTTGGAATAATCATATAAAAATTTACTTTGGATTAATTTTTGATATTTTTCTCATAAGTTTTTTATTTTGATGAATAGTAAAAATACGCTAAATTTTAATTAAAAAAAAATTTTTTCATCAAGATAATTTATATGGTTAAATTATAATATTAAATAGTTTTAAAGTATAAATAGAATATATTTTTACCATTTAATATAATTCATTTCATTACCATTAATTTTATATTTAATTCATAGGTAAAAACATTTAAATCTTTGACAATGTTTTAACTTTTAAAACATGTTTTCTTAACAATGAGATTAATTTTAAATTAATTAATGCAACTTATATGTTTTGAATTTCCAAAAATTGATTCCATATTTTGATTCAGTGGGTCCAAATTATGTTAATAGGTTACTTTTATTTTTTTGACATTATGAATAGTAACTACGGAAATTTTTATTTACTACTCTTAAAGGGAAATCGGGTAATTAAGGGTAAAAATATGATTATAAAATTACCCTAACACCTACCAAAATTATATTGGATGAATAAAAGTTGACCCATATCACCTAAGGGTAAGAATATATTCGTTTCATGGACTATTGACCATGAAAATGATATAATTATAATTAAAACCAAAGAAAGTGACAACATGTCTCTCTCTTATATCTTATAAGTGTAATAATTGTAATTTAGTAATAAAATTCAGAACACTTCGAACATGAAAAATATCCAGAAATCAAATAAAATTATCTACATCATGTAAATTTATTTAAAATATTTAGGGATTAAATAATTATCATTAATGATGACACAATAGTGATGTTGAAATTATTTTATGGATTGAATTATCAAATAAATGGTTTTAAAAATATTAAAATAAATATTATATGAACAATTTAATGTGATCCATGAATTTTATAGATGAATATGACATATTATAAATCTATTATATATTTTGGTTTGAATATATCCTCAGTGTAGATTTTATTTAAATTCAAATAAATGAATAGTGTCAAAATTGACAATATTGTTATTTTATAGAAATAACATATTATAAAATTGTTTAAAAATCACAAAAATAATTAAAAATTAAAAATTTATATTTATATTCTCTAAAATATCATAAAATATTCAATTATTGAAAATTATAAACACATAAGTAGTTATCTATAACAAATTAAAATTTAGAATGTTATTACCACAAATAAAATTAAATAGATTAAATAAGGATAAATCAGTTTGATAACGTTTAAAATAAATTGACAACATGTATACATATTATTGGGTAAATATATTACAATCCTATCTCATATCATCTTCGAATTGAGTCATTTTTTGAGGTTTTTAAGTGGGGTTGGAATTTCTTATAAATTAATATTTCTTATGTTTCCAAAGGTGCCCCTCTCCTCCCTTATAAATGGGCACCTCCTCCCTCTCTTCCACAAACAATTTTTAGCCTTTAAACTCAGCCAACCGCTACCAATTTCTCGTCTCAACATCACTGGTTAATCATATAGGTTCTGGTATTCTCAAAATAACAACTCTAGTGCCCTAAGAGGAAGTTTAAAAGAGGCACGTCGAGGAAGATGTAATCTCTTCTACCGACTCTTTCAAGTTTCTTTCTTCTTCTAATTCCTCTTATCTATTTGTTTCATTATAAATTAATAAAATCAGTATGACTCATATAATGATATTTTATTATAAATATGAAACTATCCTATTTCACCTTCTATCCATCCTACGGAAAATGAAATAACCGCGCGTGCGTACGTATGGAATACCGTCTCCACACCGTGGTGTAATATGTTTTTCCACAACCACCTTACTTGTATTGGTATAATGGTGTAAAGAATAACTATATATGGTTATTATAATATCATACTTATTCTGAGATATTATATCATCCACTCCAATTCCATTCAATAATTATGGGAACAATATCATCGCTCATGCGTACGTACGACTTACCGTCTCCATGATGCGATGAGATTCATTCTCCATGCTATACACTCAAGAATGATTATAAAGTATATATAATAAAAAATCATGAAATATATGACAAAATTATGATACTGGATTTATGTACATATATGTTTCATTTACTTAATTCCATTCAATTCAATAAGGAAACGAATATAGCGTTAACGCGTACGTACGACCTACCGTCTCCATGAATGGTGTATTTCATTCCATTTATTGATCTATCATATATATTTATATTCTGAATATATATATTTTATATAAATCATTTTTTACATTCTAGAATTATCTAAATCAGGATATAAGAAATAATATCAAGAACAACAAGTCCAAACATGTACGATAAATGAAACCATTTTACCCAAAATGATGCTTTAACATAAAATTAACAAAAGAACGGGTAATATAAAGTTATATGTGAATCATATATGATATCATAAATATTATTATGGTTCTGTTACAAGTTAATAATATCTTTAAAACAACTATACATGAGTTTCGGACATGTACAGAAGAAATTGGACCTAAGGTAAGGGATAATTTTGTAATTTCATTTTTATCTGAGGTTGCTTATAAATAAGTATTTACTTGGGATATATTTTTCATCCATGTCAAAAAAAAATTCATAAAGTGTTTAATATTCTTCTATGTATTTTTATAGTCATTTTTACCCCTGTTTGACTTTTACATTGTGTTATGGAAGGAATCTTTCTTTTTCTTACCATACGAGGATCTTTTTGACTTTTCCGGTAAATGTACAAGGGGAATGTTTTCTTAACTTATACGGCATGAACCGATTTTTACGGTTTCATAATGCCTGATTTTCATGAATCATCCTCTACAAGTTTTCATGGGTATTTTCAATAAAATCCCTTTAATTTAAGATTGTGTGGCATTTTGTGAAAAGAAAATTATTTTAAAGAAGAAAAGATATTTTCCTCCAGAATTCATTTCAAGTGTTTTATCAAAACTATTTTCCATCTAAGATGACATTATTTAGCATGTTTATGTTTCAAGTATAAGGTCTCTATTATTTAAATGGTGTGATTTTTCTTATTATTAAATAATATCCATTTGTTTTATATGGATCATGTGATGATGGGATGACGTTTATGAACCCCATTTTATTCTTTGGGCTATGAAGAATGATTTATGTTTATTTTATAGCACAAGTAAGAATGATTTCATTATGAGATGGGTGGGACCTATATCTCCCTCAAATTCATTGGTTAAATATTTATATCTCATGAGATAGACATGGTTGGAACAACAAGTTAATCCGGTTCAGTGATATAGGACTGGAATGAGGAGTGAACTCGATTCAATAAAGGACTTTGTCCACTATGATGGTCTTGGAAGCAATGCCTTGGCTACTATGGAAATCATATCATGTGTATAATAGTTTTCCACAATTATATGTTTTATTCTCCATGCTATTTTATCATGATTAATGTTCTTTTTTGATCTATTCCTTATGTACTTCCAAGATTTATATCATTACTCTTGATTATGATGTTTTATGTTCATGTTTTTACATTCAAATGTTTATGGATTGTTTTATGTTCTCCATGATAACCCTTTCTGAGCATTTGAGCTGACCCTTTTTATGTTTTCTTTTCCCCAGGATATAAAAAGGGTTTTAGGTAATAAAACAAAAGGGGAAGATCTTTATGGGATATGCTGAAGATCTTTCACCATGATTAGAAGATTAAGTTCTAAGTTTCAAAAGACACTAAACTAATACGGTCTTTGGAAGTCTATTTTTGTCATGTATTAAGTATTCTGCAAATGTAATGTAATGTCTATATACATTAAGCTATGGTTCTCTACAATGATTCATATATCACCCAACCTACATCACTCCAGAAACCCTCCTCTTGCCCCATAAATCATCTATCACACCATCTATTTTGACTTATTCTCACACAGCCTCAATTAGTGCACTAATAGTAGCTCAAAAAATTCCTCCCCATTCAGCAGCCCTCATAGTGAGGGAGCAGGTTGTCACTCCTATTCCTTCATCTGGATTTTTTAGGGTGATGGTAGTAGGTAAAATTTTTAAGATGATTAATGTTATTGAAATTTATTAATACTACTAACTATTTTGTTATAAAAGATGGAAACAATTATACTACCAAGATAAATATGAAAAGTTCAGTTGTTTAGAATTTGAACAAACTGAAGACATTTGTTCCATTTGACTCATATGGGGTCTCTACAAAAGGTGTCGCAAGATTATTTGGCCAAATTCTATGACAGCATGTGGTGGATCTGGTTACCCTTTTGATTACGTATGCTGATTAGAGGCATATACCTTTATCTCGGTAAAATAAGGGTTTGGATTAACAGATAAAGGAAATTGTAATAAATTATTATTTAATTGAATGTCATTATGTTATGGAATTCTAATATTTCAAAAAAAAAATATCATTTTGTAAATATGTTTTACCACATTCTTATTACTGGTCTTATAGAACAAATGTGGGCATTGAATAATATGGGCAAGAAATGGAAGGATTTTAAATAGAGGTTATGGAATGAATTCAATGATAATTCATTGAGAACCTAACAACTAAATGATAAGGTATCCAGAGGGGTTCCTAAAGAGAAATAGAATGTTTTTATAGACATCGTGATGTGAAGCATGTGTTATTTAAATATATATTATTATATTAATCTCATTTTACATTTATACATGAATATTTCATGGAGATAATAGTACATATATTACTATTAAATTACATGTTATTTATTTTATGTTGTTACAAGTAAGAATGCATCTAGTGAAGCTAATAAAATCATCCCTCACAGATCTAGGTCAAAGAGTTTTCCTAGAAACTAATCGACTCATGTTATATTTTCATAAGTTTAAATATTTATAGGATGATATTATCTATTTCATATATTAAATTATTGATTTATCTTTTTTTAATGTAGGAAAGTAATTTTGAGCACCAATTCACTCAAACAGAATTGTGGTTAGATTTTCACAAAAAAAATATAGTTTTGAAAGCAAGGAGATGTCCAAACATTTCAGTTAGTGGTATACCCTCATGTGTGATGAGTAGAGCCCGCATTTGAGATGTTTTATTTAGATACCTATTAGAAGGTATGCATGGATTTATAAAATATCTTCTTGGATAATTTTACACTTCCCGTGAGTGTGAATTAATGTTATAATTACAACTAAGGTTAACCCATAATCTTCCCTTGATGAGAAATCGATATATACCTTGACTTGCATTCAGGTGATGGATTTTTAAAATTTTTATGTGAAATAATGAAAACACTTGCACAATTTCTATGGAATGGGATGCATCCTTTATTTTTTTAGTTTAAGGGTATTCCTTCTATGTCCTTGGTACATTGATTTATTCTTACTATGAAAGTGTTAGTTGTGTAGTGAATTCTCCTTTCATGAGATATGAATTCATGGAGGAGAATTTAGCCTTTATGGGGTTCAAACACTAATGTTTGATGATATTTTAGTAGAATAAAAGTGGCATGGGAGTTTAGACTACTTTAATAGGACTATGTGTTCATATGATGTCAGATTTTCTTGTGGAATGAACTTTTATGTATTGATTTTTGCATATAAAGGGGGAATTTATTTACTTTGTTCAATTTTGGTATACCTAAAATCATCCATAATGAGAGAGAGAACCAAAACCGATATTTTTAATTATTGGTCTTGTGTGGTTAAACATTCTTATGCATTAGATATTAAGGGTTTCCCCAATGGTGATTAGCACATCATCTCCATTTAAAGGAAGATGGGATCTTTCTCATGGTGTTTCTTCAAATAATTGATATGGAAATCTTAAGTGGTGACTACCCTAGTGGAGTGAAACCATGAATGCGTTGAGTCCATTTAATATTAATAATTGTACCCATTTCATGTAACCCATTTCTATACAATATTAGAGGAGTTTTTCTTGTGTTATTATGTTATTTGGTCATCCAGGTGGGTGTTATTATTGGGTCTAGGGCCATTAGAGTAGGGTCGTTCGAATATTCTAGACTTTCTGCTTTAGATTTTGGAAGATATAACCATAATAATGGTAATGTATTGATGATAAGAATTATTCTTAGTTTGGTTATATCCTTAATATACACAATTGTATCTTTTATGGATGAGTGGAAATGACCCAACTAGGAAATCTTTGATAGTGGGTGTGGACTTTTTGGATTTTAGGATATAGATGGAGGATTATTGTGGGTGTGATAAATTAGAAAATAAATATATTTTCACCTCAATGGAATGATCTTGAGACATTAGGTTTTGTTCATTTGTCTTAGTATACGATATAGAGATTAGGGTGGGTCCATTAGAGAATTATACTTTATAGCTCTTCTATTGTTTGAGAGAAATCATTATGAGGATCTCTATGTTGGAGTGTGGTGTGGATAGGTTTTCCTCAAGAAACATCCATCTTGAAAATTATGTAAAAGGTGGGTAATGAGTCTCTCCCATAATAAGTAACCTTGTAAACATACAATTTTAATATGTATGTTAGAGGTTCATGGGTCTATTTTAATGTTATATGACATCTTTTATATGATGCCGTGTTTTGGGTGTAGAGGTTTGGAAAGAATCACCTTGATCGGAGGCATGCCCCCCCATTTTTCATTGAGATGAGATTTAGATGATATAATCTTTGATGAAAATTTAGTTTCCCTTTTGGGTTTGGGTATATCATGTTATTTTAGAGATCATACATTTGAAGAAAAATGATTTTTTTAGGATGGTGTTTTTTTGAACAAATTTGTATCATGAGATTTACAGTTTAACATGTCCAACTGTTTTTTTTATGAAAAAAGGGTTTTATGTTGGGAAGGATATGGTGAGAAATTTTTTTTTGAATGTGACATACCTCAATTTTGTGTTTCAGAGTATTGTGACCTCCAAAGCGGAAAAATAAAAAATTTATCCTCAAAGAAAACCTTATAAAATTTCTATGATATTTTCACTTCTCATGAAATGTTGTGGTTACATATATACTATGTTTTAGGGAGTGTTTGAGTTTTTTTTATTTTAAAATATTTTTTAGTATTTAATAATTCTATAAATTTTACACTATGATCTTGAATGGTGTTGTAGAGACCTCGGTTTTGGGTGTTTAAACTATAGAATATTTATATGTTGTATTTCTGATGAAATTATGAGATGACATGGAATTCTGGGAACAACGGGGCCTTGAAAATAATATTTCTTAGTACAAAAATTTTATTTCTATCTTAGATGCATGTTTTTATGATAATTATTATTTTCTTTGAAAAAAAGACTCAAATCGAAAATCTAATTCATCCATTGGGTTCAAAATGATGGTTTTACCAAAGGATATATATAATATGAGTTTTATTCTATATTTTTCAGGACCAAAACCTATTTTATGGTGTCTTAGATACAAAAAACCTAGTTTTTGCAGCAATTAATCATATTTTCCCTATAATTATAAGGTTATATGCCTAAAAACCTTGAATGGGGTGTGGGGATATTGAGAGAGATAGTGGGGTGGATTGAGGTGAACCAACCATCACTTAAACAAACATTACATCATTTTATATGAATATTCAATACATATCGAAATAATTCACACCCAATAATCCTAAAGGATTAAAATATTTAGAGACTAGATATATAATAAAATTATCGTATGAATTATCATCAATATATCATATATATTTCTTCTCACATAATTTTGTTTTTAGACATATCCTACTTAAACCATATTTTCATAACTATGGGAAATAGAAACATAAAAAAATGTTAGATTAGATTCCCATTGAGGATATTTATTGGAGATATGAATTGAGGATCATAAGTGAGTATAAGATAAGAATAAGAGCATGAGAATATGATCATCAATTAATAAAACATACCAAAAAACTTGGGGACTATAAATCATTAGTTATGACATATATTATTATCAAAACAAATGACATGAGTCATCAGAGTGAAGAATTATCAATAATAAATCCTGATCCATGACAACATATGATAAGCATAATAAATAATTTTTTGGTATACATAAGAATATAAAATAAATTCCTTAATCAAGTCTCACTTCTAGGACTATCATAGTGGATAGAGTCCCATAATGGATTCAGATCACTTCATATTTCCATAATCAAAGTATATAGAGTACTATAGTGGATCGAGTCCACTCCCCCTTCCAATAAACACATTTGGAAGAGTCCTATATTTGATTGGTTTAACTAACCATTCCGTTTTGTTTTTTCTAGGGATATATATGTATTTACATAATTCATTAGGGGACTATATATTTTTTCCCTCCCTTCACATATTGAAAAACATATATAAATCTGTTCCATAAGATCCTTAAAAAATTCATCATTTAATCATTACTTAATTAACCCATGAGAAAAAACATGTTTCATAAAAACTTACATAAATCATTATCAACATAATCCAACCATAGTAAGAAATTATATATGATCATATACATAGTGAAACATAAAAATTCTCAAAGGATGTGGACATCAATAAAAACTACATTTATAAAATCATTAGAATTATGATTTAAAAAACCAGAGAAAAAACAAGTTTAATTTGGTAACATTTAAAAAATAAAATTTCATAAAATAATGGGTATACGATTTATTAAAATATATTTAAAACTTTAAACTAATATTTATAATGAATAATGGAAAAAATGTTGGAAAATGTAGTCAATCTATAAACTTTAATTTTTTTACTTTTTAAAAATGTAAAAAGTGAGTCATGTAAAAAACCTTTGAAAATATTAATTTTAATCCATTGTAAATTTAATAATAAGTATTATAAAATAACATTATCAAACATTTATGTACAGATAAAAACTTCTGTAATTTTTTTTGATGAAAAATTATATGGAGGAAAAAATATTTCCAACCAAATGAATAGAAATAATGTTTACTTTTCTTAAATACATTGTTTGGGTAATTGTGAGTACCAAATAGGGGTAAAAAATAATACTGTAAAAACCCACAAAATTCCTTGATAAGAATAAAATAAATATGTTTTAGAAGAGAAGAAATATAAAATTTCATATAATGTAAATTAAAAAATTAACAATATTGATAAAAGTGATATTGTAACATAAACCCTTATAGTTTTTGTAGCTTTTTAATTATAACCTCATAAAAGAGATAACCATATATAGATTATTAAACCCCAAAATATTTATTAAAATCATCATAAATTAACTTCATGGGAAGTATATATACCACAGAGAATAAAGAAATTGGTTAATAAATAACATATATCACTAAAGAGAAATTGATATGAGGAAACACTTACCTTATGTCCCGAATTACTCCATATGCTGACCTCGTCTTCTTTTTGAATCCACTTCTAACTTACATATTAAGACTCATTATGATAGTATTTTAGTGATACAAAATTCTATATGATTTCGGGAGGAATTTTGGTATATTATTTGGGTATATCATGGTTGATATATGGTTCTCATAGTGTTTGAAAAAATGAGGACATGAGGTACCCCTTTTTAAGTGTGAGGATTGGCACCCTTGTAAATACTGTTAGCACTAAAATAATATAAATTTATTTTCAAATTAAAGTGGTACAAAATAAATATATTTTTGAAGATAAGGTAAGGTAAGGTTGAAATCCCCTCATCCAATCAAATAAATATATGGTTATTGTGATATTATAAACATTATAAATTAGTTTAACCCCCTTAAACTCATTTTAACATTTACCATGATAAGTATACTTGTTTACTATGGTAACTTATTTTTATGAAAAAAATGAAATTTAATTATAATAAATTTTATAATTTATTATTCAAAATATAGAATTAATTTTATTAGATTTAATTTCTATTAGTATATGAAATTACTTTTAATATAAATATGTGAAATACAATGGAAACAGTTTTCATAAAAATGTATTTTTAAAATCTAAATGAATTTACACAAAAATAATGTATAAAATTAATATCCATGATATATATTGAATGACTGATTAAAAAATTACATTTTTAGGGCCATTGAATCAATCCAAAACCGAATGGATCATTATGAATACTTAATTAATGGAAGAAGAGTAAAATAGTTTTTTATTGGAATAAAATATAATTTAGGTTTCAAAAAAGTGAATCATGGGTTTTAAAAATATAAAAAAGTAGTTTTAAATGATTTATTTTAATAATTTAATAAATATTCAAATCATTAAATGTTTTCATGTATTTTTATGTTATTCTTATATTATAATGATTTCAATCAAATTAGAGTATTTGAAAAACCGAAGATTCCACCATTCACATAATAGTCAACATTTTTAGAAAAATATCTGAAATTAACCCTAAAAAAACATGTACCTTATAAATTAAAAATTGGATTTAATTTTTCTATATTAAAATTCTTTAATTTATAAATTTTTATTTCAAATAAATCATATATAGTATATAATAAAAACAATTTTTTTAAATATCACATTTATATTTAACTAAGAATTAATAGACTATTATTTATTATCATTAATTAGACATTTCATGGATATATTTAACTTCTTTTGTAAATTATTAATTTAATTTTATGAATAATTTCTATTTATATCATTTCTAAAAAGTATTAAATTTAACAAAAATACTTAATTCAACAAATCAGTTCGAAACAATATTTTTAGAATCAATTGTACTTCCATAAGTGAATTTGAACATTTTTAAAACTTTCAATTAATTTATAAACATAATATTGTATTAAATTTTATATTTTAATAAATATTTTATTTCTTATGTTTATAATTTCATGCAACACAAGCTATCAAACAGATCAAATTTATTTAGGGGAAAAATATATTGTAAAATTTTAGGGTGTTACATTTTACCCCCATATAAGAATTTATAATTCAAAATGTCTTTACACAAAAGAAAAAATGTGGATAATTATACCTCATTACATTTTTTTGTTCACATATATATTTCATAAATTTATGGTTATTACAAAAAATGTTACCCATATGAGTGGTCTTGTTTAAAAATTCTTTATATCTTCAATCTAGAATATCCACTAATTGTTCCTAATAATAAATATCATTCTATTGTAGTCAAACCTTTACAATAACTAAATTTTAAGTATCTATTATGAATCTTCTCAAACAAGATACAAGGAACAAATCGTGAACTTGGGAGAGGATCAAGGAATGTTCCATGTAATAAGATACCATTTATATATAATAAAAAATCATATAAGGACCAATATATCTTGGGATAAGCTTACCCTTATTTAAAATTCTGATAACCATATAACTAGGATATATTCAAAAGAATACCACATCACAAAATTTAAATTATAAATCTATCAATTAATTAACAACATAACTTTTCTGCTGGCTCTGAGATACTGTAATGTGGTTTTGAATTTATCTATTGTTCTATTCCATTTACTCATCTATCTATGGTTTCAATAGATTCCATTTTCTAATTTGATCCCAACATGTTGGATTTTTCATTTATTTCCACATAGGTATTCTTAATGAGCTATATAATTTCTCTTGTGATAGCTATTATTGTAATAAAATTCATCTAGAGGAAGGTGTTAGTCCCAACCACCTTGTAAATATATAGAGAAAGTTATTATCATACCTTTTAGATTTCTAATAGTCAAATGTAAATTAAATTCTATCTACGTATGATATGCATTGCTAAAATTAAACTCTGAATTTAATGATTATAGAATACTTCTTTAAAACATGAACTAAAAATTTATCTCCTTATTATATACAATTGAGACTGGTACTCCAGAAAACCATACCAATTATTTAATTCTTATCCTGGAAATTTGGTCAAGAAAGAAATATTATTTTATGGAAATAATATATAATAAATTTATAAGGTGATTGACTATAATAAAAATGTAATTATGGACTTTATATATCTTGGGGAGTCCTATGATGAAATCTATACTAGGTTTTCCAGTTTTTGTATATGTATGGTTAACAATTTCATCATCCCCTTATAATTATGATTTTTATCATTAACTTACCAACATAAAAGGCATTAAAATCAATACCCCCTAATATCATCATTCATGTTATCCCACAAGAAATGTTCCTTAAGATATATATATATATATATATATATATTATTCCAAGATAGATAATTAAGTATGATTCATGTGATTCATAAAATATATCCTTCAATTCTAGTATTTAAGGGACAAATATTCGAGTCCTATACTTTACCATTCCATCATTTTCAAGATCAAACTCTTGAACAATCCTTACCTTCTTTTTCAGTAATTAATCCTTCTTCCATGCCTCTTAAATCATTACATGGTTGGATTATTTAATAGTCAACTACAAAATATTTGATTTATCCATTTTTTTTCAAATTTTGAGTTCCATAATTTATATATCCATAATTATTAGAACGTTTTCAATTGTTTTCTTGGATAAGCTGGAATTATCCTTCTGAATCTACACATTGACCACTGTGTTTACCTTCTTAGTGTGGTAATGTATTGAGAAGTCATAAAATTCAATAAACTCCAACCATATCCTTTGGTGCATATTCATCTCTTTTTTTATTATTCTATACTTTAATATTTTATTATTAATATATATATATATATATCACACCTTTTCACTGTGAAGATATTACCATCATATTTTCAAATAAAACATTACCACTACTTTTAACAAATCATGAATTGTTAAATTGTTCTCAAGAATATTCCATTCACAAAAGTCATACACTACTACCATGTAATTATGTATGAGAACACATCCGAGTTCTTTTTTTGATGCATCATTGTATATTTAAAACCCGTATACACTGTAGGGTACTGTGATAACAAGTGCACTAACTAACCTTCTATTCAACTCCTAGAAATATTCTTCACAATCATCTATTCAATGGAACATGGATCCCTTCCATCTCAACAATGTTATTTGATTTGATATCCATGTTAAATTTCAAACAATTCATTTGTAGTATCCATCCAGTCATAGAAAACTACGGACCTCATTCACTATGGATGGACATAGCCAATATTCAATAACTTCCAACTCATAAGGATTCACTATCACATCATTACATTTAATTAAATAACCCAAGAATGATATTTTTGTATCCATAATTCATAATTTCTAAATTTTCAATACAAATTATCCTTCCACAAGGTCTTCAACAAAATCCTCAAATAATAATCATGTTTTTCCTTAGTTATGGAATAAATTAGAATATAATCTAGAAAAAATATAACAATATGATCAAGGTAATCTATATAGTATCTACTAATTAGATCTATGTATATAGAATAGTTATTGATAATTACAAATAGAAGCATTATAAATTAATAGTGTCTATACCTTAGATGTAAGGTTATCTTTGGTATATCATCCCTTTTGACCATTAACTGATTATCTCTAGATTGCGATAAATGTTGGAAAAGTACTAAACACTATGTAGTTGATCAAACAAGTCATAAATATGGGATATATGATACCTATTCATGATAGATATCCAGTTAATCTCTCATTAATAGATAAAAATACACATTAAACTATCATCCATATTAATAAAAAGAGTAGTTGAACCCCATGGTGATGTAGTAAGGAATATGAATCCCTTTTCTAGATTCTCCTAGAGTTACTTGTTCAATTACTGCAACACAATTGGGGGTATTTTATAAGGATAATTTGAAAAAGGTGTATCACCAAGTACGAGTTCAATTGAAATCTCAATTTCACAATTTTGGGGAAGACTAGGAAACTTATCCAGAAATAAATTCGTATATTCCTAAAAAAAGAATCATATATTCATTGTTGAGTTTCTCTATAGCCATTTGATATAAATACCCCTCATGAAAACAAATATCACCTATATAATGAAAATAATTTAAATTATAATTTTATGTTCATCCCCACATCAACATATAATCATATATTGATTTAGAAAATCAAATATGACTTACCGTACTAAGATATTGATATGGGAATTATTTATAGAAATCTAACTCAAGTCTAAAATTTAATCAAATTCAACTATATTAAGAATAATATGATTTATTAGAGGCACACACACATAAAATTGTATCAAATATGATATATCTAATTGAGATTAAATCATCATACCATTAAGAGTTTTTAATGATAAATCAATTCCTAACCATTGAGGTTGTGATGTTATAGTCTTAACAAATTATTCACATATAAAAGAGTGGGTAGAGCCTAAATTAAATATCATATTTTCCACCCTAGTTTAGATGATAAGTGAACCTTTCACCATTTCATTATCACAAACAACTTCTACAATTGTGATTTCCTAATTCTTCCCTTTGTCCCATTCAATTTTTGTTCCTATAAGTATGGTCGTTACAATAGCTATCACATTCATTTTTCACATGATTCCTCTAGTTTCAATCCTATTTCTAAAACCAAAAAAATATAGTGTGAGTATCATTAATTAATAATTAGAATGAGAAATCTTATAATATTGTAAATCATTCCAAATATTTCTTAATTTATGACACTTTCTGATAAACTCATGACATTCTAGGTTTAAATATACATTTTCTATGGTCATTTTATTTTAGTAATTCTAACCTAAATATGTTAATATACCTTATAATGGTTCATAAAGAGAATGATAATTAACCAATTCATAACCAAAAGAGTGTCAAACTAGTTGTTCTTGTAGGTCTTTTTGTTATGGACTATGTGAAGATTGAGTTAATACCTAACAAATGTTTATCTCGGTTGTTTCCACGCGGTGCATATAGACCAGACCCATTAATCACTTGTATGTATCTGGATAGATATTTTATTTCTGCGTAATCACAAAATAAATAATTTTTTAAACTTTTAGGACATTTCCCATATTTAGACTTATCCTAAGGTTTTATAATCCTTTTATATAAAAATAACTAAAACCTTATTTGATACCAACTGAGGTGACCCAATCATCGGTTATATAAACATGAGATAAAATTATTTTAATATTAATTATATATCATAATAATATGAGTCTGGGAACCATAATGTTTTTTTGTATTTGAAGACTAGATAAATAATAATCTTATTTCCTGAAATATCTTCAACATATCCAAAAATGTTCATCTAAAATAGTACACTTTACACTCACAACAAACATAAAACCTTTATTCATAACCTAGGTAAATGGAAACATAAAAAGGTTGATCATAGATTCATAGTAAGGGTAAAAATGAGATATATCTATCGAAGATCATAAGTGAGGATAAAATAATAATAATGGTTTGATAACATGATCATAACTTATGAAAAAATATCCAAAAAGCAATAATCAATAAATTAGGACTCATGGAATAGGGCTTTGTTATATCAAAATACATGAGTCATAAGAATTTGAAATTATAAATAATAAATTATAATCCAAGAGAGAATATCATAAGCCTATGATATAATATTTTGGAATACATATAATATTATAAAATCATTTTCTTCATCAAGGATCACGACCAAGACTATCAAACCAGACATAGTCCTCTAGTGGATTGATATCACCCCCAATTCCAAAAACCATTATAGATAGTTTCCCATAGTAAATTAGGTTCACTCCCCATTTATATAAAAATACTTGATAGAGTCCCATAGTATATTGGGTTCACAACCCATTACCTTGAATATTATCTCATAAGATATCAAGATTTACTCCACGAATTTGAGGTATATATAATTTCATCCCCACCCACAAAATATTAAAAACATACATCTATTTCCCATAAGATCATAAAAATATTTATCATTTCATCATATATAAATTAAACCATGGGAATGAAATGAGTTTCATAGAAAACCATAGAACATCATCATTATAATCCATCCATAGAAATAATGTTTAGAATATCATATTCCCATTGAATCACACTAATCGTTAAAGGATGTTAACATAGATGAAAAATAATTTTATAAATTAAAAAAAATTATTCTTTAGAAAAACAAGTGAAAACACCTTTTCTTGTGGTAATTTTTTTAAAACTAAATGTTTACAAAACAGTGGGAATAATTATTTGCTTAAAAAATAATGGATACCTATATAATTATATTTAAAATAAATAATGGACATTAAAATTTGAAAATATTTTCAATCCATAAACATTAAAAAAATTCTTCTCTTACTACTATAAAAATTCAAATGTGAGTAGTATAGAAAATGATTGAAACAATTAATTTTAATAATATGTAAAGAAATAAAAAGGAAGAAGAAATGATATTTTTAAGAACCTGGTAGTTCAATCAGGTAAGGATGCTTTTAAATTTGTTCTACATCCTAATTTTGGACCTAATACGGATTTATAATGTGTTCAAAGTTTTATTAGGGGTGTCTAGAACTATTTAGAGATGAGTACATATATTTTTGGGAGAATTAGGATAGCTATATGGCTAGTAGAAACTATGAAAGGTAGGTCACATTGTCTCTTTAGACTTTGTAGGGCAGGACAATGGGGTGATATATGGTGAAAATTTTACCTTAACTGTGCACCATGGGGTGCACACCCATTGAAAAAATGAAAGAAAAGTTGTAGAGGTTTTTTTCATGGTTGGCACATATTTTCCCTAACCATGTATCCTAATCATGTGAAAGTACCCTCCCGTTAATAGATGGTTAATGGTTGGTGCATTATTTGTCCAACCATGCAACCATACCATGTTAACCCTATTTTGAGTATAATTACTAAATATCCCTTAATGAAACATTAAACCTAAACCCATCCTCCTATTTTTATATCCCACTGACATAAAAGGCTCCTCCTCCCCTTTGGGTCCCTTTGAGCTCCTTTGATATGATTTAAGCCTGTTTGTATTTTTTTAGTCTGATTAGAGGACCGTTCACCTCATTGGATCTATACCGATATGATATTAATTACATTTTAGCCATTATCTATTATTATTCAATTATATGATGCTATCTAGATATAAGATAATATTCTTTATTTTCAATTCATTGATTCATTTTTTAGATCACTTCGAATCCAAGCCAAACTGGAGTTTGATACATGACGCAAAGAGTAGTACGAGTATAAAGTAGGTGGTATATAACGCATCCCTCAAGTTTCGTCATTTTATAAATTTCCATTTGTGGACTTCAATTTCATCATGCATTATCTATTAAATTCACTTGACTTGGTTATAGTCATTAGAGCCATATTCCATGACCCTTGTAAAAAATTTGATCGTTTGTTAGAGGTTATGACTTTAGCACCGACCACCCCATGTATAGTGTCTCCCTTAATTATTCCTTTTGATGTTTGTTGTGTGCATATGCACCACCAATCGAGTGTTATTTGGATTTACCCAACTAATGGTAAGACTTCCTAAACTGAACTACTTTTGAATTGGTCATCTACTTTCCCTTGGATATGTTAGTTTCACTTGTCCCATCTAAGCTGAGTGATTGAAATTTACCAATGAATATTTAAATTGTTAAATTGAAAATTATAATTTGTATATGACATGGAATTATTAAATATAATAGATTTATTTGGTTTCACATACGTAGAAAAACATTCCAAAATTTATTGAAGGTTGGGGAGTTAACCTAATGAATTGAATAATAATTACATGAATTGATAAATGGTTTCATGTCCTTTAGCCTAGTCACACTAATGAATGGAATTGAATGATCCCCTTGAATTATTAAATGGAATTATTAATACATGTCCTTAGGAAAATTAACGAAACAAGTATAAGGTGAAAAATTTCATATAGACCTTAACATTATCATTTGAGTTGTAAGACACAAGTCAGTCATGGATTCCTAGGGGAATTCTTTTAGCACATGTGAACGCTATTCTGATTCAAGGATGTTGATTTCCAATGGTGAGACTAACATTTGAACAATATATTTGTCTATTTGTGAATTCCTGATATGACACTATAGGACCATTAATTATCATTATAGGATGCCTTGGATACACTCTTTCGATCTGGTGTGACTTTTATTGACATGAGGTGCCTTGTATATTCCCTTGGGCCAAGTAACTTATTATCCCATATTACCTTGGATGTCTTCCATGGACTCAGAAATAATTACATTATTATGTAATTCCTTGTGTGTTTCCCCTTAGATCACACTCTTAGCCCTCATCGAGTATAAAGTTAAAACCTGAGTTGGATCAACCCTATAAGTTATTGATTCCTTGGTTATCACCTCATAACATCTTGATTATTAATATCATCACGGATGACTTGTTACATCTATGATGCTTAACTATTATTATCATGTCAGGATGAAAGTTCTAGAAGGGACTCATGTGACTTACATATATAATCTGGAACTTAATTAATAAATGGAATGGTTACATGTTAAGACACTAGATGAGGAAGTACTAGGTACCTACGTATTTATGTTAATACACCATTTTAGTTTTATATATGAATGATTGGACACTATTTTAGACTATAATACATTAATAGGATGTTATAGATGTTGTTGTTGGTGGTCTATTGTGATTTATCCCACTCTCTATATGGGCCACCGTTATAACCTGTGAAGATTACATGAATGCAGGTGTTGAAAAAGGGAACCATCCCACTCTAGACACTTGTTTGCTTCCTTGCTTAGTGATGGTGTTGGGTAAAAGATTACCGAGTTGGATCTTGGGATTCTTGGATAGTTTTTGGTTTTTTTTACAATTTTTATAGAATTTTATTCCCAATGACTCATATCCATTTCTTCTACTTATATAGAGACATGACATGTATCATCAATTTTGTATACGATTCATCTTCTAGTTGGAGTTAATTATGTCCAGTTTCTTATGTTGTGCTATCTATTTACTTTCATTAATTATGTTATTTAACTATTATTATATTTATTTATTGTGTTCTACTATGTTAATGTGTGAACAGTATCCCAATACAAACACCCTAGGACCTCCCTTCTAGTCAGTAGCCTTTGATGTTTCTGGAGATGTGCTTGAGGCCACGTGACCAACTGGGATTCAAGAACCATGGAGTGGCACTCGGGTTTGGGACATCAAAAAGTGGTATTTGTTGTTAATTTATTTATTTAGAGTTTTTTTGATAATAAGTAAATGATTATGAATTATCAAAACTTTTTTATGAGACATTCCTGGTTGTAGATAACCCATATTCTAGTGAAATGCCGAGTTTCCTAAAATATAATTATAGTTATACTTTTTTCCTATTATTATTGACATCATTTAACCATTGGTTAATTCACATACTATGTAATGATGATTATTATTGTTATTCAGATTAATTATTTTATTTAATTCTTGGCCCGATGAGTTGATGGAAAATATAAGATTTCATGCATCATCATAAGAACCTTGAATTCACTTCCCATGTATATTTCTATGCCATATAGGCCAATTTCACTGCTTGAATTTATTATTTTTTATGTGATTTTTTGGTGATGTTGTTCTATTTATAAATTCATGTTATGCATTTTTTTCTATGATTGAGTGATTTCTAGATTCAATTCATGATGTTAATGAAATTAAATGGGTTATGAATTTAGTGATAAGTTGTGATGGCCCAAATTCACTGGTAATGGTGATCCATTTTAAATGGCCATTTATTAAGGGAAATATGAAAATTAAACTTTAAAATGTGAAAAAACAACTTATGAAATAATTTTTTTCCAATAAATGATGATACAAGGTGCTATTGACCCTTCGTATATTGAAACCATTGTATTTTAAACATGAGAACTTACCATTCTATGGACTTATAAGTGGGTAGTTGGGGTAGTATGAAATGGGTATCAGGACTTTATTTTTCATTTATATTCTGCTAGTGTGTTATATATATACAGAAATATGGTTCTTAGGCATGTTCTATGAATTTGTAGACCAATTTCACTATGAAATCCTCTAATTATGCACCAGGAGGGTGGAAACGACCATGCTCCAGACCTGGTGGGCCCTGATTCTCCAGTCATATCACTAGAAGGGACACTTGAAGAACTTTATATTATATATAATTTGGGCACTGGCACATGACCTTGAGTTATCTTCTTACATCTGATGTAGTCCATGTAGGGTGCTTTATGACATGTAGTTACGGTGGCTGATCTAACATGTGAGTTCCATCACCAACATCCTCCCTCCTTCATAGGGAATGCAAGCCCATTGGATACAGAGTATTGACTAAATTCTATGATATGTCTCTTTTAGAATTTGGATATGCCTCGAAAGTAAAGTTGTGAAATTTCTACAGACAATCTTTATGATCCGACCAAGAACCGATGGGATGTAATTACCATTGATGGCCGCCATCAGGGCACGGTATTGGATGATTTTCATACTTCTTTCATTGACAATTTTTTTCCTCAGATGCTAATATATGATTGATCTTAAGAGTTCGTGCATCTCAAGTAGGTTTTTATGTCAGCTATGGAGTATTTATCATGCCTCCCTATGTTATATCACTTTTCACCACTTCTAGTTGGGCATGAGATTTCTCATGCTAGAATATTCGATGATGGAATCTAGCATACCATCCTCACTTAGGTGAATGTATTTCGAATACATACATCTTCTATAATATTAAATCAGGCTATTATCACTAAGCAGAACTTGAGTGAAGGTGAAAATACCAGGAATAGAGGATCAGTACTGTGATAGGACAGTAGTTCTTCTAAAAGCAGAAATAGATCCTTCTGGGTTTCATGTCATGGTAGTGGTAGCTTGATTACCCTTATGAGTAACTTTATAGTCTTCTATAAGTGTATAATATAGGTTAATCTGAATCCTTAAGGTGGAAAAGATCCTCTGGAGTGCCGAGTTTGAATCCAAATGGGACATCTTCAAATATTTGATAGGACCTTTCCATCAGCTTCTAGTGGAAGAGGTTTCTCACCACCTCTACCATCAGGGGAAGATTTCTATATACTGTGTTAGGTGCAAAGTTGGAGTAGCACTAGTTGGACTGGCCGAGGAGGTCATGGATGTTGTATCTATACCTAGGATTATCAGCAGTGCCAACAGAGCAGTCGTGATTATGGTAGTCCAGTGGTTGTACAGTCCTATAAATCAGGTTAGTTAAATTCATTACAGTCGATGCATGAGGTGAAGGATACAAAACCATCTATAGTATGAGGTACTATTCTAGTAACATCCACTATAGTATCTTTTTATTGATATAGGGGATTCAAACTCCTTCATCTTCTTATATATCATAAAAATTCAAGGGCTAAAAGTATAGTATTACTGTGTTGTAATAAACCTGGATACACCGATGGGAGTAAAGTCAGAGGGAATACACCAATGTAGTTATTGTCCCATTAAGTTAAGATGTTGTCCCTTCTTGTGGGACTATTTTTTTTCTCAAGATGATAGGATTTGATGTCAATATCGTGATGGATTAGTTGTTCCTGTATCACACCTTTGTAGACAACAATCACTATAGGGCATTGTTTTCACCACTATATGCCCTAAATTATCTACAAAAGGGTGAGTGAGATGTCTAAGATGGAAGATCTAGAGTATAAAATCAGGGGTTAGGTGGAGTGACCACCCATATTTCCAATATCTTTATGGAGGATTACAATTTAAAATAGTCATAGTTCCCTCTAGTACTAGATCATTTCAGGAATGGTTTTCCTGATTTTTTTCTCGATTACCCCATGAGAGGAGGTAGAGTATATAATTGATTTCATTCTAGTAGTAGCAAAAATTTCCATTCATCCATATATGAAGGTACCTACTTATCTCTTGGAGCTCGATTGAAAAATGGAGGAATTAGAGGCCAAAGGTTTTATATATCCCAACACACCCTCTTGGAGTTCACCTGTGATTTTATCGAAGATGGTTGATGGGAACCATTGTCTATGCATGGATTATAGTTGGTTGAAACAAATTATGATCAATATCTGGTTTCCATGTATTTATATATATGATCTCATTGACCATATTTGAGGATCTAAGGTGTTTTCTAAGATAGACCTAAGATTGGACAATCATTAGGTGTTTGTTGGGCCATCATACATACCTCATAAATCAATTCATTGCAGGTATGATATGTAGGAGTACCTTGTTATGTAATTTAGTCTTACATACATCCCCTCCATTTTCATGGATTTGATGAATAAGGTGTTCCCCCCCAATATGGAATCTTTTGTCATAGTATTTATGGACGACATCTTTGTGTATTATCACGCTCATAGAGACCATGATAATCACATTGATATCATAATAACTACATTGAGGGAGAACCAACTTTATGAAATTATTTCAAAGTATCACTTCTGAGTAAAAATAGTTCACTTGTTGGGTTATATTATCTAAGAATCAAGAGTATCTCTTGACCCATAAAAGGTGAGTCCTATAGTTTTATTGGAGTATCCCAAGAACCTGTTTGATATATGGAATTTATTGGGGATGGATGAATATTACATTAATTTCATACAATAATTTTCAGACATTACACATCTCTTACTAGTCTTAAAAAGAAGGGTGTCAAGTTTTTTGGTCAGAAGAGTGAGAAAAATTCCTTTCAAGAGCTGAAATGGAGGCCTGTTTAGACCTAGATTCTAATTCTTCCAGAGTTTGGAAGATGACTTACCATGTTTCGTGATGCATCAAGAATAAAGATAAAACTAGTTATGATGTAAGAGGAGAGAGTTATTGCATAAATATCTCAGCATTTCTGGCGTTATGAGAGAAATTACCTGATGCACGACCTCAAACTAGTTGCAATTGTACATTCCTAACATTAGAGGAGACATTATCTATTAAATGGGTGATTTGTGGTTTATACATAACGCAAGAGCCTCAAATATTTCTTTATACAACGTTAATTGAACCTATACATCAAATATGGGTCATATATCTGAATTCCATTGATTTTGAGGTTTCATATATGCCTGGAAAGGGAAATATAGTAGCTGATGAACTGATTCTAAAAATGTAGGTACATGTCATACAGGAAGCCAGTGATGAATGGAAATTAATGAATTTATTCTCTGATATGCATCTAGAGTTTGAAGGTATTCAATAATCGTCTTATTTACCAAAATATATAGTTACATCTTCCCTCTTTGAAAAGCTAAAGGGTATGCAATTTTCAAATTCAAAATTATAGATTCTCCATGATAGAATTACTAGAAATGACACCCCTCACGATTGGTCTGTGGATAGAGATGACATCATTTGTATACATGGGAATTTCTGGTTTCTAATATATATGAGAGTGGAACTGATGTGGGAGTCCTCTATAACTTAGTTAGGAGTTCATCCCGACCTCTCCAAGATGTATCGAGATATACGATGCCAGAATTGGTGGCCTGTGATGAAACAAAATATACAATGCTTTGTCACTAGGTGTTCCCCCATTTAGCAATTGAAGATAGAGCACCAAAGAACTAAATCTCGTTACAATTATTTATAGTCCTGGAATGGAAATGGGAAGTTGTTTCCTTAGACATTGTAGTTGGATTACCATGGTATCCTAGATATAGAGATGCAATAAGGGTTTTCATTGGTAGATTGATGAAAGTAGCCCAGTTCCTACCTATATGGGATACTTTCCCAGTTAACGAAATGGAAATATTATATGTCCATGATATCATCTGACAACATGAGGTCCCTCATACTATCATTTCGGATTGGGACAATAGCTTCACATCACATTTTTGTCTTTGGTTACAAAAATATAAGGGTACATAGGTTATTTTGAGGACAACCTTTCACCCACAAACTGATGGATAGTTGGTACAGGCGATACAGGTCCTAGAGGAAATTTTTTGAGGATGATTACTTAACATATATAGTTCTTTAGAGAAGCACACCCATCTCAAAAAAGTATAAAATGGGATTCAAGACCCACTTACAAGATCGGTCTCCTCCGAATGATGATCCCATACAAAAGAGTCTATGGAAAATTAATTTTCTATTCCTTAATTTCCTAGGGTGATTAGGGGTCCAAATCCTAGGTTAAATGATGGGAAAGAGGAGTAGTTAGAAGGTTGTTGGTGTCCTATTGACTACTTCATGGGTAAGGATCACAGTTAGTTAAACTATGCTCCACCCCTGATCAAGGTTGTTTCCACTTAAATGGTGGTGCATGGGTTCCTAGTCTAGTCCACATGGTTTTTAAACCATGAAGAAACCGTGTGGTATGTCTTTGCCCCCATTTCTGGACACCCCACATGGTTTCGTGGATGTTCTCCATGGTTTGGATAAATGTGTGGAGACTGTATGATGGTTTATCTATTCGGGCTCCATGATCTGCATGGTCTTCAAGGATGGTATGCTTGTCTTGGGTGATTATGTAGTAGTGTGAACCATGTAAAAAGGCTCCAAATGCCTCTAATTTCCATCTGAATCCCCTGGTTGGAGATGAAAGTTATTTGGCATTCCTTTCACAATAAAATACCATCTAAAGAAATATTTAGGCTATAAAATCATGAAAATTTATCCCAATCAACCAATTTAAATATGCTTAAATGAATGAAATTTCCTTATGAACACCATTTCAACAAACCTTCATCAAAGTAACCAGGGCTCCCATGCATGAAATATGAAAAATTAATTTAAAAATAGAATGTCACATTTTAGAAACTATCCCATGAAACAATTTTCATCAAAAATATGATTTGAAATCCTGTTTCATAGTCCATCTCAAAATTCCTTGAAAACACCATTATTTTACCAAAATTAAGGGGAAAACTATTTTTTAAAAAACAATTTTTTTGACTGCAGATAAAAAAATTCAAGGATAAATCAAATTCATTTAGAAAACTAATTACAAAACCAAGATCATTCCTAATTCATAGAACATAGAAATGAAACATAACCACCAACCTCACATATGGGACACATACCAACCACAATTGGAACCAAACATTATAACTAAGTAAAAATATAGAGAAAATTATTATATTCTCTAAACATATATTATATCATCTTAGAATCTTGTTTCTAAAAGTACATGTTCAGACTATAAGATAGATAGACACATAACTCAAGGATATCAAAGACCATGAAACATTCAACAATACACCTAACCATTAAGAGACAATCACACATGGGATATAGAATAGATTAGAGAAGGATAAAAACATGATCAATATATCCTATAATTTCACCCTATAACTACTGCCAATTCCAAGATAAATAGAGGAATATTTGAAGAAAATGATCATAATTACAGATTTTATGAAAACCAGTCTACCAGGATCAAAATGCAATCTGAAGGAGTTTAGAGGGAGCTAGATCACCCAAAATTACCCATAGAAGACCTAAGATTTAGAGAAATAATAACAGAGGAAAATTATAAAATAGATGATAAACTAAAAGATTTAATCTTATGGAACATACATGATTGATGAAAGGAATCATTGGTTCATGATGCGAACTTTTAGAATGGCTGATATTCTATAAAATGCATAACCTATTTTTGAATACTAAAATCTCAGTTCATGTTTTGAATAATATCACACATCATGATCCATTTTCATATCCTAAATCCAAATTCATGGATTCTTCCCACAATCCCTTTAATTCATTAATATACAATCAAGATCTAATCTGACTCCTATTTCCATTTTTCTATATTTTTGAGTCAACATCTCATCCAAACATTCCTAAAAAACCCAGAATCATATTATTACACACTTTATGATAATCTGAAGCATAAAATAATGTATGACATAAAATTATGGATGTTAAAATTTATAAAATATAATGGTTCTCCAATGTTTCACTAAGGTAACTTATTCCATGTATAATTATTTTTATTAGGTGAGCATTTGGCCCAGGATTTTGAATTTTCCCATATTGATTTCTTAGCATAGATCATGAAGCATTCAAATATTTTTAATTAGAGTATTTGAGAAAAGGTGAGTGTCTTGAGAAATATTTCAAATTACACAACCTATCTTATATGAAGAAATAGTAGTAATCAAACTTCTATTAATAACACAATAAAAAATAATTATTAATTTTAAATTCAAAATATATTTTGGAGAATCATTCTTTGTATGAATATATGGTTCAATATCAGGTATTTTTTATTGTTTTATCATGACCAACTTATGTTTTATGATTTACTATTTGGTTATTATTTTATTCTATATTTCCAGCAATCAAAATCATTTATTTCAATGTGAGGTGGATTTTGAAGAATCTATGCATCCTTTTTGTTCATTCCTTCTATCCTAAAGTGATATATTTCCTTACATATTGAGGTGTAGTATAATCAATTTATCATAATAAAATATTTAAAAAAAATCTCTATCGAAGAGGAATAGGTAATGATACCGTGTTATTGAAATCATAAAATAAAAAACATCAAAAATATATCCTTAATAAGGTCTAACATTTTATAACAATTTTTAGGGCATTGATGGTGATGGGAGATAGTCTAGAGGGCGGTGAGAAGTCCCGATTAATTTTTTTAAAGAGATGGATTAATTTAATAAATTAATTAACAAGGTTAATGAAAACATTATTTATTAGAGTCATTAATCAGTGGAAAATTATGTTAGGAACATAATAATTTTTATAGTAGTTTTGTCCCAATTGGGCCTAATATTATCTTAAACCATTCGAACCATTTATATATGAATTGTGAGATATAAATGTGTTTTTTTGTTTCTGAAGCATGATGTGTTACAATCCAACCATTTCTAAAAGACACATAACAAAAAAACTGATTTTTTTTGGATTCACAACACTTACAAAAATGAATTTAGATGGTCTGATTTGAAATTCGAATGATCCTAACATCGATATCCAAGAAACACACATAATGAGGGAAATTTATTTTAGGTTTGAAAATCATCAAATAAATATTATTGTACATGTTAGAAGATAGAAATAATTAAACCAGACTCAAACAATACTAGGTATATGATTTTATGGATGATTGATTAATCACATGCACATGTCATTGAGTAGTAGATTAGAATGTCTCTTCCAAGGAAGTAATTATAGTTGTAAAATATTTGGTTCCTTGAGATATTATCCGACTGATAAAAATTTTCTTGAAAAATTTCACCAAATCATACAATACATAGAGATTGTGAAAGTAGAATGTTCACACCAAAGAGTATCATATCTGTATTATAACAACATGAAGTGATCAATATTACATTAAATATTATCTAAAAAATACCCAAAAAATCTAATGAACAAGGTAATAAAAAATTTAAAAATATCAATATTTCAAAATTTTCAAAGAGATAGAGAAACAAATTTCTATAATTATCATAACAAAAATTTCTTGAATTCAAAAAATTAAAGGCTAATTAAAACATATAAGTTATCATCATTAAAAACCATAATACTTAGTCAATGGTATCCAAATATATCACATGATATTTACCATAAAAATTCAAAATTAAAATATAATTTCATAAAAAACATGAATATACCTAGAAATTATAAAGTTAATTTTAAAATTTAAATACTAACCATTAAATTATAATGTCTTGGGGTTCCACTAAGATTATATGACGTCCCCATGATACCAATGGATGAAAATAAATACCATGGGATTACCTCAAAATTTGGGAATGATTTTTCCTTTTCAATACAACACAACCTATAAAGACAAAATAAAAAAACTAAAACAATTATACGAAGCAAGAGGTATTAACAATAAAACATTATGGAATACAAAAATAAATAAATTTAAATTTTAAAAAACTAATATAAGTAAAAAAATAAGACTAAAAGATGATAAAACTAAAAAAGTAAAATAAAGTTCCAAAAATTTATCTACCCCATGATCTACATAATAATGAACACCAGGAGCCACATTCTGTACCAAAGAACATAGTATCCCCAATTCATTAAAAAAATGTGAGATATATTCATTGATCTGCGACATGTCAAACAATGTTTTAATACATACCAAAGTCCATATGAACGTGGTGATTAATCCTACCTTGTTGGAAAACCCATGACGATTTTTGAAAATGGCACTAATACAAGAAATAGGTAATGTCCCATGATTATAAAAATATAATGTAAGGATATTATAAGAAAAAAAATTCATTTCCATAGTATTAAATAATGTAGATGAAATTATTATCCAGAATAAGTATAATAAATTTTTTTTCCCTTTCCAGTAGTAGAATAAATTAATTTAAATTTTTATAACCCACCCATGTTTTTACACACACACGCACACATAAATTCATGACTTGAACCTCCCTATACTCATGTGTGTTGAGTCATAATTTCTCTATCCCATTATTTATGACCTAATTTTTTTGTGGTACTTTCGACTATGATTCTTTCGATGTTTCCCTATTTGATAGTGGTAATTATGACCAAAATCCATCTCATGTTTCCTTATTTGATTGTGGTACTTCTAACCATGATCTATCCTATGTTTCCATATTTGACGGTGGTACTTCTGACTATGACCCATATTACATGAACATGAACACACACAATCCAACTATCCCAAAAACACATGTAAAAAAATATTATTATTAGAAACTCATTTAACAAATTTGTTAAACATGTTGTAGGGAACACATACAACCTAAATTTCAAGAACTAACTAGTAAGAGAAAATACATCATAGTTTTAGTAGGGTAAAATCATTCAAAATATGAAGATAAGTATTTAAAGATGCCAAAGATCCTTAACATTCCAATAAAATTTGAAAGCAAGAAAAATAACCTACCACACAATGGGTTTTGAAAACGATGAACTACCCAAAATACATCTAGATTCAGTCTCAAGAGTCCATGATTTCAATAGACCAAACCATGATCTAGTCATATAAAATTATAGATTAATGATTATAGTTCTATCTATAATATATTATATCTGACATCCCCTCTAATAGAAGTTGCAAAGATCTAAACAGAAAGAGATATTATTGAGAATAACCAATAATTATAGATATATAAATCACTTAGATCCATATAAATTTTTTTTATTAATCAAATGGAACAACCATGAGTGTTAAAGATATGATTGTAGTTCTACATCATGAATGGAGATATGAAAAAACGTGTTTTTAAGGGGTTAGAACTGAGTTGAAATTTAATTTTTAGAGCATAAAATGCACATGGCATGATTAGGCTACAATGTTTCAGAAACCATACATTATTCACATGATTTATTCTACCTGATAAATACCCCTCACACTTTTTTTATAGGGTTTGAAAAATATTGTTCCAACTATGATTTTCCCTCAAGACCCACTAGCATGGTTTCTCTTGGGAACCTATATGGTTTGGATAAACCATGCACTAGTTGTGTGCACCATTCTATACACTAATCATATAAAATATTTTCCTGGAAAAAAATGCATGGTTAACCCTAAAAATTCTCCAACCTTTCACCCTTAAAAAAATTCCTAAGTATAGAAAAACTATATACGTATCCCATAGCTCAATCCAAGTATTATATAACTTCAAAACACAAAATTGAAAGGTAAAGTTCCTCAAACTTGGGGGTGTTTTTAAATTAACAATATGACATTAAAATATATAAATCAAGTTTTTCTAAGATCATATGAATTAAAAATAAATTAATAATGATTTAAAACAAATTTATCAATCAAAATTAATAAATTTGAAATTTTAAGTTTCATGTAGTATGTTTATGCATAAATGAAAAACTGAATTTAATCGGCATTAATTTTTTTAACCCTGTAAAATGAATTCGCATAGTTTATATATATTTTATATAAATTTATAGAATATATAATCTAAAAATATTGACAAAAACGTATTTCAAATTTAAATTTTTAAATAAGTGAAAACTATGTATTCATCAAAATTTCAAAATTTTATTATCAGTGTAGGAATATAAATCACTTAAAAAATATCCATATAAACATTTTTTTAATATAAAATGTTTACCTGAAATGGGTTACTAACATATCCAAATGATCCACATAATGAAATCTGCATTGCGAAACTTATCATATATCGAAATCCTTATAAGAGAAATATTCATATATGCCAAACTCAAACTCTAAAATTTGGTAAAATTTTTATTTCAATAAATTTGGTGATTTATTGCCTCATTAGACGACAGATTTAGCAATTGGTATAGTTGAATTATATTTATATAATTTTAATATATATCCATTTCAAAAAAATCATGTAATTGTAATTTCTGAAGTTTAATTTATCATTAAAAAATAGTAGAGAATTTATTATAAATAATTAAATTATATAAAGAATGTGTTGTTACATCATACCTCATTTTAGGCACTGAAATGATGAATTTATCCTTCCTTATATTAAAATAAAATATAGACAAATTTATTATATATACATAGTAGAAAATCATTCAATTTTATGAACTAAAACTCATGTTGTGCTGAAAAAACCAAGAATAAATAAAACAATGAAATATAATTCACATTTCAGAATTGCACTCCATATACAAAAATTCTAAGGGAATGGAAGATATGAAAAAAAATTAAATAAATTCAAACTAAATTAGATCCATGAAAAAATTTAATAAATAATTTCTAACCAGTTAACATAAAGTAAAAACTAAAAAAATAGATTAATCAAATATAATATTTATTAAAAAATATAATTAAATATTTAATACTCTGAAAAATATACATAACAATAATTTTAATAATTAAAGTAAATTTATAATAGAGTATAGTGGTTATTTTAATATTCAAAACATAATATACATATATGAACAATATTAATCCAAAATAATTCTTAGACCTAATAGTTATTCCTCTGAATATGATGATTCCTTATCTTCTTATATGTATCCAAATTGATTTTTGATTTTTACATTACTTTATAACTCCTCATGTTACTATCTTCTACCACCTTGACTATCCTTTAACACATTCCTCCTCATTTTTTATTATAAATACCTAGATTTATATCCATACCATTTATATAAAAAATAAAAGTTATTCAAAAACATACTATGTATTGTAAATTCAACTAATCTATTTACATATATCATATTTATTGAAATATGTTCTGTCTATGGAAAAATCATTTTGGATATACCTCATATTTCTTTTTCAATAACACCTATTTTGTGGTGTATTTTGGTGTATAATTGTTAAAGGACCAGGATAGAGTCTTCCACCACTAACACTAAGTTGGGTGGTGAATCTATGGAAGACCAAAATAAAAATAATCAATTAAAAATGTTTTTCTCATTATTAGATAGTGAAATTAGGTCATGAAGGTGGTGATGTGATGAGTATAGATATGGTAATAAAGATCACCCATAACATAAGGATAGATTCAAGGTTCAGAAACTCTTTTTATCAAGTGGCCAATTCTCAGTGTCTAGTAATATTTATTTCACAATCTATCTTCCTATATTATTACAATCAAGAACAAGTATAAGAAAAAGAAGGAAGTCCTAAATCCAATATTAAATATATGAAATTTCCTTCCCCTCCACATTGTCATGAGAAGATGGAAGGAAATTACTTGGTATTGACTGACATTCCCATGATTCCATTGGTTGGTAATAAATTCCTAGGGATTCATTAATTGATGTGGGATCATTTATCAATTGAAAATAAAACAACTAAACCAAGATAGCATAAACAAATAAAGCACAACATGATGCATGGTAACCAAGAAAGTAAACACAAAGAAATAACATTTATATCAAAACCATCTGTAAAAGTGTTCCAAAATAAAAGAAGAGTAATATCAAAGTACACAATGGATGAAAAATACCACAAAACTCAATAACCGAAATATGCATCCAATGCTCCAACATGTTCAAGGCTCCAACTCCAAAAAAATACCATGTATCACGATACACCACTAAAGAGTGTGAAACATTACCTTTTCCCGAGTCATGATGAAAAATATCTGAAAAAGAACCAAAGTCACAAAGTAAGTGTGGGTAATGAAACACAGTAGGATTTCCTGAAATTACATGCCCACTCATGCCACTTGGATAGAACAAGTTGTCAAATTTACTGAAAATAATCTATATTAAACAATTGGAAAGTGTTAAAAATTTTATAATAAAGACAAACAATTCTATAAAAAAATTATTTTCTCAAATAAACCAATTTCTTTGGAAATAAACCGAGAATGTCATTCTAACCATTTCATGAACGTAATTAGAATTACCCATTCTATATCACTTAACAACACATCTTGATACACACTACCACACATGATTGGTTTTACCATTTATGGTGAGAATTCACACCCATAACCCATACCCTTTTATGGTGGTACTTCACAACCAATATCCATCTACTCCATACACCCTCAACCATTTAATTTATTTTACATTCCAGTTCATCCTTTTCCAAACCAATTCAATTATTTTATTAAAACTGAATATTTATTAAAAATCAAAATACTAAAACTCTTCAATAAAACTGTCCTTTTATTGAAAACCAATTTTACCACAAACCATTTCAATAAAACTAACCTTTTTTTGAAAACCATTTTACATGTATAAAAACGAAATCACCATTTTAAAATGATCATTTTAAAACCATGTTACCAAATTCACCTCTATCCAAAACACATAATTTTGCACAAAACAATAAACTGTCACAAAAAAGGTTTCAATGAACCATTTCACAAATATTTCAAAATAACTTTGACAGAAAAGAGCTAGTTTGAAATTAAAACATTATATAATACATAGTGTATTTGAGAGTGAAGCCACCTACCATGGTATTTATGGTGAAAATGAAGAATGACACTTAAACACCAACAAAACCTGGTTTAATCTCCAAAGAAACCCACCTTATATCCCTTTACCTATCATAAAAAAGGCGAAATCTATGAATTTTTTGCATCAAAATTCTTAGATAAATCCACATTGGGACTATATCTAAGAAAATGGGAGAGGTAGAAAAGCAGATTTAAGAAAATCCACAAAACCCACCGTAAATAATGACTTATTACGAATTATAGGCTTCAACGCAGTAAGAAACACATTCAAATCAGCTCCAGAATGATTGGGAAAGCATCATTAGACTTTAAGTTGAGGTAATACTACGTTAGGGTTAAAATAGAGTAAAAAAGAGGGGCTAATGGGTAATACCAACCTTGATTCACTTGTGTGGATCATTTTTTTAAATGTGCATGGTTAGTTTCATGGCAAGAAAAACCATGTGATAACAACGTTCTAGCCGTGCCTTAAAGGACGAACCATGCATGGTTAGATGATACAGTTAGAAGACCATGATAATACTATGAAAAAATATCTCTATACAACATTTCATAGTTTCTACATGGTGGATTCATGGTTTGAACAAATTGTGTGCCTACTCATGTCCCTTCCCCTTAGCCCCTATATATTATTGTGTAGAGTTTTGCATTAGGATTTTTACAATTTACCCAAACCCCTCCCCAACCGTGAACCTATAGAAAATCTGAAAAAACATTCTAAAAGGTTTCCAACCCACACAAAATTCAACCAAACACTTTGTAAACATAAAATAAATAAATGAAATGTTACATACGTGAAACTGGGGGTGCTACATTCTCCACACTATTGGCCTTTACATCACCTAAAAGTAGAATACCATTATTTCCCTAAAATATTTTGGGCCATTTATCAACCTTCTATTTCTCCCATTCCCACATAACTTGCTATATCCGACCATGTTTCCACAAAACCCACACTAGACTGATGATTTTTTCATGTATTAATTAATCTTTTCTATCCACAATCTGCACTCAAACGTGCACCAACGAATCATCCGACTCTTTCCTAATGTGATCTCATCGAATAACACATTCATAATCTAGATGATACATTTTCAAATGAGATAAATGAGACATATTATTCACATAACTGATCCTTGGTGTAAAATCTATCTGATATTCCACCTCACCAATCCAATCAAATATCTCAAAAGGTCTTATGTATCAAAGTTATAACATTATCTACTTCCCGAAACAATGATGTACAATACATAGAGACATAATCAAGAACACATGATCACTCAAAAAAAAATGAGAAAATATGTAGAAGATTATCTGTATATGATTTCTTACTACTATGGGTCATCTCCATTATCTTGTTGATTAGCTGAATCTTCTCTATTGTTTATTAGACTTGGCTTGGTCAAACAAGTGAAGTCTCAACTGTTTCCACCCAACAAACTCAAGAATTATAATTATTCCCATACACTTTTTAAAAATATCCATATAGATCAAGGACTAATAGATATTGTTAAATGATAACTCCACTAATGGTATGTTCTCTTTTCTAGAGCCACCAATATTTATTACCCAATCCATAAACATGTCTTCTAACATTTTTATCATCCATTAGTATTTTCCAACCTTATGTGGTTGATATTATGTAGTCATAGTCAACTGATTACCTAGGTATTCTTGTAAGGATTTATGGAAATGAGACTTTAACCATGGATCTCTATCTAATACTATGGGAACATGTACGCCATGCCTCTTTACTACTTCTCTAATATAGATTTTTGACAATTCTTCCACCATATGAGATTTATGAATAAAGATGAAATGGGAATACTTTGTTAGTTGAAAATCTATAACCCATATGTCAGTGTCATTATAAACCATTCTTGGGAGACTCTTTACCGAATCCTTAAATATCAACTCCCATTTCCAAATAGGGATACGTAAGGAATGCAACATACATGCTAGTTGACGATTCATTTCCATAGCCTTCTAACAATATAAGAATTTTGAAACTAAATCATCCACCATCCTTTTCATGTCGACCATCCAAAAATTTGCTTTAAATTCCTTGTACATATTTTTTATTCTAATATGAACAACCCATCTCAAAATGTTGTATGCATAAAGAAGTTGTTCATGACAATCCATTAGTACAACTATTCAATTTTTAAACCACAAAACTAAACCCCCATATAGATTCGGACCCGCAATGGTCTCCCTACCGTTATGTTTGGATGTTATCAAAAAATATTCTGAGTCAGATGTCTATGACTCTTTATCCATATTTACCAAAGTAGGAGAAACCGAAATTATTAAAAAACTAGAACTTTACCTCATTTATCACATTCTATGTGCATGTATGCTAGGACCGAAATCATCTTCCGCTCATCTGAAGATTCATTTTCCAACGAAGCATATAAATTTTTGATTAATACATCTACCACCTAATTGTCATTACCTAATGTATACATCAAGTAAAAGTCAAAAATTTGATGTAATCAATCCATATTTTTTGTCTCATGTTCAAATAACATTTGAGAAAATATATTTCTTGATTTTATGATCTATAAACTCTATAAATTTCTCAAAAAAAGTTAATGAAACCATTCCTTAAAAGAATGGACCCTGACAGCTAACTCTAAATCATCTTTAAGGTAGTTTTTCCCATGAAATCAATAATTCCTTGAGCCATAAGAAACAACATGATCTCACTACAATCTAAAAAATACCAACTTGGATCCCAAAGCATCAAAATAAACTTTATACACTTTTCCTGATTTTGAAAAAAATCAAGATTGGCATTGATGTAAGGAGAAATTTAAGCTCTTCAAAAGAATTATGAAATTATTCATCCCATTGTAACAAAACATTATTCCTTTTCAAAGTTGTCATAGGTGATTCCAGTAATGAAATATCAAGAATAAATTGTTCGTAATAACCAGGTAGACCAAGGAAAATACATATATCCAAATTATTATTTAGAGGTTTCCAAGAGATAACAGTAACTATATTCTCTGGATTCATAGGAACACCTTTTTTAGACATTATATGGCCAAGGAAACATGACTTTCATATCCAAAAATTACACATTGATATTTTGACATACAAACAATTATCCAAAAATATTCCCGACACCATCTCCAAGTACTTCTCATGATCCAACCCTTTCCTTGAATACGCTGATATGTCATCCACTAACACCATCACAAAATAATACAAATATCTATAAAATATCCAATTCATAAATTCCAAAAAGACCATGGGTGAATTAAAAATATCAAAAGGAATTACCACATATTATTAATGGCCTTGCCTCCTCAATAAAGATGCCTTGAGAATATTATCCTTTGAAAGTCATAATTGATGATATCCAGATTCAATGTCAATCATGGAAAAACACTAAACTCCACTAAATTGATCAATCATATCCCTAATGAGTGGAATTATATGCTGATTATTTATCATCACTTGTTTAATATTATGATAATCCACACATAGTCGAAGAGTTACATCCTATTTTTCGAAAAACATGGTTGGTGATACCCATAGAGAGGTGCTTTGATAAATGAACCATATTCTTTCATGAGATAACAGTTTCACTTTTAGTTACCTAAACTCTGTTGGTTAAACTTCATAATAATTGAGTGTTATTGGAGTGGAAACCATAAGAAGATCAATCATAAACTCCACTTCTATTATGGATGGAAACCCTGATAAATACTCAGGAAAAACATACTAAAATTGATCAATAACTGTAGGAAAACTGGTATCCTTCATCTCTTCCATTAATTCCAAATTCAAAGCTAACAAATTATAAGAGATTGTTCCCACTACTGGTGACAAAAATCATGTTTCACCTTTTATCACATTCCACTCTCCTCTAATGAGATTCTAGACACCATCCTCAGTCATAAAACAGAACCATTGGGTATAACAGTTGATGTGGAACTTGAATTTTGTCATCAAATCCGTACCCAGGATTATATCATAGACATCTATCTCCAGAACATAGAAACAACATATCAACTCAGATCCATAAATAGTTATATAAAATTCTATACACACAAAGCCTCAACATTCTCTTTTCCTCAGAGGAGTTTGTAGTTTCAACACAAAAGGAATCATATCAACATTTAAATACAACAGATTAAAAATAACATTCGAAGAAATAATGAAATGGGTTGCACATGTATCAAAAAATTATTTCATAAGTTTATAATTAAAATGAAGCATACCTGTCATTATTAATTATCCATAATATTTACCCACAATCACATTCTTAGCTCCATATAATTTCTTACTTGCAGTACATTGCTCCTAATTTCCTTGTAGAAATTTCTATTATTAATGAGTCATGGTATTCCAAGAATAATCGTAGCTTGAATTTCTCTACTACCAATATTGATTCTTCTTCCCTCCTACTGTTAACTCATACAACATTTGCGGCGAGTGTCCAAAACACCCAACCTCATAGTACTGTGACAATAGCACTAAAGAAGCCCCATCAGATTACAATTGTGGCATTATCTGGGTGGTTCTATACACTCTCACTTCATGTGACTAAGATAACCGCATTTTAAATATCAGAACATGCTCTTGGGTCAGGGATGACAATTTAATTATGAATTCATAGTATTTAGTGTCATGGTCACAACTTAGAAATATGTGTCCATCTTTTGATTTCACCCAACATTAGAGTTTCTGCTGTTGCTGAAGGTATCAACATACCTCCTCCTCCTAGAGCTCTTGATATATTACATTCATCCACCATGCAACGACCCAAAATTTTGAATAAATCTTGTTTCCTAATTTTGTGTGTTATTTTATTTTATTTTTGTACTCAACAAAAATGTTTCATTTGATAACATGAGTATAATTAAAATGAGACCATTGGGTTTTGGCTGTTATATGAACATTGGTCAATATGACCGCTGGAAACTAAATTTTTTTATTATTGTCTCTAAATACAAGTAATCTTGGTTAATTAACATAGAAAAAAGGTTTTATGGCCTCACCCAGTAGTCTTGGACCGATTCAATCCCATATAACAGAACTTGGGAAGGAGGTAGCACCACTGGGCTTTGGTCTGGACCAAACCCAAGCCGAACATCATTGTGTGAAGCTTGAACGGAATCTCCTTCGCGAGAAGTTAAAACTGATAGAAATTACTACTCGTGCAATGTTGGACGAGCCTCCCTCAGATTCTCTCACCTTAGCACACCTTACACTTAGGTCCTATACTGGTGTGATAAGGGGCTCTGTAAGGAGACCGTAACTGCCTTGTGTAACCCTTTGTTTTAAATAAAAATTTTTATTTCTTCTTATGATGAAGTTTATGAATTTTCAAATGTCCGGATAAATATAGTATGCATATTTTTGATGAATTTTAGAAAAAGGATATTTTAAAAATGTTTAGGTAAACCTTAAATAATTAAAAATTTGTAATGATATTCAAAAAATGGTCTTATATAATTATGTCCAGTATGAAATTTAGAGTCTAATAAGATCAACATGATTTTTGATGAATAGTAAATTATGAATAGTGATTTTATGATTAGGATTAGTAATGTGGCCAAATGGATTAGTAATCTCACTTAAAGAAAGTTTTAATATAATTTAGAAACCTTGATAAAGTAATGTGATTCAATAAAATGGTTAAATAACAGTTTCATAAATTATTATTCAAGTATTGGTTTTTTCAGGTGAATAGTGTTTTTTAATTAAATATTAAATTAAAAATATTTATAAAATTATTTTTATAAAATGGATTTCATTTTTGAACTCAGAGCATCGATATTAAGTTAAGGTAATTTTTGGGGTTTTTCTGAAAAAATGAATTATCGGTGAAAAGTGTATTTATTTAAAAATTAAATTAAAAATATTTAGAAAATTATTTTTATAAAATAGAGTTCATTTTTGAAATCAGAGCATTGATATTTGGTAAATGTGAAATTTTGGGATTTTTCTGAGAAAGTTGAATTTTCAGTGAATAGTAAAAATACAGTTTTAGGGTTTCGGTATGTTTAATGACATCATAACTGTCTCATGATGATGTCATGAGATATTTTATGGTTTGGTCGACCAAAGGTGATGAATTATTGTATTGGGGGCCCCATTTGGCCTAACTTCATGGGAAATATCTTGGGAGAGCACATGGTTTTGAGAAACCCACTTATGAGGTGTCCCTTGGCCATTAATGCCTTGTCCCCTCACTTTTCCTATAAATACCAAGCCCTCCTCTCATCCATTTGACTCCCCACTCTCCCCCAATAAATTTATGGTCTCCTTAAATCCAAAGGAGTCCTCCCAAGGTGCCCCCAAGCCCTCAAGGTCCAAACCATTGAGTTTTAAGAGTTACGTTTTAAGGTAAGGGATCTGACCCTTCTCTTTCTTTTCAAGTGATCTCTTTTATGTCATTTATTTTATGCTCCATGTTCATATGTTGGAGGAGGTTATTTTATATTCATTATACTGTCTTTTTTATGTTCATATTATGAGATACCCCATCTTACTCTCATCATTCCGTTTTATGAATGTTTAAGTGACACCGTTAGGCTTCCGAATTTTTAAGAGATTCTTTCACCCTTCTCATTTTCAAGTTCTATTTTCTTGTCAAGTCTTTCAAGTTACATTATGTTGGGGTATGATCTATATATCTATAATACTGATAATTTATTTTCATATTATGAGAGACCCTTTTTTGATCTCGTCAATTTATTTTTGTTGAAGTGTAAGTGGCACCGTTAGGCTACCGAATTTTTAAGGGATTCGTTCACCTTTCTCATTTTTCAAAGTACTACTTTCATGTCAAGTCTTTAAAGTTCCTTTTTATAATGTTGGGGTATGATATATATATCTATCATACTGATCTTTTATGATCATATGATTAGAGGAATCATTTGATCTATTCAATTCAGTATTTTGACGTTTTAAGTGGCGCCGTTAGGCTGCTGAATTTTTAAGTGGTTCTTTCACCTTTCTATTTTTTCAAAGTTCTAATTCCATGTCATGTCTTGAAAGTTATTTTCTATTATGTTAGAGTATGATATCTATATCTATCATTCTGATCTTTTATATTCATATTATGATAGACCCTATTTGATCTCATCAATTCCATTTTGGTTGAAGTTTATGTGATGCCATTAGGCTGCCGAATTTTCATAAGAGAAATCTATTTTTTGTCTTCCTTCCATGTTTTTCATTTCAAATGGTATGTCCTTAAAATTTAATTACCATGTTCATATATCATTCTTATTCTATACCTCTACTGTTATATGGGTCATTTATGATTGTTTCACCCATGTCCCCTCTCTTTTCAATGTTTTTTAAAACCCTGTATCGTAGCCATTATGCTGCAGAATTTTCATCTCAAGATGCCTCTCTCTCTTTTTTCAAAATTAATTTATGTTATAAAGTGAATACTCAAAACTCTTATTTCTACAGGGGTATTCACATATATATACCAAAATTTTCTATTTTAAATTCTGGTATTTACATACATGAACCCCGTTCTCCCCTTCCGTGGGTTTAAAGTGACGTAAAGATCATGTGTTTAATGCAGTTTTTAAAACATTATGATTATGAAATGTAACCCATTTATTTTATGCTATATGGATTATTTATGAAGTTTTTGATGATGATATATGTGTCTCACATGATAACAAAGGCAAATTTAAGGGTGCGCCCTGATATTTCTCCAATGCATTGGGTAATGATGTAACCACAAGAGATTACAATTTTCACGATATCTTGGTGAATAACCTTGGTAATTTTCAAATGACACCTTGGGGATGGACCTTGGTGATATGTTCATGATTGTCTATGTTAAATGATCTAGCCACATCTTCAAGTTATGAAAAATGTTATTTTTTTATTATGATATTCCACATGATTTCTTTCTCATGCCTTAAAGTTCTTTTTCATGACATAGTTGATGTATCTCAAGTTCACATGTTAAATGTTTCCCTTGTTTCCCTTACTAGGACTTCTGCTCACCCTTTCTTTTGATGTATGTCCCCAGGTTATGAGATGCAGTAATGAACCTAGGATGAACTTAAGGATAATCCTTTCAAGGGTTTAAGAAGAATGTTTTATATTGTTTTCATGTGTTATGTTCCTAGTTTCCAAGACACTAAACCTTAAATATCCTCAGTTTTGTGTAATGTAATGAAAGTTTATGTTATAAAAAGGTAGGATTCTTTAGTTGGTATCAGATTATGGTATAGTTATTTGTGGAAATTAGGATATTAAAACTTTAGGAAGAATCCTATAGAAAATTTTATATATAGGAAATCTTCCTGGTATTTTGGTGAGTAGTGAGTAATGGGTTGCCAAGCAAATACATCCCTGTCTGGATACAAGCAGGTAGAGGTGGATCTGGCACAGATGTACATAGGGGTAAAACCCGAAAACACCACTTTGAGCTAGACTCAAACGGGAACTGGTACATGACAACGGGCCTTGCTGCACTCTTGGTTACGACACTCTCAGGATATATGCTTTGGTAAATTCATATGCTTATTATGAACCATTATTAAAGGAACAAAGATAAAATAAAATAATGATTCACATAAGAATATATAATCATGGATAACCTAGATTGGAACCTATGGGATCACAAGTTAGGATATACTTTTATTATACAAGTTTATCCTTTTCTGCTTAAAGTTTCCTTTTCATGATTATTGACTAAGTATTTAATCCCCTAATTATATTTTCTTTTCTTAGTTAATGGCGGGAAATGGAAGAACATGACCCAACAACCAATGTGATAGGAAATGCGATGATTGCCATATTAATATGACAGAGATGATTAGGGGATTAAAAGATGATTATTATTTTGGAAGACGTTCACTATTTTGGGGACTCTATATGATCGACGTAAATAGATTACTATGGTATTTTCATTGAGGAGTAAGGTTGACTTATATTTTGAAGAATCAATGAATTTAAGGTGGACTTATATTAATTTATGTTACTTATGCGAATGATTAACCTATCCTGGGTAAAATATGTTTAGGTTAGATACTTTTGTTATAATATGTTAGGAGTGGTTGATGTTGTTTGAAGATGAACAATGAAGTTTATTTTGGAAGACTATGTTATCAAATCCTTCTTGTATTTGGTTTTCAATCTTAGTTTAGTTTATTTTGAGGAATTTTAAGGACCGTTATTTATGGAATGGTCTATAATGAACTTTGGGTAGTACCATGGAACTTCGAATATTTAAAAGTAGTTTCCATTCCTATGGGATTGTTTCTTTTTGAAGAGTTGTTTTACCTTACCCTTTCTGTTTTTGGGATAATGTTTAAAGATAGATGAAATAGATAGTTAATCTTTTGTGGATTATGTGATTCTCTAGAAGATGATTCTTGTGTTTTGATGAGACCAAGTAGTTTTGAATTCTCATAGTTTGGAGAAAAGATTAGTTTTGGTAGAAACTTATTAAAGGATGAAACTTTACATGAAGGTAGGTATATTTTCTTATGTTTTTGTTCTATTTAGTAAATTAATTCCTCATAATTATGAAAAGGAACGTAAAACAAAGATGTTGTTGGTTTACGTTTCCTACTAGGTAATCAAAGACCGTTTACACACATCATATGTTTGAGATTTTGTTATGGTTAACTTTCTCCTAATCATGTTCTCTATCACTCTCCCCCAGAACATGACCCTTTGTTTTTTCTTCCATATCCATGTTTTCCTCTATGGAATCCTATTATGGGTTAACTCGGGTGACCTTTGTTCTTCCCTTTCCTTCTTTTAATGTAATAGTTTTACTGACTCCTTTTCTGATGTGGGACTTTCAATAAAATTTCAGAACCCAATTTTAAAAATTGCGAGGATGAAATTTATTAAGGGGGGAAGATTGTAATGACCTGAAATTTTGAATAAATCTTGTTTCCTAATATTGTGTATTATTTTATTTTATTTTTGTACTCAACAAAAATATTTCATTTGATAACATGAGTATAATTAAAATGGGACCATTGGGTTTTGACTATTATATGACCATTGGTCAATATGACCCCTGGAAACTAAACGTTTTGATTATTGTCTCTAAATACAAGTAATCATGGTTAATTAGTATAGAAAAAAGATTTGATGGCCTTACCCAGTAGTCTTGTACCGATTGAATCCAATATAACAGAACTTGGGAAGGTGGTAGCACCACTGGGCTTTGCTCTGGACCAAACCCAAGCCGAACTTTATCGTGTGAAGCTAGAACGGAATCGCCTTTGCGAGAAGTTCAAGCTGATAGAAATTACTACTCGTGCGATGTTGGCCGAGCCTCCCTTGGATTCTCTCACCTTAGCACACCTTACACTTAGGTCCTATACTGGTGTGATAAGGGGATATGTAAGCAGACCGTAACTGCCTTGTGTAAACCTTTTTTTTAAAGAAAAATTTTGATTTCTTCTTATGATGAAGTTTCTGAATTTTCAAATGTCCAGATAAATATAGTATGCATATTTTTGATGAATTTTAGAAAAATGATATTTTAAAAATGTTTAGGTAAACCTTAAATAATTAAAAATGTGTAATGATATTCAAAAAATGGTATTCTACAATTATGTCCAGTACGAAATTTAGAGTCTAATAAGATCAACTTGATTTTTGATGAATAGTAAATTATGAATAGTGATTTTATGATTAGGATTAGTAATGTGACCAAATGGATTAGTAATCTCACTTAAAGAAAGTTTTAATATAATTTAGACACCTTGATTAAGTAATGTGATTCAATAAAATGGTTAAATAACAGTTTCATAATTTTTTATTCAAGTATTGGTTTTTTCGGGTGAATAGTGTTTTTTAATTAAAAATTAAATTAAAAATATTTAGAAAATTATTTTTATAAAATTGATTTCATTTTTGAACTCAGAGCATCGATATTAAGTTAAGGTAATTTTTGGGGTTTTTTCTGAAAAAATGAATTATTGGTGAATAGTGTATTTATTTAAACATTAAATTAAAAATATTTAGAAAATTATTTTCAAAAAATAGAGTTCATTTTTGAAATCAGAGCATTGATATTTGGTTAATGTGAAATTTTGGGATTTTTCTGAGAAAGTTGAATTTTCAGTGAATAGTAAAAATACAGTTTTAGAGTTTCGGTATGTTTAATGAAATCATAACTGTGTCATGATGATATCATGAGATATTTTATGGGTTGGCCGACCAAAGTTGATGAATTATTTTATTGGGGGCCCCATGTGTCCTAACTTCATGGGAAATATCTTGGGAGAGAACATGGTTTTGAGAAACCCACTTATGAGGTGTCCCTTGGCCATTAATGCCTTGTCCCCTCACTTTCCCTATAAATAACAAGCCCTCCTCTCATCCATTAGACTCCCCAGTCTCCCCCAATGAAGTTCTGGTCTCCTTACCTCCCAAGGAGTCCTCCCAAGGTGCCCCCAATCCCTCAAGGTCCAAACCATTGAGTTTTAAGAGTTACGTTTTAAGGTAAGGGATCCGACCCCTCTCTTTCTTTTCAAGTGATCGCTTTTATTTCATTTCATTTATGCTCCATGTTCTTATGTTGGAGGAGGTTCTTTTATATTCATTATAATGTCCTTTTTATGTTCATATGATTAGAGACTCCCTCTTACTCTCATCATTCCATTTTAAAATTTTTAAGTGATGCCGTTAGGCTGCCGAATTTTTAAGGGATTCTTTCACCCTTCTCATTTTCAAGTTCTATTTTCTTGTCAAGTATCTCAAGTTACTTTATTTTGGGGTATGATATCTATATATATCATACTGATCATTTATTTTCATATGATGAGAGACCCTTTTTTGATCTCAGGAATTCATTTTTGTTGAATTTTAAGTGGCGCCGTTAGGCTGCCGAATTTTTAACGGATTCGTTCACCTTTCTCATTTTTCAAAGTTCTACTTTCATGTCAAGTCTTTCAAGTTACTTTTTATTATGTTGGGATATGATCTCCATATATATCATACTGATATTCTATGATCATATTATTAGATAACCCATTTGATCTATTCAATTCAGTATTTTGATGTTTTAAGTGGCGCCATTAGGCTGCTGAATTTTTAAGTGGTTCTTTCACCTTTCTCTTTTTTCAAAGTTCTAATTCCATGTCATGTTTTGAAAGTTCCTTTTTATTATGTTATGGTATGATCTCTATATCTATCATTATGATCTGTTATTTTAATATGATGAGAGACCCTATTTGATCTCATCAATTCATTTTTGGTTGAAGTTTATGTGACGCTGTTAGGCTGCCAAATTTTAATAAGAGAAATCTAATTTTTGTCTTCCTTCCATGGTTTTCATTTCAAATTGTATGTCCTTGAAATTTAATTAACATTTTCATATATCCTTCTTATTCTGTCCCTATACTATTTTATGGGTCATTTATGATTGTTTGACCCATGTCCCCTCTCTTTTCAACGTTTTCTAAAACCCTGTAACGTAGCCGTTATGCTGCAGAATTTTCATCTCAAGATACCTCTCTCTCTTTTCTCAAAATTATTTTATTTTATAAAGTGAATACTCAAAGATCTTATTTATACAGAGGTATTCACATATATATACCAAAATTTTCTATTTTAAATTCTGGGATTTACATACATGAAAACCACTCTCCCCTTCCGTGGGTTTAAAGTGACGTAAAGATCATGTCTTTAAAGCAGTTTTTAAAACGTTATGATTATGAAATGAAACCCATTTTTTTATGCTATATGGGTTATTTATGAAGTTTTTGATGATGATAAATGTGTCTCACATGATAATAAAGGCAAATTTAAGGGTGCTCTTGGATAGCGCTCCAATGAATTGGGTAATGATGTAACCACTAGAGATTAAAATTTTCATGATATCTTGGTGAATAACCTTGGTAATTTTCAAATGAAACCTTGGGGATGGACCTTGGTGATATGTTCATGATTTTCTATGTTAAATGATGTAGCCACATCTTCATGTTATGAAAAATGTTATTTTTTATTATGATATTCCACATGATTTTTTTCTCATGCCTTAGAGTTCTTTTTCATGACATAGTTGATGTATCTCAAGTTCAGATGTTAAATGTTTCCCTTGTTTCCCTTACTGGGCCTTCTGCTCACCCTTTCTTTTTTATGTATGTCCCTAGGTTATGAGATGCAGTAATGAACCTAGGATGAACTTAAGGAGAATCCATTCAAGGGTTTAAGAATAATTTTTTATGTTGTTTTCATGTGTTATGTTCCTGGTTTCCAAGACACTAAACCTTAAATATCCTCAGTTTTGTGTAATGTAATGAAAGTTTATGTTATAAAAAGTCGGGATTCTTTATACCATCCCTGTATTGACCATAGTTTTATAATTCATTATAAAAAACAGATAAATATTTGAGCGAATCTCTTTCCTCATCCCCTATTCAATGATATGTTCCCTCAAAGATGCACTATCAGATACTTTTGGTAAAAACTAATATAAATTCATGAATTTAGACATGTACCCTTAGATAGAAGTATTTTCTAACTTTAATAAGAATATTTTTGTTCTTATTTGAATTATAAATGTGTTCTGGTTGAATTTTTTGTTTAATAATTATTCAAAATTCTCTATTACCAGGCCTTAGTCCAATTTAGCCTAAACTGATAAGTCCCACCACTGAAATTCAAATCTTTAAGTATATAAATCGCCATATTTAATCTAAACACTATTGGTGTGCTAAGAAAATTGAATATATGATTCATCCTATTCATGCACACATATTTTTTCACTGGTTTTGAATCAACTTGAAATTTGGGTGGATACTGCTTCTGAAATTGTCTTGAATAATCCACTTGACTTGGTTTATACCTTCTATTTCATATGTTCAAAAAATGAAAATCTTGGACTATACTTTGAAGAAATTCATTTTTCACTTATGGATCTAGTCAACCACATTCACGGTGTCTTCCTCCGATTGGTTCTTATGATGCCTATCGAGTAACATTTTCTTAACAAAAAAAGGAACACCATAACTCTCAATATCTATCAACTGAACGCTTAATGATTTAAAATTCCATCACATCAAAACTATAAAAAAATCCTTCACAAAATCAATAATTAACATGTTAAACCATTTATAAAAAATTTCATCTTTGTTTTAAAATCAAACCATTTTCCAAATAACATCACCATGCACATTTTAAAAACTTTTCATTAGAAATCAATTTCAACATTTTTCAACAAAAAAATTGAACCAAATCATTATTCAAACTCCTTGTGGTAATTCATTTGTACAATTCATATCATGCTCGTCTCATTGGATAAACCCATGAAAATGATATTTTAAGTACAATATGTGTATCCAAAACACATATGTACCCAACTACCTAGTAGATTGATGTTCAACATAAAAGGTTAGCAACATAATTTTTCTCTACATTTTAATTCCCAACAATCCTACTAAATTATACTAACACAACACCTGAAATAGAACATAATAAATTCCAACTAAAGGATGAGATAAATGAAAACCACTTGTTAATCAAGGATTCAAAATTAGATTCCAATCGTAATGTACCAACCATCACAATTGGACTGAGAAGACGAAATGAAATTACTTTTCCTTAATAAACATCCCCAAAAATAAAAATTCTAGAATTAAATGCCAAAAAATCATTAACATATAGGGGAGTATTTTACATTTAAAAGTAGAAAAACATAACAAAGATACCATAACCAAATAAAATTCTATGTGATGCATGATGACAATGAAAGAAAACTCAATAAAATACCATTTATATCAAAACGAACTACAAAAGAGTTTCACAGTGGAAGAAAAATAATATCCAATTTTCCAATAGAAGGTAAAACCAACAAAAAACAACAACCATTACATGACTCCAAAGTCCCAACTTCTTAGTCAATAATATTTCCTTATGACTTTTCCATTCCTATTTGTTTTGAAAATCAAAAAAACATTATCTTAAGGAAAATTATTTTTTCCTAAGGGTTATTTTCATAAGAAAATTTTCCCTTCTCTAAGGAAATTTTAATCCTTAAATATATTATCATTGTTCATTTTATAATCTGTATAAATCATAATAATTTTATTACTAAGGAAAAATTCACTTTCATATATAAAACCATAGAATCTTATATTTCCCTGGATATAGAGTAGTCTGTTTTCAGGTTATGAATTCTCTAAAATTCAAGCTCCAAATTCTTTGAAATTTAGAGTCTGAATTATCTGAAATTCAGACTCCGAATTCTCAGAAATTCAGACTCCTAATTCTCTGAAATTTAAACTCCAAATTCTATGAAATTTAGACATCGAATGATTTAAAATTCATACTAGGAATTATTTATGAATTATGACTCCAAATTCCTCATAATTCCGATTTTGAATTCCTCATAATTCAGACTCCAAATTCCCCAAAATTCAAACATTGAATTCCTCATATTTCAGACTCTAAATTCTTTAGGATTGATATTTTGAATTCATTGGAATTCAGAATCAAAAATCATTAGATTTTAGATTCCACAATCTTTGAAAAATAGAATCTGAATATCCATAGACTCCAAATGTTTATTTGTTTAGATTTAAAATTATATTTTTCCTTAGACTCTGAAAAATAGATTTGGTTACGTAACTTCATTTTCCTTACACTTATTATGAAATGATGTCATAAAATTTGTTTCTAACTAACCTTTGGTTGAGTGACATGTGTACAGGTCCCTCCAAGATTTAAGGAAATGAATAATTGTTGGAAGAGGGAGTCGACCGTCGTAGAAGTACCTATAAATATGATATCATTTTAACGAGCACATAAGAGTTACTATTGTCCCATTGACCAAGATATTAAATGAAGCTAATGTGATTTATAGAGAGAGACTGTCATTCTTTGTGTGTATTGATCATCTTTTTTGGATTGCTTTGTGTTACTATGATTGTTTCTGTGTTCAATCATGGTATTCCAGGTATAGGAATACAGATCCACTGATTACTTTAATGTTCATGGACATCTGGGGATATGAAGACATAGGTGACGAACACCTTAAAGATCGAGGGATTGCGTGGATAGCAAGACAGATTCTGAAATTTTTATCGAGGGCATACCCTAGGGTGGGTATGATATGATTTCTTGAATATATAAATCAATGGACCTTTATCCAAGGTTGTTGGATACACTACTTTGTGGGAGAAAATATTTCATACTTGTTACTTGTTTTGTTTCATGTTTATTTCTGCTATATATTTATAAAGTAAGAATGTATAACCTTCTTATACTTTCTTGTACTTTTGTATAATCTTATATGTAAAAGATTATATGCTTTAAGGTCGAATCCTTTCCTTGTAAACATTCCTTAAGTTTCATTTACAGAATCATATTTTTTGAACCATTCATGTTTGTTTAGTAAAACTAAAATAGGTCTTGTAAACTTAACTTGTTTAACATTGTTAAAAATATTCTTCCATAAGGATAAAAATGAATGTTGTTAAACTTACAAATCACCCCTCTTGTAATTGAACATCTAATTTAATCATTTTGATACTACACCAACATACTCCATACTATAACTCAAATAAACATCCCAAGTATCATGATGCACCACTAAATATGTGTGACACTTTATCTTTTCATGAGTCATGATGAATAATATATACAAAAGCACCAAAGTTACAAAGAAGGGGAGAGTAATTAAACTCAATAGGCATTCCCCAACTAACTTCCCTACTCATGCCACTCATATTGAAACATTTATAACATTTATACAAAACAATTAGAAAATGTTTAATTTTTTTTTTAAAAAGTCAAACAATTACATACCAACGTAGTATTCTTAGATAAACCAATATCAAAGGAAAAAAGACAAAAATATTATTGCAACCATTTGATAAATTTAATTGGTATTACCAATTAAATATCACATAGCCACACACAACCACACATGTTTGGTGTTAAAATTTATTACGAAACATCACATCCATAACTCGTACCCATTGATTGTGGTACTTCATGGGAAATATCCATCCATTCCACACACTCTCAACCATTTTATACATATACCATTCGAATTCAACATTTTACAATCTGATTCAACCCTTTTATGAAAACCACACATTTATTGAAAACCATAACATCAACCTATTTCAAAAGAAACAAAATTTTATTGGAAACAAATTAGAAAAAATCCATTTCAATAAAACTAACCTTTTATTCAAAACCATTTTCCATGTCTCAAAAACAAATCAATATTTTAAAATAATTACTTTAAAACCATGTTACCAAATTCACATTTTTCCAAAACACCCAATTATACACATTACCATAAAAAATCACTAAAAAAGGTTTATATAAATCATTTCACAAAACTTTCACACTAAATTTCTCACAAAAGAACTAATTTGAAATAAATCCTTGATGTTCTAAAAAGAGTAGTCGAGAGTGAATCCACCTACATCGGTATTTATGGTGAAAACGAATAATGACACTTAAAAGGCAATGAAACAAATTCAAATATCCAAAAACCCACCTTAGATATGTTACATTACCATAGAAAAGGATAAATATAATCATATTTAGCATCAATAACCATAAATCTATCCACATAAGAACTAGATATAATAAACATAGATATAGAGAGATGTATATCAATGAAAAACCACCAAATACAACCATAAATGATGACTTTTGATGAGAGTTTCACATCAACACATTAAGAAACACCTTAATATCAACTCTAGATCAATGGGGAAAGATTACTTATCCTTTGGGAAGGAGAAATAACGAGGTAGGGTCTAAGTAGAGCAATAAAGTGACATTAATGGCTAATCCCAAACTAGATGCACTTTTTGTGGATCTTGATTTTTAAATCGTACATGATTAGTCGCACAATTAAGAAAATCATGCACTAACTGGGCACCAAACACTACCTCAAGGACTAATATCACATGGTTTTCTCACATAGTTAGAAAAATGTGCACTAAACATGAAAAATCCCCCTATCCCACTTCGCAAGTTTCCTCATAAATAGGGCAATGGTTTGCAATGACCATGTGCATTCTTGTTAACCTTCCCTTTAGCCCTTATCTCATTGTACACAGTTTTTCGTAGGAGTTACAAGGATTCCCCAAATAATTATCAAAACATGAACCTATAGAAAATCCCCAAAAACATTCCAAAATCATCCCACATCCCCCCCACAAACATTAACCAAAACAATTTTATACTTAAAATATATAAATTAAGGGGTACCTACATGAATATAGAGGTGATAAAAGCTTAATCTCTAAGTGTGTCAACAAATAAAATAATCTATAATATCCCCTCTCCTCAAGTTCCTATATATTTTGGATCACCTGTGAACCCTCATTCTTTTTCTTAGTATGAACCAAAAATCCATCAGGTATTGGTGGCCCGTCATCTCAGCAAATTCTCTTTTTTTTTCATCCTTACTATCCTACACCTTAATTTATTAAGGTAGCCATTATTATATATTGTTTCATTATATTTTGGTTTAAATTATTACTTGTGATGTATTATTTTGATAAATAATATTTTGAAATTGAATACAAGAATTCTTATATCTCTTTTGACAATAATTGTGGCGCAAACTTGTGTGTTGTAGTGTATTGTCTCAAAAAACTCTATAAATAGTAAACTATTGATTTCAAATAGCTTAAATTATTTTGGAATTACCTTCTATATGATGATTAAATCATTAATAGATATGGAGTTATTTTAAAGATTATGATATGACCAAATTTTTATTCTTGATAGTATGATACCTAAAAATCACGATCAACTATTCATGGTGAAATTTATTCCCAACAATTCATTAGGTATAGGATTCATAGAATAACCTATTTTTCTATATCTGGATACAAATATATAATAGTAACTTCTCCTCTGTCTCATCTCCTAAATGGAACTACCAATGAAATTTTATTTGATCTCCACACCATAAGAGTGAGTCCCCCTCTTTTCCTTGACTCCTTCATGTGGCAATCAATCCCGCTACCATGTGAGTATTATCTGAAAGAGTAAAGTCATTTTTTTGAAATATACCCATCATTATGTAATAAATACCTTTATGATAATATGTGATTTATATCAATATTATTTCATTACATTCAGTCTTCTATCAGCTACAATGATCCTCTAACCCATTCATGGGAATTTTATTAATAAATATAACATAAAAATACCCTAAACACATGAATTAATTATCTTAATAAAATAGTAATAACATGCCTCTAATAATAAGGTTATAGAAAAAACACACCATAGTCTAAATGGTTTTTATGAGAGTACTCTAAATTTACATTCTAGATCAATTCATTATTGAACAATTTGTAGTTGAGAAGTATCCATAACTCCCCTTTGTAAAATCACTTCATGTGAAGATTTTGTAATTTTCAAGACTCATAAACTTACCTAATAATCAATGCCTCTTTAATTTACAATTATGGAATCTTTATTATCTATGTTAGTTTTTTTTGGAAACATATGAATCTGAACATGAGCTCTTATCAAATATCAAGCTACTAAATCATCAAATTAGGTATCCACCTTGATAATTACGTATAAAAGGAAACTAAAGTCTCCCCCCATTTGTAAGAATATATAATTTTATTCCCTCCCCCATTTTGACAAATTAATAGTAATGAATTTGGGAAAACAACCAAGAAAACATATAAGGATTTTTTAGATAATGCACTCCAAAAAAACTCTAAAGTTCTATCTGGCATCCTTTATTATGGGGATTAATAAAAATGTCCATAATAAGATCTTTATTTAAAACATACTATAGTGAAAGATTAATCTCTTCATCATATTCTTTGATTATGTTGTACTTTATGTCAATATTCTTTGACCATTAATGCTACACAATATTACTTAACAAGTTGATTGAAATTTTATATCACACCCAATCATTAATAGGTATGATACATCCACCCTTATTTATTTGATATATGATTTCATGTACATAATTTGTGTCATGGATAAGGATCACACAATATATTTGTCTTTAATAATTCTTATTATTATTGAATTTTTATTCTTGGAGTTCTATGCAATACACCATCCTCCAATAAAGAAAGAACCTCTAGAAGTAGACTTCCAAACATTAACATATCTAGCTGAATTAGCATGTAAAAATCCATAAATCAGAAATTATTGTTTTTCCAAACCTTAAACCAAAATATAGAGTAACTTTGATGCATTATATGTTTCCTTTTATTATTGAATGATGTGAATATTTTATATTTCTTTAGTATCATGCACATAGTATAACTGAAAATATGACTACAATCCATTAAATTTCAAATAAATTAGGATACAAATAATCCTTTAAAACTACATTGATCAACACTCCTTCCATATTAATCAATATAAAACATAGTACCATGTGTTAAAGGATCAATGGAATATTTTGATTCTTCTGTTCCAAATTTCTTTAAAATCTCATGTCCAAATATCTATTATGATAAAAATATAAAACATACTTTGTTTGTTTATTTTAATCGCAAAAATATTATCATATCACTAATCATTAGGATATTGAATATTTTCCTAATTTGGGTAGAAAATTACTCACAAGTATCCTCTTGTTTTCCAGTAAGAATTATGTTATCAACATAGAAAATCAAAATAAGTGTGTTTGTGTCATCTCCTGGGACATAAATACTAGAATCCACCTTTCATTTTTTAATTTAGGTTCTCCTTATACTATTATCTAGCTTCAAATACTTTAATTGGGTTTTTTTAATCCCATATCAATCATTATTATACATGAAAATTTAATATCCATTACAATTACATATGAATCCTTCTAGTTGTTCAATGCAGACATCTTCCACATGTAATCTATTTAAAAATTCTGACTTCACATTTAGTTTGACTTTTTTAATTTAGTTGAGAAAAAAATATAAGAAAAATTATTACGGTTTTGAGACTTGTGGCTGTAGAAATGGTCTCATCAAAATAAATACCCTCAATTTGATAGTATACATTATAAATTAGATAATATTTATTCCATACTACTTCACCATTAGCATTGATTTTATTATTTAAAACTGATGTTTCCCTGTCAAATTTTTCTATAGGATGTTACCCTAAATATTATGTTCCATTATTCTAAATTTGATCTAACTATTATTTCATTAAATTTATCCAATCTTCATGTCATAAACCATCCTCAATACTCATTGGTTTAACATAAAAAAGAAGGAATGTATGATTTTAATTCTTCAAACTAATATATATCTAAATTCATTTTTCTATTTTCTCTAAGAATGTCCCTAGAATCATCATGATTTATATATATTTAGATATTGTCTTATCCTTTCCTAGGTATTTCTCGATTTCTATATAATTCATAATCAGGAAAAAAATTGAAATGTTATTGTGCATCCACTATACTGCGACGGTATCTATTGGTTAGAGTAGGACATTCAATAAGTGGGTGAAATTTGTTCTTATAAAAATTTCTATTAAAAAACTTATTTAAAAATTCCTCAAATTTTAAAATCTAAAAAGTATAGTTAACCAATGTAGCAGATTTATAATAGTTTTTAAGGTTCAATTAATTACTCAAAATATTGATAAATTATCAGTTACAACAATTTTAAAAATTGATATAAATTTTGACCGAAATTTACTAAGTCAAAAGATTGTATGAACACTAACTAAGATTAACTGTCAATATAATATTTTGTTTTTTGTAATACTTGTGAAAGTAGAGAAAACTAAATATGAAACCCCAGCGGGTAAAATAATAGGTTCAGTCTCAAGCAGAGACTTAATCCTCTTCACTTGGTGATCACCTACCACCAAATATTTTATATTAATAAACATGATCCCCACCATAGATAGAGGATTATAAGAGCATACAAATCTATCCATGTCAACATGACCCCTACCAAAACTTTTCATGGGAAACCAAATACTACCAGGCCACACATAGACCTCTTCCACATTTATACATGGAAGAAATATGATGTAGAATGATGGGTGATTGAGGATATATTATATCATCAAAATTAGATCAAGAGATAGTGTGTGGTTATACTACAGATACACATACTTCTCAAAATGTAGAAAATTTATACACAATAGTGAAAAAATAAAGAGATACAGTTTAGAATTACTTGAGTTATGTTCCCAATGCTTATGGACTCATTGAGTAAAGAAAATGTGTAATAGGAGTCCTCCACTAGAAATAGACACCAAAATAGAGTGTCCTAGAAGCTAGGTGTTATGGTTTCTAGGAATAGATGAGATGCTCTTCGAAGGTTCTCTTCACTTGGGTTTGTTACTGCAAGAATGTTGAGACATTGGTTCTAAAAAAATCATTATTGTTCATAGTTTGAAATAATGAGTGTTGTAAATGTTTTTAATGTCTTTTAATTCACAGGTTCACTATATATGTCACCACATATTTTTTAATACAATGATTTTTTTATATTCTGTAGAGGCTGACAATAAGTACCATCCTTAACATGATGGCTTCCTCATACCTCATACTATTCTCTAAAAATTTCATCAAAATAAAGATAAGTTCATTAATATAATAAGTAGTAATACATTTTATAAATGTTACCGTTAGAATAAATTCTGAATTTATGAGTATAATTTTTTTTAAGTATTGAATAACAGGTCATTTTGATGGTGACTCCTTCTATCGATGACTACTTTTTTTAGTGACTGCTTCTATTAGTGACTCCTTCTATCGATGACACCTATTACTGACTGCATATATTAGTGACTCAATTCATTTGTATGTTAGTGTATTTGTGTCACATAATATTAGTTACTTTTTTAATCAGTGACTGAGACTATCAGTGACACAATCTTGTATCTGTTGGTGAGTCATTATTTCTATAAGTGAGTCATTTGTTCTATTAGTGAGTTATCTATCAATGAGGCATTTATTCTGTCTGTGAGTCATCTATACTATCGGTTAGTCATCGGTGTTGTTAGTGATTCATTTGTGCTATTGGTGAGTCATACATGCTATCACTGAATCATTGGTGTTGTCGTTGATTCATCTAGGTTCTCGGTGAGTCATTTTTTCTATAGGTGAGTCATACATTTCCAATTTGTTTTTTACCTGACTTATAGTCTAAACATCAACAAAATTATGTTAAACTTATAATTGAACATATATAAAAATAATTATCCCTTTGTGAACTAAGCATTATTTGACATAAATGGACATAATGGGACATGATTCGGGATTATTAAGACTGGATAGAGCCAATAATCTATCCCTTTTTGATGATCACAAATCATGTCCTAATAATTTAATATTAGTTGACTCATAATGATCAATGTAGTTATTCTTCTTACTATCTCAAAAGATAAAATAATGCATAATGAAATTATGATTCTCATTTTATCTCCCTTTTGTGATTATAAAAAAGAGTAAATATTGTAAGGAATAATGTTCAAGGAATAAAATAAATATTCAGTGCATGAAAAGAAACTATATTTCATTAGCAAATAAAATTACATGGGATGTTAATGATTAAAAGTTCAACAAAAAAGTACAAATAATCATCCTTATCAAAAAAGTGATCCAAACTACTTCTTCTTCTTAAAAGATAGGTACATTACTATCATTCCCTTATCATTAGCTGTAGGGGTAGGATTAGTAGATGTGTATGTAGTAGCAGATAGGTTTAGAATTAATTCTAAGAGAGGGAAAAGGAACTCCAGAATGGACAGGAGGGGACATGATGGGACTAGTAGAGGAAGGAGGGCTTGTATTTTCCATTAAGATGACATGAAAAATCTATCTAAAATATTTAGCAGGAGAGAGTTTTAAAGAAGTAATTCTTGCATAAGTAGAGCTAGAAGGTTCCATAGGTGTTTTGATAGGAGTGGAAGGAGGGGAAGCAGTCATTGTACTCTAGACACGTAGATAAGGATTGAGAAGGTTGATTAAGTCCATTATTATCTCTGAAATATAATTGATAGAATGTTTTTAAATCTTCCTTATTTCCAATAAACTGTCATATTACTAGTGATAAATCCTTAAGTTGCTTTACATGACATATGAAGGATTGGGTCACTGGAGGAATTCTCAAGTGCCTATGTAAAATCTTGAAGTGACTGTCTAGTTGATGATTTTTGTATATATTCTTGAAATAAAAATCCACATTCATAGTGATTTTCTCTTGAGAAACCATTTTCTGGTTGGAAGAAATTCTAACCATATGATATATGTGATCAATGTTCTGCCTGATTTTTTATAGACTTTGTGAATTAGTTTCACCCATCATGGTTGCCAACTCTTCTCTAATGACAGTCCTAACTATCTCTATGACTGGTTGGTGAGATACATGAGATGGTGATCTAGATGCCCCTTAGAAAGTGTCTCTCACATATTACCTTAGTTGGATTAGGATTTCACTATCTAAAAGACCTATTACTGAATGAATGTATTTCTTTAGCACAAGAGTGGATTTTTGAGAGTAAGAAATAATATGGATCAAATAAATTTTATCATTTTTGTATTTGTAATTCTTAAATCAAGAAACAAGGTTAAAGAAATAAAATAAACAAAACTGTGTCATTTTTGTAAAATAAAATAGATACTGATAGTGGGTTCCATCGTTGAGTGGAAAACATTGAGACATCACCAATGTCAGAAATACACTATCTACTAGACCCTTTTTGTGTTAGCATCACACTGTCAGCATGACACTTTCGGTGTTGGCATGACACTGTCATCATGACACTATCAGTGTCATCCTGATACTATTGGAATGAAATTTTTGGTGTCAGTGGGACAATTGTGTCAGTGTCCATGAGACATCCCTAGTGTCCTATCAGTGACACATCCATACTTTGTTTCAACAGAGAGTTATTGAATGTAGGTCCATACAAATTAACCATCCCGAATTCTTGTCTGATGTAACTCATTCTCTTATAGTTCAATGTCTTAGTTATTAAATTTTCGAGCAAATGTTTTTTGCTAATAAATTCTAGAGTTATATCAACTTTATGATAATGATCTCTGAAAAAGTGGTGTCTTACATAAATTTGGTTTGTTCAAGATTCAAAAAATGATTCTTTGTTAAGTTAATAGCACTAGTATTGTCCCAGTTTACATGGAAATTTCTAAAATGATATCAATAATATAAAAGAGTGTGTTTTATATAAAAAATATGAGAACTAATACTACCAGTAGTTATGTAATATGCCTCTACAGTATATAAGGAAACATCATTTTTATGTTTACGACACGATGATACTAGATACTTTCCCAAAAAGTGACATGTTCCAGTGTTTCTCTTTCCATCTAACATTCAACACCCCAAATCACAATCTGAATAAAAAACTAAATCAAATGATTTCCAATTGAATAGAAAAATCCAAAGTTTTTTAGTATATTTGAGGAATTTGAAAATTCTTTCAATAGCATTCATTTGAGATTCATTAGTATTATCTTGAAAATGTTCACAAATACACATATTAAAAATGATATCAGGCCCACTAGTAGTCAAGTAGACTAGACTTCCAATAATTCCTCTGTAAATGGTTTGATGAACATATTTACCATTTTCATAATGATTTAACTTGAAGATTGTACTAATTAGAGTATCACTACCTTTTATATTATCAAAGAAAAACCTTTTTAATACATACTTATTATATTTACTTTGATTTAAAATAATGCCTCCATTATTTTTAAGGATTTGAAATCCCATAAAGATTTTGAGTTCTCCCATTAAACTCATTTCAAATTTATATTGCATCATTTTTTAAAAATCAATACATAATAAATTCATTGATGATATGAAAATAATATCACCAAAATTTATTTCAACTACTAGAACATCATTATATTTTTTAATAAATAGATTGGTATCATCTATAACTTTTTTAAAACCTTTACAAATATGAAAAGTGTTGAACATATCATACCATGTTATTAGAGCCTATTTTAAATCATATAATGTATTTTTGAACAAAAAAACATGATTTGGAAAATTAGGGTTTGCAAAACTAGTGGGTTGGTCAACAAAAATATCCTCAACTATATTCCCATTTAATAATGCACTTTTGAAATCCATTTGATACAGTTTAAAATTTGGATGAGTTGCAAATTCTAGAAGGATTCTAATGGATTAATGTCTAGAAACTAGTGAAAATGTTTCTTCATAGTCAATACCTTCTCCTTAACTATATCCTTGTACACCTAATCTAGACTTATTTCCCAAAATGTCTCTAGCTTCATATAACTTGTTTCTAATGACCCATTTAGTTACTATGGTCATGGTGTCTTTAGTTCTATCCACTACTTTTCAGAATTTATTTATTTCAAAATGATTCATCACTTTTTGCATATCCATCACCCAAAAATAATCATTGATATCATCATTAATGTTTTTAGGTTTATGTTGTTTTAGTAAGTCTTGATGTTCAAAATATTTTCTAAGAGAATATATTTTCTCTGTACCTTTATCTAAGTCATAAACTATAGAATCTAAGGGATGATTCTTAAGGGTTCTAAGAGATCTAGAAAAGGAAGGAGTAGTTATTTAAGGTTCATTAGAAGGTTCAGGTTGAAAATTATTTGAGTCTGGATATTTTTTAGAATAAGGGGATTAAATATATTGCTTAATATTATGGTCTGTGGGTATTATTTTATGTACATATCAGACAGATCTTCCTTAATATTTTCAATAGGGGGTTTAGGATCATGTGAATGTATTTCATAAAATTTAACATGCACATATTCTTACACACATTGGGTTATTTTATTAAAATACTATTTTATTTTCTAGAGGTTCAATAACCAATGAAAATTCCTTCATCACTTTGGGATGAAAATTTTCCATGATTTTCATTTTTGATATGAATATAGACTTTTCACCAAAAGATTCCAATGTAAATAACTTTGGGATTCGTATTGTTCCATAAAATCACAACCATTTTTCTTATGAATTAGTCTGAATAAGACTCTGTCAATAATATAACATGTTGTATTTATAGCTTCATCAAAAAAATAAATAGTTAGGGTTCACTCATTAAGCATTTAATGTGCGATTTCATGTAAGGTTATATTCTTTATTTCAACAAATACATTTTGTTGGGGTGTCCAAGGAGTAGAGAAGGTATGACTATAGTATTTTAATGAAAAAATGACTCAAACTCTTTAATATTAAAATCATGACCATGTTCACATCTTAAGTATTTTATTCTAATACCCCATAGGTTTTTTTACAATTATATAATATTTGGTGAAGTATGAACAAGCTTCACTCTTGTGAGTGAAAAAGAAGGTACAAGTATTCAAAAAGAAGTAATTAACAAGAACATAGATATAGTGATTCCTATTAAGACTTGAAAGCCTATATGGTCAAAAAAAATCCATGTGAACCAACTCAAGTGGTTGAGAAGATGAAACTTATTTCTTTTTTTTTGAATGATATTCTATTCTAATTTCCCTTTTTATTGGGAATGCATACTTTATTGTTTGGAAATTCTAGTTTTGGTAGATCATTGAGTAATCCTTTTTTTGTATGTTTTCTAAGTGATTGACTGTTTCAATGGCTTAATATCCCATACCAAATAAAGAATATTTATTAATAACACTGATGACAGATATATTTTGAGAATGTAAAGAATATATGGTCACAATATAAACAGTGTCATTTCAAGAAGTAGTAAAAATGAACTCATTCTTAGAATAAAAAATATTGAATGAAACATTTTCAAATTTATCATTGAAACCATCATCACATAGCTGAGAGATAATATGTATACTCTACACTAATCCATTTAAAAAGTTATTTGGAAGTGAAAATTGAATTAGGATTACTTATTTTACCAAAGCCGGTTATTTTTCCATTGGAATTGTCATCAAAAGTGAAATTCCCACCATCAATCATATTAAGATTGTTAAAGGTTGATTAATCCCCTATAACATGTCCTGAATATCCACTATCCATGTATAATAACATTTAACATGACCTCTTTAATAATTATTACTATAAAAAAGTTCCAAAAAGAAATGATTTCGGTGCCCAGACTTGCTTGGGTCCAGTAATATTGGTAATTAATCCTCTGGGAACCCATAATTTCATCATTGTTTTCCTATAAACAATTTGTAATGTATTAGGAAAAAAAATATTTAGTCTAGAAAAGATTAAATCTATAAAATATTATCCACTACTGGGAATTGTACCATATTTCTCAAATCTAGGCACAAAGATTAATTTCCATGATTTTGATACAAATTTTTTTTAACAATGTTTCTTTGTCCTGGATTATAACCTATACCAATATCATATTTTGGTGCAACCTATTTACCAAGAATTTGGATGAGAGTGTTATTTCAATTGGTAACCCTTTATAAAACCATTTTTAACCACTCATATGATAATTTGAGCTCATTATTTTCATTATGAAATTGATTATTCTTTTTTTCTCTATAGTATGATCAGATTTAAAAGTAGTGGTGAGAGATTGTTTTTTCATCAAAACATTATATTTATATTTTAATTCATTACATGTGCATTTAGGAATTTGGAAGTACTCTAAATTTTTTTCATTGGTTATATTTTTATAACCTTACTCATATTTAGAGTAGTATGAATAATATATAGGGGATTCTAGTGTTACCTCATATGTTATTCATGAAATGTTAGCTTTTTTACATTTCTCATGATGTGAAGACTTTGAATCCCTAGATCAATCCTCTGAAGAACTCATGGTGGCCTTCACTTCCTTCTTATACCTTTTATCCTCATCCTCATATTTCTTCTTATACATTAACTTAGGATATGAAAGCACAACCAATTGTGACCTATTGACCATTAAAGGTTCTGTTTATCTACTAATGTCTATAGAAATACTCGGGTCGAATCCTTGTTGATGATACATTTACTAGTCAATTGGTTTTTGTAAATTTTATTTTGATTTGGGGGTTTGTGTGAAGAGGTTAATAAAAACGATTTATTGATTTAATAATTTAATAAATATTGGGGTCTATTCATGATTTGGGAGTTATGCTTGGGATATCCTTTAGATTATCTTTATATTGCATTAAATTTACACCCACTTCAAAAGATGACATTGATTGTAATTCTAATGTGTTAAGGCTTTTATATTGGCATTAACATATCATAGGGTTCTAATATCAATTAGTAAATCTTTATGGTGGTGTATTTATGGTTCCAATAATCTATGAAATCCATAAGTTAAGAAAAATATGTCTTTAATCCAAAACATTTTATGTTTAAAATACACAATGTTAATTTAAAGAATATTCATCGAGAAAAAGCACTAAATAACTTAACATCCATAAATATTGACACACCAAAATTTTAGATTTACTTAGACATAGTTTTGGTTAATAATATGGATGTAATTTTTATGATGATGAATAATAAATAGAAGAAAAATAATGGTATAATAAAAGAGATGTGAATCAAACACACACACACGAACGATGATGAGAATTAAAAATAGTCATTAGATTGAATGAGGAAGCAAAAGAAAATAAAGTGATTCAACATGATTTAAAATTTTTTATGAATGTTAAATTTTAATAACATATAGTGGATTAATTATAAGATTATGAAGAAGAAACATTCATTCAAATAGGATTAAAAAACAAAACCTTACAAGATTAAAAATGAAGAAGAACCCAAAATAAAATGATATCAAAGAGAGGGGGAAGGGTCTCTCAAGTTAGAAAATGAGTATGTAAGGTCCTCTCATGAATTTTTAAAGTCTTTTTTTATGCCAATGTATTGTCTTTTCTTCTGAAATTCCAACCATACGCAAGGTGAAGAGGGGGTAGTATTTATATCCCAAGGAGGTGGAATGTTTGCATTCCAAATATTCCCCTCTACTTGCATCACAAATTTGGCCACTCAGATAGCCTAATATCGATATATACTCTTTTTCAATGTTGTATATAATAAATTTTTATGATTGATCTAAAAATTTGGAGGCATTTGGACATATGTATCCAATGTTATGGTGGTTTGGATAAACAATTGTAGTCTGTCCATTTCAATCCAATCTTTTTAGAAGGCCACAATGTGAATGGATTTATAAATAGGATGAAGCCCTCAAATAAAAATAATTTATTATAAAAAGTTTTCAGAACACATCTTATGTTTCACACTAAAAAATACCTGCTTTATTTGATGTCTAGATCATGATAAATGTTATAAATAGTTTCCGAATTTTAATTCCCGCCCAGAATTGTGGGTTGGACTTCAAATCATCAGTTCAACCACTTGTTTGTGTAACTAGACTTCGAAATTATTATCCATGATTCATTTGGATAATCAAGAAGATATGTTGTAGGATAATAAAATTTTGTCATCGGTATTTAGAAATGTAACACAATCATCATGGTTGGTCCAGTTTATTCACATAGATTATTTGGGTCTTTTCGTGTGGACCATATGATCCTCCAAATGGACTATTTTTCAAGAGGGTATTTCTAATTAAATGTTGGAATTTGAGTAAGTAACCATATAAAAATAATAATAATTCAATTTGGAGTAGTAAGGGGAGAGTTATAATTAAAACATTAAACAAAATATAATCGGGATGAATTCAAATAGTGCTCTAAAATTATATTTAATTTTTAAACATTAATAATTCAAACAAATTATGAACATTTCATAAAAAATCAGTAAAAGGTGAATATAATAATTTATGAATATATTGGTAACATTAGGATAGTAAACCATTAAATTCCATTTTCTATTACATTCATAACAGACTATCTCATTTGAGTTATCACTATTCTTCGAGTCCTTTTTGCAGTTTCCCAGGTAGTCATAGTTTTCTTTCATAGTTGGGATTCCAAAAGAACATCTTATTTATATAATTTTTTTAAATATTTTATACAATTTAGGGACACCGTCATCACTATTAGATGGTGAGTCTTCATTACGTGATCTGTCAGAATGAGTTTGTGCATTCTCATTTTTTATATGTTTGGAAGTGGTTGCCTTGATGGTCAGTGAACATCTCTTTAGTTTATCATCCTATTCTTTGTTGATCGTGAATTATTCATTATACATAATAATATTACCTATTATCCTATTATAAGAAACTTACTAATATCAAAAGAGTCTATTATTAAAAATGAGGTTTCTCTCCATCTATCTGGTAGACATGTCAGAATTAACATGATTTGTTCTTTGGCTACCACATCCTTTCCCGAAGATATCAGAGTGTTCGCAATCTCATTACACCTGAGATACATGTCAAATAGTGTTTCATTGGGCTTCATCTTAATGTTTTTATATTTAATATTATATGTATTAAGTCTCATTTATTTAACTTTAGTTGTTTCTCTATGTGAAAAATCTAGAGTATCCCATATTTTATACGCCTCAGTTTTAGTTTTGTTATTCTATAAGATCATGACATCGCATTGATAATGCTCATTCAATTTCAGGGTCAAACATAAGTGTTTCTACTAACTCGATTATTTTTGAATGAGTAATGAGGTGGCTCATATACCTATGGTTCTATACATAACCAAACAATCCAACAAGCATAATAAAGAAAAAATAAGAATAATAGAAAATAGAAATGGGGTTAATAATATATTTTTTAGGAATTTATAATTTTTATTGTCACTTAATTAATACAAACTCAAATTTAAAAAACTCCATTTATCTTTATTCCCAATAATGATGCCAATATTTGGTGTAGTTTTGGACAATGATTTACCGTCAACATCCTCATTTGAATTACCCACCCTTACAAATAGTATAGGGTATGTATGGGGTTGATCCACAAGGAGAGTTAATGTGGTTTTTTTTTCGTGAATCATAATTAATTAAATAAATTTTTTCCAAATTTAGATTCAATATTTGAGGTTGGGAATTTTGTTTCTGACGGTTGAATGATTAAATATTCAAATTCATTAATGGTTTACATTAAAATTGAAAAAATGTGGAAAGTGGTTTATAATGATTAATGAGAGAAATGTGTCGGGGGTGTGGGTGTTTATGAGGATCATTGAGAATTGGTTGTCCTGTTATGTTATGTTGTTCATAATAACTCAAATCTATAGGATTTAAACATAACAAAAAACCCTTAGTTCAGTGAGTTCTGATTAAGTAAATAGAGATCAATTTCATTGTCTATAAATGGATTCTTTATAATCTGTAGGAAATTAGTCCCTTCAGATATGAAAAGTACACCAAATGATCAAGGGTTTACTTGTCACAAATTCCCAAAGGATCCTTATAAACATCATTCTTATTATGATAAAAAGTTTCTCATGATATATAGAAATATATTGTGGGGGAAATTATGAGAGAATGATAAAACAACACAAACACAACAGTAAAATTATTTATCAATAAACCTATATTGTCCACATCCCAAAAACATGAATGGAATCAGATACACATTGAATAAATGATGAAAAATGAGCTAATACCTGAAATGTTCTTTACACCTGATATATAAAAGATAAACTATGAACAAACAGAAGACTAATATTTTAAAAATTGCATAAAATTGGATTGAATACCCCCTTACAAGATGTGTCTCCTCTAAGATGATGATCTCTACAAAAGGGTCTATAGAGAATTAATTGGCCATCCCCAAAAGTCTTAGGGTGGTTAGAGGATCAAATCATAGGAAACATGATTAGTAGGAGGAGTATATAGAAGGTTGGGGGTGGCATCTTGACTTATTCATGGTTAAAGATCACATTTAGAAAAAATGTGAACCAACCGTGCTCAAGGTTCATTCCACTAAAATAGTGGTGCATGGGTACCTAGGCCAGTCCACATGGTTTGTAAACCATGTGTAAACTCCGTGTTAATTCTCTGCCTCCATTTCTGTTCACCCAAATGGTTTCATGGAAGTTCTACATGGTTTGGATTACTGTGCGTAGACAGTTCAATGGGTTTTTTCTTAGGGACCCAATATCTGCATGGTCTTTAAAGTTGGTATACTTGTCTTGGGGGACATATTAGTAGTGTGCACCCCAGAAAAAGGATCTAAATGCCTCTAATTTCCATCCAAATTGTCTCGTAGTTGAAAGTACTTATTGGGCCTTCCGTTGACAATAAAATACCATCTAAAGACTTGTTTAGGTAATAAAATCATGAAACTTTATACCAAACAACCAATTTCAGTATGCTTAAATTAATAAAATTTCTTTATGAACATCTTTTCCTCAAACCTCCATCTTAGTCACTAGGGTTCCCATGTGTGAAATATTTCAAATCAATTTCAAAATGGATTATTGCAGTTTATAAACTATTTCATGTAACTATTTTCATAAAAAAATATGATTTTAAATCCTGTTGAAAAGTCTATCTCAAAATGCTTTGAAAACCCCATTATTTCACCTAAATGAAGGGAAAAATTATTTTCTCAAAACCCATTTTTACACGTGCATATAAAACAATTCATAGACCAATCAGATTCATTTAGAAAACTATTTTCAAAATCATGAGCATTCCCAGTTCATAGAACATAAGCTAGATACATATACACCTTCCTCACACATGGGCCACAGACTAACCACGATGAAAACCACACATCAAATTTAAAAATATAAACACATATTATATCATATTATAATCAGGTTTCTATAAGTACATGGTCATCCTATAAGATAGATAAACACATACCTCAAGGATACCACTCACCGCACAACCGCGGGCTAGACCTGGGTCTCCGGGACGAACCTGCACTTCTGAGCCGGACCCACTACCCGACCAGAATAGTATTACCAAGCAAGACCTGTTTTCTCAATGATCCAGTTGGGCCAAACCCATACGAAACCAATGTCGGGCCATCAGACAATACACATATGCGACCAGACCCGTTTCACAAAAAATTCTACCAACTATCAGATCGGGAATCCGATTGATGCACCCTTTGTAGAACAGGAACCCTTGTGACATTGAAGTACTTTGGAGATACTCTATACAAGTTTTTGCAGAGATTGGAATATGGTCGAGATGGATTAGACACGAATCCAACTATTCCCTTTTTATAAAAATGTCAATATCTTACAGAAAAGAAGTCTGATTGATGCACCGTCTGTCATGTTGGAACCCTTATGACAAGATGGTCATTATGGTAATTCTATGTGGGACTTCATGGTGGATGAGATAACAATGAAGGATTTAGGATAATATTCTTGTGAAATCATGTGTGTTAAGTGAGGGAACCTTGTGGCTGTTTGTGACGTGATGAATGAAGGGAAAGCCTTCATGGATTGGTGTAAAATCGATACTTCATGGAATAAAATCAATGAGACCCTTTAGCGATCCACATGAGAGGGTCCCATTGTGGATCATTTATAGCATGAACCAATATGATCATCTATAGAGAGTCCCAACGTAGATCAGTAGCTGAGTGAACCTTTGTGGATCAATAGTATAGGGAACCTCTGGGATCAGCAGCAGAGCAACCATTTGTGGATTATTAGTTGAGAGACCATTCATGGATCTACAGAAGAGCATCCATTTTTGGATCAGCAGTATAATGACCCTTTATGGATCTACAGTAGAACCATTCAAAAGAATAAGATTATCTAGTTTTATGTCTAATCATCCTTACCTCTGTACTTTATGTTATACATGATGTGAGATGATTCTTTACTTTATTTTATGTCTCTGAGATCTTTCTTTTTCATATTCTACATTGAATTATTTTTCATTGAGGAATTTGGATAGGCCTTTAGGGGTCTCAGGGTCCCTACTGAGTATTTTTATACTCACCCAAACACGGGCTTCACCCACACCTATTGTGTCTTGTGCATATGACAGATAGTGTTGACTAGGACAATGGGGAGCTAGGACTGGATAATGGTTAGAGGTGGATCATCAAACATGGTGTGCTGTAGTGACATCTGACCGTGAGCTCTACTTACCCTTTAAGTAGGATCTTTGGTGGAAAACTTCAGGCGGTTTTACATTCTTTATTGTACATTCTTTCTAGTTGGGCTTGTATTATGGATCCTTTTTCATTCATTGTACACATTTTAAGCGGTGGTGGTAGGTTTTTCCCTGTTTGTGTTTTTACATTTTTAAAGGCAATGCCTTCCCTTTTGGGGTATACCTTTATGATGCTAGTCACCAGCCTATGGCCTATGGGAGGTGGGTTTTGGGTAGTCAGAACCCGGTCCCCAGTATACAGTTCATTACAATGTGGTATTAAAGAGTGGTTAGTTATACCGATATAACTAAGAGTCTGTAATTTTCAAAATCGTTTTATGTGTATCATGTTCGTCTTTCATCCTAGGGAGTTCGGGGTTAGTGCAGAGGCCAACGTATCTATACCCCAAGACCCTAAATTCTTTTTTATGACTCGGTATAAGAAAATACTGGTTCCATGAGTTTTGAAAATGTTTTACTCTTGATCTCTTTTAAGTCAGATCAACAGGTAAAACATATTGACTGTGGCACATCTGTTTCCTTCAGGATTCCTCCATGAAGATAGATAGACAGGATTCTCATGAGAAATAAAAATGATGTCCCACTGATCTATGAGGCATTGGTGTGTGGCCCTCTTATAGTGGTGGCACCTTTCGATGGTGTACCATTATCACTGCCACCCGTAGGGAATACTTTTCCATCAACCCAACCAACGGAAAATGCATGCCAACTGAGTGTGCTTCATGAGTTCCAAAGAGAGAGGCCTCCACTTTTTCGAGGCGAGATAGATCCACAAGAATTTGAGGACTGGATGGAGGTTGTGGAATGTTTTTTCTACTTGGTTGAGACACTAGAAAAATAGATGGTGATCCGAGATTCTAGTCTCTTTCAAGGAAAAATATGGAGATAGTGAATCCTGACACTCCAGACACATGGGGATATTGATCTTTCCTGGTTGGACTTTGAGTGCCTCTTTAGGGCAGATTTTGTACCGAAAAAACTACACACTGTGCGTATTCAGGAGATACTGCACCTACAAAAGGGAAGTATGACTATGGACCATTACTCAGTGAGGTTTAATGATCTCTCCCACTACTCCACCAACATTGTATGAGACCATTTATTCTGGGAAAATACCTTTGAGTAGGGGATCCAATGGGAGATCAGGGTATCGAGGATTTTCACTTCATCCGGATACAGACTAGAGTACCAAAGTGAGCTCTATTAGTGGAGATCTCCCTAGAAAATCAAGAACCGATAATGAGAGACTCAACCTGGAAATAGGTGTACGAGTCATCTACCATAGGCAATAGGCAAATAGAACAGTGGCACAAATGGGCTTGAGCTTTTGGAGGATGACCCCAAGATATAGGGTTTGAGGTGCGGAGCTCACGAAGAAGAGGAGGTCAGTAGAGGGCCATAGCTTGTTACTCATGCGGCGGGCGTCAGCACATAGCTCGCGACTATTAGACTCCCCAAACGGATGATTGACAGATGGTCGAGAGACCTCCAAGATAGCTGAAGAGGTAGTTTCAGGATGGACAAGCATGTGGCGGTCATGGCAGGGGGTGGGGCGAGCGACATGAGGTGGATGTAGGTATGGTGCACTACCACCACCTCACCCATGTGGTCCAAAACGGGCTCTAGGAATTGGTGGTTGAAGACATGCCCATCTCCAAGCAGTATAGGCCTACAACCTAGATATTCCCAAAATGATACATGGTATGATCTGTGTCTTCTATACATTATATGTAGTTCTTATTGACAAAAGTTCCAGTAACTCCTTCTTTTCCACAGATCTTGTGGAGAACTCAGAAATTTCAGCTGAGCCTATGACTCGATCATTGCGATTATAGACCACCCATAGTAGGAGATTCAGCAATCACATGATGGTACCACCAGTGTAAACATACTCTTTAAGGAGAGATTTTTAGACGGGATCTCCTAGTAGTATCTTTAAATCCCTACGATGTCATACTGGGCGTGGAATGACTCTTAGCAGTTCATGCTCAGATCGACTTCTTAAGACATAGAATGTAATGTACACATGAAGATAGAGGCCATTTCTCCGTTATTTGATGAGAAGGAATATTGAGCAGTGTGGGATGGGATCTCACATAGGAGGGTGTGGCCAATCACTCATTGATTGGCTTTCATTTCCTTCAATACGGTGGTTGGGTTGAACCCAAAATTTCTTGTGGTAGTTGACGAGTATGTTAACATCATTCCATAAGATTTCTTAGGACTACCTCATCGTAGAGAGGTAGACTTATTATTTGACATGTACCTAGGGACGACACTAATATCCATGCCTGTATATCAGATGGCTCCTACAGAGCTCTGGTAGCTGATGGTATAGTTGGAGGAACTACAAAGGAAGGAGTTTTTAAGGCCCAATATTTCTCCATGGGCAGCCTCAGTGTTGTGTGCCAAGAAGGAAGACATGTTCTTGAGGCTATGCATGGACTTCCGACCCCGAAACAAATTGACTGTGAAGAAAAAATATCCAATACCGAGGATTGATGACCTCTTTGATCAGCTGATGGTGGAAATTTTTTTCTCAAAGATAGACCTAAGATTAGGCTATCACCAACTTCACATACGAGATAAGGACATCTCAAATATGACCTTCAAATATTGATATACATATTATGAGTACTTAGTTATGCCTTTCGGTGTGAAAAACACCCCAACTATGTTCATAGGACTCATGGATTTGATATTATAGCCTTACATGAACCGATTTTTGGTAGTCTTCATTGATGATATCATAGTGTACTCAGCATTAGAGGAGGAGCATAATGTACACATGAGGATAGTTCTGTGCACACTCCAGGAGAACCATCTTTAGAGAAATCTCTCTATGTGTGTGTTCTAGATACGAAAGGTCCATTTCCCAGAACAAGTCATCTCAGACGCCAGAGTTGCGGTGGATCTAGAGATGATCGAGGTAGTGCTTGGTTGGGAGCCTCCTAGGATTGTTACTGAGGTTTTTAGTTTCTTTGGGTTTGTAGGATAATATCAAATATTCTAACCCGACTTCCCCAAAGTATAGGCGCTTATGAGTACTTTGAAAATAATGGAAAACACTTCGTATAGATAGACAGATACCTGTAGAGCTTCCAGTAGCTGAGGCAGAGCATTACCAACACTCTCAGCATGAGGATGCTAGAGGAGGGTGTCGAATATGTGGTATACTGTGATACATCCGGTTCCAGTCTTGGGTGAACCCTAATGTAGGGTGATGTAGTAATTGCATATGGATCACAACTGTTGAGTCCTTATGAGAAGAACTATATGACCCATGATCCAATGTTAGTAGTAGTGGTCATTCACTAAGGATGTGGTGACACTACAAGATGGGCGGGCAGTTTTTCATTTACTAGGACAACAAGAGCCTCAGGAATATAGTTTTTGTAGAAGTATTTGAACCTGAGACATCAATGATTTCTATAATTCCACCAGGACTATGAATTCGAGGCAATTTATACTAATAGGAAAGGGAATGTGGTGGTAGATGCTCTCAGCTAGAGATCGATTTTGCAGTTACTGAACGAGGTCTCATAATAGTTATCCTTGCTTAAAATATCCTTCATGGACAGATATGAGAATGTTTTCCAATATTTGATGGTAGTTTCCCCTCCAATCTTACAATTATTCAAGGAGGTGCATCTTGAAGATAGCAGCTATGAGACTTCATGTGATCAGATATCCATAGGACATGCACTCAATTGATATTATGGATGTGGGGAGCACACCATTATTTTTCATAGGGAGAACTATTGTACCAGTGGCGTTGTGAGAGGATGTGATGAGTGAGTTTCATAAAGACACCTTGGTAGTACATCCCAGATTAGAAATTATGTACAAGGACTTAAGATGCCAGTACTAGTGTCTAAGAACGAAGATGGTAGTGGTAATGTTAGTTTATAGGTGCCTCACTTTCTAGTAGGTGATGGATTAGCATGAAGTACCTGAAGGTTTTTCCTAGCCCCTTGAGATACCAGAATAGAAGTGGGATGAGATACATATGGACTTCATAAAGGGATTATCACATAAGTCTAGAGGCCACAATACCATATGCTTTATTGTTGATCAACTTACCAAGTCATCCCACTTCTTCTCTGTTCAAGAGAAGGGTTCAGCTGAGAGTTGGGACATGGAATATGTTTAGGAGATCGTGCGACATCACAGGGTGACTTCAATGATATTATCATATTGTGACACCTGATTTATATATCAGATGTGGATGGAATTATAGTAGGCATTTGGGACTCAGCTGTGCTTGATCACAAACTTCAACCCTTAAACTAATGGCCAGATAGGTTAGACCATTCAGACTATGGAGGACATGCTTCGTGATTGTGTCTTGGACCTTGGTCATAGTTGGTATGACCACCTACCATTTGTGGAGTTAGCATACAATAACATTTACCACCCCACCATCGATATGGATCATTTTAAGGAATTGTAATGATTATTGTGTAGGTCAAATTTGTGTCGGACAGACCCAAGGGAGTCAACACTCATAGGTCCATCGATGGTAAATGCTACCACAGAGAAGGTGCAGGTAATCCAGAAGTAGTTAAAGACTAGACAGAGCCAGCAAAAGTCCTATGAGGATAGGTGGCAAAGATCTATAGATTTCCATGAGGGGGACCATGAATTTATAAGGGTCTCCCATCGACGAGGAATAAAATGATTTTTTGGGGCGGTAAGCTTTCATGGAGGTTCATTGGACCTTTTTTGATTATCCAGAGAGTGGTCGAGGTGGGGTACCTCTTAGAACTACCACTATAGTTGGAAATGGTGCATGATGTCTTCCACATATCCTAGATGAGGTGGTACATGCTTGAACCTTCTCATGTCATCGAGTATGGTGAGCTGTAGATTGATAACTGGGAAACATTCATATAGTACATGGTATAGATAGAGGAACAATAAGAGATGACCCTCCATAAATGGTTGATCCATTTGATGCATGTTTGGTGGCATCACAAGAATCTCCATGAGAGCACATGGGAGTGGGAGGCTCAAATACATACGCAGAACCCACATTTGTTTGTTTATCCCTTGGAATGATTTCGGGGATGTAAATCCCAAAGTGGGGGGGGGGGGGTGCGGAATTTAGTGACCCTGATTTTTCCATGTAATGTTTTTGCAGTTTAATAGAATTATTTGGTGTCCAAAGGCTTTGACGACACATGATTCTGAGGCCCAGTGATCCCAAATGTAGTTTTTGAACTTTTTTTCAGTACGTTTAAGAAAACATGTTAGAAGATTTTTCTAACATTTGAACTGGTCTTTGGATTAAAAATATGAGAGCACCGTTGAACTCATATCATCAGGATTCAACTAGAAAGGACTTAGGTTCTTCCAGAAAGGGCTGAACAGAAATGTTTATTTTAGAACTTTTAAGAAATAAAAAAATAACTTTAAAAACGTTATTTTTTATTTATTTTTCAACAAATGAGTAGCAGATGATGAATATTTAGTAAAACAACCAAGCAGTGACAAGGCACAATGATGAAACCCGTTAATTGTTTTTTAACTCACGGAGTAATGATGCATTAATGATGAATAAGAGCAACACTATTTTATAAAATAAACAGTGTGGTGACTTAATTTTTTTTAATTTGTGTTGATTTTTTGGGGAGAGGGAAATTAATCAAAGGGTGATCTCTGATGAATCCCCAACAAATTTCTTCTACAATGATGAACAAGACCGTGGGATGACTAACATTGGAGAACTGGATCCAGATATCGAATAGCAGATACAAATTCCAATGATCACAAATTGACAGCTATATGGAAAACATCCTTCACCTTCAATGGATGCAATGTATCTCGTTAAGGTATAACATGGTGTTTAATTTCCACTGTTCTTCCAAATATATTAACAATCATATATAAATCAAACAATGAATGGTTTGATCCGCGAATTGGATGTTCTTGCAGGAGGGTGTTTCACTTGGGGTTTTGTGTGGGATTTGTTGATATCATGATGATTAATCAATCCCTGAACCTCCCCCTGGATTTTTAAACCTCCAAAGTGGAGGGCCAAAAGTTAACATGAACAAGTACAGATCACCTTTGCATGTTCATTCATGGTGTCCATATTCTCAAAGTAACGACGAGAGGGATTTGAAGCCTTCACAGTGAAGAGGGTGATCCCTGAAGACCAAAGGCACATGTAGTGTGAACAACGGGCCACCGGGGCACATTCAGTGGTCCACCAAGAATCTTGTAGTGGTGAACTTGGGAAGAGGATGGAAACACAACCATCAGTGATCTGCAGTGGTATAGATGCATGATGGTGAGGTGGTGCGGTGCCCTTCAGGACCGCATGAAAGAGTGTCCATGTTTGGCTGCTTGGTTCGATTGTGGCATGCGGTCCGTCGACTGCATACGAAGTAATAAGATAGCAACGCTTGAAAAAGGGTGGCACTAGATGGTGCCTATGGGATGGAGAAGTGGATGTGGACAAGCTGCTTCTGGGTGAGAGAACCAGCCCTCATTGTAGTTTAGGTTTCTACAGTTTGGTCGCCCCTCCACCAGGTGCGCCAGTACTACCGTGGGGCCGACCTGCGCTACCAGGTTAGACTTGCCACCAGGTCCGACCGGTCACACCGGGCCGAATCCATGGACCCAATGGGAAAACCCTTCCAGGACCATGATGAAGCAATGCCAGACCCTTGGACTGCGTTGGTTGGGGAAGATCTAACCCGATCGGACCGGACCGAGACACGACCGATATCGTTTCACTAAAACAACAAAAAAATATCATATCGGGCATCCGATTGGCGCACCATAAACATCACAAGGATCCTTGTGATACAGAGGTCCTTTGGAGATACTCGACATGAGTTTTTTTGGATATTTTTGTATGGAAGGGTTGGATTGGACACAAATCCAACTGTTCCCTTTTTATAAAAATGCCCATATCTTACAGGTCAGACATCTGATCAACATGTTGTATTTCAAGTTAGAACCCTTACGACTAGGAATTCTATTGGGTTGCATCTTAATTAGACATTGTGGTGGTTGATATACGTCCTAAATCATGAGGAGAAGATCCTATAGAAATCATGTATTCAATATGTGGAAATCTAGTGGCTAGTTGTGACATGAAGAATGAAGAGAAACACCTTATGGATTAGAATAAAAGTGACCCATTATGGATCGACATAAAAGCATCCCTTCATGGATCAGTATAAAAGCAACCATTTTTGTATTATCATGATAGTGACCCTTTGTGGATTGGAAGTAGCGTGACCTGACGTGGATTGGCCGAAGAGTGACCTATTGTGGATCAATAACTAAGCAATAATTTGTCGATCAGTAGTAGTGTGACCCATCATTGATTAGTAGTAGAGAGACCCTTAGTGGTTAATCAGAAGAGAGACCCTTACAGGATCAGTAGAAGAGTGACCGTTTGTGGATCGGCGTTAAAGAAACCCTTCGTGGATCAGCAGCAGAACCCAATAACAGAATAAGATGATATAGATTTTCGATTAATCATCCTTACCTCTGTACTTTATGTTATACCTGATTTGAAAGGAGTATTTACATTGTTCTAAATGTCTAATATCTTGTTTTGTGGTATTCAAATTTGTGGTATTTCTTCTTGAGTACTCTTTAGAGACTTTCATGGTTCTTGGGGTCCATACTGAGAATTTTTATAGCCACCCCTACACTGGTTTCACCCGCACCTATCGTGTCTTGTTCAGATAATGAAACACATTGACTGGGACAGTGGGGGGCATGGACTAGATAGTCCTTGGGGTGGATCATTAGAAATATTGTGTTATAGTGACATCTATCTATTTGATGTACCAACCATTCAGGTAGGATCCTTGGTGGGTGATTTTCAGAGATTATACATTCTTTACTGTACTTTCTTTCTAGGTGATATTGTATTCTGGCCCCTTTTACTTTCACTGTACCCTTTTTACATTATGGTGGATGGGTATTAAATTTATATTTGTTTACACATTTAAAGGAAATGAATTCACTTTTAGGGTATTCCTTTCTGGTTCTAGTCACCATCCACTGTCTAATGGGAGGAGGGCTTAGGGTAGTCAAGAAATAGGCCTCATGGTAAGGGTCATTACAGTTTTAGTTGTGTTATTCTATATGTTCATGACATCTCTATGATAATTTTCATTCAATTTTATGGTCAAACACAAGTGTTTCTGCTAACTCAATTCTTTTGGAATGATTAATGAGGTGGCTCATATACCTATGGTTCTACATAGTACTAAACAACACGCCATGCATAAAAGGGAAAAGCAAAAAATAATGGAAAATTGAAATGGGGTTAAAAAAATAATTTTTAGTAATTTAAAATTTTTATTTTCACTTTATTAATACAAAATCAAATTAAAAAAACACGTTTTAACATTTTACCCAACAACGATGCCAAAATTTGGTGTAGTTTTGGTCAAAGTTTTACCTTTAGTGGCAAAAATTGAATTACCCACTCTTACAAAAAGTATATTGTATGTATATCATTATTAATTAAATACTAGTTTTCCAAATTTATAATCAATATTCAAGTTTTATGAAGTATTTTCCTGGTGGTTAATAATTATATCTTCAAATTATAGAATTGTTTAATCTAATATTGAAAAAAAATGTGGAAACTGGTTTTTAACGATTAACGGGAGAAATGCGTTGAGGATGTGGGTGATTGTATGGATGATTGAGAATTGGTTTTCCTATTGTGTTTTATTGTTCATAATATCTAACATCTATGGGTTTCAAACATAATAGAACTCCCTTGGTCTGGTGAGTTTTGATTAAGTTAATTGAGATCAATTTCTTGGTCAAAAAATTGATTTTTTATACACATTATGAAAATAGTACCTTCTGAGATGAAAAGTACACCCAATGATCATTGGTTTACTTTTAAAAAATTTATTGAGGATCACTAGAAACTTCTTTCATGGTCCAATATAGAGTTTCCAATGATATTTAGAAAGAGATTGCGGGGGAAATTTTGAGATAATGATAAAACAACACAAATAAAACAAGAAAATTATTTATAAATGAACCTATATTGTCCATTAACCAAAAGCATAAATTGAATTAGCTACAAATATAATAAAAGATTAAAATTGTGCTCTGAATAGTTGAAATGTTCATTATATCTGATATAGAAAGGATAAACACCAACCAAACATAAGATAAATCCACAAAAAATTTATAAAATGGGTTTCAAGACCCACTTACAAGATGTGTCTCCTCCAAAGGATGATCCCATACACAAGAGTCTATGGAAAATTAATTTTCTATTCCTTAATTTCCTAGGGTGATTAGGGGTCCAAATCTTGGGTAAAATGATGGGAAAGATGAGTAGTTATAAGGTTGGTGGTGGCCTATTTACTTATTCGTGATTAAGGATCAAAATTAGTTAAACTATGTTGCACACATGATCAAGGTTATTTCTACTTAAATGGTGGTGCATGGGTACCTAGTCTAGTACAAATGGTTTTTAAACCATGAAGAAACCGTGTGGTAAGTCTTTGCCCCCATTTCTGCACACCCCACATGGTTTCGTGGAAGTTCCACATGGTTTGGATAACTGTGTGGAGACTGTACGATGGGTTTTGTATTGGGGATCCAAAATCTGCAAGGTCTTAAAGGATGGTATGCTTGTCGTGGGTGATTAAGCTATTGTGTGAACCTTGGAAAAAGGATCCAAATGCCTCTAATTTCCATATGAATCCTCTGGTAGGAGATGAAAGTTATTTGTCCTTCCTTTGACAATAAAATACCATCTAAAGACATATTATGCCTATAAAATCATAGAAATTTATCCCAATCAACCGATTTCAATATGCTTAAATGAATGAAATTTCCTTATGAACATCATTTAATCAAACCTCCATCAAAGTAACTAGGGGTCCCATGCATGAAATATGTCAAATAAATTTAAAAATAGAATTTCACATTTTAGAAACTATCCCATGAAACCATTTTCATCCAAAATATGATTTGAAATCCTGTTTCAAATTCCATCTCAAAATGACATGAAAATACCATTATTTTACCAAAATTAAGGGAAAAATTATTTTCTCAAAAAAACTTTTTATGCCTACATATAAAAAAATTCAAGGATAAATCTAATTCATTTAGAAAACTACTTAAAAAACAATGATCATTTCTAATTCATAGAACATAGAAAAGAAACAAAACCACCTACGTCACATATGGGACACATACCAACCACAATGGTAACCACACATCATACGTAAGTAAAAATATAGAGAAAATTATAATATTCCCTAAAAATATATTATATCATCTTAGAATCATATTTCTATAAGTACATGATCATCCTATAAGATAGATAAACACATAACTCAAGGATATCACAGACCACACAACATTCAATAGTATACATAACCATTAAGAGACAATAACACATGTGATATAGAATAGATTAAAGAAGGATAAAAACATGATCAATATATCCTAGAATTTCACCCTATAACTACTGCCAATTCCAAGAGAAATAGGGGAATTTTTGAAGAAAATGATCATACTTACAGATTATATGACAACCAATATTCCAGGATAAAAATGCCATCTAAAGGAGTTTAGAGGGAGCTAGATCACCCAAAATTACCCATAGAAGACCTAGGATTTAGGGAAATAATAATAGAGGAAAATGATAAAACAGATGAGAAACCAAAAAATTTAATCTTATGGAACATGCATGATTGAAGAAAGGAAACATTGGTTCATGATGTGAACTTTCAGAATGGCTGATATTCTATAAAATGAATAAATACTAAAATCCCAGTTCATGTTTTGAATAATGTCTCACATCATGATCCATTTTCATATCCTAAATTCAAATTCAAGTATTCTTCCCACAATCCGTTTATGCCATGAATATACAATCACGATCTAATCTGACTCATATTTCCATTTTTCTATCTTTTTGAGTCAACATCTCATCCAAACACTCCTAACAAACCCATACTCATATTATTACACCCTTTATGATGATCTGAATCATAAAATAATGTATGACATAAAATTAGGGATGTTAAAAATTATAAAATAAAAAGGTTCTCCAATGTTTCACTAAGTTAACTTATTCCATTTATAATTATTGTGATTAGGTGAGCATTTGGCCCATGATTTTGACTTTTCCCATATTTATTTCTTGGCACAGATCAAGAATAATTCAAATTTTTTTAATTAGATTATTTGAGATAAGGTGAGTGACTTGAATTTTTTTTAAAATTATACAACCTATCTTATATGAAGAAACAATAGTAATCAAACTTCTATTAATAACACAATAAAAAATATTTATTAATTTTCAATTGAAAATATATTTTGAAGAACCATTCTTTGTATGAATATATGGGTCAATATCATGTATTTTTTATTTTTTTATCATGATGAACTTATGTTTTATGATTTACTATTTATGGTATTCCTTTATTCAATATTTCTACCAATCAAAATCATTTATTTCAATGTGAGGTGGATTCTGAAGAATCCATGCATCCTTTTTGTATGTTCCTTCCATCCTACAGTGATATACTTCCTTAGATTGTGAGGTGTAGTATAATCAATTTAGCACAATAAAATATTGAAAAAAAATCTATATCGAAGAGGAATATGTATTGATATTGTGTTATAGAAATCAAAAAAATAAACAACTTCAAAAATATATCCTTAACAAGGTCTTACATTTTATACCAATTTTTAGGCCATTGATGGTGATGGGAGATAGTCTAGAGGGGGGTGAGAAGTCCCGATTAATATTTTTAAAGTGATGGATTAATTTAATACATTAATTATCAAGGTTAATGATAAAATTATTTATTAGTGTCATTAAGTAGTGGAAATTTATCTTAGGAATGCAATATTTTTTTATAGTACTTTCGTCCCAATTGGTCCTACTATACTCTTAAACCATTCGACCCATTTAGATATGAATTGTGAGATATGAATGTGTTTTTTTGTTTATGAAGAATAATGTGTTACAATCCAACCATTTATAAAAGATGCCTAATAAGAAAACTGATTTTCTTTTTGATTCACAACACATACAAAAATGAATTTAGATGGTCTGATTTGAAATTCTAATGATCCTAACATCAAAATTCAAGAAACACACATAATGAGAGAAATTTATTTTAGGTTTAAAAATCATAAAATAAATATAATTTTACATGTGAGCAGATAGAAATAATTAAACTAGACTCAAACAAAACTAGGTATATGATTTTATAGACGATTGGTGAATCACATGGACATGTCATTGAGTAGTGGATCCGAATGTCTCTTCCAAGGAAGTAATTATAGTTGTAAAATATTTGGTTCCTTGAGATATAATCCTACTGATAATTTTTTTTAATAAAATTTCACTGAATCATACAATACTTAGAGATTGTGAAAGTAGAATGTTCACACCAAAGAGTATCATATCTGTATTATAACAACATGAAGTGATCAATATTACATTAAATATTATCTAAAAAATACCAATAAAACTCTAATGAAAAATGCAATAAAAAATAAAAATATCAATATTTCAAAATTTTCAAAGAGACAGAGAAACAAATTTCAATAATTATCATAACAAAAATTGCTTGAATTCAAAAAATTAAAGGCTAATTAAAAAAATATGATATAATCATTAAAAACCCTTCATACTTAGTCAATGATATCCAAATATATCGTATGACAATTACCATACAAATTCAAAATTAAAATATAATTTCATAAAAAACATGCATATACATAGAAATTTTAAAGTTAATTTTAAAATTTCAATAAAAACCATTAAATTAGAATGTGTTGGGGTTCCACTAAGATTATATGACGTCCTCATGATACCAATGGATGGAAATAAATACCATGGTATTACCTCAAAATTTGGGAATGATTTTTCCTTTTCAATACAACACAACCTATAAAGACAAAATAAAAAAAACTATACCAATTATATGAAGAAAGAGGTATTAACAATAAAGCATTAAGGAATGAAAAAAAAAATCAATTTAAAACAACTAATATAAGTACTAAAATAAGACTACAAGATGAGAAACCCAAAAATGTAAAATAAAGTTCCATTCATGTATCTACCCCTTCATCTACATAATAATAACTACCAGGAGCCATGTTATGTACCAAAGAATATAGAATCTCTAATTCATTAATAAAATGTGACATATCTCCATTGATCTAAGACATGTCAAACAATTTTTTAATACATACCAAAGTGCATATGAACGAGGTAATCATACCTTGTTTAAAAACCCATGACAATTTTTGAACATGACACTAAGACAAGAAATAGGTAATTTCCCATGATTATAAAATTTAAAGTAAGGATATTATAAGAAAACAAAGACATTTCTAAAATATTAAATAATATAGATGAAATTATTATCCAAAATAAGTATAACAAAAAATGTGTTTTCCTTTACAGTAGTAGAATACATTAATTTAAGACTTTCATATCCCACCCATGTTTTTACACACACACACACACATAAATTCATGAATTGAACCTCATTATACTCATGTGTGGTGAGTAATCATTTCTCCAATCCATAATTTATGACCTAATTTTTTGGTGGTAATTTCCACCATGATTCTTCCCAAGTTTCCCTATTTGATAGTGGTAATTTTTACCAAAATCCATCTCATGTTTCCTTATTTGATTGTGGTACTTCTGATCATGATCCATCCTATGTTACCATATTTGAAGGTGGTTCTTCTTACTATGAACTATCTTACATTAACATGAACACACAAAATCCAACTATTCCAAAAACACATGTCAAAAAATATATTTTTTAGAAACCCATTTAATAAATTTGTTAAACATGATGTGGGGAAACATACAACCTAAATTTCAAGAAATAACTAGTAAGAGAAAATCCATCATAGTTTTAGTAGGGTAAAATAAATCAAAATAAGAAGATAAGTATTTAAAGATGCCAAAGATCCTTAACATTCCAATAAAAGTAGAAAGAAAGAAAAATCACATACCACACAATGGGTTATGAAAATGATGAACTACACAAAATAAATCTAGATTCGGTCTCAAGAGTCCATAATTTCAATATTACCAACCATGATCTAGTCATATAAAATTATATATTATAGATTATATTTATATCTATAACAGATTAGATCTGACATCCCCTATAATAGAAGATGCATAGATCTAAACAGAAAGAGATATAATTGAGAATAACCAATAATTATAGATATATAAATCACTTAGATCCATATAAACCTTGTTTCTAAATCAAATGGAACAACCATGAGTGTTTAAGATTTGATTTTAGTTCTAGATCATGAATGGAGACGTGAAAAAACATGTGTCCGAGGGGTTAGAACTGAGTTAAACACTAATTTGCAGAGCATGAAATGCACATGGCATGATTAGGCAACACAGTTTCAGAAACCATAAATTATTCACATGATTTATTCTACCTAATAAATACACCTCAAACTATTTTATATAGGGGTTGAAAAATATTGTTCCAACTTTGATTTTCCCTCAAAATCCACTTGCATGGATTCTCTTGGGAACCTATATGGTTTGAAAAAACCATGCACTAGTTGTGTGCACCATTCTATAAACCTAATCATATAAAATATTTTCCTGGAAAAAACTGCATGGTTAACCCTAACAATTCTCCAAACATTCACCCTTAAAAACATTCATACATATAGAAAAACCATATAGGTAATCCCATAGCTCAATCCAAGTATTATATAACTTCAAAACACAAAATTGAAAGGGATAGTTCCTCAAACATAGGGGGTTGTTAAATTAACAATATGACATTAAAATATATAAATCAAGTTTTTCTAAGATCATATGAATTAATAATAAATTAATAATCATTGAAAACAAATTTATCACTCAAAATTAATAAATTTAAAATTTTAAGTTTCATGTAGTATGTTTATGCATGAATGAAGAACTAAATTTAAATGACTTTAATTTTTTTAACCCTGTAAAATGAATTAACATTGTTTATATATGATTTATATAAATTTATGGAATTGATCATCTAAAAATATTGACAATAACATATTTCAAATTTAAATTTTTAAATAAGTAAAAACTATGTATTCATGAAAATTTCAAAATTTATTATCAATGTAGGAATATAATTCACTTAAAAAATATCCATATAATTTTTTTATATGAAATGTATACCTGGAATGGGTTACTTACATATCCAAATGATCCACATAATGAAATCCGCATAGCCAAACTTATCATATATCGAAATCATTGTAAGAGAAATATTCATATATGCCAAACTCAAACTCTAAAATTTGGTGAAAATTTTATTTAAATAAATTTGGTGATTTTTTGACTCAATAGACAATAGATTTAGCCATTTTTTAGTTGAATTATATTTATATAATTTTAATATATTTCCATTTCAATAAAAAAATGTAATTGCAATTTATGAAGTTTAATTTATCATTAAAAAATAGTAAAAAAATTATTATAAATAATTAAATTATATAAAGAATGTGTTGTTACATATTACCCCATTTCAAGCACCGATATGATCAATTTATCCTTCCTTATATTAAAATAAAATATAGAAAAATATCTTATATATACATCTTAGTAAAAAATAATTCAATTTTATGAACTAAAACTCATGTTGTGCTGAAAAAACCAATAATAAATAAAACAATGAAACATAATTCACATTTTGGAATTGCACTCCATATATGAAAATTCTAAGGGAATTGAAGATAAGAAAAAAAATTAAATAAATTCAAACTAAATTAGATCCAAGAAAAAATTTAATAAATAATTGGTAACCAATTAACATAAAGTAAAAAATAAAAAAATAGATTAACCAAATATAAGATTTATTAAACACAATAATTAAATATTTAATACTCTGAAAAATATAAATAACAAAAAATTTAATAATTAAAGTAAATTTATAATAGAGCATAGTGGTTTTTTAACATTCAAAACGTAATATACATATATGAACAATATCACTCCAAAATAATTCCTAGACCTAATAGTTATTCCTCTAAATATTATGATTCATTATCATCATACATGTATCCAAATTGATTTCTGATTTTCTCATTACTTTATAACTCCTCAGGTTACTGACTTCTACCACATTGATTATCCATTAACACATTCCTCCTCATTTTTTATTATAAATACCTAGATTTCTATCAATACAATTTATATAAAAAATAAATGTCATAAAAAACATGCCAAGTATTCTAAATTCAACTAATCTATGTCCATATATCTTATTTTTTGAAATATGTTCTTTCTATGGAAAAATGATTTTGGGTATACCTTATATTTCTATTACAATAACACCTATTTTGTGGTGTATTTTCGTGTATAATTGTGAAAGGACAAGGATTGAGTACTCCACCAATAACACTAAGCTGGGTGGTGAATCTATGGAAGACCAAAACAAAAACAATCAATTAAAAATGTTTTCCTCATTATTAGATAGTGAAATTGGATCATGAAGGTGTTTATGTGATGATGAGAGATATGGTAATAAAGATCACCCATAACATAAGGATAGATTCATGGTTCATAATTTTTTTTATCAAGTGTCCAATTCTCAATGTCTAGTAATATTGATTTCACAATCTATGTTCCTATATTATTACAAACAAGAACAAGTATAAGAAAAGGAAGGCAGTCCTAAATCCAATGTTATATATATGACATTTCCTTCCCCTCCTCTTTGGCATGTGAAGATGGAAGGAAATTACTTAGTATTATCTGACATTCCCATGATGCCAATGGATGGAAATAAATTCCTAGGGCCTCATTAATTAATGTGGGATCATTTATCAATTGAAAATAAAACAACTAAACCAAGATATCCTAACCAAATAAACCAAAACCTGATGCATGGTAACCAAGAAAGTAAACTCAAAGAAATAACATTTATATAAAAACCATCTGTAAAAGTGTGCCAAAATAGAATAAGACTAATATCAAAGTACACAATGGATGAAATCCCACAAAACCCAATAAATGACATATGAATCCAATGCTCCAACATGTTCAAGGCTCCAACTCCACAAAAAATCCCATGTATCACGATGCACAACTTAAGAGTGTGAAACATTACCTTTTCCTGAGTAATGATGAAAAATATCTGAAAAAGAACCAAAGTCAAAAAGTACATGTGGGTAATGAAACACAGTAGGATTTTCTGAAATTACATCCCTACTCATGCCACTAAGATAAAACAAGTTATCAAATTTACTGAAAATAATTTATATTAAACAATTGGAAAGAGTTCAAAAATTTATCATAAAGAAAAAAAATTCTATAACAAAATAATTTTCTCAAATAAACCAATTTCTGTAGAATGAAACTGAGAATTTCATTCTAACCATTTCATGTACATAATTGGAATTACCCATTCTATATCACTTAACAACACATTTCGATACACACTACCACACATTCTTGGTGTGACCATTTATGGTGGCACTTCACATCCATAACCCATTCCATTTTATGGTGGTACTTCACAACCAATATCCATATATTCTATACACCCTCAACCATTTAATCTATTTTATATTCCAGTTCAACCTTTTCCAAACCAATTCAATTATTTTATTCAAAATGAATATTTATTGAAAACTAAAACAATAAACCACTTCAATAAAACCAACCTTTTATTGAAAACCAATTTTAACACAAACTATTTCAATAAAACTAACCATTTTTTGAAAACCATTTTTCATGTATAAAAACTAATTCACCATTTTAAAATGATCATTTTAAAACCATGTTACCAAATTCACATCTATCAAAAACACACAATTTTGAACAATATAATAAACTGTCACAAAAAAGGATTCAGTGAACCATTTCACAAAAATTTGAAAATAACATTGATAGAAAACAACTAATTTGAAATTAAAACATTATATAATAAATAGTGTATTTGAGAGTGAAGCCACCTACCATGGTATTTTTGGTGAAAACGAAGAACGACACTTAAATACCAACGAAAGTATGTTTAATCTCCAAAGAAACCCACCTTATATCTCTTTACCTATCATCAAAAAGGCCACATATAAGCATTTTTGGAATAAAAAACCTTAGATATACACACAATGGAACTATATATAAGAAAATGAGAGAGGTAGAAAAGCAGATCTTATAAAATCTACAAAACCCACCATAAATAATGACTTCTTACAAATTCTAGGGTTCAACGCAGCTAGAAAAACATTCAAATCAGCTTCAGAATGATTGGGAAATCATCATTAGCCTTTAAGAGGAGGTAATACTACGTTAGGGTAGAAATAGAGTAAAAAAGATGTGCCAATGGGTAATACCAACCTATATTCACTTGTGTGGATCATTTTTTTAAATGTTCATGGTTAGTTTCATGTTTAGAAAAACCATGTGACAACCACGTTCTAACCGAGGTCTAAAGGAGGAACCTTGCATGGTTAGCTGATACAGTTAGAAAACGATGATAATACTATGAAAAAAGCTCTATATAAAACATTTCATAGTTTCTCCATGGTGGATTCGTGGTTTGAACAAATTGTGTTCCTACTCATGTGCCTTCCCCTTAGCCCCTATATAATATTGTGTACAGTTTTGCTTTAAGATTTTTACAATTTACCCAAACCCCTCCCCAACTGTGAACCTATAGAAAATATCCAAAAACATTCTAAAAGGTTTCTATCCCACACAAAATTTAACCAAAAACATTGTATACATAAAATAAATAAATTAAAGTTTACTTACATGAAACTGGGGGTGCTACATTCTCCACACTATTGGCCTTTCCATCCACTAAAAGTAGAATACCATCGTTTCCCTAAAATATTTTGGGCCATTTATCAACCTTCTATTTCTTTCATTCCCACATCACATTGCTAAATCCAACCATGTTCTCTCAAAACCCACACTAGACTGATGATTTTTTCATGAATGAATTAATCTTTTCTGTCTACAATCTGCACTCGAACATGCACCAATGAATCATCCGACTCTTTCCTAATGTGATCTCATTGAATCACATATTCATAATCTACATGGTACATTTTAAAATGAGATACATGAATCATATTATTCAAATAAATGATCCTTGGTGTAAAATCCATCTGATATTCCACCTCCACAATCCAGTCACATATCTTAAAAGGTCCTATGTATCAAAGTTATATCATTATCTACTTCCCAAAACAATGATGTACAATCCTTAGATACATAATATAGAACACATGATCACTCAAAAAAAATGATAAAACATGTAGAATATTATCTACATATTATTTCTGACTACTATGGGCCATCTCCATTATCTTGTTGATTATCTTAATCTTCTATATCGTTTCTTAGACTAGGCTAGGTCAAACAAGCGAAGTCTCAACTGTTTCCACCCAACAAACTCGAGAATGATAATGATTCCCATACAATGCTTAAATAGATCTATATGGATCAAGGACTAATAGATATTGTTATATAATAAATCCACTAATCATATGTTCTATATCATAGAGCCACCAAGATCTTTTACCCAATCCAGAAACATGTCTTCTAACATTTTTATCATCGATTTGTATTTTCCAACCTTATGTGGTTGATATTATGTAGTCATAGTCAACTGATTCCCTAGGTATTCTTATAAGGATTTATGGAAATTATACTTGAACCATGTATCTCTATCTAATACAATGGGAACATGTACTCCATTCCTCTTTACCACTTCTCTAATATAGATTTTTGACAATTCCTCCACCATACGAGATTTTTGAATAAAGATGAAATGGGAATACTTTGTTAGTTAAAAATCTATAACCCATATGTCAGTGTAATTATAAACCATTCTTGGGAAACTCATTACCAAATCCTTAGACATCAACTCCTATTTCCAAACAAGGATACATAAGGAATGAAAAATACATGCTAGTTGATGATGCCTTGCCTTAGCCTGCTAACAGGTTAAGCATTTGAAACTAAATAATCCAACTTCCATTTCATGTCGACCAACCAAAACAATGCTTCAAATTTCTTGTACATATTTTTATTCTAACATGAACAACACATCTCAAAATGATGTATGTATAAAGAAGTTGTTCATGACAAGCCATCAGTACAACTATTCAATTTCTAAACCACAAAACTACTCCCATATAGATTCGGACCCGGAATGGTCTCCCAACCATTATGTTTTGATGTTATAAAAAAATATTCTGAATCATATGTCTATGCCTATTTAACTATCTTCACCAAAGTAGGAGAAAAGGAAAATGATTATAAAACCAGAACATTACCTCGTTTATCACATTCTATGTGCATGTATGCTAGGACTGACATCTTCTTCTGCTCATCTGAAGATTCATTTTCCAACGAAGCATATAAATTGTTGATTAATACATATACCACCTAATTGACATTACCTAATGTATAAATCAAGTAAAATTCAAAAATTTGATATAATCTATCCATATTTTTTGTCTCATGTTCAAATACCTTGTGAGAAAATATGTTTCATGCTTTTATAATCTATAAACTCTATAAATTTCTCACAAAAAATTTAATGACACTATGTCTTAAAATAATGGACCATGAAAGCTAAATCTAAATCATGTTTAAGGTAGTTATTCCCAAGAAATTATTAATTCCATGAGCCATAAGAAACAACATGATCTCACTAAAAGATAAAAAATAATAACTTGGATCCCAAAGCATCAAATTAAACTACATACACTTGTCCTGATTCTGAAAAAATGAAGATTGGTGTTGATGTAAGGAGAACTTTATGCTCTTCAAAAGAATTATGAAATTATTCATCCCATTGTAACAAAAAATTATTCCTTGTCAAATTTCTCATAGGTGATGACAGTAATGAAAAATCAAGAACAAATTGTTTGTAATAACCAGCTAGACCAAGGAAAATACATATATCAAAAACATTATTTAGAGGTTTCCAAGAGATAACAGTATCTATATTCTCTGGATTCATAGGAACACATTTTTTAGACATTATATGGCCAAGGAAACATGATTATTGTATACAAAAATTACACATTGATTTTTCAACATACAAACAATTATCCCAAAATATTCCCAACACCAACTCCAAGTGCTTCATATGATCCAACCCTTTCCTTGAATACAATGATATGTCATCTACTAACACCATCACAAAAGATTAAAAATATCTATAAAATATCCAATTCATAAATTCCACCAATACCATGGGTGAATTCAAAAGATCAAAAAGAAATACCACATATTCATAATGGCTTTTCCTGCTTAAGAAAGATGTCTTGAGAATATCATCCTTCGAATGTCACAGTTGATGATATCCTGATTGAATGTCAATCTTGGAAGAACATTGATCTCCACTAAATTGATCAATCATATCCCTAATGAGTTGAATTAGAAACTGACTATTTATCATAACTTGTTTAATCTTATGATAATCCACACATAGTCGAAGAGTTTCATACTCTTTTTCGACAAACAAGGATTGTGATACCCATAGAGAAGTGCTTTGATAAATGAACCATCTTTTTTCAAGAGATAACAGTTTCACTTTTAGTTACCTAAACTCTGTTGGTTAAATTTCATAATAATTTAGTGTGATTGGAGTGCCAACCATAAGAAGATCAATCATAAATTCCACTTCTATTATGGATGGAAACCCTAAAAAATCCTCAGAAATAAAATCATGAAACTGGTACAAAACTGCAGGAAAACTAATATCCTTCATCTCTTACATTAATTCCAAATTCAAAGCTAACAATTTATATGAGATTATTCCCACTACTGGTGCCAAAAATCATGTTTCACCATTTATCACATTCAACTCTCCTCTAATGAGATTCTTGACACCATCCTTAGTCATGAAACTGAACCATTGGGTATAATAGTAGATGTGGACCTTGAATGTTGTCATCCAATCCATACCTAGGATTATATCATTGACATCTATCTCTTGCACATAGAAATAACATATCAACTCAGATCCATCAATAGTTATAGAACATTCTATACACACAAAGCCTCAAAATTCTCTTTTCCCTAGAGGAGTTTGTATTTTCAACACATAAGGCATCATATCAACATTAAATACAATAGATTAAAAATAACATGAGAAAATATAATGAAATGGTTTGCACATGTATCAAAAAAATCTTCGATAAGTTTAGAATTCAAATGAAGCATACCTATCATTGTTAATTTTCCATAATGATTACCCACAATTACATTCTTAGCTCCATATAATTTCTTGCATGAAATATATTTCTCTTTATTTCCATGTTGATATTTCCATTATTAATGAGTCAGGGTATTCCAAGAATAACCAAAGCTAGAATTTTTCTACTACAAACATTGATTCTTCTTCCCTCCTACTGTTAAAGCATACAACATTTGTGACACCTGAGGAATGTCCCAGACACCCAACCTCAGAGTACTGTGACAATAGCACTGAAGATGCCCTATCAGATTATAATTGTGGCATTATCTATGTGGTTCTATACACTCTCGCTTCATGTGACTAAGATAACCATAATGTAAATATCTAAACATTCTCTTGGGTCTTGGATGACAATTTAATGATCAATTCATATTATTTAGAGTCATGGTCACAACTTAGAAATAGGTGTCCATCTTCCGATTTCACCAAAAATTAGAGTTCCCACTGTTGCTGAAGGTATCAACATACCTCCTCCTCCCAGAGCTCTTGATTTTTTACATTCATCCACCATCCCAATATTGACCGTCTTTGTATAATTCATTATACAAAACACATAAATATTTGAGCAAATCTCCTTCCTCATCCCCGATTCAATGATATGTTCCCTCAAAGATACACTATCAGATACTTTGGGTGAAAATAATAATAAATTCCTGAATTTATACCTCTAATCTCAGATATAAATATTTTCCTACTTTAATAAGAATATTTTTGTTCTTATATGAATTATAAATGTGTGCTGATAGAATTTTTTGTTTAATAATTATTCAAAATTATCTGATACTAGGACTTGGTCCAATTTAGCCTAAACCGATAAGTCCCACCATTGACGTGCCATATCTTTTAGTATATAAATCACAATATTTAATTTAAACTCTATTGGTGTACTAAGGAAATTGAATATACGATTCATACTATTAAAGCACACAACTTTTTTCACCGGTTTTGAATCAACTCGAATGATGGGTGGATACTTCTTCTAAAATTTTCTTGAATAATCCACTTTACTTGGTTCATACCTTCTATTTCATATGTACACAACATGAAAATCTTGGACTATACTTTGAAGCAATTATTTTTTCACTTATGGCTCTGGTCAACCACATTCTCGGTATCTTCCTCCGATTGGTTCCTATGATGCCTATCGGGTAACATTTTCTTAACAAAAAAAGGAACACCATAACTCTCAATCTCTATCAACTAAAGGTTTAATGATTTAGAATTCCATCACATCACAACTATCAAAAAAATCCTTCACAAAATCAATAATTACCATGTTGAACCATTAATGAAAAAATTCATCTTGCTTTTGAAAATCAAACAATTTTCTAAATAACATCACCATGCACATTTTGAAAACTTCTCATTAGGAAACAATTTCAAAATTTTTCAAAAAAAAATGAACCAAATCAGTATTCAAAATGTAATATTCAATCCTAGTGGTAATTCATTTGTACAATTCATATCATGCTCGTCTCAATGGATAAACCCATGAAAATGATATTTTAAGTTCAATAATTGTCTCCAAAACACTTATGTACCAAACTCTATAGTAGATTGATGTTAAACATAAAAAGGTTAGTAACATATTTTTTCTCTATATTTTAATTCCCAACAATACTACTCAATTATACTAACACAACACTACCAACGAGCCTTTACACTAGTGGTACAGGCTCCTGCTTGGCATCCAAAAGACCCAGGATCAAATCCGGGCAGGGGAAAATTTCCCAGGTACTGTAGTAGTACTATAGCAGGTACTATTGCAGCGGCGGCACTGTAGCAGCGGTAGCACTATAGCGGTGGAGGGACTATAGCAGATACTGTAGCGGTGGTGGTACTGTAGAAATGCGGGTACAGTAGCAGTACTGTTCACTGTGGGGTCCTTTGGGCCATTCAAATGGGATTTCAAGCATTGTATTCCGGCCACTTGGCCTTAGGCCTTCGGGCTATGTAATGGGTCTCCCTCTACCCAGTCTAAAGAGGTCTTTTCTTTCAACATAATAAATTGAGGCTTCGACCCCAACCTTTAAAAAAAAACTAACACAACACATGAAATAGAACATAATAAATTCCAACTAAATGATGAGATAACTGAAAACCCCTTGATAATCAAGGACAAAAAATTAGATTCCACTTGTAACATACCAACCCTCCCAATTGGATTTATAAGACGAAAATAAAATTAATTGTCCTTAAGAGACATCCACAACAATCAAAATTCTAGCATTAAATTACAAAAATCATTAACATATAGGGGAATATTTTACATTTAAATGTAGAAAAAATTAACAAAGATAACATAACCAAATAAACTGCTACGTGATGAATGAGAAATATGAAAGAAAACTCAAGGAAATACCATTTATATCAAAACCAACTACTAAATAGTTTCACAGTGGAAGAAAACTAATATCAAAGATTCCAACAGAAGGTAAAACCAATAAAATACAACAACCATTACATGACTCCAAAGCTCCAACTTTTGAGTCAATAAGGTTTCCTTATGAATTTTTTATTCCTCTTTATTTCGAAAATCAAAAACAATTTATCTTAAGGAAAATTGTTTTTTCCAAAGGTTTATTTTCATAAGAAATTTTTTCCCTTCTCTAAAGAAATTTTAATCCTTACTTATATTTTCATTGTTTATTTTATAATCTGTATAATCATACTAATTTTATTACTAAGGAAAAATTAGATTTCATATATAAAACCTTACAATCTTATATTTCCGTAGATATATAGTATTCTGTTTTCAGGTAATGAATTCACTGAAATTCAGGCTCCAAATTCTTTGAAATTTAGAGTCTGAATTATCTGAAATTCAGACTCTGAATTCTCGGAAATTCAGACTCTGAATTTTTTGAAATTCAAACTCTGAATTCTCTGAAATTCATACATCTAATTATTTAAAATTCATACTAAGAATTTTTTAAAATTCAGACTCCAAATTCCTCAGAATTTCGATTTTGAATTCCTCATAATCCAGACTCTGAATTCCCCAGAATTCAATCATTGAATTCCTTAGATTTCAGACTCTGAATTCCTTACAATTGAGATTCTGAATTCATTGGAATTCAGACTCAAAAATCATTAGATTTCATATTCCAAACTCTTTGAAAAACAAAATATGAATATCCATAGACTCCGAATGTTTTTTTGGTTAGATTTCAAATTCTATTTTTCCTTAGTCTCTTCTTCTTAGTATATTTTTTATTCAAAAAGGAAAGGGCAAGGGAGACAACACCCCTCAAGGGGGTTGGAAATGGTGGAGTCCAAGGGCATCCCCCAGCACAGAAGAGGCACATTCTGGAGGGAGGGAAGAAATCGAGTAATAAATAATGAGAGGCACATACTGCCTACCCAAGCGGGCAAGGGAGTCCGCCGTGAAGTTATCCTCCCTCCAACTGTGATGAACAATCTTCCCATGTGAGGTTCTGATCTTGCACCTTCTGATGATGTAAGTGAGCTCCCAAGGAACCCCACTAGTCCCATTCATGATCTTTGCAAGGGTTTCTGAGTCCGTCTTTATTTCAGACGCTGTCAACTTCTTCCTTCTACACACCAACAGACCCGAGGCCAGTGCATGGACCTCCGCACTCAAAGAATTTCCTGGCCCATAAAAGGCACTAAAGGCAAGGAAAACCGAGCATGATGTATCTCGTAGGACCCCTACCCATCTCATGATTCCCCCCATGCATGAACCATCAACGTTGAGTTTGAGTCCCATAATCGGCAGGCGCCATTTAACTAACCGTTGGTTGAGTGACATGTGTATAGGTCCCTCCAGGATTCAAGGAAATGAATAATTTTTGGAAGAGGCAGCCGACCATCATAGAAGTGCGTATAAATAAGATCTCATTTTAACGAGCTCATAAGAGTTACTACTTCTCCATCGACCTAGATATGAAATGAAGTTGATTTGATTTCTAGAGAGAGATACTCTCATTATTTGCGTGTATTGAACATCTTGTTCAGATTTGTTTGTGTGTCTATGATTGTTTCTGTGTACAATCGAGGGATTCTAGGTATAGGAAGACAGAGCCGCCGACTACCTTATTGTTCATGGACATCTGGGGATAAGAAGACATAGGTTCCGACCACCTTAAAGAATAAGGGATTGCATGGATAACAAGATAGATTCTGACATTTTTATCCAGGAATTACCCTGGTGTTGGTAAGATAGGATTTCTTGAATGTATAAATCAATGGACCTTTATCCAAGGTTGTGGGATACACTACTTTCTGGGAAAAATATTTCATACTTGTTACTTGTTTTGTTTCATGTTTATTTTTGTTTTATTTTTATAAAGTAAAAATGTATAAACTTCTTATACTTTCTGGTACTTTTTTATACTCGGATAAGTAATAGATTATATGCTTTAAGGTCGAATATTTTCCTTGTAAACTTTCCTTATGTTTCATTTATAGAATCATATTTCCTTTACTTTTCATGTTTGTTTAGTAGAACTAAAATAGGTCTTGTGAATTTATCTTGTTTAACATTGTTAAACATATTCTTCCATAAGGATAACAAATGATTGTTGTTAAACTTAAAATCACCCCAATTGTAATTGAACATATACATTAATCATTTCGATACTAAACCAACTTACTCCATACTATAACTCCAAAAAACATCCCAAGTATCATGATCCACCAATATATATGTGTGACACTTTATCTTTTGATGAGTCATGATAAACAATATATACAAAAGCCATGAAGTTACAAAGAAGGGGCGAGTAATTAAACTCAATAGAAATTCCCCAACTAACATCCCTACTCATGCCACTCATATTGAAAATTTTATAACATTTATACAAAACAATTGGAAAATGTTAAAAAATTTATAAAAAGTTAAACAATTCCATACCAACGTAGTTTTCTCAAATAAACCAATTTCAAAGGAAAAAAGGAAAAAATATTATTGCAACCATTTTATGAATTTAATTGGTGTTACAAATTCAATATCACATAACCACACACAACCACACACAACCACACATGTTTGGTGTTACCATTTTTGACGAAACATCACATCCATAACTCATACCCATTGATGGTGGTACTTCATGGGAAATATCCATCCATTCCACACACTCTCAACCATTTTAGACATATACGATTACAATTAAACATTTTACTATCCAATTCAAACCTATTATGAAAACCACACATTTATTGAAAACCATAACATCAAACTATTTCAAAAGAACCAAAATTTTATCGGAAACAAATTAGGAAAAAAAAATTTCAATAAAACTAACCATTTATTCAAAACTATTTTCCATGTCTCAAAAACAAATCAATAATTTAAAATAACTATTTTAAAATCATGTTACCGAATTCAAATTTGTCCAAAACACCCAATTATTCAAATTACCATAAACAATAACTAAAAAACAGTTATATCAATAATTTCACAACAATTTCACACTAAATTTCACACAAAAGAACTAATTTGAAATAAATCCTTGATGTTCTAAAATGATTAGTCGAGAGTGAATCCACCTACATCAGGATTTTTGGTGAAAATGAATAACGACACTTAAAAGGCAATGAAACAAATCTGAATCTCAAAAAACCTTCCATTGATATGTTCCCTTACCATAGAAAAGGATAAATATAATCATATCTATCATCAATAACCATAAATATATCCACAAAATAACTAGATATAATAATCATAGATAGGGAGAGAAGTAGATCTATGAAAAACCACAAAAAACAACCATAAATGATGACTTGTGATGAGAGTATGGAATCAAGACACTAAGAAACACCTTTATATCAACTCTAGATTGATGGGGAAAGATTCATTATCCTTTGGGAAGGAGAAATAACGAGTTAGGGTCTAAGTGGAGCAATAAAGTGACGTTAAAGTGTAATCCCAACCTAGATGCACTTTTTGTGGATCTTGATTTTTAAACCGTACATGATTAGTCACACAATTAGGAAAATCATGCACTAACTGGGCACCAACAGCTACCTCAAGGACTAATCTGACATGGTTTGCTCACACAGTCTAAAAAATGTGCTCTAAACATGAAAAATATCTCTATCACACTTTGCACGTTTTCTGATAAACAAGGAAATGGTTTGGAAATACCATGTGCATTCTGGTGAACCTTCCCTTTAGCCCCTATCTCATTGTACACAGTTTTTTGTAGGAGTTACATGGTTTCCCCAAACCATTATCAAAACATGAACCTATAGAAAATCCCCAAAAACATCCCAAAATCGTCCCAAACCCCCCCTCCACCCCCAACCATCAACCAAAAAAATTTTACACTTAAAATATATAAATTAAGGGTTGCATACATGACTCTAGAGGTGGTAAAAGATTAAACTCTAAGTTAATCAAAAAATAAACTAATCTATAATATCCCCTCTCCTCACGTTCTTCTAGATTTTGGATAACATGTGAGCCCTCATTCTCTTTCTTAGTCCAAACCAAAAATCCTTCAGGTATTGGTGGCCAGTTACCTCAGCGAATTCTCTTTTTTCATCATAACTATCCATCACCTTAATTTATGAAGGAATCCATTATTATATATTGATTCAATATATTTTGGTTTGAAATTATTACTTGTGATGTTTTATTTTGAAAAAAATATTTGGAAATAGAATACAATAATTCTTATCTATCTTTTGAAAATAATTGTTGCGTGGACTAGTGTGTTGTAGTGTATTGTCTCCAAAATCTCCATAAATAGTAAACTATTGAATTGATATAGCTTAACATATTATGGAATTACATTATATATGATGATTAAATCATTAATAGCTATGGAGGTATTTTAAATATTGTGATATGACCAAATTTGGACTCTTGATAGTATGATACCTAAAAATCATGATCAACTCTTCATGGTGAAATTTATTCCCAACAATTCATTAGGTACATGCTTCATAGAATAACCTATTTTTCTACATACAGATACAAATATGTAAGAGTAATTTCTCCTCTATCTCATCTCCTACATGGAACTACCAATGAAAATGTTATTTGATCCACACACCATAATAGTGAATCCCCCTCTTTTCCCTGACTCATTCATGTGGCAATCAATCCCGCTATCGTGTGAGTATTATATGAAAGAGTAAAGTCGTTATTTGAAATATACCCATCATTATGTAATAAATTCCTTTATGATAATATGTGATTTATATCAATATTATTTCATTACATTCCATCTTCTATCAACTCCAATGATCCTCTAACTCATTCATGGGAATGTTATTAAAAAATATAATATAAAAATACCCTAAACACCGAATTAATTATCTTAATAAAATATTCATAACATGCCTCTAATAATAGGGTTACAGAAAAACCACACCATAGTATAAATGGTTTTTATGAGAGTACCCTAAATTTGCATTCTAGATCAATTCAATATTGACCATGTTTTAGTTGAGAATAATCCACAACCCTCCTTTGTAAAATCACTTCATGAGAAGATTTTGTAATATTCAAGACTCATAAACATACCTTATAATCAATGCCTCATTAATTTCTAATTATGGAATCTTTATTATCTACGTAAGTATTTTTTTTGGAAACATATGAATCTGAACATGAGCTCTTATCAAATATCAAGCTACCAAATCATCAAATTAGGTATCCACCTTGATAATTACTTATAAAAGGAAACTACAGTCTCTCCCCATTTGTAAGAAGAAATAATTTTATTTTCTTCCCAATTTTGACAAATGAATAGTAATGAATTAGAAAAAACAACCAAGAAAACATGTAAGGATTTTTTAGAGAATGCACTCCAAAAAACGCTAAATTTCTAGCTGGCATACTTTATTATGGGGATTAATCAAGATATCTATAATGAGATCTTTATTTCTAACATACTATAGTGAAAGACTAATAACTTCATCATATTCCTTGATTATGTTGTACTTTCTATCAATATTCTTTGACCATTAATTCTACACAATATTCCTTAACAATTTGATTTAAATTTTTTTATCACACCCAATCATTTATAGGTATGATACATCCACCCTTATGTATTTGATATATGACTTCATGTACATAATTTGTGTCATGGATGAGGATCACACAATATATTTATCTTTATTAATTCTTATTATGATTGAATTTTTATTCTTGGAGTTCTATAAAATACACCATCCTCTAATAATGAACGATCCTCTAGAAGTAGACTTCCAAACATTAACATATCTGGCTGAATTAGCATCTAAAAATCCATAAATCAGAAATTATTGTTTTTCCAAAACATAATCCAAAATATAGAGTAACCTTGATGTATTCTACATTTCCTTTTATCATGGAATGATGTGAATATTTTATATTTATTTAGTATCATGCACATAGTATAACTGCAAATATGACTACAAACCATAAATTTACAAATATATTCGGATATAAATAATCATTTAAAACTAAATTGATCAACACTCCTTCCATATTCATCAATATAAAACATAGTACCACATGTTAAAGGATCAATGGAATATTTTGATTCTTATATTGAAAACTTCTTTAAAATCTCATGTACATATTTCTATTATGATAAAAATATAAAACATACTTTGTTTGTGGATTTTAATCCCAAAAATATTATCGTATCACTAATCATTAGGATATTGAATATTTTCCTCGTTTGGGTAGAAAATTACTCACAAGTATCCTCTTCTTTTCCAGTAAGAACTATGTTATCAATATTGAAAATCATAATAAGTGAGTTTGTGTCATCTCACAGGACATAAATATTAGAATCCACCTTTTATTTTTAATTTCGGTTCTCCCTAGACTATTTCCTAGATTCAAATACATTAATAGGGGTTTTTTAAACCCATATAAATCCTTATTATACTTGAAAATTTAATAACCATTACAATTACATATAAATCCTTCAAGATGTACAATGCAGACATCTTCTTCATGTAATCTATTTAAAAATTCTGAATTCACATCTATTTTTATTTTTTTAAATTTAGTTGAGAAACAAATCTAAGAAAAATTCTTATGGTTTTGAGACTTGTGGCTAGCAAAATTGTCTCATCATAATAAATAACCTCAATTTGATAGTATACATTATAAATTAAATAATATTAATTCCATATTACTTCACCATTATCATTGATTTTATTATTTAAAACCTACATTTCCCTATCACATTTTTCTATAAGAAGTTATCCTAAATATTATGTTCCATTATTATAAATTTGATCTAACTATTATTTCATTACATTTATCCAATCTTCATGTCATAAAGATTCCCCAATACTCATTGGTTTAACATGAATAAGAAGGAATGTATGATTTTAATTCTTCAATATTATATATTTCTATATTCCTTTTCTATTTTCTATATGAATTTCAATAGAATCAACATGATTCCTATATATTTAGATATTGTCTTATCCATTCCTAGGTATTTCTTGATTTCTATATAATTCATAATCAGGAAAAAAAATTTGAAATATTATTGTGCATCTATTATACTCCTACGGTATCTATTGGTTAGAGTAGGACATTCAAGTAGTGGGTGAATTGTGTTCCTATAAAAATTTCTATTAAAAACCTTATTTAAAAATTTCTTGAATTTTAAAATCTAAAGAGTCCGGTTAACCAATGTAGCACATTTATAATAGTTTTGAATGATCAATTAATTACTCAAAATATTAATACATTATCAGTTACAAAAAATTTAAAAATTTATATAAATTTTGAAAGATATATACTAAATCAAAAGATGGTATAAACACTAACTATGATTAACTATCAATGTAATATTTAGTTTTTTGAAATACTTGTAAAAATAGATAAAACTAAATATGAAACCCCAACAGATAAAATAATAGGTTCAGTCTTAAGAAGAGACTTAATCCTCCTCACTTGGTGATCACCTAACACCAAATATTTTATATTAATAAACATGATCCCCACCATGGATAGGGGATTACAAGAGCATACAACGCTATCCAGGTCTACAAGACCCCTACCACAATTTTTCCTGGGAATCTAAATACTACCAGGCCACACATATACCTCTTCAACATTTATACATGGGAGAAAAATGATGTATAAACATGGGTGATTGAGGATATATTATATCATCCATCTTAGATCAAGATATAGTGTGTGGTTATACTAAAAATACACACATTGCTCAAAATGTAGAAAAATTATACACAATAGTGAAAAAATAATGAGAGACAGTTTAGAATTCTTTGAGTTCTGTTCCTAATGCTTCTGGAATCCCTGAGTAAAGAAAACGTGTAATTGATGTCCTCCTCTAGAAATAGACACCAAAATAGAGTGTACTGGAAGCTAGGTTTTATGGTTTCTAGGAACAGATGAGATGCTCTTTGAATGTTCTCTTCACTTGGGTTTGTTACTACAAGAATGTGGAGACTTTGGTTATCATAAAATCATTGTTGTTTATAGTTTGAAAGAATGAGTGTTCTACATGTTTTTAATGGATTTTAATTCACAGGTTCACTAGATATGTCACCACTTCATTTTTAATACAATGATTTTTTTATATTCTATAGAGGCTGACAATAAGCACCTTCCTTAACATGATGGCTTCATCATACCTCATAGTATTCTCTAACAATTTCATCAAAATAAATATAAGGTCATTAATATAATAAGTATTACTATGTTCTATAAATATTACCTTTAGAATAAATTCTTAAGTTAAGATTATAGAAAAATTTTAAAGTATTGAATAATAGGTCATTTTGACGGTGAATCCTTCTATCGAAGACTAATTTTTTTAGTGACTCCATCTGTTAGTGACTCCTTCTATCGATGATGCCTATTACTGACTGCCCCTATCAGTGACTCAATTCATTGGCATGTTAGTGTATCGGTGACACATAATATTAGTTACTTGTTTAATCAGTGACTGAGACTATCGGTGACACAATGTTATATCTATTGGTGAGTCATTATTTTTATCAGTGAGTCATTTGTTCTATTATTGAGTTATCTATCAATGAGGAATTTATTCTTTCTGTGAGTCATCTGTACTATCAGTTAGTAATCTATGTTGTTAGTGATTCATCTGTGCTATTGGTGATTCATACATGATATCACTGAATCATTGGTGTTGTCGTTGAGTCATCTAGGTTGTGGGCAAGTCATTTGTTCTGTAGGTGAGTCATACATTTAAATTTTTTTTCTACCTGACTTAAAGTTTAAACATAAACAAAATTATGTGAAACTTATAATTGAAAATATATAAAAATAATTATCCCACTGTGAACTAACCATGATTTGACATAAATGGACCAAATCATACATGATTAGTGATTATTAAGACTGGATAGGGCCAACAATCTCCCCCTTTTTGATGATCAAAAATCATGGCCTTATAATGTAAGATTAGTTGATTCATAATGATCAATGTAGTTATTCTTCTTACTATCTCAAAAGTTAAAATAATGCATAATGCAATTAGGATTCTCATTTTCTCTCCCTTTTGTGATTATCAAAAAGAGTAAATATAGTAAGGAATAAAGTTCAAGGAATAGAATAAATATTCAGTGCATGAAAAGATACTATATTTTATTAGAAATGAAAATTACATGGGATGTTAAAGATTAAAAGTTAAACAAATAAGTAAAAAAAATCATCCTTATCAAAAAAGTGATCCAAACTACTTCTTCTTCTTAAAAGAGAGGTACATCACTATCATTACCTTATCATTTGCTATAGGGGTGGGATTAGTAGATGTGTAGGTAGTAGATATAGGTTTAGAATGAATTCTAAGAGAGGAAAAAGGAACTCCAAAAAGGACTGAAGGGGACATGATGGGACTAGTAGAGGAAGGAGGGCTTGTATGTTCCCTTAAGATGACATGAAAAATCTATCTAAAATCTTTAGCAGGAGAGAGTGTCAAAGAAGGAATTCTGGAAGAAGTAGAGCTAGAAGGATCCATAGGTGGTTTTATAGGAGTGTAAGGAGGGGAAATAGTCATTGTACTCTAGACATGTTGATAAGGATTGAGAAGGTTGATAAAGTCCATGATTATCTCGGAACTATAATTGATATTATTTTTTAAATCTTTCTTATTTCCAATAAACTGTCATATTACAAGTGATAAATCCTTAAGTAGATTTACATGATATAAGAAGGCTTGGGTCACTGGAGGAATTCTCATGTGCCTATGTAAAATCTTGAAGTGAATGTCTAGTTGATGATTTCTATATATCCTCTTGAAATAAAAATCCATATTCTTGGTGATTTTCTCTTGAGAAACCATTGTCTAGTTGGAAGAAATTCTAACCATATCGTATATATGATCAATGTTCTGCCTAATATTTTATAGACTTTGTGAATTAGTTTCACCCATCATGGTTGCCAACTCTTCTCTAATGATAGTCCTAACTATCTCTATGACTGGTGGGTGAGATATAGGAGATGGTGATCTAGATGCCCCTTACACAGTGTCTCTCACATATTTCCTTAGTTGGATTAGGATTTCACTATCTAAAATACCTATTACTTAATGAATGTATTTACTTAACACAATTAAAATCACATCACTATCTAAAGACTAAAATGGAGGAACATCACGAGGTGGAACCATAGATGATGAGGCACTATTTACTACATCCTTTACTACTAAATTCAAAAGGTCCAAATGAATATTTAGAGTAGCATCCTTAAAATGAGCCTTCGGATAAATGTCATTAATTTATAGATATTGATCTGGCATGTCTTTGTATTTGATAAGAAGATAGCTAACAACAACTATAAGCTTGATCATTTCATCAAACACCTCCTGACTCTTTGTCATGATAACATGAAAAAATAATACCAAATGAGGTTCAAGCATTGAAAAAAATATTTCTACAATCATGTATGCATCATTTTCACTAAGTGGTGTGATAGGTGCAGGCTGATCTAGAGTTGCTGATCTCATTGCATCTAACATATCATTCTTAAAAACGTCAATATATTATTTAGTGACAAAGTCACCTGGAACAGAAATCACTAAGGATGAAGAAGTAGAATAAGATGAAACTGTTGGAGGTTCATTAACTACTGATCTTATTGAAATAGCTATCCTCTCATCGTAATCTGAATCTGGATAATATTGTTTGAGATTAATATATCATGGAAATTTTCCAAATTAGATAACATAGAAGCATCCATAGGAGTTGTTGTATCTATAGTCACATTCCATGATTCAGGCTCCCCATAAATTTGAGATATCTAGATTTGTTGCTCCCCCTAAACACGAGGTCTCCTTTTAACATACACTAACTGATGTACTAGGACTAGGAGTGTTCTTTCTACATTACCAACCTCCACTCCTTCTTCTTCCTCGACACGAGCTTCTATAGGAAAAGGGGGATCTATAATCTATTACTAATTCTCTGGACCATCTTGATATATATTGGCACCTTGATCATCACTAGGATGATCAGAATCACTTTCATATTCACCACATTACTCACTTTCATACTCTGGTTCATATCCTACATCCACACTATCAGAGCCCCTACCATTTTCACATTATTCTCATTCTATGTCTCTTTCTTCTTCTTTTCAAGATTCCTCTTCTGAATCATTTGATCTGGTTTCATATTACACACTACTGAACTCCTCAATATCATCATCACCATCACCAACCAAAATTGGTTCCGTGTATGGTAAAGATAAAGATGGGCTAGAGGTCTATATGAAATTCCCCATGTACTATAAATAATATTTGGGTCACTCCTATCATCTATATAAGACCCTTATTTTCTATAATATTCAACTTCCTCTTCATCAGAATAGACAAAATTAGCATATGGTCTTAGAACAGGATTAGGAACATCTCTTGGGAAAATATGATGCTCAAAATGATTAGAATTTTCATACATCTTCTCATAATCTTCTTCCCACACCCTCTTCCAAGGATTAAAATTTATATTCATTATCTAGAAAATATTCTTTGGAAGATATTCCTACATGTAGAAATGGTTTTATTTATCTTCACATACACATCCTCTTACTTTTAGCACAACATATATCATTCTTGGGATTGAATAAAGAATTATTCTTACAATATGGATTTATCATTTCACTTATATGGACTATTAAATACCTACACAGATTCACATTATTCCCTTTATTTAAAAAATACAAGAGATATACATCCTGGTATTTTGAGTGAGGCGAAGTACCCTTTCTTGGGACATAAATGGTGTTGGATAAACTTAAATAAAAGTTTACATTCTCCATCCAACTTTGAAGATATATCCTTCTTTGTTCCTCATTTCCAGTCATCTCCCTTAAAGCTATATTATAGTAGAACAAATCTCTGGTGGGTGGTCTACTTCCTCGGTATTCCTCAAAGACTCCTTCATGTGGTATATTATGGAATTCTACCGAATGATTTGAAGAAAAAGAAAATATACTTCTATTGACTAATGAGTTGATCCAATACATCTCATTTCCTTCTAGGATAAACTCATCATAAAGATAAAACTGATTCACAAGATTTTTGTAATATGACAGTAAATTATTTGAAAACCAATCTAGCCACCCTTGGGTTTGTAAAACTATTAACAGAAGAGAATTAATAGATAATAACCATTCAGAGAACACTTCCTTCTCAGAAATTTCTTGATAGTTTGAAAGACATGGATTATCATGCTTTGATCTTCTTGAATCTATGTTCTACCTCGTATTGGGTTTTTATTTATCTTTTTATCCTTAGATGATGCGCTACACTCTAACCACTCTGAATGTTCGGTTGGATTTGGGAAGGTGAAATGTTTAAGGTTAAAGACAGCAATGGTAGGAGTGAAAGAGTGGATTTTTGAGAGTAAGAAATAGGATGGATCAAATCAATTTTATCATTTTGGTCTTTGTAAGTTGTAAATCATGTAAACTAGGTTAACAAAATAAAATAATCAAAACTGTGTCATTTTTGTAAAAAAACATAGATACAGATGTTGGGTTCCATCGTTGAGTGGCCAACATTTAGACATCATCACTGTCAGAAATACACTATCTACTTGACCCTATTGGTGTTGGCATCAAACTATCAGCGTGACACTATCAGTGTTGGCCTAACACTGTCATCATGACACTATCAGTGTCATCTTGACACTATTGGAATGGAAATTTTGGCGTTAGTGGGACAATTGTGTCAGTGTCTGTGAGACATCCCCAGTGTCCTATCAGTGACACATCCATACTTTAATTCAACATAGACTTATTGAAAGTAGTTCCTTACAAATTAACCATCCTGAATTCATGTTTGATTTAACTTATTATCTTATAGTTCAATTTCTTAGTGATTAAATTTCCAAGAAAATGTTTTTTGATAATAAATTCTAGAGTTATATCACCTTTATAATAATGATCTCTAAAAATGTGGTGCCTTACATAAATGAGGTTTGTTCATGATTCTAAAAATCATTCTTTGTTAAGTTAATAGCACTAGTATTTTCCCAGTTTATAGGCAAATTTCTAAAATGATATCCATAATCTAAAAGAGTATGTTTTGAAAAAAAAAATGAGAACTACTACTACCAATAGTTATGTATTATGTCTCTACAGTAGATGAGGAAACATCATTTTTCTATTTACGAAACCATGATACTAGATACTTTCCCAAAAAGTGACATGTTCTAGAGGTTCTCTTTCTATCAAACATTCAATCCCTAAAATCACCATCAGAATAAAAAACTAAATAAAATTATTTTCCAATTGAATAGAAAAATTCTAATATTTTTAGTATAATAGATGTATTTGAAAATTCTTTCAAAATCATTCATGTGAGATTCATTAGGATTAGCTTGAAAATGTTCACAAATACACACATTAAAAATAATATCAGGCCCACTTGTAGTAAAGTAGACTAGACTTCCAATCATTCCTCTATAAATGGTTTGATAAACATATTTACCATTTTCATAATGATTTAACTTAAAAACTATACTTATTATAGTATTAATACCTTTTATAATATCAAAGACAAACCTTTTTAATACATATTTATTATATTTAACTTGATTTAAAATAATGACTCCATTATTTTTAAGGATTTGAAATCCCATTAAGATTTTGAGTTCTCACATTAAAATCATTTCAAATTTACTTTGCATCATTTTTTAAAAATCAATACATAATAAATTCATTTAAGATCTAAAAATAATATCACCAACATTTATTTCAACTACTAGAACATCTTTTTATTTTTTTATAATGTGATTCATATCAATTATAACTTTTTTAAAACCTTTAGAAATATGAAAAGTGATGATCATATCATAGAATGTTATTAGAGCATATTTTAAACCATATAAAGGATTTGTGAACAAAAAAACATGATTTGGAAAATTAGGTTTTGTAAAACTAGTGGGTTGGTCAAAAAAAACATCCTCAACTATATTCCCATTTAATAATGCACTTTTGACCTCCATTTGATACAATTTAAAATTTATATGATTTGCAAATTCTAGAAGGATTCTAATGGATTTATGTCTAGAAACTAGTGCAAATGTTTCTTCATAGTCAATACCTTCTTCTTCAATATATCCTTGTCCACCTAATCTGGACTTATTTCCAAAAATGTTGCTAGCTCCATCTAACTTGTTTCTAAAGACCCATTTAGTTCCTATGGTCATGGTGAATTTAGTTCTATCCCCTACTTTTCAGACTTTATATATTTCAAACTGATTCATCAATTTTTGCATAGCCATCACCCAAAATTAATCATTGATAGCATCATTAATGTTTTTAGGTTTATGTTGATTTTGAAAGGCTTGATGTTCAACATATTTTCTAAGAGAATATATTTTCGGTGTACCTTTATCTAAGTCGTGAACTAGAGAATCTAAGGGATGATTATTAAGGGTTCTAAGAGATCTTGAAAAGGAAGGATTAGTTATTCCAGGTTCATTAGAAGGTTCAGGATGACAATTATTTAAGTCTGGATATTTTTTAGAATAATAGGATTAAATATATTGCTTAACATTATGGTCTGTGGGTATTTTTTTATGTACATATCAGACAATTCTTCCTAAATATTTTCAAGAGGGGGTTTAGGATCATGTGGATGTATTCCATAAAATCCAACATGCACATATTCTTACACACATTGATTTATTTTATTAAAAACACTATAGTCTTTCCTAGAGGTTCAATAACCGATGAAAATTCCTTCATCACTTTTGGATGCAAATTTTCCATGATTATAATTATTGTTATGAATATAGAATTTTCACCAAAATATTTAGAAGTAACTAACTTTGGGATTCCTATTGTTCCATAAAATCATAACCATTTTTCTTATGAATTATTCTGAATAAGACTCTGTCAATAATATAACAAGTTGTATTTATATCTTCATCCAAAAAATAAATAGTTAAGGTTCACTCATTAAGCATTTTCTGTGCTATTTCTTGTAATGTTATATTCCTTATTTCTAAAACTACATTTTGTTGGGGTTTCCAAGGAGTAGAGAAGGTATACCTATTGAATTTTAATGAAAAAAATGACTCAAAGTCTTTATTATTAAAATCACAACCATGTTCACATATTAAGTATCTTATTCTAATACCACATATGTTTTTTAAAATTATATAATACTTGGTGATGTAAGAACAAGCTTCACTCTTGTGAGTGAAAAAGAAGGTAAAATTATACAAAAATAAGTCATTTAAAAGAACATAGATATAGTGATTCCTATTAAGACTTGAAATCCTATATGGTCCAAAAAAACCCATGTGAACCAAATCAAGTGGTTGAGAAGATGAAACTTTTTTTTGAATGATATTCCCTGCTAATTTCCCTTTGATAGGGATTACATACTTTATAGTTTGGAAATTCTAGTTTTGGTAGATCATTGAGTAATCCTTTTCTTGTATGTTTTCTATGAGAGTGAGAGTTTCAATGGCTTAATATCCGATACCAAATGAATAATCTTTATTAAAATCACTCAAGAAAGATATATTTTGAGAATGTAAAGAATCTATGTTCACAACATAAACAATGTCATTTCTAAAAGTAGTAAATATAAACTCATTTTTAGAATAAAAAACATTGAATGAATAATTTTCAAATTTAACATTGAAACAATCATCACATTACTGAGAGATAACATGTATACTCTACATTAATCCATTTAAAAAGTACTTTGGAAGTGAAAATTGAATTAGGGTTATATATTTTACCAAATCCAGTTATTTTGCCTTTGGAATTATCATCAAAAGTGAAATTCCCACCATCAATCATTATATGATTATTCAAGCTTGATTAATCCCCTATAACATGTCTCGAATATCCAATATCTATGTACAATTAGATTTTACGTGACCTCTTTAATAATTATTTCTATAAAAAAAGTTCCAGCAAGAAATGATTTCGGTATCCAGACTTTCTTGTGTCCAATAATATAGGTAATTAATCCTTTGGGAACCCATAATTTCGTCATGGGATTCCTATAATCAATTTGTAATATATTAGGAAAACAAAAACTATTTATTCTAGAAAAGCCTGAACCTATAAAATATTGTCCACTACTAGAAATTGTCTTAGATTTCTCAAATCTAGGCACAAAGAATAATTTTCAAGGCTTTGATACAATTTTTTTTTTAAAATGTTTCTTTGTCCTATATTATAACCTATACCAATATAATATTTTGGTGCAACCTATTTACCATGAATTTTGATGAGAGTGTTCTTTATATTGGTAAACCTTTATAAAACCCTTTTCAACCACTCAAATGATAATTTGAGCTCATTATCTTCTTTATGAAATTGATTATCCTTTTTTTCTCTATAGTATGATCAGAGTTAAAAGTAGTGGTGAGATCTTTTTTTCTTCGAAACATTATATTTATCTTTTAATTCATTACACGTGCCTTTGAGAATTAATATGTACTCAAAAAATTCATTATTGGTCATATTTTTATAATATCATTCATTTTTAGAGTAGTATGAATAATATATAGGGGATTCAAGTGTTACATTATAAGTTTTTTCATAAAATGTTATCTTTTTTACATTTCTCATAATGTGAAGACTTTGACTCCCTAGAGCTATCCCTTGAAGAACTCGTGGTGGCCTTCACTTCCTTCTTATACCATTTATCCCCGTCCTCATATTTCTTCTTATACTTTATCTTAGTATATGAAAGCACAACCAATTGTGACCTATTGATCAATCAAGGTTCTAGTGCTCTTCTAATGTGTATAGAAATACTTATGTCGAATTCTTGTTGATGATACATTTTAATAGTCAATTGGTTTTTGTTGATTGTATTTTGATTGTGGGGTTTGTGTGAAGAGGTTAATAGAAATGATTGATTGATTTAATAATTTAATAAATATTGGGGTTAGTTCTTGATTAGGGAGTTATGCTTGGGATATCCTTTAGATTATCTTTATACTCCATTAAATTAACACCCACTTCACAAGATGACGTTGATTGGAATTTTAATGTGTTAAGGCTTTTATATAAGCCTTAACATATCATAGGGTTATAATCAAAATTATTACATGTTTATGGTGGGGAATTTATGGTTCCAATAATCTATGAAATCCATAAGTAAGAAAAATATGTTATTAATCCATAACATTTTATGTTTAAATTATATAATGTTAATTTAAAGAATATTCATCGAGAAAAATCACTAAATAACTTAACCTCCATAAATCATGACAACCCAAAATTTTATATTTAGTTAGACATTGTTTTGGTTAGTAATATGGTTTTAATTTTCGGGATGATGAATTATAAACAGAAGAAAAATAATGGTATAAGAAAATAGATGTGCATCAAACACACACACATGAACAGTGATGAGAAATAAAAACAATCATTCGATTGAATGAGGAAGCAAAATAAAATAAGGGGATTCAACATTATTTAAACAATTTTATGAATATTAATATTTAATAACATATAGTGGATGAATAATAAGATTATGAAGAAGAAACATGCATTAAAATAGTATTTAAAAACAAAACCTTACAACATTACAAATGAAGAGGAACACAAAATTAAATGAAATAAAAGAGAGGGGGAAGAGTCTCCCAAGTGAAAAAATGAGTATGTAAGGTCATCTCATAATTTTTAAAGTCTTTGGTCATGCCAATGTATGCTCTTATATTCTGAAATTCCAAACATATGCAAGGAGAAGAGGGGGTTGTATTAATAGACCAAAGAGGTGGACTGTTTGCATTCAAAATATTCCCCTCCACTTGCATCACATATTTGGCCATTCAGATAGCCAAATCTCGATATACGAATCTTTTTCAATGTTGTATATAATAACTTTTTATGACTTCTCTCAAAATTTGGAGGCATTTTGACATATGTATATAATATTATGGTGGCGTGAATAAACAATTGTAATCTGTCCGTTTAAATCTAATCTTTTTTGAAGGCCACAATGTGAATGGATTTATAAACAGGATAAAGCCCTCAAATAAAAATAATTTCTTATAAAAAGTTTTCTAAACACATCTTATATTTCACACTAAAAAATAACTTATTTATTTGATGACTAGATTATGATAAATGTTATGAACAGTGTATGAATTTTAATTCCCATCCAGAATTGTGGGTTGGACTTAAAATCATATGTTCGACCCCTTGTTTATGTACTTAGACCTTCAAATTTTTATCCATGATTAATTTGGATAATCAAGAAATCATAGTGGAGGATAATAAAATTTGGTCTTGGTATTTAGACCTGTAACACAATCATCATGGTTGGTCCAGTTTATTCACACAGATTCTTTGGGTCTTTTTGTGTGGACCATATGACCCTCGAAATGGATGATTTTTCCCGAGGGTATTTCTAATTAAACTTTGGAATTTGAGTAAGGAACCATAGAAAATGAATAATATTGCAATTTGGAGTAGTAAGGGGAGAGCTATAATTAAAACATTAAACATACTATAATCAGGATGAATTCAAATAGTACTCTAGAATTATATTTAATTTTTAAACATTAATATTTCAAACAAATTATGAACATTTATATATAAAATAAGTAAAAGGAGTATATAATAATTTATTATTATATTAGTAACATTATGATAGTAAACAATTAAATTGCCTTTTCTCTTACATTCATATCAGACAATCTCATTTGAGTTATCACTATTCTTCCTGTCCTTTTTGAAGTTTCCCTTGTTGTCATAATTTTTTTCCATAGTTGGGATTCCTAAAGAACATCTTATTTATATAATTTTTTTAAATCTTTTAGACAATTGAGTGACACCCTCATCACTATTAGATGGTTATTCTTCATTACTTGATCTATCAGAATGAGTTTGTGTATTCTCAATTTTTATATGTTTGGAAGTGGTTGTCTTGATGGCTACTATGTAACGTCCCGGTTCCGGAAGCCACCCAGAGGCTCCCCGTACCCGGTTGGTCAAATGGCCTCAAGCGCATTTCCCCAAATGCCAGAGGCTGCAGAAAAGCAGCGAGGGACTTGGGTGTGATAGTGGGGAAAATATGCCCTCATTGGCAGAGTACACTGTGGTAGAAGAATAACATACAATAGCGGAAGCGGAAATAACCAACAATATAATAGTGGAAAACTAAATCAGCAAACTAGAGCACAAATGTTAATAAGAAATGATGCATGATACATAACTAGGAAATCAGCCAAACAAGTCACAATTTTGGAAATCACTACAGTACCAAAACAAGTACAAAATAAAAGTAAACAACTCCTCATCATCGCAAGCCAAATCTCGGTACCATGCTCTCTTGCTCCAAGCAATAAAGTTCAAGAAGTCGATGGGCGCTTGCCCTTGTCTATACCTGCAACAACATAGTATGCTTGGGCCCAAAAGAATGGTCCAAATAGGGTGTGAGATAAAATCCCAGTAGGCATTCACCCGAAGATCTGTGCTTAACAGTCAGTGAGTATATGGCAGGTAAAAGTGAAATAACCAGTAAACAACAACAGAAAGCAGAAGCAGTAAATAGTAAGTAGTAAAACATGATGATACATAGCAGCAATGAATCCACAACAAAACAACAGCAGTGAAAAAAATAGATAACAATCCAGAAACCCTCAGGGATGTACTCGCAGTCATCCCCTTTGGTCCTATACAAGAAGTACCACAACCCTCTTGGTAGTGCATTCAACCTAACCCCTCTGGTTTGGTCATACGAATTTATGAGACTCTTTGGGGAAGCTCACTCGGTCAATTCCCAATATAGTCTAGGGTATTCAGGGACTCTCTTGAGGAAGATCATGCGGTATAACCCTCTTAGCCCCAAGGTCTAGAAACTCTCTGAGGAAGCTATATCGGTTAATTACTCCTATAGCCTCTGGTATACCACAGACTCTCTAAGGAAGCTCACTCGGTGAATTCCCTCTCTAGCCTGGGAAGGTTCATAAAGAGATTAAAACAAGGTATGACACTTTGAGGAAGCTCACTCAGTCTACCGTCCTGTAGTCTATAAAATCCAAGACTCTTTGGGAGCTCACTCGGTCCATCCCCTCTATAGTCTGTAATATCTAAGACTCTCTGGGAAGCTCACTCGGTCTATCCCTTATAGTATACATGACCAGGTTCTCTCAGCCCCATGCCAGTCTGTGCATAATAATTCTATAAGGCCAAATTACAACTATAGAGCTACTTTTCTAACCAAAGTACACCTATAGAGCTACTTAGCTAAATAGTCTACAAGGCAACAAACATGTCATGAATTTCACTTCAACCTATAACTGCAAGGCACAAAAACAGGCATAGCCGCCAAAGGCAACTGAGACCCAAAGGTCGTAAACAGAATGAAGCAAGGAAAATAAATTCAAGCAAAACAATTAATACTCTAACATGGTCAAATTACCTCTACATAAGCATATAGGCAAGTCAGGAAAACAACGAGGGTAAAAAGGTAAACACGCAATACCCCGTTCATGAGTATTTGTGGAATTTGCACATAAAACACAGAGACTTTGAACGGTAAGGAACAAACCACCTACCTCGATCCTAGGAGATCGTTATACTTGAAACACAGTGGATACTTCCACCTAGAACATCGTAGATCTGAGAAAACGCACAAGAAGTTCCACCTTAGATAACTTGAGAAAGAGGAAGAATTGGAAAACAAGGCTCAAGCAGAAGGAAGAACTCACCGCTGGGATACTAATGCAATTGACCATACTCGAATCGGAGAACGAAAGGAGAGAAGGGAGCAAAGGAAGATCCAGCCATACGTGTCACTCTCGGATGAACCAGACCTAGAAGAAGGTGATTATGGCGATGAGGCATGACACCGGTCCGTTTAGTAAAAAAAGAAAAGTACACAGTGTGTATTTTTAAAGTACATGGCGTGTAGTGTGTTTTTTCATACTCCACCAAAATCGGCCTCCACGTCACCCCTACACACCGTGTGTGTGGCCCGGGCAGGGCCAACATACGGCTTCGAGCCGAGGAAGAGTACATGGCGTGTACTCAGAATGTACCTGGCATGTACTTCAAAATTTTATATAATCTCCAAAAAATTCTCAAAAAATCCAGAAAAGGAAAGAGATACCTGAAATGAAGATCCGGGTTCTTACAAACTTCCCCCTTAAATAAATTCATCCCCAAATTTCCCTAGGTGGGCATAGAAGAAGGATCCTCAAACAGCTCTGGCCACTACGATCAAACCTCAGCCTCCCTCTCCCAAGTCTCATCCTGTACTTTCCTGTGCTTCCATAACACTCTTACCAGAGGAACAGATCGGCCTTAGAAAACCTTCGTACCACGATCGACAATCCGGATAGGATTCTCTTCAAAAGACGCATCCGCTTCGAGCTCAACCTCTTCGGGCAGAAAGACATGAGATGGGTCTGAAATGTAACGTTGGAGCTGAGAGACGTGGAAGACGTCATGCATAGCACGGTACCTCTGAGTTAGTTACAACCATTAGGCAATCAGCCCAATTCTCTCCAAAAACTCCAACGGCCCGACATACAGTGGTGAAAGCTTACCCTTTCTCCGAATCCTCTTGTGTCCCAACCTCGGTGCGACACGCAGGAAAACATGATCTTTGACCTCAAACTCCAGAGGTCGTCTCCACTGATCAGCATAAGACTTCTGTCGAGATTGTTTTGTAGCCATCCTCTTCCGAATCAACTCTATCTGCTCTGAGGTCTCCTGAACAAGACGAGGTCCTAGAAAAGATACCGCTCTTGCCTCCAGCATAAGGGTGATCAGCATGGCCTACCATATAGAGCCTCATATGGTGCCATCTGAATGGATTCCTGAAAACTGTTGTTGTAGGAAAACTCCATCAGAGGGATATGCTTCTCCTAAGAATCGCCAAAGTCTAGAATTCAAGCTCGAAGCATGTCCTCAAGTACCTAGATTGTGCGCTCAGACTGGCCATCAGTATGGGGATGGTATGTTGTACTCAAAATCACCTAGGTACCCAAATCCTTCTAAAGTCTTTGCCAGAATCGATAGGTAAAGCATGCATCCCTGTACGAAACAATGGAGTGTGGAACTCCATGTAGACGTACAATCTCTCGGATGTACAGTCATCCCAGATCAACAACCCTGAAGGTCTCTTTGATTGGAAAGAAGTATGAAACCTTTATAAGCCTGTCGACGACAACCCAAACAACATCACTTCCCCGAGGAGACCTCGGCAACCCGGTCATGAATTCCAACGCAGCATCATTCCACTTCCACTTCGGAATGGGTAACTGCTGTAAAAGCCCTGCTGGTCGCTGATTCTCTGCTTTCACCTGCTGACAAGTAGAACATTTCATGACAAAAATAGCAACATCCTTCTTCATACATGGCCACCAATACTGGAGATGAAGATCTTGATACATCTTGGTGATGCCAGGATGAAATGTCCAAACTGAGGAATGGAAATCTAGCATCAGCTCCTCATGTATGTCTGCTGGAACCCATACGCATCCCTGGAAACTCAAGATCTCATCCTCCCCCACTGTCCATCCAAGAAGGGGGTCCCCTCCTGACACACTCTCCCACAGGACCAAGGCCTCTGAATCTGATAGCTGCCTCATTCATACTCGATCAACAAGTGTAGAGGTAACAACCAAATATGAACGAATGGTATACCCATGCCTATCATGCACCTCGAGATGTATGTCAGAGAACAGATCCATAAGTTGCCACTCACTGTTGGCCTCTTGAACTACCTGAATATGAGTTTTTTTGGTAAACTCATATGCCACTGCATTTCCCTTTCCTGGCGTATATGAAAGCTCTAAGTCAAAGGACTGAAGATACTTGACCCAACTACGCTATCTCAGATTCAGATCACGCTGAGTGAAGATATACTTGAGACACTTTTGGTCAGTGAAAACCAAAAAGTGATCTCCCAGAAGGTAGTGTCTCAAATAGCGTAAGGCATGAACAATAGCTGCCAACTCCTGATTGTGCATATGGTAATTTCTCTCGTGTGGTCTCAACTGCCGAGACCCATACACAATGACTCCATCTTATGCATAATCAAAACTCCCATCCCGATACCTGAAGCATCAGAGTAAATAGTGTAGCCCTTGCCCGGCTCTGGAAAGACTAGTATCGGTGCTGACGTCAACCTTTCATTCAGCTCTTGAAAGGCTGACTCACAAGAATATGATCATAAAAACTTCACCCCCTTCTTTGGTAGACCTGTCAACGGTGCTTCTAGGTGCGAGAAGTCCTGAATTAAGTGTCTGTAGTATCCAACCAACCCTAGGAAACTCCAAACCTCAAATACGTTCTTCGGATGCTCCCAGGAAACTACAGCTCTCACCTTCTCTGGGTCCACTGACACTCCTATCTCTGAGATAACTTGACCTAGGAACTGAATCTGATCCATCCAAAAGTAGCACATCGAGAGTTTAGCATAAAGCCGATGCTCTCTCAGTGTACTCGAAACAATCTCAATATGTGTGGCATAGTCGTGTTGAGTGTGAGAGTACACCAAGATATCATCCCCGGAGACCACGACAAAAGAGTCCAAGTACGGATGGAATACTCGGTTCATCAGTGCCATGAAGACTGCAGGCGGGTTCATATGATCGAACGGAATGACTGTATACTCGTAACGACCATACCTGTTCCGGAATGCAGTCATGGGTATATCTGATGGTCTAACGCACAACTGATGATAACCGGACCACAAGTCGATCTTTGAGAACACCCAGGCTCCTCAAAGATGATCAAAGAGGTCATTGGTCCCTGACAAGGGATATCAATTATTGATAGTCAAATAGTTCAGCTTCCGATAATCCACACAAAGCTGAAGGGCACCGTCTGCCTTCTTCGCGAACAGGACAGGCGAACCAAAAGGAGAAGTACTGGGTCGAATGAAACCCTTTGCCTAAAACTCCTCCAACTGCTTCTTGAGCTCCTTCAACTCAGGTGTAGCTATCCAATAAGGAGTAATGTACACCTGTGTAGCTCCCGGTACGAGGTCAATCGAGAAGTCTAAACCACAGTCCGGAGGTAAACCTGAAATGTTTTCTGTAAAGATATCCCTGAAACGATCCACCATTGGAGGAAAGTCTAATTGTGAATTCCACTGGTCATCCAGATAAAGACTAGCAATCTAGGCTATAACTTCCCCTAGCCCATGATACTCTTGTCCAGCTCTACCCGCATGGACATCCCACTCACCTCTATGAAGGAAATATCCACCCTCTGGTGATAAAAAACTCACCCTGTGGTGATAGCAATCGACAACTTCCTGGAATGGAACTAACCAGTCCATCCCGAGAATGACGTCATAGCCCGTCATATCTAGGACATAGATGTCCTAAAAAAATGACACCCCGCAACCTCAAGAGGGCACTCTCTGCACTGACGTACGCTAGATGTCCTCGTTCCCAACGTTGTGTCAAGAGTCAACAAGTCGGTAAACGAAAAGATATAGAGCCTAAGGATCTCCACAACCATAACAGAGATAATTCTATGGGAAGCACCGGTATAAAAAAGGAATGAAGAAGAAACTAAGTCTACTAAGATCATACCTCAAACTGTATAAGGGTCGGGATCCTACTCCTGATAGGTCTGCTCCACGGAGAAAGACTGGCCTGCACCATGGCCTTGTGCCACTGGCTGACCACTCTGAGCAGATCCACTCTACTGTTGTTGATGACTGACCACCACGACCGCGACCTCCACCTCAGCCTGAATGGCTGGAAGAACTCCAGTTACCTGACTGGAGGGAAACTGGTGAAGCATCACCAGAACATGGGGTCATAGAGGAACCCCTACCACCAGGTGAAGGTGAAAAGATGTGACAGAAACTCTAAAGATGGCCCATCTTGCCGCAAGACCGGCACTCCATCAGATCCCTCTGGCACTGGGGCCTATTATGCCCACTCCTACCGCACTGGTATCATACAACATGGATACCAGAAGATACATCCCGAGATCCTCGATCTCCTCGTGAAGACTCTCAATGACGCTTCCTACTGTCCGTTGGAGGAACACCAGCTCTCGATGACGAACCGCCCTGGCTCACTGCTCCAGAATCCCTCAGATTGTGCTTAGTGATCAGCATCTAGTTGAAGATGGAGGATATCGAAGTTAACTGGAAGATATTCACATAGTAATGGATCACCTTCTTGAGACCATCCTCGAACATCCTAGCAAGGAACAACTCATCACCTGCTGGGATCGATGTGAAATGTTGCAGCTTAGTGAAGCGAGACGATTACTCCATAACAGAGAGAGTACCCTGATATAGAATCATAAACTCTCAGGCTCGATCAGCCCTCAGGGTTTCTGGATAGAAGTAGTCATAGAAGGTGCGTCAAAACTCGTCCCATGAAATATCATGCTGACGCCCTGACTGTGGGATCACCTCCCACCACCTCTTGGTGGTGTCCCAGAGCATATAAGTAGACATCTTTACCCTTTTCTCCAGAGGGATCTCTATATTCTCAAAGATAGTCAGTGTGGCCTCTATCCATTACTCGACAACCTGATGTCTTTAATCCTCTACAAAAGTAGGAGGCGGCTGCTGCTGGAAAACCCGCATCAACTCAGCCATTGACGGGGCAGGAGGTGGTTCTCCCTGGAAGGTCTGCATCATCCTCAGGAAGACCTCCCTGAACTACACCTCAGTGCCTGCAACGAGTATGATAGCATGTGCCAAGACTGGATCGACTGGAGGATCGGTAGGAAGTCCCTGAACAATCATTTTTAGGGTCTGATCACCGCCTGACGACAGACGTACAACCAGAGAATGTCTCAGAGGCATAGCTTTAAAAGATCAAAAGTATACCTTAGATAAAAAAAAAACAAGGACAGAGAACACAAGTGTACAAAATAGGAACATGGGAAGAAAAACACACAAGTTTACAAAACACGACTACATGGCGTGTATAAAAACTACATGGAATTTCCTCTTATGACACTGACATGGGTGTGTACCCCTGCCCTACAAGTCGTGTAACACCCCAAACTGCACGGTGTGTTTTCCACACACACAACATGTAATTGTACTCTAAACCCATGCCTGAGTCTCTTTACATAGCTAACTCGCATGGTTCAAACTAACCTCAGACTAAACGTCGTGTTCCCTAGGGACACGGCGTGTACTAGACACTAACTCAGCAGCCCGTGTTGTTAGTTACACGGCCGTCTACATGACGGGACCTTACACAACATGTTCCGAACAACCGTGACGTGTATAGGAGAAGGTGACACTATCCCGTTTTGTACGTGACATGGTCTGGTACCTAGGAAAGACTACACGACATGTTCCAAAAGCAACACGGTGTGTCTTCGAGAATGTCACGCTAGCCCGTGTTGTTCGTGACACGGTCGGGTACCCGGGCAGAACTACACGGCGTGTTCCATTACAACACGGAGTGTACTACTCGAGCTTCCCCGACCCATGTTGTTAGTGACACGGATGGGTACAAGGATCTACACTACACTGCATGTACATATAGTACAAGGCGTGTTCCTGAAGTTATTTTATAGAACACCGTGCTTCTGCTCACATGATCAAAGACACGGCCTGAAAACTACACAGCGTGTAACCCGAAAGTACACGCCGTGTATTCTGGGTTTTTTTGGGAAGTAGCTCAGAAACTGCACAGAGGCCCATAAATACTGAAAACAAGGCAAAGAGGTGCCAAATTCCGATCCGTGAGGGCCCATACTCCCCACAAATCACAGCTTGGCATCCCCTACAGTCATGTACAAGAGGAAACATGATCATGATCCACCAATTTTTGATTCAACAGGGCCCATAACACCTCAAGAATCAAAATTTTGCATTCATTTAAACAAAGTAAAATACAGAAAATTCTCTAACATGTAGTAGATATTCTATCAAGCATTTTCACAAAAACATGCATAATCTACACAACGTCCATCAAAACAGCATGAAATCACTAATGCACCCTAAATGGCATGGCAAGAATGCATGGAATGTGATTTCTAAAAGTTACTATATGATGCATGAGATGGAATACCCTCATCTCATCGGGTTGTGACAGAAATAGAACCATAATATCTAAACAATAACATTACAAAGCATGTGAATCACTCTATGTGAAATCGTATCAACTGTAAAATCTCAAAACCAGAAAACTACAATAAATGAGGTAGTATGGCTTTTCCCTGTATACGGGTTAGCTACTCCTGGGCATAGTTTTGTTATCAAGTACCGAATCCATCCTATCCCTGGCTAAGTCTCCAAACAGTAATGCAAGAGAAAATAATTCCTTTGATACCACTTTGTAACGTCCCGGTTCCAGAAGCCACATAGAGGCACCCCATACCCGGTTGGTCACATGGCCTCAAGTGTATATCCCCAAACACCAGAGGATTCCAACTAGTAGCGAGGGCCTTGGGTGTGATAGTGGGAAAACTATGCCCTCATTGGAAGAGTACACAATAGAAGAAGAATAACATACAATAGAGGAAGTAGTAATAAGCAACAATATAACAGCGGAAAACAAAATTAGAAAACTGGAGCACATATGTATATAAGAAATGATGCACGATACATAACTAGGAAAGTAGAAAAACAATTCACAATGCTGGAAAGCACTAAAATACCAAAACAAGTACAAAATAAAAGAAAACAGCTCTTTAGCATCGTGAGCCAAAGCTCGGTCCCATGCCCTCCTGCTCCAAGCCATCATGTTTCAGAAGTCGAAGGGTGATTTCCCTTGTCTATACCTGCAACAAAATAGTATGCTTGGGCCCAAAAGCATTCCCCAAAAAGGGTGTGAGATAAAATATCAGTAGGCATTCACATAAAGATATGTGCCTAACAGTCAGTGAGTATATGGTAGGTAAAAGTTCAATAAGCAGTAAACATCAACAACAAGCAGAAGCAGTAAACAGTAAACAGTAAAATAGGATGATACATAGCAGCAATCAATACACACCAAAACAAAAGTAGTGAACCAAACAACTAACAAGATGGAAAACCTCTAGGAAGTACTTGCGGCCATCCCCTCTGGTCCTATCTAAGATGTACCACAACCCTCTGGGTAGTGCACTCAGCCTAACCCCTCGGGTTTGGTCATACAAATTAATGAGACTCTCTGGGGAAGCTCACTCGGTCAATTCCCCTTATAGTCTAGGGTAGTTAGGGACTCTCTTGAAGAAGATCACATGGCCTAACCCTCTCATCCCCAAGGTATAGAGACTCTCTGAGGAAGCTATCTCGGTCAATTCCTCTTATAGCCTCAGGTATACCACACACTCTCTGAGGAAGCTCACTTGGTCAATTCCCCCTCTAGCCTGGGAAGGTTCTTAAAGAGATTCAAACAAGGTAAGACTCTCTGAGGAAGCTCACTCGGTCCACACTCCTCTAGTCTATAAAATCCAAGACTCTCTGGGAGCTCACTCGGTCCATCCCCTCTGTAGTCTGTAATATCTAAGACTCTCTAGGAAGCTCACTTGGTCCATCCCTTACAGTCTACAGCACCAGGTTCTCTCAGCCCTGTTCCAGTCTGTGCATAATAATCCTACAAGTCCAAAGTACGCCTATAGAGAAACTTGGATAACCGAAGTACACCTATAGAGCTACATAGCTAAACAGTCTACATGGAAACAAGCATGTCATGAATATCACTTCAACCTATAACTGCAATGCATGAAAACCGGTGTAGCTGCCAAAGGAAACTGAGACCGAAAGGTCGTAAATAGAAGAAGCAAGGAAAATACATTCAAGAACAACAATTTATCCTCTAAAATGGCCAAATTACATCTACACAAGCATACATGAATGGTAATAAAACAATGAGGGTAAAAAGGTAAACACGCAATACCCCGTTCAAGGGTATTGGTGGAATTTGCACATAAAACTCAGATACATTGAATGGTATGGAACAAACCACCTACCTCTATCCTAGGAGATCTTTATACATGAACCACGATGGATAATTCCACCTAGAATGTCATAGATTTGAGAAAACGCACAAAACATTAAACCTTAGATAACATGAGAAAGAGGAAGAATTGGGAATCAAGGCTCAAGAAGAAGGAAGAACTCACTGCTGCACTTCCAAAGAAATCGACCGTGCTCGAATCGGAAAACGGACGGAGAGGTGGGAGCTCGGGGAAGATCCAGGAGTATGGGTCTCTCTCAGACGAACCAGACCTAGATGAAGTAGATTATGATGATGAGGCGCGACCCCGGTTGGTTTAGTAAATAAAATAAAAGTACACGACATATATTTTTAAAGTACACGACGTGTAGTGGGTTTTTCCATACTCCTCCAAACTTGGCCTCCACATCACCCCTACACACTGTGTGCGTGTCCTGGGCATAGCCAGCAAACGGCTTCAAGCTGAGGATGAGTACACGGCGTGTACTTAGAAAGTACACGACGTCTACTTCAAAATTTTCCAGAATCTCCAAAAATTCTCAAAAAATCTATAAAAGGAAAGAAATACCTGAAACGAAGATCCAGGTTCTTGCACACTAAACATCTCATTAGTTCATCATCTGATTCTTTGTTGATTGTGAATTATTCATAAAACATAATAATATTACCTATTATCTCCATTATAAGAAACTTACTAATATAAAAATATTCTCTTATTGAATATGATGTTTCTCTCCATCTATCTGGTAGACATCTAATAATTAACATGATTTGTTCTTTGGCTGCCACATCCTTTTTCGAAGATATCAGAGTGTTCGCAATCTCATTCAACCTGAGATACATGTCAAATAGTGGCTCATTGGGCTTCATCTTGAAGTTTTCAGATTTAATATGATATGTATTAAGTCTTATTTCTTTAACATTAGTTGTTCCTTTATGTTAAAAAGCTATAGTATCCCATATTTTATAAGCTATTTTACATGAAGAAATACTATTGAATTATTCATCTCATAAAGAATAATATAAGGCATTCATAGATTTACATTTTTAATTTAAAAATACCTTAGTTGGTTCATCCCTTGTATTTTGGGAAGTATAAGGTATCTTATATTCATCTAAAATTTATGACCATTTCTCAAAACCCAAATTCTAAAAGAATTTTCATCTTAATTTTCCACTGAGAATAATTAGTTCCATAAATAAATGGAGTTCGGTTGGTAGAAGCACCTTCCAATCTATTATCCATAATAATGAATAAATATTATGGTTTTTACATGATAAAACATTAGAAAAAAAATTAATTTACATTTATTTACAACAAAAAGAAAATAATAGTGGAAAACATTTTAAAGGCATTAACACTTTGAAAATAGAAGATTAAAAATCCTTTGTCACCAAAAGTTGGTCGGAATAGGAAACATAAGAGGGGGGTGAATTGAGTTCTTATAAATTTTTTGGTTAATGACACTGTTTATCAATTCCCCAAATTTTAAATTCTACAAAACCAAGTTAACCAATGTTGCATATTTATAAGAGTTTTGAATGTTCAATTTATTTCTCAAAATATTTATTAATTCTCAGTTATAAAAATTTTAAATATTGATATAACTTTTGATAGTAATTTACTAAATCAAAAAACTTGTATAGACACTAACTATGATTAACTATCTATTTAATATTTAGTTTTTGGAAACATTTTTGAAAACAAAAAAACTAAATTTGAAAACACAGTAGATAAAACAAGAGTTTCAGTCTCAAGTAGAGACTTACTCCTCTCCACTGGGTGATCACATACCACCTAGAAGTTTATATAAATAAACTTGATCCACACCCCATATCAGGGTTCACAAAAACATAAAAAGCAATCTAGGTTAACAGTACCTCTACAACAGTTATTTGTGGGAAACAAAATTCAACTAGGATAGATAGGGGACTCTTACAAAGTTATATGTGGGAGGAAAATAATGTAGAAAGATGAGTGAGTGAGGATAACTTTTATCCTCTATCATAGATCAAGATATAGTGTGTCGTAATATTATAGATACCCACACTACTCAAAATGTAGAAAAATTATAAAAAATAAAGAAGAAACAATGAGAGAAAGTTTAAAATTCTCTAAGTGGTGTTCTTGAAGCTTCCAGACTCCTTTAGTATAGAAGATGTGGAATTGCAGTCCTCTTTGGGAAATAGACACCCAAAGAGAGTGTCATAGAAGACTTTTGTTCTGGTTTCCTATAAGATATGAGATGCTCTTCAAGGCTTCTATTCAATTGGGGTTTTTTGTAAGAAAGTTGAGACTTCGGTTCTCTGCAAATCCTTCTTGGTCATAGTTATCAAGAATGAGTATTCTTCATTTTTTTTACTTACATTCAATTCACAGGTTTACTTGATATGTTGCCACATATTTTTTCATGTGTGATTTTTTTTATATTCTGTAGAGGTTGAGATTATGCATGTTCCTTAAAATGAGGTCTTCCTCATACCTCATACTATTCTCTAACAATGTCTACAAAAGATAGACAAAGTCATAATTATAATTGGTAGTACTGATTTTCTTAAATATTATTGTTAGAATTAATTTTTAAATTAAGAGAAATGATAATTTTCTATGTATTAAATTATTTTTTATTATGTCGTCGACTCATTCAATCAGTGACTCCTTTTATCTATGACTGGTTCTATCGGCGACTCCTTCTATTGGTGAATCCTTCTATTAGTGACTTAATGCGTCGGTATGTCAATGCATTAGTGTCATATACTATCAGTGACTTCTTCTTTCAATGAAATATACTATTAGTGACTCATTCTGGTATTTATTGGTGATTCATTGATTCTATTTGAGAGTCATTTATTCTATTGGCGATTCATCTTTTGGTGAGTCATTTTTCCCTTCAGTATGTTATCAGTGATGTTGGTGAGTTTTTTGTGTTTTCGGTGATTCATTTGTGTTGTTGGTGAGTCATCAATGCTACCAGTGAGTCATTTGTGCTATCGGTGAGTTATCTTTGTTTTCAAAGAGTCGTTTTTTTTTCAGTGAGTCATAATGATCCAATTTTTTTGTTTACCTGAATTATATTATAAGCGTCAACAGAATTATGTAAAACTTATAATTGAACATAGATAAATAAATTTAATAATTATTGAACTAACCATGATTTGACATAAATGAACATGATTGGACATGATTTGTGAAAATTAAAATTGGAGCGGTCCAACAATACCCCCTTTTGATGATCACAAATCATGAAATTATAATAAATAATCAGTTGATTCACAATGATCAAAGTAGGTTTTCTTCTTACTCTATCCATAGTAAAAATAATGCATAATGCTAGTATGATTTTTATTTTCTCCCTATTTTGGGATTATCAAAATGAGTAAATAGAGTATGTAATAATGATCATGGAATAAAATAAATAAATAGTGTATGGAAGATACTTGATTTCATTTGCAATGAAAATTACATGGGATATTATAGATCCAAATTACAATAAAGAAGTTAAAAAATCATATCTATAAAACATGTGATCAAAACATAATATTCTTCTTCTCCAAATAGGGGTCTATCACTATCTTTCCCTCATCAGAAGATGAAGTGGTAGGATCATTATATATGGAGGTAGTGGCTGGTTGTTCATAAAAAATTTTGAGATAGGGAAAAGGAACTTCAGTAAGGACTAAGAGGGTCATCCTGAGACTACCGAAGGAAGGAGGGCCAATAATTTCCCTAAAAATGATAGGATGAATCTGTTTGAAATCATGAGTTGGAGGGAGTTTCAATGAAGTCGTGTTTGTAGAGGTAGAGATTGCAATTTCGAGAGGTGGTCTGATTGGAGTGGTATCAGGGGCAACAAACAACATACTCTAGACATGTAGATAACGCTTGAAAAGGTTGATGAAGTCCATGATTATCTATACCCCATAATGAATCTACATTGTGAAATCATTCTTATTGTCAATGAGATATTAAATTATAGGAGTAAACTCTTTAAGCAGATTTACTATATCTCTAAATTCTTGCGACACTCGAAGAATTTTTAGGTTCTCAAGTAAAATCCTGAAGTGACTACCTAGGGGATTAATTGTGTATATCCTCTTGAAATAAAAATCCAATTTCATGGTGATTTTCTCTAGAGTAGTTATAGCCTAGTGTCATGACGCATCCCCAAGGGCCCATGTCGTGACTACCCCAAGCCTGCCTTCTATCGGCCATGGGCTATTGACTAGCACCGAAACGCATACTCCCTAAAACGAAAAGGATTACCTTTAATCCTGTATGAACACATGTTATAATAACACAACAAGAAGAAAATTTTAAGTAAACTGATGTAGTAAAAGAGTTCTGAACGTAAAAGGGGTCGGAATACAAGCCCTACTATAAAGGTACAACTGAAAAAAAATACAACTTAAAGAAAAAGAAAAACAACTACTAGGTCATCCTCTGAGGTTCCTACCTGATGTGTAGGTAAAGATCGCCTCCTCATAACTCCATGTCTATCCCTATCCTCTACTTCATTTCATTCCATAAGGATGACCTCTACACACCATCTAGTCCTAGCACCCTTATCCTTGATCAATGTTGTACGTTGTCTGCACAAGACACAATAATGTGCGGGCGAAGCCCGTGAAGGGGTGAGTATAACGACACACAGTTGGGACCCTGAGACCCCGTTGTTCTCCTAAAGTTCCAGAAAAGAAAAAAACAATGAATGATATCAACTCTACAAAGGTATATGCCCAAAAAACACCTATGTTATCAAGATATACACATCTCATACATGAAGGAAGAATACCACAAAGGTAAAAGTACCGCACATGTGTCACCATGATGATAGTACAATGACGGTAAAAGTAACACACAGGTATCACCCCAATGATAGTACCACGAAGGTAAAAGTACCAAACATGTATCACCACAAAAGTAAAAGTACCCCACAGGTATCACCACGAAGATAGTACCACGCAGGTAAAATTCATAGTACAAAAAGAGTCTCAGATCAAACTAGGGTTTTAGTGAGGTAAATAAGTACATATGATTATTAGTGAAGCTAGATCATCTTATTCTAGCAAGAGGCACAACTTCTGATCATACAGAGTCTCACCTACACATTATTGATAGGTACTAACCCCCGCAATGACCCACATAAGATCTAACCCACACAAGATCGGTATGCGCTAACCCACATGGGATCGTTGAACACTGACCCACACAAGATCTGACCCACATAGGATCGGTATATTCTGATAGAAACATGATCTCTGAGTGATGACCCACACAAGATCTGACCCACACAGGATTGGTATTAATGGTGGTACTCGGTCACAAATTCTCTAGGGATAGGATCAATTAACATTCCTAGTTTCAACGTCGAAAACCTCAGCTGCTGGAGAGCTCTTCATGTAATTAGTACAGTGGGCCTGCCGGGTCACACAAAGGCACTCCCCACTAACCTTGGACTGCATAGGTAATCATACTATCAAATACCATGGGTCTGCTATGTCACATAGAGGCACATCCCACCTTGTTTCTTCCGTGTCACACAGAGGCGCTCCCCCTCGTGGCCTACTGAGGTACTCTTGTCGAGTACCGTGGGTCTACCATGTCACAAAGAGGCACTATGCACTGTGGGATTTCTACGACACATATAGATTCTCCCCACTGGGCCTTCTGAGTCACTCCGAGTCAAAATGATTAGTAGTCATCAAGTCTCATCCAATTATAGGGTTCTGTATGTAGCATGCTTTGGAGAACTGCTCCGCAAGGCATTAGTCATACTTCAACCACACCGAAGTCCCACAAAAAAGTATCCCAAAAGTCTATCATGTCATAAGGGGCCTAACACAATAGACTAAATGTCAAATAGATGCTCGGTCTGTATGTTTTTAGTATTTTCACTCTGAGGGCATGGTTGGATTTGGGGTTCGATCCAACCCGACTGTACTCCAACATTATTAAAAATCAAGTGGGGTATACCAAAAGGACCGTCTCGATCAAAGGATTCCAGTTACATAGACAGCTCATCAAATGGGAACCTGGTTCTCATGTTATGGCCATAAAGTCATATCTGGTTCCATATGGGCCCGGGTCTGGTCCGACCCACTCGAAACTGACCCCGCCCGACCCGGCATGGGCTAACCCAAACTGTTCGGGTCGCACCGTCCAAATTCCGGTCCAGCTTGGTTGGCCTGGGCTATATTGGTCCCACCCCACTGGGCCATGTTATATCCCAGATTGTGAAGGGGGAATCCTGACCCGGCCCGCTGGGTGTGTCCCGTTCCATGCTAGGCATGACCCCATGGAGCGGCTCGGTGGTGCGACCTGGTAGCACAACCCACCGAGTGCGGCCCGTTGTTGTGGTCCACCCGTGCTAGTGGCGAAGGGGGAACTGACCCCCTTACATTAGGAACTGCAAAGGGGCATTGCCTTTAGGCACTGTCAAGTCACCGCAGAACCCGAGCATGTCCCGCCGAACTAAAACGGCCGGATGGTCCTCCTCCCAGGGGCATCGTCGTGCACCACTACTCCACAATGGTCAGCACACGACTGACCTATCTTCAACTTCAACCGCGGCCGAGTGTCCATGGCCTCTTGCTCTACCGATGGCATGGGTGTTCATCACAACTCTGCCATTCGTCCGACAAAATGTCGGCTGCCAACCTGACCTGCTGCGGCTGACAAGCCATGGCTTCCTCCTCATATAACGGTGTGGATACACACCTCTCTTCCTTCCTTGCAGCCGGTCTGGTGCCTCCCACCACCTTGTTCCACTAGCCATTATGTCTTCATTCCAAGCCCAAAAATTATGTTGTTCACATATTAACAATCCTCATGACGAGGGTCCCAGGTCCATATGTCATCCTCAACAAAACATTGTTTTTTCAGAATCATTACATATTTGGATTTTAGGAACAAAAGAAGATCACCCAAAAAAAAAGATAAATGGGAAAAGTTAATCTGCGAGACGATTGCCATGATAGTTTGGCCATCATCGTTTTGAATCCATAATATGAAGAATCAACAAAACATATTTAATCATAATTCAATTTAAAACACCTACCTTGATTTTCTGTTGGAGGTTTCATGAGGATGATGAAGAAGTCTTTGAATATTGACGTAAGTGATCATCACTCCCACAAGACACTCCAACGTTGGTTCATCGTTCTTCGATTCCGGAAGTTGTTCTTCGTTGGAGGTTCTCCTTCATTGGAGAACGATCTTTCCAACTCTCCAAATCTCTCCCCTCCTTTTCCAATTCCTTATCCCATGAGAGGTGAGGTGCCAAAATAAATAATCATAAGGAATAATTTAATTAAAGTTTGTACATCAATTATGTTATGTTGGTACATTTAATTTGGAGAACTCCCAGAGTTTCCTTCCATTAAAAGTGGGGTTCGGGTGGCTACATAATTTGTGTAACCGATCTTTTAATTCCCATCCATAAATTCCCGACTATCCTCGTGTGGTACCCACCCCCACAATTCCAAAAGGATGTCTCAATTTCTAAAATAAAATAATGCATGCTTATTTTATTTTATCCCAGGAGAAGTCTGAAAACTAATTTCCACCCTAGACCTACTACGGTCAATGTGATGTTATCCTTAAGAAAATATCGTCTCAAAAAGTAAAACAGAGCCCTCAAATTTCAATTCCAAGCACCAGTTCAAATGTTACCAAATTCAGCTCACGCGTTTACAGAACTTACCCAAAAAAGGTTCATAAAATTATTAACAATCATCCTCAACCCGCGTCGGTTGAGGCTAGGCTCTACCTAAGTGAAACACGCCCTAATGTAACCAATAGTAATATCAAATTTCAATTAGAGTTACCGTCTAAATTTTTTGGATTTTACAATAAAATAATTTTCACTTAATTAATTTATTTATGGCCAAAAACTTACTTTCACTACTGGTCCGCGCCGGCCAATGATAGTAAGTTCCAAATGGGAGCACACCCTCACATGTTCAGCGGTGGTCTCAGATTTTTAATATGAGGTACCATTCAGGAGTTATAAGTATTTGAAAAATAAAATAATTTAGTTCAGTTATTTTATTTATAGTAATTACATTTTTGGGTTTTCTCACCATAGGCTTGTGCTGACTAAATGTAAGTCATTCCTTGGGAAATCCCACCATCCTAAGAAAAAAAATTCTCTCAGATTTTTGATCCGAGTAACCATTTATGAGATATTCCATTTTTTATGAAAACTGTTTATGCGCGCTATATAAAGTTTAACAAAACTTCGAAGAATCATTCTGGGCACTCTGGGCCTCGGAATCATGCGCCATCAGATTTTGGGGTCTCAAAATAATTATATATAATTAAAAAAAATACAGAATATCTGGGACATTACATTCTCCCCAGCTTAGGGAATTACATCCCCGAAATCCACAACAAAGACTAAGGAAAAAATGGTTTTACAGAGCATGGATCGGAGCCTCCCATTCCCATGTTCTTTCCTAGAGGTTCTCATGCTGCCGGTGAATGTGCACCAGAGGTACAGACCACCCACAAAGGAATCACTCTTTTTGATCCTAAATATCTACTAGAACCTCCGCAATCATCACTCCATCGTCTGATTCCATCTCTCCATGGTCGATGACTTGAGAATGGTCATGCACATATCTCTTTAGCTGGGATATGTGGAAGACATTGTGCACTCACTCCAACCGTTGTGGTAGTTCCAAGTAGTATGCCACCTCGTCAATCCTCAGTAGTCTCATAAATGGTCTGATAAACCTCGGTGATCACTTTCTGCCTCAGAGAAATATTTATAGTACATAGACAAACCAGACGTACCTCTCCCGTTATAGAGGTAATTCTAGAAAAATATTTTGAAAAGAAATCCCCATTCTATACCACTCTTGTTTGGAACTAAAAACTGAAAATTCCTGCTGCCATGAGGGTATGTTTGGCTGACTCAAGAGTGATCGGCTACACCCTCTTATGCTTGAGTTTATCTTCTGCTACATGGGTTCCCATTTTCACCGACCTAGGAAAAGCCCATCCCAGTGTTTTAGGTAAAACAAAACCCTTTTTTCCCAATAAAGTCAATATGATTATGATATTTGGAAGTCCAATCCATACCCAAACTAACGTCGTAAATCCTCTATGCTTCCTCCAAGAGGTTCCATCCGAAACTCTCACCTAAAGGGCCAGATCACATGATCGGTGTATGTGTGATTATCGAGGCTCCTCCAAATGGTATCTCTAGATGTGGGGGTCATGTAAACAGATTAACTGGAAACACTATGTCATGGACAAGATTTATCGAAGGAAGGAATGATTGGTACCTATGTATATTAATACGGTAGCTAGTAGTAGACACACACCATTTACTGAATCATTCCTAGAACCCTTGGGTCGCACTCCTCAACCATATGCAGCTACTCCCTTCACCCTTTACTCCTACTCCTTGAGCCGGGTGGGGTCTAGAAACCGAGGTGGTTGTAAAATGTTGAAATGTACACCACCTCATGCAGCTCTCCTAGCTCTGCTTCAATGTCTGCAGCCCTGTAGATTCATCTATCCCCAACCCTTCTTCTTATCGAAAAATTTTTACACACCCAAGTCTCTTAGACTGGTGCTAGTTTCATGATTTCCCTCTACTAACATTCACTGGCTGTATAAACTAAGCCAAAGAACATTCAACTGCAAAGGTTCATTCTAGCACCCTAACATATGTAACAATGCCTAGAGGAATAGTGTTGTCTTGGACGTCATTAAACAGACTATGCACAGAAGTCTGAGCCACAAATCATTGATTGAATCGTATTCATCGAGTACTAGTAATGTTCTGTATGCCTCGATGAATACTCATCTATCAAAATTTAATCATGATAAAGATGTAGAAGCTCTAGGGAACAATCAACTAGGTAGAAAACTCTAGTCACTGCCTCCAGCCAACCCTCAACTGCATGGGAATCTGACTCACCTGGAAACATTGGAGGCCTCTATCGCTGGAACTCATGCAGCGCACTCAGTCGACATGCATCTTCTACTCATGGGGCTGGTGGAAACTCTCAGCCAATGGGTAGTGGTGCTTCTGGTACACCACCTGAAGGTGTTAACACCGTAAGAGGTCCCTACACCGCGGCCTCATCGGTCGGTGGTCCATTGTCACGTACTCTCTTGGGAATCCTAGAAGTCTCTCTATGGGGAGTCATCCTCATAATGAACAGGTGCCCCACAATCATTATGTTATACCTGGTGAGCTGACTCAAAGAAATCAAAATAAAAACTTTCCAAAAACACGCACAATCAGTGTTTTCATGCATTGAGTCAGAAATCAGAAATCGGGGTCTTGGTGTATGGATACCTCGACCGCCAAAAAAAAAATTGGACTTCCCAAACTGAAAACCACTCTCATAACACTTAACACTATTGCTTCACAGAAAATATCTGAGTCCTAGTTCTTTGGTTGAACCAAACTCCCCTGATACAAAATTGTCATGACCCATCCCTCAGGTCCCATGCTGGGACTACCACAACCCTGCCTTCCATAGGCCTGGGGCTGGTGACAAGCACCAAAAGTCATACTCCCTATAACGGGAAGGCATTGCCTTTATTCTTGTACAAAAACAGAGTCCAAGGACACAACAGGAATCAATTGTGAAGTAAACTACTGAAGTAAAAGAGTGTTGAATGTGAATGGGGCCGGAAGAAAAGCCCAACTGTTAATGTACAACAAAAAATAAAATACAACTGAAAGAAAAAGGAAAACAGCTACTAGGTCTTCCTATAATGTTCATACATGAAGTGTATGTAAAGATACCCTCCTCAGTACTCCACACCCATCTGTCTCCTCTACATCATGTCACACCAAAAGGTCCACCTCCGTGCACCATCCAATCCTAGCTCCCTCAGCATTGATTAATGTTGTACTTTGTCTGCACAAGACACAACAAGGAGCGAGCGAATCCTGTGAAGGTGTGAGTATAAAAATACTCATTAGGGACCCCCAAGACCCTGCAGGTCTCATAATGTTTCACAAAAGAAAACCACAAAGAAAGACATCAACTCTACATAGGTATATGCCCATATATACACCAATCTAATCAAGATATACACATCTCATACATGAGGGAGAATACAAAAATGGTAAAAGGATCGTACTTGTATCATCACTAAGATAGTACCATGAAGTAAAAAGTACCACACAAGTATCACCACAACGATAGTACCACGATGGTAAATGAACCACATAGGTATCACCATGAAGATAGTACCATGAAGGTAAATGTTCCACACATGTATCACCATGAAGATAATACCATACAGGTAAAAGTATTAGTTCAAATAGAGTCTCAGCTCAAACTAGGTTTCTAGTGAAGTACAGAAGTACCGATGATTAGTTGTGAAGCTAGATCATCTTATTCTCTTAAGAGGCACTATTTCTGATCACAAGGATTCTAACCCACACATGATTGATAGGTACGAACCCATGCAATCACACAAGGATCTAACCCACACATGATTGATATGTGATGAAAAACCTAGGATTGCTGAGGGTAGACCCACACAAGATTAGAACCGCACAGGATCGGTATGCATACTGATACCCAGTCACAGATTATCTAGGCCTAGGAACAAGTAACATTCCAATTCACAACGTTGAACACCTAGGATGCTATAATAAACCTATTATAATGAGTATTTTGGGACTTCTGCATCAAACAAAGGCACTTCCCACTATCCTTGGCTGTTGAGGTACTCCTCCTGTCGAGTACCGTGGGTCTGCCGCATCACACAGAGGCACTCCCCACCGTGGGTCTACCAAGTTACACAGAGGTGCTCCACCTCGTGGCCAACTAAGGTACTAATCCTGTTGAGTACAGTGGGTCTACTACATCACATAAAGGTGCCCCCCACAATGGGTCTGCCACGTCACACAGAGGCGCTCCCCAATGGGCCTGTCGAGTCACTCTGAGTTGAAACGGTCAGTAGTCGTCAAGTCTCATCCAGTCACAGGGTTCTGTACGTAGAGTTATTAGGAGAACCACTCCCAAACCCATAAGTCATACCTCAAATGCTCCAATGTCCCACAAAGAAGTATACCAAAGTTCTGTCACAACATAAGGGACCCAACACAACAGATGGTGCGTCAAACAAATGCCATGTCTGTATGTTATTAGCGTTTCCGCTCTAAGGGACCAGTTGGATTCGGGGTTCGATCCAACCCAGTCGTACTCCAACATTATCAAAACTCAAGTGGTTTATACCAAAAGGACCATCTGTATCGAAGGATTCATGTTCCTTGGATGGTTCATCAAACGGGTGCCCGGTTCTCACGTTATGGCCACAAAGGCATATCTCGGTCCAGATGGGCTACGGTCTGGTCCGACCTAGTCGGACTGACCCGACCCAACCCAGCCTGGGCTGACTCAAAATGGTTTAGGTCGCCCGAGCCTGATTCAATTCCAGCTCGGTTGGCCTAGGCTGCGTTGGGCCCACCCCACTGGGCCATGGTCTGGCCCGACCCGTGAAGGTGGAGGCCCGGCCCGGCCTGCTGGGCATGTCCCAGACCGCGCTGGGCACAATCCATTAGTGCAGTATTCCCGAGCTAGCACTGAAGGGGGAGTGGACCCCCTTATGTTTGGAACTACAAAGGATCGACACCTTTAGGAGCTTCCAAGTCACCGTGAAACCCAAGCGGGTCCTGCCGAATGGCAATGGTCAGTCGGTGTTCAGACTGGACCTCCTCCTAGAGGCATAGTTGCCTGCCGCTAATCCATCATGGCTAGCACAAGGCTGACCACTCTTCGGCCTCCATCGTAGCCAAGCGGACACGACCTCCTGCTCTTCCTGTGGCAAGGAAGTGTACCACCGCTCCACCATGTGGCCAACCAGATGTCTACCGCCACCTTTCCCCACAGCGGCCAACTAACCGCAGCTTCCTTATCATCCGATGGTGTGGATGCCTACTTCCCTTCCTTCATCATAGCTGGTCGGGTGCATTATTCCTCCTTCTTCCACGAGCCATGGCGGCTTCATTGCAAGCCTGAAAATTATGTCGTTCTCATATTCACGATCCTCGTGTCGAGGGATCTGCATTCACATGTCGCGCTTAGCAAAACATGGTTTTTACAGAGTCATTAAATATTTGGCATTGATGAACACATGAAAAATGTGTGAAGAACAAAATATAAAGGGGTAAGGTTTATGTGTGGGACGATGGACATGTTAATTTGGTCATTGTTGTTGTGAATCCAAAATAAGAAAAAAAAGAGATTTAGTCATAATTCAATTTAAAACAACTACCTCAATTTTCTGTTGCAGGTGGCTCAAGGAAGAAGACGAAGTCATTGAATATTGATGTCAGCATTCGTCACTCCAACAAGACGCTCCAAGGTCGGTTCCTCGTTCATCGATTCCAGAAGTCATTCTTTTCCAGAGGATCTCCTTCATTAGAGAAAGATCTTTTGAACTCTCCCATTCTCTCCCCACCTTGTCCAATCCCTGTTCACGTGAGATTTGGGGTGTCAAAATAAATAATCATAAGCAATGATTTAATTAATGTTTTTACATTAACAAAATGAAGTTGGCACATTTAATTTGGGGAAATCCAAGAGTTCCATCAAATTAAAAGAGGGGCCTGGGTGGTTACATAATTTTTGTAACTGGGCATTTCATGCACAACCATAAATGCACGACTATCGTTTTGTGGTCCCCACCTCCACGATTCCAAAAGAAGGCTTCAATTTCAAAAATAAAATAAATCATGCATACTTTATTTTCTCCCACAAAAATTCTGAAAAATATTTTCCACCCTAGTCCTACTCCTGCTGAGGTGAAGGTCTCCTTAAGTGAATATCAGTGATGCTAGAACAAATGTGTTGTCAGAATTCAATTCTGAGCACCAATTAAAAAGTTACAAAATTCCGCTCACACATTTATTGAACGTACCCAATATAAGTTCATAAAATTATTAAAAATCATCCTCAAGAAGTACCGGTCAAGGTTTGGCTCTACCTAAGTGAAACACACCCCAAGAAAACCAAAAATACTCACAGATTTCAATCCATATTACCGTTTAAATGTTATGGATTTTACAATAATATAAATGTCACTTAATTATTTTATTTATGACCAATAACTAAATTTCACTAGTGGACCGTGAAGGACATTTTTAGTATATTCCCAAAGAGAGCACATCGTCACAAGTTTAGCAGCGGTCCTAGATGTTTAATCTGAGATACGATTCATGAGTTATAAGAATTTGAAAAATAAAATTACTTTTTTTAATTATTTTATTTATTGTTATGCCATTTTCAGGTTTTCTCACCGTAGGCTTGCGCAGACTAAACTTATGTTGCACCTAGGGTAAACCCATCATCCTGAGTGAAACAGTACCCTCAGATTTAATATATGAGTAACCATTTATGATTTAATCCACATTTTTTTGAAAATATTATTTTATACGCAATTTAATGTTTAACAAAACATCGACATATAATTATATGATCTCTAGGACTCAGAATCACATGAAATAAAATTTTGCAGTCTCAAAATAATTCAATATTATCAAAAACATTATACTGAATTTCTGGGACATTACACCTAGTTGGAGTAAAATCTAACCATATCATATATATGATCACTTTTCTACCGAATTTTTGACCGAATTTTCAGATCAGTTCCACCCATCATGGTTCTCATCTATTCTCTAATGTTATTTATAACAATATCCATGTATGATAGGTGAGATACCAGATGTATTGATCTAGATTACCCATGAAAAAGTCCTCACATGTTGTCTTATATGTCTCAGTATTTCACTATTTGAACGGCCTATTATGGACTTATGTTCTTCACTTACGACTATTTAAATCTCCTCACTCTATGAAGGCTGAACAGGAGGAATAAAGAGAGGTGGAGCCATAGATATGGAGGCACTTTACAATGCATCCTTGAATACTAATTTCAGAAGGGCATAATCAAGACTTGGAATCACATCCTCAATAGGGGTTTTTGGAGAGATGTCATGACATTCAAAATCATGATTTATAGTGTCTTTGTATTCACTGAGCAGTTGTCCAATAACAGCTACAAGCATGACCATTTCATCAGACACCACCTTACTAGCTGTCTCAGCATCATCCAAAACTGATACAAACTGAGATTAGATCTTGGAAAAAACTCTTTCTAAAATCAAGTCAGCATTATTATCAATATGTTGTTCTATAGGTGTAGGATGAACAAGAGGGACTGATCTCCCAATAGCTAACATTTCTTTTGTAAAACATTTAAAATATGATTTTGTGACATAGTATCCTGGAACTGAAATCACTACGGGTGTAGAAGTGGAAGAAGATAAAACTATTGGAGGTTCCTAAACTACTAATCATATTGAAAAAAAATCATTTCCCCATCCTCTAAATCTAGTGAATCCATGACATGAAAATATAAATGGGTAATTTTACCACTCAAATAACACAAAGGCATCTAGAGGAGTGAGTGTATAAACTATCTCTTTCATAGCATGAGGATACCACTCTATTTAATCTCTACTGATTTCTTCTCCCCCTTAACATTAGTCCTTCTTCTATCAAATAAAAATTGAGGTATTGGGCCTACAAGTGCTTTGTTGCATTACCAACCTCAACCACTTCTTCTGCCTCGACACCAGCATCAATAGTAGTAGGAGGTTTTAAAATCTATTCCTAATTCTCATAAAGAGATTTCCCTATATTGGCACCTTGATCATTACAATGATGATCAGAATAATTTTCCCTTTTACCACATTCATCATTCTCATTCTCTAGTTCATCTCCATCCTTATTAATATTATATCCACTTCCATTGCCACATTCTTCTTCTTCTCTAGCTGTTCCTTCTTCCTCTCAAGATTCATCTTCAGAATCATTTGATCTACTTTCATATTCCACACTACCCAACTCATCAGTCTCATCATCATCATCATCATCATCATCATCATGATCATCAACCAAAATAGATTCCTTGTATGGTAGAGCTATATTTTGACTAGGTAGTCTATATGACATTCCCCTTGTACTTTCAACAGTATCTTGGACACTCTTACCATCTATACAAGACCCTTCTCTTCTAGTATATTCAGATTTCAATTTATCAGTGTAGAAAAATTCAACATCTATTTGGAGACTAGGATCAGTACCATCATATAACCTAGTAGGATTATCAATAGGATTGAAATTTGCATTCAACTTTTCCATTATCTTCATCCCACTCCATCTTCCAAGGATCCCAATTTATCTTCAATCTCTTGTAAATATCCTTACACAGGGAGATACCACTAGAAGAAGAAATGGTTTCTTCATATTCACATAAACATCCTCTTGCCTTTATCATAGGAGATATCATTCTTGGATGGAACAAAGAATTTTTCTTAAAATATGGATTTTTTATTTCACTTATATGGACTATCAAATATCTATATAGAATAATTTTATTATTTTTCTTTAGAAAATTTAAGAGATATACATACTGATATTTTAGTGAGGCAATGGAACCTTTTCAACGACATAATTTGTGTTGGATATACTTAAATAAAAGAATACATTCTATATATAACTCTTAAACTATACGTCTTATGTGTTCTGTATTACTAGTATGCTCTATCAAAGCTGTCTTATAAAAAAAAACTCATTTTTGGGTGGATTACTTCATCGGTAGTCATCAAAGACTCCTTCAGGTGGTACATTGAAGAATTATACCCAATGAATTGAAGAAAAAGACAATATCCTTCAATTCACATTTGATTTGATATAATATATCTCACTACCTTCTAGGATAAAATAAACATGAAGAACAAACATGTGAACAAACATAGGGTAATGCAACCTTTAATTATTTGAAAACTAATATATCTGACCTTGAGTTTGCAACACTCTTAAGAGAGTATACATACCAGATAATAACCATTCGGTGAACACTTTCTTCTATTGAATTACCACATGGTTTAAAACACCTAGATTTGTATGCATAGATATTCTTGAATCTTATTTCTGTCTCATAGTAGGTTGTGATTCACGTTTATATCCTTCAATGATTTTCTACACTCTAAACGTACTGATGGTTTAGTTGAAGGTATGAAACAGAAAGGTCCTAAGATAATGAGAAAAAGTGTAGGTGTGAAAGAGTAGAATTATGAGAGTAATAAATTGTATGGATTGACTCAATTTTATCATTTGGGGCTTTATAAAACATAAATTGAGTAAACTAGGTTAAAATAAAATGAAATAAAAAAAACTGTGTTGTTTTGGTAAAATAAAACAGATATAGATAGTGGGTTCCATCCGCGAGTGGCCACTAGTGAGACATCATCAGTGTTAGCAAGACATAGTCTTCTTGACTCTATCAGTGTCAATATGACATAGTCATCATGAAAAAACCATTATGAAACTGTAGGTTTTGGCATGAAAGTATCAGCAAGACACTATTAGTGTCATCATGACATTGTTTGTGTCAGAGAGAAAACAATGTTAGTGTCGGTGAGACATCCATAAAATGTTTTAACCTAGTTCTATTGATAGTAGGTCCTTAAAAATTAGTCATCCATAATTCATGACTGATGTAACTCATTATCTCTTAATCTAATGGATTAGTGAATATATTAGCAAGATGAGGTTATGTGCCAATAAATTACAAAGTTATATCACCTTTTTGTAAATGATCTCTCAAAATGTTATGTTTTACAAAAATGTATTCTTTTCTATAATGAGAACAATATTATTTGATATGTTAATAGAACTTTTATTTTCAAAGTTTATATGGACATGTCTAAACTGATATCTGTAATCTTGAAATGTGTGTTTCATCCACAATATTTTAGCACAAAACCAACCAGCAACTATGTATTTGGCCTCTAAAGTAGATAAAGAAAAAAATTTATTTTTACTAAAACATGATCCTATAGACTTTCCAAAAAGTGATGTGTTCCAAAGGTTATCTTTCTATTGAACTTACAACCACCAAAATCTGCATCTGAATAACTAACTAAATCAAATTATTCTCCCCTTGGATTAAAAAAATCCTACATTGGTAGTATATTTAAGGTATTTGAAAATTATTTTTACAACATTTAAATGAGATGATTTAGGATTATCTTGAAAACATAAACACACACACCCAAACTTAGAATGATGTAAAGACTACTAGAATTCATGTAGAGTAGGCTTCTAATAATTCCCCTATAAGTGGTTTGATCAACAGATTTACTATTTTCATCGTGATCCAACTTATAGACGGTACTCGTTATAGTATCACTACCTTTTTTTCTATAAAATATTAAACCTTTTAAAATATCTTTCATTTATTTACATTGATTTAAAAAATACCTTCTTTATTATGAAAGATCTAAAATCCAAAATGAATTTGGGTTCTCCCATTAAACTCATTTCAAATTCACTTTGCATCATTTTTTAAAAATCAATACATAAATAATTATTGGAATATCTGAAAATAATATCATCAGCAAAGATTTAAAATATAAAACCTCTTTAGAAATTGTTTTTTTAAAGGGATTTTGATCAACTATACCTTTTGTAAAACCATTAGAAATAAGAAAAGTGCTAAGTCTATGATACCAAGATCTGGGAAACTTTTTAAAACAATATAAATCCTATGTTAACTCAAGAAAAAATGATTTGGAAAATGAGTGTTTGTAAAAAAAAGGGGTTATTTGACAGAAAATATTCAACTATATACCCCTTTATGAATGCACTTTTGACATATATTTTATATAGATTGAAATTTAGATGAGTTATATATTCTAGAATTATTCTAATGGATTCAAGTCTAAAAATTGGTGAACAAGGTTCTTCATAGTCAATAACTTTTTCTATATTATATCCTTGTGAAACCAATCTAGCCTTCTTTATCAAAATGGTGCATGCTTCATATTCTTTGTTTATAAATACCCATTTAATTCTTATGTTCAATGTTTCCTTTGGTTTATCCACTAGATTTAAAAAATTATTTCATTCAAAATGATTCAACTATTCTATCCTAGAAATAATCCAAAATTCATCCTTAATAACATCATTAATGTCTTTAGGCTGATTCTTTGAAAAATTAGTTTGATGTTCGACATGGTTTCTTAGAGAAGATTTATTCACTGTTGCTTTATATATGTTTCCAACTAAAAAATATAATGGATTATTATTAAGGGTTCTAATAGATCTAGAAAAGGAAGGGATGGTTATTTTAGGTTCATCAGTAGGTTCAGTTTTACAATGATTATAGTCACAAGATTTTCCAGAAGATGAGGATTTAACAAATTTCTTAACATTATGGTCAGTGGGTCCAATATTTATGTCTAGATTGGAAATTTCGTCCTCAATATTTTTCGGAGTGGTTTTAGGTTCATATGGATCTATTTCATTAAATTTAACATGCAATGCTTCTTTCCACACATTTGGTTATTTTATTAAAAACTCTATATGATTTTCTAGAGGTTCAATAACCTAAAAAAATTAGTTCATCACATTTGGATGTAAATTTTCTATGATTTTAGGTTGTTTTAATAATATAGACATTGAACCCAAAGACTATAAAGTATCTAACTTTTGGATTCCTATTTCTCCATAACTCATAGGTATATTTTCAAATAATTGGTCTAATTTGGACTCTTTTAATTATATAATATATTGTATTTACAACGTCATCCCGATAATAAATATGTATATCATACACCTTAAGAATTAGATGGGCTATTTCTTATAAGATTTTATTCGTTATTTCTATAACTAAATTCTATTAGGGTATTCTAAGAGCAGATAATTTATGATTATTTCAATTTTTTCAGAAAAAAGATTCAAACTCTTGATTTTCATACTCACTTCCTTTTTCACTTATTAAGGATTTAATTATAATAATACTTAATTTTTTCACTATTTTAGCATACTTGGTGATGTAAGAACAAGATTCACTCATGTGAGCTAAAACGAAGGTCCATGTATACCTAGATAAGTCATATAAAAGAAAATATACATAGTGCTTCCCATTAAGACTTGAAACTCTAGATGGTGCAAACAAATCAATGTGAACCAACTCGAGCGGGTGAGAAGTTGAAACATATTTCATTGTTCCAAAATTTATTTTGTGATGTTTTTCCTTTTGAAAAGGATTACATACATTATGTTTGGGTAGATACATGAATTACTCTTTCATTATATGATTTCAATGAAATTGATTGTTAGAGTGGCCTAATCTATTATTCAAAATCTTGGACTCTATTAAAAACACTAATCAAGAAACATTTTGAGAAACTAAATAATCTATGTTCACAACATAAACATTATCAATTCTAAAATTATTTAATACTAACTAATTTTTAGAATTAAAAACATTTCAGGCATAATTTTTAAATTTTAAATTGAAACCATAATCATATAGCTGAGAGATACTAAGCATATTGTAATTTAACCCATCAAAAAGTAAATCAGAAATTAAAATAGAATTAGAGTTACTGATTTGACCAAGTCCAATTATTTTTCCTTTAGTAATGTCACCAAAAGTGTCATTCCCACCATCAATCTTTATATGATTCTTGAAGCTTGAGTAATCCCCTATCAAGTTTCTTGAACATCAACTATCCATATACCATAAGGTTTTATAGGATCTATTTAAGCATACTTCCTACAAAAAGAATTCAAACAAGAAATTTTATTGGTACACAAGAATTTCTTGGGATTATTAATATTAATTATTAATGCCATGGGAACCCATACATGCTTCATGGGTTTCCAAAAAAAAGTTTGTAAAGTACTCAGAAAAAAATCTATTTAGTCTAGGAAATCCAGAAGTAGTAAAATATTATCTTCTATTGGAACATGTAGAATGTTTATCAAATCTTGGTTTATGGATTTATTTTCATTATTTGGATACAATGTTATTTTTAACAATGTTTCTTTGTCCGGGATGATAACCTATACTAGTGGTGTATTTTGGTATAACATGTTTACCAAGAATTTGAATGAGATTTTTCTTTACATTGGTAATAATTTCTAAATCCTTTTCAAATTTCTCATTTGAAAATTTATACTAATTATTTTATTTAATCAATTGATAATTCTTCATTTTCTCTGCAGTAAGATCATATTTAAAAGTAGTGGAGAGAGTAGGTTGTTTCTTCAAAACATTATATTTACCTTTCAACTTATTGCATCGGTCCTCAACCATTTTACCTTGCTCAAAAATTTCCTCGTTGGTCATATTTTCCAAATCAAATCCATCTTCATAATAGTAATAATTATGTGTAAGAGATTCTAGTGTTAACTTAGAAGTGTTTTTCTTGAATAACATGTGACCTTTGTCACCTTTCTCATCAAGTGAGATGCTGAATCAATAGTTCCATCCTCAGAAGCACTCGAGGTGGACTTTATTACATTCTTATAAATTTTATCATTGACCTAATATTTATTTTTATAATTTATTTTAGGAAATTTAGCCTTTACATGTCTTCTTCTATTAAATTCATAACATACCATCTCATTTGAGTAATCACCTATCTTCTAGTCCTTTTCCTATTTCACTTGTATTTATTTAATCATTTATAGATGGGATTCCAAAATAAATTCTTCTTTATATAATTTGTTATCCTTATAGATAATTGAGACACTTATTCATCACTATTAGATGATGATTCTTCATTTGTTGAACTATCTTAATATGTTTATGCCTTCTCCTTTTCCTTGTGTTTGGAAGCAGTGGTCTTGAAAGACACTAAATTTCTCTTTGATTCATCATCCTATTATTTATTGAACTCTAATTATTCCTCATACATAATCATATTACCTTTCATCTTGTTTACTGGAAAAAAACTTATATAACATGATTCTCTTATTTACACTAAGGTTCCTCTCCGTTTGTCTGGTAGATATCTTAGTATTCACATGATTTGTTCTTTGGTTGTAACATCCTTTCCAAAATAGATCATAGAGTTCACAATCTCATTAAAATCAAGATACGTGTCAGAGATAAGTTCATCATTCTCCAATATATATATATTAAGTCACACAACCTTTACCTTAGTGGTTTCTTCATGTGAAATTAACATAGTATCCAAAAAAAAATTGGGTTGTTTTATATGTATAAATCCATGTTGAATTTTTCATCTCCTAAAGAAAAATATTCGAAATTCATATATTTGTAGTTATTATAATAATCATATTTAGTAGGTTCATCCCAAGTATTTTGTGTAGTATTATGTATCTTATATTCATCCACAATTAAAGAACAGATCTCAAAACCCATACTTTTAAAAAAATATCATCTTAATTGTCAACTCAGTATAATTAGATCCATTGAAAAATGGAGGTCTATTGGTAGTAGAACATTAAAATATATTATTTATAATAAATACTAAAGAGTAGTTATTTAAATATCTAAAAATTTAGAACATACAGAAATTGATATATCATTAAAATACAATGAAAATTACAGTTGAAAATATTTGAGAGGATTTGAAATAATTGATAATAGAAGTTTGAAAATACATTGATACCAAAGTTTGGTCAGAGTAGAACACTCAAGAGCGGGTGAATTTAGTTCCTATAAAAATTTGGGTTTAAAAAATTATTTTACAATTCCCCCAATATTAAAATTTAAATAGACTATTTATCCAAAGTATTAGATTTTATACGAGTTTTGAATGTTCAATTAATTTCAAAATAGATTGATTAATTCTGAGTGAATATAATTGGAATGATTGATATATATTTTAAAAGTAATTTAATAAATTAATAAAATGTATAAACACTAACTAATATTAACAATAAAAGTAATATTTAGTTTTCTAAAATATGATTGAAAATAGAGAAAACTAAATTTAATGACACAAAGGATAAAATAAGTGGTTCAGTATCAAGAAGATACATAATCCTCTCCACTTGGTGATCACCTTGAAACCAAGAAAATTATATTAATAAACTAGATCCACACCCTGGATTGGGGTTTAAAACAACATAAAAATCTATCCAGGTGAACAAGACCCCTACCACAGATATTTGTCAGAAACAAAATACCTCCAGGACACACGTGGACCTCTTCAATAGTTATATGTGGGAGAAAAATGATGTACAAACCTGAGTGAGTGAGGATATATTGTATCCTTCTGATTATCTTAGGAGATAGTGTGTGATTATACTATAGATACACACACAACTCAAAAATTGGAATAATTATACATAATAGAGAAGAAATAATGAGATAAGGTTTAGAATGCATTGAGTGATGTTCATGAGGATTCTAGACTCCCTGAGTGAAATAGATGTGGAACTTGAGTCCTCCTATAGAAAAAGACACCAAAATAGGTTGTCGTGGAAGCTCTATGTTCTAGTTTTTAGGGGGAGATAATATTCTATTTGAAGGTTCTTTTCCCTAGGTTTTGTTGCTAGAATAATATTGAGACTACAGTTCACAACAAATCCTTCTTGTTAAAATTTAGCTAGAATGATTTTTCATCATGTTTTCTTCTTTCTTTCAGTTCATATGCTCACTTGATTTGTCACCAGTTATATTTGATCGATTGATTTCTTTTTTATATTCTAAAGTGGTCGACAATAGGTATGATCCATAACATTATGGATTTCTTGTACCTCGTACTGTTCTTTGACAATGTATCAAAGACACAAACAAGATCATTAATATAATAAGAAATACTGAGTTTCAGAAACATAACCGTTAGAATTAATTTTGAATTTATGAGTAATGAAATTTTCCTAAGTATTGAACAATAGGTCATTCTGTCGGTGACTCCTTATATAGGATACTACTTCTATAGGTGACTCCTTCTATCAGCAACTCAATGCATCAGTATGTTAGTTCATCTATGTCTTATAATATCGGTGACTTGTTCTATAAATGACTCTGTCTATCAGTGTCATAGTCTTATAGCTGTTGGTGAGTCATTTGTTATATCAATGAGTCATTTTTTCTGTCGGTGATTCATCTATCAGTTAGTCATTTGTTCTGTTTGGTGAGTCATATTTTCTATCAGTGAGACATTTATATTGTCGGTGATTCATATGTTCTTTTAGTGAGTCATCAATGATGTCAGTAAGTCATTTGTGATGTCAATGAGTCATTTGTTTTGTCGGTGAGTCAAAATTAACCATTTTTTCGATTTTCAATAATTATAGTATAAAAATCAAAAAAATTATGTTAAACTTATAATTGAACATAGATAAACATAATTAAACATTTTTGAACTAATCAGGATTTAACATAAATGATCATTATTTTACATGATTTTTGATTATTAAAATTAAAGAGGTCCAACACTATCAAATGTTTTCATCCAAATATTATTCAATAGAATAAATAAAATTCATTATTTCTTATTAATATTATTTAATTCACAAAAAAATTATTTCAAACTTATCAATAATATTTCTACCATTTATATTGTAACACTTTTAATTCCTTTTAGGGATATGTATCCAATATATATATCCTCATTAGATATTTAATAAAAAAATTCCAAATGTTTAACTTTGATTATGATTTATCAAATGATGATAAATACCTTCAATATATTAATGTTCGGATTCATTTCATACTATATGTCATTTAATGTGTTGAATAAATATAGATAGCCGCTATTGTGGCTTGTTTCCAAATGAAAAAAGAGGTATCTTGATCAGATAATATGGGTCTTCCCATTTCATCCAAAATATAATTATTACACCCACAAAATACATTTTTGTTTGATATATTTGGAGAACTATATTATAGACTCATTCCATGATTCCCAAGATATTTTTCAAAATATTTATCCTTGTATTTGAATCCATTTTTTGATCAAAATATTTTAATAAAACATTTTGTTTAAATCTACTCAATCCTCTAAAAGTTTAAGAATCTATCATGATGTTATGATTTACTGAATATGGAATTTATTTAATTCTTATAATTCAACTATTCAATATAATTAATTTAATATCTATCTCTATTGGTTGAAATCAATATCATCAAGCCTCATTCATCAGATTATATCATCATAATAGTTTATTTAATATTGAATTCCAAAACGTTAGGGGTCTTGCTCACTATTTTTCCATTGTGTTATGTGACATTAGTGTTTTAACTTTATGTATTTTTCTTATTTATATTAATAATAGTTTCATGTTTTACAAGCTTTTCCATGTTCTTTCACCCAAAATAGATGAGTCTTTTATTCCATTATTGATTTTCATCTTTAACACTGTTTTTTGTTTTTCTTTAATCAAAATTGTACCATATTTCATCATACTACTGACACATCAAATATCATGAAATATCCTCTCATTTCTGTTTCCACAATGTTGAGAGGATCATAAAAGATTATACATCATCTCATTAATATTGAGAATAACACTATATATATTCTCACCAATATTGGTGAATTCAACTACTTTCACATTTAGTAATCTATAATTTTGGACTACAACACCTCCTCCATAATAGCTATAAATGAAATTCAATAGATTCATTTTTCAATTTATATGTAATGAGGAATCGCAATATTGGGGTTTTAATGATTGTATAATTTTTCATCTTTATAACATACCTCAACCACTATATGTTATTCATGATTATTCCTCAACTTGATTGGTTTAGACTTACCATTTTTTTTAGCTAATTAGGTAGTATAGTGGGACAATTATAAGTGGTGTACCAGGGTTGATCACACCTTTTATATGTACCCTCAAATGTATTATAATAATTATGCACATGGATGTTGTCTTAACGAGACTCTAAGTTCTTCAAGATAACTACACCTAAATATATGTTTTCAATTAGATTAGTGAAATTAAAAATTATTCTAGAACAAATATTATTATTTCCCATACACTTCACAATACCAAAATCTACCGTCAAAGTAAAATATTCTCAAGCAATAAAAGTTTTCCTCTAAGGCATCTTTTTTGTGTCCTAAATTCAAAAACAGATACTAGTTTTCAAAATTTTCATGCCTATGTGATTTCTTATTCACCTATACTTTCCCTTAGTCTTGGCCTCAATTTTAGTCTCCTCACATAATTCATTGATTCAAGAATTTTTAGAACCACATGTGTATTTATCAATGGGTATTTTCTCCTTCTTAGGTGATGTGATCAACTTATTTCCTTTGACACCAATACGAGAAAAACACTTATTTCATTCTTGGTTATACATGAAAATAGTTATTTGAAACATATGTCAATATCCATGGTGATTGGTAGTATTAGTAACTTCTTCCACTTCCTTTTATATTTCACCTACATTATTGATATAAATTTGAGACACAAGGTGATTGATCATATAAGAATTTTCAACATCTACTGAATACTCATATAGAGACTTTTATTTTTCATTCAAGGTAATTTTATTTGTTCAGGTAACTTTAAGCATATTATCCCTAATTTCATTATTTTATTAATATATCATGTCTTCTATTTGAACTCCACTTGCATGTTAGTAATGTATTTGGAATTTGATCCATCAAAAATACTTTTTGAATGAATCATTCTATGTTTTAAAAGATTTATTCTCTATCACAAGATTCTTATTTTATTCCAAGAACACCAAATCCTAGTAGTTAATTAAATTACTTCAGTGATTCCTCATCACTACTTTTTTATTTTCACTACTTCTTTATTCTTAAATACTCAAGGTATTTTAGGGTTTATTTAAATTTTCCATGATATTTATTGGCCAACCTACATCTGATTCCTCTTACTCTCTTTTACTTTATTATATCAAAAGATATATAATATTTGTTGAGGTAAATTTATTCTTCTAAGTCCTATTAGACTTTCCTTTTCCAATTAAATATTATCCACCATTAAAACCACTTGTGACTCTATTTCTTATTCCTAGTGATATTTGAGAGTTTCTATTCTCGTCATTTGTTTCCTTAGCTATTAAATTAGTTGAAAAGTGCCTATTTTTTCAAAATTGAAACACTTAAATATAATTTTATGTTTGTATTTTTGTTTTCCTTATTGAAAACCTTTATAAAATAACGAGTGAATTCTGTAAATCCTAAGGAATTGTATTAATCTCTTATTTCTTTTTCAATAGGCATCATAGGATTAATACATTAATATCACTTTGTACCTTTTAAGTAGATCACATTATTAGATTTTTCTTTTCTAGATAAGGATATCCATCAACTCATATCCCAAGAAATCTAAACAAAAATGTTTTTATCAATGTTCTACTCACCCATGTCTTGATCCTATAAGAAAAAACACTACACCTTAAATTAATCCAGATGGATTCTCATAAATTGTTTCACCATGTTAGATTCTTTAATCATTTCAACATATCATTGAATTGAGATTATAATTTTGTTTACTGAAAATAATAACACATCCACTATTTCATCTTCTATAATATAAATATTTGAAAATTGAATTTAACAGGTTTATAACTACGACTCCTTGCCTATATTATCTCTTTAATTGATATCATTATGTATCTTCTAGATTCTATTTACCATATTTATATAATAACTTGTGTCAACTCCTTCCCTGAGAGAAAATAATTTAATGCATTTCTGGATCTCCAATCACTGTAAATATTATTATTATCAGGTAATTTAAGGTAAATATCAAATTCATGAAGATATATACCATTCCATATTATTCAAAGAATATATGAGATATGATATTAATGATATAGTATCTTTATATCCTTACATAGATAGAATACCTTTCCATCAAACATATAAACTTCTTTTTAATGAAATTATTCATAAAATTCATAGATCATAATGTTAAATATTTTTAATTAAAAAAATTATCTCATATCCATATTAATATCTTAAAAATATTTATGTAATTCTCATATACCAAGTAATACACATCAGAGAGAGTATACCACCACTACAACTTAGAGGGGTGAATCACAAGTAGCCTAAAACACCAAATCGTAATTATTTCCCATTACAAGTTAGAGTTATTTGGTATTTAATTTTATAATGTTTTTATAAGAGATATATTGATTAAAACACACATTTCACAAGTTAGAATAAATTTTCATCAACTCTTTTTATCAAGTGGCTAATCTACGATGTCTGAAAAATATGATCTAGGTATCTACATTCCTATATTATTACCAATAAAAAGATGGATAAGATAATAAATATAGTTCTAAACTCCAAATATATGTATACATCTATATGATCATCGATAATTTTATTGATGTCTTATAAAATTTATCCTCATGTGCCACAAAAATATTTATTGTGTGTAAAACCTTGTTCTTATCCATAGTCCCATAAAAAATACTTTTCAATAGGTTATCTGGTTATCTAAATTATTCTTATTTTTCCACAACTATTCACTAACACATTAATTTAGGTGGTAAATATTCATTTTATATAGTCTTCATTATTTATATTATAACATTACCTATTGTAGTGTGGTCTTTAGATATAAAATATTCTATAATGAAATTCAAGAAATATCACATCTCTTTTTTCTAGAATTAAGGAATTTCTCAGTGTGTTACAACATATTGTTACTATAAAATATATAATAAGAAAACCTGAAATATATTAAATCTTATAATTTTTTTTGTTACTAGATAAATTGAGTATTTATCCTTCTCAGTTGATATGTGATTCTATAGATTATGGTGTGACTCAATTTGGATTCTTGAGAGTACAACACCAAAAAATCATAGTCTAATTCTGAAGATGCATTTTATTTCCAAAAATTAATTTTGTATAGGATTCACATATTAAATTATTATTCATATAGGTGATACTCATACAAAAGATCAACTTACCATCTTCCTCATATCTTTATTAGAACAACCAATGGAAATTCGGATTTACTCATATATATAAGCGTAACATATCCTGTTTTCCTCAAATAAAATATGGTGTAATAAATACCAATTTATCCGAAGTTGTTTTATATAATAGTAACCACTTAATCTATAATATCTATATAAAATTGAAATAATATCCATAAAGTTATGACGTGATTCAACTTAGTAGAAATTTATTCATTCACATTTCAATACAAATCTAATGAGCCTCTAACTCATTCATGGGAATATAATCAATAAATATAAAAAAATTAAAAATCATGAGTAAATTTCCTTAATAATTTTTTTGGATTTCACATTAAATATAAATTTTATATAGGCACAAAACCATATGACATAATTTTGTATTTTAGAGTACTCCAACTCCCCATTTATGAACAATACCGTACTGACTATATCTTAAATGGAGAATAAATCATAGACATCCATTGTTAATTCACTTCATGAATATATTATATTATATTCAAGAATCATTAAATTATCCAAATAATCTTGTTTTATTCAATATTTTTTTAGGAGAACATTAATTTGTTTCTACTCAAATTATATTTTGGGTCTCACACTAGTTAATCCTTTTTTGAGGAGATGATGATTATGACTTAGATTCCACCATGACTACCTCTTGTTTTCAATAAACCCCCACACTAAATTTTCCTTAATTTTTGAACTATTTATTTTTTAGGTAACCTCTTATATTATACATTGTATCTTTATGACTGTATTTCATTTTATTTTCAACCCTCATAATCCAATATCCAAATGTCACACCAAGAGTCAAGATATCTGTCGAGACCTGAATCTTGATGTACAAGGACATTACATTACTTTTGCGGAATACTTAATACATAACAAAAATAGACACACAAGGACCGTAATAGTTTAGTGTCTTTGGAAACTCAGAATAAAATCTTCTAATCATGGTGAAAGATCTTTAACATCTCCCATAAAGATCTTCTCCTTTTTTTTCTTACCTAAAACCTTTATTTATATCCTGGGGAAAAGAAAACATAAAAAGGGTGAGCTCAAATTCTCAGTAAGGGTAAGCATGGATAAAATAAAACATACTATATACATTTGAACTTAAAAACATGAACATAATGTTAAAACATCAAAAGCTTGAGCAATGACATAAAACATGGAAGTACGTAAGGCATAGATCATAAAGAAACATTAAGAATGATAAAATAGCATGGTAATAAAACATGTAATTATGGAAACCATTAATAACATGATATGATTTCCATATTAGCCAAGGCATTGCTGCCAAGACCATCTTAGTGGACAAAGTCCCTTTCTGAATCAGGTTCACTCCTCATTCCAGTCTTGTATTACTGAACCGATTTAACTTTCCGTTCCAGCCATGTCTATCTCATGAGATATAAATCTTTACCCAATGCATTGGAGGGGGATATAGGTCCCACCCATCTCATAATGAAATCATTTTTACTTGTTCCACAATATAAACATACATCATTCATAATAACCCAACGAATAAAATGGGTTTCATAAACATCATCCCATCATAACATAATCCATATAAAAGAAATGGATATCATTTCATAATAAGAAAAGTGAACCCATTTTAATCATAGAGACATTAACATTATACTTAAAACATACACATATGAAATAATTTCATTTTAGATGGAAAATGGTTTTGATAAAACACTTGAAATAAATTCTTGAGGAAAATATCCTTTCTTCTTTAAAATAATTTTCTTTTCACAAAATGCCACGAATATTTAAAAGAAAAGGATTTTCTTGAAAATAGTCATGAAATATTTTTTAGGATTCTTCATGAAAATCAAGCTTTAAAATCCGTTCATGACGTATAAGTTAAAAAAAACATTCTTCTCGTACTTTTGCTGGAAAAGTCAAAAAGTACCTCGTACAAAAAACGACAAAAGCTTCCTTTCATATACTTTACTAAAAACTCACTGAAGGGTAAAATTGGATGTAAAAAATTGTATGTGGATGGAAATAATATTACATATTGAGGAAACATGGATTTGGATAATAAAATACACCCCAGTAAATTTCAAAGTATAAACAATCTCAGATAAAAATGAGATTGTGATATTTCCCTTACCTTAGGTCCAATTTTCTTCATAAGTGTCTGAAACTCCTGTATAATGATTTAAATAATGTCATTGAATTATTCCAGAATCATACTCATTGTTATGATATCATATATGGTTCACTTATGACTTTATTTTACCCGCTATTTTGTAAATTTCATGTTAAAGAGAGTTTTGGGTAAAATCGTTTCATTTGTAATCCGTGTTTTGACTTGTAATTATTCATATGATTACATAGATCATGATTAATTAATTCCAGAATATAAATCATGATTTATATATAATATATATTCAGAATATACATATATATAATAGATCATTAAATGGAAAGAAATACACCGTTCATGGAGACGTTAGGCTATACGTATGCATGAACGCTGTTTTCTTTTTCTTATTGAGTTGAATGGAATTAAGTAGATGAAATACATATATATACACATAAATCCAGTATCCTTATTATGTCATATATTTCATGATTACTTATTATATATAATTTATAATCATTCATGAATGGTTAACGTGGAGAATGAATCTCATCGTGTCGTGGAGAGGGTAGTCCGTACGTACGCACGAGCGATGATACCGTTCTCAGGATCGTGGAATTGTATTGCAGTGTATTTATACTATTTCAGAATCCATATCAATTTAAAATAATCATATATAGTTATTATTTACACCATTATACCCATCAAAGTAAGGTGGTGGTGGAAAATAGATTACACCACGGTGTGGAGACGGTATTCTGTACGTACGCATGCGCGGTGATTTTGTTTTCCGTAGGATGGATAAATGATGAAATAGGTTTGTTTCATACTTATAATAACATATAAGTATATTAGTGATACTTATGTTATTACTTCATAATGAAACAACCTAAGAAGAAGAAGTGGAAGAAGAAATAAAGTTGAAAGAATCGGTAACGGATATTACCTCTTCTTTGAAGCCCCTCTTTGAGTCCTCCTCTTAGGGGGCTAAAATTGGTCTTTTAAGAAGACAAGGACCTATATGAGGTTTCTAGGGAAGTGGAGAAGAGAATTTCTCAGGGGTTGTCCGAGTGTGAAGGCTCAATGTGGTGTGAGGAAGAGAGGGAGGAGATGCCCTTTTATAAGGGAGGAGAGGGGCAACTTTGGAATAACAAAAAATATTATTTTATTATAAAGCCAAATTCGGTTTTAAATAGCTCCAAATTGATTTATTTAGAAGATAAGGTGGGGATGGGTCTAAAGACTCTCATCCAATATAATTTATACAAGTTTAGGTTACTATTTCAACCTTACCATTTATATTTAACTTTAAGTTAGATAATTTTACTTTTACCGTGTCTTTTTGTGTTCTTACACTATAAGGTTAATAAACATACTATAAGACGCCAAACGAACCCCAATATGTTTATTATTAATATATATAACCTTATATAAGTCATTTGGCCGAACCTTAGATTTTTACGAATAAAATAACAATTAATAATATAATATTTGTTTTAAAAACTATTTTATGTCAATTTCGACACTATTTAGTAATTGATTTTTGTGAAACTCATAACAGAATGATTTGTTCGAAAAACGTTAATTAAATCAATAATAACATGTCATATTAACCTATAAAATTAGTGTAATTCATAAAAAGACTCAAATTACATTTATTTTGGTATTTATAACATCAATTATGTCAATATTTCATTAATAAGACAATTACAACATCATCTTTGTGTCATAAATAAATTAGCTTATTTAAAGTCTAAAAATTACAAATAAAATATAATTATGTATGAAATATTTTTATATTTATAATGAATATTTATAGTCAAATTTATCTTATGTATAACCCTATATTAAAAATTATTTACTTATTAAACATTGATTTTAACTATTTTAACCCTTCTTTAAATAAATTAATAATAAATGTCCTAATCTAATCCAAGTCGGCCTAAATGGTCATATATTATTCCTAAGGCTGTTTTTGGTCGAATTAAACTTAACCAATAGAATCATTACATGTGTTAAGGTAATAATAATATCATTTTTACCCTTAATTACCCTATTTACTTTTAACCGTGGTAAAAAAAAGTAAAAAGTTACTATTCACCAAAAATTATTTTCATCTCATTGAACCACATTTTACATAGTGACATCATCCGTGTCTCTTGGATTTTTGAAATTCCACTCACAAAAGTGGTAAAATTAAGTTTTATGAAAAATTCATTTTTTTTAACTACCATTTAGTGGTTCCACTATTTATCAAAAAATGAAAGTTTTCAGAAAAATACCAAAATATAGGCCTAAGATATATTTGATATTATGAACTAAAAAATGATGTCTATTTTACAAAATTCAAAACATATCAGTTGCATTAATTAATTTATAAATTAATTCCCATCTTCAAAACAAATATCGTGTTCTTAAGAGATAATAACTATCAAAAGATTGACACTTGTTTATGTCTGGTTTAAATGTGAAATTACATCCAATGACCAAAATTGTATTAAATTGTAAAAATATATTCTAAATATACTTTAAAACCACTCAAATTAATAATTTATCACTATTAATTATTTCGATTAAAAAGGATGTTTTTAATTAAAATTTAGTAATTTTCACTATTCATCAGAAAATGAGAGTTATCCGAAAGTACAAAAAATTCACCCTAATCTAATTTCGATATTCTGAATCCAAAAAATGAAGTCCATTTTGGAAAATAAAATTTACAAAATATCAAAAAGTGTTTATTACTATTCATAACGGCTAGTTTTAATAATATTTTAATAGCATATTGCTGTTTAGTGAAACCCGTTATTGCGTACTACACACGCTATCGAGGAAGGTTGTGATTGCGTGTAATCCAAGGATAGTCAAGGATGTGTGTTGCGCAAGCTCCTTTTTGTGTAGCGTACAAAACAAGACATTAATGAAATTAAAAAGAATATTTTTCATAAAATCTCGGGGTGTTACATTCTACTCCCCTTAAAATGAATTTCGCCCTCGAAATTCATCGGGGTTATACATGGTTTACTCCTCGAAAGATTATTTAATAGAAACCCACATCATAAAAAGGAATACCAAAACCAATCTTTAAAAAAAAAGTATGAAACATAACGGTTACCCAAATAAACTAATCACTGGGTTTCCACATAGATGAAAATGTGGATATGGAAGAGAAATCTAACCATCATGTTCTGATGGAGAGTGGTAGAGAACATGGATATGGAAATGCCAGCAATCACAAATCCATAGATTTGTGATGATCTAAGGTACCATCTGATTCATCGGATATAAGGGAACTAGGACAACATTTTTGGTTTTCAAGATCATTTCCTTAAAGTTGATGAATTAAAAGAAATACTTACATGATTTTGGTACAATCTCACTTTTGTTCGTTAATTGAATATTTTAAACTTTATCCCTTAATGAAATGAAGTTGAATTTGTTATTCGTGATGTGTTAGCAGATCATGTGATAGAATGATGGGTCATTCCATCTGTCTTAAAAAAAGGTTATAAAAGCTATCAAAAATACATAAGTCCATCTATAGTGAGATTAATCATATATGGTTCCTAAAATAGATTTATACTTCATATATCATACTGCTTAATATAATAAAACTAGTTTCTACTAAACATGGACTTTTAGTAGGCCAGTGGTAGGAGATAAAGGCCAGTCGCACTTCGGTTGTGGGTTCGATTCCCACAGCCTTGTCCGACGCGATGGGTTGTCGCCCGTCCTGCAGGTTGTCGTTTTTCTGAAACTACATTACTATAACATCCCATTAATAATATCAAAAAAAATTCTATCCTTAAACAATAATAACTTATGTCCAACATAATCTATTCCAATCATTAGGCTTATCTAAAATACTTCGGTCCATGCTCATAGTATAAAGAAAATGATTACATGAAATTTCATCAACCAAGCATGTGAATACCATCATTTATCCCCCATATATCTTGTTGGTCACATTCCAATCATGTGAATACCTTAATCATTTATTCTCTTGAAAAATGAATACCCATTAAACCTTAGTGAAAACATGAATGCTGTCAAAAGTTAACTCTTTCCACATACCAAAATCCAAAATTCTATATACTCTAACCATGATATAACCTTCTTCTTATATCAGTCATGAGCTCATGAATACTATCAAACATTTAATTTTCTCCTTATCCCTTCATTATGCGCATATCATTTACATTCCAAAAATATTTGAATAACCTTTCATGTATACTGGTACCATTAATCATACACTTTCAAAACTCAAGGAAAGACAACAGTGTAACAATCCTTAGATGTCTCTTTATTCCATAGTACCATGAGATTACTTATACAACATTACACATGATAAAAATTTAATCATTCCACTACATTCTTAAACCATTGACCGAGCTTCAACAATTCTTTCATCTCACATAACATTTGTAGTCTCTTCATCATCATCAACATAAATACTACCCATACGACCATACTGATTCTCTTCATGAGACATTCCCTTAGGGCATTGGTTTGCATAATGCCCGTACATTCCACATTTACAACATTTAACCATTATTGATGTCGTAGCAATACCATTATCTTCATCCATGTTGTTAACTAAACCTTTTCCTTTGCACTTACTGGCTTTGTGTCCTTCTTTTCTACACCCAAAGCATCTTCCAGTTTCTTTGAAACATTCTCCTTGATGCCTCTTCCCACATGATTTTCATAGGGGAAATTTAACTTTCTTTCATCTATGATCATCATGAAACTCCGTATTTCTCTTATTAGCCGAGTTAGGAAACTTACCAAATTTTACTTTATTGATCATATTATGAGATTGATGATTCGGCATAATAATGATGTTTGGACTTCCAAATCCCATTTCATTTGGTTTCTCATGAAGAATATCATTTCATTTTCCATCATATCCTCCATTATCGTGAATCATCTTGTTTCCAGCCATTTTCTAAAACCCAAAAAGAATAGTGTGAGAGGAAAAAAGCATAATAAAGGGGGAGTAACTTCAATATCTAACATCTTTGGTTTAATCTAATATCCTTAAAATAGTTCTAGGACTATATCCTATATGTATAATTATCCTTAGGGACATCCCTAGACATACCTTAGAAATATCTCTAGGGATCTCACTAACGTTTTCGCATCCTAGTTTCAAAGGTTGACTAAACCTCCCTCAGATACAAACTGTAGAGAACCGATGCTTGAAGTACATGGAAATTACATTACTTTTGGGGAATATTTTATACATAACAAAAATAGACACAAAAGGACTGTAATAGTTTAGTGTTTTTGGAAACTCGGAATAAAATATTCTAATCATGGTGAAAGATCTTCAACATCTACCATAAAGATCTTCCCCTTTTTTTCTTTCCTAAAACCTTTCTTTATATCCTGGGGAAAAGAAAACATAAAAAGGGTGAGCTCAAATTCTCAGTAAGGGTAAGCATGGATAAAATAAGACATACTATATACATTTGAACTTAAAAACATGAACATAATGTTTAAACATCAAAAGCAGGAGAAATGACATAAAACATGGAAGTACGTAAGGCATAGATCATAAAGAAACATTAAGAATGATAAAATAGCATGGGAATAAAACATGTAATTGGGGAAACCATTAAGAACATGATATTATTTCCATATTAGCCAAGGCGTTGCTACCAAGACCATCTTAGTGGAAAAAGTCCCTTTCTAAATCGAGTTCACTCCTCGTTCCAGTCCTGTATTACTGAACCGGTTTAACTTGCCATTCCAGCCATGTCTATATCATGAGATATAAATCATTACCCAATGAATTGGAGGGAGATATAGGTCCCATCCATCTCATAATGATATCAGTTTTACTTGTGCCACAATATAAACATACATCATTCATAATAACCCAACGAATAAAATGGGTTTCATAAACATCATCCCATCATAACATAATCCATATAAAAGAAATGGATATCATTTCATAATAAGAAAAGTGAAACCATGTTAATCATAGAGACATTAACATTATACTTAAAACATACACATATGAAAAAAAATTCATTTTAGATGGAAAATGGTTTTGATAAAACACTTGAATTGAATTCTTGAGGAAAATATCCTTTCTTCTTTAAAATAATTTTCTTTTCACAAAATGTCATGAATTTTTAAAATAAAGCGATTTTCTTGAAAATATTCATGAAATCCTATTGAGTAATCTTTATGAAAATCAAGCTTTAAAAATCCGTTCGTGCCGTATAAGTTAAAAAAACATTCTTCTCGTACTTTTGCCGGAAAAGTCAGAAAGTACCTCGTACGAAAAACGACAAAAGCTTCATTTCATATACTTTACTAAAAAATCACCGAAGGGTAAAATTGGATTTAAACAAGTTAATGTGTATGTAAATAATATTACATATTGAGGAAACATGGATGTGGATGATAAAATACATCCCAGTAAATTTCAATGTATAAACAATCTCGGATAAAAATGAGATTGTGATATTTCCCTTACCTTAGGTCTGATTTTCATCGTAAGTGTTCGAACCTCCTGTATAATGATTTAAATAATGTCATTGACTTATTCCATAATCATTCTCATTGTTATGATATCATATATGGTTCACTTATGACTTTATTTTACCCTTTCTTTTGTAAATTTTATGTTAAAGAGCGTTTTGGGTAAAATCGTTTCATTTGTCGTCCGTGTTTTGACTTTTAATTATTCATATGATTACATATATCATGATTAAATAATTCCAGAACATAAAACATGATTTATATATATTATATATTTAGAATATACATATATATAATAGATCATTAAATGGAAATAAATACACCGTTCATGGAGACGGTAGACCGTACGTACGCATGAACGCTGTTTTCGTTTCCTTATTGAGTTGAATGGAATTAAGTAGATGACATTCATATATATACACATAAATCCAGTAACATTATTATGTCATATATTTCATTATTACTTATTATATATACTTTATAATCATTTAGGAATGGTTAACGTGGAGAATGAATCTCATCGCGTCGTGGAGACGGTAGTCCGTATGTACGCACGAGCGATGATATCGTTCTCATGATCATGGAATTGTATTGGAGTGTATGTATACTATTTAAGAATAAATATAACTTTATAATAATCATATATAGTTATTATGTACACCATTAAACCCATCCATGTAAGGCGGTGGTGGAAAATAGATTACACCACGGCGTGGAGACGGTATTCCGTACGTACGCATGCGCGGTGATTTCGTTTTCCGTAGGATGGATAGATGGTGAGATAGGGTTGTTTCATAATTATAATAAAATATCAGTATATGAGTGATACTTATGTTATTACTTCATAATGAAACAACCTAAGAAGAAGAAGTGGAAGAAGAAATAAATTGAAATAATCGGTAATGGACATTACCTCTTCTTTGAAGCGCCTCTTTGACTCCCCCTATTAGGGAACTAAAATTGGTATTTGAAGAAGACCAGGACATCTAGGACGTTTCTAGGGAAGTGTAGAAGAGAATTTGTCGGGGTTGGCCAAGCTTGAAGGATCAAATTGGTGTGAGGAAGAGAGGGAGGAGGTGCCCTTTTATAAGGGAGGAGAGGGTCACCTTTGGAATAACTAAAAATATTATTTTATTATAAGAACAAATTCGGTTTTAAATAGATCTAAATTGATTTATTTCGAAGCTAATGTGGGTATGGGTCGAAATCCTCTCATCCAATAGAATTTAGACAAGTTTAGGTTCCTATTTTAACCTTATCATTTATATTTAACTTTAAGTTAGATAATTTTACTTTTACCGTTTCTTTTTGTGTTCTTACACTATAAGGTTAATAAACTTACTATAAGAAACCAAACGAACCCCAAGTTGTTAATTATTAATATATTTAACCTTATCTAAGTCATTTGGCCGAACCTTAGATTTTTAAGAATAAAATAACAATTAATAATATAATATTTGTGTTAAAAACTATTTTATGTCAATTTTCACACTATTTAGTAATTGATTTTTTGAAACTCATAATGGAATTAATAGTTCGAAAACAGTTAATTAAATCAATAATAACATGTCATATTAACCTAGAAAATTATTTTAATTCATAAAAATTCTCAAATTACATTTATTTGGGTATTTATAACAACAATTATGTCAATATTTCATTAATAAGATAATTACTGCATCATCTTTGTGTCATAAATAAATTAACCTATTTGAAGTCTATAAATTACAAATAAAATATCATTATGTAGGAAATCTTTTCAGATTTCTAATTAATATTTATATTCGAATTTATCTTACGTATAACCCTATATTAAAAATGATTTAGTTATTAAACTTTGATTTTAACTATTTTAACCCTTCTATAAATAAATTAATAATAAATGTCCTAATCTAATCCAAGTGGGCCTAAATGGTCATATTTTATTCCTAAGGTTGTTTTTGGTCGAATTACACTTATCCAATAGAATTATGACATGTGTTAGGATAATAATAATATGATTTTTACACTTAATTACTTTATTTACTTTTAACCGTGGTAAAAAAAAGTAAAAAGTTACTATTCACCAAAAATTATTTTCATCTCATTGAACCACATTTTACTTACTGACATAAACCGTGTCTCTCGGATTTTTGAAATTCCACTTACAGAAGCTGTAAAATTAAGTTTTATGAAAAATTCATTTTTTTAACTACCCCTTAGTGGTTTCACTATTCATTAAAAAATGAAAGTTTTCAGAAAAATACCAAAAATTAGGACTCAGCTATATTTGATATTATGAATTCAAAAATGATGTCTATTTTAAAAAATTCAAAACATATCAGTTGCATTAATTAATTTAAAAATTAATTCTCGTCATCAAAACAAATAGTGTGTTCTTAAGAGAAAATAACTATCAAAAGATTGACACTTGTTTATGTCTGGTTTAAATATGAAATTACATCCAATGACCAAAATTGTATTAAATTGTAAAAATATATTCTAAATATACTTTAAAACCACTCAAATTAATAATTTATCCCTATTAATTATTTTGATTAAAAAGGTTGTATTTAATTATAATTTAGTAATTTTCACTATTCATCAGAAAATGAAATTTATCCGAAAAGTACCAAAATTTCACGCTAAGCTAATTTCAATATTCCGAATCCAAAAATGAAGTCCATTCTGAAAAATAAAATTTTCGATATTTCAAAAAGTGGTTATTACTATTCATAAAGGCTAGTTTTTATAATATTTTAATAGCATATTGTTGTTTACTGAAACTCGTTATTGCATACTACACACGCTATCGAGGAAGGTCGCAATTGTGTGTAATGCAAGGCAAGTCAAGTATGTGTGTTGTGCAAGCTCCTTTTTGTGTAGCTTACAACACAAGACATTAATGAAATTAAAAAGAATATTTTTCATAAAATCTTGGGGTGTTACAATATCTCATTGTATCCCTCCTTTTACAATAAAAAAATGATTTATTTTTAGATATATTTCAAGAAATCGAACATATCATTCATAGTTTTCATCAAACCAATATTGATATGGACCCACTCCTACACAATGAGGTGTTGATCAATGTCTTTTTTTGAGTTTTATAGATTCTTAGATATGTGATTTTCAATATCAACCTTCAACTGAACATTATCCTCTTCTTTTAATAGTGTATAATGTTTTGGATCATGTACGACACCATTGACTATCTTTTTTATTTGATATATAAAATTCCATATATTGAAATAGATCCTTAATCTCTACTTTTTGGTCTACCGAATAATTAAATTTAGCTTCATATCCATCATTAAAATACTCTGTTTTTTGTTTATCTATTATATCCATATGAATATCAATAGTGAGGTCATTATAATACTCATTTTACTTAGTTTCCATTACATTATTTGTACTATCGTATTATGAAAGAAATTTTTCCTTTTACAAAGAATTTATAACATGATATATTATTTCCCTTGACATCCTTAGATTATTTCTTTATGGGAACTTGAACTTACTCATATTAATGGAATTTCATAGGACACATAGTAGTGACATGCCCAATATTTCCATACCAAAAACAATTTAACGGAAGACCCCATTGAATATTACTTTTATAATTTTTATATTTATTGAAAGTAATGACATGAACTGATCAACAATGTAATATTCTAGGTAATTTTCCACTGAGAGATTCTCCATTTCCTGAACACTAATTCACAATATTTCTCCTTTTCCATGAGATCATCTTTATTAGTACTATTTTTATATAAGAAAAGAGTGATGTGAACACTATAAAATAAAACCTAAAATTGATCATTATCTTATAGAATTGAAGACTTTGGAATTAATTAGGGTGGACTCCTTCTTAGAAAATGCCTCACAATCATGAAATTATTGGTATTTTATCCACTTCCATGCATATGATTCACAATCACATTCAATGAATCAAATAATGCCTCAAAAATTAATTTGTGTTTATCTTCAAGTCATCGTACTTATTATATAGGATATTTAATTTATCTTCACATACCTTTTAGTCTCCCTCATAAATGATAATAAACGTTTCCCACACAACGCGTGATAATATTAAATATATCTCCTTTATATATTTTGCATTGGACCCCCCCAATGTTTTCATTCTATTTGAATTAACATCTAAATCCATATGATTTCTTTATAAAAGAGATCCACAAAAAATATTGTCCATTATTCCATGTAAAAATTCATGTACACATCTATTACAATAGAATAAAAGTAGTGGTGTAGCTAATTCATAGAAATATTAATGTCATGTCTAATGAATATGAGAATACATTTTTGATTGAAAACTACATCCATAGATTCTAAATATAGATAAATTATTTAATAATAAACTTTATTCTATATTAATACTTATTAGCCCCATGCAAGAAATACACCCTGAGAGGGTATGAATTAGGGTATGATGTTTTTAAATAAACATTCTAAATTATTTTTTTCTATAATTAAGGCTACTGATTTTGTCTCCCATATAATAAAATATGGAAACAATAAATAAAAAAAGGGATAAAAAATTGTTTTTTTGGTTCACTAACACTAATATACATTCAAGGAGAATAAACCTGGTGATGTTCTAGTGTTTCAAAATTAACTACTTACATTACTGTTTCATTATAATTATAGAGTGGTATCATTAATCATCTAGTTTTAAAACCCTAAAAAAATTTGGGATCTTGTTACTTACATTTTTTATAATGAATAAAATAATATTCTAGGATATAAATTGTTCGTACGTGAACCATGAATAAGAATTAAACCATGGTTATGGTATAAATATTCCCTACTTCATCAAATTGATGAATATTTAGGATTTATAAGATAAATGTCATAGGACATCACCTATACACTTTTATTTTACATCCATATAAAGTCTAAAATTCCACACATGATCATGGATAATATTCTCCCAATTTATGTAGAGAGATATATTATACTTATTGAGATAATAAACATGTTTCCCTTGAATGATATATTTAATATTCCATGAGTATAATGGGGAAACAGATCCATTAACACCATATATATATTGGTAATACTCATTGAATTCATTTTATATAATACTTATTTTGAGATAGGTATATCAAAATAGAGATATTAAGAACAACTTGGTCCATCGTAAAATAACCCCCTTATCCATGATGTGGTCACCCCAAGGCAATCCTTTAACTCTACAAAGAAAAAAATATTCAAATATATTATATACCATAAAGTATTCCATTTCAATATTTTAAATCAATATATTAGAAATCCACCATGGCCGAAAATCCCTAAACTATGGAATCATTCATTTTTATCCAAAAGGATTAAAAATGACATCCATCATACTCAACTACCAATTTATAAAAAAACTAGAAATATTAATAATTTTGACAACTTTTCCACACCAAAGTCTTATATAACGTACCATTTTGATTAATCATATATATGATTACTTGTATGTGTGTCACTGCACATGGAATTATAATTTTTTTAAACCAACTAGCTATAATAAAAGTGGGGTGTATGCATGATCCATATAGAGCAAAAACTCTAGTTTCCTAAAAATATATCCTTGTACAATGTTTCGATAGACAATAAAATGAGGGATTATTTTTTTTATTTTAATAAAACCAATTATTTGATAATGTATACCAGATAAAGTAAAATGCTGTGAAAAATGATGATGAACATTGAATCATAAAAATGTATCTGCGATGTCGACATTGTAATTAAGCCACTACAAAACCATTAAAAAATTTATTTTCTATGCTTAAATATATATTCTTCCAAATTATTACTACTTCTCAAAAATATAATTATTTTTTTAGATTCTAATTTTATATCTCTTAGTTTATTTAATGTATCATTCTATGGTGTTATAAATAAGTTAGAAGATGTATTTGAGTACAAAATCTAAAGGAGAAATTACTAAACGAGTTTCTCACAAAGCTTTGCCACTTATTTTTACTATAGTTGGTTAAAATAGTTAACCTTAGTGGTTTCACCCAAATAAAAATGGATCAAAATGGACAGATTTATTTTTTATAAAATAAATTAGTGCAAATATAATTAAAGTGGATAGAAATTGAAATGAAAAAATAAATTCAATTGGAAATTATCCACAAAATAAAAATATCACATGGAATGTGTATAAAATTTAATTTCTCAGTAAACACACCCACAAAAATAAATTTACCCCTGCATCATTATTGAAAAATACACATGGAAATTAAATGATAAATCCTAAAAATTTTACCCACATTATTTTAAAAAATGATCGTGCCAGTCCACACACTCGTTGTACAACACACTAACTGTCCATTGATATACAATTGAAAATAAAACACACCCATAGGTATTTGAATGTAAATTAAACTCCGCACATGCACGTTAATGTCATAAACCCCCCAAACAGACCATGCACAAAATAGAAGGATAGAGGTATCTGTGTCTGTTGTTCAGGCGTGGAGAATGGTGCTAGATGGGGGTGCTCTACAAGAGATAGGGTGGCATATCATGGGATTATAGGTGGAAGGTTGGGAACTCCTTCGTGGTTCAGCTAGTCTGTAGTGGAGATATATCCACTTAATGGAATGGTGGTGCATGGTTTTGTGTGTAGAGGAGGAGGAATGCTGTATAAGAGGGGGATGGAGTGGTGTTGGGGGTAGGAAGTAATGGAGAGGGGCGCTGGGGGAAGGAGTGGAAAATGGGGGTCTCTTTAGGCATTGAGATTGGGGGGATGGAGGGAGGGGAAGGGAAGAGAGTTTGGGGAGGAGGGGGAAGGGAGAGTGGGGGGGGGGGGATGGGATGGGTCTAAATATTCAAAACACTAGAGGAAAAGGAATATTTTAATAGGAGTGTTAAAATAGAAATTGAAAAGGGAATTTATTTAATAAGAATACAAGAATTGAAAAATAAATAAGAAAAATGGATAAAATAATTAATTAGAGTTAAAAATAACCAACATTAAAGTAAAATAACAATGGAAAAGAAGTTAGGGTAAATTAAAATTTTCAAAATTAGTTAACGTTAGATTAAAATAATAATAATAAAAAATAGAATAAATTTATATAAATAATTTATCAAATAAAATCAATTATAAAACATATATATTCAGGTACATAAAATTAAAAATAATAATAAATACAATAAAATAATAATTGTTAGTCGAATGAAAATTTTATCTATACACATAATTATAATAATACAAATATAAAATTTTAATATAATTAATAAAAAATTAATAAACTAATAACAAAACTAATGTTTGTGAAACTAATAATAATAATAATAATATAGTGTTATATATAAAAAATTAATATAACTAAGAGAAATTAACATTCTAGAGAGAAAAAATATTAAACATTCAATGTTAATAAAGTATAAAATCAATATAGCCCAATAAAAATAAGAAAACACTACAAAATTTCAAAACATAGAAATAAATATATAAATATTTAGTTAAATAAACATGGGTTACATGTTAAATTAAATTAATAATTATATAAATAATAAATAATAATAAAATGTACAATTTAAATAAACACATAAAATATAAATTTATGATATTAGTATATAAATAAAAAAACTTTAAAAATAATAAAAACACAACAAAACGTTTAAATAATGAAAAATTAAACCAAAAAATATATAAAAATATTAAACTATAAAATTTAATGATGTTATATTGATATAAAAATACTATAGAAATCCATATAAATCAAATCCATCACACTTAAACTTTTGTACTTCATGGAAAAACAATCAAAAATAAAACACAACTGAACCCTCTACAAAAAAATAATCACAAATATAAGTTTGAAATTTTCCATTACATTTTACCTATAAGATATTAAACTTCATTTGAAATGAAAACATTCAAAAATATGTCCCATTTCACATAAATTTTTTCAAAAACAAAATATATAATCATGAATAAAGTGACCTAACATGCTATCACTCTCCTCTCTCAAACAGTTTGATCAATGCTTTGATCAGTTCTCAAACATAAGAATTCTAACCATTTTTTGATTGGAATTTCACATATACACTAGTGGAAATAAAAATAATATATTAATCTTGAGTAGTTTACATGAGGTTAAAATGTCTCTGAGGCTACCAGAAGGTTGGTCATAAAAAAAGGTGTGAATGTTTTTTTGAAAAAGGAGGGTCAAATCTTGAAATAAATACATGACAAGTGTCAATCCTAACATCATTTACAAAATCTAGATCCCCTTATCTTAAAACATTTATTTTCACAAATAATATGAAAATATAAATTTCACAATCTATTTTTTAATTTTTTTAGGGACATAACTCACACAAATAATATGGAAAGAAAAAATGATGTGTAATTACTCTAAACCCCCGAGAAATTAATGTCCAAAAAAATTAAAAAAATAAAGGTACACAAGTAGTGCATTCAATATATCATCTCATTGAATGCAAGAAATATAAAAAACTATCTATATCATATATTATTATGTAAAGACCTGACCCTATTTACCTAGAGTTGGTTCATTATTATATAACATTGGAATGATCACAAAATATCAAGTCTCGAAAGACCAATTAGTTTAGTAGTCTTGGAAACACTAGATATATTAATAAGTCTTACATTACATCATAAAGTAAAAAAATATACAACAATATAATGTCTTCATATCCGCTCATACTATCCCTATAGATCATTCATAAATTACTTTTTCACATCCTGGATAAAATAAAACATTGAAAGGGGTGAGCTCAGATGCTCCGTAAGGATAACAATATAGCGGAAACATTCATAAATAAGCATAAAATTATCATGGATATTCTACAAGTCGAATAACCACATGAAATATCAATAACCACTTTCATAATGATGGAATGCATAATTCCAGACTATCATTACCATATAGTCAAGGCCTCGTGCCAAGACTACAAATACGATTTTTTCAAGCCCTTGTTCCAAGACACTAGTTTGTCTCATGAGACCTACCGATGCATTGAGGAGCTATAGCGGGCTCCACCCATCAATTACTAAGTCCAATTCATTACTCATATGAAAAGTTGTAAATATAACATAAACATTCGTATTAAAACTATCATACAAAATGTCAATACTTTAACCACAAACCATGAATGGTATAAAAATAGAACACCCACAGTCAAACATAACTCATTAGATACAATATGGAAGATTGTATTATATCATATTAACCTCAATTGAGAGTAATGAATGATATTGACATAGATTAAAATAATCATCAAACTATTGAGAGAAGTATCCCCCTTTTCTTGAAAACATTTAAAAGTCACACTATTTGTTAAGATGCCATTTAAAATAGATTTTTGAATCATAGTGTCCCATACCACATTGATACTTTTAAAAGGAAATTTTATTTTATAACCTTAATGTCCATATAAATAAATCCTTAAAATCATTTTTAAAACATGAACATTAATGATAAAGTTTTAGAATAATAAATATTTAAAAAATTTTAAAATGGTATTTTAGTTAGAGTTTCTAACCAAAAGAGAGACACTTGAATACAAATAATTGAGGTAATAAAAACTTTTTAATATAATTTGAATAAAGGGATTCATGATATACTATTTAAAAGTACATTATATACACCATATAAAAGAGATTTGGTGTATAACAACAAAGGAGTCTCAATGGAATGTAAATTGAGATGAAATATCTCATAAAGGTCATATCCTTATATTAAGGATAAATAAACGACATAATTATGTGTGACAAATATAAACACACTCAATATTATTGGATATTAAATGTAAAAAAATTAAAGGACATTCACACATATTCTTGTAAAAACAACACTAATGAATTGGATGTATAACTCAACAAATTGAGATTGAGTAAAAATTACTCTTATCAAGTTCATACCGATGACTTGAGGATTTGTAAATGGAGTGATTATGTGTATCAAAATTATATCCACAAAAAGGGGAGTGGAAATTATGACATAATCAAATTAATAGTGATTATCCACATAATCTTGGAGTAAAATAATAAATGAAGTATACGTAATGCTGAATGAGTGGAAATTGAAATTTCAAATTCTCTAATTGATTTTGTAACTTACTGAACATACACCCATGAAAGAAGTATAATACAATGATGATGTAAATATCCATAAATTAATGTATATTACAAAATGAATACAATCTTGGGCAGTACACACACCACATGCAATAAATAAGTGGTGAACAATGGAATTCTCACAGAATTAAAAGTGAGATAAGAAACCCCTTACTTTGTACATTTTCCTTGGTCGAGGGTTTGTTAACCTCATTTATAATGGTGAAATAATTGTTATTTAACTATACAATTATGATATACATTAATATGATATCATATATGATCTTTTAACATTGATTTGTTGATAATATCTTCGTATTATCATCGTTTTGGGTGTTAACAGATTCATTTTCTATTATATTCTTTGTTAAGTGAGAAATATTTTTTATTAATGGGATGTATCTTATACATATAAAGAATTATATCATGTATCTAAAAATTATTTTTAATCATCAAATGAAATTTATTCTTGAATGGATATGATAGGGAATGAATCTCATCGCGTTCGTGGAGACGGTAAACCGTACGTACGCACGAGCGACAATATCATTATTTTGATAAGAAAATAATATATAATTTAAAGATATATCATATATACAGAATCATTATCATGTTATATTTATTATTTAAATTCATTACACATCATTATAATACCCATCCAAATAATATTATATTGAAAAACAATTACACCATGACGTGGAGACGGTAGGCCGTACGTACGCACGTATGGTGACATGTCATTCAAAGGATGGATAGAATACTGAATATGGTTGTACCATATTTATAATAACATCACATTATATAGAAGATACTGGAGTTATTTTTTTAGAATGGAAATAACAAAGAAAGAAGAATTTGAAGAAGAAAGGAACTTGAAAAAGGGTGGTGAAAACATTCCCTCTCCTTTGGGTTCTTCCTTTTGATTTGATCAAAAGGGCTCTGTAGGTTGGCTTTCTGATCAAACTAAGGCCTCTAGGTTGAAGTCATTGAAGTTGAGAGAATATTTTTGGCAGGGTTTGGCTGAGCCAAAAGGATTTGAAGGTGTGAATTAGAGAGGAGGTAGTGTTCCCTTTTATAAGAGGGGTGAGAGGAACCTTTTGAAAAACTAAAAATATTATTTTATAATAAATTCATATTCGGTTTCTAGTGGCTAAAAAGTGGATTATTTAAGGGCTAAGGTGGGGATGTGTCGAATCCTTTCAACCAATATATTTTAGACAGTTTTGGGACACTATATTAACCTTATCATTTATTTTTAACTCTTAGTTAAATAGTTTGACATTTACCATGTCTCTTTGTATTTTTATATTATATAGTTAATAAACTTACCATATACCTCCAAGCGACCTAAAAGTGGTCCATTAATTATAAACCTATCATTATATAAGTCCTTTGGACGATCATTAGATTTTTATGAATAGAATATCAATTAATAATATAATATTTGTTTTAAAAACTCTTTTATGTCAATTTTGACACTATTGGGTATTTTGTTTTTGATAATTTCATAACAGTATTAGTACATCGAAAAAAAAATTTATATAACCAATTATTATATGTCATATTAAGCTATAAAATTAGTTTAATTCATAAAAAGTATCAAATTACATTTATTTTCATATTTATAATATCAATTATTTTAATATTTCATTAATTAGGTTATTACTACATCACCATTGTGTCATAAATAAATTAAATTATTTAATATATAAAAATTATAAATAAAATTTCATTATGTAGGAAACATTTTTATCTTTATATTGAATACTAATAATTGAATTTATCTTATGTATAACCCTATATTAAAAAGGTTTTAGTATTTAAACATTGATTTTATCTATTTTAACTCTTCTTTGAAATAAATAATAATAAATGTCCTAATCTAATCCAAGTGGACCTAATTGATGATATTTTGTTCCTAAGGTTATTTTTGGTCGAGATACACTTGTCCAATAGAATTAAGACATGTTTTAGAGTAATATTAATATCATTTTTACCCTTAATTACCTTATTTACTTTTAACCGTGGTAAATAAAAGTAAAATGTTACTATTCACCAAAAATTATTTTCATCTCATTGAACCACATTTTACTACTTGATATTAACTGTGTCTCTAGGATTTTCTAAATTCCACACACAGAAGCTGTAAAATTTAGTTTTATATAAATTTCCAAATTCTCCTAGGAGGTGGGTAAAAGACGGTGAAAAGTTCAATAAAATTTTTATATATCTAAAATTATTCTAAACTAACTCCAATGAATTAAATTGAGAATATATAGAAATTATGTATCTATTTGGACATTAATTAAATTTAAATAAAATAAATAATTTTTTAAATAAAAAATTAGTTTTAAACTATAACTTAGTGTTTTTTCACTATTCATCAAAAATTGAATTTTTTCAGAAAAATACCAAAAATTCACCCTAAGCTAATTTTGATATTCCGAATCCAAAAATGAATTAAATTTTGAAAGATAAAATTTATAAAATTTAAAAAAGTGGGTATTAATATTCATAACGTCCAGTTTGATTGGTTATGGTTTGTGTTAGAAGTCGAAGTTTCCTAAAACACACGCTACTGTATTATTCAAAGAGAAGCATACCGTGGAAGCTTGGGGTGTTACATTCTCCCCTCCTTCAAATAATTTCATCCTCGAAATTTTTAAAATTGGGCTTGGGAATATAATGGAAAGTCCCACGTCGGAAAAAGAGTCAATAAAACGATCACCTTAATAGAAAGAAAGAGAAGTACAAAGGTCATCCAAGATAACTCATACTAGGATTCCATGTAGGAAAACACGGATATGGAAGATAAACTAAGTGTCAAGTTCTGATGGAGAGGGATAGAAAACATGATCAAGAGAACGTTAACAACACGAAATCTTCAAACTTGTGATGGTAAAAACGGTCATTATTTTCCTATTAGGAAAAATATATGTAAATCATTTTTTAAGTTACATTACATAAAGATAAGGAATTCATTTATGAGACTGACTAAGAAAAAAAGAGATATACTTACTTTTTAAGTAGAGTTTCATTATTTAATAAATTTCCACCACTAAATCATTTTTTTAAATGATGAGTATTCAAGATCACTTAGTCACAATGGAAGAACTAGAATAAAATTCTATAGATCCACATGATCCACAAAAGATAAAATATATATTTACATTGTCTTTAGAGATTAATCAAAACCAAAACGGTTAGTACAAGATCTGATGATCCCACAAAAGGATATTCCTTTAGAGAAATAATCACTAATCTTAATTTCTAAAATTAAACCAACAATACCCCAAAGTCAAATAAATACCATTCAATAAATAATTGTCCTTAAAATCCTTTAATATAATCCAAACTAATATTGAAACCCAAAACATAGAAGAATTTGTTTATGTAGTCTTCCACGTTAAATTTTATCTCCAAATGACATTAACCACTCTTAAAGTCACATAATTAAAAGTAATTAACCTAATCACATATTCTCTATTATAGGTTAATCATTTCCATAAATAACCCAAATCACTATAAATCCACAATAAAAACATAGATAAAAATCCACCATTACTCATCAAATGAAATCCCATTCTATTCTTGTTTCCTTGGGCATATAGTGTTCCCAGTAAAGCGAACATCTACCAAAATAAAAATTATCACATAATCACTGAATCATTTTCCTATACTAAGGGTATTAATTTGATAAGACAAAAGAACTCAAATCATCTTATTATTGATCAATAAAATCATTTAAAAAAAAATAATTAGTCACACTAACCAGGGACTTCATGTAGTCTAGTGGTAGGAAATAAATCCCAATCACACTTTGGTTGTGGGAATGATTCCCACAGCTTTGTCCGACATGACAAGTTGTCACATGGTCTGTTTGTTGTCCTTTTGAAAAAAATATATTTTATAACATTACCAAAATGAGATAAATTCCTCAAAATAACCATAACATATTTTTAACCATAAATGTTATCTCATACCTTGAATTTTCATCCCAAAATTTAATAACTTGTAATTGCCTCAAACCTATTGATTATAGAAAACCAAATGGTTATTTATCACTATATCCACATGGGAAAAAATAAGTCTTCCATAAATATCATTCTCACATCGCAAACTGCGGGGTTACAAATACAAGAGAAATTATTCCAATGTAATCCCATCAACAAGGAGCACTAATACATTTAAACATTTCTCCAACCATTTATTTCCACATAGCTTCTTCTTTGACCCTGAAAATATCCTATAGAATAAGGCATTCACTCGGGTAATGGCCAGGTCCCCTACATTTACGGAAAATTACTGTAAATGTATTTTTGGGAAAACTTTTATTTTCTTCCATTGTACACATCATTTTTCCTCGGCAATTATTCCCTTTATGTCCTTGTTTCCTGCATGTAAAGCATATCTTTGTTCCGTTGAGACACTTTCCTGGGTGTCTCATTCCACATTTCATGCATGATGGAAATTTAGCATTCCTTTCTCCATGGTCTCCACTGCTGGAGCTCTTATCTTTCATCACCTTTCTCATCTTTGTTGAGTCTGGGAGTTGGTTAATATATATGTTGTTGATCATATATTTAGAAAACTGATTTGGCATGAACATGATATCTTTTTTGCCTATCAAAATTCCATTTTGTTGCTCATTTCCACCATCGTTCCCACCTTATACATCATTCTCAAAGTTACTATGACTTCCTTGGACTCCAGCCATTGACTAAAACCAAAAAGGATTGTGTGAGTAATAGTAGTCATAAAATAATTTAGAGAATATCATGACACCATATTCTCAATTTAAAACACCTTAAGATTAACCAAGGTCATTTATTCTCATCTTATATTAAAATACTTCAAATTGGTTTGTATAGAAAATGTATATTATCCTAAGCATATCCCCCAGAATTGTCGTAACCAAGAGTGCAGCAAGGCCCGTTGTCGTGCAATAGTTCCCGTTCGAGTCGAGCTCAAAGCGGTGTTTTCGGGTTTTACCACTAGGTACATCTGTTCCAGAGCCACCTCTACCTGACCGTATCCAGACAAGGATGTATTTCTTGTAAAACTCACAAAATCTATACAATACCACTATTCTAAGAAGTTATTCTATACTAATACTAAAATTCTATCTTAGGGATATGGGCTCTAATCAGAGTTTATATAAATCTAGTTTCCAAGGTTTGTACTAAACTTCCTCTGATACCAACTATAACGCCCCAACCCTAGTTACACAGAGTCGGTGCATTATTACATAACATTGGCATGATCACAAAATATCATGTCTCGAAAGACCGATTAGTTTAGTAGTCTTGGAAACACTAGATATATTCATAAGTCTTATATTACATTATAACGTAAAAAAACTACAACAAAATCTTTTATTCATATCCCCTAATACTATCCCTACAGGTCATTCAGAAATTACTTCTTCACATCCTAGGAAAAATAAAACATCAAAAGGGGTGAGCTCAAATTCTTAGTAAGGATAACAATATAGCGGAAACTTTCATAAATAAGTATAAAAAATTAAGTCAATGTATAACTAAAAAAATCTTTTTAAACTTGAACATCCACATAATATGGAAAAGATAAAATGAAATAATTCCATTTACATATTCAAATTAATATTATACTAGTCAAATAACCAAATTAAATATCAATAACCACTTTTATAATGATAGAACGCATAATTCCAGACTATCATTACCACATAGTCAAGGCCTCGTGCCCAGACTACAAATAAGATTTTGTCAAGGCCTTGTGCCAAGACACTAGTTTGTCTCATTAGACCTAACGATACATCAAGGAGCTATAGCAGGCTTCACCCATCACTTACTAAGTCTAATTCATTCCTCATATGAAAAGTTTGAAACATAACATACACATTCTTATTAAAACTAGCATATGAAATGTCAATACTTTAACCACAAACCATGAATGGTATAAAAATAGCACATCCACAGTCAAACATAACTCATTTGATACAATATGAAATATTTTATTATATCATATTAACCTCAATCGAGAATAATGATGGATATTGACATAGATTAAAATAATCATCAAACAATTGAGGGAAGTATCCCCCATTTTCTTGAAAACATTTAAAAGTCACACTATTTGTCATGATGCCATTTAAAACAGATTTTTGAGTCAAAGTGTCCCACACCACTTTGAAACTTTTAAAAGGAATTTTGATTTGAAAACCTTAATTTCAAAATAAATAAATCCTTAAAACTATTTTTAAAACATGGACATTAATATGAAATATTTAGAATAATAAATCCTTAAAACATTTTAAAATGTTATTTTAGTTAGAGTTCCTAACCAAAAGAGAGACAATTGAATACATCTAATTTAGGTAATGAAAACATTTTAATATCCTGACAATTAAGGTATTCATGATATACTATGTCAAAGTACATTATATAGACCATATAAGATTGATTTGGTGTATAACAACAAAGGAGTCTCAATGGAATGTAAATTGAGATGAAATATCTCATAAAGGTCGTATCCTTAGGTTAAGGATAAATCAACGACATAATTATGTGTGAAAAATATAAATAAACTCAATATTATTGGATATTCAGTGTAAAACTATCAAAGGACATTCACACATAATCTTGTAAAAACAACACCAATGAATTTGATGTATAAATCAACAAATCGATATTGAGTAAATATTACTATTATCGAGTTCATACCGATGACTTGAGAATTTATCCATTGAGTGATTATGTTTATCAAAATTATATCCCTAGAAAAGGGAGTGGAAATTATAAAAAAATTAAATTTATAGTGATTTTGCACATAATCTTGGAGTAAAATAATCAATGAAGTATGCGTAAAGTCGAATGAGTGGAAATTCAAATTTCAAATTCACTTATTGATTTAGTAACTTAAAAAATATACACCCATGAAATAAGGATAATAAAATGATGATTTAAATATCCATAAATTAATGTATGTTACACAATGAATACAATCATGGGTATTACACACACCACATGCAATAAATAAGTGGTGAATAATGGAATTCTCACAGAATTAAATGTGAGATAAGAAACCCCTAACTTTGTACTTTTTCCTTGGTCTATGGTAGGTTAACCTATTGTATATTAGTGGAATAATTTTTATTTAATTATAAAATAATCATATACATTAATATGATATCATATATGATCTTTTAACATTGATTTGTTGATAATATATTTGTATTATCATCGTTTCAGGTGTTAACAGATTCATTTTACTTTATATTCTTTGTTATGTGAGCCAAATTTGTTATGGATGGGATGTATATTATTTATATACAGAATGATATCATGTCTCTAAACATTATTTTTAATCATCAAATGAAATTTAGTCTTGAATGGATATGATAAGGAATGATTCTTATCGCGTTCGGGGAGTCGGTAATCCGTACATACGCACGAGCGACAATATCATTCTTTTGATATTAAAATAATATATAATTTGATGTTATATCATATATAAAGAATAATTATAATGTTATATTTATTATTTTCATGAATTAGACATCATTTTTATACCCCTGAATATAATAATATATTGAATAACAATTACTCCACGACGTGGAGACGGTAGGCTGTACATACACACGTACGGTGACATGTCATTCAAAGGATGGATAGAATACTAAATATGGTTGTAACATATTTATAATAACATCACAGTATATAGAAGATACTGGAGATATTATTTTATAATGTAAATAACAAAGAAAGAAGAAGTTGAAGAAGAATGGAACTTGAAAGAGGGTGGTGAAAACATTACATCTCCTTCGGGTTCTTCCTTTTGATTTGATGAAAAGGGATTCTTAGGTTGGCTTTTTGATCAAACTAAGGCCTCTAGGTTGAAGTGATTGAAGTTTAGAGAATATTCGGGCAGGGTTTGGCTGAGCCCAAAGGCTTTGAAGGTGTGAATTAGAGAGGAGGGGGAGTTCCCTTTTATAAGAGGGGTGAGGGGAACCTTTGGAAAAGCTAGAAATATTATTTTATAATAAATTCATATTCGGTTTCAAATGGCTCCAAAGTTGATTATATAAAGGTTAAGGTGGGTTTGGGTCGAAATAATTTCAACCAATGGATTTGATATAGGTTTGGGTCACTATATTAACCTTATCATTTATATTTCTCTCTTAATTAAATAGTTTGACATTTACCATGTCTCTTTGTATTTTTCTATTATATAGATAATAAACCTACCATATACCTCCAAGAGACCACCAAGTTGTCCATTAACGATACATATATCATTATATAATTCCTTTGGCCGAACCTTAGATTTTTAGGAATAGAATATCAATTAATAATATAATATTTGTTTTAAAAACTCTTTTATGTCAATTTTGACACTATTAGGTATTTTGTTTTTGATAATTTCATAAAATTATTATTACTTTGAAAAAATGTATATAACCAATCATAATATGTCATATTAACCTATAAAATTATTGGAATTCATAAAAATTATCAAATTACATTTATTTTGATATTTAGAATTTCAATTATTTTAATATTTCATTAATTAGGTAATTACTTCATCACCATTGTGTCATAAATAAATTAAATTATTTAATGTCTAAAAATTATAAATAAAATACCATTATGTATGAAATAATTTTATATTTATAATGAATATTTATAATCGAATTTATCTTATGTATAACCTTATATATAAACATGTTTTAGTTATTAAACTTTGATTTTATCTCTTTTAACTCTTCTTTGAATTAAATAATAATAAATCTCATAATCTAATCCAAGTGGACCTAAATGATAGTATTTTATTCCAATGGTTGTTTTTGGTATATATACACTTGTACAACTGAAGTATGACATGTCTTAGGGTAATATTAATTTCATTTTGACCCTTAATTACCCTATTTACTTTTAACGATGGTAAATAAAAGTAAAAAGTTATTATTCAAGAAAAATTATTTTCATCTCATTGAACCACATTTTACTCCTTGATATTAACTGCGTCTCTCGGATTTTCGAAATTCCACACACAAAAGCGGTAAAATTATGTTTTATGTGAATTTCCAAATTCTCCTAGGAGGTGGGTAAATGACGGTGAAAAGTTCAATAAAATTTTTATATATCTAAAATTATTCAAAACTAACTCCAATGAATTACATTGATCTTATATAGATATTACTTATCTATTTGGACCTTAATAAAATTTAAATAAAATAAATAATTATTTAAATAAAAATTCGGTTTTAAACTATAACTCAGTGTTTTTTCACTATTCATAAAAATTTTAATGTTTTCTGAAAAATACCAAAAATTAACCCTAAGCTAATATCGATATTCCGAATCCAAAAATAAAGTCGATTTTGAAATATAAAATTTATAAAATTTTAGAAAGTTTGTATTTCATAATGGCTAGTTTGATTGGTTGTTGTGTGTGTTAGAACTCGAAGTTGCAGACAACACACTCTACTATATTATTCAAAGAGAAGCATATCGTGGAAGCTTGGGGTGTTACATAACAAGTCCTCACTTCTATAGGTATCCCTAAAGTTGAGGGTGTCCACTTAATGGCCAAAAATGAACTTTTTTCTAGAAAAAAATAGAATATATATTCCCATAGAAAATTACATGTAATGAATATGGATACTATGAAAAATTATGTAACACCCCAACCCCAGTTAGCCAGAGTCGGTGTATTATTACATAACATTGGCATGATCACAAGAAATATCAAGTCTTGAAAGACCAATTAGTTTAGTAGCCTTGGAATAACTAGATACATTCATAAAGTTTTAAATTACATCATAGAAATGAAAACTACTACAACATAGTCTCCATAGTCCACACTCTTAACCCCTCATACTATCCCTACAGGTCATTCATAATTTACTTCTTCACATCCTGGGAAAAATAAAACATAGAAAAGGGGTGAGCTTGAATGCCCAGTAGGGATAAAATTATAGTGGAAAATTTCATAAATAAGAATAAACATTTAAGGAAATGTATAACTAAAACAAAAGCCTTTTAAACATGAACTTCAACATAGTATGGAAAAAATAAAATGAAATAATGCCATTTACATATTCACATGGATATTATACTAAACGAATAATCACATGCAATATCAATAACCACTTTCATAATGATAGAATGCATAATTCCAGACTATCATTACCACATAGCCAAGGCCTCGTGCCAAGACTAAAAATAAGATTTTGTCAAGGCCTTGTGCCAAGACACTAGTTTGTCTCATGAGACCTACCGATGCATCGAGGAGCTATAGTGGGCTCCACCCGTCACATACTAAGTCCAATGCATTCCTCATATGAACAAGTTTAAATATAACATAAGAATTCGTATTAAAACTAGCATACGAAATGTCAATACATTAACCACAAACCATGAATAGTATAAAAATAAGACATCCACAGTCAAACTTAACTCATTCGATACAATATGGAAGATATTATTGTAGCATATTAACCTCAATCGATAATAATGAATGATATTGACGTAGATGAAAATAACCATCAAAACTATTTGAGAGAAATATCCCCCTTTTATTGAAAACATTTAAAAGTCACACTATTTGTCAAGAAGCCGTTTAAAAATAGATTTTTGAATCAAAGTTTCCCATACCAATTTGAAACATTTAAAAGGAATTTTAATTTTAAAACTTTGATGTCCATATAAATAAATCCTTAAAACCGTTATTTAAAACATGGACATTAATGAGCAAGATTTAGAAGAAGAAGTCTTTAAAAAAATTAAAAATGGTATTTTAGTTAGAGTTTCTAACCAAAAGAGATACACTTGAATACAAATAATTGAGGTAATAAAAAATTTTAATATCATGATAATAAAGTGATTCATGATATACTATGTCAAAGTACATTATATACACTACATAAAAGTGATTTGGTGTATAACAACAAAGAAGTCTCAATGGAATGTCAATTCAGATGAATTCTCTCATAAAGGTCATATCCTTAGGTTAAGGATAATTCAATGACATATTTATGTGTGAATAATATAAATACACTACATGTGATTGGATATTCTGTGTAAAACAATAAAAGGACATTTACACATAATCTTGTAAAAACAACACTAATGAATTGGATGTTTAACTCAACATATAGAGAATGAGTTAAAATTACTCCTATCAAATTCATATCGATGACTTGAGAAATTATCAATGGAGTGATTATGTGTATAAAAATTATATCCACAGAAAAGGGGAGTGGAAATTATTACATAAGGAAATGAATAGTGATTCCACACATAATCTCGGAGTAAAATAATCAATGAAGTTTGCGTAAAGCCGAATAAATGGAAATGGAAATTTCAAATTCTCTTATCGATTTGGTAACTTATAAAACATACAACCATGAAAGAAGGATCATATAATGATGATGTAAATACCCATAAATTAATGTTTATTACACAATGAATACAATCATGGGCAGTACACATACACCACATGCAATAAATAAGTGGTGAACAATGGAATTCTCATGAAATTAAGAGTGAGATAAGAAACCCCTTACTTTGTACTTTTTCCTTGGTCTAAGGAAGGTTAACCTCCTGTATAATGGTGAAATAATTGTTATTTAATTATACAAGAATAATTTAAATTAATATGATATCATATATGATCTTTTAACATTGATTTGTTAATAATATTTTAGTATTTTCGTCATTTCGGGTGTTAACTTACTCGTTTTACATTGGATTCTTTGTTACGTAAGCCGTGTTTGTTATGGATAGGATGTATCTTATTCATATCCAAAATTAAATCATGTCCTTAAAAATTATTTTTAATCATCAAATGAGAATTATACATGAAAGGATACGATGGAGAATGAATCTCATCGCGTTCGTGGAGACGGTAGTCCGTACGTATGCACGTGTGACAATATCATTCTTTTGATATTAAAATAATATATAATTGGATAGTATATCATATAGACAGAATAATTATAATTTTATATTTATTATTTACATGAATTACACATCATTATTATACCCATCCAAATAATAATTTATTGAATGACAATTACACCACGACGTGGAGATGGTAAGCCGTACATACGCATGTATGGTGACATGTCATTCAAAGGATGGATAGAATACTGAATCGGGTTGTACCATATTTATAATAACATAAAAATATATATAATATACTGGAGTTATTATTTTAGAATAGAAATAACAAATAATGAAGAAGTGGAAGAATAAAGGAACTTGAAAAAGGGTGGTGAAATTATTACCTTTTCTTCAGGTTCTTCCTTTTGATTTGATCAAAAGGGCTCTTTAGGTTGGCCTTATGACTAAAGTAAGGTGTCTAAGATGAAGTTAGGGAATTTTATAGAGTAAATTTTCAGGTTTTGGCCAAGCCAAAAGACTTTGAAGGTGTGAATTAGTGAGAAGGGGGAGTTCCCTTTTATAAGAGGGGTGAGGGGCACCATTGGAAAAGCTAGAAATATTATTTTATAATAAATTCATATTCGGTTTATAATGCCTCCAACGTGGATTCTTTAATGGTTATGGTGGGTATAGGTCTAAAACCACTCAACCAATAGGATTTAGACAGGTTTCGGTTACTATATTATCCTTATCTTTGAGTATTAACTCTTAGTTATTTAGTTTCACTTTTACAATGTCTCTTTGTATTTTTATATTATATGGTTAATAAACATACTATATAAATTTAAGCAACCCCCAAGTGGTCCATTAATGATAAAAATATCATTATATAAGTCTCTTGGCCGAACCTTATATTTTTAGGAATTTAATAACAATTAATAATATAATATTTGTTTTAAAAATTCTTTTTTGTCAATTTTGACACTATTCAATAAATGATTTTTGAAAAAAATAATAACAGAATGATTACTTCAAAAGAAGATAATTAAATCATTCCTGACATGTCATATTAACTTATAAAATTAGTTTAATTCATAAAAAGTATCAAATTATATTTATTTGGGTATATATATTATCAATTATTTTAATTTTTCACTATTATGGAAATTATTACATCATCATTGTGTCATATATAAATTAAATTATTTATTGCCTAAAAATTATAAATAAACAAAAATTATATAGGAAAGATTTTTAGATTTATAATGAATATTTATAATCGAAAATACAACATATATAACCCTATGTAAAAAATGTTTTTCTAAAAGATATATGTTTATGTCATTTCTGTATTTATTTTAACTTAATTAATATAAAGTGTCATTATCACTTACAAGTGGCTCCATGGGGTCCGAAAATCAACCCAAAGATGTCCATGGTAGGCCATTTATCCACCAATAAGGTTATGACACGTTTTAGGGTAATTTAGTATTATTATAATATTATTTTTTAACCCTTATTTACCGGATTTACCCTTTAACCATGGTAAATAAAATATTTACCAAAGTAATTATTCAAAATGTCTAAAAATAAAAGTTACCTATTTACCCAATTTGGAAATCCTGATTCCAAATATGGAATCTATTTTTCCAAATTCAAAACACAGAAGTGGCAGAAATTAATTTAAAATTAATTCCCGTTGTTAAAATAAAAAAAGTGTTTTTAATAGATAATAACTATCAAAAGATTGACACTTGTTTATGTCTGGTTTAATTGTGAAATTATGTCCAATGAAAAAAATTAAATTAAATGGTAAAAATATATTCTAAATATACTTTAAAACCACTCAAATTTATAATTTATCAATATTAATTATTTATATTAAAAAGTTGCTTTTAATTAAAATTTAGTAATTTTCACTATTCATCAAAATACGAAAGTTTTCCAAAAAGTACCAAAATTTCACCCTAGGCTAATTTCGATATTCCGAATCCAAAAAATGAAGTCCATTTTGAGAGATAGAATTTATAAAATTTCAAAATGTAGTTATTACTATTCATAATGGCTACTTTGATTGGTCGAGGTGTGTTAGAACTCGAAGTTGCGTACAACACATGCTACTGTATTAATCAAAGAGAAGTGTACCATGGAAGATTGGGGTGTTCCATTCTCCCCTCCATCAATGAATTGCATCCTCTCAATTTTTCAAATTGGGCATTGGAATATAATGGAATGTCCCACATCAGAAAAAGATTTAATAAAACTGTCACTTTAAAAGAAAGAAAGAGAAGTACAAAGGTTACACGAGATAACCTATACTAGGATTCCATGTAGAAAAACATGGATATGGATGATAAAATAAGTGTCATGTTCTGATGTATAGGGATAGAAAAAATAACCAGGATAAAGTTAAAAATAAGAAAACCAAAATGTTGTGATGGGACAAACGGTCATTAGTTTCCCAGTAGGAAAAGTAAATGGACGCCATTTTTATAATTTCTTTTAAGATACATTACATATTGATGAAGAATTAATTTACGATATTGACTAAAAACATAAATATATATACTTTTTTTGTAAAGTTTCGTTCTTTAATAAATTCCTACTACTAACTCCTTTTTAAACGATGAGTATTCAAGATGACTTGGTCACACTGGAAGAGATAGAATAAAATTCTTATAGAATCACATGATCCACAAAGGATAAGCTATATATTTACCTTGTCTTTAGAGATTAATCAAAACCAAAATGGTTACTATAATATCAAATGATCCCCCAAAAGGATATTCCATTAGAGAAAGAATCACGAATATTAATTTGTAAAATTAAACCAACAATACCCCAAAGTTAAATAAATAGAATTCAATAAATAATTGTCCTTAAAATACTTTAATAAAATCCAAAATAATATTGAAACTCAAAAACTTAGAAGAATTAGGTTATGTAGTCTTCCACGTTAAATGGTATCTCCAAATGACATCAATTACTCTTAAAGTCACATACTTAAAAGTAATTAACCTAATCAAATATTCTCTATTATAGGTTAATCATTTCCATAAATAACACAAATCACTATAAATCCACAATAAAAACATAGATAAAAAATCCACCATTACTCCTCAAATGAATCCCATAGTATTCTATTTTCCTTGGGCATATAGTGTCCCCAACAAAGCGAAAATCTTCAAAAATAACATTTATCACTTAATCAAAAAATCATTTTTCTATACTAAGGGTATTCACTTGATAAGAAATAATATCCCAAATAAAATTATTATTTATCAATAAAATCATTTAACTAAAAATAATAGTCACATTAACAAGGGACTTCACGTATTCCAGTGGTAGGTGATAAATCCCAATCGCACTTTGGTTGTGGGTTTGATTCCCACATCTTTGTCCGACGTGATGGGTTGTCACACAGTCTGCGTGTTGTCCTTATTAACAAACTATATTTTACAACATTACCAAAATGAGATAAATTCTTCAAAATAACCATAACATAATTTAAGCACAAATTTTATCTCATACCTTGCATTTTCATCCCAAATTACAATAACTTGAAAATGCCTCAAACCCAATGATAATATAAAACCAAATGGTTATTTATAATTATATCCACAAGAGAAAAGATAATTCATCATAAAATAACATTCTCACATGGAAAACTGTAGGGTTACAAATACAAGAGAAAATTATTCAAACTAAACCCATAAACAAGGTGCACTAATACTTTTTAAACATTTCCTCAACCATTTATTTCCACATATCTTCTCCTTTTTCAAACAAAGTATCCGATAAAATAGGGCATTCACTCGGGTAATGGCCAGGTCCCCAACATTTACGGCAAATGACTATAAATGGATTCCTGGGACCATTTTTATCTTCTTCTATAGTACTCTTCATTTTTTTCGACAATTATTCACATTATGTCCTTCCTTCCCACACGTAAAGCATATCTTTGTCCCATTGAGACACTTTCTGGGGTGTCTCCTTCTACATTTCCTGCATGATGGAAATTTGGTATTTCTTTCTCCAGGGTCTCCACTAGTGGAGCTCTTATCATTCATCACCTTTCGCTTCTTTGTTGAGTCCGGGAATAGTTTAATATATATATTGTTGATCATATTTTTGGAAAGTTGATTTGGAATAAAGACGATATCTTTTACGCCTATCAACATTCCATTTTTTTGCTCATTTCCACCACTGTTCCCACCTTGTACGTCATTCTCAATGTCACTATGATTTCCTTGGAATCCAGCCATTGACTAAAACCAAAAAGCATTGTGTGAGTAACATTAGTCATAAAATCATTTAGAGATTAACATGTCACCATATTCTCATTTTGAAACACATTAGGATTAACCAAGGTCATTTACTCTCATCTTATATATATAATACTTCAAATCGGTTTGTAAAGAAAATGTAAATTATCCTAAGCATATCCCATGGGACTGTCGTAACCAAGAGTGCAGCAAGGCCCGTTGTCGTGCACTAGTTCCCATTCGAGTCTAGATAAAAATGGTGGTTTTGGGTTTTACCCCTAGGTACATCTGTGATAGAGCCACCTCTACCTTCTTGTATCCAGACAGGGATGTATTTCTTGGAAAACTCACAAAATCTCTACAATACCAAAATTCTAGGAAGTTCGTCTATACTAATATTCAAAGTTCATCTTAGGTCTATGTGTTCTAATCAGAGTTTATCTAAATCTAGCTTCCAAGGTTTGTACTAAACTTCCTCTAATACCAACAGTAACGCCCCGACCCCAATTACCCAGAGTTGGTGTATTATTAAATAACATTGGCATGATCACAAGAAAGATCAAGTCTCAAAAGAGCTATTAGTTTAGTAGCCTTGGAATAGGTAGATACATTCATTATGTTTTACAATACATCATAAAAATGAAAACTACTACAACATAGTCTCTATAATCCACACTCTTATCCCCTCATACTATCCCTACAGGTCATTCATAATTTACTTTTTCACATATTGGGGAAAATAAAACATAGAAAAGGGGTGAGCTCAAATGCCCAGTAGGGATAACAATATAGCGGAAACTTTCATAAATAAGAATAAACATTTAAGGCAATGTATAACTAAAACAAAATCCTTTTAAACTTGAACTTCAACATAGTATGGAAAAAATAAAATGAAATAATGCCATTTACCTTTTCACATGGATATTTTACTAAACGAATAATCACATGAAATATCAATAACCACTTTCATAATGATGGAATGCATAATGCCAGACTATCATAACCACATAGCCAAGGCCTCGTGCCAAGACTACAAATAAGATTTTGTCAAGGCCTTGTTCCAAGACACTGGTTTGTCTCATGAGACCTACCGATGCATCGAAGAGCTATAGCGGGCTCCACCCATCACATACTAAGTCCAAATGCATTCCACACATGAACATGTTTAAACATAACATAAACATTCGTATTAAAACTAGCATACCAAATGTCAATACTTTAACCACAAACTATGAATGGTATAAAAATAGCACATCCACAGTCAAACATAACTCATTCGATACAATATGGAATATTGTATTGTATCATATTAATCTCAATCGATAATAATGAATGATATTTACATAGATGAAAATAACCATCAAAACTATTTGAGAGAAGTATCCCCCTTTTCTTGAAAACATTTAAAAGTCATACTATTTGTCAAGAAGAAGTTTAAAAATAGATTTTTGAATCAAAGTTTCCCATACCACTTTGAAACATTTAAAAGGAGTTTTAATTTTAAAACTTTGGTGTCCATATAAATAAATCCTTAAAAGCGTTTTTTAAAACATGGACATTAATGAGCAAGATTTAGAAGAATATGTCTTTAAAACATTTAAAAATGGTATTTTAGTTAGAGTTTCTAACCAAAAGAGAGACAATTAGATACAAATAATTGAGGTAATCAAATCATTGTAACATCATGAGAATAAAGGGATTCATGATATACTATGTCAAAGTACATTATATACACCACATAAAAGTGATTTGGTGTATAACAACAAAGAAGTCTCAATGGAATGTAAATTGAGATGAATTCTATCATAAAGGCTGTATCCTTAGGTTAAGGATAAATAAACGACATATTTATGTGTGACAAATATAAATACACTAAATGTGATTCGATATTCAGTGTAAAAAAATCAAAGGAAATTCACACATAATCTTGTAAAAACAACACCAATTAATTGGATGTTTAACTCAACAAATGGAGAATGAGTTAAAATTACTCTTATCAAATTCATATCGATGACTTGAGAAATTATCAATTGATTGATTATGTGTATCAAAAGTATATCCACAGAAAAGGGTAGTGGAAATTATGACATAAGAAAATAAATAGTGATTCCACACATAATCTCGTAGTAAAATAATCAATGAAGTTTCCGTAAATCCGAATAATTGGAAATTGAAATTACAAATTATCTTATCGATTAGGTAACTTATGAAACAAAAACCAATGAAAGAAGGATCATACAATGATGGTGTAAATACCCACAAATTAAAGTATATTACACAATGAATACAATCATGGGCAGTACACATACACCACATGCAATAAATAAGTGGTGAAAATGGAATTCTCACGAAATTAAGAGTGAGATAAGAAACCCCTTACTTTGTAGTTTTTCCTTGGTCGAAGGTAGGTTAACCTCCTGTATAATGGTGAAATAATTTTTATTTAATTATATAAGAATCATTTACATTAATATGATAGCATATATGATCTTTTAACATTTATTTATTAATAATATTTTACTATTATCGTCATTTCGGGTGTTAACTTACTCGTTTTCCTTTATATTATTTGTTACGTAAGCCATGTTTGTTATGGATAGGTTGTATATTATTAATATCCATAATAACATCATGTCCTTAAAAATTATTTTTAATCATAAAATGAGAATTATACTTGAATGGATACGATGGAGAATGAATCTTATCGCGTTCGTGGAGACGGTAGTCCGTACGTACGCACGAGAAACAATATCATTTTTTTGATGTTAAAATAATATATAATTAGATGGTATATAATATAGAAATAATAATTATCATGTTATATTTATTATTTACATGAATTACACATCATTATTATACCCATCCAAATAATAATTTATTGAATGACAATTACACCACGACGTGGAGACGGTAAGCCATACGTATGCACGTATGGTGACATGCCATTCAAAGGATTGATAGAATACTGAATATGGTTGAAAAATATTTATAATAACATCAAAATATATAGAAGATACTGGAGTTATTATTTTATAATAAAAATAACAAAGAATGAAAAAGTGGAAGAAGAAAAGAACTTGAAAAAGGGTGGTGGAATTATTACCTCTTCTTCGAGTTATTCCTTTTGATTTGATCAAAACGGATCATTAGGTTGACTTTATGACTAAAGGAAGGCCTCTAGGATTAATTGAGGAAATTTTGGAGAGTATGTGGTCAGGGGTTGTCCGAACCAAAATGTTTTGAAGGTATGAATTAATGAGAATGGGGAGTGCCCTTTTATAAGAGGGGTGAGGGGCACCTTTGGAAAAACTAGAAATATTATTTTATAATAAATTCATATTCAATTTATAATGGATCCAAAGTGGATTATTTAAAAGTTAAGGTGGGGATAGGTTGAAAACCACTCAATCAATATGATTTATACTGGTTTGGGTTACTATATTAACCTTATCTTTAAGTAATAACTCTTAGTTATTTACTTTCACTTTTACAATGTCTCTTTGTATATTTATATTATATGGTTAATAAACATACTATAAATATCCAAGAGTCCCAGAAGTGATCAATTAATGATACAAATATCATTATATAAGTCTCTTTGCCGAACCATATTTTTTTAGGAATTTAATAACAATTTATAATTTAATATCTGTTTTAAAACCTCTTTTATGTCAATTTTGACACAATTAAATAATTTATATTTGAAAATATCATAAAAGAATTATTAATTCAAAAAAAGTTAATTAAATCATTACTAACATGTCATATTTACCTATAAAATTAGTGTAATTCATAAAAGGTCTCAAATTATATTTATTTGGCTATTTATAATAACAATTATTTTGATTTTTCACTCTTATGGTAATTTCTGCGTCATCATTGTGTCATAAATAAGATAAATTATTTATTGTCTAAAAATTATAAATAAAATATAATTATCTAGTAAATTCTTTTATACTTATAATGAATATTTATAATTTAAAATCCAACATATATAACCCTATATAAAAAATTATTTTCTAAAAGATATATGCTTATGTCATTTTTGTATTTATTTTAACTTAATTAATATAAAGTGTCATTATCACATACAAGTGGCTCCATGGGGTCCCAAAATTAACCAAAAGATGCCCATGGTCGGAAATGTATCCACAAATAAGGTTATGACACGTTTAAGGGTAATTTAGTATTATTATAATATTATTTGTTAACCCTTATTTACCAGATTTACCCTTTAACCATGGTAAATAAAATATTTACCGATGTAATTATTCAAAATGTCTAAAAATAAAAGTTACCTATTTACACAATTTGGAAATCATGCTTCCAAATATGGAATCCATTTTTCCAAATTCAAAACAAATAAGTGGTAAAAATTAATTTCAAATTAATTACCGTTGTTAAAATAAAAAACGTGTTTTTAAGAGATAATAACTATTAAAAGATTGGCACTTGTTTATGTCTGGTTTAATTGTGAAATTATGTACAATGATAAAAATTGAATTAAATGGTAAAAATATATTCTAAATATAATTTAAAACAACTCAAATTCATAATTTATCAATACTAATTGTTTTCATTAAAAAAGTTTCTTTTAATTAAAATTTAGTAATTTTCACTATTCATCAAAATATGAAAGTTATCCGAAAAGTACCAAAATTTCACCCTAGGATAATTTCGATATTCCTAATACAAAAATGAAGTCCATTTTTAGAGATAGAATTTATAAAATTTCAAAAAGTAGGTATTACTATTCATAACGGCTACTTTGATTGGTTGAGGTGTGTTAGAACTCGAAGTTGCGTACAACACACGCTACTGTATTAATCAAAGAGAAGCGTACCATGGAATATTGGGGTGTTAAAAATTATGTGAATATATCTATCCATATTCACCAAATTAATATCTAACTATCAAATAATATTATCAATGAATATATATCCTCTATACTTAGATTGAAAATCATCATGGAAAAAATTCAAGAAAGATGTAGGGAAGGGTACCTAATGTGGGATCATCCTAAAGAGTTTTATTCATAGATTCTAAGGGATAAAAACTGATGAAAATGTATTGGGGGATAAATGGGTCAAAGGGGATAAACATGTCAAAATGATTCCTCAATCATTTTTGTGTAACTTTCAAAATTTTGACATCTTTAACGGATATACACGAAATGTTATAGAAGAAATAACACAGTTGAGATTCCCTAAAGAAAAAGGTAAATAAGAAATGAAAAAAAATGTTCCAAAATCCTAATGGGTATGGAAAAAAATCTGGACAACACAAATGATCATGAGTTCAAATAGGTATCTAAAATATAAATGAGTTCTAGGATAAAATTTCATATCATGGACTAATATCAGCAATCATTTAATTTAGGGTATCAAGAATCAAAGTATGTCAAATAGTGAGCATATTCCACACCTTCCTAGTGATACAAGTGTTATTCCATAAACTATGTTATGGAAAAAATTCGACATCTTTCATGTGAGTTCAATAAATTATAGTAATACCAATATTTTTTCCAATTTTTTTGTGTCTATCTTATTTATTTAGTTGTTTTACATGGTGGTTTTTGCAGTAGAAAATATAAGAGAAAACAAAAAAACTTTATATTGTAAGCATAAATTGGTACATAAATGGTTTCGTTATCCAATGATGCTCCAAAAACCACAAACCAGCAAAATATAAACATGGGAAGAACATACCTACATCATATCAAAAATATAACACCAAAGATCAAAAAATGAAAGATGATACCTAAGATAAGAAAAAGTTCATAAAATTTTTTAGCATTATCTGAGAATGTTCTACACATTCCAGGTTTATTTCCTAAAACCAACTAAAACAAATAAATGAAAAATAAGTAATAGAGAAAAACATGGGTTTTATAACAACCCTACACTTTATTACACACTTAAACATGATTTATTACATAATGTTCACTTGGAACAACATATATGATCGAGAGATCTAGTTTATTTGGGTATTAGTAACATTATATAACAACTTAGAACATAAACTAGACAACATATTTATTGAAAACATCCTTTACATAACCACTATATACCCTCGTACTTAGCATTGCAAGGGATTACCTAAGGAAATACATGTGAAAAGGGTGAGCTATAAAACACAATAATGTATTAAACATGGAATAAAATGATGAATACATAAATGTTATGCAATGGTAATATCAATGGGTTATAAGAGAAACATGAACACAAAGGCATTATTATCAAAACATGGAAATGTGATGACAACACATAACATGTTATTAGCATGAGCCAAGGCTCATTGCACATGGAGAATGAGTAAACACTCATTTAAATTGAATTAGAATGAGTAAACCATAATTTCACTTGAATTATCATGAGTAAACCTTCATTTCACTAGACATATTTGGATACTAATCTCTACCCAATTCATTGTAGCACTATCAGTTCACACCTTTCTTAAAAATTTCATTTCATGCATAAGTGTACCACATAGATCATACAACATGGATTCATTAAACATATTATTTATTCCATAAATAAGAGATTTATAAGACATAAATTTATGTCCTCATAAACAAATTACATGTTCATAACATTGAATACCATTGATAATGAAATGGGTATGTTATTCACTTACACAATGATTTTGGCATGGAAATTATGATATAACTTCGGCAGCAAAAGGACATCAAATAGGAATCTTTAAAGGGAGAGATGAGAGATAAAGGGTATCTCATCATTTATATATGGAATTTAAATTAGTAGGGCCATGTAACCTAATATCAAAACATAATTTAATATAATATAGATGCATAAAAGGACAAAATTATTGAATTTAAATGAGATGCGGGAAATTTGATTAGGAATTTCAACATAGTAACAGGTGTATATAGAAGGGAATAATGAGAGATAAAGGGGTATATAATCATTAAAAATAAGGATGGAAGTATGGGGGAGGTGATAAATTATACCTCAACTTTTATAAATGAAAATAAATTGGCATACCAATATTAAGAAACATGGATAAATTGAGAAAGGAAGGATTGCCTTACTTGGAAGTGTGATCCCAATGGATTGGGAGTGGCATGAGAGAGGATTCTTGGGAGATTGTGGTGACTTGGGAGGATTATAGAGAGTTAATGGAAGGGGTTTTTCGAGATCTAAAGGATTCGAGTGAGGAGGAAGGGGGATCCTGGGTGTGATTATATAGAGAAAGGAGGGAAATGTTGTTTATTATTCAGGTTTTGGCCACAACCAATTAATCTAATCAAACCACAAACCATCTAATGTATTTTCCCATGATTTTTTCTAAATAGTATTGGAAAAAATTATTTGTTAAGTTAAATGGTCTAACTTTTTAAAATATTAGGTTTGGTTATGTGGAGGTGAGTCACACTCTTAAAGAAATCAATTTTAAAAGTTAAAATGTTTTTTAAGTCTTGGAGGGTCCAAAAAAGATTTTTAAATTAAATTAAACAATCTTAAGTAACATTATTTTAATTTTAAAACATATATTGTCTAAAAATAACATTTATAGTATTTTATTACATCACTATTGGGTCATTATGATGTCATAAAACACATTATATAATTAAATGGTAGTTAATTTTTACCCAAAAATAAGTGTCACGGAAAATTTGGAAAATTTCACTATTGGATTACTTCTACATCCTAATCCCAAAAATAATATTCATTTTATATAAATAATTTTTTAAATATGTGAATTTTTACTTTTTTAAATAAGAACCTTCATTTAACAAAAACTCATGGGTTTTGAAAAAACGGCTTTCAAAGCTTAATATAAATCATAATTTTATTCAAAAAAATTTTACGATAATTTATAAATAATAAAAAGTAATTTAATAATAATATTTCATTATTATTTAATTAAAAAATGTATTCACCAAAATATATTTATTAATTTTTTATTAACTAAAAATGATTTTTTAGAACTATTTACAAAGTAACAATAATATAATAAATGTATATTTTCATTAAAAAGATAATGTACATAATATTAGTGCTTTGGTATTGTTTCATAACCCCTTGTAACACACACCTAAGATCTAAGGGTAAGGTGTGCAATAGAGAAAGAATTGTGGAGTGTCTCGGATAACATCGCTCGAGTGGTAATCTCTATCAACTTCCACTTCTCCCGTAGGTAGTTCCGGTGGAGATTAACGCCATAAAGATTAGTTTGGTATTGTTCAATAGAAAATCCCAATGACACCACCTCCTTTATGAGCTCTGATAAATGGGCTTCATATGGATAAATTTTAAATGATGAGGACATCTCTTCTGTTTTCTGTGCAAATTGGATTTGTTAAAGCCCTATATTTACACGAATCACATGATCACTATTTAACATCTATATTAGCAATGATCACAATTCTTAACAGTATTTTGAAATCCAAAAACTTATATCCAATGATGTACATATCTTATATAACCATTATATATAATAAGACATTAAAATAAGAAAAATTATCATTAATGAATCCTTGGGTCGTTACAATCTCCCCCCCTTAAGAAATTTCTCCCTTGGAATTTCCTTTTCCCATACTAAAATAGATATGGGTAACTCCACCTCATCACTTTCTCTAGTTCCCACATTTCTTATTCAAACGTATGGTTTTTCCATAACTCCTTCATGAGGGGTATTTCCTTATTTAATAGAAAATTTACCCTATGATCTAAGACCTTCACTGGATTCTCTTCGTATGAGAGGTAATTCTACAATGGTACAACCTCTAGATTGAGTACATGTGATGGGTTAGGTTTGTAATTAGTGCAAAGTGATACATGGAAAACATCATGTACATCAGATAAGTTTGGTGGCAGTGCTAGTCGATATTCCGCTGCTTCACTATGATCAATGATCTCAAAAGGGTTGATGTAAGTTGGACTAATATTTCCCTTCTTCCAAAATCTCATAACTCTCTTCCATGGTGATATAGAGAGTAATACCATGTATCCGACATAAAACTCCATTTCTTGTAGACTATTATCAACAAAACTCTTTTATTGTCTCTAAGAAGCTATAATGTGCTACTCTATGGTCTTAACCTTCTCCACCATTTCTTTAACCATTTCTAGACCCAATAGTTTTCTCTCCCCAATTTCATCCCAACATGCCAGTGTTCTGCACCACTTCCCAACAGGGCTTCAGAAGGAGCCATTTGGATGCTTGAGTGGAAATTGTAGTTCTAAGAGAACTCATATAGAGTAAGATATTGATATCATCCTCCTTTGATGTCCATTGAGCATGATCTGAACATGTCCTCATGTGTTTGGATAGTCCACTCTGATTGGCCATCAGATTGAGGATGATAAGCCATACTAAAGTTCCGCACAATATCCAGAGAATTTTGAAGACTCTTCCAAAAAATAGAGGTGAATCATGGATCTTGATTGGATAACACAGAAAGTGGTACTCCATGTATCCTTACCACGTCTCTGATGTATATCTGTTCCAGTTGATCCAGTGAGTAATCCTTTCAAATCATAATTAAGTGTGCAGTCTTTGTAAGATGATCCACATAAACCCTTATAGCATTGATTCCTTCGGATGTCTTCAAAATTACGATGACATAGACCATGGTGAAGTTCTCCCATTTCCATGATGTTATGGGTAATGGTTTCATCATCCCCTTAGACTTATACCTCTCAAGTTTCACTTACTAACACCCCAGATACATTGATGTATACTCAGTGATCTCTTTCTTCATGTTATCCCACCAATAATTTTATTGAAGATCTCGATACATCATTGTGTTTCATGGGTGAATGGAGAAATTTTAACTATGTTCATCATAAAAAAGACCTTTCATTAACTCTGTATTTGATTAAACACATAGTTTTGTCCCAATTATCACAATTCCCTCTTCATTGACATTGAACTCCAACGATTTCACTTTTCTAATAGTTTTGGCCCTCTTATGAATTCTCACATCATCATTTTGAGCATTATTTAACCTTTCTAAAAGAGACGGTTGAGTAATAATTTGTGAAAGGATTGATGATTTTCCATTATTTATTATTTTCCTTTCCATCTTAATCAAATCTAAGAAAAGTGGATCCTTTTCAATTCTCATCAATGATTAAATTAGTTGGTCCTTTCTACAAAGACCATATTCCACCTTGTTCACTTCCCAGGGTTATAATGTATTGATCATTCATAGTGTTTGATAAAATCTAACCATCTTCATAGGTGTATGTTCAACTCTTTTTTTGTGAATATATACTTGAGTCTTTTTTGATTCATGAATATTTCACACTTCTCCTCAAAAAGGTAATGCCACTAGAATTTTCAAATTGAAGATCACATCCTCCAACTCTAGCTCATGTATAGGATAGTTTTTATCATGAACATTAATTTGACATTAATAATAAGCAATTAAATTTAAAATTATCATCAACACATAGCCTATGCCCATCATTGACAAATCAATGAATACCACAAAAAGTTATCCACATTTGGGTAGTGTGATAACGGGTATAGTGATAGGAATCCTTTTCAACTCTGTGAAGATATCTTTGTATTTATCACTCCAAGAAAACCTCACTCCCTTCTGATATTTATTGGTAAGAGGGTTGGAAAATCATGATAGTTATTTCAAAAGTCGATGATAATATCCAGCTAACCCTTGGAAGCTACAGATATCTGTTACCAATGTTGGCCTCCACCATCCCTCAATTGTAGCTGTCTTAGAGAGATCCACAGATATCCCATTACTTTTGGTGATTTAAACCAAGAACGAGACCTCCTTCAACTAGAAATAACACTTTCTATACTTTTCATAGAGCTTATCCTATCTCAAGGTCTCTAGTTTGGTACATAGATGCTATGCATTCTCCTCCTCATTTTTGAAGTATATTTGAATTTCTCCAATAAGGACTGCAAAAAAATGTCAAGGTAATCTCTAAAGACTCTATTCATCATGTCCATGAAGATTTCTGGAGAATTTGTTAGTATTCAAGGAATTACTATGAATTCATAGTGCCCATACCTTGTACGAAAAGCAGTCTTGGGGATATCATCCTTCTTCACAGTTACTTCATAATATCTTGACCGCAAATCCACCTTGTAGAGGTATTGTTCTACACTTAACCAATCGAATATGTCTTCAATTCGTGGAAGAGGATATTTTTTATTTATCATTATTTTTTTGAGATTAATATAATCAACATAAAGGCACATTGACCCATCCTTTTTATTGAAGAATAAGACTAGGGAACCCCATGGTGATGCAGATGGGCATATAAACCATTTATATAGAATCTTCTGTAGTTGTTTTTTCAGCTCTTCAAGCTCCACAACAGCCATATATATAAAGTATTCGATATTGGAAATTCCCTAGTCATAAGGTCAATTGAGAATTCAACATCTCTTCTAGGAGGAAGACAAGTAAATTTCTCAGAAAAACATCAGCGAATTCCCTCACAACCGGTATGACTTCAAGGACGGCTGATTCCATAGACACAATAATCTGAGAAAGAGACGCATTCTCATAGGGTAGTAATATCCACGCTTGAGATGATGTAGCTAAAGAATATTCATCCTCCTCTATTCACTTGTACATAATCGGGGGCTCATTCGCGATATAGAGAGTGATTTCCCGCTCATGGAAATTTATATTGGCTATATATAAGGAAAGAAAATCCATGCTGAGAATTGCATAAAATTCCACAAAGGGGAGTATGATGAGGTTCCCTGGGAAGTTCAATCCAAAAATTATGATAGGGTAGGAGTCTTATTCAGGGGATACAATGATTCCTCCATTTGTTGTACTCACCAAAATCTTTACTTCCATGATTTTTGGTGGGGTTGGGATTTTTCTACTAAACATACATTATATAAAAGAATTCGTATAACTAGAATAAAAAAATTTGTTCTCTATTTTTGAATGAATAACTAGCGTACATGTCACCACTTTATTTTTGGTGTTCACTTTGTCTATAGTGATGGAAAAAGATCTCCCTTGTAGCCTTGGAGGTTTTTGGTTGCCTCTGAAACCCTTGGATTAGGGCATTGATATTCATGGTTCCCTGGTTCTTTGCATTTGAAGCAATGAACATCATGTTGAGGGTTGAACGGTGCATTTGTCTTCACTATTGCAGTTGTAGGGTTTTCTTGTTGGAAGTTAATGTCTTTGTTCCCTTCTCTTCCACACCTAATGCATTTCCTCATCCCCCTCAGGTGATTTTTGGGGTGCTTTATACTACAACGCTCAAATGTGGGGTGAATGTTTTTCATAGCATCCTTGGATTTATCAATTAGACCTCCAAAATTTATGTATACCTTATTCTTAGTATCCCCTTGATACCCCCATGATTCTCGGATCTTCATTTTGACTTTGAAAGAACAAAAGACAATTTCATCATAGCTATCGAAGACATGGATCTATAGGGATTTATATATTTTAGGTTTTATCCCACCAAAGAAGTGTTCAACCATGCATTTTGGGGTAACAACAAAGCCAAAAGTGTATCGTACAAGACTTATAATGTTTTCCTTGTATACTCTGATCCATTCATCGTCTTTTTTTCTTGAGGTAATTGAAGTCCATTTACATCTTATGTTTGAGGGTGTAGGGAAAATATATGTCGAAAAATATTTTTTAAAAATACATACCTTTTAACACCTTGATCTCTTCCCCATACATCATAATTCTTTATCCATTTCCACCCTTGAGAAGCATGATCCTCAATGTGGTAATTACCCAGAAGTACCTTCTCGTGTTCAAAACATTGAAGGATGAAGAAAAACTTTTCAAAGGAGTTGATTTATTGTTCGACTATTGAGGGATCATATGATCCATTAAAAGTCAGTGGTCTTTCTCTCATGAAGCTTGTGATTGTGACTTATTCTTTCTTAGGGGGGGGGGGACGTTCCCCGTTACCCATGTTTCTATTCAAATAATGATTTATCTTAGATGGTATCATGAATAAGTTATCAATTCCCAATCATATCGGACTAGGAATCTCCGTAGAATAATCATCACATTGATCCTCACATCGGTTGTTAGCTAGAATCCTCCTATTACCAGCCATTCACTTGAATAAAAGGAAATCTAGGGTAACACATAAAGGGTAATACAAGGGAAAAACACATGACTTATAATTAACATTTTTCCTTAACATATGAATCTATAGGCTTCAATCTATGTAATCCATGATCTACTTCCCACCATTTATTCTTAGGGGAATTTTTTTCTATTAGAAATGGTTTATTCTATGCTTGTGAATTTACCAAATCTTATCCCTAGTGAGTGTCATAACTAATTATGTAGTAAGGACCATTTTTATGTAAAAGGATACCCCGAGTCATGCCCAAAACTCCTTGTCAGAGTTTTCTCTCCTAGGTACATCTGTGCCAGTGCCTCCTCTACCTGGTCGTGTCCAGACAAGGATTTATTTTCTTGGTAAACCACTTAATCAATACTCACAAAATTTTAGGGATGTTTTTATTATAATTAATCTTATTTCAATGGATTAATATGGGTTTTTATTCCTAATCTCAAAAATAACTAAACCTATCCATTGATACCAACTATAACAACCCTGCTCTTCATTACACACATAAACATGATTTATTGCATAAAATTTATATGATAAAACACATAATATCGAGAGGTATTCTGTATTTCTGATTATGAACATTACATAAAAACATAAAACATAAAACACGCAACATCTTTATCGAAAAATTATTTTACATAACCACAACATTCCTTCGTACATAACATTTCATGGGATTACCTGAGGAAATATATGTGAAAAGCATGATCTATAAAGCCCTGTAAGAGAGTAAACAAGGCATAAAATGAATAATAAAATACATGTTAGGCAATAAGAATATCTATGGAGCATAAGATAAATATGACCAAAAAGGCATGATATAATATGATTATCATAACATGGACCTATGGTAGCACCACTTAATATTGTATTATAATGAGTCAAGGCTCATTGTACATGGATCATGGGTAAACCCTCATTGCACTTGATTTTAGCATGAGTAAACCCTCATTTCATTTTAATTTTCATGAGTAAATCCTCATTGAACTATGTGTATCATGATACTAATCATTACCAAATGTATTGGAGCGCTATCAGGGCACACCCTTCTTAAACATTTGATTTCATGCATAAGTGTTCCACATAGATCATACATCATGGATTTATTAAACTTCATAATTTATTACATGAATACGCGATGTGGGATTAATAAATTTGAGTCCTTAATCAATAATTGCGTGGGAATAAAGGTTAATACCCTTGATAATGAAATGGGTATGGTATTCACATACATGATGATTTTTTCATGGAAATTATTGTATAACTTCACCAGCATAATGACGTCATATAGTAATAGTAAAAAGGGCTGATGAGAGAGGAATAGTTTCTCATAATTTATACATGAAATGAAAAGTAAGTGGGTCAGGGGACATTATATCACAACATAATGTAATGGAATTTAGATGCATAATATAATAGAATTTCTAGAATGTAAATGAAAAGAGAGAAATTATTTACCGAATATCAGCTTAGTAAGTGGTGTACATGGAAGGAATTAATGATAGAGAAAGGGGTTTCTAATCATTAAAACATAATGAGGGAAGTATGGGGGTGATGTTGAATCATAACCCAATGTTTATAATTGAAAATAAAATGGGATAAAAATATTAAGAAACGTCAATAAAATGAGAAAGGAAGGAATCCCTTACATGGAACTGTGATCCCAAAGGCATAAAAGAGGCTTGATAGAAGAATATTGGGAGCTTGGTAAACATTGGGATGATTATAGACTGAGGATTTCATGAGTTGGTCGATTTCCAAAGGCTTTGAGTGAATAGGTTGTGAGATCTTTGGTGGGTATATATTGGGAAAGGAATGGAATTCTTTATTATTTATGTTTTAGTCCACCACACATTAAATTAATAAAAACCACATACCAACGCATGGTTTTTTCCCATGGTTTGGGAAAAGGTGTGTGGAAAACGTTATTTTATATGTAAAATGGAAGAATTTATTAAAATATTATTCTTTTTTAGGTTGAGGTGAGTCACACCCTCAAGGAAATCAATTTGAAAAGCTAATTTTTTTATAAGTCTATGAGGGTCCACTAATGATTTGTAAAATAAATCAAACAATCCTTAAATCACATTATTTTAATGGAAAAACACATATTGGCCAAAAATTCTATTTATAGTATTATATTACATAACTATTGGGTCATTATGATGTCATAAAACGCATTATGTAATTAAATGGTATTTAATTTTACCCAAAAATCCGGCTGTCTTTGAAAATTATGAAAAATTTACCATTGTATAATTTTGACGTCCTGATTCCAAATATAATATTATTTTTATATAAATAATTTTACAAATATGTGAATTTGTTTATTTTAAAACAATAACCGTCATTTATTGAAAATTAATGGGTTTTGACAAAGAACACGTTCAAACCTCAATAAAAAGCACATTTGTATTCAAAAAAGTAATAAAATAATATATAATTATTAAAAAGAAATTTAGTAATAATATTTTATTATTATTTAATGAAAAAAATACCTTCATCAAAATATATTTCCTAATTTAATATTAATTAAAAATTGTTATTTTTCTTTAAAAACTAAATAAAATTTAACTCAAATAAAATGAATTTATATTCTCTGTAAAAAAATAATGTATATTATCTTAGTGCTAGTGTATTATTACATGATCCCTTAAAACAGCCACATAAGACTGAAGGGTAAGGTGAGAATTGCTGATAGACTCTTGGGGTGCCTCATATTACATCATTTGGGTGGTAATATCTATCAACTTCCACTTCTCTTGTAGGCAGTTCCACTTGAGCTTAACGTGTTGAAGCTCAACTTAGATTTGGTGAAGAGAAAAACCTAATGATTCCACCACCTTTTTGAGCTCTGAAACATGTGATTCTTATGGAGAAATTTTACTGGATGAGGCCATCACATCCTTTTTCTGAGTAAATTGGATTTGTTAAAACCCTATATTTATACTAATCATATGATTAGTGTTTAAGAGATATATTAACAATAGTCACAATTCATAAAGTTATTTTAAAATATATAAACATAAATCCATGGATTTACATATGTTATATAACCATTTTACATAATAATACAACAGATCAAGAGGAATTCTCATTAATGAATGTTTCTTTCGTTAAACATTGCATACTCGAAAATTCTATGTTTTATGTCTTTAGATAGACATATAGACATAATTCAATCAGCTTGGTCTATACACTCAGAATTCCTCGGCTTCTTATTAGAATTGGTGGTTTTTTCATCGTTCTCACCTGGACTCTTGTTAGTATTAACTATATCAAGAGCATACATAGCATGAATCTGGTGCATAAAGAGTAACACCCTTGCATTTTTATAGTGGTGATGGATATTAAGAATGGATATCTAATGAAATATCAATAATTTGGTGCTGGACATCATCCAAATGCTAATTCACACATAGTATAAGTGATGATGGTGACATAACAGGCGCATCAATGACCATATAAGAGGGAGAATATCTATACATGGCTACTATAACTACATAAAAAATAATCCAAGAAATATTGATGAAAAATTAGTAATGCATACATATAATAACTCAAATGATACATAAGGGATATAGAAACTAATTAAATAGATAACAATGAAATTTGAAGCAGCTGGGGTGCCTCCTGATTATTGCTAAGCTTAACATCTTCATCCACATAAGGAAATTCTCAATTTAAGTGAACTTCCTCTTGAATTCCTATTATATCAGAGGTTTTATTAACTTTGATAAATTGTCCCTTATTTTTAAATGGAATAATATTCCCATTATAGTTTCAATATCACCATAGGTATAATAAATTATAACAGTGTAAGGACCCGACAACATTAATTTGAGCTATCCTACAACTATCAAAAGTCTCATGTTATTGAGATGAACATTGTTTCATGGTGAGAAATTTCTTTTTTGGATTCATTTATCATTTTAGGATTGAGTTTTCTATTTATATATCAAATCATTTTCAAAATATTCTCTCCATATCTCGTCTAATTCATTCATCAACAAGAAACCCTACTCTTGAGAATTTTTTAAATCAAAACTCATTTTATTTTAATAATAAAAATCTTTGTGTTATTTTTCTACTTGGAGGTGGTAGTTTTTTCCTAAAACCAAGTGATACATGGAAATTTCAATAGATTTATTGTATACAGTTTGGTATGACCATAGTGCATCATCATGTTTGATGGACCAATCTTTCTGAGATGTAATCACAGTTTTCTTTAAAAATACCTCAATCTCTCTATTTGAAACCTCATCTTGGACATTTATCTATGTGTGGTGAGGTGATCATTTACCAATGACATTTATGTTGAGTCATTAGAATATGAAACAATGCATTGTTGAAGTGGGTACCCTGGTCATTGATGATGAGCATTGGAATTCCGAAATGGGTAAAAATGTGTTGCTTTAGAAATTTAATGACAACTCAAGTATTATTTTCTAGAAAAACATTAGAATCTAGCCACATTGTCAAATATTCCACACCAAAAATGATATAGTATTTTAAAAATGATTTATGAAAAAGTAACAATGAATTCAATTCCCCATATATCAAAAATTTCAGTGGCCATGATTGAATATTGTGGGATCTCAGACTTCTTTCTTATATCCACAGTTCATTATAATTTACCACAATTCATGAAGAAGACAAAAATATCATGAGGCATGGTAGGTCAATAAAAACCACATTATAAATCTTTACATAGTATTTGATGAATTCTATGGTTTCATCCAGCTTCTCTTTCATAGAAGATGTTCAAAACACTAAATTGTTTTTCTTTTGGGATGAATCTTTTGACCATTCCCTATGCACAGTCCTTATAAAATAAGGGATCATCCCATTTTTAATTTTGTGCTTCATTAAAAATAAATTCTGCTTCTTTGATAAATCTAGATGTTCCACTCCCAAAACTATGTAATTGATGAAATCAGAAAAAATATATTTGATTGTCTTAGTGGAAGAGAGTTGTTTATAAATAATTGTTTCATTTGATTAATTTGACATTGATTTCACTAGTTTCATGGTCTAGGAATGATAAATGATTAGTAACGATATTCTTTGTACCCTTTTTTATCCTTAAACTCTATAAAAATTTCAAAAAACTAAAAATATGCATCATATGAGTTAGGTATTTGTATAATTTCTTTCATCAGATACTGCTGGGTAGAGTGATCCATGTAGACATTGTGATTCGAGAATAACTAACGAGATCAAAATTTATAAAATGAAAAAATAGGAGCTCTTTCTCGGTATTTGTGTAATTGTTTTGATCTTAGTTTAATGTGTGACTTTCATAATAGATTGGTCAAAAGATCCTTTCCATCATTTGTCCCAATGCAACACCATCATCCCAATCACTGCCATCACACGTTAACTCAAATAGATGATCCCAGTCTAGTAAAATCATTATTGAGGCCTCAATAAAGCCTTTACATAATAATTTAAATTCCTCTTGACATTCAAGACGAATATGGAATGAGAAATATTTTACCAACATTGTAGTAAGGGGGTGGGAAATAATAGAGAAATCGTTAATGAAATTTTAGTAGAATCCAACAAGCCTATGAGAACCATTAATTGAATGAACTAATGTAGGAATGACTAGATCATAGAATGTACATAGATTGGATGTATCAAATTCAATGTCTTTCTTTGATATTTTGTGACCTAAAACTATCCCACTTTATACTATGAATATTTTTTTAATTGAGCACCATATTATTTTCTTCACATCTCACCAAAAAAAATCCATGTGGTCAAGAAATTGAACAAAATAATTTCAATAAACAGACAAGTCATCCATGAATATTTTGAGAAAATATTCAATCATACAATGGAATATTTTCATCATGCATCATTGAAATATGGCCAGAACATTGAACATCCCAAAAGGAATTCACCAATAAGATAATACAATATATAAGAAATTGAATGTTATTTTCTCCTAATATTTTGTTGTCACCATAATTTTATTATATCCTGAGTATCCATCCAGAAAAAATAGTATTATCTTCATACCAATTGTTCCTGGATTTGAACAATAAAGGGTAATGAAAAGTGTTCCTTTCTGGTGGAATCATTCTATTTTTGATAATCTACACAAACTCTCAATCAAGTCACTATTCTTTTTAGAATGAATTCTCTTTTATCATTCTCAACCACTGTGGTCCAACCATTTTTAGGTACCACTTTCAATGGTATGACCTAGTGAATATTAGAGATATAAAAAATATAAACATCATAGATAATTTTAATTAATTCTTTATGGAGTAATTATTTCGTTGGAGGTGTTAATCATCTTTGTGGTTTCTTAAATGGTTTTTAAATTTCATACATATGTATTATGTGAGAGAAAATGGTAGTAAATATATCTTTTAAATCAGATATCTTCCAACCTATTACTGGATTCTTTTATGATAGTACATTGTAATGTTTTATTTCCTATTATCTTGATATTTCAGTATTTATGATGATCGAAATGGTGTTTAAATCTCACAAGTATCAATATTTCAGATTCGTTGGAAGAGGTTTAAGCTCAAGTGATGGATGTTTTTCAAGTGACGGACTCAATGAAGTGAACTCTTATCTATCCAAAGGCCTAAAAATGTCTTAGATGAATTCAATATCCTCATATGATTTAGTTAACTACACCTTTTACCTGTGTAAATCCTTAATATTCAACACATACTTTTATATTTTATACCTTTCATTAATCATATCTATGAAATGATCATAAACTACAGATGGGTTTTCTATAGCATTCAGAACATCAAATGTTATGTTTTATTCTCCACGTCTGGAAATTAATTTTCCATCTTGGAAATAAACCAATGCACTACATGTTTTTAAGATAGGTCTCTTAATAATGGGTGATAAATCATTATATTATTCTATATTAAGAAAATTAAATTAGTATGAAAGAAATATTTTTTATCTTTGAATAGAACATCATCTATAATTATTCAAAGATTCTTCATTTATTGGTCTACCATTTTCAAGGAGAACCACATTGGATTTAATTATACGATCCCTAGTTCTTCAATGAATCCATATTGTATGAGGTTTTCACTAAGTCTAACTTAAAAAAAGCACTTCTAAATTGAAATCTTATAATGTTTATAGGAATAGTATATCTTCTAGGGTCTCTTAGTTCAGGAGATATGGATCTGGTCATGAATTTTGAGCATTCCTCTTGCATTATGATTCTTTCTACATCATATATTTTCCTCATTTTTATATAAGTTCTTTGAGAAATTTAGCGTAGTGAGGATTTTTTCTAATGGATTCTGAAAAAAAATATTTATGTGAAGCTTCTTGAATATATCCAAGAAGTTCAAAAATAGAACATCTAACATCATTTTCTCTAGTATTTTTGGAAATTGTGGAGGTCGTGTGTGAGCGTTTACTCTATTATTGAGTTCCTTAGTTTCCTTATATTTTCATGCCTCAATTGTTTCATGTTATTTTTGATATTCAACCTCTTTATCTTCTAGTTAAATTTATTTGGGTTTTGAGTCATCATTCTTAGTAGAATGTGCAGCCTTCTCATCCATTGGTTGAGTATCAAGAATTTAGAGCTCTGGAAATTGTGTGACACTATGTAGTGTGATAGATTTTTCATCTTCTTTTAGGTTTACTCTAGTGCTACCCAGTAGAGATCCTTTTTTTAGTCTTGAATTTCTAGGTATAATTGAAATAAATTATTTCTAGTTTTTTTGTAAGGATTATTATAACTTATGGATGTTTTTCTACAAGTTTTATACTATTTTCTGGATTTTTTGGGTTGTTTTCTACATGTTTTGGGTTTTTGTCTCTTGTAACTCAATCCTTGATTGATTGGAAATCATTAAATATTATATAGTTTCTCTCTAATCTGGTTAACCATGGATTTTATGAGGGGAAATGTCTATTTTTTTCTTTTTCCCCTTGTATTATTTTTTTAATGAAAATGTGATCATTTTTTCTGTTGAGATATTTTCTATTGTGGTTTAATGGTGGGTCTAAAAGTAGATTGAGTAGGGAACCAAAGTGGACCCATTTTATGATTCATTAGTTGACTTTACACTTTTTATTTCCAACATTGCGTTTAGTTATATATTTTCCAATTTTTGTTGTAATTTTTTCTATACTTTACACTATTGTAACTCGAAAATTTAGCTTCGACATATTATTCTCAAAGGTGATTTTTAGACACAAATGATAATTATGAGGACCACCTATGTATGGGAAATTTTCTTCTTGAACTATATATCCTGGAACTAACTTAGCCTGACTCAGAAAATATTTTTCATCCATTTTGTTGAGAGCTTCAAATTATGGATCCAGGAATATGTGTGAATCAACAATAAGCTCTTCTAATTTTATTCATAATAATTATTATAGAAACTGAAAAATGTGTTTTATATTTTTTTTAATTAATTTGTACAGATCATTAGGATCTATTTCCATGAAAGAGTTTCTAGTAGATGTGTTCATTCTGGACATACTCTCTTGATGAATTCCATAGTTTAGATCTCGAAACTGGTTCTCCAACGTCATTCCATGATGAGGATAATTCTTTAACAATGACATGAATCTTTTCCATGCTTCTCCTCCTTATTCATAATAATTTTGGAAAAAGAAATTGTGGTATCTATTGTTTCTCAAATTTTATGAATTTTTTTAATATATATCTTGAAATTTTAATCTCAACATTTCATAGGTGAATACTATATCTAGGTCAAGACGTTCTAAATAGTCCTTCACTTTCTGTTGAAATGAAAGTTGAAAATGTCTTAGGAACAACATATCATTGGTCACCCATTTTATTTAAATGTGTCACAATATTCTAGAAATCTATTCACATGCATATAGGAGTCTTTACTACTCATTTCATGAAATTGATCATGTTGATGGAGTTAGTTGATCATTAACGACTTCAGTTCAAAATGTGTCTCTTGAATTCTTAGTCTTATTATCCCTGAACTAACTTTGAATGTGTCCTGTGTCAATTCTTATGTATTACTAGTATATGGTATTTGATTATTGATACAATTTTTAAGGGGAGTGGGGTGTGCAAATTTCTAATAAGAAGCATTGGAATGTGAGTCTCAACACTTTCTTCTGTTGATACTTTTGATTTTCAATTTAGGTCACAATTTCAGTTTTTACTTATATTTGGTAATCTTGTTCTTGATCAAGAGGGGGATCATTTTTGTATGGAGAGGAATTTTTAGTGTCCACTACTTAGGAATAAAATTCATAATGAAAGTTCTACTTGTGAATTTATTTAATGCTAGAAGTTTGTGTTATCCTCGAAAATGCTACCAAAAATTTAGTACATGCATCATAGAACATCCAATTTGAAAATTGTTAAACCTACCATCTATTATAAAAGCAGAGAGAATGGTCGAATCACAAAGATAACAAAACATATTTCGCTAAAATTATCTTGTTGTACAATGTTTAGACATACAATAAAATGAGTTAATTTTAATTTTTTAATTATTTTAATAAAACTAATAATTTGAGAAAGATAGAAAGATAAAAAAAATGCATTAAAAATGACGATGAAATATGAATTAGAAAAATATGTCTGGGAAACTGATGTTTTAATAAAACTACTATAAAACCATGAAAAATACTCTAGTATGTGATTAAATATTTATTCTGCAAAATTCTCACAATTTCAAAATATATAAAAAAATGAGATGCTAATTTTGTATTTCATAATTTATTTAAAGTCTCAATCTATTGATGGATGAGTTTTATTTTCATTCATATAAATGGATTTAAACAATAAATGATAATAATGTATAAAGTCAATATAAACTAAACAAAATACTAAAAAACTTACAAAGTTAAATAGATGTAAATAAATATATAAATCTATAATTAAAAATACTGGGGTTACAAGCTGAAATAAATTAATAATTATTCACATAATAATAAAATATAAAATATAAAATAAAAATAAACTAATAAAATTCAAAATTCCTAATATTAGTATAAATATAACCAAATACTATAAAATAAAAAATAACAAAACAAAAATATAAAATTATGAAAAATTAAACAAAAAAATATTAAAAATGATAATCTATAAAATGAAATGGTGATAGAAAAACGTAAAAATACTAGATAAATCCATTTACATCAATTACAATGAATAGTTGTACACCCATTTCTAGAATCTCCATTGATTGGAGAGATTTCTATTGGGGACCAAGATCAATAAAATACCTATTTCGATTCTCAATATCATGTTTCAATTTATCCATCTTCTCTATAATGTTTTCCCATGAATAAAAATGTATTACCTTATGATTTTACATGTAAAATTTCTTTCGACATGGAATAAAACCTCTTAGATGTTATCTTTACAAAATTAATTTTATCACCATGACTATTCATAAAGAAGTTCATCAAATTACACCTATTGTAGACACTATAAAGTGTGTTAACAAATCTTTCACAACACATACTAGATCTGCATGCCCAACTCTAGGTATCTTTATTAAAAACATCCTCCAAGTATTACACTACTCTATTTAATGCTTATATAATACTGTTATGAGTATTTTAGAGGATATCCATATTAAACTTTTAGCAAACACAATCCAAAAATGGGACCTTATATTTTTAATAACAAATAATTTTCCAGGATTAATTCATTTCACATCTTTTGTTGTTTTCAATTCCTTTTTAAAATTTAGTGACTTCAAAAATTTATCCAATATTGAGTACCAATCACCCATAGGTTTCATAAAATCCGGTAAAAACTTATTTAACATAATAAAGATGTCCAAATTGACAACCATGTAGAAATCTATCTAAACAGTTAATATAGACCTCTTCTTCAAGACCACCTTTCAGAAATATAATCTTAGAATCCATTTGAAAAATATATGATCTTTTTTGTGTAGAAAAAGGAGAAAGAATAATGTTCTAAATCATTTATAAAATAAAAAATTTATCATCAAAGTAAACACTTTTAGATTGATAATAAATCATGAAAACAAGTCGCACTGTGTTCCTCTACACTCCACATTTTTTCATTAAGATTGTTTACAGACACCCACTTTTTTTCAAATAACATTCTTATCTCTCAGAAAAAAACCTAGAAAACATGTGTTTTTATTTTTTATATATTTAAAATATTTAATCTTACCCTCTATGCACTTACGATTTTTTAATGTTTCATTCATATTTATTAGTTTAACTTAAGAAGTCCAAGAGGTATGAGATGTTTTCCATAATGTTATCCTAGATCAAAATATTATATATTGATCATCGATGATGTTTTATTTTTAAACCTCTTTTATTAAAAATGGATTAATTGAACCATGTCTCTCTTAATTACATGAAGCATTTGAATCTTCTTCCTAGAACAAATCTTCTCTAAAATATTTATCATGTTATAAAATTTTAAATTTACATACCACTAAATAAACACCTTATTAATCATTTATCACTTAAATATTCTTATTTTTTCACTCATGGAAAGAGTTCTAAACCACCATTATATAATTTTGGGTGATTGTTTTCCAAAATTACTTATCATAATAGTGGTAACATCTTCTGTTTGAAGAATATACTTATTTAATACCATAAATTACTCTCTCTATAAGTTTCCACATGCATGGGAATTTAAATTTAAAGACATAAAGACTCTTAAATTCCCCAATGTTGTTCAAAATAAATACGTTATTGTAAAAAATATCATATATGGAAATTTAGGAGTTTGAACAAAATAGACAATAATTTGTGATGCGAATCACTTCTCTAATATCATTCTTCGAAAAATAATGAGATGTTATATTTTCGACCAACATAGTGTTGTATATCCCCACTAAAATAAAATTATTAATTTAAACAAGTTTACTTTTTTTGTGGGGTATGAAATTTTATAAATTCATATAAAATCACAACCCTTTCTTAGTTGGATTTTAACTTTAAACTCAGATGATTGTACCTATTATCTCATCAAGACATATAATCAAATAACCACATTTTTTCTATACAGTCCTTTTAAAACTCTAAAACCTTTTTATATTATTAAAATTTATACCCCAAAATATTTATTTCTACTTTTTTTGTCCATATTTATAATTTCTAATCACTTTAAATTTTTGAGTTATTTGAATATCCACTTTTATGAGTTAAGAATTAAATATCTTTCCAATCAGTCATGTATGCCACAGACATTCATTTTCTATTCTCAATATATGAATATTACAAAACTAATTTTTCTGGGTCAACTTTTTTAAATCTCTTTGCACATTGTGGCCAAGTATTTAATGTCACGAATCAAGTTCATCCTTAAAACTAAAATAATAATAGTTTTCGGTATACCAGACTTGAAATAATTTTCATCTCATTTGTTATCCCCTTGTCAAAACAGTAATGTTATTCAAGCATTCACCAAATATTCATCCTTCCAAAATATTAATTTATCCATTGATCAAAAATCATAGAAAATAGATGTTTTTTTCAAAGCAATAGGAAAAAATGTTTATTGATATAAATATTTTTTTCAACAACTTATATTGATTCAAAACTTTTTATTTTGAATGATCAGTGATTTCTGAAAGAAAAAACCCCATTTTTTACATTTCAATTTTTTTCAAAATCATCATGTAACCTTTCATGTTAGATAATTAATTTATGTTCAATATTCTTGGTGTTTAATTTTGTGAAGACTTATGTGAAACCTCAAAAAATAATCTATTTCATTACCTTTATTCTTATTCAGAATTGATTTAGAGTATTCACTATAATTTAATTTCCCTATAAATATATTTATTTAATATTTCTCATAATTAAATATTTAGTAATAACCTCCGTAGATTCCATTCAAATATTGAAACTGATTCATTACTTTCATATTAGCAATTTTTTCCTACTCCTGAATTTTTTTCATTTAGTTGGTTGTATACCAATCAATTCAAGACCATAATATCTAACATAATCATAGAATTTATTCAGATTAAATATGTCATTCCTCACCAAGTGATCAAAACAACCATATCACCAATAATATCCTTAAAATTTTAATTTTACTGTAGAACATGATCTTTGTCTACACCAAAATACATGTTGTTCTATAATTTTATAGATATAATGTTTCACTAAATATATTAAATTATAATTATTATGTATTAAAAACATTCATAAAAACCATGAAGTTAATTTTATCATAAATTTAGCTTCTGTATTTGTAGAAAACATTGAATTTAAATAATCATTTTAAAATTTATATAATTTGAAATTTAATATTATACAATTTATTTATTTTCTTTTATATTGATATTTAACCTTATTATTATAATATTAAATACCATGAAAAACTATATAATGGGGTTCTATAGGATTAATATGATCCCAAAAATTAATAAATCCTTCACATACATTTTAATTTTCCATGAAGTGTATACCATATTATCACAAATTTTTTTTCAAAATAAAATATTAAATAGTTTAAAATATTTTCAACATCTAACAACTTTTATTGAAAATAATAATGTTCCAATTTTTATTTTTATTATTTCATTAATATTATTTAATTATTCTTTTTACAAAGTGAGAAAATCAAAATTTCACATTTTCTCATTAATTATGACAAATTTTCACCACAAACTCTCTCACCCACATTTGATATGTTAGCTATATTTTTTGAATTCATATTATTATTCTATAGTTTAGTGATTTATACAATAAATTCATTTTATTAAAGATTCAACATGGATTCCATGTTTGTTTATCCTTTACTTCCTTCTCCAAATAACACATATTCTAACACTAATTTTGTTAATAATTTCTCAAAATGATCATTTAGTGATGAACCATCAAAAATTTTACTATCATCACTGTCTTAATCACCTATTTTTGGATAAAAAATTTATTCTACTTATTCTTGATGACCTTAAATACATTTTATAGGGAATAAATATTTTATTAATTTTATCTAAAGGTTATCTTAAATGAAAATTTTATCTTTAACTCAGAATCATCATCATCTTTATCTTATTTCAATTTCAAAGAATTTATGATAAAGGGACCAATTTCTCCAAATTGAAACATTTCAATGGAATGTTACCATGATATTTTATCTTCATATTTAGTCATTATTAGAAATAAGTGACATGATTTATTCAAGCTTAACCTCCATTTAATTATCTAAATTAAAGATATCATCATATTCCTTGTATTCCTTTTTATATTTCTCAACATTCAAGACATGGAAAATATTTATTTCTAACACATAATTCTTACTAAAATGGACACCGTTCCTTAAATCATATTTTTAGATAAACCCTATTCAAGTCATCTAGATTAAATGAATTTAAATATAGATAATGAAATGATGATTTTTTTTTCAACAAACTATTCCATTAAAATGTATTGGAACTTCTTCAAAATTGCTTAATTTTATTATTATTATCCAAAAACTCTTATATAACTCCTTATTTTGTTAAATATTACAAATAAATCATAAAATTATTCTATTTAAATTAAAAAAAATTTAAATTAGATATTATAGATTTTAATATTTTCATTTTTCACTCTTAAATTACCATCATTAATATTCTATATCTTACTTGGAATTCATTTTACTTTATTTATTTCAAAATTTGTTATAAATTCCATTTCTGGAAGAGAAGCTAATATAGTTTTTCTTTCATAACCATTAATCACAACATTATTTATTTTAAATAGTTTAATAATATAAATTTTATTTAAATGAACAAATCCATTAGTTATTATATCTACCACATCCATACTAAATTTCAGTAAGTATAAAATCATCCACTCATTTCAAAAGTTATAAATTTTCCCATAAAATATGGGAAATACTTCATTGTTAAATGAATTAATTTAATCCATTATTTAAATAAAATTTAGAACATCAAACTTAAGAAACACTCTATTAAAAACAATTCAAATTCCTCAGATAACCTAGTTAATTTATATACCAATTAAAGGGGACCTGATTTATTAGATTATATAATATTCACTAAGTGGGTGATGGCTCAATGAAAACCTTTTTGTAATTTTTCATTTTATTGAACTCTATTAAACCGTTTTTTATTAAACTAATTTATATTATTTTAATCCCTATTTATTTATATAATTAAACAAAATAATGATACCGAGGTATAATCCTTTACATGTTTCAATGATAAAATATTATTGACTATATCATTTATATGATATACAAGAACCCATGGCCTCCTGATTCACTAATAAAATATAATGAATAAAAATGAGAATGGAATGATATTCAAATAATTATAATGACACATATTAATTTTTTATGTTGTATCACACATACAAAATCAATAAGAAATACAATCAATATCGACAAACTTCTTTGATAACTTCTCACCATAACTACTGCTTTTCAATGAGACTTATCTTCCACAAACACTATATTTTAAATTATTTTGTTATTAAATTCAAATAACAATGAATTTATTCCTAAAAATTATAAATGACCAAAGAAAAAAAATTATTCTTTAATGTATAATCAATAACATGAAAGAAATGTAGTAACCCTTCACTTTTCAATGAAATAGTGCTCTAAATTTAAGAATCTTCTCCACACTTCCCTCTAACCTCAATTTGTTCATGACAAAATCTTATTTATCTCTTCAAATTTACATGTCTAATAAATTTCCCGATTCGCTCTGAATTAATGAATATATATATATATATATATCAAAAATCATATTGTAATGGTCCTCATTACAGTGTAAAGGTAGATATTAAAAAATAATTAAGTTCAAATGATTTTGAAAAATTACAATCAATTTAAACTCATTCTTCCATAGTTATTTGTTCTTTCCCTATATTATGCATTTCCAATCCTGGGCTAACCAACTATCTAAAATCACCAGCTAAAAACCATTTCTCATTACACTATTGCATTTTCACGTAAACTAAGTCATTAATCTGGGAACAATATTTCTAGAATAGCCCTTGGTTTTATTCAGGTAACAATAAAATCATTAAAATTAATAACATTAACATATTTAAATAATAACATTAGATAAGAGTGTGATATACTAGTTATAGTGAACAACAAAAGAATATTTATCTCCAGACAATAAATATCAACATAATTTTATATATTAAAATATGATACTTAGGAAACCATTTTCTATAATAACCCAATATAAATATAATGACATGATTATTTTAATCATGAAAAAATTTATTATATAATACCATATTTTCACTAAAAACATATCCCAATCCTTTAATTATTTCAAAAATTTTATATGAAATTCTATAACATGTTTATCAACAAATTTGACCATTTAAATGATTTTTTGAGTTAAAAAATATGAATATATTTGTATACAACATTTTGAAACCATACCAAACTTACATAAATAAAAGAGGTATTTATTCATACCAAACATTTTTAAACATGGTGGGAACAGGTACATAAAATAACATAAAATCCGTATAAAATAAAAATGAAGACATATATAATTAAAATAAAAACTGATGTCTTTTATATTTTTTTGACGAAAACTTAGTAAAAATTCCTACGAAGTTATTACAGATCAATGAATAAAATTATTCCAAAAATATAAATCAATAATTTAACTATTTTCAATTATTTTCAACACTAATACTATTAATTTATATTAATACTTATAAATATATATATATATATATAATTTTATACACATTGAATATTAAAAAATTTAAAAATATAACAAATTTGTCAGGTTACCATTTGAAAATATACCTTAAAATATTTAAGTTTTAACATATCATTTCCCTTTAATATTTAAATCAAATGGAACACTTGTTATTATACTTTTCTCATTTTCTTTAAAAGGGAATTTAGTAGTTTTGGGATCAACTTCACTCACCATTGTAATTAAGAATCTTATAAATTAGATTATCAAAGTATATAATGGATGTATCATTTATAATTTTTATATTATAATAAAATACTACATCAAATAAAATAGAAAATATTTAATTCTTATATATGAATGAAAATGAACTTTTTATCAGAAAATTAATATAAAATAACATTATATTTATTTTTAGAACACAATACCAATATAAAACTCTAAAACCCAATCTATTGAGTAAAAATAATTAACATTTTCCTAGATCATTATAAAAAACCTTTATCTAATTATATACATAACTATATACTTATCTATAACATACCATTAGTATTGCATTCAATTATTCTCTTTAGAATAATTTATTAGTTACGATACTAATCATAGAAACTATTTCAATAAACTTAACATTTATATGAATACATATCAATGTCAAATGAAGATTATGTTTAAATACATAAAAAAATTAAATATATATTTAAGTGATTATCATATTATATAAGTATTAATTAAATAATTATATTTAACATTATCATAATTAAATGACGACCCCTTATGATATGTACGTTAGTGGGATACAATCCATATATCACCATGATATGTTTAGATTTATAATTTCTCCCATTTCATAGTCATTTAAAAAGAATAAATACACAACTGCATTATATCATACTATTTTTTAACAAATTAAATAATATCATTCTAAAATTAATCTAATAAATTATCCTAAATTGTTTTATCTAGTTACCTAACTATAATGTCTTAGAAAACTTACTCATGCCAGTGCCCGAGGTAGCATGCGACAAGACCTTGAAGGGTTATTCAGGATTGGATAAAAATTATCAATCATATAATAATAAAATGAAAAGCACAATTCCAAGATCAAAATGCTATAAAATACTTACACAATTTGTAAAATAAATGTTGAACATGTACCTTGCACCCATGATACCCTCAATGGTTTCCTTCAATTATATACATATTGAATATCCATTCAATGAAACCATCAAGTCTTTTCCTATATGATGAATCAAATGGTCTAATTGTATAACCCAATTTTTGTGTTCGATTATCTACATCTATCATGATATCCTTGAGCCTCTTGGTAACAAATAGATAAGGAAGAAGGGAGATTTGATAGATTCAGTAATGAATATTTGGAAAGGTTGAAATCTATCTCAATTGATATTGAAATATTTATATATTCTTTATGGGGACTCTATAATTCTTCCAATCTTTTAATTATAAATTAAAAAACATAAAACTAAATATAAAGGGTCGAAATTATGGTAACCACTCATCTGAACTTATTCACCCCAATGTTTCATCTTATGAAATGTTATTATTGATGATATCAAACATGTAATATTCTTACATGTTTGAACATAACATTTGAATAAAAAATTGTCAATTTATAAATATTATGTGAATTGTATAATATGGTACACTTTGAATTTTTAGAATACCCATTTCATAAACTATGTCTTTATTTAGAATAAAAAAAACAATATCACTATATCATCTTTTATGATATGGGTACTTGAGGTATATATCCTTCCTTGAAAAAATGGATATTTTCTCATCTGATATCCTTATATCATAACCGATGATATTGTATAACATGTATCATATACATATTAATATTTAGGGAATATCTTCATCAATATCAATCTTACACTAATTCCTCCATAGACTTAGATTTATTACACATTATATCGTACTATATACAATAAATAGTGAAATCATATTCAAAAATCTTTTTAGACACCTTACAAAAAAATTATGGAAAGCATCCATCAAATTTATTGGGTATCAAATCATATGAAATAACTTTAAAATACCCAAAAAAATTTAATTTTATGTAATATCTAATCAATTTTTAGATAATTTATATGAGTTTCATAAAATTAAATCCCCATTTAGTCATCCAAAATGTTTTATGCCCTATGGATTTTGTGGCATTGAAAACAAATATGAATTCCTAGATTCATAAATATAAGTAATGAGTGGCCTCTAGAAAAGAATAAATACTACACAATCTATAAAAAATATGATATGATCTATATCAAGAACAAGATTATCTTTATATTTTACCTCCTAATTTTTCATATACATGAATTTATAACCATATAAAATTAAGTGACCATGGAACCTGAAGCCTGTAAATCCTATATAGCCTCCCAATAAATCCTCAATTCTCTGAGAATATACCAACCAATTCAATGAATATATCACACATTATTCATCTAAGGGGATGAGCACATTAAATTCCCCTCATCCAAATAGATAAAAAAAATCACATGTACTATATATAGGTATAGAAATACACTTTGTCTATCTCAATTATGGGTTTAGATGTTATATTAATCATATGAGTTAAAAAATATGATTTTAATTTATCCTTATCCAATGTCATGATCCAAAAAATTCCTAACCACACCCTTAATTATATAATTCCCAAATGACGATGCAATAAAGGTGTCAATGTATTATTGTTTCCTCACTAGGTATCCTTCCAACCTCTAGTATAAAGATTAAATTTGAAACAAACGCCCCTAACATACCAAATAAATATTATATGACACCACATTTATTATATTTGATAATTTATATATTGTATACAACTACTTTTGTTCTTCATGAGAACATTATATATCTCTATTTGAAATCCTATTGTTGAAAACCTTATTATTTCATCACAACATATAACACTTCATGAATAACATAATTTAGGGATAACTCCAATTCATACCTTGAGATTTAAGTTATCATTACATGTTATGAAATACGTTTAGACAATGTGAATCATTGATAAATTATAATATTACTTTTTTATATGATGATAAATTTTATTTTCTTAAACTCTTTTAAGAATAATAATAAAATCACAAATAATAAATTGTCTAATCATATCTTATATGATTGATCACCACATAGTCCTTATGTTTTCTACACATTTAAATTCCTTTAATGTCATTATATATATATATAGTTCTTCCAACATATCTACATGAACATCTTGTAAAAAATTCATGATAACATATTTATAGAATAAAATCTATGATGAAATAATGTTTAAATAATTTTGAGTCATAAGAATCAAATTAAAACTATTAAACTCAATGAAAAGATTATTAAAACTCCCTTACTTCACATTATCCAATGTTTTGATGTCAACAACGTTTTGTGTATACATTGAACTCATTTTATATTCATCATCTTCTTCATTATATGAACCTTCTATCAAATAGTTTACTTCATATCATTTTGGTAAAAAAAACTCTTTAAATTTTAATTTACCAACATATCCTAAATTATATTAGGGTATAAAGTGACATTCACTTTATATTAGTAACTAAAAAAAGTAATTTATGTTTCTATTTAATGACAAACCCTAATTTCTTTTCATATATTAAGAGGTATTCAATTTGAATTCCGACTCAAATAATCCTTAATTTACTATACTTGAGTTTTTTATAATTCTAAATATACTCTCAGTATCCTCTTTGAAACTATATTCTATCCATAATATCATACTAAGATACAAAAATTTATTTTTTTCTTGAGAATAACACTTATTTTCTTTTACTTGGAATATTTATCAAATAATTTTTTTATCCAAATCATATATGGTATTGAATGTGTTTCGATAAATAATATGAAAAGAAAATTTTCATCCTTAAAATATAATACTATTGAGTTCTGAGAACTAATTCAGTAATATTTTATGAAATACCCAAGATAATCTATTTCATCTTGTATAAATTTATTTTTTAAAGATATTTTATTTTTAAGCTTGTTATAGGATCTGATGAATCATAAATCTTGTGTAATATATCATTTATTCATAATAACTAGTTGTTTAAAAATAAATTCTAGTACCATATAAAAGAAATATAATGAAATACACAAACATTATTTAGAACCATATTAGATTGAAGCATTCATTTTCATTAACTCTATGATTTAACAACCCATTACATTATCACATTAATGATAAATACAACATTTATCAATTCGTACATTTATTTTGAACCCTTGTATACTAATATCATTTGTAAAGTATTCACTTGGTGGCATATACCCTCTAAAATAAATGTGTTATTTCCAGAACAACAATAATTGAAATGGAATTTCATTTAGTTTTAGTTACTCTTTTATGTATTTAATATGATTCTATATTATATAGAAATATTTTCCTTCATTATTAACACCTCCATTATGTTTCAATTGACTAATAATAACTATTAGACTATGAAAACATCTTTTAAGGGTTTAAAATTTTACAAATATATATTTAATACATAGTACCAAAAACTAGAAATATATTTCCTTATATTAACTATTCTTAACAGAATCAGTAAACAGGGTAAAATTTTAACAAAATCATTCGCATTATCATATAATTTCAAATGATGATTAGAGAATGAATTATATAACTAGATAATAATTTAAAGTAATCATTCTTTATATATATTCATATCAATAACCAATTATTTTGTGTAAATGAACAAAATATAATTTTACATTAGTCATATTGTATATAAATAATTAATTTCAAAACTTATGTGAATTATAAAATTCATTTCATAAACATCTAGATCTAATGGTTAAAAAAATCAATATTTTATACTTAGTATGGTTGTACTCTAACACATAGAATTTTACATATTCATTAAGAATTATTTTTTTTACTATTCTATAAACATTTTTACATTAATTTTTTCCATTAATGTATTGATCTAAAATATCATGTTTTATAATGATGAATCCATCGGTCTACAATAAAAGTTTTATTCGATGAGTATCATGATTAATGTTAATTAAATATATAACTTTAATTAATATCCTCCCACTAAAATGATAATCCATTTTAATATAAATCATATCCATTATAGGGAAAAGTTTCATATTTCATCATTAATTACACAGGTTATGTATGAAAAAATTCATGACTATATTTAATATAAAATCATGTATATCATATCACACATGAATATAGAATAGTTTAGTGTAGAAATGATTTACCATTACAGAAAATGGAATATCTCAAATCTTTACATCTATTCACATCATGGTTAGAGATTCCCTACAAAGTTTAATGCAAATTCTACACTAAAAATGATTCACCTAATAGTTTTCATCTCATTATTACAATCTTACCTTATATAACCGAATATAGGGATTAAATGATTAGTTGTGAGTCCACCTAGTTGGATGATCATGGTCATGATAAGTGTTTTACATGGAAATAATACAACACTTATCATTTTATAGGGTATTTAATATGATCATATTATCTCATGTTATTCCATTTATGTATAAATTCTACTAAGGATTTAGTTTGGAATAATATGTATTCCACCAAATTAATCTGTTCAAAATATATTTTTATATAGGTATTTACACAACTCATATAAAATCTAGAGTTATGGAAAAATAAAGATAAATTCATTATCATAACTATCATGTAACTCCATTAATGAATGTATAATGAATTAAAGAATCTTGTTAAACACGTTTTTATTAAATAATACACAAAAATTACTAATATAAATGTTAAATTTATTCATAATAAATTAGGGAATAACACATACAAAATGATCAAATAATAAATTTAAAAAAGTGATTAACATTTTATGAACAATTTATCAATATGTTATAAACACTTTATAATCTATGCATTTATAACTAGGAAAAATTCACTTTTATCCCATAAGAGATTTTTATATTAACAGTTACCTAATATTAATATAAACTCTTTATTATAAAATATGAGATATTTTATAAGCACTATTATTATTGAATAATAAAAATTTCCTATATTATATAAAAAATTAACATAATTTAAATATCTCATGCTTTATTTTATTTAAAACATTAATAAAACTATATAAACCAACCTTTGGAATGGTAAAATAAATTTCAAAATATGGCATCATTATAAACATTTTATATTCACTTTCCTGAACAATTGATAAATAAATACTTATTTTTTTATATTATCCCCATTTTAAATTTATAAATTCTATATAAATTAATAACCCTGTAAATACACTATAAAAATAGATCACATCTATCGAAATATTTTTTGTGTGGTTTAAAAATACCTAACTGATTTAATGAGAGTACTATGGACCAATACCAGTTGAGGGTTTTAAGTATTATAATAATTGAATATTAATTTTTCAAATATTTTAAAAACAAAAAACTTTGTTAGGAAATTATATGTATAATTAGGTTATAAACACTCATAAAATTAATTAATATCCACAAATACATTTTCTATAATTTATAATAATTTTATAATTATGTATCTCAATTCATTGATTTAATTTTGGAAAAATTTAATTTTTTATGTGTGATATATTTTATAGAATACTCTATATCATAAGTCATGACCTGGTTCCTAAATGATGTTTCACTTTAAGACTGATGAGTCATAACCAATGAAATATATTCAAACGTTATCTATAATTTTATATGATATCGTTATATCATATAATGTGATTTTCCTATCACAATTTTCGAGGAGACTTATTAAATGTCCGTCGATTACTGATGGTGCATTTAATGATAAGATTGATATCACTATAAAGATTTGGGGCCCAGATTTGTATTCATGGATTGATATAATTACCCCACACCACATCCCATATCAAATGGTACAATATGTGTAAACCTAAAGGATTTCAACCGAGTCACTAGTTATGATATCCTATATCATATATAGTAACCATATTATAGATTATTATATCATATATCTCAAGGGTATCCATAATTTAAAAATAATATATTTTCTTAAAATAATCTATAATATATAAAATACAATATCTACATTTCATCATTTCTAAACCTGAGTTTGAGGATCAATAAGCATGAAAAATATCTTATACCACTAATGATTTTCAAGCAATCAAACAAAAATTATTCAATGCAATGAAAGTAAATATAAATAGAAATTCCATGATCATAATGTTTTAAAAAACCGAAACGTGTACAAAATAAATAGAGGACATATACCTCACACAAATGATAACCTTAAATATTGAATTTAATCATAATTTTGATGAATGACCCATTGAAGAAAAAATGTACTTTGTCCTTTATGGTGTATAGAGGAGGAGTTATGAGTCACCAAATGCTTGTTTGGGATTCTCCATAACATCCATTGTCTGCTAGAACCCATTAGTGGAATAGGGAGAACAAATAATAAAGCTTCAGTATATTTGGAAACAAATCTTAATTAAGGTTGAATTCCATCACAATGGCTACTGTATCTTTTATACAGGCCTTAGGGATACTACATGAGGCTCACAAGAAGTAAGTCATATAATATAAAATGTATTAGTATATGGATATGATTATAATGCTTGTAACACATCATCCAAATACTATAGGAAATAATAGATTTAGCGGCTATTTTTTCAGGGATGTTTTAAAAACCAAAACCATAATTTTTGAAGATATATATATTTTTATTTTTAATGTTGTTTTATTTCAAATTAATTTTAGTAGTATTTTTAAAAAAAATAGTGTCTAAATTAAAGGAAAAACATTAAAATATAATATTTAATAATGATTTATGATTTATGATTTAATATTATATATAGATTATTGTTTAAATATTAATTATTTTTACTAAATTAACTAATGAATGGTTATAAATATTAGTTAATAATAATATGAAACTTCAATAAAATCATTAATAATTTGAAAATCAGACTTTGATATAAAATGACCATAAATTTTGATCTTGGAGTTAGTTTTATCTACAAAACAAGTCAAATCGATGATTATGAAATGAACTAAATCCATATAAAATTTAAATTTTCTAATAATTAAAAAAATAAAATTTATTATATTTTCATGAAAACTAGGAAATCAAAATTGCACATTAAACATCCATAATTTTGATATGAGATTCGGTTTGGGATATACCACATATCAAATCATTGTATGCAAAGAGATCAACGACTTGGTGAATGGGAGAAATATGATCATGTTTTTTGAGGATAAAAGGCCACCAAATCCATGTTTTTAGTAGGGGTATCCCAATGTTTTAACATTTGATGAAATTTCATCATTATTTAAGGGGGTCTTACTGTATTTTTTTGGTGGGGTCTAATTTTATTCTCTGGGATTACATTCATATTGATATTATAATTTTATATTTGTATCTATTTTTTTATTTTTTAGTTTTATTTGTTAAAAAATATATGCATACTTTAATATATTTAGATATAATAAATCTCTTTTATAAATACATATTTAAATCAAACTATATTTTTAAACATAAAAAATTATAGGAATAAATATGTTTTATTCATTTCATTTAAAATACATAATTATCTATTAGATTTACCTTATAAAAATTCATTAATTAGTTTATATATACCAATACATGTAATGATTATATATAAAAATGTGGGTGTCGAAAAAAAATCTATATTTATGTGTATATTATAATATATGTGAATAAATATGTATATATGTAAATATTTGTGCGTGGATTTGAGAAATACAAATATCTAGTTGTGTGTCAGTAATATAGTTTAATACCCCACCCCTACCTCATTGGCATGAGGAGGCGGTGATGGTTACTTGGCTTTAAGAGTTGTTCCCACGGTGTCAAAGGATGAAGAAAAATGCCGTAGGCTCTGAGAAAATTTGGGGAACGATTTTCCCTTTAAGACAAAACCAACCAAACAATCAACTTACCACCACTATATAATGCATGTAAATAAAACATCCAAACATGCATTCCCAAAAGATAACCATGTTTCACCACAATACAACCCAAAACCAATTCAACCAGACATGTCTACACCACATCAGAGTACAAGCGGAAACCAAACAGCAGACTTGATGAACCATGACACCACCACATCTCCACACCAAGCTCCACCAAGAATCACAATGCACCACTAATGGAGGCAGATTCCTTAACATTGCCCACGTCAAGATACACAACATCTGCAAAGACACCAACATGCCAAAGTAGGGGGTGAGTACTAAAACTCAGTAGGTTTTTCCCAAATGACTTCCCTACACATACCACTAGGATAAAACCGTTAGCATATTTATATAAAACAATTTATATAAAATAATCAAAGTGAAACCATTTCCATTATCCAAACACACCCTTACCAAGCCATCATACCCAAACCAAGAAACCATGGGAAATAAAACCAAACATGCCACCAACCATTTCATCATTCACATATTAGCATAGCAATTTTCAGCTTCCAAAGCAACGCACAAGCAAACAACCAAAACAGGGGAGCTTCCGTCCAACCCTTTCACCCATTCAAACCTAGTGGCACTTCTCGTCCACTTATCCTTTGATGGTGGTCCTTCCATCTACTATGCACTCCCTTTTTATAGTGGTACTTCTCTCCACTTCCAAACAACATTCCAATCAATCAGAACCAATTATATAACCCACCATGTTAACAACAACATGCAATCAACCAGTTCCATTGCATATCAATACACTTCAATAAATCACCCATTTATTGAAAATAATTTCCACGCCAAAACACAATTCAATAAATCAACTACTTTATTGAAAACCATTTTCCATCAATCATTTTCACAAATATACCATAGCATCACATTTTAAAATCTCTATTTTAGAATCCACAACAAAAATAATTTCACTATAAAACCACCATTTTCCCCAAAAATCCCCAAATGGATTTCCAACCAACACCACACATCAAACACAATTAATTTCAATCCAACCAAATTAATTGTAATGAAAAACCACTAGCACTAACCAAGTGGAGCCGAGAGAGAAGACACTTACCTTTAGGGTTCCCAAGAAATCGACCCACAAGCACCCGCACCACAAATCCGGCGATTGCACCACTGAAACCTCACTAGATTCCTTTCCCTAGCATTCACAATACTCAAAATCATCATCCAAGGCAACTCAAATGCTAGATCTACACACACCAAGTGTAGATCTAGAAAACCATGAAAGGGAGGGATGTATATCTAGAGGAAAAACCAAAAGAAATAAGAGGAGAGACTTACCTGGGGGAAACCACCTTCAAACTACCAAGAAAAACCTTTAAAACACTTCCAAACTGAGTGGGAGAGCCCCTCCAACCCTTGAGAACAAAAAATCCCAAGTGAGGCTTCAGTGGGAGGAAGATTGGAGTGGAATGAGGAAAGCCTGTGTAAACTCGGGTTTTAAAACCCTATTTTATGTGGCCGCACGGTTTGGAAAATCGTGCGCTAACCATGCGCTCTCTACTGTCTTGAGAGCTAGGGTCCTCACAGTTTCGTCACACGGTTTAGAAAACTGTGTGCATGCCATATGAAGCCTACTGTCTCCCCCTGCATGGTTTCCACTGACAGTGCTCAAACTGTACACCCATAGGAAATCCTCCAAACTCATCCAAAACCATTTCATGCTCTCCTAACCTCTTCCCAACTCATCCCATGCACTTTAAACACATAAAAATGCATAAAAAGGCTACATACCTCAAAACTGGGGTACTACATTCTCCCCATCATTGGACATTCCATCCTTAGAAATTAGTGAACGCGCCCTTTTCCAAAAGATCTCAGTCCACTGTCGATCATCTCTTTCTCCCACTCCCAAGTCTCCTCTTGAATATGACCATGCTGCCACAAAAAACAAACTAATGTGATGATTTTACCACGCAATACATTCTCTTGAATATCCAAAACCTGCACTGGCACGTGCACCAATGAAGCATCTGTTTCTAGTTCAACATGATCCCAACAAATGAAATGGTCATGATTCGGCTGATACTTTTTCAATTGTACCACGTGAAACAGATTGTGCACTACACTGAACCTAGGTGGCAAAGCCATATGATATGACACCTTACCAACCAACTCAAGAATCTCAAAAGGCCCAACATACCTCGGAGATAACATTCACTACTTCCCAAATTGACTATGTACCAACCTAGGAGAGATACTCAAAAAAACATGATCACTCACCTCGAACGATAATGGACATCAAAGATGATCTGCATATGATTTCGGATGACTTGGAGCCATCTACATTCTTCTTTTGATCAACTTGATCTTCTCTATAGTCACATGGACAAGGCTCGGTCTAACCATCAAGGAATCATTTGTTTCCACCCAACATAGTGGAGAACGACACAACCACCCATATAATTCTTCAAACATAGCCATATGTACGGATTCATGATAACTATTATTGTAAAAAAACTCAACCAACGACATGTGATCCTCCCATGAGCCATCAAAATCCATAACACAAGCCCGCTACATATCCTCGAGATTTTTTGTCGTCCCCTCGGATTGACCATCCATCTGAGGGTGATACACAATACTCATGGTCAACTTAGTTCCAAGGGATTTCTATAAGGATTTATAGAAATGAGATGTAATCCTCGTATCTCTATCATATACGATTGAAACTGGAACACCATTCCTCTTTACTACCTCTCGGATATAAATTTTTGACAGATACTCCACAGTTTGAGATTCAAGAATCGGGATGAAATGGGATGAATTCGTTAGCCGATCCACTATCACCCAAATGGAATCGTGATTCCTGGCCGTTCTTGGGAGACCTGTGAGAAAATACGTCACTATCTTCTTTCACTTCCAAACTGGGATTGGTAAAGACTGCAACATTCCTGCTGGCCTCTATTGCTCTGCCTTCAGCTACTGACATGCCAAGCATCTCAAAACAAACTCAGCCACTATCCTTTTCATACCAACCCACCAAAACTGCGCTTTTAATGCTTTATACATTTTCTGAATTCCAGATTGAACAGCCCACCTGTAATGATGATACACACATAGAAGATCCTCTTAACAAGCAACTGGTATAACCATCTGATTCTGAAAACACAAAATTGAATCTTCATTCAGTTTCAAACCCTCAATGGTCTCTCCACCATTAAGTATCAACCCCACAGTCACACAATCTGAATCAGATATCTGTGCCTCTCTAACCAGGACAACCAAGTCAGGAATCAACAAAACTGGAAAGAAGACCACTCTATCACCCTGGTCGTCACATTCCAACCACATATCAGCTATAACCAACATCTACTACCACTGGTCCGATGATTGTTTCACCATATGAGCATACAATTTTCTTCTCAATTGATTTGCCACCTAATTTCATGTAGCTGGTGTATACATTAAGTCAAAATCAATCTTCTTGAGATATTCCATCCATTTTTTTCCTCAGGTTCAAATCCATTTGTGAGAAATTGTTCTTGAAGATCTTATGATCTGTATATACCATGAATTTCTCACCAAAGTGATAATGATTCCACACTTTGATAGCATGGGCCACTCCAGCCAACTCCAAATCATGAGTTGGTCAGTTATTCTCATGCACCCTGAACTGTTGTGATCCATACGCCCCTATGTGATTTCCTTGCATGAGAATGCACCCCAACCCTGATCCTGATGCATCGCAATACACCACGTACCCTTTTCCTGGTTATGGAAAAACCATGATTGGGGATAATGTAAGCCGAACCTTTAGCTCTTCGAAACACTACTGAAACTGTTCATTCCACTGTTATAGAAGATTCATTCCTATCAAAACTGTCATCGGTGAAGCCAAATGTGAAAAATCATGAACAAAACTCTGATAATACCCAATTAGACCAAAGAAACTCTATATATCAAAAAAATTCTTTGGCGGTTGCAATGAGATAAAAACCTGTATCTTTTCTAGATCTACTAAAACACCCCTTTCAGAAAACACATGGAAAAGAAAATTATTTTCTTATATCCAAAAGTCACACTTTGACAATTTGGCATACAACTGATGATCCCTCAAAATCCCCAGCACTATCACCAAGTGCTGCTCAAGTTCTACCATTGTATTTGAATACACCAGAATATCATCTAGGAACACCACCACAAATGAATCATGATATCTCTGAAATACCCGATTCATCAATGCCATGAACACCACTGGTGAATTCGTTAGAAGAAAGGGCATAACCACATATTTATAATGGCCATATCTACTTCTGAAAGATATTTTAGGAATATCGTCCTTCCTCACCCGTAATTGATGATATCCCAACCTCATGTCGATCTTGGAAAACCACTTGCCTCCCCACAAATGGTCAAAATAATCATCAATTCATGGAAGTGGATATCTATTCTTTATCATAGATTGGTTAAGTCTACGATAATAAACACATAGTGTGAAATTTCAATCTGCCTTTTTCACAAACAACACCGGCGCTACCCACGGAGACATGCTAGCCTAGATAAACCATTTGTTTTCTAAATCTTACAACCGGACATTCAATTCCCGCAATTCAGCTAGGGCCATCCGATAAGATAGAAGTGAGATAGGACTGGTCCTCGAAATAAGATCAATCGTAAACTCCACTTCTCTTACGAGAGGTAACCCATAAAATTCTTCCGGAAAAAAAAATCCATGAACTAATCCACCACTACTGGAAGAAAACTCTGCTCAACACCCTCTACCGATTCTAATGACAACACCTCCAACTGATACGATAATGTGCCCACTGCTGGTGCCAACAAACCCGTTTCACCCTTTCTTTCTTACCTCTATCCTATAAAGAGATGTATAATCCCATCGCGTGTTGTAAAATCTAATGTTCGTGAATCACAATTAATGTGGCCCTTAAAAGAAACCAGAAAATCCATACCCCGGGTTACATAATACCCATCCATCTCAAGTATTGAAAAATTCCACATTAGTTCAACCTCACCGAAAATGATACAACATGCTCTACCCAAGAAGGATAAACACTCTCTTTGTCCTAGAGGAGTTTGATATTTCAAAACTTAAGTAATCATTTCTACCCTTAAGACCAGCAGATCAACCACACGTGCATAAATAAAAGAGTGTGAATAACCCGTATCAAATAGCACTTGCATCAAGGTAGAATTTAAAAGAATAGTGCCTTGCACCGTGGATGGTCCTGACTGATCGCCCACCACAACCTGCTCAGTTCCGAACAATGACTTTGTTGCCACACTTTTCACTTTATTTCATTGCTGAGGCGTCATGGTATTATGAGAATCACTATGACCCACTTTAGTATGCTGACGAGGGGTGTGCTATTGTCCCCGTCCCGTTGAAGCATATGATGTCTGCGATCCCTGAGGAGTGTCACACGCACCCAACCTTAGAGCATTCTGGTAATAACACTGCAGATTCACCAAACTGGTTACAATTATGACATGCTCGAGGTTGTGTCAAACAATCCCACTTGATGTGGCTCATCCAACCACACTGAAAACATCTCAGCTTGCTCTGGGGCTTCGGAGGAAGATCCACCGATCCTACCGTCAAATTATTTTCCATATTCCCACCTTGGGAATAAGTTTCCTTCTTTTTCTTGAACCCAGGGTTAGAGTTCCCATTATTCTATATGGGTACCACCATGCATCCTCCACATGGAGCACCCAACAGATACCGCTCAGCCATCGAGGCTCTATTCACCATCTTTGTGTAATCATCTATACACAGTACTGCTATCTTTGAACGGATTTCTTGCCATAACCCCACTTCAAAGATCCTTTCCTTCAACGATGTTCTACCCACCACCTCAGGTGAAAACCTCACTATGTTCATAAACATAGATGCATACTCTATCACAAACATAAGCTCTTACTTCAAACTGAAGAAATCAGTCATATGCGGAATTCTGAATGAATGTGGGTAGAATTTTCTATTAAAAAATTATTCAAAGCCTTCCCACATCATTCCCTGGTCTGTCCCCGCTTGGACTACCAACTCCCACCACTGAAGGGAAAGATCATCCAACATATACATGGCCAACATCACTTTTAACTCTACCGGGGTTCCCAAGAACTCAAAGATATTGTTCATTCTATTCAACCATGCTTCTGGCTTCTCCGACTCTAAATCACCCCAAAAGATGGGTGGATTCTACTATTGAAACGAAACCACATGATCCACATGACTTGGTTCATCCATTTTATTTCCACTTTCCACGGCTTGGAAAGCTTTCCCTATGCTTTGCACTGGCAACTGGTTCACTTGAGGCTTAGGTACTACCACATTCACAACAGCCTCCTCCGGTTGGTCCCTACGATGCCTACCCGGTGCCATTTCTATAAACAGAAAACAACCAACCATGAGTCTCACATCAGTAGACATCACGAAATCCCATTTCAAATCACATTACACAACACTATCGCACAATGCCTTCGACAAGTTCACACTTTCCATGATTCACCATTTTGAAAACCAAACCATTTTCTAAATACAAATTTATTCACATTAAAATTTCAAACATTGGTATCACATCATAAATTATTATACCAAAATGAAATATGAATCCTAGTGGGAATTTATTTCTAACATGCGTGACATGCTCATCTCATTGGATACACCCATGACAATGAGATATCCAATGCCTATAAGTGTTTCCAAAACACTTATGTACCCAAATCCTTGGTAACTTGAATTTTAGAATAAAAGGGTTAGCGATGTCCTTTTATGCTATACATTCCATGTTCCAAAATTCCTACACATTTATACAATCCCGACTCAAGGAATATACCACCATGAATGTCAACACAAAATCCACGAATCAACTCTAAAGGACCAAACAAACTAATACCACTTGTAACACACCGCCCCTACCTTATTGGCTTGAGGAGGCGGTGATGGTTACATGGCCTTAAGAGACATTCCCAAGGCGCCAAAGGATGTCAATAAATGCCACGAGCTCTGAGAAAAATTTGGGGAATGATTTTACCTTTAAGACAAAACCAACCAAACAATCCACTAACCACCACTATATGATTTATGTCAATAAAATAGCCAAACATACATTCACAACAGACAACCAAGTCGCAACACAGTACAACCTAAAACCAATTCAACCGTACATTTCTACACCACATCAGAGTACAAGGGGAAACGAAAAAACAAACACTACAAACCATGACACCACCACCGCTCCACACCAAGCTCCATGATCCAAGATCCACTAAGACATCACAATGCACCACTAAAGGAGGGAGATTCCTTACCTTTTCCCACATCATGATACCCAAAATCTGTAAAGACACCAACAAGACAATGCAGGGGGTGAATACTAAAACATAGTAGGTTTTCCAAAAATGACTTCCCTACACACGCCAGTCGGATAAAACCATTAACACATTTATATAAAACAATTTATATAAAATAATCACAAGCACAACCATTTCCATAATCCAAACACACCCTTACCATGCCATCATACCCAAACCAAGAAACCAAGGGAAATCTGTCGAATCATGACACAATACATTTCATCATTCACACATTAGCCCAACAATTTTCAACTTGCAAAGCAATGAATAACCAAACAACCAAAACGGTGGAGCTTCCGTCCAACCCGTTCACCCATTCACACAAAGTGGTACTTCTCGTCCACTTATCCTTTGATGGTGTCCCTTCACTCCACTATCCATCCCCTTTTTATTGTAATTCTTTCCACTTCCACACAACATTCCAATCAATCGCAACCAAGCATATAACCCACCATAGTCACAAAAACATTAAATCATCCAATTCCATTGCATATCAATCCACTTCAATAAATCACCCATTTATTGAAAATCATTTCCATGCCAAACCACATTACAATAAACCAACCACTTTATTGAAAACCATTTTGCATCAATCATTTTTTCAAATCAACCATAGCATCCCATTTTAAAATCTCCATTTTAAAATATACAATAAAAATCATTTCACCATAAAACCCCATTTTCCCCCAAAAATCCACAAATGGATTTCCAACCAACTTCTCACATCAAACACAATTAATTTAAAGCCAACCAAATTAATTTTAACTAAGAACCACTAGCTATAACCAAGTGGAGTTGAGACTGAAGCCACCTACCTTTAGGGTTCCTGATAAATCAAGCCACAAGCACCCGCACCTCAAATCCGGAGAACACACCACCAAAACCTCTCTAGATCCTTTTCCCTAGCATTCACAAGCATTAAAATCGTCATCCACGACAACCAAAACCCAAGATCAACACAAAACAAGTGTAGATCTAGAAAACCAAGGAAGAGAGGGATTTATATCTAGAGGAAAAGACAAGAGAAACAAGAGGAGAGACTTACCCAGGAGAAACCACCTTCAATACTCCAAGAAACCCCTTCTAAATGCTTCCAAACCGAGTGGGAGAGCCCCTACCAACCTTGATAATTGAAAATACCATGTGAGGCTCCAATGGGAGGAATATTGGAGTGGAATGAGGCAAGCCCGAGTGAACACGGGTTTTAAAAACCTATTTTAATTGGCCGCACAGTAAACCCACACGGTTTTCCAAACTGTGCGCTAACTGTGCGCACACTACTATCTTGAGAGCAAGGGTCCATGCGGTTTCCTCGCACGGTTTGGAAAACCGTGTGCAGGCCGTGTGAAGCCAACTATCTCCACCTGCACGGTTTCCTGGGGAATCCACAAGGTTTCCACTAATCGTGCTCAAACAATGCACCCATAGAAAAGCCTCCAAACTCATCCAAAACCGTTCAAACTCTCCCAACCTCTTCCCAACTCATCCCATGCACTTTAAACACATAAAAAATCATAAACAAAAGCTACATACCTCAAACCGGGGCTACTACATATAGTGTGTATACATCATATATAAATGTATTTTATATAAATATATCATTATCTTGAAATATACTATATAATAGAATTCATAGTAAAACTATATGAATACGCACAAACACCCACACACACATATGTAAATAATGTTAATACATACTTATGCATGTATATTGATACATATACATATACATATACATATATATTTATATATATTCTAATATATGTAATTAAAAATTAATATATAATATATTTAAATAAATTTAAGAATATATATATATCATACACATTGGATGATATTTCCTCTTCAGTAAATACGGTCTTCATATGTTTTTATGTCATTTAGGATTTTATTCAATTGATTTACATTTGTATTGATAAGATGGGGTTTTAATTATTGTGGTTTCCAATCTTTTGGTAATTTATTATTGATTATATATATATATATGTTTATATGAATTTATGAATATTTGTGTATATGTATATACATTTATAAATATTTATATATATTGATGTCTATATATTTTTATATCACATATGTGTAAATTTATATAGAGATGTATTTATAGTTACTTGTGTTTATCTATATATATATATATATATATATATATTTGAGTGTGATTATATATAATTATGTAACATAAATGTGTGTTTATATATATTCATGTTAATTTGGTAATATGTATATATATTTATAGATATTTATATCAATTTATTATTTTGTAATTGATTATTTATACAACTATTATTTATTATTTATTGTTTATTGTTTATTATTTATAATTTACTATTTACTATTTTTTAATAATTATTTATTATTCATTTATTATTGATTTTTTTATTAAATTAGTAATAAATAATTATTTAATATTTATTTTATACTTTATATTTAATGTTAATTTATTATTAATTCTTTATTTATTTATTTATTATTCATTTATTGTTTATTAATTATTCGTTTATATATTGTGTATTAATTATGTATTAATTATGTATTATTTATTTATTTATTTATTTATTATCTATTATTTATTTATTTAATTAATTTTTATTACTGATTATTTATTTATTTCTCATTATTATTTTATTATTTATATATTATCTTTTTTGTTTATAATTTAATTATTTTTTATTTTTATTTATTTATTTATTTATTTATTTATTTTTTAAATATATAATTTTTATTATTATTTTCTTATTTATTTATAATTTATTTGGTCATAATTTTTTTTATTTTTTATACATAAATTATTATTTAGTTTTTCACTTATTAATTAATTAATTATTAACATATAAATAATTTCCTATTTACTGTATATTCATTATAAATGTTTTCCCACTAGTTTAAATCCTTACAAATTATTCTTACATATGCTTATTATGATTTATCAACATGAATTGTTTTTAATTATTTCCAATTTCAATTTTAACCACTGATGTTAGTGTTTACATCATAAGACAAAATTCTAAATGTTGGTTATGTGTAAGTCACTAATAACAATGAGATACCGTTAATTTTCTTACTGATAGGCATGTCACCCATACTCGACTCACTAATTGATAGGGTCACCGATATATGATCTTCTGAATCATCACATACCAATAATGTGATTGACCGATTAAAAGTTACTGATCCATGTATGATCTACCGATAGTGTGATCCACCGATAATATGAACTACTGACATAAATGATCTACCAACAGAAATGATCTACCAATACAATGATCTAATGCCATACTAACTCACCAACAACATGACTTACTGAGAGCATGATTCACTAATAGTCTAACCTATCGACAATCTGAGTCACCGATGATATGTCTCTTAAATCTGAACATATTTCCAACAGTCATATTTGGGTTATTTAATGATATTGATTTTATTAATGATATTCTTTAACCAATTTTAATGACATTTATAGTGCACAATACGAGGTATGATGAAACATACAACATTAGGATCATCATCCTTGTCAGTCATATATTGTTTAAAAAAATCACCTGGGAGAAAGAAAGAGAGGTTGTTGAACACAAAGTTGCAAGACTGTGAAACATTCTCTACTAACCAGCTATTTATAACAAGAGAAATTCGTGAGAACCAAAAGAACACAAATCTATTTAGAAACAACTTAAAATACAAGAACACTTCAAGGAATTTTCTACCACACTAGGAAGACAAGACAAAAGAAAAAAACTCTCTATCTTGTAGTTTTTTTCTGGAAGAAAACTGAAGGTTAAATTCTACCATCCTAAACGAATCCAATAGCTTCATTAAACATCAATCAAAGCATTGGAATCTCTTCTTATCATTTTTCTCTATCGATGAAATTTATTTACTTTTGGAGCCGTGTGTGTCTCTATTATATAAACACACACTAACTACTGAGAAAAACTAGATTATACTTAGATATATTCACTAACCTACACATTTACACTCCCATGGATAATAGTTGAAGTGGTCCTTGCATGGAATGTCTATTATTTATACTCCCAAAAAAACTATTGATGAGGTATGGTTGACCTGAAGTGTTTTTATACTATTATTATCCTGATCCAGAGTGTGGATAATGTTTATTTAATAAAAACTTCTTAGTGTAAGGTGATCACCAATTAGAGAGGATTTGTTCTCAGCTTGAGGCTGAACTTCTTGTTTACTTTCACTGTGTATTTTCATGTTTTGTTATCTCTATCATTGTGATCATTTCAAGAAAACTAAATTAGCATTGATAGTTAATCATAGATATTTTTAATATAAGAATTTTTTTGTATACTAATTTTAAAAGTTAATATAATAAACTCTTTTATTATAGTTGATAACTAATCAATCTATCAGAAATATTTTGAACAAAAAAAACTTTTATAAATTTGATACATTGGTTAACTGGGATTTTTTTAAATTGGACAACTTTTAAAAAACATTTATATTTTTTTTGTGAAATTTATTATTGGAACATAATTCACCTCCCCCCCTCAAGTGTCCTATACTGACCAACATTTGGTATCAATGATATTTTTAATCATCTATTTTCAAAATTCTAAAATCATTCAAATCCTTTTAAAATAATGATTTTCGTTGTGTTTTAAATATATCTATATTTTTTGTCATTTCAAAATTTATTGTTCTTTAAAAATAAATTCTATTTTAAATTGAAATTAAATTACAAGGTACTGGTACCAATGGACCTCCCTAATTTAATTACACAAATTATGATCACAAGAAAATTTCAGTGAAAATTCATTTAGAAAGTATGGGTTTTTGAAATTTGGTCTTCTATTTTTTATGAATATATTATTACTACCACATCATGGAACACTTGGGATGATACTACTAAGGTAGCATACAATAAATACTGTAAATATATTAATGCCTTATACTTCTCTTTATGGTATGAAGAGTTTAATAGGATTTCTACATGTAAAACAACATTTGAAATTTTGAATCCACTAACTATTTCACATGAAGGAATAACTAATGTCAAAGAAATAAGGCTTGATAAATATACTATTATATATGATAACTTTATTATTAGTCTTGATGGACCCATTTCTGGCATTTATCTTATTTTTAAGGAAATTGTAAATATGATGGTCTCTCTGGGGAAGTAAATCACATCCAAGGAACAATTAATGAGAATTCTCATATGCTTACTAGAAAGATTGAGATAAACCTCAATATAAATAAAAAAATCATGTGATATCAATACTTTACTATTATAGGTGCTAATACGAATGATGATGATGTATGAAGAAGAGATGATGGTTAACAGGTAAGAATATGGTGAATCAAAGATAAAGTCAATAGCTTTCAAAACCACTTCATCTAAACCAAATGAGAATGTGCAAGTTAATTTTGAAAGTTCAATCAATAATGAATCCCCATGTGATAATGATGAGTAATGGAATCATCTAGAGAGATTATTTAAGAAGTTTGATAGAATAAAGATGTTCTTCTGAAAAACAGTAGTAATGGGAAGTATTGCAATAAGGGAAACTGAAAAAAGGACTAGAAGTGAAATAAAAATAAGAATGAAATAGTCTTATATGAGTGTAAGAGAATAGTAAATGTGAAAGCTGAATATCATAAGTTATTGTATAAAATAAAATATGTAGATAATGATAAAAAATAAAATAATGAAATGAAGTCCCCCTAGAGTGATATTGAGGATATAACTAATGATGCAGAGTCATCACATGATGAGATGGATGAAAAATACAATAACTGTTTCAAAAAAACATATGAGTAATATTGTTTAAAGCGTTCTTATAATAGATTATTATACTTGGATAGTGGGTTTTTAAGACATATTATAGGGGAATATTCGATCTCCAATAACCTTATCAAAATTGATGGAGAGCATGTCACTTTTAGTGATAATGAAAAAGGTATAATTATTGGCCTTGTCCAAATTGGTAACACAAATTCAATTTTAATTTCTAAAGTTCATTTTTTCAAGTATAATCTACTTAGCATCTCATAATTATGTGATGTTGGATTATATGTTAAATTTGAAAATAATTCTTGTAATGTTTTTAATTCTACGAATGAGTTATAATTCACTTCTTTTAGAAATGAAAATGTTTATTATGGGAATTTAGATTCCATAATTCCTCAAAATATTTATTTCTTGAGTTCAATTCACCGAGATTCTTGTCTCTGGCATAGTATATTAGGCCACTATAATGTTCTCCTCCTTTTAAAAATTACTATTAATGGACTAGTCATGGATCTAGAAAAACATGAGTTTCCAAATGAGAATGCTCGTGATCCCATTCAAAATGATAAATAACACAAAATATCATTCAAACCAATAAAAGGAGTTACAAATTCACAACCTCTTATGCTGGTTCACATGTTTTTTGGACATTTTTGACTTTATTTCCCAAATAAGAAGAATTATTTCTGTGTTCTAATAGATGACTCTTGTAGATATATTTTGACATTTTTTAGCCCAAAATAGTGAAGAATCTTCATACTTCACCATTTATTCGTGAACTGTAGAGAACATAATTGGAATTAGAAATAAAACCTTAAAAAGTGACCATAGCCTTGATTTTGAAACCGAAGAGTTTGAAACATTTTTCTCACAGAGTGTTTATATACATATATTCTCATCTCCTAGGATGACCCAATAGAATGGAGTTGTAGAAACAAGGTATATAACATTTCAATAAATTTCCTGAAATGTGATTAATGAGTATGACATTTCTATTTACTTTTGGGAATAATCTATGAATACATATCGTTATATAATTAACAGGGTTTTAATTATACCTATACATATTAAAACTCTCTATGAATTATAGAACAATATGAAGCTTGAGGTTAGTTACTTTAACGTTTTTGGTTGAAATGTCTTTATCATTAATACAAATGATAATGTATACATTTTTTCCTCCAAATGTGATGAATAAATTGTCCTAGGTTATTCAACCTCTAAAAAATAATATTGGGACTTCAATAAATTTACCAAGTGTGTGGAAGAATCAATAAATTTCAAATTTGATGAAATAGATCCACTTGAAGCTAAAACATTCCAAGTTAATATCAAGGATGATATATCTAAAAAGAAAATAACTGTTAAACCATTTGAATATGTTGTTAAGAATGTTGTAAAATACTCCAGTTATGGAAATTCTGTATACTTTTATCATAGTGAACCCAAACCTGTATAATAACAAAAAATAAATATCCCTTATTTTTATTGGTCTGTTAGAACCCTTATGAACTGTCCCTTAGATTCTATTGTTTGAGACTTTGGTAATGTTACACAGACTAGTGAATCTCTAAAGAATCATGTTTAACATTGACTCTTTTTGTCATATATTGATCCTAAAAACATCAATGATGCTATCAATGATGAGTTTTGGATAATGGCTTTGCAAGAACAGTTGAATCAATATAAAAGATATAAATTTTGTAAACTTTTTTATATACCCCAAAACTACATGACAATTGGCACTATGTGGGTGTTTAGAAATAAATTAGATGTAGCCGACAATATGGTGAGAAACAATTCTATAATTTTTTCATAATATTACAGTCACTATGAAGTAATTGACTACAAAGAATTTTTTCCCAGATTGCTATTATTTAATCCCTTAGAATTTTATATCTTATACAACACATAACAAGATCACACTATATCAAATGGATATTAAATGTTCAGTCTTAAATGGGTATATAGTTGTGGATGTTTTTGTTTAACTATTCCAGGTTTTACAAACCCCATGTTTTGAAATCATTTCATTAAATTAACAAAATATTTGAATGGTTTAAAATAATATCCAAGATCTTGTTATGATCGAATAAACACATTTCATATTTCTAAAGGTTTTAAATAATTCATAGACCGTCCTTCTACTTTAATCAAAATAATTTCTAAATATGTTTTAGCTTTTCAAATCTATATTGATGACATTATTTTGGGATGTTTAAAAATTCATTATGTATTAATTTTTCAAAAATGATGAAAAATGAATTTTAAATGAGTTTAATGGGTGGTCTCAAATTTTTTCATTGATTTCATATTTTTCAGAATAAAGAAGGTATTATTTTTAATCAAATTATGTATAGTAAAGATCTTTTGAAATTATTTTCCTTTTATAGTACCAAAAGTATTAATACTACAATGGGTACCACTTGTAAATTGGTTCTTAATGAAAATAGAAAATCTGTTGGTTAATCCAATTATAGAGGGATGATTGTATGTCTACTATACATTAATGATAGTAATCTTGATATTATGTGCAGTGTGTTCCTGTGTTCACATATTTAATACAACCCTATAGAATCTCATTTAACTTCTGTTAAAAGAATTTTCAAATATATCAAGTATACTAAAAACATATTATTATTCTATCATAGTAAAGAACCTATTGATTTAGTTAGTATGTTTTATTTCAATTTTGGTGGTTGATTGATAGATAGAAAATTAATATCTAGAACAAGTTACATTTGGGGAAAGTCTCTAGTATAATGGTGTTGTAAAATGCACAATTTTGTTGCATTATTTCCTACTGAAGCTGAATACATATATGTTAGTAGTTGTTGTGATCAAATTTTGTGAATGAAAAAAACACCTTGGATTATGAATACCATTTTAGCCACATCCTTAGAAACTATGAAAATACATGTTCTATTCTTATTTCTAATACTTTTCTTCCTCGCTATAAAACAAAACATATTAATGTAATACATCACCTTTTGAGAGATTATAATCAAATAAGGTGATATAACTCTTGAATTCAGTGACCCAGAACATAAGCTTGCTGATATTTTTAATAAGACATTAAATTATTATAGGATGAGTCAAATAAAACCTGAGTTAGGGATGAAAATTTATGTTTAGGTCCCACGGTTAATGACTCTCCAATAGGACCTATCGATGATGACTCACTAATAGGGCCTACTGCTTGTGACTCACCTACAGGTCTCACCGATGTGTCTCACCAACTAATACTTATTTATTTCATGGTCTATAATTTTAAACATCATGATTTTAATTGTTATATTTTTTTATCCCACATTTCATATTTTATGTTTTTGAATCCCTATATAATAAAATAATTTTCAATCCAATACTTTTTTACACTCACACTCTTACTCTCAGACTCTCACCTCAAACCCTTATCACATGTGCGGTAGTCATTTTCATTTGAAAAAAAACCTCTCAAACCCTTCAATAGACCATGTCAGGCACATCCTACAAGGATATTAGGACGAGTCACATCCATATAGGAGGAAAATAGGAGAAATTAGACAACAGAAACCACCACCTATTCTTCCCGAACTCGTGAATCATGTTGTGACCCCTAAAAAGGAAGTATATTCTGAATATATATTTTTGAGAAAGTCCATTCAGATGAGTGTATTACAAACCCAAGGATGGTTTTAGTGGTTCTACAATGATGGGTGGTTGTATTATCTAAGGCTAGTAAAAGATTTATAACTATATCATGAGTTTCTACTGGAAGGATCTAAGGTGTTTTTGATTAATTCAATAGTGTAAGGAAGGAGAGTGTAATTTTTATCTACAAATTGAAAGGAATGTATTGATGTACCACAAGAGGGTGTTTTTGTGGACTATCAGAGAAGTGATCCTCCAACAAGTGACATATTCTTTTATGAAGCAGCTTTGGCTGAGTTGACATGAAATGAAGACCACAAGTGGCCTATTTATATAGTTCTCAATAGAGATCAAAGGATTTTATTTAAATTCATGTAGCATCAATTCTGTACCATGAAATGAGTTTTTTCATCTCTTATGTATCAAGATGTTTACTTGAAGTATCTGTTGAAGAAATTTTGTAAAGTAAATTTGTCCACATATTTAAAGATTCATATCAGTGAGAATATTGAAAGCTATTACAAGAGAAATTCTTTGCTTTATCCAAGAATTATCATTTCTATGTTGAAGGATAATGGTTTAGTGAATGAATGTGACGAGACCATTAAATCTTATTATCTTTTCTCTCTGAAAAAAGTTTTCTTCAAGAGGATTGGGATTAATTATCATCCCTAGAATAAAATATGGGTTTAGGATAATGACAAGTTATATAAACATTTTAATCCTGTTAAGAATCCCACAATGCCAAGGAATATGATAGTCCATGATATATGACCAGATTAAGTGTGTGTATATTCTGGTGAGGATTTTCTTGACAGTGTTCAAAAAGATTAATCTACAATAGATTATAAAAGTGATCCTAACATTACTGACAGTCAAGTAATGATGACTTATGGTCCTGCAAGTCCACCTAGACCTATACCTTCTAAGGAACCACTTCTACCTAAGAATGATAGTTAAGGGACTAATGAATTAGAGAATATTGAGTATGTTAGTAGATTATGTAGTGAGGAATAATATATTGTTTATGAAAAAATTGATAGGGAATAAGAAGCTAATGGTGATTGAGATGAGGAAGAAGGTGCATAAGAAGATGATGCAATGGAATGTAAAGACAGAGAATTTTTGGGATATGATATTGAATTAGATCATCATGGTGATGATAATGGTTTTGAGGTTGAACCATTTGATAATACATTAGAGTCTGTTGAGAATGAAATTCCAACTAATGCTCTTGTACTAGATCAAGAAATCGAAAAATTAGTGGAACAACATGTAGCTCCGGATGCTTATGTTGAACCAACTATGGTTAATGAGAGGGCTCTAGATGCTCCTTTTCACGTTGGATTTCACATTGAAAGGGAACTATTATTGAATCTAGTGAGATAATTGGTCTATTCCACAAAAACGACACCTGCTATGTTGGATAGACAAGCCAATTTTACAAAGGTTGACGTATTAGCTCCTTTGGATGACATTATTGTACCTGAATTGAGAAGAGATATAGGATATGTGACCTTTTTTCTAAATTATCCTAATTCAGTGGATAGGTTAGATACTCCTACTTTTACTCCCATTCCATTGGATACCCCAAAGTATGGGACCAAGGATAATCCTAATACCTTTAAATAAGTGTTGTTAGCTGTAGTCCAATCTGTTTCCCCCAGTCAACTGACTGTTTTTCCAAGAATTAGTGAATGGTATGTAGATTTTATTACTAAGAGAGTTCTATCATTATTTAAGACAAGTTTAATCTCTCTTGTGGATGTTGTTTTCTCATATAATTAGAAAATGATAAATGAGCTAACTACTATGTTTTTTTACATAAACAGTCCCACTATTGATTATAGGGCCTCCCAAGATAAAGTAGTGAAAAATCATGAGGATGCAACTTCTATGTGTTCTCCAGCTCAACCTCAGACCCCTACTATTGGTGTGATCTAATTGAGATTATATATCAGAGATATAACATAATATTATTCAAGCTAAACTACTCCTATTTCTCATTAATCAGATGTTCAGATTGTCAGAAATGTTATTAGAGGGTAAATTCAGACGATGATTGGTGGAACTGCTCAGGAGAGCCTTAGTAAGATCAGAAAAGACTATGACCATCTGCATGACATGGTGATATTATACTCAAAAGAAAAAACTGTTGTTCATGAAGAAATAACCAAGATGGCATACTTCTATTTTAAAATGATTTACACCAAGAACTAGTTTTCCAGTCATTTAAAATATTTATTGGATAATTTAAGGTTACGTCCTGTACTTGAGGAATTCATGGAGAAAGTTAAGCATAGTATGGGTTTTAATCCATTACATGAGAAATTTAAGGATAATAATGATGTCTTTGAGAAGGTAATGTAATATGGTTGTGATATCATCACAGACATCATCATCCTGTTGAAGCCATGCCTGCATCATCACAACACAACCATCATTGCACCTGCAACTGCTCCTCTTAGACAATTATTGAACTCTTCTACCACTTCTTTTTCACCATTTTCACCTTTTACCATGAACCCTACTTAGAATCTTATCCAAATTTGACCTATCAACCTTAAGGAACATACATGTCCTCCTTCCAATTCTAGAAAAAGCCTTGCTCCTTCTATCATGTAATGAGTTCATCTTCCATCTTTTAGTACCCTCACTATCCCTTCCATCACCACTACCACTTCACAAAATGTTCCCCACTCCACTTATTTTGATAAGGGAAAGGAATTGATGGACTGTGATGTGAGCAAGAAGTAGTTAGATCATTTTTATTGGGATTTGAGGTACTATTTTTTTGTACTATTTTTTTTATCCATTGTACTACTTGATTAATGGAATAACTTTTGTGATTTCATATAATTGTTATTTCCTTTTATTTTATTTTTTTCATTCAGTGTTTTCTTTTTGGTAATCAAAAAATGGGTTGAAAATAATATGGCATAATTTGAAATCGCTCATAGGGGGAGGTTCAGATTATGTTTGAGATTAAAAGGGAACATATAATTGAAAAAGACAATTTAATAAGTAATATGTACTTTTGTTTATTATCAAATATAATCTAAACAATTATGGTATATAATGGCATGATTTTTGATCATTAAAAAGGAGGATATTATTGGCCTCCACTAGTTTTACTAATCCCAAATCATGATTATCTATCTTAATTATGATTTATAAAGTTACATTGTTTCTAATTATGTTTAATTATAATAATAACCTCATATGTTATTGTATACCTCATAAGATAGAATTAAAGATTTTGGTTAAGTGTATGAAACTGTTAAGTATGAGATATTGATACTTGTACCCCTAATAGAAAAGTTACTTATGCTTGCATCATAGACATATTGAGTCACCAAATGATGAGCTACTGATGCATCGACTACCAATAGATTGACAAATCGATTTGGATTTTTGTATACAAGTATGATCTACTGAAAGAGTGATCCACTTATAGTCTGATCTATTGATAGAAATGATCTACCGACAAAAATGATATATAGATATAAATGATCTAGTAGTAGAATGGGTTACCAACATACTAAATCACCGAAAAAATGACTCACTGACAGTCTGACTTTCTGATATTCTGATTCACAGATGATCTGTCTTATAAATTCAAAATTATTACTAACTGTCTTAATTGGGTTATTTAATGATACATATTGTATTAATGATATTCATCCGAAAATATTAATGACCTTGTCAGTGCACGGTATGAGGTACGAGGAACCCCACATGGTTAGGATCATGCTCTTTTTCAATCTTGTAGTGTTTAAAAAGTAAGAACCTAGATGAAAAATGAGAGGTTGGTGAACACAATACTCTACAACTGTGAAAAATATCTTCCGACCATTTGTACATTCCATGGGAAATTGTTGAGAACCAAAATACAACAAATCATTGATGAAATAACATAAAAGATAATAACTTTAATAAAAATATTCTACCTTAATGGAAACTAAATAAAAGAGGAAAAAATAATAATCAATTTTTCATTCTGTTTCTGGAAAATGACTCCAACCTCACATATACGATGTTAAAGAGTCTAGAAGCTTCATAGAAAATCACATAGAGAATTCTAGACTCTTTTTATCATTTCTCTATACCTATGTACTATATTTACATTTCTAGTAATGTGTGTGTCTATTTTATAAACACCCACTGACCCTTGAGCCAAACTAGAAGTTTCTAAGATATCCTCACAAACCTTCACATATACACACCCACAGATAATAGTGGAAGAGGTCCTTTCGTGACCTGTCTATTTATATGTACACTCCCCCAAAATATTTGGAAGAGGTATGGGTGACCTGAAAAGATTTATATGTCTTTACACCGATCTAGGGTGTGGATCAAGTTTATTTAATATAAAACAATTAGAGTCACTTGATCACCAAATGGAGAGGATTAGGACTTAGTTTGATACTAAACAACTTATTTACATTCATTGGCTATTTTATGTTTTTTTCTGTCTTTTTAATAATTTCATGAAACCTAACTTATCTTTGATAGTTAATCATAGATAGTGTTAATATTAGAATTTGTTTTAGTAGACATATTTAAAAATACAATACAATAAATTATATTGTTTTAAATAAAACTAATCAATCTTTGAGAAATCTTTTGAAGAAACAAAAATTTTATAAATTTTCTACTTTGGTTAACTGGGCCATTTTGTTTAAAATTGGGGAAATTTAAAATAACATTTATATAATAGTATTTAAATTATTTTATAGTAGCTCAATTCAACCCCTCTTGAGTGTCCCACTCCGACCAATAATATTGATTGTTTTTTTATTTGTAATTTAATATTTATGATTTGTTATCTAATATATATTTTTTATTAATTTTTTACTTATTAATCATATATTAATTTATAATTCATACATTACTTATATATTTTATACTATATTGTATATAATCTATAAAATATATTTATTATTTATTACTAATTATTTATTATTCATTATTCATTATTTGTTATTCATTAATTATAATTTATAATTCATAATTCATAATTTACTCTTTATTATTTATTATTTAATATTTATTATTTACATTTTATTATTTACTATATATTATATACTATTCATTGTTAACTATTAATTATTTACTATTTGATATTTATTATTTAACATTTATTATTTAACACATATTTCCATATTATATATATATTTATATATTAACATATTATACATTTAGATTTTATTTATTTATTATTCATATATTATTTATTTATTTCTTAATATTTAGAAACTATTAAATATGAATGAAAATAATTAATAATTAATAATTAATTATTAATTATTAATGTTTAATTATTAATTATTAATTATTACTTTTTTACTTATTACTTATTAATTATTTAGTTTGAATATATTTGTTTTGTATTACTTATTTTTTTCAATCAATATATATATATATATATATAAGTATATTAAATTCTATTTATTCACTACATGAAGATCCTTTAGGAGTGATAAAGTCATTTGAGAATAATCAAGAGGCAAGTGGTTCAAATCTAACCTAATGCAAAATTTCAATATATTCCATATGCATGCATGTGAATGTGAGTGTGCATGCACATAATAATAAATGCTAAATGAAAGATAAATAAATAATGAAAATTAGAAATCTAATAAAAGTAATAAATTAATAAATTAATAAATTAATAAATTAATAAATAAATAAATTAATTAATTATGAGAAAATTTAGTAATAAATAATAAAATAATTATGTGAATTAAAAAATTAACAATCATAATTATAATACAATAATAAATAATAATAATAATAAATAAATAACAATATAATAAAAAACAAAAAATAAAACAATGAGTAATAAAGAAATAATAAATTTATTTTGTGAATTATAAAATATTTAAATATTAAAAATAGTAAAAGTATTAAAATTTAAAAAAAATTAAATAATAAAAAACCATCATGAAATGATTGAGTGACTGTTTGAACTGCCGCTAAATCATTCTTCAAGGGTTTTGAAAAACCATTTATAAATGAACGATGACACACGATTTAGCGGCAGTTTTTCAAATCCATCATAGAATGATTTAGAAGTGGTTTAAACCGCCCCAAAACACCACTTTTGGCGTTTTGAAACATATTCTCCCAAATGTTTCATCATATGAATTGTTTCTATTGATGATAGTCAACTATAATGATTTATGAACATGAAGACAAAAAATTAAACTTCCATTTATCAATCATATGATGTTATGTGAATCATATAATTTCATTCACTATGCCTTTTAATATAGGACATATAATATGTAATGATTGGCTTTGGTAGAGGAAAAATGATATCACTATATAGTGCTTTATGATATTATAATCTATGGAAAATAAAATTCCTTGAAAATTATACATCTTCAAAAATTATATCATAACATTGTTTTATACGATATAGGATAACCTGTATCACATACATATTCGTCTATAGGGACTATCTCTACTAAACCTCAAGCACATCTGTATGTACACTAGAGACTACTAACATAAATGGAGGGACTATACCAACCATGGGGATGGTATTCAATCAATACAACCCATATGGATATTTCATGAATCTATCGAAAATCTAGTATGACCTATCCATGCATTAGACATATATGAAACCAATATAAATGAATAAATGATCTAATCAAGGGATCCCTTGGCCTAGTATATAAATGTAAACTATAGTTTATATGATGCATACATCCATACAACCCAGTACCACAATAATACATAATAGTGAAATATAAAAAAAATAAACTTTCTATCCCCATGATTGAAAAATATAGTGAAAATATGGATTCAATGTACTCTGGCCTTTATCCCATATCACAATTCAATATCCCAACAAACCATTTTCTCTAACCTAACTCTCTACCCAATATTCTAATGAAGAAAAAACCTCGATAACACTAGTTGTGTTGAGGCATAACTAAACTCTAAGATGATACCCAAACCTAAAATTAAACATAAAAGATTATACACATACATCAAAACCCATGACATGTTCCTAGGCAGGGTGTGTGTCCAACACCCTATTAGGATTCCCTATCTCACCAAAACTCGCTATGTACTAGTGATTAAATTCATAGATGTAAAAGTAAATGGTTATTTTCAACCAACCTAAATCATATCCTATACCTTTACATGTGATATCCTTATACCTAAATTCTATTGGAGAATAAATATGTATCAAACCAAAAGATACCTATAGTTATACCCACATACTAAAAATTTCAATCCTTCCTACTATTGAGGAGTCACCTATAAAATTATCATAATGGGAAACCATAAGTGCACCATCTCCCATCACAATATAAAGGCTCAAGAGATCTAATATGAGAACAACAACATACTCACATGATCATATCATCAAAATCACAACTAACCCATTTTTCATATCACCATTCATTAATATTATAAAACCTAATTATCAATTTAAATAATTATTATAACAAAATAACCAACAAAATGAAATCAAATTGACTCTAACCATCAGTTGTAAATGTTACAGGTCAATGAAAACAAAAAAGGAATTCTAATATAATCCAACTAAAAAATAGAAAAATAATTAAAAATAAAATTCTAAATAAAGAGAAAAATAACGAATAGTGTTTAACTATATAAAAAATTTGAGATCCCATCTCTCACAACCTACTTGATCTTATATCATTAGTCCTCAATAGTGCTATATGCCATACTGCCTATATATCATTACCTTTTATAACCAATGCATCATAATCTTTCATTGTCTTGTCTCCTAGTACACAATCATATATAATTATAACTACATATTTTTACTTAGTATTAAAATTTTATTCTCAATATTTTCCTCTATTCATGTGCCATGGAGATGATCATACTGTTAGTTCAACATGGGGTAAAAACCTCTTCATAGCAGGCACTATCTTATCCACCCAATTTTGTCACCAACTGAAACATGAATCCATATCAACCACTTCACCCTATCAAGTTTCCAATAAGAATGATCGATTTTAGCAATTATATACTATTAAATAAACACATATTCATTTATGCATGTGAAATCAGAAAAAAAAAATCACACTCTACAAAAGATCATAAGTGCCCCCTATGGTCATCTAAAATTTGATGTCTATATTTGAGTTATATCTTAGTCACTGAGGGCATTTTTTGTCCCACCTATACATATGATGTTTAATATAATAACATTAGTTTATTTTAGGCTATGTGACTAGTCACTCTATATTATATACACAAAAAATAAATCAAACTAATGAGGGAAGTCACTATAATTTTATACTAATTTCCAAACCCAAACCAATGATCAAGAATTCACTGGGACCATAATCATAAATCTTAACTCATCTGTCAATCTAATAGTACTGGGTTTGACATGAAATATGAAAATTAACCCCAAAAAGGTCTATCATGGACAAAATCACATGTCACATTGTTAAATATTAAGTGTCTCATACACTAATAAGGGTTACTAGATTCGATGATCAACATAATACGTGATAACCATTTTATGTCTCATTGTATTCCCATGACTCAGATCCAGAAATCAAAGAAAATAGAACCTTAAACTCCATCAAAATACCAAAGTATTAACCATAAGTTACCAAAAACAATATTCTACACACATGATAATTTTATATCATTAAAAGAAAGCATTCATATGGGGAAAATGTTAAATCAGAAGTATAGACACATTCAAACATGATTTCAAAACATGACACCATCCACTTGAGGCCAATTAGACCAAATCAATTTTCAAATAATTCTCCAGTATTAAAATCAAATAGAAATTAAATTCTTATTTATAATATTTTAAAAAGAAATATCATACTATTTTTTCACACCCAAGGCCCTTGGATAAAATTCATTTAAAATACTCTTTATAAAAATAGTCATTTTTTTTGAAATCTCAATTATGAACCATTCACTTCAGAAAAATTATTTTCCTTAAAATACCATTTCAAAATCACTATCCATTAAACTTTCATTTAAAATTAAAGAAAATTTAATTTGATAACACCATACAATGTATCAAATTTCACCATCTGTTATACCATATGATGGGTTACTGACTCACATTAAACTATGGTGCCACCAAATAAACCATTTATCCAAAATATATGATCTTTTTGTAAATATTAATATAACATGAGTCTATCATATTTTATGGAGTCATACAAAATCCAGTAAAAATAATATTCATAACAACAATAACATATAGGAATTTAAATAACTAACTAGTAATAAATTATATCCTATTAAAATAAAAATACACAATGAGTAAAGATGAACTAGTATATATGACATTCTATTTATTTATTCTTGACCATACCGATCATCCTCAATGTTAATAATAATTTGTCTCATTAAGAATACCACTTGATCATTCACTAACTAAACCATAAAAAAATTCTATAAGCATCGAAATTTGGTTAAAACACTTCCTAAAATATAATAATGCTAAAAATATAATCAATGGTTTGAAAATGGCTAGCGACATGCTCTCAATCCATATTATAAAAACCCAATTTATTATATGAAATCAGCCATATATTTGAATAAAATTAATAAAAACACTATAAAACCTACATGGTTCATAAACATCTATTGAAATAAAAATCTATGTCACTTGTTATTTATTATCAATCCACATATTGATACAAAAAAACAAAATCACAATTCCTTAGAGTGATTTCAACATGATCTCATCAAATAACATAACTAATGACCTAACCAAACTTTCCGAAGTATGGGAAGAATATGATAGGAGGAAGGGAAAAGAAAAAAGTATGGGATACCTCTATTCATCTAACAATAATTTTCGGAATCACCATGAATCGAAGTGATGGGGGATATGGAGGAGAAACAGAGGGGTTGAACCATCAATTAAAGTAGTTAAAAAATAACTCTAAGGGGTTATACAATATAACCATCAAATGAATAAAAAAATCACCTCTAAAAGATGGGGTTGGGATAGACCATTGAATTCCTAGTAGACCACCGTTGAGATTTAGATGAGATACTGGGTTCCCAATGATATGGGTGATAAAAAAAATCTACTTTCTACACACCCAATTCCTAATGTATTTAGCACTATTATCTTAGGTGGATCTACTATAGCACACCAGTGGGACCTACATTACATAACACCTTTATTTAACTCTAATTATTTTACTTCCATTTGCAACATCCAAAACCTATATCTAAATATCCAAAAAAATTAAAAATGAATTCCATATTGATCCAAATAAAAAATATCAAACTCTCCTAGATTCAAACCCACTAAAATTCAATTCTTTCCTAATTAAAAAATATATTTTTGTTATTTCCTAAAAATTTTATTCACCCAAAAAATTGAATAAAAATGTTCACAATATTTATAGACACATTATAATTACAGTCACATATTTTTTTCTCACATTATATAAAATAATCTCTGAGAACCCAACAACTAGGGAAACCAATACTAAATTATTTAGGTATTGAAGAGTGTTCACTCTACATAGAATATAAAAAATTTTATTTTAAGGAATTTTTATGTATCTCATTATTTATTTTTTTTATACACATAATACATATTATAGTTAATCATTATTACTTTTTTATGATTTAATTTATGCATTTAATGTGTTCAAAAAAATTAAAAATCATCGATAACATTAATATATAAATCTTGTGAAACTAATGATTTATATTATAGAAATACTATAAAAATATAAATATAACATTAAAAAATATACACAAATGAATCTAATGAAAATGATACATGAGACTCATTTCATTTTTAATAAAAAAGAATCCTACATAACTGAATGAATATTATGACAGATATCCAAACCCAAAATTTTAAGATATTGCCTAAGTAAATATGAAAATGATAATTCTAACCAAAATTTATACAATACATAGTTAATTAATCAAAAATTATTTGAAATTTTAATAATTATTTTAAATCAAATTATATAAGAATAAATGAATCAAATCATATGTTTGGGATTAAAAAAATCAATTTAATTCATTAAACTAAATTATATTTACTAGAATATGTGAATTCCTACCCCAAATTAGTGTTTTGACAAGATATGGAGTTCAACTAACCTTAAGTGACATCTCCACAACACCAATGTTTTGAAATGAATTCCAAGGGATTAAAAAAACATTTTGGGATGATTTTCTATAAACCAACACAATAAGCCAATGCTACAAAAATATAACAATCCAAACCACATACAAGATGCCTGATACTAAAGAATACATTTTAAGTATAAACATAATAGAAAATAATATCATTGTGAAAATGGATCATATAATATCAAATGATAAAGCAAATGATAATAAGACATCAAGACATTGTGTGACATTATAACAAGTGCCACATGAACTATCTCGAAGCTCCAACTCCACCTAAAATTCCCACATTATAATGATTCATCACTAGAGAAATATGATATCAAACCATTTAATATATCTTGGTAAATAACATTTGTAAACACTCCAAAGTTCCTAAGGAGAGGGTGAGTCTAGAATTACTAATCAATCCACAAAGACTTCCAATAAAAACAACTATGACAGAACTAGATAGAATATTTTATATAAAATAGTTGAAAAGAAGTGAAACACTTTATAAAAAACATTAGAGAAATCCAAATGAGAAAAAAAATAAGTTCATTTACATTCATTAAAATTGGGAATTACATTTTCCATGTTCACAAACAAACAAACCCAAATATATACAAACAGGATTGGTGTTACCATTGGGAGTTTTACTCCATGATCCTAATCCATCCTACCTTAATGTAGGAACTTTTAACCATACTCTTTCACCCTAAACACTCACCAACAAAATTATTCTATCTTCCATGCCAAAACATTTCTCATAAACAAATATCCCTTTAAAATAATCTTATCAAACAATTTTCATGTATTAAAACCATAGATTATTTTTAAAATCAACCTTATAAAAATAAAAGTAAATGGGGTTTTCCAAAATCCATTCAATTTTCATTTTTTAAAAATCAAAAATAAAATATGTTTTTTTCATGATATTAAAAAAAATTTCCATAAAAATCCAAAAAACATAAAAAAACTAATCCATGAATTTCTAGAACAATTTGATATGAGAGGGAATGAACCTACCTTTCAACGTATGAACAAGAAGAACAATGAAATAAAAAAATATACATCTAGACTAAAAACCTTTACCCTAAAAATATATAATAAAATCACATCAAGAACCACAACAAGGAATATAGATATATCCATGGTGAGCTATATATATTGAGTTGAGTGAGAGGAAATGAGAGGATACAAATATAGAGAGATAAGAAAGGATTACTTATTAAAGAGTATGAATTTTTGGTGCACATTTATTTTATAAAATATAAATTTTGATCAATGGAAAAAACCAAAAAAGAAAAGTGAAGAAGGAGTGTATCATACCTTAGAATAATAGGGGAAAATGATGGTTTTCAGATCTTATTTTGGGTTAAAATTATATTTTTGGAACATTAACTACACATCAAAAAATTAAGAGACGTGGTTTTTTAAACCATTCACCCTTCATACACATGTTAATGTGTCCAAAATTGAGAACCAAATGGTTTGGAAAACCATTGACCAACAATTCACTACTACTATATCAGGAAAAAACCTTGGTATAGTTGGCTTGCATGGTTTGGAAAACCATTATCTAATCATGTTATACCTTTCTAACTACTTACATAGTTTCCCCTACACACTCACATGTTTTGAATAATTCATTGGAAAATCATGCAACATCATAGTAACTCCTAAAAAATATTTTACAACTTCCTAGATATTGTGTATTGATTCTACTAATCATTCTCATACAATGATCCTTAGGAAACGCTTCCAAAATACTCTCATACCTCTTGATGAATCTCCAAACATAACCAAATCCTAACATAACATGTAAATACAAATTAAAAGGATAAATTAACTAAAAATATGTGTTTTATATTCTCCCCATCAATAGAATTTCCATCCTCATAAAGTAAAAAATGGTGTTATATTGGATGATTTTGGGACACAAAATTGACATTTCCTTTTAATTCTCCCAAATCACTTCCTAAATATGGCCATGATACCATTAATCCTAAACCTAATAGAATTTTTTTTCATGTAAGGGATTATATTTCCTATATAAATTATATACCTACACCTGAATCAATGAAACATCCAATTCATGATCATTATGGTCCCATTGAATCACATGGTTTGGGTCAAGCTCATAATTATTTTATTGATATTCATTAAACAAATTATACATGGAACCAAATATTTATGGTATGTAAAATTAATAATCCACATCAGTAACTCTCTCAAATATCTCAAACGGTACAATATATTAAGGAGACAAATTTCTTCGGCTATAAAAATTAATATTCCCTAACTTTTCAAAGATTGCCAAATAAAATGATCAACCACTTCAAATAATAGTCTTTGTTAATAGTTATTTGCATATGATTTATTAAAAATATAAACTATACCCATTATATTTCTAATAATCTGAATCTTCTCTATTTTCACTTGAACAAGGCGAGGTAAAATAAGTGAAATGTCACTTGGTTCCACCCAAAAAAGTGTTTAATGAAATGGATGGTCATAAAAGGATTAAAAAAAGGATCCATATGTATAATTGTATGATAAATATTATTTCATGAGAACTCCACTAATAGTATATAATCCTCTCATCATCCTCCGGGATCTATCACATGATATTTCATCATGTTTTTCAATGTTTGGATCATCCTTTCATATTTTCCATCCATTTGTGGATTATAAGGTATGATAATGTTTAGTTGTGTTCTAGGGTATTTATATAATGACTTAGGAAAAAAAATGTAACCCTTTGGTCACATTCACACTTATTTGATACTATAACCACATACATCCTTAGAACATACCAAGAATATATTTTTGAAATGTATTCTACTATATTAGATTAAAAAATAGGGATGAATTGACATAAATTCATGAGCTAGTCTATAGTCACCCATATGGAATTGTATTTTGAAACGACTTTTGGATGACTAGTACAAATTAATATTTTCTCTCATTTCAACACTGAAGCCAGTAAATAATTCAACATACTGTTATGATGTTAGTTATCTGGGTTGACCTAATGATAGGTAAGCCATCTCAATAAAACCCCAACAAATATTATTTTCATTAAATCCCACCAAAACTCTTATTTCTTCACATTATACATCTTCTGTATTCTATGATGAATAGACCTTATATAATGGTGGTAGCTAGAAAGGAACCACAATCAGATCTCTAAAACATAGTATAGATATCTTATCTAGCACCCATCCATCAATGGTATCCCCATCTTTGAGTTTTGACCTCATGGATAAACATTCATAAGGATATTTCTGATGAACTCTATCCTTCACAAAAAAATTAGGAACCAGAGATACTGAAATTAAAACTAAAACATTACCTTGATTTTTAAAAAAAGATTTATATCATCCATGAACAACATCATTATCTATGGATTAGAAGAATCTTTATAAAAATTATTGTATGAATTCTTATTCAATCCATATAACACTAAATTCCCTTTCAAAAGTTTGTAAATCAAATCATATATAAAAATCAATAGATATTCCATCCATTTACATTTCCTTAAATTCAAATCTCTTATTGAGAAAATATATGTCAAGATATTATGATCTATAAACATTGTGCATTTATCACCAGATAGGTAATAATTACACATTTTTCAGGCATGAAATACAATAGATAATTCCAAATATTTTTTTGGTAGTTCTTCTCATACACCCATAACTAGCATGATCCGTAGTATACAACATGATCTCCATGCATGATAACACATATAATCCAAGATCATGATGCATCTTAATTTACCATAGACCCCTATCCAAAATCTACAAGGATAAGGATAAGTGTTTATGTAAGGTGGAACATAATATCTTGGATATATTTATAGAACTCATCAATCCATTAGAAAGGAACCACCTTCCATTCAAATATTTCTTCCATTATGAAATAAGTGAAAAATAATGAACAAATCATAGGTAATATCCTACTAATACGAGGAGTCTTTATACCACAAAAACATTCTTCAGTGGATTTCAAGAGATAACAACTTATATCTGTTCAATGTCAATTGATACTCTTCTGTCAGATATTATATTTCAATGAAATGTGCCACTGGTATCCAGAAATCTCATTTTAAAAGTATATCATAAACGTGGCGTTTGTACAAGATATGAAATACTATTTCCATGTTTTTCCATGACCATCTATTGGACTAGAATAAACCTGAATATCATCAATGAATATGACTATAATGGAGTTTAGATACCATTAAAAAAATATGATTCATAAATTTAATAAATATCACTACTTAGTTTATGAGACAAAAAGGAAAAAACACATATTCATAATAGACTTAACATATCTAAATATATATTTTTAGAATATAATCCTATCAAAATAACAGTTGTTGATACCCTGAATGTATGCCAATTTTAGAGAATAGATATGTTCCCCTAAATTTAAAAAAAATATCATCAATTATTTGAAGAGTATATAGATTCTTTATTAAAACATAGTTGAGCTTAAAATAAACCTGATAAAGACAAACAGTTCCATCCACATACCTTACAAAAAGAAAAACTACTACCAACATAGATGTGCTCTGTCAAATTAATCCTTTTCATTCCAAATAGTATTGCTTAACATTCAGTTCCTTTAACCATTTTTGTATCATATTATAAGAGCGAATTGAAATATTACTATTTACTTTTATGAGATAAATAATAAATTCCGCATCCACTTTAGGGGGAAACCCATAGAAATTAAAAGGAAATACATAGGGAAATTGGAAAATAATGGTTAGAAAATATCTATGTGAAATTTAATCAAAAGATGAAAAGGTACCTTCTACCAACATATAAAATATATTTCCAACGATCAGTGTCATGACCCGTCCCCTATGGCTCGTGTCGTGACTACCCCAAGCCCGTATTTCATATGCTAGGGGTTGGAGACTAGCACTTGAAAGGACTATCCCTAAAATGGTATGTAATTACTTTAAAACATGTACAAACGCACTGTCCAAGAACAAAAAAAGATGCAATGACTTATGAGTCACACATAATCATTGAGTGCTAATTCAAAAGAATCACTTGGTGATGATTCCCATAGAATCACTCAGTAATGATTCACACAGAATCACTCACTGCTGATTGACGCAAAATTTCTGGGTACTATTTTACATAGAATCACTCGGTGCTGATTCACAGAGAATTTCTCGGTGCAGATTCACACAGAATCTCTCGGTGTTGATTCACACAAAATCTCTCTTCCTTCTTCATGTCTGATCCAACAAGAGGATTCACGCTCGTAGTATGCTTGATTCTGGGAGAATCTTCTCCTCAAGCCATCTGTCATATTTCATCAGGAATGAAGTCCCACTAAGAGGTTACCCAATGATCCATCATGTCATAAGGGTTCCAATGCAATAGTCGGCACGTCAACCGGATGCCCGATCTGTATGTTATCATCATTTTAGTGCCGAGGCCCCGGTTGGATTCAGGGTTGATCCAACCCAGCCTTACTCCAATTTTCTCCAAAACTCTCATCAATTATCTCAAAAGGAATATCTCATTCAATGGATCCCATTGTTGTAGACGGTTCATCAAATGTACGTTCAGTTCACAAGATACTTTCATTTAAGAATACCTTGGCCCAAGAGGGGTTTGGTTTTGGTCCGACCTTATCGAACTGATCTGACACAGTTGGGCAGGGCCGCGGCGGGCTTCGCCTGTAGGGCAACTGACCAAATTGACCTATCAACTGGCACGACCCGCACGGGTGTAGTGTGGTCTGCCTCCCGAATGGCATAAAGATCCATTTCGTTTATTAAAAGGAAGTTCCATGTGGCACCTCCTCATCCCCCGTAGGACCCGCATGGGTTGGTCACTTCTTCACTAAGGCTTCAAAGCCTTGTCCTGCTCAGTCTGGAACTCCTCCTCCCGCCTCTGTAGCCAACTGAGTGACGGCCGCCCCTTTGGGTCCTCCATGGCACCCAGTGGTGCCACCATTATCTGCAGACGGCGAGCGCCGACCGTCACCGTCACCACTGGCCCTGGTCCCCGGTGCCGCCACAGTGCGGGCATGCCGGTGAAGCTTCTGCGAGGAACTGAGTGACCTTTGGTGGTTTGTTCTTCTATTGGGACATGCCTACGGCCCTCCTGGTATGCTGCTGTCATTGCATGACCCACAGTTTTCGTTTTATATAGAGTTGAAAATAATCCCATGAAGAATGTAAAAAAAAAACGAAGTGGTGTAGGGTCCGAGCATTGTTTGTTTGTTCCACTCCGTAAGCATTATTATAATAAAAACCAAGAGAAACATTAATTCATTAAGGATTACATTAATGTATTGAAAAACCTTCCTCGAAGGTCATTGGTTACTACTAGGGACAGGGGTGCTTTCACGTTCGAGGGAATTGCAGATGAAGGAGAGGGTTCATGTGCGTTGTCCTTCATCATCCGTAAACCTCCAGATTGATTCCCCAATGGGTGTCGTCAAATCCTCTATTCTTCATAGGTGGAAGCTGCTGTTGTGCATTAATATATGTTCCCCACTATAGTGTCAAAAATCCACACCCATGATTCATTTAAATAGATAGGTATTCAACCAAGTTTCACAACATTAATCCGGTTCATTTATGAAACAAATTTATTGTTACAATGTTGATGTTACAAAGCTGATGGTCCAATCCATTTAATGAATTGACCTATCACCGGCCCCGCTGACATAGCTCAAATGGAGGTAGAAAAAATAAAATAACAATTTCAATGTTATTATATTAATTTTTAAAAAACTCACAAAAACTATCTTTTTCACCCGACCGACTGTGGTCGAAGTTAAGACTCCATTTAGAGAATCCTTGTCTTGACCCATCCTTGGGCCCGTTCTGTGACTACCCCAAGCCCGCCTTCCATAGGCCAGGGGCTGGTGACTAGCACCAAAGGGGTAAATCCCGATAACTGGGAAGGCATTGCCTTTATAAAAGTAAAAAAAACACCACAAAGTACAAGCGGAAGTAAAACACAAAGTAAAACAGAAAACAACAATACCTGGAAGGAGGGAAGCAGATCCTGGGTCGTCATCCTCAGATCCTACCTAAAGGGTAGGTACAGATGGCACAGCTCCTTGATCATCCACCATGGATCCTACCTGAAGGGTAGGTACAGATTGCGCAGCTCCTGGATCGTCCACCACGGATCCTACATGAAGGGTAGGTACAGATAGCCGCCACAACACTCTCTCCCGTCAACCTCCTCCGAATGTCGTCTCGCCGTGAAGTCCACCTCCGGATACTGACTCGTCTTGTAGTCCACCTCCGGGTACTGACTCATCATGTAGTCCACCTCCGGGTACCGTCCAGTCCTAGAACACTCGGCCTCCGTCAGCACTGCCCGTCGTATGCAACCAACACAACGAGGTGAGGGCATAGCCCATGAAGGGGTGAGTATAACGATACTCAGTAGGGACCCCGAGACCCTCATGGTCTCACTAAAACCATAAAGGATAACCACAAAGAAGATCTCAACAGATAACCTCTACTTAGGTAGATGCCTATACATATACCTAAGTTATCAAGTAACCCATCTCAATCACGAGGAAACACAAGGATTATGAAATCAACGGATAACCACCACCATGGTATATGCCCATACATATACCTAATTTATCAAGTGACCCATCTCAATCATGAGGTAAACACAAAGGTCAAAAGTCTCAGCTAAAACGAGGATTTTCATTATCGAAACCGTAATTGCTGAAGAGATCCGTCTCTAGAGTGTATAGTGGTCCTGTCATGACTCTGATGTACAACTGACTAAACTAAGACTGCTGAGGTACTCCTCCTGTCGAGTACCACGGGTCAGCCACCCAAACACAGTAGTGCTTCCCGCCGGGGTATGCCACCCAAACACAGTAGTGCACACCCCCTAGTAGCCTGCAGAGGTACTCTCCGGACGAGTACCGTGGGTCTGCACTGTCACACAGGTAGTGCTCCGTCCGACATGGGTCTGCACCTCACAATGTAGTGCTCCGTCCACTGGGCTAGTCGAGTCACTCCAAGTCGAGTCGGTCAAGCAGTCGTCAGGTCTCAGTCGGCTACACGGTCTCCGTACTCCGCACGCTCATCTCTGGGAGGGTCTGCTCCACGAGCTACAGGGCGACACTCCATGTATCACAAGTCCCACGAAGAAGTATCTCAATGGACCACCTTATCATAGGGGTCTCAACGCAATAGACGACGCGTCAATCAGACGCCCGGTCTGTGAGTTACTAGCCTTTTCGTCCCAAGGGCCCGGTTGGTTTCGTGTGCGAACCAATCTAGCCGTATCTCAACTGTACCCCAAAATCTCATAGGGTATACTCATAGGGACCGTTTCTCAACGTGATCACCAAAGCCACTAACGATTTGTCAAACGGGCGTCCGTTCTGAAAGATATCAGATTTTCCGTTCCAGGGGCCCAGTTGGATTTCAGGTACAATCCAACCCAGCCAATACCAAACTACATCCAAAACTCAGGTGAAATATACCAAAAGTTCCGTCTCATCAAGATGAAATCAATGAGACAGATGGTGCGTCAATCAGACGCTCGGTCTGTGAGTTATTGGCTTTTTCGTTCCAGAGTCCCGGTTGGTTTAATGAGCGAACCAACCTAACTGCACTCCGACGGAATCCAAACCTCGAGAGGAGTATGCCAAAGGATCCTTCTCACTTATAGGAATCCATCAAAGTCGACGGCACGTCAATCGGACATCCGGAGCTCAAGATATAAGTGTTTCCACTCCGAGGGCCCGGTTGGTTTCGTATCCGAACCAACCCGTCTGAACCCATGGTATTCCAAAACCTTAAGTGTAATATACCAAAACGGCCGCCTCGATCCAAGGGTCTAATAGCCGCTGACGGTGCATCGATCGGAGGTATACATCTCAATATATGAGTGAAATACCGTGAAGGGTCCGAAAACGGGGGGTCTGGGCCCGAACCGACCCGACCCAACCCCCCATGGGTCGGCCCGAACCGGGTCGACCCGACCCAGATGGCGTGACCCGGCCCAGCCTGGGCGCGACTCGGCCCTGCCGGTGGGTCGGCTCGCCCGGTTACGGCCGAGCGGAGCGGAGCGGGGTGCTGCCCCAGCGTGAAGAACCGCGACCCCGCGTGGGGCCGCCCGTGCCAGCGGACGCGGCAGCCGGCCGCGTCCCGCCGACCCACTCCGGTCCCGCGCAGTCGTTGGACCGCACTCCGCCGCCGCAGAGGATTTTTCTCGGCGGCGCTCCGGGCGCCGCCGCCCCCGACCGACGGCGCCGCCGCGCCGGCGGGGCGCACCGACGGGGGCTTCCGCGGACCACCGGTCGCGCTCCGGTGGTCTGATTCGCCTGCGGTCTTCGTCAGAGATCATCTCGAGACCCGACCTTCACTGCAATTCCTTCAAAATGCCTTTGCGGATTCGTTTTTCATTTTTCGGCGCGGCGCGACGGCGCCGCGCTTCTTAGCCCTTCCTCATAATTTCTGCACGGTGCAACGGCACCGTGCCACCTTTCACATGCCGCAGCAAATTCAAACAACAAGGGGGGAGGAGGGTGGGCCATGTTCATGCGGTCTGGCCTCCTCACATTATAATGATAGCAAACAACCATCAATTATAAGTCTACGTACGGAAAAGAAATAATTTGCGGACAAAAACAATAATCCTAAACATCAATCCGCATGAACGAACGATCCGCGGATCAACCTGGAATTGGTTGGTCCGCGCTCGTCGTTCTTTTTTCAAAAGATGAGAGAACACAAAATAAATTCCCCTACCTCGTGCGAGATTGAATGGAGGTTCGTCCAATGAGGATTCTTCGTGGGTAGAGATGTCGCGGAAGCAGACTTCGTGGAAGAACCGTCGCGGTACACGGCGTTGCGTATTCGGTTTCCGAGAACTCGGTGTTCTTCGTCGGAGACCGATGTGTTCTTCGCGTTCTTCAATCTTTATCCTTTTTCTCCCCAAGACTCCACCACAAGAAACTAACCGAAAATAAATTAAGCTCTCACTTAATTTATTAACTAGACATGAGTTTCAATTTCAAACACACACACACATTAAACTCACCTCATTAATAACATAAGTTATTAATTCATAAGATACAAATTTAAACAAGAGTTGAGGGAGTTATGGAATGTGAAGGGGTGGGGTTTGTGTGGGCCCCACCACCCTCATAACCTCCCTTGGGAAGTTGGGTAGTTACCCAACTTCCACCCAAAGCCTTAAACCACAAAAAGAAAATAAAAATTGTAGTTAATTTATAAATTAAACTTCCACAATTTTTATCATCTTCTCTCGTGAAAACGAAACTCCGAAAATGGCGTTCCTAAAAAATTATTGGCGTTACGGTTCCATCGGTGCCCTCGGAATTTGATTCCGAGCACCGGTTCAAAAGATAGGAATTCCCGCTCATTCGTTCACTGAACGTACCTGAGCCAAACTTTGGAAAATGATTCTGGGCACACCGGGCTTCGGAATCAGGCGCCATCAGAAACTGCGTTCTTGTAAAATTCCAAAGAAAATTAAGAAAAAATTTTCCTTGAAATTTCCGGGTCTTTACATTACTCCCACCTCAGGGATTTACGTCCCCGTAAAGCTTCAACACATACTAGGGTCACAAAAGCGGTATTGAGCACACATCTGAGCCTTCCTCTCCCATGGGCTTACCTGGAGATTCCCGTACTTCCAAAAAAAGCGCACCAGAGGAATCTACCATCCTCGTAGGATCCACTCCTGTCGATCCTCGATCCCCATTGGAACCTCCGTGGAAGTAACCCCATCGCCATCGTCCTGCTCCTCATGGTCGATGATATACGAAAGGTCGAGCACGTATCTCCTAAGTTGAAATACTTGGAAAACGTCGTGCACCTGGTGCAACTGAGGTGGATGGGTCAAGCGGTAAACCACCCCGCCTACCCAGCTAAGGAAGTTAGAAGGATCGATGAACCTCGGAGATAACTTTCCGTCTTGGCCACATCTCCGTAAACCTCGTCGAGATGAGACCCGTATAACGACGTGATCATCATCCTCGAACTCTAGAGGTCTCCAATTCGTCTTAGAACTGGAACTCAAAAAGACTGCTGCCACGAGGGTAAGGTTGACCGACTCAAGAGTGATCGGTCGCACCCTCCTGTGCATGAGTTACCCTATGCTTCCTGGGTTTTCCTTTTCTCCGACCAAGGAAAACCCATTCCGACGTCGTAGATAAAACACAACCTTTTTGCCTAATACCGTCCATTTGTGTATGAACTGTGATTTCCCAGTCCATACTCAAACCGACGTCGTAAGGCCTCAACACTACAACCAAGATATTACAACTGAAAATCTCGCCTCAAGGCTCTTACCACACTGTCGGTGTATGTGTGATTATCGAGTCTTCTCCCAAGGTATCTCCAGATATGAGGGTCAAGTCTATGGCTTCCCTGAAACTCTAGTCTGGGACAAGATTCGTGAAAGAAAGGAATGATTCATATCGAAGTCTGTTACTAAAATAGATAGTTGTGGACACATGATGTCCCATGAATCATTTTTAGAGCCATTGGGTCACACTCCTTGACCGCATGCAGCCGCACTCTTCCTCTGCCCTCCAGCTCCCTGAGCCTGGCGGGGATAACTAAGGCGGGTGGTTGTAGCATGTTAAAATGTACACCACCTCATGATGCTCTCCTAGCTGTGCCTCCACATCTGCTGCTTCGCAGAATCATCTCTCCTTAAAGTTTCCCCTTCTTGAAACATTTAACATGCTCGAGTCTCTAAGAATGGCGCCGGTTTCCTGTTTCTTACTGCACTGTGCTGTCCTTATCCACTCCTGGATGATCTGCACCTTCTTTGCCTACGATCTGAAAGAGTTGTTATAATTTCTACTTTGCCGAAAAGAGAAACTCGGTCTTATTCCCTGGATGAACCACGCCCATTGCCTAATACAGTCAATCCTGACATGAAGTATGCATTCATGCCATGGATGACGTCGTAAGGCCTCGACGTAACTACCAAGAGATCCAACTGTCACTCTCGCCTCCAAGGGTCGAGTCACACTGTCATCATCAGTGTGAGGTCACTGGGTCTCCTCCAGTAGAAATCTCAAATGTGAGGGTCAAGTCAATAGTTTTAACCGGGATCTCTCAGTATCAACCAAAAAAAAGGATAGGAAAGAAAACATCACCAAGATACGTGTCTTTTTATTATTGCAACTCATAGTACAAAGACATGAATACAACATCAACATGGAACTAGAAGTACAAGGGAGGTATCCACTAGTTCCTCTCCTGTCCTCCTAATCCTGGAGCTCTTCTTCCTTGTCCACTACTCGGTTGTTGCTCAAGAACCAGCTGCTGCTTCTGTCTCAGTGGCTCCTCCAACACCCGCAGATCAACTGTGCGGGGGGTCATACAGTCATGTGCCAGGTGACCCTTCCTACCGTAGGAGTAACACTGTCCGTTTCTAGCACGCCTGGCTCTGACCCCACCCCGGGTGCCCCGCACCACCGATCCTAAAACCCGAGATCGCCCAACTGCTGGTCTGGTCCTCCTGGACCTCTGCATCGTCTATTTACTGCCCACAGATGACTCGGATACTGATCAAAAACCCTGTGGCAAAGGAAAAAGTTGTTGTACACGCTCGGGGTGTAGAGCTACTGGCACAAACTCCACCCTGAAGAAGGTCTCGAAGTCTTCCCATGGGAAGGTCATCCCGTCGAAAAACTGGAACAAGTGGCTCCACCACCGGCCTGCTGCTGCCTGGAGAAGGCTGGCAGCAAAGATCACCATGAAGTCTGCCGGCGTCCCCACTAGCCTGAAGACTCTCACCATAGCTTCCAGCCAATCCTCAACCTCCTGTGGGTCCATCTCTCCCTAGAACCTGGGTGGCCTCTGGCGCTGGAACTCGTGCAGCACACTCAAGTGGCGTGCATCGTCTACTGCTGGGGATGGTGGCATCGGTGGCCCAACGTATGGTAGTAACGATGGTGCCTCCCTTGGTACCTCAACTTTAAGAGGGCCCTATACCAAAGCCTCGTCACTTGAAAGGCTATCAGTACGCACATCCCTATGGGCTCTAGCTGGTCGTCCGTGAAAAGACATCCTGAAAGAAACAACGTGACACCGTCAAATGATTATACCTGGTGAGTTGACCTGGTTTGAGCTGTTTTAAGGAAAACCCTTTGAAAACACACACGCAATCAGTGTTTTTGTGCACAAAGTCAGAAATCAGTTATCAGGGTCCTGGTGTATGGATACGTTGGCCACCCGATCCAACACTGGACTCCTTGAACTGAATACCACAATCGGTACCCTTAACACTATTTCTTCACAGAATGAAAATATCAGAGATATAAGTTTTTCGGTAGAACCGACTCCTCTGATACCAATTTGTCACGACCCGTCCTCAGGGCTCATGTCGTGACTACATCACGCCCGCCTTCCATAGGCCATGGGATGGCGACTAGCACCAATGGTGTAAATCTCGATAACAGGGAAGGCACTGCCTTTATAAAAGCAAAAAAAACACCACAGAGTACAAGCGGAATTAAAACACTAAGTACAACAGAAAAAGACAATATCTAGAAGGAGGTAAGCGGCCCCTGGGTCGTCCTCCTCGGATCCTACCTGAAGGGTAGGTACAAATGGCTTAGCTCTTGGATCATCCACCACGGATCCTACCTGAAGGGTAGGTACAGATAGCGCAGCTCCTGGATCGTCCACCACGGATCCTACCTGAAGGGTAGGTACAGATAGCCTCCACAACACTCTCGCCCATCAACCTCCTCCGAGTGTCATCTCTCCATGAAGTCCACCTCTGGATACTGACTCATCAGGTATTCCACCTCCAGGTACTGACTCGTCGTCTTGTCCACCTCCGGGTACCGTCTAGTCCTCGAACACTCGGCCTCCGTTAGCATTGCCCATCATCTGCAACCAACACAACGAGGTGCGGGCATATCCCCTGCAGGGGTGAGTATAACGATACTAAGTAGGGACCCCGAGACCCTCAAGGTCTCACTAAAACCATCAAGGATAACCACAAAGAAGATCTAAAAAGATAACCTCTACTTAGGTATATGCCCATACATATACCTAAGTTATAAAGTAACCCATCTCAATCATGAAGAAACACAAGGATTATGAAATCAACGGATAACCACTACCAAGGTATATGCCCATACATATACCTAAGTTATCAAGTGACCCATCTCAATCATGAGGTAAACACAAAGGTCAAAAGTCTCAGCTCAAACTAGTATTTTCATTATCGAAACCGTAACTGCTGAAGAGCTCCGTCTCTGGAGTGTACAGTGGTCCTGTCACGACTCCGAGGTACAGCTGACTAACCTAAGACTGCTGAGGTACTCCTCCTGTCGAGTACCGTTGGTCAGCCACCAAAACACAGTAGTGCTTCCCACCGGGGTATGCCACCCAAACACAGTAGTTCACACCCCCTAGTAGCCTGTAGAGGTACTCTCCGGATGAGTACCGCGGGTCTGCACTGTCACATAGGTAGTGCTCCGTCCACCATGGGTCTGCACCTCACAAAGTAGTGCTCCGTCCATTGGGCTAGTCGACTCACTCCAAGTCGAGTCAGTCAAGAAGTCATCAGGTCTTAGTCGGTTACACGGTCTCCGTACTCCGCACGCTCATCTCTGGGAGGGTTCGCTCCACGAGCTACAGGTCAATACTCCATGTATCACAAGTACCACGAATAATTATCTCAAAGGACAGCCTCATCATAGGGGTCTCAACGCAACAGACGGCGCGTCAATCGGACGCCCGGTCTGTGAGTTACTAGCCTTTTCATCCCAGGAGCCCTGTTGGTTTCGTGTGCGAACCAATCCGGCCGTATCTCAACTGTACCCCGAACACTTATAGGTTATACTCATAGGGACCGTTTCTCAACGTGATCACCAACGCCGCTGACGGTTCGTCAAACAGACATCAGGTCTGAAAGATATCAGCTTTTCCGTTCCAGGGGCCCAGTTGGATTTCGGGTACAATCCAACCCGGACACTATACAACTGCATCCAAAACTCAAGTAAAGTATGCCAAACGTTCTGTCTCATCAAGAGGAAATCAACGAGATAGACGGCGCGCCAATCAGATGCCCGGTCTGTGAGTTATTGGCTTTTTCGTTCCAGAGGCCCGGTTGGTTTCATGAGTGAACCAACCCGACCACACTCTGACGGAATCCAAACCTAGAGCGGGAGTAAGCCAAAAGATCTGTCTCACATAGAGGAATCCATCATAGTCGACGACACGTCAATCGGACGTCCGAAGCTCATGATATAAGTGTTTCCGCTCCAAGGGCCCGGTTGGTTTCGTATCCGAACCAACCCGGCCGAACCCAAGGTATTCCGAAATATTGCGTGTAATATATCTAAATTAACGTCTCGATCCAAGGGTCGCATCGCCACTGACGGTGCGTCGATCGGAGGTCTACATCTCAAGATATGAGTGAAAACCCGTGAAGGGTCCGAAAACGGGGGGTCTGGGCCCAGACCGACCCGGCCCAAACCCCCCTGAGTCGGCCCGGACGGGGTGACCCGAATGGCCTAGGCACGACCCATCCCGGCCGGTGGGTCGGCTCGGCCGGTTACGGCCGAGCGGAGCGGAGCGGGGCACTGCCCCCGCGTGATGAACCGCGGCCCTGCATGGGGCCGCCCGTGCCAGCGGACGCGACATCCGGCCGCGTCCCGCCGCCCCACTCCGATCTTATGCGGTCATGGGACCATGCTCCTCCGCTGCAGCTTACGCCGCGGAGGATTTTTCCCGACGGTGCTCCGGGCGCCGCCGCCCCCGAACGTCGGCACCGTCGCGCCGGCGGGGCACGCCGACGGGGGCTTCAGCAGACCACCGGTCGCGCTCCGGTGGTCTGATTCACCTGTGGTCTTCGCCAAAGATCATCTCGGGACCTGACCTTCGTTGCAATGCCTTCAAAATTCCTTCGCTGCTTCATTTGTCGTTTTCCAGCACGGCGCGACGGCGCCGCGCTTCTTAGCCCTTCATCATAATTTCCACGCGGTGCAACGGCACCGTGCCGCCTTTCACGTGCCGCAACAAATTCAAACAACAAGGGGGAGGAGGGTCGGCCGTGTTCGTGCGGTCTGGCCTCCTCCTGTTATAATGATAGCAAATGAACATCTATTAGAAGTCGACATACGGCACAGAAATAATTCGCGGACAAAAACAATAATCCTCAACATCAATCCGCATGAACGAACGATCCACGGATCAACCAGGAATTGGTTGGTCCGCGCTCGTTGTTCTTTTCACAAAAGATAAGAGAGCACAAAATAAATTCCCCTACCTCGTGAAAGATTTAACGGAGGTTCGTCGAACGAGGATTCGTCTTTGGTAGAGATGTCACGGAAGGAGACGTTGTGGAAGAACCATCGCGATACACGACATCGCGTATTCGGTTTCCGAGAACTCGACATTCTTCGTCGGAGACCGATGTGTTCTTCGCGTTCTTCGTTGAAGATGAAGAAGTTCCTCAATCCTTAGCCTTTTTCTCCCCAAGACTCCACTACAAGAATCTAACCCAAAATAAATTAAGCTCTCACTTAATTTATTAATCTGACATGAGTTTGAATTTCAAACCCACACACAAATTAAACTCACCTCATTAATAACATAAGTTATTAATTCTTAAGTTAAAAATTTAAACAAGAGTTGAGGGAGTTAAGGAATGTGAAGGGGTGGGGTTCATGTGGGACCCACCACCCTCAAAACCTCCGTTGGGAAGTTGGGTAGTAACCCAACTTCCACCCAAAGCCTTAAACCACTAAAAGAAAATAAAAATTGTAGTTAATTTATAAAATAAACATCCACAATTTTTTATCATCTTCTCTCGTGAAAACACAACTCCAGAAATGGCGTTCCTAAGAAATTACCGACATTACGGTTCCATCGGTGCCCTCAGAATTCGATTCCGAGCACCGGTTCAAAATATAGGAATTCCCACTCGTTCGTTCACTGAACGTACCCGAGCCAAACTTTGGAAAATGATTCCGAGCACACCGGGCCTCGGAATCAGGCGCCGTCAGAAACTGCGTTCTTGTAAAATTCCAATGAAAATTAAGAAAAAATGATCATTGAAATTTCCGGGTCTTTAAAATCCTAACACTTTGGATTCCACAGTTCACTTGAATTTTTATGTCTGAGCACCTTCTCAAAAGATAGAAAATTACACCAGCACATTTACTGAACATACCATTTAAAAAAGTTCACAAATTCATTTCGGACATATCGGGCCTTAGAATCATGTGCTGTCAAATTTCTCAGACTCAATATATTCTCAAATAATTTGAAACAAAATTTAAGAGAAATTTGGTGACATTACATTCTCCCCACCTTAGGGCTCTTCTTTCCTGAAATATACAACAATACTAGGGATAAAACGGGGGTTTTGAGCATGCTTCTGAGCCTCCCTCTCCCATGTACTCTCCAGGAGGTTGATGTGCTACCAACAAACTTGCACCGGAGGAATCAAATGCCCAGGAAAGACCCACTCCTATCAATTCTATATAACCAACAGGAACTCTGCAAATGTCTTCCCATATTCGATGTCTAGCTCATCCTAGTCTATAACCTGTGACAGATCATGATTGAATCTTCTCAGCTGCGACACATGGAAAACATTATGCACCCAGTGCATCTATGGGAGAAGAGATATATGGTACACCAGCCCGCCTACTCTGCTAAGGATCTAGAAGGGTCCAATAAAACTCAGAGAAAACATGCCCCCTCATCCAATCCTATGTAATCCTCATCGGGGTGAGACCCATAGGAATACATGGTCTCCCTCTTCAAACTCCAGGGGTCCTCGTCTCTTGTCGGCATAAGATATCTACTGAATCTGTGCAATCTTCAACTGATCGTAGATGATCTTCACCATCTCTATGGTTGCCTGTACTAACTCTAGACCCATAAGTGTTGAATCCCCTAGGTCTTTCCAGCAAAGAGGTGATCTGAAAGTTCACCCATACAAGGCCTTAAATGAAGCCATGCCGACAGTGGAGTGATAAATTTTTTTGTAAGAAAACTCCACTAGAGGAAGGTGGTCCTCCCAACTACGGCCAAAATCAAGGGCATAAGCACATGGAATTTCCTCAAGAGTCTGTATTTTCCTCTCCATTAGACTATCTGTCTGAGGATGAAAAGTGGTGCTCTAGAATATTTGAGTTCCTAATTCCTCATGTAATCCCTTCCCCAAATGAGATGTAAAACATGTGTCGTGATCTAAGACGATCGTCGATGGAACCCCACGAAGCCGTACTATCTTCTCAATGTAGAGATGTCCCCAGCTCTCTACTGATCCCTGCTCACAGATGGGTAGGAAGTGGGATGACGTGGTGAGTCGTTCAACAATCACCAAGATGGAATCATGGCCCCTAGACATAAATGGTATCCCTAAAATGATGTCCTGGGATATACCATCCCACTTCCACTCTAGTACCTAAAATGGATGAGCTAAGCCTCCTAGTACCTTATGCTCGACCGTCACTTGCTGACAAGTGATGCATCGTGAAACAAACATTGCCACTGCTTTCTTAATTTTTTCCACCATTACTTATGTTGATGGTCCATGTACATCTTTGCCACTCTAGGATGTACACCAAAAGGGATGTGTTGAACACCCTCAACACCTCCACTTGAAGCTTCATGGGTACCATAGTGCATCCTCTGAAGAGGATGACTTATTCCCAACTTTAAAAAATCCATCAAGAGCTTGTCCTGAGGATATTTGAGCACGTAAGTCCTCACGATGTTTATCCCCAAGTTGTGCCTCCTGAACATGCTGAAGAAGCTAGGGAGTGACAACCAAAGATGGGAGGTAAGCTGCTCCATCTCTTTCCACAAAGGATATATGCAATGGGGCCAGTTGCTTTGTCACCTCACTCAGCAGTTGTTGACCAGACCTCCCACTGAGTGCATATGATACTACATTTCCCTTCCCAATAGTATAGAATATCTAAATGTAATAGCCCTAGAGTAACTCTAGTCATCATCATTGCCTTAGGTTCAGGTCTTTCTATGAGAATATATACCTGAGACTCCTGTGATTAGAGTACAGTAATCTATTCACCCATCAAGTAGTACACCACATCTTTAGTGAAAATACCACTACTCCTAACTCTAGGTCATGGGTAGCGTAATTATTCAAGTGCTCTTTAAAATTCCACGAGATGTAGGTGATCACTGCTCGCTCCTACATCAGGGCGCTACCTATTCGGTTTCTGGATGCATCACAGTAGACTACTAACCCAATGCCTACTTCAAGTAGCCTCAAGATTGGGGCATTCGTCACCCTCTGACTCAGCTCCTTAAAACTCTGATTGCAATTCTCTATCCACAAGAATGGATTCCCTTTCTTCTTCCAAGAAGAAAATGGTGCCGGTTACCTAAAGAAGTCAGGTACAAATATCTGGTAGTACTCATACAATCCCATGAAACTCCACACCTCAGTAATACTCTTGGGTTGATTCCAAGCATGAATTGCATCTATTTTTGTTAGATACACTATGAATCCACCAATCAAGAAAACATTCCCTCAGACGTGGGCTTCCCTTATCCAGAAATAGTACTTCGAGAGCTTTCCATAAAGCTGCTGCTCTGGGAGTGTATCTAGAACTATCTGCAGGTGTGTGGAGGGCTCCTCCTTCAACACCGGGTATGTCAATATGTCATGAATGAATACCACCATGAAGTGATCGAGGTATGGTGGGAAGATCCAGATCATGATCCCCATAGAAAATACTGGAGTGTTGGTCACACTGAAAGGCATCACCAAGAACTTATAATGGCCATACCGACATCTGAAGGCTGTCTTCGGTAATACCTCATCTCGTACCATGAGCTTGTGATAGCCTGATCTAACATCTATTGTCGAAAGCCACCAAGCTCCGTTCAGATGGTCAAAGATATCATCGATCCTTAGTAAGGGATTCATGTTCTTCACGGTCACCTCGTTAAGGCACCGATAGTCCCTACAAAGCCTTATACACTCATATTCCTTCTTTGAAAACCAGTTCGAGGATGCCCACTGAGAAACACTGGGCCTTACGACCCCCTTTATCTGCAAATCCTCCAACTGTTCCCTTAGGCCACGAAACTCCAAGGGAGCCATCCGATATACTTTGGTATATATTAGTGTCGTCCTAGAATACATGTCAATGTGAGGATTTAGTCCCAGAACATTATCAGGGAAGACATCAGCATTCTAGTCCACTACTACAGGTTAAATAGACTCCTCATGTTAACAACTCCGAGGGTAAGGCTATCCAACTAATGAGTGACTAGCTTCACCCTCATCTGAGTAAGTCCATCCTATGCTGCAAAAGTTCCTTTCTCACTGGTGAAGGAAAACCTGTTCCCATCCTCACATACACACCTCACTTTGTGCCTAAAATATTCTATCAGGGCATGGGTAGTGGATAGCTAGTCCACACCCAGGTTGTCATTGTAAGGCCTCGAAACTGCTACTAGGTGATCCATGTTAAATATCTCACCTCTTAGAGTGATCTGACACTACCTTCATCTATGTGAAATCGTCAAATCTTCTCCCTTAGGAGACTCTAAATACAATGATCAGGAAAATGACTCCATCAGAATCTCCAAGATCCAAACTAGTTCCATGGAAATTAAAGAGTAAATTGAACCTCTGTCTATATGTACTACATATAGGGAGGAATAGAAATAGACCGTATCACAAATCATCTCTGAAGCACCATGGTCATAGGCCTCAGCTTCCTAAAACTCGTGCAATGCACTCAGTCGGCATGCACCATCCTCTAGTGGGGATGGTAGAAAATGATACCCTCTGAGTGGTGGATCTTCTATTACACCACCTGAAGGTTACAAAATAGTAAGAGGGCCCAACACCGAAGCCTCATCACTCAGTGGGCCTTCAACATGAACTCTCTTGGGAATCCTGGCTAGCTGTCTATTTCATGGCGTCCTAAAATGAAAAGGATGTGACATGGTCAGTACATTATACCTTGTGAGCTGACTCAAAATAGATTAATGTAATACCATTTCCAAAACATACGCAATTAGGGTTTTTTGGCACTGAGTCAGAAATCAGAATTTAGGGTCCTGTTGTATGGATACATTGTCCGCCACACCAAAAATGGACTCCCCGTAATGAAAACAACACTCTAAACACTTAACACTATTTATTCATTAAAAATATCAAAGTTGTGGTTCTTAGGTGCAACCGAATCTTGTGGGACCACATTCTTACGATACGTCCCACATGGCCTATGTCGTGACTACCCCATTCCTGCCTTCTATAGGCCGAGGTTTGGAAACTAGCACAAGAAAGGTGTATCCCTAAAATAGTAATACATTACCTTTAAACCTGTAAGAAATCGCAGTCCAAGAACACAACAAGATAAAACTATGATGCACAAATATTGTAGTAAAAGTCTGTACTGAAAGTATATGGTCCGTAATACAAGACCAACTGAAAAGATACAACTACAAATAAAAATAGAAAATATATCTTTAGATCGTCCACCGAGGATCCTACCTGAAGGTTAGGTACAAATCATCTCCTTAGCTCTACACATCAGCCACCACTGTCACCTCTATCTGTCGTCATGTCCTAGCTCCCCGAGTCTTAGTTAAGGTTTCCCATCCTCTGCATAAGACACAACATGGTGCGAGTGAAGCTGATGATGGGATGAGTATAAAAATACCCCATAGGGACCCCGATACCCTCTAAGGTCTCTTAGAATTCCATAAAGTAAAAATCACAAAGAATGATGTCAATCGCAAAGCACAAAGAAAAAGACTCATCTCAAAATCTTGGTGTAACTTAATTACATAAGAACAAATGATTATCTGAAAATATATATCATCTTTTGCTTTTAAGATCCACTGCTTCTTCCCCACACAAGATTGAAAGGTAATAACCTTCGCAAAACCCACTCAAGTTCGATAGATGCAGATTCACACAAAATCTCTAGGTGATGATTCACATAGAATTTCTCGGTGCTGATTCACATCAAATCATTGGGTTCTGATTCGCACAGAATCACTCGATGTGGATTCATACAGCATCGCTTGACGCTGATTCACCCAGAATTTCTAGGTGATGATTCAAATAGAATCTTTAGGTGCTGATTCACATAGAATCACTGGGTTCTGATTTAATGAGAACCACTGGGTGCTAATTTACAAATAATCGATGGGTGCTGATTCATAGAGAATTTTTTGGTGCTGATTCACATAGATTTTCTAGGTGATGATTCAAAAAGAATCTATGGGTGTGGATTCACACAGAATTTCTCGGTGCTGATTCACACAGAATCGATAGGTGCTGATTCACATAGAATATTTGGGTGCCGATACAAAAAAAATCGATTGGTGCTGATTCACACTGAATCACTCGGTGCTGATACCCACAGAATCGCTAGGTGATGATTCACACAGAATCACTGCGTGAAGATTCTCATAGATTTTTTGGGTGTTGATTCCCATAGAATCAGTCGGTGCTAATTAACATTGAATCGTTAGTTGGTGATTCACAAAAAAGCACTATGTATTGATTCCCATCGAATTTCTCAGTGCTAATTCAAAAATAATTGATCCTCATTCTTCACGTCTCATCGAACCAAATGATTCTCATTCCTCGTATGCTTCATTATATAGGAAATTAATTCTCAATCCATCAGTCGTACATAATTCAGCATTAATTCCCAATAATATTTTATCCAATGATCGGTCATGTCATTAGGGTTCCAACGCAATAGACGACAGGTCAACTAGTTGCTAGGATGGTAATTTATTAGAAATTTAGTGCCGAGAGCTTGGTTGGATTCAGGGTCAGTCCCACCCATCCATACTCCAATTTTCCCAAAAAATCACGTGAATTATCTCAAAAGGATAGTATCATTCAAAGGATCCCAACACAATAGATAGTTCAACAAACATAAACTCATTTAACAAGATACATTCAATTAAGAAAACATGGGATCGAGAGGGGTCTGTGTCTTGGCTGATCCGACCCAATCAGTGCCACCCGACCCGTTCCCGGATGGACGACTCGGTTCAGTCGAAATCATCCTAGTCCAGCCTAGATGGGACGGGGTGGGGCAGGCCCAACCCACTGGGCCACGGACCATCCCGACCAGGCAGGGTGACAGTTGGCTCGGCCCATGGGGTACCAGACCGGCTCAGCCCATTGGGCAAGAGACCAGATCGGCCCGCCGATTGGCGTAACCAGCACGGTGGTTGTGCAATCTGCCTCTTGAATGGTGCAATGATTCATTCGGTTTATTAAAGGGCGTTGACAGGAGGTGTAGCCTTGTCACCCATAGGACCCGCAGTGGTGGGTCCCTATTTCTTCATGGCTTCATAGCCACAACCTGCTCACCGCGACATGCGACAGTGAGCTGCCTCCAGCCCCCTTGGCCAGCCGACTTTCGGCCACCCCTTTGGGCCCGCTGGAGTGCAATGGGGCACCTCGTTCATGCCCGGCTAATGAGCAACGACCTACACCATCGCCTCCAGCACCGGTCACTGGTTCCACCGCATTGGTGATGTGCCGGCGGAGCTTCTTTGGTCCACTGGGTGAGCTCTAGTTGTCCATTCCTCCTTCCGAACATTCATACGACCCTTTAGGGATGGTTCCATCATTGCGTGCCTCCCAGTTTATACTTTTCAATGAGTTGAAAATCATCCCACAAAGAACACACCATGAAACAAAGCAATGAAGGGTTTAGGACTTGTTTTTTTGTCCCACGCCCTCCTGGTTAATATAACAAAATTTGGAGAAATTTTAATAATCAATGATAACATTAATAAAATAAACCCCCTATCACGAAGGTAGTTGGTGACCTCTACGGATGGGCGTGCTTCCACGTTAGAGGGTATTACAGATGAAGGAGAGGTTTCACGTGTGTTGACGTTCATCATCCATCAACCACCAGATGGATTCCACAATGGGCGCCATCATGTCCTCTGTTCTTCATCGATAGAATGTGTCACGGTACATTTCAAGAGGATCCTCACCGTTGCTTCTAAACCCACACCCAATAATATATTAAATAGATGGGTATTTGACCGAGTTTCACAACATTAATGCGGTTTATTTATGATCTACATTTAATGTTGCATTATTGAAGTTACAAAGATAGAGGGTCAAGCCATTTAATGGCTTGAAAAGTCATCGGTCCTACTGCCACCGCTCAACTGGAGGTAGGAAAAATAAAATAACAATTTCTATATAATTTTATAATTTCTAATTTTTTTTAAAAAATAACTTTTTCACCCGACCAACTACGATCGAAGTTAACCCCCTTATATGAATCCTGGTGTTGCGGATTCAACAATTCCATGACATTTTTAATCCAAGAACCGATTCAAAAGATAGGAAACACCACCCACATGATTGCTAAATACACCGTTAAATAAAATTAAAAAATTCATTTTGAGCCCATCTAGCCTCGGAATCACGCGCTGTCAAAATTCGCAGACCCGTAATATTCCCAAAATTTTTTAAAAAAATTACATGAAAATTTCAGGTCTTTACAATTAGTACCCAAGCGACTTTCTCCTTTTATACACATCCCAATATACTTTAAATATATTATAAATTCTAACATAAGATGTGAAACTGACCATCCATGCCTTATATTTGATATTGGCCTTAAAAAAGATGTCAACAAATATTTTCCAACTTCTATGCCAAATCATTTAACATAAAAAAAATTATCCGTTAATTATTCTTATCAAACACTTTCTATGCATAAAAAACCATAACATAATTTTAAAATAATTATTATAATGTTATATGGGAAGTGTGTTTTTGAAAATCTCTATTGTTTTCCATTTTTCCTAAATATAAAAACCAAACATGTTTTAATCAAGAAAATTGAACATTTCAACAAAAAAATCCAACAAAACATTTTAAGAAAACTATTCATTCAATTTCCATACAAGAATATATGAGAGTGAATCCACATACCTCTCAATGAATGATGGAAAATAAGAAAATCACCAAAAAATATATATCTGGACTCAAAAACCATTCCATTCAAAAGAAACAATAATATATCATTAGGATAAATAACACAACACAAAAATATATCCATGCAAGATAAGACCTAATAATCTGAGTAAAAGAAAATTTAGAAGATCTAATGAGAGAGAAAGAGAGAGAAAATGACAACTTACTGATGAAACAAGATATCCAACACACTTTTAATTTCCATAATACTCCTCTAAATAAATGGGAACCCCTAATGAAGTCTAGACAGGAATAGAAGATTGATACAAAAGAACCATATTGGGAAAATACAGGTCTCACAGTCATAAAAAGAGTTAAAATTATTTTTTTCACTAATTAACTACTCTTTTTTTGGTTAGGCTGAAAAATATGTCAACCCATGTTCTAACTAGGAAAACAATATTTTCTATCAAATAGTGTGCCTCATGCTTCTGTGGAATGGTTTGGAAAACAATTCACCAACTATATACTTCTATTATCTCAAGAAAATACCCTTGTATTGATGTATTTCATGGTTTGAGATACCATTCCCTGACCATGTTTTTACCTATGTTTCTACTTGTACAATTTCCCTTGTGTAGTTGAATAGTTTATAAAAATCATTAGCTAATCATGTGTCTACCCAAAAACTCACAAAGAATCATTCTAGGTTTCATAGAGATAGTGAACAGTTTCTAAACATGCTCAAACCACATAACTCCAAAAATAATTCAAAAACACTCTAAAAGTTTTTGAAAACTCTAGAAGCTTAAACGAAGCATAACATAACTTAGAAATAAAAAATACATGGGCAATGCACCTAAAACTAGGGGTGTTATAAAACACCCAACAAACGAATCCTTAATTTCATGGTATTAAAAATATAAAATCATTTTAATTAAATCGTAGATTTTTTTATAATATAAGAAGTTTATTTTTAAGGAATATTAAAATAGAATAATAAATGATGTTTTGAAAAACTCATAAATATTGAATAAAAAATACAATAAAATTTCATATAAAATTAATACAAATAAGAATTTATAATTAAATACATAAATTTATATAGATTATATATACAAAATACAAATAAAATTACTTCATAAATAAAAATTTTAATATAAATATGAACTATTTATATGTATTAATGTATAAAATTAATTTAAAATATAAACTATTTAGATCCATTTTCATAATTTAATGGAACACCTCATATTTTATAATGTTATTTTTTTATATTATTTTAAATTCAATATTTTCATTTTGAAACATTTATAATAACAACTTTATACAAAGATCACAACTACCAAGATAAAAATTATTATATTGCATCATCTATGGTGATTGTTAAATTGTCCATTGAAAATACATGATAAAGGAAATAATGTTTAAAGACCTAAACATAAATTACATAGATATTGAATATTTTTAGATGAATATTCATTACATTTAAAAAAGGTCTGAGGATCGTAAAGGTATTGTGACTTTGAAGACCAGAAAAAAATATTCTTATTTGTTAAATGATCCCCAACATCACCCATACTGATCATCCCACACAGTACACTTCTTTTACATAACCAAATTAATCCTTTTTTTCATATATTTTGGGAAGTAAACATAATAATGTGTGAGCATCGATCCTTAGTAAGGGTAAACAAGGGAAATATGAAATTATAATATTAGAATTATGGTGTTAGAAAATAATATTACCATTTTAAAATCATACCCAACATATCAATGACTGTAATCTTGAGTCACTACCTGAATATTGGAAGTTCATAAGATATGACTCATATGGAAATCAAAGAGCTTGAACAAAGAGTACATAACATTAGAACAAGACAATGATTTTTGGTATACACATATGAATAGAAAATCATTTTGTTGTTGTTAAGGAACATTGTGAAAATTGTCATAGTGGAATGGGTTCACTCCCTAAGTGATTGTAGTAGTCAAGGATCACCCCATAATATCATTTAAGATAAAGGTGCTTACTAAACAGGGTTTAATACATATTCTTGTCTTGTTTATCTCATGAGATACCAATTATTTCCTAATGCATTGGAGGGAGACTTAGGTCCCACCTATCTGATAATGAATATAATAAAAATGTGTTCCATAAGTTTATAAAACATTTATAAGAATAGAACCCATGAAAAGAAATGGTCCACATAAACATTTCATCATAACATAACTGGTGGAAAAGAAAGAGGTTTCATAATAATTTCATCATTTCATCAAACAATAACCCTCATAAAAAAGTGGTCTTCATAAGAATTTTATCTAGATATAAAATGTTGAAGAGAAATTGGTTTCATAACCACATTTTAATCATAAAAATAAAACCACCATAGAAAAATAATAATAGAATATGTGGATCAAATATGCAGTAATGTATATGTAACATCAAAGGTTGTCATAAAATATGGAAAATGATATTAAAAGATCTCTTGGATAATTTATGGAGGAAAATATTATTTACATTTTGAAAACATAAACTATTTTCAAATTATTTTCTTTAAAAATAACATTTGAAAACTTATAATAGAAGATTGAATTATAATTTAAATCATTTATTGATGAAAATATAGTTTCTACTTTGATTTTTTAAATCATAAATTTTTTATAAATCATTTTATTTGGAAATAAAAATTGAAAACACATCATGTAATATTCACTATTAATAAATTTCATGATTGTGGAAATCACATTCATACCATAAATATTAGAAAAAATATTTCTTCCGAATTTTTGATAAAACGAAACTAGGCCTTATTTTTGAAAACAATATTACTATTTGATTTAATTTTTTTTAATTTATAAAATAATAATAATAATTAATTTAATAAATCATATAGGGAATTAAAAAATAATTGAAATCTTTTTTTTAAAACCTAGATATGAATGAAAAATGGGTTTTTACTAAAAAGATAAATAAAGAATGTTTTCTTTGAAATTTTTTTTTTGTAATATTTAGCACATAAAGATATAAAAGTGATGGGAAAAAATTTAATCACATGATATAACTGAAGAATAAAAAATTCCTGAGTTTCTTGAGAGATGGATAATAAAATTTTATCATCATAAGAATAAATATAAAAAATACTGCTAAAAGATGTGATTGTATCAATAAACCCTTACCAATTTGTGTAATGTCTTAACCATGGTGCCCCACATTGGTTACACAAGCCAGTCAGTCACTTGACCTCATGCGTGCATCCATGTATAATATAGGCTATTGAGTAGAAGATATGGACAATATAAATCACATGGAGACTATATCATCTTTATAAAAGTAGTACAATTGTGTAAATAAATAAGAATGACCAAATTATATAACCAAATAGCCAGAGAAAATTAATACCACATGATGACTAAAATAGGAATACAATATCCTAACAAGAATAGTAGATATTTCATGCCTATAATGTACCCACTGTGAAATGAAATACCCATTATTAATACACTAACAATTCTAATTGGGTCCCTACACTATGTCTGGTTCCTCATCTATGCTCCATACAGACTCAACCATATAACATATGGATATTTCCCTTACCTTGTCACACAACCATAAAATCTATTTGGGTAACGATTAGGTAGCCTACTTAGTGTGTGAGTACAAATCAATAGACCACTAACAACAATGTATAAAATAACTTCAAATTGATAACAATGTACATAGTAGTATAAAGAATAATGTAAAATGCATAAGTAAATAGATATCACGTTTTAACTTATTCTTTAATTAACCACAAAACCATTAGTCTTCAGAGGACACCCAAACCCTCAAAAACATCTTCTGACCATGGTAGAGTCTGAACCATATCAAAATACTATGGTTATCATTTATCATACCATTCAATTGTATCACATGAACATGTTTCCATATTCCAATGCCAACTCATGGGTGTAGAACGTTGCATCTAACACCCCGTGTCTATTTAGATCCTCATCCCGTATCACACTCCTAAATGTTACACATATATTTAGAGCCCCAGTCCCAATCTCATACTCGTATCTCATATGGGTATTTGGAGTATCAATCCCTATCCCACCCCTCCTTTTTCAATCTGTTCAACAATATAATTGTTTGATGCAACATACCATGTCCCACACACATTTATCAATCATCTCATCACTAAAGGATTCTGATGCATCATACCATGTCGCACACATATAGATCATATATATCAAAATATCACATATATACCAATATCACATATATATTAATATCACATATATCACATCAATAATGGTTAATCAATATTAATCCTCTTACCATAGTTTCATAAACAAAATTGTTTAATAAACCATATAATAATTTCAATTTTCAATTAATTCTTAAACACATTGATTGACCAATCACACAATTAATTAATTAATTAATAATTAATCCAAATCCCACAATCTCAATATCCCATTAGTTTATTTAGACATTAATTAATCTTATTTAATGATTTTATAATAACAACAATTTCCATTAATTAATTAAAAAATTATTTTTTCTAATTCAATATAATTTTTGAAATACGAAAACCCCATTATTTAATTCGATAATTAGTTTATTCAACATCTCCATTAAGTTTCCCCAATCAACATAAATCGATAACACATGGAAATTAAAATAAATTAATTCAATTATCAATGTAATTTAGCAATCATGGATATTTAATTTCTCATAATTATATACATGTAATAAATTCCAGACTAAGGGATTTGAATTTAGACCACCAACCTCAAATCATTGATGAGGGATTGCCCAATGGAAATTTTTCAAATTGAAATGGATAGGTAAAACCCACACTAAAGAACAAGAACATGAATCAAATCCTAGAATCAAGGTCAAACGGTTCATGATCTACCAAACCTAGATCTAGATCGGAAAAATAGGGGAAAATTCCGTACAACAGATCGGAGAAAAATTGGAAAAATATGGGAAACCATTCTGAATGATATTATCTTAATGGGTGAGGTTTATATCTTCAATATGGACTCTGAATCTTAAAGAATAGAGTTCAGTAGCCTAAAAATTCATCTAGGATCCTCAAAAATTGATATTAATCTAATATAGTCAAGTTAGTGGGTTTAGGGATATATAATGGTATTTTTTGAAAATTTTAATACTAATTTCTGGGATAATTAAAATCGTTCAAAAACATTTCTAGGTAGGGGAAAATCATTTTCCAAACCATGTTCCTATTTTAGGGAGTGGGTGGGTTGGGGGGTGCATGGTTACTCTTATGAGGAACACATGTTGAAATGTCAAGCACTAGCCATGAAAATCCCCTCTGTTTGGGTTCATACAGTTTGATGGGTATGGTGAACGGTTTGGAAAACTATGCACAGTCCATGCACTATCTCTCCTCTGTCCAAATTTATCCAATTTCACCCAAAATATCATCAATATAACACTGAAACAAAATGTACATAAAATAAGAAAAAAATTTCCTTAAAAAAGCCCAAGGTATCTCCCTAAAATTTTAAGATCTTAAAATCTACCTACTATATAACAGCTCATCCTAGAGTTGTATGGCCAAGTATATATAATATTCCATGTCCACAAAATTAGTACATGAATCCCAAATAACTGTTTTTCTCTCCCATGTTGCCTTCTAAAATCTCCCATGTTTCCAAAATACATAAACTATCAGTATAGTCTGTCCCCACAACACTTTCTCACCATGATCCAATACACATATTAGATTCTCCACAAAGGTTGCATCATTCTCAATCTCAAAATCATCCACATTTGTCACATGAGTAGGGTATTGGTGATAGTTATGAAGCAATGACACATGAAAAACATCATGCATAGAACAATACCTCTACGGAAGAACCAATCAGTACACCATTGGCTAGATTTTCTCCACAACCTCATATATTCCAACAAACCTGGGTGCCGACATTCCCTACCACTATATCCTGTGATGATCTAATCTTAGAGACACCTTAATGAATACATTATCACCCTCTACAAACTCTAGGGTTCATTGGTATTAATCAACGTATGGGTTCTATCTACTATGAGCCATAGCCTAATGATTCTGATTTAGTTGATCCTACTCCAACATCTCCTACTTGAGACTTGGTCCCAACAATTCTTCCTAACCTGCCTCCATCCAGCATAAACGTGACCTGCATGTCCTACTATAAAGATATTAAATTTTTTCCATAATAAGATTTCCCTAAAAACACTATTTATATGCTATCTCCCCGAAAGCAAGGTGCTTCTCCCAAGAACCATCAATATCATGGACACACGCCCAAATCATATCTTGTAGCACATATATCATACAATATAACCACCCATCATTCTTTATGTGGAATGGAATACTCAGAGACAATTGTATACCAAGAACCTTCTATATGTCCTACAAGATGCATGAAGTAAAAAAAGAGTTACGGTCGAAAAAAATAGTCTATGGAACCTGTGAAAATAGACTATCTCCAAAATGTAAATTTCTCCCAATTGATTGAATAAGAATGTATCCCGTATAGGAAAGAAATGTGTTATTTTCTTCAGTTGTTCCACACCTCCCAAATAGAGTCTTTCTTGCAATGTGTCCTTAGGATACCCACCACAAAGTCCATGGTTACATCATCCCATGTCAATTAAGAATTAGAAAAAAATAGAAGTAAACCCCCGGGTTATTGATGCCATACCTTCACCTATTGATATGTTCTTCATCATATCACGGACCCCACTATCTATTTATTAATGCTCAGCCAAAAAAATATCATTATAGGTCATAGTATATTTTGTTCACGCCTATATGCGAAACCCATTTCGAGACTGAAAATTCATGTATTATTTCATCCCATATTCTCATAGAAATAAGAAACCAATTCCTGAGATAGATGACCTCATCCTCGTATACGATCCAATAGGAAGGTGACTCCCCACATTCAAGGCCTTCCCTGAAGGGAAATCATTCTGGATCCTCATTCTACCTATCCATATTCTATTTCAAAATTGTTGACTCCACTAACACTAATGTGATATTCATATTCTATGGACTCTTCTAAACCAAAACATGCATCACATCCATTAAATTAATCATCTCCTACTCAACAATAGAATCGTGAACTACTTAAGTTAGTTTTTTCATTCTTAAAGCATCAATAACACAATTTAACTTCCCATACATATATGTTGGATCAAACTGAAATGATTGCATAGGATTAACCCATATCTACTATCAGAGATTCAAGTATATCTTTCAAAATATGTACATTAAGATCTTATGATTGGTATAAACCATAAAATTTTCTACTAACACATAATGCCTCTAAAATAGTAAAGGCTTCACCAATGATTCTAAATCAAGGTCAAGTATAGGTTATTTCGGTTCATATGGCATCAACTATTAACACCCATACATAATAAATTGATCTCCCCACATCAACACTTATCTATGACCTATCCTAGAAGAGTCCCAAATAACTACATATTCCCCACCTACCTTGGGTATGGTCAATATTGGTGTGGTTGTAAAATGATTCTTCAACTCTTGGAATTCATTCTCACATGATTATGACCATTCATACTTTATATCCTTCTTAGAGAAGCCCGAAAGAGGTGATTCAAATTTGGAAAAGTGATGGATGAATATATGATTATATCTTTCTAACCCCAAAATTTATAAATATCAAAACAATTCCTAGGATTCTCCTAAAAAACCACTACCTAGACTTTCTTTGAGTCCACTAACGCTCCTTCCTCTCAAGTGATGTGACCAAATAAGTGTACCCAATCAATCCAAAATGGAAACATTGATAGCATGGTTTATAGATGATTCTCTTTAAGTGTACTCAAGAAAGTTTATAGTTTTTAGGAATTGTTTTCATGAGTATTGGGTTCCACCGAGATGTAATCCACAAACACAACCACAAAATCATCTATGTACTGGTGTAATATTTTATCCATCAAGGATATTAAAATAGATGGCACATTCATATGCCCAAATGTCATCACATCAAATTCATATTGTCCACATCAAAATCTAAAAATTTTACTTCGTATGAAAGAAGGTTGAAATCTCAAATGATGATACCCCGATCTCAAGTCTATATTGGAGAAGATACATGTTTCTCCCAACTAGTTAAATAAATCTTCTATACACGAATGAGGGTACCTGTTATTTACAATCATCCAATTTAACTTCCGATAATCAACACAGAATAGAAAACTTATACCATCATTCAATGAAAACAAGTCTAGAGTGAACGTCCCTTTAACAAACATATTTTCCTTCACCATACTCTCAATGGTTTATCTATAATGATCCCCTCATTCATCAAATCCACTGACAAGGTCAAACCATTTACAAGTTGGGAAAATATAAATGAAAGAGAGGCACTAGTGTTAAATAAGGCACTAGAAATCATATAATATGCAAGTATATTACCTCTAACTCTATTTGGTCAAACCTTGCTATCCACACGTGTAAGTTGAAATGCATGTAATTCTTCATCCCATGTTCCCTAGGATGCATTCTGAGCCTCTTTAGATGCACCAATCTATTGATATAGTAACTCATTAATAGAAGAATGATATATACTGCTTCTACCACCACGTTTAGTAGAAATAAAATTGAACGAATCATAAAGTGTAAAAGATCCCCTCCCCACCCACACTATAATTTTTTTCGTTCTTCTCTATTACTACCCATTGGTCATGTGTTTTTGAAAAATCTCTGTAGATTTCCCATACTACAACAAGATTAATACTTCTTTGGCGGTTAGGGACAATTTATACGATTGTGTCCCGACCGACCGCACTAGTGGAAATGAATTCAGGTAACATACCAAGTAACTGTTCCTTCCCCCTGACCACTAATATTTCCCAAGATTTGGTAAACATTCTCAAAATGAATATTCTTACCCTTAGAAGATGTACCTCTAGATCATCTATCAGAGACCACTTTTCCTCAACTAAAATCCTCTTTTAAGTACCCCTCATCTATAGGATCATGATATAAAACTATAGAAAGGTTATATAATAGAGATATGTTACCCTGGTACTAAATCTCACATTTAAGAACATCCTAGAAACACCTTATCACAACGGTCTCTTCCATAGACAATGTTAGAGAAAAGTGATGAAGGTCTGTAAAGTAACGATCCCAGTCCGTCAAATACATGCTTCCCTGGGATAACCACATAAACTTAGCTACTCTCTTATATCATAATATTTTTTGATAAACATTCTCTATGATAATTTTAAAAAAGTACCTTCATATCATAACATCATCCTATCCACTCCGAGCATGAATTTCCCATAAACACTCTCATGATACTTATAATATAATAGCAGCTGTCTTGACCCACTTTTCAACATAATTATCGATATGGTAAAGTGTAGTTTAGAACGAAATAATTTATAATTATACCTCATAAGGTCCAACCTCTCTGGTGAACGTAGAGGGTGGTGTAACAGAAACATTCATGTCAGGTCGAAAATAATCTTCATCAACCACTTTAGGTTTCTATCTATAATCATTATGAAGTTGTAAATGTTCCCCTGAAACTTCTCTCCAACTTTTTCACACAGCACTATCACTGACTCGAGTTTCATTATAATAGGATCATCTCCAAAAATGTCATCCTTTCAACCTCTAAACAAGCATCAATGTGGAGGAATATAACTAAAATTTAGAAACACACATATCCTGACACATAACACAACATTATTACATTTATGGTATTCACATAAATATCTAACAACACATTCCCACAAACCCGGGCATCCAATAAAAAATAAGGTACTGTCACTACTGTTAACCATCCAATATCCAGGACAAGGTTGGAAAAGGTTAAAATTATTCCCATTGTGTATGTCTCATTAGACACCCATTCATACACTTATTGAATCATTTTTAAATTTTAAATTCACATTATGTACCTTTTCGATTTCATTTACAGAAGAAAGGAAGAACATTTCATTTTCAAAAACATACCCAAAAACCAATTTCCCATGAGTACCTAAAATGATGTATGTAAAAAAATAATCATGATTTACTAGTAAGATGCATGCATACTAAACTCTTATTCCATAATATTCCATGAGTCAACAACTGTAAAATATCAGAAAAAATAATCACAACACATACAAAATAACCACATCAAAATAAGTAACCCATATTGGGAACATGGATTTTACCTCCATACATGGGTTGGCTACTCCCATGCATGACATTTAACCAAGGACCGACTTATACTATTCTATTTTATAACTTTCCAAAATGTTAAGAAAAATGATAACAAAAAAAAACTTTTATACCACTTTGTAATGGGCAATCCAAGGTTCCATGAATATGTGCCCTAAATTAGTCGGTCACATGACCTCAGGTGCGCCTACCGTTACAAAAAACCCTACCAACTAGCAATGAGGGTAAATATCGAAAATGGTGAGACTATACCCTCTCTATCAAAGTATCACAACAATAGAAATATGTAAGAATAACCAAATGATATGTCCAAATAACTAGACAAAACCAGCATCACATTATGATTAAAACTTGAATACAATATAAAAACTAAACTAGTATATATGTCATTACAAGTGTGTTCTATGTGTCAAATGAAAACCCAAAATTAAGACACTAAAAACTTCAAGAAGGTCTTAACACCAGGTTTATTTCCCTCATCTATGCTCCATCCCGACTCATCTATATACCATATGGGTCTAACCCTTATCCTATCAAGACACCGTGGAATCTATTTGGGTACATATCAGCAAGTCCAATTAAGGTGCAAGTACAACTCAGTAGGTGACCACCAACGAAATATAAAAAAATATATAGTCATTAAAATTGTATATGGTTGTATAATGAATAAAGTACAATGCATATGTAAAAAGTTATCACATTTCTGTTTATTATTTAATTAACCACATAACCGTTAGGTTTCTAAGAACACTTAAACCCTCAATACCAGTTTTAGCCTTTGTTAGAGTCGAAACCATATCACAATCCCATGTTTATCATTTATCTTCTCATTGAATAATATCATAGGCACTTAGAACCATTGTCCAATTCTAACTCATGGGTGTAGAACGTCTTGTCTAAAAACCCATGGGTATTTAGAACCTCATTCTATGCCCCACACCTCAATGTCCCATGGGTATTTGGATACTTAGTCCCTATCCCATATTCATATATCATATGTGAATTTTGTACATCTCTTCCTATTCCACGCCATATTTATCAATTCATTCAACACTATGGGATATTGATGTAGCAGACTATTTCCCACCCATGTTTATCCCTCAATTCATCACTACAAGATTTTGAAGTAGTAGGCCATATCACAAACACATATATAATATATATCAGAATATCACATATAGACCAATATCATTAATATCACATCAATTATGTTTAATAAAAATTAACCCTCTTATAAAAACACCATAAACATAATTGTTTAACAAACCATCTTGTAATTTCAATTGTTAATTAATTATTAACCACATTAATTTTACAATCACACAACTAATTAACTTATTAAACAATTAATTAACTAAATTCCAAAATCAAAACAATCAATCAATTAATTAAATAAATTATTAATCTATATCCACATTAACAATAATCTATTAATTAATTTAACAAATAATTAATAAAAAACCCAAAAAACATAATATCCCATTCATTAATTCAAATAGAAATTAATCTAATTTTAAAATTACAAAATCACAGAATTTTTCATTAATTAATTAAAATATTAATTTACCAAATTAAATCCAATTTTCAAAATCCCAATATTTAATTATTATGTTAAAAAAATATTTAATTCAATTATACAATTCAATTTCCCTAATTAACCTAAATCATTAACACATGGGAATTAATAAAATCAATTCAATTATTAATGAAATTTATGAGTCATGGAAATTGAAATTATTACAATCACATAAATGTAATTAAATAATGATTATGGTATTTTGATTTAGAACACCAACCTCAAATCATTGATGTGCGATCACCGAATTGAAATTCCACAAATTGAAATAGATATGTAAAACCCATAACAAGAAATAAGATCATGAATCGAATAATAGAAACAAGACTAAATGGATCATGATCTATCAAAACTGTGATCGATATCTAAATACAAAATAGAATATATCCCTTAAAAGGATGGGACAAGAACATGAAAAGGAAGGGAAACCAACCGGGATGAGATTATCTAACTGATGGAGGTGAAAATCATCAATCCAGACTTAGAAACATGAATAATAGAAGTTGATATCCCTTGAAATTCATTCGGAGCCTCAAAAAATGGGAGGAATCTATTATTCTAGAGTTAGGGGGTTTAGGATTATATGACTGGGGTTCGAGAAATTTTAAAACCGATTTTAGGTTAATTAAATCCTAATGCACAGTTTCTAATATTAGGGTGCATAGATTTCCAAATCGTGTGCCTACTTTATGGGGGGGGGTATGGTTACTCTTAAGAGGTATCACTATTACAAAAAACTATGTTCCCACTCTTCAGATCCTCTTTGTTTAGGTTCACATAGTTTTCTTAGATGGGTGCATGGTTTGGGAAAATTGCACAACAATCATATACTAACTCCCATCCTACAAAATTGCTCCAATATCACCCAAAAAGTCACGAAGAAAACACCAAAACAAAAAGTACTAAATAAAAGTAAATATGAGTACTTAAAAACCAGCACATGTCATCTCTAGAAGAGGTTATGATCTTACACTTTGGTAGCATTAAATTTTAAGACCCATGAAAGAATAAAAATAAATGAAACATATAATATACTAAGAATAAATAAATTCACAATATTCCATTTCAAAGGGTATGTATATGCCCTTTATAACATAAGATAGGATCATTACATAATATATGTCTCAAAGAAAAAAATTGAGAATAAAATCCCTTTCTTTGGTAGCTTTTGAATCGTAAATCCCATGAAAGATATATAATCTATTGGATATATAAATCATAATATTTTTTTAAGAATAAACATAAAACAAAATAATGGTTAGTCCATACACCATAAAAAATAAATAGGTGGTGAATATGGAGTCTGTCTCACAAAGGTAAAATGTGAGATGAAAATAGCTTATCTTAAGTGTCAACATACTTTATACATGTTCAAAACTCTATATAATTAATATAAGTTTTCTATGAATATATTAAATATCCTTTATTATTTATATAATAATATATTTGATTTATTTAGGACCTTTTATTACCCATTTTTTAACAATTCCATGTCTAAGACACGCTTTGGACAATAACTGCTTTGTTTTTCAGGTATGTTTTCAATAGTTATTTTTTGATCCTCTTAAAATGATCATTGTTAAATAATATAAAAATATTTAAACATTATATAAAAATATTATTTTTTCAATATATATGTATTTATATTATTCTATAAAATTAATATATAGAATTTGAAATACATTATTCATCAAGAGGGTATTCCGTATGTACTCATAAATGATGTTTCTATTTTCTAAAATAATTGAATGAATCTGAGTTAAATAATATATTACCTTCTAAAATAAATTTTATTTTATATATAACATATTTTATTTTAAAACCCTTTTCTGTACCTTCAATGTAACTCATGAATGAATTAAATAAATTTGTGAGATGGTAGTCTGACGTACACATAAATGATGTTATAATATTTTAAAAAAATGAAAAGTAAGAAGGTATATAAAATATAATAACTATATTACTGTAATAATATAAATAATATAATATATAATCAATTAATATATGATTATATCCATAATTTAAAGGTATTAATATAAAAATGAATGACATCACTTTGTGAGGCGATAATCCACTATAAACACTATTGATGATCAAATATCCCATTTTATGGAAGTAGAGATGAATATAGGTCATGACGTTAACATAAAAACATATTATTATATATAATTTAACGAGGTTATTATATCATCATGTTTAAATTATGATTTTGGGTGGTGGATGAAGAATCAAAATAAAAATATCAGATTAGGATGTTACCACTTATCAAGACAACATCTTTTGGTTTGCACCAAAATCATTCCTAGGTTAGATTTCTAACAAAAATAAGAATTCTATGAAGATATGATGGAACTAGGGAATATATTTAGGTAGATAGTGGCTGAACAAATGATTTTTTTGTTTGAAGGGGATATGATTGTGGGTTTCCATTTATAAGTGAGTTGAGTGTAACACTTCTAATTTTGGAAAAGAAAAAGTCATAGCCTCATTTTTCAAATAGAAAAAGGCTCCAAAATGCCACATTATGGATACTATATTGAATAAGGTATAAATATGGATATAAATTGGGTTTGGGATTTATTATTTGTCATTTATGACCCATAATTTTTATATTAACTACTTTTAATTCAATTTTTACCTTAACAGTGGTAAATAATATTTACTCTTTTTACTATTCATTACGATACAAAATTAATTCAACCTTATTAGATAATATATTATTACAAATGATCATGGGAGGAGAACAAGAATAATATAAATTATTATAATTAAAAATAATGAATCCATTTTTCAAAATTTTCTTTCAGATAAATGGAAACATTTTCTTTAAAATTAATCCTGTAGGTGTGACAAAAAAGCTGTTTTTCAAAGAGAAACTGTTCAAAAGTTTGAAAAGTTATTTTTATAAAAAATTAATATGAAAAATATTCTTATGAATAAATTTGACTAATTAACATATATATGTATATATATTTAAATAATTTTACTTTTAAAGACATTTTAAAACAATAATTAACCATATAAATTCTTTAAATGAAAAAAAATGTTCAATAAAAACCCAATATTTTCCATTATTCATCATGAATAAATATTTTCATAAAAGCCCAAAAATTTCACCTTAATATAAATTCGTAATGTTGATTTAATTTTTTTTTCAAATAAATACTCTAAATGTAGAAAAATTTATTTTTAAATGATTGTGCAAAAGGTTACCAAATCACTTTTTAGAAAAATACAGTTTATAAGTGTAAAATTAGATTAATTATATTATATTGAAAGAAAAAACATAGGATTAATGTTAAAATATTTATTGAATATATAATATATAAATTTTATTAAAATAATTCATGGAAATTGGTTTGTTTAAATTATTTATATAAAACATGTTTTTATGCATCAAAATATTTTTTCATAAATAATTCCCTTTTCATTTAAATAGTTTTTATTTTTATTTATAATTAATTTTTCATCTAATAATTAATTTTGTATATATGTGTGTAAACCATAAATTTTAATTATTTAGTTAATTTTATTCATACCCTCTATTCTAGTGGATAGATGATAACTATCATATTAAATAATAATATTTTAATAGTATATCACGTTTCATTTTAACTCGGTGTGGCATGTAACAAAGATAAAAATGGTGTTATGTGCAATTATAACAAAAATATATGTTGAATGTAATATAAAATATAGAAAATATTTTATTTATTTGAAAAAATATTTTCAAAAAATATTGTGGGGTAACATTCTATCACCCATAAAATGATTTCCCCTCAAAATTCGGCACTTTGGTAATAGAAACCATGGATACTTATAACTCATTACATCCTCATGTTCCCATGAAACATCCCCATGATGGTAGTTTTTTCACAAAACCTTAACCACAAGTGTGGCCTTATTTCATATAACTTTTTATGTATAATCCATAATCTCTATCAAACGGTCATCACAAGAAGGATCATGCTCTAGTAGTGTAACCAATGAGCATAGTAAATGAGAAGGAACAAGATTTTACATCCTTAGGAGAGATACATGTAAAACATTATGAACTTGAACGATGTTAAGTGTAAGCACCAAATTATATGATACTTATATTATATGATCTAGTATTTCAATGGACCTATCTACATAGGGTGTAGTTTATCCTTCATTATTCATCAAAGAAATTCATAGAAAAACCTTCTTATAAAATTAATATTCTAGATTTAATTGAATATTTATAAAAAAATTATATCAAATTTGTGATACTCTTATGTTTTGATAAATTTATCTAAGCTTCACTACCATATCATCAACTATCTTAGGTCCCAGTAGCTTTCTTTCTGAAATGTCATTCCAGATCATTGGTGTTATACACCCCTTTACAAAATGGGATTAATAGAAATCCATCTAAATGATCGAGTGAAATATATTTTCAAATAAAAGATCAACTACAGTAAGGTGTTGATCCCAACAACATTTTAAATACATAAAAATATCTTAGCATATCTTCTAGTGTTTGAACTATTATTTCAGACTGGCCATCTGTTTGGGGATAAGACATTGTTCTGAAACTCAACACCACATCAATATCTTACTGAAGACTTTGCCAAAACATCCTTGTTAACTTGAGATATCGATTAAATAATATTTAAGGCATTATTTCATGTAATCGTACCAGTTAATGTATATTTTGGAATGTTGATTCATAGAGATATTATATCTGTTATCAATAATGTTTGTTTACTTTGTATGGTGATAAATTATAACCTATAATTACTCAACATCAATGTTAATATAAACCCTAATTGATAATATTACACTAGTAACATGTCTAAAAAGTGTAATTTCATTCTTCCTCAAATAATTTTTTTACTAAAACATATAATAAACCAATGGTTTTTATTTAAATAATTGTCTCTGATAATATCCTTAATCTTGATAAAAAAAAACCATCACATAAATTGTCAAAAATGGGTTTCAATGACTCTAAACTGTTGATCACCCATAAACTAATAAACCCATGATAGTATCTTTTACTCCAATTTTAATATTTTATTAAGATATATAAGCTTCCAAAATTTATACAATACTAAGTTGTTTCATAATTCTTTAAACCAAAATTATGTAGGTAAAAATAATTCTACATCATAATCCATTAATTAAAATATGTAAATAATTCAATCCTTCAACTTCAATGATTGAGTTGTAATGGGTCATTTCATGGTGTATAATTTTACTCTTTAATTAGGGAATTTAATTGGACTATTCCCATGTTCCCCACAAATAATACATTGAACTCCCCGACAATTATTCTATATATGAAATTCATTTACAAAAAAAACCTTCCTCTATATTTGATAAATTAATCTTGGTGATTAATCTCACCTTATTGAGATTAATAAAGGTGAATATTCTTTCCTATATATTCATTACCGCAAAAAATTTCATAAAATTTCATTCTCCTATTATTTGATGCTAAAGGAATATTGTTGTAGTTCACATTATTAATTATATATCATGATATCTAATTAGGAAGAATCATAATATCTTTCTATGTATTCACCAAACAATTTTGTTTCTTATATTCATCTAATTTCATGTAAGATTTACATTTAACATGATTCCTTCAGGTTCGAACCATTAAATAAAACAAAAAATCATTGTCTGAGCAATAGTATTCATATTGTAAAACAACATAATCATTAAAAAAATGTATATAATGATAAAATAATGATAATTTTTTTTAGATTATGATACCTTATGTTTAGCCTAGGTCTCTCATAATCATTATTTGAAACCTTCTTGTTTTTTTGTTTAGAGTTTCTAAATTTCAAAGTCATTTCTTTCGGGAGTGTCATCTTTGGCGTTCATCATGGCCCGTTTTCATGCACTAGGTGATGGTCAAGTCAATATCAATGCACCATTTTTGGAGTAATTACCCCTATGCACCGCTATTTTAGGGTCATATCAACTTGAAATGTCTAGAAAAGGATTTATTTACTTAGAAACAACTTTATATATCCTTTACAAATATTTCCGGATATTTTCTGATACTTTTAATCATCATTAGACATATACTCGAACATATGCTTAGACATATCCTCATAATTATCACTATTTTTTCATATCCTAGTTTCTGATGGTAAACTAAACCAATCCCCTAATACCAAATATAATTACCCATACTTCTCATTCATAGATATTTTATATTTTTAGATGAATATTCATTACATTACACAGACACATACATGAGGATCGTAAAGGTATAATTCATTTAGTTGCAAGAAACAATGTAGTATTATTTGATGAAATATCTTAAAAATTAAACATAATGATCACCCCACAAAATACTATTCTTAGTCATACCATAAATAAAAACCTTATTTATTACTTGAGAAAATGAAATATAATAATTGGTGTACTCATATGGTCAATATGGGTAAAAAATAGAGTTTCATTAGAATAAAATGAGAATAAATTTTTAAGACCATAACTTTCATATCGAATATCATAATCATGATTTATGGATAGATATTTGTAGTTAATAAGTCCATAATCACAATGAAATAAAAGATAAATAAGCATGAGAGCATAACATTGGCATAAGACATAGATTTTTGGCATACACATAAGCATAGAAAATAATTTCTTTAGTAGTAAAGAAACATTTAAAAAACTATTATTGTGGAATGGATTCAATCTCCAAACCATAAAAGTAATCAAGGTTTACTTAATAAAATATAATAGTGGAAGAAATCCCATACTAAATTGGGTTACCTCCCTAATCCAATCCTTTTTATCTTTTGAGATTTAAATCATCACCCATTACATTAGAGGGAGATATATGTCACACTCCTCACATAGTGAAAATAATACATAATTGTACCTTAAGATCATAAAATATTTATTATATTAGAACCAATGAAAATAAATGGGTTACATAAACATTTCCTTATAACAGAACCTATGGAAAAGTAAAAAGTTTCATAATCATTTAATCATTTCATCGAAGCATTAATTGTGGAAAAAGAATAATGTTTCATAAGAATTTCATCATTATATGACCAATTAATGGGAAATATGTTTCATAAACATCATTTCTTGATAAAAAACATCTATAGAAAAAATAATAATGGTATCCTTGGACCATATCCTCAGAAAAGCATATGTAACTTCAATGATTGAATATTAGATCGAAAATGATTTTGAATGATCACTTGGAACATTTCTTGTGAAATATTCTCTTACCACTTTGAAAAAAACTTTTGAAACAAAAAATTTTTATAAATATTTTCATTTTAAATAACCTTTTAAAACATATAAACTAAATTTTAAAAATAATTTATAACATTTCATGAGGAAAATATCATTTCCAATTTCATTTTTTAATCATAAAACATTTAAAAAAAATCATTAAAAATAACCTTTTATAATTTACAATTTAACCTTCAATGTAAATAATGGTTAGGATGTTGGTAAGATCATTCATGTTGAACAAATTAAAACAAATATTTTATTGTGATTATCATTAGCATCTAAATAAGAATTTTTAAAAAGACATGAATATAAATTTTCAAAAAATTTGTAAAATTAAAACATGGGGAAAACTTATTTAAAAAATCTTTTTGAGGTTGTTAATTTTTTTTTAAAACATAAATATGGAAAAAGGGGTTTTAACATTAGAGAAAAATAAGGCTGGGTTTCTTTGAAAACATTATCCCCAAATATTGAAAAAATAAAGAGAGAAATGTGAAGGAACAAACTTGTATTCTGATGAAATTTCCACAGGATAAATAAATTAAAGTGTTTCTAGAGATATGGATCATAATATTTCATCATCATAAGCATAAACGTATACAATTATGATAAACTATGAGATTGGATCATAAAACCCTCACCAATTTGGTAAAATTAATCACAAACCTCGCGAATAAATTAAATTAAATAAAACATAAAATATCAAGAGAATAAATAAATTCACGATATTACATGTCAAAGGGGATGTGTATTCACCTCATAAAATAAGGTAGGTTAATAACAAAACAAATTTCTCAATGCAGGAAAATTAAGTCAAAAATCCATTACTGCTTTTGTAAATTATGAATTGTAAACCCTAAAAAAGTTAAATTATTAATAGGATATTTAAAAAAAATATTTTATGGATAATAATCATAAAATAAATTCATGTGGAGTATATATACCACAGAAAATAAATAGGTGGTGAATATGACATGTTTCTCACTAGCGTAAAAATTGAGATGAAAACCCCTTACCTTAAGTCTGAATTATGTTCATAATGTCCAAAAATATTATATAAAAAATATAAGTTTATTATAATCATGTTAAATTAAAATATAAATATATATATATATATACACACATAATATGATATATTATTTACATATGAACTTTTATTACCCATTTATTATCAATTCCATGTTAATGTCATGATTCAGTTGTTAATTGTTTTTTTGTATGTTTTGATTTGTAATTTTTTGATTATATTATTTTTAACATAGTTTTGTAATATAAATATTTTTAAACTTGATAAAAATATCCTCCATATTCAGTATATATCTATATATAGTAGTCCATAAAATATAGAGTTAGAAAATGAAATACACCATTTAAAAAAATGGTAGACCGCACATACACATGAACATTGTTTCCATTTTCTCCATGTATTGAAATAAATAAATAAAAATAATATATTAAAATTAAAGAATAATTTTTATGTGATATATATATATATATATCACATTTTTCATTAAACACATCCTTACTAACTTCCATGTAATGTGTGAATGAATCAAATCACTTCGTGAGACTGTAGTCTGCTCTACACACAAGAAAAGTTATTATATTCCAAAGAAAGTAAAGTAGAAATGGTATATATAATTTAATAATTAAATTTATATTATAATATCATTTATATTATATATATAAACATTAAATCAGTCAATATATACATACCTGATAGGTTGTAATAGAAAGTCAAATGACATCAGTTCTCGAGGCATTAAGCCATCGTACACATGGATAATGATTTTGTATCCAATTTGATAGAAGTGGATTGGATTTTATATAATAAAATTAACATAAAAGTATTTCATTATCTATAATATTATATGTTTGATATATATTAATTATTAAATAATAATTTTATGATGTGGTGGTAGAATAAAATAATACACTAGGTTAGGGGCTTTACATTTTCATTAGAAAACTTATTTTTGTTTGTACTGAAATCCTTCCTATGATAGATTTGTGACCAAACTAAGAACTATAGAATGTGATTATGGAATTAAGGAATATATTTAGAAAGGATCATTCTAAACCAATTGTTTTTGGAAGTGTTAATACAATAATATATAAAGTGGCATCTTATAAGTGAGGTGAGTGACACACTTGAAACTTTTGAATTGAAAAAGGTGTGCCCACATTTTTTCACTTGTAAAAAAGGTGTTAAAATATACTATTACAAATAATAGAATGGATAATGTTTATAAATGGTCATTAAAAGATATTTTATGTTTTTTTTCATTTATTACCCTTCTCTTTTTTTTAACCCCCAGTAATCACATTTTTACATGAAACATTTTAAATAATTTTAATTGTTTTTTACTATTCAATATAGAAAGATATTAAGTTGACCTTATTTGATAATATATATTATCCTTATTGAAAATATTTATTCAATGTTCAATATTATACTCACATAATTGGTATATTTTAATTAAAAATTAATCCCCTAAACACGATGAAAAAATGATTTTCCAAAGAGAAAATGTGCAAAAATATAAAAAACTAATATATCAAAAATAAAAAAAAATATTAGAATGACCCAAATTGGATAACTTTATATACAATAATAATAATTTTCATTTTAAACCTATTTTAAAATAAAAATTCAACTTAGAAATTTTTTAAATTAAAAGGCATTTTTTAATAAAAACCAATATTTTTGACTCTTCATAAAAAATTTAATATTTTCAACAAAATCCCAAAAATTAAGATTAAAATAATTTTGAAATTACAGTTTAAAAAATTAGTTTTATTTTGTAATTTTTTTTTTACAATTTGAAAAAACAAATTTTAAAATAATTATGAAATAGTCAACATAATGTATTTTTTTTAAAAAAATACAGTTTTAAACCATAAAATTTGATTTATTCATATCTATTATATAAAAAACACAATTTTTTAACATTTTATTTAATTTTTAATATTTTAATTGATTTAAAATCATTATCCAAAAGTAATTTGTTTAATTTTTTGAGGTATAATGTTTTTTTGGGAATGAATTTTTTTTTTCATAAAAAGATTTCCTTTATTTTCAAATTGTTTTTATATTAATTTATAAATAATTGGGAAACTAAGTATTCATTTTATATAATTATGTATAAAACATATATTTTTAATTTACTTAATCATATTCAAGCCCACTGTTCTAATGATTATATGATAAATATCATATTAAATTATAATATTTTAATAGTATCATACATTTAGTTTAAACTTGTTGTTGAGTGCAATGCCTACTGAAAAGGTTTTTTCATGTAATAAAACATAAAAATTGAGTTTCATATAATGAAAAATATCAAACCAATTAAATTTATTTTAAAAAAATATTTCAAAATAATATATGGGTGTTACATGATGAGTATGAATAAATTGATATGCGATATTTGTATTCATATTTAATAATTATTATGAAATATATATTATGTTATTATAATGATTAATTAGATCAATAATAATAATAATAATAATAAATTAAATAGTTCAAGTGAGATCTTATTACTTATTTGAGACTGGTCATTTGATGGATGACTTCTGCTTTAAAGGCATAAACATCATGGAAAATAAAAACTCCACAACTTAAAAAAAGTACTTAAAAGAATTAATTGAAAAAAAATTTAAAAAGTGATTTATTTTTTTTGTGAGAAATAATGGGGTTTGGATTATGTTATTTATAGGTGAAGGAAGGTGATATTTGTGAATAAAAAAATTGAACAAAAAAATTATTTGGATCAAAACTATAAATAATAATTAATGATGTTATCAAATTGTATGTGGATTATGATTAAATTTTAAATGGTGAATTTTTATATTCGTATTAATTCTATAAATCCTAACATTATTTTTGAAACAACTATGAATTAATTCCATATTTATGTGACATTTTACAATTTGACATCATATTTTACTATTCACCAAAAAACACATACTTCAATCATCACCAAATTTGAACTCATAATTCAAAGTATGAAAATTATTTCTAGAAATTAAATACATAAGTATGTTTTAAAAAATATTTAAATTGATTATAAAAAAATATCGTTTCAATATTGAAATAAAAAAATACTATTTGAAAATTTTTACCATTACACTTTTAATGAGTTAACTGAAGTAGAAATTAATATTTATTTTTTTAATATTAATTCATTTATGATATTTTGATTCTTATGTTCTCATATATTATTCATAGTATAAATTTATTTTTATTGTTATCCCAATTAATACCCCCAATGAACACATTACCACCACTGACTATAATACATCAATAATTACCTTATACATTTAGTTTTTAATATAATATTAAATCCTAAATCATTTATATACTTAACAGTATCTAAGATATTTATATTTATTCGAAACTATTTATACATCCTTTTTAATGTATTTATTTCTTGGTATAATAATTTTTCTAGGAATTATATTTATTAATTTCTACAAAATAAATCAATGATGATTTTATTTTATAAATTTTTTTTCAAGGAATAATAATAAATATATCATCTTTTTATATTCTCCACCTTTTAAAATATCACCCCTGAAATTTTAATTTGAATCCCCAAAAAAGGAAATGGTTTGATATCTCTATTTCATTACTTAATTTTTTTATGATATTACATAATTTTTTTTTCTGGAATAACTTTGAAATATAGGGTTATTATGTTTTATAAACCATTCTCTCTTATATTTCTATATATTCATTGGTTTCTTCACATATGAGATGCCATGATCATATTATATGACATCCAAATTTAGTATATGTGATATATTTACTATATATTTTTATTTCAATGATATGTATAATACGAAGAACCCTTTGGGGGTTTGAATCTTTAAAAACCCTCATGATATTTAAATAATAAAGGAAGATTTGAGTTGATAACAATTTCTTTATAGACAATAGGGAATTTAAATAAAAATGATGGATATAGGTCTGTGATAATGCTCATTATATCTTATGGTGAGTTGATTATATGGCATTTTTTTAGTGCTATAAATTATTTTTTAATGAAAATTCATTCAATATTTTGTTATATTTTCATGATTTATTCAATTGGAAACATGATGATGGATGAGTTGGAATGACATTAGAGTTGAGTGGAGATGCATAATAATTATATAATTGAAGTTATACTATAAATATCTTTTCATGGGTTGATATATTTGATCACATCATCGATGGTATATGATAATATCATGTAGGTAAGGCTTTTCCAAATGTGAGAGGGAAACATCCCTATGATCTTATTATACAGAAAAGGATTAAAGTGTTTTGAAATTAATAATTATATTGTTTTTATGAGTTCATATAATGTAGGGATGACTTTACTGAACATGAGAAGAAAAAATATGCGATTATTCCAAAATATAAATGGTTTAATCTACTAAATATTAGATCCCAATCAGGTTAGTTACATTTTGGTGGGTTTTATTGATGGAATGAGTTAATTCAATCCAAGGTTTGTGTTGTAGAGTTAATCTGATTTGAGGAAGGTATTCACATGACACGATATGAATTAAACTATATTTGATATCATTTCACTATAATTATTAATCTACGGATATATAAAGTATATGAATATGATACAATGTCATCCTCAGGATAATTAAGGCTTACACTATAGGAGAGGGGGTAATTGGGAACTACTTCATAAACAAGTGGTTCATGCTAAATAATGTGGTTAAATGATGAAGAAAATATTTTAGTGATTATACCATAATTTAATGAGTCTAATTGGAGGTTATTTGAGAATTTATATTTATAGGGAAATCGACAGTTCCATGATTCAATTAATGGGTCACTTTACAATTTATTGTAAAAAATATATTGAGATACTCCAAGATCCTTGTGATTAAATCACCCATATCCTTAAGATTTTAGGATCATACCTCATATAGGAAACATAATATGGTACACATGTAATTCCAATAAATAAATAGGATAACCACCTAGAAAATATTTTATGTGAGGAAACAATGCGAGAGACTCTTATTTTATGATAATTATAAAAGGTATTATGAAATATTTTTTGGAGGATAAAAATAGTGTAAACCAATTAGGAAATCGAAAATAACCTGAGTTATGATAATTTTTGATCATTTGACTTGTTAGTGATATTCTTTCATCATGTAATTATGTATCAAGGAAATCATCATACCCTTTTTATTATTCAATTGCTAGTAAATTGGAGATGTATGTTGTAGGGTCACATCTATTGCACTCTAAAGATTAAAAACCACATAATAAGTGTGAGTGAACCTCACAAAAAACCCCTTTTTTATATGTCTGTTATTTATCACATTTTATTTTGTCTTAACATATTCAGGTATGAGTTCGTTTCACACTAACTAGTGATGAAAGTCACCTTTTTAGAAAATGACAGTTGGTGTTTTCAGACACTATTAATTCACCCCACTCTTAGTGGTGGAATACTCTCCCCTAATCATAATTAGTGGCATCCAAGAAAGGGTTCTGGAATAAGTTTTCCATTTCTTCAAACATCTAATTCTTTTCAATTGGTTTCAAAGAAACTATTAATTAATAGTTATAGTTATAATTCCAATAAATGTTAGTTTATTTATAATTATTTATATTTTTATCAATGAGGACCACGAAGAAATTTAATACCATTAAGAATAATTTATTTATTTTGTTAAATCAATGGGATTTAATCTATGAATTGAGGGAATGGTTTGATATATTATATCACATTACTAATACATAGATTAAAAAATTGAGAATGGTGTTTATCTTCTCAAACTAGGATGGAATATACTTTTATTTATATGAAGTATATAAGATTTGATGGGAGGGTGTGAAATGTGTTACTCTCATTAATAATAGATAAATAATTGACCTTAGTTATGAGGTGTTAAATAGTAAAAAAATATGGAGAAAACACCATGATATCTATTATGAAGACTATAATTTGTTTGATCCTTGGTTACACACCCATTTGACACAATTATATTATATCTAGATGGTAGAATATGAATTGGTGGGTGAATTATTTATTATATTAAACTAAACAATGATCTCAATTCGATGCTATATTGACAATCATTAATATTCTAATACTGTGAATAAGATGATGACAACCCACATAGATTAATCCAATATAATGATTTTATCCATGAAGGATTAAGACATGTATGAATGGACCATCGATAAACTCAAAAAATATTAGTTACTTATGATATTAGAGGAGTTTCATCCTTAAAGAGAAATAGAAAATTAGAAATGGTGATAGCTTCCATATTAGTAAATAAATGAAAATATTTCTATTCAAATAAGTACCATGGGGAAGAAACCGATGTGAAAGATGATTCCATGGACATTAGAGAATTGATATCTTTATTATCAAAAGTAAAAAAGCGAGTCAAATGTTAAGATAGAGGAACAATTTAATTAAAATGCATTAATTAGGGTAATATTGGTCTCTTTTCAGTAGGATTTCGTTAAAATAAATAAGAATAGGAGAATGATGATTATCCTAAAAGAAAATATAATAAGAGTAATATGGATAAAAAAATGAAGAATGATTATTTAAGTATAAATAAAAATAATTTTATACATCATATAGCAATATATTTTGATGTGAAAAATTAAGAGAAAGATACAACATAAGAAATGAAGGGAAAATAAAATTTATTGAAAATTAAAATAACCAAAAGATTCTATATTAGTGAAGAATAATTAGTGATCAATGAAGAATAAATAAGTGTTGAAAATACCCCAAATTATTTTTAACTAAAATTATAATTCACGGTGTTCTCGAAGGAAAATAAGATATTGGAAAGGTATATGAAGGAATTGATGTAGGATAACGTTTCATTAAGAAAATCCCTTAATGATTCAAAATATAAAGACACATTAGAGATAAAAATTGAGTTGAAATGAAATATGGGAGATTACAATGAAATTAGTGGATAAATAAAAAAACTTGATCATCACTATAAATATAATCATAAAAAATAAAAATTATTTGAATTTGAGGAAAAACTAGTTGAAGTTGAAAATTACTCAAGTAAATCCAAAGTTGTGTAGTTCCAAAATATAATGAAAAAAGGTAGTTAAAGGTCTAAAAAATGTGATAAATCTAATAATACTTCTAGAAAACATAATGATTTTCTTACTATTTATAGAAAAATTAATTTCGACACTTAAGCTTCTTATTCTATTAGTGGTACTTACGATAAAGGAAAATAGGTGATTTCTTCACCTATGTAAGATGCACAAAATTCAAAAACCAGTGATGGAACTAAAATTTAAACATGAAAAGAGGTGTAAAAATAGAATTATTTTGAGACTAATACATTTGGAAAAGTCATAGAGATGGGTTTTGTGAAGGATTATATTGAAAAAATAGTACTGCATATCAAATCATAAGAAGTACAAATAAGTGTATTGTTCAAAAATAATTTTTTTAGCGAAATAGATTTCCCATTGAGGGAAAATGTTGGTATTATGAATTATATGGAAATAAATCCTTTGTGTATCAGAATAATATATTAGTCCCTTAATGGTGTATAAGAATTTATTCTAGGTGGTGTAAACCTGAAATTCCTAAAGTCTAGCTAAAAAACATCCAAAATAGATGGTGTAATTATAAAACTCAATTGATTATCTTAAGTAAAATTTTGAAGGTGTGATCATCCTAGACACCTAACAAAAAACATTCTCAATATTATATTAGAGTAGGTACGTGCATACAAATATCATTAATTTCATGTAGGTGGAGATCAGATTATAAATTTATAGTCCCAAACTAGACTGACATCTAGGACACAGTAAATCAGCAGTGTGGGGTCAAACCCATGAGGATCACTGAAAGGAAAAACACCTAGAGAAAAACCCTTTAGAAGGTTTCCTCACTTTTAATATTTATGTTTTTTTAATAAGTCTAGGTAGTTTGTAATTAATTAAGATAACAAAGTAAAGGATCGAGGTAAATTTCACGGCTCTTGATAGAAGACAATCCTAGATTTAGCATGGGATAGTCGAAGTAGTGTGATATTATCTAATTGGTGTTATTAAAACCAATTAGATATACCCATGCTAAAACTATAATATTATCAAGGTATATCTAACAACCTAGGTGCATTATTATTACCTTATTTACATAAAGAATCACATACTAATGGTTATAGTCTTTCTCAACTCTAATTTTTTTTAGGTTCATTAAATTTCACATCACGTGATCAAGGATGTGCAAATGTATATGATGAAAAATTATTATTAACCAAATTAAGAGACAAAGGGTTACCAAGGTTCAATATATATATTTATTTTTCTTAGAAACATCCCTACTCTCGACCCTAAACCCTAGGTAGATTCTACTCAATTAGAGGTGTTGATCAAAAGAACAAAAGTATTAAAAATGATATACATAATCATTAAATAGTTGATAAAGAAAAAATAAATGATTAAAAAAACTATGAATCAAGATCAAACAATTGAAAGAAATCTAAATCCAATCCGAAAATCACTATTCATGAAGATGCACTGAATAACATTGCACGAGTTGATGAAGAATAGTGAGCTCTGATGAAAAAGATATTGAAAATGGGAACTAAATTTCAATAGAAGTAGAACAGGTGTAAAACAAATATAGATTAAAAAAACTAAAAAGGATTTAAAAAAAATAAGAAAATCAAGGATTTAAATATATGTGGGAATGAAAATAGATGAAAACTATAGAAAGAGTTGGAATAAAACTAAAGAAACATAAATATGTGCGACAATTTATATGCATAGGACCACAAACATATTAATAGGTTAAAAAATTACACGATGTTCAAGTTATACACATCATTTATTGGATTAAGTTACTTTTGTATTGATATATGCATGTCACGTATGTTTGAAATACGTCATGTATTTGAGATCCAAAATTCATGTTGGAAAACCAGTTCATTTCTTTAACTAGATATATTGTCGATCTTTTCACATCAAGTATTCCTTGAACATCAGGTATGTTTTTTAATTTTTAATAGTATTCTAATCGTTGTGATATATAATTCTTGTAATGAATTTACAAATTGTTTGCAGGATTAACTTCATGTAACTGCTTTACTGGCTAGTGTATGGCTTTTCCGTCATGTTATGAATGAGTTCTACTCACTGTGTATAATGTTTACAACATTTAAATACTGTTTTTTTCATTTTTTCATTAGAGTGTAAAATTCCACATTTCTGTGAAAAAACCAGAACATAGTGCATTAGACCATAAATCTTGAATAATCTTTAATTAAAGGTATCTAATATGTATATATAAATTTAAGTTATTAAATTACTCCACAATTGAAAAAATTCTTTTCCTCAATCAAAAAAACATATTAATAGGGATTCCAAAAGAAACATTTTTTGAAGAAATAAACATACATTACAACAAAGTAAATAAAACTATGTGTATGCATTGAATGTTAGTCCTCCACAATCATTCCATAAGAGAAAATAATTCATGCATCATGTTGAGATCACTATCCAGATTATTTATTCGATTAATTATAATTTCACAAATGTTTCTTAAATTATTTTATAAGGACCGAGTGATAAACATTACTAAATATAGGACCTTTTACCAGAATAGGTTCTGGAGGATTAGATACAAGATTACAATTAATCATGGTTTCAATATAATTAATCAATAATAAAACCAAATTTACTTCAACCCACCCAAAAATAATGAAATACAACTTTGAACATCTAAGTGACCTATACATATATTTTTAAAACTAGGGGTGATCATTAAATTTCCCAGTAAGAAGTTTTAAAAGCATTGATAAATACCTTTCACATGACATGTCATCACTATTTATCGAGAGTTACTAAAAACATTTTAGGAGAATCATATATAAAAAAATTACTATTCTTATTCAAAAGCTACATGTATAATGTATTATAGAGATATGAATATACTTGAAGAAAAATATATGATTTGGCACTTAATGTAAGATAATGGTCACAAATAGATTATCCATAATATATCAGTGGTGCAGATGGAAAATTTCACATGAAATAATAATTGTTCAGTATTTGTACAAGGAAAAAGGTTCTTAACAATGAGTATTCTACTAGTTGAATAATCACATGAACTACTAGTTACCGGCTTCATATTGAGGGAAATTCATAGCCCAAACATTCTGAAACATATCGTCACAGCCTCATCCAAGACATCTAAAAATGATTAAGGCCTTTTCCCAAACAATATCTAAAAAATAGGCAGGGCCACATCCTTGGAAATTTATATTTATCTCATGAGACCTATCAATACACCAAGAAATACCATCAAGGCCAAGTCTCCGACATCTAAAAATTATTAAGGCCTCGACCAAAACCATATATAAAAATGGGAAAGGACTCATCCAAGTCCATATCTATTTTGTCCTATGAGACCAACAAATGCCTCGATATGATAGCGTGGGTCTCACCCATCACAAAATATTCCCAATGAATTGCTAATATGATTGTGGTTTAACATGTACATATTCTATGTAAATAACATTCCACAATAATTAAAAACCATTCGCTGTAATTAATTGAATGTTATCAAATTAACCCATAAAACTATTCATAAAAAATTAAATGTAATAACATGAATGGATAATTACTAACATGGAATAAATGTAATTATTAATAATTAAAAAATAAATAGACAATGAAATACACACACAAATGATCTCTATGATACATCTTGCACATAACAGTATAAACATATTAATTGTTGAAGAAATCAATGTGTTTGATAATATTAGAAGTAAACCATAAAAATTTATTTGAAACCATGAGTTCATTATGATTTAAAGGTGTGTGTGTTTATATACATGATTATGGGATTGAATAAAAATTAGACAACCTTAGTTTTAAAATAACATAAAGACATATTATAAGAATATTTCTAAAACATGATGAAAAGAATTATAACATGTCTATAAACAATTTATCCTTAAATATATATATATCTATTTATAAATATACAAGGAAGTCCTTAAGGTTTCCCATAAAAAAATATATTCATACATATAATTCTATATATATATATATACATATTGTATTCATAAAAATCATCAACATGGAATAAATTTTTGTTTTAGAAAAAACAATGATAAATGAGAATAACCTTTACAAGAGTTAATATGAAATCAAATATAAAACTTAAACTTATATATATATATATATATAAGTGGTATAATGGCTTATAAATCATAATTGGATTTTTTAATTATTGAAAAATATTTAGAGTTTTAGTGAAACCACCCGTTACAAAAAAAAATTATATCATACCATAATATTAATTACCCTTTGATTGATGATAATACTTGTTTAGATATATATATATATATATAGATTTATTGGGTATCAATAGTGGGTTTTGATATTTCCAAAACCCATGCCATTCAACTTTACATAAAATGTTAATAATATTAATCATCCATGTACTCTAAATCCCATTCATTTACTCATGTATTTCATTATATAAAAACTGATAATTTAAAAATGTATATTATGTAAATATATTGACCACAACATTTATTATTTGATTATATTCATTGATTGATGACATGAAAATACAATTTCTTTATGTATAAATAGTAAATTGAACTTTACATTATATAACATTCTTAAGAATTAAGTAATTATGTATGAGACATAAAACATTAAAAGTAACCTTTAAAATAAAACACTTTAAAATAAAACAGAGCACTTATTAATTTTGAAATTAACCCTTTAAATATTAATTGAAAAAAAATAATTTATTATAAATGAAACCGGTGTTGATGATATCTATGACACATGGCCATGATTATATTTACTTGTGACGTCTATAATTTTAGTATAACATGATGACATGATATGATTACTTTTTAAGAAAAATTAAAATTATAATCACGTCTTTAAACATTTAAACATTATGTATATATATATATGTTTATTTATATACCTTCCATGAATACACAGAAGTCATTAATTAAAATCACAAATATAGACTTTTCGTTTATATAAAAATTATATATGTATAATATAGAATTAAAAAAATGTAATAGTTATTGAATAAATATTTTTTTTTTCAATTCCATAATTTGAGCACTATGGTCAATTTTTTGAAATAAATATTTGTATGTTATGAAAATATCATCATTATATTGATTGGTTTACAAAAACCCCATATAGATTTTTTTCAAACAGAAGAATGGGAGGGGATGGAATTATAAAATTTGAAAATAAATTATGCATACACAATAATAATACATAACAACAGTCCCTTTAAAATTTTCCAAAAAAAAAGATAGATAAGAAAACTAGTATATATATATATAAATATAGATATATATAACAATATATATATATACTCTTGTATAACCATGTAAAGTAACATATTTGAACAATAAGACTACCATCACAATTTTAAAATTACATTTTCAGCCTTTGAGTATTTCGTAGAATAACAAACCACAAACCATAGAATGAAATTAACAAAAATATTTCTATAATTTTGGAAAGATTAGAAATCACTCATATCAAAATAAAACCAAAATCACATTTTTCATCTTGAACACATAAAAACAATGAGCATAGAAATGAAAAAGTTATTAGAGTGATCAAATATAAGTGCAATGGTGTGCATAAGGTAGTGCAGAACAAAAACCATAAATAAAATCGACCCAATGATAATAAATAAACAACCGTCCCATTAAAAAATTATTTATTACACACTGATTTTTCTTCTTCACACTCTAGGACTGAAATAAAATTTTCCAATTTCATTTGAACACTTCCAAGAGGCTTTTCTAGAAAAAAATGATATATTCCTTCTTGAAGAACATGCTGCGATCTCAGTTGAATACATCCCAAAAGAAAAATAAACGCACAATCGTCATCCCTGAATCATCCGAATTATGAAAAAATGTTGGAAGGATTCAATATTAAAAAACTACAACCGTGATAACAATTACGACTTATGTAAGCTAAACTAAACTAAACTAAATTTCATAGTCTATTAGAAAAACACCAAACAAAAAAACAATTTATGTTGTTGATAATAGACACATCCAAACCTACATATGCACACCAAAATGAAACAATAAAAATAGTAGACGCATGTTATCAATAATCAGAAAAATATTCTATTAGAAAAATCAATATCTAAATCAAGTGGTCCTCAAAATCATGAATAAAAGATAAAGAGTTCGACAAATATGGTAACAGTGAACATAACAGGGATCTATAATTGATTCGAAAAAATATTCCTACCAACACAAATCTTAAAACTATGAACCAATCCAACATCTCTCTAGGATTGAAATGAATCTGTAGGTGAAGATAAACCAACTCCACCAATCGTAGTTGAGTCTTTTCCTTGGTCGATCCCTATCAACACTGCTTGGGACTCCATTATCAGATGCTGGTCTCCACGGTCGCGCTTAGCCGCAGCTCTCTTGGTGATTGGCTCGACCTCAACCCAAAGACCCCACCCCTACTTGAGGTCCCTAGCTGCGCAACCCTTGATCTGAATCACTCACTCTCTATGGGACCATCCAATATTCTTATTTTCTCTTTCTCTATTTCTTTTTTATTTTATTATTATTATTTTTGTTACTATATCAGGTTCATTATTTAATTAATTTATGATTATAACATATGAATAATATATTATAAGTTTATCATTAATATAGTTATACAATGTAATTATAATTTTGTGAAATAGAAATCAAAATATTAACAATTTTATAAAAATTAATCAAGTAAAAAATTAATAATTTATAGCTAAAATTTATTATATATATATATATATATATATCATATTTTTGAAAATAAAAATATATAAAACCTAAATAATTATAACATATGTATTCATAATTTAGATTAAATATTTATTTGCATAAATTAAAATGTTAATGTTTTTCCAAAAATTTCTATTTAAATTATTGGACACTATTCGTTCAACATATAGTATTTGAATTCTAAAATTTTATATGACATGTATAATTTCATTAATATTATAATTTTATTAATAAAAAATTAGAATAATAATATTACCATTAGTTATTTTTTTTATTAAAATAATATATTTGAAAATTTCATTTCAAACGTATAATTAATTTATATTATTTTAATATGTTTTTATGTTTTTCAAAAATGTCATTTGAAAATACTATAAACCAATAAAACACAATTTCATTTCAGTTAAATGAAATCATCTGTTTTTTTTAATATTTCATAATATTATTTATTTAAATTATAATATATTTGTTAATTAAATTAATAATTTTATTGAAACTCGATGTGTTATATTATCACAAACTTAAAAAATTTGCACCCACATAATACATTCATTGAAATCTTGAAGAATTATGAATTTCTGTATTCATCATTAAAAAAAAACTAGGTATTCCAGACTTATAGACTCAAAAATATCTAATCTCTAATGCTGTTTATACCATTAATCTAATACCAATTAAAAGAAACTAGCTATAAAAATTACTCAACAAATGAACTTTTACCAGTATATGTTCTAGAGGATTAGATATAAGGTTATAATTATTCTGATTTGTAATAAAATTAAAAAACAAAATCCAAAATTCACTTCCACACGTGGAAAAACGGTGACGTCCACGTTAGGAATATCATAGTGACTTTGGAAAGAAAAACAATGGGTGAGCATTAAATTGGCCAGTATGGGGTTTAAAAACCACTGATAAATACCTTTCATAGGACATGTCACCACTATTTTCCAAGAGTTACTAAAAATATTTTTAGGAGAATCTTATAATAAAAAATTACATTATTATTCAAAAACTAAAAGTATAATGTATTATAAAAATATTCATATACTTCAACAAAAATACATGATATGAAACTAAAAGCTAGGTAATGGTCACACATATATAATCTGTAACATATTAGTTGTGAAGATGAAAATTTTCTTGTGGAAAAATAATTATTCAGAACATGTACATGGAATAAAGGTTCCTGACCAAGGGTATTTTTCTAGTCAAATAACCACACGAACTACCAGTTACGGGCTTCATATTGCGGGAAAATAATATAACAGACATTCTAAAATGATGAGTCTGAAGGTTGTAATGGCCCTAAAAATTACATTTATTAACGTACAATAGCACAATGGTGCAAGGTTAATCCACAGAGAAGGCAGGTGAATTTTCAAAGGTTTTAAAAAAATTAAACTCCACTATTGTCAGCAGTGGAGGGAGTGGAAATAATTTTTACTTTTCAATTTTTTATATAAAGTAGTAATGATTCATGTTTGTAAATTCCCATTTTTAAAACTGGAAAATGATATAGAAAAATGAAACAGTGTAAACATAAAATAACTACATAAGGAAACGAGAGTGATGCGGGTAGATAAAAAGGAATGCTTGAGAGACATAAACCTTACTAGCTAAAAATAATTTTCCTCATTTGATTAAATTCAATCCATGAAAATTAGTTATTAATTATTCCTCTCTAGAAGAAATAACCCTATGTACTATATTTATTGACGTTCTCCATATCGAAAACCACATATAGAAAATTGAAAAAAGGTATCATCAGAAAACTATCTTGCCGAGAGATCTGATGATTTTCAATTTTAAAGTTTGATGAACTATCTCAATGATTGATCTCACCAAAAGATCATCGATTTGAAATTAATTTCTTTATGGTTTTAATTCAATTTAATGTTTATGAACCAGATTCAATCTCAATGAAATAATCAGATACTCATTGAAGAAATTAATCAAAGAAGATAAATGTTTTAACCAATAAAACACCAAATTCTTGAGCCAAAGAAATTAAACTAAGATCATTATCAATATATCAGTAGAAATTACAATTTAAATCATATAAAAACAGAGGAAGAGAGATCATCCCTTTGAGAATTAAGATCACGTACTGTTGTTTTTCTCCTACAACTCCAAATCCCCCGTGCTTCCCTTCGTATCTCCCTAGAGTTTCACTCTTGAATTGTGTGTTCATGAAATCAGGAATGAGAGTATCCCCATGAATTTGCTGCTTTATCTACTTTTTATCCTGTTTTCATATGTTGTTAGCCACCAAACACTACCACTGACTTCAAAAGTCCCTTAGTTGTGCACCACACACATGTTATTTTCTGCAACTGGCACGCCACACTGACATTACCCCTCTATCTAGCTTCTATAGAGTTAGTTGAAAGTACATGGACGTTTTCCCGTCTCTTGAATAATGTTGTGCAAGAATAAACAACACAGATACAACATGAAGGAAGTAAATATTTACAATTTAAGAAATTAACTTTCTAAAGAGGTTTAAAATAATTAATAAGATTTAAAATAATGTTGCTAAATAAATTACATTAATAGTAGTAATAAAAATTTGTAATAATATTTTAATTTATTATAATGAAATAATATTTATTATTTAAATAAAAGTTAAATAATGATAATTTACATATTATTAGTTGAATGAATTTGTTAATAAATGTGTTATTATTATTAAAAATATGGTGTTTTATTAGTTTTTAATTTTGATGTTAAATTGTTTATGAGTTATTATTTATAATTAAATAACAAGATTAATGAAAATTATAAACATTAAGATTATTATTACTTTGAAAATTAACATTATTAAAATTTATAATTATCCAGTTTAGTTTATTTGTAATTTAATTTATATCTTATTGTTAATATTTTATTTCTTTAAAAGTTTTTATTAGTGAATAATTTTTAAAACATAATATTGATTAATAATTAATATGTTTTTTACTAATCTATTCTAATTCAATTTTAAAAGTCACTATCAATTAATTATTAATTTAAGAAAATTTTATTTATGTTTAATAATTCGATTTTATAAAATAATATATGTTGATTATTTATTTTAAATTATAAATGTTTATTATTATAACATAATTATAATATCATTAAATTTTTAATTTAATTTACCATTTTTTATCTTATTCTTCTCCCCTCCCCGTTATTCCGACAGAACCCTAGGAGAGGGGATCTTGTTAGACGCAAGCACTAGCCCATAAAGCGGCTGGTTCCATGCGGCGGAAGGTGGGTTCCCCTCCAGTGCAGTTACTGATCACCACACACCATAGATCCAATTCAGCCTTGACTCTACTGGAATATCCTCAGGTGTGGAGGAGGTCTAGAACAAATCACCATGACAGGGTGGCATCGACTTCTTCTCTAGAGGATTGAGCTCCTCCTCAGTTTCCAACAGTGAAGTTATCCCAAAAACTCTTACAGAGATGCAATACATACAATTTTAGGGGTTTCCAGAGTTAAAGTTTCTTGTTTTCTGATTTGGTATTGAAACAAGTTGAAAAATTCTGGTTTGAGTATGTGTCTTTAGTGGTGAATGATGTTTGTGTCTGGAATTGAAGGGGATGCAGAGAAACAATGATAGAGAAGGGTTGGAGAAAATAGGATTAGATGTGAAAGATCAAAGGGTGTGAGAAATAATGATGAAATAGTGGATGAAATTGATACATTGTGGAAGGTTTAAGAAGTTTATGAAATCAGTGGCTGGAGGCTGTCGGTGGATGGAAAGGTCGGAGTAAAGAAACTGATGTTGTTTCAGTAGCTGAACAGGGGAGTTTTGAGACTGAGAATAGGATGGAATCAGTGCGTTAGTGATTCACAGATAAAATAAAAATGATCAGCGTGTGTTTGTGAGAATGGAGAAAAAGAAATAAACTATTGTTGAGTGTATTAAATGAGTCAGTGTGAGAAAACTAGAGTGAAATGATTCTCTATGTGTGACACACCGACGAAAGAAAATAACAACTCACCCAAAAGTAAAATAAAAAAAATAAAATTACATGTCACCGTTCGTTGAAATAAAAATATGTATCGGTGAGGGAAAAGTATTGGTGCGAGGTGAGAAACTCTTAGTTAAAATAAAAGACGAGTCACTGACTATAACAAAACGAGATACCGAAGCCGATGTGTAAGAGATACCGAAGAGAAAATAAACTGGTGTGACATGACACCGATGATGTATTGGGGTACCAGTGAGTCAATGACAGATCGATAGTTATTAAAAACATCGGTGTGACAAAACATCGATGAGACAAAGAATTGGTGAGACACGACTTCAGTGTGTCACTCACCGATAGTAATAATTAAAACATTAACAATAAAAATATATTTATAACAAATAATAAAATCAACAAAACATCAATTAATTAAACCAAAATTTTAATTAACTAAATTGTTAAAAACTAAATAATAAACTGTAACTAAAATCTAACTAAATTATTTAACCAACTATAAATAAAAGTTACTTAATTATTGAATAAGAATATAAAAATTAAGATTAATGCAAAACTTATACAAAGAATTAACCGCACAAATAAAATAATTAGAATTAAGTAAAGATATTAAACAAAAAAGTAAAATATTAAATGAAAAAAATGAAAACTAAATAAAATTAAGAACACATTATTTTATTAAAATATAACTTAAAATTTTAACATATTTATTTAACAGAATAATTGGACTGTTTAATAAGTAAACTTAATTTATTTTAATAATTCTTTTTGGAAAAGTAATGTTTTAAATTATAAAATAAACTAGATTATTGCAATTAACAATGAAGAATTAATTTAGTTAATAAACTTTAAAAAAATATTAAAATATAAACCAGATTAAGATTATTAAAAATAAAAAGCAATTTAATATAAATAGAATAATTTGAAAGACTAAATAAAAAGACTAAAAACACATATTTAATTATAAAAATGATTAATTAATACATTTAGTAATAAAATTTGAAAAATAAGATTATTTATTAAACAAAGTATAAATACATAATAAAATTGTTTAAAATTAAATAAATGATGTGTCAAAACTATGTAATAGTAGAGGCACTTCAATTTCCCTCACGCTAAAGCATTATTTGTCCTGAAACAATCCCATGTTTATGATATTTAAAAAACTATAATGTATTTATTATTTTTCTTACAATGTAACATGATTAGAACTTTTAAAATAGGGGAATGAGAGTTGAATTGTGATTTTTGAAAACAAATCTTCAAAAAAAATATTTCCTAGAAAAAAAATACTCAAGGGTAATTTAGAAAGTAAAGACTATCCATCAAAGAAGATGTCATGCCCCATATGTGAACCTTTGTAATAATTTATTAAAATCCAAGCTCAAGTTCTAAATTTAAAATTGATATGAAGCAAAATATAAATCGAAGTAAGATAATGACTGAAGAACATTTTACTTTAATCCTAGGTTCCAAAAATAATAAATTTTTTATCGCCTTATTAATAAAACATTAATGATTTCCATATAAATTAATTTTCCCCTTCATCATTTGGTTTTCATCATTCTCCTCCCCATAATAAACTAATTTTTGACCATAGACACTTTATTTTATTTTTCCCAAGCCATGTAACATTGTGCTAAGCACTGTGAAATTTATTTATTTATGCTCTACATAGGGGTTGTAGTAGACAAAAACACACCCAACATCTAGGGTCTTAGAGACTCACTATGGGATCCAAGATGCCCAAATTACTCCAGTTTCAAAAGTTTTATATTAAAATAATTTATATTGTCTCATTCAGGTGATAATTATTTATAATTAAAAGATGAATGAGGCCCCAAAGATCAACTCAAACATCAGGTCCCAAAATCATGGAGAATAATTCAATAAAAATGTAAACCAAATCACTTTCAAAGATAGTCTGTAAACCTAGATATACATACAATCACTAAGTAGATATCACTAAGAAATCATCCAGTATAATTAATTTCAGATTCTCAGCTGTACATAACTACCAGAATGCACTGTCCTTAAGTACAACTCATTTAAGTATTGTGTAAAGCCAAAAATTATGAAATAATTTTGAAAAATATTACCCTTTTTTAACAAAATTATTGAAGTGAAATGGGAATTTCTGAGCTTTCAATTAAGAATTTTTTAGCATAGTCAATATTTGACCCCCTCCCTCACACATAAAACCCAACTTTACCCCCAAATATGACATAAAAATATAGAGAAGAACAATTATCAATAAAGTTTTAAAACATATTTTCTATTTATTAGATTTATGAAATGTAAAATGGGTCTCTTTGAAGATAAAAAATATTGTTTTCTACAATTAATAAATTACAGCAGGTTCATTATCATAAAACATGTGGTTGTACAGTGGATAGTGTGTATGGAAATTCTGAAAATATTAATCAATTAGATGTTCAATGACACATAATGAAAGAATTCCTTACATCCCTTAGAAAATTACATTGAACAAAAAACACAACCAGCAAGCATGTACACCCCCCCACAAACACACTTAGTTTCAAGTAGTGAGAAAATTTTAATAATAATGAAATTTAGTTTTCAGCTGTGAAGTACATGTGGATTTTTTATTTACACAGTGACATACAACGAAATTCCATTTCAATTAGAGTAAAATTTTAAACATATGCAGCGTTTTTATTTTTAATAGAATGACATGTAGAATAATTTAATACGGATCACTTGTAGCAGAATTTTTTAATATAAGAATATATTTTTTAGTAAGAATTATTTTATTAGCATATATATAAGCAGAAATAAATGCAGAAAGTTGAAGTACTTCCTTGACTAAGTTCATTTCTAAAAATGATCATGGGAATTGCACTCCTTAGATGATACCAGGAGCACCCTAAAAACACATTGCATGTAAACCATAGACAAATATCTAGCATAGACAGCACATAAAGAAGTCATGACATTATTCAAAGTAAAAACAGAACAGAAACAAAAGTAAACACAATATAAAGAACATGAGTTGACTCCCAAGAAACACATAATTTGAAGTATTCCTTTAGAAATTATTTAATTACAATTTTTTTATTCTTTGACAAAACAAAAACTACTTGTATCCATCCATGAAGCGATAGGTTAATATTTCCCAGCCAGACTCACCTAACAACTAACCGTAGTCACTAGGTGGATGTTGTTTCCCTAATAAGAACCACCACATATGTTTGGCCCATTTTTTTAATGGACTAATGAAATCAATAGGCACATAATCATAGGTAAACCAAAACCAAATTTTCATCAGTTGCAAAAATCCCTAAATTGAACCCTTTAGCAATTATGGACATGGTTCTGTCAACTTCAAAAATTGTTTCATATTTAATAGAATCAGAATTTTTAGGATGTGGAAGCAATGTAATTAGGTTCTCTAAAGGGTATAAAAATGCCCTCACAACTATCTTCTTCAGCTTCTATACTAATTGATTCACATTCAATGGTGAAAAAGTGTAAACTCTGATTAGCTAGTTCAAAAAGATATTTAATAGTGTGATGAAAAATTTTATGAACATTTTAACTGAAGTTTGATTCCCCCTCTTGACTTCCAACAGTATCACAAGAAGGCTTAGCACCCCTCATAGTTGAGGATGGCAGTGATGGACAAGGAAAAAAATTTATTTGACCAGTATAATATTTAGGTTTAACAATGTTTTAAATCTCTTACAAACATTCCTCATCAATGAATGAACACTCAACATCTACTGCTTTTATCAAATCAGTTCATCCCAATTCAAGTGTGTGCTCAACCTCTTTTTCATGTTCAAATTAAAATACTCCATTCCCAAAACATGGTCTGTAGTGTGTTCCCAAAAATTCAAATCAGGGGGATTAAGGTTTAATTTAGCTTCAATAAATTCAATTTTATGATTTTAATAATCTAAAAATTTACCCCATGAATAATGTCACTGTTTTCAATTTTAGTTCACTCTGTTTCAGTCATAAAATAAACCTGAGAATTGAGAGATGAAATCTCATCATTTAATCTTCATTCAATTAGCATTACCCCATAAACTAAATCATCCAACATCATTACAGAAATATATGGGTTTGGAGTTTGAAAACATGGAAGAGATGTGTTCAGTTCATGTTCAATGATTTCAGATTCTACATTTTCCAGTTCAATGCTCTCACCCAGATTAATCCCAATATAAAGTTCAGACTCATTTTTTATAACAACAGAAATGTTGGGTGAAGAGTTTTTAACATTCAAATTTTTTTTCTCGTATATCTTTAATCAGACTGACTTCATTCTTAAAACTCCAAAAATATTGATTTTTCTCAAAAGAAGGAATGAAGTAAAGAACTGGGAAATCTATTTTAATATGTTTTAATCCATCTTCATAATTGTCCAACTCAACACCATTACAATTTATTTTGGAATATTCAATGTTATTCACTTGATTTGATGAGCTGGTTATTTCTATATTTAGTCCAACATTTTCATACTTTTTAAACAAAATGGTATGTTTTCCATTTTAACTATCACTATCTTATTCAATTTTATTTTCAAAACATTTATATACATTTTCCTCTAATTTTTCTTCAAATACTTCTTGATCATTAACACTTTTTTGTAAATCCAAGAGCATGTTTTCTAATATTTCCATTCTTTGATCTTTCTCTTGAGGATCTCTAAGTTGAATTTCACGGGTCTTAGTTTAACAAGTGTTAATTAGTTACACCCTAGAATACAATTTAGAAATAGTTAGGTCAATTTTAACCGGGGTGTCACAAATAGATTCAATGTTTTCATCCTCTTAAATGGAAGCAGCCTATTGTGGCTATTTATAGACACAATACCATGTTGTGTCCCCATAAAAGTTACAACATACACAATATAATTCCAGTCGATGATTCCAGTCCTCAAAATATTCCTATTTTTTTGAAACTAAAAATAGTTGATTTTAAACAATCAATGTTTCAAAATTGATGTAGATTTTTTAATGTTCAACAAAAGCAGTAGGTTCCAGTTCACAGTTTTTTAAATTTTTTTTTTTTTTTTTGATCTAATATATATTTTTTAAATTTTTTAAAACTTAGAACACTCAAAGCGTGCCTTCCCTGGAAATGATTCCAAATTTCTATGTAGTTGGAGGTCATAACAGCCTTCAATATTACATTTATTAAACTACACTTGCCAAGTGGTGTAGGGTCTATCCATAGAGAAGGAAGGTTAGTTTCTACGATTTTAATCAAATTATACTCCACTGTTGTCAGCAGTGGAGGGAGTGGACATATTTTAACTTTTGAATTATTTTTCTAAAGTAGTAATGAAACATGTTTGGAAATTCGCTTTTTTTAAAACTAGAAAATGATACAGCAAAATGAAACTAGGTAAACTAAAAATAACTACAAAAGGAAATATGAGTGCTGAGGGAAGATAAAAAATAATCCTCAAGAGACATGAAACTTACTTGATTAAATGAATGTTCCTCATTTGAATAAATTCTCTCCTTGAAAATTAGTAGTTAATTCTTCCTCACTAAAAGAAATAACACTCAGTATTATAGTTCTCGAAGTTTTCCATATCAAAAACCACATACAACAAATTGATAAAAGTTGTCATTAGGAAACTATCTCATCGAGAGTTCTGATGATTTTGAATTTCCATGGTTGATGAAATGTCTCAATGATTGATCTCCCCAATGTATCACCGATTTGGAATTATGTTATTGAAGGTGTTAATTAAATTTAATGTTTAATAACCTGATTCAATCTCACCGAAAGAATTATTTTATCATTGAAGAAATTAATTGAAGAAGATAAAATTTTTAACCAATAAAACACCAAATTATTGAGAAAATAAAATTAAAATGTGATCATTGTCAATATATCAGTAGAAAGTAAAATTTAAATCTTATAAAAATAGAGGATGATAGATTTTACCTCTGAGAATGAAGATGGCGTATTACTATTTCACTCATGCAACTCCAAATCTCTCATTCTTCCCTTCATGTCTACCAAGAGTTTCACTCTCAAATTGGGTGATCGTGAAATCTGAATGAGGGTATTCCCCAGAATCCACTACTTTATCTTCTTTTTATCCTACTATTATCTATTTTTTTTTCACCGAACACTTCCACTAACTTCAAAAGACCCTTAGTTGTGTACTGCACACATGTGATTTTCTGCTACTCGAACGTCACACTTACTTTAGCCCTATAACTAAGTTTCGGTGAGTTAGTTTAATGTACCTGGATGTTTTTCCATCTCTGGAATGAACCTGCACAATAAAAAACGACACTTTTACACCATGAAGGAAATAAAAATTTATAAATTAATGGAATAAATTATTAATGACTTCTAAAATTATTAATAAACATTAATTTTTTTTGTTAAATTAATTACTTTAGTAGTATTACTAACCATTTGTAATTATATTTTAATTAATTATAATGAAATAAAATTTATTATTAAAATAAAATATAAATCATGATAATTTACGTATTATAATTTGAACAAATTTGTTAATAAAAGAGTTATTATTATTAAAAATACGAGGTTATATTAATTATTAATTTTGATGTTAAATTGTTTATAAGTTATTATTTATTAATTAATTAACAAGATTAATGAAAATTATAAACATTAAGTTTATTATTACTTCGAAATTTAACATTATTAACAATTTAAATTTACTAGTTTATTTTATTTGTAATTTAATTAATAACTTAATTTTAGTATTTTATTTTATAAACAATTTGTTTTATTATATAATTATTAAAATGTAATATTGAATTATAATTAATAAGCCTTTAATAATCTAATCTAATTCCATTTTAGAAGTTACTATCAATTAATTTTTAATTAAATTAAATATTATTTATGTTTAATAATTTAGTTTTATTAAATAAGTTAAGTTAATTAAGTATTTTCAATTATTAAGGTTTGAAATTTTAATTTAATTATAATATATTGTAGTTTTTATTTTAATTTACTAATTTTTTGACTTATTATTCTCCCCTCCCCCTTATTTTGATGGAACCCTAGGGGAGGGGATCCACTTCGGTGCAAGCACCAGCCACTACAGTGGCAGGTTCCACCTGACCGTAGGCAGGTTCTCCTCCAGTACAACTCCTGGTCATCGTACTCTCCAGATCCAGCGTAGCCTCGACTCAAGCGGCAACTCCTCAGGTGCAGTAGAATCCCATAACAATGTGACATGACTGGGGGGCTTCAAATACTTCTCTAGCGATTCGATCCCCTCCACGGTTTCCTATAGCGGTGACATCCCAACTACTCTTGTAGTGATACAATACATTAGATCTTAGGGGTTTACAAATCTGAAGATTCTTTTTTACTAATTTGGCATTGAAACGATATGAAAAATTCTGGTTCGAGTCTGTGTCTGGGGTGGTGGATGATGTTTTAGTCTGGAATTGAAGGTGATGTAGAGAAACAGTGACAGATAAGGTTTGGAGAACAAAGGATACCGTTTGAAAGATCAAAGGGTGTATGAAATAACAATGAAATATTGGATGAAATAGAAACATGATGGAAGGTTGAAGTGGTACCTGGAAAGTAGTGGCAGGAGGTTATCGATGGAAGGAAAGGATAGAGTAAAGAAACAGATGTTGTATCAGTAGATGAATAAGGCAGTTGTGAGACCAATAATAGGATGGCATTAGTGAGTCAGTGACTCACCGATAGAAGAAAAATGATGGGTGGGTGTAAGTGAGGCTAGAGAAAAAAATGAACTATCAGTGATTGTGTGAAATGAGTCGGTGTGAGAAAATAAAAATGAAATGAGTTTAGGTTTATGACACACCGATGAAAAAAATAACAAATCACCCAATATTAAAATAAATAAAATAAAATTTCAAGTCACTGTGTGTTAAAATAAAAGATGAGTCACTGAATATAAAATAACGAGTTACCAATGCCAATGTGCAAGAGAGACCAAAGAGAAAATAAATCAGTGTGACATTACATCGATGATGTTTTGGGGGATCGGTGAGTCAGCGACTCACTGATAGTTATAAAAAACATTAGTGTGACAAAATATTGGTAAGATAAAGAGTCTGTGAGACACAACATCAGTGTGTCACTCACCGATAATACAAATTAAAATGTTAACAATAAAGATTAATTTATAACAAATAATAAAATGATCAAAACATTAATTAATTAAAAAAATGTCTAATTAACTAAATTGTTAAAAACTAAATAATTAACTGTAACAAAAATCTAACTAAATTATTTAACAAAATAAATATAAAAGTTACTTAATTATTAACTAAGAGTATAGAAATTAAGATTAATGAAATCTCATAAAAAGAATTAGCCGCACACATGGAATAATTAAAATTAACTAAATATATTAAATAACAATGTTAATTAATTCAAAAAAAATAAAAGCTAAAAAAATTAAGAACACACAATTTTATTAAACATTAACTTAATATTTTAACTTTTTTATTTAAAAGAATAATAAGAACAGTTAATAGGTAAATTTAATTTATTTTAATAATTATATTTTGTAAAGTAAAGTATTAAATTAAAAACTAAACTAGATTATTGCAATTAAAAATGAAAAATTAATTCATTTAATACACATTTAAATTTATTTAAATATAAACCAGATTAATATTAGTAAAAAAAAGAAATTATAATAATTATAATAATTAGAAAGAATAAATAAAAAGTCTAAAAACACATATTAGAGTATAAAAATTGATTAATTAATACATTTTGTAATATAATTACAAAAATGAGATTATTTATTAAATAGATTATAAATAAATAATAAATTTGTTTAAAATTAAGTAAAAGATGTGGAGAAACTCTATAAAAATAGAGTCACATCATGAAACATACCATCAAGGCCTCATCCAATACATCTAAAAAGGATTAATACCTTGGAGAAAACCATATCCTAAATAATGGGAAAGGAATCAACCAAGTCCATATCAATTTATAACTTCATACCTACCGATGAACTGAGAAATAACATCGAGGCCTCAACCAAGGAATTTGAAAATGATTACGTCAATGGCCAAAAATATATCTAAAAATGGGTAAGGCCTCAACCATGTCCATACCTATTTTGTCCCATGAGTCCTACCAATGCATGAAAAGTCTATAGAGGGCCTCACCCATCACTTAATATGTTTGAATCATTCCTCATATTATTGGGGTTAATCATATACATATTCCAGGTAAACAAATTTCTAAATAATTAGTAACCATTCATAGTAATGAATTGAATGGTTTCAAATTAACCCATCAAACTATTCATAAACCATTTAATTTAATAACATGAATGAATAATTCCTTAATTAGAATAAATTCATTTATTCCTAAAGCAAAAAATAAAAGGATTAGGATATATATACACACACACATGCTCTAAGATACATCTTTTGCCTAACAGTATAAAAATTTCAATTCAAGAAGAAATCCATGTGTTTGGTAATATCGGAAGTAAAGTGAAAACATTTATTTGAAACCATGAGTTTATATTAATATAAACGCATGTGTCGATGTTAGGATTGATTATGGCCAAGATTGTATGCATATGTGACATACCATGTTTTAAAATAACTTGAAAATGTAACGCCCTGACCCCAGTTACCCAGAGTCGGTGCATTAATTACATAACATTGGCATGATCACAAGAAAGATCAAATCTCGAAAGACCGATTGGTTTAGTAGCCTTGGAAACACTAGATATATTCATAAGTTTTACATTACATCATAAAATAAAAAACTACTACAACAACATAATGTTTCCACAATCCACACTATTAACCCCTCATAAAATCCCTGCAGGTCATTCATAACTTACTTCTTCACATCCTGGGAAAAATAAAACATAGAAAAGGGGTGAGCTCAAATGCCCAGTAAGGATAACAATATAGCGGAAACTTTCATAAATAAGAATAAACATTTAAGGCAATGTATAACTAAAACAAAAGCCTTTTAAATATTAACTTTCAACATGGTATGGCATACATAAAATGAAATAATGCCATTTACTTATTCACATGGATATTCTACTAATCGAATAATCACATGCAAAAATCAATAACCACTTTCATAATGTTGGAATGCATAATGCCAGACTATCATAACCACATAGCCAAGGCCTCGTGCCAAGACTACAAATAAGATTTTGTCAAGGCCTTGTGCCAAGACACTAGTTTGACTCATGAGACCTACCGATGCATCGAGGAGCTATAGCGGGCTCCACCCGTCACTTATTAAGTCCAATGCATTCCCATATGAAAAGGTTTAAACATAACATAAACATTCGTATTAAAAATAGCATACGAAATGTCAATAATTTCACCATAAACTATGAATGGTATAAAAATAGCACATCCACAGTCAAACATATCACAAAACCTTCAATACAATATAGAAGTTTTGTATCATAATAAATCAACTTCAAATAATCTTAAAATCCATCAAAGGATGTTGACATAGATGAAATCAAAATTCTTTTTAAAGAAGTATCTCCTTTTATTTTGAAATAATTTAAGATCCATATAAAATAAAACATTTTCTTTGAAAATATTCTTATAAGCTTGTATGGAAAGCTTCGACGATTTTATAACGGCGGAAAATAACCGCACCCGCCGTATAAGTTAAAAAAACATTCTTACCTCAATTCTGTCGAAAAGGTTAAAAAGGACCTTGTTTTGAAAACGACGGAAAGATTCCTTTATAAACCTCTTATAAAAAGTCAAACAATGGTATAAATGACTTTAACCCATATTCTTTTAAATAGTAAAAATGTTTTGAAATACATTTCGAAGAAACATGGATGTGGATGATAAAGAGATCCCAGTAGATTATTACGTATAATACAACCTCGGATAATGAAGAGATTGTGAAATAACCCTTACCTTGTACTTTTCCTTGGTTGGGGTAGGTTAACCTCCTGTATAATGGTGAAATAATTGTTATTAAATTATACAAGAATCATATATATTAATATGATATCATATTTGATCTTTTAACATTTATTTGTTAATAATATCTTAGAATTATCGTCGTTTCGGGTGTTAACTTACTCATTTTCTTTTATATGTTTTGTTACATAAGTCATGTTTGTTGTATCTTATTCATATCCAGAATGATATCAAGTCCTGAAACATCATTTTTAAATCATTAAATGATAATTATACTTGAATGGATACGATGGAGAATGAATCTCATCGCGTTCGTGGAGACGGTAGTCCGTACGTACGCACGAACGCTATTTCCATTTAATTTTTATTTTAAAAGAATCGAATCCAAATGATACATAGGTATATTACTATTCCAGTATAATATAATATTTTATATATGTTACTTAAGTTCATTAACACCATCCTTTATACGTTCCATGTGTGGTATGAACGAGTCATATCATTTTAAGGGGGCGGTAGTCCACACTTCCTCAAATGAAATTATCGTATGTATATACAACATGAAACAAATAATGGTATGAAATAAAATGGAATTACAGAAGCTTATATATAAAATATATATCATTAATATCATATTTAATTATAGTTCCATCATAATGGCCACCATGAGAGGCGGTAAGATGTATTTGAACAATCATCGTTTCGTGAGGCGTTAGTTTTCCATCCACAGAAACATTATGTTCATCATCCATTAGATGGAGTTGTGTGTATGTGTAGATTGAATCCTTATTATAACAACATCCTAGTATATTGAGGATACTGGTGTTGTTACAAAAGAAAGGAAATAAAAAGAGTTTGGGGGTTGAAGAAGCAAAATAAATGAAAATAATTTAAGAGAAATCGTTACCTTGAGGTAACTCACTTTGGATGGAACCAAAGGACTTGTTGAAATGCTTTATGCCTAAGGGGAAGCTTCAAGGAGGAGGAGAGGGATGTGGGGAGCTTAGTTGGGCAGAGTTTAGATGAGCCAAGTGGCTTGAGAGGTGTGAGGATTGAGAAGAAGTGGTCTCCTTTTATAAGGGAGAGGAGGGGCTCTTTAGGAAAGAGTGAAAGTATTACTTTATAATATAATTATATTCGGTTTATAATGGTCCAAAAATCATTGAGGTCGAAGATACGATGACTCATATTCTAAATAACATCAACCAATAAGAATTGGACAGGTTTTAGATAATATTTTAATCATTATAATATTATTTATTTCAATGATTTATTAATGAGGTAAACATTGCATCATTATTGTGTCATTAATAATTTAACTTATTTGATGTCTAAAAATTATAAATAAAATATCATCATGTAGGAAATATTTTTAGCTTTCTAATGAATATTTATAATCGAAAATCCAACATGTATAACCCTATGTAAAAATTGTTCTTCTAAAAGATGTAAGCTTATGGCATTTTTATTTTTATTTTAACTTTATTAATATAATGTGTCCCTACCACATACAAGTGGCTCCAAGGGGTCCCCAAATTGACCCAAGGATGCCCATGGTAGGGTATGTGTCCACCAATAAGGTTAGGACACGTTTTAGGGTAATTTTGTATTATTATAATATTATTTTGTAACCCTTATTTACCGGATTTACCCTTTAACCATGGTAAATAAAATATTTACCACAATAACTATTCAAAATGTCTAAAAATAAAAGTTACCTATTTACACAATTTGAACATCCTGATTACAAATATGGAATCCATTTTCCTAAATTCAAAACATAGAAGTGGCAGAAATTAATTTAAAATTAATTCCCGCTGTCAAAACAAAAAGCGTGTTTTTAAGAGATAATAACTATAAAAAGATTGACACTTGTTTATGTTCGGTTTAATTGTAAAATTATGTCCAATGACCAACATTATATTAAATGGTAAAAATATATTCTAAATATACTTTAAAACCACTCAAATTCACAATTTATCACTATTAATTATTTTGATTAAAAAAGTTGTTTTTAATTAAAATTTAGTAATTTTCACTATTCATCAAAATATAAAAGTTATCCGAAAAGTACCAAAATTTCACCCTAGGCTAATTTCGATATTCCGAATCCAAAAATGAAGTCCATTTTGAAATATAAAATATATATGATTTCAAAAAGTAGGTATTACTATTCACAACGGCTAGTTTAATTAGTTGTGGTGTGTGTTAGAACTCGAGGTTGCGTACAACACACGCTATCGATTATTCGAAGGGAAACGTACCGTGGAAGTTTGGGGTGTTACATTCTCCCCTCCTTCAAATAATTGCATCCTCGCAATTTCTAGGGTATTACTGCATAAAAATACTCGGGTGGTTCTTCATCATAAGTTCCTCGGGTTCCCACGTTGCCTCTTCCATCTTATGGTTTCTCCACAAAACTTTTACCAGACGCGTCGTCCGGTTTCTCAGTACTTGTTCTCTTGTATCAAGAATCCTGACGGGCTCTTCACAATAGGAAAGATCAGGTTCCAGTTCTAATTCCTCATAGGTGAGTACATGCGTTGGGTCAGGCATGTATTTTCTCAACAGAGATACGTGGAACACATCGTGAACTTTGGAGAGACATGGCGGCATTGCCAATCGGTAAGCTACAACCCCAATTCGTTCTAGAATTTCGAAAGGTCCGATGTACCTGGGACTCAATTTACCTTTCTTACCAAAACGTATGACTCCCTTCCATGGAGATACCTTTAGGAAAACATGATCACCGACCTGAAATTCCAAATCCTTCCTTCGATTATCGGCATAGCTCTTCTGCCTACTTTGAGCTGCTTTGATGTGATTTTGGATTACCTTCACCTTTTCCACTGTTTCCTCCACCAGTTCTGGGCCTACAAGTTTTCTTTCACCAACGTCATCCCAACAGGTTGGTGTACGACATCTCTTTCCGTATAACGCTTCATATGGTGCCATCTGAATACTCGAATGGAAGCTATTGTTATAGGAAAATTCTACTAGTGGTAAATATTGATCCCACATACCCTGAAAATCAAGTGAGCAAGATCTCAACATGTCTTCTAAGGTCTGAATAGTCCGTTCTGATTGTCCGTCTGTCTGAGGGTGGTAAGCAGTGCTCAAATGAAGTTCAGTATCCAGGGATTTCTGAAGACTTTTCCAAAATCTTGAAGTAAAACGGGGATCACGATCAGAAACAATCGATAGGGGAACTCCATGAAGTCTCACAACTTCATTAATGTATAGTCTTGCTAGACGTTCCAGGGGTAGATCTTCTCTTATAGCAAGAAAATGTGCTAACTTGGTAAGACGATCAACAATAACCCATATTGCATCGTTCCTTCTAGGAGTCTTTGGTAGCCCCATGACAAAGTCCATCGTAATATTGTCCCATTTCCACTCCGGTATGGGAAGAGGTTGCATGACTCCTCCAGGCTGTTGCCTTCCAGCTTTCACTTGTTGACAAACCATACATCTTGACACAAAATCAGCAATCTCCCTCTTCATGTTGTCCCACCAAAAATGTTCCTTCAAATCTCTATACATTTTGGTGCTCCTAGGGTGTATAGAGAAATTGGAACTATGAGCATCATCCAACAATTCCCTTTTTAGATCAGGTATATTGGGAACACAAAGTCTCTTCCCGAATTTCAAAATTCCATCTTCATACACAAAGTCTCTCAATCTCCCATCATTCACAGCTTTAATCTTCTTCTGAAATTCTTCATCATCGGTCTGAGAACTCTTAATCCTTTCTAGTAAAGATGGTTTGGCAACCATTTGAAAAAGCATTGATGTTTCACCTTCCCTGGTTATTCCCATGTCCATCATCACTAGATCCATGAAAATTGGATCCCTTTCAATTCTCATCATGTTCAAAACACCATGGTCTTTTCTGCTCAAAGAATCTTCCACCTTGTTTGCTTTCCCTGGGTGGTAGTGTATCGTACAATCATAATCCTTGAGTAATTCAAGCCATCTCCTTTGCCTCATGTTGAGTTCTTTTTGTGAGAAAATATACTTCAAACTCTTGTGATTGGTATAAATCTCACATTTTTCACCATAGAGGTAGTGCCTCCATATCTTCAAAGCAAAGATCACTGCTGCTAACTCGAGATCATGAGTAGGATAGTTTTGTTCATGAATTTTCAACTGTCGTGATGCATAGGCAATAACTCTATCATTCTGCATAAGGACACAGCCAAGTACTTTCTTCGATGCATCACTATAAATAACGAACCCATCAAAGAAACGATCAATCTTACTTCTTGGGTTGCGAATATAATCTCCAGCATACCTCGCTAACCTTGTAAAGTTAGCCTCATACTTTGTGACATTCTCATCCTCCTTTTGTCTCAGACTCAGAAATTGCCTTTCCATATCCGCTCGATGGTCGCGAGGGAAGTATTTTTCTAAAAATAGATCTTTGAATTCCCTCCATTCCATATTTGATACTTCATCATCTTCCTTCATGTTTTGAATCAATGACCACCATTGATCAGCATCTCCAGTGAGGCGGTAAACTGCCATGATAACTTTTTCCCTTTCACTGCTCCCCAAAGCCTGAAATATTTTCTCTAGGGAATTTATCCATTGCTCAGCTACTAAGGGATTTGTACTCCCATTGAACGTTGGTGGTTTTTGCCTCATGGATCGATCTAACATTGATCCTCCACACTGCGGATCAGGGTGCTCCATACGGGTAAGGTTATTATTCATAACCTGAGTAAGTTGTCCCAGTATGGTGATTAGATGATCGGCACCAGTTGCATCACCATCCCCACTATAATTATCTTGAGTAGGAGGGCAATCCCTACATGGAGTGCGTGCATTGATACGGTTTCCATTTCTTCCACTAGGCGCCATTTCTAAACAATGGCATAAACTAGATCAGTTTATGAATCAAAATACATAATCCCATACTTATAAAACACTTAACATAAATTGAACTATTTATGGATATAATCCATAATCATAAAAATGTTTTCTTTGAGGAAGTATATACTAATAAACCCTTCATAATGATTTGTAAAGATAGTGAGAGTTATCCTAAGAATATCCCCCGGGAGTGTCGTAACCAAGAGTGCAGCAAGGCCCGTTGTCGTGCACCAGTTCCCGTTCGAGTCTAGCTCAAAGTGGTGTTTTCGGGTTTTACCCCTAGGTACATCTGTGCCAGAGCCGCCTCTACCTGCTCGTATCCAGACAGGGATGTATTTCTCGGAAAACTCACAAAATCTCTACAATACCAAAATTCTAGGAAGTTCTTCTATACTAATCCTCAAAGTTCATCTTAGGTCTACGTGCTCTAATCAGAGTTTATCTAAATCTAGCTTCCAAGGTTTGTACTAAACTTCCTCTGATACCAACTGTAACGCCCCGACCCCAGTTACCCAGAGTCGGTGCATTAATTACATAACATTGGCATGATCACAAGAAAGATCAAATCTCGAAAGACCGATTGGTTTAGTAGCCTTGGAAACACTAGATATATTCATAAGTTTTACATTACATCATAAAATGAAAAACTACTACAACAACATAATGTTTCCACAATCCACACTATTAACCCCTCATAAAATCCCTGCAGGTCATTCATAACTTACTTCTTCACATCCAGGGAAAAATAAAACATAGAAAAGGGGTGAGCTCAAATGCCCAGTAAGGATAACAATATAGCGGAAACATTCATAAATAAGAATAAACATTTAAGGCAATGTATAACTAAAACAAAAGCCTTTTAAATATTAACTTTCAACATGGTATGGCATAAATAAAATGAAATAATGCAATTTACTTATTCACATGGATATTCTACTAATCGAATAATCACATGCAAAAATCAATAACCACTTTCATAATGTTGGAATGCATAATGCCAGACTATCATAACCACATAGCCAAGGCCTCGTGCCAAGACTACAAATAAGATTTTGTCAAGGCCTTGTGCCAAGACACTAGTTTGTCTCATGAGACCTACCGATGCATCGAGGAGCTATAGCGGGCTCCACCCGTCACTTATTAAGTCCAATGCATTCCCATATGAAAAGGTTTAAACATAACATAAACATTCGTATTAAAACTAGCATACGAAATGTCAATAATTTCACCATAAACTATGAATGGTATAAAAATAGCACATCCACAGTCAAACATATCACAAAACCTTCAATACAATATATAAGTTTTGTATCATAATAAATCAACTTCAAATAATCTTAAAATCCATCAAAGGATGTTGACATAGATGAAATCAAAATTCTTTTTAAAGAAGTATCTCCTTTTATTTTGAAATCATTTAAGGTCCATATAAAATAAAACATTTTCTTTGAAAATATTCTTATAAGCTTGTATGTAAATCTTCGACGATTTTATAACGGCGGAAAATAACCGCACCCGCCGTATAAGTTAAAAAAAACATTCTTACCTCAATTCTGTCGAAAAGGTTAAAAAGGACCTTGTTTTGAAAACGACGGAAAGATTCCTTTATAAACCTCTTATAAAAAGTCAAACAATGGTATAAATGACTTTAACCCATATTCTTTTAAATAGTAAAAATGTTTTGAAATACATTTCGAAGAAACATGGATGTGGATGATAAAGAGATCCCAGTAGATTATTACGTATAATACAACCTCGGATAATGAAGAGATTGTGAAATAACCCTTACCTTGTACTTTTCCTTGGTTGGGGTAGGTTAACCTCCTGTATAATGGTGAAATAATTGTTATTAAATTATACTAGAATCATATATATTAATATGATATCATATATGATCTTTTAACATTTATTTGTTAATAATATCTTAGAATTATCGTCGTTTCGGGTGTTAACTTACTCATTTTCTTTTATATGTTTTGTTACATAAGTCATGTTTGTTGTATCTTATTCATATACAGAATGATATCAAGTCCTGAAACATCATTTTTAAATCATTAAATGATAATTATACTTGAATGGATACGATGGAGAATGAATCTCATCGCGTTCGTGGAGACGGTAGTCCGTACGTACGCACGAACGTTATTTCCATTTAATTTTTATTTTAAAAGAATCGAATCCAAATGATACATAGGTATATTACTATTCCAGTATAATATAATATTTTATATATGTTACTTAAGTTCATTAACACCATCCTTTATATGTTCCATGTGTGGTATGAACGAGTCATATCATTTTAAGGGGGCGGTAGTCCACACTTCCTCAAATGAAATTATCGTATGTATATACAACATAAAACGAATAATGGTATGAAATAAAATGGAATTACAGAAGCTTATATATAAAATATATATCATTAATATCATATTTAATTACAGTTCCATCATAATGGCCACCATGAGAGGCGGTAAGATGTATTTGAACAATCATCGTTTCGTGAGGCGTTAGTTTGCCATCCACAGAAACATTATGTTCATCATCCATTAGATGGAGTTGTGTGTATGTGTAGTTTGAATCCTTATTATAACAACATCCTAGTATATTGAGGATACTGGTGTTGTTACAAAAGAAAGGAAATAAAAAGAGTTTGGGGGTTGAAGAAGCAAAATAAATGAAAATAATTTAAGAGAAATCGTTACCTTTAGGTAACTCACTTTGGTTGGAACCAAAGGACTTGTTGAAATGCTTTCTGCCTAAGGGGAAGCTTCAAGGAGTAGGAGAGGGATGTGGGGAGCTTAGTTGGGCAGAGTTTGGACGAGCCAAGTGGCTTGAGAGGTGTTAGGAATGAGAAGAAGTGGTCTCCTTTTATAAGGGAGAGGAGGGGCTCTTTAGGAAAGAGTGAAAGTATTACTTTATAATATAATTATATTCGGTTTATAATGGTCCAAAAATCATTGAGGTCGAAGATACGATGACTCATATTCTAAATAACATCAACCAATAAGAATTGGACAGGTTTTAGATAATATTTTAATCATTATAATATTATTTATTTCAATGATTTATTAATGAGGTAAACATTGCATCATTATTGTGTCATTAATAATTTAACTTATTTGATGTCTAAAAATTATAAATAAAATATCATCATGTAGAAAATCTTTTTAGCTTTCTAATGAATATTTATAATCGAAAATCCAACTTGTATAACCCTATGTAAAAATTGTTCTTCTAAAAGATGTAAGCTTATGCCATTTTTATTTTTATTTTAACTTTATTAATATAATGTGTCCCTACCACATACAAGTGGCTCCAAGGGGTCCCCAAATTGACCCAAGGATGCCCATGGTCGGGTATGTGTCCACCAATAAGGTTAGGACACGTTTTAGGGTAATTTTGTATTATTATAATATTATTTTTTAACCCTTATTTACCGGATTTACCCTTTAACCATGGTAAATAAAATATTTACCACAGTAACTATTCAAAATGTCTAAAAATAAAAGTTACCTATTTACACAATTTGAACAAACTGATTCCAAATATGGAATCCATTTTCCTAAATTCAAAACACAGAAGTGGCAGAAATTAATTTAAAATTAATTCCCGCTGTCAAAACAAAAAGCGTGTTTTTAAGAGATAATAACTATAAAAAGATTGACACTTGTTTATGTTCGGTTTAATTGTAAAATTATGTCCAATGACCAACATTATATTAAATGGTAAAATTATATTCTAAATATACTTTAAAACAACTCAAATTCACAATTTATCACTATTAATTATTTTGATTAAAAAAGTTGTTTTTAATTAAAATTTAGTAATTTTCACTATTCATCAAAATATAAAAGTTATCCGAAAAGTACCAAAATTTCACCCTAGGCTAATTTCGATATTCCGAATCCAAAAATGAAGTCCATTTTGAAATATAAAATATATATGATTTCAAAAAGTAGGTATTACTATTCACAACAGCTAGTTTAATTAGTTGTGGTGTGTGTTAGAACTCGAGGTTGCGTACAACACACGCTATCGATTATTCGAAGGGAAACGTACCGTGGAAGTTTGGGGTGTTACAGAAAATATGTTTTGTGCATATTTCTAAAACATGATAATAAGAATTATAACATGTATATAAACATTTTATCCTGAATATATACATATACACACACCATGAAGTACTTAAGGATTTTCATAAATATGTATATATACATATATTCTTATATATATACATATTGTATTCTATAAAACTCATTAGTGAGAAATAAATTTATGTTTTAACAAAAAATTGATAGATGAGAAGATCCTTTAGTAGAGTATATACGAAAAAATATAAAACATAAAATTATTTATATAAATATATAAATATAATAATGTATTTGAAATTGAACATGGATTTAGTAATCCATGAAAAATTGTTAGAGTTTTAATGAAACCCCCAGTTACACAAAAACAAATTAAATCCCAACAAAATATAAATAACCTTTGGTTTGAAGTTAATACTTGTATATATATATAAATATATATTGGAAATATCTAGTGTATTTTGATATCACCAAAAATCAAATCATTTAAATTTACATCAAATGTTAATAATATTAGTCATTCATGAACTCCAAATTCATTTCATTAACATATATAAATCATTTTATAAAATATAATAATTTAAAACAGTATCTTTTGATAATATATTGATCACAAAAATTCTTAATTGATTACATAAATAGGTTGATGACATGAAAATATAAATTCTTTTCATTGAATTAGTAAATAACCCTTCGCATTATATAAAATTCTTATGAAAAAAGTAATTGTATATCACACATAAAACTATAAAAGTTTCCTTAAAGAAACACTTTCAATGAAAATGACGCATTTATTAATTTTGAAATTAAACCACAAAAATTTATATTGAAACCAAAAATTTATTGTAAATATGTTGGGCATCGATGATATGAATAACCCATATCCGCGATTATATACAGATGCGATTTCTATAATGTTTACACAACATGATGACATGATATATACAATTTCTTTAAGAAATAAAATTTACAATCACATCTTTAAACATTTAATCGTTACGTTTTTATGTATGTATATTTATATATATATACCATGAATTCACACAAGTAATTAATTTAAATAATTAATATAGACTTTTGATTTATATAAACATTTTATATGTATTACATGGAGTTTACAAAAAATTTAATAGTTATTGAATAAATAAATTTTCTTTAGTTCCATAATTTTAAGACTATGATCAATATTTGAAAATAAATATTTGTATGTTATCCAAATAGAATCATAATGTTGAAAGTTTTTCAACAAATAAAATGCATAAATATTTTAGAAAAAGAATATAATCAAAGGGACCTGAATTCTAAAATTTCAAAAAAAATTTATCCATACACAATAATACTAAATAACAACAGTCCCTTACATTAAAATTTTACAATAAATAGATATATACAAATATATATATATATACATATATATTCTTATATAACGATGTAATGTAACATTATTTGAATAACATGAATTAAATAATAATTTTAAAATAACATTTTCACACTTCCAGAATTCAATATAATAAAGAAAAAACAAAAGAATGAAATTAACAAATATAATTCCATATATTGGTAAAAAATAAATCCCTTACATAAAAATCAAACGAAAAAAACATTTTTCATATTGAACGCATAATAAAAATGAGCATACAAATGCATGTGTAATCGGAGTGGTCAAATATGAGTGCAAAGGTGTGCATATGGTTGAAAAAAAATCAATCAAGATAATAAAATCAAGAAAATGATAATAAATAAATAGCACCCCTTAAAAAATTATTTAACACACACTAATTCAACTTCTTTAGACATTAGGACTAAATTCAAATTTATAAATTTCATTTTCACAATTCTTAGAGGCTTTTACAGAAAAAACAAATGATTTATTCCACCTTGTAGAGCAAGCCGAGATTTCAGTTAAAGACATCCAAAAGAAGAATAAACCTACACTCGTTGTGAATGAATCATCCCAAGGAACCAAAAATGTTTGATGAATTCAAAATTAAATAAATTCAAAATTGAAAATGATTAAGAAATATGAAGACCAATCTAAATTGATCTTCTATTCATAGTCTAAAGGTAAACCACAAAATATATAAAACATTGTAAATTGTTGGTAATTAGGTCATCTAAACTAACATATGGAAACAAAAAATAAACAATAAAAACATTAATGACATGAAATCAATAATAAGATGAAAGTGTCTGTTTGAAAAATCATCATTAGAATCCTACAGTCTTTAAAATTATGGATTGGAGATATAGCATTGGAAAAATATGGAAACAATGGACATAACCATGATATACAATAGATTTAAACAATTATTCCTACCTACATTTTTCAGAAGACTATAAACCAAACCTACCTCAAGCTAGGTTTAAAATTAATCCATAGGTGAAGAAGAACAGACCACGCCAATAGTGGTTTAAACATAGCCACGCTCGGTCCCTATCGACGATGCTCAGGACTACTTCAATATCACTCAGTCAACATGGTCTCACTCGCCCTCAGCTCTCCCAATGATCAGCTAAACCCCAACCCAAAGACCCCACCTCTGCTGTAGGTCCCTTACTGCGTAACCCTCTACCTTGAGCAGTCACACTCTGTAGAACCCTCCTATAATCCCATTTTCTAATTTTATTACTTTCATTTTATTTCATAATAACAATAATAATGATTATTTCATTATCATTATTTATTTAATTAAATATTATAATATAAGTATAATATATTATAATTTTATCTTTAAAATAGTTATACTATGTAATTATAATTTTGTTATACAAAAATCATAATATAAATAATTTAATAAAAATTATTCAAAAAAAAATTAATAATTTAAAACTAATAATTATTACTGTATATATATATATATCATTTTCAAATTTCAAAATAAATAAAAAAATTAAAATAATTATTTATATGTTTGATTAAAAATTTATTTTCAGAAATTAAAATGTGAATATTAATAGTGCATTTTTTTTCAAAATATTGCTACTTAAAATATCTGACATTATTATTACGATAAATAATAATTTGAAAAAACAATTTTAAATTACATGTATAATTTCAATAAAATAATAAATTTAACAAAAAAAATTTACATTAATAATTTTACCTTTAATTATTTTTACTTATAAAAACAATGTTTTAGATAATGCCATTTCAAATGTACAATTAATTTTCATTACTTTAATAGGTGTTATGTTTTTCAGAAATTTCATTTGAAAATAATTTAAATCAAAGAAACAAATGTTTATTTCAGTTAAATGAAATCACGTAGTTTTATTAAATTATTTTTTAGAATTATTTATTAAAGTTAAAAATCATTTTTAATAAAATTAATTCTTTTATTGAAACTCGATGTGTTACATATATTCCCCTTTTACAATTTACCTCAAAATATGTTTTCTCTCGCCACTCAATTTAAAATGTTTCTGGATTTATTATCCTACCCCGAATAGATTTTCTTAACCATATTCTTTCATTGGTTCTAACATCTCAACTTAAGAAAGGCAAATACAAAATCACCCACGAGAAGCTTCGAAAAAAGGGATTAAATGAAACTGTGACTGAGGTAAGGTTGGTGGAAATAAAAATCAAACTCAAAAGGTGGGTAATCTCTATGGTATAATGCATGAAAAATGAAAAAAGTGAATAATGTGATATATCTAATTTCAATTGAGGTCCACGCTTCATATAGATCAAACTAGATCCATGAACCTATTAGGTTAAAAAATACCACATTCTTTTCCTTTTCATATTACTTATTTTTCAAAATTAATGTTCAGGCTAAATATCACATTCATTTTCTAACCACATATGATACATTAAAAGATTAATCAGTATGAAAATGGTGAATTTTGACTTTCATAATACCCAAACCCAATATAATTTTCATTTTCTTTCAATACATATTATTAATGGAATCAGGTAGGCATAGAAAAATGAATTAAATTATCACGTACCAAATCATATTTGTCTGGTAAAGTATCCATATTCCATCTCATAAATAATAACATCATGTGTCAATTAGTAGTGAAAATTCCCCCACACTTATTGAAATTTTAATCATGCATCATAACAATAGTATGGTAGGATGTGATAATTGGACTGAATCTACTCCATCCTAAGATTTTTATTCATGGATAATATAAGATAAAGAAAGAAAAATTTATGGTGGGTTATGAAAAGGTGGATCAAAAAAGATTACATCAATCATATTAAGAATCTATTTTTGTCAATAATATCCTAAATAATATCACAACGAAATTTATGATAGTTTTTTATGACCCAATTGTATCTAAATAAATATTCTCAAAAAAGAATTTGAAATCATTTTTCCAGAATCCTCTTGGGAATGTGCGTATAAAAAACAAGAATTCACCGAACATATAAAATCCAACAATAAGTATATCAAAATCAATTTCAATTTTTTTTATTTGTGTTAAATTACAAAAAACTACAATCTTGTGAATAGTATAAATAATATTAGAACACATATTTAAATTATTTACATTATAAATTGTTCTTTTATTTAAATTATTTAAATGAGTTTTCATGTTTAAAGAAGAGTTTTAGGAAAAAATGCATCCTAGATAAATGAAAATATTCAATAATCTAATTTATCATCAACACATCTCAAAAAATACCCCTACACATAAAATGAGATAGTGTTTGATATTTCATATAAATTATTGTGGGAGAGATATCAATAACAAAATTTTAAAAAAAATCATGGAAATTTGAAATTAGTTATAGGGAATATAGAGAACCTTTTTATGAGTGTTATACCATGGGTATCCATGTAGGATGGTGATTTCAAATTACTATACCAACATAATATGTTATAATGAAAGAACATTCAACAGATAAAACAGTAGTTTATATGGTTTAAATATGATGGATTTAGTAAACTAGGTAGGTGAACTTACTAAATAGTAAAAAAAAAACTCATATAAATGAAAATTGGTGAATACAATGAAATTCAATGTGACTAACAAACAATAATTCCACTAAAATAAAAAATATATTCTATGTACACATTTAAAAATAAAGAAAACAAAAAATATGGGTTTCCTCCCATAATATTAAAACTATAACATCATAATCCAAATGGATAAATAGAGGGATTAGGTAGTGTTGCCCATTAATTTAAAAGATCACAACCACTAATAAGAACTGGTGACTATGTCATTGAGATTTTGTGGTCCATTTAAATTATAAAACACATCAGGATAGTAATGTGAATGAATCGCAAGGGGAATGAAAATAATGCATGTGTTTCATGGTTGGGATATAAATTGATCACTAATCTCACATTATATATTCTCATGCTGGCACTTGATGCCATCTAAATTCTATGACATCCAATGATAGATGAAATATTGTGGTGGGATGATAATTTTAGTGACCAGAAATGAGGTAGAAAAGCTATTCATGGATATAAAAATTTATAAATTAAGAATATAAATAAGAAACATGGATGGGAGTCAAAAAGTTTATCTCATACATAAATGTGTAAAATAAGGTCAAATGGGTAATCATTGATACAATGTAAAAAAACAAGACCCAAATAGAGTACAACATGGGAGGGGTACAAGGGAAAAATAAAACTTTTTGGAAAACAATAAGGCCGATACGTATAAAGAACAATCCTTAATAGTGGTTCATTAAATCTATATATCCATATATATGTTGTCTATAGTCATGGATATTTTATCATTGATGGAATCTGAAGGTTCCCCATTAATGGAAGTTATCTCAGTAGACTGATGAGACGAGGAGCTGATCCTGATGGAAATTGTGTGCATAGATGTATGGTTGATAAATGGCACCTTAGTAGATGTTGGAATGGATAGGTCATTTCCTCACTGCACATACAACATATGAATATTCTACTATATTATAGCATTATATGTGGTGGGTGATGGTGTGGGAAATATAGTAGTTGATGCAGATGGGAAATGGATAGTGGAAAGTGTAGGTATGGGCATCTTAATGGTTCATGGTATGGTTTTAGAGGTATGGTGAGATTTGTATGTTGTAGGAGATGATATTGAGGTGGTGGTAGATGATGGGGTTGGCAGCATGTGCATGATCGGGGGAGGCTGGTGTGGATGGGTCCATTGTATGATGGGCTAGGGTCATATCAGCATCCTCCAAATACATTAGCACCCATCGGTTAACACTGCCATCCAACGTGAGAAAACCCATATTTTGGATATATTGTAGAGTGATTCCCTCCATAGGGTTAATGGATGTGTGGGGATGGGAGGACCCAAAGTAACTAAGAGTTGTGGATAAATGTGTATTGGAAGAGCTACCTACCAACATACCTCGAGTCATCTTCTAGAGGGCCCCGTTGAACATTATAAACCACCTAGACTTGTTAATAGTTTGGCTACCCATGGATGATGAGATAATGGGGACTTTGATCTGGATCATTCCCTATGAGAATCACTATAGTCCAACCTAGAATGTGTAATGGTAATTTTTAGGATCCATAGAGAAGAACCTCATAGTGTAATGATCATTGTGGTGCGTGGATCATATATTCTTGGGTAGACTCTTGCGATCCTGGCCTAAATTCCTCATGCATTAGCCTAGTAATGAACAAGATACAATGTCAGGAATACTAGATAAGTAACAAATACAGATGAATAAATGGATATTTAAATGCCAAACTAACTGAGGGTCAACTCCCATGTCTATCCTATGATTTTAAATAGAACAGAATGAATGCCAACATAAAGGGGGCCTAGAACATAAGGAAGATCTCCCTAAATATCTCCATGTAATAATGGGTGATCTGAGTTAGGTGAAAATAGCCTATGAGGTCATGAAACTCTTGGTAAATGTTGATTCACTTGAGTAAAACGTGTTCCCACTTCTTGGTTCTCCACATTAGTTTGTCCTAGAGATGGACCATCTGAATTTAATGATGAGGGTTTGAAAATTATAGGTGGGGATAATGTTCAGGATGGAAAAGGCCGAAATATCCTCTCAATGTTCATTGTTAATCCCCCAATGTAGATGCATACATTGAGTCAAAAGAATAATATGATGTAGAGGACTTAGTGTGTGGTGGGAAAGAAGAATCCCTTTTGCATTTGGGTGAGGAGGTGTTACCTCGCACTCAGGCGTGCGGCCAGAGGGTGAGGTGCAAACAATTTCAGAATGGAAGAAAGGTGCAGGGGAAGGATAATAGGGTAAAAGGGGGGGGGGGGGTACATTGTCTGTTGGTAGGGAAGGGAGGAAGGATAATGAGAGTGTGTGACTTCTGGTGGGGGAGATTAGGGAAGGGGAGGCATCACACAGAATGAGGAGAATCAGGGTGTGTGTGTGGGGGGGGGGGGTGAACACTAGGTTCATAGGGTTTTCAAGGCACTCAAATTTTATATGTTTTGTAGTCAGTACAAATATTATATTTTTAAATTTTTTTATTTTTCAACCACTTACCATTTACACACCATGTATTACTTATGTGGCATGTATTTTTCATTTGAGCCACCTTTTAAACCATGCATTCTCATAAAACTTGTAGTAAACCTTAATATTCTTAAATACAATACTAACATACAATATCCTATTAACCCTACCATGGGATTATTCCTAGTTAGTGTTTTATTTATTGTCTTGATATAGATATTATTCAAAGAATAAGACTATAACTTTGAGTTGATACCCCTTGTAGAAAAATTATTGAAAATAGAGTGGATGGATGGTGTGGAAGAATCCCTTTTTAGAGGTGAACGGATTTTTTCATTATTATTACAATTGGATCCCTTATCAATAGGAGGTAATTTATTATTGTCTTCTATATTGGTCTCATTTAAATCTATCATATCAGTTGGAGAGATGGTTTGACAATTCAATGACTCATCACCTTTATTAGTGGCCTTCACCATATTGATCACTACTTGTTATTCAGAAACTCTAAAAATCAATCAACCTAGGTTACCATGAATCAACGAATTTCTAGTGGATAGGAGTTATATTCCTAAAATGAGAGGAATTTCGACTCCCACTTCCATATATTGAACCAGAAAATTAAGAGGGAAAATTATTTTTCCAACCTTTACCATGAATTCCATGAGAAATACGTCGAAATAAATGACTGATAAGTCAAGAAGTTGGAGTGTCACCATTGTTGATTTCATTTTTTTCAAGACTTATCTTCCTATAAACTCTCGTTGGAATTAGATTGATAATTTCCAAAGGCCAACAGATGTTTTTCCCAACATTTTATATCCTGATAGTCTGTGGAATTTAGAAACATCCAAAGACACACGTTTTCAAAGGCAACCCGCATTGGACAACTACGAATGATTCTTCATTTAGTGAGATGACTCCTAAATCATAAATTTTATTTTTATGTATAATATGTCTTTAAATAATCTTTCAAAGGAGGGTATATAAAAAATTGGCTCTACAAAGGTAATATTGATGTCTAATTTCAAAAAATTCTATATTTTTTATATTCAATATATTTTTTAGAATGTTTCATATTCTCCATAAAGTGTAAACGGGGGATACTATGATGGATTTTCCATGTAGATAAATCCCTTTTGGTGATGTTCCTGAAAAATGATTTGTTTTCTGGAATTGCTTTTTAAGTTGTGTAGATGGACATTTTGGTGTGTAATAATGTGGTCCATATTTTTTTTGTACTTATACACTCCTCTACTAAAATTAACCTTGGATTTATTGCTACCGATATTGATTCAATATTTAATGATAGTTTTGTTGTTGAAATTGTTGGGGGTGATGGAATTTTTGTCCTTTTTTTATTATAATTAGAGTAATTACATTATTTATTTGGGTTATCAATCATCCATTACATGAAGTATTGGTAAAAATTCAGGCTTCAACATTTCTCAAAGGATTGAATGTATAGTATAGGAGGATGGGTGGGGGAATTGGAGGTAATTAAAAAGACTCCATCTACTTTGTCATTTCCCCCACTTATGCTGCATGGTGAGTGGTTTAATCCACCTAATGGATTATATGTTAAGGTGGTACTCTATTAAATAACAAAAGATTGAAATATTGGGATAATTTATTAAAAATGGCTTGGCCTACATTGTAAATCTTAATAATTAGTCTTCCATCACCAACAAAATATACTATAATACTTGTAGTTTATTGGAGTCCTTGGTAAAATCTCTAAAACTGAATTTAAATATTTAGTTTTTCATGTGTTCACTTCACAGTAATATCCTTAAATGTATGCCTTGATTCCCAAATAGATTATTTGTCTACCTAATTGAAAATTTCAATATCATTTCCCATAATCTAGGTTCGAATGGGTGGAAAATATTTATCAATGGATTTTTCTAATTTTTCCCATGTCATTGTTGACATAGGAGCTGACTCTTTAAGAAATACATGGATCTATCATAGAAATAGAATGAGAGAAATCTCAATCTAATAAAGTGTTATGATATTCCTTGGTTGAGAAAGTTATTTAAAAGCTCATGAAAATTTTTAATAGTTTTACAAGGTTTTTAATATTACAGTCTACTGAACTATCCCTTGTTTTGGATCATATAAATTAATATGGGATTAATTTCGAATGTTTTCACATGAATGGGTGGGTGCATAATGATTGGTGAAACACCACTAATGGATGGAAATCTTCAATCCATTATAGTTTTCAAATGAATCACTATATTATCTCCCTTATAGGTATGTGGTTCATATTACATGTTTTGGGGGTGGGTTGGTGTAATGTTGTTATGCTCAACCCCTGAAAAGAGGTTTCACGTAGCTATCGATCGATCATTCTTTGGATATTAAAAAATATTATCATGTGCACTAAGGCTCTTTGAATGATTTAGAGGATCCTAAACCATTCACTAGAAAAGAAAATAGAGATTCGACCTTGGTGATCTCAAATGAAAAATATTTAAAAGAAAATTTAAAGAATATGAAAAATTGGAAATATGAGAGTTAATCCAAGGTTTGATTAAAATTTTACTATGCATGAGTAGCAGTAATACCTAGAAATAGTGAAAAAATTGGATGTACCCATAAGAATTATTAAATTCATATAGCTGAAGATCATATTATAAATTTATTGTCTCAAACAAAACATTATACTATGGTGTCATAAAGAAAGAACACAGAGTCGATCCCACAAGGATCACTAGTAGATTCGAAACCAATCGAAAAATATTCTTTTGATGGATTCCAAATTTTTTCTCTTCAGGATCGGGTTTTAATAATTTTATGGAGTTTAGATTTAATGAAAATAATAAAGGATGAGACTGAGGTGAAGTTGAGGGCTCTTGATAAAAGATAATACTAGTTTTATCTTGTGATAGTCCTATGATGTATGGTGTAAAGTGGTTAAATATTCAAAAATTGGATTTGATCAAACCAATTTGATCTACCCAAGGTAAAAAAATCACATGTGTAGGTTATATCTAACATTGTAGAAAAATTAAAATTTTATTCTACACATAAAGAATTACAGGATAATGGTAGTAGTCAGGATGAACCACAATTTGGTTTGGTTCGTACAATTACACTTCCCATTGTCATGTTTGTGAAAAAGAAAGTGATGAAATTTTTTTTAAACACAATTACAATCCATATGTTTCTAAAGGTTTAATCTATAGATTCATTAGGCTCAGAAAACCCCTAATCTTGACCCCAAACCGAAGAATGTTTAGCTATGCATGGATGTATTGGAAAAAATAAGAAAATATTAAATATGATATGCATAATCCTAAAATAATTGAGATAGAATCAATCCAAGAATAAAAAAAATAAGAATCAAGTTGAAACAATTGAAATAAATAAAAAACAAATAAAACAATGGACATTTGTAGAGAAGATATTAAGAACATTGAAAGCATTGATCATAAATTGTGAGTGGTGATGAAACGATAATAAAATACAGAAATAGAATTTTAATGGATATATGATGATAGTAGAATAAATTTAGATTAACAAAAAAATAAAAAATATTTAATAAAATGGACATAGTAATTATTGAAAATTAATTTGAAATGAAAAAATATGAAAATTGGAGAAAAAATCATAAGAAAACAATGGAAAAAAATATGTGCCACTCTCTATACATGGAGGAGTATTGGAATATTAATAGGCCAAAAAAGTAAAAAAAAATTATTTTGTGCACGTTGTGTACTATATAAAGTGTATTACATCCCAAGATCATCACATTTTGTATGTTGGATACATGTTGTTTTACTTGAGAACCAACATTCCCACCAGAAAATTTAGTTCATATCTTTGACTGGGTGAGCCTTCCAACTTTTAATTTCATGCAATTCATGCATGTCATGATTGTGATTAATATGTTATGGGATTATAAGCCCAGAAATCTAAAAATTATATAATGAACTCACATGTCGCGTTCAATATTCAAATTATTTATGTTTTTTAGGGGGTAGTATTTTGAATTTGAGGCATGATATTAATGAGTTATACACATCATTTATTACGTAAACAATATGTAAATCTTGTTTTTCCATTTTCAACATTTCTTCGTTTGAGTCCAAAATTCCAAATTCATTTGAAAACAAACCAAAAAACATAATTATCAAATCAATCATGAAAAATATTTTATTCAATTCACCAAATATGTATATATAAATTCATATTATCATGTAGCTAATGAAAAATAAACCAAATATTTTAAGGGAATGAATAGTAAAGAACATGCAATGTTGGTTGTTGTAGCTTATAAGTATATAAATTGATATATTCCATAGATACAAGCCAATGATTTATTTTTATGAATTTCCAATACAAAAAATCACTTGAAAGACATCCAATAGTTTGAAAGAGGTATTATAACATTTCAAATTGATGGATCACTAAATATACAAGGCATTGGATACAAAAGAAATTAGAAATAAATGTAGTGATATTGGACTTATAAAAGGGTTTAAGAATAAAATTATTAGTGATTCCTAACATTATGATAATAATAATAAGATGATCTTATTAAGTGATGAGTGTTTCACAATAATATTGAATTATAGAATTACTATATTTAAGGGTTATAAAGGAAACACAAACTTGTTTCTTATTTATTAATATCAAATTTATGTTTCCTGAGCATAAAAGGTGAAAAAAAATTGGATTAGGAGACATGGTCATTTGGGGTAGAAGAATATGACTATGAGTGTAAAACATGATTTGATGAGAAATATACTAAAAAATTACTACAAAAAACTCAACAAATATTCTACATGACATAGTAGTCCTAAGTTATTGGAAATTAGAACCTATAAAACTTTTGAGTCTGTAAAATTTGTTGTTTTTGAAAAAATGATCCAAATTTCAATAAATGGTGATAATATTTCATTGATTTTTCAAATTAGTTCAATCATATATATTATTTTTATTTAGTTATGTATAAATAAACAAATTAGAAGGTTTATATCTTTCAAAGTATTGTTGCAAACCCAATAATACATGTCATCAAGATATTATAATCTGAAAATGTTTCCTAATAGAAGAATAATGAGTTTGATTCATACCATTGTGTGATAGTCTTTAAGAATTAATATAATTATCCGTACACACCCTAATAAAATTGACTTATTTAGAGGAATAATTTAATGTTAGTGGAAGTAGAATGAACAATTCTATTGAGGGCTATAAATTAAATAAAATCACTAAAATTAGAAAAATATTGTTGTATATATTTTTAATTGGTCTATTATTTGAGCCAATTACGTAAAGACAACACATAGTTATGGTTTGGGAAGAAATTTTTATTGAGGAACATGAAGGTGTTTTCCATTCATGATATATCAAGATTGATAAAAATCATTTAAGAATATTTTATGATATCTAATAAGACAACATATTTCTAGGGTATACACCTAGTTGAAGAATTTATTAGTTATAAAATAAGAATTGTTGAAATATTGTTGAAATATTTTATGTGACTCTTTTTTTTAATCAAAATACTTCACAAACATTATTTCCCATTAGTGATAAAATTGAACAGTATTTTGAAGAGTTTATTAGAGCGCATGATAAAATATAGAATGATTAATTATATATGGTTCAATATTAAAAAAAATAGGAAACATGTTGAGTTATATAATATACATGGACACTAGAGTAATGAAAAAAAACTCAAGGAATATTTAGAAATGCTAACCACACTAACTCTCACTTATAGGTAAACCAAAGAGTTTAGATGAGGAATTGACAGTTTTGAATTGTATTTTATCCATGGAATAACAGCTGATTATGTTTGAAAATAATTCCACTTTATAATTGGTATCTTATCCCCATGAAAAAAATGTTATCAGGTTAATGTGGGGTTTTCAGAATCAATTTATTGAGAAAGGAAAAAAGCATGAAAAAAAGATCATCTTATATTCAAAATATAATCTAAAATTTAGAGCATTAATTTTGATGATAAATTTTCTTTAGACACATGTTCATTATCAATTAGAATATTTCTTGTGATTTTTTATCAATTAAACTAAAAATATTTACAAATATATGTGAAATATACAATACTTAATAATAAAATTGACGAAGAGGTATATATTGAGTAACCAAAATGTTTTTATCATTAATGGGGATGGTTTTCAAGAGTATCTGATGAATAATATGGTTAATGATCTTATAAAAGAACCCCATACATGGTATTCAAAACTCATAAAAAACTTAAATATCCAAAAATTCAACAATGTAAAAGTGGTTTCAAATCTATATGTCAAGGTATATAACAAAAAAAATATTATTATTCATTATTTTAATGAAATTTTTTTATTAAAAAAAAGAAACCATTTTGAAGAATTTTCTACCTAAATTTGGAGACTCTGTGAAATGTCAATGACTGGTGAGATGAAATTATTTTTGGTACTAAAAGTCACAAATATATTAGATTTTATATTTTTTGTTAAAATAATATTTTTCGGTTGAGTTATTCAATGATTTAATTAAATAAGAATAAATAGAGGTTTCTACTCCTATAAAACACTAGACAAATATCTCCTTGGATGAAGAAAGAAATGGTGTAAATAAAATAGAGTTTTGAAGTCGCATTTTCAGTATATTCTATTTGAATGAATCAAGACCATACATTGTGTTTTCAGTTATATTTATGCGTATTTATTAAAAAACAATGAGAATAATAATATTTTATTATAATATGTAATATTAGATATGTTAAAGTAACTCTCAATTATGGAATGGCGTATGATGAAACTAAACCATTATTGAATTGGGAATATAGTTATATAGACCGGGAAGAAGATTTTGGCGATTGAATGTCTAATTATGGAATTTCATTATTTATAAGATGAAGATGTATTTAATAAAACACCAAGAATCATATTTTAGTTACTCCTAGTTCAATGAAATCAAGGTATTCTGGACTTCATACTACACAACTCAAATGAAATGGAAGAAGTCATAGATTGAAGATGCAATTTCCCAGATTTTCCATGTATTATTTTAATATTATATTGGAATTATTTTGAGGCCAGGATTTGAGACAGCGTACAGTTCCGAGGCCCGATGAGCCCAAAATATATGTTTGAATTTAATTAAATAATTAAATAACAAGTGTTTTTGGTTTTCCTGAATAAGTGAAAAAACACATGAACGAGTGCTTGAATCAAAAATCATAGGGCACCGTTGCATTCAGAGCATCGATTTTACCTTAGGCGAGGCCTAACATTGGACGGCGCAGGTCAGCGGTGAAATCTAGTCTTTGGACGTAACTGTAATAATATATTCAATAAAAATATTTTATTAAATCTTGTTGCATAGAATATCTTTTATCTTTTAAATGTAGATTTGAGCAGGGGTCCAGGGTTACAAACCTCATAACCCTTAAACTCATGGAGGCTCTAGAAGAAACCCCAACGTGGCGACGACATTCTTGGCGAGCTTCACCGGCAACGACGACATGGTGACCAGATCTTCACCAACAAACACCACGAATCCATGTAGGATGTTTGATTGTGATTTTACTTTCCCCATTCTTGATTCCGACGAGAACGCAGACCAATCCACAAACAGATTTGCCCGTGGACCGATTGTATTTGCGGGATGGAATTTTTCGGGGATTTTGGGGAAGATATTCATACTTGTGATTTAATCTGATAATTATTTTGGTTTTGATCTAATGACGACGGACCCTGATCGTCGTGAACAATGGTCGAGGTTCGTCCATCTTGTTCATTTTGTGATTAAATTCCCCATTTTTCATGGAGACTCCTTGTTCATCCCCATGCTTGACATTCTTCGCGGAAATCAATCCATGAGAATTCGTTTATTGGTTCAATGATCAATTATTGTAGATCCATCCCCAAAAAAATGCTATGGAGGTTCAACTGCGGTGGAAATGGACGATTCAGAGTGGGTCGAGAGATATGGGTTTTTGGGCATTTCTTTTTGGATGAAACAACACCTATTTTCCAAGTAGATTGAAGGTGTGAAACACCAAGATTCGGTGTTAGGATGATGAAACGAACTTGCGTCTTGAGTTTTGCGGCAAACGAATGACAAAATCGAGATCTGGAGATCCGGCCGAGGCGTGAGGAGGAAGACGGCGATTCTAGAGAAATCCCGACTACACGGCGTGTAGTATGGGCTACACGGCATTTTTTCGTTGGTGGACCAACTGGCGTGTAATTCAGGAGTAGACAGACACGGGTTGGGTACACGACCAAGGACACGACATGTATACCCTTCCCCGGCCAGACCCGGCCATATACACAAGATACCCTATGTACTGGTTCACAAGCAGGCGTCACGGACATAGACAGTGTACGGGCACATGGCCAACGTACACAGAGAGAACCCCAGGTGCTCGTACATGACGTGTAATCCTTCTACACGCCATGTAGTTCATTTTTATATGACAAGCCTAGAGACACGAGACATTTACACGGGCAGTAACCAGAGTCAAGGAACATAGCGTGTTATCCTTATACATGCTGTGTATTCTAGTTTTACACACCTGGACAGGAGACATGGTCCATTTACATGGGCAGTACCCGGAGTCAAGGATCATGGTGTGTAACCATACTACACGCCGTGTAACTTGTTTTACATGGATTGAGCCAGTTGTCTTCTGTGACTTGAACTACATTTCTTTGGGTTCATACCCTTGGTCTTTCCCATGAAGGTTTTTTGTATCATTTCCTACGTACATGAGTATGATCCATTAAGCAGTACTTCCTGAATAGAGTTGTTGGAATCCCTTCTGTGAGACTTAGAGCCGGATCTTATATTCATTCCTGGAACCCTAAGTATAGTTCTTTGAATCGACGTGACCTACCTTAGCCGGGTGCCGATCCTCAGCATAGTGGAGTTGTTCAGACTGAGTTGTTAGAATCACTCCATACCTATTGGTTGTGATCCTCATCTGAGCATCGTATTCTTAAGTACTTGTGAAGTGAGTTCTCTCGGAATGAGTAATTCATATCTCTCTCTTCAGACCTTGGAGTGTGTTCTCCCTATAATGTGCTAAGTGGAATCTTTGAACAGGATCTTAGTAGTGCTTTTGTGATAGTCGATCATGTATGAGTATATCTTTATATTCTTGTTATATGTTCTGTAAACATATACTGTGTAGATATAACTATATATTTTCTTTTTGGTATATTCCTTTGTGGTTTTTGGGGTGTCCTACTGGGTATTGTTATACTCACCCCTACATGGGCTTTTCCCGCACATGTCATGTCTTATGCAGATGGGAAATCCTTTGACAAGATTCTAGGAGGACCAGGACCAGACGGTGCTCAGTGAGATCAGACAGGTAGAGGTGTGTTCCTATGAATACGGATTACTGTCCCAGTACCTTTCTCTAGAGGTTGGAATTTTTGCATACTTTCTTTTGGTGGTCTTGTACTTTTGGCCTAGGGGTTTACTTTACTGTACATTACTTTCCTATCGTACTCCGTTAGTTTTGATTTTAGTGTATGCATGCATTTCCATTTTCAGTAGTTTTTACTTTTCAGCTTTGTGGGCTTGGAGATGTGTGTGTGTGTGTGTGTATAGGTTTATAGGAAATGCCTCCCATGTCAGTGACATGCCTACTCGGTGCCAGTCACCAGCCCCTGGCCTATTGGAGGCGGGTGTGGGAGTTGTGGAATGGGTCCCACTGGGACGGGTCGTTACAAAGTGGTATCAGAGGTGGCCAGTTCTACCTTAGGACCGAGAGTCTATGAGTTGGTTTGGGGCAACATTGTTAAGTGTTTCGAGTTCATAATTCAAGACAGGGACCCCAGTGTTGGTGTGGGCGGCTGATGTAACCATACACCTGGACTCTGATAACATTCTTTTAAACTCGGAACATGATAACACTAGTTTCATGGAAAAAATAATGGTACATGCATCATATAGAAATGGGTTTTGGTTTCCATGTCCTTCTTGTGTCATCTCTCCAATTAAACTAACTGACTGTGAAACAACTTGTTTCTTACAGGATGCCTCCTCGATGCGCACCCGCTTGGATCCAGCGGCTCAATCACGAGGATGACCCCATCAGTGACGAAGCTTCGATAGAGGGACCAGATCCCCCAGTTTTACCTCTGGGTGGTGTTCCAATTGTTCCACCACCTATAGAGTAGTGTTCAGTGCCTTCTATACCAGTAGAGGATGAGAGCATGCTGAGAGAACCCCACGAGTTTCAGAGACAGATACCCCTGATGTTTTGAGGGGACCCTGACCCTCAGGCAGCAGAGGACTAGCTTGAGGCAGTGACCAGGATCATCCGTTTGGTCAGGACACCAGCAGATCAGATGGTGATCCTGGCAGCGAGCTTTCTATAGGGATAAGCATGATGATGGTGGAGTTTGGTTATCCAGACCCACGATGAGGAGACTCTTTCATTGTAAGATTTTGAGTGTCTCTTCATATAAGAGTTTTCACTGGTTACCCTGATAGCAGTATGGATACAGGAGCTTCTTCAGCTCTAACAGAGGACCATGATGGTGGCTGACTATTAATCGAGGTTTACCGACCTCTCACAGAACTCTATGGATATGGTCATGGATCAGAACTTCATAGGTTGGAATTTTGAGTGGGGATTGCGTAGATATATCTGAGCTTGTATCATCTCTATGAGAATTCCTACTTATGCTGGGGTGCTCGAGCGGGCTTTGGTGGTCGAGAGCATCTTGGCCGAGCAGAGACAACCATCAGTTGTTAGTACTGAGTGAGATAGAGCAGAATCCTCAGCAGCAGGGAGCCGATGTTAGTGACCCAAGCATGGGATACATTTTCAGAGGAGATCCCACGATAGGGGATCTGCCATATAGGGTTCGCAGGGCGCATCCATCCAGCCTCGAGAGAGGAGATGCTACTAATTTGATGGTAGGGGACATCTCGCTCGAGCTTTTCCGACCTGTCGTACTACTAACATGGTAGCAGTGGATGGGCTGCTGAGGTAGAGGCAACGCGTGGAGCAGACAGATCCGTGGGGCGGTGGATGTGGTAAAGGAGCTGGAAGAGTAGCTGGAGGTGGTCGGCGTTTTGACCTTTTACCACCACCACCCCCAAGAGGTCCACCCCAGGTTCAGGGAGCTGGTGGACAGAGGTAGGGATAGCTGCAGGCAGTAGAGGCTTATAACCCAGGTACTCCTAGAATGATTAGAGGTACAATCTGCATCTTTTCTACTTTTGTTGTCATACAAATAGACACAGGATCTAGTCATTCTTTTCTGGATGCTTATCCTGTTTGAGACCTTGATATTCTAGTTGAGTTGTTGACTCGACCCTACACTTAGAAACACTTACTAGAGAATGTTCATAGATCACACACCATTGAAGACTGTGTGACCTGAACCTTGGAGGCAAGAGTTTCGGTTGGAACCTCTTGGTGGTAGCGTCGATGCCTTATGATTTCATTCTTGGTATGGATTGGATATCCACAGTTCATGGCCAGATTGACTGTTTTAGGTGAAGGGTGCGGTGTGTCTGTAGTGATGGAACGAGGCTCTCCCTTGTCGGTGAAAAGGAGACCCAGGCAGCGCAGGATGGACTCATGCATTGGAAGGTACAACCGATCTCACATCAGCTGGCTAGCCTAGCCCATGGTACAACAGATGTTACAGGTTCCAGCTTCCAGCAGTAGTGGCTGAGTACGAGGATGTCTTTTCAGAAGATTTCCCCGGAGTACCTCCCCATTTGGAGATAGATTTCTGTATTTTGTTGCAACCCGGGATGACACCGATATCAGCATCAGCATATCAGATGTCTCTTGGAGAGCTTCGTGAGATGAGAGCGTAGCTGGAAGACTTGCAGAGGAAGGGCTTCGTGAGGCCCAGTGTTTCCCCCTGGGCGGCCCCAGTGTTGTTATCCAAGAAGGAAGATGAGAGCATGAGGCTGTGTGTGGATTACCAGTTCTTGAATCAGGTGATGGTGAATAACCGGTATCCACTACCGAGGATTGATGACCTCTTCGACCAGTTAAGAGGGGCAGGATGGTTATCGAAGTTTGATCAACGATTAAGCTATCACCATTTGCGAGTAAAGAATGAGGATATACTAAAGACGACTTGTAGATGTCGCTACAATGTCTATGAGTACTTGGTGATGCCCTTCGGCCTGACGAACGCCCCGATAGTGTTTATGGGGCATATGAACCGAATCTTTCATCCCTATCTAGATCGGATCGCGGTGGAATTCATCGATGATATACTTTTGTACTATGCATCTGAGGTGGAGCATGTGAGGCACATAAGGATAGTTCTGGACACACTCCGAGAGAACCATTTGTACGAGAAACTCTCGAAGTGTCAATTCTAGATACAGGAGGTCCAATTTTTGGGACACATTATCTCAGTAGATGGTGTTGTAGTGGACACAGCCATGGTAGAGGCAGTGTTAGCATGGGAGTCACCCAGGGGTGTGACAGAGGTGCGGAGTTTCCTTGGGTTGGTAGGCTACTATAAAGGATTCATTCCTTATTTCTTGAATATTTCATCACCCATGATAGCTTTGACCCGAATGTTGCAGCCTTTGGTGGGTACCGAGAGATTCCAGTAGGCTTTTCAGCAGTTGAGATAGAGTCTGACGAGCGTCCCCTATCTTGAGACTACCAGAAGAGGGTGTCAAGTACTTAATGTTCTTCGATGCATCAGGAACCAGGCTTGGTTGTTTCCAAATGCAGAGGCAAGCACTGATTTCCTATGACTCACCTCAGTTAAGGCCACATGAGCAGAACTACTTGACCCATGATCTTGAGTTAGCAGCAGTAGTATTCGCATTGAAGATGTGTTGGAGCTACCTAATGGGTGAGCGACTTATCGTCTACTCTGATCACAAGAGTCTCATATATATCTTTTCCTAGAAGGATATGAATTTGAGACAGACGCAGTGGCTTGAATTCTTCTAGGATTAGGACTTTGAGATCGTTTATACTCTTGGGAAGGGGAATGTTGTGGCAGATGCTCTCTGCAGGAAATATAGTTCGTAGTTGCTGGATGAGGAGATGAGGTAGTAGGCCTCATTATAATTATCCTTCATGGATAAAAATGAGGGATATTACCTTCATTTGATGGTTGTTACCCATCCACTATTACAGTTAGTTAGGGAAGCACAACTCGAGGATGCTAGCTGTGAGACTCTATATGCTCAGATATCTATAGATGATGATGTTTGATGGATATGAAAAAGGTGGGGAGCACATTGTTCTTTTCAGAGGGAGTACAATAGTAACAGTGACGTTGCAGGAGGTGGTTCTGAGGGAGTCCCATAAATCACCTTTGGCGGTGCATCCAGGAATTCCAAAGATGTACCAGGACCTCTGACGTCAGTTCTGGTGGCCAGAAATGAGGAAGAGTGTGGCAAATTTTGTTTCTCAGTGCCTTACTTGTCAGCAAGTAAAGGCTGGGCAACAGGTCCTAGATGGTTTCAATCAACCCATTGAGGTGCCGGGGAAGAAGTGGGATGGGATATCTATGGACTTCATGATGCGTTTACCACCTATATTCAGGGGGCTTGATGTCGTCTGGGTGGTCATTGACCGACTCACCAATTCGTCCCACTTCCTAGCCATGCGAAAGCAGTGTTCAGTAGATTGCATGGGACGCCTCTCTGTGAAGGAGATAGTTTGACATCATGGAGTTCCATCCACGATCATTTCAGATCATGATTCTCGTTTCACATAATGGTTGTGGAAGGCATCAAAGGAAGCTTTTGGGACTCAGTTATGCTTGAGCACAACATTTCATCCTCAGACTGATGGACATACAGAGCGGACCATACAGGGTTCTAGAGGATATTCTATGAACTTGCATACTTGAATTGATTCATAGCTATGAGGATCATCTAAAACTTGTGTAATTATCTTATTGAAACAGTAAATAATATACTATTGGTATAACACCATTCGTGGCATTGTATGGGCGACCTTGCAGGTACCCACTTTGTTGGACTAACCCAGGAGAGTCAGCACTCATGGGCCCAGAGAGGGGGTGAGCTACTACGGGGAAGGTATAGGTCATCCAGGAGTAGATGAAGACTGCACAGAGTCATAAAAATCTTTATGGTGATAGGAGACGAAGGTCCTTTCAGTTCGAGGAGGGAGACCATGTGTTCCTTTGGGTCTCACCTCGATGGGTATTATAGAGATTTGGCTGAAGCGGCAAGCTATCTCCAAGGTTCATCATCCCTTTTTAGATTCTGAGTAGAGTTTGTGAGATGGGGAATTTATTTGCTCTACCTCCTCTGATAGACCTTGTACACAATGTCTTCAATGTGTTGCAGCTATGGAGGTACGTGCATGATCCATCGCACGTTATCGACTAGGGAGACCTGGACGTCGATGATGGAGAGACCTTTTCTAAGTACCCAGTAGAGATTGATCATCAGCAGGAGATAATCCTTTGTGGGCAAGCAATTCACTTGGTGTGTGTTCGATGGTAGCACATGAATCTCCATGAGAGCACATGGGAGCAGGATGCTCAGATCCGTGCGCAGTACCCACATCTTTTTAGTAGAATTTTTTTTGTCTTTCGGGGACATAATGCCCTATGGTAGGGAGGATGCAATGTCCCGGATTTTTCAATCTATTATTTTAATATTATATGGAAATTATTCCGAGACTATTATTTGAGATGGCGTGCAGTTCTGAGGCCCGGTGAGCCCGAAACAGATGTTTTAATTTAATTATATAATTAAATAACACGGGCATGTGGTTTTCCTGAAAAAGTGGAAAAACTCTGGAATGGGTGCTCGGATCTGAAATACAAGGGCACTGTTATGTTTAGAGCAGCGATTTTACCTTAGGTGAGGCCTAACATCGCACGGTGCAAGTCGGTGGTGAAATCTAGTTTTTGGACGTAACTGAAATAAAATATTTAATAAAAATATTTTATTAAATTTTCTTGCAGTGAATATATTTTATCTTTTAAATAGAGATTTGTACAGGGGTATAGGGTTAGAGACCTCATAACCCTTAAACTCATGGAGGCTCTAGAGTCTCTAGAGGAAAACCCAATGTGGCGACGACATTCTTGACGAGCTTCACCGGTGACGATGACGCGGTGATCAGATCATTTCCAATGAACGCGCGAATCCATGTAAGCTGTTTGATTTTGATTTTACTTTCCCCATTCTTGATTCCTACGATGAATGTGGACTCTTCCATGAACAAATTAGCCTGCGAATCGATTGTATTTGTGGGATGATATTTTGCACTGATTTTGGGGAAGATCATCATCCTTGCGATTCAATCTGTTAATTATTTTGGTTTTGATCTAACAACGATAAACCCAGATCATTATGAGTAGTGGTTGAGGTTCGTCCCTCTGGTTTGTTTTTCAATTAAATTCCCCTTTCATCGTGGAGACTCATTGTTCTTCCCCGCATTTGACGTTCTTGGAGGAAATCGATCGTTGTGTGTTTGTTTGTTGGTGAAATGATCCGAGATTGTAGATACAACCCCAGAACGATGCTATGGAGGTGCGACTATGGTGGCGATGGAAGATTCAGATCAGATTGAGAGATATGGTTTTTTGGAAGTTTTCTTTTGGATGAATCAACGCTTGTTTTCTGAGCCGATTGAAGGTCCAAAATACCCGGATTTAGTGTTATGATGATGAAACGAACCAGCGTCTTGAGTTTCATGGAAAACAGATGACAGAATTGAGATCCTAAGATCCAGCCGAGGCGCGAGGAGGAAGACGGTGGTTCTGGAGAAATCCAGACTACATGGCATGTAGTATGTGCTATAGGGGGAGTGTTCATCGGTGGACCACCTCGCGTGTAATATGGGAGTACATGGGCATGGCTTGGGTACACGGCCAAGGACACAGTTTGTATACCCTTCCCCAGCCAGACTCAGCAAGATACATGGGATACCCTGTGTACTGGTACACGAGCAGGCGACATGGACAGAGACCGTGTATAGGAACACGGCTAGGATACACAGAGCGAACCCCAGGTGCTCAGACATGGCGTGTAATCCTTCTACATACCGTGAGGTTATTTTTTATACGACAAGCCTAGAGACATGGTCCGTTTACACGGGAAGTACGCGGAGTCAAGGAACAAGACGTGTGATCCTTCTACACGTCGTGTAGTCTAGTTTTACACAACTAGACTGGAGACATGGGCTGTTTACAAGGGCAGTACCCGGAGTCAAGGAACATGGCATGTAACCATACGACACATCATGTAACTTATTTTACATGTCTTGAACCAGTTTTCTTATGTGACTTAGACTAGATTTTTTAGGGTTCTAACCCTTGGTCTTTCCCCTGAAGGTTTCTGGTATCATTTCCTACTTACAAGAGTATGATCCCTTCAGCAAGACATCCTGAATAGAGTTGTTGAAATCCCCTCTGTGAGACTTAGAGCCAAATCCTATATTCGTTATTGAAACCCTAAGTATAGTTCTTGGTATGGACGTGACCTACCTTACCCAGGCACTAATCCTCTGCTTTGCGGATTAGTTCATAATGAGTTGTTGGAATCACCCCATAGCTATTGGTTGTGATCCTCATCTGAGCATCGTATTCTTAAGTACTTGTGGTGTGAGTTCTCCCAGAATGAGTACTTCTTATCTCTCTCTTCAGAACTAGGAGTGTGTTCTCCCTGTTACGTGCTCAGTGGAATCTTCAAGCTGGATCTTAGTGGTGGTTTCACGATCGTCGATCATGTATGAGTATATCTGGATATTCTTGTTATTTGTTCTATAATCATATACTGTGTAGATATGACTGTATCTTTTCTTTATGGTATATTCCTTTGCAGTTTTTAGGGTGTCCTACTGGGTATTGTTATACTCGCCCCTGCATGGGATTTTCCCACATGTATCATGTCTTGTGCAGACGAGCAAGCCTTTGACAGGATTCTAGGCGGACCAGGACCGGACGGTGCTCAGTGATATCAGAAAGGCCGAGGTGTGTTCATACTGCTACAGATTACAGTCCCAGTACCTTTCCTTATAGGTTTTAATTTGTTATAGACATTCTTTTTGTGGGCTTGTACTTTGGGACCATGGTTTTACGTTACTGTACTTTACTTTCTTGTCGTACTCTGTTAGTTGGGATTTTTGTGTATGCATGCATTTCCATTTTTAATAGTTTTTACTTTTCAGCTTTGTGGGCTTGGAGATGTTTGTGTGTGTGTGTACATGTTTATAGTAAATTCCACCCATGTTAGTGATATTCCTACTCGGTTCTAGTCACCAGCCCCTGGACTATTGGAGGCGGGCTTGGGGAGTTGTGGCACGAGCACCACTAGGAAGGGTCTTGACAAAAGACATAAGTGTTTATGTTTCAAACCCATTGGTGATTGGGTGAGACAATCCAAGAGCAATAAAATTTTCAATAAATTTTGTGAAATATTTCATTTTGAAACACATTGACAGAAAGTAACACTTTGTGAAGGAAAATATGTAGTATGGTGATATTTCATTGGAATATGTTTCAATCAAGGAGAAAGTTGCAAATATATTGATTTAGCCTTTGATAATGGATTAATTCTTGGTATTATGTTTTTTTATGAGTTTATTCCACCCTATAATCCCTATAAGTCATTCATGGTTGTTTTCCCTCATTGATTCCTTCCCATTTGTTTATAAAGAAGGAGAATACAAATGGATTCATTATTGAAATGGGAAGATAATCTATGTTATTAGGAATCTTTTCATTAAGGTGGAGAGCTGTTGAGAATAATAATTCAAAATTATAATGAAATTTAGGTATTAGAAGATAATGTTTTTAGAATAGATTTTTTATGGTTGAAGACCCATGTTTACAAACTAACTCAATTTCACAGTGAGACGTTTGTTTTTTAAGTAGTGGATGTGTTAGATTTTTGACCCGAATTCAAATTCACATTCTAGGGGATAAAATATCTCAAAATACTTATTATGAATATGGAATGACGGTTCGGTGGTTGAATGAGGGTATAGAGGGGGGTTGAAAGGGAGTTTGGGAGGCCATACTATTACAGCAACCACTGATGAGTTGGTGCCCTCACCCAAATACATGATACACTTCTGGGATCATCAGATTTCTAATGTATTGGAACCAAATTTTTTGTGATTATTGGGGTGTTTTTCTTAATGAGGGTAAAATTTTATTTTCTACCTTTTCTTTTTAAATCCTTTAGATAAGATTATGGCCCTAATTCAGACTGTAGCAGTGTGGAGAGCTACTCTTATACCCCTTATGATGGTCATAGTGGTTCTCCTCTATCCAGTGTCAATTATCACTTTTTTTCACAAGTATTAGTGATCCTAGGGAAATTTTACCTCCCCACTTCCTTCCCTATTGGTTTTATTTTTATATTAATTTATGTTCTATTTTTTAGATAAGATTTTTTATATTTAAATATTTATCTTGCTTTCCCTTTTTTTCTAGATTCATCCAAAACTGATGGCTGATACTGGAAGAGTGAGCTTTAATAATAATGAGGTTGGTGGACCTTTAATCTATCCCCCAATATTCCTAAATTTCCATGTTCATGGGTTGTCTATCAGACTAACATATTTTTACACGACACTATAGATAAAATTAAGATACATAAATAATAATTCTCATTATTATGTATCCTCATACATAAAGTTAAATGGTTTCATTGAAGGTGATCCCCTTGAGACTCCTTATTTGAGACTTATAACTTATATAATGGGAATGTAAAACTAGAAAACCAACATTATTGTGATTAAAGTAAAGGATTTAGAAATTCTGTCAAAGGATAAAGACATGGATCTTGATTATAATATGAATTCTACAATAATTAAAAGTGATTGGGATGAATATTACTTATGTTTCCATGAACCAATATGAAAGGGTTATTCTTAAGGAATTATTTATTTTGTAACAGAATAGTAAATGGATTGTGGAAATGGGTTAAAATAAGTGGAATTCCATTTAATTGAATGTGGTTAATGGTTTATATTTATATGATAAATGTGAAGAATGGTAAATAGTGTAATGGTAAATGAAAATTGAAATGATAAATTGAATTTGATAGTTATGGATGGTCATTTATGCGAAATATAAATTAATTAGTGTTTTCATGGTACTAGATATATGGAATGTTGGTATGAGCACATAGTTTCATATAAAAATTGATGATTTTGAATTATGAGGTGAGAACCATGGATTTTATATATTAAATTAGTTAGGACTTCTAGGATGAGTTTTTTGGATTAAACAATTCACCAGATTCTTGGGAATGTTGAGATTAATAATTGTATTTTCACGTGGAACATGATATTTTAGAATTCATGTAGGAGAATTGGATTCAAGGGGAATACCAATATGAGTACTCAAATTCCATGTGATGCTTTATGATACAGGGGAATTCAATGATGATATCCTTGATTATGGGTGGTCACTTATAGAGTCAATATCCTCATGACATTTTCCATGACACTCAAAATTCTCCAAAGTAGATAGGACAAACCAAATGCATTACTATGGAGCCTAGGACATCAAGAGTTGTATATATTTATTTATTTTGTATCACCATATTTATTTTACAATACCTCAAGCTCATTTGATTATTAGAGAGGATATTTTGGGACACAACTGGTGTCATCCTACTGAGTTTTACTCAAACCCTTCATAGGACACCATCACACATGGGTACCCGAGAAGATATCATTATTTGATCTTATGTTATAGGTATAGGGTAAATCTCTACTTTGATGATATTTATTTTGATATGCCAGGGAGGGTATGGATGATGTGATTATGAATGGGTCAAGACTAGCTGGATGTAGTTCTTAGTTCACTTTTGTTTGGGAAATTTATTTTCTTTAAAATTATCTGCATGTGTGGGTGATTGAAATGTATGTTATACACAATATTACTACATTATGATGTTTGATTTATTTTATCAGCACTTTCCATTATTTATCTAGGGAATTCATAGGATTTTTTTTATATTGTTTCACTAATTACATTACTATAACTACTATAATATAAGGGAATATTCTTCCCATGGTAATCTCCCAGTCCCTCATCGATAGGCTAAAACCTCTGTAATTATATGAGGCATGATTGAGGCCTTAGGCACAGTTACATAGGGCCCCGATACAATGTATTATAAGGTAGGAGGCTATATACCAATTCATACATTTCTAAAAAATACAATGTGGTAGATTAAATTTACCATTATGATATTGAATATTGAATAACCCTCAAGAAATTTATTTGATAAATAGGGAGTTTATTTTATCATAATTGGGAAATGATCATTAGAGTATTGGCATTACCCTAAGGAAGGTAGTTCTCTTAAAATCAACAGTATACCCTTTAATGCGGTGTTTAAATAGATTTTTTATGTAAATAATTCTATGGATTGTTTCTTGATAATAATTAATTCCAGAAATTGGTAATTTTTTATTTTTTATTCATAGTAAACATGCTCATCTAGGATTTGGTATCATATTATATTTATATAGAGATTCTTATAAATTATAGGAGTAATGTTTTCCAATTTATGTCAAATCATGGTGTCATATAATTGGTCATATTTCAAATAGTCTAAGTTAATATCACATAAAAAATATTGACCAGACGCAAGAGTACAGATTTCATGAGTGTTTTAATCATATAAAAGTGTTAAAACTTGTAGTATATAATAAAATCATAACTAGTTTAAATTAATCTCACACAAGGAAGCTTTTACCTAATAAGAAAATTTAGAATCATGAGTTATTACTACACAAAAAGTCATTAATCTCACATGAGACAGATCATTCTATAATCAGTTCAGTTTCATTGTGGCATTGATTATTGAAGGAATCAGTAAATCCCACAAAGGGGTTATGTTGTAGAGTTAATATGAAGTGTGGAAGGAGTTTATAAGACACAAGATAAATCATATTTCAGTTGAGAGTATTTCATCCTAATGGTTAATCTTATAATATTTGGAGAAGAGGAATATTACATGAAGACCACCCAAGGATAATAGTGGCTGTGTTTTTTTTGGGTCAATTGGTCATTACACTATGAACTAGTGGTTCAAACTCTAATATATAGTGAAGAGAAGAAGATCACAAGATAATTAATGTTATATACCACAATGATTATGATTAGATATTATTAATGGGTATATGATTTTTAAGAAATCAAAGGTGCAATAATTTAATCAATGGGAGAAAATACAAAGGCTATTGAATTTTGTTTTGTAATATTTATTTATATTTAGGATTCATTCACCCATAAATTTTTGATCTGAGGATCACATAACAAGTATTGAAGTCGCGCTGAAGAACATGTAATACTTATAAATAAATCAGTGACTCACCAAAAAATGTGACATTTTGATGAAAAAAGTGTGAGAAAAATATTTTACAATAATTATAAAAGGAATTTAGTAGGATTTCGGGAAGGAAAACAAGGTTGAAAAAGACCAATTTCTGGAGGCATATGAGGTAAAATAATTGGATATCATTTAAAATTTTGTTACCCATTATTCTTCCTATAATCATATTTCAATACAATAATCTTACTATGTTCCTCATTCATTTGATACAAAATTGGACCTGGTGGTAGCTCCATCACAACCATTTTACACCAATTATTTTTTAAATCATAATAATGGTGATTTAGGTACCGAGATGGGAAGTGGATGTCGTTTGACCGAGAATTTAATTTTTTTTCATCACTAGAGAAAAATAACAATTTAAACTTTGATGATTTTACCCCTGTATGGTTTATGGACAACACATGGTTTAAACAGAGCACAAAATAATAATGATCATTTACCTCATTCCGATCGGATGCACACAAGCCAATCGCAAGGTACCAACAACCACAGGTTGAAAACTTTGTTATAGAATCCCTCTAGATCATCCATTTTTTCATCTTGAATCTTATACTTTTCTGTATGTAAGAATCCAGGAGCTAGTGCAATACTCTGAAAAATGCTTCGATGCAGTAAAGATCCCCACAATCCAACCTCTTTAATTCGAGGAGACGGATCATGAAGAAAATTCTTGTTAAAGAGAGTCTCTCTCTAGGATTCAGGATGAGAGATAGGTTCTCAATTCCAATGAGTGAGTAGTATACATGATATGTTCCTCTCTCAACTTATATAGTGTAAATCTATAATGCCCAGTTTGGGTTCCCATCCCTTATGTAATAAACATCCACTTTATAGGTATTATAAATAATTATTTTTGACAAATAAAATAATTCCATAAATAATATTTATAATTTATCAACTAACAATTATATATATTTAATATATAATGTAATAAATGCGAGCCTTTATATCGAGTCATGTCACCGAATAATATTAAATGAACCTCATATATTAATATCTATTTGAATAATATTTATTTTTTTATTTACTTAATCACCGGTAAATAAAAGTAATAAATAAATTCATTGAATTATTCCAGGCATGAATAATTAAATAATTTATTTATTATTTGTTGATCCTTAACACTTGGTCAATGCCCGGACCCCTTGGTTGGGCCCACCAAGTTCTAAATTCTTTTTCAACAGAATAAGATAGGTTCTTAAAGTGATATAGTATGTGCCCCTCTAGGACATTATCTCGATTGTAGTTAATAATATTCATAGACCAAGAGTGGGGTCTAGCAACGAATCAATGCCCCTATAGAGATAAGTAAAAGTCAAAGCAATGAACACCTTCCTATGAACATAGTATATGTAATATAATCTCTTCATAAATGATATCTCAATAAACAAGGATGAAAACTTGTTTCATTATGATTTTACTTTCGTTATTATTTCTTGATAAATCCAGAAGGTTTTTCCTTCCACTACCATGACCATGGATTTATTGAATGTTCTACCATCCCAATCAACCTAGCCCAAGATATGTTTTACAATACATGGAAATGAAAAATCCTATCCTGATCAATCAATCAATATCATGTCACAAATGATGTACCCCACACAAACTACATCACCATGACTTCATTTCCATGGTTATAGATTTGAATCTGTTTTTGCAATTAAATGAAATAAATTGATTATGATCTGAATTCAGGAGACCATTACACATGTCTGTAGATAGGATCAACCAATGAAACCTAAAAAATATTGTTTTCCGATTACCGGTTATGTTCTCATGATCTCAAATACTAGAGATCACTAAGTGTTAACTTCATGAGATGAAGTCTCATTCATTATGATCCCACAACACCTGATTGTCGTATACCATCTACGCCCTATAATAATGATGAAACTGGACCCTAATAAATTACTTTAATATTACTATCATAGTAATTATAGGTTCTCATTATAGTGTGGTATCTTTAATAACCCTTTAATACAACATGTAATCTAAAGAAAATACCAATAACAAAGTGGATGTAGTACTATTCATCACTATTATAGATAGATGAACACAAGTATATATAACAAACTGAATATATGAAGTGGTAATCAAATTACAACACATTTTGGGTCTAGGGAACCCACATTCAAAAATATAACCATATGGAAAACCCTAATGTCTATTTTTGTTATATCTAAGTCATTCTATAATAACCAAATCATCACTATCAATATCATTTCACACTAATAAATGATGGGATTTACATTGTTTCAAAGTGGTACTTAGTGTTTTTTATCACCAATGATTCTACCCCTCTCAGTGGAGGCATAGTATACCCATGGTATTACAAAATACATTATATACTTTTAATATATTTATAAAAAATATAACAGATAAGAAACAATTCCAATGAGATTACGAATTTTAAATGGGTTGTAAACAAATGTCTTAGTTTTATTTTTTTACATAATAATTCTATTTTAATAATATATTTGAAGTAATATAATTCCCCTACATTGAACTTGATATCTAATTAGTGATTTTTATCCTAAATATTATATATACTAGAAAATACATTAATTTTTTTTTGTGTAAAAAAACAGCTTCAGTATTTTCTATAGATTTTTTTTCTAGACAAATAAAATTAAATGATGTTTGTAAAGTAATGGATATATTTCAAGAAAATTGCAAGAAGCTAGAGAGACATATAATTTGGCGACAATGGCCATGTCATAACACCATTTGTAGCACCGTGGTATATGATTAGTATAGTTCCATCTCTTCAATTTTTAGGATATCTATTCCAAAACACCCTTCATTTCACCATAATGAATGGGTTGTATGGTTATTGTATACGATTTAAGGTTTATACATTTACCCTACACACCATTGTATAAGTTGTCACATCACATAAGGTGTTTTATTAATATTAAAATTATCTACATAGAGGCTATGCCCATTCGAGATTCCAACCATCATGGAGACAACTAAACTAGATCAAGGATAACAATTTCCAACATGCTAGAGAGGTGTTAGTGAACAAGATACAAGACCATAGTCTAGGGTACTAGCATGAATCAAAGAACCCTATGAGGAAAATAATGAATTAATGGGAAGGTTGTAACTATGGTATTTGAATGGTGGGTCACTGATCATTCATGAATATAAATGAGAGTTATCCCATATGAAAGACTAATGTGGGATAGGATGATGTATAACGTGATAAAAATATGTGACTATTCCATAAAATAGAGAATAAGAAGTTTCTATGGGCTAGTGACACATGTCATATCATGCGAGACTACAATGAATGGGTGATTATTCGATTTGTGGTATTACTAGAGTTTCAAGGGTACTTTGACTATGTGGAGTATTTTTCACTATAGAGTTATTTTAGATCGAGACTTTCACATCATAGAAATTTTTTGACCAGGGAGGGTGAGTTTATTATACTGTTCAAGAAAGAATTATCATTGAAACTACATGATACCACATCATAGGGTGATGGACCACACAAAAATAGGTCAAGAGGTGGAGAATTCATTGAGGACCCTATGCTATGAATCTTTGTGGTTATGATGGAATTTATTTGGATGATATTTGTAATGAACCAATATTTTTAAATAATATTTCATTTGGGATTGAATTATAATCCCAATTATGATTATAAAAATTACATAAACTTCTTTAGTATTATTATATCGTATTATATTTAAAATACCATTAATAATTATTTTCATTCATAATATAGCTATTGAATAGCGATAGTATGGTTAGTATAAATTTAAAGTTATGATAAATCCATGTGACACAGACATGAAAATTAATGTCCTCAAATAGAGGTCCCATTCTCTATAAATCCCATTTATAAGAGCGTATAATATAAATAGGATCAGTACAAATTTCCCTTGACTAAGCCCAAGCTAGGATGCAATAACAAAATAATGAGTTAAACCATTTATGAGAAAATTTCAGTCTCATCGTGATCATGGCCCAAACCATGTACACCAAACCACCCCACATAAATCTTACCATCACACTCCTTACCCTAAGGGTTTTTTCTTGTGTAATAAAGGGATGTCTATGAAGACCTTAATAATGTAAATATTTTTATTTTATAGAGTAATGAATATATTTATTTCTTATTTTTGTTACTTTGTTAATGTTTGTGATTTTGATATGATAAAATAAGAATTGTATTTTTTTTGTAATATAAAATTCCATTTAAGAGATTCTTTTTTGTTGAAATAATGATTTTTTAAAAAAAATAATATTTTAATAAAATTATACAATTAAATAATTTTTATTAAAGAAATATGGTAATAAAATTTTTATGTAGTCAAAACCTATATTATATAATGGTTTGAAAATATTTATTGTAAAAAACCCATAATTTCAAAAAATGGTAGATTCTTATTTTAAAAGTGAATATTCCGATATTTAAAAAATTATTTCGATAAAATAAATACTATTTTTTTGAATAATCACATCAATATTTAATATCAATGAGCTTTTCATAATTTTTTGTTACAATCGAATTTTTGGGTGAAAATTAAATATGATGTAAATATACGATGGGTATTGTGAAATCATAATGACTAAAAAGTGAGGTAATAAATTCTATAAATTTTTTCAATGACCAAAAGTATTTTTATACTTTAAAATAATGATATTTTGAAGTTATTTTATGAAATTTATAAATACATTATGAATCATTCTAAACATATATTATTTTTTATGTTTTTAAAATAATTTCTTTATAAAATCACTCACTTTCACATTAAAAGAATAATATTTTAATTATTTCATACCTTCTACATAAAAAAAGGAAAAATAACTCCTATTTGGAATAATCCATATTCAAAAACATTGATAGTGTTTTTGGTTTTGATTAATTTATTGTATAATTCCAAAACCTATGGTTAGGAAATAAAAAAGAACTCCCCTATCTTTTCCTTTGTAAAACCACCCAAGATCCCATTCCTATTTAACCAAAAATCCTTTAGAATATCATTACACATACCTTCCTTAATTATGGTACTATTAGGTTTTCCCAAATATCTCAATAAGATCACCCTAATCTTTCGGAATTACCCTCCAAGTGTAAGGGACCTCACTCTCTTATTTACAATTCAAGAACCTTAAATGTATTTATATTTTTTAATATCAAATGGTAATGTTTTCATGAATTTATAAATATAAATATAATATAAAAATTATTTCCTAAAAATTATAAATCATTTTACTCGTAATTATGGGATTTACCAATGCCTTTAAAATGTCAAAATTTATTAAGGTGTCATCTCTTTCTCCTCTTTATTCAAGAACTTTATTTATGTAATACCATTTGTATTCAAATTAATATTAATGATATTTTATTTTCACATGTCAATACATGACCTTGTTATATCAAAGTGAATAATGAACCCTTTCAATCTCATTAATAACTTCTAGGACTCAAAATATACCCCTATTATGCTGCAGAGTTTATCCTATGATTTTTCCATACCATTTTTTTATTCAAGAACCCACCTTGTCTTGTGGCTATTAATTACAACATTTTTATGTTGGATTATTTTTTTAAATATCCCTCATATAGTAATTGTTAATTCCAAGTGATTAGAGCCACTTTTCTCTCTTATTAAACCATTTTATGAATTTTTACGTACTAGCATTATTCAACTGAAATGTCATGTCTATTTTCTATACCGAACATTTATGTTGTGTATACCCATACCATTTCCTCTCATGGTTATTCCCTAATTGGTACCTATAGTTTATTTTTTAGTGATTCCCATATATGTATCTCAAAATCATTAACTATGGGATTAAATTTCATGAAATATGTTCTTATTTTATATGATATATGTGTCACATTTATATATGTTAATGATAGTATTTTGTTGGGTGCACCCAGATAATGCTCCAACACATTGATTAATGTTTCAGTTTCACGATATTAAATTTATTGTACATCTGAGGTTATTCAAGAACATTGTGTTAGGATTTATTGGTGGTTGACCTTGACATATTCTTATGATGTCATGGTTAATGTTTTTATACAACATTCCCATGTTTCATTTATGTTATCAAGTTATACCATCACTCATTTTTTCTATTTATAATTCTCACCCCATTGAAGAACCATTAAAAATAAAATTATGTAGCATGTAATACATTTTACATTTTATTCTTTGTTTATTCGATTACTGGGCTTCATATCTCAACCATTTCTTTTGAATGTCCCTAGGTTGTCCGATGTAGTTTCAAGAATGATGTAAAATTATTATCATTTTAAAAATGTTCCCAATAATACTAATCACCACTTATTGTAAGATGTTATGTAATGTACCTAATTATGAAAATTTAAAATATTTATTGTTCTTCTAGGTTGTATCATGTGTATCATTGTAGAGAAAATTGTGATTTAATGTGTAATAAGGACAAGTGTGGTTATAGTTTGAATCAAAGGAATGATTTGTTATTTTTGGGATTAGGATTAAGAAACTCCAACGAAATCCCTCGGGATTAGAATAAACTGAATAAAAAATCCGTAAATTTTGGTAATTTATATAGTATGTGGTTTTTATAAAAATGAATCCCTATCTAGATACTAGATCTGTATGTGTATTTGCAACAGAGGTACCTAGGTGTAATAATCCCAAAAAAGTGATTGAGCATAAATTGATAGTTACACATTGAAAAAAATTGGCCTTACGAAAAAATGGATTTTCAATCAGGGGGGATATACTTTAAAAAATTCAAAATCTCATTACAAATCTATATTCATGGAATAGAAAATTCCATAAATGTTTATGTTAGAAAATATATCATGGATACAATATATTTAATCCTATAAACTCATAATTTAATAAAAAATGTAATTCATATGTTATCCAATTAATATTATTGGATTCCCAATTATGTATTTAATAGTTAAAAATTACTCATCCTGAATTTTCACTTTTTTCTAAAAAATGACCGAAAATAGGATAAACTGAGTGAATAAAAAATGTGAAAGGTTATGTGATGAATTCCCCAAAATGATTCCCAAACTTATGGGATAATAAATAATGAACCTTAGGATGATAATATCGTAGCATACATAGGTCTTAAATAGAAAGATGAATCTGGACGAACATCCAAATCCCCATATGAAAGAATAAGCTACAATTGAGACCTTTATGTGACAAAGGTCTCGAAGATTCATTGGATCATCAAATCTCTTAATCTCAGAATCATGGATGATCTATATTGTGAAGATCTTCACCATCCATAAATGATTAAAAAATAGATTCTATACTAGTTGTTTAAAATATTGAGGGACAACTTGATCAGTGGTGGACACTGATAAGGAATACTAAACATTCTGATGAGATTAAAGTGATGAGGTGGAAGGAATTCCAATTTTCTGACAAATATTTTTCTCACACACTGTAACTTAAAATGGAAATGGATTTACATTCCCTCAAGCTCGAAGGAAATGAATCCATCAGGGAATATGAGAAAAAATTCAAAATATTTTCATGATGTAAAAATGAATTTTACATTACCACCAAATTAAAATTTGATCACTTATTTAGTGGGAAAAAATAGAGTCTATATAAATCCTTGGAGATTCGGCACATTGAAAACTATGAGGAAATTGTTTGATGTGAAATCAAAGAAGAAATTGAGATCAGTGAATATCAAGGGTCTCATATGGATAATAAGTGAAGATTAGAGTTTAATTATGGTGGTTTAATGGAGAAATATAGTGGTGGTATGAAATTTAAACATCCCACTTGTTGAATGTGTGAAAAAAAACACCCTAAAAACTAACTTAAGGGGATGAGAAAATGAATTAGGTATGGGAAAAAAGAGAACCTAGCTAGAAATTACTGATGAGAGAAACCAACAAATGTAATTGGAGAGGGGAATGTTCGAATCAAAAAATAGACAATTTTCAAATGTTTAAACTATTGGGAACATTTAAACTATGAAAACTGATTCACTATTCCATGTTTTGTTAGAGATAATCAAAACCAACAATCTCCAAGTAAGAAAGGGAGATCATATTCCCTCATAACAGTTGATATGGAACCTGAAAAATGTAGTGGTGTAACTTATACAAATTATTACTTAAAAAATATAGAAAACCACTTTTAATAAAGTTTTACAGATTATTTTATATCATAAAAGTTTTTTTGACCTATTCAAATACCACCACAAAGCATCGAAGTAGAATGGTCAATGGAAATTAAACATGGGGAAATTATTGCAACACAAATATGTAACTCCTCCCCTATAATAATTGGTTGTATGAGCTTCCCAACGAACCTTATGATACTCCCTTCAGTTGACTTTTGATGCAATTCTAGGTAAGGATTTTATTTTATTACATAGAAACAACAAAAATTGTTATAATATAAAATTCAATCACTATATATTGAATCATCCTCTGATTCAGTACATATAAATGTAGGAGGATAAATCTTATTTAGTACCAACATATCAAGATTGAATATTATTTCCCTATAAGAAATCATATATATCTCAAATAGTAAAGTGTAAGGAAATCATTTGTCCTTGAGGACATGCCAATTGTGATTGAATACACTGATGTGTTTCCTGATGAATTTCCAAGTCTTCCACCAAGATGACAGGTTGGATATTCACTCAAGATTATACGTAGGGATTTTGGAAATATCCAAAACTTCATATATAATAGCTACTGTGTAACTTGAGGATATGAAGAAACAACTTCCGAAAAATCTAGATAAAGGGTTCGTATGGACAAGTGCTTTACTATGGGGTGCACTAGTCCACTTTATGAGGATGAAGAATGGGTCAATGCACCATTTAATTGATTATCATGAACTCGACATGAACATGATAAATAGTAATAATATTTTTCCATGGATTGGTTACTTTTTTGATCATCTACAAGTATCCCAATACTTTTACGATGTGTATCTTCAGTTTCGGTATTATCCATTATGGTCCTAGAATGTAGATACCCACAAGACTAAATTTTGTATAAGGAACAAAAACTATGAGTTCATAGTAATTCCATTAAGGATCACTAATTTTCTATAAATTATCATGGACATGATGAATAGTTTATTTAGAGATTACCCTGACAATTTTTTGGAAGTCTATATTGACAATATTATCATATACTCTAAAATATAATAGGAGTATGAAGAGAATCTAAGAAGTACGCTATTGACCTTATGAAATAGTATTATTTATGAAAATAAAAACAAATGTGATATTTAGTTGAAGGAATTATCATTCATGGAGAATATTATGACATGTCATTGGATATATATAGGCCAGTTGGGGATAAAATAATTTGAAGGATGTATAAGGCCAACATTCATTATAAATATCCATAGTTTCATTGGACTAGCTGGGTATTATCTTTGATTTGTGAAACATTTATCAAGATTTTTTAATTCTACAACCAATATAACTTAGAACAAATATACGTTATTTGGAATAATAAATGTAAATATAGAATCACAGAGTTCAACAAGTGGCTTATCATTTCACCCCTACTTATACAAGTCACATGTGGGGAACTTTTCTAGGTATACAATGATTCTTTGAAGTGGGTATTTGGATATGTACTATTTCATAATGAAAACATGATTTCTTATTCTATAGAGAAATTCGATTTTCATGAACATAACTACCCAATTAATAAAATAGAGTTAGTGAATTGTCTAGTGGATTGGGCAGGCAGACTTTGGGGGGGGTGGATCATGTGTGACTTGATTTACAACATTATATTAATTTTTTTAACACATTGAATCTTATTCACTTGATAATATGATACATCCTTTATGAAGTATAAAATTTAAATGAAATTATAGAAAAAAATATTTTTTACATGGTTTGGACCTAAGACATATGCCCTTGATACAACTATATATACCATTAATTATAGATTCTTTACTATATGTAGATGATTACAAAAAGGGAAAGTCACATTAAATTCAAAAAAAAAATCTCACCACGTTCCAATATAGTGTCCCATGAGATATAAAATGTTCCCACCTTCACAAGTGACTCTTAAGTCTAACAGGTCGATCTTTATACTACATCCCATAGTGTTACCAACATTCCAATGGCTATCTCTACAGTCCCACTGGAGAGTTATATTACTTAAAAGTCCCACTGAAGACTTCCACTAATATTATGTCACAAAATATATGATCCAATGAAATGATGATCTCATGATATTACTCTAATATATTCCTTTAATACAATGGATTGTGTGAAATTAAATAATCTTCTCACTGATTTTTCTCTTTATCAAACAATACAGATAACTATTATATGGGGATTTTCCTCTGTATAACACTGCTCAAGAAATGTTTTCATCTTCTAAAGACCCAACATCACAGAATATTGAATAACTCAGATATAAATCTTCTGAAATAAAAATATAGCTTTAGTATGAGAAATCATTGTACAAAATAATGCAATATATATTTCACGTGTACTATTGAACCTTAATTCATGTATAAAAAATTCATGTTATTCTCACGGGCATACATACATTGAATAATTCATTCACTTTACAAAAAATAGTATTATTTCATGAATATACTAAATAGTCCACTATTATTTCTCAATTAATGAATTTTCACATATGGATCGAACCATCCATGTGCATCTCATTTCCTCCTTACTGTACCAATGCACATGAATAAATAAAATCAATCCACTCATACACAAGTGTATCACAATATTAGTGTCTTCATGGAAGTAGTGTCACAATATTCCAAGCTTCACAGAGTGTGTGCGAAATTCAAAAAAACCCTCTTCAAAAACAATATGTCAATACAGTATGTGGTGTCTATATATTCATTATTAAAATGTATACTTCAAATCACAAGGCATTAATATGAGTATGATAATTCATGGGTTTTATTTATTCTTCATGAAATCCATGGAGATGATAATTTTTCATTCCCAAGTGCTTCATGGAAATAAATATCACTATTTTCATAAAAGAATATTTTCTATAAACTACATATTACTAGTATGATCGTCGTTTACACATGAAAATAATGTTACATGTAATTTTGGTCATGTTTGAATATTTATGTTGATAAAATGATGTTCAAATTCATCAACTCAATCATTGGATGACATTTCATGGTGTATGACCAATGAGATGAATTTTTACAATTTCCAATAAATAAAGATGATGTGATTTGGAGATATCTGGTCAGATGACACATCTCATATCCATTCTTTTAGTAGAGGGGGGATAGTGGCTACACTCAGTGATCCCATATAAAAATGTCCTTCAAATGTGCGTCCCCTTATAATACAAATAATATCATAATACTAACAGAAGTGGTTTCTATTCCACTCCCATGATACCCTAGCATCACCCCATGCCACAACTCCCATCATCTACCCTGCGTCCCCACATGGTGGCTCACTGCTATTCCATTGTTCCTCTATAATGGCACACCATGAATATACTTTAAATCTATGCTATCTAGGTAGATTTTGATCCTTCCCACCTTAGTAGTGGTTGTAGGACTTTTCAGATGGTCAGTTTGGTTGGCCATATTTTTTAATATACAAATAGTCCATTAAAATAAAATAATATTCCGTATAGTCCATAGCTAACAGAAATATTATTCAATTATAAAAAATCCATCATAATCAAATCAAAATCCCAACACTTCATTATATTTTGAATTAAATAATATCATGCATCTCTATATTTCATCCAATATTGTAAAAATCATGCCGATTAAAAAAATAACACATGTATTCTTAAATAAAGACCATCTCAATAATCATCACTTTAAAGAACAAATTGATTAATTTATATTCCTAATTAATTTAAATCAATTGGAACATAAAAAAATCCCTTTGGTGCTTCAATATCGTCTTTTGGGTTTGTAGTCAATAACAATTACATTTTAAATTTCAATGATTTCTTCTCCCCATTTTTGAAAATAAAACTAACATTATAGATTTAGGAAGGGTTCCTCGTATCCAAAATTTAGATGTTAAGAACGACCTATTCTCTTCTAATTGTTATATTTTGTTTTTCTTATAATAAGGATGAAATCACTACTATTAAAGAAATGATCTAAAATTAACCAACTCTATGTTTACATGAGAAATGCTTTGTGTTGAAAATAAAATTGATAAAATATAACATTAACACATCAAAAGAATATGTATCATGTGATACCAACCAATTAAACCTCTTATCATGTATTTTTTAAAAAATCTCAAAAAATCTCCAACATAAATCTCATGAAATAGATTAGAAAAATTCAAGTCTAATAATGTAATTCCCTTTGAAATTAAATCTCAATTTTTTACATTAATTAATCAATCTCTCATATTTAGAATTGATTTTTTTAACATAAAAATTTGACAATGTAGTAAACATACATCAATGGTTAAAAGCTTTATTCTCTAAATTTTTAATAACTAGAGTTAGCTAATTCATACCTCACCAGAACGTTTTTTATTCATAATATATCAACTGAGATAGAAATATCTAGTGGTTGATCTTATTTTCTTCCCCTAAGGGATTCCCTCAACACTTTTTCATTATGATTTAATTTTTTTAAGAATAAATTCCATGCATCATTTTATTATTTTTTAATATTTTGAAGGGAGGAAAAGTAACGACAATAGTATTCCATGATAGAAAATATTCTATATATAATATATTCACATCTTTGGTCAAATTCAGGAATCCCCTGAACTAATGATTCATTTTGAATTCCCTATATGAAAAAAACAACATAATTTAAATATATAGGAATAAGGTGGATCTTCATTGCTCCATTTTTAGAGAAACTGGGTTGATAGTTACTTTTCAACCCAAAAAACTTCTTATATAAAAATCCTTCTGCATATTTTCTAGAAAAGAAGTTTATTTTTTCAATTGTTGTTCTATCTTTTTTTCCTCTTTCAATAGTTCTATCTATGTGATCATGAATTATTTATGGGAATTATTGATATCCACTTTGTATGTAGACTCTTTTTTCCCCACAATTTTTTTAGTACATGATATCGTATGTGATTTTCCTATATTCTTCAATAATGATAAATTTCCATGATACCAAGTCAATTTTTTAACTTGAATGTCTAAAATTATTTCACCTTTCACAAATAACTTTAACATTTATCAACATACCATTTTTAGGAAAAATTTCATATTTTTCATCTTGTATGTTTCTCAATAAATTTGTCTAATTGTTTCTCTTCATGATCAAATATTTTTTTGACTCCATATTTCTTTTATTATTATTGAATTTAATGTCCAATTTACAATGGTTCATGATGTGAAATTTCCCACCATAATATAAGAATCGTTTATTTGGCATGACACTCTTCACGTCATTCTGCACAAAATTCTTGGGAGTTGATTGCTTAATAGAATTATTCATTTGTTCATATCCCAAGGATGACATCTCATCATCAATTATTACCAGCTTCATTTTTTTGGACTTTTATTCTCCATAATAGATGTTTTTTGCGTGAATGGAACATTCTATAACTCATCAAAAATATTAAAATTTATATTTCTATAATCATAGAAATTTTCAATGTAATCAAAAATATTATTCATAAATTTATCCCAATTCTATGAGATCTACTTCTGTTGTGAAGGTTTCCTCTATTATTCATCTTTTCTGCCCAAAAATATAGGATTTATATTAATTTTATAAAAATAAATTTTATAAAAAAATTAATTTCCTGATTCCAAAAAATCTAATAACACCAACACTATCAAAATAATATAAATTTTTTATTTTTTAACACATTTTGATTTTTTTGACATTTTAATGCTTTTGAGTTGTAAATTTCTTCTTATGAGAGTAATATAGGTGACAAGAATTTATACACTTCTTCACCCCATATTTTAACATGTAATAAAATTATGAGAATCTTTCTTCACATATGTTCATCTAGATTTTAACAATGAATATGCACTAGTCAAAAAAAAATAGTGATCACATATTTATCAATAAAAAGTTTTACCTAATTCAATGATCCTGTAATAAATTTATCCATGGATAATCACAACCACGTTGTTCCACTATATTATGTATTTTTAGAAATAAGAATACTACCAGATAAATCCTTAGAAATAATTATTTTATCATAAACTTGGTAAGTATCAAATAGTTCTCATATTATATTTCATAGTTTAACTTCTAGTTCAGGATATTTTAGGATGAGAGAAATCATCTCATATTAAAATGATTTCAATGTTTCTTCAAACATATTCTTCTAGTTATGAATCTCATCATCAGGCATATTATTTTACTTCAGTAAAAAACTATCTAACTCAATGATTCTTTCTGCATTTATAATTTATAAAGGAATATTACAAAATCATAAATCTATTATGCATCTTTTCAAGTGCATGGAAATCATCTATAACGACCATTTCAAGAAAATATTTCCCAAAAATATTAATTTTCATTTCTACAATAGCTCCACCATATCAATCATTGAAAATAGATATTGTTTATTCCTTAATTTGAAGTGTTTTTTCAGAGAGTTGGATATTCCACCCTTTTATTTCAACACCTATTAAATATAATTAATATCTTCTTATAGCTAATGTTGTTATCCAGAAGTTCATTGAAAACTATAATCATATATGTGTCCACTTATTTGGGAAATTTCTTTAGATGACATCTAATTTTAGAATTTGGAAAATTATCGTCATATATTAACTATGATTTATTAGAATTATAATCAATTGATTTCACCAAAAATATCTCTCCAAGTTACTCAGTTGTTAGTTGATCTTCATTTGTATTTTAATTATTCTCTAACTTATTTTCCATTCCTTATTCATGATTTTCTGTGTCTTGACTAAAGATTTATCATTTATAGCATCATGTGTAGAGATAGTATTTTCCAAATGAATATCATCTTAGTTATATTAAATATAATATCTACACTTTATATACTTATGGTACAAACCACTGGAAAAGTAAAATATATCCAACCATAGGTGGAATTTGATCTGATACCAATTTAAGTGTCTAATTGATCATAGAGTCACACTGAGAGGGTTGAATCAGGTGTGACATTTTTTCTAAATTATTTACATTTTTTAACTCCCTTTAATACTCTATCACTTGTTTTGATGATGGATTCATTATGCAATGAAAAATGTTAATTAAAATACAAACACATAATAATTTTTACACAGTTTGGTACTAAGACCTACATACTTACTACAACTCGTTATACCCCATCGTTATATATTCGTCACTATATGCAGATGACTATAACCTAGAAAAATCCTATTCCCTTCCATACTGATTTCCATAGTGTTCCACTATAGTGTCTAATTAGAGATCACAAATAACCACATTCACAAGTGACTCTTGAGTATCATAAGAGGATCTTTATATTCTATCCCTCAATTTTACAAGCATCCCACATTCCTACTCCAAAGTCCCCCTAAGGACTTATTCTACATTAGAGTCCCACAAAATACTTATGCTAATCTTGAGTCACACAAGATATGATACACTAATAGAATGATCTATTTATCTTCCTCTATGAGCTTCCTAGATCACAATGGCTCATATACAATTCAATAATAATTTCACTAATGTTATTCTTTCTCAAACAATATTGATCACCTATAAATGGTAAGCTACCTCAGTATATAAAAACATAGGAAATTATTTATTATACTGATGACCTGAATTCAATGAATACTAAATAAATCAAACATAACTATTTCTAAACAATAAAAATTATTTAGTCTCAATAATCCCTACACTCAATAATGCAATATATATTGCATGTGAATTTATAAAACTTTTTATATGTATTAATAATTAATGGCCTTTTCATGTGAATGCATACACATAATGATTTATTATCCTTCCAATATAATTTGTTTGTCTATATATTCTTTAATACATTGAATAAACCAAACTATCCACTATTATTTTTCAATGCATGTATATTCATATATGGATGGAATCCTTCATGTGCTTCTCACCTCCTTCTCAGTGTAAGAGTGTTAAAATATTTATGAAGCATAATACTTTCATACAACAGTTTAACACTATATAAAAATCTTCATGCAAGTAGAGTCACACTATTCCGAGTTTCAACGTGTGTTTGCATAACTCAAATAGACGCTTTACACAAACAATATGTCTATCCAATACAAAATTATTATTTATTATTTGTGAAAGTGTATACCTCCTCAATAACAGCCTTCATCTAAGCGTGAGAGGTCATGGGTTCTATGTTATGTTCTTAAAATCTTGGTAGAAAGTAATCATTCTATCCCAAGTGCTTAGTGGAAAAGAAAATTTCAATATTTTTAAAACAATATTATATATAAACATCATATTCGTGGTTTGATCATTGTCTAAAAATTGAAAAAAAGAATCTTGTGATTCCCATCATATTTAAATATTTTGGATTTTAAAAGAATATTCAAAAACAACATGTCAATATTTGGACAATGTTTCATGGGGTACTCCAAATGGGTAGAACCTATCAAAAGGCTCATAAAATAAGGATTTGTTTCTTTGTGATTGAATTACTAGGAGAGATTTGATCCAAAGATGAATCTTCTACCCGAATTTTTAATAGTGGATAAAGAATTACCACACTCAATGATCAGACATTGAAATATACTTTGAATACATGATCCATTATAATAAAAAGTGCATCATAAGACAACAATAAATCATTACCATTTATTTCCTATGATACCCTATCACAGCTCCATGCCGTCACTCCAATCTGTTTCAGTAACACCCCACACGGTAGCTAGATGATACAACCTTATGCCTCCATGTGGGAGTTCCATGCATATCCTCTACCTTCATTCTGGCCTGGCACTTGTTAAACCATCCCTTGAAAATAATGTTTGTGGGTCCCTCAATATGGCCCTTGTGGTTGGCCATATTTTTTTTATTTAGAAACACTCCATTAAAATACATACATATTCCATATAGTATAAATCAAAAAAATATTATTGAACCAAACCAAATCTAACATACAGAAAAACAAACCATAAGCCTTCCTTATATTTGGAATTTAATCATAAATCCAAATTATCTGTATCATCCAATGTATTAAAAATTGTGTTAATCCAAGAAAAACATGGACACATGTGTTCTGAATAATGTACCTTCTCAACCATCATCACATTAAAAAACTAATTGAATATTTATATTCATAACTAATTTTAAAAAATAAACTTCATAAAACAACTTGGTTTTTTAGATAATTTTAGTAAGTTTCACATTATAAATCTATTGAAATATTATCTTTGGGTAAGAGTGTGAAATATAAACAGATCATAAGAGCCTCATATATACATTCAAATAGAAATAGAGGAATATGTGCATATGAAGATGGTTAGAGCTTATTAAGGATATTAGATACCTAAAAGACGACCACCATGGGAATGAAAATAATAGTGTCGATGCTCTAAGTAGAAAGGATCCAAAAATTTTATCATTTATGAGAATTGAGAAAGATCTGATCATTATAAACATGAAAAGGATGGACTTGGGAGTCATAATGGAAGAAACATAATCAATCCATCCACGAATTATTTCTCAACCATTACATTTTGAGAAGTTAATGTTTTCCTGAAGATATGATATTGAAATTCAGAAGAATGTTGAATCTATAATAAAATGGAAATCCTTAGAGTTCATGATTAATGAAGAAGTTGTGATATGATTTGTTTCAAGACTATGTGTACCATAAAGTAGAGAGTTAAAGAATGAATTTTTTGATGATGCACATAGATATACCTTATCCAAAAAATTTGGATGCACACTGATGTATCAAGATCTTCAAGAGAACTATTTGGGGGACAATATGAAGTATAATATCCTAGAATATATGTCAAGGTATATTATAGGTCTATATTTGTAGGGTAAAAGGTAAAACCCCAAGTGAAGAAGTAATTTCACATTGGCTTCTCACATAATTAAATTCCAAGAGGACTTCTCACTTGATAAAAATACATGAATATACATTTTAGAAATGTTAAGGCTAGATGAAACACCACTATAAATAGCATCTAATGGAGACCCAATGTTAACTTACATGTTCTGCAAGAATATACACAATCCTCTAAATACTGGGTTGAACTTCATCCAACATATCATCCTCAAACTGATGGATAATATAGGAAAAACATCTTGGCACCGGAGAAAATTTTGAGAGAAATATCAATGGACTTTAAAGGATGATTGGATCAATATATTCTTATGGCAATGTTATCATAAAATAATAATTTCCACTAAATCATCGAAATGGATACCTACAAATCCCTTTATGGAAAGAGGTGCAGAACACGTGTATGCTGGGATGAAGTTAGGGATCAACAATTACTGAGACCTATATATTTTTTAAGAAAACGGGGAAAGCTCATAACCATTCAACATAACATCATGACTAGTCATATTTTAAAGAAGATCTATACTGAAAATCATCGAAAATACCTAGAGATTGAGGTTGGAGATAAGGTATTCTTCTATATACATCCCTTAAATAATTTCATTATATTTTTGAATAAATTAAAGCATAGTCAAATATAAATTATTCCCTTTAAGATCCTTGATCACATTTATGTGGTGGCCTATTGAATTTCACTCCCACCAAACATATATCAAGTACATGATATGTTCGTTTTATCCCTCTTGAATAAGCACATACTAGAATGTGATGAATCCATAGGTGGTACCATTAAAGAATTATTTTTCATATGGAGAGAATATGATGACGAGCTAATATCATAGATAAAAATTACTTCTAAATAAGAAAATTCAATTGGAAAAATTGCTTTACAGAAACCACATGTTTGTGGAAGTGATGTGGGAACTAGAGGAGGTGATTGAATAGAATTAAATCATCTATTTGAGTGTGTGAAATAAAAATTTAAGGGGTGTAATTTCTGATTGTGAGATGATTGAAATTACCTTATCTTTTAAAAATAAGCTTCCATTTATGGTTAAATTAAATTATGTATTATTGTTGCAGAAAACACATTCACTTCATGGGTTTTATTATATCATATTAGATTTAAATTACCATTAATCATCATTAACATTGATTATATAGTTGTTGAATAATTATCCAATGAATAACATATTTATAAGGATATGATATAACAAATTTAAATATAAAAAATAATTAATGCCCTTAACCAGTAGGATTGTACCCTATGATCCCCATTTATCAAAAATTTTGAGGGATATAATATCACTAGGATTTTCACTTGAGTCATACCTATCTGAGATCCATAAAATAAATCATGAGAAAAATAGTTTATTGGATAATTTCAAGATCATCCATATCACGTCCTAAACCATGTATACCAAACCACCCCATAAAAGTCTGAAAATCAGAAACCATTCCATTACGGAGTTATCTGGTGTAAAAATGTGTATGTACCAAGACCTTAATAATATTAATACTTATATTTTATAGAATGAGGAATATAATTTTTTTATTTTTTATACTTTATAAATTATTTTAATTTTGATACGATAAAATACTAATTTTTTATTTTGTGTAATATAAAATATCAATATAAACATTATCTTTGATGAATTAATGAATTTTAAAAATAAATTATATTATGATAAAATTATAAAAAAAAATATTTATTATTTAATTAAAATTTTAATAATAAATAATTTATTTCAAATGTAATTTTATATAATTGTTAAAAAACACTTAATATAAAAAAACAATATTTCTCAATAAATGTCAATTCTTATTTTAAAAGTGAAAATATACATTTTTTAAAAATATTTTGATTAAATATTTTTATTTTGAATTAGCACATCTAAATTATCTAATAATAAATTTTACATAGTTCTCTAGGTTAGTAGAATTTTTGAATAATATTTTTAAAAAATAAAAATATGTTTTATTTATTATGAAATCATAATGAACAATATGCGATTCAATAGTGATTTGAAGGATATATGTGAACAAAACTAGGTTTCTCCATTAAAATATTGTGATTTTTATGTAATTTGATTAATTTTGTAATGCTTATATAAGTCCACTAAAATATATATTATGTTTCATTGTTAACATGACTAACTTCCACATCACCAAGGGTAAAATTATAATTAGTTTAGCCTTTTTACTTATAAAATAATGTCAACTACTAATATTTGGAAAAATAATTGTCAATAACTATATGAAGGTTAGTGGTTTGGATTATTTTATTATATTAAGTCCAAAACATATGTCTGAGAAATAATAAAGAACTCCCCTCTATTTTCCCATATTAACCCATCCAAGATCCCATTCCTCTTCACTATAAAACTTTGTAGTACATACATTCTCTTCCCGAATATGTTTATATTTCTCTTATGGTTCTCCCATGTTCTCAAAAAATGTCCTCCCATGATTTTGGAATCACCAACTCAAGGTAAGGGATATCTTTATTTTCTCTTAAATTCAAGAGCCTTCATTGTATTTAGCTTTTTTGAATATCAATTGGTTATGATGACATGAATTTATAAAGATTCTTATACTACCCACTAGATTTCTTAATAATGATATATCATTTATACCCTCTTATTATAATATTTTCCTTAGTCTTTACTATGCTAAAATTTAGTAAGGGATCCTCTCTTTCTCCAGCTTATTCAAGAAACTTATTTATGTAATATTCATTTTCATCAAGTTATTATTGATCTAATATGATTTTACAAATCTATTTTTCCTCATATAAATATTTAAATGTGATTAATGACCCATTTTACTCTCATTAACCCCTTTAATTTTTTAAAATTTACCCCTATTATGCTGCCTAAATTATCCTATCATATTTTATTCCAAGTTTTTATTCAAGAACCCTCCATGCCAAATACTAATTAGTTCCCAAATATTAATTTTAAATTATGTTATTCCAAATCGATAATAATTTTATTTTGACATCTATATTATGAGAGACCAATTTCTCTCTTATTGATGCATTTTGTGAATTTTCATCTACTGTTTCTATATGACCAAAATATTAATGTGATTTTCCATATAGAATATTTTTGTTGTGTATAACCATTAAAATTTTCACTCAAGGGTATTTACTTATCTATACATGTTCATCATTGATTATTTAATCCCATATATATATATATCCCAAAATCCTTAATTAAGTGACTTATTGTTTAAAAATATTTTTTTATGTTATATGATCTATGTGAAAATGATATGATTATGATGGGTGCTACCAAATAGGCCTCAAATGAGTTAGGGTAGTGGTTTAGTATAATTATAATCCATATATGGTGAATCTTATGTTATCATAAGCACATTATGTTAGGATTTTGTGGTGGTTATCCTTAACTTATTTTTATGATTCCATGTTTAATGTTATTTACACATTCCCATGTTGTATTTATGTTATCTTAATATATAAGGATTCATTGTTCATGTTATTGATTCTCAACCATTTTATGTCACATTGAAATTATTTTGATATAACATGTAATAAATTATTCATGTTTTTATTTTTTCATTCCATTAATGGGATTTATAGATTACCCATTTATTATATATGTTCCAAGGTTATCCTATCTCGTTTTTGGAATGATAGAAAACAATGTGCATTTTAAGGAAGTTTTCATTAATGTCAATGTGCAACTTGTTTTAGGTTGTTATATAATGTAAAAAATTAACCATATACACTATAATTCTTGATCTTTTGGTTTGTTTCAGGTGTATCCTTATGTTGTTAATCATGATTTATTGTGTAATAAAGACAAGGGTTTTTATATGATTTATGAATCAGGTCAAACAGACGAATCCATGATGTGGTTCAGTGTAGCCAGCCATGCTGAAGTTATATAATTGATTGAAAACAACATAAGAGAAGATGACATGTTATGTTTAATTGGTCTGCAAACAAATTTGAGTTTTAAATGGAATTTTAAAAGGAAGTTATGGGTTAATATATAATAGGTATTATAATAATTTAAAGGCTTATAATCAACTTGTTAAATTATAGATAACCCATAGAAAAATCTCATAAGGAGAATACATGAATAATTGTTCCCAAAACATGGATAAAAGTGATTGGTTTAATTATCTATAAGCTATAAATAATATTACATAAAATAAAATAATTAGAGAGTATCCATTAGAGTGAGAATGAGAGATGATTCTCAATGAAAATATAATGGGTTGTAGATTCACATAAAAAAATAATTGAAAAGATGTATTTCTAGAATCATGAACTGAAATGATAAATATAAATATTAAGGATATTTAGTGGTTGTTCTTAATATAATATCATAATTTTTTACACAAGTGATATACCATTTATAATATAATTTTTTATTATACATTTGTGGAGAATAATGATACCACATTGGTGTAATGAGAACCAATTTATAAAATGTGAAATGGAATTTTCATAGATTTTTTATGGATGGTGATTCCAAAGGGGTTAGTGAAACTGCTCTATTATTTAATCACATATAATGTTGTAAGCTTAGTGTCACTAGTTCCTAGGCACATTTCCTTCAATTTTCCTTATATTATCACATTTGAGTGGGCTACGTGAAACTACCATTTTCATTATTTACTGAAGCATCTCAGTCCTGGGCCCAAATGTAATGGGCGAGGGATGGGAGGTCAAAACTGGAACTACTGGGGCCTTCTCCCTACTGGTCAAAACCTAGAGGGACCTAATGATGGAGGCCTGCTGGTGATGGCCTTATCCTTTGACTAGCCCAACTGGATTCCCTATTGCGATACACCTCCCAGCATGTTCATCCTTTCCACCACTTCAGCCTTCTTCTGGACTTCCATGTACGTCGGTAGGGTGATGGATGTAACTGTATACTGAAGATAAAGGGTAAAAATATTACACAAAAAATGAAATATTATTTTTGTTTAATTTTTAAACACACTAAATTTGTGTGATCTATTAGTAAAAAGGATTTTGAAGTGCATGAACACTAAAAATAGTTAATAATTTTTTTTTATCTTTCTCTTATTATATAAATGGTTACCAATTTAGTTGTGCATGTTTTTGGAACATGGAAACTAATTGGGATTTAAGGGTTCAATGGAATGTACCAAAGGTGACCCAAAAAGGTGAAAAATAGTATTTTCACACATAATCAAGAAATTTTATAACTGAAAATAGATTTTTAGTTCATTTAATAGTGGAATTTATTGAATTTTGGGAGAAGGATTATGTTACCACATAAGGTAAACCTCATAGGATCTTATTGAAAAAGATTAAAAGTATTGTGAAGGAAAATAAGGATGAAATTTTATTTAGGTTAAAAAAAAAATTATAACATGGAATCTTGATATGGGTGTAATATTTAAAGGACTGCGAATTAATACCTCATCACATGCATCAAATATAATAAAGATAAAGTTTTTATTTTTTTAATGATGAGGTAATAAAATTTATTTCCATAGGGAAGGCCAAATTATGTGGAAGGTATTGATATGGAAGATTTTTTTTTTCATTTAGGGGTTTAGTCAGAATCTTATAAGCACAATCCAATTTGGTGATTCAATAAATTAGATGGAATTACACACAAATATTTGTTTCATCAAGGGAATAAATGGTTCAATTATTTTGATAGTTAGAAAAATAAAGGATAATATTTACCATATTGGTGAAGAAAGTTGGTGCTTATAGTTCAATGAAAATTAAATTAAACCATGTCTTAGGAAACAATGAAATTTTAGCCAAGGAGTTGAGAAAATATGGTAAAAAAGGATGGTTCTATAGACCCCCATGATCACATTTAACTACACTCACACATGTAATTATTGTTAAAAAGTGAAGATCATGTGGTTTAAATGAAAATCAAAGAAGAAAAAAAAATAAGGTTTCTTGAGCTAGTTTCTATAGACATGTTTGGACCAACAACACCAAATTATGGGGATGGTTAAGGGAATTTGTTTTAATGATTACAATATGGGGGATTTTCTTATGGATATCATGCACAAATATGAGGTATTTAAGTAAAATAAAAAATATCAGAGTCATTGGGGTAACAATTTCCAAAATAAAAACCAAAAATGGAATATAATTGACCAAAAACTAATTGTAATAATCTATAAAAAATTATGGGTTTCAACATCAAGTTTCAATAATAAATACACCTTAAAAAATAAATTCATTAAGTGGATAAACTATAATATAAACTATATATCCAAGAATATGATTATACTGATGATATAAGTAGAGATGTATTGTGTGGAAGAATTTAACACCTTAGTGTATATTTATTATAGGGACATTCAATGTATGAATGTAGATAAGAATTCCAATGAAATTTATTATGATACGATGTAAAAACTCAATAATTTTTATTTTTTGGAAGTAAGTGTTTATTTCCAAGTAAATAGGAGAATATAAAGTAAGAATAACATCATGATGACGATATATTCTTTTGATATCCATTAAATAGTAAATATAAAAGGTTATTAAAAAATGGATGAATAAATTGATTGAAAATGAAGATGTAATAGTCTGGAAAAATGAGATGTTTTTGAAAATAGACAAGTAGATTTAAAATTAGTCTGGGCTAATTTCAGACAAAAACACCCTAGTTTAAAATAAAAAAGCGGTGAGTAAGTGTGTGGAATAGGGGGGAGTCCAATGAGTTTTATATGACAAATATTAAAGCTCCAAGTATAAAGAATGTATAATAATAACACAAACAAAAATAAAAAATTTAGTTGGGAAAAAAATCACTTAGAATATTATAATCATTGACTATATAGACACAGAGATGTGACTCTTAAAACAAACAGTTTACCACATATTTTCAAATAATTTTTTATAATTTTAATAATTTTTTGCACGTTTTTTTAATATTAGTATTTTTGTAATTTTATAAATAAATTTAATAATTAATGAATTTTAATCATTAATTGTCTATTTTTAGTAATTAAAAAATTCAATTTATTCATACAAATTCTTCTAATATAATAAATTATTGACTATTTTAGTGTTTTAATCTTCTTACTTTATAATAATATATGATAATAATTATTTATTCAATTAATCTAAGTATTTATCTTTAATTAAATAATTATTTGACACAACTTTTAATATTTTTAGTTTATATTTTTTAAAGTTTTATTAATTTCATTAATTTATTTAATGTCATTACTTTTTAATAAATCAATTTTATGAAATTTTACAATTTTTTATGTGAACTACTGACATTAGTTAGACATTAAATTTACATTATATATCTTGTAATTTATTAGTTTTCTTTTACGTACAATTTTATTTTGTTCATTAAATTTTAATCTTAAGTTGTTTATGCTTGTCACAATAATTAGTATTTTTTCACAATTAATTAATTAATTAATTAATTAATATTTATTCAATTTAATTAATATTTAAATAAATCTTTAATATTTTATGTTTTGTTTACATAATTTTATTAAACCTTATAAACTCATTTTTAGGTCCAGTGTAGTCTCTTTGGGTTTTTATATTCTTTTAATTTTTATTTTCCAATTCAATTTATAATTATATTTTTAATTGTTTTATCCATTATGATTTAATTTAATTTAGTTTTTAGTTTTTTCTAATTAATTAATTGCAATGATAATATCTATAAAATAATTTTGTTTTTGTTAACTACATTCTTTTGTTTAATTTAATTATGTTTCTAATTTTTTGAGTCATTTATTATGTTAATGTCTTTTGAATTGTACAGCTGTATAGTCACCGTTACTTCAAATCGGTGCCACTAGTTCCTTGATTCTCTCTATAATATTCTTACTATTTCTGTTTTTCTCCCTTACCATTATGGCGCCACAAAAACCCACCACTATTGTATTCGGGGGCACCGTTTCCATTACTATATCACTGCTTCCACTAACACTATTCCAGCGTTTCCACTTCCTCTATAGTGGTGCCACCACTTACCACTATTCTGTCTCAATGGTGGAACCATTTCATTCTACCGCTCACTAGTCCCTCACATCTCACACCAATGTCACTACCTTTCCCCTACTTCAGTTCATAACACTCTTCCTCATTCACCATGAGCCATTAACACAACCACACAAAACCAAACTAGCTCTTAATTTGACATTTTGATTCAACTTATTAAAAAAACTATGAAAGAATAATGATCTAAAAATTGAATTGTGCCATCACTGTGAAGAACACTCTGCAAATGGAATAACTGTAATAACCAAATCCACCGGTGGCACCGTAATTCACCAATGTTTCATTCTACTCCCTTATACTCAAACCCATTCCCACTATCCACCATCACACTCTGCCCCTTCCCAAGCCGAGTCTGAAGTCGGAGTTGTAATATGAGGAGGGGTCAGAAGATCTACAGGATTCAAACCACACCACTACATTGGGGAGTCACTGTGAATTGAGGCCAAGATAAGGAAGAACTATGTTGTCACAGATGGAGTCTACTGCTGGCCACAATGGGAGAAGCTTGAGCCATCACGGAACCTTCTTCTAGAAGTTCAATACCCCCCCTCATGTGGAGCGTTGGAGGAGATTGGGTGTGGAGAATATAAATTTTTTATAAATTAAAATAATAATTAAATAATAATTATAATAATAAATAAATGATTAAAATTTATAAGAACATAACAAAAACGAAAATAAATTAATAATAGTAATATAAAATTAAATACTACAATAAATTAAATTAAATTAAATTATTAATAATAAAATAAAATAAATTATAAAACTAAATAAATAAAACATATTCAACTAAAATAATAATAATAATTTTTTATCAAATTGGAAAAAAGAATATAATAAATAATTTTAGTATAATTTAAAATTTTAAATAAAATTACTATAGTAATTAAACTAATTAAATAATATAATTAATATAATTTTAAAATAATGTTACAATATTATCAAATAATTATTAAATCATAATAATTCAAATTAAGAAAATAATATAAAATAAATAAATAAATATCTATAATAAAAAAATTTATATAAATATATAAATAATTTAATACAATAAATCTTATAATTTATTAACTTCAATAATTTAATAAAATAATGTATAATATTAATTAATAACTATTAATTATTTATTCCCTACATTATTCTAATATTAATATTTAATTTTTATCAGAGTTTATATTTATCAACTCTTAAATTTTTATTCAAATTGTTTAACCCATTTTTTGTTCTAATTTTCATATTCATGAAGTTATCTAGAATGATATCCAAGTTCTTTTTAAATACATGTAGAGAAGTTAGTTACAAGGGATATGATAGAGTGAGGTGGGATGCCCAAAAAAGTGCACATTTACAGCGCAATAATGAAGAAGACTTAATGTCTATGAAAAAAGATGGGGTGACATTCTGCGCATGACAATGGTTTTAGTAATAGATTTGTAGTTGAAATTGGAGAGAATCCATTCAATCAAAACACTTCCAGAAGAGTAGAGCCAAAACTTTGATCAAATCCTAAGGATCACCTAGAGAACCTCTTGGTGGAGTAGAAGTAGGTGGAGTGAAATACATTTACTGTTTGTAGGGATGTTCTCTCTCTCCTCTATTTATTCTCAATTTCTCTTACTATAATATAATGTTTTCAGTTTATTAATAGAGATGATAAATGGTCAAAAACGACAACTCTAGATTTATAAATTCTACAGGTTCGACATTTAATGATCTACAATGTTTTTCTTTTTATAAAATTAGAATCAGTCGAATTTATTGATGTAGATTATACTCTAATTTTTTAAACCTTACTTTTTATTATTAAAAAAAAATCAAAATCAACCAGCGAGATGGAAATTTAATACATTTATCAATGCTTTAATTCTCCTTAGCAAAGTTATTTTATGGAAATTTAATTCATGTTTCCTCCTTTTTTAAATATCTTAAGTAGATCAATTAATTATAGAGTGGAGAACTCTGAGAATTAACCTTATAAGTGTTAAATCAATTTGAAAGTCAGATTCAATAATTTTTTATCATGGTCTGACTCAATTAATAGTAGTGTAGATGTTATATTTTAAAACTAGTATACTAATAATTCTTGAGTTCTTTTCTGACATTGTTTATTTGAGTTCTTGTTTCACTATCTTTGCAACCTTAAACTACAAGTCATCATTGTTTACTAAGATATTATTCTTTAGGACAAAAAAACATATAAAATTTTAAAATACAAAAAAATATAAATTTTACCTTACTGCTAACAATAGTGTGGTGTTTAAAAATGATTCATACGAAATTGGTAGTTCCAACTTCCCTATAGGTTTGACCCTGCTCAACACTATATAGTAGTTAGAAGGGAAAAAATAATTAAAAATTGATCAACTTGCAGGATAGTCTATCATGTTTTTGGAACCATTTCTTGTGAAGGCACGAGCCGTTATGTCTCTAAAAAACATAAAAAAAAATTCAAATAAAAAAATTTAGACACAAAAAAATGAAAAATATAAAACTAAAAAAACTACATTCACTTATTTCTGACCTACTAATGATTTTTGGGTTGTTGAGTAACTTTTTACTATTTTTTGTGCAAAAATTTTATATTTTATCACATATTATATGAATACTAGGTCTTCTATAGTGACAATAGATCCCCCGAACATGGAATTGGATAAACATCTCACTACCCAAAAAAAGAAAAACAAATCTGAAATAGAGAATATAGGTAATAGCGTTCCTTCACCTAATGAGTTACAACACCATCATGAACTCTTAAAAAATGTGAGGCCTAGGATGAGGGAGTTCTAACTCCCCCAAGAGTAATGAAATCCTTATTCAATGAAAATTTCACATAGAGCCCAAAAATATCGGCATAAACAGTCCCACATATTACAACTGCCTTCATTTAATTAGATCTCTAATGATGACTCTCTTAACTTCATGAAAGATTTGTACAATACTGTGTAATAGTCATATCTTCTAGGACTTATAGAAAATGATCAGGGAATGAGATTCTTTCCCTTTTCACTTAAAGGGAATACTAGAAACTGATTTTCGAGCATAGATGAGAACATTTTTAAAAACTGGAACCATGTTTATAATACTTTTACACCGAAATTCTATCTCCTAATACGTAATGTTTAATTGGAAACAACAATCACTAGATTTTAACAAGAGGATGGAGAAGCCTTCTAGGAATCATCAGATAGATTCAAGGACCTGCATAGGTAGTATTCCCATTATTAACTCCTATCCCACCTTCTCATCAATACCTTTAATGAAGGGTTGTCATCCTCTAGTCAGAATGTAGTTGATCAAGCTGTTGAGGGTATCTATAATGATATATATTATTAATAAATAATAAAAATATATAATAATCTTACTTTAAATTCATATAATAAAAACTAAAGAAGAAAAAGTGTCAATAGAAATGATAATGTTAACTCTGGTTCAATAAATGAAACTCAATCACAACTTGCTAAAATCACCAACGAACATTAATAATCAATGAACCAGAATTCAAAACAAAATTTTATATATTAGTAAATCAAAACAATAACCAATCATTAAGGGAACAATGTTCCTATTGTGGTGTGTTTGGGTATATGATTTTTTTTTTCTAATTTTGACATGCTAGCATAACAAAAAAAACACTAACATTGTTAATTATGGTCCTAGGATTCCTTCTAAAGAATATAAAATTTTAAAAAACTAACACTAAGGCTATTGGAACCATCCAAATTTGTTATAGAAAGACTAAGAAATAATAAATCAAACCACTCTCCCTAATTATCAGAACCAACCAAGACAAAATGTTCAAAATCAACTAAGGGTTGAGTCTTCTAATTCATAAGAAAATGAATATAATAAAATGACTTAAAAGTTAGATAAAATATTTAATAAAATGAGTTCTCATGAAGAAGGATTCATAACATAACTAAATAATCATCAAAATGAATATGAGTCAGATAAAATTCAAAATCCTGCAAGAATACAGAACATAAAAACTCAATTGGGACAAGTAGCTAGAGACATTACATATAGGGACAAAGGAAGCTAGACTAGAATGACTAACCATAATAATTGATATAAATATATTGTTTTTATAAGTATAAGTGGGATTAACATTAAAACTATTATTGAAAAAGACTATGATAATTCCAAAAATTAAAAACTCTATGAAACTGGGAATAAAAATCTGATTTGTACACAATTTGGTATTAAAGAGAAAATTGTTGTAAATTAAGATAATATGAATTTTCCACTTGATAATCATCCCGAAAATTATTCAAAAAATAAAAATAATAAATTGAAAAAAAATTCATTAAGCGGTGAGGGATATGCCTACTATCCTAAGAAACAATTCCCCACCAATCCATTTCCAAAAACACTGAATACTCAAATTAACACCAAGGATAAACATCTATAGTACTTTGTTCTCTTGTCCAAACTCAAAGTGAAAATACCTTTCACTCAAGATTTAATTCAAATCCATTATTACTTTCAATCATTTATGAAAATTGTTTCAAATAAAAATACTCTTGATGTATGATCTACCTACAACCACAATGATGAGTGTAGATTTGTTCTCTAAAAGAAAATTCCACAGAAAAATAAAAACACATGTTGATATGTCATCACTTGTACCCTAAGAAATTATGATTATCTCGACATACTTTGTGACATAGGTGATAGTATTAAACATATCCCATAATCATAATTCTATCAGATATGATTGGGCGATCATCGACCCACATATTATTACTTCAGTTGGTTAACCATTTATTCCTCCATCCTATGGGGAGGAGAGATGACTTTCTAGATTGGGATGGGAAACTATTTATGCATACATAAATTCTATTGTTTGATATTGAATGTGACCAGGAGGTACCCATAATCTTGGGTAGGCACTTCATGGAAACTAGTGCTGGTGTAATTGATGTATCTAAAGGCTAACTTATCTTTTCAAATTAGAGAACAACAATAAGGGTTTAATGAGTTTAACAATGTCAAAAGATCTACCCTCTTCGTTAATTGTATAGCTGTAAAGGATTTGAAATATGAAAAATAAACTAGAAATAATGAATAATACGAAAATTAATTAATTTTTGATGTAATTTATTTGGAAGCTGAAAATCATGATTTTCATATTTCACAAGTCAAAAATTATACTCAAAGAGATAATCTAGAAAATTTTCCAGATATGGACAACAATCATGTTTTTGCTGTAGGAGAGTCCTCTCTTTCTGAACATAGGAGCTTTTTAAGTGAATTTGTTGTTGTTTTTCTTAACACTAGAATTTCTAAGAATGTTGATGATGTTGAGGGAGAGTGTAACGGTCCAGAATTACTTCCAGTGGACTACAATTGATACCTATCAGGGCACTCCATGGGCGGCTACACCCCCTGGGCGGGACACACCACCATCCCCAGTGGCAGCCATTTCCTCATGAAGCCCTTGGGCGGAGAGCCATGCTTCGTCCAACGCTCACATGTGAGAGTTCCCAAGGATCGGATACATTCCTACCTCCTTTGCCTCTGATACCAACTGTAGAGACCCGTATCTTGACGTACATTGACATTACATTACTTTTGCGGAATACTTAGTACATAACAATAACACACACACAAGGATCGTAATAGTTTAGTGTCTTTGGAAACTCGGAATATAATCTTCTAATCGCGGTGAAAGATCTTCAAAATCTCCCATAAAGAACTTCCTTTTTTTTTACCTAAAACCTTTCTTTATATCCTGGGGAAAAGAAAACATAAAAGGGTGAGCTCAAATGCTCAGTAAGGGTATACAAAAGAAAAATCAATCACATCATATTCATAAGAACATAACTTTTGGAAATCTTAACCTGCAAAAGAGAGCATAATTTCATAACATGGGATAAATCATAGTAGTGAAATGAAATCCCAATAATCATAACTTAAAACATGAAACTTTGTGGCATACACACATAATCATAGAGAATCATTTCTTGTTAGTCAAGACTCATTGCCAAGACTATCTTAGTGGACAAAGTCCCTTTCTGAATCGAGTAACCCTCGTTTCAGTCCTGTTTCACTGAACCAGTATAACCTACCATTTCAGCCATGTCTATCTCATGAGATATAAAATATTTACCCAATGCATTGGAGGGAGATATAGGTCCCACCCATCTCATAATGATACCATTCTTATGTGTGCCACAAAATCATAAATCATACATCATTTCATAACCCATGTAATAAAAATGGGATTCTTAAACAACATAACATCATAAAACCATTCATATAAGATAAAGGAATTCATAAACATAATTCCATCACAGCATAGTCAAATCAATGTAAAAATATGGATAGAAACAGAACCCTTTATTATCTTAGATGGAAAATAATTTTGATAAAACACCTGAAATGAATTCTTGAGGAAAATATCCTTTCTTCTTCAAAATCAATTTCTTTTCACAAAACATCATGAAATTTTAAAAGAAAGAGATTTTATTAAAAATAGTCATGAAATATTTTGTAGGAAGCTTCATGAAAATAAGGCTTTATAAAACCGTAAAAATCTGTTCGTGCCGTTTAAGTTAAAAAAAACATTCTTCGTACTTTTGTCGGAAAAGTCAAAAAGTACCTCGTACGAAAAACGACAAAAGATTCCTTTCATACATATTACTAAAAACTCACCGAAGGGTAAAAATGGATTTAAACAATTGTAGGTGGATGGAAATAATATTACATATTGATGAAACATGGATGTGGATGATAAAATACACCCCAGTAAATACTTACGAATAAACAATCTCGGATAAAAATGAGATTGTGATATTTCCCTTACCTTATGTCCGACTTGCTTTGTAAGTGTCCGAACCTCCTCTTCTTTGAAGCGCCTCTTTGAGACCTCCTCTTATGGCACTAAAATTGGTCTTTGAGGAAGACCCGAACCTCTAGAATGTTTATAGGGAAGTGGAGAAGAGATTTTTGCAGGGGTTGGCCGAGCTTGAGTGCTCAAATTGGTGTGAGGAGGAGGGGGAGGAGGTGTCCTTTTATAAGGGAGGAGAGGGGCACCTTAGGAATACCTCAAAATATTATTTTATATTAATGTCAAAATCGGTTTATAATGGTTCCAAATGGTCTTATTTCGAAGCTAAAGTGGGGATGGGTCTAAATCCTATCAACCAATATGATTTAGAAAAGTTTAGGTTATTATTTTAACCTTATCAATTAGATTTAACTCTAAGTTAAATAATTTAACTTTTACCGTGTCTTTTTGTTTTCTTTCACTATATGGTTAATACACTTACTATAACATGCCAAAAGAACCCCAAATTGTATATTATTAATACATATATCCTTATCTAAGTCATTTGGCCGAACCTTAGATTTTTAGGAATAAAATAACAATTAATAATATAATATTTGATTTAAAAACTATTTTGTGTCAATTTTGACACTATTTGATATATGATTTTTTTGAAAGTCATAACAGAATTATATGTTCAAACCAAGTTGATTAAATCAACACTAATACATCATAGTAACCTAGAAAATTATTTTAATTCATAAAAAGTCTTAAATTACATTCATTTGAGCATTTATAACATCAATTATGTTAATATTTCCTTAAAAGGGTAATTACTGCATCATCGTTGTGTCAAAAATAAATTAATTTATTTAAAGTCTAAAAATTATAAATAAACTATAATTATGTAGGAAATCTTTTTAGCTTTCTAATGAATATTTATAGTCGAATTTATCTTATGTATAACCCCATATTAAAAATGTTTTAGTAAATAAACTTTGATTTTAACTCTTTTAACTCTTCTTTGAATTAAATAATAATAAATGTCCTAATCTAATCCAAGTGGGCCTAAATGGTCATATTATATTCATAAGGTTGTTTTTGGCCGAATTACACTTATCCAATAGAATTAGGACATGTGTTAGGGTAATAGTAATATCGTATTTACCCTTAGTTACCCTATTTACTATTAACCGTGGTAAAAAAAAATAAAAAAATAAAAAGTTACTATTCACCAAAAATTATTTTCATCTCATTGAACCACATTTTAGTCCTTGATATTAACCGTGTCTGTCGGATTTTCGAAATTCCATTCACAGAAGTGGTAAAATTAAGTTTTATGCAAAATTCAGTTTTTAACCTACCACTTAGTAGTTTCACTATTCATCAAAAATTGATGTTTTTCAGAACAATGCCAAAATTCCATCCTAAGCTATATTTCATATTCTGAATTCAAAAATGAAGTCTATTTTACCAAATTCATATCATAGAAGTTGCATTAATTAATTTTATAATTAAATCCCGCTGTTAAAACAAAGAGCGTGTTTTTTAGAAACAATATCTATCAAAAGATTGACACTTGTTTATGTCTAGTTTAAATGTGAAATTATATCCAATGACCAACACTGTATTAAATTGTAAAAATATATTCTAAATATACTTTAAAACCACTCAAATTAATAATTTATCAATATTAATTATTTCGATTGAAAAAGTTGTTTTTAACTAAAATTTAGTAATTTTCACTATTCATCAAAATATGAAAGTTATCCGAAAATCACCAAAATTTCACCTTAGGCTAAATTTGATACTCCGAATCCAAAAATAAAGTCCATTTTGAGAGCTAAAATTTCTAAAATTTTAAAAGGTGGTTATTACTATTCATAACTGCTAGTTATAATAATATTTTAATAGCATATCGTTGTTTAGTGAAACTCGGTATTGCGTACTACACACGCTATCGAGGAAGGTCGCGATTGCGTGTAATGAAAGGCAAGTCAAGGATGTGTGTTGTTCAAGCTCCTTTTGGAGTAGCGTACAACACAAGACATTAATAAAATTAAAAAGAATATTTTTTTCATAAAATCTCTGGCTGTTACATTCTACCCCCCTTAAAATGAATTTCGCCCTCGAAATTCGTCGGGGTTATAAATGGTTTACTATTCTAAAGTTTCTTTAATAGAATCCCACATCGTAAAAAGGAATACCAAAACTTGACTTTAAAAACTAAAGTATGAAATGTAACAATTACCCAAATAAACTAATCGCTGGGTTTCCACATAGGTAAAAATATGGATATGGAAGAGAAATCTAACCATCATGTTCTGATGGAGAGTGGTAGAGAACATGGCTATGGAAAATCTAGTAATCACAAATCCATAGATTTGTGATGATATAAGGTACCATCTGATTCATCAGGTATAAGATCACTAGGACAACATTTTTGGTTTTCAAGATCATTTCCCTAAAGTTGAAAATTTGAATTAGAATAAATACTTAATTTATTTTGGTACAATCTCACTGTTGTTCGTGTCTTGAACAATTTCCACTTCATCTCATAAATAAATGAAGTTGAATTTGTTATTCGTGAAGTGTTAGCAGATTATGTGATAGAATGACGGGTCATTCCATCTGTCTCAAACAAAAGGTTAGAAAAAGTTATTAAATATACATAAGTCATTCTATAGTGAGATTAATCATATATGGTTCCTAAAATGGACTTATACTTCATATATCATACTTCTTAATATAATAAAACTAGTTTCTACTAAACAGGGACTTCCTGTAGGCCAGTGGTAGGCGATAAAGGCCAGTCGCACTTCGGTTGTGGGTTCGATTCCTACAGCCTTGTCCGACGTGATGGGCTGTCGCCCGTCCTGCAGGTTGTCCTTTTTCTAAAACTATATTACTATAACATCCCATCAATAATATCCAAAAAACATCTATACTAACTTATGTCCAACATAATCCATTCCAATCTTTAGGCTTATCCATAATACTGCAGTCCACTCTCATAACATAGTGAAAACGATTACCAGAGATTTAATACCATCGTTGATCCCCATATATCATAAGATATAACTTGTTTGTCACATTCCAAACATTCAAAGGCCTTAATCTTGTACTCTCTTGAATACCCATTGAACCTTATTGAAAACATGAATTCTATTAAAAGTTAACTCTTTCCACATTCCAAAATCCTCAAAATTCTATATACTCAAACCATGATATCACTTAGTCCTTATATCAATCATGAGCTCATGAATACTATCAAACATTTAATTTTCTCCTTATCCCTTCATTATGCGCATATCATCTACATTCCAAAAATATCTGAATAACCTTTCATGGATACTGGTAACATTAATCAGACAACAGTGTAACAATCCTTACATGTCTCTTTATTCTACAGTACCATGAGATTACTTATACAACATTACACATGATAAACATGTAATCATTCCACTACATTCTTAAAATTGACCGAGCTTCAACAATTCTTTCATCTCACATATCATTTGTAGTCTCTTCATCATCATCCACATAAATACTTCCCATACGACCATACTGATTATCTTCATTAGACTTTCCCTTAGGGCATTGGTTTGCATAATGCCCGCACATTCCACATTTAAAACATTTAACCATTGTTGATGTCGTAGCAACACCATTATCCTCATCCATGTTGTTAAATGAACCTTTTCCTTTGCATTTACTTGCTTTGTGTCCTTCTTTTCCACACCCAAAGCATCTTCCAGTTCCTTTGAAACATTCTCCTTGATGCCTCTTCCCACATGATTTACATAGGGGAAATTGAACTTTCTTTCCTCTATGATCATCATGAAACTCCATCTTTCTCTTATTAGCCGAGTCAGGAAACATACCAAATTTTACTTTATTGATCATATTATGAGATTGCTGATTCGGCATAATAATGATGTTTGGACTTCCAAATCCCATTTCATTATGAATAATATCATTCCATTGTCCATCATATCCTCCATTATCGTGAATCATCTTGTTTCAATCCATTTTCTAAAACCCAAAAAAATAGTGTGAGAGGCAAAAATCATGCTAGGGAAAACAACATAATAAAGGGGGAGTACCTTCAATATCTAACATCTTAGGTTTAATTATATGATCGTTAGCGTAGTTCTAGTACTATAACCTATACGTATACTTATCCTTAGGGACATCCCTAGACATACCTTAGAAATATCTCTAGGGATCTCACTAAAGTTCTCGCATCCTAGTTTCCAAAGGTTGACTAAACCTTTCCTCTGATACCAACTGTAACGGTCCAGAATTACTTCCAGTGGACTACAATTGATACCTATCAGGGCAATCCATGGGCGGCTACACCCCCTGGGCGGGACACACCACCATCCCCAGTGGCAGCCATTTCCTCATGAAGCCCTTGGGCGGAGAGCCATGCTTCGTCCAACGCTCACATGTGAGAGTTCCCAAGGATCGGATACATTCCTACCTCCTTTGCCTCTGATACCAACTGTAGAGACCCGTATCTTGACGTACATTGACATTACATTACTTTTGCGGAATACTTAGTACATAACAAAAACACACACACAAGGATCGTAATAGTTTAGTGTGTTTGGAAACTCGGAATATAATCTTCTAATCGCGGTGAAAGATCTTCAAAATCTCCCATAAATAACTTCCTTTTTTTTACCTAAAACCTTTCTTTATATCCTGGGGAAAAGAAAACATAAAAGGGTGAGCTCAAATGCTCAGTAAGGGTATACAAAAGAAAAATCAATCACATCATATTCATAAGAACATAACTTTTGGAAATCTTAACCTGCAAAAGAGAGCATAATTTCATAACATGGGATAAATCATAGTAGTGAAATGAAATCCCAATAATCATAACTTAAAACATGAAACTTTGTGGCATACACACATAATCATAGAGAATCATTTCTTGTTAGTCAAGACTCATTGCCAAGACTATCTTAGTGGACAAAGTCCCTTTCTGAATCGAGTAACCCTCGTTTCAGTCCTGTTTCACTGAACCAGTATAACCTACCATTTCAGCCATGTCTATCTCATGAGATATAAAATCTTTACCCAATGCATTGGAGGGAGATATAGGTCCCACCCATCTCATAATGATACCATTCTTATGTGTGACACAAAATCATAAATCATACATCATTTCATAACCCATGTAATAAAAATGGGATTCTTAAACAACATAACATCATAAAACCATTCATATAAGATAAAGGAATTCATAAACATAATTCCATCACAGCATAGTCAAATCAATGTAAAAATATGGATAGAAACAGAACCCTTTATTATCTTAGATGGAAAATAATTTTGATAAAACACCTGAAATGAATTCTTGAGGAAAATATCCTTTCTTCTTCAAAATCAATTTCTTTTCACAAAACATCATGAAATTTTAAAAGAAAGAGATTTTATTAAAAATAGTCATGAAATATTTTGTAGGAAGCTTCATGAAAATAAGGCTTTATAAAACCGTAAAAATCTGTTCGTGCCGTTTAAGTTAAAAAAACATTCTTCGTACTTTTGTCGAAAAAGTCAAAAAGTACCTCGTACGAAAAACGACAAAAGATTCCTTTCATACATATTACTAAAAACTCACCGAAGGGTAAAAATGGATTTAAACAATTGTAGGTGGATGGAAATAATATTACATATTGATGAAACATGGATGTGGATGATAAAATACACCCCAGTAAATACTTACGAATAAACAATCTCGGATAAAAATGAGATTGTGATATTTCCCTTACCTTATGTCCGACTTGCTCTGTAAGTGTCCGAACCTCCTCTTCTTTGAAGCGCCTCTTTGAGACCTCCTCTTATGGCTCTAAAATTGGTCTTTGAGGAAGACCCGAACCTCTAGGATGTTTATAGGGAAGTGGAGAAGAGATTTTTGCAGGGGTTGGCCGAGCTTGAGTGCTCAAATTGGTGTGAGGAGGAGGGGGAGGAGGTGTCCTTTTATAAGGGAGGAGAGGGGCACCTTAGGAATACCTCAAAATATTATTTTATATTAATGTCAAAATCGGTTTATAATGGTTCCAAATGGTCTTATTTCGAAGCTAAAGTGGGGATGGGTCGAAATCCTATCAACCAATAGGATTTAGACAAGTTTAGGTTATTATTTTAACCTTATCAATTAGATTTAACTCTAAGTTAAATAATTTAACTTTTACCGTGTCTTTTTGTTTTCTTTCACTATATGGTTAATACACTTACTATAACATGACAAAAGAACCCCAAATTGTATATTATTAATACATATATCCTTATCTAAGTCATTTGTCCGAACCTTAGATTTTTAGGAATAAAATAACAATTAATAATATAATATTTGATTTAAAAACTATTTTGTGTCAATTTTGACACTATTTGATATATGATTTTTTTGAAAGTCATAACAGAATTATATGTTCGAACCAAGTTGATTAAATCAACACTAATACATCATAGTAACCTATAAAATTAGTTTAATTCATAAAAAGTCTTAAATTACATTCATTTTAGCATTTATAACATCAATTATGTTAATATTTCCTTAAAAGGGTAATTACTGCATCATCGTTGTGTCAAAAATAAATTAATTTATTTAAAGTCTAAAAATTATAAATAAACTATCATTATGTAGGAAATATTTTTAGCTTTCTAATGAATATTTATATTCGAATTTATCTTATGTATAACCCCATATTAAAAATGTTTTAGTAAATAAACTTTGATTTTAACTCTTTTAACTCTTCTTTGAATTAAATAATAATAAATGTCCTAATCTAATCCAAGTGGGCCTAAATGGTCATATTATATTCATAAGGTTGTTTTTGGCCGAATTACACTTATCCAATAGAATTAGGACATGTGTTAGGGTAATAGTAATATCGTATTTACCCTTAGTTACCCTATTTACTATTAACCGTGGTAAAAAAAAATAAAAAAATAAAAAGTTACTATTCACCAAAAATTATTTTCATCTCATTGAACCACATTTTAGTCCTTGATATTAACCGTGTCTGTCGGATTTTCGAAATTCCATTCACAGAAGTGGTAAAATTAAGTTTTATGCAAAATTCAGTTTTTAACCTACCACTTAGTAGTTTCACTATTCATCAAAAATTGATGTTTTTCAGAACAATGCCAAAATTCCATCCTAAGCTATATTTCATATTCCGAATTCAAAAATGAAGTCTATTTTACCAAATTCATATCATAGAAGTTGCATTAATTAATTTTATAATTAAATCCCGCTGTTAAAACAAAGAGCGTGTTTTTTAGAAACAATATCTATCAAAAGATTGACACTTGTTTATGTCTAGTTTAAATGTGAAATTATATCCAATGACCAACACTGTATTAAATTGTAAAAATATATTCTAAATATACTTTAAAACCACTCAAATTAATAATTTATCAATATTAATTATTTCGATTGAAAAAGTTGTTTTTAACTAAAATTTAGTAATTTTCACTATTCATCAAAATATGAAAGTTATCCGAAAATCACCAAAATTTCACCTTAGGCTAAATTTGTTACTCCGAATCCAAAAATAAAGTCCATTTTGAGAGCTAAAATTTCTAAAATTTTAAAAGGTGGTTATTACTATTCATAACTGCTAGTTATAATAATATTTTAATAGCATATCGTTGTTTAGTGAAACTCGGTATTGCGTACTACACACGCTATCGAGGAAGGTCGTGATTGCGTGTAATGCAAGGCAAGTCAAGGATGTGTGTTGTTCAAGCTCCTTTTGGAGTAGCGTACAACACAAGACATTAATAAAATTAAAAAGAATATTTTTTTCATAAAATCTCTGGCTGTTACAGAGAGTTATTGATCAAACTTTTTGATTCTTATTTAATAAATTTTTTAAATTTAAATATGGAAAATCTGAAAAGTGAGTTTTCCACTTTGGAAAATAGCACTATAAATTTTGTACTTGAACTAGAAATTGGAAATAATTCATCTGTTCATACTCATTATAAAAATTATGTTTAATATCATGGCCCTCCTAGGCCCAAGAGTCTTACTTCAAGGGAAAACACACCCATTCTAGAAAAGAAAACAATCCCTACTCATTGGAAATATTGAATCTTGGGGGAAAATTCAACTATGCCTATTATAATCATGGCTAAGATGAATGATAATCCTGATGTTATATTGTTCAATGTTCCAAAAATGTTTAAATATTCTATATGCTTGATCCTAAATTATATAAAGGGTATTTGTCCCTCATAATGCATGCATAAATTTCCTATAGAGCCGGACCATAATCCTAATATAGAGAGTCATAGAATATTGAATCTAAATAAGAAAGAGGTTGTTTGAGAAGAAGTAATTAAATAGTTGGATATTGGAATACTTTTCCCTATTTTTTATAACACTTGGGTTAGTCAGGTATATGTAGTACCAAAAAAAGGTGGTTACAATATAGCTATATTGAAAAGAATGAAAAAATCATGTTAGTAAAGCTAAAAAAGGGAGAGTCTGTAAATATTATAGAAGGATTAATGCATCCACTATGAAGGATCATTTTCTAATTCCATTTCTCATTCAAATTCTAGAGAGGATTACTGAAAATGTATTTTTCTATTTTCTGAATCGGTATTCTAGTTACAATCAGATTTTTGTTTCTCTATATGATCAGAAGAAGACTACTTTCACATGTCCCTTTGGGATTTTTTCCTACCAGAAGATTTCCTTTGGGTTTTGTGGTGCCCCATGTACCCTTCAAAGGATAATGATGGAAATTTCTTATGATATGATCGATAGGATAATTCAAGTGTTCATGGATGATTTTACCATTGTATAAATTACATTTGATACAAGAATAGAAAATTTGGAATTTGTTTTTGAAAGATTCATAGAGATCAATTTAGATCTTAACTGGGAAAGGTTTCAATTTATGGTCACTGAAGGTATTGTGCTAGGACATAAAGTGTCAAAGAGAGGTATGTAAGTTGATACTACAAAGTTTTATATCATTAAAAAACTCATACCTCCTGAAAATATAAAACGTAATATATGTTTCTTAGGGAAAGCTAGTTTTTACCATAGGTTTATTAAAGAACATTATAAAATAACATAACCCTTGTGTTCTCTGTCAGTTAAGGATGCCCCATTCAAGTTTAAAAAAACTATTTGAAATATTTTAATCTGCTTATGAAAAACACACTAGATCACCTATCATCACTTCACCATACTAAAAACCACTTTTATAACTTATGGGTGATGTTGGAGCTATCCTAGGATAGAGTAGAGATAAGAAGTTCCTTGTGGGTTATTTCTCTAGGTGGATTCATAGATTAGGCTCAAAGAAACTATACCACTGCTAAAAAAAGTTCTCATATTTTTTTCTATATAGAAGTTTAGAAAGTACCTTTTGGGCTTAAAAGTCATTATTTTCTCTAACCATTATTCCTTGAAGTACATAGTTCCTTGTAAAAAAAACCTAACCCTGGCGGATTAGACGGATTTTTTTGCAGCAATAATTTGACATAGAAATATGGGAATGGAAAGGAGATGAAAATTTAGATGGTTATCACCAATCTTGGAATCCTCTCACTCATTTTGAGGATCTAAGGGAGTTCAATTATTATTTTATTAATGAAAAATTTCTCACTATGATAATTATGAAGTCTACATGGTATGAAGATTTGGCCAGTTTTCTGGCAGCATGAGTCTTTCCCAAGAATATTCTAATAACCAAGGAAAAATTTCATCTCATAACATAATTATTAACATTGGGATGAACCTATTTTTTATTGGAGGTGTGCTGATGGAATTTTTGGTTTGTGTGTTATTGAGGAGAACATGCTACCTATTGTGGATAGGTGTGACCCCTCACCATGGGATGGTCTCCATGGAGGTGAAAGGGATGCTCAGAAAGTCCTTTAGTCTGGTTTTTATTGGCCCTCCATATTCAGAGATGATATGAACATTATTATAGCTTGTGATAGGTTCCTGAGATTAGGAAATGTTGGTATGAAACATGAGATACCACAAAAATTAATTCTATAGGATTAGATTTTTTATATCTTGGTTTATATTTTTTGGGTCTTTTCCCATCATCTCATGGGTATGATTATATACATATTTTTTTATTTTGTTTTCAAGTGGTTTGAGGCAGTTGCACTGCCAGACAATCAGGCCAAATCTGTAATTAATCTTATCAAAATGAACATCTTCTCAAGAATTGGAGTTCCCCAGTCCTCTATTACTGATAATTGAATTCACTTTATGAACTATTGTTTTATTGTTTGATTGAAATGTATGGTTCTGTTTATAAGGCAAGAGCTCATTATCATCCGCATTTTCATGGACAAGTGGAAATCTCAAATTGGGAACTAAAATAGAATCTTGAAAAATCGGTCTCACATTCTAGAAAAGTCTAGTATCTTAAACTGGATGAAGCTATATGGGCATATAAAATTTCTTTCAAGACCCTAATAGGTATGTCTCCATATAAGAGATTACTTGGAAAATGATATCAATTTATTATCGAATTTAAATTTATTTCATATTATGCAGTTAAGGATCTAAACATTGAATTGAAGAGTGCTGTTGAGGGGATATTTCATAAGATGAGTGAGTTATATGAGATAAAGAGAGAGAGCGTTATGATAATTTAATAATTTATAAGGAGAGGAGTAAAATATTTCATGATTCTATCATTTCATAAAAATAATTTAATCATGTACATATTGTTATTTCCTTTAATTAAACACATAAACTCTACAGTAGAAAACTGAAGTCCATTTGGTCTATAGCTTTTAATGTTGTTAAAGTTATTATTGATGAATATATATAAATTATATGTGAAGAGAATAAAATAATGCTGGTTAATTGGAAAAGAATCAAAATCTATTTTTAAAGACATCTAGAGGGATTGGATAACATCACTATGATTGAAAATTTATTTTGAATTATGTCTAACTAAAGACTAAAAATTCAGTCCTACATGGGAGTCAACCCATTGTTCTAGTTTTATCCTTTTCTTTGTTTTATTTTTTACCTTTAATAAAATGATGAATACTGCTATATTTTCTCTATCTCTGCTAGAAATGTATACTTTATCTTCTTGCTCTGGGTTTTTTATAGGTTTCTGCTGTTGGTTTCATTGAGGAGTGAAATTACCCTAATCAATTCATGTGAAACATACTCAGGAAGGTTCTTAACATTTTAAATTCAATTTTTATTAATTTTCTACTTCTGTATACTTTAGATAAATTATAATCTATATGTAGTTTATTGGAAAAAAATATTCTTGTACTAAAAATTATATTGTATGACATGAGATATTTAATAATTATCTTCACATTCTAAACCACTGAATATTTTTTGTTATTTTGTTTTATATTTCTTGAAAAATTATTCTATATATCATTTTGATGATAATTTTATTGCATCTACGTCCTTTCTCAAAAGTTTATTTCATTGATATTAAACCCTATCCCCTCTAAGAAATTATGTGTGGGGGTATGTAGTTCATGAATTTTTGTTTTGAATCTACTTAGGTTGTTAGGTGTTTGGAATTATTTTTTCTTCTTTGTTGAATATCTTATTGAACCTAATATTCTAAACATTTTTTCAACAAATACACATTATAAATTCATGATTTAGATGATAATGTTTTAATTATGATTATAATCTTGACCAATGAATTTAATTATAATGCATGTAATCTTGGTTAAAAATAACCATTGTAGAAAACATTACTTTTTAACTTCAATGCGACTCTTTAGAACATGTCATCTATCTACTTGATTTAAAATCTATTATGATCTTTATATAATAAATTGTTCTTCTCGACAATTTATTTTAACATTGGGGAAATGTTTTGGTTTTATGTCATGGGGAGGGGGTCAATTAATTTTTTGAGTTAAACTGTGCTCAATTGAAATCTCATCAAGTCACACTACCAAAATTAATCTTTTGTAAAAATGGAAAATTTTCTTACAATATTCATAGACAATTTAAGGCCTCAATTTGTTTGGAGAATGAGTATTGACTAAGATGATATATTTTTTGTAGTTAATATATACTTTTAATTTGAAATTAATATTGGTGAATGATTTATGAGTGATTTTTTAGTGATTTTATAAAAATTTGGTTAGGAACTACTTTTGAAAGTGATATTGGTAACATTTTTGTGGAAATGTTATCAGAACCTTTAGAACAAGAAATTTTAACTGTTTCTTAGGGAAAAAACATTTCTTTAAATAAGTATAATAAATCCCCTTATTAAGCCCATATAATTAGTTTCTATATAAATATTTTGAAGCTGGAGTAATTTGGGCATTTGGGATCCCATGGTGAATCTCTGAGACTCCAGATGTTGGGTGTGATTCTTTTATATAAAATCCCTATGTAAACATTGAAAAAGTGCATTTTCACAGTGCTCACCACATGTTATGTGGCTTGGAAATATCTGAATAAAGTGTTTGGGGTCAAAAATCAGTTCATTAAAGTGGGGGATATAATGAACACAAATTGAAGAAGGAGAGAATAGGTTTATATGCGAATCATTTAGGCCATATCAATAAGGTGATTCCAAAAATAATATTTATTTTGGGATCCTAGGTGAAGGTTAATGTAAAAAGGTTCTTCTTGATATGTTCTTAATTTTTTTAAATTTTATTTTATTGTCAATCATGAATATAGATCTTAAATTTTAATAGATTTTGTCATTAGGTAGATTTATATATCAGGTAGGACATCTTTATTGGATGATTATTCATTTCTTTTTTGATTAACCTCACATACTTTATTTTAGGCAAGACATGTTTTCATCATTTTAGTTCTAAATCCTTTTTTCAATTTTGAGGTCCTCTATTCTAAACTGCTCAACATGTTACTATTTGAGTTGAATCAAAAAACAAATTTCTCTCTTTAAAAGATAATAAAACATGAGATTGTTTAAAGACAAACAATTTCTATGTGTAGGGAAATTTGATGAGGCTCTTAAAAAACATAATTTACCGCATCTTTTTAATTAATATTAATATTTTTATTTATTAATTTTAATATATTTGTAATTTTATATATAAATTTAATAATTAATCAATTTTTATAATTAATTATGTTTTTGAGTCTTTAAAATAATTAATTTAGTCTTACTAATTATTGTGGTCTAATAAATTACTGATTATATTACTGTTTTAATCTTCTTACATGAAAATAATATGAAATTATTATTATTTAATTTACTAATCTATGTATTTATATTTATTTAAAATATTATTTAACGCCCAACTTGCTCGTTACCTAGATTCAGTGAATTATTACATAACATTGTCTTGATCACATGGAAATCATATCCCAAAATACTGATCAGTTTAGTATTATTGGAAACAAGATTTATACATAATTTCAACTTTACAACATGAAAAGAAATACAAAACCAATTTATTCCATTAGAAACACCCAATCCTCCTAGATTATTCCTTCAAGACAGATATAACTAACTTCTTCATATCCTTGGAAAGTGAAAAATAAGAAAGGGGTGAGCTGAAACGCTCTGTAAGGGTAACCAATACAGCGAAAGATAACATAGATATTAATCATGGTGAATAATTGAAAACACATGCCTTTACAAAAAATAAACATGAACACTTTTATGGAAGGAATATGAGCTGAGTAAATAGTGGCATAATAAAAAATAATCATGGGTATTCCACTAGCTGAATGACCACATGAAACATCAATTTTATTTTCATAATGAGGGAATTTATAATTCCATACATTTTGAAACATTTTCTCAAGGCCTCAGAAAATACGTCTTAAAATGATTAAGGACTTAGAAAAAACAATATATCAAATTGGGAAAGGCCTCAGCCAATTACTTTTCTACTTATCTCATGATACCTACCGATGCATCGAATATTTATAGTGGGCTCCAACCGTCACATACTAAGTCCAATACATTCCTATTATGAAAAGGTTGAAATATAACATAAACATTCATTTTAAAACTATCATACGAAATTCAAATACATTAACCATAAACCATGAATGGTATAAAAATAACACATCCGTAGTTAAACATATTTCAAAACCTTCAATACAATATAAAATATTTGTATCATAATGAATCTATTTCAGAAAAGTATAAAATCTGTCAAATAATATTGACATATATGAAATCAAAACTATTTGAGAAGAATTATCTCTTTATTATTTTTAAATCATTTAAAGTTACATAATTATAAATGAAAAAAATTATTTTGAAAATATTATTATTATCTTGTAAGGGACGATATGATGATGTTATAATGGAAGAGAATAACTGCACCTTCCATTTAAGTTAAAAACAGTCTTACCTTAATTTTGTTGAAAAGGTCATAAAGTACCTTGTTTGGAAAATGACTGAAAGACTCCTTTCAAAACATATTAGTACAAATAAAGGTATAAATGACTTTAACCTATTGTATAATAAATAGTAAAAATGTTTTGAAAATCATTTTTAAGAAACATTGATGTGGATGATAAAGATATCTCAGTAGATTCTTACGTAAAAACAACCTTAGATAATAAACATATTGTGAAATTAACCCTTACCTATTACTTTTCCTTGGTAGATGTTAGGTTAACCACCTATATAATGGTGAAATAATTGTTATTAAATTATAAAATAACAATATACATTAATATGATATAATATATGATGTTTTAATATTTCTATGTAAATAATATTTTAGTATTATCTCCATTTCGGGTGTTAACTGATTTGTTTTCCATTATATGATTTTTTACGTAATTAATGTTTTTTATGTATAGGATTTACGTTATTCATATTCATAATGATATTAAGTCTTTGAAGATTATTTTTAATCACCAAATTATAATTATTCTTGAATCGATATGATGGGGAATGAATCTCATCGTGTTCGTGGAGTCAATAATCTGTACGTATGCACGAGTGAAAATATCATTCTTTTGATATTAAAATCATATATAATTGGATGGTATATCATATATAAATAATCAATATCATGTTTTATTTATTATATAAATCAACTATATATCATTATTATAACCATCCAAATAATAATGTATTGAATAACTACTTCACCATGACGTGGAGACGGTAAGCCATACGTACACACATATGGTGCCATGTCATTCAATGAATAGATAGAATAATGAATATGGTTGTACCATAATTATAATAACACCACAGTATATAGAATATACTGGAGTTATTATTTTAGAAAGGAAACAACAAGGAATGAAGATGTGGAAAAGAAAAAACATGAAAGTGGTGATGAAATATTTATCTTTTCTTCGGGTTCTTTCTTTTGATTTGATTGAAATGGATTCATATGTTATATTTATTACTAAAGTAAAGCCTCTAGGATAAAGGTAGGACATTTTAGAGAATATTTGGGAAGGTTTCGGCCGATACAAATGGATTTTAATGAGTTAATTTGAGAGATGGGGAACTGCCCTTTTATAAGAGGGGTTAGGGGAACCTTAGGAAAAGACTGAAATATTATTTCATAATAAATTATATTTCGTTTTAGAATGGATCAAAAATGAATTATTTAAATGATGAGGTGGGTATGGGTTGAAAACCACTCAATAAATGGGTTATAGACTGGTCTGTGTCACTTTATTAACCTTATCTTTTACATTTAACTATTAGTTGAATAGTTTGACATTAACATGCCTCTTCGTATTTTTATATTATATGGTTAATAAACATAAAATAAACATCCAAGAAAACCCCGAGTGGTTAATTAATGATACAATTATCATTATATAAGACTTTTTTCTGAACCTTATATTTTTAGGATTATTATATCAACCAATAATTTTGTATTTGTTTTAAAAACTCGTTTTTTTCAATTTTGACATTATTTAATAAATGATTTTTCGTAATGTACTAAAGACATAATCACATAAAACTAAATAGATTTCATAATATCCTATAAATTTTTTCTTATGTCATCAAAAGATTCAAATTATATTAATTTAAATATTAATAATATCATTTATTTTAATGTTTCATTAATAAAGAAAATACATCATCATTATTATGTCATCTATATATATATTTATATTATGTCTAAAAATTATAAATAAAATATCCTGATATAGGAAATATTTTTAGATTTAAAATTAATTTTTATAGTCGAATAGATCAATTATATAAACTCATAAAAAACTTCTTTACTAAAAGATATTTTCTTTTGTTATTTTTGCCTTTACTTTAGATTATTTAACATAAAATGTCATTATCACTCCCAAGTAGCTCCATGGGGTCCCAAAATCGACCCAAGTATGTACGTGGTTATACTCATATCATCTAATAGTGGTAGGACATGTCTTAGGGTAATTTAATATTATTATAATATTTTTTTAACCTTATTTACAAAATTTACCCCTTTTACCATGGTAAATAGAATATTTACTGAAGTAAATATTCCTAATGTATAAAAATAAAGGTTACTTATTTACACAATTTGGAACTCATAATTCCAAATATGGAATCCATTTTTTTAAATTCGCAACATGTAAGTGGTAGAAAATAATTTAAAATTTATTTCTCTTGTCAAAACAAAAATCGTGTTTTTATGAAATAATAACTATCCAAAGAATGACACTTATTTATGTCCAGATTAATAGTGAGATTAAATAAAATGTCATAAATTATATTATATGATATAAATATAATATAATGATACTTAAAAACCTTTAAAATGTATAATTTATCACTATAAATTATTTCTATTAAAAAAGTTGGTTTTAATTAACATTTATTATTTTCTCTATTCATTAAAAATTGAAAGTATTCAAAAAAAATACAAAAATACACCCTAAGATATTTTTGATATTATGAATCAAAAAAATTAAGTCCATTTTGAATGACAAAATTTATAAAATTTCAAAGAGTGGGTATTTCTATTCATAATAGCTTGTTTGATTGGACGCAGTGTGTTAGATTTTCGAAGTTGCGTACAATGAAAGCTATTACATTATTCAAAGGGAAACATACCATGGAAGATTGGGGTGTTACAATATCCCCTCCTTCAATAAATTGCATCCTCACAATTTGAAATAGTTTTTTTAAATAAAATGGTGAAATAGATAAATACCTTTAGGGAAACTCACATCGGATATTGGGTTAATTAAATTTAGTCTGAATAAGAGGGAAAGGGAAATGAAAAAGTCACCACCAATGTAAAGACCCGCAAATTTCAAGGAAATTTTTTTTTCTTAATTTTCTTTGGAATTTTACAAAAGCGCAGCTTCAGACGGCACCTGATTCCGAGGCCCGGTGTGCCCGGAATCAATTTCCGAAGTTTGGCTCGGGTACGTTCAGTGAACGGACGAGCGGGTTTTTCTATCTTTTGAACCGGTGCCCGGAATCAAATTCTGAGGGCACCGATGAAATCGCAGCGCCGGTATTTTCTTAGAAACGCCTCTTCCGGAGTTGCGTTTGCTCAGACATGGTTTTTAAATTTTGGGCCTTTAAGTCAGAAATAAAATAAAATTTGTGCGACAACTTTATTTTATTTCACTTAAGCTGCTTGGAAGTCACTTGGAAGTCACTTGAACTGAGTTAAAGCGGATAGGGTGCTATCCGGAAATATCCTACCCTCTTGGTAGGATATTTGTGAGGCAGGGCCCGCACGAGCCCCGCCGTTTCTTTCGCTAAGTAACGCACCCGCGAAAACCCGTCAAAGTAACTGAAAAGTCAACCGACGCGTTTTCTTTAATTTCTTAATAGACCATTTAATTGGGCGGTTTATTTCGTGAATTAAATGCGCTGTTTCATTCGTTGAATTAATTCAACGAATTTAATGGGTCGTTACTTACGCGTTTGCGTTCTTTGGCAAAATAATAAAATACACAAACTTGTCTATTTTGGAGGATCCTCTTGTTGTGCGAGATCCTCTAAACCTCCACTCTCCCCGCGAAGAACGCGAAGAACGCGAAGAACGCGAAGAACGCGAAGAACGCCGGAACCGGAATTCGATGACGCACACCGTGATCTGCGACGTCGACGAACTCTACCCGCGACGTTCTTCGGCGACGCCTCTTCTTCCGCGGCCGATCCTCATTCGACAACTAAGGTGAGAATCGATTCTTCTAATTCTCCCCTTTTTATAATTCGATATCAACAGATTTAAATTAATTAAATCTGTTTGATCTTGATCCGGAGATCGTCGGCCGGACGTTTTTCCCGCGGTGCGACGAACGTCTCCTCCGCAACGACGCGACGATCCCCTCCTTCCGCGACGAGCAATTCCGCGACGACCTCACGTCCGACGACGACAAGGTAAGGGATGTTGGAATATTTTATTTTTTCCCGTGTTTATTCTTTTAAAATAAAGAACCTGATCTCAGAACAATTTTAATTTAATTAAAATTGTTGTTGGTTATTTTCTTTTCCTCCCGTTGTTTATGACTAACGCGGAGGGTGCGGATCTAACGAACAAGACCCGGCAACCCTCCGCCGATCTTTTTTTGTGCGGATTTGGCAGACGACGACGAACCGTGCGGCAAGGGCGATCCGTTGATCCCGCAGTGAAGATAGGCCCCCGGGAGGAGCAACGGCGCAGACGGGAGGCAAAACGGGCCACCGGAGCAACTCCGGCGGCCCGCGGAAGGCGGCGGCGGCGGCGGCGGCCGGTTCCGCGGCTGCGCGGAACCGGGGAGGGACGCGGTGGCCCGGCCGCGTCCGCGTGACAGGCGGCCCCCCCGCGGGGCCGCGTTCCACCTAAGCCGCGGGTCAAGCCCGTGGCGCCCCTTCGGCCGCTCGGCCGAAGCCGAGTCGGCCTGTCCGGTCGGCCAGGCCGCGCCTAGGCCGGACCGGACCCGGCCTAGCCGGGTCGGGCCGGGTCAGGCCGACCCGGTTCTGGTCGACCCGGTTCGGCCGACCCCGGGGTGGTTCGGGCCGGGTCGCCCCGGGCCCAGAACCCCGTTTTCGGGCCTTCTTCGGTCTTTTGCCCATATCTTGGGCCTGAGACCTCCGATTGACGAACCGTCAGCGGCTACGCGATCCTTGGATCGATACGGTCGTTTCGTTATATTATAATCAAGGTTTCGGAAGACTTTGGGTTCGGCCGGGTTGGTTCGTACACGAAACCAACCGGGCCCTCGGAGCGGAAACGCTCATAACTCGAGCTACGGACGTCCGATCGACGTACCGTCAGCTGTGGTAGTTTCCTCTAAGTAAGATGGAACTTTTGGCATACTCCGCCCGAGGATCGGATACAGGCGGAGTACAGTCGGGTTGGTTTTTCCCTAAAAACCAACCAGGCCCCTTGGACGAAAATGCCAATAACTCTCAGACTGGGTGTCCGATTGACGCGCCGTCTGTTGCGTTGAGATCCTGTTGTCGATACGGAACTTTTGGATACATCAACTTCGGACTACGTGTCAGTTGATGTATCAGCCTCTCGGCTCGTGGAGCGGACCCTCCTAAACGAGCTCGCTGTGTGCGGGAACCCTAGCGCTGACTGTGACTTCGACGACAGAGCAGAGATCCTTCGTGGACTGCGACGACGGCAGAGCAGAGATCCTCCGTGGACTGCGACGACGGCAGAGCAGAGATCCTCAGTGGACTGCAACGACGGAAGAGCAGAGATCCTTCGTGGACTGCGGCGACGACTGTGTAGAGATCCTCAGTGGACTGCGTCGACTACTGCACTCAGCGATCCTACGTGGATCAGTGCTACAGGTTCTGTGTGAGCCCGATCCTATGTGGGTCCTTACTACCGGTTCTGTGTGAGCCACTGCCTACAGGTTCTGTGTGAGCCCGATCCTATGTGGGTCTTTTGCGGGGGTTAGTACCTATCGATCCTTCGTGGGTCCGACGACTTAGATGGATCAGTGATCATCTTTGACGTCATCTGAAAAAGTATACCTGGTTGAGCTGAATCTTATGTTACTCTCCTTTGTGGTTTGTGTTGAACTATCCTTTGTGGATTTACTGTTTACTCTCCTTTTGGATTTGAGTCTTGCTTTCCTGCGTGGATTGAGTTGTTCTTGAGCTCGTGAGCAGAGCTAGAATTGGGGACTTAGGTATATGTATGGGCATATACCTAAGTCGAGTCAGATGTTACTTCGTGATTTCATCTTTATTTTGTGCTATATCCTTTGTGGATTTCGGGAGACCTTCTGGGGTCTCGGGGTCCTTACTGAGTAGCTTATACTCACCCCTGCACGGGCTATGCCCGCACCTTGTTGTGTTGGATGCAGACGACGGACATCGCTGATCTCGGTTGGGGCGTGGAGCAGGACGGTACCTGGAGGTGGACCACTGGGCGGGACGTGCTCGGAGCGGACGTGGGACCCGAGGAGCCTGGAAGTTATCTGTACCCACCCTTCAGGTGGGATTGCCAGTGGACGACACGAGGCCGCCGTCTTTTCTTCAGTTGCTGTTCTTTACTTTTTCAGTTGTACTTTCAGTTGGGCTTGTATTCCGGCCCCCTTTACTTTTCTGCACTTGTAGTTACTTTCTGCTTGCTGACTCTGTGGTGGTTGTTACTTATAAAGGCAATGCCTTCCCTGTTTACCGGGATTTTACGCCTTGGTGCTAGTCGCCAGCCCCTGGCCTATGGAAGGCGGGCTTGGGGTAGTCACGGCACGGGCCCCGAGGTCGGGTCGTGACAAATTGGTATCAGAGGTGGTCGGTTCTACCGCAGACTCTGATCGTCTTTTCTTTCTATATGAAGCAATAGTGTTTAGTGTATTGAGTGTGGTTATCAGTTCAGGGAGCCCAGTGTTGGTGCGGCGGCCGACGTATCCGTACACCAGGACCCTGACTCCTGATTTCCGACTTAATGCATGAAAACATTGATTGCGTGTGTGTTTCAAGTTTTCTTCGTGATTACTTGTGTCAGCTCACCGGGTATACTGATCTGCTTTATGAAAGTCTCAGGTATTCCTTGTGATTACATGTGCCAGCTCACCAGGTATACTGTTCTGACTGTGGTGCTCTTGTTCTCCTTTTCAGGATGGCCCCGCGACGACAGCCAGCTAGGGTTCCGTGTGCAGGGCGCGACGGCAGCCCACCGAGCGACGAGGCCTCGGTGCAGGGCCCTTTGCCAGCAGTGGCACCGGTGGTAGCTTTACCCGCCGAGCCACCGATGCTACCAGTACCAGACGCTGACGATGCACGTCGCCTCAGGGCACTGCATGAATTTCAGAGCCAGCGACCACCCAGGTTTCGCGGTGAGGCGGACCCCCAGGCCGCTGAGGACTGGCTAGAGGCGGTGGTACGGATCTTTAGGCTAGTGAGGACACCAGCGGATCTCATGGTGATTCTCGCGGTGAGCCTCCTGCAGGCGGCGACAGGATGATGGTGGAGCTTGATGCTCCATGTTCACGATGAGGCATCCTTGCTCTGGACGGACTTCGAGAGCCTCTTCCGCTCTGAGTTCGTCCTGGCCACCCTCCGAGCGGTGCGCATCCAGGAGCTTCTCCAGCTGCGCAAGGGCAGCATGACGGTCGCTCAGTACGCGGCGAGGTTCACTGACCTATCTCGCTACTCGACTGACATGGTACGGGACCCCTTCTTCCGGGCCCGGACCTTCGAGCAGGGCTTGCGACAGGAGATTCGGGCATCGCTGATCTCCCTCAGCATTCCGACCCAGGCGGGAGTGCTGGAGCGAGCCCTCCTGATCGAGAGCTTCCTGGCAGAGCCTTCTTCAGCGGAGAGACCTAGCGCAGGGTGACAGGTAGCTGAGTCTTCGGCAGCAGGTAGCCGACGGATGACTCTAGGGTCCAGGCAGACCAGACCCCCACGCAGACGGCCTCAGGACACCGGCTCAGCAGTGCGGGGCACACAGCGGAGTGCCAGCCTTCCGAGAGGCAGGCTGTGCTACTCCTGCGGCGGGCAGGGTCACATGGCTCGTGACTGCCCGACTCGCCGATCAGAGGAGCAGCAGACGGTGGAGGGTCCACCCAGGCAGAGGCAGAGGGTCGACCGTGGCGGTCCGCAGGGAGGAGGCGGACGAGGCAGAGGAGCTGGCCGAGCAGCGGGTGGTGGGCGACGCTTCTAGGCTCTACCCCCACCACCACCAGGAGGGCCACCTCGACCACAGGGAGCTGGCGGGCAGGGACATGCCCAGCTCCAGGCAGTGGAGGCCTACGACCCCGACATGCCAGAGATGATTCGAGGTACGATCTGTGTCCATTCCACCCTTGCTGCAGTACTTATAGACACAGGAGCGAGTCACTCTTTCATAGCCTCTGCCCTTGTTCGGAGCTCGGAGATTCCGACTGAGCCATTGGCTCGATCCTTACGGCTAGAGACTCCTACGTGAGCAGAGTCGACGATTACGCACTGGTGCCAGCAGTGTGAGCTTACTCTAGGAGGCGAGAGCTTCGGCTGGGATCTCCTTGTAGCGGCGTCGAGGCCTTACGACGTCATCTTGGGCATGGATTGGATATCCACGGTTCATGCCCAGATCGACTGTTTTAGGCGCAAGGTGCGATGCGTTCGCACCGACGGGAGCAGGTTTACCTTCACCGGCGAGAAGGGAACCTTTGCAGCACAGGATGGACTTCCACGGAGGAGAGTGCAGCCCATCTCTCATCAGTTGGCTAGCCTCATCCTAGGAGCAGTGGACGTGCGGAGTCCAGCTTTTCCTGCAGTGGTGGACCAGTACGTGGACGTCTTTCCCGACGACGTTCCAGGGCTACCTCCTCGTAGAGAGGTAGACTTTTACATCGACTTGTACCCCGGAACAGCCCCGATATCTACTCCAGCATATCGGATGGCCCCCACCGAGCTTCGGGAGCTGCGGGTACAGTTGGAGGACTTGCAGAGCAAGGGGTTTATCCGACCTAGTGTTTCACCCTGGGCTTCCCCGATTTTGTTCGCCAAGAAGGCGGACAGGAGCTTGCAACTGTGTGTCGACTATCGTCGCCTGAACCAGGTGACAGTGAGGAACAAGTATCCGCTGCCACGGATTGATGACCTCTTCGATCAGCTCAAGGGAGCGCGGTGGTTCTCGAAGATAGACCTCTGGTCAGGCTATCATCAGCTTAGAGTTCGAGACGAGGACGTGCAGAAGACGACTTTCAGGTGTCGGTATGTCCATTATGAGTTCTTGGTTATGCCGTTCGGCGTAACCAATGCTCCAGCAGTGTTCATGAGCCTCATGAACAGGATCTTCCAGCCATACCTCGACCGATTTGTCGTGGTCTTCATTGACGACATTTTGGTATACTCGACGACTGAGGAGGCGCATGCCTACCACCTGTGAGTTGTGCTAGACACACTCCGAGAGCACCAGCTTTATGGAAAGCTCTCAAAGTGCCAGTTCTGGTTACGTGAGGTCCACTTCTTGGGGCACGTCATCTCTGAGGCAGGAGTTGCAGTGGATCCCGCGAAGATCGAGGCAGTGCTAGCTTGGGAGCCACCCAGGAGCGTGACGGAGGTGCGGAGCTTCTTGGGCCTAGCCGGATACTATCGGAGATTCGTGCCAGACTTCTCCAGAGTTGCGGCACCACTCTCAGCGTTGACGAAGAAGGGGAAACCCTTCGTGTGGTCAGACAGATGTCAGCAGAGCTTCCAGGAGCTGAGGCAGAGGTTGACCAGCGCACCTATCTTGAGGTTGCTTGAGGAGGGAGTTGGTTACGTAGTTTACTGCGATGCGTCAGGGACTGGACTCGGATGCGTCCTGATGCAGGAGCGGGCCATGATAGCCTACGGATCACGTCAGTTGAGGCCGCATGATCAGAACTACGCCACTCATGACCTGGAGTTAGCAGCAGTGGTCTTCGCTCTGAAGACTTGGCGGCACTATCTGATGGGCGAGCGCTTCACAGTCTTTTCTGACCACCAGAGTCTCAGGTATATCTTCTCTCAGAAGGACCTGAACCTGAGACAGCGGAGATGGCTTGAGTTCCTCCAGGACTATGACTTTGAGATAGTCTATACTCCTGGGAAGGGGAACGTGGTAGCCGATGCCCTCAGCAGGAGGACGGGCATTCAGCTACTTGAGGAGGCGACGGAGCAGCTAGCCTCCTTACAGATATCCTTCGTGGATAGAGACGGAGCAGCCTTTCTTCAGTCTCTCACAGTCTCTCCTCCACTTCTACAGCGGGTCAGAGAGGCTCAGCGTGGGGACGCTGACTGTGAGACCCGGCGTGCACTGATATCCTTAGGTCAGGCGCCTGATGGTTTCTCCCTTGGAGCAGAGCACGACATCCTTTTCAGAGGACGTACCTTCGTACCAGTCGCTTTACGAGAGGAGGTGCTGAGAGAATTTCACACTTCTCCCTTGGCGGTGCATCCCGGAGTGGAGAAGATGTACCAGGATCTCAGACGACAGCACTGGTGGCCGGGCATGAAGAAAGCTGTGGCAGAGTTCGTTTCACGATGCCTCACCTGCCAGCAGGTGAAGGCAGAGCATCAGGTACCAGCAGGCTTGGTACAGCCCTTGGAGGTCCCGGAGTGGAAGTGGGATGGCATATCTATGGACTTCGTGACTGGACTTCCACGCACTTCCAGAGGTCACGACTCCATTTGGGTGATTGTCGACCGACTCACCAAGTCGGCACACTTCTTACCCATCAGAGAGCAGGGCTCAGTGGAGAGCTTGGGACGTCTTTACGTCCAGGAGATCGTACGGCTTCACGGTGTGCCATCGTCTATTGTCTCCGATCGAGATTCTCGTTTCACTTCCCGGCTTTGGAAGGGGTTGCAGGAGGCGTTCGGGACGCGGCTCCATCTGAGCACAGCCTTCCACCCTCAGACGGATGGTCAGACGGAGAGGACCATACAGACACTCGAGGACATGCTCCATGCATGTGTTCTCGACTTTGGTCGCAGCTGGGAGGACCACCTACCCTTGGTGGAGTTCGCGTACAACAACAGCTACCACTCCACCATCGGGATGGCACCATACGAGGCGTTGTACGGCAGACCCTGCAGATCACCGTTGTGCTGGACAGACCCTGGTGAGTCAGCACTCGTGGGACCAGAGATGGTCCGATCCACGACAGAGAAGGTCCAGATCATCCAGGAGAGGATGAGGACAGCTCAGAGCCGGCAGAAGTCATATGCTGACAGGAGGCGGAGGCCACTAGAGTTCGAGGATGGCGACCATGTCTTTTTGCGTGTCTCACCTCGACGTGGTTTACGGAGATTTGGCTGAGGCGGCAAGTTGTCTCCACGCTTCATCGGGCCTTTCCAGGTCCTCAGCAGGATAGGAGAGGTGGCTTATCGCCTGGCTCTACCACCTCAGTTGCACCGGGTGCACGACGTCTTCCACGTGTCTCAGCTGAGGAGATACGTGCACGACCCGACGCACATCATAGACTTTGGGGAGTTGGACGTGGACGATGGGGAGACTTTTGCGGAGGTCCCAGTGGAGATCGAGGATCGACAGGAGCGGGTCCTACGTGGGCGGTCGATTCCTCTTGTGCGCGTCAGATGGCAGCACGGGAACCTCCAGGAGAGCACTTGGGAGCGGGAGGCTCAGATGCGTGCTCAGTACCCCCATTTGTTCCCCTAGTTTTTGATGTATCTTTACGGGGACGTAAAGCCCTGAGGTGGGAGTAATGTAAAGACCCGAAAATTTCAAGGAAATTTTTTTTTTCTTAATTTTCTTTGGAATTTTACAAAAGCGCAGCTTCAGACGGCACCTGATTCTGAGGCCCGGTGTGCCCGGAATCAATTTCCGAAGTTTGGCTCGGGTACGTTCAGTGAACGGACGAGCGGGTTTTTCTATCTTTTGAACCAGTGCCCGGAATCAAATTCTGAGGTCACCGATGAAATCGCAGCGCCGGTATTTGCTTAGAAACGCCTCTTCCGGAGTTGCATTTGCTCAGACGTGGTTTTTAAATTTTGGGGCTTTAAGTCAGAAATAAAATAAAATTTGTGCGACAACTTTATTTTATTTCACTTAAGCTGCTTGGAAGTCACTTGGAAGCCACTTGAACTGAGTTAAAGCGGATAGGGTGCTATCCGGAAATATCCTACCCTCTTGGTAGGATATTTGTGAGGCAGGGCCCGCACGAGCCCCGCCGTTTCTTTCGCTAAGTAACGCACCCGCGAAAACCCGTCAAAATAACTGAAAAGTCAACCGACGCGTTTTCTTTAATTTCTTAACAGAACATTTAATTGGGCGGTTTATTTCGTGAATTAAATGGGCTGTTTCATTCATTGAATTAATTCAACGAATTTAATGGGTCGTTACTTACGCGTTTGCGTTCGTTGGCAAAATAATAAAATAGACAAACTTGTCTATTTTGGAGGATCCTCTTGTTGTGCGAGATCCTCTAAACCTCCACTCTCCCCGCGAAGAACGCGAAGAACGTGAAGAACGCGAAGAACGTGAAGAACGCCGGAACCGGAATTCGACGACGCACACCGTGATCTGCGACCTCGACGAACTCTACCCGCGACGTTCTTCGGCGACGCCTCTTCTTCCGCGGCCGATCCTCATTCGGCAACTAAGGTGAGAATCGATTCTTCTAATTCTACCCTTTTTATAATTCGATATCAACGGATTTAAATTAATTAAATCCGTTTGATCTTGATCTGGAGATCGTCGGCGCAAAGTTTTTCCCGCGGTGCGACGAACGTCTCCTCCGCAACGACGCGACGATCCCCTCCTTCCGCGACGAGCGATTCCGCGACGACCTCACGTCCGACGACGACAAGGTAAGGGATGTTGGAATATTTTATTTTTTCCCGTGTTTATTCTTTTAAAATAAAGAACCTGATCTCCGAACAATTTTAATTTAATTAAAATTGTTGTTGATTATTTTCTTTTCCTCCCGTTGTTTATGACTAACGCGGAGGATGCGGATCTAACGAACAAGACCTGGCAACCCTCCGCCGATCTTTTGTTGTGCGGATTTGGCGGACGACGACGAACCGTGCGGCAAGGGCGATCCGTTGATCCCGCAGTGAAGATCGGCCCCCGGGAGGAGCAAGGGCGCAGACGGGAGGCAAAACAGGCCACCGGAGCAACTCCAGCGGCCCGCGGAAGGCGGCGGTGGCGGCGCCCGGCGCGCCGCCGTGGAGGCGGCGGCGGCCGGTCCCGCGGCCGCGCGGAACCGGGGAGGGACGCGGCGGCCCGGTCGCGTCCGCGTGACAGGCGGACGCGGTTCGGCCGACCCAGGGGTGGTTCGGGCCGGGTCGCCCCGGGCCCAGAACCCCGTTTTCGGGCCTTCTTCGGTCTTTTGCCCATATCCTGGGCCTGAGACCTCCGATTGACGAACCGTCAGCAGCTACGCGATCCTTGGATCGATACGGTCGTTTCGGTATATTATACTCAAGGTTTCGGAAGACTTTGGGTTCGGCCGGGTTGGTTCGTACACGAAACCAACCGGGCCCTCGGAGCGGAAACGCTCATAACTCGAGCTACGGACGTCCGATCGACGTACCGTCAGCTGTGGTAGTTTCCTCTAAGTAAGACGGAACTTTTGGCATACTCCGCCCGAGGATCGGATACAGGCGGAGTACGGTCGGGTTGGTTTTGCCCTAAAAACCAACCGGGCCCCTGGGACGAAAATGCCAATAACTCTCAGACCGGGCGTCCGATTGACGCGCCGTCTGTTGCGTTGAGATCCTGTTGTCGATACGGAACTTTTGGATACATCAACTTCGGACTACGTGTCAGTTGATGTATCAGCCTCTCGGCTCGTGGAGCGGACCCTCCTAAACGAGCTCGCTGTGTGCGGGAACCCTAGCGCTGGCTGTGACTTCGACGACAGAGCAGAGATCCTCCGTGGACTGCGACGACGGCAGAGCAGAGATCCTCCGTGGACTGCGACGACGGCAGAGCAGAGATCCTCAGTGGACTGCGACGACTGCAGAGCAGAGATCCTTCGTGGACTGCGGCGACGACTGTGCAGAGATCCTCAGTGGACTGCGTCGACTACTGCACTCAGCGATCCTACGTGGATCAGTGCTACATGTTCTGTGTGAGCCCGATCCTATGTGGGTCCTTACTACCGGTTCTGTGTGAGCCACTGCCTACAGGTTCTGTGTGAGCCCGATCCTGTGTGGGTCTTTTGTGGGGGTTAGTACCTATCGATCCTTCGTGGGTCCGACGACATAAATGGATCAGTGATCATCTTTGACGTCATCTGAAAAAGTATACCTGGTTGAGCTGAATCTTATGTTACTCTCCTTTGTGGTTTGTGTTGAACTATCCTTTGTGGATTTACTGTTTACTCTCCTTGTGGATTTGAGTCTTGCTTTCCTGCGTGGATTGAGTTGTTCTTGAGCTCGTGAGCAGAGCTAGAATTGGGGACTTAGGTATATGTATGGGCATATACCTAAGTCGAGTCAGATGTTACTTCGTGATTGCATCTTTCTTTTGTGCTATATCCTTTGTGGATTTCGGGAGACCTTCGGGGGTCTCGGGGTCCTTACTGAGTAGCTTATACTCACCCCTGCACGGGCTATGCCCGCACCTTGTTGTGTTGGATGCAGACGACGGACAGCGCTGATCTCGGTTGGGGCGTGGAGCAGGACGGTACCTGGAGGTGGACCACTGGGCGGGACGTGCTCGGAGCGGACGTGGGACCCGAGGAGCCTGGAGGCTATCTGTACCCACCCTTCAGGTGGGATTGCCAGTGGACGACACGAGGCCGCCGTCTTTTCTTCAGTTGCTCTTCTTTACTTTTTCAGTTGTACTTTCAGTTGGGCTTGTATTCCAGCCCCCTTTACTTTTCTGCACTTGTAGTTACTTTCCGCTTGCTGACTCTGTGGTGGTTGTTACTTATAAAGGCAATGTCTTCCCTGTTTACCGGGATTTTACGCCTTGGTGCTAGTCGCCAGCCCCTGGCCTATGGAAGGCGGGCTTGGGGTAGTCACGGCACGGGCCCCGAGGTCGGGTCGTGACAACCAAATTACGATCTCGATTAGGATAACATTGGTGGAAATTAGAGACACATAATTGTAGTAAAAAGGTAAATATTTAAAGGGATTGATTATGGTCATCAATCACAAACCAGTGTAAAATTGATGGCCTCAAAGCCATGAATATATGAAGATTTAAAATATCATCAGTTCAAAAAAACACAAGGTATTATGATAACAAATTTTTGGTTTTAATTTCCCTTCCCCAAAGTTTAATAATTAATTTCTTCATAAAATAAGTGATATATATATATATATACTTGACAAGTAGAGTTTCATCCTTCAACTGATTCTACCACAAACTAATCTTTTACTCCAAAAGATAATAGAACTCAAAAATATTCTATTTATCCTAATCATATAAGGTTAAAAATATTAACATATTCCATTTATATGAATAAAACTATTTTGTAATAACCAGAGACTTTCTATAGGCCATTGTTAGGTAATAATGCCTTGTCGCACATTGGTTGTGGGTTTGATTCCTACATCTTTTTCTAACACGACAGGTTATCACCCGACCAACTGGTTGTCCTTTTCCTAAAACTATAATATTATAATATTACAAAAATGAGCTTAAGAAATGTTTTAACATTAGACAATACTATCCAATTTTCAACTTAATCCATTCCAACCTTTATAGTTATCCAAAATACCTCTGTCCAGACTCTCTCTAAAAGGTCTCTATATTCCAAAATCAAATGTAACATCAGATTCCCTGAACAAACTAATGTTTCTCTTATTGTCACATACTGGAAATATGATTAACATAATCATATTAAAACCTTAAAGAAAACAACAAGTACTGCAGTACAATCCTTATATATATCACATTATTCTTATAACCAGTATATAATTCTTGAGTCCAAAAACCCAAATACATTATTTATTCCAATTCAACTATAGTAATATAATAATCTTGGACTTTCTCCGTTGGCCTTTTCTGAGGCATGTTTCCTTGGTTCTTATGACATTATTTTGCATAATGCCCTAATTCTCCAAAATTGTAGCATTCAATATTGACAACATCTTTCATTCCCTTACAATCACAAACTTGGTGGCCTTTTTCACCACAATAATAACAGACTACCATTCCATTTAGGCAAGTAACAGGGTGTTTATTCCCATACTTATCACATAATAAAAAAATCCTTCATTCCCTTTTCCCCTTTATATATCACTTGATCCATCATTATCTTCTTCTCTTGCATTAAATTATTGTCATATGATTTAGATAATTACTTTTTGGTCTTGATAGCACATGAGACAATATATTCATATGATAAGAAGGTTAGTGAGACTAATGCTCACCAGTGAAATGGTTTTATCCCATCAAAGAATAAATCAATGTTACTACTTCGATTATGTATATAATCTACTGCATGCCTTTTTAGCCTTGTAATGTTAGCTTCATACTTTATGACATTCTCGTCCTTTTTTTGCCTCAGACTCAGAAATTTCCTTTCTATATCTGCTCGATGGTCACAAGGAAATTATTTTTCTAAGAAAATATCTTTAAACACCCTCCATTCCATGTTTAATATTTTTTCATATTCCATTGTGTTTTGAATCAATTACCACCATTGGTCTGCATCTTCTGTGAGGTGATAAACTGCCATGACAACTTTTTCCCTTTCACTACTCCCCAAAGCATGAGATATTTTCTCTAAGGAACTTATCCACTGCTTGGCTACAAATGGATTTGAAGTCCCACTGAATGTTGGTGGTTGTGGCATCATGAAGTGTTCTAACATGGATCTTCCACGTTTCAGATTAGGGTCCTCTATAAGGGTAATGTTATTATTCATAACCTGAGTGAGTTTTCCCAGTATGGTGATAAGATGATTGGCCCCAGTTGCATCACCAGCACAAATATAATTATCTTGGGCAGGAGGGAAATACCTACATAGATTATGTGCTTTGATATAGTTTCCATTTCTTCTACTAGGTGCCATCTCTAAACAATGTCATAGGCTAGATTAGTTTATGAATCGAAATACATAATTCCAAACATGTAAAACCCATAACATAAATGGAGCAGTTTGTGGATATAATCCATAATCACAAAAAAAACATTTTTGAGGAAGTTTATACTCATAAACCCTTCATAATGGTTTGTAAGGAAAATGAGAATTATCATAAGCATATCCCCCCAGGAGTGTCGTAACTAAGAGTGAAACAAGGCTTGTTTTCGTGCACTAGTTCCCATTCGAGTCAAGCTCAAAACGGTGTTTTTTGGTTTTCCCCCTAGTAACATCTGTGACAGAGCCACCTCTATGTGGTCGTATCTAGACAGGGATGTATTACTTCAAAAACTCACAAAATCTCTACAATACCAATAATCTAGGAAGTTCTTCTATATTAATCTTCAAAGCCTATCTTAGGACTACATTCTCTAATCAGAGTTTATCTCAATCTTGTTTCACGGTTTGTACTAAACTTCCTCTGATACCAACTGTAACATCGGACTAGGTGGTTACACAGAGTCAGGGAATTATTACATAAAATTGACATGATCACAAAGAAAATCATGTCCTGAAAGACCGATCAATTTAATGTTATTGGAAACAAGATTCATACATAAGTTCAATTTTACATCATGAAAAGAAATAGAACACTAATTTATTATATTAGAAACACCCAAACCTCATATATTATGCCTACAAGTAACTCAAAATTAATTCTTCCTATCCTGGTAAAATGAATCATAAGAAATGGGTGAGCTCAAATGCTCAGTAACGGTAATCAATACAGTGGAAGATAACATAAATATTAACCGTGGTGAATAATTGAAAACACATGCCTTAAAAAATAATAAACATGAATGATTTAATGGAAAGAATATGAGTTGAGTAAATAATGCCATAATAAAACATAATCATTTTTATTATACTAGTTGAATGACCACATGAATAATCTATATTATTTTCATAATGAGGGACTGTATAATGCCAGACATTCTGAAACATTTTTTCAAGGCCTTGGCCAAGATGTCTATAAATGAATAAGGTATCAGCCAAAATCATATATCAAATTGGGAAATGGCTCAGCCAATTCCTCGTCTAGTTGTCTCATTATACCTATCGATGCATCGAGGAGCTACAATGGGCTCCACTCGTAACTTACTAAGTCCAATACATTCCTCATATAAAAAGTTTGAAATATAACATAAACATTTGTCTTAAAACTATCATACAAAATGACAGTAGTTTAACCATAAATCATGAATGGTATAAAAATAACACAACCACAGTAAAAAATATTGCAAAACCTTCAATACAATATCGAAGATTTGTATCATAATGAAATGACATCAAACAAGTATAATATCCATCAATGGATATTGACATAGATGAAATCAAAACTATTTGAGATAAATATCTCTTTCTTTTTTTGAAATCATTTAAATAACATAATTATAAAATAAAACATTTACTTTTTTAAAAAATTAGAATATTTTAATGGATGTTTTGACGATGTTATAATGGTGGATAAAAACCTCACCCGTCATATAATTTAAAAAAACATTCCTACTTTAATTTTGTTGAAAAGGTCGTAAAGTACCTTGTTTGGAAAATGACTAAAATATTCCCTTAAAAACATACAAGTAAAAATAATGTTATAAATGAAATTAACCCATTTGATAGTAAATAGTAATAATGTTTTGAAATACATTTTTAAGAAACATGGATGTGGATGATAAAGATATCATAGTAGATACTTATGTAAAAACAACCTCGGATAATACAGAGATTGTGAAATTAACCCTTACATTTTACATTTCTTTGATTGAGGGTAGGTTAACCTCATTTATAATGGTGAAATAATTGTTATTAAATTATACATGAACCATATACATTAATATGATATCATATATGATCTTTTAATATTGCTTTGTTATTAATATTTTAGTATTACCGTTCTTTCGGGTGATAACCGATTTGTTTTCCTTTATATGATTTGTTATGTAGGTAATGTTTGTTATGGATAGGATGTATCTTATTCATATTAAAAATGATATTATGTCTTTAAACATTATTTTTAATCATCAAATGAAAATTTTTCTCGAATGGATATGATGGGGAATGAATCTCATTGTGTTCATGGAGAAGGTAATCCATACATACGAACGAGAGAAAATATCATTATTTTGATATTAAAGTCCAATATAATTTGATGGTATATCATATATGAAAAATCATTATCATTTTATATTTATTATTTACATCATTTATAAATCATTATTATACCCATCCAAAAAATAATTTATTGAATAACAACTACACCAGGATGTGGAGATGGTAAGTCGTATGTACGCACGTATGGTCACATGTCATTCAAAGGATGGATAGAATAAGGAATATGCATGCACCATAATTATAATAACATCATTGTATAATGAATATACTGGTGTTATTATTTAGGGATGGAAACAACTGGTAATGAAGAAGTGGAAGATGGAAAAACATGAAAGAGGTGACGAAATATTTATCTTTTCTTCGGGTTCTTCATTTTGATTTGATAAAAAGGAAAAATTAGGTTGGATTTATGACTAAACGAAGGAATATATGATGAAAATAGGACAGTTGAGAGGATATTTGGGAAGGTTTTGGCTGAGCCAAACGGATTTGAAGCTGTGAATTTGAGTGAATGAAATGTCCCCGTTTATAAGAGTTGTGAGGGGAACCTTAGAAAAAGATTGGTATATTATATTATAATAAAATATTTTTCAGTTTATAATGGATAAAAATGAATTATTTAAAGTATATGTGGGATATGGGTCGATGAAAACTCAACCAATAGATTTTATGCAGGTTTGAGGCACTATATTAATCTTATCTTCTAGATTTAACTCTTAGTTAATGTTTTTGACATTTACCATGCCTCTTTGTATTTTTATATTATATGGTTAATAAACATACTATAAACATTAAATAAAACCACATCTAGTTCATTAATGATACAAACATAATTATATAAGTCTTTTGGGTGAAACATAGTTATTTAGGACTATCATATCAACCAATAATATTGTACTTGTTTTAAAAACTCAATTATGTCAATTTTGACATTATTTAAAAATTTATTTTTGTTAAAGTCATAACAACTTCATTATTTAAAAATAAATATATTTAATAAACCCTAACATGTCATAGTCACCTAAAAAATTTTATTATGGCATCAAAGAAATCATATTTTATTTATTTTAGTTTTAGTAATATCATTTATTTTATTATTTTTTTAATAAGGAAAATACACCATCATTATTGTGTCATATATAAATATATTTAATTTGAGTCTAAAATTTGTTAATAAAATATACTGAAATAGGAAATAATATTAGCTTTTATATTACTATTATTAGTCAAATAGATCATTTATATGACCTCATATAAATGTTTTTTACTAAAATATATTTTCTTTTGGTATTTTTGTCTTTCATTTTGATTATTTAATATAAAATGTCATTATCACTCTCATGTGGCTTAATGGGGTCCCAAAATCGACACAAGGATGCCCATGGTCGGAAATGTATCCGCCAATAGGGTTATTACATGTGTTAGAGTAATTGAAAATTATTTTAAAATTATTTTTTAACCTTATTTACTGGATTTACCTGTTTGACCACGGTAAATAAAATATTTACTGAAATAAGTATTCCTAATGTATAAAAATAAACGTTTCCTATTTACACAATATGGACCTCCTGATTCTATATATGGAATCTATTTTTTTCAAATTTAAAATAATGAAGTTTCAGAAAACAATTTCAAATTTATTTCCGTTGTCAAATCAAAAAATGTGTTTTTATGAAATAATAACTATCAAAAGATTGACACCTATTTATGTCTAGTATAATCATGGGATTAAATCCAATTACTTTAATTATATTAAATGATAAAAACATAATCTAATGATACTTATCAACCATTAAAATTTATAATTTAACACTATAAATTATTTTGATTAAAAATGTTATTTTTAATTAAAATTTATAATTTTGACTATTCATCAAAAATTGAATGTTTTCAGAAAAATACCAAAAATTCACCATTGGATATTTTTGATATTATGAATCCAAAATTGAAGTCCATTTTTAAATTAAAAATTTATAAAATTTCAAAAAGTGGGTATTACTATTCATAACAGCTAGTTTGATTGGTCGCTGTGTGTTAGAATCTTGAAGTTGCGTACAATGCAAGCTATTACATTATTCAAAGACAAATGTACCATGAAAGATGAGGGTGTTACAATTATTTAACTCAACTTTCACTCTTCTATGTTTTTCATTTTTAAAATTTTTATTAATTTTATCAATTAATTTATTATCAATTCTTTTTTATAATTTATTTTTAATAAATTTTCCAATTATTTAATGTGAACTTATAAAATTATTTAGACATTAATTTTACATTTTACTTTTTTGATCAATTATTATTTAATGTTAATTAGTTTTTAGTTTTAGTTAGTTAATTAATTTAAATTATAATAACTATATAATTGTTTTATTTATATTAAACATCATTATTTTGTTTATTTTAAATAAGATTTTAATTCATCAAATCATTTCTTTAGTAAAGGTATTTTGCACTGTCAATCCACATTGTCACAATTTCTTCAAATCAGTGCCACCATTTCCTTGCTTCTCACCACTATTGTCACACCTTTTCCATTTTACTTTCAAAACCATACGGTGCCATAACAAACCACCACTTCGGTTAACAATGGCACAGTTTTCCTTACCGTCTCATTATTTCCACGAACACTGATCCATTGATCCTCTTCCACCATAACAGTGCCACCACATACCAGAGATCTGTCTCAATAGTGACACTATTTCTTTCCGCCACTCGTTGGCCCCTTATATATCACACCAATGCTGCTTCCTTTCCCCTTCTTCACTTCCTCCCCCTCTGCCTCATCCACCATGATCCATAAACACCACCAAAAAAATCAAAGGATTTATTATTGTGAAATTTTGATTCAACTTTTTTAAACAAATCAAAAAAGAATACAGATCTAGAAATTGAAGTTTTCCATTGACATGGAGAACCCAGTACAAGTCAAACAACTTGAATGACCAAATCCACTTGCGGTGTTGAACACCACTAATGTTTCCATCTCCTCCCTTCTACTCAAACCTCTGTACAATATCCATCATCAAACACTGCCTTTTCTCAAGTTGAGTCCAATGTGAGAGTTAAATCGTGTGTAGGGTTTATTAGATATAGAGGATTCAAACCACGCTGTTACGACGGAGAGTCACCACAATCTGAGGATAAGGTAAGGAGGAACCATTTTGTCGCCAAAGGAGTCTGATGTTGGCCACGTGGGGAGAAGCTTAGGCCGCCATAGAAGCCTCTCAAATAAGATCAAGACCCCCCATACACCACCAGAGAATATTGGGGGGGGGACAAGAAAAGAAAATAAATGTTTAATATATTAAAATAATAATAATAATAATAATAATAATAAATGATTAAAATTTATAATAATTTAGACAAAATGAAACTAAATTAATAATAATAATTTTAAATTAATAATTTAATAAAATTAAATTATTCTAAATCATTAATAACAAAATATAACATAATATAAAACTAATTAAAACAATATATTAAAATAAAATAATAATAATAATTTATAATCAAATTAAAATAAATAATTTATTTAATATTTTAAGTATAATTTTAATTTTTAAATAAAATATTTATAATAATTAAACAAATTAAATAAATTAATTAATATAATTATAAAATAAGGTTATAAGATTAATAAATAATAATTAAATATTAATAATTTACATTAACTATAAAATATATAATTAGTAAATAAATAACTGCAATAAAAATATTTAATTAAATAAACAAAATATTATTTAAGTTAAATATTTTAATTTATTTACTTTAATAATTTAATTAAATAATTATATAAGCTTAATTAATTACTACTAATTAATTAATCCCTTTATTAATCGAATAATTATATTTAGTGTTTATCATATTTATTATTTATTAACTCTTATTTTTTACGTCAAATTTCTTAACCCATTTTCTATTATATTTTGAAATTCAGGTAGGTGTCCAGAATAATTTCTAGGTTCAATTTAACTACTTCATGAGAAGTTAGTTATAGGGGTTAAGATTGTGTGACGTGGGATGTACAAAAAAGTGCATGTGTGTAGTGAAACAATGAAGGATAGTTGATGTAAGTGGAAAATTGGGGGTGATATGAAGTGCATGATAAAGGTTTTAGTAACATAGTAGTAGTAATAATTAGATAGAGGAAATTAACAGAAAATACTTCATAGAGAGCACAACACTTCCCCTGAGAATATCATAAAGATTACCTGGAGAACCTCTTGGTGGAGCAGAAGTAGGAGAAGAGTAGTACCTTTGTTATTTGTAGGGGAGTTCTGTCTCTCCTCTGTTTCTTCACAATTTTTTTTTTCTGTAATAGAAAGCATTCATTTTATATAATAGATATTGGTGAATGTTAAAAAATTTATATTAATAGTTTTACATTCTATCAGATAATCATTTAATGATTTAAACTTTTTTACTTTTTACAAAATTTGAATCATTCAGTGGGGTTGATTCTACTTATACTCTAATTGTTCAAACATCAAATTTTTTAATTCATAAAAAATTAAAATTAAATTGACATAATGGAAACTGAATACATTTATCAAATATCTAATATTTTTATACATAGGAATTTTATAGGGAATTTAATTCTAGTTGCTTCCATTTTCAATTTCATATGCATATAGAATAATTCTAGAGTGAAGAACTCTAAGAATTAAACTTTTGTGTGTTGAAACACTTAGGGAGGGTGATTCAACAACTTTTCCTCATGGTGAGACACAATTATGTTCAATATAGATGTTATATTTTTAAAACAATAGATTAATAATTCCTGTGTTCTTTTCCTAAATTATTTATTTCAGTTCTTGTTTCACTATATCATCACTATTTAGATGTTAGTCACCATATTTTACTAAGACACATGTATTTTTCACAAAAAAGTAGAAAAGTATAACATATTAAATAAATGTAATGTTTAACCGACTACTGACAATAGTTGGGTGTTTGAAAATGTTTCATAGAAAATTTGTAGTTCCACCTTCACTATGGGTTGGAATATGCTCAACACTATACAATAGTTAGTAGAAAATAAAAAATAATTAAACACCAATTAGATTCAGTGATGATCTGTCACAAGATGTAAATGATAAGAATGAAAAATCAATAAAAAAACATATTATTCCTTATAAGAATAACCTTAAACCATTTAAGAGGTTGTAAATGATTTCATTTTGTTCTTGGATATAAATGTTGATTTTTAAAAAATAAATAAATTTAAAATATGGGATGTAAATTTAAGGCCAATTAATAAAAATATAATCATAACTGAGTGGTTTTCCGAAAATAAAGAAAAAAAGATGCCATGCTTATAAAAAACCATGATTATTTAGAGGGAAAAGGAAATTATAAAACAAAATTCATATATGCAGATGATATTTTTCCTCTAATTTCACATCATTAAATTATAAGATCTATTTTACTCTAGATTATTTTTTGTAAAATTGTAGTGAATGTATGTTTAATCAATAATCCTTTATGTATTACATAATACGAGGTATATATTAGGGAAATAGATTGATTTATTATTAATAAATATGGATACAAGGTGTTACAGTTAGATAAATCATTACATAGCCTAAAATAAGCACGAATGTCTTGGAACATTTAGTTTGAATAGTACACAAGGAGGTTCAAATTTAAAATAGGATGGGTTGATCAAAACGACTATATAAAAAATTATCAAGAGAAGATTATTTTAGTGGTAATATATGGAGACAATATCATCTTTGGAAGCTCATCCCACAACCAATGCATGAATTTTTTTGATCCCATGTAGTAAAAATCATGATATATTTGATTGCTGACTTATAATTTTTTATCTTGTCTTATGTGCCATTCCAAAAGAAGAAGATTAATTTTTTTCAAAATAATATATATTCCAAGGATGTCACGACCCGTCCTCGGGGCCCGTGCTGTGACTACCCCAAGCCCGCCTTCCATAGGCCAGGGGCTGGCGACCAGCACCAAGGTGTAAATCCCAGAAAAAGGGAAGGCACTGCCTTTGTAAAGTAAACAAGTACCACAGAGTAAGCAAGCAAAAAAATGTAAACACTAAGTAAAAGATGGTACAACAGTAAGTGAGGAAAAGTAAAGGGAGGGTGGAAATACAAGCACAACTGTAAATTACAACTGAATGGGGGAAAAACAGCAACTGAAAAGTCAAACCCACAGTGTCGAGATGTCCTCTGGAAGTCCCACCTGAATGGTGGGTACATAAAGCCTCCACTGCTCCTCATGTCCAGCCGACCGCTCTTAGTGCGTCCCGCCCAGTGGTCCACCTCTAGGTACCGTCCTGCTCCGCAAGCATCCACCACGATCTGCGCTATCCGTCGTCTGCAACCAACACAACGTAGTGCGGGCATAGCCCGTGCTGGGGTGAGTATAAGCTACTCAGTAGGGACCCCGAGACCCCCGAAGGTCTCCCAGAATCCACAAATGATAAACCACAAAGGAAAGATACAAATCACGAAGTAACATCCGACACGGCTTAGGTATATTCCCATACATATACCTAAGTCATCAATCCTTGCTCGGCTCCAACATCCGAGCTCAAGAACAACCCAGTCAACACAGGAAAGAAAAACGTAAAATCTACATAGGATAGCTCAACACAATCCACAAAGGAAAGTAAAACTTAAATCCACACAGGATAGCTCTACACAATCCACAAAGAAAAGTAACATGTAAATCCACACAGGATAGCTCAACACAATCCACAAAGGAAAGTAAAACAGAGTTTCAGCTCACATAGGTATACTTATTCGAATGACGATAGAGATGATCACTGATCCATCTAAGTCGTCGGACCCACAAAGGATCGATAGGTTCTAACCCCCGTAATGACCCACAAAGGATCTGACCCACAAAGGATCGATATGTAACTAACCCCCGCAAAGACCCACACAGGATCGGGCCCACACAGGACCTGTAGGCACTGGCCCACACAGGACCGCTGAGCGCTGACCCACACAGGATCATACCCACACAGGATCGGTAGCACTGACCCACAAAGGATCGCTGAGTGATGTAGTCGTCATCATCGAATCCACTGAGGATCTCTGCACAGTCGTCGTCGCAGTAGTAGTCGCAGCCAGTTCTAGGGTTCCCGCACACAGCAAGCTCGTTCGGGAGGGTCCGCTCCATGACCCGATAGGCTGATACATCAACTGACACAAATTCCGAAGTTGATGTATTCAAAAGTTCCGTATCATCAACAGGAACTCAACGTCGTAGACGGCGCGTCAATCAGACGCCCGATCTGAGTGTTATTGGCTTTTTCGTCCCAGGGGCCCAGTTGGTTTTTAAGGAAAAACCAACCCAAACGTACTCCACCTGAGTCCAAACATCGGGTGGAGTATGCCAAAAGATCCGTTTCACTGAGAGGAATTCAACGAAGTCGACGACACGTCGATCGGACGTCCGAAGCTCAAGATATGTGCGTTTCCGCTCCGAAGGCCCGGTTGGTTTCGTGTACGAACCATCCCGGCCGAACTCAAAGTAATCTGAAACCTTGAGTTCAATATACCGAAATGACCGTCTCGATCCAAGGATCGCACCGCTTCTGACAGCGCGTCGTTCGGAGACCCTTAGCTCAAGTTATGAGCAAATGACAGAAAACGTCCGGAGACAGGGGGTCTGGCAGGTGAGGCATCGAGAAACGAACTCTGCCACAACCTTCTTCATGCCTGGACACCAGTGCTGTCATCTGAGGTCCTGGTACATCATTTCCACTCCAGGATGTACCGCCAAAGGAGAAGTGTGAAAATCTCTCAGCACCTACTCCCGTAAAGCAACTGGTACCAAGGTACGTCCTCTGAAAAGGACGTCGTGCTCTGCTCCAAGGGAGAAACCATCAGGTGCCTGTCCCGAGGATATCTGTGCACGCTGTGTATCACAGTCAGCGTCCCCACGCTATGCCTCTCTGACCCGCTGTAGAAGTGGTGGAGAGATTGTGAGAGACTGAAGGAAGGCTGCTCCGTCCCTATTCACGAAGGATATCTGCAAGGCTGCTAGCTCCTCTGTCGCCTCCTCAAGTAGCTGAATGCCCGTCCTCCTGCTGAGGGCATCGGCTACTACGTTCCCCTTTCCAGGAGTATAGACTATCTCAAAGTCATAGTCCTAGAGTAACTCGAGCCATCGCCGCTATCTCAGGTTCAGGTCCTTCTGCGAGAAGATGTACCTGAGACTCTAGTGGTCAGAAAAGACTGTAAAGCGCTCGCCCATCAGATAGTGCCGCCAAGTCTTCAGTGCGAAGACCACTGTTGCTAACTCCAGGTCATGTGTGGCGTAGTTCTGCTCATGCGGCCCCAACTGACGTGATCCATATGCAATCACGTCCCGCTCCTGCATCAGGACACATCCAAGTCCGGTCCCTGATGCATCGTAGTAGACTACGTATCCAACTCCCTTCTCAGGCAACCTGAGGATAGGTGTGCTGGTCAATCTCTGTCTCAGCTCCTGAAAGCTCTACTGACATTTTTCTGTCCACACAAAGGGTTTCCCCTTCTTCGTCAAAGCTGATAGTGGCGCCGCAACTCTGGAGAAATCCGACACAAATCTCCGATAGTATCCAGCTAGTCCCAAGAAACTCCACACCTCCGTCAAGCACCTGGGTGGCTCCCAAGCTAGTACTTCCTCGATCTTCGAAGGATCCACCGCAACTCCCACTTCATAAATGATGTGCCCCAAGAAGTAGACCACACGTAACCAGAACTGGAACTTTGAGATCTTTCCATAAAGTTAGTGCTCTCGGAGTGTGTCTAGCACAATCCGCAAGTGGTAGGAATGCTCCTCCTCCGTGGTCGAGTATACTAAAATGTCGTCGATGAAGACCACGACAAATCGATCGAGGTATGGCTGGAAGATCCTGTTCATGAGGCTCATGAACACTGATGGAGCGTTGGTTACGCCGAAAGGTATAACCAAGAACTCATAGTGGTCATACCGACACCTGAAGGTCGTCTTCTGCACGTCCTCGTCTCGAACTCTGAGCTGATGATAGCCTGACCTGAGGTCTATCTTCGAGAACCACCGTGCTCCCTTCAGCTGATCGAAGAGGTCATCAATCCTCGGTAGAGGATACTTCTTCCTCACTGTCACCTGGTTCAGGTGATGATAGTCGACACACAGTCACAAGCTCCCGTCCACCTTCTTGGAGAACAATATTGGGGAAACCCAGGTTGAAACACTGGGTCAGATGAAACCCTTGCCCTGCAAGTCCTTTAACTATACCCGTAGCTCTCGAAGCTCAGCGGGGGCCATCCGATATGCTGGAGTGGATATCGGGGCTGTCCCGGGGTACATATCACTATAAAAGTCTACCTCTCCATGTGGGGGTAGCCCTGGAACGTCATCGGGAAAGACATCCACGTACTGATCCACCACTGCAGGAAAACTAGGACTCCGCATGTCAACTGCTCCTAGGATGAGGCTAGCCAACTGATGAGTGATGGGCTGTCCTCTCCTCTGTGTGAGTCCATCCTGTGCTGCTAAGGATCCCTTCTCGCCGGTGAAGGCGAACCTGCTCCCGTCGGTGCGTACACATCGCACCTTGCTCCTAATACAGTCAATCTGTGCATGGACTGTAGATAACCAATCCATGCCTAAGATGACGTCGTAAGGCCTCGACGCTGATACAAGAAGATCTCAGCCGAAGCTCTCATCTCCTAGAGTAAGCTCACACTGCCGACAACAGTGTGTAATCGTCGAGTCTGCTCCCGTAGGAGTCTCTATCCGTAAGGATCTAGCCAACGGCTCTGTCGGAATCTCCGAGCTCCGAACAAGGGCAGTGGCTATGAAAGACTGACTTGCTCCTGTGTCTATAAGAACTGCAGAAAGGGTGGAATAGACATAGATCGTACATCGAATCATCTCGGGCGCGCCGTGGTCGTAGGCCTCCGCTGCCTGGAGCTGTGCCTATCTCTGCCCGCCAGCTCCCTGTTGTCGGGGCGGGCCTCCTGGTGGTGGTGGTGGTAGATCCTCAAAGCATCGCCCACCACTTGCTGCTTGGACATCTCCTCTACCTAGTCCACCTCCTCCCTGCGGACCGCCACAGTCGACCCTCTGCCTCTGCCTGGGTGGCCCCTCCACCGTCTGCTGCTCCTCGACACGGCGGGTCGGGCAGTCACGAGCCAAGTGTCCATGCCCGCCGCATGCGTAGCACTGCCTGCCTCTCAAAAGACTGGCTCTGCGTTGTGTGCCCCGCACTGCTGAGCCAGTGTCTTGAGGTCGTCTGCCGGAAGTTCTGGTCTACCTGGACCCATGAGTCATCCGTCGGCTACCTTCTGCCGAAGACTCCGCTACCTGTCGCCCTGCGGTAGGTCTCGCTGCTGAAGTAGACTCAGCATGAAAGCTCTCGATCAGAAGGGCTCGCTCCAGCACTCCTACCTGAGTCAGAATGCTGAGGGAGATCAGTGATGCCCTGATCTCGTGTCTCAAACCCTGCTCAAATTTCCGGGCCCAGAAGAATGGGTCCCGTACCATATCTGTCGAGTTGCGAGAAAGATCGGTAAACCTCGCCACGTACTGGGCGAACTTCAAGCTGCCCTGCTGCAGCTGAAGAAGCTCCTGGATGCGCACCGCGCGGAGGGTGGCCGGGACGAACTCTGAGCGGAAGAGGTTCTCGAAGTCCATCCAGAAAAGAGATGCCTCATCGTGCACCTGGAGCATAAAGAACCACCATCGGCCTGCTGCTGCGTTCAGTAGTCTCGCCGCAAGGATCACCATGAGGTCTGCTGGTGTCCTCACTAAACTAAAAACTCGTACGACCGCCTCCAGCCATTCCTCGGCTGCCTGGGGGTCCATCTCCCCACGAAACCTGGGTGGTCGCTGGCGCTGGAACTCGTGCAGAGCTCCGAGGCAACGTGCATCGTCAGCGGTCGTGACGGGGAGCATCAGTAGCTCGGCGGGTAGAGATACCAACAGTGCCTCCTCCGTCAAAGGGCCCTGTACCGAGGCCTCGTCCCTCGGCGGGCTGTCGTCGCGCTCTACTATTAGAACCCCAGCTGTCTGCCGTTGTGGGGCCATCCTAAAAAGGAAACAAGTGCCCCACGGTCAGAACAGTATACCTGGTGAGCTGATACAAAGTAATCACAACGAAAACTTGAAACATGCATGCAATCAATGTTTTCGTGCATTAAGTCGGAAATCAGAAGTCAGGGTCCTGGTGTAAGAATACGTTGGCCGCTACACCAACACTGGGCTCCCTGGACTGATAACCGCACCCAATACGCTAAACACTATTGCATCACATAGAAGAAAGATCAGTGTCTGCGGTAAAACCGGCCACCCTCTGATACCTATTAGTCATGGCCCGGGCCCCGAGGGCGGGCCGTTCCGAACCAGGTCCGACCCGGACCCGGGTCGGGTCGGCCCGGGCCCAGACCCCCTGTCTCCGGACGTTTTTGGTCATTCGCTCATAACGTGAGCTATGGGCCTCCGAACGACGCGCCGTCAGTGGCGATGCGATCCTTGGATCGAGACGGTCATTTCGGTATATTTCACTCAAGGTTTCGGATTACTTTGAGTTCGGCAGGGATGGTTCGTTCACGAAACCAACCGGGCCTTCTGAGCAGAAACGCTCATATCTTGAGCTTCAGACGTCCGATCGACGTGTCGTCGACTTCGTTGAATTCCTCTAAGTGAAACGGATATTTTGAAATACTCCACCCGAGGTTTGGACGCATGTGGAGTACGGTTGGGTTGGTTTTTCCTTAAAAACCAACCGGGACCCTGGGACGAAAAAGCCAATAACTCTCAGACCGGGCGTCCGATTGACGCGCCGTCTGCGACGTTGAGTTCCTGTTGATGATACAGAACTTTTGGATACATCAACTTTAGACTTTGTGTCAGTTGATGTATCAGCCTCTCGTCTCGTGGAGCGGACCCCCCCAAACGAGCTTGCTGTGTGCGGGAACCCTAGAGCTGGCTGCGACTGCTACTGCGAAGACGACTGTGCAGAGATCCTCAGTGGATTCGACGACGACCACTACAACACTCAGCGATCCTTTGTGGGTCAGTGCTACCGATCCTGTGTGGGTCTGATCCGGTGTGGGTCAGCACTCAGCGGTCCTGTGTGGGGCAGCGCCTACAGGTCCTATGTGGGACCGATCCTGTGTGGGTCTTTGCGGGGGTTAGTTACATATCGATCCTTTGTGTGTCAGATCATTTGTGGGTCATTGCGGGGGTTAGTACCTATCGATCTGTTGTGGGTCCGACGACTTAGATGGATCCGTGCTCATCTCTATTGTCATTTGAAGAAGTATACCTGTGTGAGCTGAAACTCTGTTTTACTTTCCTTAGTGGATTGTGGTGAGCTATCCTGTGTGGATTTACGTTTTACTTTTCATTGTGGATTGTGTTTAGCTATCCTGTGTGGATTTACGTTTTACATTCCTTTGTAGATTGTGTTGAGATATCCTGTCTGGATTTTACGTCTTTCTTTCCTGTGTGGACTGGGTTGTTCTTGAGCTCGGATGTTGGAGACAAGCGAGGATTGATGACTTAGGTATATGTATAGGCATATACCTAAGTCGTGTCGGATGTTACTTCGTGATTTGTATCTTTCCTTTGTGGTTTATCCTTTGTGGATTCTGGGAGACCTTCGGGGGTCTCGGGGTCCCTACTGAGTAGCTTATACTCACCCAAACACGGGCTATGCCCACACTACGTTGTGTTGGTTACAGACGACAGACATCGCTGATCGTGGTGGAGGCTTGCAGAGCAGGATGATACTTGGAGGTGGACCACTGGGCGGGATGCACTAGGAGCGGTCGGCTGGACCCGAGGAGCAGTGGAGGCTTTCTGTACCCACCCTTCATGTGGGACTTCCATAGGATGGCTCGACGTTGCGGCTTTCAGTTTTCAGTTGCTGTTTTTCCCCATTCAGTTGTACTTTACAGTTGGGCTTGTATTTCCGGCCCCCTTTACTTTTCCGCACTTACTGTTGTACCATCTTTTACTTAGTGTTTACTTTTTCTGCTTTCTTACTTTGTGGTGCTTGTTTACTTTAAAAAGGAAATGCCTTCCCTTTTTCCGGAATTTACACCTTGGTTCTAGTCGCCAGCCCCTGGCCTATGGAAGGCGGGCTTGGGGTGGTCACAGCACGGTCCCCGAGGACGGGTCGTGAAAAATAATTATTAAAAAAATTTCCTTGAATTTTTCGTGTCTTTACAAAGGAGGTACTAAAAAAGTTATAAAAATGGATGAATCAAGGCCAATAAAAACTCATGTGGCCACTTGGGGATGAAGTCAAAGGATACGTAAGGATATGAGGATGATAAGACACCATAATGTTTGATCATCAGTTGTTTTATTTAATTGAAATCAATTTGATAATACATCATATTTTTGTAATTTTCCGATGCCTATTATCAATTATTTCCATAATGAAGTCATATGCAATATGTGAGACTGCTTTTTTGATATATTAATCATATAACATATTTTTGGTTTTTTATTATAATAATTCCAAAAAGATACACCTGGGATTATCTAATGATGTTTGGAATGGATCAATAGATGATTTTAAATATTATTTATGCTATAAATTCTATATTAGTATCTCTTTCATTTATTTAGAATTAATAAAGAAACATTATATTTATTTAACAATGAAAATGGACTAGTATATGGTAACCACTAAATCTTATTCTCAATTGATTTAGTCGAAACAACAACATGATGATACTGGAGATAATGTGGTCTATCCTATTTCAATAATGTGTGTAAATTTGTGTGATGTATATCTTATCCACAATTACATTCATCATTTGAGAATAAATAAATTTGAAAATAAATATTATTTCATAAAGGATAAGGTTGAATAAAATAATGTGAGATTAGAGTTTGTGTATTCCCATGTTTATATAGATGATATCACAACCAAGGTACTACCCAAGGTGGATTTTTAGTGGCATTAATTTTATCATTGAATGAAATTGAATCATAGATATGAAAAACCACACTCTCAAATGGTAGTTTCTCTATAGAATTAGGTATAATTTCTATTTTTATATTCAATGAATAAATTTATAACTCTCTTTTATGAGATTTTATGGAAGTAATCTTCGGGTTCATTGAAAAAGGGGGATAATGTTTTACTTATTTTATGTGGAATGTATTATCATGGGGTTTATGGAGTGTATTAATTTTTATTTTTTTATTAGAAAAATGTGGAAACTATAAATGGGGAGACAGTTTTTGTAATTAATTTTATGGATACGTTTTGGGTGAAAATATTAAATAGCATAATGTATAACAAAGTGTTATAATGTGTATTCTATCATCTAACTCTTTTTAAAAAAATATGATTATAAATTATTATCATAGATTTTGTTATCTGGGAATCATTTATTTAATCATATAAGGAATGAGTTTCTTATAGTGGGACATGTTTGATCTAAATGTTTTCCATGTAAGGAAGTATGGAATTTACTTTGGAATTGTCAACAAACCAAATGGGGTATATTATTTTAATTTTTTTTGTTGTTTTATATGAATTTTTTTGTTGATAATTACATTTAAAAGTGTTTAGGAGGTGATATTGATGGTTGAAGATGGCAGAGAGAGACATTAGTCTGGAGGGTAGTGACCACACAACAACACCATTGGCTACATTATTTTATTCGATGGGTAGAATTCTCTATCAGCTATTTTGGGGATATCCACACTATATAACCAAAGTTTGTTCCACGTATAATGGTTTATATGGATTGTAGAAAATTCATAAGTTTCATCCATTCAAACTTCACATTGTTGTACAAGTACACATATCACAAATGGTGTCACTGTAAAAGAAAAAATATTCAAGAGGATATGTACTTCGGAGTAGCTATCCATCATAGAGGTAGTGGGACTATCTTAAATACTGATATATACATGTTGGTAGAGAGGTGTAAGAAAGATCAAAATGCACGGTGTAACCATGGGGTAATGCACAATACAAGGTAGCATAGTGACTCATAGAGCAGGTTGGCCCTAAAGAATTTAAATGGTGGTTCACGGAGTATACACATATCTAAATAAGAGTCCTCACATGTGAATGTTTGATATTGGAGTATCCTAATGTAGGAAATTTAATTAGAATGGTATCTAAATCCTAAAATATTAGAGATAAACTTCATAACTAATTTTCTTGACACACATCATTGCAAGAGAGACCACAATATAGGGGTGGCCAGATGATTTATAGTATTAGTGGAGTTTCAATGTTACCTACACCATGGAGAATATGTTTTTCTATAGAGTTGTTGTAGCTATACAAATATAATTTTATAAAAGTTCTTGTGGCATAGAGGGTGTATTTCTTGAAGTTTGTACGAATAAAACCATGTTGTAATTGTATGATACCACATCTTATAATGATACACCACACCATACAAGGTCAATTAGTAGAGAATTATATGATGAGTTTATTCTATGACTCTATGTAGTAAGGATGGATGTTATTTGGGTGATATTTGTTGATAATTTAAATTAAAGGAATCTATGTCACAATTTAGTATATCTTGACACAGTATGAATTTTTATACTCAAAATGTTCCTTAGAATAGTGTTACATGCCATGTTGAATCCATATAGGAGGATTAAAATGCATTAAGTTTAGATACCATACCATGGTCCAATAGTTTAAAGATTACTTGGAGTTTTTATTATAATTTTAATGTGGAGTTATGGATCGGGATTTAGGTGGTTTTATGATAATTTAAAGGCTCTTAATAACCAAATTAAATGGGGGATTAAAAATGAATTATCTTATAAGAATATGAAAGGACTCTTTTATCATAACCCTTGGATCAAAGTGGTTAGTTGAAGTGTCTTTAAAATGAACATAATTTTAATTTAAAGAATAGAATCATATTGTGTCTAGTTGAGAAAGAGATAAAAATACCACAGTGAATATAATGGGATGTAGATTCAATTTAATGAATAACTAAAATTAGATATATCTATCCTCATTAACTTGGAGGTTTATGATGAAAATGAAGTATATTATTGGGGTTTTTCAGATGGAAGACACATAATTTTTGTATATGTGATACAAAATTTATAGGTTATTTTATTATTATAAAATTTTTATGAAGAAATATATTATATAAGGCCTAGTGAACACCTATCTATAGTGGATCATTTACCCCTTATAAGGTGTTTTTGGATGGTGACTCTGAAGGTTCATTGTAACTTATCTATTTTCAAATCACATATCAAACAAAGCACTTATTATCTCATGTGTATAGGTATATTTACATTCATTCTACTTGGATTAGCCCAGTTGGGTGAACATAATAACAAATATTATTTTCATTATGTATTGATTTAATATATTAGTATTGTTTGCGATTGAGAGATGTGTTTTCCTATTACCTGAGTGAACAACATCAAAATCAAAGAGAAAATTTCAAGATCTTTAATACGCATATTCCTCCACTCTGTAGGTTTATTCCTTATTTGGGATAAAAAAAATTAGTGTATTGGATCTTATTTAACATTTCTTATGTGAGTTTAGGTCTTAATACATTCTATTCTATATCTTCATCCAATAAATTCAAATATTGTATTATCATTTGATACATGTCTTTATACGAGAAAACTTATCTGATTTCATGTAAATCATTATTATATGAGAACTAAAATATATTATGGTGATTATCCAAAAAATAAATAAAATCCAATATGAAGCCTATAATCATTACATTTGGTTTCTAAATGGCTATTTCATTTTCTTATCAAGTCGAGGATAATATATTATACTAATGTTAAACACTTTGTTTAATTCTTATTAAAAATTACTTAATATCTTATAATTAAATCTCATATCTCAATTATATAAAATGTAAAGTTGTTCCCCATGAATCTGTTACACATTATATTTATATATATATATATCATTTAAATTTTATTGGTTAATATATATTTTATGATAAATAATATTTTAGATAACTTTATTAGTTGACCACCCATAACCCATATTAAAATTTTTCCATTACAAGTCATTGGAATGCCTTAAAACTTATATAGTGATGCATTACAATTTTAATGTTTGGATGAGTAACGGTTTCATCATACTCATTTATTTTTCATGATATAACTTAAAATAGTGGAAACCTAAGAACTCTGGTGCATATTTAGAAATACATTTAAATACATTTTAGTGCTTCTTGTTGAATAGAAAAAGTTGGTTAATATTGGTAATCCAATATTTCATTTTCTGTCTCTAAAATAAATGAAAATTTTAATTTTATACCAAACCATTTTAGTCCACCCTTATTGATGTTACATTGTAGAATATTTTCATTATTTATTTCTTATAAATATGTTCTTACCTGAAATATTATTTTTCTGCCACCATGGTTTTTTATTTTATGGATGATTATTAAATAATATAGGAATGGAAATATGTGGTCCATTAATTAATGAATTATAATTATAGATATTTAATATCTATGATTTTTTATTCACAATACACATCATTAATATGGTTTTAAGAAAATTTAAAGGAGATAATATTCTACCTTATTCTCATTATACAGGGAAAACATTATGAGAAGTCAAAACCATTGATTATTTTTAACTGTCTTTATAGTCGCATGTCCAACTAATTAGATGTGATTATTTACTATATGATATTATGAGAAATTTAATAGACTTTCCTAGGCCGTTACTTTGTGAATTTTGGAAATTATTTGTACCAATAGGATATTCGAGATATTATAGGTGGATTTGAAGCCAAACATTCATCTGGGATCATGCTTATGGTGTTGGGTTTTGTATTATTCCATAGAGGTATATAAAAGAGGTTTGTATAAGTCACTGGTTCATTGGTTTTGATATGGTGTTATGGGTGATTGGTTTAGTTCCTCTCTTATTTTCAGAATATCTATGCCATTGAGGATCAATGTGAGGTTTTGGAGAAGTGAAGAGGTTTTTGTAATGTCTTTGAGAATGCACTGTGTCATAGAGACATGGAGTTTATTTGCAGGATTTATATTATTTTAACCACCTATATATAATGGGGAGAAGATTGATCAATAAAGAAATTGAGTTTTATTTTTGAGGGTTATATTATTTTGGGTACCCTTCCAGCATGGCCCTTTCGCTCTATATTTTTTTGGGTCCATGATTGATCAAGATGAAAAGGGGGTTCAGGTTTAATGGTGTGTTCATTGATGTTGCACGATGGATCTCAAAAGATATGATCGTTACCTCTTCGTTATTAAGGTATAATATGTGGAGGATTTTGTTATTTCTTTATAGTTGGGTTTTGAAATCCAAAGGCACTGATGTGGAGATGAATATGGAATTATTGTCTTCATCCATTTTTATTAGATCTCAACTTTTCCCATGACATGAATTGAAAAAGGATAATTTAAATAGGATCATTATAGTATATAATTGATGGTTATTTAATTTTTTTAAAAAAATATAGTCATTACTATTTGATATGTTCCATTCCATCATTATCTTACACATTCCATACTAGAAATAATTTTGGCGTCCCCTTCAAAACAACTTTTATTTCCTTTCATCCCCAGACTCTTGGGTAACTCTATAATTTTTTAATTCCTTTTAACACCCATCCTTATAGTATGGATATTTGGATTTATAATGTCGATTTCTTATATTCTATAGTGATTTTCTTACAATTTTTCTCTATTATATCCCTATTATTATATCGAAGAGGGGTCATGCAATGGTTTGGTTTTGGATTTGATTGGAATATCTATTGTGTTAAATTTTTTATGGTTTTTTTGACATGTTTTGGATCCATAGAACATCATCAAATTTATTTCCATGATTATGAAATTTATTGGGAAGTGCCAGTTCTATATTTTGGAATATAAAAAACTTGACTTTCTTTATGGGATTACTTCTAAGCGTGTTATAATTATTCCCATATTTTTTTGATGTGGAATTATGGAATGATTTATTTGTGGGGTGAGATAACAAATAATGGTAAACACATTATTATAATTAGTATGTAATTAAATTAATATGGTAAACTATATATGAGGAAAACTTCAAGGGTAAAGTTATTTCTACATGCCTCATAGATTTACATGCTAATTTCCATATTATTATTATTATTGAGATAATCTTATTATTTTGTAATATTGTTATTGAAATTATTAAATAATATTATCACCTTTATAATAAGTTAGTCACTAAATAATGAAAGTGGGAATGTGTTTTCTAAATTATGTAATTGATAATGTTATTTTAATTATTAATATTTAATTTGGTTCTTACTGGTGTCTGAATTTGTGGTTATTTTTGATGAAATTGATGAAATTGAATCGGATAAGTTTAAAAAATGGATGGATTGCATTTTAGAATTTCATGCGACACTTTGATAAATTATGAACCAGTTTGTGGGATTAATTGAAAATTTGTGCGATGATGACAAGTAAAAATAATAAGTTATAGATTTAAGATGAAAATTAAATGTATTTATTTTTAACATAATGTTTGATGACATGTGAAATATGATTTTTGATGAAAAAAGTGACATATTATTTGAAATTAAATTTATAATAATGTACATAATGTGGTTTGAATAATGAATGTTGAAAAATTGAGTGGGTTATTTATAAATTGTAAATGATTGAAATAAATGGTTTTAGATATAATAAATATAATAAAATGTGAATGAATAGTTTGTAATGAATTTTCAGTGAATGAAAAACATAATAAATATACTGAGATTGGTAAATGGTAATTAATGGAAATGGAAATGATATGGAAATGTGAGGTTGTTGAATTTTTGATTCCTTTTTATTGAGGTTTGGTCATACAGTTGATTTTTTTAATATATTGTGGGTGTGTGGGTTCATTGTTGTAGTCATTGATTGTTGAAATAGTTTTAGGTTAATGATTTGGAAAAAGTAGATGGATATGGTATAATTGTACAAAATATAATGTTTCAAAGTCAGTTTACATTTATGTGTTGTAATTTCATGGTGTTATAAGTATGAAAAATATTTTTTGACTTGGATACATAAAAATGAACGTTGTTACATGGTGGGGTTCATATAACAAACCTGCTTTTTTATTTCATGTTAACAAATGATTTATTACATAAGAATAAACATAATAAAACCCGTAAGATTGAGAAGTCTAGTTTCAATGCGAATTTGATACATTAAATAACTACATAAAATTCGTAAAATCATATTTATTGAAATATTCATTAATGTGATCATATTGTTCCATTAAACCCAATACTTCATGTGATAACCTTGGGACATACATAAGAAAGGAGTGATCTATAAATCCAAGTAATGGAATAAAAATGGAATAACATGAAAAAGGTAATTCAAGTTTGACAATAGGTATATAAATGGGGAAAAAATATTGTGAAAATAGTAATCATGAAAAATGTGGCACAATATCTCATGATAATCACAAAGGAAACATTGGAAATGTGGAAACACCTTTAAACACTACAACATAAACATAAGTCAAGGCTAACTTTCAATAAATAATGATTTAACAATTCACATGATTTATTAGGTTCACTCACTAATACATTACTTGAGGTATCATGAGACTAAAACATTACCATATTAATTGTAATGATATATAATTCTTGGGGAACCTTTCACTTTCATTTTATTCTCATTCATAAGTATACCACATAGATCATTCAACATGTTTTTATTAATTGTAATATATTATTAGATTATCAAAGAGTTTGGAATAAATACATGTAATTACACAATAAATATGTATATGTTAATGATGGTGAATACCCATTTTAAGAAATTGGTATGGGTATTCACTACACATTTTTTTGGCATGGAAAATCGCTATGAAATTTTTGCATCTTAATGGAAGAATATGAACGTTCATGGGAGGGTGTGATGAGAGTCAAAGAGTTATATCATAATTTTGGCATAAAAATTTATATTAATGGATATATGTAAATACATATCCCATCATTATGAAATTATGATACAATTCATAAGATAAAGTGGATACTTTAATAAATAGGATAAAGAGAGGATCGCTTACCCCGATAGGGTGATTCCAAAGGCATGGGATGATAGTATTGAGAGATTGGTAAAACATTGAGAAGTTTCTAGAGATGGTAGGGTAGAGTAAGCTTGTGACCTATGGTTTTAGTGAATAGAAACGGGATAATGGGTTTGTTTATATAGGAAAATTTGAGTTATTTATTATCTCTCAAACTTAGGTTTTGAAATCTATATTATAAAATAACAAACACCAAAAACCATCACAAGGTTGTTATCCATGGTTTATTAAATATAGGGGTGGTATTAATTATTTTATTAGTAATAGGGTCATAATTATTAATATATCATCCTTTTTAATTTGTAAGTGATTTATACTCTTAGAAAAACAATTTTATAGTAAAAAAATATTATTGGAATATAAGGATTCAAAAATGCTTTATAAATATAATAAAATACCCAAAGAATTAATTTTTTTTAATTTTATGATAGACATTTTAAATTTTATACTATTTATCATGTATATTACATCACTTTTAGTTCATTATTATTTTATAATACACAACCTAAATTTATACGGAATTTAATTTTTTACTAAAAATTTGACTCTCTCACAAAATTATGAAAAATTCAGTATTGGAAAAATTTTAAAATCTGATTAAAAAATAATATTTATTTTAGAAAAATAATTTTATAAATATGTATATTTACACTTTTAAAAGAATAATTTACATTTATTGAGTATTTCATGGTTTTGTAATGATAACATTTTTCGAACCCTTAAAAGAATGAAAGTTAATATCAAAAAAATATGATAATTTATATTTAATAAAAATTATTTAATATTAATGTTTTATTAAAATATTATATATTTGTAAAATCCATTAGTTTCTCAAATTAAAATTTTTAGTTGAAATTTAAAACTAGTTAAACGTACATTAACTGTTTTTTATATAAATATAAAAATTGTTTGTAAAGTAACGATAAGAAGTAAATATAAAAAATATTATATCAATAATAGAAAATATATTATAATTGTTTATGGAATTAATAGGTATCCCATTAATACACCAACAAACAACCTAATGGAAAAGTGTAAAACAATGATTTTTTTATGGGGTGGTTTGGCATACAAGGATTCAGTCATGATTTCAGTGAGCTTTAACATATCACCTAAATAGTTTCAATCTTTCATAAGTTGTTATATCTCAAATTAGGATTGATCAAGGGAATATAAAAGTGATGATATATCCCTTATAAGCTTTGATAAATGGTATTCATAGTTATGATCATGCAGATTGAGGCCATCACTTCCTTTGTCTATGTCAATTGGATTTGTTGAAACCATATACTTATATCATCATGTAATCACTGTTAAACTACTATATTATCAATGGTAATGATTCTTAATGGTCCTATAAATATGAAAGGATATAATAATTACAAGACCATGCATGCATCTTGTAACACCCCGAGATTTTATGAAAAATATTCTTTTTAATTTCACTAATGTCTTGTGTTGTACGCTACACCAAAAGGAGCTTGCACAACACACATCCTTGACTTGCCTTGCATTACACACAATCGCAACCTTCCCTTATAGCGTGTGTAGTACGCAATACTGAGTTTCAAGAAACAACGATATGCTATTAAAATATTATTAAAACTAGCCGTTATGAATAGTAATAACCACTTTTTGAAATTTTGTAAATTTTATTTTTCAAAATGGAATTCATTTTTAGATTCGGAGTATCGAATTTAGCCTAAGGTGAAATTTTGGTACTTTTCGGATAACTTTCATACTCTGATGAATAGTGAAAATTACTAAATTATAATTAAAAACAACTTTTTTAATAAAAACAATTAATAGTGATAAATTATTAATTTTAGTGGGTTTAAAGTATATTTAGAATATATTTTTACAATTTAATACAATTTTGGTCATTGGTTGTAATTTCACATTTAAACCTGACATAATAAAGTGTAAATCTTTTGATAGATATTGTTTCTTAAAAACACGCTATTTGTTTTAACAGTGGGATTAAATTATAAAATTAATTAATGCAACTTCTATGTTATGAATTTGGTAAAATAGACTTCATTTTTGAATTCGGAATATGAAATATAGCTTAGGATGATATTTTGGCATTGTTCTGAAAAACATCAATTTTTGATGAATAGTGAAACTACTAAGTGGTAGTTAAAAAACTGAATTTTTCATAAAACTTAATTTCACCACTTCTGTGAATGGAATTTCAAAAATCTGAGAGACACGGTTGATGTTAGTAAGTAAAATGTGGTTCATTGAGATGAAAATAATTTTTGGTGAATAGTAACTTTTTACCTTTTTTTACCGCGGTTAAAAGTAAATAGGGTAATTAAGGGTAAAAATGATATTAATATTACCCTAACACATGTCCTAATCCTATTGGACAAGTGTATCTCGACCAAAAACAACCTTAAGTGTAAAATATTATCATTTATGTCCACTTGGATTAGATTAGGACATTTATTGTTATTTAATTCAAAGAAGAGTTAAAGGAGTTAAAATCAAAGATTATTTACTAAACCATTTTTAATATAGGGTTATACATAAGATAAATTCGATTGTAAATATTCATTAGAAATATAAAAAGATTTCCTACATAATTGTAGTTTATTTATAATTTTTAGACCTTAAAAAATTTAATATATTTATGACACAATGATGATGCAATAATTATCTTATTAATGAAATATTGACATAATTGATGTTATAAACACCAAAATAAATGTAATTTGAGACTTTTTATGAATCCCACTAATTTTCTAGGTTACTATAATATATTAGTGTTGATTTAATCAACTTTTTTCGAACATATAATTCTGTTACGACTTTCACAAAAATTATATATCAAATAGTGTCAAAATTGACACAAAATAGTTTTTAAATCAAATATTATATTATTAATTGTTATTTTATTCCTAAAAATCTAAGGTTCGGCCAAATTACTTAGATAAGGATATATATATTAATAATAAACAATTTGGGGTTCTTTTGGCATGTTACAGTAAGTGTATTAACCATATAGTGTAAGAAAACAAAAAGACACGGTAAAAGTTAAATTATTTAACTTAGAGTTAAATCTAATTGATAAGGTTAAAATAATAACCTAAACTTGTCTAAATCCTATTGGTTGATAGGATTTCGACCCATCCCCACTTTAGATTTCAAATAAGACCCTTTGGAACCATTATAAACCGATTTTGACTTTAATATAAAATAATATTTTGAGATATTCCTAAGGTGCCCGTCTCCTCCCTTATAAAAGGGCTCCTCATTCCCCTCCTCCTCACACCAATTTGAGCACTCAAGCTCGGCCAAACCCTGCCAAAATCACTTCTCCAATTCCCTAGAATAATCCTAGAGGTCCTGGTCTTCTTCAAAGACCAATCTTAGTTTCCTAAGTGGAGGATTCAAAGAGGCGTTCCAAAGAAGAGGAGGTTCGGACACTTACGAAGAAAATCGGACCTAAGGTAAGGGAAATATCACAATCTCATTTTTATCCGAGATTGTTTATACTTTGGCATTTACTAGGGTGTATTTTATCATCCACATCCATGTTCCCTAAATATGTAATATTGTTTCCATCCACTTACAATAGTTTAAATCCAATTTTACCTTTGGTGAGTTCTTAGTAAAGAATATGAAAGGAATCTTTTGTCGTTTTTTCGTACGAGGTACTTTTTGACTTTTCCAAAAAAAAGTATGAAGAATGTTTTTTTAACATATACGGCATGAATGGATTTTTAAAACATTTTTTCCAACAAGATTCCTTTACAAGTTTTCAAGTTTATTTTTAATCAACTTCTTTTATTTTAAAGTCGTACAACATGTTATGAAATGAAAAATGTTTTTGAAGTAGAAAGGATATTTTCCTCAAGAATGGAGTTCAAGTATTTTATCAAAATTATTTTCCATATAAGATAATAAAAGGGTTCTGTTTTTATCCCTATTATTACATGGATTTGATTATGTTGTGATGGAAATATTTTTATGAATTCCTTTATCTTATATGAATTGTTTTATGATGTTATGTTGTTTAAGAATTCCATTTTTATTACATGGGTTACGCTATGATGTATGGTTTATGATTATGTGGCACACATAAGAAAGGATTCATTAAGAGATGGGTGGGACCTATATCTCCCTCCAATGCATTGGGTAAAGATTTTATATCTCATGAGATAGACATGGCTGAAATGGTAGGTTATACCGGTTCAGTGAAACAGGACTGAAACGAGGGTTACTCGATTCAGAAAGGGACTTTTTCCACTAAGATAGTCTTGGAAATGAGTCTTGACTAACAAGAAATGATTCTCTATGATTATGTGTGTATACCACAAAGTTTCATGTTTTAAGTTATGATTATTGGGATTTCATTTCACTACTATGATTTATCCCATGTTATGAAATTATGCTCTCTTTTGCAGGTTACGATTTCCAAAAGTTATGTTCTTATGAATATGATGTGATTGATTTTTCTTTTGTTTACCCTTACTGAGCATTTGAGCTCACCCTTTTATGTTTTCTTTTCCCCAGGATATAAAGAAAGGTTTTAGGTAAAAAAAGGGAAGATCTTTATGGGAGATATTGAAGATCTTTCACCACGATTAGAAGATTACATTCCGAGTTTCCAAAGACACTAAACTATTAAGATCCTTGTGTGTGTGTTTTTGTTATGTACTAAGTATTACGCAAAAGTAATGTAATGTCCATGTACGATAAGCTTCGGGTCTCTACAGTTGGTATCAGAGGAAAGGTTTAGTCAACCTTTGGAAACAAGGATGCGAGAACTTTAGTGAGATCCCTAGAGATATTTCTAAGGTATGTCTAGGGATGTCTCTAAGGATAAGTATACGTATAGGTTATAGTACTAGAATTATTCTAACGATCATAGAATTAAACTTAAGATGTTAGATATTGAAGGTACTCCCCCTTTATTATGTTGTTTTCCCTAGCATGATTTTTGCCTCTCACACAATTCTTTTTGGGTTTTAGACGATGGCTGGAACCCGAAGGAACAATGTTGATCAATGAAATGATTGTCCTCCTGAACAAACAAATGTTATGGGAGATGGAGTTAAAAATCTTATTTCTATACTTACACAAGCTATGAATCATTCTGGACTACCAAATGAGCAGAGAAGGGAACAATATTCTATTGAGTCCTTCACGAGGCAACGTCCACCTTCATTTAGTGGGTCTTCCGATCCACTTGTTTCTGAACAATGGATTAGTACCACTGAAAAGATATTTTCAGTTCTTCAATGTTCTGAACATGATAAAGTCATCTTAGCAGTATATCGTTTGGAAGGTGAAGCTAATCAATGGTGGAATCTTATCAAGAATACGAGTCAAAGAGATGAAATTGATTCCATGGAATGGGACGAGTTCAAGAACTTGTTTTTCAGTAAGTACTTCCCTCGTATTCTTCGAACGAAGATGGAAAAGGAGTTTCTTGAGCTGAAACAGAAGGATGATGAATCTATTGGTATATACGAAGCGGATTTTACAAGACATGCAAGGTATGAATTTGGCATTATCATCTAACCTGAAAGTAAAGTTGATCGATTTTTTAGTGGCTTAAAACCAAGTCTTCGAAGGGCATTAGCTATACGAGACTTCAGTAGCTATGAAGAAATTGTGCGTTGTGCTATGAAGGTAGAAATGGAAGTTGGTGTTACATATCCATCTCATGGTTTTGAAAAGAAACGAAAGATGGAGTTCAAGGAGAAATCTTAGAATAATGGTGAAAAGAAAATGATTGTTTCCTTATGCTCAAAGTGTGGAAAGAAGCATGGTGGATATTGTCTTAAAGGGACTAGAAAATGTTTTAAGTGTGGAAAAGAAGGTCATCGAGTAGCTGAGTGTTGAAGTAATGGAAAAAGGGTTTCTAATGATGTGAACAAAGCAAACACTGTAGAGAACTCACCACCAACACTTCAATGTTTCAAGTGCAAGGAGATGGGACATTATGCCAATAAATGCCCTAATCCAAGGGTTAGTGATGATCAACATGAGCAACCACTTAAGGAAAAGGACAAAGGGAAGTCACATGCGATCACTATTGGCGATGTTGAATATGACAATGATGTGGTGGAATGATTAAGTGTTTATGTAATGGTATTCCAAAATAGTGTTGTATATAGTATCGTGGAATATTGGAATATTTATGTATTGGTCTATTGTGGTTTTCAATAATTTTATGGTACCAGTAACCATGGAAAGTGATTGAGATATTTTTGGAAAAAGAATGATATGCGCATAATGAAAGGAAAATGAGAAAATTAAATATTTGACAGTATTCATGAGCTCATGATTGATATAATGTCTAAGTGATATCATGATTTGAGTATACAGAATTCTGAGGATTTTGGTATGTGGAAAGTGTTAACTTTTAACTGCATTCATGTTTTCACTAAGGTTCGATGGGTATTCAAGAGAATACATGATTAAGGCCTTTGAATGTTTGGAATGTGACCAACAAAACATATCTTATGATATATGGGGATCAATAATGGTATTAAATCTCTGGTAATCGTTTTCACTATGTTATGAGAGTGGACTGCAATATTATGGATAAGCCTAAAGATTGAAATGGATTATGTTGGACATAAGTGAGTATTGTTTAAGGATAGAAGTTTTTTTTCGATATTATTGATATGATGTTATAGTAATGTAGTTTTAGAAAAAGGACAACCTGCAGGACGGGTGATATCCCATCGCTTCAGACAAGGATGTGGGAATCGAACCCACAACCGAAGTGCGACTGACCTTTATCCCCTACCACTGGCCTACAGGAAGTCCCTGTTTAGTAGAAACTATTTTTATTATATTAAGTAGTATGATATATGAAGAATAAATCCATTTTAGGAACCATATATGATTAATCTCACTATAGATCGACTTATGTATATAAATTTTTCTAACCTTTTGAGACAGATGGAATGACCCATCATTCTATCACATGATCTGCTAACACTTCACGAATAACAAATTCAACTTCATTTATTTAAGAGATGAATTAGAAATTGTTCAAGGCATGAACAATAGTGAGATCGTACCAAAATAAAGTAAGTATTTATTCTAATTCAAACTCTTCAACTTTAGGGAAACGATCTTGAAAACCAAAAATGTTGTCCTGGTGCCCTTATATCTGATGAATCAGATGGTACCCTAGATCGTCACAAATTTATGGCTTTGTGATTTCTGGCTTTTCTATAGCCATGTTCTCTACCACTCTCCATCAGAACATGATGGTTAGATTTCTCTTCCATATCCATATTTTTACCTATGTGGAAACCCAACGATTAGTTTATTTGGGTAACCGTTACGTTTCATAATTTCGTTTTTAAAGATTGGTTTTGGTACTCCTTTTTACAATGTGGGTTTCTATTAAAGAAACTTTTGAATAGTAAACCATTTATAACCTCGACGAATTTCGAGGGCGAAATTCATTTTAAGGGGGGTAGAATGTAACACCCCGAGATTTTATGAAAAATATTCTTTTTAATTTCACTAATGTCTTGTGTTGTACGCTACACCAAAAGGAGCTTGCACAACAGGCATCCTTGACTTGCCTTGCATTAAACGCAATCACAACCTTCCTCGATAGCGTGTGTAGTACGCAATACTGAGTTTCACGAAACAACGATATGCTATTAAAATATTATTAAAACTAGCCGTTATGAATAGTAATAACCACTTTTTGAAATTTTTTAAATTTTATTTTTCAAAATGGAATTCATTTTTAGATTCGGAGTATCGAATTTAGCCTAAGGTGAAATTTTGGTACTTTTCGGATAACTTTCATATTCTGATGAATAGTGAAAATTACTAAATTATAATTAAAAACAGCTTTTTTAATCGAAATAAGTACTAGTGATAAATTATTAATTTGAGTGGTTTTAAAGTATATTTAGAATATATTTTTACAATTTATTACAATGTTGGTCATTGGTTGTAATTTCACATTTAAACCAGACATAATAAGGTGTCAATCTTTTGATAGATATTGTTTCTTAAAAACACGCTATTTGTTTTAACAGTGGGATTTAATTATAAAATTAATTAATGCAACTTCTATGTTATGAATTTGGTAAAATAGACTTCATTTTTTAAATCATAATATGAAATATAGCTTAGGATGAAATTTTGTCATTGTTCTAAAAAACATCAATTTTTGATGAATAGTGAAACTACTAAGTGGTAGTTAAAAAACTGAATTTTTCATAAAACTTAATTTTACCGCTTCTGTGAATGGAATTTCAAAAATCCGAGAGACATGGTTGATGTCAGTAAGTAAAATGTGGTTCAATGAGATGAAAATAATTTTTGGTGAATAGTAACTTTTACCTTTTTTTTACCGTGGTTAAAAGTAAATAAAGTAATTAAGGGTAAAAATGATATTAATATTACCCTAACACATGTCCTAATCCTATTGGACAAGTGTATCTCGACCAAAAACAACCTTAAGTGTAAAATATTATCATTTAGTCCCACTTGGATTAGATTAGGACATTTATTATTATTTAATTCAAAGAAGAGTTAAAAGAGTTAAAATCAAAGTTTATTTACTAAAACATTTTTAATATAGGGTTATACATAAGATAAATTAGATTGTAATAATTCATTAGAAATCTAATAATATTTCCTACATAATGGTATTTTATTTATAATTTTTAGACATTAAATAATTTAATTTATCTTTGACACAATGATGATGAAGTAATTATCTTATTAATTAAATATTGACATAATTGATGTTATAAACACCAAAATAAATGTAATTTGAGACTTTTTATGAATCCCACTAATTTTCTAGGTTACTATGATATATTAGTGTTGATTTAATAAACTTTTTTCGAACATATAATTCTGTTATGACTTTCACAAAAATCATATATCAAATAGTGTCAAAATTGACACAAAATAGTTTTTAAATCAGATATTATATTATTAATTGTTATTTTATTCCTAAAAATCTAAGGTTAGGCCAAATGACTTAGATAAGGATATATATATTAATAATAAACAATTTGGGGTTCTTTTGGCATGTTATAGTAAGTGTATTAACCATATATTGTAAGAAAACAAAAAGACACGGTAAAAGTTAAATTATTTAACTTAGAGTTAAATCTAATTGATAAGGTTAAAATAATAACCTAAACTTGTCTAAATCCTATTGGTTGATAGGATTTAGACCCATCCCCACTTTAGCTTCGAAATAATACCCTTTGGAACCATTATAAACCGATTTTGACTTTAATATAAAATAATATTTTGAGATATTCCTAAGGTGCCCCTCTCCTCCCTTATAAAAGGGCTCCTCCTTCCCCTCATCCTCACACCAATTTGAGCACTCAAGCTCGGCCAACCCATGCCAAAATCCCTTCTCCACTTCCCTAGAATATTACTATAGGTCTTGGTCTTCTTCAAAGACCAATCTTAGTTTCCTAAGTGGAGGATTCAAAGAGGCGTTCCAAAGAAGAGGAGGTTCGGACACTTACGAAGCAAATAGGACCTAAGGTAAGGGAAATATCACAATCTCATTTTTATCCGAGATTGTTTATACTTTGGCATTTACTGGGGTGTATTTTATCATCCACATCCATGTTCCCTCAATATGTAATATTTTTTCCATCCACTTACAATAGTTCAAATCCAATTTTACCCTTTGGTGAGTTCTTAGTAAAGAATATGAAAGGAATCTTTTGTCATTTTTTCGTACGAGGAACTTTTTGACTTTTCCGACAAAAGTATGAAGAATGTTTTTTTAACTTATACGGCATGAATGGATTTTTAAAACATTATTTTCAAGAAGCTTCATTTACAAGTTTTCATGTTTATTTTTAATCAACTTCTTTTATTTTAAAGTCGTATGACATGTTATGAAAGGAAAAATGTTTTTGAAGTAGAAAGGATATTTTCCTCAAGAATGGAGTTCAAGTATTTTATCAAAATTATTTTCCATCTAAGATAATAAAAGGGTTCTTTTTTTATCCCTATTATTACATGGATTTGATTATGTTGTGATGGAAATATTTTTATGAATTCTTTTATCTTATATGAATTGTTTTATGATGTCATGTTGTTTAAGAATTCCATTTTTATTACATGGGTTACGCTATGATGTATGGTTTATGATTATGTGGAACACATAAGAAATGATTCATTAAGAGATGGGTGGGACCTATATCTCCCTCCAATGCATTGGGTAAAGATTTTATATCTCATGAGATAGAAATGGCTGAAATGGTAGGTTATACCGGTTCAGTGAAACAGGACTGAAACGAGGGTTACTCGATTCAGAAAGGGACTTTGTCCACTAAGATAGTCTTGGAAATGAGTCCTGACTAACAAGAAATGATTCTCTATGATTATGTGTGTATTCCACAAAGTTTCATGTTTTAATTTATGATTATTGGGATTTCATTTCACTACTATGATTTATCCCATGTTATGAAATTATGCTCTCTTTTGCAGGTTAAGATTTCCAAAAGTTATGTTCTTATGAATATGATGTGATTGATTTTTCTTTTGTTTACCCTTAATGAGCATTTGAGCTCACCATTTTATGTTTTCTTTTCCCCAGGATATAAAGAAAGATTTTAGGTAAAAAAAAAGGGAAGTTCTTTGTGGGAGATATTGAAGATTTTTCACCACGATTATAAGATTACGTTCCGAGTTTCCAAAGACACTAAACTATTACGATCCTTGTGTGTGTGTTTTTGTTATGTAGTAAGTATTCCGCAAAAGTAATGTAATGTCCATGTACGATAAGCTTCGGGTATCTACAAATCTTATATAATCATAATTCATAATAAGACAATTAATTTAAATCCATAGGGTAATTTTATTTAAAAATATCTATGTTAAAATCATTCCCACATTAGAGAATTTTACCTCAAAATTTTCATTTCACACACAAAAATAGATGAGTGTAATTTTGTTTCATAATATCCTCTAATTCCCACACATCTTCCTCAAACATGTTGTTCCTCCACAAAACATTGACTGGGTTTATTATATATTCCATGGAGTTTTAAATATATGATCTAATAACTTCAAAAAATGCTCCTCATACAAATATTCAATCTATAATGGTAAAACATCTAGATTGAGTATATGATTGCTGTATGGTATGTACTTCCTCAATAAGGACACATGGAATAAATAATTTAATTTGGATAGGTTATGTGGGAGTGAAAGTCGATATGCCACCACTTTTTTGCTATCAAGGATCTAAAAGGGGATGGTGTATCTTGAACTAATCACTCACTTATTCCCAAATCTCAAGATTTACTCCATGAAGATATGTAGAGGAATACCTTATTTCCAACATCAAACTCTATTTCTTGTCGACCATTATCGACAAATCTATTTTGTCAACCCAAAGTTTCATTGATGTGTTGTTGAAAAGTCATAACATTTTCTATAATTTCTTTGAGCATTTCTGGACCTAGTAGTTTTAATTCACTAGCTTCATCTAATAATACATATTCTATTACCCTCTTACCTTATTGGGATTTATAGGGTTCCATATAGATTCTATAGTGGAAACAATTTTTGAATGAGAACTCGACCTGAGTAAAATGTTGTTCCCATCCTAATTTGACATCAATTGATTATGCTCTCAACATTCCCTCATTTTATTGGATATTCCTCTAATATTGGACATTATTCTAATAGAAATAATACATGATCAAGTTCAACTGAATATTTAGAACATGTTAGAGACTCTTCTAAAGCATATAGGTAAATCATGGGTCTTGATAAGATATAATCAATAGTAGTGTTTCATGTAGCCTCAACACTTCTCTAATTTATATCCTTACAAGTTGATCAAGTGAGAAGTCCTATATAATCGAAATGATGTGATTAGTATTGGTTTGAAAATCCACCATAACCCAAATGGAATTATTTTCTCTTGATGTCTTTGGAAGATCGGTGAAAACACATGTCGTGAGGTTTTCCAATTTACCTGTATGTATGGGTAATGGTTTTGTCACCCCTTTAGATGGTTCCATTAATACTTTAATTTCTATCATAAATGAAATCTCTAAGTATATTCTCAAATCACCTTATTCATATTTTCCCAATAATTATGCTCTCGGATAAATTGACACATCCTTGTACTTTATAGATGTATAGAGAAGGTAGAGTTAACTGCATCATCTAAAAAATCCTTCCTTAATTTAGTATTTTATGGTACACATTGTCATGACACAAATATCACAAATTATTTTTAATTTATATTGAAATATGAGAATTTAACTTTTCGTGTTGGTTCCACTTCTTTATGAAATCTCACATTAACTCTTTGATCAAACATTATCTACTCTAGAAGGGTAGGTAGAGGAAACATGTGTAAAAGTATTGATTGTGGTCCTTCCATTATGAGTCTCATGTTGATCTTTTTAAAATCTACGATGACCAGATCCTTCTCAATTAACATCAATTATAGAATTATTGTATCCATTCTACATGGAGTGCTTACCACTTTATTCATTTTCCCTCAATGGTTGTGAATTGATTAGTCATAGTCCTTGACCAGCTTTAACAATCTATAGTGGAAGATATTCAATAATTTACATTTGAATAAATACATAATTCTTTTGTGATATGTTTATTTTCCAATATTAATCCAAAAGTGATAATGTAATTATATTTACAAATATAAGATCACAAAAAATAACTGTAGATGATGTTTTGGGATGTTCTATTCAAGATAATTCAGATTTTTGAACCATAAAATATTAATTTTTTATTTTTCATTAACACACAACCTAGTCCCTTAATCTAAGCATTGATGAATACATGAAAAGTTATCCACTTGTGGTTTGTATGTTTACAAGTAAAATGATAAGACTCTTTTTGAATCTCTGATTCTCTCTCCACATTTATCATTCCAAGGAAACATGACTCCCTTATGAGTTATTTTAGTTACCGAATTTTACAATTGATTTTTTTTTCACAATTAGATTACAGTAGCCTACTAATCTATGAAAGCTATTGATATATATCAATGTTGATTTCCTCAAATTCAATTGATTGTATCATTTAAGGGTTAATAGATATACTATTTCTTGTGATAAAATTCCCACCAAATGAGACATCTTTCAACTAGAAATAAAATTTTCTATACCTGGAATAAATATTATTCTTTCATAAAGTCATCAGCATAGTGATCCGATGCTTCTGATGCTCCTCCTAGATATTGGATTATATTAGAATATCATCAATAAATACTACAATTTTTTTGAGATAATATATAAAGACAATATTGATCAGGTCCATGAATATTGTTAGATAATTAGTGAGTCTGTGTAGAATTACTATAAATTCATAGTTCTCGTACGTTATTTGGAATGATGTTTAGGGATATCCTACTTATTCACCATTTCATGGTAATATCCTACTATAGATCTCATTTGGATAAATATTGTTCTATACAAGGTTGATCGAATAACTCATCAATCCATGGTAGAGGATAATTTTTCTTCATAATTATCTGGTTGATATCAAGATAGTTAATGAAAAGGTTCATTGACCAATCCTTCTTATTGATTAAGATGACTCATGAACCCCTAAGTGAATCACATTGTGTATGAAAACTTTATCTAGATTATCCTTTAGTTGTTTCCTCATCTCCTCAAGTTCCACAATATCAATTATATATTATGTCTTGGATAATTTAGATTCTTTGTGTATTATCATGACTGAAAATTCAACCTGTCTTCAAGGAGGAAGAAAAGGAAATTCAATAAGAATCACTTCTGCATATTCCATCATAATGGGAATGTATTCATGGATGATAGTTTATTTGGAATCAATCATTTGTTCTTGATTTTTTTTCTCTTAGGGAAATAATATACATTCTTGAGATGCTGGAACAAAATATGATTTATCCATTTCATTTCATATGTATTAAATTAGAGAAAAATCCATTATAATGGGAGTGATATTCTTATCATGGAGGTTTATGTTGGATCTATATAGGGAAAGTCAAATCATACCCAAAATTGTATAAAATTAAACTAAAGGGATTAACATAAGGTTTTCTGGGAAGTTCAACCCACAAAATTTGGTTGGGGAGTTATTATAAACATGGGATGCAATAATTTCTCCATTTTCCATTTTCACCAACAACACTTTTTCTATGATTTTTGGTGGTGTTTGAATAGTTCTACTAAAATCTCATGATATGAAGGAATTAATTGAACTAGAATGAAAAGTATATTCACTATTCTATAATTGATGACATACGAAAATTTCACCACTTCATTTATGGGATCTACCTTAGCAATTATGATAGAATACAATCACCATTACTGCCTTAGAGGTTGTTGGTTGTCTCTGAAAACCCTTGGCTTTATTAATTGTTTTGAAAAGTGTCATAGTTCCTATATTTTGAAATAAAGTACAACACACTGAGGGTTGAATGGAGAATTGGTTTCCTCCTTCTCATAAGTGGGGCTCTCCCAATGAAAATTGATACTTAAGAACACATTATTCCAAAATTAGAATCAATTCCTCATTTCCATTAGGCAATTTCTAGGGTGCTTCTTTCCAAAAATTTGATAAGGGGGTTGTTGATATTTCATAGAAATATTATATTTATCAATTGGACTATGAAAACTAATCTCTACATACCTCTTGTTATCCCCATGATACCCTTTAAAATCACCGATCTCCATTTCAACATAGATAACACAATGAAAAATTTTCTCATAGCTAACAATGTCCCTGATCATTAGGGATTTTGGTAGATTTGATTTTTTCCCACCAAAGGAGTGGTTAGATTTTAATTTAGTGGTAAAAATAAATCCATAAGAATATCATGCAGGAATAGATAATTTTTTCTCATAATCTCAATAGAATAATAATTTTTTTATAATTTAGGGAAATGAAATCCCATTCCATTTTCAGTCGGAGAGTGAGAGGAAAATATTTATTGATTTTTTTTCCTAGAATTCCTTCCACCCCATCATATCGATATCTTCCTCAAGATTTGTATTCTAGATCAATGTCCATCACTAATAAAATTCTCCTTACATATGAGAAACAAAAAATAGAATATTCCTTTTGTTATATCCTTTAGCGACGGATAATATCTTCTCAATGGACTTGATCCACTTTTCCATGATTAATGGATCACATGATCCATGGAATATCAGATTAATTTTTAACATAAAGATCTAAATTTCCTATAGTTCTTTATATTGATGATCTTAACACTTCTCCTGATCCAGTATTCTATTTAGAACTAGATTCAGTTGAGTGAGTATCTTCGTAAAAATATCTCTTAATATTGTCAATCAAGGTGTGAAATAAGGCACATTTTCGTGCACTAGTTCATGATTGAGTGTAGCTCAATGCATTGTTTTTTGGGTTTTACCTCTATGTGAATCTTTTCTAGAGACATAGCTGATTATAGTATCAAAAAAGGTATGTATTTTCTTGATAAAAAATACTCTGTAATTAACAATATTCATGGATGTTTTCATATATATAGTATTATCCCTAAGGAATTCTCTAGAGTTTATTAATCCTAATCCAAAACAATAACTAAACTTTTCCATTGATTCCAACTATGAAAACTATTCTCTTTATTACACCATAATTTCTGATATATTATATATGATTACAATTAATATAATGTAGAAGATCAATAAGTCTATTGTATTTGGGAATTAGGTACATTACATAACAACATCAATCTCGGAATATATCTTCTTTATTTAAATCTTACATAACATGATCACATTACTCCTTCATATATATCACTTACGAGGATAACTAGGGAATATATATAAGAATTTTGTGAGATATAATGATCGGTAAGGGAATAAACATGGAATACGATGAATCAGGTAATAAATGATACAAAATAGGAATATATAATGGGCATGAAATGTGTGATAAGGACAAACATGAAAAATTATTCATGATATATAATGATAATGATAATGTAAACAAGAAAAATCTGGAAACAAATTTAAACACTAGATCATAAAAACAGGTAAAGGATGAATTCTAAGAAACTATGATGGAAAAAGACCCATGATATATTAGGTTCACTCTCTAATCCCGTGAATGATATCTCATTAGACTAAAACATTACCCAAAGCATTAGAGTGCTATATAATTTCGGGCGCAACTATCACATTTATTCTATTCTTTTTTTTACGTGTACCACATAAATCATAAAACATGGGTTCATTCACAATAATATTTTATTACTAAATTAATTAGTGTTTAATACATACATTTAAGTCCAAAATAAATAATTTTAATTTTATAATGGTAAAAATCCTTGATATTAATTATTTATGGGTATTCACTACAGAATAGTTTGACATTAAAAATTACGGTGAAATTTTGGCAGCATAACTGGGGTGTATTAATGTTCATGGGAGGGTGCGATGAGATTTAAATGGGTATTTCATAATTTATACATAAAATGGATATTATGTGGGATATGTACGAACATATCCTAAAATTATTAAATGAATATAACATATATAATACAAAGAGGATACTTAAATAAAGAGGATAAGGAGAAGATCTATTACCTTGGTGGTGATTCCAAAGGCCTGGGAGGAGTTTCTTAAGATCATAGAGGTACCATAGGAAGACTATAAAGTGGGGAGGTAATATTACGTATGTGATAAAAGGTTTATTAATGAATAAAATGGTATATTGTGTTGGTTTATATAGGAAAAGTGAGTGGATTTATTTATTATTTCTAAAACCTTGGTTTTGGAATCAATATAATAAAAGAAAAAAAAATACAAAATGAAACAAAGATTTTCCCATGGTTTATCACAAATAGAGGTAGTTTCTTATTATTTTATTATGTTAATGTTATATCTTTTTAAAATAATACTCTTGTTGATGTGTAAGTGATTCATACTGTTAATGAAATGATATTAACATAGAAAAATATTTTATAGGTTTTGGAGGATTCATAATGGCTTCATAAAATTATTAAAATAAAAATAAAATCGAATTTTTTTATATAAAAAACATTTATTTAATGGTGGATAGCCTTTATATTGTTTATTACATCACATTTGGGTAATTATGATGTTATATTACAAACCATATATTGATACGAAATTTTATTTTTATCAAAAATATTTGGTTTTCTAAGAAAATAATGAAAAATTAACAATTGAATAATTTAGACATTTTTATTCCAAAATTAAAATCATTTCATCAAAATTATTTTTAAAATATGTTTATTTTCCCATTTAAAATTATAATCGATATTTATTGATAAATTCTGGGTTTCCTAACAATACCAGTTTTTGAAACCTTTTAGAAATTATATTTGACGTCATAAACATTATCTGATCATTTATATTCAATAAAATTTATTTATTAGTAATATTTTATTAAAATATAAATTACTTAAAAAATTCATTAATTCATCAAAATAAGTGACTTAATTAAAAATCAATAGTAATAATGATTTTTTTATTATACCAAAATGAAAATCATTTATTGATTAATGACAACAAGTAATAATAAAAAATTTCAATTCAAAATAAAATATAAATTTTCATATTATTTTAGTATTTGAACATATCCAATTAATACACCATCAAATCCACTAAGGTATGGTCTATGTAGTAGGGATTTTTATGGTGTGTTTCAGCATAAATTATTTGGGCTATGATCTCGATAAGCTTGAACTTCTCCTGTAAACGGTTTCACTCATGATTTAACATATTATAACTATGATTTGGATTGATCAATTTATCATCCTAGTGATTCTATATCTCTTATGAGATCTGATAAATGGGATTCACAGGGTACGATCCTACAGGTTGAGGCCCTGAATTCCTTTTTCTATGTCAATTAATTTTTTTGAAACTGTATATTATTAATAATAATGTGATTATTGTTTAATGGATATATTATCATTATTAATTATTATTAAAATCCATTTAAATTTGATTGGATATAATAAAACCAAATAATTGTATGTCTTTTCTATATCCATAATGCATAATAAAACAATTAATTTAAATCATAAGGGAAATTTTATTTATAAATGTTTAGGTCGTTACAGGTCATGCTTGATAGGAGGAGGGTATGGGGTTTATTTAAATCATGTCTATAATTTTATACTAAAATAGTTATATGATGGTTCTATAGAAAGTGTTTATGATGAGTATGATTTTTATTTTATATATAGGATGTTGATTATTAGTTATTGATGAAAGGAAATATATTAAACGGGGACTGAATGATGTTTTTCCCTCTGTGATTGTGTTACATTAAATTTTTGATGCAAGAATGGTGGATATGTGATAGATGTGTGAAATTGTGGTTATTATTGTGTATATTTTTATGTTGTGATATTTGGTTTTTGATTCATGGATGGTTAGTATTTGATTATAAATTTTTTTTATGGATTCATTCACTCATTCATTATCATACTTGGAGAATGGTTTCCCTACTAGACCACTACTTGTTAGTGGTATAATTGATATACTTATAGGATAGCATGGTAAATACTTTGTTCCTTTATGCATAATTTCTTATTATATTTTTGGGATTGGGTTTTATTCATAGTTATTAAAATGGAATCAATTAGGTGTTTATGTTTGAAGGTGAATGATGTTTTGTTGTGAAATAATGGAAATTAGGTTAGTGATATGGAACATTGTGATAAATGATTTTGTATTTTATTATTTCTCTTTATATATTTGACTGTGAATTTTTGGTCGATATTACTATTCAATGTTGTTTCATATTTATTGCGCATGAATTTAGGTTTGTTTTAGACATATGGTGATACTGAGTACCCTTAAGTTATCAGGCTATAATAGTTTTCTAAGTGCTCTCTGGATAGACCAATGGGTATTAGAGATACTTTTCTGGTTTGTCAGATGGAGTTGGTTGAGGAGTTTTATTTTTGGGGATTTCTATCTCATGATTTTATTAATGTTATGTATTTGAAATATACATACCATTTTGGTTGTATAAATATATATTATAGAAGGAAAATTCTTTTTTGTTGGTTTATATTAGTTTTTTTATTCCAAAGATCTTATCAAGGTAATGTCACTCATATTTTTCATATATCCTTTGAATTATTTTCTATCCCAAATCTTATTTGAGATTCGATTTGGGGGCCACTCTATACATATTTGATGGAAGAGGAGGGTTTAAAATGGTGTAAGGTGATTTACTCTAAATTTTTTGGAAAAATAATATTAAGATTAGTGATAATCTAATATGAATTTGAAATATTTAACCTCAATGAATCTTTTTTTTTCTTTTCAAGAATGGATAATTTTTGGTGATTTAGAAATATTATGTTTAATATATCAAAACATGATTTCCAAGACATGTTTTTTGGAAATACGGATGAGCATGTTCATGTATAAGGAGTTTATTATTTATTTTTGGAATCATACTTAATGTTAAAAATTCTTGTGTTATTTGTTATGTGAACACTAGTGAAAATATTACCAATCATATTATGTACTATGAATGTAGTGAAAAAACAAGGATGTATAACCATGAATCCGTTTATATAATAAGGAATAATGTTAAAATTTTCATATTATTTTTGAAGAATCTTTTGTTTTATCATATCAAGAATGATATGTAGTGGTATGACATGTAGATTTTACATTTTCAATTCAAAGGTAGGTAAAATTTACAAAAGTGTAAAGTGTGTTGATTTTCCTAATGTTTTTATGAAGTTGTTTGGGAGTTGTTGATTTCATATTGTTGGATACTAAACCACCTTTAGGTTTAGATTTATTTGTCTAAAAGTTCTATTTTCTAAACTATAAACTCGCATAATAAGGTTTGGTTAACATGAATTGTTATAGTAATGGAGTTTATTCGTAGTAATTCCATTTCTTTATAAAAAAAATTATCATGAAGTTATTTTTTCAATGATGTTTCTTAATTCCATGATTTTATGTTTTTCTATGATTGAGGTTATTGAGTCACATCCCATAAAATTATATAAAAATAATGTTTGTAATTATTTTTTTCAAAATGATTTTTGTGGATATTATTCATAGATTCAAATAGTAATTATAAAAATAATGATGAAATATAATTAATTATTGTGTTTTTTTCTAGGTTGGATATATAACAATACTATGATATGTGAGGGAATGGTTAGGAGTTTCTATTGTTGGTTTTTGTATTGTAATGTGTTGAGTAGTGCGATAGAACATGTTTCATCAGTAGGCATGAGACGATTTGGTTTTTTATGTGTTGGAGATAGTATAGATAGTTTTGTGAGATGAGGATGTGTCATGTTTCTATAGGGGTGGTTATTGTGTTAGTGGTGTATGAGCTATTGTATTGTTTTGATATGGTTGAATTGTAGGTTTTTGTATAAGAGACATAGTTCTAGTAGCTACTCTAGGGTAATTTAAGTAGTGATGTGGGCTGATTAATATGATTATTTCCATGATATGGATGAGATTTTGTGGGTTATGTGATGTTGTTATTTATTGTTATTAGTGATGTGGTTATGAAGAATGTTTTATGAGAGATCTGGTTTGGAAGAGTAATGAATGATTTTATGTGCCGCCTCTGAATTGTTGTTTCATAGGGATATTGATGTGGTTTTCATGGTTTATCTTGAACTTAATTATTTCTTAATGAAATATATACCATAATAAGTTCATCAAGATATTTTGAATTGAAAAGAGAATGTGGAATCTTTGGATTGAGACATTTTATAATTTCAGTGGATGAAAGTACCAATGTTCTTTAGTTGATCCCCATGCCCTGATTATAATGATTGGTTGGTTGAATCTGAGGGTTCCTTTGGGTTAGTGAAGACTTAAGATAAATATTGGTTTGTGTTGGTGGTTTCATTATTGTATATGTTGTCCCCGAGATGGTATGGGATGAATCAAGGAATCCATAAAGAGATTTATTAGGCAAATATTTCTTAAAATATTAAAGAATTAATTATCATACGAAGTGAAAATGTGTGATCATATGAAATATATTTAAGAGATCCAGTAGAGATTGGACTATATGAACACCTTTGAGAGACATTTTATGGACCGAATTAGTTAGTTTCTATGTTTTTTACCCAATGAGAGAGAATTAGTACATATTTTTTTTTTCATTATGGTAATAGATTTATTAAGATGGTGTTCCTATTTAGGAGAAGTCATGGGAAGTTGTTAAAAAATATGTAGAGAACATGGAGATTAGATTATATATGAGATAGGGTTTCAGTTAGGCATCTCCAAAGAATTTCAGATGGTTGATAATGATTGATTGATTTTTGGAACTCAGGGTTTATAGAACAAGAGGGTGTCCCTATCTTTTAGATCATTAGTGTTACTGAGCACCATGGGGTTGAGCAGCTTGAGGTGTCTAGTGTCTAGAGAGATGATATTTTTATAATGAAATGATATGGGAATCCATCTATATATTTTCCATTAGATTATGTATGCATATATGTCTTTGGTAGAGAGGTAACAATGTGATTTGTTTGGTAAACATACTCCATTCACTAAATATTTGTGTGGAATTTTGAATCTATTTTTAAGTGTATATTGATTTATATTTAATATCTAATGGTCATGTGTTTCCTTGTAAATTATTATAATTTTTTTCCCAAAATTTTGAATTTGGAAAGGAATTTTTTTTCAAATTTAATATATTTTGAAATATGGTCATCATGAAGGAGTTATTTGATGTAGAGTCGGTTGTATCGGGTGTTTTAAGACATATTCATGGTTTTTATCAATGATTAGTTCCTTGTTTGATAGGTATCTCACATGTTAGAAATTTTTTATAGGTGTTTTTATCATTTGGTAAGATTTATTGTTGTTGTTCATCCCTTACCTCCACATCAACCCAAATTAATATATGTATTGGCCCTTACTATGATATGTAGGCTCCTTCACATGGGGCCTAATAACCTCCTGCTATTTGGAAGGCTCTCTTGAAGGGTTTCTCGGCTAGTTGACCCATCTTAGGATGTAAATATGGCCAGTGGATCCCTTTATTGTGGTATATCCTAGTTTGCAATATTTTTTTATACATGAAAATAGTATTAAAAATTTATAAATATCTAACTATAATTTCTTATAAAAAACAAAATATTTCAATCCCAATTTTTTTATTCTTTTTAATCAATTTTAATCCTTTAATTATCAATCCACATATTTTAATAAAACATTTAAATAGATGGTATTATTATTTAATTCCATTAAAAATAATGAAGAAAATATTTAAAAATAAGCTCAAAAAATTAGTGTGTCATGCTACAAATTAATATGCTTACCTCACCTGGTGGAGGAAGAAGAAACATGTGGAATACACTTTGGATGTTTCCATTGAGGGTATAATGAAATATTGGAATTAGAATTCCCAACTGCTAGCCAAATGGATTTATTAATTGTAGTAAACTTGACTATTTTCTGAGATACATTCCGATCCATGAGAACATAGGGCTGTCAGGCCCCCATCCATTGCTTCATTAATCAATACTTTATAAGAGGTGATATCATTTAATACTTTAATCACATTAATTGATAAACACATCTATGTAGTGGTTAGGATTTATAGATAAATTTTCCATATACCCTTGTTGCCAAAAAATATTCTCTAAAGGGCGTCATATATAATCTACACTCATAATCACTGAGGAAGTTATGAATAATCATACCTATGTGTGGATCCGTGTACATGATGAAATTGAACTCCATGGAAAAACTCAAAATCCTCACAGCCAACCAAAAATTTATCGTTATAGGTTTGATTCTAGAGATATTTTAGATGAATGGGAAGAATCTTCTTCTAAGGATTTTGACCACACATATAAATACATGAGATCTGAAATGTGATCAAACCCATCCCTATAACAATTATAATAACCCTTAAATTAAAAAGGGATCATTCCTTTAATTAATATGAATTTGGGACTAGAATATTTTTTCTAGGGACTAAGATTCCAACCCTACATACTCAATTTTTTCTAACTTCAATTCCGTGACAACTACTTCTTTCCTCACACTACCATTAGACTCAAAAATCAACATAATATAGGTAATAAAGCACATTTATAGAAAAATAGTGAGACAAGTGTCTATATGGGAATTAGGTTTGATGGAATAACACATGTGTTATATTAGCCTCACTATAATACATGACAATTTTTTCCTAGGATTCCACAACTGGATATTGTATGATATTTCACCAAACAATTATAGCTAGGTCCCTATACTTATGTTATAAATTAGACATTCATCCAAATTCAGGATGAATATCATCCCCTGGGAATGTATTTTTTACTATAACCTCTATATTTATTTTCAGTAACTCATTATCCCTGGAAGGAATTAATTCTACATCATTCCACATTATCATCAGTGGGAGGAAATCATCATTCATAACACCATGTATAGGAGGCCAAAAAATCCAGTAAACATTCTTTAAATTAATGTAAAAGCCTCCTGCATTAGGTGAATATTGTTTTTGTATGGACACCATTGGTCAAGAATCTCTATGACTATATCATGATGAATATATACTTATTTCTTGGAAAATTTTATAGATTTATAATTATTAAAAAACATCACGTATGATTCAAATTCATCACATTTATGGCACACCAAAGGAGATCAAATCCACTATATATTAACTCTCCCTCCAACTTAGTAGTTCCATTATTCTTTAATAAATTTTTTTTGGAAAAGGAAGTGTGAAGAAAAAAAATGAAAAATAATGTTTCATTAACTCGAAGATGTGAGGTTTCAGATCTTGGGGAATTTACTGTGATGTATCAGGAATAACAAAGGTTCCATCCATTCACTAATAAATGATTCCATGGCATACATTTTTATTTTCGGGTGGAATGTGTCTTAAATAAAACTATAGCGTGACATACATGTTTTAATACATAGGATTAGAATGTCCTTTAGAACTTCTTTGTTATATAACAACACCGATTTTTTCTCTTGATACATTAATTGGTACATCATCTTCTGCTTTTCAATATTCGGAATGGTGGTGTCACATAGACAGTAGTATCCCATTCCAATGATATCCAATAGTTTTTTATTTCGATACCTAATTTTTTTTAATGAAATGGGAGTTTCCTTGATCACTGCTGTTTTATAGATAAATACAAAATATTTCACTAGAACAATTTAGTTAACTTAATGATATAATCTTGTTTGAGAATTTTAAAATAATAAGACCGTTACCACTTAATAAATCTATAAATAAAAATTTTACAGTGAATTTATTTTGTCACATAGACCAAGTGCCTCACTTAGACCACTTCACACAGAAGGCTAACTCATGTTACTTCACCCAAGTGACTCGCTCATGTTACTTCACCAAAGTGACTCACTCAGGTTACATTTCCCAACTTCCTTTATTAAATCATATTGCAGTGGTCATTTAATAGAATTCAAATCATGTAATCCTATTTTAGGAAGTGAATTCATGAAAATAAATGGTGATGTATATTCATATTTTATGGTTTCATGGAATACTATCCATTTTTTATTTCATTGTGTAATATGATTAGTGAAAATTAAGAGGGGGTCGACCAAACAAACAGAACATTTTAAAAGTCAGACTATGATCCACATTACAAACCTCAAAGTGTTACCCTAGTGACCTAATTGGGGGAAATACATGGGTGATGTTTCTATTACAAGTCCAAATGATTGGATGATTTATAAAAACATATTTCTCCTAGTAAAAGTTAAAATGATAAATGATTTCCAAGTCATGGTCATAAGAATGAGCATCCCTTTTGAAGGTTATTTAATTCCCATGTACTTATCTTGTTCATGATTAAATCCTCTTTATTACAATAAAATCCAATCTTGAGGGGGTGATTTTTGGATCTCATTTTTTCACATCTGTAATTTTCTTGAAAGGAATGTACCTCTAATGTGTAAAGGAGAAAAGGGATGAAGGTGAGAAATGTGCTCTTGCTAAAACTCTTTAGAAATGAAAAAATTTTCCTTTACCATATATATTACATGACCATACACCTTGAACAAGTTCAACATCTGTGATCCACATATGTTAATCACTTTAATGAGCTTCATACATTGTCCATGGACAGATATTTCTTATATATATACCCCTTAGGATCCTCATTTGGTACTTATGGAAAATGGATAAATAGTGGATTCTTTGATCTGCCAAATTCTTTTCCTAGGTCTCCAAACCATAATATATCTCATATGGAATTAAAATATTAGAGAATGAGGTGATGGAAACAAGTATAACCTTGTACATTATAGTAAATACTCTCCTAGGTGTTTTATCCTATTCAATTATCTACTCATTATGTCACATTCTAGTCGACCTATGTATCAATTGGTTGAGATAATTTCCATTAAACCAATGTTTCACTTGGGTGAGCTACTTTTTAGTCTGACCATGTGTCACTTGGGTGATGTACATCATATCCCACCCAAGTATGACATTGTTGAGGTACATCATAGTTCACCAATGTGTCACCTAGAAGAGATATATCCATGTTCACCCAAGTATTAATTATAAATGATATATCTGAATTCCCTCAAGTATTAGTTGGGAGAGATACATTATAGTATTCTCAAGTAGTACATGGGTGAAGCATCTGCCATGTCTGAAGTCATTATCATACCAATAATGATAGGGACCTCCTTTACTGAATCCATATATATGAGGGAGACACAATAAAAACCTACTCACATGCCACAATACATGTATAGTAAGAATATAGGACACATCATTGTGTCCAATATTAATTTATGCATTCTTATGGTAAATGATGTCCCCAAATTAACCACATTTGTTATTCGATTACTTAAGATACTCTCAATTGTTCATTCATAGTGTAAAAAACAACTTATCATTGAATACAGAGGTACGGGGCTTGACGATTCAGGAAGTAGTACTCAATTAATTTTTAATGACTAAAATATTAAGTGAATTATGCTATATCCATACTTGTTTTCTCTATCTAATAGATATATAAGTACTATTTTTCGGTTTATTAACTGTGAGGAGGATGAGAATGTGTAAGCCCCATCATTCCTCAGGATTAACACCTCTAATCCTCGCCCTCATCATCCAGTGGATGAGGAAAAAATAACCATCATTGGAATGACTCCTGGTCTATGACCCTAATGTAATACATAATGATTTTAAAAAAAATTCAAAAGTTTTAGTTTTTTGACATCTTTCATTACATGCAATACTGATTTTATATAAACCGATATATATTATTAAAATACTATTATTTAATTTTACAATTATAAACTAGACATTGGATTTGTGGGTAAGAATATGAAAAACTAAATTAGATAAAATGAATTGTTGGAATATATATAATATTAATTTTGGGGTTATCAATTAATTAGAAATGAAATAAAAAACCAATTTTGAATAAAATGGATTCTTTTTTGAAACCTATTTTTATACCTCTATTGTGTGTTTATATTAATAGATTAAATTCAAAACTTTTGGTGAATTATTTAAATAAATTTATATATTATATATTCAATAATATATTATAACTTTCATATAATAATTTTTTCTTGTCATGGGATAAAAATAAATATATTGTTATTTCTAGAAATCAATATTTTTTTCCTCATAAGATGTTTCATCATGTTTTGTGCACTTATTTTATAGGTAATTTGTTTACACTTATAGAATGTTTATTTTAAAAAATTAACTTTAATTTTTAAATTCAAAATTCAAAATTATGTTATAATTAATTTTTGATACTTTTATGGAAAGATTAATTTTTCGATTAATAGTGAAAAATATTGATTTTTATTTAAAATTATCTTTGGATTTAAATAATTTAAATAGTTAAATTATGTTATAAAAAAGTTTTAAATGTAAAATAAGATCAATTAAATTATTTTTAATCCAATTTAGGTCATTATATTTAATTGTAATATAAATTTTGGTGTTAATGTTTTTTATGCGTAAGAACACTTTTTCATAGGAAGCCCGATTTTCAGGGCATCTACAGGTTTAATTTTAAATTAAATTCTTCCACATTTAGGAATTTAATTTGATAAAATGGATTCTATATTTATAATAATTGTATGTAATATTTTTGAATAAAATCAACATAATTTTTTTTCATAATGGAAAGTGAAATTAGTAAAAACTAGTTACCACAGTTAATGTTTAATTATTTTTACTTGGGGTAAAACTAAAGTGATTTGGGTTAAAATAACCTAAAATCGTGTATAAGTTATATTTTAGTGACATATTCTAATTCTATATCATGTTATATTATGTAATATCCCATTTTGGATAAATTTTGTGTGATTAAGTCATTGATATTTTTTTTATTTTCAGAAATTACAAATGTTTTTCCTCCGCCAATTATAAAAGGAAACACCATATCCTCTCCTATTCACACTTAAAGAGACATTTTTTCCCTGATAATATTTCCCAAATATCACCAATAAATTCCACTACATTACCTAGAGTCTATGGTTTGATAATAAAAACATCCTGTTAATGATTTTGGTATAAACCAAAAGAGGTTATCTGAAGAATATATATAGTTATTAACCATGCATTTTCATACTCTTTATTCTTAAATATAATTAAAATATGATTAAAATATAATGAAATGAAAAAATAATTACTGATATTTTGTTATGTTAATTAAATAACTTATATACTCCTTCTTTTCCATCAAATAGGAAATGATACGGTCGAACATGTGAATGGTGGACTCCGACCCCACGAACCGTTGTAATTAATTTTCCATCACCACCTATCATAGATGGATATAATGATGTAGTAAATGGTTATATATATTAGAATCATGAAATAATTATACTTTTATAATTATAATATCACATATACCATATTACGTTCCAATACTTCGTAAAACGATAATGTTTCTTTTTCTTATGTGTGGGCTACCACACATTCATGAAGTATTGTGATTAGTTATTAATTTTTATTTTAAAAGGATGATAATGAGGATGGATTTTATAAATATATATTATTTATATGATATAATAAAAAAATTAAGGTTATTTAATAGTTAACATTCTTTCATTATATCTTTTGAAAAATAAAAAACAATGTTCATTGGAATGTATTGAAACTATCTATAATAATGGTGTCATTCATTTTTCTCTCAATTACAATTTTAGATGACAATAAGTATATTTATTATGAATATATATGAAATTTATTACATTTATAGTAATATATATTTTATAAAACTGGGATAAAAGTCAAGGATTAAGACTGCCGAATTGAATCGTGCATGAAAAATGAAGCTGTTATCAACAACAATTTTTATTTTATGAAAAAATTCATAATAAATGAGTTAGAAGATTATATAGTTAAATAATAAATGATATGATAAAAACTAGTATAGTTAATTAATTCTTTGAAAATAAACCTATATTTATTATAATGGAGGTTTGAATGTTCATAAAGATAGTAGAGACTTGAGTAAGATATTTATGCTTCAATGCTATTTTTAATAGGGTTTGTTTATGATTGAATTTATATACATGAATTTATATGATAACTAAGTCATAAAAACATTTATTTTTATTCTAATTTTATTAATTTATTAAATAATTTTTTTTTCTATTTCATTTTTGTCAATTTATGTTCTCATGTTATTATATAGATGTTTTTAAAGAAAACCGTCTATGTTTTAATATTCTTTCAAGAATATTCATATTCAATGTGCATGTTTTCAAAAAATTTTATCAATAATGATAATATTTTTACCAAATTATAATTTATAGTAATTTTTAAAATTTTTTAATTATTATTTTGTATATGGAATCTTATTATAATTTTCTGAATGAGGTAGATTTTGATTTTTTTTTAAAATGTTAATGAAATGTTTTATTTTATCTTATACTTGATGAACCAAATTTTTTACTATAATTACCACTCAAGGATTTAAAAATTTATTTAAAATAATCCATATATATATTGAAAAAAATAATATTTTTTAAATTTTAAAATTTTAAAAAATTTATTTCCAATTTGAAAGGTTGTTTTCTTAAAAAATGTTTCAATGATATTTTTTTTGGTATTTATATTCCTCGAGGACAAAACCCATTAGTGATACATATTTTTTATTTAGGATATGATCCAATAGTACCATACTATTTATTTCTCAGGATTTTCTATGACTATGTCGATGATAGGCTTTTGGAACCCATTTATTTTTCATGGGTTATGCTTTGATGGATTGATGAAATGTTTAGAAACCCATTTTATTTTCATATGTTACGATATGATGATATGATGAATGCTTAATGATATTATGGAACACATATGTATGTTTCTCATTATGTGATGTTGGACCCTAAACATATATATCCCTCTAATGAATTGAGAAAAGGATTAAATATCATGAGATAATTTGGGGATGATTGTCGATGTGCATGATCTACAGTGGAAAAAAAGTCAATGTTCATTATCCACCATGGCATAAAGGATTTGATTCATGATTTAATATGATTTGGTAAATATTTCAGAATAACTAATCCAATATGATTTGAAGGAATTTTTAGTTTACTTTGAAATATTTTTTTTTCTATACTTATGATGTTTACCCTATTTTGAGAAATAATCATATAGAACATGATTTATTTGTAACGATTTATCAATATTATGATACATGTATTTTGAAATTATAAACATTCCTTCCATGAATAATGTTTATGATCCTTGATACATTAAGTATGATGTTTTTAATTTATATTGATGATATCATAACCCTATTCTTATCTTATGTTTTCATATGGTCTCCAATTGATATCTTATGTTTTCATATGGTCAAAAATTGAATATATTTCATTATATAAGAAGATTTTGTATTTCATCTCTAATCATAACAAACCTTTATAGTCAACAGGCATGTATTTGTGAACTGTATTGAATATTAATCTAAAATATGTAATATTTATAGAAGAAATAGATGGTTCATTAAAGTTTGTGTTATGCGGATTTTAGATAAATACATCAATGTATAGATAATATATGTGCAGGTGGTTTTGGCTCATAATAATATAGTGGTTAAAACCTTAAAGATATTTGGTCATGTATATCCCCACCATCACTCTAGTTCATGTTTAGTGTTCCCTTACTATGTACATGGTTTGACAGTCATGGTGGATATTCATTGGTTAATTAACATTTTATATAAGAAAAATTATGATAGATTTGTATAAATGATGAACATTGATGACTTAGGTTTAACATAATGTCCTTTTTGATGAAAATAACGTGTCATCATTTATAGGCCCTTAAAAATTTTCATGATTATGTGGTTTCCCACAATGTTTTATTTATTTCTCACAAATTGATTTTTGGTTTTAGTCTATGGATATAAGAAGAATACATCTTTTTAACTACAAATGTTTCAAATATTGCAATGATTTTATAACTGAGAAAACATATGTTATGGGTGATGGAATACAAATTCTTATTACTATTATCACAAAACTTTCTCTGGCCATGAATCACTCCAAGCTTCCAAATGACCAAAGTAGGTGACAATATACCATTTAGTCATTCATGGGGAAAAATATACCTTATTTTAGTGTGTATTATGATCCAATAGTAGCTATGTTTTGGATTATAAATATTTATAAGATATTTTTATGTTATCCATTTCTTGGAAAACGAAATGTTTTTCCTATAAATTTAATTTTTGGAAGGAATATTATATCAATGGTCGAACCATAATATGAATATTAAAAAATTGGAAGAAATTCAATATATTACATGGGATATGGTTAAGAGTTTTTTTAGTATTTAATTCCCTATTATCACAAATAATAAGATGAAGAATAAATCCTTAAACCTAAATAAATAGGGGTATAAATCCAGTGGTAATTATTTGAAAAAATATAAAATAATATCAATGTATTATTATAGTATAATCCTTATCCCTAATAGAATAATTGATCAATTATTTAGTTTTTAAAAAAAATTATCTAAAAGATGGTATTTATGAGAGTGTAACATCCCTAGTTGTCAAAGGGGTTTATATTCCCACCCTTTTCTGAACTATTTTAGTTTAGTGAGCTGGAAAACATTATTTTTGGTATTTGGAACCAATTCTTTAGAGTTTTATTAGCTCAAGGGATTTATTTTAGATGGGTTTAAGGATAACCACATGAATTACGGTTTTAGATGAGTTTTGGGTATATCGAGGATTGAGAACTCAGTTTTTGGAAGGCACAAATAGGCAAACAATTTGATAAACCATGCATGTTATAAGAGGGAATTGATGTATAATTTTTATCTCTAATGAGAGGGTTTGTTTGAGATATCCACAGATTTTAGAACCGTATGTCCTATCATGAAATCATATTTCCACTTAAGAAATGCGTTCATATGGTTGACATATAATATTGAAAAACTGTGTCACCTATTTCAATGGGAAATCCATTTGGATAGCGAGTGTGAATGATTGGTTCCTGGTAAGCCAACCTGTTTGACCTACCCATGTGACACTTTAAATAATATCAAATTACATATTCCATCTTTTTATTTAAGTGGATCCTACCTATTTTATTCCCCCGCATTTGTCCTTCTCTCAATAGTGGTGTGGAGATCCTCCTTTTCTCTCCACTTAGGGTTTTAACCCCTACCTCATTTGATCTCTGATTCAAGTGATTTTGGTCGATACAGATTCTTATCAATAAGGCATTTGATCCATTATCTTTCATTTCTCATTTATGTCTCCATATGAAATACTACTTCCATGAAAGATCATATTTCTATCTTATAAGTTGTTTGTCTAAATATTTGATTCCCCTAATTTTGGCATGAGTTAGAGGATTGTATTTGATGAGAGAGAACCTAATTGAATAAGGTTGGTGGATCCTAGAATTATTCTTGACTTTATAGATTTTTTGGTAGATTATATAATACACACACGTGGTCTGACTAGGTGACACCCGAAATTAATTTATTCTTGTCATTTTGTTGATAAATACATGTCATGGGATACCGTTGATGATTCCATTTCCTTATTATACATTGAAATATAGGTAAGGGTCTAGTTTTCGGTTACTGGCATAGTGGACGAATGTGATGGGTCATGCCCATATCTTTCTTCATGAATATTTATAAGTAAGAGATTTACATAATGATATACACCATGACCAAACGAACTGAAAAAAATAGATAATGGATAAAATTACAGAACAAGAGAACGTTTTCATCAAATATTATTTTTAATGAATTAAATAATCAACTTGTGTAAGTTATTTCTTAATCGATGTATCTCACAATATATATGTTTTATTTTCATTTCATTTTTGGAATCTATAGACGAATCCCTAAAGTGGTGATCCACACATGTTTGAAAAATCTAAAAACATCACTGTAGGAATATAAAGGTGATAGCACAATAGATCCTATCACCTTCATTTTTCACCTTTGATGACCTAGATAATCACTTCCAAAGTTTTATCTTTGATATCTTTTGACTCAAGAGTTGGAGGAAGAGTAATATTACATTATATTCTAGGGTGCATTATTGGTAAATGGATCTCTCTAGGGAATTGGGAGGATTCTATAGTTTCTTTATGGATAACCATAAAAATGAATTCCCTCTTGGAAAAATAATATAATTAGGTTTATATACATCTTGAGATAGATAAAATTAATTTTACATGTTCCATTATTATCAATTTAGTATGTTATAGAACCCCATTTGCAAAATAATAAAAATATTATTTCCCAACGTGCACTTAATTTGAAAATAAAAATTAAATATATTTATTCGTATAATATTTAATATATATTATTTCTCACGGGACCATGGAATTTTTTTATCCATTCCTCCATAATATTTATCAGGCCTTAAATAATGTCTATTCATTTATTAAATAAATATCACTGCATTATTTTTCAATAAATAACATAATATTATATCCACTAAATAGAAAATAAATATTTTTAAATATTCCACTCATATTTTATTCTATCGAATAACTCATAAAAATATATAGGAGATCAAGAAAAACCTGAATAATTTATAAACCAATTGAGATAATAATTTTTATTAAACTTATTAAATATTAAATAAAAATATATTATTTAATTGAAATTCTGGATACACATAGTGTGTGACCCCCTAGGACACTTTCTCAATAGCATCAAATGAAGCCACATAATGTAGAGACCCTAAGCTTATCGTACATGGACATTACATTACTTTTGCAGAATACTTAGTACATAACAAAAACACACACACAAGGATCGTAATAGTTTAGTGTCTTTGGAAACTCGGAACGTAATCTTCTAATCGTGGTGAAAGATCTTCAATATCTCCCATAAAGATCTTCCCTTTTTTGTTTACCTAAAAACCTATCTTTATATCCTGGGGAAAAGAAAACATAAAAGGGTGAGCTCAAATGCTCAGCAAGGGAAAATAAAGGATATAAAAATCATATCATATCTTTTTGAAAATTATAACCTGAAAAAGAGATCATAATATCTTAACATGGAACAAATCATAGAAGTGAAAATGAGATCCCCATAATCATAACATAAAACTTGAAACTTTGTGGTATGCACACATAATCATGGAAAATCATTTCTTGTTAGTCAAGACCCATTGCCAAGACTATCTTAGTGGACAAAGTCCCTTTCTGAATCGAGTAACCCTCGTTTCAGTCCTGTTTCACTGAACCGGTATAACCTACCGTTCCAGCCATGTCTATCTCATGAGATATAAAATCTTTACCCAATGCATTGGAGGGAGATATAGGTCCCACCCATCTTATAATGAATCATTTCTTATGTGTGCCACATAATCATAAAACATACATCATAGAGTAACCCATGTAATAAAAATGGGATTCTTAAACAACATGACATCATAAAACAATTCATATAAGATAAAGGAATTCATAAAAATGTTTCCATCCCAACATAATCAAATCCATGTAATAATAGGTATAGAAACAGAACCCTTTTATTATCTTAGATGGAAAATAATTTTTGATAAAATACTTGAACTCCATTCTTGAGGAAAATATCCTTTCTACTTTAAAAAAACTTTTCCTTTCTTAACATGTCATACAATTTTAAAATAAAAGAAGTTGATTAAAAATAAACTTGAATACTTGTAAAGGAATCTTCTTGGAAATAATTTTTTTATAAATCCATTCATGCCGTATGAGTTAAAAAAAAACATTCTTCGTACTTTTTTCGGAAAAGTCAAAAAGTACCTTGTACGAAAAACGACAAAAGATTCCTTTCATACATATTACTAAAAACTCACCGAAGCGTAAAAATGGATTTAAACAATTGTAGGTGGATGGAAATAATATTACATATTGAGTAAACATGGATGTGGATGATAAAATACACCCCAGTAAATACTTACGAATAAACAATCTCGGATAAAAATGAGATTGTGATATTTCCCTTACCTTAGGTCCGATTTGCTTTCTTCGTGTCCAAAGCTCTTGTATAATGGTTTAAATAATGTTATTGACTTATTCCAGAATCATACATATTGATATGAGATCATATATGGTCATATTATTAGCTTCTTGTTAGTAATATTTCATTGTTACTTGTTACTCGGGTATTTATAACTTTTTGTTCTTATGCGTGTTTTGTCGAATAAATCCTTATTCTTATCTTTAGGTTATAGATAATTCATTTCTAGAATGGTATTAGTGTAGTATATTCCATATTCATTCATTCAATTCATTTCTATAATCATTATGAAATGAAGATCATGTAGAACGAGTCGCATCACATCGTGGAGACGGTATTCCGTACGTACGCACGAGTGATGATATCGTTCCTATGATAGTGGAATTGTATTGGAGTATATATATATTATTTCAGTATCAATATTACTTCATAATAATCATATATAGTTACTCATTACACCGTTATACCCATCCTTGTAAGGTGATGGTGGAAAATAGATTACACCACGGCGTGGAGACGGTATTCTGTACGTACGCACGCGCGGTGATTTCATTTTTCCGTAGGATGGATAGAAGGTGAATTAGGGTTGTTTCATATTTATAATAACATATCAGTATGTAAGTAATACTGATGTTATTACTTTATCATGAAACAACTAAAGAAGAAGAAGTTGAAGAAGAAAGAAATTGAAAAGATCGGTAATGGATATTACCTCTTCTTTGGAACGCCTCTTTGAATCCTCCACTTAAGGAACTAAGATTGGTCTTTGGAGAAGACCAGGACCTCTAGGATGTTTTTAGGGAAGTGTAGAAGAGATTTTTTCAGGGGTTGGCCGAGCTTGAGTGCTCAAATTGGTGTGAGGAGGAGGGGGAGGAGGTGTCCTTTTATAAGGGAGGAGAGGGGCACCTTAGGAATACCTCAAAATATTATTTTATTTTAAAGTCAAAATCGGTTTATAATGGTTCTAAAGGGTCTTATTTCGAAGATAAAGTGGGGATGGGTCGAAATCCTATCAACCAATAGGATTTAGACAAGTTTAGGTTATTATTTTAACCTTATCAATTAGATTTAACTCTAAGTTAAATAATTTAACTTTTACCGTGTCTTTTTGTTTTCTTTCACTATATGGTTAATACAGTTACTATAACATGCCAAACGAACCTCAAAGTGTTTATTATTAAAGTATATATCCTTATCTAAGTCATTTGGCAGAACCTTAGATTTTTAGGAATAAAATAACAATTAATAATATAATATTTGATTTAAAAACTATTTTGTGTCAATTTTGACACTATATGATATATGATTTTTGTGAAAGTCATAAAAGAATTATATGTTCGAACCAAGTTGATTAAATCAACACTAATATATCATAGTAACCTAGAAAATTAGTGGAATTCATAAAAATTCTCAAATTATATTTATTTTGGTGTTTATAACATCAATTATGTCAATATTTCATTAATAAGATAATTACTGCATCATCATTGTGTCATAAATAAATTAAATTATTTGATGTCTAAAAATTACAAATAAAATACCATCATGTAGTAAATCTTTTTATCTTTCTAATTAATATTTACAATCGAATTTATCTTATGTATAACTCCATATTAAAAATGATTTACTTATTAAACTTTGATTTTAACTATTTTAACCCTTCTTTAAATAAATTAATAATAAATGTCCTAATCTAATCCAAGTGGGCCTAAATGGTCATACTTTATTCCTATGTTTGTTTTTGGTCGAATTACACTTGTCCAATAGAATTAGGACATGTGTTAGGGTAATATTAATATCATATTTACCCTTAGTTACCCTATTTACTATTAACCGCGGTAAAAATCGTAAAAAGTTACTATTCACCAAAAAATTATTTTTATCTTATTGAACCACATTTTACTTACTGATATCAACCGTGTCTGTCGGATTTTCAAAATTCCATTCACAGAAGCGGTAAAATTAAGTTTTATGCAAAAATCAGTTTTTTAACCTACCACTTAGTGGTTTCACTATTCATCAAAAATTGAAAGTTTTCAGAAAAATACCAAAATTTCACCCTAGGCTAATTTCGATATTCTGAGTCCAAAAATGAAGTCCATTTTGAAAAATAAAATTTAAAAAATTTCAAAAAGTGGTTATTACTATTCATAACGGCTAGTTTTAATAACATTTTAATAGCATATCGTTGTTTAGTAAAACTCGTTATTGCGTACTATACACGCTATCGAGGAAGGTCACGATTGCGTGTAATACAAGGCAAGTCAAGGATACATGTTGTGCAAGCTCCTTTTGGTGTAGCGTACAACACAAGACATTAGTGAAATAAAAAAGAATATTTTTCATAAAATATCAGGCTGTTACATTCTACCCCCCTTAAAATGAATTTCGCCCTCGAAATTCGTCGGGGTTATAAATGGTTTACTATTCGAAAGTTTCTTTAATAGAAACCCACATCGTAAAAAGGAATACCAAAACATGGCTTTAAAAACTAATGTATGAAATGTAACGATTACCCAAATAAACTAATCACTGGGTTTCCATATAGGTGAAAATATGGATATGGAAGAGAAATCTAACCATCATGTTCTGATGGAGAGTGGTAGAGAACATGGCTATGGAAAAGCCAGTAATCAAAAATCCATAAATTTGTGACGATCTAAGGTACCATCTGATTCATCAGGTATAAGAGAACTAGGAAAACATTTTTGGTTTTCAAGATCATTTCCCTAAAGTTAAAGAATTTGAATTAGAATAAATACTTACTTTATTTTGGTACAATCTCACTGTTGTTCGTGCCTTTAACAATTTCCAATTCATCTCTTAAATAAATGAAGTTGAATTTGTTATTCGTGAAGTGTTAGCAGATCATGTGATAGAATGACGGGTCATTCCATCTGTCTCAAAAGGTTAGCAAAATTTATATACATAAGTCGATCTATAGTGGGATTAATAATATATGGTTCCTAAAATGGGATTATACTTCATATATCATACTGCTTAATATAATAACACTAGTTTCTACTAAACAGGGACTTCCTGTAGGTCAGTGGTAGGCGATAAAGGCCAGTCGCACTTCGGTTGTGGGTTCGATTCCTACAGCCTTGTCCGAAGCGATGGGCTGTCACCCGTCCTGCAGATTGTCCTTTTTCTAAAACTATGTTACTATAACATCCCATCAATAATATCGAAAATCTTCTATCCTTAAACAATACTAACTTATGTCCAACATAATCCAGTCTAATCTTTAGGCTTATACATAATACTGCAGTCCACTCTCATAATATAGTGACAACGATTACCAGAGATTTAATACTGTCGTTGATCCCCACATATCATAAGATATGTCTTGTTGGTCACATTCCAAACATTCAAAGTCCTTAATCGTGTATTCTCTTGAATACCTTAGTGAAAACATGAGTGCAGTTAAAAGTTAACACTTTCCACATACCAAAATCCTCAAAATTCTATATACTGAAACCATGATATCACTTAGTCCTTATATCAATCATGAGCTCATGAATACTATTAAACATTTCATTTTCTCGTCTTCATTATGCGCATATCATCTTATTTCCAAAAAATATCTCAATCACTTTGAATACCACATCAATAAATATTGCAATACTCAATGATACAACATTATTTTGGAATCCCATTACATAAACACTTAATCATTCCACCACATCGTTGTCATATTCAACATTGCCAATAGTGATCGCATGTGATTTCCCTTTGTCCTTTGCCTTCAGTGGTTGCTCAAGTTTATCATCACTAACCCTTGGATTAGGGAAATTATTAGCATAATGCCCCATTTCCTTGCACTTGAAGCATTGAAGTTTTGGCGGTGCGTTCTCTGCAATGTTTGCTTTATTCACATCATTAGAAACCCTTTTTCCATTACTTCGACACTCAGCTGCTCGATGACCTTCTTTTCCACACTTAAAACATTTTCTAGTCCCTTTAAGACAATCTCCACCATGCTTCTTTCCACACTTTGTGCATAAGGAAACATTCATCTTCTTTTCACCATTATTCTGAGATTTCTCCTTGAACTCCATCTTTCATTTCTTGTCAAAACCATGAGATGGATATGTAACACCAACTTCCATTTCTACCTTGATAGCACAACGCACAATTTCATCATAGCTACTGAAGTCTCTTACAGCTAATGCCCTTCGAAGACTTGGTTTTAAGCCACTGAAAAATCGATCAACTTTACTTTCAGGTTGGATGATAATTCTAGAAGCATACCTTGCAAGTCTTGTAAAATTTGCTTCATAGGTACCAACAGATTCATCGTCCCTTTGCTTCAGTTCAAGAAACTCTTTCTCCATCTTTGTTCGAAGAATACGAGGGAAGTACTTACTGAAAAACAAGTTCTTGAACTCGTCCCATTCCATGGACTCAATTTCATCTCTTGGCCTCGTATTCTTGATAAGATTCCACCATTGATCAGCTTCACCTTCCAAACGATATACTGCTAAGATGACTTTATCATGTTCAGAACATTGAAGAACTGAAAATATCATTTCAGTAGTACTGATCCATTGTTCATCCACAAGTGGATCAGAAGACCCACCGAAAAAAGGTGGACGTTGCCTCATGAAGGACTCAATAGAATATTGTTCCCTTCTCTGCTCATTTGGAAGTCCAGAATGATTCATAGCTTGTGTAAGTATAGAAATAAGATTTTGCACTCCATCTCCCATAACATTTGTTTGTTCAGGAGGGCAATCATTGAATTGTCCATTGCATTGATCAACACGGTTCCTTCGGGTTCTAGCCATCGTCTAAAACCCAAAAAGAATAGTGTGAGAGGCAAAAATCATGCTAGGGAAAACAACATAATAAAGGGGGAGTGCCTTCAATATCCAACATCTTAGGTTTAATTCTATGATTGTTAGCGTAATTCTATTACTATAACCTATACATATACTTATCCCTAGGGACATCCCTAGACATACCTTAGAAATATCTCTAGGGATCACACTAACGTTTTCGCATCCTAGTTTCCAAAGGTTGACTAAACCTTTCCTCTGATACCAACTGTAGAGACCCTAAGCTTATCGTACATGGACATTACATTACTTTTGCGGAATACTTAGTACATAACAAAAACACACACACAAGGATCGTAATAGTTTAGTGTCTTTGGAAACTCGGAACGTAATCTTCTAATCGTGGTGAAAGATCTTCAATATCTCCCATAAAGATCTTCCCTTTTTTGTTTACCTAAAAACCTTTCTTTATATCCTGGGGAAAAGAAAACATAAAAGGGTGAGCTCAAATGCTCATCAAGGGCAAATAAAGGAAATAAAAATCATATCATATCTTTTTGAAAATTATAACCTGCAAAAGAGATCATAATATCTTAACATGGAACAAATCATAGAAGTGAAAATGAGATCCCCATAATCATAACATAAAACTTGAAACTTTGTGGCATGCACACATAATCATGGAAAATCATTTCTTGTTAGTCAAGACTCATTGCCAAGACTATCTTAGTGGACAAAGTCCCTTTCTGAATCGAGTAACCCTCGTTTCAGTCCTGTTTCACTGAACCGGTATAACCTACCGTTCCAGCCCTGTCTATCTAATGAGATATAAAATCTTTACCCAATGCATTGGAGGGAGATATAGGTCCCACCCATCTTATAATGAATCCTTTCTTAGGTGTGCCACATAATCATAAAACATACATCATAGAGTAACCCATGTAATAATAATGGGATTCTTAAACAACATGACATCATAAAACAATTCATATAAGATAAAGGAATTCATAAAAATGTTTCCATCCCAACATAATCAAATCCATGTAATAATCGGTATAGAAACAGAACCCTTTTATTATCTTAGATGGAAAATAATTTTGATAAAATACTTGAACTCCATTCTTGAGGAAAATATCCTTTCTACTTTAAAAACACTTTTCCTTTCTTAACATGTCATACAATTTTAAAATAAAATAAGTTGATTAAAAATAAACTTGAATACTTGTAAAGGAATCTTCTTGGAAATAATTTTTTTAGAAATCCATTCATGCCGTATGAGTTAAAAAAAACATTCTTCGTACTTTTTTCGGAAAAGTCAAAAAGTACCTCGTACGAAAAACTACAAAAGATTCCTTTCATACATATTACGAAAAACTCACCGAAGGGTAAAAATGGATTTAAATAATTGTAGGTGGATGGAAATAATATTACATATTGAGTAAACATGGATGTGGATGATAAAATACACCCCAGTAAATACTTACGAATAAACAATGTCGGATAAAAATGAGATTGTGATATTTCCCTTACCTTAGGTCCGATTTGCTTTGTTCGTGTCCGAAGATCCTGTATAATGGTTTAAATAATGTTATTGACTTATTCCAGAATCATAAATATTGATATGAGATCATATATGGTCATATTATTAGCTTCTTGTTAGTAATATTTCATTGTTACTTGTTACTCGGGTCTTTATAACTTTTTGTTCTTCTGCGTGTTTTGTCGAATAAATCCTTATTCTTATCTTTAGGTTATAGATAATTCATTTCCAGAATGGTATTAGTGTAGTATATTCCATATTCATTCATTCAATTCATTTATATAATCATTATGAAAGGAAGATCATGTAGAACGAGTCGCATCACATTGTGGAGACGGTATTCCGTACGTACGCACGAGTGATGATATCGTTCCTATGATCATGGAATTGTATTGGAGTATATATATATTATTTCAGTATCAATATTACTTCATTATAATCAAATATAGTTACTCATTACACCATTATACCCATCCTTGTAAGGTGATTGTGGAAAATAGATTACACCACGGCGTGGAGATGGTATTCCGTACGTACGCACGCGCGGTGATTTCATTTTTCCGTAGGATGGATAGAAGGTGAATTAGGGTTGTTTCATATTTATAATAACATATCAGTATGTAAGTAATACTTATGTTATTACTTTATCATGAAACAACTAAAGAAGAAGAAGTTGAAGAAGAAAGAAATTGAAAAGATCGGTAATGGATATTACCTCTTCTTTGGAACGCCTCTTTGAATCCTCCACTTAAGGAACTAAGATTGGTCTTTGGAGACGACCAGGACCTCTAGGATGTTTTTAGGGAAGTGTAGAAGCGATTTTGTCAGGGTTTGGCCGAGCTTGAGTGCTCAAATTGGTGTGAGGAGGAGGGGGAGGAGGTGTCCTTTTATAAGGGAGGAGAGGGGCACCTTAGGAATACCTCAAAATATTATTTTATTTTAAATTCAAAATCGGTTTATAATGGTTCCAAAGGGTCTTATTTCGAAGATAAAGTGGGGATGGGTCGAAATCCTATCAACCAATAGGATTTAGACAAGTTTAGGTTATTATTTTAACCTTATCAATTAGATTTAACTCTACGTTAAATAATTTAACTTTTACCGTGTCTTTTTGTTTTCTTTCACTATATGGTTAATACTCTTACTATAACATGCCAAACGAACCTAAAATTGTTTATTATTAAATTATATATCCTTATCTAAGTCATTTGGCCGAACCTTAGATTTTTAGGAATAAAATAACAATTAATAATATAATATTTGATGTAAAAACTATTTTGTGTCAATTTTGACACTATTTGATATATGATTTTTGTGAGAGTCATAACAGAATTATATGTTCGAACCAAGTTGATTAAATCAACACTAATATATCATAGTAACCTAGAAAATTAGTGGAATTCATAAAAAGTATCAAATTATATTTATTTTGGTGTTTATAACATCAATTATGTCAATATTTCATTAATACAATAATTACTGCATCATCATTGTGTCATAAATAAATTAAATTATTTGATGTCTAAAAATTAAAAATAAACTACCATCATGTAGTAAATCTTTTTATCTTTCTAATGAATATTTACAATCAAATTTATCTTATGTATAACTCTATATTAAAAATGATTTACTTATTAAACTTTGATTTTAACTATTTTAACCCTTCTTTAAATAAATTAATAATAAATGTCCTAATCTAATCCAAGTGGGCCTAAATGGTCATATTTTATTCCTAAGTTTGTTTTTGGTCGAATTACACTTGTCCAATAGAATTAGGACATGTGTTAGGGTAATATTAATATCATATTTACCCTTAGTTACCCTATTTACTATTAACCGCGGTAAAAATCGTAAAAAGTTACTATTCACCAAAAAATTATTTTTATCTTATTGAACCACATTTTACTTACTGATATCAACCGTGTCTGTCGGATTTTCGAAATTCCATTCACAGAAGCGGTAAAATTAAGTTTTATGCAAAATTCAGTTTTTTAACCTACCACTTAGTGGTTTCACTATTCATCAAAAATTGAAAGTTTTCAGAAAAATACCAAAATTTCACCCTATGCTAATTTCGATATTCTGAGTCCAAAAATGAAGTCCATTTTGAAAAATAAAATTTAAAAAATTTCAAAAAGTGGTTATTACTATTCATAACGGCTAGTTTTAATGACATTTTAATAGCATATCGTTGTTTAGTGAAACTCGTTATTGCGTACTATACACGCTATCGAGGAAGGTCACGATTGCGTGTAATACAAGGCAAGTCAAGGATACGTGTTGTGCAAGCTCCTTTTGGTGTAGCGTACAACACAAGACATTAGTGAAATAAAAAAGAATATTTTTCATAAAATCTCGGGCTGTTACACATAATGTCTACAGTTAGCATCTCGAAACATTGAGAAGCATCTATAGATATATATGTTAATGTTAAAATTTTATAATATGTCATATAGATACTTATTGTGTAATATAATCTCTTTATCATAATATCTATAATCATGTAGGTTACATATTGGTGTCATCAAGGTATGTTCTCGATGTCTCCTTCTTTGAATATATGGAAATAAAATATTCATATATAACACCATAGACATGGATTTAATAAGGATATATCATTTCTACCAATGGTCTTAAGATATCAAATTTTGATAAAGAACATAAGGGAACAAATTATTTCTCTCATTATTTATTACGGAAACATTACTCGTGATGCTCCCAAGATATCATACCTCACCGTGAAAATATGTCGTCATAGTTTTTATCAAAACATAAAAGTAAGAATGTCATAATAAAAATTAATAATATTGATAAATTATATGTTGAAATGCATATGTGTATACGTAGAAACATCCAATGACACATGTAAATGTGGATTTCCTACTGTTCATTCTCATTCTCATAGTATCCTATAGTGGATATTACCAATGGAGTACACCATGAGAAGGTACCTCAACGCCCTATGGGTATCCACCCCTAATATCCTATATCATTTGTGGACGTAAATTGAAATCATTTAGTTGCAGAACATATATTGTCAGAATATTGTAACAACCCATATCATTTATCATCATAGTGAGGAACTTCTATGACCTTTCAGTGTGACAGGTACTCTTAGAACATTATCGCAATCTATGTTACACATAAGAAAATCATTATTTGATAAGGATTATATAATTATTCAAAAATATAGATACATGTAATCAATAGATCATATATGTTGGTTATATGTAATTAACTCCAAAATAATCCCACTTGCACTTGATCCAACTTCTAAAAACCTCATGTTTAATATCTCTCACATGACAATAATTCTTATAATGAGATATTCCTCTTTCCATGTTTTCCCCCTCATTTTATTCTTTAGTAACACTATATATTGCAACTTTACCCCTATGATAGAAATCCCTCATGTTTTGATGCTTCCGGAGTTCGTTATTTGTCTGTTGGTGTGACCTGGAGTCTTTTTCAAGAGAAAGAACTATAATATTATCACAATATAATGTGGTAGGGTCTCTGATTTTCGGTACCACATCAAGCTTATAGAAAATTTGTAATTTATAGTCAGGTTCCTTAGGTACACTAGAAGATTTTATATTCTCAGACTATGTTGTAGAATTAGTGAAAACTGGTTGTTTTGAACTTTTCCAACTTAGATCTCATTCATTGTGACAAAAACATATACTAACTATGACATCAGAACATTCTTATCTATTCAAAAAACTATCATTATTATAACCCATGATGACCGGCTCCTCATCTCCTCCTTACACCTGGAACACAACCTTATTTCTTCTCTGATAATTTATGATATCCTTAATAGGAGAACAATGTTATTAAATTGGATCATTTTAATATCTAATTACAAAGATCGATGAATAGGAATAAAAAGTCTAGTATATTACATGGAAGATAGTATTGATCCTACCTCTAGAGAAAATGAGATATTACTCATTCTCCCATTCTACTATTGTGTCTGAGCACACATTTTCATTGAAATATATATACCATTTGACACATGAAACAATACCCTATTGGATTGTTCCATAATAAATATATTTTATATTTGGTCAATTTATTCACATTGAGTTAGTCCAAGAATCAACTTGGATAAATCATGAATGATCATGATCCATCGAGTATAGGTTTCTTCGCTCACTTCCATTAGGGTGAAATGATTTTTTAACCAGTCCTGAAAAGATTTTATGACTGTTATATCTTTATAATAAGTATTATGTTATCAACATATTCTATTTGTATAGTGACAAAATTTCCACTAAACATCTTATAACACATGGATCAAATTCATTCATAATGAATCCAAATTCCATTATAGCTTCATCAAATTGAATATTCCATGAATTGGATGGTTTATTCAATCCATTAATGGATCTCAATAACTTGATTTTTTTTGCATCACCAAGAGTAACAAAACCTTTTGGTTGTGTCATATTGACAGCTTCTTAAAGTTTCACATTTAGGAAATCTATTTTGATTTCCATCTACAAAATTTCATAGTCTTGGTATGATGCTATATCATGTAGAATTAAGATTGAGTTAAACATGGAAACTGTGGAAATTTTTCATCATAGTAAATTTTATAAGGTTGTTTTAAACCATTATCCACTATCCGATCTTTATAGGTATTTACATTATGTTCCATGTCTTGTTTTCTCTTGAATATTTATTTTCTCCCATTGGCATTTACATAAACCGGTGCATCAAATAGATTCTAAAATTGGTTCTAATACATAGAATCCATTTCAGAATTTATGGTTTTATTCAATCTTGCAGCTTTTGAGATCCATACTTCTTATTCATAAGAGATATGTTCATCATTGTAAAACACTATTGATTCACCATCTTTGATGACTATAAAACTATATATCTCATGTTATATTATCATTCTACTACTTTTATACAGTTTTCATGTTTCAAAAACTACTTATTTGATTGATACCTATAGAATCTATTCATGTACCAATTCTTGTGTACCTTTAACATCAACATTATCAAATTTAATCTTTATCTAACTATCCATTTTAAAGATATGTTCCCTATAAAGAAATATTATTTGTTTAAAAGTAATCACATTCTTATTGGAGGGGTTGTATATGTTGTATACATTGTTTTTCATTTATATACCCTATAATGATACACTTCGTGGCCTGGGGTGCTAGTTTGTTTCTGGATAAGTCCTCAAAAAACACATCGCAAATCCATACACATGTATGTGTTACAACTGGTTTTTTTACACTCCATAACCCGAAGGGAATTCTATTTTTTTTAGTTGGTACGTAGTTTAATTTAAATAATTTTGTTATTATTAAAAATCCCAAAAATAATAATGGATGATATGTATGAATCATCATCAAACTACATTAGAAATTTAATGAACTCATTATTAAGATGTGCACCATCGCAACATGATCAAACATCCTTTTCTTCATTCCATGTTGATTCTCTACTTCATTCTTAAATTCTTTGAATTTTAAAAGGACTCATACTTATACCACATCAATTATACATAACCAAATATAATCAAGTCAGAAGTAAATGTTATGAATTAAAAATACCCACCTATAGCCTCTTCTAGTAATGGATTCCACACATTAGTTTGTACTAATCCTAGAATATCTATGGCCCTTTCACCCATTCCACTAAATAGAGGATTGGTCATCATTCCATGTAAAAAAGCATTATTATTCATTGATGGGAAATTGAGTGAAAAATATAATCCTCACACGTCCGTAGGGATGGGAAGAGGGTGTCATTGAGGATGGTGTTCGAGCACAAGATGGAGGAGTTCTCATTGCGAGATGATTTGGACATCAGGTTATGGGGATAATCGGTACAAATAATTGACATTTTACTATGTATTCAAGTGTATGAGCATGTTGGTATTTTAACCTGGAACACATATCATGGTGGTTGTGGGGGCCTATAAGTGGCTGTTGGAGATATTTGGTGTGGTATCTTCAACCCATATCAGCAAGGCACCCGTCATTTGATGGGACAAAATGGGCACAGAGCCCCAGCCATCGGCAGTGTTGGATAATAGTTCGTCCAACAACAGTCATTGTATGACTATAAAGGGAGACCACAATATTAAGGGTCGGCATTCATGAGTATGGTCACTATCTACTGATGATGATGATTTTTTGGTAACTTTCAATATAGACCTTTAGATGTGGTGACATGTTAACAACCTCAGCATCGGGATGTGGAAGGAACTTGAGGGACAGTTGGATTAGGATGCGGGGAGAATCTATGAGGCAAATTCATGACTTAATTTACTGGTGTAGCAGGATGGATACCTCTAGTGTAGAAATTATATAGAGATAGTGTATTATGATGATTCTTTCAGAGGGTTGATGGAAACATGGGATTAATTTTGGATGGGGAGAGTATGTATGATTACTCATGATCATTAGAATGATGCTGCAATTTGGGATTGCATTCTATTATTGTGGTAACTTTTGTTTGGCACTTTGGGAAATTTTCTTATGGAGAGAATTGTCGGTAGGCATGATTAGTGACATTGGATTCTATAGGATAGATTGTAGTTGTATGAGACACTGATGGGTGTTTTGTTCTCATGTTCATTGGGGTGTCATTGGTATGTGACACCAAAAATGATTTATTACCGTTGATTACATGTTGATGTTGACACATATAATTAATAACATTAGGGTAAATCTTGATTGCATGAGTGGAAAAGATGAAGGGCCTGATGATGTACTCAAGTAAAGTCAATTCTTCAACAATGATGATGAACTTGGGTGGATTTCTTTCGTTCAGCCACATAGATGCACTATTTTACACAAGGTATTCATGGATGGTAGTTGGTAGGATTTTTTGTGAATTATGCATATATGTGTTTGTCTTAGGGAATTTTTTACTATGATTTTTTCATAATTTTTGGTTAAATTATTTCCACTTTTTTGTTTTGGTGGTTCTCATTCTATCACATGATTTTAGTTCTATTACTAATTCTTTATTTTCATTAATAATTTTTTGGGCTTTGTAATTTATGTACCTAAAACTTCTGGGTATAAAAGAAACAATTTTTATTTCAAAACATGAAAATAATACTATCTACATCCATGCATGGGTCTACAATTTTATTCTTGGTAACCATATTTACATAATAAAAATCATTTAAAACAAAATCCATTCATGTTGGAAATGAAAGGTGGTAGCCACCGACAGATTGAGTAGCCAACCTTACACCATTGGAAGCTCACAGATCCACCTCTATGGAAATATTATTAAACAATAAATAGTTACTATATTTAGGGAAATATTTTTGAGCTCAAAAACCTAAATCTTTTACCCAATGTGTAGATATTGAATGATTACACGTAATTATGAACCCACCTATAGATTCCCCTTTTTCAGGTTGAATATCCTCTTCCACCGACCTTGATTACGACATAAAAACAAACTACCTTCTTTTAATTTCCCTACCACTAGATCATCTTCTTATTGGGAGTAGTTTGGGAAAAAGGTTTAGAAATTTTATGAGTCTTGGGACCCTTCGTCTTATTCATCATTTTCATATTATCTATAGGGACTCTATGTTTATCACTCCCCATTTCCTTATTTACATGAAGAATCAGTGTAACATGTTTTTTAATGACAATTAACATAATGTATCATATTATAATTAACAATAAAACCTGAGAAGGTCTTGGGGAGGGATCCATATTCCCATTCTCATTACCTACCTATGGTTGGTCTAGAAACATGAATGGTTTTTCGTAGAAATTCAAAATGACAACTAAATTAACTCATAGTTACTTGATCTATTGAGTGGACTCCCCAATTTTGAAATCTGTAAATAGGATTTCCTCAATTCTTTCTTATCTGTTACACAATGTACTACTTTTTAAGTCATCCATGTATGTGAACTAACAGAAGTCAACACAAAAATTCAAATTATAATTCCTTATTAATTTAAAGCACCCCAACATTTTCATTTCAGGAACCTTAAACTATAGTTCAATTTTAACCGATGTAGTGGAAGGCGATTCCAAATTGATATATATAATTGGTGGATTTTATCATTTATGCATAAATTTCCAATTATTATCATTATTACATGTTTTTTGATATTAAGCGTAATTACTTAATTGATTAACCATGTCCTAGAAAACATTTATCGATAATAAAATTTATTTTTTCTATCGTGATTTCTTGTGAATTCATTAATTCATGTGATCATTAAAAAACATAAATAATGAAATAACCATGTAACATGATAGAAATAAAATAATAGATCTATGATCTTAAGAATTTAATAATTATTAGTTTATCTAGAGCATGATAAACTAACATTTGACCTAGGGGAATGAATCCTTGAACCAATTAAGGTTCATGTTAAAGCTGTCCCCATTCTACTTATATATATCTCTTGGATTGGTTACTCCTATTCTACAAAATTGATCTGACTCCACTAGAATAGATTCTCCATCCATAACATAAGATTTTACTCACACACAAGTTAGGGAATGGTGTTTAAATAAAATAAAAAATGGGAATCTATACCCATATACATTGAGATGAGAGATGACACACCAGACACAATTTGTATTCAATAACAAATTAAATGAATCATATCACATACAAAGGTCTTGGTCTATGATCATGATAATCCATTAACATCCAATGAATTTAGTAAAAATATTATTCCACGATAGTAATTTTTATTTAAGGTAAATCATGAGTGGATCAATTATTTATATTATTTCATTAATCAACTATTTTATCTTAATTCTCACCATAATTTCCTTGATATTCTCATCCATAACAATTTTAAACAAATTAAATAAATTTAATTAATATTAACTATGTATATAAATGTAGCTTTGAGTAAACATAGTGGATACCTGTCACGACCTGTCCCCCAGGGCCCGTTCTGTGACTACCCCAAGCCCGCCTTCTATAGGCCAGGGGATGGCGACTAGACCCAAAGGTGTAAATCCCTAAAACTGGGAAGGCATTGCCTTTATAACATATCAAAACACACACAAGAGAAGTACAAAGCTGGACAAAACACCAAGTAAACTATATAACAAAAGAGTTCTGAAAGTAAAAGGGGCCAGAATACATGCCCAACATGAATGTACAAGTACAAAAGTGATACAACTGAAGAAATAAAAAAGACAGCTACTTGACCGTCCTCAGAGGTTCCTACCTGAAGGTCAGGTACAAATCATCTCTTTAGCACTCCTCGTCCGTACGAATCCTCCACGTACTGACATGCCGTATGGTCCACCTCTGGGAAACGTCCAGTCCGAGAACTCTCAACCACAGTCAGCACTGTCTGTCATCTGCAACCAACATAACAAGGTGCGTGCATAGCCCATGTAGGGGTGAGTATAACGATACTCAGCAGGGACCCCGACACCCTCGAGGTCTCACAAAATCCTTCAAGGATAAACCACAATGTATTAATTCAATAGATAACCATTAATTAGGTATATACCCATACATATACCAATGATATCAAGTGATCCTACTACATCATGAGAAAAAAATAGAAAAACTAACTCAGCTAAACCAGGATTTTATTCTTGGGGTTGTATCAAGTAACATCCCCAGTCACATTATCGAAACCTCGGTTGCTAGTGAAATCCTCCTATATCGAGTACAGTGGGCCTGACGCGATACCGAGAGCGTTTCCCACTAACCTTGGACTACAAAGGTACTCGTCCTGTTGAGTACCGTGGGTCTACCATGTCACACAGAGGCACTCCACACCGTTGGTATGCTGCATCACCAAACATGATCCCCCTCGTAGCCTGCTGAGGTACTCATCCTGTCAGGTATCATGGGTCTTCCACATCATCAGGAATGCTTTTCCACTGTGGTTCTGCCATGAAACCAAGGTGCTCCCCACTAGGCTAGTAGAGTCTCTTTGAGTCAAATGATAAGTAATCGTCAGGTCTCAGCCAGCTACTAGGTCTCCGCACTATGCTCTCTCTTCTCCAAGTGGATCCTCTCCACGAGCTACTGGTTAATACACCAACTATCACAAAGTCCCATGAAAAAGTATCTCAAAGGTACACCATGTAATAGGGGTGTAAACACAATAGATTTCACATCAATTGGATGCCAGGAATGTGAGTTACTAGTCTTTTAGTCCCAGGTGCCCAGTTGGATTCATTCATGATCAAACATGACTGTATTTAAACTATATCCTAAACTCTAGTGTGGTATATTCAAAGGGTCCATCATGCTCCATGATTTCCAGTGCCGGTGACTTTTCATCAAATGAACTTCTGGTGCCAATCATATGGTTCATGGAGTGTAAATGGGTTGTAGTGGGCCAGGGTCTGGTCCAACCCGGCCAGACCTATTCTGGGCCGACCCGGTTCGGGTCAGCCCCACCCACTAGGCCAAACCTAGCAGGCCACAAGGTGTTGTGGGGAGACATGAGGGCGCGGACCAGCCGAAGGTTGGCGCGAGGGCGGTGTAGATGCGTAGGGCGCCGCGTGGGTGACTCTCCCCATAGGGCACCACATGGGAGGCTCAGTGTGGAGGGCACCGCGAGGGCGGCTCAGCCTGGGGTGCAGGGACAGTTTGCCAGCCCCCGCAGCTCAGGGCGACATAGCTCGAGGGCTGGGGAGGCGCTGCTAGGGCCGGCGTGGCCCGATCGGGGCTGGGTCATCCGGTGGCGCCGTGGGGCCAGCTCAGATGGGAAGTCAGGGTGCTGTGGGGGTGGTGCAAGACACAGAGGCCGTGGGTGGAGGTGAGATCACTTCCATCACCTTCATCACCTTCCTCAGTTTCGAAGAACACCAAAAATCAACCCAAGGGTTACGAAGAGGATGTACCATGCTATTTTTTTCGGCACTATCCACATTAGATTATTAGAAAGAGGTTCACAAGAATATAGCACATCAAACCCTCCGAAAAATATTTTCCCAACCTGCAAAAGAAAATTAATGGCTGTATTTGTGAAGTGATAATCAAATAGCATTAATCCATACCACAAATTTTTCGTTGACGACGATGAGGATGGATGGTCGGACGTCGAAGATATCCCACGTTGGTTGCCTCCGCATGGTGCTTCTGAGGAAGAAGTTGAATATGTTCCTCACCAGAGTTCTTCATTGAGGAAGCGTTCTTCATTGAAGAGGGTAATCCTTAATGTGTTGGGAATCATGGAACATTACCAATGCTTCATTGCTTGGTGAAGATGTCCCAAATCCTCCTCCCAAGCTCCCTATATATAAAAGAGGGGGAAAGGAAGGTAACGATCGTGTAATTTTTGACGGTTCATTTATTATCATCCTTCCTAAATTCCAATGACGATGTTAAATAATTTAAATAGGGTGAAATCCAATTAAGTATGTTGGCACAATTAATAAAGTGTGTAGGCACAATTAAAATTTTGGAGGTGTTAAAGATGCTGCCCCCACATTTATGTGGGGTGTTGAGAGGTTTTTCTCTCCTCCCATTAAAAAGGTGTTGGGTGGTCCCCACCATAATAAATCATGAAAATGATGTTTAGTTCTAGTGGACCCCACCCCTGAACATCCACATGGTTGGTGGTAACGAAAAAAAATTTAACTTACTATATTTTATTATTTCCTTAAAAAACCCAAAAACTAATTTTTACCCTTGACCAACTACCATCGAGGTGAAAGTCTTCCTAAGCGAATATCGGCACTGTGAGTTCAATAGTGCCCTCAGATTTCAATTTTGAGAACTAGTTCAAACGTAAAAAATCATGCTCACTTCTTTACTGAACATACCCAAAGTAAAGTTCAAAAATTCATTCCAAGTACTCCGGGCCTCAGAATCACGCATTGTCAATTTTTGCGGACATGTAAAATTCCCATTTGATTAAAAAAATTACATGGAAATTTCCAAGAATTTACATTGTCCCCACCTTAGGGATCTACACCCCCATAAGCCACAAATCAAATAGGTTAAAAAGTGGGGGTATTGAGCACACATCTTAGCCACCCTCTCTTATGTTCTCTCCTGGAGTTTCCTGTGCAGCCAGGTAATGCGAACCAGAGGTATCAACCATCCACAAAGGACCCACTCCTATCGATCCTCAATCTCTATTGAAACCTCCGTAAAAGTCACCCCATCGTTGTTGTCCAGCTTGCCATGGTCGATGATTTCAGAAGGGTCGTGCATGTATCTCCTCAGTTGGGATACGTCAAAGACGTCTTTCACCCGGTGAAAATGAGGTGGAAGAGCTATGCGGTATGCCACCTCGCCAACTCTGGTGAAGACCTGAAATGGTCCGATAAACCCCAGAGATAAGTTACCACCTTGGAAAAATCTCCACAAACCTTTTCGAGGTGAGACATGTGGAATGACATGGGTTCCATCCTGGAACACTAGAGGTCTCTATCTCCTGACAGAATACGTCTTCTTCCTACTTTGTGCAGTCTTCATCCAATTCTGGATGACCTGCACCTTTTCTGTGGTAGCTCGTACCATCTATGGTCCCATGAGTGCTGACTCCCCTGGGTCTGTCTATCACAAATGTGATCTTCAAGGTCGCCTGTATAAAGTATCAAATCGTTCCATCCCAATGGTGGAGTGATAGCTGTTGTTGTACGCAAACTCCACCAAAAGAAAGTGATCCTCCCAGCTGCGATCGAAGTCAAGGATAGAAGAGTGAAACATGTCCTCGAGGATCTAAATGGTCCGCTCAATATGACCATCTGTCTGAGGATAGAAGGTGGTGCTCAAATGATGCTGCATCCTAAAAGCCTCCATCAACCCCTTCCATAAACTCGAAGTAAAATGTGCATCAAGATCGGAGTCAATAGTCGACGGTACTCTATGTAGCCATACAACCTTCTGCACATAGAGGCATACCAAGATCTCTAATGAACCCTTCTCTCTGATTGGTATGAAGTGGGCTGACTTGGCGATTTGGTCGACGATCACCCAATTCGAGTCATTCCCCCTAGATGAAAGTAGAATTCTTATCAAGATGTCCAATGGATATCCCATCCCACATCCACACTGGAACCTATAAAGGCTGAAGCAAGCCTGCAGGTACTTGATGCTCCGCTTTCACTTGCAGAAAAGTGAGGCATCGAGAGACAAACTCTACAACTGCTTTCTTCATTCCCAGCTACCAATTCTGTCATCGGAGGTCCTGGTACATCTTCTATACTCCTGAATATACCACTAGAGGGGATTTGTGGAACTCCCTCCACACATCCTCCGGATGTGTCACTGGTACCATGGTACATCCATTGAAGAGGATTACATGCTCCCCACCTTTAGAGAATCCATCAGGTGCCTATCCTTTGGATATCTGATCACGTCGTTTCATGCAGTTAGCATCCCCATGCTGCACCTCCCTGACTTGCTAAAGAAGTGGAGGAGTGATTATAAGAGACTGAAGAAAATCCACTCCATCTCTATCCACAAAGTATATCTACATAGCAGCTAGCTGCTATGTCACATCGCCTAGAAACATTAAACCTAATCTCTTGATGAGTGCATCTACAACAAAGTTCCCCATCCCAAGAGTATATACTATATCTATGTCAATGCCCTGGAGGAACTCAATCCAACGTCGTTATCTAAGGTTCAGGCCCTTCTAGGAGAAGATATACTGATACTCTTGTGATAAGAGTACACTGTTAAATGATCTCCCATTAGATAGTGTCTCCATATCTTCATGATGAAGACCACTTCTACAAACTCCAGGTCATGGGTAGCGTAGTTTTTCTCGTGTTGTCTCATCTATCAAGAACTATTAGCGATCATTTCTCGCTTCGACATTAGGACGCATCTGAGTCCAGTCCCTAATGCATCACAGTAGACTGCATACCCTATGTCGTCCTCTTGAAGCCTCAATATCGGGGAACTATTCATTATCTACCTCAGCTCATGAAAGCTCTTTTGGAATTTCTTCGAGCACACAAAGGGTTTCCCCTTCTTCATCAAGGCCGATAGTGGTGCTGCAACTCTGAAGAAATCTGGCACAAATCTCTACTAGTATCTGGCCGAACACAGGAATCTCTGTACATCCGTCACACTCTTGGGTGACTTCCAAACAAGTACCACCTCAATATTTGATGGATCTACTATAACTCCAGCCTCTGAGATGACATAACCAAAAAGTTAACATCTTGGATCCAAAACTGGAACTTTGAGAGCTTACCATAATGCTGGTGCTGACCGAGTGTGTCCAGTACTACCTACAGATGATAGACATTCTCCTCCTCAGTAGTCTATTAGATCAGAATATTGTTAATGAAGACTATGAAAATTCTATCGAGGTATGGATTAATGATCTACTTCATGAGACCCATGAACACTGCTGGAGCATTGGTGATGCTGAATGTCATAACCAAGAACTCATAGTGTCCATACCGACACCTGAATGATATCTTCCTCACATCCTCATCTCAAACTCTGAGATGATGATAGCCTGATCTGAGGATTATCTTTGAGAACCACCATACTCCCTTCAGCTAAAAAAAGAGGTTGTCAGTACTCAAGAGTGGGTACTTGTTCTTCATGGACACCTGGTTCAGGCGCCGATAGTAAACACAAAGCCTCAAGCTCCCATCTGACTTTTTGGAAAATAGAATCGGGGATGCCAAAGGGGAAACAATGGCCCATATGAATCCCTTCCGCTATAAGTCCTCTAGCAATACCCGCAGCTTGCGAAGCTCCACAAGAGCCATCCGATAAGCTGGTGTAGACATCAGTGTTGTCATGGGGTAAAAGTCAATATAATAGTCCCCCTCTCCGTGAGATGGTAGACCTGGGACATCATCATGGATAACATCTGTGTACTAGTCCACCACTGTAGGATAACTCAGACTCTCCAAACCAACAGCTCTGAGGGTATTTATAGAGAACTGATCAGTGATCAGCTGCACCCTTCTCTGGGTAAGTCTTTCATGTGCTTCAAAGACCCCCTTCTCGCCGGGGAAGGTAAATCTGGTCACATCCATGTGGACACACCAAAAATTGTTCCTAATACAGTCTATATGAGCATGGACTGTAGATAACCAGTCCATACCCATGATGATGCCGTAAGACCTCGATGCCACTACTAGGAGATCCCATCCAATGCTCTTGCCTTCTAGAGTATGCTCACACTACCGACACTAGTGTGTAATCGTCAAATATTATCCCATATGAGTCTCTAGCCATAAGGATCGAGAAAAGGTATCCATCGGAATCTCCGAGCTCCAAACGAGGCCAGTGGAAATAAAAGAATGACTCGCACCTGTGTCTATAAGTACTGTAGCTATGGTGGAGTAGACACATATCGTACCTTGTATTATATCTGATGTTCCTTGTTCATAGGCCTTAGCTGCCTAGAGCTGGGCTCTCCCCTATCAACCTCCTCCTTGTGGTTGGGGTGGACCTCCTGGTGGTGGTGGCGGTAATATCTCGAATCGTTATCCACTAATAACTGCATGACCATCACCTCTTCCATGTTCTCCTACTTCCTACGGACCACCTCGATCAAATATCTATCTCTGCATGTGAGGTCATTCGACCATCTACTGATCATTCGAACGGTGTGTTAGATAGTCACGATCCATTGTGACCCTATCCTCCACATACAAAAAAACTTCTAGCTCTTGAAATTTCTCTCTCGGCCTCAGGTGCTCCATATAACCGACTCTGAATCATGTTGCCATCCACCTGTAGGTCTGGTGTTCTTAGACCTCGGCAACATCTATTTGCTACCAGGTTTGGACATCTCTGATATGTGTCGACTGGTGGTGGATCTCGCTGCTGAAGACTACTCAGTGAGGAAACTCTCCACTAGGAGGGCTCTCTCTAACACCCCCTCCTGCATCGGGATTCCATGTGAGATCACTGAATCCCTGATCCCCTGCATGGGTCCCTGCTCAATGGTCTGGGCTATGAAGTATGGGCCTCGCGCCATATCAGTGGAGTAATTTGAGAGGCGAGTAAACCACACTTAGTAATAAGATACTTTCATGCTACCCTGCTGCAGATGAAGTAGCTCCAGTATGCGCACTGCACTAAGAGTTGCTGGGACAAACTCATTCCGAAATAGGCTCTCGAAGTCTTCCTAGAGAAGAGTCACCTCATCATGAACCAGAAGCATCATGATCCACCTTCTTCCTACACCTTCCTGTAGGAGGATGGTAGAATGTATCACCATGAGGTCTCCTGCTGTCCCTACCAGTCAGAAGACTCTCACCACAGCCTCCAGCCAATCCTCAGCCACCTCTAGATCATTCTCTCCCCTGAACATGGGTGGCCTCTGGCGTTGGAACTCGTGAAACGCGCTCAAGCTATGCGCACTGTCTGATACTAGGGTTGGTGGCATCGATGGACCAATGGTGAGTGGTATCGTTGTTTCCTCCATTGGTGCATCTACTAAGAATGGGACCTACACCAATGCCTCATCGCTCGGTGGGCTATCAGTATGTACAACTCTCAGAAGATTAACTGGATGTCTACATGGTGGCATCATAAAATGGATCAGATGCGACACAGTCAAATTTTATACCTGGTGAGATGACCTGGTGAGCTGACATAAAGAAAAAATTTTAAAATGCACACACAATCAGTGTTTTCATGAAATGAGTAAAAAATCGGTATTCAGGGTCCGAGTGTATGGATACGTCGGCCACCGCACCATCACTGGACTCCCTGAATTGAAAACCACACTCAGTACACTTAACACAACTGCTTTCTAGATAAGATTAGAGTCCTAAGTTCTATGGTAGAACTGAATCCTCTAATACAAATTTCTCAGGACCCATCCCACGAGGCCCGTGCCGTGACTACCCCAAGCCCGCCTTCAATGGCCAGGGGATAGCGACTAGCACCAAATGCATAGTTCCCTAAAAATATGAAGGCACTGCCTTTATAACCTGTAAACACACCCACTACCAATTACACAACTAGATGAAAAAAAAGAAAACTATATAAAAAAGGTTTACCTAAAGTAAAAGGGGCTAGAATACAAGCCCTGCTAAAAAGAACAAGTACATCAGTGATACAACTGAGGAAAGCGAAAAGACAACTACTGGATCATCCTCTAAGGTTCCTACCTGAAGGGTTGATACATATCGCCTCCTCAGCACTCCTCATCTTTCTGTCTCCTCCACATACCGACACGTCATATTGTCCACCTCTAGGCACCTTCCAGTCCTGACACTCTTGTCCTCAGTTAGCGCTATCCGCCGTCTGCAACCAACGCAATAAGGTGTGAGCATATCTCGTGTAGGGGTGAGTATAACGATACTCAGTAGGGACCCCGAGACCCTCAAGGTCTCACAAAATAAAAAAAGGATAAACCACAAAGTATTAAAACAATAGATAACCATTACATAGGTATATGCCCAAATATATACCGATGTTATAAAGTGATCCTTCTCAATCATGAGGAAAACACATAAAAACTGACTCGTCTCAACCAGGATTTTATTCTTGGGGTAGTATCCAGTAACATCCCCCGTCACATTATCGAAACCTCAGGTGCGGGAGAACTCCTCCTCTATCGAGTATAGTGGGCCTGCCACGACACTAAGTACGCTTCCCACAAACATTGGACTACGGAGGTACTCCTCCTGTCGAGTAACATTGGTCTGTCACGTCACACAGAGTTTCCCCCCACCATGGGTTTTCCACGTCACCAAGCACGCTTCGCCTCGTAGCCTGCTTTGGTAATCCTCCTATTGAGTTCCGTGGGCCTGCCATGTCCCTGAGCACACTCCTCCATCGTGGGTCTGGAACAACACCAAGGCGCACCCCACTAGGCTAGTAGAGTCACTCCGAGTCAAACAATCAGTAGTCGGCAGGTCTCAGCCAGCAACTAGGTCTCTGCAGTACGATCACTCGTCTCTAAGAGGATCCACTCCACGAGCGACTGGTTGATATGAAAATTGTCACGAATTTACATGATGAAGTATCTCAATGGTCTGCAATGTCATAAGGGTATCAATGCAATATACAACGCGTCAATCGGATGACCGTTCTATGAGTTATTAGACTTTTAGTCCCAGGGGCCCTGTTGGATTCGTGTACAATCCAATCTGACCATATCTCACCTCTTACCTGAAACTCTAGTGGGTTATACTCAAAGGGACCATCACGATCCAAGATTTCTAGCACCACTGCTGGTACATCGAACATACGTTCGGTGCCGAAGATATGGCCGAAGGAGCGTAAATGGGTTGTATTGTGTCTGAGTCCTGTCCGACCTTATCGGAATGACCCGAACCGACCTAGTCTGAGCCGTCCTAGTTCAGGATGACCCGGCCTGGCCCGTTGGCTCTGGCCCGGCCCACTGGGCCTAGCCCAGCTGGCCACGAGGGGCTGCAGAAGGACGTGAGGGCTCAGACCACCCGCGAAGGCATGGACCGCCCGTGGGTCGGCGTGATGGTGGTTCATCTCGGAGGGCATTGTGTGGGAGAATCAGCCTGAAGGGCACCACGAGGGTGGCTCGGCCTGGGGTGAAGGTTCTGTTTTGATCGGAGGGCCATGGGGGTGTGGCTCAGGGTGGCTCGACCTAAGAGCCAGGGTGGCGCGGTCGGGGCCGGTTCAGCCAGGGTGCGGCATGACCGCAGGGTGGCACGGCCCGAGCATTTGGCGGCCGGGGCGGGGCACGGATACGGCCAGTGTGGTATGGCTGAGGCTGGATCAACAGGTGGCGGCAAGAGGCTGGTTCGGCAAGGAGGTTAGGGCGCCACGGGGGCGGCGTTGGTCGTAGAGGTCATGGGTGGTAGGGCCATCGCCTTCATCGCCTTTGTTACATTTATCAATTTCAAGGAACATCTCAAATCAAGACATGGGTTACAGAGAGGATGGGCCATGTTAGTTTGGCACTCAATCTCCACATTAGAGTGGTATAAAGAGGTTCACAAGATTATACCGCATCAAACCCTCCCACAATGATTCTTCCCAACCCGCAATAGGAAAAGAATGGGTTTAATTTTCAATTGATAATCAAACAGTATTAACACCTACCTCGAATTGTTTGTTCATGATGATGAGGAGGGAAGGTCAGTCGTCGAAGATGTCCCATATTAGTTGTCTTCAAAAGGTGATTCTAAGGAAGAAGTCGAAGACATTCCTTGCAAGCGTTCTTTGTGGAGGATTATTTCTTCGTTGGAGAGGGTAATCCTCCATGTGTTGGGCGTCACGACACTTTACCCGCACTTCGTTGCTTGGTGAAGCCATCCCAAATTATTCTCCCAAGTTCCCTATATATATGAGTGGGGGAAAGGTATGTAACAATTGTAGAATTTATGATGGTTCATTTATTAGGAACCTTACTAAATTCCAACGATGTTGTTACTTAATTTAAAAAGGTGGCAATACAATAAACTATGTTTTCACAATTAATAAGGTGCGTTTGCAAAATTAAAATTTTGGAGGTGTTAAAGAGGCTCCCCCATATTTATGAGTGGGTTTGAGAGGTTTACCTATCCTCCCATTAATAGGGGGTCGGGTGGTTTCCACCACAATAAATCATAAAGAGGAGGTTTAGTTCCGGTGGACCGCACCCCTGAACATCCACATGGTGGGTGGTTACACAAAAATAAAATAAAATATGAGCTTATTTTATTTTATTATATCCACGAAAAACCCAAAAACTAACTTTTACCCTCGACCAACCGTCGTCGAGGTGGAAGTCTTCTTAAGCGAATATCGTCGCAACGAGTTCAATGGTGCCCTTAGATTTCAATTCCGAGAAATAGTTCAAAATTTAGAGAAAACCACTAGCCTATTTACTGAACATACCCAAAATAATGTTCATAAATTCATTCTTGGCACTCCTGGCCTTGGAATCACGCACCATCAATTTTGGCAGACTCATAAAATTGCCATTTAATTAAAAAAAATTACATGGATATTTCTAGGACTTTACCATTCCCTTTCTAATGTACCAAAAAAGTATTAGAGTCATATAATATTTACTCTTACGACACATGACATATACACCTTATCATTATTTTTACGATGTTTACTAAATACATAATTATTCCATAGATTACATGTTCTTTTTCTATCATGTGTTTGGATCAATGCCCATAGAGTAATAAATATAATATAACTCACACATTATATACAGATATGACATTTACAATATATATATATATATATATATATATATTAAAACCCACCACATGATAATTACTTTCAGTGTAATGACCACAAGAAAGAACATGTTGATAAGGCTTCCAAAATATAATAAATTATTTTTAATTATACACAATTTGGTATTAGTACACAACATGTACAATTCATCAATAGAGTGTTTAATTTTCTCACCACATATCCTAGGCATATGCCTTGGGACTCAACATGTAAACCACATGATGGGAATATTAGAGTACATAATGTGTACATGGGCTACACAGTGTCTGGTCTTTGAGTTACACTATTTCCAGTTAGGTAGGCCATGTACGAAGATATATTTCCCACCTATGACTAAAGGTCTACCTACCATGTACTTGGGCCCACATAGGGTGTACTCGGTATGGCCCTGTGCAAGGCTGGACTTTCCAAAATTTCATTAATAATTAAATTCAATATGTGTAATAAATTCCCACACCATGAGTTAATTCCAAATTATTTCTCTGTGCATTGAACACAAGTATACTACATGTACATCTAGGTTTCATTGTGGGTACTCTTTTATTATATGGAAATTTACCTTAGAACATCTATATGAGATCATCATTTTTATATCGTTCATAAAATTAATTAATTTTAATATATGTACAAGAAACAAAAGAATAAGAAGAAATCTACCAATTTGAACTAAATTAATAGTAATATTTAACAGAAACATAAATTTCAAATGTGTATATCAATCAATGATATTTAGGAAATTATAAAAAATTATGTGGCCTCTCTAATACCACTTGTAGGTTCTGGGAATATAAAAATCATGTGATGAGGTTTTCCCAAATTTTCTTTTTTTCATGATCGAGGATCAATTCGATATTTACATGATGATAAATACTATGATAAATGTAACTTAATCCTAGAAAATATAAAATAGATAAAACACTAAAACAATAGTATAGGACCACCACATATTTTTTAATTAATTTAATATATTAAAGAATTACCTTGTGATAATTCTTCATAATTGTGGGATTTGATAATAGATCTAAATTTTTTGGTCATTGGATTATAGGAATTAAAGGAATATTCTCTCTAACAGTGATGTACACACATTCCAGAAATCTCCAAATGTCACCATATCAATCTATATGTGCTATCATGATAGATCCTAACTATTGGGTCATTTACCATTGATTTCCTTGAGAATCAATTCTAATGGATTCTATTTCATCTCTATTAACCTGAGGGGAGGGGGAGATCACTCTCCATTCCTCATAGCATTCCTGGATAAGTGAGATCTCTAGGGCTTTGAGAGGATTCTATGGATTAATAGATCACAACTGAAGAAATGAATTGAATATATTAATTAAATAATATGATTATGTTTATATACCATCAGGTTTAGAAATAAATAAGTGAAAAAGTTCCATTTATTATTTATTTAATCCATTGCAGAACACCATGCCTAAAATAATAATAATATTATTTTTCTCAACAACAGTATAACTTCAATAAATAGATAAATATTATTTATTCCAATAATATTAAATATATATTTTTTATCACAAAACCATTAAATTTATTCTAAAATTTCACTACAATTATTTTTAGGCCAATAATAATTTCAATTTATTTATTAAATAAATACCCCTACATTATTTTCCAAAAATGAAATAAATATTATATATAGTAAAAAAATATTTAGTAAATATTATTATCACCTAATATTTTCTTGTGTAACTAGTTAAAGAATATCTTCGTTTATGAAAAACAGATCCACTTTCAGGAATAATAGTTATTCAACTTATTAAATAATAAATAATAAAATATTATTTTACTAAGATTCTGGGTACACATAGTGTGTGATCCTCTAGGCCTCTTTCATAGTGGCATTTGGAAAAACATCCTAAAGTATTTGGTTAGAATCTAGATACACTCTAAGACACCCAAATAGAAATATGTTAATGTATTAATGACATAATACCTCATATGGATGGTTATTGTGTTATATAATATATTTTCCAGGATATCTATAATCATACGGGCTTCATGTGTGTTCAATCAAACTATGTGATTGATGTCTTTTACATTGAATTCCTAGAAATCAAACATTCCTATAGAACACAATGTCTAGGGATTTATTTAGGCTATATCGTTTCCATCAAAGGTTCTGAGTCATCAACATCTGTTAAATAACAAAAGAGAAAAAACCCTTTCTCACATTATTCATTAATGGAATATTACATGTGACACACCAAACATATCATACCTCACTGTGAAGATAAGTCATCCCTATTTTATCTAATACATAAATGTATGTGACTCATTGTACTAATTTATAGTAACCATAATTTATAAGGTTATGTACACATGTCATCAGATATGAACATCCAATTAATTATAAATGTTAATTTCATACTCGTTGGAGTCATTATCATAATATCATACACTGGATATTAACAAGGGTGTATACCAGTAGAAGGTTCCTCAATGATCTATTTGTACCCACCCACACCCCCAAAACCCAATATCATTTGTGTCCCTCAAATGATATCATTCATCTATAAACATATATTTAAGAATCATGTCATGGAACTTCTATGTTATGATCATAACAGGAAACTACTATGACCTTTCAGTGTGACAACTAATATTATTACATTATAACATACTACGTTACACAGAATAAGTATTATTATTTTATAAAGTGTTTATTATTATTATAGAAATTAAATAAAAGTTATCATAATGTACAAAATTGTGGGTTCTTGGGAACCAACTCTAACACTTGTGACAATCTAGGACGGTTTTCTTAGTTTTACATTTTAAATTAATTACATAATATTATGATTTATATGGTTCCATTGGAACATATTTTGTGTGTCCTAGGTTACATTAGGTGATGGTGTTCACCAAGATTGAGGTGAAATGATAAACATGTTTAGGGAACTACCAAATATATATGGGTATAGGATGTTTAATTGGATTGGGGATACAAGGTTTGGTCTATGAGTCCATCGGTAGGGTGACTTGAGATTGTGTTGACCATCAGGACATAGCGATGTGGTCTAAATGGAATGAGGTTCTAAATCATGTGGATTATATTTTGAAGTTTATTTATGTTCATCATTGTTAGACAATGTGACATTTGAGTCATTATCACACCAATAGGACTTAGTTGAGGACGTGTTTACCACTCATTGTGGGTGGAGTCCTCTGTAGATATTTCGGAATAGGGGATGGGTTTGACAACTAGTTTGGTAGGAGTTGATCACCATATAAATCAACAGTGGATGGTGAGGGACAATTTAGAGATTATTTTGAGACCATCAGTTTTTGTATGAGGCTCAACATATATATGAGGATGAATGGTTTTTGATTATTGAAGGATGAGTATCTCCATGCCCTGGGATATTATGATATTAAGTCGATTTTTATTTTTTTTATTGGAGGGAGGGAATAAGAGTGCATTATCATTTCAAACTATTAAACCTATGGGAAATTTTTTGAGAGGAGGTCTGAGTGAGTGGGACTTATAATTTGGGTGTTCAATTAGAACATCAAATACTTTATTGATGACACAAGAGGTGTCAAATAGAATGAGGTTCTTGGGAGGTTACTGAAGGTTCTCCTTGTATGATATACTTCAGTGGATTCTTGGGAACTATGTCATAGGCCCATAACACATTATATATATGCAGACATGAATTGTATGACATAAATATATTTTGGGGAATATATATATAAATAGACTAGAATTATAAAAAGTTGGTAAAATATCAGTTTCGGTAATAGAGAGAAAGTGTAGTGGGTTAATTATTAAACTTGTGTGGGTTTATTTTTTTTTATAATCTACATACACCAATATAATTATTGAAGTAAGAAAGGAACAAAGCTGGGGTAGAACACTGAGTTTATACTCACACACTACCCAGGCCCCTTGGGAAACATGCAAACATTATTTATTGGATATTAGGTAAGGAATCAGGTTTAAGAGTTGGGCCTTATTGATTAATCTGAATTGATTTTTCATGGGAGATATATGAGTGGCACAAGTTGTTAGTCTTCATTAGGATGGAGTTTGTATTGGTTTTTTATCATGATTTATTATATTTAGGTGTATGGTAATCCATGGGAGACCTTTCTTAACTATTTTTTGTATGAACTTCCATGAAATTTTTATCATATAAAAATGGTATTGTTCCTTTGGGATCGTTGGTGTTATTGTTGCTATTTGTTATGCATATTATTAATTTATTATTTTTTCTTCTATTGCTATATTCTATCCACTATATTATATATATATACATGAGCCCTTATTATCACCACCACATACAGTTATAGTCTCCCCACTATCACCAAATCAAAATCTCATTTCTATTCAGTAGACTTTTTTATATGGGGAGGCGTGCTAGAGGCTGAGAGGACAACCAGTCCAGAACACAATTTAGGTGGAAAAACTTGTTGTGATCCTAGAATCGGTATTAGAGGAGTTTTATTTTACTTTTCTATCATATAATTTGCGATGAAAAAAAACAAAGACTTGGATATAGTAAAAACTAGGTAAAGAGATCATTTTTTTCTACCTATAGACCCATGAAAGGGGGAAAAACCATGTTTACAGGGGTAGGAAATTTATGTTGTACTCTGTGATTATATAGTTTATTCAATTTCTACCTTCAGTGGAATGCTTGAGATTTATGTTATTGAATTATATGGTTTCAACAGTTGGCCCTATACGGAACAGAATAATTATTTATGCATCATCATATGAACATAGTAACATATGATGGGTTTTATTTGGCGTGAAATTTACTAGGAACTTTGAATGTGCTAAGAAGGGTAGGGTTATTTATGTTTTCAGCAAATAAACTAAATATTGTTTTCAAACTTATCATTTTTGGTGGAATTTTTCTCAGAAAGACCAGGTATGTGGAACCTGATGATATATTTTGTGATTATATGTGTATATTGTATCAAATGTCTTCAATTTGATATGGGTAGTTAGGTATGGTAAAAGGGTGTGAGTTGTTTAATGTTTCAATAGATAAAAATTATAATGATTTTGATTATTGCCTATTTTGTGGCATTCTACTCTTAGATCCAAGATTTATATGCATGATATGTGATGAATTAATTTTTTATGGGTAGGATAAGTTTCATGGGGATGGATTATCTATGATACATGACTCTAATATGGGTAGGTAAGGGTCCATAAGGCTGGATTTCATGTGTCATGGGTTCGTTAGTGGAGTACAATGGTGTTGAGATGCACCTCACGTACATATTTCCCTATATTATATATATATGTGGTTGATATGGATATTTGACCATTGTTTTTGTTATTTAATATGATTCTTTATAGATGAATTCCAATGGATAATCAGTATGGTGGTGATATTGTGCTGCATGAGATTGCATGGGATGAGGCCTTAGATGATTGGGTAGATCATGAGGAGGATCCATTATAGGAGATACATATGAGGAAGCTAGATGATTATAGGACATGCATGTAGGATAATATCAGTGTGATCTTGATTTGGTTTTCACAGGGTATCAGCGAGGGAGCTTAGGGAGATGATGTGTTCTTGTCATATCAAACTCGCGAGTTATAGTCTCAGTACCCATCACTATTTCTAGGTGAGGGATAAACAGATGCCAAAGAGATATGTATCTATTTATTACATACTATCTTCAATCATTTGGAGACACCTCATGTAAATGGGTGATGCTAGATATATATATTCTTATAGGATTTTAAATCTTTTGGTTGGATGTTTATGTTCGGGAAAGAATGCATGATGTAATTCCATTGAAGGTTTTCGAGGAAATGTTCCTCAATAACATATTACATGAGACATTGAGGATGGTATGGGTCAAAATTAATATTAATCTCTAGTAAGGGATATATATGTCATGGATTATGATGCCAATATCATGGATCTATCAATTTTTTCACATACTATGGTGGGTAGTGACATTGCTCGAGTGAGGTGATTTCAGGATGGCTTGTGGCACGCCATCCGAGTGCTAGTTAATATATTCTGGCAGACATATTTCACAATGGCAATGAATCATTGGCATATATACAATATAAACATGATATAACGATCTAATTTGAGATGGGTGATGTCTTTATATGAGTTGAGTGGTGATTCTTTAGGTATCCATAAGATAGACAATGAAGAGTTTCAGCATGGTAGTTAGGCCAGAGACTTAGGTAGGACACCAGGCATTGGTTCTTCGACAGTGTTCTTCTAGTGGAGGTAGATGAGGTATTATCAAACTTAGTTTTAGAAGACTCTAATTGGGTCAAAATATGTATCGAAGTGGAAAACTTATAAAAGATTTGTATTCCACCTTATTGAATTTCATAAAGTTGGAGACTGGGTCAGACTCAAGGATCCGAGATAATACTAGGAATGCTATAATGAAATTTTAACTAATATATAGCTACATCCTAATGTCACAAAATACATAGAGATCCCCAATATTGAGGTTATTGGATGGTAGATGGTCTATATCGATATGAAGTATATGCATCAGACAGTGGACCTTTAGGACAGGTGTAAGCTTTTGAGTTTCTAGGGTCAAATAAGGATGACTAGCTGGAGATAATGAGAGGTATGGCTTGATCATGGTGTAACATCTTCTTTTCTTATACGGAAAGTTGTGGTTTCATGAGATGCACTTGTATTTTTTGGACTAACATGCAGATGGGTTGTATATTGGTATCATTTGGGATGTGTGATATATATATATTTGAGGTGCATAGGCATAAGGATTTATTATGGGCATCCTTATGATGTCTGTTTTTAGACAATTAATAATCATTGAGAATATAGTGGAAATGAATATATATATATATATATATATGATGCATGACTATTTTAGGAATTTTTTGAGATATATGATCTTTTTAAATTAGATGGGATAAATGTTTTGATGACTGTGGTGTACTGAATAGGTGTTAAATGGGAATCTAATTAGTTGAGGGACATGATGGGTATGATGTATGATATGTTCATTAATTGAAAACATCATGAGGTGAAAGAATTATGGTATATAATTAGAGAACCTATTAATCCAGGGATTGTTGGTGGGCTATCATAATATTCAATTTTGGGTCAGGAAGTTACCAGATAGGTTATTCATAAGGTTGGGATCACTATATGAGGAATTGACCACGATAAATAACCAGGGTAGACTGTGTTTATGTAAATGAGATGGTTATGCTTGATTCTATATCCTGGTAAATCCAGATAGCTTATGGATTAGATATTTTTTGGATGGGATATTTTAATGTCCCATGTTTTTGAATAGTTCTAAATTCCTAGCCATTTTGAATTTTTGTGTATCATGAGTGGGAAAACATTATTTTTGGGCTTGAAAACCAAATTATGAGCATCATATTAACACCATTCCATTATTATAGATGTTTTTTAAGACTTGTAAATTACCTTAGAGTTTAAAATGAGTTTTGAGTGCATTGGGGTAAGGAAACCCAGCTTTAGGAAAGCACAGATAGAGGAAAATAGTTATATGAAACTGTACTAACTGCAAGGGGGAACCATGTGGGGTGTTGAAGCTCTTCTGAGAGGGTGTGAAGGGACTAATAAATGTTTCTAAAACAATTAATACTAGTTGTCACACATAGATATACATTGTTAATATGTTCACATTAATGGTGTATGGTCTACAAAAACCATTTATCCAAAGCATTAGACCTATTTCAAAGCAGTGACCCTTCGAATAGTGAGTGTATACGGTTGATGAACAGTTATCCAAACCGTATCGATTAACCAAGATACTCTTCAAAAAGTGATAAAAATACATTTTAACTTATTTTCTTTAAGAAGACCCATCCACTTTTCTTCCCCCCATGCGAGGGATTCTCTCTATAGCACCGTGGAGCTCCTTTTTTCCCCTCAACTTGGGCTTGAAGCCGTTAACCACATTTTAGCTCTGATTCACAATATATTTATTACTATAGATTCCTCTTTGTAAGGAATTAAATCCATTATCTTCTTTTTCTCATTTATCCTTCCATATAGAATGCTAAATATGTGGGATCTCTTTTCCCCTATTTTTTGGTGTTTTAATAAATCTAAAACTCTTCTCATTTCAGATTGAGTTAGATGACTTTAGTTGATTTTAAATCACCTACTAGTCTACGGTAGGATGTTGAAGATGCTGCCAATATTTTATTTGTGTTTTTGAGTTTTTATTGAATACGTAACTTTGGGTTTATTGAGTGAGAGCCCAAAATAATTAATTCTTGTATTTTTATTGATTAAAAATTGTCATATAATGCTTTTGAGCATTCCCAATCATTATTATAAATTCAATTATAAGTAAAGGTATTATGAAAAACTAAAAATGTTAGGATGGTTTTCTATTTCAAATTAATTAAATTGTTTTATGATTTTTATGGATCGATGTGAACATGTCGGGTATGGACTTTGTTGCATAAGGTGATGGTGATCCCAATTATAGTGGTGACATGGTTGTGAGGATAAGGGAGTGGTCCAAGATATATAGGGTGATGATGATCTATGGTATTGAGGTGAAATGGTCATCTAGATAAGGTCATGAACCATGTGACTTGAGATGGTGTGGACCAACGGTACTTAGACATGTGGGCATAGGGGAAGGATGTGCTGGATGATGTTTCTTAGGTTTAATTGGTGATTTCCCCTCACCGTTGTTTCCCAACACACCGTTGGAGTTGTGTTCCAACAAATAGGTCATAGTTGGGGTGTTGTTGACTACTCATTGTTGGCGATGGGTTCTGTTGATATTATGTCATATGGGATGGTGTTGAACATCAGTTAGGTTAGAGGTTATCACCATATTAAACTATGGTGGACGGTGATGGAACATTAGAAGATGTTGATGAGACCATTGGTTGGTGTTGAGGCTCAGTATATAATTTTTCTAGATGGGCCATGACTGTTGGAGGATAAATATTGATGTGCCTTAGGAAATATGTATATTTGGGATGATGTTGATTTTTTTGAAGAGAGGATAATATTGTTCCACAAGATAATAAGGATTGGAGTCGATAGGGAATTTCTGAGAAAATATTTGATGGACTTGGGGATTATTTTTTGGTCATGATAGTAGGACTCCAGATACATAATTGATTGAATAGGAGAGATCAAATGGTATAAGGTGTCAGTGATATGTTTATGGGAGGTTCTTAAGGGATGTCTAACTATGATATTCTTCATGTGATGCTTGGGATCTAAGCCAGTGATTTTCACTACTAAATATATATATATGTAGACATGTATTGTATTATATATATACATATATATATATATATTATAATATTTATAGAAACATTCTATAATTGAATTATGTAGTAAAATAGTCACTTACGATAGTTGATAACAAGTAGCGTAGGTTAATTATTAAACATTTATGAGATTCATTTTTTATTTATATTCTTCATACAACTATATAAATATATATTTTAGAAAGGAATGCTTTGTTGGTGGACTACTGAGTTCTACTCAAACTCTATATCAGTCCCTTGTGATGCATTATTATTTTATTTCTATAAGAGTATGTAAGGAATCATAAATAAGATCTAGAATATAGTTATTGAGATGTTAAACTTTTTAATGAAAGGGATTAATGTGGAATAGGTGGTTCTTCTGTATTGGGTTGGAGTTTCCATTTGATTTTTTGCATGATTTATTATTTGTAAATGTATTATTTTATATGGGAGATCTTTCTTATCTATTATTATATGAACATAAATGACATTTTTAACATCTAAAAATGCTATTATTCATTTGAGATAGTCGGTATTATTTCTATTGTTTCTTAAAATTTCCTTGACTTTATTGAATTTTATATTATTTTTTCTTTTTTATATTGTGTTATATATATATATAGAAAATTATTATCATCAAAAAAGGTGGGTATAGTCTAAATAATATCACATAATTAGTCCCTCGCTACTAGTCAAGAGCCTTTTTCATATGGGGAGGAACGCCTAAGGCCTACTGGAAAACTCGCTCAGAGCATAATTTATGCGGAAAATCATGTTAGGATTCCAATAATTTTATAAAAGGAGCCTTATTTTCCATTTTTTCTTACTATTTGGGATACGTTTGATTTGATACTAGGATGTAGTCATAAATGGGTAATGATCTCGTGTTTGGGTTCATATAACCCAAATTAAAAGGGATAAATCATGATTCTAGGGGAGAGAAACGTATGTTATGTTGTATTCATTTATAGTTGATTTGATTTCCACCTTGAGTGATGCATTTGGGTGTGATTTTACTGAATTGTATGGTTTTAACCATTAGTAGGATATGGATGGGAGGATTCTTTTTCTATCATGATCATAACATTGTCTTATATGATGTGTTTTGTTTCTTGAGAACATTTTTCGGAACATGGAATGCATGATGTGGGGAAAGGATATTTAATGTATAATAAAGAAGCTAATTTTTTTTTCATGTTTAGTATTTTTGGTGGCATTCTACTCAGTCGGATTTTGTATGTGGTTCTAGTTGATATCAATGAAATGATATGTGTATATAGGATTTATGGACCTAGATTTGATATGATTAGTTAGGGATGGTAAAAGGGAGTGATCTATTTAAAGTGTCAACAAATATGATAAAATGTTTTTTATGGTATAAAATTTTTGAGGGAATTGTACTCAGATACCACATATTGTTAAACATGACAAGTAATTCATGACTATATTATTTGAAGTCTAGTGGCCATGGGGTAGGATTATCCATGACTCCTGACTCTGGTAAGAGTATATAAGAGACTGTGAGGTAGGATTTCATGTGACGTGGGTGTGGTAGGGGAGTGTATGGGTGGTGAGATACGCAACATATTACAGATTTCCTTATCATATAAATTTTTGTATATAACTATTATGGAATTTTACCATAATATTTTGTATTCATCGTGATTTTTCCTAGACTTAATTTTCTGGACTGTTAGGACACAGTGATATGGTGTTGCATGAGTGTGAATCAGATGGGGCCTAATGGGTCAGGTTGATTATGATCCATAGTAATAGGATCTGTTATAGGTGGTAAAATTGAAAAAGATTGAATATTTTGGTCCGCTAATAAACTAACAACATAGGGTGATCTTTATTGGATTTATACAAGGTATCAATAGATGATCATAGGAATCCAATTCATCGATAGTGTATCTAACTCAATAGTTTCAATCTCAGTACCCACCATTATTCATGGGTGATGGAGGACCACCGGTAAAAGTTAACTAGACTGAGTTAGTGAAAACTAAATTTGATCAGGTTAAGACACACTATGGTTAAAAGCTTAAACTGGATAAAAATATTATTAGAGGACCATAAAAGCACTGGTGGAATGTAATTTTTCACATATGCAGAAATTTGGGATTGGATTGGATGTATTTTGAGGATACATATTTTGAGGACTTCTTCCTTGAGATATAGAGGGATTAACAAGCCCATGAAATCATAAATTTCTAGTATGGGGAGACCTCTATCATAGATTATGGGGATATGTACATGTATATATCCCATTTAATTATTGCTATGGTTGGAAATGAGATCACTCATGTGGGATGATTATAGGATGTATAATGGTATTTTATTAGAGTATTGGTGAATATAATATAGTTTACATCTTTATTAGATTTAGGGAATCAAGCACTAATAGCTAATGAAAATAATTATAGATTGATTTTTTTCCTGGTGATGGCATCAAGTTAGTAGAGTTGTGATGCTTGATTAAGCTAGAACACAGATCGTGAGGTGTTTTTATAGAGAAATCATACTGGAGGCATGACAAGGCCACTATGGAGTGGTTCCTCGATGATAGGATTTGAGTTTGGTAATATAAAGAGTGTTCATAATTAGTGTGAGAATATTACAAAGGGGTTCCAAGCATGGGGCCAAATGGGCCATTTAGAGAGGATCTAGAGGAAGCCTTCTTGGATAGCTGGATGTGAGGGACCAAGTCATACGCTTGGAGATGAGATAGAACAAATACTAGTACCAAGATATTGTATCAATGATTTAGATGCAAACATAGGTCATTGTAGATATAGTGGGACCCATCAGTACGGTCAATGTCAAGTAGCTGGTGCAGCTCTATAGGGAGTCTATGCCATATGTAGTTTTTCTTAAGGCTTCTTTAATACAGTTAAGGTGACCATATCATTGTGGTATGGTGAACCGATGAATGTGACATGTATGAATTGATCATGTAGTGGAATATTATTTTGTTTTTGGAATGTACAATTGTGGGTGAATGAGATTAATATGTTTTTTTTGGAATAAACATGTTTTGGTAAGTATGTTTTCATCAGATGGGATGCATCATATATATATGAGGTTCCTTGGATGTTTTATTTATTGTGGTCATATGCATAGGGAATTATTTTTATATTCTGAATAGAAATATGGAATATTATGGATATTTATATATACATATATAAATTTTTATTACAAGGGATTATTTTTTGGCATCTATTGAGATGCAAGATCATTGGGCATCTGATGGGATGCAAGTTTTGATGACTCTCTTTTATAGTAGAGGTATGGAATGGGTATATGATGAGATGCAAGACATGGAGGTTTTCATGTATGTTTGAAGAATAAATTGAGAACCTGATGATGAATAAGAATAATGATATTTCATGAAAGGAATTTTATTTCTATGAGTGTTATGGGGTCCATCAAATTTATTATTTTTGGGTTGGGAAGTGACCTGATTGGTAATTCATATAGTAGGGAACACCATAAAAGGAATTGAATGAGACTTATAACAAAGGTATAATAGCTTTATGTAAATAATATGTGTATGTTAAATACCATATCTAGATCAATTTTGATAGATCATGTTTGAGATATTTTGTATTCGGGATATTTTAAGGTCCCATGTTTTTTCATGGGCCAAAATTCTAAACTTCTTGATCTTTTAAGATTGGTGAGAAGTAAAAACTTATTTTCTATAACCGAAAACAATTAAAAGATTTTGACAAAACTAAGGAATTTATTTTTAATGGGTTTTATGACTCATCGAGTTTCTAGATGATTCAGATGAGTGTCGGGTGCATCATGGAACAAGAACTCATTTTTAGGAAATCACATTTAAAAGATCATGATTTGATAAAAATGTGCGGTCTACAATGGGAAATAGTGTTGGGTGTTGTATCTCTTATAAGAGGGTGCACATGGGTTTTATATGGTTTCTAAAACTATGAAAAATATACAACACACTAAGTTACACTTAGGTAGTAGTTGTGTACTTTTGGCATACGGTCTCACCAAACAATGTGGCTGAACCATGAGATGTATTTTAAATGGGTTACCACTTGGATAGTGAGTCTGCATGATTGGAGAATAGTTATCCAAAATATGAGAGTTAAGCATAAAACACTTTAAAAAATTACAAATTACAATTTTTACTTCTTTTTATTTAAGTGGACCCTCCCCTTTTCTTCCCCCACATGTGGCCTTCTCATTATAGCAAAAATGATATCCTATTTCCTCTGAAACAATGATGCGGTCCTTCAACCTCATTTATGCTCAAATTCATCCTCTTTTTGTGGATACATATTCATCTAGTTACGGAATGTCTTCTATTGGATTCCCATTCCTTTTACATTCACTCTAATGGATGAAAAATCCATGAGATAACATTTCCCAATTTTCATGGTTTTTAACTAAATCTCATATTCCGCGCATTTTGGCTCTATTTAAAGAAAAATATTTGATGAGTTATTGCCTAATATCCTAAGGCATGAAATAAAAATATTTAACTATAATCTTATTAGTTTTTAGGGTGCGTATTAAATATGCACATTTGGGTTGACCGAGTGAGACCCCTAATTAATTCATGATAGTCTTTTTATTGATTAACAAATATCATGGGATGCCGTTGAGCATGCCCTAGCTATATTATACATAGTACGATTGGTATGGGTCTTTTAAACAAATGGAAGTATAAGAATGTTGTCTATTTTAAATAAAATATATTTTATTATTATTTTTATTATACAATTGGAACATGTTGGGAGTGGCCAGTGTAACTTGTGGTGATGGTGATCTACTGGATTGAGGCGACATGGTCGTCAGGTTGAGGGTGTGAGATGAAATATTTTTGTTTGAAAATGCTCATCAAGATTATGGTGGAAAGATCATATAGATTATTTCAAGAACTATATGACTTGAGATGGTGTTGAACATCAGGACATAGGGATGTGGTCACAAAGGAATGAGGTTCTGAATGAGGAAACTTTTGGTTTGTTAGTGATTTCCTCTCACCGTTGTGGACTCCCACACTGTTGGATTCATGTGCACATAAATATGACATTGTAGATGTGGTGCTTACCCCTCATTGTTGGTGTAGGAATTTATATATCTTGACTTTTAGTGGATGGTGTTGACCATCAGTTAAGTTGTAGGTGCTCACCATAGAAATCCCTAGTGGATGGCGGAGACTATTACGAGGTGGTGTTGAGACAATCAGTGGTGGTATAAGGCTCAAAATTTATTTCTGGATAATGGGATGGGATTAATAAAGTATGGGTATCAAATTTTCTTTGTAAATTTGATTTTTGATACAAATATTATTTATTTATTAGAGGGTTGGTATCACTATTCCAGGTGATGCTGGGATGTTGAACTGATAGAGACATTCTGAGCAGAGGTCTGAGGGACCTGGAGCTTATTTTTTGGTGTTCCATTAGAACAGTAGACACATTACTAATTCCATGAGAAGGGGAAAATGGAATGAAGTTCCAATGATATGCTCGAAGAAGGTTCCTGACTTATATCTATGTATTATATTCTTTTGGGGACGCATGGGAACTAATATGTGGGTCCTCTCCACTAAAAATACACATATTAATACATGTTTTTTACTCCACACACACACAAAAAAAAAAAAACACACACACACACACACACACACACATATATATATATATATATATATCGGCACATATTAAAAAATAAACTGGTATTGGATGAAGTAGGAAATTCTTATTTGTGGTTTTTGAGCACAATTGGATCATGTTAATGATTAAATGGGTGTGACTATCCATTTTAATTATACTGTGAATTCATCTATATTATTATTCATCAAATATAGGTATATATTGGTGGTTTCGTACGAAGTTCATAATAACACCCTACAAGGGTCTCTTGGGATGTGTGTATACTTTTTGTATTAGACATCAGGTAAGGAGTTAGGTGTATGAGTTATACTTTACTGATTAGCCCAGTGACCTTTATCATCTATTTATTACATGGACTACTAAGAAATGTTTTTCATCTGAAAAGGGTATTATTTATTTGGTCCCATTGGTATTATTTGTGTTGTTTATTATACTTCCACTAAATTTATTTTTGTTTCCTTTATTATGGTTTTTATTTTTCTATGTTATATATATTGGCCATTCTCATCATCACCACCATAGTGGATTCTCTCCCCTATCACATAATCAGACCCTCACATCTATTCAGAAGCCTTTGTCTTATGGGGTGGTGCCGCTAAGGCCTAGTGGCCAATTGAACCATAGTTTAAGTGGAACATCGAGTTAGAACACTATAATGAGATATTAATATATATAAAGAAATCATTTTATGTTCAGTCGTGGAAGAAATGAAAATTGATGATTACCACATTTCCCATGATTTGGGTATGAAAAGGAAGATCGAGCATCACAAAAACTGGAATTATATATCATGGTTGAATGAAATTTCAGTTTTCTAAATACTAAAAATATGGTAAAACATCTTTGGGATTTATTGAATTGAAATAGAAGGTTCATTAAATTTTGACTAGTGGGTCATAATATCTATGAATGTCTAAAAGGGAACAATGGTCTGGTTAATGAAACAAAATATAGGAAGACACTGACTACTTTACTGACCATGATCTAATGCTTAAAATGTAAAGAGTCCGAGGATTATGGAAACTAGTGAAATAATATGAAGGTTTATGATGATGATTAGTGTTAGAAAACTCTTAATATCAAAGGATAAAATTAATATCATGAAAAAATATGGCTGAAGTGGATTATAATAATTTCATGGTGAATGATGCAGTTACTATCCACTATATAATAATTTATGTCTTATTTTACTTTTTATCTATCCAATTAATTATATCTACTAAATTTTTTAATGGTATTGAATTACATATGAAGTCTATAGTTATTCATTGATTGAATTTTGTTGGAAAATTACTCTTTCAAATATTGTTACTCTCCCATTTGTTTAATTTCTTTTTTATTCTAAGAATGGATATAATTTTTTTATATAGAGTCTATATCAATTGTTGGAGAGGGGATGTCACATTTTATATTCCAAATGAAGTGAATCTCATTTACTGGTGTATGAATGAATAAAAACACCAAATAGAAATCAATTTTATCTTTTGGGTAATAATTATTTACTATGAACATAATTTATCTTATATGGGCAGGAAGAAACTCAATATAGAAGATATGGCAATTTTTGGGGGTTTTCAATGTCTTTTAGGTATAATTTCATGGTATTCCATCATGTAATGATGTTTTCCTTCAATAAAAATCATTCATTTTTAAAAAACTATTATAATGACTCCTTATTTAACCATCTTAATTATGTTTAATGAATTGAATTAGTGACTCTAGAAGAATAATTATTAGGGGATTTATTTTTATATGTGCATAAATTTGGGGTGAACATGTTATTTTTGTTATAAATAATTATGGATCAATGCGACACTATAGAGATTATCATGTACATAAAAAATCACTATCAATAACTAGTATCATACAACTCATATCGATGATTTTTTGGATCTATTATGAGGAGCTCATTATTTTTCAAGGATCTATATTTGATCTATGTATTATTAGTTGAGGGTCAAAAGTCAATACATAACAAATATATCCTTCCATATGAGGAATAGAAACTATGAATTTACAATGATATAATTTTTTCTTAAAAAATATTATTTTATCTTCATGGATTTAATGAATATAGTATTTAGAGATTGCCTTTATCAGTTTTTGGTGGTCATTAAGGATGATATTATTATATATTCAAAGAGAAATGAAGAGCACGAAGATAACAAAATAATTATACTGAAGGAACTATATAAGGACAATTTGTATGATAAAAATTACCCAACTATGAATTTTGGAATCTTGATATTTACTTTCTTGGTCATGTAATATCCTGTGACGGTATTTTGGAACATCCTTCAATGTTTAATGTTTTGGAGAAATAGACCATAATAACCATGGTTAATTAGATCTATATTTTTTTATTGGTAGGATATTATCAAAACAATTTTGATATTTTCTCATAGGCTGCTTATACAGTCAGAAAGATAAATAATTAGAGTTCTAAGTTCCTTTGGACAGATGAAAGTGAGGGAAGAATCAATGGGATAAAGAGATGGTTATCCAGGGAACTTATTCTTACAAAACCCTATAATGGAGGAGGTTTTGTAATCTATAATGATGAATATAATCAAGTAATCAGATTAATTATTATGCCAATGATATTTGTTATATCATATGCCTCAAAAAATGTATTGTTTATGAAAAATATTACCCAACTCGTGATTTGTAGTTTGCTACAATAGTATTTTCATAATATAAATTAACGCATTATATTTTTGTAAAATGATGTTAGATATATACTAATAATAAAATCATAAAGTATATATTTAATCAAAATTAGAATAGTCTCTTCCGGAGAATATGGTTCAACCAGATTAATGATTATGGCTATAAAATTCATTACCACCCCTATAAAGTGAACAAGGTAGGTTATGATTTGATATTAAAGGATCACAGTAGATTATATTTTATGAGGATCAAAATATATCTAATAATTTTTGATTTTTAAATTATTTATCTTAAAATCATTAAGGATTGATTGAAATATTATCATTATAAAATCAATGTTCAACCATTTATATATGTAAGGATTAAAAAGTAATTGGAGGAAGATGCAGAGCTAAAAAAGAAGTTCTACAATGTAACATAGTTCAACTGTTATTGTGATGTAAATATAAAGATCAAGAACTGTGTATGTTCCCCTTATATACAATATTTTAAGAAGGTGTTGTTGGGATAAGATCGTAGTTCATCATTCTCTATTCATCCTAGAAGTAAGATGTTGTATACAGATTTGGATGAATATTTATAGAGGGACAACATTAAATGAGATATTACATAATAATAATCTCAGTGATGGGTATGTCATCATGTTATGGATGATATATTAATTTATAATGAGATATTAAACCATTATTTTGATAATAATTCCATCATGGATTTTCTATATTAAACCCCAAAATATATAAAGTCCATAACATTATTTTGGTTACACTTGATCACCTAACTAAGCCATCACAATTAATTTCTATTAGTAAATACTTCTAACTTGATCATATTAATAAAATATATATTAATTAGATGTTAAGGATTCATGGATTACCACATTCTATTGTATCTGATCAGGATTCGAGGTTTACATGACGTTCTGGATAAGTCTCCATTATTCTCTATGTATGATGGTAGGTTTCGGTACTTCTTATTATTAACAAATATATTTCTAGTTTAATAGATCTATTTAAACCATAGATTATTTATTGATATATTTTTCATTTTAATTAAAATGTGGTTGTGACCAAAACCTTCCTTTAGTCGAGTTTTATTATCACAATAGCTTTAAATCAAGAATTCAAATGGATTTTTTTATAGTCCTATATGGAAAATGGGTTTGAAATACAATGTAATTTAATGAAAGTAGTGAAATAAATATATTGGTAATTGAGATAATTGAAAAAAAAAAATGTAATATAAGGTAAGATGGATTGAACAACATGTATAGGAAGAAACAATAAAAAAACAGATTTCATGACAATCGTCAGTGAAATTTGCAATTTGATGTTGGTGATAAAATGTATCTAATAATTTATCCATCAATAATGGTTATGCAATTCACAAAGATATGAAAAATAAAACATAAGTATATTTTCCCTTATGATATTCTTTTTGCCATTCATGATGATAACTTATTATGAGTGCTTCCACCGGACATCTCACTGGCCCATGATGTGTTCCATGTATCTATCATGAGGAAGTACGTAACTGATACTTTAAATGTATTTAACTATGTGGATTTATAAATAATGAAAGATTATAATTATTAAAAATAACTAGTTGAGATCTTGGTTTATAGAGATAAATTTATTCGAAACAAGACCTCTTACTTGGTCAATGTTTTCTGGTGAAACCAACAATTTGAAGAAGCCACATGGGGAATTAAGGATATGACGAGGCATATATACTCTCATTTTATTGGATTAGTGTGAAAAAAATCAATGTTGAATTATTTTTAAAGGTGTTATAATGTAAATCCATAATATTTTGTAAAATATTTTTCGTCAATAAATTTTTTTTTCCAAACTTGTGTTACATGTAACATCGAGTTTAAACGAAATGTGATATACAATTAAAAAATAATTATTCATCTAATGGCCCGAAGGCCTTCAATTATTATTGATTATGATATTCCACCTTTCAAGGGGTGAGGTGGAACCGTTACAAGTCCTGTAGGCAGAAGTATTACATATCCTGTAGGCCCAAGAGGAATTCATTACCCGTAAGATTGAAACAGTACATACAACCCATACTAACTACAAGGAACTGCTCATTCCCAGGATCTTTCTCGTGAAATCAGCTCTCCACCTTCACATGGGTATTCATCTAGGTTATCCCATTCATGCACATTCTTGTCCTAATGGTAGGTGCCATACCCTCTCTTTCTTGAAATTCGTGTAGCTTCTACTATGGTGAAAGCACCTTTCTAATCCCCCTATAGAGCTTGCTCCAAGTAGGTTGTCTAGTTTTCATATTAACTAATGGTGGCCCAAAGGCATGGGTGGCCCGAAGGAATGGGTTGCCTGAAGGTCTTAAAGGACTCGAGGGCCAAATCGTTTTCTTGAAGGCCCAAACAGGGGCAAATGCCCAGCTGCTACAGTGCCAAACAGTGCCTGCTACAGTTCCCGCTATAGTACCTACAACAGTACTACACCATTCCTGATACAGTACCTGCTACAGTACCTGCTACAGTGCCTGGAATTTATGCGTCCTCCTAGATTTGATCTTAGATCTCTTGGATGAACTTAAGAGTCCTCACCAACCAGGCTGAGGATTGTGTGAGAAAATTATTATTCAACGTGATAGTTATCACCAAGATATAGTATTATATATTAGGAATAGTAAAAACTAAATTATGAAAAACGTATGGTTAATATATGTATAAAATGAATTCATTGGTATTCAATTAATTATAAATGAAAATAAAAACAAATAAAAAATAAAAGAGTTTTATTTATGAAAGCAACATCTGCTCATATTAATAAACTAAATTGATCACTATTAATGTATTATTTTGATTATATTTATATATAATTTATATTAAATATCTTTTTATAATTCATATACATGTTTTATATTGGTATGGGATAATAATAAAGACAATTTTATACTTAAAAATGAATTTTTTTTCAAAAGTGGTGTGGCATGTTTTTCCAAATTATATTAATATTCTTTTCTTCAACTATTTTCAATTTTTTTGAATACATTTACTTAATTATTTATTCATCATTTCAATATTATCATACAATTATGTTTTTAGAATTATCTGAAATGGTTAATATTTTAATGTATAGGGAAAAATAAATATTTATATATAACATTTTCATTTTATTTAATGTATTTAAACTATTAAATTTTATTTTAAAATGATTTTAAAGGTAAAATATGTCTAATTATTTCATTATAAATCCAATTTAAGAAATTTAAATCAGTTATACATCAAATTTTTTTATAAATACTTTTTATACTTAAGAAGACCTTTTCATTAGAAAAGAATTTTCCTTTTTGTCTGTGCATTTAATTTTAAATTAAATTCTTCCACTTATTTGAATTGAATTTGATAATAATTATAAAATAATTTTAATAAGAATAATTAGTATTATTTAATAGGATATAGTTATTTTTTTCCATACTTATCAGTGAAAATAGTAAAAATATGTTACAAAGGTTAATATTAAAATTGATTTTATGGGGGTTAACCTAAATATATAATGGTTAAAATAAATAATTCTTTAAATTCTATTTTATGTCTAAATTTAGACCCTAAATAATATTATTTATCTTATGTGTTAATTTTGGTGTAATTTTCTGTGAACTACACATTATCATATTTTATTCTTTTCAAAAATTCTATCTGTGTCCTCTCTCCAACTAATAAAAGGACACCACATCTCATCTATCCTCCACATTTATAGAGAATTATGTTTTAGAATATCTATAGAAAAATTCCGTCCTCAAATAACTCACCATAAACTAAAATCATTATTTTTTTATAAAATCAACCTAGGAAGTTTTTTAGTATTAACCTATAGAGGCTTTGATTCTTAACCATTCATTTCATTTTATTTATTCTACCACATCTTAAAAATATTATTAAACTATGATAAAAAAATTATTAACCATATATCCAATATAATAATATTTTAGTTTTTTAATTCAATAACAAATATCAATTTCCTCTTCTATTAAATTGGCATTGAAATCATCAATCATGTGTATGGAAGACTACTACTTCACAAACTGATGTACTTTATTTTCCATAACTATCACTCATTGATGAATATAATGTTGGAAATTATTTGAATATATAAGATTTTTTGGTAATAGTAATAATAATTAAATTATAATAAAAGACATACCATATTACCTTCCAATCTATTGGAATATGATAACGTGAATCATGTGCTCCAATGAACCACCACCTCTATGAAGTATTGTAATTCATTTTTTATTTACTTTTTACATGGATTGTAATAATGATTTATTTAATGTATATATATGATTTATAAAAAAATAATTTTTCTATAAATTCTCATATTAATTTACCATTCCTTTATTAAATTCATTGAAAAATAAAAATAATGTGCATGCGTATGTATATCCTACCATCTCTATTATTAGTGTGATTCATGTTTCTATATCAAAATATTATGGATCAATATAAATATATTTATACTGAATATATTTTATATTTTTATCATGTATAATTTTTTTAAAATGATTCAACCATGATCAAATTACAGGGAACAATATTTCTGATTTTAAACATCGATGAAAAAAGAAGAAGTTATCATCCAGAATAGTGATTTTAATGATATATTAGTAATAAATGGGTGATAATATGTCATAATTAAATAATTAATTGTATGAATGATATGAGTATGGATCTAAGATACATGGATAATAAACATATATTTACTGTATAAGCATTTCAAATGTGTTTGAAGAATGTCAGGACATGAGGTAAGAGATTTATGTTTCAATCTAATTTTTTATCCAGATTGTATATGCTTAAACATAAGTTGTTGAAATAATTTTATAATTATATGATAAATCCTATTAATTTTTACATTACTTTGGTTATTTTTTTAAAATAAATGTATTCATTTTATTTTACTCAATTTATGTACTCAAGAGACTGAGATTGTTTCTACAATGAAACTGAATATGTTTTTCTATTTGGTTAGGAATATTTCTATTCCATGTCTAATTTATAAAAATTTAATATAAAAACTATTTTTATTCTATAATTATTGTTTAAATTCATTTTCTTAATTTTTAAAATTTTAGAAACTGCTTTAAAAGGGACATTCTAATCATTTTCAAAAAGAGATACATTTGGATGTAATATAAAATCATGAGAGGAATTTTTAATTTTAACTTATACATCATGGAATGAATTTTTCACTATCATGATCACTCATATATTTAAATCATCCTTTATAAAATTCCATTTTTCTTTTAAATGATTTATTTCAATAATATTTTGGAATTTTTTATCTGTTAATGAATTGATTTTAAAAATAAATGGTTATTCTCATAAAGAGTGTTTTAATGATCTTTTTTGATATTTATATTAATCAATGAAAACAACTTTGGTTTTTATTATGTTTTACAAGGGATATGATCTAATGGTATGATCCTTGTTGTTTATATGGATGGTTTGTGATTTTTATGATGATATGTTTACTAAACCTGTTTATTTTAAATGGGATTTTCTAGGATGGATTGATGAAATCATTATGAAACCTATTTTAATTGCACGAGCTATATATGATGAAATGATGAATATTGAATAACCTCATGGACACATATGATTTTTTTCTTCATGTGATGGGGAGTTGATTTATATAGGCATCTAATACATTGGGTAGTTATTTATATCTCATAATATATTCATAGGATTGAAGTCGACATGCAAAACCCACTATGGGAAATGAGCCAATATTCTTGATGTACTAAGATATGATGGTGGTGATGCTTGATAGGATATGATATGAGAAATCTGTAGGAATTTTTAATCCACATTGATTTTATTATCTCAGTATTTAACCATAAAATATGAAATATTTCCTATACTTATGATTGTTCAAAAAATTTATGACATTAACTTATAGTTCATGATCTATTTACGATGAATTCTCAATATAATGATATATGTTTGTTAAAAATAAAATTTTTATTCCATGAATCATTTTTATGATCCATTATATATTTGGTATGAACTTTTTATGTTTTATTTATAACCGCATACACTTATTCTTATCTTCTAATTTAGTATGATCATTTATTGTTATCTCCCATATATAACATTATAGAGCATTTGTTCTCACCCTTTCTTATGGTCCCATTCCATAGGTTATAAATAATGGATTATATAGGGTATTTATATTAAGAGTAATAAATTATATGTTCTTTTTTGGAGATATTGAAGACCATTTATTAAATAATAATATTGTGTATTCAGTCTCTGAAGATAGTAAAGCTTGATGGTCCTCTGGATTTTATTTTGTTAAATGTATTTAATACTCATATAAAAGATGCACTATTTAAATATGAAAAGAAAATGTTGTTTTGGCTAAATATTATCACACTTTCTCTATCCCCTCCCTCATTGAATGGTGTGTATGGAATACTGAATCATGATGGGCTTCCAATTCAGGCATAAGTCCCTTATCATACATGATTTTGTGACATGAAGATATTGTACTATATTTTATTTCTCACATCTAGAATGACCCATGTGGGATTAGAGATCAGTGGTGATCATATCACTATAATTTTCAGAATATCCCAAATGGTAATCAATTAAAAGTGCATGTCCCAATCATTTCCAGTCTACATTGGCTTTGATTCCAATTCTAATGGGATTCGATTAAAGTCGCGATGAGGTTCACACATAATTCCTTCAATATACCATCATCCTTCCTAGATCATATTACTGGTTGTATCATACCATACCTATAATACTACATTCCATTTTGGACCCCATCATATTATCCTCATAATCCTTTATATCCAGTGAGAACTATATCTACAATCCAAAATTTCCTTAGAGATCATTATTCATGGAAAACTCATTAATAAGCCTCATACAATACTTTTTAGGAACCTTTTTCTAGGACAACCACACCACAAAACACTATATTGCATGGTATAGTCCTTTTCAAATAACCGTGAAAGGCATTTTCTGTACCATTGTGTGGAATTAAACTAGATGGGTTTTGATTCATTTCATAGGGATACATAAGATTCCATTCCCATGGTCTAGATTCTAATACCAAAACAATTCCCATATAAATGGATAATGATAAATTCAAATGTGCCCCACTATGTGTCTTACAACTATAATTATAATGTAAAAAACATAAAAACATGGAGATCATATGATAAAACAAATGGTACTATTAATGAAGAACCTATCATATATAGATATGGAACCATTTTTTATGGATGGTTTTAAATTAATTAATATAGATAACTTATTTTTAATCTAGGGGTGACTAGTTCAATGACTGGGACTCGGGAAGGAATCATGAATACATATTAAATCTATAATAGAGTCCCAATGTGAGAAATAAATCCCCCTTAAAAAGGATCGATGAGATCAAACACCAATTCTTTTGACCAATGGGAGTTTTTATGTATCATTGTAAAAACATACAATGATCACTTTCCATTGGATAGTAGGTCCATGACTTGTAACAGATGTCAGATCCATTGTGTGTTTCCATTTACCTGAATAACCACCATTGTAAACCATCATAATATTGTGTGAAATGATGAATTCTTTTTCTCCCACTTACTTCCTAGGAAAATAATCCTCCAAGAATAATGTTCAACTCATACCAAAAATTATTGGGTAATCATTTATCTAAGACACGTATCTTGAGGTAGACCAAATCCAGAATTCATCTCAGGTATCTGAATGAGTATATTTAGGGAACACGACTCATCAACATTTACCCCAATAATTCATGAATTTACACAGAAAATTACATCCTCCTCTTAAACACCCTTGTAGTTGGGGTCCCCCAGATGTTCTAAATTGTGTGATCCCATGGTAATCAGGATCCCAACATTGGGACAATGGTGGGGTCTTCTTGATTTAGGAAGTAGTACTCATTTCATGGTTTCTGCCTAAATTGTGATGTGAATCATGACTTTTTTATTTATTTTGTTATCCAATTATTGGATACATAAGCACCTATTTGGCGTTTATAAATATTTAGGAGTATATGAATTGGAATTCCCCATATTTCTTCTTTACTACACCATTATATCCTCTCCCACATCAAATAGATGATGGGGAGAAAATATCCACCATGGGAATCCATCTTGAAGTAATCCCTCAATTGTTCTCATAGGGCATCATACTTATCCATCCTTTCACATACCATCCCTTATCCACTATCATATGAAAATTAAAGTCTCACCATGGGCTTTTAATTCAGGTGTAACTCCCTTACATGACATGATTGCGCAACATGATTATATTCTACTATCTCTTTTTTCTCACACCTAGCATGAATCACATAGTCCTAGAGATCAGTGGTGATCACCACACTATCATGGTTAGAATAACACAAATGGTTCTCGTCTAAGGGTGTAAGTCCCAATATTTTTCTAACAATGTAGGATATGATTCCATACATGAGGGGATACATAAGAATCCTCCATATGGTTCAAACCCAATGTATTTAATCAACCATAATCTTTTTTGTCCATATTTCATAGAAGATAATACCCAAACAGAATGAATATATTTATTTCAGTTCCACATCATATTATCCTTCTCATCCTATGATTCTGGTGATAGTTATCTCTTCAACACCAGATTCCATTCCATCTCGTCCTTGAAGGGTAGCTCATGATTAAGTCGCAAACTATTTTTTTCTAGGCCAATTTCACATAGATTTCCTCACCACATGACATTAAAAAGTATAGTATTATCCATGTCACATGAAATTAAATGGCATGATGTAGATCATTAGTTGCCCTGAACTAAGTTGTATTTTATTTAATTCTTTTGGAAATTTAGGAAACCCCACTCATGGGCCCAATCCCATTACCAAAAATAACTTTCTTTTCCATGGATGATGATAAATTCCATAGTACCCCAATTTATGGCTTATGAAAAATATCAAAACGTAAAAAATAGAAAAATATGGATAAAATATAATACATATAGATTTTAGCATTGATGGTGAACCATTGATACATACATATTGTTACATTAGTGGAGAACCTTTGACATATACCAATGTATATAAATCAATAAATGTAAATAATTTGTTATTAACTTGTTGGTGACTAGTACTAATCTAAGGAATTTGGAATATTTTATGAAAATACTTTAAATTTATATGAGATTCATAACATTAGAAATAATTACCCCAAATAGGTGTGATGAGCCTGAACACCATCCTCTTGATCTATTTGAGTTCCTATGAATCATCAAATAAACATATAATAACCACCCTCCATTTTAAAGCAGGTATGCGACCTATGCCACATGTGAGAGGAGAGATTGAAGAATTCATCACACTAACAAGAAAAAATATCTAATTTACCATAGAACCAAATCCCAATTGGGGAGTATTTCGAGGGTATATAAAACATGAGGGGAAAATAAAAATGTTATGCGAAGAATATAGAAAGGAAAAAAAGGAAAGGAACCAAGAACAGATATAAAAATTCCCACATGAAATAGCATAATAAAACACCCACCAATAAGAGATGGATGAGAGGAATTTGTGACATGGGGATAGCCTTCATCTGTGTGTTATGTTAGAGTGTGGAGAGGGAGAAGTGGTGAATTTTATGTAAATGGTTTGGGGGGGACATCAATTTTGTATTTTTTTTAAATTAGGTGTATCAAATAATTTCTTCATTGTTTACCAAAAAAGTGTTCCAAATTGGTTCCCTTCACTGGGAACATCGATAACCTATATGATTGGATCATATGGTTTGGAAAATTATTCACTGACTATGGAAAATTGATCTTCCACAATGCTAAACCCATTCAGAAGGACTCTTCATGGTTAATGATAACCATGGACTAAACATGTGAAAGGGTAAATGCATTAAATTATATTTTTTAATTTTTTTGACAATGAATGTCAAGGGATAAAAAAATATCGTTAAATAAATCAATCAACTAATGAAAAAATAGGGGAGCCAAAATCCTCCCCACCATAACCATTTTCCCTGTAATTTAACAGAACTCTAGGAGAAAGCTCAAAGAAGAATCATAATAGGAATGAAGTAGAAGATTGGTTCTGATCCCTGATCTATGAACGATGAAATTTATTCCAATACAATTAAAATTCATTTAAAATTCTAGGAACTATAAATCCTTAGGGAACCTTTCATAGTCAATTTATAATGGGGAAACAAAAATAGAGACCCATAGTGGGTATCCTAACAATGTATGTATTTCTATGGGTTGGGGGATCTATAAATCAATGAAATCTATATAATACCACTAAAAGAGGTGACCCAAACTCCAACCGAAAAAATTAACCCAAAAACTCTATTTAATACTAACCCCAATGTCTTGGTTCTATATATCTACACTCTTAAAATCATAATATCAAACAACTAAAATTAAAGAAGTTGTTCATTGGTAGGAAATGTAACAGAGGAAAAGATATCTCCAACTCCCGCCAAATTATTTCCGAAGGATATTACGTCATTAAGAACACTATAAATATTGCATAATGAGGACCATCAAGACATTAATTATCACACTCTAACCATGGAAAATTTGAATAAAGAATAACCCATTAACAAGGCTAATCAAAAAAATAGTTTTAAATCATAGGGTAATAAATAAATAAGTGGTAAAATAGGACCTCATACCAAAGATACCAATCATACTAATCCTATCAAACTAAATTTATACTAGTTAGTGGATAATGTAAATTGGTTCAATATCCTTCCTAGGAACAAAAAGGACACCCAAGTATTTCCACCCATAATCAAGGGTCCAAAATCAATCACTTCCATCCATAACTACTATCAAAACAAAAAAGGACCCATCCAATTAAATGGGACATGACAAACCCAAAAAATTAAAATTCATTTAAAACAATCGAGAAAGAACCTAAAGAGTTACAAAAATAATAATTACCTTAGAAACAAGATCCACCTAATTCCCCCAAAATAAATTATCATTAAAACCAGACACCACTCGATACAGTTCTAGGGAGTATATTTAAAATAACCCAAAAAACCAAAAAAAAAATCCAATAATATTCAAAAACCAATAATACTTATCCAAAATCAATTTTCAATTCAAAATTCCTATTTTATAAAAATCAAAGAATAACAACACCAAAAAGAGTCACTCGAATAAAATAGTAAAAGTCACATCTTGAACCATTTCAAATACAATGATTTTTGTTTTAAAATATAAAACCCCAATCAAACACACATTATAAACCACACACTTCATCAGTTGAAAATGTTTCTAAATCCTCAGATTCTAAAATCATTTTTCATTTATTTAGAAAAACTATTTAACATTATAATAACTAATTAATTATTTAATTCTATGTTTTCTAACTTAGAAGTCCATAACAATCCCTCTCAGAAAATATTTACCAATCATAAAATTCTTTATCTAATTCAAAACCAATCATAATATTTTAAATAAAACGTATTTTTCAAAATACATTCAAAAATATTACAAAATTAAAATTTCTATTTTTCAAATATATAAAATTCTCTAGTAAACAATTTTAAAACAATACCAATTAGTTTTATATTCATGAATAATTACTTGAAAATTATTTTCAATTATATACTCAATTTTTGAAATTGTTATCAAAATCTAATTACTCAATTTTAAAAAACATAAATACAAAATTAATGAGACTTGTGACCAAATATAATTTATATTTATGGCTTGTCAAGATATGTTCCATTAAAACAAATTTCACTAAGAGTAATAGAGAACCATGTATAAGGGCCCCACATGGGTTTCCAGGTAATGTAAGCTCACTGTGTACCACTAACTAACCAAATTTTTCATGCCAAAGCATTAATGGAATTTCGGAAAATATCATCATAAATAAAGAAAATAATAGAAACAATAAAAAAAATCCCATGAAAAAATCCCATGGGGACTTGAGGATCAAAACTATCAAGGGAACACAATACTCATCACACTCTTATCTCTTGAGTATCAATATTCCCACATCTATTTACCATATATCCCACAAATGATATTTTTAAAACTTGGCCCTCTTAATAAAAAAAGTATATGGAAACATTTACAATGATCCAGCCTTGGGATCCAACTAAATTGGATCCCAACCTAGACCTCCAATGACTTGAGGGGTGTCCCCAATTCCCCCCCACCAAGATGAAAAAAGAATCATAGGCCTAAAAAATAATCAGAATGGATTATTAATTATTGATAAATATGATTTAACTAGTAATGTAACTATACATTACATTTGAAATGATTCAAATATAAGTCTGAATTCCACTCAAAAGAAATAATCATTTTAAAAAACATAAATAATTTATGTAGACCACATGTCAAAAAAATTAAAAATAATTCTGATGGATCACCTTCTCCTACCTTTCAAACAACAACCCCATTCTTATCCTCCATAATCCCACATATGTGATGAACCACCCTTAAATTAAAAGGAAAATATGAAATTACCAATTTTGTCAAATATTCTACAGGACTAAAAATTAAATAAACACGGACATAAATGAAAAAATATCTCCTGTGACCTAAGGTCATGCTCTATACAAAACACGATCCCATTCTTGGAATCAAAGACACAACCTATAAAGAAACATAATCTAAAAACCCGAGTTGTGTGAGCATGGTGTGATCTAGATAGTGTAATTGGTAATCATTATAGATTTTAGTTTTTTATGTTAAAAAAATAATCATATACGAAATAAATTTGAAAAGTATATTTCTATTAGTGAGTACATGAAAATAAAACATGATGATCCAAAATTTTATAAAAATTTTATTTATTTTTAATTCAATGAATACTATCACTTGAAAACCATTTATACATCCTAAGACACTTTTATAAAAGAAACATATTTAGAAATACATTTTTATACTAAAAAATCATTGTGAACCATATCCTAAAAAATTCCCATTTTTTATTTATTTTCAAATTTCCTAAAAATGGACACCCATCATATTAAATTTAATTAAGACATGTGAAATATAAAAGACAAAAAAGAGACTATAGTATAGAATTGTTAAGAAATAAAAAATTAAAAATGGATTTAAACGACAAACCCAACAAACATCTATAAATGTGAGAGTGGAACCAAATAATGTGTAAATACATAAGAAAAATATGAGTGAAATAGGGATCCATGACCTATAGGTTCTATTTGTAACTAGGAAAAAATCAAATAGAAATAACTATCGATGAGAACCTAACAAAAAAAATTAAAAATTGGATATTTAGCGGTCACTCAACATTAACCCATGGAATGTACCTTAAACAATATATAGTAAAATATTACCAGTTTACCTTGATACCTATGGTATCCCTCATTCCATCCACAAAACATACAATGCATCCAAATTTATTCCACAAAAAATAATTTCCCACAATTGAGAATGAAAATGTAAAACATCCCTCCTTTTAAAAATCTCGTTATCAATGTCATTTGAAAGTAAAACATTTTTATAGAGGCCACTACAAAAAAAATATAATAATATTAAACTATTCTAAATTGAAAATCCCATTAAAAACCCATATTTGAACACATATAGGAAAAAATAAAAAACCATTAATTTATAATTTATTTAATTTTATTTTTAAATTCTTATACACAGATGCAATTATGTATATATTTTTAAACATCTCTCGGTGCACATATTCTTATATTATATTGTGAATACATGAACATGTCCGTACCCACATAAGGGTGTATTATCACTACATATAAAAAATCCCAACATCAATTGTAGGTGATACACACAAAAATGAAACAAATAAATAGAATAATGTATATAAAATAGAGGAATTAAAAATATTTAATCTCTTTAACTCACACATAAACTTATAAAATTTCAGAAATGATCTCAAATAATTAAAAATTACCCAATTTATTTTTCAAATATATAAAAAAATTTCATCAGTGAAAACCAAGATTTATTCTGTAAGATAATTACAAATAGGGTAAATATGCTAAGAACCTATTTGGAAATCATTTATAATTCTTAGAAACCATTAGAGATATGAATCATTAAATCCAATTGATCTTGATTAATATATATATTTTTAAAGAAGAAAATTTGAAACACCCAATAATATTAGATATGTGATGGAAAATAAAATCCATTGAAATACCTACATAGGTTTTTCACAGATGATGTGAAACCATTAACACCAGTAAGCAGAAGTCTTGAAAAACTCATCACATTCCAAAGAAACCATGGCACCACAATTTTACAACCAAATACTAATAAGGTATTAGGATGGGGAACACATAATACGATGGTTTTAACATCGCGACCCGGAAGCCACTAAACCGGTGCTCCGAGCCGGTTCTCTATAAGGCCTCAAGCGCACCTCCTCATACGCCAGAGGCTACCAACTAGTAGCGAGGGACTATGGTGTAATAGTGGGGAGACTATTCCCTCATTCCAGAGTAAGAAAAAAATAAAAAGAACTAAGTATCATATACAATAGAAATTAAACAGAGTGCAGAAGCAATAATCAACTGAAAGAGAACAAGCTGTAATAGTAAAATGCAGTAAAAGCCTGAACAGCTATGTAATACAATGCAACACTGGTCACCCACCGGGCTGACTAAACAAATAGAAGTACAAAAGAAACTGAAAGTAAAGTTATAGGGATCTACTACTAACTCCGAGCCAAACCATGTACCCGATATCCAGATATTGTCGAACTGCAGTAGACTGATTCGTAGAACCACTCGAGCAGCTCTGCTCGATCATGCAACACTAGGACTCAACTCTATCCACCATGAAACACATGATCAACCTAAAAAGAAGAAATAAGGTCTACATATACACCGATGTGCATGTGCAGGGGTGAGAAATAATCTCAGTAGGGAACCCCGACAAGCAACCAATAATGTTGCAGCTAAATGTATATGCAACAACAATGTGCTCAGCCTAGCTCGAAGACAACAAAATGAAGTAAATCAAATGTGAAACCACAGTTGAACTCGGGGTATGTAATCCCTGTCAACTGGGCAAGTGACACCATGGATGTACATATCTCTATACGTACAAGTGTATAGTCCCATAACTATACACACACACACACACATATATATATATATATATATATATGAATAATCATGATTAGGTGATTTAAATAACAAGAAACCACATCAGCAGTCGATCCTTGGGACCATAATCCTGATCTCTAGGACATTCTGTTCAAGGGAATTAAGCTGGACGTCATGCCACTCAAGCCGTGTATCATTAAGTCGATCTCTGTGTTTGTAATCCCATCAACATGTACCTGCTTCGGCTAATGCTGGAAATATGTCTCTGAATATGTTAACCAAAAACAAGTAACCACTGTCCTCATACATATGAATCCTCACCCTCAGGAACACAGAAATGAAACCCTCAGGTGAGTACACTCATGCATAATGAATAGTACCCTCAGGTGTATATGAATTTTTCCCTCAGGCATAGAATCTATTACCCTCAGGCATAAGAAATGTTACCCTCAGTCTAAACGAACACTTTCTCTCAGGCTAAATAAAACCACTCCCTCAGGAAATCAAAACCCTGTCCTTAGGCTAATATAACCATGCCCTCAGGCTTGCCCTTAGGCTATTGAATATTTCCCTCAGGCGTATTGAATCTCTCCCTTAAGCATAACAAATAGTGACCTCAGGCATATTAGATCCATTGCCCTCTGGCTAAACAACTACTGCCCTCAGGCTAAGAAAAAAATGCCATCTGGTTAATGTAAAACGCTGCCCTCAGGCACAAGTAACAGGGCCATGCCCAAAGAAAAACAAGCAATTTTATGTACAATTTATTTCCAGGAAAAAGTAATGCTCAATATAAACATGGCATACCCTCGGGTATTCGGGCCAAATGGATAAACAAAGGAACACACCCCTGGGTGGACATGGATCCAAGAAGTGATCTGAATCAAAATTTTTACACTTAAATTAAATTACATTTGCAATTATAGGTATTTAAACAGCCAAGGCATCAGCCATACGACACCCCAACGTGGGTTCGTAGCACAATGGTACAGAAAAACACACAAGAGATGGAATTTAAACAACAGACCACCTACTACTCAGGAATACAAGGCAGAGTAGGTATCCCAAAAACAAGAAGATGCCTCATGTTAGGATCAACAGCCACCAACCATGAAGTACCTCTGGTAACCACTATAGAATCAACAACCCAAGTCATATATAAACAAACCGGTGTGGATTGCCCAAACTCCCAACCCAACAATACATCCAAAGCCCAAAGGAATCAAAAGTTTGGCACATGATCTCGGTGACACCTGATTACCATCTCTACCCAAACCCGATGTAACAACTCAGGGTCGGTCAAACAATGAGAACCCACTCGGTCTCTCAATTCAAACATAGAAGAGGCATCATACTCGGGATCCTCCAGGTAAACACGAGAGAAGGAATCCAACACGGGATCCTTAGAGAAGAGTAAGGGAGGAGTACTAAACAAGATCCTCAAAGGAAGTAAACCATGGGAATTCCATAACATGGGTCCTATCAAATAAAGAACAAGAGAAATATCCTATAAGGGACTCCCTAGGTCAGTATACAAGTAAAGGCATCCATCCGGGGTTCTTTGGAAGTGCCCTATTTCACAGCCTCACAGACCAGAAGGGAATGTCTCACAAGGAAAACATCCTCTATAGAAAATGTTTTAGGAGGTATCTCAAATCTCATCTCATATTAAATGTCTGACTAAGCTGGTCTGAACACCCAACTTATCATAAACGCCATGTCTCACTCTCAGGTGACAACTGAACTCGATAACTAGAGGAAAACCCCTCCATTTAGATAAAAACTACCAAAACCGAATTTTTATGACCTCTAAATGTCATAAGGATTCCACCATTGTGATATAAATGATAAAAATCTCAGAATCGACTACTCACATGCCCAATTCTGACTTTTAGAGCCTATGATATCCCAACATTACTAAAATGGAGCAGTACATGGCCAGAGCACATGGCCCGAGCACATTGGGCATGCCTGTGTAACAGTACACGGCATGTAATTTACTGTAAAAGGCATGTAATTTTTACAAAAAGTCACATCGTGTCCATTTTCACTAAAACACATGCCCAAGTACCACTACACGGTGCGTACTTTACTGTACATGTCGTGTGCTTCGAAAAAACCACTATTCCGTGTTGTATTCCACATGGCCAGCCACACGACCACCCACTACACAAAGTGTACTCAAATTACATGGAATGTAATTAATAAAACGTTGTCTTCCCTAAATGGGAAGAACACATGGCTTGTTCCCCTAGAACACGCACCGTGTATACTAGGTTTTCCGATGGGAAATCCCCAAAAACACCCGATTCGCTCATTTTCGCCCCCGAAACAACAGATCGAGCCCCATGGGAATACAAGAAAGAAATATAAGGCTTAAAAAACATAAAACAACTTTTTTAAAGGGGATATATGGAGAGAAAATAAATGGCCCTACGGTTGGGCGGAAACCGCCGAAGCCTCGGTTGATTTCATGGTCCACAGTTTCCCTTTGCGGAATCAGCGCGTCGAGAGCTTCGAATCAGTACCCATCTCGCCTTTCTTATCTCCCGTTTTCTCGATCTCCAAAATCTCCCATGGGACTAGGAAAAATAAGAGAGCCTATTGAGTTTGTGCAAGAAGGAGGAGGTAGGGAGAGAGAAGAAAAGAAAAAGAAACAAGAAAAGAAAAGGAAGAAAAAGGGGCACGGGCCAGCCCCAGTGCCCGACATTAGTTTATGCCTTACATAGGATAAACTCCCCATTCTTGACTCAACAGCGTAGAAGGAATCTCAATCCGATGCTCCGTTTAGAAGTTATTTCCAGACTAACCTGCATGAATAATTTAATATCTAATTTAATAATATTAAATATCAAATAGTCCTCCAAAATTCAAACAGCTCATATTTCCTCAAAACTCTTGTCCTAGGGTAAACACCATATTCCAAGATCAACAAAGCTATCAAAAAAATTATCTGAGATCATCCTGTAGGGTTAAATGACCATTTTCTCCCTCACGAGCATGCAATAGTAAAAATACAAATTTCTGCTCAAAATTGCAGTCTAGAAAAACACGGGTTCTTACAAACACCCCACCATAAACCTTTTCATCCCTGAGAAGCCCAGTGAAGGGACCACCATCCCTAATCCCAACCCGAGAATCTGCAGAACCAAGCTATTTGGACCATCCAACAACTATCCTTATAGCATTAACCACCACCTTCTACACATAGGACATTCATCTACAAATGATTTGGTAATCCCCAGCAAAGGAATACCCTTATCATCATCTTAAAAGTCACTCTGATCCCCAAAGGCCACTGAAAGACACCTTAATTTTCCCAAAATAAGGAAAACCACCCTTAAAGGCCAATGGTGCCCTCCCCACCATGTGACTTTCCTTACACCGCTTTGAGTGCACAACCAGATCACGTTCCATCCTCAATAGGGATGAACATTAAGAAAGAAAAAGGAGCTCGATGTAGGTCTGAAGCTCTATTAGTATAATCAAGATGAATCATGATAGCACATGATCATTTCTAACATGAGTACACTAAGATTTCATTGAAGGCGTGTCTAGCTCCCTACGAGCCACACTAACATCCTGCCAAAACCTGACCAGGATTCAGGCACAGTATAACCTTTCTCACAAGGCCTGACAACTGGGTCACAAGGTCCAACCACCTAGACCAAAATATACAAAACCTCTCATAAGAAGGTAAAAAACCCAAAAACCAAAGAAAGTCAAATCCAAAACACAACCTACAAGGGCCCTGATCCTCTACAAGCATCCTCATAAGGAAATACTCCCTGGAGTTCAAAACCCAAGTAGAAGAGAAACTGAACTGACAGAAATCGGCATCTGTATATGAGAATACCACATGGAGGTCTAGTTCACAAGAAAATCATTGTTATCTATCAGCATCAAACTCAATGATCTGACTAGATAACCACATACCTGAAAAACAACACCCAATAAGGGGTAAACAAAAATTCATCACATGCCCCATAGACCAACTAGGTTCACTGCACCACCTGTGCACAAGGATAGAGTCATTGACCTTGAAAAAAATTCCTCAACGTAGATCCACACAACCTACCATCATAGTAAAAAGTATGTGCAAGATGACCCAAAGGAATCATTCTTCAGTAAAAACTCACACTAGCAGGCCAATATGCTGGGAATCATATGTGCCTAGTAAGATGGATGAGACACCTCTTGCCTTTGCTGGACAGGAGTAAAAATCTATCCCTAGCTTCTTTCTGATGGCCATGATCCAGCAATCCATAGTAAATCAAAACACTACACAACATGTGCATCGCTAAAGGAGAAAATCATATACAACTGTAACATCACAAAATCAGAACAGCAATCCCAAACCCTAGCAACCATGACTTCTTACATGAACAAGTGTTCTCGACGCACCAGCCCGATATCAATCATAGGTTCCGACACATTCCTAATACTCATGTCTACCATATCCCAAATATTAATTACTAGGAAAGAAAACTACGTTAATACCACATTGTAATGTCCCAACCCAGAAGCCACAAAACTGGTGCTCCGAGCCGGTTCGCCACTAGGCCTGAAGCGTGCCTCCCCGTATGGCAGAGGCTACCGACTAGCAGTGAGGGCCTAGTGTGTGATTGTGGGGAGACTATTACCTCATAAAAGAGTAAGAAAATAGTGGAATGAACTAATTATCATATACAACAGAAATTAGAAAGTGGGCGGAAGAAATAATCAACTGAAATTGAACAAGCATTAATAGTAAAATGCAGTAAAAGACTGAACAACTATGCAATACAATACAACATTGGTCACCCACTAGGATGACCATACAGAAACAAGTACAAAAGTAACTGAAATTAAAAGTAAAAGGATCTACTACTAACTCCAAGAAAAACAACATACCATATCTACAGACACTGTCAAACTGCAGCGGCCCAATCTATAGAACCACTCGAGCAGCTTCGCTCAATCTTGCAACACTGGGCATCAGCCCTATCCACCATGAAACACGTGATCAACCTGAAAATAAGAAATAAGGTCTACATATACACCGAGGTGCACGTGCTGGGGTGAGAAATAATCTTAGTAGGGCACCCCGACAAGCAACCTATAACTCTACTGCTAAAAGTGTATGCAACAACAATGTGCTTAGCCTAGCTGGAACACAACAAAAGGAAGTAAAACAAACATGAAACCACAGTTGAACTTTGGGTATGAAATCCCTATCAACTAGGGAAGTTCCTCCATGGATTCCCATATCTATATATGTACACATGTATAGTCCCATACCTATACACATATACATAAATTTGAATATTCATGATTAGGTGATTCAAATAAGAAGAAACTGCATCAGCTGTCGATCCTTGAGACCACAAGCCTGATCTTCTGGTCATCCTATGCAAAGGCATTGAGCTGGACATTGTGAAACTCAAGCCATGTATCATTAAGTCAATATATAGGTCCGTAATACCATTGACATGTACCTTCTTCGGCCTACGCCGGAAATATAACTCTGAACATGTTAACCAGAAAAAATTTACCATTATCCTCATACATTTGAATCCTCACCCTTAGGCGAACAGAAATGAAACCCTCAGGTGACTGCCCTCAGGCATAATGAATAGTGCCCTCAAGTGTATAAGAATGTTGCCCTCAGGCACGGATGCTACAACCCTCGGGAATATGAAACTTTTCCCTCAGGCTAAACGAACACTTGAACTTAGGCTAAATATATCCATGCACAAAGGCTAATTAGAAACATGCCCTCATGCTAATATAACCACACCCTCAGGATTTCCCTCAGGCTAACGAATATTTCCATCATGCATATGGAATCTCTCCCTCAGGAATAATGAATAGTGCCCTCAGGCTTATATGATGTGTTTCCCTCAGGCTAAACAACTACTGCCCTCGAGCTACGAAAACAACGCCCTTATGCTAAAGTAAAACACTGCCCTCAGACGCAATTAACTAGGCCAAGAACAAAGGAAAACAAGAAATTTTATATACAATTCCTTTCAAGGAAAAAGTAATTCTCAATATAAACCTTGCATACCCTCGGGTATCCAGACCAAACAGCTAAACAGAGGAACACACCCCTAGGTAGTCTTGGATCAAAGCAGTGATCCCAAACAGCATTTTTACACTTACATTAAATTACTTATGCAATTATAGGTATTTAAACCGCCCTGGCCTCAGCCATATGACACCCCAACATGGGTTCGTAGCACAATGGTACACAAAATCACAGAGCAGTTAGAATTTAAAAAACAGAACACCTACTACTTAGGCACATAAGGAAAAGTATGCATCCCAACAAACAAGAAGATGCCTCACATCAGGCTCAGTAGCCACCAACTAGGAAGCACCTCTTGTAATCACTACAACATCAACAACCCAATTCAGATATAAACAAACAAGTGCGGGTGGCCCGAACCCCCAACCCAACAATAAATCCAAAGCCAAAAGGAATCACCAGTTTGGAAGGGGTTCTAGGTGACACTCAATCACCATCTCTTCCCAAACCCGACGTAACAACCCAGGGTCAGTCAAACAATGAGCACCCACTGGGTCTCTCAAGTCAAACATAGAGGAGACATCATACTCGGGATTCTCCAGGTAAACACGAGCGAAGGCATCCAATGTGGGATCCTTAGCGAAGAGTAAGAGATGATTCCTACACGAGAACCTCAAAGGAATAACACCATATGCATTCCATAACATGATTCTTATCAAATAAAGAAAAAGATATAGATCCTATAAGGGACTCTCTAGGTCAGCACACAATTAAAGGAATCCTTACAGGTATATTTGGAAGTGCCCTGTTTCCCGGCCTCATAGGCTAGAAGTGAACATCTCACAAGGAAAACATCCTCTATATAAAGTTTTATGGGTGATATCTCATAGATAATCTCATATTAATGGTCATGACTATGTCAGTCCAAACATACAACTTATCATTCACGCCAAGTCTCACTCTCAAGTGACAACTGAACTAATAACTGGAGGAAGAACCCCTCCATTTAGATAACAACCAACAGAACCCAATTTAGATGACCTATAAATGTAAAAAAGGATTTCTCCATTGTGATCTACGTAAAGAAACTTTCATAATCAACTACTCACACGCACAATTCTGACTTCTAGAGCCCACGATATCCCGAAATTACTAAACTGGAGTAGTACATGGCTAGAGCACATTGGGCCTGCCTGTGTAATACTGCCCGGCATGTACCCTACTATACATGGTGTGTACTATTCAAAAAAATTCACATCACGTGTATTTTCACTAAAACACATGCCCAAGTACCACTACACGGTGTGTACTTTACTGTACACAGCATGTACTAAAAAAACAACTATTCCATGTTCTATTCCACACGGCCACCCACTACACGACGTGTACTCAAAGTTCATGGCTTGTAATTAAGAAAACAACATCTTCCCTGAATGGGAAAAACACCCAGTGTGTTCCCCTAGAACACACGCCATGTATACTAGGTTTTCCGATGGGAAATCCCTAAAAACGCCCGATTCCCCCATTTTCGCCCCCGAAACAACAGATCAAGCCCCATTGGCATACAAGCAAGAAATATAAAACATTAAAAACATAAAACAACTTTTTTAAAGAAGATCTATGTAGATAACATAAACAGACCCACCTTTGGGTGGAAACCGCTGAAGCCTCGGTTGATTTCACGGTCTATGGTTGCCCTTCGCTGAATCCGCACGTCGAGAGCTTCGAATCGGTACCCCTCTCGCCATCCTTATCTCCATTTTTCTCGATCTCCAAAATCTCCCATGGGACATGGACAAGGAGGAGCACCTATGGAGAATGAAAAATAAGGAGGAGGAAGGGGGAGAGGAGGAATGAAAAAGAATGAAGAAATGAAAAGGAAGAAAAAGGGGGCGCGGGCCGACCCCATCACCCGACATTAGTTTATTCATTCCCTAGGATAAAATCCCCATTTAGGAATCAACAGCACAGATGGAATCTCAATCCGATGCACCGTTTAGAAGTTATTTCCAAATGAACCTGCGTGAATCATTTAATATGTAATTTAACAATATTCAATATTAAATATTATTCCAAAATTCGAATAGCTCAGATTTCCTCCAAACTCTTGTCATAGTGTAAACTCTCTATTCCGGGACCAACGAATCTATCAAAAAAATTATATGAGATAATCTGGTTAGGGAAAAGGACCATGTTACCCATCACGAGCATCCAATAACAAAAAATCAAATTTCTATTCAAAACTGCTGTACAGAAAAACATGGGTTATTAAAATGGTAAAAGAAAACATTGAGGGGATGGATAACATAAATACCAAGGAGTGTAAGAAAGCTCACCCAGATCAATTTTTTCCCAAAATAAGTGAATAAAATTCCAAAAAATTGACGTTGAATGAGAGGTGTAGGTTCCAGGTTGGGGAATAAATATGGCCATGGGTTTCTTGATAGGGGTTAAAGGAGAGATGTAAAATTTTATTTATATTGTAGGGGAAGTATTTTTTTTTAAAAGGTTGTGTCACATAGTTGTCCAATAGTTTACCCAAAGTCTACGCCAATCAGGAATCATTCACTAAACAAACTTGAAACCTCGTATGGTTTATGAAACCATTAAACCATCATGAGAAATAGATTTTCCAAATTATTTACGCCATTCATATGTTCACCACGCAGTTTACACCAGTTTTTCCCTAACTATGTGAGTTTTCAAATTTCATAAATTCTCAAAAAATTTAAAGGTTTTATCCCAAAACATAAAGAAAAATGTAGTGATGAATAAATAAATAATTAAATTAGGAAAATAAAAAATGGTTTTCATAATTATCCCCAATATAATTATTAATGCCCCAAAAAATATACTAAAATTTTGGAGAAAAATCAATGAATATTACCCCATGGGAAATAAGGAAATACTATGATAGGATCCCTGAGCTTCCAAAAACTAAATTTAACCCAATACAACAAAAGAGACTCTAAAATTTCAAGAATATCTAAATCCTCGAGGAACACCTCACAGCTGATTTCTAATGCATAAAATTAAATATTGAAACCTATAGTATTTATCTCAACCATTTATTATATTCCTTATGATATTAGATCAAAAAAGCATGTTCATATATATAATATCGCTTGAAAGGTGACTCTATCCCCAGCAGAAAAACTCATCACAAACACTAACCTAATTAGACAACCCATTTTGAGAAGATTAACTATTTACACTCACTTAAGTGCCACATTGAAATACCCATATAGAAGCAACGAATATTTGATAGGAAGAGGAAAGAGAAAAAGATCTCTCAAAGTCTCACTGAACCATTCTCAAAGGTGATCAAATCCTTAAGAACACAAAAAAATTCCACAATGTGGTCCATCATGTCACTCATAAAAAAATTGTAACCAAGAACAATGTGAATAATACTTAACCCATTGGCATGCTTCCTAAGGTGTCATGAGTTTGAAACATTGGTCAATGAATAAATAAAAGGTAACCTAGAATCCCATACCTATGAGACCAATCATGGTGATCTCATCAAAAAAATACAGTCAGTCCATAATGTTAACTAGTATTACATCTATCATAAGTACCAAATGCACACATAATGTTTTCCCCCTTATTCATGGAACTTAAATCAAATCCCACAAACCACAATAAAACTCAATAATCCAAAGGACATATCCAATCCAATGAGAACCCATAAAATAAAAATCATAACATTGATTGAAAAAATGGTCAATGGAATCAAAAAATTACTCACAAAACAATTTCCTCATAATGTCAATAGACTCAGTTCACCCAAAATAGATATCCACCTAAACTCGACATCACATGAGACAAATCTAGGGATCTTACAATAAATAACATAAATAAAAAAAGTTCACAACCAATAATATCAATTAAATCAATTATATTCATCTAAAATTGTTTATCTATTTAAAATAAAAAAATCAATGGAATAAAATCAGAACATATCCGATAAGATCTACAACATTAAATAAACAAAAACATCCCTTTTAATCCATTTAAAAACCAATGAATTATGTTTTAAAATATTCAACCCCACATCAAAATCAATTTTGAACCCAATACTTTCTTCGTTGAAATTGTTTCTAATTTCACATAACATGAAATTATTTTTCAATTATTGAATAAAATTCTTGAATAGTATCAAAACGATCTTTTTTATGTTTATCCATGATTTAAACATAAATTTTCAAAATAATCCCACCCCTAAAATATTTTCTAAAAAAATCCTCTATAATAAATTCAAATCCAATAATCACCTTTTTAAATAATATTTTCTTTTCAAAATCTATTCAGAATAATTTAAATATGATCATTTACCTATGAATATTCATTAATATTCCTTGAAACCCATTTTAAAACTATACCCAATGGTCTAAAATATAGAAAAAATAATTGAAAATTATTTTTATTTCCAAAAAACGTTTATCAAGAATAAATCAATATCTTATTGAGAAACATGACAAAGAACCCCCCAATATAATTTTCACTCATTGTAAAACATAAATTGGTGACATGGGTTGGTGGACCATGTGCTAATAACAGAACTATATATGAGTTTAATAAAGAAATATGTATGTATAAATACATGGGTTGTGTGGTTTTAACAACTCACATTTCACCAATAGCTCAAATACCATTTCATCCCAAAGTAAAAAATTTCTAAATATTGTCATCATAGATTAGAACATACCAAAACTATAAAAATGATCATGTCCAAAAATTTCATTATGACTCGAGCATCAAAATAATTAAGCGGTCCAATTCTGTTCCTACTCCTACTTTTTGAGTTTCAATATTTCTAACCCCATCTACCAAACATACAAAATACCAAATAGAATTTTGATACCAGGGTCATATTAAAAAACCAAGTCTTTTATACAATTTTTAATGAAACATCCAAGGGTGCCACATGAACCAGAATTTGTATTCTTACACAACTGACCTGATGGGAATCCCTGAACCCCCAAATGATCCACAAGAATCATAAAACTCAAAATAAATCAATGGAGATGTTTTCATTGCTTAATTTTATTTAATATGAAGTTTAATTTTTCCAAAATTTTATCATGAACCATTCATATGTCAAACATCCAAACCAAAAATAAATAAGAATTCTAATGTAAACTTCAAAAATTCATGAAAATAGAAGATCAAATAGATGAAATATAAATTCCATGGATCAAATTATACTTCCACACACACAAAAACCATTTTCATATCCTTTATAAGAACAAATATACAATGAAATACTATTATGTTAAAAGGAAATAAGGAAATGACTAATTTGGATTAAACTACCAATTTAATGAAAAGAAAATAAAAAATGATATATCTGATCAACTCTCTCAGGTGACCCAATTTCAATTTCAATCATAACCTAAATCCTTTTTTGAGAATAAAATATATATCCTAAAAACCCACTTGGTCTAAAAACAATTAGTTGTGTGATAAGGAAGTTATTATGACAACCCATCAGGTAATCAAAATTTTGTGCTTTATTTTATTATCCAAAATAAAAGAAAAATTCTAGTTTGAAATACATATAGAATGTGTGTTTTTATAAGTGGTTATTTGAAAACCAAATACCAGGATCAACAATTTTACAAAACTTCTATTTCATTTTATTCAAATAGAGGCAATGACTTGGAAATCATTTCATCAGGCTAAGCCTCTTTTATTAAAAACACACATTTTGAAATCCCGGTTTAGAATAATCAAATCAATTCAAACCATTACCATTTAAAATAACATTATAGATTACCTTTAAAATGATACTCAAAAGTAAAATCAATAATAATGAAATTCAACAATGATTGAAGCAATAATTTAAATAAGCCCAAATAAAATACGAAAGAGTATAATGAATAAAAAATTAATATGAATAAGTATAATAAAAAATAATCATAACATAATACATAGAAGGGAGAGTGGGAACAAAATAATGTGTAACACCATAAGAATAACATGAGACAAATGATTATATCAAACCTATAGGTTACATAGGTGACTAAGAAATACTCATGGAACACTGGCCGACTATGTAAACCTAAAATAATATACCAGAAACATGATCTCTCATAATATCGTGAAAAACCCCATATATAGAACCCCAAATAAGATTAATAAGCACCCATGTAGTTTACAAACCTTCCTATGGTCTCCCATGTTTCAACCAATAAAATGTCATCTATATAAAATTCAGTTGACAAAAAATAACATCCAATAATAAATAATAAATGTTTAAAATACGCCACCATTACAAAATCCAAATTTTAGACTCACATAAAAATAAAACATTTTCTTAAATCTATTTCACAAAAACCTAAAATTGATCAACTATTTTTGAATTTAAATAAAAATTCATGACATATTTTTAATCACAATGAAAAATAAAATTCAAACACAGAGTTTAAATTTCAAAGAATCCATTTTTAAACATTATATACAAATGAAATTACATATATTTTTCTAAAAATATCTCAAAAAACATATTCATGTATTATGATGTGAACATGTAAATATTTATATATACATATATATCACCATAAAGTTGTTTATAATCATTAAAGGTAACATAATAGTTACATACATCAATCGTTGGTTAATTATATAAGGATAAAAGAAATAAGTACAGTAAATGTCATAATTTTGTGGAATACCAATCATTTTACCTCTTTAAAAAATATATTAGCTAATAAACTTTCATAAATGATCTGAAATAATTTTAATGAAGCCAATGTTATTATGAAAACCATGAAAAAACATTTCATTCAAAATAATATTTTATTATTTGAGTTCTTATTAAAATGAAAATAAGTACCTTAGAACCCATTTATATATTTCATATAATAACATAATATAATTTTGGACATGAATATGTATATAAAATTGAATCTAAAAAGAATATATAATTTCATAAAAACAATTTTGAAACACCTAAGAATTTATAGTATGTATTGGAAATTCTAAATCATTGAAACACTACCTAGGGGATGGGGATGTGATGCGAAAAATTTTAGTAACACTATAGGGAAGGATTGAAAAACTATTCCTACACCTTAATAATAAGAGAAAAATTATTTTAGAATAGAAATCCACTTTTTTGTTCATCTATGAAATAAAGAAAATATAGGAATCTAAAAAGGATAAGGGATAGAGATAAGGAAGAAAAAATAGAGGAAGAACACTAACATAGAATGATTTCTTCCTGAAATTACATAACATAAACCCAAAAAATCAGAAGTTGTGAGGAGAAATATGTTTCCAGGAGGGGTATCCTTCAACTCTGGGCCACACAAGAGGGCGGATGGGTGGGTGAGTGGGATTTTGTTTTAGGTAAATAGTTGGTTAAAATTGAAATTTTTCATTATTTTATAAAAACTTGGTATATCACATCGTTACAGTATGGTTTACCCAAACTACAAGCCAACCACTCACCTTTAACAATATACACTAGGAAACCCATATGGTTGGTTCAAAAAATTTGATAAACCATGTTCTATCCTTGAAAAATCTCTCTAATTGATTTTGGATTTCATTTTCATGATCACGACAAGGTTATCATTAATTGTGTGAAAAATTGATTTTGAAATCTAAAATAATTTAATATTTTAGGAATGAAACTAAAGGGAAAAAATAAATTCCAATAAATAAATTAGTTAAGTGAAAAAATAATGGTTTCATGCTAGGGGACTGGGAATATGGTATTATAAGTATGTAGTGATATTTAGGTAAAATTTTGAGAATAGAAAAAACCATATGTATCAATGGAAAGCGTACATTGATTCTATTTTTAAAGTAAACTATAAATTTAAATATTGAAACTTTTAATCTTTACGATCCAGGTGTGTCATTTAAACATGGAAAGTCACTCATAAATTTACCATATATGGTAGGGTTGACCATTTTTAATAATGCTTACAAATGAAAATAAATTTTTGATTTCTAAAACAATAAATGAAAAAATATTTAATATTAAATACCCTTGACAATAATTTTTAATAATATTTACAAAATTTGTATTCAATGGGTTCAAGATAATCAAGGAATTAATATTAAATATGTTAAAATAATTATTAACTATCATATTTTTCAATACAACTTTTTCCAGGATGTAGTAAATCCACTAATGATTGATTTTAATATTTTCCATTCCATTTACATTTACATTTCTATTTATTTCAGTGGCATTTTATTGATGATATGAAATCATTTTAGATAATTATTGTATTTTTTTAAATTAAAAATAAATTAAACTTCATACCCATCATTATAGTTATCATGATTAACATATAATTTTTTTATATCCATATCAATTTCATAAAAAAATAATTAATATATTATGTGTGATAGAGTGACATTTTTATAAATACTCTTAACATAAAATAATATAAAAACATTATCACAAAAATGTAGAACAAAAATTTACACCCACAAACGATAAAACTAGGAGGTTTCAATCATAACATCATCCATCCATTTTAAAATAACATTTCATGATATTTCATTACATTACACTTTGAGAAAATTTGTTCACTTATTTTATCCATTAGCACAATGACTATATTTTACCGTGGTAACTACTTTTTTATGAATAAAAATGAAATAAAACTTATTATTTAATTTGAATATGAATACTAAAAATGTGGAAAAAATTTAACAAAATAAATTTATGATGATGTAAAAACATATTTATAGATGTGGAAAAAATAATTTCTTATATTTGCGCATAAAACACAAAAACACAATTATTAAAAAGAATATGTAATTTTTAAAACATACGATAAATTAATTCTCATTCCTTACCTAGTATAAACCATTATATGATTTTTAATTTTTTTAAATGAAATATATTTTGGATTAATTTCTCCAAAATCATTTATCAATAGTTATAATTTAATTTATTTAGATTTATGTACTATGAACACTTAATAATAGTTTTATGAAAAATATTTATTTTTAACATTAAATTAATTTATATTTATTTATAAACAAATTGAAATCGTTATAAATTTTTTTCACTTTTTTACATATATAAAAAATAATTTTATAAAAAAATAATAATCTAATTATAAGAAATTTATCTCTCAAATAATAACATGTATTATACAATAAAGAATTATATTTGGTGAGGAAATATTATAATCATAAACCTTATAATTACATATTTATTTCATGGATGATCTAAATAATTGTAATAATTATTCATTGAATACATTTTTTTGATACCATTTCCAAAATGTAGTAAAACTATCATAAATTAAAAATTACATGAAATAGTTTCTATAGTCACAATGGTATCTTATCATGTTAATTAGACCCATTTTATTTACAAAATTAAATTATTTTAACATTTTAATTTATCAAATATTATTGTTTTGAATTATTATATATTATAATTAACTAATGTTTTTATATCAAATTATATAATACATAATGGTCTTTTAATTAATAATAAATACCAAAATCATAGAGTGTTACATTCCCCCCAATAAATAACTCCCATCTTGATATTTTAATTTTTTTTACCAAAATTAATATAATTTGACATTGGTTTAATATCAGTTCAGGATAATTAGTTTAAAAGTTAGAACACGGATACATAATATTTTATAATTTTATATTTGTAAAAAATTATATAAACCATAATAAGACTTATACATGTGAATGAGATTCCAAAATAATTCCATGATTTATTATAACTATTTTACAAATAATAATAGATATATTTATCTTCCTATTTTGCGATTTTATGCAATAATATTACCATACAAATTATGAATATGAAAAAAATATACTTATTTGATTTATTTTCATTACATAAGTATAATATCATCCTTTGGTTAGATTTGATATGATTAACCCTTTTCTTTATATTATATTCTAAATAATGTATTAAAAAGGATAATTCTTGATGTGTGAAGCATTAAAATCAAATTACTAATGATATTGAGATCTATGAAATGATGTAATGTTATTACATATCTTTATAACCATTTATGAAGACCAAAATAATTATCACATGTAAATATAATACTAAATATGACTAAACTATCTAATAAAAAATACATTAATCTCTAAAACATAAATAAAAGTACCCAAATTTTAATTTAAATCGTTCCGAAAATAATTAACCCTAAAACTCTTTAACATATTCTTAATTAAATTTTAAACTCCAATATTATAAATATTCTTAAAAAAAACATAATAATTATCACTAAAAAATACTAATAACTAAAAATGTTACAATCAAAAATTGTTTACACAAAAATCACATATTTTCCAAAATATACTCATATTTTTCAAATATAAACTAAATCACCATTACATAAAATCCCTATAAAATCATATTTTTTCTTATAATTGATCGAAATATTTATTCCTAAAATAAAATACTAAATTTTATAAAAAATTTATATCCACCTAACTATTATAATGATGTGCCAAGGAGAATTTCATGAATATATATTACCTATTTTTAGATAAGTATTCATTATATTTCATAAAAACAAATTCTGTAGAACCGTAGAGGTTTAGAGTCTTCAGAGACAAGATTCATAATAATATTATGACATGAATGTCTTCAATAGGTCCCATAAATTCCATCTAACATAGTACACATCATAGACATACCCTACTCAAAGCCTTCTTTCATAACCCTGGGAATGGAAACATAAGAAAGGGTAAACTCATATTCTTATTAATGGTATAAATAAGATATATAAATCAATAATTTTAATTTAGAATATGATAATAATAATAGTATTAGGACATGATCATAAATTACTATAATCCTACCCAATCAGTCAAAGATCGTTAATCATAAATCATGACATAAGTATTTTTCATAATGAATGTCAAAATTCATAAGTGTGTGAAGTCAAAAAAAATCAACCATTATCCATGGGTATATATCATAATAATAATACATAAATTTTTGGAATAAACATAATCATTGAAAATTCATTTCCTTTATTAAGGATCATAATAGAGAATATCATAGTGGTCTGGGTTCATTCCCAATTCCATCTTTTCTTTAGTCACACATCATTCGTAGGAAATTATTATTAGAAAATTTCCCTTAATAAAATTTGTTTACTACCCATTATTGTCCTTATTATCTCATGACATATTTATATTTTACTAATTAATTGGAGGTCAATATAATTTTAGGCCCACCCATCACATAAGGAAAACCATACATATGGGTTACATAAGATCATAAGACATTCATCAAACTATCATGTCATAAAATATGGAAAGAAAATGGGTTTTATAAACCATTCATCATTTTATTATAGCATAAAGCAAATAAAATAAAATAGTGTAATAAAGTTTTCATCATAACATAATTAACTCATCTGAAACATACGTTTTTGATAGACTCATCCTCAAATCATCACATCAAGAGATATCCTGATAATGAATGTGGATGGTAAAATAATATCATACCCCCAATGAAATAAGATAATCCTTAAATTATGTTGACATGAATGACAAATATCATTCAAATATTACTAAAAACATTATTTGAAAACATGTGATAAAAAATCATTTTATTTTGAAAAAATATTTAACCAAAAATTCATATCATATTAGAAAGTACATATATTTAAAAAACCACGTAAAAATATTATTAGATATCCAAATAAAATAATATTAATGATAGTGGAACAATTAGTTCATGTTGTATATGTTAAAAGAAAACATTACTTTCACACTATTGTAAAAAGATAAAAACAAATTATTCCTAAAACATTTAGAGATATTTAGTATTAAAACATATTAAATAAATCCAAAGGTAATAAAATGATATTTTTTTAAAAAAAAATCAATAATATTTAAGTATATTAAAAAAATTGATTATTACAGGCACGTAATAATTGTTTGGACAAAAGATAAAATAATGTTAACTATTATTTATAAACATTTTCTAAAAAACTTTAAGTACCAAATATGTGAAATGATAATAATACATTAAAAATATATAAAAAAAACATTTTATGAAAATATATGGGCTTTAATGGAATACTATATACACAATTTCATTGTATTTAAATTTATCGTAGACAATCCAAAATGGAAATGAGATTATAAGATAAAACCCTTACATCAAGTAACATATTAGTTCATAAAAATTAAAAATATCCTATATAAAAAATATATATTTGTTATAAATATATTCCGAAACCATATTCATACATAACATACTATGAATCATTCCTTTATAATTTCCAATTATCCTTTCATTAATAATTTCTTATTTAAATGATCATTTATGTGAACAGTGGTCCATTTTCAATGCATGTTTCGATTCGATAGGTCCAGTAATTGAAACATTTTCCTGGATTCATAATATAAATTTAAATAATTAATAAATATATATAAAATCTATTCATTATATACAGTTTTATAATAATTCATATAAAGCACTAATGAAAATCAAATTGCATCACATTGTCAAGATAGTAGTACATATATAAGCATGAGTGCTATTTTTAATTTTTGATAGATAGTAGTAAGAAAGTTTAATTAGAATTAAACATAAAAAATAATTATAATATCATTAAAATAATATGTAGTCATTAAATATATCATTTTTAGAATCCATGTAATTGAGAAATAAAAAATGAATCACCACGCTTTGTGGTTGCGGTAGTCTACACATATGCATGAGTGATGATATCATTTTCTAATAGATTGAATGGTAAGAAGGCAGATATTATATTAATATTATATAAACATAATTATGTTATAAATACCATATTTAAAATTGAACAAATAATAATGACGAACCATGTGTTAAGGTAATATAAAACGAATTATATCACTACATAGAAGTGGTTTACCACACATACACAAGAGAGATACCTTCATTTTCCATTTGGTGAAAATTAAATGAATTTTTTTTATCTATCATAATAATAAAAATTATATATATTAAACATAAAGAATTAATTTTTTTAAAGTGGATACCATTTGTTTAATGGTTTTACATGAATAAATGAAATTGAAAGTACATGGTTTAGAGTAATAACTCATCACTAAGAAACATCATTTTGATTAACCATTATGACTTGAAATGATGTTATTATGATAAAAATATAATCTCTAAAATAAGAATGGATTAGGGTTGATATAATTTTGATGAATAAGGCTTTTGATGTCTTTGGAAGATATAAGATGCGGGATCATTTTATAAAGGTGTAAGATGTTACACATTGATGTTTTGAAAGGATTAAAATGTATTAATATCTCAATCAAGAATTTTTTCCCAAAAATGAAAAATATTAAATGATAATAATGATATGTTCTGAATAAAAACATACAATTATAATAAACAATTTTCATTGTGATATTTTAATCATTGTCGCTTAGGAATACTTCTTGATAAAATCATATTAACATTAATCATGGTAAATTGTCTTTACTAATTTTAATATGCATTATAACCAAACATTAATTTCACATAATTAAATAATATTATTTATAAAGATTAAAAATATTTAATCTATCTTATTGGATTCAATTTCTATAAATTTATTAAATTCATTTTCAAATATTTGTGGAGAACATGACAAAACAGTTTCTTTTTCCAAAGACCAGTTTATGAATAAAATTAAATTTACCTTCATTACATTCCATGTAAAAAATATTAGATGAATTTTAAAATTTTAAAATTAATATATTATCTACAATTTTAATGAAAATTGCTCATCACTTATGATTAGGTTAATTTATTAAAAAAACATATTGAGTGTATAAAATAGTTTTTTAGGAAAAAATAATTTTTTTTACACTCAAATAAATTTATTTTAATTTATAATCAATTTAAAATTAATGAGTTAGTTTTATTTTTTTATAAACCATATATTTTAAAATTTTAGTTAATTCTATGTATTCCATCTACTCTAATGTCTAGGAAATAACTATCACATTAAATAATAATATTGTAATAGTATACCACAATTCATTTAAAATTTGTGTTTCATGAATGACAAGATATCAAAGAAATTATGATTATTTAATGAGAATTATAACATATAATAGTAGGTTTTTACATTATTACCTATTATAATAACATTACCATCGAAATTCCATCACTATGACATAGAAAACTATGGATAATTAGGAATAATCTCATCTTTTAGTTCCCACATATCTTACTCAAATTTAGGGTTTTAACACTAAACTTGTACATGGTGACTGGCCCTATTTGATTTTAATTTCTTCATTCCATTAATAATATCTATCAATTATTCCACATAAGATTGTTCATAATGAATTTGTATGTCCTCTATGTTCAGTACAAGTGAAGGATCTGGTATCAACATCTTTTAGAGGGATATATGGAACACAACATGAACATAAGAGAGATCCAGATAATGTTCTAAGAGAAAAGAAACCATCCCTATATGAACTTGAATTTAAAAAAGATCGATATATTTGTGGATCAAATTTACATTATATAAAAAAATCATAAATATATTATAAAAATATATTATTACTAATACCTTATCTGTTACTTTGACCTCTTGATCTAATATATAAATATAAACAGAATATTATTATTAAATATGAATGGACATGATATTAGGATGAATACCTCCAACCTTCTCAATCATTTCACAATCTTTCTTATGAATTAATATGTTTATTTCTCCAACATTATCCCAACATGTTGGTGTTCTTCACTTCGTATCCTAGAAGGATACATAACGAGGCTTCCGTATGCTTGAATGAAAGATATAATTATAGTAAAATTATACCAAAAAAGGTGTTGGTCTAAAAGAAATTTGAAATATATATATAAATATATGAACTTTTATTTTAGTGTATGAATGTTTCACATAGACTGGACATCTATTTTAGGATGATATGAAGCACTAAAACTAAACGATATATTTAGATCACAATGAAAACTTCTCTGAAACATTGAGGGAATCATCTATTTCAAGTCAGATATAAAAAAAATTGCTACACTATGAAAGCATACCACTTATTTAATGTATATCAAATAAATACAATTAAGAGATAAATATTCCATAATAGAAATGAAATTCACCTATTTCATGGGAGATAGTCTGCTACTAAAATTAAATTATTCCCATTAGATATTTTTTTAATTTTGATAACGAAATCCACTATAATGTTTTCCAATTTCCATTATGGTATGGGAAATGGTTGTAAATTCCCCTAGTACTTATGTCTCATTAACTTAACTTAATGAGATTTGATGCATCAATATATATATTTTTCAATATCCCTTTACATTTTATATTTCATGAAATAATATTTTGGATCACTGTACATGTTTATAAATCTAGTTTAAATATAAAATGATGAACTATGAGATTTATCCAAAAAATACTTCTTCATGTGTGGTATGTATAGGTTCCGGGCGCATCAGAAGCACGTTGATGGGTGTACCCAACTATAATTGTTTTCATCAATGATGTTAAATATATGATCTTTCATAATAATAATATGCCGTATTTTAGATTTGAATGAAGAATGAATGAAAAAGAGGGGAGTCCCAGAACTGTAGATTGTATTATTATATGCTTGTAATATTTATTTTAAATAAAAGAAAAAAATAATATTGATTAAATTCTCTCTCTATAGATGTTTCCTACAAATGATGAAATGTGATATATCATTGTGTCATAGAATACAAGTGTAATATTCTTCTAGCAGTGATCCAAACATTCTCTATTTTTCTCTAGACATCACTGAAGGGATCTACGTGTGCTAGTGTGGAAGAGCCTTCTCTTGCGATGACCTCCTTCAATAGCCTTGATCCGGTGGAGGAGTATCTCTCTCTCTTATCTTGAGAGCATTCTTGGAAGAAAAAAAATCTCTCTTGGCTTAATGAATTTCTCTAGATCCATTGTGAAACACCACAAAATTTTTAGGATAATAAGAATTTCATAATAAGGATTTTAATTACTTAGAATCAACAAATGAATTAATAACCAAAATGCATTTATTCATTTCGTTTAATTTTTAGTAAGACTCTATGTATAATAATAACAGTTAACTATTATTATTACATGACATGAACCAAAAAAAATTACACCTAATATTATTTAATTAAATAAATAATATTATTTCTCATAAATTACTAGAAAACATACATGGAATGTCTATTAATATACCAGGCGTGTACTTTTGTTATTACATTATTTTTACTTCCTCCACCACATTTATTATATCCTGAATAATGGATATTTATTATTCAAATAAATATTACAACTTTAATCTCTAATAAATATATTAGTTCTCCCACAATAAATTCTCTTGAATAACTAGTGTCTTCATAAATGCAATCAGTCATCCTTGATTTATTATTCAACCAAAACCAGGAATAATCTTTATTCAAATTGATAAATTAATATTTAACTGAGGTACTTGGACACACATAGTGTGTGACCCACTATGTCTATTTCCCAGTGGCACTTGGTGGAGTCTGCCTAATGTCCATCTTTAGCATCTTGAAACACACCAAGGAATACATATAGAAAGAAGAGAATGCTGCAATGACATGTCACCTTCTATAAACTATAACCGTGTAATGCAATACCTTTATCTCAATATCTTGAATAAATTAGGTTGCTTGATTGTGCCATCAACCCAAGTGCTCGATTATTCATTCATTGAAATTATAGAATTGAACTTTCCCATTCTTCACCATGGCCATGGGTTAATTTAGCCAATATCAATTCCATCAAAGGGTATGAGATAACTACTTCTTTTGTGGAAAATAAAGTACAGATCCTTTCCCGCATTATCTATTAATGTAGTATTATCCGTGACTCACCCAACAAATCCTACCTACCTTTGAAAAATGTGTTGCTACAGTTTTCAATAATACATCTATGTCTGAGAGTTCTACCACCAATTAATAACAATATAAAATTATAAGGACCAATACACAAGTTCACGGATAAAAACATCCAATGACGCTATGAAATGTGGATTTCATTCTGGTGGGTCTCACTCTCATTATATCCTCCAAGATATTACAAAAGGTTCACACCATGAGAAGGTGTATCAATGTTTAATGAGTCCTCACCCCTAATGTCATGTATTATTTGTGTCCCTCAAATAAAATCATCTGGCCATAGAACATATATTCAGGAATAGTGTTATGGCAATTTTGGGTTCTCATCATACCAAGGATCCACCATGACCCTTTAATGCAACACTTATCCTTAGTAAATTATCACATGCATTGTCATAAAGAAGAACAATCAAAATGTGATAAGGTATTTATTAATGAAAAAAGTAAAAAAGTAGTATTTACTAGGCCACCGACTCCAACAGACTCCCACTTGGACTAGAGCCATCCACAAACAACATTTAACCCACTATCTCTCACATGATATTCATACTTCCATTGAGATATAAATTTAGTCATGGGGTGTGTCGTGTTCTCTTCCGTGGACACTCGGCTCACTAAAACCTCACCCCTTTGATTGAAATCACTCAAGAGGTGATACTTTCAGAGTATTATGCTTTGTCTATTGAAGGAAATTTGTTTCTTTTTCTAAAGACTCCAATATAGTGTTATCAGAATACAATGTGATAGGATCTTTACTACTAGGAAATGCATCAAGATTTTGGATAATTTTTTGAATCCAGACGGCTTCTATGGCTCCATCAGAGGCCACTATTTATTCGGACTCCACTGTAGAATCTGTGAAAACTTGTTTCTTTGAACTCTTCCATCTCACAGCTCCTTCATTGAGACAAAAAATTTATCCAGATTGAAATATTATATTATTCTGATCTATCTGAAAGAAAGAATCAACAAACCCTCTGATGAAAAAACCTCATCTCCTCCATACACTAGGAACATATCCTTATTTTTTCTCAGACACATAAGGATAGTCTTAATAGAAGCCTAATTCTATTCTCCTGAATATGCCAGATATCTTCCTACCATGCTTAGTGCATAGGCAACATCAATTAGGTACATAACATAGTATACATGATGGATCCTATAATATAATTTTACGGGTTCCTACTCATACTATCTTTCTCTTGTTGTGTCATAGGACACATTTTTTTAGAATGTTGTAGGCCATGCAACATTGAAAATAATATCCTCTTTCGGTGTACCGTACTAAATCTATTTACTATCTAGTCAATGTGTGTACCCTGACATAGTGAAAAAATCCTCTTGGATCTATCACGAATGATATTGATCCCTAGAATGTAGGATGATTCACTAAACTCATTAATAGAGAAACAGTTGTTCATCCTATCCTTAGCTGACTGTAAACATGTACATTGGTTCCAAAAAATAATATTTCATCAACATATACTACTCGAATAACGACCCCACTCCAATTAAATCGATTATAAATACATGGATCACATTCATTCATAATGAATCAAAATTTATTTGTGGATTCATCAAATCAAATGTTCCATGACCTGAATGCTAGCTTTATTCCATAAATGTTTTTCAACAACTTGAAAACCTGTTTGGATTCACCTGGTGTCACAAACCCTTCTGGTTGTGTCATATTGACAACTTATTGATGGTTCCCATTAAGGAATTATGTTTTGACACCCATTTTAAAAATCTCATATTCATGGGATGATGTTATGGAAAGTATAATTATTATGTATTTAAACATGGAAACTAGTGATAAGGTTTTATCATAGTCAATTCCATGATGTTGTCTAAATAATTTAGCTACTAGCCTAGTTTTATAGGTTCTAACATGACCTTCCATGTCTAAATTTTACATGAATACCATTTTCATCCTACAAGATTTATATCAACTAGCTCATCGACCAGAAGTCAGACTTAGTAATGATACATGGAATCCATATCAGAATTCAAATCTTTTAGCAATCTTGTAGCATTGGATCTATCTACTTATACCATGTAGGAGAGAGGTTCATCTTTTTTAAATAACAATGATTCACCATTCTTTGTGATTTGAAAACCAATTATCGCCGGTTCCCTTACCTCCCTTGAGATCCCACATTGTACTTGTGCTTCTGAAACCTCTTCCATGGGGACCTGTGGAACTTGTTTCTATAACAATTACTATGTATCTTGAGCATCAACTTCATCAATGTCAATCTTTCTCCCACTATATTTTTTTGATTATGTGATCCCTCTCAAGAAATATGGCTTGGATTGAGACAATAAATTACTTATATAAATGGTTGTATAGGTAATATCCTTTCGTTTCCTTGGGATTTCTTATAAATATAATATTCATAACCCAGGGTACTATTTTGTTGCCTGAGAAGGCCTTAACAATTTCCTCTCATCACCATAAATGTGTGTGCCACAAAATGGGTTTCTTTACATTCCATACCTTGGAGGGAATTCAATTGGCTGACTTAGATGGTACTCAATTAAATGTGTATGCTAAAGTTTGTAATGTATATCCCCAAAAGGATAACGGAAGATCTCCATGATTCAACATTGATATTACTATGTACAACAAGGTGTGTTTACTACATTCACTTACACCATTCCACTGTGGTTTATAAGAAGTAGTGGGCTGAGATAGAAAACTAGACTCCCGTACTAGATCGATGAACAACTGGTTTAGATATTCTCCACCTCGATCTGATTGAAGCTTCTTTATTTTATTAAAAAGCTAAATCACTAATTCATTTCTAAATTACATAAATTTCTTGAAGTCTATTGACTTATACCTCATTATGTATATATGTCCAAATCTACTCAAATCATCAGTAAATGTAATGAAGTAAAAATACCCACCTCTATATTTTACTGGAAATGGTCCACACACATCCGTGTGTAGAAATACTAGAATCTTTGTGGACCTTTAACCATGTACACTGAATGGTGGCTTGGTCATTTTGCCTTTTAAACATGTGTTACATCAATCAAGAGGTTTTAGATCAGTAAATCCTAAATTTACATCTTGGTAGAGCTTTGTCAAGAACATACTGTTTGCATGACCGAGATTGTGATTCCACAACATGGTGATGTGTGAGTCAAGTGACTTTGTTTCGTTATCCATTTCCACACTTTGATTTCATAATTAAATAAATAAAAAACATTATTAAAACGGTCAATACCATAACATATGTTTTTCTAATAAAATAATCAACCCATATTTCCAAACTCGAAAATTAATCCATCCATATCTAAATATGATACAGAAATTATGTTTTTGGTAACATTAGGCACATAATAACAGTTATGAAAAACCAAAATCATCCATGTTTTCAATGATAGATGGTAATAATAAATGGACAATGCATCCAACCTCACTCCATTGGTAGCTCGAAGATCCACCTATCCTCTGTAAATATTTCTAAATATACTTGGTTCATGAATTTGAATATAGACGTGAACCCCAGAAGCTATATATGATACACAATGTGTAGAAATGGAAAGTTTACACTCGATAACGAGCACAACTTTAGCATCCCAATGATTTTGGGTGAAAATCCTCTTCATATGGCCTGGCTTTACACATGAAAAACATACCGCCTCAAGTTCCTTTCTCTACCTCTGGATCATCCCCTTCTTGGAGGGACGATGCTCGGGGGATTTAGACTGTTTATAAGTCCTTGTCCCTTTTCCTTGGTATTCCTATTATTGTTCACCATAAGGACTGTGGGTATGTTACCCCCCATGTCCTTATCTACCTGGAGAATTAAAATTAGATGCTTCGATATACTCTTCTAATTGGTGATCATATTATAATTGAAAATAATTCTAGAGAAGGTCTTAGGAAGTGATGATAGGATGAGATCTATATGAAAATCATCCGGGAACATAATCCCTAAGATGTCCAATCATTCAATGTAGCCAATAAGCATGATTACTTGAGGCCCATATGGCTCAGAATCTCCATGAATATTTATATAAAAAGTGTTATTGATCTCATATCTCTATTGTCTCGCCTTCTATTTATAGAGATCCGATGGTGAGAAATCTTTCTATACGCGTCCATCTTTTCATGTTTCTTCAAGAGCTCATAAAACATGGACGATAGCATGAAACATTGGACATCTGTGGCATCATCCATATATTTTATATAGAGATATTGTCCCTCATCACTAGCCTCTTTTCGATATGCAACAATAATAGGCTCTTCTAGAACAAACAATTTCCTATCATGGTGAAGGATGAAGCATAAATGCCTCTGCGATTCCTGGAAATTGGTGCTGGTGAGAAGGTTATATTTCTTGAGTATGGATATCAATGATATGTATATTGTCATTTTTTATTCCATTTTTAGAAATTAATATGAGTAATGTTTTATTACATTATCATGATATAACTGTTAAAAAAATAAATTAATACTTATTATTCTCCCACTATTTTTTGGAAATCTAATATCCCTCACCTCTGTCTTCAGAATATTCTGTTGCCTGAATATTCTAGTGGCTAGGACCCATATTTTCCTTCACATTACCCCAACTAGGTTTGGTAAAGATACTTCTTGGGTTTTATGTAGGCATTCTAAAACCCAAATGCATTAACATGCAGCTCCTTGATCTGCTGAGTGGACTCCCGAATCCTAAAATACTTTTATTTTGGATTTCCTAGACATTTTCTTTTTGGTCACACCAATTACTATTGTGGCGGTCAATCCTTGATGCGAACCAAGTCATGTCAACCCACAACCTTGAATTATAGTTCCTTTATAATTGAATTCACCCCAACTAGGGTTTGTTAGAAACATTGAACTATAGTTATACTCTAACAAAGATTATGGAAGGCTATACCGACTTAATATTTTTTGAGGGGATATATCATTATACGTCAATTTATATTTTATTATATTTTATTACATTATTGTTAATATTATGTGTGATATACTTATGTGATTAAACATGAAAATGATACTATTTACGCATAAGTCGGCATTATTTTAGTTTCAAATCACATGCTTATTTAATTAATTATTTGTGTGATCATGACAACACACCCACAATATGTAAACCATACAACTGATAGAAATAAAATAAATTCTATGATCATGATCTTGTTAAATTAGTTAGTTTATCTAGTGGCTGAAAAAATAACCCAACACATAGGGAAGAAACACCTCGAATCTTTTGGCTTTGTGTTTAAAGTTTTCCACTTGTCCACCTTAGTATCTCCTTGAATTTGACGACCTTTTCTCCAAACATGAGCCGCCTCTTCACACTTGGGATCTCAATCCATTACATATGCTTTTATATGACACATGGATGAGGGGTAAAACATGGTTTTACATATAAGAAACCATGGGAATACATTCCTTACTTATTAATTAAGATGGGGCTTACAAGCCAACAAATTTAATTTAAATAATTAAATTAAAAGAAACCATTCACATACAATGGCCTCAGACTAGTTCATGATCATCCATATATGCAAAGATGTTTATATATAAATAAAACTATCATTAAATTATTTTATCATTATTTTTTAAGAAAAATCATGCTTGAATCAATTAACTATCTTTAATAAATCAATCCTTTTATCTTAATCCCTTTTCTAAATTTCCTTGAAATTCGAATCAACCATAATTTTAATAAAATAAATTCATTTAAAAATTATCTATATACGTACCTTGTTCCTTAGAATAAACTAGGTGGATTCCCATTATTAACTACCAAATTAGTAGAAAGGAATATTACTTAGATGTTAAATTAATCACATTTATATAAAACACCTATCACATATTGTGCCTCAGCTTTACTTCAGCACTGTGGTACACGTCTCAGCGGTTTATATAATATAATAATAATTTTTAATAAATCTAAATAATTCGGATGAGTACACAATATATAGTTCCGACTACACGATGTGTACTTTTTTTTCACCATCCATCTGTAGTACACACTCGGTGACCTGGCATGTAAATGTACATTGGAATTATTTGGAGTACATGGCATGTTCAGTGGGACACATGCTGTATAGTGTTATCATTACATGGTTTCCAACTAGTCAAGCCATGTATGGGGGGCATGGTCAAAACCTAACACAAGAGAGACTAAATGATGTTTTTAGTGGGACACATGCATTGTAATCTGAAAAATATATGCCACATGTTCCTGGCCAACACATAGATTCTTAATGACATAGATAGGATCCAATGACATGGCCTGGTTCGGTGGACCATCTCAGAGAATGGATCCAATACTATGGAGTGTGTACTACATAATACATGCCATGTATTCTTATGTTGTATAGTCAGAATGCTTTGGTACCTCCAGATCAGATCCACTATTTTGTTATAATCAAATTTAAAAGACAAAATAGTTTATGTAAGGTGAACTAGAAGCGAAAGATGAGGAATACATCTCAAGATACAGATTTTCAAAAGGAGTAAATTTAATTCAATCAATAAAATTATTAAATGCATAAATCATCAATGAAAAACTCAATAATTGTAATCAATTATACGAACCCTCTAATACCACTTATAGGTTCTGGGTGCAGCGGAAGCACATTGGTTGGTGTACCAAACATTAATGTTTGAGGTTAATAGTGTTTAATCTGAGATATATCAAAATAATAAAACTCCATATCTTCGGTACATAACGAAGAATGAATGAAAAAGGGAAGAGTCATTAAATCATAGATAGAATCATAATATATTGGTCAGAATAATTTTAATTTAAAGAAACGAATTACCTTGATGAAATTCTCTCTCTGTTGATGTTTTAGGTCATGATTTGATGTGATATTTCATTGTGTCATTGAATCTAAGTGTAGGATTCCTCTAGAGGTGATCCAAACATGCTCCACGTATATCAGGGTGTCACTGAAGGGATCTCCACGTTCTTGCACGGAAGTGCCTTTCCTTGCGATGTCTTCCTTCGATCACCTTGATCTAGGGAAGGATGATCTCTCTATCATATCTTGAGAGCATTCTTGGAAAAAAATTCTCACATGGCTTAAGATAATTCTCTAAATCCATAGTTCACCACCAAAAAAATCTCAAGGCTAATGGGAATTATATATTTTGGTTTTTAATTACTTAGAATAATAAAATGATTTAATTACCTAACAAATTTTATTCATTTCATTTATTTTGTAGTAAGACCCCATGGTGAATAATAACAGATGAATATTATTATTACTTGACATGTTCCTAGATAATTACAGATAATATTAATTATTTAAATAGAAACAATTATTTCTCAAAAATTCCCATAAAAAATACATGGCCTGTATATTAATATACATGACTTGTTCTTTTGTTTGTCCATTCTCTTTATTTCTTCCACCACATTTATTAGACCATGAATAATTGATATTTATTTATCAAATAAATATTACTACATTACTCACTAAAAAAATATTATTTATCCCACAATATATTCTCCGAAATAACTAGTGTCGAAATAAAAGTTAAAAAAGAATCCTTGAAAATTTATTAAACAAAAATCGGGAATAATCTTTATTCCACTAGTTAAAATTATATATAATAGAGAAACATGGAAACACTTAATGTGTAACCCTCTAGGACTCATTCTAAGTGGATTTAGGTAGAGCCTTCCTAATGTCCAAGGTTAGTATCTAGAAATAATCCATGGCACCCATATTGAAAGAAGTTAACGCTGAAATGACATGTCACCTCTTACGAACACTTATAGTGTAATGTAATACCTTTGTCTCGATATCTCAAATAAAATGTGTTATAGGCTAGTGCCATCAACCCAAGTGCTCGATTATACTTTCTTTGACTTTACAGAATTGAACTAGCCTATTCCTCACCATGTCCATGTATTTATTTAGGCTATATAAATTCCATCAATGGGTCTGAGATATCTACTTATGTTATGGAACTGAAGGTTATAATCATTTCTCCCATTATCTATTAATGCAGTATTACTCATGATGCACCCAAAATATCATACTTTACTACGAATAGTGTTTCGTCCATGTTTTCATCAATACATCTATGTGAACGAGTTGTAATACCTATTAATAATAATCATAATGTTTAAGGACCAAAACACCTGTACGTATATAGGAACAACCAATGACACAATGAAATGTGAATTTCCTATTATCAGATCTCGTTCTCATAATATCTTCCTAGATATTACCTAGGGTGCACACCCTGAGAAGGTTCCTTTATGTTTTATAAGCCCCCACCCATAATGAAAGGTATTATTTGTGTCCCTCAAATAACATCATCCAGCCAAATAACATATATTACCGTACAATGTTATGGAACTTTAGGGTTCTCATGATAGTATAGATCCTCCATGAAGCTTTAATGAAACAGTTACCCTTAGGAAATTATCAAAATCATTGTCATGAAGAAGAATATTCATGATGTGATAAGGTATTTATTAATGAATAATGTTAAAAGTAGCTGGTTCTGGGCCACTAACTCCTATAGTATAGATAGAAAACATACGTGGTTCCTCAACTTTATAATTCAATTATAATTATGGTTGAAATCATGAATATTTATCACATTCTTGTATAGTTTCCCATACTCTATTTTCACAACATTAATACTCACAAGTATTTATGGTTGAAAATTCATCTATGAAATATAGGATCTTTTCCCTTTCATCATCATTTAAGGATCAGTCATTAATGGTTTTTATAACTCAGAGCATTAACTAGCATGTTCACATTCCTAGGGTTGTAGTGTATTTTGAAATTATAATCTTTAATAAAACACAAACATAATTTTTATTGTATATTAAACTATTTCTATGTGAATATATACTTCAGTATTTTTTATCAATATTTATATTGCATTTTTCACCATAAATATAATTCCTCTATGTTTTTAGTTAAAAAAATTATTATTTCCCAAAACAAATCATGTTTGGTCATGAATGTTCATTTAGTGATATGAATAAGATATAAAAAATAATTATGCTTGATTATGCAAACAAATTACATCTTTGATATATCTCTATAAATCCCAAATAGTTCTCTAATATAGTGTAATGTATGCATAGGTTCACTAACCATCCTTATTTTCATATCCTATAATTTTCCACAAATTCATATTTCCAAATAATCATAGATAAATTCCATGTAAACATAGTTTTTGGATTAGATAACTATGATAAATATCTCAAAATGAGTCGATAATATCTTATCATTTTATGAATACCAGGGAAGTCCGTTACCATGTTCAGTTTGGGAAATTTCTCAATAACTTCCTTCTTTTATTGACCCACTAATATATGCTCATTTGATATAATATGACCTCAGAATGTGACTTTTTTATAGAAAATTAATAACTATAAATTAAGAATTAATATTATCCATCTTTATGGTGATCAACACAATAATCACATGTTCTTTAGGATCTTTATTTCTATTAAAATATATAATAATGTTGTATATAAACACTACCACAAACCGGTAATGTAAATTTCTAAAGACACTAATAATTTAATGTATAAATATTATAGGATCATTTGTATTTACCAAAGGAATTTTTATAAATTCATAGTGAATGTTCATTTTATATAAAATTTTATTACAAATATTCACTTTCTTGTCCCACAATTTATGATATCCAAATCACAAATTATTCTTTGAAAAAAACTGAACTCCTCATAATTTATTAAACATAACATTAATGTGGGGTATATGATACATCTTCTTGATAATTAACATTTAATGTCCTTTTTAATCAATTCAATGATATACCAGAATCTCATTATTAATAATAAAAAGAATAGGTGAACTCAATGGTGACACAATATGGTGTATGAATCCATTATCAAGATTAATTTAGAGTTTATGCTGAAATTACATTCAATATTAAGACACTGATATTTGTGTATCATTAAGTATGATTTCAATTGAAAACTAAACTTCATTGGTTTGGGGAATATAGGGAAATTATTTAAGAAATATAAGACCATAATCTATAAAAATATGAATATATTTTGTTTTTTGTTTCTCCCAAATTATTTTTAATAAATACCCATAATATATAGACATTAATACCCATAAAAAAGTAATTTCTATTGTATGTTTATATTTATCCTAGAACTAAAATATGATCATATGTTTTTTCATAATTTCAACTGTAACTCCCCTTATAAATTGATATTGGATCCATATATAATGGTCCAATAAAAATAAAAAATAACATAAACTTCCAATAAATGGAGTATCATATGATTTACATAATTTACATTCCAAAAAATTTTTATCAGATAGGTTCCATTGAATTAATATGAAATCATCATACCATTAAGATTTCTTACTTGAAACTCAACATCTAATCATTATGGTTATGGTATGATACCCCTTGAATATCCATTAAATAAAATATAGTGGGCCAATTTATTATCAAATAAAACATTTGTATTTCTAGAATTATTTTTAATTGTACTACTCTCCACTTGATTCTCATGATCAACTTTAATAGTTGTGATTACATGAGCTCTCCCCTTATATATGAGCTTTAGATGTTTCTAATATAGATTGTATTCATTGACAATCATATTGATTTAATTATTACTATAATGTACATGGTCCATGAAATTATAGAATTTTTGTATGGGTGATATATGTAATTGATAATTTTCACCATCCATTTCATTTGTTGGACTCCATACATTACTTTAGGATTTGTTTTCGTGATTTCCTTCTTTTCAGTATTTATAATATTTTTTATACCCTATAACAAAACTTTATACATGTTTACATTTAAAATTATGACATAAAAAATTTTAATTTTCATTCCACCATGAGTTTTATTGTATGAATTTCTTGGAAATTCTATTTTTTTGTCCCCAAAACCAAGATAATGCTAATTGTATCCCATTTCCATTTCCAATTTGAGAGCACATTGAATGAATTCTTTATAGACATAAAAATATATTGTTTCTAATAACATTCAAATACTAGATATCAAGACACGAAAAAATTGTCCAAGCTTTATTTCAAAATCAATGATAATACTAAAATAATACCTTGTGTGTTTTTTATAATTTTTCTTATAGGTAAGAATGTATTTTTCATATATCTACCTTAGATTTAGGAATAAAATTTAAATTTTCATGTGAAGAGATTTAGGAAAATACATAGAAATAACTTATTAAAATCTTCCAAGGCCATGAATCAAACTTTTTATTGATGAATCATATTCTAAATTATAGTTTATAATTGATTTTCTTTACCCTTGAAATTATAAACTCATAAGAAAAAATGTTCATGTCACAAACATTGGAGAATAGAAAATATCTTTTTTGGTATTAATCCAACAATATATAATAATTGGATCTGAGGAACCATTTAATTAATGTGGAAGAAGTCTTAGAAAAGATATAATAGGGAGTCATTTGTAACATTTTCCATTAGAAAAAAACTTGATTCATGTTACTATTCATATATTGAGGGACTTTAGTGATAATAGACATAAGATTAAACATCCTAAATCCAATTTCATTTTTCTAATCACGAGGATAGTCATTTCTTTGCCCATATAATTTTGTGTTTACACAATTCCACCTATAGCGTTCCATTGACTAATACCAAAAATAATATTATGATAGTGAGTAATCATGTAATCAGGAAAAATAATAAATAGTTTCGATAAATAATGACATATTTTTTTAAATATATGAAACCTGAGGTTTATCCTTGGATACACATGGTTAATATATATTCAAATCATTTATAACAGTTTATAAATAAAATGCGACTTGACACAAGAAAATCCCCTTATGTTGTCTAGCTAGATGTACGGTCTTATGTTAACTCATTTTTCCATAGTGTCAATCGAGTTAACACACAATCATACCATTTGTGAGTTTTCAACCATAGTTATATCAATTACAAATCCAAACACACTTTCTAGTATCACAGCGGAGATAGATTTTTTATAAAAATCACACAATATCAATATTAATATTTCTTTAAGATGTTATAATATACATAGACTTATCTATAGTTTTTTTAAATTATTTATCTAATCCTAATGACCTTAAATAAATAATAAGAACTGTTATTAAAACTATGGTGACACAAAAATTTCATACATATTTATTACATCATTTTATATTAATATTTATTAAATATAATAATAAAAATTCCCCAGAACCCTATAATTTTACTTCTTTTATTGACTTGATAAATAATCATCTTATTTTTTGAATGATATTCAATAAATCCCAAAAAATTATTCTCATAAAGTAAACATATTAGACATGACTTACTTAAAACATTTCTTTATAATATGGGGAAATAAAACATAATAATGGGTTATTTTAGATGCCCAGTTAGTTTAAATATAAGTTATATCAGTCAATGATCATAAGAGAGAAAATTATAATCATAAGGGTTTGAGGACACATTCATAACATAAAATAATAATACTAATTATTCAAATATCATTAATCATAAATCATGTCATAATTATTTTTCATAACAAAATACATTCGTCATAAGTGTATGGAATCAATAATAATCAAACATAATCCATGATAATATATAATTATTTTAAGACATAAGTTTATTGAATACAAATATTCATAGTAAACCATTCCATTATTCAAGGATATTTTTTGAGGCTATCAAATTGGACTAAGTTTTCTACACACTCTATTATTTCATTATTCAAGGTTCACTCCCAGTACACTCTTATTAGGAAGATTCTTTTACTAAAATGGGTTCACACCCATTTAGTGAAAATTATCTCATGATATATCAATCTCTAACGAACGTATTGGAGCTATATATTATTAGTAAATCACTGATCACATAATTAAAATTGTACACATGTATTCCAAAACATCATAAAACATTCATCATATTCTCATATCATAGGAAATGAAAATGAAATAAGATTAAATATTATATTATTAATTCATCACATAATTACAGATAACAAGTAAACAAGTTTTATAAATGATTCATCATAAATTAATTATCCCATGGGAAAATAAAGGTAATTATAGAATGATATTTAATTCATCATCATTATAATATATCTAGATAAATTATTTGAATGATATTATAAGATCATATCCCTAGTGATGAAAAAAATATTTAAAGTATATTTGAAAAAAGGAAAATAGTTTTAAAAGTTAATTAATATATTTCATTGAATATAAGAAAAAATTTAATTTAATTTTGAAAACATTTTAATTATAAATTCCTAGAATATTGAGAAAAACCTTCCCATTGAAAATAACCAAGAAACATACAAAGGAATATTCAAAAAAAATTACTGGAACCTCTTTATTTTAATGCTAAAAAATCAAGACCATTAGATTTATAATGGGATTGTTATTTTATTATTTTATATCTTTTTGTAAATAAAACTGGGTAAGTATATATGATCCACTGTTTGTTTTGATAATCTATAGTTAGTTTATAATGATATACCATTAGATCTACTACCGGTGACGTGATCTATTTGTGATAACATGATACTACTGGAGATTTTCTACTTCTAGGGTTGTGCTATATATAGACATGTGCTATAGTTAGTTCAACTATGAAACTGCCATTTGTGAAACCAAAAGATCTCCTACCTCTAGATATGCTACCACCGTACATGTTTTACCACTAAATGTTCTACTATTGGACTATGATACCATTGACCAATACTGGCATCATCTTGATTCCATTTCTATTCTATCCATTATTCAAATTTATTGTTTATAATATTTAGTTAATGGGAGTTAATAAAAATATCATCATGTTGATTTCTTAATGATTAATCATAAACCACTATAATCCTGAATTGAAGAAAAATTTACATGTTTCATGATTTTTTGTTCTGTACATTAATAAATGATATATTTATTATTTTTCTCCAATAGATAATTAGAATTTGTAGTGATATATATTATGAAGATCTCCTTCATGTGTGTAACTTCTATTAATGAATGAACATGGATACATACATGAGAGTGTGAATGTGTGGAAATTATAGATATTCAAGAACCTTTCATACACTAATTTTAGAAATCTACATAGAGGTTTTTTTTACAAAATCTATAGATAGAGAGAAATAACTCAGTGAAACTATTTTTTAATGAAATTTTAATGAATATTTTTTGAGCTCCTCATAACGGAAAATATAATGACCCTTGAGCTCATGAATTCATTTAGAACAATATATAGCATATTTTATCATCTATACATATTTTCTCCCTCTTTTTTATTTACCTTTAAGTATTGGGATATTATAATCTATTCATATATACACACTAACTCAAATTAATTAACTAGGGAATAATTTATTTTCTCTCAAATTAATTTTTATAGATGCCCACAACATCTCATGAAGAGGCACTTCAAGGCCTATCTTGTTTTTCTTCCCTTTTATTACTATGGAAGAGTCTTTTTAGCCCAGACAACCTATGTGATTTTTTAAAACCATGAACAAGGTTTTGAATAATATTATTGATATAATAACAATCTTAATAGTAGGTTATTTCCATATAGTAGGTTTAAGTCTTATATTGATACTGAGCCCCTTATTTACCCCAACATGTGTTTTGTTTTTGTTTTTCTTTATTTCAAAGAAAAAACTACAATTTTTAACCGGTTAACCGAACCTAAAATTTTTTATCTAACATTATATTTTGTTTATATTTAGGATTTGATTAATTAAATTTGTTTATAAAATTACCATGATTTCAAATATTATTTTTAGTATGCCTCAATCCCACTTTTTTAAATTATTTTAAAGATCAAACATATATTTTTAAACTATTTTTATTGAAATTAAATTTTTAATTAAATTCTGGGATTTCATTTTAATGTTTTGTTAAAAGAAATTTAATTGGGTACACAATTCAACCACCTATTTAGGTACTCTCTCAAAACATCAATTTGTATCAAAGTATTTTTAATATCTTTTCGACTATTATTTAGTTATCTATTAAACATATTATATTTATTTTGTTCTTATGTTTAGTTCTTTATAGATAATAATAAATTAGTGGGATTTTATTAAACTAGATCCCCTTATTTTAATGAAATTATTTATTCTCAATTGAAGATTAAAATGAATATCCATTTCATAAAAAATTATTTTTAAAATATGTAATGTTAGTGTATAAAGATATGAGATTCCAAAAATAGATATATTTGAATGGATTAATTCTATTGAAGTCACTTATAATATTAATTTTGAAGAAATTAATGCTAAATACTATGATTTTGGTGATGAAGGATTTAATAGAATGTCTAGATGCACTACTATTTTTGAAATTTGCGACACTTTAGCTATTTGTCATGCATGAATGTTTATTTTCAAATAAATGAGCTTAAATAATAACAATATTAAATAATATACTTTTAAGTTTCAACATGATGAACATATTTTTTATATGTATTTTAGGTTTAATGAGATATTGAGAAAAATGCATTCATTTGGAAACCTATTTCTAACAATGAATAAATGATGTTTCTGTTAATTTGTTTACTAAATTCATGGAGAAGAACATCAATTTCAATAAGATAATCATCTAATTTTTTAATGTTTTAAATTGATGAGATGATAAGAAAGGTAATGATGTATGACTAAGAACTAAAAGTAAATAAAGATGTGGAGGACAACCCAAAGATGAAATATGTAGCATTCATATATATTTCATCAAAATAGAAGAATACAATCCAACCAAATAGTTCATGTGATAAATAGATACCTACTTATAGTGATAATGAAATGGACTACATGTCCATAATATATAAAAAATTTTACTAGAGGAATAAGTTATTTAGTAAACCCAGTTATAATAGAAAAAATGAAAATTGGGGGAACAAGAGAAAAGACTATAAGAAAGATGATACTGTCAATGATATTGTTTTATATAAATATAAAAGTAAAGGTTATGTCAAAGATGACTATCCTCTGATTAAATTTAAGAATAAATATGATGATAAGTATAAGTGGTAAAATTACTCCTTCAAAGAAACATTGAGTTCTTCTGAAGATATTTTGAAAGATCTAGACTCAACCTAGGGGGATATGCATGAAATATCCAACATATGCCTTATGAAAAACACATATGAGGCATCAAATGTAATTCTAACATCTTATATTCATGTTTCAAATTATTCTGAAGATGAAAAAATGATGAAAAAATTTCTAATGAAAAAATATTTGTGAACTATAAAATATTGGAAGATTATTTTAATAGTTTCCATGATAAATATATGATTTTAATGAAGCATCATTCTTTGAATGTATGTATTATAACTAATCTTATAGTTGAGAAGGATAAAAATTCAAAGCTTATAAAAATATATTTTTTCCTAGTTCCAGTTCTTTTAGTTATAACACTAATTATTACTCTTCAATGACAAACGAATTACTTCAAAAAATATATAATCTAATTATGGGAATAAGAATATGAAATTATTTTTTTTAATAATTTTATTATAACATTTTTGGACCAAAGAAGATTTTTGTACAGATTTAATTTTTCATGGAAATTTGGTTTTTTAGGTAACCTACTTGAAATGATCCAGTAAGAACTTAGGGAATCTGGATAGTGGTTTATATATATAGATGACTATATACTATTCAAGGTTCATGAATTTGATCATGGTGGATGGTGGACATTCCACTTTTAGTGATAATTCTAAAGGGAAAATAATTTTCTTTGGAAAAATCTGTAATTCTAATACTATTTTAATATATAAAGATATATTTGTTGATGGTATAAATTATAATTATACTAGCATATAATATCTATATGATGATTCTTTCATTTTTAGTTTGAAAATATTTCCTAAAATTATTTTTTATTATAAAAATATTTATTTCTGACTCCTACAATAAATGATAATTTATATGATATTAATTTAGATTAATTGGTTTCTTAGAAACTGTCATGACTAAATGCATTTCACAGAGACTTTTGGATTTGTCATAGGATACTAGGAAATTATAAAATTCATTTACTAAAATAAAATACTTGGAAAGGGTTACTCAAGTATCCATATAAAAAATAATTACCAAATGATAAAGTCTATAACACATGTTAAAAAGGGAAATAACAAAAATCCATATCAAATCAAGGAAATAATTTTTAACATCTCAACCTGTGGAGTTCATTCTGATGGACATATTTGAATCTTCTAGTGTTTCTATCTTAATTAGTAATCACTATGTTTCTGCCATTATAATTAATTTATCTAGATATTCTTGGCAATTAATTCTATCTCACAATTTTAATCTGGTTCTTATTTTACAAAGTATTCAAAATTTGTAGAAAATCATAATTTAATTTGAATCAAGACCATAACAAGTGGTCAAGGATGCGAGTTTGGAAATAAATAATTTGAATAATTTTCTAAAAAATTGATATATTGTTTTATTTTATACTCCTAAAACTCCAAATCAAGATGGTGGAGTTGAAAGGAGAAATATAACCCTTTATGAAATCACCTGAACCATTCTTAATGAGTTTGGTTTACTTGTTTATTATTGGTAAAAATTTCTGAATAGAACTCTTTATGTAATCAATATTGGTTTAATTAGAGCTCTTTAAAAGAAATATCCTAATGAACAATATAATGGATGAAAATAAAGGGTTAATTACATTATTGTTATTGATGAAAAATTATTTATTCTTTGTAGTAAGGATAATCACAACAAATTTTCTTCCATGATTGATAAATGAATATTTTAGGGTTATTAAATATATAGTAAATCATATAGAGTATTTAATGAAAAAAAATATTTGGGGGGAATCTATTCATGTGATATTATTCAAAATAGATCAACATGATCCTAAGGCCCCTTTATAAATTGTTGAGCATGATCAATCAAATATAAACATCAATGTCAAATATTTGGACAATTTAGTGAAATAAAATGATAAATCATGTAGTTATAAGAAACAAACTGAACCTAAAGTTATAAAATAAAATGATATTTTGAGTACATATCTTTTTATACCAGTTACTACTATTAGGATCAATCATATATATTCTTTATTATTTTATTTAGATAGAGGAAAAAATATAGCTTCTCTTAGAAATCATGTGGAACATCAATAATTATTATGAAAACAAGATCCTACAAAAAAAATGAATTTAATATTGAATTATTTGTGTTGTAAATGAAATAATAACTTAATTTTTTTTAATGAAATATAGTTTGGGAACTTGGAAATAGATCTATGGATACATTGACCATTTGATATAAGATGGGTTTTTAGAAAAAAATTGTTGATTCATGAACTGTAAAAATAATAATTCTATATTGGTTGCAAAATGATATATTCTAGAATATGGTGTTGATTAATAGTAATAATTTTCACCAATGGATATGGTTGAGGAAATTATATTACCTCTTACATATGAAAAACATTTTTATTTGAAACTATATCAAATTGAAATCAATAGTTTATTCTTAAAAGGTAACATAGATGGTGATGTTTTTATTGAACTATCCCTTGAATTTCAAAATAATCATTTATGAAATCCTATTATTATATTAAATAATTATCTTTAATTTTAAAAAAAAACATATTATATCTTAATATTATATGATAATCTCTTTCCAAAATTCTAAGGGGGTTTTAAACAAAATAGATGATTCTACATTACTGATAAAATAATTTCGAAATATTTTTAGCGGTTAAAATTTATGTTGATGGTGTCATTTTTGGATAATCTAAAAATCATTTTTGTAATTTTTTTTAAAAACTTATGAAAATATTATTTGAAATGACTTGAATTAGTAATCATAAATTTATTCCTAGTTTTCAAATTTTTCAAAATAAATATGGAATTAATTTAATTTAAATTTACACACTAAATACCTTCAAAATAATTTTGGTTTGGATAAAATTAAATGTAGTGATACACCCATGAGTAAACCTTGTATATTGGATCTTGATAAAACTAGAAATTTGATATATCAAACCAGTTATAGAGGCATGACATGAATATTTCTGTAAATAACAATTACCTGATTAGACATTATTCTTACTCTCTATATGTGTGATCATTTTCATGAAAATCATAAATAGTATCATTTACATACTGTTAACATAATTTTCATATACATTAACTATTAAATAAATTTTGGAATATTATATCCTATATGAAATGTATTTTTTTATAATGTTATTTAGATATGGATTTTGGTGGCTGTAAGTTAGACAGAAAATGCAACTCTAGAACATGTCTCCTTTTGGTAAAGTCATATAGTCACCATAATGTCTCTTAAATTACATTATTTTCAAGATAAAAAACATAATTGAGATAAAAATCATGGATCAAAATGTATAGTTTCTTGGGAAATTTTTGAACAAAAATAACATTTACAAATTAAAATTTTAGAATTTATTTAAATTCTTCTTCTTAATCCTTCAAAAATCATACAATTTTCATAGAACATATATTCACATGAGGATATACATCATTGAATGGGTTATCCTAAAATACTAATCAGAGGATGAGTAAGGGGGATGACTAATATATGAATGGTGATTATAATAATCTCCATCATATTATAATAATGGGTTAATCCTCAAAATATGGAGAGAAATATGTGATAAAGTCACACAATGTGTAAAAGCATAAAAATTAAACATCATGTCATAATGGTCAAATGACACACATAGTTCTAAAAAAATCAATCGTCATGTTCATCTATAACATATGTGTATAATCTTAACATCATAATTTTCAAAAAATATAGAATCATGTTCATGATTAATACACATTATCTCATGAGATTGAAGTCATTACCCAATTAATTGGAGAGAAGCATAATTTTGGGCCCACCCATCGCATTATAATATTTTAATTAATCATGAATGCCAAATAGAACATATTATAATCATAATCATGAATGAATCAATTAAAAGGAATGTGTTTAATATGTATTTCTTAAACCACGATTTCATGAGTACTCTTTGGGTTCCCAAATAAATATGGTATAACATACTTTTTACAACAATCATCATTACATAGAGAAGAATAAATGACTTAATAAGATCCAAAGATGTGTTTTTGAATGAATAGTTATTCTGTAAAATCATTGTATTTTTTATAAAATCATGTAGGAAACATGTATATCCCTAAATGAAAATAATATAACAATGAAATGATATTTAATGAACATTATAAGAGTATTAATTCTAATATTTCATGAATTAGGGATTACCCAAAGAAAATGATTTGGGTTAGAGAATCCACTGACTGTGATTCTAGCTTCAATATCTTACTATTGTGCCTCCTAAATATTAAAAGTATATTTATTGAAAAAATGATCTTGAAGTGAATTATATGATTTTTATTAGTTTTTATCAATTAGAAGTATTGGAATGATTTTATAATTTACTTGGTTATATGGTAGTCATTTTGGAATAATGTTTTTTAAAAAAATTTGCCATATTACTTCAATTTTTCTATTTTGTCAAATGTAGATTAATAATTTGTACAATTAATTTCAAAAGCATGAAATTCCAATATTTAATATTTTTTATATTATATGAAATTAAATGTTTTTTTCCGTGATGATTTTTATTAGTGTTGACATGGAAATGTCTTAGTAGGTGGTTAGCTGATCTTTGACATGATGTTGTCGAGAGTATGAGTAACAGATGTTTTAAATTTATATAAATTGTAATACGACACTTAAAATTAGTTAAATTATTTAATGAAATGTTAATTTACTTTATAATTAATTATAATATGTTTTGGTTGTGTAATGGTTGGTGGAAAAATAATGTGAAATGGATGAAGAAATAAAAAATTTAGAGGAGTGGATTAGAACATACTTAATCCTTGGCGTAGCTTCTCTTGTATGACACTAAAACTCACATGATTAATATAGTTATATTACACCAAAATGTACCTATGAATTATCAAGTTATTTAGAGAATGTTTTTCATAATATGTTAGGCTTTGGAATGTGGTAGATGATTAATTTTAAAAGGGGAGAGTGTTAGGTAATTTATAATTGAGTGGAGGGGTATTATTAGAATAAAATATGATATAAAAGATAAAACATATAATAGTGAATTCTTCAAAATATAATTAATATATAAATATAAAATAATGAGTTTAATAATTTATGTCCCCTTTTATAATTAAAATTCAATTATTTATGTAAATGGAAACCGGAAAGAAATAAAATTGTTCTTTAAAGGGATCACATTTGACTATAGGTTTTTGAAAGTGCATTTTAGGTATATAATTTAGAATTATATTATTTTAATGCATCATTTTTCAAATAAATTATATCATAGCCAAACCAAATGTTCTATAAACTATGTGGTCATTATTAAATCATGAATGATGTTATTTAAGATATGCTAGTTATGTGAAATCTATATTTTTTTATTCACATGAAAATTGATGTATTTCAAAAAATGAAAAAAATACAACATTGGACAATTTCAGTCTAATGATTTAAAAAATAGCAATCATTTTATTGAAATAAATTTTCATCACAAGAAATTTAAATTTTTAATATTGAAATTACTTTTTTATGAAATAATTCAAAATAGAATTTAATAAAAATGTGTTTATATTTTATTTGAATTTTTAGCAGGATTTCAATTTTTTGTTATTAATATATTAATGTTTAGTTAAATTAATAATGATAATTCTTATTTATATAAATTTTCATTATTTAGATTTAAAATTCTTATTCCAATGGTCATGTGACTATTCCAATGGTTACATTATCATTCCAATGGTCTCGTTACCTCTTATATATACCTCAATATCATTCATTATTCAACTAAATTCATCTCATGTTCATATATTTACATTTCCTATAAATTTTCTTTTTATAATAAAATTTTTATTCTTATATATAGTGCTGGTAGTGGGGATATGATTCTAGTAGATTGTGGAGATCCTTATTTTAGAATTTTAGATTTTAGATTTTATAATTTTTGTCCAGTTTTAATGTCTGGAATTTAAATTGTTTTTATTGTTGATTAATTTAACAATGTTAAATAATGAAATAAACTTTTGGGTATATATATATATTTTATGGTTATAATATTTTATTATATAATAAAATGCACATTAATACTAGAAAATAATTTTACCAATAAATATTCAGTCATTAAATTTTCCCCCATTACAAATTTAGCCCCTAAAATTTAAACTGGTATTCTTAGTTTAGAATTGGAGAGTTTACTTCTATTTCACTATTTTATATTTATCCCATGTATCATTTTCATACTTATGGTTCCTCCATAACACTTAAATAATGTGAGTTATCTTGTTTAACAGAGCATTGCCTCTACAGTTGAAAAACTTGATCAACATATCTTCATATGAGAGGTCATTTTACACTTGTACAACCATAATATTCATTACATGTGAGGGGTTAGATATGTACTTCCTTAGGAGTGATAAATAGAATATTTCATGAAATTGATCCATTTATGGGGTATGTGAAAGCCGATAGGCCATTGTTTCTATGTTATTGAAGATCTCAAAGGGGCCAATGCACCATGGGATATGATTCTATTTCATTCCCAACCACACGAATCTATTCCATGTTGATATTAAAAGGAAATATTTTTTCTCAAAAATCAAACTCTAAGTCACATTGACTATTTTCAACATAAATATTTAAATCAATATGATGAGATTTTAAATTTTGATGGATGGATGGAATATTTTATTTCATCTCTTCAAAATGATCATGTCCAATTAGCTTTCAATTTCCAACATCGTCCCAAAAAGTTGGGGTTCAACATCAATTTCAATAATGAGATTCATATAGAGCTATTTGAATACTCAAGTGGAAGATATTTTTATATGAGAACTCAAAAAATGGATTATTTTGACCTCATCGATGTTTGGATTAAATTGAGTAAGATCTTAGTATAACCTAGAGCATATTAATAGTCTATTCTTATTTTTCATCAGTTTAGGGATGCTTGGTCATACTGAAATTCAATTTATTACTCGATGAATGTTGAATAATTCTAAAAAATATAGAGGCAAACCTTATATCATGATCAAAGATGTTTGAATGTGGAACCCCATTAATCCTCACTTATTTTATCACATATATCATGGAATATCCACACGTGAGAAATATTCCCTAATAGAAATTAATTGGGATGTGTTGTTGAGTTAGTCCACCACAACCCATATCTCATTGATAAATTATTATGTATTTGGAAGACTAGTGAAAATGTTCATGGTGAAATTACCAAATTTGTACATGGGTAAAGGTAATGGTTCCATCATAAATTTTGACTTTTGTCATACTGATCTTACTTGCTGACATCCCTACAATGTGAGATATACATTTTAGTCTTCATTTCCATGTTGTTTCACTAAAAGTATACTCAAGTATAATGGTACATCTTGTTATTTCATGGATAGATAGATAAATAATATCTATGCATATTATCCAATATATAATTTTTTATATCCAGTGAATTGAGGACACAAATTCATGTTCCAAATCGAATGACATTATCCTCATCAATGTGAAAGTCATGTAGAATCCCTTCATGTACTACTTACACATTATTTTATTCCTCGAGATCAGCCTTTTTCCCTCCTTGATCTTATCATAGATAGATTGTTGGGAAATAAATTTAGAAAGGTAGGATGTATTCCACACAATTATAATTTCACGATAAATCCAACTCATAACCAAGAAGATTGGGTCTCTCTCAATCTGCATCACTAATTGAGTAGAAAGTTTTTTTCCCCTAGGAGCATCATCTACACAATTCTCCATTCCTAAATGTTATGTAATAGAAAAATCATAGTACATGATTAGCTCTAACCATATTCTTTTACTCATGTTGATCTCCTTATATGTGAATATATACTTAATTCTTACCATAATGATAATGCCACCAAATATTTAGAGTGATGTCAAGAGATGCCAACTTCAGACCATGAATCAGGAGGATATGCTTGTGTATCATCATCTATTTTGAAAAGTAGGCTATCAATTTATCAATATGCATTACTAGAGAACATAATCCATTCATTATGCATTACTTTATATAAAAAAGTAATTATAATCATTCTGGTAGTTAGTGTAGAGGTGAAATTATTAGCCTATTTTGGAGCTCCTTGAATCATTACTAACATTGTTCCATCCAAACATACATTACCCATTTCCATTCTATATTAGAAATAATTTTATAAAATCCTGATACATTCCTCAAAAAACATGGTAGTACCCATCTAGTCCATGAAAACTATATATTTTCATGACACTAGTGGTTGTTGGCCATTCATAAATTACCTTTTTAAGGGTGTATAAAAATTACCTTACATGTGATCATGTTCCCCTCCAATGATAATTTTTTAAACCAATAGACACACTAGATAAACTTTTATGTTAACAGATAGGATAGTTATATTATTTAGATGGGAGGGGTGAATCAGTGATATCTTTTTCTTTTAAGTTTCATTCTAAAGAAATAGACTTCCCTCCTTTTAAATATTTCATTCCCTGCTGAACGAAAATCAAACACACATACACATGATTATTAGTATTTAAATGGTATTCTATTATAAGATATTTATATGTCCGGACTATGGAATCTAAATTATCAATACTACACAATCGACTAGAAAAAAATAGTTTTGTGTGGAATACAATTGGTAGGATACACCCTCACACTTTTCTAGAGGTATGTAAATAATCCAATAGTTAGTGTGCTTCCTTAAGCATAAATGATGTAATGAAAATTTATTGTAACAAACATTTTATAGTTACTATATACCAAAATTCATAAATATAAAATTTCAAAATAATTTTTCACTTTTTTACCCAAAACATTATATTAACTTTATGGACTTCATAATAAAACTCAGACTGATTTCCCAGTCTGATTCTGAAGTCTTATTTTCTCAGTTAAAGAAATATATATAGATCTATCCTGATATGATTGAGTCAATTATGAACCACTTATATTTTTATTATGGATATCCTAGTCTACATTCTTATTCTTATTTTCCCAGTATGATTGTTCAATAAAAAATATGTAGCTCTATTATAATACAAATGAAGCATTTTTGGACCACTTATTATGAAATTTAGAAAACATAATACATGTTCCTGAATCTTATAATCCTTCGCATTATAATAATATCATGAATACGATCTTCAACTAAAATTTTGTAATCTTGTCTCTTGTCATTTATCCTTTTCCCACCATGACATATTTAGGGAAGATAATAAATAAACCTCAACTTCTCTATAGAATTTCATAAGAGTTATTCCTTATCTACTCTTTTTCTATAGTAAATCCTTTAGAATTTATAAATTATATTATCCTTTATAAATTCCCAAAAACTGCTTTGGGAGGTATTCCAAAAACATTTAACGCTCAACCATGTTACCTGAATTAGTATGTTCCTACGAATTTAAAAAAAATCAATCTTTTTCAATGCTTCTAATCCCTTATATATCCTAATAAAATCTTCTAAAAATATCTTCCTACTTATGAATTTCATTTCCAACATTAGTCTGATTCTGATTCTCTATTCTCATTATAACTATGACCTTCCTCGTTATGGTGAAATAAAATGTAAAACATTAGAGTATTTTTCTCATTTTATATTGAACAATATAGTTGAAAGAATAATAATCTAGTCCATTTTAAATGGTTTACTACATTTTGGATTAGTCTTTGACCTTCATTTTAAATTGGCTTTAATATATTCAAGTAATTTAAATTTTCTTTGGTCCCAAAAAATACGCAATGAAAGAAAATACTCCCTTGATGATTACCATTGTATAAAAAGTCCAATAGATCAGTATTAGTAGAATCAAAAAAAAATATTTCTTATTTTCATTATGATTATTGTTCATAGCCTTTAAAACAATTATTAGGAAATCTCATTATGATGATCATGAGAGTTGAAATCATTATCTTCACCAACATTATTCTTTCAAAAAATCATTTTTTATTATGTCATCCTTCAAACATTTATTATGATAAATATTATCTTTAACAACGTCATATATATAATGGTATGTATTGTGCCTTCCCAGTTCACATAATTTATTCCATATATGCCTTGATTTGATTAAAATGATTATAATCTGTCTAAATAATATTTCCGAAACCTTTTTTATCTTTGAAACTTGACACAATAAATCTGAATATGAATTGAAACACCCCTTCTCTCCCTTTCATTCATTAAGAATTCATCATCTGTTTTAGAACATACATATGATTTGTGAGAAATAAAAAATGTAAATGAGTCATCAAATTTCCAACAGATCCATACAGACACCAAAACTCATTACGATCAAATATTCCTTTATCAAACCCATGGTAGATTCTACCATAATTATCTAATTAAAACAAATTCTAAATACAATTTAATTTCTTCAGTACTATGAGTCATAAATCCTAAATATTGAGAATTGTTAAATTTAACGAATCCTAAATATGATGAATTTTTAAATACAATGAATTCTTGAATATGATGAATTCCTGAATATTTTTTTGAGTAAAATAACTATCATTTAAAAATTGATTTGATTCCATTATTTTTGGGCAGAAAAATAGATAACAAAAAAAGTCATGATTATGATGTTAATCTAATATAAAAAAAATTAATAAATTTTATCAACATACAAATCTGATGGATATTATTAAATCATCCAGATGATAGGGATCTGATTAAAAACGTTCTTCAATCTGGACTTCCACCCATCATCTTCTCGATATATATTATTTTTTCAACATAATCAAGATACTTATTTATTGAAAAAAGTTTAACCAAACCAAAACTTGGGACTAACAATTTATTCCTTATTATTTCCAATTCCCACATCAACCACTTCAAGAACTTCAAAACCAAAAGCGATGTTATCTTCTTGTCTCACTTTTTCTGGTCCCTATTCTTTTTATTCTCCCCAATATCTTATATCTCTCCTTTCTCTTATCTATGCCCTTATTGATAATAAATTTCAAAGGGGCCATTGATACATGTTCTTCCCTTATTGACAAAAGATCTTATTTACAGGGTTTGGAAATTTTCATCATAAAATATTGATCATTTTCTTCAATATAATAATCAAATGAGTTTTTGAACAAATTACATTTAATAAAATAACTATTAGTTTACATGGGAGAACCCTCTCTAGGAAAAAATAGTTTATAATCAAGGTTTTCATTGATGTGTATTCTACTATTTTCAAGTATTACCCTATTATTTTTTCATTTATATGGAAGTCATCGAAAAAAATTTATTTACACTAAAATAAATATGCACCCAACTCAACAATAATATAAAAAAGTTTATGTGTATAAATAAAACATTCAAAAAAACTTTTGTTAATCTCATAACATACTTTTATATGAACAATAAGAGACTCAAAAACATTAGATTCCATATTTCAACCCCTTAAACTCTCTGAATTTTAGTATAAATATAATAAATTTGAGAATAATGGGGAGCCCTAGTTGTTCCTTAGAATCAATAATTAAACTATGAGTCCTGTCTCATGCATGTATATTTATTATCTTTTATAGATTTTTCATGGGATGTGATTTTTTCCTTTTTTCATCCTTATCAGGTTTTGTACGAACTATACTATTATTTATAGAATTTTAAATGATGATTTCATATTTTAATTATCTTTATTAAAATATTTTCTACAATCAGTTTGAAAAATATTTTCCATGACTATATTTTGTTATGAAAAAATAGTTCAACAAATTTTTATAGCATTCCCTTCATTCTCAAATCCAAAATCTGTTAATACCTTTTTTTTTAAAATTTAATTATATCATTGAAAGTATATTTATCCCCTCCCATTTCATAGATTTTCTTATTCCTCTAAATTTTGTTCCATGTCAATAAGTTTTATCTATATAACTAAGAATTATATCATTTCAGACTCAATAGATCTGATCTTATTAACTTTCAAAAAATCTAGATTCAGAGAAATGTTCAGAAACTTGTGTTGAGCCAGAAACAAAACAAGAGATCCTTTAGATAGATTTGAATGTTTCTAAAACCATTTAAAAATTGTTTTAGAGGTTCAAACTTATTTTCAATTTTCATAGAAACCTTATAAGGTTTCTTTTGAACATCCCTCTCAGGCTTCTTACCTTGATGGAATTGATTCCCCCTTAATCTTGTTCTTTTATTTCTAGTGTAAAATTTTTAATATTTATGGTTGAAGAACACATGGCATATATATTCCAAAATCTACAAAAATTATAGTAGTATCCCTAGAATGAATATTTTCTCTTGTAACTTCCATACAGACAAGAATTCAGAATACATTTCTTAGAAACATTGCTAACATAACATTCTTGACCACTTATATTTTTTTTCAATTGGAACCTTCTTCATTATCTTGGTTTACTTTTATGCCTTATCAGAAAAAAATAAATAGAAAATTTATAATATTCAGAATCTGTAGAAACATTTCTAAATTCAGGATTTTTAGAAACTTTGAAATTTTCATCTTTGTTAATATTTTCAATGTATATAAATTTCCCAAATTTATATTTTTTAGAAACAATTTTGGGATTCTTCACAACACTTAAAGGTAACTTTGTTTTAACTTTATTTGGTTTATCATTATAAGAAATTTCAACAAATTCAAAGATAGAGTTTTGGAAACATGTACCTTTAGGTTTTTCTTTATATAGTTCATGTTGAAAGAGTTCCAAATCATCAACTTTTCCCCTATGCTTCACATCCATATGTTCAATTCAATTATTTTCTTCCATAGTTTATTTCTTCAAATCACTAATATATTTTATCATTGTGACATTCTCATAATGATTTTTTTATTGATTATTTGTTCATCTGTTTTCAATTTTCAACACTCTGATATCATTTTAATGTATCTAAATTAAAATTAGAGATTCATTCAATTATTCTTTAAGATGATATTAAAATTGAGTTTATTTTTATTTAAAAATATTACTTCTGAAATAATCATTATTAAATATTTTGATGGAAGTATTATCTTTAGCATGAATAGTATATTTATTTTTGGAATTTAGCTTTAATTTATTCTTCTTTATAACTTCTAATTTCACTACTTCGAAATTTTTTTTATTCACTATTTAATTAATTATATTCTCCCCAAGTCTATTTATTACCTCCTCACCATCATCATCTATATACAAAAACCATCTCCTCCAGGATTTAAATAACTTATTATATTTTATATTAGAATAGTATTTTCCTTTGTCACCCATTTTCTTCTATGATATTCGTGGACTTATTTCTTCTTCTTCACTTCCTTCTTCATCACATACTTCTTCATCCTCTCTTTTGGGAAAATTGGAACAATGTTCCCAATGGATCTAAAACAAAAACATTTTGAGGGATATTTCCATTTATAAAATTCTATATGTATTTTCAAATTTTTATAAAACAAGGATGAAATTTCAACAAGACTTTTTCATATCTCATATTCAGAGTCACAGTGGAAAATATTATTTTCCTCACGAACCTCTTGTCCTTTTCAAAAAAAATTCAGATTTAAATAAAATTTCTTTACAGTATTTTTTTGCATTCCTAAATTTTTCCCTTATCATCTCATGTGTGATGAGAGTACAATGAAAATAATCTAGAGATAATGTGTCAGGATTTCGATCTTCTAATGAATAAAATTTTGCATCCAAATTGACAAGAATACTTGTCAAGATCCTATTTACAATATTATAATATTCTCAAATTTAACCAAGAACACTGATTGTACTAGATATGTCATTAACTCAAGTAACGTAGTCACAAATCAATTCATATTCAACAATAATCAGATATTGATACATTAATCTATAGATTAATAGCATTTTTTTCAAATTTATATTTCTTGCATAAATTTTGTTCATCTTATCGAGGATACATTTTTATATGGAAATGCCATTTAATCTCATGAAATAACTTTATGAAAGTTTTGATTGTATATAATTCTTATCTATTCTATCATTCACATGGTTTTTCTTATCATAATTTATAAGAGGAGCATCCTCACCCTGATGGGGGAGACTATATGTAACATCATTGGAATCATGAGATCTAAAAAATCCTAAGATATGGAATCACACTAATATTCCATATATGACAATTCATATCTTTTAAGATAAGAATCCCAATAATATTCACAATAATCAGATTTTCAATAAATACGTCATCTTCCAATTCTCTATTAAAGAGTAAGTGAAGGGATCATTGGTTATAATACTACTTATAAGATCCAAGATAAGATAGTTTTTTCATTGAGAGGTGGATGGGTGAATTGGTGAGCTATTTTTCATTTCATATTCTTTCCAAAGAAACACCGGTTACTTCCATTTAATGATTTCATTCTTTGGAGATAACAAAGAATACACACAACCATAGTAACACAAGTATTTACATGGTTTATTATTCGAAAGGAAGATCTTCATCCATGGTATTTCATGTAAATTCATAAATACATCACAATCCACTAGAAATACATATTTTTGTGTGGAATAAAACAAGTAGGATATTCCCATACACTCATATTGAAATATATAAACAATCCAACAGTGTGTGTGATCCTTAATTCACAAATGATATAATGAAAAGTTTTTTAAACAAACATGTTACATTTCTTCTTTACCAGCATTCATATATATAAACATTTAAAACTATTCATCACTTTCTTACCCAAAAGCTGGTAAAAAATTCAAGGACACCATAATAAATAATTGTTCAATTCCCCAGCACAATTCCCAAAATCAGTTTTTTAATAATGAAAATATTTAGATATATCAGAGTATGATTGAGACAATTATGAACCACTTCTATTATAACTCTATAAATTCTAGTCTGATCGTCCAATACAATTTTTCTAGTCTCGTTACACTATATAGAAAATATATATCTTTGTCGGAATACCGACTAAATAATTCTGGACCACTTCCTCTTCAATAGAGAAAACTCAACATGTCTTCTCTAATATGATACTCATGCCTGATACAATAATCCTTATAATATGATGATTATTTAAATCATTGCAATCTTTTCAATAATCCAGTCTCTTATGTCTAGAATGATTAACTCACAAAAGATAATCCAAAAATGTATTTTTATCTCTATAATTTACTCATACCTATTACCTCTCTCCTATTTTTCATGAACAATACATCAATCATAAAGTTCAATATGCATTCCCTTTTATAGACACACAAAAAATGGTTTGGGTGGGATCGCTGAATTTTTTCCCGCACGACCAAATTATCTTAATTTTCATGTTCCCTTAAATTTCAAGAAAAAAACATATGACTTTCTCATCAATTTTTATCTTTTATTGATTCTTCTAGAATATTATAAAAACTTCATCCCATGACATTCATTATAAAATTTATTATATATTCGATTTCCTATTCTGATTGTCATTACGATCTACCTCATGATGATGAAATAAAATGTAATATAATAAAATCTTATTCTATTATTCTCTTGACTGAAAATAATGAAATATAATTAATTCCACTAATTTTAAATGGTTAAATACATTGATAATAAATATATAAAATTAGTTTTGTATCATCTCCAATATCTTAATCATTTTTAAATTATTATTGATCTGAACAACTCTGAAAGAATTGAAGATTATAATTGTATACCGAGTCTTATAGATCATTATCTACATCTTCAACTGAGAAATATATTTCCATTCTAGATAATGATCATTAAAATAATAATTTAAACAAATATACATTAGGAAAAATCAATAAGATGATATTGATACTGAAAAATGTCAGTTTGACCAACTGTTTTTTTCAAAAACATCCTCTTGTATCATGTCTTTATTTATGACTTTGATTACTATTAAGACTAGCTTCAATATCATAAAATTTACAATGTTATGTATTGTGACTCCCCAATTCACATATTTATTTCCTTCTCATCCTAAATATTATTGACATGATTATGATCATATTGAATATGATTTCCAATGCATTTTCTCTCTTTCCAACCAAATACAATTAATTAGAAAATGATTAGAAAAACCTCTTCTCCATACATATTTCATTAATATTGCATTATAAGATTCATGTATTATTATTTTTGAGTAATAAATAACAAAAAATAATATTTATTTTTTAAATGGATCCATGAAAACTCCAATACACATTTGGATATTATTTTTCTTGATCGAACCCAAGGTGGATATGATGATCTTTTTCTTACAACAAAAAACCTCTGAATATGATTTACATTCTTATTTAATATGATTCATAATTCTTGATTATGATAAATTTATTAATATGTTGAATTCATGAATATAATGAATTCATGAATATGATAAATTCTTAAAAATGATTAATTCATAAATACAATGAATATTTTAATAAAAATTTTGATTTTAATCACCATATTGTAGAATGTTTGGTGATTCCCTTTATCATTAGAAGATAAACTGATCACCAAAAAACCTATTATTGATTGTGATGGTGAATTTTATTTCCACTATCATCTAATTTTTTAACAACATTCCAATCAGTTTGATCATATTACCTCAAACAAATGTTCTAGATCCTAGTAAGAACATTTTTCATTCTGAATTTCCAGCCATCTTCTTCTCAAAATTTTTTATTTCATCAAAATAATCTAGATACCGATCTATTTTCAATAAACACAATAAAAACAAAACATTTCCATTATAAAACATATTTTATCTTTTCACCCCTTAATATCTTAAAAACAATCCCTATACGACCATCATATTACTCCATGATCTTAGAGAAAATAAGAATATCATAAATAAAATATACCAAAAAAATTTCTATGGGGACTTTAAAGACTATATTTATCAAATCCATGATTATATTTTGGTAATAATTAGTTATAAGGGAATTAATATTAACTCATAGTGAAAAAAATTATAAGTAACATTGTCTTTATAAAATATTCCTTCTTCACCACTTGTTGATGATATCTGGAATAAAGATGAACCATTCAGAATTACTGAGCTCCTCATAGTTTATCAAATAAATAATCAATCCTTGGAAGGTGATATATGTTATTTATAGTGATATTTTTGACCAACCAAGAATCGATACACATTCACATTGGTCTATATTTCTTCACAAAAAGGATCACTGATACACACCATGGTGATGCATTGGGGCTTAAGAAACTTTTTTTAATTCTTTTTTTGATGTTTCTTTAACTCCTCCAGTTCAATACGGACCATCCTAAAAGGGTATTTTGATATATGAGTAGCTACATGTATGTTCTATATTAGGAAATATACCTCATGATCTGGGGGGAGACTAGGTATCTATTTAATAAATACATTTTTGAATTCTATTATAATAGAAATTTCCTACAGGTTGATAAATTACATTAATTCAACCATGTAAAAAATTTATGATTATTCATAGGGGAACAAAAACCACCCTATTGAGTGATTTTATAATATATATTCATGATCTTCCATGAATTTTTAGAGGATCATTAAATGGTTCAGAATATGAAAAGAGATTCCATATTACTAACAGTTAATATATGCTCTATAAAATGATAAACACTCAATGCCAAATATAGTGTTGATGTCACGACCCGCCTCATCGGGCCATGAACCTTTTCATCTGACCCCATGGGTCTCCTGTAATACCTTGGTTTACTTCCCAGCATGCCATAGGCTATTACCCACTAGGGTCGCATATTAGGCTAATGACTATCCCCACAGGCCAACACATGTTCTTTCAGTGTGTTTTTTTCTTCACTCACACACACCCTGGGAAACATCCCATAAGGTCACCCATCCTGATTACTACACCAGGCCAAGCATGCTTAACTATGGTGTTTTAATCTGGTAGGCTCTCGAAAAGAAAGGGGCACCTTGTTGACATGGTTATTAACATTTAGCTTTTTATGTCTCACTTTTCCAGGGGTGTTACATTATCCACCCCTTTAAAGAACAACACCCTCATTGTGGACCCCAATCCTCCAACCCAGGTAGTGCCTAAGCACTTCCGGCTGGGTATTGGCTCTAGTACCATTTGTTAGAACCCGCCTCCTCGGGCCATGAACCTCTTCATCTGACCCCATTGGTCTCTTGTAATACCTTGGTTGCCTTCCTAGCACAACATATGCAATTACTCACTAGGGTCTCTTATAAGACTAATGACTGTCCCCATAGGCCAACACATGTTCTTTTAGTGTGTTTTGTCCTCACTCACACAAACCCTGGGAAACATCCCAGATGGTCAGCCATCCTGATTACTACTCCAGTCTAAGCATGCTTAACTATGGAGTTCTAATCAAGTAGCCTCTCAAAAATAATGGTGCACCTTGTTGAAATTGGTAGTAACATTTTTTCCTTTAAGTCTCACTTTTCCAGGGGTGTTACAGATGAATTCTACCATTGTATTTTTTATTATATTAAATCGAATAATATTTCCACATATTCTTATAGTAGAATATTTTAGCACGTGGGATGCATTGACTACACCACTAGTTATTATTATAGTTGTCTGTAAATCATGGTATCATGGATTTGATTTGAATGTTATAGTAATCATGCTAGATATAAAATAATTCATTTAACTGAAATAAAATTATTTTAGGTCTATTTTTGATAGAATATTAATTGTAATTTTTATGAAATTGTTTTCCTGATCCAGTTCAATAGTAAAAATGGACTAGGATTTCCATTTACCCATTGTATTTGGTGGTGGATGAGGCATATTAATGTCAAGGAACCATAGTATAGTGTAATATCTTTCATAGATACCTTACTCCCTATAGATGATGAACTTATCCATGGGTGGTGCATTGAGAGGTTCCTTCCATTCCTCCATCATTTTGGCCAAAATCATCATGTCTCTTCAATATACATGAGTTTGGTGGATTTCTATACCTCACATGAAGCATTTATCTATTCATTTGAGGCATTTATCATTATGTTTATTCTCACATTTTTTACATGTGTGTTGGTTTAAAATATTCCCTCTATTTTTCTTTAATGAAATATATTGAATCTTCCTTATTAAATTTTTATCTCCATAAAACTGGGACTATAAATTAAGCTCTATCTCTACAATTAGATCACATTAAACTTCTTCTACATAACTCCCGAAGTCCTATATAGTTAGATACTTTGGAAGGGTTTGTTTTAAAAATCTAAATAATCCATCTATTTAGATAACATTGTTTTTAAAAACACCTAAGGAATATCATTCAGGCCTTTTAATGTTTTCCTCGTAAGTTGGGATATATTCAAATCCATTTTACTTCACCTCTATGAAATTTATCTCAATATTTGTTAAAATAGTTTTGGGGAAATACTAATTAAGAAACATTTCAAAAAGCATTCCCAATCCATCTCTACAATTTTATACTCTGGTGTGGTTTTATTAATCAATGAACACAATTGAACAACATCTACAAAAAAATGATAAATTACTAAATTAACCATCTCCTTCTCATAATAATGGACCATATAAAAGATATTGTCTATTGTGTTATCCCATTTTTCTTGGAAATTTTGATAATAAGTTCCACTCAAAATCAATGGTTATTTCAAAATATATGACTAAATTTCTAGATTCACCTGATTGGGTTGGGGAAAATGATCCATGTAGTTCCAGTTTTTAATAATAGTTTGAGATAATTGGGTACGAATTTCCTTGAATTTTTTTAACTCCACCCCCATGTAATTGGGGATTTAGTTTGGGGAATAATTTCATTATACCTCATAAGAAATTTTGGCCTAGTTTCTTTTAATACACACTATTTTCTAAAATGGAAATGGTTTAGAGGAAAAATAAGTCACTAAATAATAAATAATTTACTGTTTTGTGAAATTAAATTTTAAAGAAATATCTTATGGGATCCCTATATTTATAATTTTTCTAAAACTATGTTTCCTCGATATTTACAAATACATATTATTTTCCTAATAATTTTCATTAACATTTTCTAATAATAATTCCCAAATTATCTAAACTGTGCTTTTATTTCAACTATCAACTCTTATTTTTATTACATAACTATTACATAATTTTCAAGATAAACACCATAATAAAGATACAAATCCAGGATAAAAATGTTTTGTTTATTTGGGAAATTAGGATCATACATAACTTGTACATAAAAATATATATTTAAATCATTCATATTTATCTTACCAAAATATTGCATTCTCTTTAGTATATATAGTCACCTGAAGATATACATCAAATAGATGGGTGAGCTAAAATCCTAGTAAGAGGATGAATAAGGGACATGAATCAATGTAAAATGGGTAAACACAATCTTCATCAACATATCAGAAGCATGGTATCATCATAAACATCAGGTGGTAAACATGTGACAAAGATACAGAATATGGAATTGCCTAAAAATGATACACCATGTCACAGTGGTAAAATACCAAAAAATAGTTATGAACAATGAACAAATCATGTTCACACATAACACAAGTGAATAATAATAAAATCAATATTATGAAGAAATATAGGATCATTTTCATATATAATATAAACTATCTCATGAGATACATTACATTACACAATGTGTTGGAGGGATATATAATTCTGGACCCACCCGTCACATCATAATTATTACATAATGAAGCATGAAACAGAAAATATATTTTAATCATAGTAATGTATTATCACATTGAAAGGAACATGTATCAAAAGTATTTCATAAATCATGATTTAATGAATACACATGTGCTACCCTAATGAATTGTGTAGAATATATTTGGTGTAAGAATAATCATTTGTTAGTAAAGAATAAATAACTCGACATGAGTCCGAGATGTGTTTTGGAAGTAAGTGTTATTCCGAAAAATCATCGATTTCATCATAAAATCAAGCAAGAAACATGTATATAAATGAAAAGAAAATGTAAGTATAATAAAATGATATCTACTAAATATTATACAGTTATTCGTTATAAATATGTCATGAAAGACAGATATATCAAAGAAAAGGAGTTGGGATTGAAAATCATTTTACCTTAATTCCCACTTTATTTCATCTCATTTTTCCCCAAGAATAATAAAAATAGATTTATGAAAACACTGATCCAGAATTTAATTATTGTATTTTTACCAATTTTTATCAATTATTGAAATTTTATTATATTTCATTATTCCCTAGGTTATATGATTGTCATTTTGATACCATGTTTCACTTAAAAATATTTCATTTTCCCTCAATTTTTATAGTTTGTTAAATGTAAATTATACATTAATATAAATAATTATTAAATATTATACTACATATAATTGAATTTTTTTATATTATATTATATTCCTAATATCTATTCAAGATAATGGTTATAAGTTCTTACATGGAAATTTCTCCATAGTTGGATAACCAACTTCTGATGAGACATTGATGGGAGAGTGGGAAAGAGACGTTTGAAATTTATATATATATAATAATATGATAGCTAAATTAGGATAAAATCATGTATATAATGTTAACATACTTCGAAGTTAATTATTATAAGGTCTAGTTGTGATAGGGTTGGTGAAAAAATAAATAGAACATAAATATTAAATATAAAAAGAGAGAAGAGTATAACCGAAAATACTTAATCCCTGGTGTAGCATCTCTTGTAAGACACTAAAACTCCCTTGATGATTGGAGTTAGATTACTATAGAATGACCCAGTGTATAATATTGGGATTTAAAGGCCTTATTTTTAAACATTTTAGGCTTTGGAATGTCAAGGATGACTGGTTTTACGAGAGAAGGGATTGGGGTTATTTATACATGAGAGGAGGTATAGTTTTCTGAAGAAAATATTGAATAACTTTATATATCAATAGTTAAACCTATATTAGATAATTTTTTACAATATAAATCATATATATATAATATAATGGGTTTAATTCTTTAAATCCCTTTTATAAGTCATATTCATTAGTTTATTAAAATTAAAAGTCCAATGAATGAATATTTGTTATTTTAAGGAATCACTTTTTACATATGGTTTGGGAATGATATTTTTTAGGTTTTGAATTTAAGATTATTTTATTTTAATGAATAATTTTAGATTTAAAATAATTCATATATGAGGTAAAAGTTCTTTTTTAAGTGTTGGACGTTATTACATCATGAATGATGTAATTTAGAAAACACCAGTTATGCGAAAAGCTATATTTTTACTATTCACATGAGAATTAAATTATTTTAGAAAAATACAAAAAGAAATATCAATGAAAAATTAATATGTTTTGATTTTGAAAATTATAATTATTTTAGGAAAATAAATTTATAACTTAGGTATTATTAATTTTTAATATAGAAATTATGATTTTTTACGAAATATATTAAAATACAGTTTATTAAAAACGTGCTTATTTTTTATTTGATTTTTTTAATCATGATATTTATTTATTTTTCTTTCATATATAAATATTTAATTAAATAATCATTATAAGTAATTTTTATTTCAATATTGATTATTATGAAATTAAATTATTATTCTAACAGTCATGTTACTATTCTTAGAGTCACATTACAATTCCAATGTTCACATCACCTTTAATAAATATATCTAATTTCCTCTCTTAATTATTCACCTCCATTAATATCAATGATATATATTTTTATTTTATATAATTTTTTTTGTCTTACTAGTATTTTGTTTCTTCTCTATTGTTTTGGTAGTGGGGTGAATTATATTTTACCATTTTTTATTTTTTATTTTTTATTTTTTATTGAGTTGTAATATTTATAATTTCTATTAGTTTCATTGTAGATTAATGTAACCATATTTATTATCAAAATATTTGTATCTTTATGATATTATATAATATAATAAAATACACATTTATCTTAGAAAAAAATGTTACTAATAAAAATGGTTCATTACAAGTCACTAGTATCTTGGGGTAGTAAAAAGTACTGATATATTACACATTGTACTACTAAAGTTGAATACATAGCTGGAGGAATTTATTTGGAACATATTTTTTAGATGAAATGCACATTTCTAAACTATAGATATTAATGTAGAAATTTACCAATATATGTAGGAAATAAAAGTGTGATAAATATTTCCATAAAAATATCATATCATTATAGGTCAAAGCATATTGATGTGAGAAATCACATTTCGAGATATCATTTAAAAAAATGTGATATACCTATTGAATTTATAGGAACTGAACACTAGTTTTCTGAAATGTTTTCAATTACCTTGAATTTAGAGAGATTGAAATATATAAAACTTGATCTATATATGATAAATATTTGTTCATACATATCTTGGTGATCCACCATTAGTTGATCCACCAATAGACATCCTCCATTGGAAGATCCACCATTGGTGATCCCCCATTGGTAATCCACCATTTAGTGATCAATCGTTGAAAGATCCATAATTTTTGATTCATTGTTTATAAAACAACATTCGGTGAGACCCCATTGGGTGATCCTTTTAAGGTGATCCACCATTGGGTGAACAATTTTTGGTGATCCACCAGTAGATGATCCAAGTTTGGTTGATCCACCATGGGGTGATCAACAATTGGAATGATCCAAAATTGGGATACTACTAGTCAAATCTCTACTAAATTATTCTACTAATACTATTTTTTATTTTATGTTTACAATTTTTATATGATTTATTAGTATATAGTTTATTATATTTTTCAATTTCAAATCCCTAATAAAAAAATCATACATAAATCCAATTTCAATACAATCTCTCACTCATGCCTACCCATTGAACGGTTTCAAGTATTCTTATCTCCTAACCTTAAACACTAGTCACACTCCACCTAACAAAAGTCATTAAGTGAAAATTTTAGATATATGCACTACTCAATTTAATCTCCATGAGTTTCCTTAAATTCAAATAAATATGAAAGAAAATCAAGCCATGTTGGAGTTGTACAGAACAACACTCACCTTGGGATCCATGTGGTTGTCATAGAAAATGTATAATATGTGGACTGGATGTTTCCAAGAAATATTTTGGTGAAAAAGGTGATTCAAGACCAATTTTGGTAATATTAGTTCTTCAAAAATGATAGAAAATTTTATCATGAGGTTAGTTCATGAGTTATAATAGCACACGTAGTTAAGGTTCATTGAAAATAATGATACCATTCATAGTATGATAAATGAAAATGATATTTTCTAATCTTCCAAAGATTGGGCTAAGTGTATCAGGGCATAGATATATGGTATCTATGATAACTATAAAGGTAATGTACCAATTTATAGTGAGAAATTTTAGAATATGGATTCTCTACTTGAAATTAATGATAATAGTTCATTAAGAATGCCTGATTCTGCTGAACTAGATTGTATGCTCATATTCTTGTTCAAGTTTATACATCATACAGTATGTCCTAGGAAATTGCATTTTAGTACAATGAGGTATCATGATGTCTATATTTTGTTTTTTATAAAAGGAGTGGACAAAATTATTATCTATATATATCTTATGGTGCACATTATGAACATGTTCAAGTCCCATTCCACATAAAATTCACAAATTTACCCTAAAATGATCCTAAATATGTTAGAACACAAGGGCATGGTTTATGTGGAGAACGATTTGGAGGTATAATTTCTTCAATTTTTTTTAATAAAATTTACCTATAAAATAATTAAATTCAACTCGAATCCATGGATGAGAAATTTTTTTGAGGATAATGACATGAAATATAATGATTTTAATTCCTATAAAACACCATACACAGATTAAAATTATTATTGATGCTGGCTTAGGGTCAGGTAAGATAGTGCTTTACATTAATTTAGAATTTGATGAGGAAGTGGATGATATCTAAGAAGAGGGAGTATATGTCTATTGTGAAGAAGTAAGTAATATGGACATTCCAAAAATCAAACATGTTTCTTATTTATTTTCAAGTCAACATGTGTCTATGCCTTCTATAGGGAGTGTTTAGTAAATGAGAATAAGGGAAAAATAAATTCTATAGAGAATAACAATATTATAGTTCTTCTATGTTCTATAAAGAATAGTGTATGTATAATATTGTTTTAGATATGATGATGAAGATGGAAATGGTTATAGACCTCTTTAATCAGAGGGGCATGATGTTGATGATGATTATGTGGTTGAGAGGGATCAATCACATTATTCATCTCTTATCGATTATGTTTCAGATAGTTCTATGAGTATGGAGAGACCGTGTTTGGTTCATACAACTGATGATGTTTCCTCCATTAGAGGCAAACCAAGAGCATCTATTGATGGAGGAAAATACCAATGTTCTACTAACCAAAAGTTAGTTCATATGGATATGTATTCTATTTTAGATGAGGATGTTAAAAATCTAAGGGGAACTATCCCCCAGTTTAATTTTTCTCAAGATTTTATATCCATATTCAGATGGGGATGGTGGATTTGATGATGACTATAACATTCCACCAGAGGATTGGGGAACTACTATTTCATTTAAATTAGAATATATCTAAAGTGATCTTTATTTGAGAACATTGATAATTCTTGTGTGCCAAAATCTTTTCCTAATGATTTTCCATATACTAGATCATATCATTTAAGGGCGTTCATTGCTTATACCGAGATAGTTTCTTCAACTATACATTATGATATTTCTATAAATTCTGTTCATGTTACTATAGTCAATTTGGATGATTTTAGATATTGATTGATCTTTTATTTATGAAGAGTTCTGAGACCCTATATTTCTCAGTTACTCAATTAAGTAAATATGATACTAGGAAAATCATTTATTAATTCATATTTCATATTTATCCCAATATAATTTTAAAAATTCAAGAAAAATATATTTATAAAATATTTTTGTCTAGTGAGATAGAATCCATGTGATCAATTATTGAGTATTTGAGTGATATTTTATCTACTAGCTAGACTACTTTAGAGATGTTGGAATGTGTTCCACCTTCTATTTATTCTATATCAAAAAATTCACCTCCTTTATCTGGTTCTGATGGTTAGAAAATCAGATCTACCATAAGTGAGGAGTTTCATGCCATCATGGATGAAATCTAAACCATCTCATCAAGAGGAACTTCAGAAAATTAGATAGCATGGTGAGAATATATATAAACTTGTAAGGGAGTGTTTTAATGATTTATGAATTGATAGGTAAATTATAACTACATAAATAATGTACAACCCTTCTAGAATATATACATATCATGATTCGAATTATCATTTTATGTTTTTAGTAGTGAGCTTAAGAATGACTCTATCATTAGGGACATCAAGGAAAAGGTATAGTAACTCAAACTATGGGCCCCTATACACAATTTTTTTTGTGCAGGATAAGAAATAATTATTTAAATATTTGGAGAGAGGTAGAAACATTGGATCCGAGGAATCTATTTCCTTATATTTTTGGTACACCAGTATAATAACATGAGGCCATCACTATGTCTACAGTTAATGAAAGACCATCTTATTCTCCTATGAAACCTCATTTATATCCATAATTATGTCACTGGTTGAATTCGTTCACTATGTTATACTAATGGAGATATGTGAGCTAACTCGGACTACTTCCACATCCTTGAGACTCCACATCTGTGCCACCTGACTCTTGAAAAGGAAAGGCTCGATTGATCCTACCTCTTAAAGATATCGGATTTTTCAGATTAAGACCATTCATTGGTATGGATTATGTATTCCCTTGTATTTATTTATGATGTAACAAATTACCTATCTTTTAAATGAATACACACTTATATTTTCTATTATTATTTATTTGTATTCAATCTTTTTTTAATCTTTTTGATGATATCTAAGGGGGATTATATTCTTATGGTTATTATGTTTTATTTTTTATTTCATTTCTTTGATTTAAATCTTCTTTTTCAATTTATTATTATTTACGATTTAATATATCTTCTAAAATATAAACATAGTATATCATATTATAAATTTACAATTTTAAGAAAATTATATATTTTTACATTTATCTATTTGTACCTATACTTGTTTTTAAAATTCCATTATTTTTGAGCAACAAAAAGGGGTTTTTTACTTCCACCACCTTATTTAAATTCTCCAAAATCATGATTATTATGTTTCTAATGATATTAATGCTTCATGATATTATATATTTTTTATCAAAAATTGGATAGGTTAAAATTGTATAACATTAGTTATGACGATTCACCATTCGTTCACATGTATTTATTATTGGCTTTGCTATGTATGAATTTATCTACCAAATATCACATGATTCATCTAGTGCTCTACTACCAATGGGGTTATTATACCTCTAGAAATGTGATTTTGTTAGTTTAACTATGTTACCCCAAGGTTTGAGACTTGTATATATGCTAACAATATCTATACTACAATTATACTTATGCTACCGATAAATGTGGAACCACTAGAACATACTGCAATTTAATTTGTTGTAACCAGGTTGTTACCATTTCTGTTCGACCCTTAAATCAAATTTAATGATTCCAATGACTATTTTATGGGTGTTAATTCAAAAAATAATCAGATGGATTTATTAATGATTATTTGTAAATCACTCTTTGGATGCATTAAAGTAAATTTTAATGGATGTTTGATTTTTTGTTCAATACGAAGATCTATGATACATTTATTATTTTTCTTCAATGGATAATTAGAAATTCGAGTGAAATATATTCTAAAATTTATCCCCTTTTAATGTACATGTTTTGAATGCATGATATGAGATAAATTCATGTGGTTTTGAAAGCAAATAAATTATATAAGATCAAGGAAATTTCCTAAAAATATTATAGATATCTATATAGATGTAATTAGAGCATATATTGATTGAAAAAAAGAACTCTACAACATTTTTTTTGGGAAATTTAGTGAAAATTGTTCTATCTCTTCACTAATCCAAATACGAGGCCACACATTCTTCTGAATTAATTTAGATCGGGGATAAACATTTTATATTATCTCATCAAATTTTCTCTCTTTATTTTATTATTTACATTTAGGTAGTGTTATATTGCAATATTTTTATTCATACACACCACCTCATGTTCTTAAAAATGATAATACGGGATATTCTATAATATTCATTTAACTTATACCAATGAAAAACTTTTAGAAGATATTGTGTGGAATGTCTCATTTTTCATTCCCACATATAACTATGAATGGTTCTTTGATCTCGTATAGCTTGTATGTTGTTGTTTGTAAGAACCCAATCTAGGTAGTGAATTTAATTATTAATAAAATAAAATTCTTTATAGCATTTGATTTCAATGTATAAGTGATTATGTATCTAATTGAGAATGATCCCCTTGTTTACATTTTTTTTATTTATTTTTTTTTTCATTGTTTCAAAGCTAAAACATCATTTTTTAATCCAAAAAAACATATACATTGATAGTTATTCTAAACCTATGTTTATATAAATGATTTGATTATGTAATTTGGTTGAAAAAGGTAAAATGATTTCAAATATTATTTTAACGGATCCATAATCATTCTTTGATAAATATTTTAAAAAATAAATGTAATAATTTTCTATTATTTTGATTAATTGGGTGTTTTTAATAAACATAGGGGATTTCATTTTAAAATGTTTTAGTATAAATTTTTGGGATACTCAGTTCACCCCCTCTTGAGTTACTGACTATGACCAATAAAAATATTTTCCATGATTGTGAGAAATTTTATTCATTCCATATTTGTTAAATTATAATATCCCTTTCAGAGTTTTATTAAAGTAGAAAATGGATTGTTCAAAAAAATGTAGAAATATTCCACTTTACACAACGACAAAAAAGTAATGGAAAACGAAAATTATAAAAAATTTCAATTATAGGTAATAATTTTCCTAATTTATTGTTAATGATTATGTATATAGAAGAAAAGTTTTATTGACCAAAGTGGAAATAATGTTTCATTTTATTTAAAAAAATTCTCCACCAGTTTAATTAACAAATAGATGAAAATAGAACTAATACATTAAAAATAAGAAAATAACTAGTGGATGGGAATATTTTTTGGATTCATAGGATAATATCCATGAATTTTACCATAATGGAAATTTAGAAAAGATAATCTAAAAAAATTTGACTATAACATTTTCCCATTACCTCTAGTTCTATCTTCATTTTTAAATATTCAAATGTCTTGTATAATAAATATATATTTATTATAAATATATTATATAATAATATTCATACATAAGTTACTCTATATTATTCCTTTATAATTTATAATTATATTTTTATTCATTATATTGATCATTCAGGTGAAAACTACTCTTTCTTTAATGTATGTTTCAGTTTGATGGATCTTGGAACTTGAATATTGGCCACGGTTTCAAAATATCTACATGATTAACTATGAAATATTCATCATATTTATTTATTATATAATATTTTATAACCATCCATCTAAATAAATTATGAATAGTGAATTACATAACTTTGTGGAGATGATACACAATATATAGGCATGAGTGATATTTTTACTTTTCAATAGATAGAATCAAATGAAGGTAAATTATAATTCTACTTTATATAATCACTATAATGTCATTATAATTTAATATCATTCATAAATCTATCTTTATTACTATCAATGTAAATAAATAAAGAAAAATGAATCACAACGTTCCTGGATGTGGAAGTCCACACATCCACACAAGCGACGTTATCATGTTCCCACACATAGAAATTAATTAATCATCATATGATGTTATAATAATAAAATCATATATATGTAATAAATATATTATATAAACATTAATTCCATAATAATAACCTACCATGAATTATTGTGGTGGAAAATGGATCCTATCAATATCCGGAGGATGTTGTCCACATGTACACAGGTACCATCTTTTTATTTCCCATTTTATGGAAATGAGTTTGAAAATTATTTATCCATAATAATAAAATTTTAAATTATATTGAATTTACTATAGTAATTATTTATAATGTATTAGAATTATTTTGGGGATTTATATGAATAAATAAAACTAAATGTACTCAGTAATTAGTTATACCACTTTTTTGAGAAACCTACTTCAACATAAAACATAATCCTGGAAAGGATGACCTTATAATCGAACAAAACCTATTTATTGTTGTGTGTGATGATAGGAAGGGATTATTTTTTAGATTTCTTAAGATATATGGCATGTGAAGTGTGATTAATATAAGAGAGGTAGTATCTTTTTATAAGTGAGGAAGATAACATAGTTGTATTTTTTCCAAAAATTAAAATATATAAATATCTTACTCAAGTCAAGTGGCTCAAAAATGAAAAATATTCATATATAATAAAGATAATTTGGAAAAAACATCCACTTATATACATTTGAAAAAATTAAATAATACTAATTATACTTATAACAAATTAGGGATTCAGTTTACAAGATTCAATTTCCATAACTATCATAAATTCAATTTACAATAATTGTGTATCACACATAAAATCTACTTTTTATAAAAATTAATTTTTAAGAATAAAATTGATTTTTTCCTTCATTATTTTTCTAGTTAAAAACTAATATATGAATTTCAAATTATTTTATGTAATATACTATCTTCAAATTTAATTATATTCATCCATTTGTAGAGATTAATTTATTTTATTATGATGAAAAGAAATTGTTCAATAAAAATAGTAGTGAAAAAAATTTCTATTTTTACCTTCAAATGATATTCGTTTAAATTTATAAAGAATTAAAAACTAATGAATTATTTTTAAACATATTTACACAATAAGTTTTCATAATATAGTTATTATAATTCATGTCAACCAATACAGTATGTAGTTTATAACTTTGAAATTATGTAATAGTATTTTAATAGTATATGGATGTTCATTTAAACATATTGTGTCTTGTTAAACAAGTTATTAATGAAATGTGATTTATATAAAGTAAAAAATATCTTAAAATATTAGGTTGTTCAATATAATGTCCCCAAAAATACGATAAAATTATTATAATATAATCTTTACACTAAATTTAATTTCAAACCATAAGGTCACATATTCCATAATAATTAAATAAAACCCAATAAAATACTCAAAAAATGTCATTAATCATAGAGAATATAGTTTTATTGGGACTTAAATGGGTATATATATCTTTGAAAAAATGATCACTTTTCATTTTTTGACCATTTCTGATATTTATTACCCTTAAATTATTAATAATTGATAACATACTCAAATATAAATTTATATACACCCTAATCAGATACTAAATATAATACCTAAACCCATACAATCAAATCTTGTTCTAAAATCACTCTTTTAATACTTGTGTTTCTACCAACTAAAGAGAACCCAAACTAAACATATATAATTAAAATCCCTCTAACAAATATTTATTTTCATAAAATCTAAATAAATTATATGTTTGGAGTTTTAGAGTGGTATGAAAAACCCATTACAAACAAATCCACGTTTTACCAACCAAATGACCGTATTTCCCATTATAAAAAAATAATTTTGTAAAATTCCTTCATCATACCCCTAAAATTTCAACAAAAAATATTATCTTCTAAATACTCCATGGGTATTAATCTTTTTCATAACTTGGGCGAATCAGAAATATAATAAGGGTGAACTCAAATACTCATTAAAGGGTATCATTAATTCAAATATATCATATAATAAAAAAGAAATGAATAATATAAAAAGTATAAATAATAATAAAATAATTCTACAAAACAAATCACATAATCATGAAATATATCCCTAGATAAAAACCCATCAAATTGAAATTAATAATTACTTTTATTATGATGGAACACATAATCTTGGACATCAGAATATTACCATCAAGGAATCAAGCCAAGGAATCTTATATTCCATCAATGCCTCAGTCAAATTAATAATAAACAATTTGGTTGGGAATGCACAATATTCCAAGGCTAGTTTTTATCATGAGTTAAAATTATTCAATTAAGGGATACATTATTTTTGGCCCCACCCATCATGAAAAATTTCAAAATCACTACTTCAATATAATACATCCCCAATATTCCATATTAATCTATTTGTATCTTTATTAAATCAAGTATTATGAACGTAAATATTTCATCAATTTATAATCGACCTTTCATAGTAGTAAATAACCATGTATATATAACTAACATTCATTAATCATATCAATATTTTCATAGGTAACAACATAACTGTAATTCTTTACGAACACCCTCCAACCTTATTTATGTACAATAGGGTATTAAAACCATATAGAGTAAAGAGTATAAAATTATTTCAATAATTGAAATGGTATATAATACATCATTGATAATAACTAATGTGGAAATTAAGGACAAATATATAGTCGAATGATAAATGGAGAGTGATGAAGAATATATTTACAAGGAAGTGGCTAAATAAAATTAGAGTGAAATTTAAGGTTTAACAAATAAATAAATAAGGTTTGAAAAGAGACTATAAATTCATTGTAAATATATTTTTTTGTAGTAATGGTTAGTAGTTTTTAAATATATAGGGGAATGAAATGTAAATTTTAAAAATAATTTTCACTAAAATATTCATAACATAATTTTAAAAAATAAAAATAATAAATCACTTAAATTTTTTTCATGAGATGTCAAGATTAAATTATAAATAATGCAAAAATGATTTATAATAATGAAATATTAAATGAAAACTGTTTTTAATTATTAAAATGGGTATTAAAGGATAATAATATAAATAAGTGGGGTGAAACCCCTTCAAAAAAATTTATAAAATTTATAATATTTTATTTTTAAAAAATTAAAGAATTATAGAAATTGATATTAATTTAGAAATCCATAAAAACATTGAATGTAATATAAATTAAAAAATAAGGCCTATGAATGTGGTAAAATACATTCTCATGGAAGATGTTTAAAAAGAAACTCTTTTTTGGGTTTTGGAAGCTATGTCAAAAATGTCATGTATGGAAAACATTTAAAAGAGTCCTCTATATTTTTTTAATAAAAATTGAACTTAATAGAAATTAAATTATAATTAATCAATGATGTTAGGATAAGAATATTAATGAATAATAATAAATAATACAGATCTTGAGGAAAATGATTCCCACCCAGAACATAGAAATATTGTTAGATTATTTTATAAATATTATATTGGTTGATTTAAAATCTAAAGAGGGGATACAAGAAAAAAATACATCCAGAAAACAAATATAACTATAGTATAATAAAATATATGAGTTTTCAAATAAAAATAACAAATATTTTCCCCATGTTATTTTGAAACATAAAAAATCCTTGTAAAAGAGACATTATAAAATAAACATGTATATATTTGATAACTTTAAAAAAATAATACATAAAAAATAGAATATGATGTAGATTTGTAAATAATAGGAATTAAATCTAATATTATCTTAAAATATATTCATGGGGTATTAATTAAACCCAATTAAGGAAATCATAGTTCACAACATGAATCATGTCTTAAAAAACTAATACTCATAAAAAGAACAATTAATGATTTTATAACACTTAAATAAAAACCTATTGAAATAGAGAATATTAAATTTCACATTAATTATTATGAATAAATATCATATAATGATATTTTATTTAAAATATGCATCATATATACCATTTAATAAAATTTTTTGTGTAATTCGAAACATATATGAAATAATGAAGTTTGAGATGAAAAACCCTTACATTTTTTTATAACTGTTGTACAAAAAAATCTTGAAAGAGTGGAATTGAAGTGAAAGATTAATTACTATGATTAAATATCGGATAATGATATAATATTTCTATGTGGTATAATATACACCATAAAATAGAAATAATATTTAAATTTAAATCATGTCACATTGAAGGATGTTTGAGATGAGAAACCCTTACCATGGATTTACACTTAGTTAAACGTGTTCTAACATCCCTGTATGATAAATTTCTATTTAGTATATATTTATATAAAATATTTTTTTATATTTATCTATCTGTATACTATACACTTATAATTTATTCTAATCATTTTTTAACACTTCATTGTTTAAATAATTATATTGTTTACTATTCAATTTTCTATGCATGCTCTGATTCATAGATTGCGGTCATTGTACCTTAAAAGTTGTTTAATCATCTATATAATGACAAAAATATTTATAGTGTGTCATTGATATATTTATAGAGTAATATGGGATGTTTCTAGAACATATGGTTATGATTCACATGAAATACATAAAATCACATTTTTTTAGAAATTTTGATTCCTTAAAATTAATGTGTGTTATCAGTGAATAAAAAGTTTTATATAACAATTATAACATAAGTTTCATAACCCCATCCCTAAAAAGTGTACCCATCCTTGGTTGGAAATGTGAAAAGGGAGAAAATTCCCCCCAAGTCCCGCCTTCAGTAGGCCATGGGTTGGCGACTAACATAGAGGGTATAATAAACACACGAATGGGAGGCATTACCCTCTAAGAGAACACATGCAGAAGAGAGAGATAAGATAGACACCAAACAACTCCAAATCAGAAATGAAATATAAAAAAACCCAAGTGAACATATGTAATTCCATGTAAAAGAACTAAAAATAAAAGGGGAAAACAGAAAGTACCCAAAAGAAAGCAAAAACAGCATAAACCTCAAGCCCGAACAGCTCCTGCAACCACAAGTTAGTAAACACCAGCCTGATCTCAAACCTGCTTCAAGTGACCTGAAAAATAGTTTATATATACATAGGGTGAGTATAACAATATTCTCAGTAGAATCCTCCCCAAAGACTCTCGTGAAAAAGTAAAGAAAGAATGATAATGCATCGGGAACAACAAGTGAAACTAACTCGTCACCTAAATAGGTATACAAAGTTCCCCACCCCATGATGGATAATATCACCAAGAAACACATACAATATTATATCATATAATAATTAATATCAAGGGTACCCCGCTACTACTTTCCCACTAGTTTTCCTCTTTTCCCAAATGTTTCACGTCCTGAGCATCTCTCTCCAAAAAGGCTTTCCCGTAGACACCCGGGTGAAGCACCACAATTTGCATCTCGTGCAAAAAAACCACCATGTCCACACACCAATGTAACAAGGTATTTTTTGGGAGCCACCGCAGCATGCATAATGTGTTTCATACGTCAGGTATTATACCTCAAGCCATTACAGCCCATACACCGAGTAAGGATCCACAATCCATCACACCCTAGACACGTTACACCTATAGTAGTCCAAAGAAAACTATATCCAGAATATGTGTGTGTGAATAACCACTAGCCATTACAGCCCTCTACACACATATATGTGGAAAACTAACCAATGAGCCTACCAGAACATGTAACTACAAAGAGAAGGGAGCTGGGCCAAAGGGGGTATCCAGCCATCCATCCTCCCACCAGAATGCTGGCGAAAGCACCCCCCCAGTACTCAGAATCCTCAGGGTGTCAATTTTCCTTACTCACAGGGTGGAGTAGCGTATTGAAACACAAAAAGTACAGAATATACTATAACTCACAACCTCACTATGGGCATAACCTAGTCTTAGACACATTGTAGCTAAGGTCTCTCAGACTCCAGGATGCTACTTCTAAGACTAGGTATCCTATATGCACACAACCATTTAAAGAGATTTATTAGATTACTTCATTCCCTTTTTCAGTTCCACTTTCATTAATTAATTATTTATACATTAATTAACCATGAACAATTCCATATTATGTTTCAATAGTATCACACCCAAAGTGAATTGTTCCTTCAAAATTACAACCTCATCATTATGTTCCATCAACTCCATCCCCATGGGAAAACACCATTTATTCAATTATTCATTAAAGAATTACTTTCCCACATTCCGAGGAATTATTGAAAAATATTCTATGCTACTAAACTGAATGGGGCTCAAAACGGTAAGTAGATGAACTACCTGTCAAGTCATTGTCGCTTATATCAAGAGAATATAACCATCCTTCCTTGATAATATAAACATGGAAAGAAGGTGGCATACCCTGTGCGTCTTCACCTCTTTCAAAAGAAGGGTAATTATGATTAGTTACCTTAAGCAGCGGGGAAAATTAAAGTAAATAAATAACCAAACAAAAATATCGACAAACATACAACAATTACATCCATCCCATTCCGTCATCCTTGGTGTCCTCCCTAACACCCACATGCATAAACAGATGCATCTCACCACTCTATGATTCATCTGCTGCCACAACCAAAAGCCTCCATGCCCCTTGATATCACAACAGACATCCAGTATCACATCACAACGCTAGCAGCAGGAAAACAAACACCACATTAATTGGGCTCTTGTCACTTTAATAATCAAGAGGGTAACTCAGAACCCCTTAAGGAATTATCAAACAGTCAGTTATTTAATCCATATTGAATCAATAGATTTTTTATTCATAGGTTCCAATTTCGGGAAACCTAATCAGTATGATATCACCAATAAATAAACATGCTTACTGCACCAATTTGATTAACATCAAATTACAACTAGAACAATATTAATTTACATTCCTCTTTATCATTAGCCACACAATTATCAATTAATTCCAAATTTACGTTCTTTAATGATTTCCATCAAGAACAAACAACTAATCAATGCAAGCATAGATATCACACTATCCAGCAAAACATGTGGCAATAACATATGATAGATATCAATTTATTTATCCGGTTTAAATATTTATTATATAAATTCCATTTTCATCTAGTGGGATTAAACATGATAACAATAATGTTTCACGTATAAGAAAAAGAAGAAATGAATCCCCTACCTCAAATAGTTCCTCAAATTCTTTATCCACACAATGGGTCACGATCCTCCTCTCGTGACAACTGCATCCACCCGAGGATGCCACGGTATGACAACACCAACCAAACCCCAAGAAAAACCCCATTGGAAGCATGTATATTTCATGATATAACATGGAAAGGAAAAACAATAGGATATGGTCCACAATGGAACGACGATAAAATATTACTTATATCGAAGATTGACCGATATAGCTTAGTTGCATCAAAATAGAGCGGAACCAATCTGAGGAGTAATGTTTGATTGTGCAACTCCTATGGGATGGATTGAAAGGTTCTAGCATCTCATTGATGATAAAAATGAGGAAGAACAAGAGAGGAAGATATCTTGTCCCTTTTGACTATTTAATGGGGAGACGGTTTAAGATACGATTAATTCCCCACTAAAAGCGTATCGCATTAACCCACATGGTTTGACCAAGTAAAAACATCCCGAGCTATAGGAATAATTAATATAGGTTTTATGGTCTTTGAATCATCCTTATGAGTCCTTAAAATATGGATTTAAATGCATTTTACATTAAAGGAAACATAAAAGGGGTGAAACTGTAGGAAGATGGAAATAGAGTACACGTACCGTTACTATACACATATAGTTACTATATACCTATCGTTAGAGGTTATCAGTAGAGGTTACCGATAGACCTCACAATTCTGGAAGGAATGTAGACCTAATATTATTGTACACCTACTGTTACTATACACCTACCATTAGAAGTTACTGATATACCTCACCGTTTTGGAAACACTGTTCATGGAACCTCACTAATAGAACTGTTCACAAAACCTCACTGATATAACATTGTTCACTGAACCTCACTGATAGAACTATGTTCACTAAATCCTCACTAATTGAACATTGTTCACAAATCCTCACTGATAGAACAGTGTTCACTAAATCCTCACTGATAGAACATTTTTCACTAAATCCTCACTGATAGAACACTATTCACTAAATCCCCACTTATAGAACAATGTTCACTAAACCTCACTGATAGAACATTGTTCTCTGAATCCTAACTGATGGAACACTATTCACTAAATTCAAACTGATAGAACACTATTCACTAAATCCTCACTGATAGAACACTATTTCGTGAACCCTTGCTGATAGAACACTATTCACTAAATCCACACTGATGGAACACTATTCAATGAACCTCACTAATAGATCCTTATTCACTAAATCCACACTAATAAAACAATGTTCAATAAATCCTCACTTATAGAACACTGTTCACTAAATCCTCACTTATAGAACACTATTCAATGAAACTCACTGATAGAAAACTATTCACTAAATCCTCACTGATAGAACACTGTTCTCTAGATCCTCACTGATAAAACATTGTTCACTACATCCTCACAGATAGAACACTGTTCACTGAACCTCACTCATAGATCACTATACACTTAGTCCTCACTGATAGACCATTGTTCACTAAATCCTCACTGATAGAACACTGTTCACTGAATCCTCAATGATAGAACACTTTTCAGTAAATCCTTACTGATAGCACACTGTTCACTGAACCTCACTGATAGAACATTGTTCACTGAATCCTCACTAATAGAACAATGTTCACTAAATCCTCAAAGATACAACAATGTTCACTGAATCATCACTGATAGAACACTATTCACTAAATCCTCACTGATAGAACACTATTCACTGAACCTCACTGATAGAAAACTATTCATTGAACCTCACCGATAGAACACTGTTCACCTACCGTTATAGGATACTGATAGAATGGTTCACTAATGGAACTGTTCACAGAATTGGAAATTTGGAAAATAATTGGGGATAATTCACCTTGACCTCTCGGAACACCTCAAACACCATATTTTCACCAAGTAATGGAAAAGAGAGGTTCGGGACATTATATCAGATACATCTCAAAACACTCTCATCCTTGAGAATTCAAAACCAACCTAAAGAGACAGAAAATATAAATGGGGTCCAAAAAACCACCAATCGAGATACATATCAAAAGAGATCATTCCAAAAAAGTAACAAAATAAATTAATAAACAAAACATGAAAGGTCTAACCACAAAGTGAACACCATTACATGAAAAGAGTTAAATATCAAACAACTCTCGGTACTGAGCACATATCTGTGAATCAAATTCCTAGGTACTCACCTCCATTCCACCGTATCGGCACAAGACATTAACTAAGCGGATAGAATGCCCACGCAACACCTTCTCCTTGTGGTCTTGGATCTCCATAGGTCACTCCACAAAGGTTGCATCATCATCATCATTGATCTATCCCCAATCGATGATGTGAGATTTATCCTGGAGATAACGACAGAGCTATGATACATGGAAAACATCATGTATCTGACTCATCTATGGGGGAAGTTCTACTCGATACTCCATAGCTCCAACACAAGCTAACACCTCAAAACTCCCAACAAACCAAGGATAAATCATACTTCCACAACCAAACCTTCACTGCCTATGACAGAGAGTCACCTTTAGAAACACATGATCCCTAACATTAAACTCTAAGGGTCTCCTTATTGGATAAAAATATGATTTCTAACAATATTATGTCGTCTTCATCCTCTTATGAATCACTTGAACCATCTCTGTTGTATTTTGGACTAGTTCCGATCTAATAATTGTTGGCACTCCAACCCCAGTCTAGCACAATGGAAAATGGCAAGGCTGGCCATACAAGACTTCAAACGGCGCCATACCGATGGTGGAGTGAAAACTATTATTGTAAGAGAACTCCACTGTGGGTATGTGGCTCATCCATGAACCTCCAAAATCAAGAAAAAATTAGCGTAACATGTCTTCAAGAATCTGGATGGTTAGACCTGTCTGACCATCCATTTGAGGATGAAAAGCAGTACTACGGAATAGTTGAGAACTAAAATCTTGTTGGAGACCTCTCCACACCCTGGAGGTAAAACAAGGATCTTGATTAGAAATGATAATCCTAGGGACTCCATGAAGTATCACCACATCTTCTAGATACTGCCTCGACAAAACATCCACTGAGATTGACTCCTTGATTGCTATGAAGTGGGGAATTTTAATTAAATGATCCACTACCACCCAAATTGCATCATGTACTCTTACTGCTCAAGGTAAACCAGTAACAAAGTCCATTTAGATTTCCTTGAACATCCACTGAATAATCTCTAATGGCCGAAGAAGACCACTAGGAAAACGGTGTTTGGTATTCAACTTAGGGAAGACTAAACATCTCGACGCAAGCTCCAAAACCTCACTCTTCATCCCAGGCCACCAAAAATTGCTCTTCAAGGATCGGTACATCTTTGTCATTCAAGGATTCACCGCTAAAGGAGAACTATGAAAATATCTGAGAACTTTCTCACACATCATCAAGGGAACACAAATCCTTCCAAGGTACAACACTCGTTGTTGTTCATCCTCCGACCAACCATCAGGGGCCTCACCACAAACAACTCGGTCTCTCTAAACCTCCACCTCTAGATCCCCCAACTGGAAATCTTCTAAATTCTACCCCTAGGATGAATGTACTGTCATCTAAAAAAAGACAACCTCTACCCCCAACTTCTTCCATATCAAGATACAATGTTGACAGTTCTTCCATTACTCTCCAGGAATCACCAGATTCACGCACAGCATCACTACGTGACTTTAGGATCAGTGCATCAGCTACAAAATTACCTTTTCTAAATGTATATGATATTTAGAAGTTGTATTCCAGCATGAACTCCATCCGCCAACACTGTCGTAAGTTCAAGTCATGCTAGGAGATATATACCTCAAACTCTTATGATCGGTGAAAACAACAAAGTGGTCTTGAATGAGGTAATATCTCCGCAACTTCAGAGAAAACACTGCGTCTGCCAACTCAAGATCATGGGTGGCATAGTTCCATTCATGGGGACGCAACTACTGAGACCCATAAGAAACAACTGACCTCTACTGCATGACAACAGAGCTTAACCACAAATGTGAAGCATCGTAGAAAACATCAAACTGAACTCCATCAGCAGGAAGACAATGTACTGATGCACTTACTAAATTATCTTTTAGATACTAGAAAGCTGTCTGGACACTGATCAGTCTATATAAATGCCAGATCCTTCCTTGCCAAATTTGTTAGTGGATTCACAACTCCTGAGAAATCGGATATGAACCTCCTGAAGTAGCCTAAGAGACAAAGGAAACATTATACCTCTGAACTGTCTTGGGGGATTCCCAAGACCCAATTGATTCAATCTTCGATGTATCTATAGATAATCCATGTTGGGAAACAACATTCCCCCAGAAACGGACTACTAGAGCCCAAACATCACACTTTGACAACTTCCCAAACAACTGATGTCGACGAAGAACTCCCAAAATGGCTCGTAGATTCTCTGCATGCTCCTCTTCAGATGAGGATTACACAAGGATGAAGTCGATGAAAACTACCAAAAACTTGTCCATGAACTCACAAAACACAACATTCATCAATAAAATAAATACAGTAGGAGAATTCGTCATGCCAAATTGAATTACAACAAACTCATAATGCCGCTAACGACAATGGAAACGAGTCTTCGGGATATCCTTTTCCTTCACATGCATCTGATGATATCCCGACCACAAGTTAATCTTTGAGAACCAATATGAGCCTATCATTTGATCTAATAAATCATCAATTCATAGAAGAGTATAGAAACTCTTTATTGTCACTTTGTTTAAGTGATGATAATAGATACAGAACCGCAAACTGCCCTTATCCTTCTTCCCGAACAAAACTGGTGCACCCCATGGTGACAAACATGGCTGAACAAAACCACACTGTAACAGAAGATGAAGTTTTATACATAGATCTCGTAACTTAGAAGGGGTCATCCTATATAGAGCCATAGAGATATGAGATGATCTTGGAGATAGATTGATCCCAAACTTGTTCTCTTGTCGAGGGGGTAATGCTACAACGACTTCTGGAAAGACATCAAGATATTCCTCTACGACCCTAGGAAACTCCAACTGGTGAACCTCTGCAGAAATCAACATCTTCACAACCAATATGAATGTTAAGGATGTAATATACCTATGAACCATCCAAGTATCTCTCTCACCAACGAAAACCACTTTCTGTCCATCTGCACCAATGAAAATGACCTTCTTCCTGAAGTAATCCATGATAGTCTGCGCTGAATACAACTAATCCATGCCGAGGATGACATCATATGGGTGTATTCATAAACATAGGAAATCTCCCAAAGAGCAGGGTTGCCCCAAAACTAGCTCATTGTATCTACATACTTCAAACAATTCAGATCAACCTCCATCTGGCGTAGTCAATGCCAAGGGCACTGGAAGACTCTCTACCTAATGTCCCAAAGCATGGACAAGGGTAGGTTATATGAAGGATTATGTCACTCCGGAATCAAAAAAGACACACACCAAGTTATAAAACAAGGAAAGGGTACCTCGAATGACGTCTGGCTCGCCTGGAGCTGGCAACGCTAGAGAAGGAAGCTGACCACGAACTCCTCCACGACCTCTCTACCCCTGATGAATACCACCACCAGGGCCGCTCACTACTCTCTCTGGATGGGGAGTATCATGGGGATGCCCTCTAACTACCCCATCTAACCTCTTCTGATCTAAATCTGGTGCAACCGTCTACTGCTACCTCAGTTGGAACTATCTCAACAGAGAAACCTAGAGCGTAGTGCCTGGTGCACAATGACCACACTGAAAGTTCGGGCACTCCCGCTACTAATGACAATGACCACCATAAGAAAAACAAGCACTTGATCCCTTGGAATATGCCTGAGAGTTGCTACCGCTGGAGAAATGAGATGTGAAGGGCTGGGACCTACCCCCTACTGAAAGTAAACTCATCTACCCTAGAAAGCAAGATCCCCATACCATATCTCTCCTTCATGAGGAATCATGCCAATTCCCCTCCCATGATGATCCAATCCCGTCCAATGAACTCTCGACAACCTCAACCCTCGCCAGTACCTTAAGAAAAGTTTTCAATATAAATGGGGTGACCTGGAATTGGATCTCTAGACTGAAAGCCTCATGGAAATGCCTCCCCTAGCCTCCTCATCTGGCAGCAGGTCTGAAGCATATCATAAAAGGTTCTTGAAATGGATTCCAAACTCTCAAACAGTAGAGCTCCCCTGTCAAAGGGTAAGAATCCCCTGGCGACTAGACGCCTTCGTAGTCGAATAATGAAACTCCACTCTAAACCTATCTCAGAACTCCTCCCATGAGATCTCTGACTCCTCACGATCCTAGAAAAACATGAACCACCACTCCCTCGCTACTCCACGCAACATCGTCACAATCAAGGACACCCAGTTCTCCGTACGAGCACAAATCGAACTGAAGCCGATATCAACCTCCTCTAACCAGTCTTCCGAGACTGCATCTGAAATAGATCCCTCATTCTTCTGCAGACTCTGTCACTGAAACTCTCGGAGTTTCTTCATCCAAGTGTCATCGTCGTAAACCTAAACCATGCTGCGATCTGCAGGAATTGCCTGCTGGACATTTTCTACACAAACCTGAAGAGGACGTCAACCTGGAACCATACCTGTAAAATAACAACTATTGTAGTTCATAAACCTAGAATATGGATGAATAAACATTAATTAAATTATTTTTTTCTTTTATTCATTTTAGGTTAACATATACCAAGGTCTGGCCATTCAAACACACGCACAAAGAAGAATGATTCATGATCTTTTCCTAGGTCTCTATCCTACAACTAGTATCACCTAGTTTAGTAGCCATTGTAAACTTAATGGTCAGTACATCAGATCATAGGAGGCCTTAAATTCCTATGTCTCAGCCGGTCTCTAGTGTTTACCTAAATTTCTAAACATTAATGACACCATTTCCCTACCAACCCATGCAACCTCACCTATGCCTAACTCCAAACTCCATCATATCCCTCAACCAGAGTTCTGATACCACTCTGTGAAGACCCCCTCCCCACAAAGTGTACCCCTCTTGGGTCAGAAATGTGAAACGGGAGATAATGACCCCGTTGTACCGCCTCCAGTAGGCCCTGGGTTAGAGACTAGCACTGGGGGTATAATAAAAACACAAATGGGAGGCATTATCCTCTAAGAGAACACATGCGGAAGAGAGATATAAGATAGACACCAACCAAATCCAACTCAGAATTGAAATATAAAAGAAACCCAATTTCACATATGTAATTCCATGCATAAGAACTATAACTGAACGGGGAAAAACTACAAGTACCCAAAAGAATGTAAAAATAGCCACAACCACAAGCCTGAACAGCTCCTGTAACCACAAGCTTGTAAACACCACCCTGATCTCCAACCTTCTCCAAGTGACTTGAAAAACAGTTTTTATAAACATTGGGTGAGCATAACAGTATACTCAGTAGGATCCTCCCCAATGCCTCTCGTGCAAAAGAAAAGAAAGCATGCTAAAGTAGAGTGAACAAGAAGTGTAAGTAATTCATTACCAAAATAAGTATACCACGTTCCCAACCTCACAATGGATAATCTCAAAAAGTAACACATATAATAATATATCATATAATAATGAATATCAAGGGTACCATGCTACTACTTCCCCACTGGTTTTATACTTTTCCCCAACGTCGCACGTCCTGAGCTTCTCTCTCCAAAAAGGATTGCTCGTAGACACTTGGGTGAAGCACCACAATATGCACCTCGTGCAACAAAACCACCACATCCACACCCCAAAGTAACCATGTATTTTCTGGGAGCCACCATAACTCGCATAACGTGTATCATACATCAAGTATTATACCTCATGCCATTACAGCCCATACACTGAGTAAGCATCCTCAAGCCATCAGAACCTTTACATGTTCCACCTATAGTAGTTCGTTGAAAACTATATCCAGAATATATGTGTGTGAATAACCACAAGCCATTATAGCCCTCTACACACATATATGTGGTAAACTAACCAATGTGCTACCAGCACAAGGAAATACAAAGAGAACAGGGTGTGGCCAAAGGGGGTTGTTAACCATCCATTCTCCAACCAGAATGTTGGGGAAACCCCCCCAAGGATCAGAATCCCTGGGGTGTCAGTTTCCCTTACCAACAGGGTGGAGTAGCATATAGAAACACAAAACGTTCAGAATATACTATATCTCACAACCACAATATGGTAATAACCAAGTTTTAGACACACTGTCACTAACGTCTCTCAGAATCCGGGATCCTACTTCTAAGACAAGGTATCCTATATGCACACAACCATTTGAAGAGCATTGCTGGATTACATCATCCTGTTTTTTAGTCCCAATTTACATTTATTATTTATTAATACATTAATTAACCATGAACAATTCCACATTATGTTTCATTAGTATCACTCCAAAATGCAATTGTTCCTTCAAAATTACAACCTCATCATTATGTTCCAGCAACACCATCCCCATGGGATAACCCCATTAGTTCAATTATTCATTATATAATTACGTTCCCACATTCCTAGGAATTCTAGAAAAACATTCTATGCTACTAAACTAATGGGGGCTCAACACGGTGAGTAGATGTACTACCCTTCGAGTCTTTGTCTCCTATAGAAAGAGTATATACCCATACTTCCTTGAGAATATAACCACAAAAAGCATGTGGCATACCCCATGTGTCTTCGACTCTTTCAGAAGATGAGTAAGTAATACAATATTCCTTAAGTAGTGGGGAATAATAAAGCAGCTAAACAACCAAACAAAACAAATCAGCAAGCATCCAACAATCACATACGTCCCATTCCATCATCCTTGGTGTCCTCCCCAACACCCACATGCATAAACCGATGCATCTTGCCACTCTAGGCTTCATTTTTTACCATAACCAAAAGCGTCCATGCCCACACATATCACAAAATCCATCCATGATCACATCACAACACTAGCAGCAGGAAAGAAAACACCACATTAATTGGGCTCTTGGGCCTTTAACAATAAAAGGGGGTAACTCATAACCCCCTAAGGAATTATCAAAGAGTAAGTTCATTAATACATATTGAATTAACAAAATTGTTATTCATTGGTTCCAAATTCAGGAAACCTAATTAGTAAGCTATCACCAATAATTAAACATGCTTACAACCCCAATTTTATTAACATGAAATTATAACTAGAACCAAATTTGTTTAGATTCCTCTCTATCTTTAGCTAAGAAATTATCAATTAATTATAATTTATGTTCTGTAATTATTTCCATAAATAACGAGAAACTAATCAAAGAATGCATAGATATTACACTATCTAGAAAAACACTAGGTAATAACATATGATTGATATCAATTTATTTATCCAGGTAAAATATTTATTATTTCAATTCCATTTTCATCTAGGGGGATTAATCTTGCTAACAATATAGTTGTATGTAAAATAAAGAGAATCAATGAATCCCCTACCTCAAACAGTTCCTCACGTTCTTTATCCACACAACAGGTCATGATCCTCCTCCCGCGACTAATGCTTCCACCCGAGGATGCCACGGTACGACAGCACCAACAAAACCCCAAGAAAAACCCAATAGAAGCAAGAAGATTACATGATATAAGATGGAAAGGAAAAACAGGAGGAGATGATTCCCAAAGGAATGATGATAAAACATACCTTATATCGATGATTGACCGATATAGCTCGGGTGTATCATAATTGAGCAGAACCAATCTGAGGAGTAAAGTTTGATTGTGATACTCATATGGGACGGATTGAAAGGTTCTAGAATCTTATAAGTGAGAACAAAGAGGAAGAACACGAGTGGAAGATATCATGTCCCTTTTGACGATTTAATGGGGTGGCAGTTTAAGATACACTTATTTCCCCATTAAAAGCAGATCACATTAACTCACGTAGTTTGACCAAGTAAAAAACATCCCCAGCTATAAGAATAATTAATATAGGATTATGGTCTTTGAATATGCCTTTAGAGTCCTTAAAATGAGGCTTAAATGTATTTTACCTGAAATGAAATTTTAAAGGGGTGAAACTGTAGGAAGCTGGAAGCAAAATACACCTAGCGTTATACTACCCCTACCGTTACTGTACACCTATCATTAGAGGTTACCGATAGAGGTTACCGATAGAAGTCACTGTTCTGGAATCACTGTAGACCTAGCGTTACTGTAAATCTACTATTATTGTACACCTACCTTTAGAGGTTACCAATAGACCTCACAGTTTGGGAAACACTGTTCAGGGAACCTCACTGATAGAATAGTTCTCAAAACCTCACTGATAGAACACAATTAACTGAACCACACTGATATAACACATTTCACTGAATCCTCACTTATAGAGCACTGTTCACTAAATCCTCACTGATAGAACATTGTTCCCTAAATCCTCACTCATAGAACACTCTTCACTAAATCCTCAATAATATAACACTATTCACTAAATCCTCATTGACAGAACATTGTTCACTAAATCCTCACTGATAGAACACTGTTTACTAACCCTCACTGATAGAACATTGTTCATTGAATCTTCACTGATAGAACGACGTTCACCAAATCCTCACTAATAGAACACTATTCACTAAACCTCACTGATAGAACCCTATTCAATAAATCCTCACTGATAGGACAATGTTCACTAAATCCTTACTTATAGAACATTTTCCACTAAATCCTCACTGATAGAAAACTGTTCACTGAACCTCACTGATAGAACACTGTTCACTAAATCCTCAATGATAGAACAATCTTTACTAAATCCTCACTAATAGAACAATGTTCATTAAATCCTCATTAATATAACACTATTCACTGAATCCTCACTCCTAGAACAGTGTTCACTAAATCTTCATTGATAGAACATTGTTCATTGAATACACACTAATAGAACATTGTTTACTAAATCCTCACTAATAGAACAATGTTCACTGAAACTCACTGATAGAACACTACTAATTGAATTCTCACTGATAGAACAATGTTCACTAAATCCTCAATGATTGAACACTGTTCACTAAAACCTCACTAATAGAACACTGTTCACTAAATCGTCACTGATAGAACACTGTTTAATGAACCTCACTGAAAGAACACTATTAATTGAACCTCACCGATATAACACTGTTCACCTACCGTTATATGTTACCGATAGAATAGTTCACTGATGGAACTATTCACAGAATTGAAAATTTGGAAAATTATTAGGGATAAGTCACCTTGACCTCCCACAACACCTCAAACATCATATTTTTACAAAGTAATGGACCATAGAGGTCTGATCCATTAAAATAAGAATTATTTTTTAAATAATATATTTATACATTATATACATTCTTAGTTCCATCCATTGTAGACAATGATTTAAATGCAATAATTTTTTTGTGGAGTTGGTAGTGTGACTCTACATGAGGGAGAAATTTTCATTTTATAATGAATGAGAGTGATTGAATGTACATAATTGTTTTTCTTTATATATTAATAGTTATTTTCTATATATCCAAAAAATTAATTATATCCTTCTCTATAATCATTCTTATAATGTAGTCCAAAAAAATGAAATATGTTGTTCTTGGAGTAGGTAGTCTGTACATACACAATAATAACATTTTCACATTCCAACGGATGAAAAGGAGATATATAATAAATATTTCATCAAAATAATAAAATTTAATTAAAATAGTTTACGTAAATTATTATTTTAAGATATTTATATATTATTTTATTTATATTTATGAATAATGAAACCCTAATGAACTCAGTTAGGATGGAAACCTCTTCATTTGATTTTCCCTTTTCAATTGAATTGATGTCATTTGGGAGGGATATTTATGACCAAAAATAAGGATTATAAAAATATTCTGGGATGTTTTAAGGGGCATTTTGGTAAAATTTTGAGAGATATCTGAACTCATATGTTTATTTGGATGTTTTATATTGAGCCACATTTATTTAAAAAACAATTTGTGTTTTAAAAAATGATTTATCTTTATGAGTCATGTTTGTGATCGTAGAAATATGCAATGAATCATTTCTTATAAATGTATGGTATCCTAGACCGTTTATGACCTAATGTAAAAGTGTTATTTATTTCTAATTTTTAATGAAATAAATTATATATTATTTATGCTTAAATACCCTATAATTTATTTTCTAATTTGTTCTAATAATATTTATTCAATGGTATCTATATAACCAAAGAATTTCAATATAATAAATAAAATAATTTATTAACTATAATATATATCATTTTTAAATTAAATATTTAATCCAAATATTATTATATTTAATATTATTAAAAAACTTCTTTTACTTTTCTCCTGCCTGAATAAGTATTTCATCAATAGAACAAAAGAGATTTACATAAATACACTACTACTTAAAATTAAATAAAAATTAACATATTTAATATATTTTTATACCCATAATTATAGTCATCTAAATCCATCCTTAATTTATTTTTGTCATTATCATTTTCATAACAAAATATATAAAATATGAAGTGATATAGAGTGAAATTTTTATAAATACTCTTAATTTAAAATAAAATAATGTTCACTATGAGAACCATGAGGCCCAAAAATTTAAATATTAATATGTGAAAAATATTGGAGTATGGTAATAACCTTATCCCCCCATTAAATTATATATTTAAATATTTAATATATTTACTCGCTAATAATGTAGTTATACTTATTATAGCCATTACCACAATGTCTACCATTTCCTTGGTAACTTAATTCCTAGAACTAAAAATGAAATTAAACTTATTTTATAGCTTTAATAAGATTATAAAAAATATGGAAACCATTTTAATTGAGAATTATTTATTTGTGAAATAAAATAATTTTAATATTTACTCAAAAAAAATGTAAAAAACATTTTTAGAAAAAAGCAATGAATTTTCAAAGAATACAATTAATTTATTATCATCACAGACCTAGTTAAAACCATTTAATGATTATTAGTTATTTTATTAAATGTATTTTCAATGATTTTTTTTAAAATAATTTATAAAAATTGGCTGATTTGGTTAAAAATCAATTTGGATGTTAAAAATAGATTTATGAAATATATATATTATTATGATAAAATCATTTTATCTTTATTTTTACCAACTGATAATCAATGTGTGATTTTTTTACATTTTCTCATGTAAAAATAATAATTTTCAACAAATTTAATACCCGAAATCGTATAAATTTATCTTAAAAATAGGAACACGTAATATATAATAAAAAATATTTGTTTAGTGAAAAATTAAATGTTTTATATTCAGTATAATAAAATTTATAATTTATTAAAAAATTTAAAATAGTTTCTATAGAATATATAATATTTTCTTTGTGAATCAGATCCCAAATAATTTTAAAACCCATTTATTTAATCAATTTTTTATAGCTATCTAGTAATGTATTTTCAATTTAAACAAAGAGTAACTCAATTTATTTTAATGAATATTATGTCACATCAAATTTTAGATTCTTGTTTTATTTTTTAAGGATAAAACTTATAAAATATTAGTGTTTTATAATCATAGATCAGACTGACACTCAATATATTATGTTTCAACCCTTCCACAAATAAATAACTGATTTGATTTTAGATTTTGAGGTTCAATTTAATTCAATAAAATTATATTTATTTTTAGCCAATAGCCATTTCCCAGTGTTACAATATCCCATTCATTCTTATAAATTTTAATTAGAATCATTGTATCACCTGTCATGTGGGATGAGCACCCACTATCATAGATACATGAATTTTTTCTTCTTCTATATTTCAGTTAAAAAAATATTTGAATACTATTTATTACTTGGGTTTTAGAGTTCTACTCCCTTTCTTATCATAATTTAGACGATGTAGAATGTTTTTCAAAGACTTTACTATACTAAATTTATAATTCTTAAACCATCTACGCACATCCCCATGGTAGTTAAATTTTTTTCTGAGTTGTAAAATTGGGAATATTTGTCATCATTTTTTATCACCTTTAAGAATGTAATTTAATATTCTCTTAATAACCCCTTGACTTCATTTCTATTTATATGTAGTCTTATATTGTAACACAATGTGTCTTCATTTTTTCCAAACACTCCAAAACACAATAAATAGTATTAGAATTAGACACTTCTAGGATTATATCATTTTTCATGAATTCATTTCAAGACTTCTGCTCTTACTACACCATATAGGTCTACATTTTCTTCTATTTGGGTGGAAATAAACTACTTTATTTCATTATTTATTCAACTAAAAATAGATATTATTTATATCTATTTGTCTTGGCCCAAACTAGAAAATATTTATAGGATTATCAAAAACAATTTGTAAAATCCAAATTATATGATGTTTTATGGGGTACAAATTTATCATAAATATATGTAAATGTCCCATCAAAAAAAATATAGTATTATATCATGAATTGAACATAATTTGTAAAGTATTATTTAATCTTATTAATATCATTATTCGCTACGATTCACAGAGATTGAAACTTATATAATTTTTCTTCTCCCAAATAATGATTGTATTTATGATGCTTATCCATTTTTTTAATGTTCAATAAGTTATAATTTTAATTTATTGATTTCATCCATATATAATTTATATTTCTAAAAAACATTATTATTATCTTTAGTAAAATTTATGTCTTATTTTATAATTTATTTTTATTTTTTATAGATCTTAGTATTCATCAAAAGATGATATTCTAATTCATGTTTCGACACGTATTACACCTCATTTGGTTTTCAATCGTCTTCTTCACTACATGAAGTGAAAGTACTTTTTTAACATGAGATGTGAAACTGGTAATGTTATCATTAGATTCACTTTCAAATTATCTTTTATATGAATAATCAACTACTTATTCTTTTCTTCTTATATTTTATCTATTTGTTGATGAAAATATATTATTTATTCTTCCAACATTAAATATCCTTTATTAGATTTTATTCCATTTCATTCTTTAGGGTTTCTCATTTTTTTAGATTCAATATGTATTCCCATATTCTATGACTATTTTATAAGAAAATTGTATTTGTAATTAAACATATATAATATAATTTTAAATATTATTTTATACATTATCTTATACATTTTGAACCTCATTCAAATAACAACTATGATTAGTTCATTGTATTTATCATCCTATTTAATTTTAGATTCAATTTTATCTTAGTCATCAATATTTTCTTTTAAATTCATCCTTACATTGAATTTAAAATCACTTTCATCATAATCCATATTCTTTAAGGTTGGGAGATTTATCATTTCTACATCAATAATATTATTATTAAATTAATCTTAGATGTGTTATTATTTAGATTCAAGAGTTTAGTTCAGTGTTTCAAAAAAAATTGAGTTTATGTCAATCTTTTTGCAATAGAATAATCGTTAATATTTTCAGAAAACCTGCAAATATTTATTATATATTAATTAAAACATATAATATATTAAATAATGTTTTCGTTCTTTGTCATCATTTTGTATTGAATTAATATTATACAAATTATTAATTTTTACTCCTTGAATTTAACATTTCCTTCATGTCTATTTTCGATTTTATCTTATATTTCTTTAGTAGATTGATTTATGATGATTTTTTTGATTTTTTAGCAATGAAATTAGAGTTACTTTTTTTCCTTACCAGCAACCTTAATAATTTTTTAGTGAATAACAAAGGTTTATCATTTTCAAGAGGTGGAAAACCAAAAACCTCAATATCTATTACCTTAATTCCAATGGACTAAAAAACATAATTTTCTTCGAACTATTTTAGTAATTACCATCAAATTTATGTAATAAACTAGTATTAACAAAGTATTGTTTATCGATTTGTAATATATGACTGAATATAACTGAGTTGCCATTCCCTGATACCTATTAAAGATAATTTGATTAATGTTCACCACTGTGATGGGGGTGATGAATCGTTGTATAAATGTTTTCCCAATTAATCCAAACATAAATCATCCTTTGTGATAAAATAAATCATAATTCACAAAAATATGAATTCATATCCAACACATGTGGAAAATAAAAATAAAAAAGAACCTAGGAATTATTACATGTTTTTTTCTTTTGGGGAACATACTCCTTACTATGTTTCATTATTTTACCAAATCATTTTTTATGGAATATAAGAATATGTGAGTACAATATTACATTCATGATAATAGTATCTATAATAATCTAAATTCCCACTAGACTTTTCTTCTTTTCACTATAATTAAAAGTGGTTGAATATGAATGAGAAATATCCATTAAGAGCTTTTAATGCTTCACAAAATAATATAAATACTCATCCATGAGCCTCCTGATTATTCAAATGAATCCTTCTCACTATATGAATAATCTGATGTAATCATTGTTCTTGATTCTAAAAATCATATCAATTCATGATATTATCAATAATAATAAAATTTAGTTTATCAGTTTTGAATATTGAGAATAAGGTCTCTTGCTCTCTCAATTATTTTTCAACTTTCAATAAATAGTTCATATCACACAACCCATGACTATAACTACTCCCCATATTTGAGCACTCAAAATTCAATAGTAAAATAATTTTGGAATAATAATTTTATAGATTATTTTTCTTCATATTTTTCTATGTAGATTGATATTCTATGATATATTTTCTTTACTAATTTCATTACCCTCTAAATAAAACAATATAATCTAAATTTTTTTCTACATTAAATATTTTTATACCACCAACACAATTCCTCCAATTCCTTTCTTTCATCTTTCAAAATTAAATAGAATAATAATAAATCATTAATTCTTTTGAAGCTAGATACTTTAGAAATTATTTCATAATAAATGAGTTTTTGATTTATAGGAATAATAAATTTTTATATTTTGAAAATACAAACTGAAAATCATCAACATCAACCCGGTGAAGTACACAATACTCATAAGAGAAAAACTCATGGAATCTCAGTAGAATAATATTTCCAAAGTAAGAGAACATGGAAATAATAACTAAAAAAAGATGTAACTTATTATATTAAATTTAGAAAAAAAATAAATCCATCCTAAAAATATTAAATAAAATATTTCTATAAATCCCTCATGAACACAATCATCGTTGAATCCATTCTCACTATTTAATCACACTGTACATGAAACTTAAAAAAATATACAGATATATTATCCTTTCTGAATTATTACATGAATGAACTTGAACATCTTTTAAATTTTAATTTTAATATTTATGATCATATTTATCATAATTATAATTATATTCTTTTAGAATATTAAATTTTAGATATCCTTAATTTTAAACATAGCATAATTTTTAAATTTATTTAAAGAAAAATTTCATACAAAGAAATAAATTTTATGATGTTTTAAAAATATATTACAAGACTATAAAACAAAATATATTTTTCTAGACATTATATGATATATGATAAAATCAATTAGTCTTGAAAAATGTTCTATGTGAGATCAAAATCCTTATGTGATTCAACAAATTCCAAAGTCTCAACCTGAACTCATAAACATTAATGAAAAGTCTTAGAGGAACATAGAATTATATATATTGTGTTGAAAAGTATTACATGCAACAAGACATGTCATACAGACTTCAGAAACTTATTATAAATAATCGAAACTCAATACAATGTAGTGAAAAATTATTATGTGTAAGAATTAGATAAATTTAACTATCTCTTCTAAATTTCATATTCTCTTCCAATGATTACAGAACATATTGAAACATCATTATAGCCCATACAAGAATCTCAAAAAACGTTAAATATAATAATCCAAATCTAATTATCTTTTTATGATTCTATACACTGATTGATAATAAATTAAATCTAAAAAAATCTAATAGAATTTCAAAAAACAAAATGAGTTACCAGACAATAACATGGAGAACCATATATGTATTAATCGATAGATAACAGTATAAACCATTTGATTCTCACAAAATAAAAATAAATATTCAAATAGAAAACATATATTGAGGGACTTTTATATAAATATAATATAAGAATGTATTAATTTATATAATTTAAGGAAAATAGAACAAATATATAAGATAAAAAGAATAAGATGAGATAATGTTTGGAAAAATTCCATTTTCCTAAAGTACCAAATAACATTAGGTGCACTTATAACATTATTTAAAACTAAACTTTTTTTTATTAATTACTGTTATTTATATTCATTTCATGTATTATAAATAATTTCTGTATATTATTATTCATTTTTATATATTTTATTCTATATGAGGCACTCAATGATGTCTGTTCTAGATGTCCAAAGAGTATTTTAGTGTTTATGGACTCAATATTTATTATCATAAAATAATTATATATGATATATATTTTTTAAGGTAATATTTCCTTAAAAGAAAAAAATATGTTAATCTTTTTGTGTTTTCAATCATTTTTATGGACTCAGGTCACTAAATATATGTTCAATGGTTGGTTCATTTGTCACAGTTTTCATATAATTTTATAAAAATATAATTATTTATATGAAGATTATTTTATTTCATAGACATAATAATATTTTTTTATTCATCAATGTATATGTTTTCTAGTAATTGAGTTATATTAACCATTTATAAATGTATTTATAGATATTGTACAACACCATCAAATTGTGTAATTGAACATGCAATAAAATATAAAGAATATGAATAGATTAACATTAGATTGATATATTCGTAAAAATGATTCATTTTTTACATATTTTTATTTTATATTAGTTTCAAATTATATTTATAAGAATAATTATATGATAAAATGAAATATTTATATTGATATCTAATTCCTCTTATCCGAGTACACTATTTTTCTAAATGACTAATCTATCAAAGGTTTAATCATTGGTGCATCCATAACCACTCTATGCTGGAGAATATACTTAAGAGAAATAATCTTTTAAACTTATAGGAAATATTAGTACTTTTAATGGGAGTGAAATAGGTGGTGGAGTGGTTTATTTATACATGAAGAAGATTGATGTTTTGTAATAAAAAAGTTAATAAACAAAATTTTTTGGATATAAACTGTCAATAATGATGATTTTAATTATTAAATAGTATTGATTACATGATTAAATTGTAATTTAGGTACTTTTATATTGATTGAGCTTCAAGAAACCCCAAAATACATTCATACAGTACAATAACAAAATACGATATTCATTATGCTTTTCACTATTGACCATAAATTTATTATATCACCACATAGCTAACTAATATTCTCCAATTCATAAAAATCATAAGACCTTATCAATAAAAATTAAAAAGTCGTATTCATCATAAAAAGAATATGGTTTCATGAAAAAAGGTTAAGAAAAATATAAGCAAAATTTTACGCCTGTACTCTCTTTAATTTAAAAGAAGTAATACATTATATTTTTGTTTTTATATTCATCTATGGTATTTTTATAATTATTTTTCCTATAATATCAATTTCATAAATTTTATTATACTTATTCCCTAATGATTACCCCAAAAGACACATTACATCCCATGAAAATGTTATCCTAATGGATAACTTACCTAATTACATTGATAATATAACAAACACACTAACTATTAATGTAATATATATATAATATGAAATCTAATATCCATTATTAGATTAGTTCACTTTCAATAATTTTGATTTATTCTATAAAATATTTATATTCCTTATAATATTTTTCTTTCTTTGTAGAATGATCCTCCAATGTATGATACTCGGTTGAGACAATGAGCCAAAAGAATTATACCACCATGAAAAAATGTTAATTTTATATGTTTGAAATTATTATTTAAACATGATTTCATCAATATATATAGTATATTTGTATAGTTAATTTTCATAAATTATTCTTTGATATTTTTCTTTTATTTCATATTTATTATGGCGAGGTAATAATATAATATATATTTATATAGATCCCCATGTTATTTTATAATATAGAAAAATCAATTACTTGTTAGATATTTATATAAGTAATGTCATGATATTTCCAAGATTGGCTGATTTCGTGACTACATTAAGCATGATTTTGATAGGCATGGGGCTGGAAACTAGCACATAGTAGGAATATTCCCCACATGAGAGGTATTTGTCAAAGTACTTGTACACACACACATCTATAAACCAAAGATGATGAAATAAAAAAACTCCAAGTAGAAAGTGCATGTATACAATAAGATACCAATCAATGAGTATGAAATAGGAAATAGGAAATAGGAACATAAATCAAGAAAGAATACAACCCCACAAAAAGAAACAGTCTGCAAACGTGAATGCGCATGTTCCAAAAACAGGTTCGTAGAAAGCACCACCTGAATGGGTGGTATAGATCAGCTATCTAAAGATATTAGAGAATACCATGTCTATCTAATCTCTATATTATCTACATATTTCAGTCCACCTAGACTCTGTGAATGTGTTGATCATCTACATAAGACACGACATGTTCAATCAACACCCTTACATGGTTGAGTTAAACAATGCTCAGTATGAAACTGTAAAACAACAAATGAACACCACTAAAAAAACCAAAAGTATACCACAATGGAAAATGCGTGAAGCATAATAATCTCTACATAGGTATATGTTAGTAGCACATATATAAAAGATATACTAGTATACACATATCCAACCCCAATGTAATGAGTATGGTCAGATTTAATCACCGCCATATGCTTCTTATAATTTGGGACCCTCCGCAAGAGAAAAATACTAGTCCCCAATTATAACATACAGAGAGGTGATCCTTCCCATAGAATATAAACAACCAAATTAGTATTAACCTATAATATAGGGAATCCTTTTAATAGAATACCGACAACCCAATCAGTGTGGCTTGTAATATTGGGGATCCTTCTCAATGAATACCAAAAACCCTATCGATATAACCCACTAGATGGAGGAATAATGCCCGACATTTTGAGGTCACATAAATTTCCACAAAACTCAATTAGGTTTAATAAAGGATCTCCCTAATCCGAATGTGGGATACCATAACCTTGTATGGGACTCTTCCTCTAGAGGGGACTACAATCCAATGATGTGGACATAATTCCACACTGAACCCTTAAGGAAAGAACATAGGTAAATCCTCTACCAATAATGGTCTAAGGTAAAAACCCACTAAGACATACCAAAAAGACATCCCTTGTTGAAAGGTTCCATACACCATAAATGGATTTCCAAACAGACCTTCCATTTAAATGTTAAGACCAATTTAGTGAAAACAGCTCACCCAAGTATGGTCTTGGTATGAACAAACCTGACCCTCTGGACTAACCCGATCTAGTCTAGATGACATGACCTGGCCTAGACCAATGGGCTTGGTCCATCATGGCCAACTGGACCCAGCCTGTCGGGCCGCTAAAGTGGGTCTATCTGTCTAGTGTGGCCAGCTGCATGTGGCCGACCCACTTCTCCCATAGGAGGCCGACCCAGCTGTGTTCTTCACATCAATGTTATACCGCAGTGGTCCACACAGATGACCACCACGTCTGACAATATCCATATCAGGATATAAATGATCCCCATTTGTATATTTTTTCTTCCCCACATCACAACCTAGACTACGAGCTCCCATGTAGTCCTACTTGGACCGCCTCCTCACACTCTTCCACTATAGGCTCTTCCGACACACATTCTAGCAAGTTCTCTACATGGTATAGCCCAAACAGGCCACATGCTAGCTCCCCCACTGACGACCCTACTAGTGGCTCATGATCCGCATCACAATTCTCCTATAAATGATTGAGGTTCTATTCTAGTCGATTTCATGCGCCACTGCCTTGCGCAGTAGCAAGCTGGTGCCTTGGCCGAATTTCCCCACTCCTTCACTATCATAATTTCGTGGTGTCATTGTAGTTCCAGATCCTTGGTATTAAATATTTGTGCCATGTATCCAAGGTACAATGATTCTAGGTTCATATTTAAAGAAGAAGAATGAACAAGAGAAATAATGTGGGGAGATAAAAAAAAGAACGTGAACACACAAATAACAGATCATTTTCATTGTTCATTTTGGCTTTGATTCATTATTTTTAGTAGTATCATGAAGAATAAAGCACCAAACAGATCTATATCTCATTTGAATCCATAGTAACATAAACCCATTCCACAAGCGATCAAAACACAGATCGTCCAATTCATGTGTTGGTCCACATTCGACATTGAATTTAATAAGGAAGAATGAATCCCATGTAAAATGCACCTTACCTAGAGTTTGGATCAGTTATTTATGAAGGACAAAGCTATGTTTTCCCTACAATTGTAGCATTCAAAACTGATAGCCTCTTTATTTCCCTTGCAATCACGAGCCCGGTGACCTTTCTCTCCACATTTATAACAAACTCCCATTCCTTTTAGGCAAGTACCAGGGTGATTCTTCCAACAGTTATCACATAATGGAAAATCCTTCTTTCCATTTTTCCCTTTTTCCATATCTTGTTCCACCATTCTATTCTTCTATTGCTTTACTTTATTGTCATAAGATCTAGGGAATTCCTTTTCTGTCTTGATAGAACATGAGACAATGTCTTCGTACGACGAGAAGGTTTGTGAGACTAAAGCTCGACGAAGAAATGGTTTTAACCCATCAATGAAACGATCAATCTTACTTCTTGGGTTACGTATATAATCTGCAGCATGCCGCACTAACCTTGTAATGTTGGCCTCATACTTTGTGACATTCTCATCCTCCTTTTGTCTCAGACTCAAAAAATTTCTTTCCATATCTGCTCGATGGTTGCGAGGATAGTATTTTTCTAGGAAAAGATCTATGAACTCCCTCCATCCCATATTTGATACTTCATCATCTTCCTTTTTGTTTTGAATCAATGACCACCATTGATCGGTATCTCCAGTGATGCTGTAGACTGCCATGACAACCTTCTCCCTTTCGCTACTCCCCACGGCGTGGAATATTTTCTCAAAGGAGTTTATCCATTGCCTGGATACTAATGGATTTTTACCCCCATTAAATGTTGTATGTTGTTGCCTCATGAAGCAGTCTAACATTGTTCCTCCTCGTTGCGGATCAGGGTGCTCCATACGAGTAATGTTATTATTCATAACTTGAGTGAGTTGTCCCAGTATGGTGATAAGTTGATCAGCACCAGTTGTATCTCCAGATCCACAATAATTATCTTGAGAAGGAGGGAAATCCCTACACGGAGTGCGTGCATTGATACGGTTTCCATTTCTTCCACTAGGCTCCATTTCTAAACAATGGAATAAACTATATTAGTTTATTAATCAAAATACATAATTACATACTTGTAAAATACTAAACATAAATTGAACTATTTATGGATATAATCCATAATCATAAAAATGTTTTCTTTGAGGAAGTATATACTCATAACCCTTCATAGTGGTTTGTAAAGAAAATGAGAATTATCCTAACCATATCCCTCGAGAGTGTCATAACCAAAAGTGCAGCAAGGCCCGTTGTCGTGCACCAGTTCCCGTTCGAGTCTAGCTCAAAGCGGTGTTTTCAGGTTTTACCCCTAGGTACATCTATGCCTGAGCCGCCTCTACCTGCTCGTATCCAGACAAGGACGTATTGCTTGGAAAACTCATAAAATCTATATAATACCAAAATTCTTGGAAGTTCTTCTATATTAATCCTCAAAGTATATCTTCGGGCTATGTGCTCTAATCATAGTTTATCTAAATATAGATTCTAAGGTTAGTAATAAACTGCCTCTGATACCAACTGTAACGCCCTAACCCCAGTTACCCAGAGTCGGTGCATTACTTCATAACATTGGAATGATCACAAAAGATCAAGTCTAGAAATACTGATTAGTTTAGTAGCCTTGGAAACACTAGATACATTCATAAAGGTTACATTACATCATAAAGTGAAAAACTAAAATAACAAAGTCTCCATAGTCCAAACTCATATCCTCTTCTGACTATCCACGCAGGTCATTCATAAAATACTTCTTCACATCCTGGAAAATATTAAAACATTGGAAGGGGTGAGCTCAGATGCTTAGTAAGGATAACAATATAGCGGAAGCTTTCATAAATAAACATTAACATTTAAGTAAATGTATAACTTAAACAAATGCCTTTTAAACTTGAACTTTAGAATAATATGGAAAAAGTAAAATGAAATAATTCCATTTACTTACTCACATGGATATTCTACTAGTTGAATAATCACATGAAATATCAATAACCACTTTCATAATGATGGAATGCATAATGTCAGACTATCATAACCACGTAGCCAAGTCCTCGTGCCAAGTCTACAATAAGATTTTGTCAAGGCCTCGTGCCAAGACACTAGATTGTCTCATGAGACCTACCGATGCATCGAGGAGCTATAGAGGTCTCCACCCATCACTTATTAAGTCCAATGCATTCCTCATATGAACAGGTTTAATCATATCATAAACCATAACATAATCGTATCACATAAAACGTGCATAAAAGAAACATAACATTTCCACATTTCAATCACAAGATATCAATAGAACACATTGATATAATAAAAACCTTATCAAAACCATTTTCAGTACCAAAATAAAAGAAAATTGAAACTTAGTATTTATCTTTCATTTAAAAAAAGTTATGGCTTGTGGGGGAAGAAGAAACTCAAATAATGGATACAGCGGTGAAGAAGTCGTTGTCCCCGCATACGTATGACAAGGTAAACTTTCCTTTTTGTCATTTAGTAAAACGCTTCGTATAAAAAAAGATTCTTTTTGAATAAATGTAAAAGTCAAAGGGGTTTATACACCGTATAAAAGCAAGTTGTGTATAAAAAAAATATGCCTCAATGAAAGGAGATTGAGACGAAGCCCTTAACAAGATAATTTTTAAATAAAATAGATATATTATGTGTATTCAATATAATTACACATAATGAATGTACAAATACAAGATTGGACATAATAATATCATAACATAATTTGAAAGTAGGAGATTAACCCAATGAATAGAAAATGGGTTAAGAAATTCCCTTACCTCGTGTCTGAATTCACTCAACCGTTCTTTGATCTCATGAATAATAAAATAGACTTAATTTATAATTTCTTAATAACCATTTTCAAGTTTATTATTCATTTTATATCACTTATTACCATGTCATGAACATTATGTAATTATTTATGTTAATAACGGTCGTTTTGATGATCTAAGGTATTTGAGTCAAAAATAAACTTTTTATAATTACACTTTGTTCATGTGTTAATATATCGATTATATACATAATTATATTCATGATGTATATATCATATAAATAATATATATCCAGTATATACATTCATTTATAATATTACATAACATTTAGAGGTAAGAAATGAAATGCACCGTTCATGGAGACGGTAAGCCGTACGTACGCATGAACGCAACTTTAATTAATATTTCATATTTAATGGAATGAAGTTATAATTATATGAAGGTATAATATAATTACAGTATAATATAATGTATAATACCATTTACTCCATCCTTTATAAATCCCACATATGTCATTAAGGATTCAAATCACTTTGAGGGGCTGTAGTCCGCACTTCCTAAAATGAGATTATAGCGTTTACCCATAATGGAAATCATAAAGTATTCCATAAATGAGAAATAAAGAAGCATAATGAAAACATAAACATAATATATATATCATATATGAAAATATTGTCATAAAAATGTCCACCATTAGAGTTGTTAAAAGAATATTGAACAATCATCGTTTCATGAGGCAGTATTTCGCCAACCACAAAAACAGTATGTTTTTTAACCATTAGACGAAGGTGTGTGTAAGTGTAAACCCAATAATTATCATAACAACATCCTAGTATATTTTATATACTGTTGTTGTTACAAAATAAAGGAATAAAAATAGTTTAAGGTGTTGTAGAAGCTAAATAAATCAAAACAACATTAGAGAAGACATTACCTTAAAATCGGGTAACTCTTTTTCATTTGAGCCAAAGGCTTACTTTGGAAGACTTCTGCCAAATGTGAGGCTTCTAGGAGTAAGGGAGGGAAGTTGGGAGAGTATTTGGGCAGAGTTTGGCCGACGAAAATGGCTTGAATGTGTGAATTAGGTGGTAGAGGTGGGGGCCTTTTATAAGAGGAGAGAATTGGCACTCTGGGAATGTCATGAAATGTTACATTATTAAGAAATGATTTTCGGATTCTAAAGGACACACAATGATATATTTAGAGTCTAAGCCGATAAGGGTTCTATGTATCCTCATCCAATAGGTTTTTGACAAGTGTATGCCTTAATTTTTACATTATCCTTTCATTTTATTTAAATCGTTAATTAATGAGGTAATCACTGCATCATCATAGTTTCATAAATAATTTAATTTATTTAATTTCTAAAAATTATAAAAAATATATCAGGATGTAGGAAATCTTTTTATCTTTCCAATGAATTTCTTATAGTCAAACATATGACTTGTATAACCCCATTTAAGAATTGTTTTAATAAAACAACTCATGTTTGTGATACATTTATTTAAACATTAAATAAAAAGTTTTTAATGTCATTTTCCTACCAAAGTGACTCCATGGGGTCCCAAAGTTGACCCATGGATTGTCTTGGTCGGACATGACTCATCCAATAGGGGTAGGACAAGTGTAAAGGTATTTAATATTTTTATAATATCATTTTACCTTAAATTTCACTAATTATCTTTAATCGCGATTAATTAAACATAAAAGTAACTATTCACCAAAAAAATTATTTTAATCCCATTGAACCACATATTACTTCCTAATGAAAACCATGTATGTATGATTTTTGAAAATAAAAACACAGAATTGTTAATATTTCATTTAAACGAAAAATCATTTTTTTAACTACCACTTAGTGGTTTCACTATTCATCAAAAATTGAAGTTTTTCAGAACAATGCCAAAATTTCACCCTAATCTATAATTGATATTCCGAATTCAAAAATGATGTCTATTTTAAAAAATTACAAACATATAAGTTTCATTAATTAATTTCATAATTAATTCCCGCTGTCAGTACAAATTGCGTGTTTTTTAGAAACAATATATATCAAAAGATTGACAATTGTTTATGTCTAATTTCACAGTGAAATTAATTATAATGAACACAATTGGATAAAATGGTAAAAATATATCCTAATTATACATTAAAACCACTAAATAGTATAATTTATCAATATAAATTATTTTGATTAAAAAATTTGTTTTTAAGTATTCTTCACCATTCATAATAAAATGGAAGTTCTCAGAAAATGACCAAAAATTCAACTTAGGATAATTTCGATATTTCGAATACAAAAATAAAGTTGATTTTGAAATATAAAATTTCTATAATTTTAAAAAGTGGGTATTACTATTCATAATGTCTACTTTGATTAGTCATGGTGTTTTAGAACTCGAAGTTGCATACAATGAAAGCTATTTCATTATTGAATGAGAAGCGTATTGTGGAAGCTCGAGGTGTTATAGTGTACATACGACATTCTGTCTCCTTGTAGTTGTGTAATTCATTTTTTGTGACCACGTTACACAGATACTTACAATGACGCAATTTTTAAATATATATTTCATTTATTATTTAAATTTTAATTTTCTTCGATGAATTATTAATTATCTTTCTTTCGGTCTATCCTCCTAGAAATGGAAAGAATATTCATGGACATATATGGCCTGCCATCTACATGAGATTGGTATTTTATTTTTTTATCTATAATTTTTATGGATGTCTTTATATATATATAATGAATTTTTATGTTATTTATATCCTGAATATATCATCTAGGGGCCCATAAGGGGCGCTCCCTCCATAGGTTGTCTCATCGTCACCTCCGGCTTCCTCCTCGGGTCGGCTCAGCTCATCCTCCCCTAGCCCGGCTAGATCGCGATGGCGGATCACCTATTACGGTGGCGTGCTTCATGGACTTGTCCGTTTTGGTGTTTCACATTGATGTAGACTTGTTCCTCGCTCAACTCCCATATACTGGATATGGCTTCTTGGTGGCATGGTGTTGATCCAGCGGCCGGGTTCCCTGCTTTCGCGGTTTGTGAAATTTCTACTCGCCCTCTGCAGTGTCTGTGGGCGGGTAACCATGTCTCCTCGAGTGATCTGGATGGTGGCGACATGATTTTGGTTTTAGTTTGAGGCATGTTTTCGGTTTGGCGATGTGTTTCGTGATTCTGATGTTCGAACATGATTGGACGGTTATTTGTGGATGGATTCCGAGGATCCAAGGATGTAGATGGCATATGTATTTGATTTCTTGCATGTTGATTTCACTGCTTTTGTATTTGGTTCTTCTTCATTTGATTCTCTCTGGCATGTTGGTTTACTGGTTGAGTTTGTGTTTGTGGTTTATATCCTTTTGTTGGCTGCTTTGGATGGGTCAACTGTGATCTGGTTTTTGGAAGTCGGCATGAGTGATGTTGTGATCTCCTTCAACCGTGACAGTGATGATGAACAACGGTGAAGCTCACCGGTTATTCGGGTCGTAGATTCTCCAGTTATCTTAGGTGTGTTTCGATTGTGACCATGGTTTGAGGTGTTGCATGAATCAGGGGATCCCGTGATTCGAGGCCTCCATGTGGGTTCGTGGCTCAATGTGGTGAGCAGTTGATTTTTGAATGTTGATTTTTTAATTTGAATGTGTGATACCATGGCTGTTTGAATATTATGCAGTTTGGATTCATGTATTTGGGTACCAGATACCCTTAAACCATCTTTTAGAAAATGAAAAAATGGTTTTTAGTAGTATATCTTAGTAAACATTTTGTATATTATAGAACGGTGATTAGATTATAAGGATTATAACTACAAAATAATAACTTTTATGAAAAAAATACAAGTTTACACATTGAAATTATACTTTTCATAAATTATTATTAAATCTAGATGTTTTTCAATGAAATTTGAGCTTTTTGTAAGATATTATATAAAAAATAACACAATTATTTTGGATTTTTTATGTTTATATCTCCATTTGAGGAATTATTTGATCTTTACATCCAAAACCCAATCTATTTTATTTTTTGTAGTTATATCTATAAATTAATAGTTTCTCTTTAATTGTATTATATTTATTAACTCAGGAGACCGAAAGAATATTTTTAAAGGAAACATTATATTATTTATTTATATGATTGAAAATAATTTTTCTTCTATATCTATGTTTTCAAAAATGTCTTTTATATTTTTCAACGATTGATATAATATATTTTTACCTATGATTGACTATTTTTTATGGAATACTACTGTCATTTTTTGTATGTGGTACTTATTAATTTTACCAAAAATAATAAATTAATATTTTTTAACGTATATGGTATGAATGTAATATCCTCCATCATGAATTCTCAATTCATTGATGCATCCTTTATAGTTTTTCACGTTTTTTTGCATTAATTTGTCTTATTATTCTATAAATATTTAGTCTTCAAAATTAATTTTCATGGTGGAAATTTTATTTTAGTAAAGAATATTTTAATGATATTTTTATAGTATTTATATTCATAAATGATAAAAATAATATATTTTAATTATTCACTAATGGGAATATTTTATTAAGATTCCATCCTTATTATTTCTTTGGATGGTTTATGATCAGTTTAATAGTGATATTATTGGCATTTTTACAATAGTTCTTCCTATAAAAATAATTATTGATTAATAATCCCTGCTGAAGAATTAGTATAATTAATTTATATGAAGAATTAATTAGACTTATTAAATAGTGTGTGGGAATTAGTATTACATATCCAGTTTATTAATTAGTATGTGTCATGAATAAAATTATTTATGTTATTTGGATGAGGCCTTAACCATTTATATATAATGTCTTAGAATGAGTCCATGATGATAGGTTTGTGATGTCTTATAATGGGGATTGAATGTTATGTTTAAGATATCCTAAATGATTAATTTAAACATAATGAAATTATTTTTTGATAGTGGTATGAATATTTTAATAGACAGGATATCTAAGGATATGTTTTAACCACATGTGATTATTTATATGGAATTATTTTAGAACTATTTATCTATACTATATTATTCTTCATGCTCAAAATTTTGATTACACGGATAATTTTATTAGTTATTTACATTTCAAAATTGTTAATAACTAAATTTCTTAATATAGATTACATTTTATATAACACTTACTGATTATTTTTTCTCACACTAATTTTTTATTTTCCCCAAGATCTCAAGAATTGTATTACGATTGATACAAAAGGATATTCTAGAGAGAAGAAGATATCATCTAATAAGATAATTTTTTTATTATTTGTTTTCAGATGAATCTTATATTAATGTATTTATCTTTTTTAATAATATTAATATACTATTTGATTTAGTGGGATGTAATTGATTCTATCTAGTGCCAATGTAATAATCTTACGAGAGGCCCTGAGATACTATATTTGCTGTCTTTTTTAAGATAAAAATGTAGTTTCAATAAAATATGTTCTATGAGGATAAATCAAAAGGTTAAAATTAGAAAATTATTCTTATATATGTATCTCAAATAATATAATTACATAGTAATTTTAATGGATAATGTGTCCATATCGTTTTTTGAATCCTTAGAGAATGAAGATTAAGTTCTATGCTTGAATTGATTTTCTTCATCTCCACACTATATTCTTATTTATGTTTTTTTCAGTTAGTAATTTTTTTGGATATATAGTAATAATTTTTCCTCGTCTTCATATTTTTTGTTTAACTAATGTTTGGATACAGTAGATTTTACAGCTATCATAATTGATTTAATCCCCATGGTTGGTCATTTTATCAAGACATATGTATTATGGGGTTGTTCTGTTTAATTTTTTTGGGTTTCTATGGTTTGGGATTCTGTTCCCAAAAGGTAATAGTTTGTCTCATAACCAGGTTCAATTATTTTTATGCAAGATTTTTTTTCCTTGTTAATCATTATAGATCAAGTGACTGTTTTCTCACATGTTAAGTTAATCAATCACATGAACAACCATATAGAATATAGATATGTGTTAGTCATTATAATTATTGATGCATATTATTATGATAATGATACAAAATTTTTACTATCTTATATAAATGAAATTGAGGATAATGGGATTAATGATCCAATCAATGAATTGTAAACCATTTTCAGGGGGATTAACATCTCAATACTATTTTTGTAATCCTTTCTAATAGGACATTTGTAATGTAATGGAAGTTTGTAATTCTTCGATTGTGTGTATTTTTAAAATATTATTGTAGTGTTACCAAGTTATGATGATATTCAATGTAAAATATAATAATTTTTTTAGTTATTAGATGTTATAAAATAGAAGAAGGATTTTTAGGATAATTATACACTGTTAAAGAATAATCGTGAATGATTAATGGTGTTAAAATAATTTTAATTAATGTGAAATCATGAATCCATGCTTATAATTATTGTTTTAATGTGCATATACATATAATGGAAGTAAAGAATTTATAATTTTGATAAATGAATATGAATAATTATTATTTAATTTTTACTAATTCAAGACACACACGGTTATTCATTGATGTGGTTTTCATAGCGAGGAGGATTGAATATTCCAAGATTAAAATAACTAAATTATTCCAAGGGTGATGATATATATTTAAAAAATATATATAATGTGTTATATCATGTATCATGTAGAATATAGAACATGGAGACAGAAATGAATATCATTTTTTGATCCATGTAACAAAATTACACTATGTGAGACAGAGCTATAGTTAGTTTTTTGGAAAATAAAATAATATTAAACACATAATTTATTTTAGAGTTCATAATATAAATGATAGGTATGTACGATACATTTATGAATGCTTATATGAATGATCCTTCAACGATAATTTCACTTAAGGTAAAACATCATTATTTTTTTTGAGGAGCATATATTCTGGAAATAATATTTGATCTAATAATAATTTAACAACATATAAAAACATAAATATCAATTAATATATAATTAAATAGATAATATATTGATAATTTTATATATTATATATGTAAAAATTTCTAATAGTTATAAAATGTGATACTGATTCTACTTATGATGAACATCATAATAATAAAAATCATGATATGCTGTATTATGATTCCTATAAAAGATATGTAAATAATTAATCTATAATAATTATGATAACATGTATTTATTTATAATTAAATGGAAATTGAAGATAATGTTATGATATTTCAATATCACATGATGTTGGAAATTTCTATCTTTTCAGTATGTTACAAGGAAACTTATGTATTTAATATGAAGTAGATTCCATCATTTAAAATATATGATTTCATGAAATTATAAATTATAAATTTTCTGTAAAACCAATACGGGTACTCTCTCTCTATATTTGAATAAGGTTGAGAATATAGTATAAAAATTGAGAGAGAAAAATGTTCCAACATTACAATTATGAGAATGGAAAATGATTATCTCAAGAAGAATAACCATTAATACATTAGAGTTCCATGTATCAAATATTATAAATAAGGGACAATTAGTTTTAAGGTTCATATGTGAAAAATTAAATGAAAATAATGAGAGATATTTAAAAAAATTCAATGAGTAGTTCATGATGTTCATAATATGAAGAAGTGGTTTCAAATATTCAGTTTTCAAATAAATGAAGAAGGTATAATATCATCACAATATTCTATTTACAATAAGAATAAGGTGTTTGTTCTTTAATGTGTATATAGAAGAAGATAAAGTGTAGTTCTTTTATGTTTCGGTTTAAGGAGGAGTGGAATAATACCCAAAAGCATGATATATTAGACAAACATTTCAAGAGGGAAAAAAATTTGAGGAGGAACAAAAGAACTATTGAGATACTATAATTTAAACATTACCTTATGGGTGACACCCTTAATAATTTATCTCATGTGTTTTTACTAGTCAGTTTTGTGAATGTGGGTTTTTCGGGTTCTCACCAAGTGTTATCCATTTTCTTGAAGGATGAACTATATAAATTGTTTAATTCTATGTGTGTAGATGGAGATAAAATTTTGTTACATTTTATAGTTTAATTTAATCTTTAGAATACCATCATTGTGTTATCTAACATGAAGTTGTAATATTTTTGTGTTTTTATATATTTTGAGATTAATGGAAAATATGGCCAAATTTTGGATTTTAACATTTTCAATTTATTTCTCTATATAGGACATGGATTTTTCTAAAATGATTAAAATTATAAAATTATTATTTTTAGGTTTATATTTTTTTTGGTATTCATTTCAATATTTTTTTCTCAAAGCTCAATCCACCTTTTAAAGGCCCAAAACTAGCTCATAAGTTAGGCTTCAAAATATATGCATAGATCTAGAGATTTCTAATGTCGGGGTCGTATATCATAAATGGTTGTCCCAATGTATATTTAACTAGACATGAAAAATAGAAAATCCTGAGGGTAAACTTTTCTTATCGTCTTCATGCTTGAATCATAAATTTTTGTGGCCTTAAATTCTAGGAAAATCGACTATGTGGAAATAAATATTCAATCTTGTCAGAATCAATTCATTGTGTTAATTGGAAACAACACATTGGTTACTTGGACAATAATGATTTAATTTCACTATCAAATAAATGATATATTGGGAAGAATATTTTAGGAAGACAGGTTTACTTAATTGTTTATTATAGATATCTCCCATGCATAAACTTTTGGAAAAATATTTTTTAAATTTTTTCCCCACTCCGTTTAAAAATGCATTCATTATCAGTTTTAAAGGGTTATAAACATGAGGGTATCCTTTATTATAAATATTATGTATCTTTTTATAATATTTTTTTCTTTTATATTACATTTATTTTGATATATTATTCCTCTCTTTCATACCTACTTCCATTCATTTTTATATTGATGTGTTTCTCCCATTGTATTCCCTTATCAACCCCTCTAAAAATTTAGAACTAACCTCAAACTATTTTCATGGCATGTAATGGTGATTATATTATCTTTTATTTTTCTTATTTTTATATCTATTTATTCAATTATTCTAATTTTATTTGTGGTTAAATTGATTACGATGAGTGGTTCCCCAACCATGTATACAGTGGAGCATGACCTGAGTAGGGATTGTCCGAAAAAAGCCTCCTACCTGAATTTAGGAATATAACATCCATGTATAAATATTTATTGATATAGGTATATGAAAATATAAATGAGAAGTTTAGGTTTTATAGGACTTGTGTAACAGCCCAAGCTTCTACGATACACTTCTTTTTGAATTATGAAATAGCATGTGTTGTACGCAACATCGAGCTCTAACACACACCACAACCAATCAAACTAGCCATTATGAATAGTAATACCTAATTTTTTAATTGTTATATATTTTATCATTAAAAATGGACTTCATTTTTTTATTCGGAATATGGAAAATAGCCTAGGGTGATATTTTGGCACATTTCGGATAACTTTCATATTTTGATGAATAATGAAAATTTGTAAATTTTAATTAATTTTTATTAAATCAAAATAATTAATAGTGATAAATTATGAATTTGAGTGGTTTTAAAGTATATTTAGAATATATTTTTACCATTTAATAAAATTTTTGTCATTGGAAATAATTTCACAATTAAACCGGACATAAACAAGTATCAGTCTTTTGATAGTTATTATATCTTAAAAACACGCTTTTTGTTTTGACAGCGGGAATTAATTTTAAATTAATTTTTTCCACTTATGTGTTTTGAATTTTGAAAAATGGATTCCATATTTGGAATCTGGATGTCCAAATTTTGTAAATAGGTAACTTTTATTTTTAGACATTTTGAATAATTACTTTGGTAAATATTTTATTTACCATGGTAAAAGGGTAAATCCGGTAAATAAGGGTTAACAAATAATATTATAATAATAATAAATTACCCTAAAACATGTCCTAACCTTATTTTTGGATACGTGTTTGACCATGGGCATCTTTCTGTTGATTTTGAGACCCCATAGATCCACTTGTAGGTGATAGGGACACTTTATTTTAATTAATATAAAATAAATACAAAAATTACAAAAGCATATATATTTTAGAAAAAACAATTTTTTCATAAGGTTATATATGTTGGAGTTTCGACAATAAATATAATTGGAAATATAAAAATATTTCCTATGTAATTGTATTTTATTTAAAATTTTTAGACATTATATAATTACATTTATAAATGATACAATGGTTATGCAGTAATTACCTAATTAATGAAAAATTAGAATAATTGATATTATAAATACACAAATAAATGTAATTGGAGAATTTATATAAATACCAATAATTTTATAGGATAATATTACATGTTAGTATTGAATTAATTAACTTTTTTCGAAGTAATAATACTTTTATGATTTTTTGAAAAACAAATTATTGAATAGCGTCAAAATTGACATAAAGGAGTTTTTAAAACAAATATTATATTATTAATTGATATTAAATTCATAAAATTATGAAGATCGGACAAGAGACATATATAATGATAGTTGTATCATTAATGTCCAACTTGGGGGTCTCTGGGATGTATATAGTAATTTTATTAACCATATAATATAAAAATACAAAGAGACATTTTAAAAGTGAATCTAATTAACTAAGAGTTAATACATAAAGATAAGGTTAATATATTGACCCAAACATGTCTAAATTCTATTGGTTGAGTGGTTATCGACCCATCCTCTCCTTAAAATTTAAATAATCCACTTTGGAGCAATTATAAACCAAATATAAATTTATTATAAAATAATATTTCTAGCTTTTCCAAAGGCACCCCTCACCCCTCATATAAAAGGGTACTCCACCTTATCATAAATTTACACCATCAAAGCCTTTTGGTTCGGCCAACCCATACCCAAATACTCTCTCATCTTCCATAAATACAACCTAGATTCCTTAGTTTGATCAGAAAGCAAACCTCTGGATCCCTTTAGATCAAATCAAAAGAAAGAACCCGAAGAAAAGGTAATGTTTTCACCACCATTTTTCAAGTTCCTTTCTTCTTCCACTTCATCTTTATTTGTTTTCAAATTCTAAAACAATAAATACAGTATCTTATATATAATGTGATTTTATTATAAATATGGTACAACCATATTTGGTATTTTATCCATCCTTTGAATAACATGTCACCATACGTGCGGACGTATGGCTTACCGTCTCCACGTCGTGGTGTAATTGTTATTCAATAAAATATTATTTGGATGGGTATAATAATGATTTGTAATTAAATTAAATAATAAATATAACATGATAATGATTCTTTATATATGATATACCATCCAATTATATATTTTTTTAATATCAAAATAATGATATTGTCACTCGTGCATACGTACGCACTACCGTCTCCACGAACGCGATGAGATTCATTCTCCATCGTATCCATTCAAGTATAATTATCATTTTATGATTTAAAAATAATTTTTAAGGACTTCATATCATTCTAGATATGAATAAGATACAACCTATCCATGAAAAACACAGCTTACGTAACAAAACATATAAAACAAAACGAGTAAGTTAACACCCTAAACAACGATAATACTAAGATATTATTAACAAATAAATGTTAAAAGATCATATATGATATCATATTAATGTATATGATTATTTTATAATTTAATAACAATTATTTGACCATTATACCATAGGTTAACCTATCCTCAACCATGTAATGGTACAAGGTAAGGGTTTATTTTGCAAGATCTTCATTATCCGAGGTTCTTTATACGTAATAATCTACTGGGATCTCTTTATCATCCACATCCATGTTTCCTAAATTTTTTTTTTCAAAACATTATTACAATTTTACAAAATATGGGTTAAAGTCATTTATTCCCTTGTTTGACTTTTTATAAGAAGTTTATAAAGGAATCATTCTTTTTTTTCCAAACAGGGTCCTTTTTAACCTTTTCAACAGAATTAAGGTAGGAATGTCTTTTTCTAACTTATACGATGGGTGCGGCTATATTCTGCCATTATAAAATTGTTGAAGTTTCCCTTACAAGCATATAAGAATATTTTCATTTTTTTTTATTTTATATGACTCATAAATTATTTCAAAATTGAAAGAGATATTCCTCTAAAAAGAGTTTTGATTTCATCTATGTCAACATCCGTTGATGGATTTTAAGTTTATTTGGAGTTGATTTATTATGATACAAAACATCTGTATTGTACTGAAGGTTTTGTGATATGTTTGACTATTGATGTGTTATTTTTATACCATTCATGGTTTATGGATGAAGTATTTAAATTTTTTATGCTTGTTTTAATATGAATGTTTATGTTATGTTTAAACCTGTTTATATAAGGAATGCATTGGACTTAATATGTGATGGGTGGAGCCCGCTATAGCTCCTCGATGCATCAGTAGATCTCATGAGACAATCTACTGTGTTGGAACAAGGCCTTGACAAAATCATAATTGTAGTCTTGGCACGAGGCCTTTGCTATGTGGTTATGATAGTTTTACATTATGCATTCCATCATTATGAAAGTTGTTATTGATATTTCATGTAAATATTCAATTAGTAGAATATCCATGTGAATAAGTAAATGTAATTACTTCATTTTATTTTTTCTATACTATGTTGAAGTTTAAGTTCAAAAGGCTTTTGTTTTAGTTATACATTTCCTAAAATGTTTATTCTTATCTATTAAAGTTTCCGCTATACTGTTATCCTTACTGAGCATTTAAGCTCACCCCTTTTCTATGTTTTATTTTTCCCAGGATGTGAAGAAGTAATTTATGAACGACCTGTAGGGATAGTATGAGTTGATAAGTGTGTGGAATATGGAGACTATATTGTTGCAGTTTTCATTTTATGATGTAATTTAAACTTTATTAATGTATCTAGTTATTCCAAGGCTACTAAACGAATCGGTCTTTCGAGATTTGATCATTCTTGTGATCATGCCAATGTTATGTAATAATGCACCGACTCTGGGTAACTGGGGTCAGGGTGTTACAGTTGGTATCAGAGGATGTTTAGTACAAACGTTGGAAGTTAGATTTAGATAAACTCTGATTAGAGCACATATATTTAAGATGGATTTTAAGGATTATTATAGAATAACTTCCTGGAATTTTGGTATTGTAGAGATTTTGTGAGTTTTCCGAGCAATACATCCCGGTCTAGATACGAGCAGGTAGAGACGGCTCTGGCACAGATGTACCTAGGCGTAAAACCCGAAAACACCGCTTTGAGCTAGACTTGAACCAGAACCGGTGCACGACAACGAGCCTTGCTGCATTGTTGGTTATGACACTCCCGGGGGATATTCTTAGGATAACACTCATTTTCTTTTACAAATCATTATGAAGAGTTTATTAGTATATACTTCCTCAAAGAAAACATTTTTATGATTATGTATTATATCCCTAAATAGTTCAATTTATGTTAAGTGTTTTATAAGTATAGAAATTATGTATTTTGTTTCATAAATTGATCTAGTTTATGCCATTTTTTAGAAATTGTGCCTAGTGGAAGAAATGGAAACCATATCAATGCACGCACTCCATGTAGGGATTTCCCTCCTGCTCAAGATAATTATAGTGGAGCTGGTTATGATACTGGTGCTGATCAACAAATCACTATGCTGGGACAACTCACCCAGGTTATGAATAATAACCTTACCCGTATGGAGCACCCTAATCCACAGCATGGAGGATCAATGTTAGATCGCTTCATGAGGCAGAAACCACCAACATTCAATGGGAGTAAAAATCCATTAGTAGTTGAGCAATGGATAAGTTCCCTAGAGAAAATATTTCAGGCTTTGGGAAGTAGTGAAAGGGAAAAAGTTATCATGGCAGTTTACCCCCTCACTAGAGATGCAGATCACTGGTGGTGATTGATTGAAAAAATTAAGGAAGATGATGAAGTATCAAATATGGAATGGAGGGAGGTCAATGATCTATTTTTAGAAAAATACTTTCCTCGCGACCATCGAGCAGATATGGAAAGGCAATTTCTGAGTCTGAGACAAAAGGTGGATTAGAATTTCCCAAAGTAAGAGGATAACTGTTCAAGGTAAGCACGGTATGCTGGAGATTATATACGTAACCCAAGAAGTAATATTGATAATTTTGTTGATGGGTTAAAACCATTTCTTCGTCGAGCATTAGTCTCACAATCCCTCTCGTCGTACGAAGACATTGTGTCATGTGCTATCAAGACAGAAAATGAATTCTCTAAGTCATATGACTTTAAAGAAATGTAAGAGAAGAAGAGATCTGCTGATCAATCTGGGAATGGAAATAAGGGAATGAAGGGAAAGGTTGAATATCCATCCTGTGATAAATTTGGGAAAAAACACCACGGTACATGCATAAAAGGAATGAGAGTCTGTTAGATGTGTGGTGAAAAAGGCCACCAAACTCGTGATTGCAAGTGGAAGAAGGAAGCTACTGATGTCCAATGCTAAAATTGCAGGGAGATGGGACATTATGAAAATGAATATCCTTAGCATCAGGGGAACTTACCTCAGAAAAGGCCAATGGATCAAGGCCATGCTTATGCTATCACTACTACTGAGGTAGAATCTCCGAAAGACGTGGTGGCAGGTAATTTAATGGTTCCTCAAGTTTAGAAAATGCATTATTTGATTCTGAATCATCACATTGATTCATATCTTCCATGTTTTCTAATAAAATTATATATTTCCAATTTGATTTTACAAGGGAGTTATTAGTTAAAATTTCTAAGGGAAGTATCATTGCAACAAAGTTTTTTGAATCAGTCCCCATTAGAGCACATAAATGTTCTTTATATACTGATATCATCATCATACCTATGATTTATTTCGATATAATCCTCGTTATGGGCTGGCTTTCAGACCATGATGCGATGATTTATTGTAAGAAGAAGGAGGTTACAATTTTTGATGATGATGATAAGGAACACCTTATCTTTAGAGTAGAATCTTCACCACCTAATTCTTATCTAGATCCACCACCAGTAGCTCAACTAAATTCAATTATTGGGGATGAAGAGAATGAAATGAAAATGGGTTAGGGAAAGAATGTTCAAATAGAGGATTTACCTGTTGTGAAAGAATATGTAGATGTGTTTCCGGATGATTTACCTGGACATCCTCCAGAACGAGAAGTTGGGTTTTCAATTGATTTTATTCCTGGATCAAAGCCTATATCTAAGACCCCTTATAGAATGGTCAAAATAGAATTATTTGAACTAATGATACAACTAGAGGAATTGAGTAATAAGGGATTTATTCTCCTTAGTGTTTCTCCATTGGGAGGCCCTGTTCTTTTTGTTAAAAAGAAAGATGGATCTATGAGGTTATGTATCGACCATAGGGAGATCAATGATATAACAATAAAGAACAAGTATCCCCTACCTTTCATTGATGATTTATTTAACCAACTTTGTGGAGCTCAATAATTTTCAAAAATTGACCTTCGATATGAACACCATCAGTTGTGTGTGAAAAAGGAAGACATTCTGAAGACAGAATTTCGAACCAAGTATGGGCATTACGAGTTTACAGTAACACCTTTTGGATTGACTAATGCACCCTCTATATTCATGGATCTGATGAATATAGTTTTCATGGAATATCTTGATGAATTTGTGGTGGTATTTATTGATGATATCTTGGTATACTTTAAAAGCAACGTAGATCATGAAAATCACTTGCGCATTATCCCAAAGACTCTGAGAAGACATGAATTATATGGGAAGTTTAGCAAGTGTGAATTATGGCTTCAAGAGTTTTCTTTTCTTAGACATATTCTCTCTAATGATGGAATCTATGTTGATCCTTTTAAGACCAAGGCAATCCATGAATGGCCAGCACCTATGAGTATAACAGAGGTACGCAGTTTTATTGGTTTGGCAGGTTATTGTCGACATTTCAGCCATAATGTTTCCTGCGTGGCTAACCAATTAACAAAGCTCACGCGTAAAGGGGTTAAATTTGTTTGGACAAAAGAGTGTGAAGAATGTTTTGAAGAACTGAATAGAATATTAGTCAATGCTCTTATATTGACTCTACCATTGGGGAATGATGGGTTCGTTATTTATAGGGATGCATCAAAGAAAGGACTTGGTTGTGTCTTTATGCAGAAAGATAGGGTTATTTCCTATGTATCACGACAGTTGAAAATTCATGAAAAAAACTATCCTACTCATGATCTCGAGTTACCAGATGTGATATTTTATTTGAAGATATGGAGGCACTACCTCTATGGTGATAAATGTGAGATTTATTCTTATCAAAAGAGTTTGAAGTATATTTTCTCAGAAAAATAACATAATATGAGGCAAAGGAGATGTCTTGAATTACTCATGGATTATTATTGTACGATACACTACCACCCGAGTAAAGAAAATTAGGTGGCAGATGCTTTGAGCAGAAAATATCATGGAGTTTTGAACAGTATGATAATTGAAAGGGATCCTATTTTCATGGATCTAGTGAAGATAGACATGGGAATAACCAGGGAAGGTGAAACATCAATTCTTTTTCAAATAGTTTCCAAAACAGCTTTTTCTAGAAAGGATTAAGAGTTCTCATATTGATGATGAGGAATTTCAAAAAAAGATTAAAGCTATGAATGATGGGAGATTGAGAGACATTGTGTATGAAGAAGGAATTTTGAAATTTGGGAAGAGAATTTGTTTTCCCGATATACCTGATCTAAAAAGGGAATTGCTGGATGATGCTTATAGTTCCAATTTATCTATACACCCTGGGAGCACCAAAATGTATAGAGACTTGATGGAACATATTTTTTGGGACAATATGAAGAGGGATATTTCTGATTTTGTGTCAAGATGTATGGTATGTCAACAAGTGAAAGCTGGAAGGCAACAGCCTATAGGAGTGATGAAACGTCTTCCCATACCAGAATGGAAATGAGACAATATTATGACGGAATTTTTCATGGGGCTACCAAAGACTCCTAGAAGGAACGATGCAATATGGGTTATTGTTGATCTTCTTACCAAGTCAGAACATTTTCTTGCAATAAGAGAAGATCTACCACGGGAATGTATAGCAAGACTTTATATTAATGAAGTGGTGAGACTTGATGGAGTACCCCTATCGATTGTTTCGGATCGTGATCCCCGTATTACTTCAAGAATTTGGAAAATTCTTCCGAAAGTGTTGGATACTGAACTTCATTTGAGCACTGCCTACCACACTCAAACAGATGGACAATCATAACAAACTATTAAAACCTTAGAAAACATGTTGAGATCCTGCTCACTTGACTTTTAGGGTATGTGGGATCAATATTTACCTCTGGTAGAGTTTTCCTATAACAATAGCATTCATTCTAGTATTTAGATGGCAACATATGATGTGTTATACGGAAAGATATGTCGTACACCAACCTGTTGGAATGAAGTTGGTGAAAGAAAACTTGTAGTCCCAAAACCGGTGGAGGAAACAATTGAAAAGGTGAAGTTAATCCAAAACCATATCACTGTAACTCAAAGTAGGCATAAGAGCTATGTCGATAATCGAAGGAAGGATTTGGAATTTCAAGCCAGTGATCACGTTTTCCTGAAGGATTCTCCATGGAAGGGAGTCATATGTTTTGGTAATAAAGGTAAATTGAGTCCCAGGTACATCAGACCTTTTGAAATTTTAGAACGAATTGAGGCTGTAGCTTACCGATTGGTAATGCCTCCAAGTCTCTCCAATGTTCACGATGTGATCCACGTATCTCTGTTGAGGATATAAATGCCTGCCCCAACGCATGTACTCACCTATGAAGAATTACAAGTGGAACCCGATCTGTCTTATTGCAAAGATTCCATCCGGATTCTTGATACATGATAACAAGTTCTGAGAAACTGGACGACTCGTCTGGTAAAAGTTCTGTGGAAAAACCATAAGATGGAAGAGGCAACGTGGGAACCCGAGGAACTTATGATGAAGAACCACCCCAGTCTTTTCATGCAGTAGAATTCTAGAAATTTCGAGGAAGAAATTATTTGAAGGAGGGTATAATGTAACACCCCAAAGCCCTACGGTACGCTTCTCTTTGAATAATGCAATAGTGTGTGTTGTACGGAACCTCGAGCTCTAACACACACCACAACCAATCAAACAAGCCATTATGAATAGTAATACCTACTTTTTAAAATTTTATACATTTTAGCTTTCAAAATGGAATTCATTTTTTGATTCGGAATATCAAAATTATCCTAGGGTTAAATTTTGGTACTTTTCAGATAACATTCATATTTTGATTAATAGTGAAAATTACTGAATTTTAATTAAAACTTTTTTTAATCGAAATAATTAATAGTGATAAACTTTGAATTTTAGTGGTTATAAAGAAGATTTATTATATATTTTTACCATTTAATACAATTTAGGTCATTGGACATAATTTTACAATTAAACCGGACATAAACAAGTGTCAATCTTTTTACAGTTATTATATCTTAAAACATGCTTTTTTGTTTTGACAGTGAGAATTAAATTTAAATAAATTTCTGCTACATCTGTGTTTCGAATTTGGAAAAATGGATTCCATATTTAAAATTAGGATGTCCAAATTGTGTAAATAGGTAAATTTTATTTGTAGAAATTTTGAATAATTACTTCGGTAGATATTTTATTTACCATGGTTAAAGCGTAAATCCTGTAAATAAGGGTTAAAAAATAATATTATAATAATACTAAATTACCCTAAAATGTGTCCTAAACTAATTGGTGGATACGTGTCCAACCAAGGTCATCTTTGGGTCGATTTTGAGACCCCATGGACCCACTTGTAGGTGATAGGGACACTTTATTTAAATTATGTTAAAATAAATACAAAAATGACATAAGCATATATCTTTTAGAAAAATAATTTTTACATAGGGTTATAAATATTGGATTTTAGACTCTAAATATTAATTATAATTCTAAAAATATTTTATAAATAATGATATTTTATTTTTAATTTTTAGACATTATTTAATTTAATTTATTTATGATACAATGGTGATGCAGTAATTACCTAATTAATGAAAAATTTGAAAAATAGATATTATAAATACACAAATAAATGTAATTTGAGAATTTTTTAAAAAAATAATTTTCTAGGATAATATGACATGTTAGTATTTAATTAATTAACTTTTTTCTAAGTAATCATTCTTTTATGATTTTTACAAAAATCAATTATTGAATAGTGTCAAAACTGACATAAAAGAGTTTTTTAAAAAAATATTATATTATTAAGTGATAATAAATTCCTAAAAATCTAGGGTTTGGCCAAGAGACTTATATCATGATAGGTGTATCATTAATGGACCACTTGGGGTTCGCTTGGATGTATATAGTAAGTATATTAACCATATAATATAAAAATACAAAGCGACATTTTAAAAGAGAAACTAATTAACTAAGAGTTAATACTTAAAGATAAGGTTAATATATTGAACCAAACCTATTTAAATTATATTGGTTGAGTGGTTTTCGACCCATCCCCACCTTAAAATTTAAATAATCCTCTTTGGAGAAACTATATTCCATATATGAATTTATTATGAAGTAATATTTCTAGCTTTTCCAAAGGTGCCCCTCACCCCTCATATAAAAGGGTACTCCCCCGTCTCATTAATTCACACCTTCAAAGCCTTTTGGTTCGGCCAAAACCTGCCCAAATACTCTTTAAACTTACCCCAATACAGCCTAGAGGCCTTAGTTTGATCATAAAGCCAACCTAAGGAGCCCTTTTGATCAAATCAAACGGAAGAACCCGAATAAGAGGTAATGTTTTCACCACCCTTTTTGAAGTTCGTTTCTTCTTCCACATCTTCTTCCTTTGTTTTCCCATTCTAAAATTATAACTACAGTATATTACATATACAATGATTTAATTATAAATATGGTAAAACCACATTTTTTATTCTATCCATCTTTTGAATAACATGTCACCATACATGCGTACGTACGGATTACCGTCTCCACGTCGTGGTGTAATTGTTATTCAATAAATTATTATTTGGATGGGTATAATAATGATTATTAATTCATGTAAATAATAAATATAAAAAGTTAATGATTCTTTATATATGATATACTATCTAATTATATACTATTTTAATATCAAAAGAATGATATTGTCGCTCGTGCGTATGTACGGACTACCGTGTCCACGAACACGATGAGATCCATTCTCCATCGTATCCATTCAAGTATAATTATAAATTTATGATTTCAAAATAATGTTTAAGGACTTGATATCATTCTGTATATGAATAAGATACAACCTATCCATGAAAAATATGGCTTACGTAACAAAACATATAATAGATAATTAGTAAGTTAACACCCGAAACAACGATAATACTAAGATATTATTAACAAATCAATATTAAATGATCATATATGATATCATATTAATGTATATAATTATTGTATAATTTAAGAACAATTATTTTACCATTATACAGGAGGTTAACCTACCCTCATCCAAGGAAAGGTACAAGGTAAGGGTTTATTTCACAATCTCTTCATTATCCAAGGTTGTTTATACGTAATAATCTATTGGGATCTCTTTATCATCCACATCCATGTTTCTTAAAAAGGTTTTTCAAAACATTATTACTATTTTAAAGAATATGGGTTATATTCATTTATACCCTTGTTTGAATTTTTATAATAATTTTATAAAATAATCTTTCTATCGTTTTCCAAACAATGTCCTTTTTTAACCTTTTCGACAGAATTAAGGTAAGAATGTCTTTTTTAACATATACGGCGGGTGTGGATATTTTCTACCGTTATAAAATCATTGAAGATTCCCTTACAAGATTATTAGAATATTTTCAAAAAAAAATTTATATGACTCTTAAATGATTTCAAAATAGAAATATATATTTCTCTAAAAAGTGTTTTGATTTCATCTATGTCAACATCCTTTGATGGATTTTAAGTTTATTTGGAGTTGATTTATTATGATACAAAATTTCTCTATTCTGTTGAAGGTTTTGTGATATGTTTGACTGTGGATGTGTTATTTTTATACCATTCATGGTTTTTGGATGATGTATTTACATTTCGTATGCTACTCTTAATACGAATGTTTATGTTATGTTTAAACATGTTCATATGAGGAATGCATTGGACTTAATATGTGACGGGTGGAGCCCGCTATAGCTCCTTGATGCATCGGTAGGTCTCATGAGACAAACTAGTGTCTTGGCACAAGGACTTGACAAAATCATATTTTTAGTCTTGGCACAAGGCCTTGGCTATGTGGTTATGATAGTCTGGCATTATGCATTCCATTATTATGAAAGTTATTATTGATATTGCATGTGAATATTCGATTAGTAGAATATCCATGTGAATAAGTAAATGGAATTATTTCATTTTATTTTTGTCATACTATTATGAAGTTAATGTTTCAAAGGATTTTGTTTTAGTTATACATTTCCATGAATGATTATTCTTATTTATGAATGTTTCCTCTATATTGTTATCCTTACTGGGCATTTGAGCTCACCCCTTTTCTATGTTTTATTTTTCCCAGGATGTGAAGAAGTAATTTATGAATGACCTGTAGAGATAGTATGAGGGGATATGTGTTTGGACTATAGAGACTATATTTTTGTAGTTTTTATTTTATGATGTAATGTAAACTTTATTAATTTATCTAGTTATTCCAAGGATACTAAACGAATCGGTCTTTCGAGATTTGATCTTTCTTGTGATCATGCCAATGTTATGTAATAAAGCACCGACTCTGGGTAACCGGGGTCGGAGCGTTACAGTTTGTATTAGAGGAATTTTACTACAAACCTTGGAAGCTAGATTTAGATAAAGATTGATTAGAGAACATAGATTTAAGATGAAATTCGAGGACTAGTATAGAAGAACTTCCTAAAATTTTGGTATTATAGTGATTTTGTGAGTTTTCCAAGCAATAAAACCCTATTTGGATACGAGCAGGTAGAGGTGGCTCTGGAACAGATGTATCTAGGGGTAAAACCCGAAATCACTGCTTTGAGCTATACTCAAACGGGAACTGGTGCACAACAACAGGCCTTGCTTCACTCTAGGGTACGACACTCCCAGGGGATATGCTTAGGATAACTCTCATTTTATTTACAAATAATTATGAAGGGTTTATGAGTATATACATCCTCAAAGATTTTTTTTATGATTATGGACTATATCCATAAATAGTTCAATTTATGTTAAGTGTTTTATAAGTATGAAATTAAGTATTTTGATTCATAAACTGATCTAGTTTATGGAATTGTTTAGAAATGGAACCTAGTGGAAGAAATGGAAACCGTATCAATGCATGCACTCTATGTAGGGATTTCCCTCTTGCTCAAGATAATTATAGTGGAGCTGGTGATGCAGCTGGTGCTGATCAACTAATCACCATACTTGGACAACTCACTTAGGTTATGAATAATAACCTTACCCATATAGAGATCCATGATCAATAGCATGGAGGATCAATGTTAGATCGCTTCATGAGGTAGCAACCACCAACATTCAATTGGAGTACAAATCCATTAGTAACTAAGCAATGGATAAGTTCCCTAGAAAAAATATTTTAGGCTTTGGGAAGTAGTGAAAGGGAAAAAGTTATCATGGCAATTTAATGCCTCACTAGAGATGCTGATTAATGGTAGTCATTGATTCAAAACACGAAGGAAGATAATGAAGTATCAAATATGTAATGGGGGAGTTCAAAGATTTGTTTTTAGATAAATACTTTCCTCGCGACCATCAAGCAGATATGGAAACGCAATTTCTGAGTCTGACATAAAAGGAGGGTGAGAATGTCAAAAAGTGATTCTGACACAAAAGGAGGATGAGAATGTCACAAAGTATGAGGCTAACTTTAAAAGGGTAGCAAGGTATGCTGGAGATTATATACGTAACCCAGAAGTAATATTGATCATTTCTTTGATTGGTTAAATCCATTTCTTCGTCGAGCATTAGTCTCACAATCCTTCTCGTCATACGAAGACATTATCTCATGTGCTATCAAGACAGAAAAGGAATTATCTAAGTCTTATGACTTTAAAGCAAAGAAATAGAATAAGAGATCCGGTGATCAATCTAGGAATGGAAATAAGGGGAAGAAGGTAAAGGTTGAATATCCATACTATGCTAAATGTGGGAAGAAACAACCCAATACTTGCTTAAATGGAATGGGACTGTTACAAGTGTGGTGAAAAGGGCCACCATGCTCATCATTACAAGGGGAAGAAAGAAGCTACTGATGTCTAATGATACAATTGTAGGAAGATGGGACATTATGAAAATGAATTTCCTAAGCGTCATGGGAACTTACATCACAAAAAGCCAAGGGATCAAGGCCATGCTTATGATATCACTACTGCTGAGGTATAAGCTCCAAAAGAGGTGGTGGCAGGTAATTTAATGGTTTTCGCATGTTTAGAAAATGAATTATTTGATTCTTGATCACCTCATTGTTTCATATCTTTTATGTTTGCTAAGAAAATTAGATATTTTCAATTTGATTTTACAAGGGTGTTGTCAGTTAAAACTCTTAAGGGAAGTATCATTGAATCAATGTTTTGTGAATCAGTCCCCATTAGAGCACATAAATGTTCTTTATCTGCTGATCTCATCATCATACCTATGATTGAGTTTGATATAATCGTCGGTATGGACTGGATTTCAGACCATGATGCGAAGATTTATTGTAAGAAGAATGAGGTTACGATTTTTTATGATGATGATAAGGAACACTTTATCTTTAGAGAAGAATCGTCACCGCCTAATTCATGTCTAGATCCACCTCCAGTAGCTCAACTAAATTCAATTATTGGGGAGGAATAGAATGAAATGACTATGGGTGAGGGAATGAATGTTCAATGAGAGGATGTACCTATTGTGAAAGAATATGTAGATGTGTTTCCAGACAACTTACCTCGACATCCTCTAGAACGAGAAGTTGAGTTTTCCATTGATTTAATTTATAGATCAAGGCCTATATCGAAGACCCCTTTATAGAATGGCCACAATATAATTAGTTGAACTAAAAAATCAACTAGAGGAATTGAGTAATAATGGATTTATTTTCCCTATTGTTTCTCCATGGGGAGCCCCTATTCTTTTTATTAAAAAAAAGATGGATTTATGAGGTTATGTATCGACTATAGGTAGATCGATGCTATAACAATAAAGAACAAGTATCCCCTACCTCACATTGATGATTTATTTGACCAAATGCATGGAGCTCAATACTTCTCAAAGATTGACCTTCGATCTGGATACCATCAGTTGTTTGTGAAAAATTAATACATTCTGATGACAGCATTTCGATCCAGGTACGTGCATTACGGGTTTACAGTAATGCCTTTTGGATTGACTAACACACCCTTTATATTCATGGATATGATGAATACGGTTTTAATGGATTATCTCCATGAATTTGTGGTGGTATTTATTGATGATATCTTGGTATACTCAAAAAGCTACAAAGATCATAAAAATCATTTGCGCATTATCCTGAAGACTCTGAGAATACATGAATTATATGGGAAGTTTAGCAAGTGTAAATTATGGCTTCAGGAGATTTATATTCTTGATCATATTTTCTCTAAATATGGAGTCTCTTTTGATCCTTCTAAGAATAAGGCAATCCAAGAATGGCCAGCACCTACGAGTATAACAGAGGTACGCAGTTTTATTGGTTTGGCAGGTTATTATCAACATTTTGTCCAGAATTTTTCCTGGTAGGCTAACCCATTAACAATGATCACACGTAAAGGGGGTAAATTTGTTTGGATAAAAGAGTGTGAATAATGTTTTCAAGAACTGAAGAGAAGATTATTCAATGCAACTATACTAAATCTACCATTGGGGAATGATGGGTTCGTTATTTATAGTGATCCATCGAAGAAAGGACTTGGCTGTGTCCTTATGCAGAGTGATAGGTTTATTTCCTATGCATCACGACAGTTGAAAATTAATGAACAAAACTATCCTACTCTTGATCTCGAGTTAGCAGCTGTGATCTTTTTGTTGAAGATATGGAGGCACTACCTCTATTGTGAAAAATGAGAGATTTATTCTTATCACAAGAGTTTTAAGTATAGTTTCTCACAAAAAGAACTCAAGATGAGGCAAAGGAGATGACTTGAATTACTCAAGGATTATGATTGTATGATACACTACCACCCGGGGAAAGCAAACAAGGTGGCAGAGGCTTTGAGCAGAAAAGATCATGGAGTTTTGAACAATATGAGAATTGAAAGGGATCCAATTTTAATGGATCTAGTGAACATGGACATGGGAATAACCAGGGAAGGTAAAAAAAAAGATTCTTTTTCAAATGGTTGTGAAACCATCTTTACTAGAAAGGATTAAGAGTTCTCATACCGATGATGAAGAATTTCAAAAGAAGATTAACGTTGTGAATGATAGGATATTGAGAGACTTTGTGTATGAAGAATGAATTTTGAAATTTGGGAAGAGAATTTGTGTTCCCGATATATCGGATCTAAAAAGGGAATTTCTGGATGATTCTCATAGTTGCAATTTCTCTATACACCCTGGGAGCACCAAAATGCATAGAGACATGAAGGAAAATTTTTGGTGGGACAACATGAAGAGGTATATTTCTGATTTGTGTCAAGATGTATGGTTTGTCAACAAGTGAAAGTTAGAAGGAAATAGCTTAGAGGAGTCATTAATCATCTCCCCATACCAGAGTGGAAATGGGACAATATTACAATGGAATTTGTTATGGGGCTACCAAAGACTCCTAGAAGGAATGATGCAATATGAGTTATTATTGATCGTCTTACCAGGTCAGCACATTTCCTTGTTATAAGAGAAGATCTACCACTGGAATGTCTAGCAAGACTATATATTAATGAAGTGGGTATACTTCATGGAGTACCCCTATCGGTTGTTTCTGATCGTGATCCCCGTTTTACATCAAGATTCTGGAAAAGTCTTAAAAAATCCTTGGATACTGAACTTCATTTGAGCACTGCCAACCACCCTCAAACAGATGGACAATCAGAAAAAACTATTAAAACCTTAGAGGACATGTTGAGATCAAGCTCACTTGACTTTCATGGTATGTGCGATCAATATTTACCTCTGGTAGAATTTTCCTATAACAATAACTTCCATTTGGGTATTCAGATGGCACCATATGAAGCGTTATACAGAAAGATATGTCATACACCAACCTATTTGGATGAAGTTGGTGAAAGAAAACCTGTAGGCCCAGAACTGGTGGAGGAAACGATGGAAAAGGTGAAGGTAATCCAAAAACATATCAAAGCAGCTCAAAGTAGGCAGAAGAGCTATGCTGATAATCGAAGTAATGATTTGGAATTTCAAGTCGGTGATCACGTTTTTCTGAAGGTATCTCCATGGAAAGGAGTCATACGTTTTGGTAAGAATGGTAAATTGAGTCCCAGGTACATCAGACCTTTTGAAATTCTAGAACGGATTGCGGCTGTAGCTTACTGATTGGGAATGCCGCCAAGTCTCTCCAAAGTTCACGATGTGTTCCACGTATCCTTGTTAAGGAAATACATGCATGACCAAACGCATGTAATCACCTATGAGGAATTAGAACTGGAACTCGATCTATCTTTTTGTGAAGAGTCCATAAGGATTATTGATACGAGATAACAAGTGCTGAGAAACTGAACGACTCATCTGGTAAAAGACCTATGGTGAAACCATATTATGGAAGAGGCAACATGGGAACCCGATGAACTTATGATGAAGAACCACCCGAGTCTTTTCATGCAGTAGAATTATAGAAATTTCAAGGACAAAATTATTTGGAGGAGGGGAGAATGTAACAGCCCAATCTTCTACAGTACGTTTCTCTTTGAATAATGCAATAGCGTGTGTGGTACGCAACATCAAGCTCTAACACACACCACAACCAATCAAACTAGCCGTTATGAATAGTAATACATACATTTTAAAATTTTATACAATTTATCCTTCAAAATGGACTTCATTTTTGGATTCAGAATATCGAAATTATCCTAGGGTAAAATTTTGGTACTTTTCGAATAACTTTCATATTTTGATGAATAGTGAAAATTACTAAATTTTAATTAAAAACAACTTTTTTTAATCAAAATAATTAATAGTGATAAATTATGATTTTGAGTGGTTTTAATGTATATTTAGAATATATTTTTACCATTTAATACAATTTTGGTCATTGGACATAATTTCATAATTAAACCAGACATAAACAAGTATCAATCTTTTGATAGTTATTATATTTTAAAAACACGGTTTTTGTTTTGACAGCGGGAATTAATTTTAAATTAATTTATGCCACTTCTATGTTTTGAATTTGGAAAAATGGATTCCATATTTGGAATCAGGATTTACAAATTGTGTAGATAGGTAACTTTTATTTTTAGACATTTTGAATAATTATTTCGATAAATATTTTATTTACCATGGTTAAAAGGTAAATCCTATAAATAAGGGTTAAAAAATAATATTATAATAATACTAAATTACCCTGAAACATGTCCTAACCATATTGTTGGATACATTTCCGATCATGGGTATCTTTGGGTTGATTTTGAGACCCCATGAAGCCACTTGTCGTTGATAGGGACAATTTATTTTAAATAAGTTATAATAAATACAAAAATGACATAAGCATATATATTTTAGAAAACAAAAATTACATAGGGTTATATATGTTGGATTTTCGACTATAAATATAAATTAGAATTATAAAAATATTTCCTACATAATGGAATTTTATTTATAATTTTTAGACATTAAATAATTTAATTTATTTATGATTCAATGGTGGTGCTGTAATTACTTAACTAATGAAAAATTAGAATAATTGATATTATAAATACCCAAATAAATGTAATTCGAGACTTTTTATAAATAAATATAATTTTATAGGATAATATGACATGTTAGTATTGAATTAATTAATGATTTTCAAATTAATCATTCTATTTTGATTTCTTACAAAAATCATTTATTGAACAGTGTCAAAATTGACATAAAATAGTTTTAAATAAAATATAATATTATTAATTGATATTAAATTCCTAAAAATATAAGGTTAGGACAAAAGACTTATATAATGATAGGTGTATCATTAGTGGACCACTTGGGGGATTATTGGATGTATATAGTACGTTTATTAACCATATAATGTAAAAATACAAAGAGACATTGTAAAAGTGAAACTAATTAACTAAGAGTTAATACTTAATGATAAGGTTAATATATTGACCCAAACCTGTCTAAATTCTATTGGATGAGTGGTTATCGACCCATCCCAACCTTAAACTTTAAATAATCTACTTTGGAGCCATTAGAATTCGAATAAGAATTTATTATCGACTAATATTTCTAGCTTTTCCAAAGGTGCCCCTCACCCCTCTTATAAAAGGGTACTCCCCCTTCTCATTATTTCACACCATCAAAGCCTTTTGGTTCGTCTAACCCCTGCCCAAATACTCTCTAAACTTCCCTCAATACAACCTAGAATCCTTATTTTGATCAGAAAGACAATCTATGGAGCCATTTTGATCAAATCAAAAGGAAGAACCCGAAAAAAAGGTAATGTTTTCACCACCGTTTTTCAAGATCCTTTCTTCTTCCACGTCTTCTTTCATTGTTTTCCCATTATAAAATAATAAATCTAGTATCATATATATACTGTGATGTTATTATAAATATGGTACAACCATATTCAGTATTCTATCCATCCATTGAATAACATGTCACCATACGTGCGTACGTATGACTTACCGTCTCCACGTCATGGTGTAATTGTTATTCAATAAATTTTTATTTGGATGGGTATAATAATGATTTTTAATTCATGTAAATAATAAATATAACATGATAATGATTCTTTATATATGATATACCATCCAATTATATATTATTTTAATATCAAATGAATGATATTGTCGCTCGTGCGTACGTACAGACTACCGTTTCCACGAACGCGATGGGATTCATTCTCCATCGTATCCATTCAAGTATAATTATCATTTGATGATTTAAAAATAATTTTTAATGACTTAATATAATTCTAGATATGAATAATATACAACCTATCTATGATAAACACGGCTTATGTAACAAAACATATCAATGAAAATGAGTAAGTTAACTCCCGAAACAACGATAATACTAAGATATTATTAACAAATCAATATTAAAAGATAATATATGATATCATATTAATGTATATGATTGTTGTATAATTTAATAAAAATTATTTCATCATTATATAGGAGGTTAACCTACCCTCAACCATGGAAAGGTACAAGGTAAGGGTTTATTTTTCAATCTCTTCATTATCTGAGGTTGTTTATACGTAATAATCTACTGGGATCTCTTTATCATCCACATCCATGTTTCTTAATAATGGTTTTCAAAACATTATTAATATTTTACAGAATATGGGTTAAAGTCATTTATACAATTGTTTGAATTTTTATAAGAAGTTTATAAAGGAATATTTATGTTATTTTCCAAACAAGGTCCTTTTTAACCTTTTTGACAGAATTAAGGTAAGAATGTATTTTTTTAACTTATACGGAGGGTGCGGCTCTTTTTTGCCATTATAAAATCATTGAAGTTTCCCTTACAAGATTATAAGAATATTTTAAAATAAAATGTTTTATTTTATATGACTCTTAAATGATTTCATAATATAAAGAGATATTTCTCTAAAAAGAGATTTTATTTCATCTATGTCAACATCTTTTGATGGATTTTATGTTTATTTGGAGTTGATTTATTATGATACAAAACATCGATATTGTATTGAAGTTTTTGTGATACGGTTGACTGTGGATGTGTTATTTTTATACCATTCATGGTTTATGGATGACGTATTTACATTTCATATGCTAGTTTTAATACAAATGTTTATGTTATGTTTAAACCTGTTCATATGAGGAATGCATTGGACATATTATGTGACGGGTGGAGCCCGCTATAGCTCCTCGATGCATCGGTAGGTCTCACGAGACAAACTAGTGTTTTGGAAAAAGGCCTTGATGAAATCTTATTTGTATTCTTGGCATGAGGCCTTGGCTATGTGGTTATGGTAGTCTGGCATTATGCATTCCATCATTATGAAAGTAGTTATTGATATTGCATGTGAATATTCGATTACTAGAATATCTATGTGAATAAGTAAATGACATTATTTAATTTTATTTTTTCCATACTATATTGAAGTTCAAGTTTAAAAGGCTTTTGTTTTAGTTATACATTGCCTTAAAGGTTTATTCATATTTATGAATGTTTATGCTATATTGTTATCCTTACTGGGTATTTTAGCTCACCCCTTTTCTATGCTTTATTTTTTCCAGGATGTGAAGAAGTAATTTATGAATGACCTATACGGATAGTATGACGGGATAAGAGTGTGGACTATGGAGACTATATTATTGTAGATTTCCTTTTATGATGTAATGTAAACTTTATTAATGTATCTAGTTATTCCAAGGCTACTAAACGAATCACTCTTTCGAGATTTGATCTCTCTTGTGATCATGACAATGTTATGTAATAAGCACTGACTATGGGTAATTTGGGTCGGGGCATTACATCGTGATCACCTCATTGAGTTGAATATTGAGAACCATTCCAAATAGTGATTTCAGCCACCGTGACTTCATGGGAGCATTTTCCTTATTTCATTCTATATAACATCATGTTTTATTTCATTTAATATAGAAATTGTTTTATAATGCATTCATTTCATGTTCTCTCAATATATATTATTTTTATTGTTTCATATTATTCATTCTATAATAGGGAATTTAGGAATTCAGTTTATTATGATAGTCCTCCTCAAAAGATTGATCCTAGTGTGACCACTATACAATAATCAAAGGTAAATAAATTATTAATTTTACCTCAATAAATAATTTAGTTAGTTAATATTATATCACAGTGCTCACCCTAGGGTCAATATCTTAATAAGGCACTCATAACACACTAAATTTCTATAGTCAAAATTATAAACTGACTAATATAAAACTGTGAAAATAATATTCATGGAGGGAATTTAAATTTAGGAAACAAATATAATATCTATATTACTATAATTAAATATGGAATGATGTTATTTATATTAACATGTAAAATGTTATTAGGAGGTCATGGATATTTAATTCATTGTTAGAAATGGTTCTCAACATTCAAAAAAATTGTGTGATCAATACCTAAAACACATCAACTTATAATATGACTTTTTATCACCTCATAACATCACAACAAAATATAAAATATTATCATCCTAATTTCATCTAGGAGAACTCATATTTAACCATAAATACTATTTTTATACTCCATAGAGTGAAAGACACAAATTATGAATGGGTGGATGTTTGATAATAAAGAAGAAGCATTCAATGGTCGAGAAGACATGGAAAATTTCAACTATAATCAATTTATTCACCACTAAAATTTCAAGAATTCAATAGAGAAATAAAAAATTTATCATATTTAAACTCAATCAAAAACAAATTTCCTACCTCTAACATATGTCGAGATTGTTCCTACATTTTAGTGGAGTTGAGAAGGAAACATTGTGGGAGAAACACAAAAAAATAAAATTGAAAGAAAGAAGGTATGAAAGATAAAAATAAATTATTAAAATAAAAATAATATAAAATTAAATAAAATAATAAAAATACATTAATAATTTCCAAAAAATGCCCCCCATGTTTCCAACCCTTTGAAATAGAGGAGGGTTACATTTTTTTAGGGAGAGGGGAAGAAAATTTTCACTCTAAAGTATTCCTCCAAAAGTATATATATGGGAGAAATATTTAACTATTTAATTAGGAAATTTGGTATTCTTGAATTCAGTTCCCCTATCCCTGAAATGTCAATGTAGGAAATTTCAGAATGATTGGGTATATAATGAATGAGTTACGATCGCTTTACACTGGGAAATTTTTCAGACCAAAGAGACTATTTGTATTCCATATATCCAATTATCTATACATTTATGTGGGTAAACATGAAAGATTGATTCTTGTAAACAATAATAATAGTATTAACTCATGATTTTTTATTTACCCATGTCTAAATTTAGGTACATTAGAAGATAAATTTATGATATATGTCTAATATAAAAAAATTCTAGATATGAACATGGTTTTCAAGTCCTCAATTGTGAGCTATCTTGGGAACTTCCAATGGTGGGTTGATATTTTGGTCTAGAATAATTAAATATAGAAAATAGAACACAAAAACATAAATTTTTTTTTACAATATATTTTTAGAAAATGTTTTGGCTTAGATACAAAAAAATTAAAATTAGTACAGTCCAATTCTTGTCATATTTTACATTATGATAAAATTACATAAAAACAAAAAAATGGGAAAATTGACTATTATAATATGGTGGTTTTATAAATATAAAATTATAGTAGAAAATTTAAGGAAGTATTAAGTTCATCATGTGTGTGTTTGGTGGAAAAAATTGAGTAAAACAAAATGGAAGAACCATTCACCTTAATAAGTGAGTGAGGTAAAAGAGGAAACAGATAAAAATATAAAGTAGATTAAAATTAACCAATAATAATTTGACACCAATCTCAACGTGTAATAAATTATATAATGGTACTTTTAATTTATATCATACCAAAGATCATCTATAATTGGACTATATTTTTTAAAGTGGATCAATTTAAAAATAATTTTATTCCTATTTAGAATATATAATGAAGAAAATTTTTGGCTTGGAAATAAACAGTTCATATTTGAATTTTATACTAATAATCACTATAACTAAAATGAAAAATACATAGTACAATATTTTAAATAAGGAATCATTATCATTATATGAATATGGAGCATTAGTTTCTCCTTGAAACAACCATGATGATGATAGATCTTCCCTAAAAGAGGAATAATATGTTCTTAAAATTTCCACTAAGGAATAGTACGAACCTTCAACCTCAGAATAATCAATACATATAGTTGATGAGGACGTTTGTGTTTATTCATGTCAAATATATACATAAGAACAGATAAGAATTTATGGTTATTAACAAATATAGAAATGTTATGATGAGATATTATTTGATTCATTAAAAATATTCTGTATTATATTCCAAAAGAAATAGAATATTTATAATATTTTTTTACAATGAATATAGGAATTGATCACTCAACCTGATGAGGAGTCAATAAATATTTATACCCATTTGAAATAATAATTATAGAGAATTGTAAATCTCTCCAAGTGGTTAGATCATTTAAAGAAGTAAACTTGGAGATTTATATTGTGTTCCATATATTTACAGAATAATGAATCAATGAAATTTTATAATTTATGTGTCTAAAATTGTATTTTAAAATAATATACATGCTTTATAGAAAGATTAAAAATCGTTCACTATTTTTAAAAATGAACATTTTGATTAATAATCCACAAACATTAATGATCCTAAAAATTTTCTATTAAATAAAATTTAAATTAATGATGAAACGTTTTATAGAATAAAAAAGTAAATTGGATGTAAAATAAGTGAAACCGATGATGGTAAGAATAATAAAAATATGAAAAATCTTGTTCATAGCCTTCCACTTGAAAATATAAAGGCAACTCTTGACATGTCCTCCCATGATGCTAATAGAAAACATAGTGATTACATTTCATGATCAGATTGGTGATGGTATTATAATATGTTTGTTTTATTTTGTAATGATATAATTGGATTATCCCATGATCAATTCTCCACATAATTACAAGAAGATGGAACATCCATTGAATATATCATTTCTCAATAATTTTTTTTTGAAAATATTGTTAGATTCAAATTGCATCATATAAAAAATTTGTTGAGGTGATATGATGAGAATCATACTACTATTTCAATTGTGGATAGAGTAATAATAATGAATGTTTAGTCATCAAGATGAAAAAATTTGGGTAAAGTCCCAAAAAACTACTTGTTGGGAAATCTAAATAGTAAGTCATTTTGAAAATATATTTATGGTTTATTGGGAAATGTTAATGCTATAGTTGATTTTGGAACTATGTAGTAGATTTTTGGTAAAATACTTGAAATATTTATGATCATTGGATGTCAATTTAAATGGGAACAAACTATAAAATGATGAAATATCTATAAAAAAATTTTTTTATTAGTATTTTTAATCCCATTATGATCAAAATAAAGGATAATTGTTCATGCTTGAGTAATGACCCCAAAATTACAAGAAGAGTCCATCATATAAAAAATTATATGTGTTGATAGGAACTCAAATGTTACCCCAATAGAGAACCCAAATAAGATTAAAATATAATAAGGTATATTATAGTCGTTTGGTTTGAATATTTTTGAAGAAAAAAAAATTTGGATGTGGAACAATAAAAATAAATTTCTTATTAAAAATAAGGGATTCCATTATAGGATATCAAATTAAATTGGGGGGTTTAAATATAAGACATTTTATATGTTAAATCAAATCTATATGGTAAATTCAATGATAATGTCCAAAATGTGAAATCAGGTCTAACAATTTTCAGAACAAAATAGTTATCTTTAAAAAAATATGAATTATGTTAAGCATGATGGATTGGGAATATAAAGGTTCCTTATACCAATATTTCAATGATGTGATGGGTTCCATGTTTCCAAAGTTAAATAAAATATGAATAATGGCTGAGGAAGCATAAGGAATGAATAATTTTTTGATGAAATTCTATTGAGAATTATATTCACATTGAAAATCAATGATTGTACACTTAGTTCCCTTAAAAATTCTCTGTTTTATTTGGAAAATAATATAAGTAATATTTGGTAAAGAATACTCTTTGGGGGAAAACAAGAGATAATGGGGATTATATCGACAATTTATTTAAAAGTGAGGAAGTTAACATCTTAATGTGTTTCAATATTATGAATTCTAAAATAACATGTGTTAAATAATGTCTTCCTTTGTGAATATATGGAAATTTTCAAATATAGAAAACCACATATAAGACATACATTTTGGTGTATTCTCAATTATGAAAAATCTTGTAATTTATATATACAAGAGATTTACAATTATGAATATTATGTAGTGTGTCTTCATGTAGAGAAGAAAAATTGATAATATTTAAGAACCTTCTTTATTTTTCAAGACATAAAAATATAAATATTCTAGAATGTGGTAATATAAGAGGAATTAGATAGGTTATATTTTTTTCGCTCTCATTTCTGGTAAAATATTTAAATCCTTTTATTAATCTAGAAAAAGTATACAAAAAAATTAATAAGAGAATATTTTTTTTAAATAATATCCATGGATATTGTAATATATGCGTTATTTTTTGAATAATGTAATATTTATATTGATATGGGTTCCAAATATTAAGGATGTTATGTTTTCTAGATTTTTTTCTCAATTTATATTTTTACTTATTATAACTTCAAATTATTCTGAAAAACAATAAAGGCATGTTTGTGAGTTTTTTCATTTCATTCGGTGTCCTTTTAATTTATAATGAAAAAATTATGATATCTAAATCAAATGATCTTTTTTCCAGACTAACAATTGACGAAATAGAATTATAGTTTAATAGTTGATGAATCATTTCTTAAGTATGAATTGATTCGACATTCCAAATACTTTAGTTTTTATATCAATATTAAGGAGAGAAAGTGAAAATAAATTCTCCCAATAAAGGGGAAGAGAATTAATTTTTAGGGAAGAACATATTGACATAACATTTTGTAGTTATTTTTATTGTATAAAATTACAAAGGTGGATATTTTTGAGCCTTGATTGTGTAAATTTTAGTTTTTTTCCAAATAATACTATTATGACGATGAATAATATGTATATTAGATTTTGAAAAAATATGGTGATGGTGATGTATTGATTATGAATAATGAAGAATACTAGCTTGTTGGAGAATCTCCCTTGAATTGAATCACATTATATTAATTGAGTTTTCTATGAACATATTGGAAGGTTGTGTTTGATGTTTGTTTTCATATTGTATATCAAAAAATGAAGTTATTACCCTTAGAGAACTAGAGATATATTTATTTTAGTATTTAGAGTGATTGAGTATTTGAGTCATTGAAGATCTGTCATTATTTTCATGATGATTTAAAATTGTTTTAGAATGTTAAAAAGGATGAATAAAATAATATATATTGAAGAATAGAAGACCAATTTTTGGATTCACATGATAGATAAATTGGCCATAAGAAAGGAAATCTGCCCACATTACATGAGTTTTGAATTTTTTTAAAACTAGAATGATGTTTTAATCATTTGTAAGGTCTTCTCGACCATAAGAATGAGTTACCATGTTCTTCATATAGTAGAAAGATCTATCTTGACAATGAAAAAAAGGAAGAAAAGTGGATTGGCCACATGATGAAATGTGTAATGTCCAAATGAATATGTATGAACCAAACAAATGATGTTTTTATAATCTACCAAATGAAGAACACACTACTAAAAAACCTTATAAAAACGATTTGGAACCACTGGTATAGTCCTAAAAATCATTTGTATAGCCTATATAAATGGTTCAGAGGACCGTGGCCAAGTAAGCTGTAAGGATAGGTCTATACCAATGGTTTTGGGAAAACTATTGGTATAGACCTATATCAATGATTTTAAAAACCGTTTGTATAGTTAATATGAAAATATATTCCAATGGTTCCAAAAAATTGTTGGTATATGTATTAAAAAAACATATAGTGGGATTTGATCCCAAGACCTATAGTTTATGATTGAACAACCTACCCACTAATCTAACATAATTTTTTTAAACATAATTTCATAAATATATACATGTATAATAATAAATATTTTAAATTTTGATTTATTTAATTTTATCCGTCAGAAGGGTCCATTAAAAATACATGTACCTATACAAATGGTTTTGAGAACCATTGGTATATTTCCTTTTATTTTGGGACCTATACCAATAGTTTTTGAAAAACCATTGGTATAGGTCCCCCTATACCAATTGTTTGTCCAAAACCATTGCTATAGTTCCAAATAAGTGACCTTTACCAACGGTTTTGGCCAAACTGTTGGTATAGGTCCAAATTAAGGAACTATACCATTGGTTTGGCCAAAACCATTGGTATAAGTCATATTTCTAGTAGTGACATAAGTGACCTTAGGAAATAATTATAGGTAAATTTATCAGGTTATCACATCGTTGGTTGATCATCCATATGAACAAACAAATTATATATCGGCCAATAGATGATACGATAAATCTATAAGACTGGTATAATATAGTGACACAAAATTGTTATCGTTTTAAATTTATTAATAAGGGGTTAATTAGATAGATGAATTATAAAATTATATGTGAATATTTAATCTGTGGTATCAACATTACGAAACTTTTTTACAATATATTTTAACAGGATAGGTAGAAATGAAATTTCCATATGTGGTTCATCAATGGTGTCTATATTTAGAAGATTATCTAGATGATACTAGGTGATACAGATATTTAATGAAAAATACTATACTCAGTTTATTGTGTTTAAAATGTATAAAAAAGATGAATGATTTTTTTGATAATTCATTGCATTAAATGAAAAACTAACATTAAAATGTTTCATAAAAATTGCAATGAAAATGTATACATAATCATGTCTATATAATTATGAAGTTCTAAAATGAATATATGCATCATAGAAAAAATGAGGTTACATGATTGGTGGATGAAGAATAAGATGGCTGATGAAATTATAAATAATTCAAAACATACATAATAATTACATGAACCAATTTTCATGGAGTGTAGGTTTGAAGATATCTGTATATAAAGAACTAGATGGTAAAATTTCTGATGAGATATAAGGAAAACCAATATCATGGGAAATTTTATCATGATTCATACAAAATAATTATGACATAAAGAGAAATGAATATAAATTACATGGATCCAGGGAATAAAATTATACTAATTGAAATTGATTTGGAGATAAATTATTATAAATGGAATTTATCTTTAGCACATTTGATATTTGAGAGATTTTATTATATTTATGAGGGACTTAAGATTAATTTACTTATTCACATGATAATTATCCTGTATATATAATTTTATGTATGATAATTTTACATATGAGAATACACCATAAGTAAATTTACATACATTTTGGGGTGCTCATAAAAAAATGTAAGCATGATAAAAATAAAAAAATATTAAAAAATGGAAAAATAAATCAATTTAAAATTAAATAGATATTATTTTGGTACTTTCAGATTGTATGAATATGGAAATTTCAGATACTTATCAAATAAGAGGATGGTTACCTGGATCCTGATGTTCATGAAAATAAAAATCATGATATCAAGTATAATTATTGTTATAAAAGGAAAGGAAAGAAAAAATTAATTACAATTAGGATAACATGTAATATTTTTAAATATTTCAATCATGTTGCATAAGGTCGCGATATATTAATATCACAAGAAGATGGAAATTCTTGGTTTTTTAAGAGGTGAAAACTAGATTTGAGTATTTTAATATTCCAAATATCTAGAAATACGAATTATTAGATTTCATGGAATTTAAAATCATTAATATTTTTCATATCAATATATTATTTCCATTTATATATATATAATATTTGAATTTGATAATTTAGAAGAAAAATTTATAGATAAAAGAAGGTTTTAATACTTCTACTTGGAGAGGAAAAAGATTATTATGTCAAAAAGAAGATACCACACTATATCAGAGTTCAAATTATACATGCGTATTGAATTATAGAAAGAAAAATTAAATTGTTATTTTGATTTCCTAAATTATATTAGAATAAAATAAGAAATACACATAATTAAAAGTATAATTAGATGATTTGGTTTTAATGTTAAATATATGAAGATGATGATTTTTTATTCAAGTTTTATAAGAATATGGGTCTATTATCATCATTAGTTGTGACTAAGAATGAGAAGGTGAGTGTGCACTGCATTTTATATCGAAAAATAAAAAGAGAGGTAAGGATGCGAAAAATAATAACAAATCAGCCTTAAATAATTGTTAAAAGTTTTGGGAGGCACCAGTTTGTGTAGTTAACAAAGAACTTTTGGGAGATGAGACTCTTAACCTTATTTTGATGGATATACCATTGACACTTTTAGATAATAGTTTTTGTTACTAGTGGGTTGTGTAACCATGGGTGTTTACTATTCAAACCAAGGACTATATGTTATTAATGAAAGGTGACCCTTATAAATCAATACCTTTAATGTATGTGCGTATAGAGGCTAAAACAATGGTGAGGCAAAGAGAATGGGTGTAAAGTTTAGCTGAATAAGTAATAGAGGTGAAAAGGGGATGGATAAAACTACCAAATATATTTAAAGTAGTAAAATCTTATTCACCACACTCTCATTTTGAAATTAATTATTAACCATTCTATTAAGTTTCTTTAACATTCAAAAATACAATTTATATAATAAAATTGAAAAAAATGAATAAAAATTGGTTATATTTTTAATTATTTTATTTTTATAAATAATCACCACATAATAATTTTAAATATTTAATATGAAATAAATTTAAAAAAATGGAAGATGGAAATATAAAAAATGTTTCTTTAATGTTAATATAATCAATGTATTAAAAATATAATAGAAATATAACATGAACAATAAAAATAAAATGATACTTTTATAAAAGGATTCGTCTATTTTTTAGTGAAATAATTTTAACGTTAAAGAAATAAATTTGAAAACAAACATGGTATGATGATAATAAATTATGAATTTATCAATTTTTTTATTTTCAATATAATATTGAAAAAATAAATATTATAAATTAAAAATAAAAATAAAGATAAATTAAGAAAAAATTGATATTTTATGTGATTTATGAATTTATTTATTAAAACAATTTAGAAATTCATTTAAAAAATTAAGTCAAAAATTAGTAAAAAATAATTTAATAATAATTATTTTATAGAAATTTAGAATGAGAATTAAATACTAATTAAAATGAATGTGGAAATATAAAAAATGGTTCTCCTAAATTAATTGTGGGAATGATTATTGAAAAAACTAAAAAATGTAATAGCAATACAACACATAATAACTTATATGCAAACATTTATAAAGATGAACCAATTATGTTTTTTATACTACAACATTGGGACTAAACAATGGAAATATCTTTATATTTTATCAATGAAATATAAAATTTATAGTCTTAAATTAATCCTGAATTTATAAAATCCAATAATATCTCATTTTAAACAATTTTATAGTTTTTACACACATCATATATAATTATGTTATCTTATATTACTACTCTATAGATATTTTTCCCATTAAATAAAAAAATTACATAGAATCTCACTTTTTATAGAAAATATAAATAATTTTTGAACTAAAATGTTACCTATTTTAACCCAATATACGACTTTAAAACAAGAAGATTGTAAATATACATCACACAACCTAACCCATAGGCTACTCCCCCCAATATATATTTTCCACAAGATTATATTTTTGATTGTTTGGTTTTTCTTCTTTACTTGTAACCCTTATAATAATGTTTCAATTTTTTTAGATTTTTTATTAATTTGTTTCTCTTTTTGAGGATTGTTTTTTATAATATTACCATTTCATCTAATTGTTGTTTTATTTTTTGAGGAAAATATATTATGAGGTCTTGTGGTGTAGGGGAGGGTGAATTTTGGTTTTAGTTATATCTAAAACAAAAAATAAATCACCATATTTGTTTTTTATTACCATCATTATATCTAAATCCAATAAAAATTTTATATTCAATTTTAGTTAATATTTTTTCATACAAATTAGTTATTTTTATTATGGATTTATGTTTACTATTATGTAAAAACAAAATTCTCACCCTAACCACATTACATACATAACTAAAATCATAAATTAATCATTATGTTTTAAAAAAAATAAATTATTTTAAAATAAACGTATATTTATATTCAAAAATATTTTTTATTATTTGGTTATAATAAATATCATAGTACATTTATTATAGTAAATATATTAAAAATTAGAAAATATTTAATTCAATTATTCATTATGTTATTAAAATTTATAACCAAAACCAATCTAATTTTGTTGATTATTAGATAACCAAAAAATTTTCTAACTAAAACCCAATTTTTATAACAATTTGGTTATTTTAATTCGATTTTTGGTTTAGAATATGGTTATCAAAACATTTCCCCACCCCTATTGTTGTTTATATAAAATTGATATTTTAATAATCTTTTTATTCAAATACATTTCCCATAAAATTTCAAATCTTTTTGTATGTATATTTACTCTTTAAAAATATATATTCAAATAATAACAAAAAATAATTTCATTACACACAATCACTACAAAATTTACATTTTATTTCTCTTAAACCCTCATTATATATAGTATTTAGTATATCATAAAATATAAATTAATATTCTATGACATAAAATACAATTACTGTACAATTTGTTCTTTCTATGCAATGAGAATGAATGTGTTTCTATAATTCAATGAATTTCACGGAAATGAAACATAATTTTATTTTTTTTCAATGTTTTTTTGGATTTTTTATGAAAACATATCAATGATGTTCTATAATTTGGATTAAAAAACTATGTATTTTTTAATCATTGGATAAGGGATAACATTAAGTGCGAGTTTATAAACATTACAAAATATTTTATAGAAATATTATTATCAATGAATTTATTATAAAAAAAATCCTAATAAAAAATATAAATATTCATAATATTTATCCACGTTATAAAACTTTTAATTTGTCATAGTGTAGGAAATAAATAGCCATAGGGTGAAATTTTACAAAAAAGACAAATCATATAATATGAATATTATATATATATATATATGAATAGTTTATTTCCTGCATAAAATTATTTAGTTTTATATTTTATAATAGAATCAAACATTAAAATTCCAAAAAACAAAAACTGACAAAATAAATATAACTTTATTTATGGATATGATATTTCATTATATCTCTATAATTGAAGATAAATTTATCATCATCTACCCAAATTATTCTATTTAAAAATTAAAAAATTATTAGTTTTTATTTTTGTATGATATATATTAATTTTTATTATTATATACTATATGCTAATTACATTTTATTTTTATTCAAATTAATGTTAACATATATATGGATTTTATCTCCAATTATTTTATTCTAAAATTGAGAAAAAGAACTTTTTTTATATTTGATACTAAATGGTCCATTGTATTATCAATATGTTTGGTTTCACTATCATATATACATATTAATTTTATATTTAGTTATTATATTTTTATTAGGGTATACTAATTTTAATACCAAAATCAGTCATATCATTTTTATTAATATTATATATCAAAATACTTTTGGTATCCTACTTATTGTTCTTATTTTTGGAGGATGAGTATGATTTTTTTCCTATTGTCGCTATACTTGTTGTTCAGAACCTAAATTGATTTCTATCTTTATTTAGAGTAATTTATGAATTTTGTATATTTCTCTATGTTTTCCATGATAAAATCTATGATTTAAATATCTTCATTATTCTATTTATATTATTATTTATTTTTCTAAAATTCTTAGAATCATTCGATTAGATGATATAATGTTTTTATTTTTAACTTATTTGATTCATGAAATTTTAATTTTATTCTCCTTCTTATTTGATGAAATATAATATATTTTAAATGTTTTTTGAAATATAAAAAACTCTAAAATGTAGATGTGTAATGTATGTTGTTGAGAAATTCATTGGTTATTAAGGTAATTTATTACCAGGGTAGGTCATATTGGTTCTCCAAAAATAATAGGCCATTTTATACATTTTTTTCTATTAGTTATACCAAATTTCATAGTAAACATTCATGGAAAATAAATTTGTAACTTGAAGTATGATAGATTGAAAATATGTTATATATTTTCCAAGATATTGGATTAAGTGTAAAACGAACCATAATTAGGTATCTTTGATGACTATCGGAGGTCTATACCAAGTGATGGAGAGTTGTTTCTATAAGAGGGTGCACTTCTAGAACTGACTTGGAATGGTTCATTAAGAAAGAATGCTACTACTAAACTATATGGTGAGTGCAGGTTCCTGTAAATATATAGTCATTATATTTTATGTCCTTGGAAAGAGGATTTTGGTACAATGAGGTATTAGAATGTCTATTATTTATTCTGTTTGAAAAGAGGGGATACAATTAATATATGCAGATATGTTATAGATCACGTCGTGGAGATGTTCAATTCATCTTACAATTAAATTTTTTTGATTGACCTTAAAAACATCTCTTATATGATAGAAACCAAGGGAATGGCTAATGATGGTGTGGAAGAAGATGTAAAATGTGGTGTTTTTTTCTAAGAAAATTTAATTATAAAATAATGAATGTCAACAAGAAACCATGGATGATGAAATGGTTGGAGGTTAATGGAATGTTTTACAATGATTTCAATCATCTAGAACACCCTAATCAGATTAAAAATGTTGATAAACCTAGCATAGATCTAGATGAGATTTTATTAAATGATAAATAAGTGTTAGGGGAAGTGGATAATGTTTTAGAATAAAGAGTAACTCTCAATTTAGATGAAATATGTGATAAAGATAATTCAAAAATCCCACTTCTTTCTTATAGATTATCATGTATACCTATTTATATCCCTACTAGATAGAGTATGTTGATTGAATGAGAAGTAGAGGATACTGAAGTCTCTAGATAAGAACAAGTTCAGAGTAATTTTGAGACCACCAAATAAGAGTTGAATTATAAAATTATTTAGAATATGGTGATGAGTATGGAAATGGTGATGGGCCCCATAACTCAGATGTTCATGATTTTGATGAAGATGGTGGTGGTTTAGATGGGGATCAATCACATCATTCATATCCTATAACTTCTATTCAAGATTTGACTATGAGTATAGAGATACCAAGTATGGTTTAACAAGATGATGATGATTCATATGTTAGAGGTGATTTAATAGAATATATTATGGTTGAGAATCCACAAGGTTCATCCAGGCATAATTTAGTTCATATGGGAAAGCCTTCAATTTCAGATAAGAATGGGGAATTATCCAATGGGGTGACATCCATCGATTCATATTTTTGGTTTTGTGATACAAATTATTATGGAGATGATAGATTTGATAATGATCATAGAATCCCAATAAATAATTATTGTATTAATATTTAAATAGTCATTGGAATAGATCCAAAGGGATCTTCGGTAGAGAATATTGATGAAGCTAGTGAGCTGCAAGCATTCCCTTATGATGGTCCATTTAGTAGATCATTGCATGAATATGCTTTCATGAAATGTTATGAGACAATTTCTTCACCTCTACATTCTTATCCATCAATACCTTCATTTTTAGTTACCAGATTTAATTTAGAAGCTTTCGTAAAGAGGTTGATATCTTATTTCAACAATGATCTTAGTTCTGAGGCTCTTTTACTTACTTTACTCACTAAAGCTAATACCAGACACAGATTTGATTTATTCATATTCCGTATTCATCCAAATATAATTTAGTATATTCAAGAGGTTGATATTGAAAATTGTAGGACTTCGGGACATTCAGTTATGGTTATTTAGTGAGATAGAAGCCATGTGATATATTATGGAGGATATGAGTTCTAACTTTTCTACTCACCTTTATACTTTTTTGGAGAGGATAAAAACGACTCGTCCAACTATTTTTTAATATTTACTAATCTAACTCCTTCATCTATAATTATTGTGAGATGATCGTAACTATTGTATGAGAGGAGTTTAATTCCACAATGGGTAATATCCAAAAATCTCTTCAAGAGGACATTTGGAAAATTTGATAGCCTGGTGAGCGTATATTTTAACAAGTAAAGAAGTGTTTGAATAATGTCTGAAGTGATAGGGAAACCATTAATAAGGCTGTCAAATACTACCTTCCTAGAATATATATAGATTATTATTTTAATTATAATTTTATGTTTATAGATGATAACATAATAATTCCAACTATCATTATGCCTCGTAAGGAATAAGTAATCAAGATCAACGTATTGGGTTCTTTTTTCAATTTTTTTTATGGAAGAGAATAAATATTTATTTACTACTATAGAGTGAGGGGAAAAATCATTATGGATATGAAAATTTGATGAAGCCATTTATTTATGTTTCAATACCAACAATAGTGGAGCTTGAGGTCATCCATATGTCATCCCTTACTCCTAATCCATCATATGATACTCTTCCACCTTAGTTTCATCCTTTCAATATGTCCCAGGTTGAATAAATTCTCCATATCATACATGTTGTAATATTGGAGCTACCTCAAACTACTTCTACACCCTCATCCTTTATATTTTATCCCCCTATATATGAAAAAGGAATGGTCCAATTGATTATACCTTAACAAGAGCATAGAGTAATTTAAAATAATATTATTCTATGTTACGAATTATGTATTCCCATGTATTTCTATTTTATATAATCAAATGACATATGTCTTCAATTAATATCCTCTGATATTATCTATTATATTTTATATCAACTATTTATTATTTTATATTCTTGATAATAAAAAAGAAGGGAGAATTTTTTTATGGAACTAATATCTATTTTTTCTATTTATTTTGTTATATTTAAATCATTTTTGACAATTTTATCTATTTAAAATTTATGTTCAGTTTTATCATTTAAACTCATTATATCATATTTTAAATTTGAAATGCTAAGAATAATATCACTTTTTAAATTAATTTAATTATTTCTATGACTTTTTTTTACATATATGGTTTTAAAATTACATGATTTTTTATCATGAGAAAGGAGATATTTACGGAACATCCTTATATTAATGAAAAAAAATCTAGATTAGTTTGACTCTAATGAGATAACTAATTTTTGATAGTATATGTTTCTATAAATAAAATATGATTATAAAAAATGATATATCAATTTATATAATGATACATTGTTTGTTCACTATCACCTTCCATGGGATTTGCAATAAGTGAATTTATTTATTGGTGAAAAGATGCAACATCCAGATATCTTCTACGACTTGGGTTATTCTACCTATATAAATTTGATACCAATAGTTCAAAATTTCTAATGCCAGGTGTTCTATTTCTAGACCTTCAACGAACAAATATCGACCTATAATAATTTTTTATTATTTAATGTGACACTGCTTGACCATGCTACCATTTGACTATATTGCTGCAAACATTATACCATCATTATTCTACCCTTAATTCAAATTTAAATATTCTAATGTCAATTTTGGGGGATTTAATATATATATTCTCATATTTATTTGTTAATGATTATTCAAAAACCTCTCTATGGATGCAATCCTGAAAACATCAAATTTATCATTATTAGTTGTTCTGTATGATGATCAAGGTTATATTTATTTATATTAATTTATTGATAAATTTAATTTGGAAAGACATATATTTTTAATATCTCCCTCATTTACACACATGTGGTGAATACATGAATAGAGATAAATACATGTCGGTGTGAATGTGATTAATATATATAGGATCAAGAACATTCTATACAAGAATTCAAGATATGAAGGTAATTTTTTTAGGGAATCTACATGTAGAAAAAATGACTATAAGACTCTCAATTTTTTTACAATTCCAAAAAGGCATGTTCGAGATCCAAACAATGAAAAATATGAGGATCCTATAGATCCATAAATCTATCATTGTAAAGAGAAAACACATGTTTATATATCAATATATTTTCTTTATATGTTTTATGTATTAACTTCAAGCAGTGTGATGTTAAACTCAATTTATAAACACACACTGACTCTTATTATTAAACTAGATACTACCTTGTATTCACTAAAACTACATAGTATTTATACCCATGGAAATAGTGGAATAGGAGTTTGGTGGCATGTATTTTTTTATTCCCTCATATAAATATATAAGAGGCTTTGATCTAGGAAAGACTGTGTGATGTTTTTTAAAAACCCAATTGAGGTTGTGGATCATATTATTGTTATAATATTATTAGTGGAAGAAATTTATATCTAAGTGAAGGTGATTATTAATTAGTTTGATAAGAAGTCCCTTTATTTAATACACTGTGTGTTCCATTTTCTTTATTTCAATGTTAAAAATGAATTTGTTACCTAATCTATAAGAAAAACTAATACTTTGATAGTTCATCTTATCCAAAAAAATTTATAAAGCATTTAATTAATTAAATCAGGTTTAAATGGTAATGTTATGTCAAATATTATTTTAACTAAGACATATTCCCACTTGGATAAATCTATTGAATGATCAACTATATATTATTAAACTATTTTGATTAAGTGGGAATTTTTAATTAACTAATTGGATTTCATTTTAAAGTGTTTGTAAAACATTATTGGGTACTCAATTCAACCTGCTATTGAGTTACACTCTACAAATGAAAGAAATAATGTCTATTATGGAGAGAAAATATATTAATCTCATATATGTTATATGAAAACACTCATTTCCCAGTTTTTTAAAGAGTAAAAAATGACTTGTTGAAACAAAATAAAAAAATTACATTTAGACCCATGTTAAGTAATGTAAATGGTAGTGAAAAATACATTTATAAAAATTAATTATATCTAATAAAATTCTTAATCAATTTTTTAGAGTATAAACATGGAAGGAAAATTATGTCAACCAAAGTGGAGATAATAATGAATTTTATGTAAAATTATATTTTCAACAATTTTAATTAAAAAGATTATAAAATTGTAATAATAAATTAATAATATAGGAATAACCATTTGTGAATGAAATAAATGTAATTTAATGTATAATATCTATATACATTACTACAAGGTAAATCTACCATAGAAAATCTAAAAAAAGAAATGAGATCTTAACATTATCTACTTACCTCAAGTTATATATATATTTATACACGTTCTAATATTTTATATAATAAATATATATTTATAATATTTATATTCTATAGTACTATTTCTATAAAAGTAACTATTTTTAATTCTTTTATAATTTATAATTTTTCATTCATTAATAAATTGATCATTTTGGTGAAAACTGTATTGTTTCCCATGCATGTTCCAATTCAATGGTTATGGTATCTGAATCATGGATTTGGATTAATAATTGATAATGATTAATCAAGAAATATGTATAATATTTATTTATTATATAAATTCTTATAATAATTCATATAAAGATGTGATGAAAAGTGATCTACATCACTTTGTGGATATAGAAGACTGTATATAAGCACGAGTGGGGTTTTATTAATTTTTGATGAATAAAATGAAATAATGGAAAATTATAATTATTATTTCAAGAATCTATATAATTTCATTAGCATCGTATTTTTTCCATAAATCAATCCTGATTATTAAGAATCAATATTATAAATGAAAAATGAATCACATGACATCATGGACGTGGTAGTCCACACACACATGATATATGTTATCACTTTCTAATACATGTTACTAAGGGAATATAGGTTTGATGTTATATTTATGGAAGCATAAATATTTCATTAATATCATATATAAACATTAAATCCATCATAAAAGCCTACCATGAATTATAGTGATGGAAAATTAATCATATCAATGTGTGGATGTGATAGTCTATATGTACACATGTAAGACAATTCAATTTCCTCTTTGATGGAAATGCGGTAGAAAATGATTGATCCATCATAATAATAACAATAAATTATACTGAATATATTGTTGTGAATATTTTAGAATCTGTGGAAAATATTTTCATGATGTAGGAGAAGAAATAAAATTAAAAATACTCAATCCATAGATATACAATCTTTGTAGAGAAACCTCATTAGAGTTACAACTTAATCATTGAAAGGATTGTATTACAATAAAAAACAAAAAGAATGTGGGGATGGATGTTTAGAATGGATTATTTTAGGTATTTTTTGATTTATAAGGGTCATGAATTGTAAGGAAGACAGGATAGGTGGTATCATTTTATTAGGGAGGAAGAGAACCCACTTAATGTTTTTCCAAAATATGAAAATATATTATTCTCTTAATCTAGTCAATTGGCTCCAAAATTCAAAATACCCAAAGATAATAAAGATAAGGTATGAATTATATCAAATAATAAAATTAAGTTGTTCCTATTAAATTAGAATATACACTAATTAAAAATGTTTAATCCATTTTAAAAAATTAAATTTTAATAAAATCATAAAATGAATTCAAAATGAAGGGTTTGAATGAAACAAACCCGTTTTTTGAAAATAAATTTTTATGAATAAAATTAAATTTTTCCCTTCAATAAATTCCATGTAAAAACTATAGATAATATGTCAAAATAATTTATTGAATATATTATATAAAATAAAATTAAAATATTTCATTAATAGAGATTAATTTTATTTATTATGAAAAAAACATATTCTTCCATAAATATAGTTTTTTAAAAATCATATCTCATAACCTTGAAATGCGTTTATTTTAATTTCATATGAATTAAAAACTAACGAATTATTTTAATATATATGTAAAAAATAATTTTTTAAAATACAGTTAGTCATATTTATACCGACCAATCTAATATCTATGATATATCCATCACATTAAATAATAGTTATTTAGTAGTATATAACTATTTATTTAAACATGTTGTTTCATGTATAACATGACGTCAATGAAATTAAATTTATTTAAAGTTGAAAATATTATAAAATATTTTCGTGTTAAATATAATTTCTCAAAAAAATGATAAAATTATTCTCAAATAATCTTCACACTAAATCACAAGTTAATCCAAAGGATAACAAATACATTAATCAATATATAATACCCAAAAAAATATCAAAAAAATATCATTAATCACCTTGTAATATAGTTTCGTATGACCTAAAACATGAATCTATATCATTGAGCTAATGATCAATCATAACTTTTATATTATTTTATGATATTTATAACTCTTAAAGTAATATTAATTGATAACATACTTACATATAATATTGTTTGAACCCCTGTCTGATAAAAAATTAATTCACTGACCTCGACACTAGTATATAATGCCAAACCCAAACTATTTTCATTCATGTTTTGATATGAACTAAAGATACTCAAAACCAAACTACAACAATTACCATCAATCTAAAAAATATTTAATTTCTTAAATTCCAAATATATTTTATGTTTAGATGATTAGGGAGTTATGAAAACCCAATTAGACAACCACAACCATGTTATTATCAAAATAATTATTTTTTACCATTATAATAAGAATTTTATATTTCACATATATTATTAAAAATATCCTAAAAAAATTCCATTAAGTATTATATTCTCATTATTCCATATGTATTACTCTTTTTTATAGAATGGGGGAAGTGGAAACATACGAAGTTGAGATCCAATTCTCATTAAGGGATTTATTTCATCATAATCAATAATATAATTAAAAATGAATGAATAATATGTGAAGTATAAATGGTTATCAAATAATTATACATACATAAAACCATAACCATGAAATGAATTAATGGATTAAAATATAAACAATAAAATATAAATTAATAACTAATTTCATTATGTTATAATGCATAATGTCAGACATCATAATCTAACCTCAAGGCCTCATTGTAAGATATCTTACATAAAAACAATGCTTTATCCCAAGTAATCATAAATAATTGATAGGGCTTACAATAAATACCTAGTCCAGTTTTTCATTGGAGACCCACTAATGCATCGATGGGTAATATAATTTCTATCCCCACACATCGTTAAACATGTCAAAGGCGTTCCTTGTATACAATAAATAAGCAATATTCATTATCAATCAATGTGTATCTATATTGAATCCAGTATCCATAATGTCAATATTTACATAGTATAAAATCATCCAACAATAATAGTCAGTAATCACCCTTATATAACAAACAATTATAAAAACTATCAATATTTTCCTAGGAAATAACAATATTATCATTATTTATAAATTCTATGAAATATAATTTATATACAATAGTTTGGTAACACCATATAGAGTTAGGAATATAAAATTATTTAATTACATGAAATTATTTTGAATATATCCATGATAATAATGAAAAAAGTCATGACTAATAAATATATAGTCGAATGAGAGAAGGGGAGTGGGAGAGAATATATTTATAATGAAATGATCGAGATGAAAATATTTTTCAAGTGAAAATTATTGTCTAAACTATAATCTAATATGGTATTAAAGGAATACATAAATTCAGGATTAATTAATGTTTCTTAATAAATGTTTTTCCTTTGAATACATATATTATAATATACTCAAAATGTTAAAAATAATTTTCCTTAATGATTTCGTAACATTGTTGTAATAAATGCAATAAAAATCACGTACGAAATTAATTTCATGTATTTTTAGAATAAATTTAAATAATTGTTTATAATATTATGTCTAATAATTAAATCATTAATTAAAATTTCTATTAAGTAAGAAAATTATTATTGAACGACACAAATAAACATAAATGGAGTTAAATCACTGTTGAAAATTTTTATGAAATTATTACACATTTATTTTGAAAAGATTATAGTATAATTAAAACATATAAGAATTTATAAAGCGATCAAGGCATGTAATGTAAGATAAATAATAAATAAATTTCTTGAATTTATGAAAATCCATTCTGGTGGACAATGTCAAGAAAGATATTCTTTTTTGAGATTTTTATGGTATGTAGAAAATTAATTTCTTGTAAAATTTAAAAATACTACTTTTGTTTTCTTAAATTGAAATTATAATATAATATAAATTTATTAATAATAAATCTGAGATGTTAGGATAAGAATATTCTAGAATAAAAATAATGAATATAGGCATGGAGGAAATGATTCTTGATGAAAATAGAGAAAAAATGTTTCCTCATTTTTTTAATATTATTTCGGTTGATTGTAAAACAAAATATAAAATAAAATTAAAAAATAATTAATCAAAAAAATAATTAATATAAAAAAAATAAAATATATGGGGATTAAAATAAATAAATAAAATTCGTAGAATTTCATTTCGAACAAAAAAAGTCCTTATAAAAGTGATGTTATAAAATTTACACTCATGGATTTAGTAACCTATAAATAAAAATCCATCAAAATATACAATTTGATATAGATATGTATATTAGATGAATTAAATAAAATATCAAGTAAAAATATATTCTTGGGGTATTGATTAAAACCAATAAAATAAAGCATGTTAAACAACATGAAACCAGTCCTGATAAATTGATATTGGAAGTATAACCATTATGGATTTTATACGACTTGTATCAAAACCACTTAAAAAATAGAACTTAAAATTAAAAATCAATTACCTTGGTTAATGTTTGTTTCAGTATATTTTATTTCAAAGTGGAACCATTTTAAAAATATAAGGGAACTAAGAGTGTAATTGAAAACATGTGTCGAATAAGGATGTTTGAGTTAAAAAACACTAATAAATTTTTTAACTCTTGAAAAAACATCTCTTCAAAGAGTGAACCTAAAGTGTAACATTTCTTACCATTATTAAATAGTAGAAAATGGTAAAATATTTCAATGTATTATCATATACACTATACAATGGAATTTTTTTTCATTTTAATACATGTCATAAAGAAAAAAGTTTGAGATGAGAAACCCTTACATTGAATTCCTACTCAGTCAAAAAATGTTATAAATTCAATGTATAATAAATTTATATTTATTATTTATTTATTAAAATAATTTATATATTTATATTACTATGTTCCATACAATTATAAATTATTTATACAAATTGTTTCATTAATTCTTTGTTAAAATCTACATTTATTTTTTTATTTTAACTGTGTAATTTTCAATGAATGCTCTAATGTAGATATTCACATACAAGAACCCTAAATGTGGTTTTAAAAAATAATATTAATTAATCTGTATAACAAATTTTTTTTAAATATTTATAGATCTTATTGTTTAGTTTATAAAAAAATTGTAATTATTCACATGGAATTCTTAAAAATTACATTTTTTAAAATATTTCGATTCCATAAACTAGATTGAAATTTTTACTGAATATTTTCATATATAACAATTATAAAACCCTAATTAATTTATAAATATCATATATTTGTATTAAATAATTTTTTATATCCATAAAGTTCTGGTAGTTATGTTAATGAAATACATTGTTCTTAGATTTGGTAGTCTACACGTATATACGAGTGACATTTTCCTTATTTATGAATAAGTGGGACGGTACGTATATAATGATTTATATTTACGAAGTAATTTTTATTTTATAAATATCATAATTTTTCATTATATTCTTCTCTATAATAATCCATGTGATTTGGTGTTTGAAAATGAAATATGTCGTTCATAGAGAAGGTATTCTGCACGTACACACTAGTAACATTTTATTTTTCGAATGGATGGGGAGAAGGTCTATAATGGTTGTTTTATCAAAATAATTAAACTAATATGAAATAGAGTAACATGTTTTATTATTTTAAAAAGGTTATATATTATTTCATGGATTTATAATAAGAATGAATCCTGAATTAATTTAGTTAATATGATTACCTAATCATTGGATATCTTCATTTTAATTAAACTTATGTCCTTTGCAAGGGAGGTTTATGGTCAAAACATGGGATTTTAATAATTATATGTGATGTTTGGATAGGAATTTAGGTCAATATTTAGGAGATAAATGGTCTGGCATGTGTTTTTAGAAAGGATATATTAATCCTCATTTTATAGAATAATTTTTTTTTGTTTTCACAAATGTTTAATCATTATGGGTGAAGATTATGATAGTAAAAATTCCAAGTGGAACAAAAATTAAAAGAGTTTTGTGTCCAATTAAATTCATAATACACTTGAGTCAATATTATATATAAACTTCTTTATTTTTCAATCAACTAATAAAATATTATTTAACATTAGTTACCCTTTAATATCAATTTTATGAAAATTCATAGAATCTTTCTTCTGTGGAATCTAGATAAACATGGAATTATAATAAAATCAATAATTTTTTTTATTTTCTATAATATATATCAAAAAATCTGTTTAAATAAATGTTTAATCCAAATATTATTAATTTTAATATTTTCAGAACAACTTACTATGAATTTTCTACTAACCGCATAAGATTTGCGTCGATCCTATGTAAGCATTTTTCATATTTAAAATTAAAAATAAATTAATATAATAAATATATAATCATACCCATTATATGATTCATATAAATTATTTCATATTTTATAAATATTTTTATCATTTTAATAATAAATATATAAAATATGAAGTGATATAGAGTGAAATTTTTCTAAACAGTTTTAATTTAATGTAAAATATTGGTCATTATCACACACATTTGGAACAAAAATGGCATATAAATCATATAAATCTGTTGGAGGATTAAAATAATCACATTAAAAAATTTAAATATAAGTTTTTTTAAATTAAATAAATTTTCTCTTTTGTTAATGTATTTTTACTATTGTATCCTTAAACACAATATCCAATATTTATCATGGTTACATAATTTCTCAAACTACAATTGAAATAGAAATTATTAAATAATTTTAATATGATTAATAAAATAAGGAAAGTGTTTTACCAAATAATTTTTTTAGGTGGTATAAATTAATTCCAATATTCTCAATGAAAACATGTAAACCACATTTTTAAGAATTGCAATATATTATAACATCATTGAATGAATTTATTCTCATTACGTATGTAGTAAAAACCATTGTATATTTGTTAATTTATTTTATTAAATATATTTTAAATAATACTAATTAATTTTTTTTAATAACTGATTTATATAATTTAATAAGCTAAAAATTCATGGCGTAGTTAAAAATAGTATTATGAAAAATATATTTTTTACCATGAAATGATTTTATCTTCCTTTTTGCAAATTAATAATAAATATACCAATGTTATTTAATTTTTTGCATGAAGAAAAAATAATATTCAATATATATAATTATCACAATAATATAAATTTATCATTAAAATATGAACATGTAATATATAAGAAACATTTCTCTTTAGATAATAATTATTAGATTAATATTCATTATAATTAATTTATTAATTCAAAGATGTTTGTAATTAATTTTACTAATTTTTTCATCAAAAAAATTTTATTTATTCAATCCTAAAAATTATCAATTATAATAAATATCTATAATTATTTAAAATTGGGGAATATAGTTTATATAGAATCTATGTTATGTATATCATCGAATTAGATACCTATTATTTTATAAAATTATTTATTTAAATAATTTTATTTATCAATCTAATAATGTAATGTTAATTTTTATAATTATTTATTCAATTAGGTTTTGTTTTTCTTATATGAAATTATAATTTAGAAACTGGTTTCATTTAATTTAGAATGATACTAAAGTCTTATCGTGTTACAATCCCTGAGTTAAATGTCAGACAAGAGATAAAACTTCAAACCCTCTATATATAGTACAACATTTGATTTTATATTTTTTGGTTCAATTTTAATTTAGGGAACCCCATTTATTTATAGATAATACTCATTTCCCAATTTTAATACATCCATTTATGCTACTCAGTTTTCATTATAATATTTTATCACCTTTCATGTCAGATGAGAAGCCACTATAAAGGATCTGTGACTAGGTTCATCTAATAGATTTCAACAAATCATCAAATATAAACGACATTACTTCCTTTTGTTATATTGTTATATTACCAATCTCAGTATATTTAATATATTCTATATATTTTTTTGTACACTTCACTACTCTACAAATATTCTTCTCACACATTCCACAGACTTCCTAAATACTCATAAAATTGTTTTTAGTTATAAAATTTGAAATATTTGTCTTCTTAGACAGTCTCCATAAAGAATCTTATTTCACCCCCACTTACTAACCCCATATGAATTAATTAATCTTTATAGGTAGTGGAATATAATTCTAGAATGTGTATGATATATACCAAGACAATCCAAAAAATAAAAAATAGTATTGGAATCAAAACCTTCTAAGATTACAATTTTTTTCCTAAAATTCATTCAACAACTTTTTTGTTGCACTAACTGGGTCTGAATTTTATTCTATTTGGGAGGTCATTAACATATTATGTTCCATATCTATTCCTATAAAAAAGTATTATTTTAAAATCTAATTTTATTTGTCAAAAGGTTATAGTATTTAGTACTTAACCAGCTCTATTATTAATATTTTAATTACAAGTAGTTTTATAATGTACAAATTTATCTGGATTACATGTAAAAGTCCCCTCAACCACTTTAGAGTATTTAGTGTTGAATTCCACATAATTTTTATGGTCCTATTTAATATTATTATTCTTCTTATTGACAGGAAAATATTATAATGTTGATAATTATTATTATTTTAGTGAAATATTGGATTTATGATTCTTAACCGGTTTTTCATGTTCAGATGGTCTCAATTTTTATTTCATGATTCTATCACTATATAATGACTCATTCTAAAAAATATCATTATTCTATTTAATAAAATTATTGTTTTATTTTATGAGCTGTTTGACATCATTATTAACCTTCGTATTCGTCTGATTATGATAATATAATTCATCTTTCAACATGTCTTCTATCTCAGTTGGTTCTGAACCATCTTCTCCACTACATAATGAAAAAATTCCCTTTTCAACAAGATCAATGAAATTGGTAAATTTATCACCAGATTCATTTTCAGATTCACAAATTAATGAATAAAAAAATCTTTTTTTCTTTTATCATTATATTTATATGCATTATTATATAGAATATTTCATTTAATTTTCCAGGTTTACAAGATTTTTTTTGAGATTTTATTCAATTTATTTATTTGGGGGTTCTCACCAGTCATAGATTCAAAATCTTATTTATTCTTATTTGGATAGTTTATGAAAATATTTTATGCCCAATTGAATATATAGAATATAATTTTATATTTTCCTTTGTACATTCCCTTACTCCTTATCAGACTCTATGAAATAAGATCTATGATTATTTTACAGCCTCCTTCATCCTATAAAATTTTATGTTCACATGAATCTATATCATCAATATTTTATTTTATTTTGAACCTTCTAATGGATTGAAAATCTATTTCATATTTAACCTTCTCTTTAAAGGTTTAGAGTTTCATCATGTTGGAGGTAAGGATAATATTATGATATTCATATAGAAAGTTGTATTATTTATGTTATATATATTAGATTATATGATCAAACCTATCTGAAAGATTTCATATAGTATTTTTTCAATGGTAAAATCATTAATATTTTCACCAAAACCTCATATACTTATTTTAATTTCATTAAAACATATAAAATAACTATTAATGTTATATTCATCTATCATCTTGAGGCATTTAATTCAGATTATTTAAATTTTTAATTTGGACTCCAAGAGTTTCTCACTTACTTCCTAATTATTTTCCATCTTATTCCGGATTTCATGAGAAGATAGATGTCTGAAGATTATTTGGTATATTTTTTATTTCAAATCCATTAGAATAATTTTTTTTCCACATCATAATCCATCATATAACTTTTATATGTTAATTAAATAAATTAATTATTATTAATAGGTGGAAAACCAAAAATGAAAACATCTTTAACCTCCAATATAAGGGATAAAAATATATATAAACATCTTGTTATTATAAATATTGTTGATCTTAACCTCAAATTTATGTATTTTTATGGTACATTAGAGAATTTATATTATCCATTCATTACAATTTTTTTAATCTATCAGTGGGGGCCATCCTATGATACCTATTGAAGAATATTGGATAAATATTAACTATTGAGAAGGGGGGATGAATCAATATAGGTCGATTTGTATAAATTTTCCAAAATTAAATCAACCATTGTGATATATTAAAGTATATTCCACTCAAAGTTGATTTTTTATCCTTACTCATAGATGTGGAAAATAAAGGAGAAAAGATCACAATAATTATTAATGGATTTATTTTCTTGATAGGGCACCTACACCTTACCATGATTGGTTATTATACCAAATCATGTATTCTTCACTATAAGATAATGTGAGTGTATTTCATACATGCACAAGAATAATATTTAACTATACAGATCTAGATTCCCATAAACTGTACTATTTTTCAGTATAATATAAATAAGATTAGTTTGAATGAGAATGATTTATTAGGATATTTGAATTCTTTATGAAATATAAAAAAGATCTTTCTCGATGATCCACTAGATTTTTATATTAATTTTACCCACACTGTATAGAATCTAATTTAGAAATTTTTCTTAATTATAAAAATTAGATCAAATAATAGAATTATAATGAATAAACAAATATAGATTACCAGTTCTAAATTTGAAGCACATGGTATATTCTTATCTTCTTTTATACATCTATAAATAATCAATTCATCAACCTAAACCACTCTCTAGAACTACTCCACATACATGAGAATGAATCAACATTCAAGAATCACATAATTTTGTAATAATTTATTATAAGGCCCCGGTCTTCAACCTTACTTAATCTTGAGTTATTACATGATTACACATTGAGGATCTTTTCAGGTTTAATGTTTTAGAAAATTAGATCATAAAACTAGCATTACATTCCACATATAAACAAAGTGGTTACATAAAGATAGTATTATTAATTCCCATTAATAGAAACATATTTAAAATAAAACATGGATTCTTTCTTGACACTCCCTTGACACTATCCTCATATCATGTACCTTTCCCTTGACCTGTGAAAAACATTTCAAAAAACTTGGGATGAGAATAAAAACCTCAGTAAGGGATATAAAAATATGGAAAGGATACATGGGTACAAATATACATTATAATGAAATCATACTTTACCCATAAAACATAGGCACTTTGACATACCTCATCAAATCATGAATAAATCATAGAAATCATAAGTCATAAAGGTATCTTGAGGCATTCATTACATTCTTACGTAGGGAGTAACCCTCTTGGTTACGTTTGGAATACCCATCAAAGTACATTCCCTAAATCTATTCGGATAAACCTTAACGTTACAGTCCTTCGCGTTACCCATTACATTGGAGAGCTATATCGGGCTCATCCGCCCTTAGTTTATCACGGAACCACCCCTCTTCATAATAATGCCCAAGAACCTCAACATAATCGTATCCTATAAATCATTCATAAAGGAAACATAACATTTCCACCTTTCAATCACAGGATATCAATACAACACATTGATATAAAAACATTATGAAAACAATTTTCAATACAAAAATAAATGAAAAGTAGAACATGGTATTTATTTTTCATTTAAAAAAAGGTATGGCTTGTAGAGGAAGCCGAAACTCAAATAATGGTCACGGCGGCGGAGATGTCGTTGTCGCCGCATATGTACGACAAAAACATTCCCTTTTTTCATTTAGTAAAACTCTTCGTATAAAAATGATTCCTTTTGGATAAACGTAAAATTCAAACGGGTTTTTACACCATATAAAATAAGGTTGTGTATAAAACAAAATATGCCTCAATGAAAGGAGATTGAGACGAAGTCCCATACCTCAGGTCCGACTTGACTCGGTCGTTCTTTAATCTCTGAATAATAAACTTGAGTTAACTTCTACTTGTTTAAAAACCTTTTTCAAGTTCATTATTCCTTTTATATCACTTATTACCATGTAATGAACACTATGTAATTATTTAAGTTAATAACGGCCGTTTTAACGATCATTGGTACTTGAGTCAAAAATAAACCCTTTATAATTACATTTTGTTCATGTATACATTATATCCATAATTATAATCATTATTTATATATCATATATATCCAGTATATACATGCATTTATAACATTACATAATCATTTAGACGTAATAAATGAAATGCACCGTTCATGGAGACGGTAAGTCGTATGTACGCATTAACGCTACTTTCATTTCTATTTCGTATTTCATAGAATAGAATCATAATGATATAAAGCTATATTATAATTCCAGTATAATATCATATATAATATCATAGTTCCATCCTTTATGCATCCCACATATGGTATTTAACGAATCAAATCACTTTGAGGGGGCGGTAGTCCGCACTTCCTTAAATGAAGATATCACGTTTACCCATAATGGAAACCATAAAGGTATTCCCAAAATGAAAAATACAGAAGCTTAAAAAACATAAACATATTATATATCATATATAAATATTGTTACATCTTAATGGCCACCTTTGAATGTGTTAAAATAATGTTGAACAATCATCGTTTCGGGAGGCATAAATTCACCATCCACGGAAACAGTATGTCCTTTAACCATTAGATGTAGGTGTGTGTATGTGTAGCTCTAATACTTCTTATAAAAACATCCTAGTATATTTAAGATACTGGAGTTGTTACAAAAGAAATGAATAAAAAGAGTTTAGGGGGTTGGAGAAGCAAAATAAAACAAAAGGACTCAACTGAATACATTACCTTAAAATCGGGTTACTCCCTTTGGTTTGAGCTCAAAGGCTTCCTTGGGAAAACTTCTTCCCAAAGTGAGGCTTCAAGGAGTGATATAGGGATGTGGAGAGACAAAATGGGCAGGGGTTGGCCAAGCCAAAGGCTTTGGGCGTGTGGGTATGGAGGTAGAGGTGGGGGTCTTTTATAAGAGGAGAGGAGGGGCACTCTTGGAAAGTAAATAAATGTTACTTTATTTTAAAATGAGTGTCAGATTAAAAATGTCCCACATTGATATAATTCGAGGTTAAGGTGATAAGGGTTATAAATACACCCATAAAATAGGTTTTGGACATGTGTAGTTCATATATTTTACATTATCATTTCATTTTATTTAAATCCATTATTAATGAGGTAATCGCTGCATCATCATGACGTCATTAATAATTTAATTTATTTAAAGTCTAAAAATTATAAACAAAATACTATGATGTATGAAATCTTTTCATATTTCTAATGACTATTTATAATAAAAAATATTACTTGTATAACCCCATATAAAAATTGTTTTAGTAAAACATCTCTTGTTTCCGTCATTTTTACTTTAACATTAAATAAAATGTTATTCATGTCATTTCCCAAAAAACGTGGCTCCATGGGGTCCCCAAGTTGACCCATGGATTTTCTTGGTCGTCCATGACACATCCAATGAGGGTAGGACATGTGTCAAGCTCATCTCATATTATTAAAACATTATTTTTACCTTAAACTACACTAATTACCACTAATCGCGATTAAGAACTTAAAAGTTACTATTCACCAAAACATTATTTTAGTCTCATTGAACCACATTTTACTTCTTAATAAAATCCATGTATGTAGGATTTTTGAAACACAAATCACAGAAGTGGAAAAGTTTCATTTAAATGAAAAATCAGTTTCTTTAACTACCACTTAGTGGTTTCACTATTCATCAAAAATTGAAGTTTTTCAGAAAGATACCCAAACATCACCCTAAGCTATATTTGATATTCCGAATTCAAAAATGATGTCTATTTTAAAAAATTCAAAACATGTAAGTTGCATTAATTAATTTAATAACTAATTCCCGCTGTCATGACAAATAGCGTGTTTTTATGAAACAATAAGTATCAAAAGATTGACACTAGTTTAAGTCCAATTTCAAAGTGAAATTGATTCCAATGACCACCATTAGATAAAATGGTAAAAATATATTCTAATTTCACTTCAAAAACAATTAAAAAGATAATCTAATCATATAAATAAATTAGATTAAAAATAGTTTTTGAATTAAAATACAACATTTTTCACTATTCATTAAAAAATGAACATTATCAGAAAAATACCAAAAATTCGCACAAAGTAAATTTTGATGTCCCAATCATAAATAATAAGTTTATTCTGACAAACATAGCTTATAAAATTGTCAAAAGATTGATTTAAAAAGGGTTTTCCATCAAAAGGCAGTAAAACAATCTTTTAAGAATATTAGTGTATTTCATGTATAAGATTGTATTTATTTTCATTTTAAGCCTCTAAAACACTATCTTAATCATTAATATATATAGATAGAAATATTTATTATTCATTTTTTACTTGGGATGTTACATCCTTCCCCCCTTTAGAAAATTGTTTCCCCGCAATTTATTTACCTATCGAATAAATGGGGGTACTTATCTCTCATTGCATTTTCAGATTCCCATGTTGCCTCTTCCATCATGTGGTTTTTCCAGAAAAAATTTACCTGATTAATCACTTTATTCCGTAACACTTGCTCTCTATGGTCAAGAATCTAGACCGGTTGTTCCTCATAAGATAGGTTGTCTTCCAACTGAACTACCTTTGGACTCAAAACATGAGATGGATCTGGCATGTACTTTCTCAGCATCTAAACATGAAAAACATTGTGTACCTGAGATAAACTCAGAGGTAAAGCCACTCGGTAAGCAACCGATCCAACTCTCTCCAGAATTTCATATGGTCCAATGAACCTTGGACTTAGCTTTCCTTTCTTACCAAATCGCATCACACTTTTCCATGGTGATACTTTGAGAAAAACATGATCACCTACCTCAAAAGAGAGATCCTTACTCCTGTTGTATGCATAACTCTTCTGCATACTCTGAGCTGTTCTCATGTGTTTCTGTATTAGCTGAACTTTTTCTACCAACTCTTATTCCAATTCGGGTCCCATCAACTTCGTTTCACCCACTTCATCCCAGAAAGCTGGAGTACGACACCGCTTCCCATATAATGCCTAAAATGGTGCCATATGTATACTGGAATGAAAATTGTTATTATATAAAAATTCAACCAAAGAAAGATGTTGGTCCCAACATCCCTGATAATCCATAGAGGAAGAACGTAGCATATCCTCCAATGTCTGAATTTTTCGTTCTGACTGCCCATCTGATTGAGGATGAAAAGCTGTACTAAAATTTAATTCAGTACCCAACAGATTCTGAAGACCTTTCCAAAAGTTAAAAGTGATCCTAGGATCACGATCAGATACAATGGAGAGGGGAGCTCCATATAACCTGACTATCTCTTTAAGATACAAACAGGAAAGTTGATCTAGGTAAAAAGTATCTCGTATAGCAAGGAAATGAGTAGATTTAGTCAAGCGATCAACAATAACCCAGATTGCATTATTATCTCGAGATGTCTTCGGTAATCTCACAACAAAGTCCATTGATATATTATTCCATTTCCACTCTAGCACTGGTAAAGGCTGAAGCATCCCTTTTGATAACTGCCACTCTGCTTTAACCTGTTGACATGTCAAACACTTCATAGTAAAATCAGCAATATCTCTTTTCATTCCATCCCACCAGTAATACTCCAACAGATCTCTATACATCTTAGTGATGAACTGAAAACGGAGAACTATGTGCTTCACATAAAAACTCTCTCTTCAACTGTGAATCACAAGGCACTCACAATATCTTCCCAAATCTCAAAACGCAATCATTATCAATGTTGAATTCAGGCAACTTACCTTTCTGAACCAGCTCTACCTTTTTCTGCAACTCACTGTCTTGCTTCTGTGCTTGCTTGATTCTATCTGATAGAGAAGATCTCACTGATACCTAAAGCAAAACAGAAGAACATCCTGCACCAACAACTTCTATGACAAATTTCATCAAATCCTTAACCAAAGGATCAAGTTCCAAACACAACATCGTTAACGAAGCATTACTTTTTCGACTCAAAGCATCAGCCACTTTATTTTCTTTTCCCGGATGGTAGTGAATTGTACAATCATAATCCTTGATTAATTACAGCCATCTCCTCTGTCTCATGTTCAATTATTTCTGAGTGAATATATACTTTAAACTTTTGTGATCAGTATATATTTCACACTTTACTCCAAACAAATGATGCCTCCAAATTTTTAAAGCGATAACAACATCAGCTAATTCCAAATCTTGTGTTGGGTAATTTACCTCATGAGTTTTCAAATGTCGTGAAGCATAAGAAATTACCTGATCATTCTGTATTAGGACGCAACCAAGTCCTTTCAATGAAGCATCACTGTATATAACAAACTCACCATTCCGGGAAGGTCGTGCCAAAACTGAAGCATTCATCAATCTTCTTTTCAATTCCTGAAAACAATCATCACATTCTTTTTTCCAGATAAACTTAACACCCTTCCGAGTATTCTTAGTCATTGGACTAGATAACCGTGAAAAATTTCTAACAAACCATCGGTAATAGCTTTCCAAACCATGGAAGCTACGAATCTCAGTTAAATTTGTGGGTCTTGGCCATTATTTAACAACCTTTTTTTGGAGGATCAACAGTTATCCCATCTTTAGAAACAATATGACCAAGGAAAGAAATTTGTTGCAACCAAAAGTCACACTTGCTGAATTTTCCATAAAGTTTCTTTTCTTTTAAGGTTTTCAAGATAACCCTTAAATGTCTTTCATGATCCTCTTTAGTTTTAGAAAACAACAAAATATCATCAATGAAAACCACCACAAACTTATCCAATAACTCATGGAAAATTCTATTCATTAAGTCCATGAATACAACAGGTGCATTGGTTAGTCCAAAAGGCATTACTACAAATTCATAATGGCCATATCATGGACGGAACGCGGTCTTCGTAATTACTTCTTCCTTTACCTTAAGCTGATGGTACCCCGATCTCAAGTCAATCTTTGAAAAATATTGAGCTTTCTGGAGCTGATACAACTTCATTTGATGGACCGACATCTGCTGAAGTAGTTGCAAAGGATTTCACCACCCCTTTCTTCTTATAGTCTAACTACTTCCCATCACCCATGCTCTTTGTTGGACATTCGTTTGCATAGTGACCCATCTCATTGCACTTATAACATTTCACTAACTGTAAATCAAATTTGGTCTTACCATCACCCTGATCTTTTCCAGTGCAATCACGAGCCTTATGTCCCATCTTACCACTTTAGTAGCACTTCCAGAATTCAGAAGACATTCCCCAGCATTCCTTTTCCCACATTTATCACAAACCGGAAACATAGTTTTCTTACCATCAGACTTTTTTGAAAAATTCTTACATTTCTACTGCCACCTTGGTCTCTTCTTCTGTTGGTTGTTATAGAACACTTGATCATCGGTAAACTCCATTTCCACCTTCTCAGCACATCGAACAAGCTTTTCATAACTTTTAAACTCACGAAAATCTAATGCCCTTCGATATTTTGTCTTTAATCCTGAGTAAAACCAATTGACTTCACTATCAAGGTCACAGATAAAATTTGGAGCATACCTTGCCAATCGAGTGAACCTTTCTTCATAGGCAGCCACTGAGTCTTCCTCTTTCCTAAATTCCAAGAATTTCTTTTCCATCCTAAGTCGAACAGCCTTAGGAAAATACTTCTCAAGAAACATACCTTTGAATTCATCCCAGTCGAGATCATCAATCTCATCAGCATCCCTGATATTTTTAACCATCGACCACCACTGATCTGCTTCACCCTCCAAACGGTAAATAGCAAGACTAACCTTTTGATTTTCTGAACACCCCATGACATCAAAAATCTTCTCCAGTGCTTTAATCCACCCTTCAGCTAGCACATGGTCAGATGATCCTCTAAATGTTGGGGGATGTTGCCTCATGATATGTTCCACCACTGACATGTTCCACTGTGGTTGATCTGGCTGATCTCGTGCATGGATACCACCGCCATTTATCGCTTGAGTCAACTGCGCCATTACTGCAACAAACTGTTCAGTTCCAATTCTGACCATCTCAGGATGCTGATTCGGAAGGTTATTTCCTTCTTGCATGCCTTACTAGCACTGCTTCCCTATTTCCTCTTCGGAAAACCATTCTGAACAAACATGTCTTAGATGAAGCAACATGGTAATCTTCAAATACTATATCACTTCAATTTGACCATAAAAAAAATATGTTTGGATAATTATTTAATAAAATTCTAACTCCTAAAGTTATCTAACTCGACTTTTGATACCAACTATAAGGCCCTGGCCTTAAAACATACTTAATCTTGAGTTATTACAAGATTACACATTGAGGATCTTTTCAGGTTTAGAGTTTTAGAGAATTATATCATAAAAATTCCATTACATTCCACATATAAATAAAGCTGTTACATAAAGATAGTATTATTCTTTCCCATCAATGAAAACATATTTCAAATAAAACATGGATTCTCTCTTGACACTCCCTTGACACAATCATCATATCATGTACCTTTCCCTTGACCTATGAAAAATATTTTAAAAAACTTGGGATGAGCATAAAAAGCACAGTAAGGGATATAAAAATATGGAAAGGAAACATGGGTACATATATACATAAGAATGAAATCATACTTTACCCCTAAAACATAAGCACTTTAACATACCTCATCAAATCATGAATAAATCATAGAAATCATAAGACATACAGGTATTTGAGGCATTCATAACATTCTTACGTAGGGAGTAACCCTCTTGGTTACGTTTGGAATACCCATCACAGTATATTCCCTAAATCTCTTCAGAGAAACCTTAACGTTACACTCCTTCGCGTTACCCAATGCATTGGAGAGCTATATCGGGCTCACCCACCCATAGTTTATCACAGAACCACCTTTCTTCATAATAATGCCCAAGAACCTCAACAAAATCGTATCAAATAAAACATTCATAAAAGAAACATAACATTTCCACCTTTCAATCACAAGATATCAATACAACACATTTATATAAAAACATTATGAAAACCATTTTCAATAACAAAACAAAAGAAAAGTAAAACACGGTCTTTATTTTTCTTTTAAAAAAGGTATGGCTTATAGAGGAAGCCGAAACTCAAATAATGGTCACGGCGGCGGAGAAGTCATTGTCGCCGCATACGTACGACAACAAAATTCCCTTTTGTCGTTTAGTAAAACGCTTCGTATAAAAAATATTCCTTTTGGATAAACGTAAAAGTCAAATCTGTTTATACACCATATAATAGATGGTTGTGTATAAAACAAAATATGCCTCAGTGAAAGGAGATTGAGACGAAGTCCCATACCTCGGGTCCAACTTGACTCGGTCATTCTTTAATCTCATAAATAATAAACTTGAATTAATTTCTACTTGTTTAAGATCCTTTTTCAAGTTCATTATTCCTTTTATATCACTTATTGCCATGTCATGAACACTATGTAAATATTTAAGTTAATAACGGTCGTTTTAACGATCATTGTTACTTGAGTCAAAAATAAACCCTTTATAATTAAATGTTGTTCATGTATCGATTATATCCAGAATTATAATAATTATTTATATATCATATATATTCAGTATATATATTCATTTATAATATTAAATAATCATTTAGAGGTAAGAAATGAAATGCACCGTTCATGGAGATGGTAAGCCGTACGTACGCATGAACGCTACTTTCATTTCTATTTCGTATTTTATAGAATGGAATCATAATGATATAAAGGTATATTATAATTCCATTATAATATCATATATAATATCATAGTTCCATCCTTTATACATCCCACATATGGTATTTAACGAATCAAATCACTTTGAGGGGGCGGTAGTCCGCACTTCCTTAAATGAAGATATCGCGTTTACCCATAATGGAAACCATAAAGGTATGCCCAAAATGAAAAATACAGAAGCTTAAAAAAACATAAACATATTATATATCATATATAAATATAGTTACATCTTAATGTCCACCTTTGAAGGTGTTAAAATAATGTTGAACAATCATCGTTTCGGGAGGCATAAATTCACCAGCCACGAAAACAGTATGTACTTTGACCATTAGATGTAGGTGTGTGTAAGTGTAGCTCGAATCCTTCATATAAAAACATCCTAAAATATTGAAGATAGTGGAGTTGTTACAAAAGAAATGAATAATAATAGTTTAGGGGGTTGGAGAAGCAAAATAATACAAAAGGACTGAAGTGAATACATTACCTTAAAATCGGGTAACTCCCTTTGGTTTGAGCTCAAAGGCTTCCTTGGGAAGACTTATGCCCAATGTGAGGCTTCAAGGAGTAATAGAGGTATGTTTAGAGACAAAATGGGCAGGGTGTTGCTGAGCCAAAGGATTTGGGAGTGTGGGTAAGGAGGTAGAGGTGGGGGCCTTTTATAAGAGGAGAGGAGGGGCACTCTTGGAACGTAGAGAAATGTTACTTTATTTTAAAATGAGTGTCAGATTCAAAAGGTCCCACATTGATATAGTTCGAGGGTAAGGTGATAACAGTTCCAAATCCACCCATAAAATAAGTTTTGGACATGTGTATTTCATAGATTTTACATTATCATTTGATTTTATTTAAATCCTTTATTAATGAGGTAATCGCTGCATCATCATGATGTCATAAATGATTTAATTTATTTAAAGTATAAAAAATATAATAAAAATACTATGATTTAGGAAATCTTCTTAGATTTTCCAATGATTATTTATAATAAAAAATTTGACTTGTATAACCCCATGTAAAAATTGTTTTAGTAAAACATCTCTTGTTTGTGTCATTTTTACTTTAACAGTAAAAAAAAGTTATTTATGTCATTTCCCAACCAAAGTGGCTCCATGGGGTCCCCAAGTTGACCCATGGATTTTCTTGGTTGGCCATGACACATCCAACGAGGGTAGGACATGTGTTAAACTCATCTCATATTATCAAAACATTATTTTTACCTTAAACTACACTAATTACCACTAATCGCGATTAAGAACTTAAAAGTTACTATTCACCAAAAAATAATTTTAATCTCATTGAACCAAATTTTACTTCTTAATGACAACCATGTATGTAGTATTTTTGAAAATCAAATAATAGAAGTTGCAAAGTTTAATTTAAACGAAAAATCAGTTTCCTTAACTACCACTTAGTTGTTTCACTATTCATCAAAAATTGAAGTTTTTCAGAAAGATACCAAAACGTCTCCCTAAGCTATATTTGATATTCCGTATTCAAAAATGATGTATATTTTACAAAATTCAAAACATGTAAGTTTCATTAATTAATTTAATAACTAATTCCCGCTGTCATGACAAATAGCGTGTTTTTATGAAACAATAAGTATCAAAAGATTGACACTAGTTTAAGTCCAATTTCAAAGTGAAATTGATTACAATGACCGCCATTGGATAAAATGGTAAAAATATATTCTAATTTCACTTCAAAACCAATTCAAAAGATAATATAATCATATAAATAAATTAGATTAAAAAGAGGTTTTGAATTAAAATACATCATTTTCACTATTCATTAAAAAATGAACTTTATCAGAAAAAAACCAAAAATTCACACAAAGTAAATTTTGATGTCCCAATCAAAAATAATAAGTTTATTTTAAAAAATATCTTATAAAATTTTCAAAAGATATAATTAAAAAGGGTTTTCCATCAAAAGGCAGTAAAACAATCTTTTAAGAATATTAGTGTATTCCATGCATAAGATTGTATTTATTTTCATTTTAAGCTTCTAAAACACTATCTTAATCATTAATAGACATAGATAAAAAAATATTTTATTCATTACTTAATTGGGATGTTACATTTATTTCATTCAAATCCCTAATATGGATTCTCTCAATAAAATCATATTCTGTGATATTATTTATTTTTTTATTATATTTCCTTAAAAATAATACATTCTGATCATAGAATATTTTCTACCTTAATTAACATTACCCCTACAATAGATTTCCTAAAAATTGATTCGTTTATTAATTATAAGAAAAAAAAAATTATCATTAATACTTTAGAAATACATTTCATTATAAAATATTTCCAAAATAATGAATTTTTGAATTATAAGAATACTTATCTTTTATATTTCACAGAAACTGACTGAAAATCATAATCTTAAAATAGTGTAAGCACAAAAAACTCTTACAATTAAAACACATTAAAAAATAGTAAAATGAAATTTCAAAAACAATTTAACATGGAAATAACCATTGCAAAAACTGATAGAAGTGATTATTGGAGCTTTAGAAGAATCAAAATTCCTATTAATAAAATTTAAGAAATAATTTCTAAAAATTATTTAATAATATAATTAGCATTAAGACCCTTCTCACTATATAGTAACACAATGATTGAAATAATAAAAAATATTCATAAAGTTCAAACTTTTTTATTAATCACCTGAATCAACATGAATTAAATTTTAAATTTTTTTTTTATTCCCTACATGTTTTCTTTAGAATCATCATAATTATATTCCATTAGAATTTTAAATTCATCAAATTCTTAATTTTCACTTTCTATAATTTTCAAATTTCATGAATTGAAAATATCACATTGAGACATATATCATATGATATTTTTACAATATATTGAAATATGAAACAATAATATATATTTTTATCAACCTCATATGAACTCCATTAAAAGTCATATTCTATGTAAAATGTTCTATGGGAGATAGAAATTCATATAAAATTACAAAAATCCTTACTCTATCAATATAAATTCATAAGTATTTCCGAGATGTATTATGTAAATAAATTCATACGCACTAATGAAAATTATTTCATGCCTCAAGAAAAGTAATAAACACCTAAAAAGGTCATTCCATATATATAAAAGACATACAATATAATGAAAAACTATTTTGTTGGAGAATTATCAACATTTCATTTTCATTAGATAATTTTATAATCTCATTCAACGATTACAAAACCTATTGAAGCATTCTCATAGCCCATCTAAACTTATTAATATAGAGGGAATAATATAAACATTGTGATTGTCCCAAAATAAAAATGAATAATAACATGGGTATTATATATTGTTGTTTTTAAATATAAAATGAATAAAAATATATATATAATGATATAATTTAATAAAACTTGGGATAATGTATACATTATAAAGAATACATAGATATAATTTTGGGAAGGAATATATTTAATTAATGGACTGAATCTATTTATGCACACATATAACATTGTTTAAAACTAAATTTTATTTATTAATTAATGTTAATTCTATTTATTCAAATTATTATATATAATTTTTGTTTTTTATTATTCAGTATTTATATTTTTTTATCAGTATTATTCATTAAAAGGCAATATATTTAGATGTTCAATGTGTATTTTGGTATTGATGGAATCAGTATTTTTTATCATCTAATGATTTATTTTTTATCATCTAATGATTACATATGATCTATATTTTATATGCAAAAAATTACTTAAGGTTTATATATGTTTTTCTGTTTCATGTTTTTCAATCATTTTTATATAATCAGCTTGAAAAAAAATTCCTACAGTTTGATCATTTGAGGCGTTTTATTAGTAAAAAATAATTTTTTATGTTTTAATTATTATATATAGACTATATTTTTTCCTATCCATAATAATATTTTAAATCAATAATTAATGATATATTTTACCACTAATTTATTTATTCTTGACATGTATAAATGTATTAACAGTAGTTTTACAACAACATCCATGTATGTAAATGAAAATTGTAAAAATATGTAGAATATTTATATATTAACATTATATTCTTATATTCATACTACATGATCCCTTTTTAATTATATATTATATTATTTTTATTAAAAATTATATTGAAATGAATGAGTACATGAAATAATGAAATTTTTATGGTGATATATGATTCCTCTTCTTTGATTCCTCTCATTTTAAAGATAATTTTTTTTAATGGTATGAAATTTGGTGATTCCATAACCTCACAATATTGGAGAAGTTACACAAGATAAATAATTTTGTTAAATTTTGTGTATTTTTGTTACTTTTTATAGGAGGTTTAATGTGTAGTGGAGTGGATTATTTAGAAGTGTATAATAGTTATGTGTTCAACTAAAAAAAGGAATAAAGTAATTATTTTGGATAGAGACTATAAAAAATTATGATTTTTATTATTATCCATTAATGATAATTTTATTTAATTATAATTTTGGTATTTTAATATCAATAGAGCTCTTAGAAATCCCATAATCCATTCATACACTAAAATATCATATTACCATATTTATTTTGTATTTTACTATTCATTGAAAATTAAGTATTTCACCTCTTACTTAATTAATAGGCCTTTATTAAAAAATAACACTATTTTCCAATAAATATTAAAAGTTATCATTCAACATAAAAATTTCATGGTTTCATGGAAAAAGGGTAAACACACTATAAGAAAATTTCTCTATTCTACTTCCTTTATATTTTGTGAAGTGAAATATTAAATTTATTATTTTTTATATTCATATATGGTATCATTATACAATATTTTTCATATAATATCAATTTCATTCATTTTCCTATACTTTTTCTCTAACAATTACCCCTAACATTCAATTAATCTTCAATGAAAAAATTAATCTAATGTCCACCTTACCTATTTATATTAATGATTTAACAATCACTTTGACTCTAAATTATATATATATACTCTAAAATCCTATATACTTATTTCAATTTATCTGATTTCAATTATTTATATTTATTCTATAAAATATATATAATCTTATTAATATTTTTTATTTGAATAATAACTCTCCATGGTTTGAGACCGTAGGGAGACTATGAGCTGATGTGTTTATTTCACAAATTAAAATTGATAATTTTAAATATTTTAAATTTTTATTTCAACGAGTTTTTATAAATATATAGATTATATTTGTACATTATTTTTTAAAATACTACCATGATATTTTCCTATTATTTTATTTCAATTATGGTGAATCATTAATATAATATATATTTTTTAAATCATATTTTTATTGAATAATACAAAAAAATAATTAGTTTTTAGAATGTTCTATAGATAAAATGAGAGAATGAAAATAAATGAAATTTTAATTTTAATTATTTTTACAATGAACAAACATGTTACATTAAAAAAATATCTTAATGTGAATAAAAATAATAATTTTGATATTTATGTAAATTAAATGAATTTTTTTAAGAAATATGCTTATAATTTTTTTACTAGATTCAAGAAATATAAATTAATGATTTTATATAATTTTATTTTATTAAAATTTAGTGTTAATGAAAAAGTTTTATATGTCTCTTCCAAATATAATAACAAAGGTAATTTTTTTATTTATTATTTCTATTTTTAATATAATATTTTTTAATCTATAATTTTAAATTTTTCTTATAATATTTTTGTTTTTTAATTTCTATGTTCAAAGGTGAGATAAAAGACAATTTAATGGTTTATTATAACAAAATATTCATGTTTTTAAGACAATCAACATTCATAATTAGTTTTAAAAAACTATAATTGAAGACTTCAAATTGTTTAGAATATTTTTCTAAAATCACATCATTATTTTTTTATACACCATTATATATTGAATTAGTGGGAGATGTTTTAAAATTAGAATAATTCTCTATGGTTAAATTTTATCATCAAATTTATAGAATATTATTATATATGACCTATGATAATGATTATAAAATGTTAGATGATTTTAGTTCTAAATATGGTTATTCAGTTGGATATATTATTTTATATTTACATTTTTATAATTGGAAAAATTCATACATCACGGTTGTTTGATATGGTTAGATTTCATTAAATATTGTAGAATGAATTATATAAAATTTATATCAATATATATATATATATATATATATATATTATCACTAGAACGATTATTTCTATATGAATAATATAATAAATAAATAAATGAATGGGAAGTGAAATCTATATAAATGACTAGTAATTTCATTTATGGTTATAAATCAATCTATTATAGATAATTATAATGAATTTATAACATTATATACTATGAATATTTTATAATATGTTCTTAATGAACATGAAAGAAAAAAAATATATTTGTAATGTAGAGATCATTAACTTTATCAAAGAAAAAAGAATGATTTATCATGTTCTCATATAGTGGAGATTCCATATTAAATGACCGATATTATATGTCATGTTAAATTTATTTTTTTATATCCAACAACTATTAAAAGTAATAAATAAATTTTATATACTTTGTTACAATTTAGTATAGGTTTCTAATAATATTTTTTGACTTACAATTTCAGATCTTACGAAAAAGAAGAAATATGGAAGATTCAAAAATTATTATATCTAAATTTGAGATTGTGACATAGAAAATAAAATTTATTTTGTATAATTGATTTGACAAACATAAAATAAAAACAATTAAGAAATATTACAATTTGTTTAAAAAATCATTTATTTAGAATATTTTTAAAAATTTTAAATATAAAATATTTTAGCAATTTCATATGGTGTAATTAATTGTTTTTATATTTAAAATAAATTAATGTAATTTTTATCTAGGGTGATTGAATTATCATAAATTAAAAATAATTTTGTGTCTTTATTTTTTAATAATTTATTAATAATTTAGTATAAAAGTAGTTGGGTTTGGATAATTTTTTATCTCAAAAACATTTATGATATAAAAAACATAGCATTGGTAATTAATAAAACCATTGTTCATGACAAAAAAATATTCTTCAACAGTCTATAATAAATTTTTATATTTATTAAAAATAATAATTATTTGTTTAATATATTTTTTTTTAGTTTTGAATGACAAATTTGCATTTATCCACATAGAAAAAGTTTCATGGAACATAATGGAGAAAATCAATTATATAGTTTTAATAATTCATGGTTCTTTTGTGTATAATTTTTTTATCTACCCATAAATAAATTCTCAAATGACATAACATATAAATTAAGAAAATCCAATAAAGTAATAGTGTTTTATGTAAAAAAAGTAACTTCTATGAAAATAAAATATTATACTATTCATTCTAGAAAAGTCAATCTCAATAAACCTGATGATCATGATCTAATCACCCAAAATCAAAGAACCAATCACCGCTTCCATTATTTTATTAAGGTCTGGTTTTCTATAAATTCCACTAGATAAGGGGATGGAACTATAGATATTCTAAAGTAAGTTCACTATCCCCCCAAAAAATGGTGATTTTGGATTTACCATTTATAATGATGATTGAGTTAGTACTAAAATAAGTTCATAAATAATTTGTATGACTAATTAAAAAAATTTATTTAGATGTATACAATGTTGCGATTACGTTTTATAACCTGAATCCATTTGAAAAATCTTCTATCAATATACAACTTTTGATTCTATTATATATGTACGTAAATAAATATTCGAATCTCTTAAAACCAGAATAGTATGTTCTCATGATGGAAATTAATTTTTAAAACATTCAATATGATAATGAATTCACGATGTATTTTTCTTTAGAATAAAATTCTTTTTGAACTAGATATTTCTTCAAATGTGATGGAAATGTGAGATCTTCTTATGAAATGACTCCCCCTTTGCTCCCATGTGGATCCCTTTAATAGAAATACTCTAGATATTATAGGACCCAAAAATTATTGATGTCATTTAAGGTTATATTTTTTATATGATTATAATAGTTAAATGAAACCCACAATTCAAAATGTTGTGTCTCTCATCACCTATGTGTGGATATGGAATTAGATGCTCCTAATTTAGGATTTATTTAAAAAAATTGGTTATGGTGGAGTTTTTTAAAAAGAATTACAGAGGAGTCAAATATTATATACTAAAATATCTCTAAAATTTTAGGGAACATTAATTATGAACATTATAGGATGAATGAGAAATTTAAACCATACAAGAATGACATGATTCTCTGTGATGGGGTTTACCATCTTTTTGTGTATTCTCAACCGATTCAAGATCAGAAAGGAATATATATTGAGGAACATTCCAGGATAATGATGGATAAAACCCCCTTTGAATGTTCTAATTGTACATTTAGTGTAAATTGAACTAAATATAATTTCTATAGAATAGAATACTTTGGATATGGATTCCTTATGTGATGTAGATAATTTTTAATATGATGATAAATATAAGCATAAAAGGTTTGTTTTTAGGGTATTTTAGTATGAGGGTATTATTATTGTCTAATATGTGATTTATCAGTTAACCAATATAATTTATTGGTTGGTTATATGGGTGAGAAGCCTAACATGGTGGGTGATCACCAAATAACTGATGCATAATTTATCATTTTCAAGGATCAAATGGTTCAGATAGAGTTTGATATTATCAATTTTTATGAAAATTCGAATTTATATTCTGATAAGATTAATGATCATACCATAAATGATGTATTACCAAATATTTAACAGGAATATTCTATGATAACGATTGAATATACAAATCTAAATGATTATAATAAAAAAGGGAAATATGTTGAACATGGTCACATTTTTGTTAATACAAATAAAAAATTTTAGTAGTTAAATTTTAAACTCATGTAATTCACATATCAGGATATAAAAAAGAGCATCGAGTCTCCATAACCCATCTTACTTGTCTTCATACTCTGTCTAATTTTTTCTAGTAGTGAGAGCCTATGATAGTTTAGGAGAGGGTATTCGATATAATAATAATACATAGGATTATGGATGAATTTGTTGATTATTTAGTTAGACTATCGATATAATAAAGATCCAAAAAACATGATGACATAAAAAAGGGATCCCCACAGGATCTCACTATCTTTAATAGAAGGAAGTAAACGACCAATAAAAATTTCAGTAAAAAAATGTGAGGAAAGAGCTAAAAATAACATCATCATTTAAATAGTATAAATAGTATTCAATAAATGTTGAATAATAACAACAAATATAATAAAACTGCCTCTAACCCAACACAAATAATCTAAAATTCCTAATCCTGTCCTCCACAAAATTACATTGTTGGACTTAATGTCCTTCTCTAATAAATATATATATTTGAAAAAAAATGAAGGTCAACCCATTTACGTTGAACTATATTCCTTGTATACAGGCAAGTCATGATTCGATTGTCCCAATAAGAATAACCAATAGCTCAAAAATAATAAGCGATCATGTGATAAACTGGATGCACATAAAAAACACCTATCAAATGTACAATCCCTCATGACCTATACACCCCTATGGAAACATAATATACACTACACGAACACCAATACAAGTTAGGTCATATTGTACTAATAAGGCCAAGATGGGATTATAATCTACTAGCATCATCTCTATGCCAAAATAAAATTTTCACCACATACCATAATCTAATCCACAATTGAAAACTCTATGAATGTATGTCACTATGTTCATACCCCTAACTGAAGATGTTGGGCAGAGTGTTGTACAATATCTGATATCAAAAAGAGATACAAATATTCTCATCTCACTCAATCAAGGTTACATCACTCTAGGACCACTACATTACCCCTAAAGAATGGGTCGATATATAACCCATATGAAATTAGAAATAGGACCACATGCTATTAATTATGGCTGCATTCTATAATTTTGAATAACATTAGAGCCAGGACCCCATTTCACTCAAGTAATTCCATGCACATAATGAATATTACATCATGTTCCAATACCACATCTCACTCATAACTGTCTGACTGATGCAATCACACTCATGGTATAGCCCGACCAACCCATTTCCCTCTTGGTGATGCGAACTGGTCTCATTCCACACCATTTCACTCTTGGATGGCCCATCATTCATGCACAACATGGTATCCATTCTATTTCATTCCCATCAACATTGTCTCACTCAAGGAGAGACAAGAACTTTTATTACTCTCTAATACCTAAATTTATCACTTGTCATAATAATACAATCATCAAAAACAAGAAATAACACAAGCGACACCCATCCTATCTCAATGTACACAAACCAATCACAAGGGAACTAGTCACTCGAGACCTTTTCCCTAACCCAATGAATCTATTGGTGTCTTTTATCCCAATATCCATCCTCTATTGGTTTTACCATATCTTTTTTGGCCATCACATCACTATTATACATACTAAGGAACATCACTGTCCAAAACACTTAACATGAATAATCATGCATCAAGTAAATGAACAATTATCCACAAACTAGAATCACAACAAGAATAAAATTTTTAGAATATAGTGTATCCCCCATAAAAGGTCAAACAAACCACAAGTATCCCTATCAAGCTCTGTTAATTTCCCATAAATACCAAACCAAAAATCACATTAATAATAATTTATAAAATTCACAACATTACCACTTACTCATGTGAGTCCCTTGTCCAAATCATATAAAAATATAATTTGAAAATCCCATTTGAATTTTGAAACACCATTTAAAATTATTTTAAATCACCAATAATTAATTTAAATACATTATTATAAAATAATATTTTTAATATCACATTTTAATAAGGAAAATTTTGTTCTTATCCAAATTACCACACAAACATCAAACATTAAAGGGTGCCACTGGAATGTGTTTAAATAATGTACCAGCATTAAACCATTTAGCATGAAAAGTGGTATTTTTTGACTATTAGAATTGGGTGTGTCAATACTATATTATGGATAAGTATCATAGAAGCATGTAACATGAAATCAAATTATTTATGATGGAATGAAAACATGAAATCACAAAAAAATGACTCCAGAATAAGATCATTTCCAGCAATCTCAAATGAATATCATTTACACATGCTACGATCATAATAACTTTATCTAAGTCCAAACTAACTTATCTCATCTATAAGAACTAAAAAATTAATGAATTGAACTTTTTAAACCAAAATTATATAATAGATATTATTGATTCTAATCTCACTAAGCATCCCTGTGTAACGGACAACCTGAGAAATGGGGGGTGGTCCCATAATGACATGTATTCAGACCTAATCCAAAAAAAAGCATCAAATTGCATCACTGAATTATTGACCAATTTAAAACAGATACTTTGTAATCCAAACGACCTGGACCAAGAATCATATATTATGTAATGTGATAAAGAGAGGATCTATTTCCTCCTATTGTGTAATCCTATATAAGATGCACACGATGTACACATTGAGAGAGATTATTTCATAATGATCTTTTGAAATCATACCTCAAAATCCCTATTGGTCATAAAATAAATCCTAAAATAATAGAGTGGGTACCCATGGAATGGATATGGGGGGTATTACCTCAAATTTACACATCAAAAACCAAACTATGTCACCTATATTTAAGAGGATTTTTTGAGGGGAATATGAGTGAAAATGAGTTATTTTACTATTTTTTTAGATTTTTGTGAATGAAAGAAATTGAGGGATTTTAATAAGTACACCTTCAATGAATATACAAGAAAGACTATCAAAAAAGGGATTGTAACACAAGTTCCTGACATAAATAAGGGGTCCACTCCATGTATCCTCCTACTAGTAGATTGAATATCATCTTCCCTGAAAATTTCATGACATAAACCCAACTCTTGTCTTGAATAAACTTGGGTTTTATTCCCCTCTATCATCTGCCTAGTTCATGGACTAAAAGGAACCTCATGAAGGTCATTCACAATGTGACTAAACATTCATTCTGTGGATGGACTACAACAGCAAATTGTACTAGTCGAGAAACCATATTGTCTCTATTAATTCCCCCACAACACATGAGGAACCATTTTAATCTAAAAATACATCCAAAAAATAGAATTTAAGGATATATAAATACTTTAAATACCATTATGAATCCTAGTTCTGTGAAAAAACACTTTAATACCAAAAATTAACATTTCCTCAGGAAATCATAACATATAATGTTGCAGGTCATTAAAAAATCCCAAATAAAATGTTCACCTTCCCTATAAAACCATGGTAGTCCTTATACTATGATCCCATAATCATATTAATCAGCAACACCTTACTAATCAACAAAATCTCATTTTCTTGTGTCAATGTCAATTATGGTACTCAACTCCATACACTGATCCTAGATAAACCAACCATTATCCACAACACATGGATCAATTAATGAAAACCATAAACCACGTAAAAATGGTTCTCTGGATTTTGTTTTAACCTCATCCCATATATTTATACAAAACCACAATAGTAGGTCCTTAACTAGATGTCCTTCAATAAAAACAATCTACTTCACCCAATGATGCATTTCTACATCACCAGGCCATGAAACCACAATGTATTTATTCCTAGTGTAATCAATGAATCATTCAAACACCAATGTTGAAGTATGAACCTGACTCCCAATTCCACTCCATTGTTTGATCCTTAACTAACCATCCAACCATCCCACACTACCTCAAGAACTGACACTCCACCAACCCAACTCACACATGTATCACACAACCACCCTCTTGAGTATGTTTCCAACACACAAATATTACCCATCACCACACCCAAAAACCCAAATGGATCAATCCCTATACAAGAATACTACTACCATGTCAATCATATACCAACCAATTCAACTTTACATACAATCATTCCAAAAATGGCCATATATCCATTTTTGATAAGATATTACCTATCAAAATATTATCCTTAACTTTGACTTTCTAAACTACATGTATAATCTACACCTTTAACATATTGTTTTTTTTCATTCTTAATGGATGGACATAACCACCCAACCAACACCCAATAAACAAAACAAAACACAAATCCAGAACAATAAGATTGTTACCTAACACACTTGTCAATCCCAAAAAATAAAATTATAAAAAATAAAATCATCCCAACACTTATAGAGATACCTCATACAAAAATATTATAATGAAGATTGATTCTATCTAATAGTCCTCCCTCCCATAATGAATTTCCTACCAAAAACTCATATCAAGTGGTCGAACAATAAAAATAATTAAAAAACCCCTCAAAGGGTATACAATCTTATCCCACCAATAAAATATATCTGCTCAATCCCAAAATCAATCATTCATATCACATGAAACCCCCATAGGTGTTCCTACAAAAATAAAATGACACACCTTCTAAACACACAAACACACACTTGGGGTCATACTGGTCCATCATTGAAACTAAGAAAACCCAGTCTATATAATAACAATTTTCTTTCCCCAAAACAAAACAAAAATATTGCTATGACCTATAATCACACATAGAGTTTCCTAGGAAACACAAACCATTAGTTTATATTAAATATTCAGTATCTATGTTGATCTTGAACTAAACATAATATCTATGTCGCTCAGTTAATATGACACCAGGCTCTTATAGTCATTTTTATTAATTAATGTTGCACACACCTATACTAACCCATTCTTTCAAAAACAAACCACTAGTAATCCATGGTGTTTCACCAAAAAAATATCAATATCTCCAATATGGATGGGTTTTTTCTAAAAACAATTTCCATTTGAAAAATCCATTTTGAAATCCAATTTCAGAAACCATTTTCTTTTTCTCAGAAATCTAAAATAAAAAAACCTTTAAAAAGGACTAGAACTAATGGCCATTTGAATTAAAATTTTAAAAAATAAACGATTTTATGTACACCTCATTCCACTTAATGAGTTTGCCTTGAAAGGTAATTTTTTTTAAAAAAATAAATGATTCCTAAAAACCATGACACTAAAGTAAAAAATCAAGCATAATCAGAACCCATAAAACATTCTTCATATGCATATTAATATTATCACCCCTTATAATATATTTAAGAAAAATGAATATATTATATTTTTACTAATTTAATAATGTATTATAATAAGGACAAATTTCAAACAAAATCACCTATTATTGTGTGTGTAATTTTGTAATCATTCCACGACCATTATTAATTAAACTCAAAAACTCGTAGCCAGGCCATATGAATCATTCTGACATAAATCTATCCAACATTGAATGATCTAACACATCCTTCATCTAGGAATTCATAATACATTATATAAACATCCCCTAGAAACATGGGGTCCAAATGATGTCAATTTATCCATGCATTTACTCAATGTACCACCTAATTCCTACCAAAATAATTAAAACTTTTTCTAAACTACAATATCATAAAACATAATTTAATCCCATTATGTAATTTTACACCCTGTATTTACTTAATGAAACCCAAGAGTTGTGTCACTATATAACCTCAGGCGTCCCCCATGTATACCAAATATTTCCTACTAGGGGAGAGGGCCCACAATTGTCATGTAGAGATTATTATGTCCAATAAAATGAATGATTTTCATTCTTGAAAATACTGAAAATTTAGCAGGCATATCCACATAAAAAACATATATAAGTACCCTATGGACACAAGTAATGGATCCCCACTAGCATTGGAGTGCATAATAGAAATCAATAAACATTTACCTGAAAAATAAATTCCCAATAGGAAATATATATGATAAATAATGAATAATCATATATATAAAATGAATATTGTTTAGTACATACTGAATATTAACATAAAATAAAAGACATCATACTCTAAAGTAACTCATATAATACAAGTAATGGATTCACTTATCTCCACAACCTTCTATACCAATGTTTCATGTCCAAAAATAGGAACTACTTTTATCCTAAAAGATAATAGAAAGGTATAACCAGGTACATCTAATGCCATGATTTTTACATTGGAAGAAGGTGAGCCAAATGAACCAGTATGTATCCCTAATTTCTCAATTATTTTCAGTTTTACATTGATGCAATCGATGGGAATGAAATATATATTTAAGGATTTTTTTCATGTATGTGCAACACACCCACGCAGAAAAATAAAACACATTGAATATCGTTGTGTACTAACTGTGCCACCAATACATCTGAACCTACTCAATTCGACTCCATTCTTGAAGGAATGATTCTCCTCATAAAACAATGAAAATAAAAAATAAATAATCTTTGTTGACTTTCTCACCACATGCCATCCCATACAAAAAATATGAAGGGCAAGGACACATATTGTATCCAATATCATATCGAGCTCTTGACTATCCCTTATTAGACATGGGAGGTTACATCATGATCTGAAAACTACATTACCAATAAACGAAAGTTCCATATATAACAAATATCACATTAAACTCGAACCCCATCTCACTCATGATGGCCTCATAATGCAATTCAATGTCACATCACATCCAGGATTCCATCACACTCATTTCAGTCCAACCAATGGACCTATATCATATCATATTCCAAGAACCCATCATAATCATGGTGGTTTTACTACCCACTTGGACTTTAATAATGATGGCATAAGTCACCTCATACCACTATTAAAACCACAAATAACAAATCTAGGTATGTTTCATCACCACACTCCATCCCATACCGAAATATGTAGTGCATGTTATCATATTGAATCCAATACCACATTGAGATCCTCACCTTCCCTTCTCAGACATGGGAGGATAAATCATGATCAGAAAACTACCTTATCAATAATTTAAAGGTCCATATGTAAGACATATCTTATTAAACATAAAGCACGCCTCACTCATGATTGCATCATCCTCCAATTAAACGTCACATCACATCCTCGATTCCATCTCACTCATTGTAGTCCAACCACTGTACCTAAATCATTTCATATTCCATGAGCCCATAATAATCATGGTGATTTTACTACTACAATATAACCCATGGCCCCACTCGATCATCCCATCTCATGCAGTGTGATTCAAACTAGTCTCAAGACACCCCATTTGACTCATGGGTTTCTTAAATTCATGCACATTAATGGATCCATATGTCAACAGCCCCACCAATGACATATTACAAAGGGTGAGGTTAGGCATTATTCCCTCTCCCCCACAATAATCCATCATCGTTCATACAGATATTATTTAAACACGTATATAATATCACATAAGGAATGCAACCTATCTCATAGCTCATTATCCCATCTAATGGGAACTAGTCCTTCTTATCATAATCCCTAAATACCTTATTAATTTTTATAGGCATCCTTTTTTTTATTGTATAAACTTTTTCACATTCTAATGGTGCATCCCAACCAATCTAGATCAACTAGTCACTTTGATACAAAACATAGAATATAATCATAATATAAACATAAAATGGATCATCATGCATCAACTTCTTCCATAAAAAGTTAAAAAACTAGAGGAATGAAAGGAATGTTATTTGAAAAATAGATAATCTCCCTCACAGTATCAAACATTACAAAAAAATTTCAAAATAAAGCTCTATAAATTTCCCTCTAAAACCCTACAAAAATCGACTTTTAAACATATTTAATAAAACCACATGTTTCCAGACTCATCCTATGATCTTTGAAAAACTACAATTAAATAGTTTTATAAAACCCCTTAATAAATTTGAAATACCATTTCAAAAAACTTTTTTAAATTATAAAATTTTTCTTTAAATTGTATTAGAATTAAAAATTATTTTTTAAACCATGTTTTAAAATGGAAACACATGTTTATAAAATACTACTCACGCAACCAACTATTCATAAGGTGGGATATAGACAATTGTTTGAGAAGGGTTTCTCCATAAAACAATTTGGTAATCTATATAGTTCATTTTGAATATTACATCTATATGTGTTCATCCAACTTAATAGGGTAATATCACACAATAATGCAACATGCAGAAAATAAACTAATCATGGAACACAAACAGAAAAATGAAAAAAATTAGAAGATTCATAAATAAAAGAATATCCTACAACCTTAACTAAATATCATAAACCCAAACCAAGATCCTATGAACATCTTTTGAGTCTACAAGATCATATATATTGCATAAATAAAATAAAATTTATAACTTATATGTTAACAGATAAGTAACCAAATTGGAATGATCATCAAAAAACACAATGATCATCCATACAACATCGAATGCATGAGAAACAAGGTGCAATTACCACCCGATGATCACATAGACACAATCTATGTAAAATATAAATATTTAATTTTTTAAATCTACATCCAATTTATTCCAAATAAAATATATAATCTAAATATACTCTTAAGGAAAAAAACATTATGAAAAATAATGAAAGAAATATTTATTTCATCTACTTGGTACTTCCTATATATGATTCATACGAAATACCCATTGAGAAAGATGTCTCTACATGGTATTTATAGTGACAATGATTTTCTAAAATTATTATTACATCATTTTAATGATAAAAAACATAACAGTTTTAAAAAACTAGGACCCAAAGGTGTAGTGTCTTGGTAAAATTAGGTCCAAACATAAAATTTATATAATTAATCATAAATATTACTCAATTACTTTTTATCAAGATTTGAAGTGTCCCTCATGTAATCATTACTATATGTAGTCACTTGACGATATACTTCAAAGAAAAGGGAGAGCTAAATGTGAGTAAGAGGATAGGTAAAAAACTAAATAAATATAACATTGGTTAGATTTATAATAAGAATCATAACATAAAAATGGGATGATCAATATAATAATTAATAGAATCATTAGATAATGTCTTAAAAGTGGAAATGTGGAAAAATGAGAAATTGTGTCTTGCTGGTCAAATACGACAGATTTTTAGGAACAAAGTAAGCATCTAGTTCATGCATAACATATGCTCATAACCATAACATCATCATTACCAATAATGTTAGAAAAATATCAATTCATATTGTGAAATACATTGTTAGATATATCACATTACTCAATTCATTGGATTTCTATACAATTATAGTATCACCTGTTATATCATAACATGTAAATAATTTTTCATTCCAAATAGAATTTATATCATTAATAGAAATAAAATAAACCATGGAATGTAAATAGTTTTCTTGAGAAATTCATAAATCATACAATCATGAGTAAACATTCTTGTTCCCAAACGAAAAACGGAATAAAATAATTGATATAAGAATAATAAATCTTGAGTAAAGAGGAAACAATCTCAAGTTAAGTAAAAATTTGTTTTTAGAAAGAAGAGTATTTTTAAAAATTATTTGTATTTCACATAAAATAAGATTGAAAGAATGTATATGTATGAAATGAAAATGTAAAGACAATGATATTTTTTTATTGGAATGTTAATATAAAATCCACACAAAAATTTGGAATGAAATAGGAATAACACAAAATAAGAAAATTGGGTTTGATAAATCCATTTACCTTATTCCCAAATGATTTATTCATTTTAATATAATATATAAGCAATTTATATAGAATAATTAATTAATTAATAACAATTCATACATGTATTTTATTTATTATAATTTAATTATTTTCATTTATTGATATTATTATGAGTTAGAGAGTTCCATTATGTCATATGGGAGTGTTCATTTTGTTGGTTTTCATTATCAGTTCTTGTGTATATTTGTATCGAAGATCATGTAAAATGGAAATAATTATCCATATTTGAAATTATATGTTAATAAATAAAACAAAGTAATTCAATTGGGTTTATATATTTTTTCCCTCCATGTATGAGGTTGATTCATTAGATATGATGATATTGATAATATTTTATATTAATTTTGGTGGTTTCTGATCACAACAAACTCATTTTCTTTTATTATTGAATATTATGTATATAAATGACATAAAAACACAAAAATGATAAAAAATTAATATTAAAATATTTTATAATCATTATAATGGTTTTATTATGATTCATGATGGCGGTAAATGATAATAAAAACTTTTTTTCCATGAAGGTGATAATAAAACAGCCCACAGATGACCTTTTCATTGTTAAAATGGATGGGAGAGGAGTACAAGTTTGATAATTGATTATTCCATTAACATAATAAAAATCCGGTATATATAAGATAATAGAGTTATCATTCCACTTAGATAAGGTGATATTAGGTGCAAATAAGAAAATAAAAGATAATAAAAAAAGCTAAAATAGAAGAAAGAGGTTTTTACCTCTTCAAATAAACTCCTTGAGAACCTCCTTAGAGAGAGTTGTTTTGATATTTTATTGAGAAAAAAATTCTATTAGATGTTTTTTGAGGGGAATGTGATTAGGATTGGGTAGAAATTTGATAGGCTTCAAGTATTTGGAGATTTAAGGATAAGTATTGGTGAGGGGTTGTATTTATATTGGAGAAGAGGGGGTTTTTTATTATTTTATTCATTATTTTATTATTTTGTCTCAAGATTGTGAATAGATTGAACCTTACCACTATATATATTAATATAATTAATGACATTTTGAGAATATGTATTTAAATCATTCATACATCATCTATAGATAAATAGTTTATGTATTTTCAAAATATCGTAAATTACCATATTCCATAATTAAATAAATTTAACTATTTTATAAAAATCACAAATATTATCCTTAAAAACATTTGATGTTTAGAATTAAAAAAGGTAAACATTTTATTAAGACAATTTTCTAAAAATGTTAATGTTTTTTAATATAAAATCATAATTTATTAAAAAAATACAAGTTTTTAAATTATAACGACATTTATAGCAAATTTAAAATTACTTAATGTCAAATAAAATTATATTATATTAATAATAAATTAAAATATTAATTTATGAATAAATATTATGAAAATACATTTTAATTTAAATCCTTATATTATGAAAAAATTTGTAAATTAATAATTTTATTTAGTCAAAATACAAACACATAATTTATTATTTTTAATTAATGTATTTACTTATACCACGATATAAATATATCCTATTTTAATTCATAAGATATATAAATTTTATTTATACTTTCCTAGGTGGGGTTACTATTATATTAGAAGAATTTATATTTCTAATAGTTATATTACTCTTCCAAAGATCACGTTATAATTCTATTTGTATATGTTCCTTATATTCTAGAAGTACATATTATTCTATTAATTATTAATTTATTAGGTTTGTATTTTGTCCTCTATGTGATTTTATGTAATTTATACAATATGGAATAATTATAATAAGTGAGTTTCCAATGATTAAATTACGGGTTGTTACCTTATTCCCCATTATGAAATTTCACCATTGATAATTTCATTTTACAAAAATAGGTGAGGGTGATTATCCATCAATACTTCCTCCAGTTTTCATATTTACTCCTCATAAGTATGGTTATACATTAGTAATTTTCATGAATGAGTAGTCTTGATACATTAGAATTTATCTCCACGATCAATGATATTCAATAGGAACTCTACATTGGATTGATCATTTGACAACATTAGAACCTATGGATTCAGTACATGCGTTGGATCAGGTATGTAATTCCTCAAGATGGATACATGGAATACCTATTGTACTTGAGACAAAGTTGGTGGAAGTTCTATTTGATAATACACAACTACAACATGATCAAGAATCTATAATCGGTTGATGTACCTAGTTTATAACTTTCCATTCTTCCAAAATCTCATGATCCACTTCCATAGAGATATTCAGAGTAATACCATTTCTCCAATCTCAATATTTAGTCTCCTTTGATAAATGTATTTATATATCCTTTTTAGACTATTGGATTCTGTATTGATCTATTGAATTTCTGTCAAAATATTTCTACTATTTCATCAACTATTTAAGGTCCAAACAGCTTAGGTTCGCCAATATCATCCCATCATGCAAGTGTTTTATATATTTTCCCTTAAAGGTATTCATATGGATCCATTTTGACTCTTTAGTAGATACTACTGTTGTATGAGAACATGGAAGAAGGAATATATTATTCCCATCCTCCTTTGAAGTTTATAGAAAAATCCCTCAACATGTCTTCCAGTGTCCGAATAGTCCACTCATATTGACAGTCAATTTGAGGATGATACACCATACTGAGGTTAATATTAGTTATTAAATCATATTGGAGACATTTCCAGAACATTTAGGTGAATATTGTATCTTGATCAGATATAATTGAAATATGTACTCCAAAATATCTTATCAGTACTCTCTTATACATGGATATAAGTTATTCCAGCAATAATTCATCTAAAATTGAAAAATTTTGTGATTTATTTATGAGTTTATCCACAATAATCCATACAACATAGTTTCCTATTGATGTCATCCTAGTTTTGGATACAATGATCATATTTAGGTTTTCCAATTTCAGTGTTGGTATGGTTAATAGTTTCATCATTCCATTATACATTTTCCATTTATCCATCACAAGATTACATACCATAGAAATTGATGTATATTTTGTGATATCCTTCTTTATAATGTCCCACAAATATTTCACTTGGAGATATCTATACATCTTTGTTCTCCTAGGGTGAATAATGATGGTTAAGCCATGCACGTCACACATAACCTATTTCTTTTTCTCTGGATTTGATGGTACATGTATTCATGATACAAATCGTACAACTCCTTCCTCTCTAATTTTTAACCTCAAAGATTTCCCCATTTTCATGGATTCAACAATCTTTAAAATGTCTACATCATATTTTTGAGCATCCATTATTTTATCCATGAGGTATAGTTGGGTAATCAATTGAGTGTTGATTGATTATGTTCCCTCTTTAATGATTCCCGTGTCCATCCTATGCAAATATAAGAATATTGGTTCCTTCTCAATTCTCATCATTGATAAATTTGATGTATCTTTTCTACATAGAGAATCTTCCACAATATTCTTTTTTCTAGGATGACAGGTGATTGAGAGGTTATAATCCATTATGATCTCTAACAATATGATATGGTGCATGTTAGACTACTTTTATCTGAATATATATTTCTTACTCTTTTGATCAGTTAAATTTCACACTTATCCCCATAGAGATAATCCTTCCATATTTTTAATGTGAGTATCACAACTGCCACCACCACATAATGAATGGAGTAGTTTTTTTCATTAAGTTCCAACTGATTTTAGTAATAGCTCACCACTTTAAAATTTTACATTAGCACACATCTCAATACCTTCTAGAAACCATCACTATATACAAAAAAGAAGTCCCCACTTATTGGAAGTGTGAGTAATGGAATGATGATAAGCCTATTTTTTAACTCTTTGAATAAAACTTCACATCCATTGGTCCAAATAAATATTTATCCCTCTAAATTAAACATTTTTATTGGGATTTATAACCATGATATTTTATTCAAAAATCACAGGTAATACCTAACGAGTTAGAAAAAACAAATGATATTTGTAATAGGTTTTTGAATGGGGTACTCTTCGCGTTCCATTGTCTTGGATGGTTCCATACATATACCTTTTCAGTTGAAAATATTCCCCAATAATGATACATCCTCTATCAAGAAATCCTATTTTCTATAATGGGCATAGTGACTCACGCTTCACAAAGTATTCATCATAATATTTAAATGTTTCTCATGATCCTCTATTATCATATAGTATATCAAAATATCATTAATAAAAACTAACTCAAATTTTTTGAGGTTGTATTTAAATAATATATTCGTTGATTCCATGAATATTTTTTTAGAAATAGTGATTCTGATGGTCATCTTTATGAATTAATAATTTATATACCTCGTTAGAAAGGTTGTATTGGTAATATCTTCATTAATAATCTTTAATTGGTGATATCCCAACCAATGGTACTCTTTAGAGAAACAATTATTCCCAGACATTAGATTAAACAAGAAATTTTTGTAAGGAATGGGGTACTTTTTATTTATCATGTTTTTTTGATATCAGAACAATAACTGTGATGTCTCATTGACTGATTCTTCTACTTGAAAAAGAGGACTGGTTCACCTCATTGTGAAAGACTTGGGCGTATAAAACCCTTTCCAATATTCTCTTACAACTTCATATTTATCTAATCCCACTCAATGGAATTCATTTTATTAATGATTCTTTATAATCAGATGAGATCCTGGAGTATGTTCAATCGTGTACTCAATCGCTTTGTAAGGAAGAAGAATAGAAAATACATTGTTGGAACACATCCATGTAGTCTAATGGGAATCTCTTAGATAATGATTATATTTTATTTCCCAATAATTTGATCAAGATATGATTTCCCATAAAGAAATAATATTCATAATTGAGATGATGATTCTGAAGGAGTTTCATCCTCTTCATTACACTTATACCTAATTATAGGAAGCTTTAGCTTCTGAAGAGTGATATTCCTTTCTCGATATTTGATGTTGGCATTGTATAAGGATATCCATTCCATGCTTAATATATAATCAAACTCCCCAAAGTATGTAACAAAATATTTTCTGGTAGGTTTAGTCCACAAATATTATCTAGGAAAAATTTATATAATTTTGATGCTATAATTTACCCATTTTATGATCTCATAGACAACTTAGTCATTATATCTTCTGGTGATGTTTGAATAGTTATACTAAAATTGCATGATATTAGATAATGAGTATAACCATAATTAAATACCATCTTCATGATTATTGAATTAATTACCAGCATACCTATCGCCACGTCATTTTCAGGTTCCACCTATACAGAATTGATGGATAAGGATTTCTTATCATCCTTTGTCCTTGGTGGCTGCTGATATTGATTACCCTTAAAACCTAAAAGTTCAGTGAAATGTTTTGAATTTTTACCTCAGCCCCTAATATTTAATCATTGAACAATTGGTGGTTCTCTCCTATATTAAACAAAAATTTATATCTTCCATATTCCTCTTCGACATTCATGTTATTTAGTTTGTTAATTTTGATTTTGAAGCTATTGGATCCTATATGGAATGATAAGTTTGTATCATTAACTAATTTGATTAGTTTTTATAACTGATGATCATATTAATATTTAATGAATATCGATTGTTTTTATAAATTCCAAATGAAACTTATAAACATTTATTTTTAATTATTTATCAATGTACATAGTTTTTATCTCAATAATCTCATTAATGATTCTTTGTGAGGGAAAGCATAGTGATGATAAATTTATATGCAATCTCATCATTATGAGTTATTAATTCCATTAATTTGAAGTGTGATATTATTAAAATGGATAAACATGGAAGTTTAGGGGTTTTATGAAGGATATAAGAAGGGTTAAAGGAATTTGGTGTTAAAAAGGTAAGGTGTTTGGTGCAGGTGTGGAAATAAATACCTAGTTGTCTAGTACAGAGTATTTAGCAGTGTGAGGTATAATCATCGGTAGCTACTGGTGTAACCACTATATACCTAGATCCTTATACTAGGCACCTAGTAAGACATAGATTTTTTTTAAATAGGGGTTAAAATTGTAATTTTAAATTTGATAATTAACCCCTAAAACACCATTTATTAGCATTTTATTGTGATTCTCATTTTGTAACACCCTTGAGAGGCTATCCATTGTCGCCCTCCATCACCGATTGAACCTAACATAGATTCTTATCTAAATTAATCATTGAGTTTCTAAAAATACCATAACAAAATAGATATAAATTTTGGAATCCACTGTTTTGTTTATTTTACTACTATTCATGTGAACTGAGAGTGAGTCCCTAAATTCCTCAATCATCAAGGTTTTGAATTCTGGTTTTCCATTCACCGTTCTTACACTGAATGATAGGATGGGGTGTTAATTAATGATCTAAAGGAATGGAAATACTATAAATTTATATTTTTATTTCTTCAATATATAATGAGTTAAATCCTAGATTACATTTTTCCGTGGTTTTTTAATTATTATTAATAGTTTCATATACTCATCATGATGATTCTTGAGTTGTTCTATCATGTTCAAAAGATCATAATTCCTAGTTAAGCCTTGGTCCAAGATTTTTTTGAGTAAAATAATATGATATTGGTGTGGGAAGATCACGATGACAATGTTCTTGATAAATGAATCAACTTAATGTATTTTCCCAAAATAATGTAGAAGAAGACGGGTCGACGCTTTAGTTATTAAGACTAAATTATTGAGATTGGAGCTATTTTTGTGAGTTGTTGATCTTAATGATTGAGTCAAACAGAACATGTGATGGAAGGATAGGAATTATCTCATGCTCAAAATGAGAGATATTATACGTCTCTTAAATATGGAAGTGAATAATTTAGAGGATGGATATGCTAAAATCCAATGATCAATAGATCACAAAATAAATAGTGATTCATTATTGAGAAGAAGGATCAAGAGATGATTTGACAGTGTTTCAGGCAATGACAAAAAATAATTATTGTTTTGAAATTACAATTGTATCAAATCCAAAATGATGATATCCTCTCGACTTACTAATTTTGTGTTTTAAAATAACCATGAAGATTAATACAATGTTATTCTATATAGAGTATTATGAGATAAATAAATATTTGATGTCAATGGGAGAATAAAAAACAAAAATAAGATTAATTTATCTCATTGTACAAGAAGAGATTAAAAATATAAAGAAAAGGGTATTTGTGGAAAACTAGTAGATATAACCATTAAAGAAATCAAACAACTAATCAAATGGGTTAATATTGTCACATGAGAAGATATAGTTGTGGTTACATGTTATACCCGATTCGTTTTAGATTATAATATAGTTGGAATGTGTTTAAAAATATATTTTTCTACTTGAGGTAACAATTATCTTGATATTATAAAAAATAATAAACAAAAAAATGATGTTATGTGTTGGGTATTCCAAATGAGCAGTGAGAGGATCCAATAGTGTTGTAGAAGAGTTGGTTGAGTGAGCTGAGGATTTTGAATAATAAGAATAATGATCCACTACATACACTATAAAGTAATAAGATTATTGTGCTGAGATAGTGATGATGTGTTAAAACCTACCTAGTTTCGATGAAGAAGATAAAGAGTGGAAGAAAGATAGGACTATTCATTCCTTTGATTTTGAGAAGCCAGTGAATAAGTTTTAAAAAATTGGTAAGTGGGAATAAAAATAGAGATCGTGTTTGAAGTGTTTCTTTATGATTAGTTGAAGACATTGTTTGTGGAAGAATATTATTTTTGTTATATAGTGAAATCTTGGATAGTATTTGTGGTCTACTCCAATGATTGAAGGAATCTATGATGATAAACTAGTGTGATGCTAGTTTTAAGAATGTGGGATGCAGTATAATGGCCCGTTCACTTGTGTTATGGAACCTATTATGTTTTTTCATGTATGGAAAATCCTTTTGTTTATGTTTTTTATCATCTTGTTGATCATTTGTAGCTTTTGGTAATTTTGGATATTTGAAAGAGATACAACATTTCAACTATAGAAACTCATTATGTGATTGAGGGTTTCATTTCGTGAACGCTCATGGATTCTCAAGACAAAGATCCATGAGTAATGTAACCTCGGTCAAAAGGCTTCTTTAAACATTCTCATTCATATCAATGATTAAAATCAACATCTCCCACATAATATTATGATTTGATTTTGTCACTCATTAATGGGAGAATATGAATCTATACCATTTCAATAAATCTTTTCAAAGAAGTGTCTAGAATTATAATTTACATGATTTAAATAGGTTATCATAGCTTCTCATGGTTTTCTTCACCTTTCTCCCCCACAATTAGAAAATATAAATTATCTTCATCAATGTGGATCTATTCTATAAATACATTTTAGGATATACCATATTGAAAATTCACTAAAATGGATTACATAAGGTAACATTCTAGATTTTATACCTTGTAAAATTTCTTGAGTTTTTTTGAGATCTGGATTCAACTTAAATTCCATTCATGGTTAGCACATGAATACAATATGAAATAGAATAAGGTGCTATTATTTGTTCCTTAGTGTGAACAAAAAGGTTGAGGGTGTTTCCTCAACCATATTTCCCCTTTATTAATGATTTCACATTTTTATTCAACATTTGATTCTATCTTTTTAGAGCATTGAGTTATTCACATTCAACTTATTTATGTGAGATGTTATTATTTTCATAAAACTTCATGGAATATGCATCACATAATGTAATATTTATCTTCTTTAGGTATTTTTCTTATACCAGTAACCTGATTAAATATTTTTGTACTATCTCCATCCATATTACTTATTCCAAAAATATTTAGTTAACCTATAGGTTTTTTTATTTATTGAACACCTCTTAGGAAATTTGAATTCATCATAATGAATTTCATCATTTCCTTTGGAAACATATTTTATAAGTTCTTACATTTTAATTATTTCATTTTTTGTAAATATATGGGAAATACTAATACAAACTCTTTAGGTACATATTGGAATTTCTATATGGTTTCTTCTGATTTATTTTCACCAAACATGTTCATTTGTATTCTCTTGGGAAAATTCTTCCATTATGTTATTTCTTGCCACTATTTTCACAAGCAAACAAAGATTTTTTGCATGAATATTTGTTTTTCTCCTTCTTCCATGATATAAGAATTGATCTTTTTACATTTAGCACTTGTCTTAGACTTCTTAGGTTTATTACCCAGAGATGTATGATCTGACTTCTTTAGAAACCTCTTGGGAATAGTATTTCCAACTTCATTTTTTTATAATTTTCCAAAGGAAGCTTTCTTCAATTTCGAATCATAAGCGGTATTCAGTATCCATTTGTTTTTAACACATTATAAGAGGATAATTTTCCATTATAGTGACCAAACTCAATTAAAATACAATAGTGATCATAAATATGTTTAAATATGTTATATTTAGATAAATAATTTTTGTTTACATTCTAAATTCTGAAATTATCTTGATTTTATCCCCATTGATTTGGGAACTTTTAAATTTCTAGGAATTGATAGATTATAACAACAATTTAATGATCAATTACTTTCCCCAATGTTGGTGGTGTGGTGGTAAGGGTTTGGGGGTGAGGGGAAGGTCGTGGGTTCAAGTCCCCGAGCTTGTGATTTAATGTCATTTTCTTCCTTGCGTGTGTGTCTCTTTCACGGTTGTACCCAATTTTTTATAATGGTCAATTCCCATACCTGTAATGTGGGGGAAGTTGGGGTGCATTGGGGGGGGGGGCTGTGGGGGTTCAAATGAGTTGGGGTGAAGGGTGGGGGTGTGTGGGGCTGCATTTGAGGGTGGGGTGCTGGGGGGGAATTCAGGTGCATTTAGTGGGGGGGAGTGGTGGTTCAGATGAGTTGGGGCGCATGGGGGGGAGTGGGGGTGCAGTTGGGGGGGGGGGTGACTGGGGGGGTTTATATCCACGATTTCATAACATTTATCAGCATGAGAAATATGCACTTGTTTTATTACTTGTTTTCTTGGTTGTATTATTTTATGTTAATCTCTCATATCACCCATGCATTTGTAGGACACTATGTTGACTTCAACAAGATATTGTATTCCCGATGTCTTAATCATGGTCATGAAGCTTCATGTTGATATTGTTATCAACATCACTTATTCTATTATTCCATTATTATTAATAATGTTCCTCCCACTTCAATTTTTAGGTTCAATTAATGTCGATTCATCATATCACTGGCATTTTGATGAATTATTTTAGGACCCGTTTGGGTGTGTTATGGAAACCCTAGTCATAGGCAACTCACCACTTATGCATAGAAAGTAATATATATAATACATTCTCCCATTATATATATTTATTCCCATGGAAGCGTGATTACATATAAGGGGATAGGTGTGCTTATGTATATATATATAGAAAATGCATACGTGTGTGGGTGATAATGGGCTTATGCATGTGAGAAAATATATAAGGATAATTTTTTTTGTGTTCAAGGCCATGCATACATGTACATAGGGGTTATGGCATCATTATGTATATTAAAAGGTGCATATTCCGGGAGTATGGATGATGCAACTTAGAGTTGTCGCTGATAAAAGTTTGAAGCACTGAGTGTGGCTTGGCTCCTTTGAGGTTGGGTTCCTCTCATAGCCTCTTCAATTCAACAATGTATTTAATTTCATTTATTTACCTTCTTAATTCTGCTGCTATTAAATTGAAATTCTTGAATAAGTGTTAGTTAAGAGAATTGTTTTGTTTGATAAAAAAGTCATGGTTTTGTAATCAAACCGCTAAAATGGAGGTGCGTTGTCTGTGAAAACTCACAGTGGTATACCTTGTTTGAAATTATTGCATCGATGTTTTCCTTATACATAATGTCATTATTAGTCATAAAGCACATATAATACATGACCCTTTTTATACCCCTTTAGGGGGTTGACCGATTTTCAGATGGAGACTAGTTCATTGTTAACCAACAACCATTATTTTTAGAAAAACGTCATTGAAAAATGTTTTTGCTCCTTTCTTTTCAAATTTATATGAAATTCCTGTGTCACCTATCATGCAGTAAGAACCACTATCAAGAATCCATGACTTGTTTCTCTTGAAGGACATTAATTAAAACCTCAAAAAAAGAAAGACTTCTCCTCCTTGTCATTCAAAATTATCTATCCTTTCTCACTATAATACATTTGTCCAGGTAGGCTAATCATGTACTTCTCAGCACAATGACCATGTAGATCATATCTTCCATAGAATGTTTCTCTGAAATCAAATTGAATATGTATCTAAATAAGAGATAATATTCTGGTCACAGTTTTCTTCTTTTGAGGGTATCTTTCCATTTTCTCAGTGTAACTCCCCCTTGATTCATGCCTCATCTCCAGGAGTAACAAATAGAACCAGCATGAGTAGGATTTTTGTCCAAAAGATCCACAATGCAAGAAATAGTCTCTGAACCTTGATCATCCATAATATTAATAATTTTATTTGTAATATTGTTTTTGGTGTGATTCCACACGCCATGCCTTTTTTCACATATACAGAAGTGATATTTTTAAGATATCCATCTCTTCTTTTGATGAAAAAATTGTTTCCCATTATTCTTTCTAGTCCAAAATGGTCCAGATTTGGTTTTAGTAGCTGAATTATTATAGGGAACTTTTCTATTTTGAGATTTATTAGGAGATGAATTAACTATCCTTTTTGGACCCTTCTTTTCACCAGAAACCTCAACTGCCTTGTTTCACTTATCTTATTAAAATCATTCTAAACATCAAGATACTTTGATTGTGACTTTCTTAGTACTTATTCTCTCAAATAATGTTTCTCTTAAAGGTTACTCACCATAATATCCTCATCAACAACATTCAATTTGAATTTCTTGATTTTATTAATGTTATTAGCTTCTTACTTGATATACTCATTTCCTTTGATCATATTTTCGAATAATTTCATTAGCAGCGACTTGTCCATCATGATTTCAGTTTTCTACTCAATACATGCATCAAATTCAACCTTCAACATGTGATCTAGATTTGTTTGTTCACTTTCATCTTCTTCTTTTCTTGAGACATCATCACCACTTTTAATATGAGCCATAAAATTAGTTATCATTTAAACTAATTCATCTTCTTCTTCGTTATCAAATTTACTTGACTATATCTTCAGCTTCTCTAAAATTAGATTTCCTAATAGCCTCAAAATCCATATGAATATTTTAACTTATTTTTAGAAGCCATAATTTGTCTATTTGATAAGAATGAAGAATATTATGTAATTTATCAAGGGTAAGATCATTGTTGTCTTCTAATGATTAAATCTTATGATCAAACTTGTCCAGAATGTTTCACATAAACATTTTGAAAATTGTTGAATCATCCAAATTTTCTCCAAACCCTCTAATATTGTTGAAAATTTTATTAACTCTTGTGTAGTACTCATCAATGATTTCTTTATCATCCATTTGTAAGATAGGTTTGAGAGAGAAACAATGAATTTAATGATATTAATTGAAAAACGAACTGAAATTTCAGTATAATAGTGTAGAAGAAAAAGAAAAAATGAATAAGGAATGGGAAGAAGTATAGTCTCCCAAAGGCGTTGCAATTGGAGCCTTAGGTCGCAGCCTCCTATATACACAATAGATACATCTTTAAAACATATACAATCCCCCTGCCATATAGCCTTCCACTATTCAATACCCCAACCAACCTCAACTGACCTACTCTATAAAAAATTCACCTAACTGTCCCTGGTAGTTATTATACACAGAACCTGCTGCCAATACCACAACCACCCCTGACCCTTGTAGGTTATTCACAACATCCCAACATCATCACCATCACATCAACCACTTTTGAGGCAATATAACTGATTTCTAACCATCTTCCAAGAGTAATGTAAACCTCATTGTATTCACTACTAGTCATTAAACCATTGCTTTTCTTATTTGAATGTGTATAAAAGGATTAGTCCCCTTCTGCAATAAGCATAAGAGGACTAATCCACACTAGTTATCTTATAAGGGCTAATAATGTGTATAGGTAATTGATTCTAATGTCACAAAAGGGATATTAATTAATGTAAAAATCTCTTGAATGTGAAATGTATTATCAAAATCTATAATTACTGGAGTAAGAAGTGAAATTGATAAATCAAGAAGTCACCCAACTTGAATCATTACATGATTTTAGGAAAATAAGAGTAGCTACCAAACAAAATAATGATGATAATATTTCTAACAAAATGACTCATAATTGTGTAAAAATAACTCTAATTGATCCAATAATTATTTCCCTATAAGATCATGGAGAAATGCATTATACTATCCTGATAAATCTGTTGTTACTCATGCCTAATTATCTATTACCCAAGTCTTAAAAACAAATTCTATACAAATATGTGTGTGGATATATATTGAGAATCCTTCCTTATCATCCAATTTGGATATTATCATGAATAAAATACATCTATTTATAAATAAATCTCAAGATCATATTGTTTTGGTCCAAAAATAGAAACCAAGAAAAACAAGACATACTACATACAATAGAAAGAGTAGGTGGTTTATTTTTCAATAACAGTGATACTAGGTATTTGGATAGAAGTATAGTGAATGATGGAATAATAAAATCATGACTAATGGATGTTAAGAGGATTTTGAAATAGAGATGAACTTCTTACACTATAGATGAATAGTCCAAATCTTGGACCATTGAAAATTGGCCACTAACATCATGACTGATGGAAGTGATCTAAAAAAACAAATGGAATCAATTCATGAAATGAATCCTAGAATTAATTTAATTAAATATATCATATAAGAATAATCTTCATATAGACTTCTAAATAATCGTATTCCAAATAATTCCAAAGATATCATAGAAGAAGAAGAGAAATACTGTTGAAGTAGGGGGGTGCTGGGGGCTGGGGGGGAGTGGTGCAGGGGGCTGGTGATGGGGGTGGATGGGGGTAGTGGGGGTGAATGTGGGGGTGCTGGTGTTGGGGGAAGTGGGGGTGTTGGTGTGGGGGGTGGTCTAGGGGAGTGGTGCAGGGGGTTGGTGATGGGGGGCATAGTGGGTGCAGTTGGGTTGGGGATGTGGTGGGGCCTGAGGGATGGGGAAGGGCTTGGAGGAGTGGTGTTGTGGGGTGGGAGTGTTGTGGGGGGGGGGAGTGGCGGGGTGGTGGTGTGTAGGGGGAAGTGGGGGGAGTGGGGGCGCTGTTTGGGGGTGAGTGGTTCCGGGGTTGGTGCAGGGGGAAGTGGGTGGTGTGTAGGGGGGGGGGGGGGTGATGGGGGCTGGTGCAGGAGGGGGTGCTGGGGGATGGTGGTGTTGTAGGGAGGCTGGTGTAGGGGGGATAGTACTGGATGAGGGTAATGTGTGTGTAGGTTCGGGTGTGGTATGCTTCATGGATGTGTTATTTTTATTGTTTATGCATGTACTAATGTAATGATTATTGATATTATGACAAATATTGTGTATGTTTGTAGCTGTTTTGTGTTGAAATGACCACTATAAATTATTAGTGCAATGGGAGTGACTAAATGTTGATATTTTCGTAATAAAATAAAATAATTATAGAATCTATAATGGTAATGGATTCATCTATCATTTGTCCTCACTGATCACACATACATAATAAGTTATTATATTTCATTTCTTTTCACAGTATTTCCCTATAGATGGATTCTTATTATGAGGATGGTTTTATTGACAGCCATTAATGGTAGTGAGTTCCTCATCTGATTTCAGTATGATTTTTTTTTATTCTTTGGTGAAATTTTAATTAGCGTTTTTCTGTTTTTTGGGTTCTTTATATTTTTATAGTGCTTTCTAGATCTCTTTGAGGTGGGTTCGAGTTGCCGTTGACAAAGGCATACATGTATATCCATAGGTAGGCATATAAATATATAAGTTCCCATTTATATATATTCATTAATGGAAGTATGAATATATATATTATTTCTTGATGTGATTATTTGTAGATATGAAAAATATATTCATGTGTAAGTGTAAAGGAGTATATGAAAGTATAAATATTTATCTAAGGACCCCCTTGTGCATATTTATCCATGAAAATATGTACATATGGGCTAGTTATCCTTATATGTATGTGAAGTTGCATATGTGTTCTAGTGGAAAAAAGAAGATTCGAGTTGTCGTCAAAAGTAACGCCTTGAGGTTGAGGTATGTTTCCTCTACATAAACCTTTAATTTTAATTCTATAATTTCTCGAGTATTTAAAAAACTTGTTTTCTTTATTATATAATGTGTATACACTATTCAATTTGGTTGTGGCTCTTTATAATGACATTTTCACCTTTTTTACATGATTTCCAAAAGCCTTCAACATGGACTAGTAGAAAGTGTATGCCAACTCAATAGTAGAAAATGAAATTTACTTCACTTTAGAGATGATAGTGTCCTCATTTTGAGAAAACATCAACCAATAATTCTCATAAAACTCTAAATCTTAAAGAAATTATTTATTTTCATTTCATCAAACATAAACAACTATATTTGAAAACCTGATACTTTCTTCAGTAACATTATTGTGAAACACATGACCCGGAAAATAACAAAATTTAACCTGTTAAAATAAATACAACTAGGAATTATTCACAGTGTGACTAGGGTCCTCACACCTTGAATCCCTAACCCTGGGAATTTTATGGATTGAACTGAGGTTCACAATTTGAAATTTTCTAGATAGGGGGATCACCCCTCAAATAAACATAATGGTTCTCTTAAACATATGAATTTTCAACTGAGAATTATCTTCCAACGGTCTATTGACCTGGTAACTAGATTTTGAAAAATGATCCTAATTCGGTTTTCCTCTCACTACAAAAAACCCCACAAAAAACACTAGTTTGTTCTCCTCTGGATGAATTTTCCTAAAATTTCTTGGTTTCACATACTGGTGTGCAAGCACATCTCTCAATAAATATTAGATTATTCCCTAATGTCATATTAAACCCATGTTCAATTGATGTATTGAACAAAATCTTGAAGCATATCCTACAATATATGTATCATCTGCTCTAACTATCTGCCTATATATTGATAGTACATTGTGGTCTCTATTAGATCATTCTCTAAGGTCATATTAAACCCTTTCCAAAAATCATGGCATAACATGTGCATCTTTATCTTATATAATTCTTAAATAAATTCCATTATAGTATTAGTATTCACATATATAAAACGTTCTTATATATTCTACTAGGTGAGTATCATTGATAGGTATGATATGATAATCTTTTTTTACCTAATAAAAAATCATCTATATAGTTTAAGAACTCCTTAGTGTCCTTAGTAACCCTATTATAAAGTCCATCATGATGTACTCCATCTTCTGCATTGGAACTTGGAATGCCTAGAGTAGAAAATTATTCTTCTGGTGTATAGACTTTATCATATGATTGGAAAGGAATCCAGAAACCAAATGAGTAGATTCACATCCATCCATGGCCACGAAAACAGACACTTGAATTCATCACCCACATTTTTTTCACTAGGATTCATAAACCACAGATGTATGACAGTCTCTCATAAACTATTCACCAAATTATTCAAGGACTATAACTCTTATAAAATTATAACACATCATCATCAAATAGTGAACACTCAAGTGTCATTTTACCAATTTATAGTTGATTCCTGCATCACATTAAACATAAGGTTTAATTCTATAATAACTTCCCCAAGCCTATATGAGATGATATGGTAAGTAACGGGGAAAACACAATTGATTCCTAGTCATTATAATCATCTATAATCCAATTATATTACATGATCATAATGTGTTATTGTTCTTCTAAAGGATTTTAACCAGGTTCCACGAGGGGAGGTGGCAAGGGGCAGGGGTTGTGATGGGTTCTTTTGAAAGAGGTAGGGGGTTTTCTTGGATGCAGGGGTTGTGTTGGGGGGTGGGGGTGGGGGGAGGGGAAGGGGGCAGGGTCAGGGGGGGTGCAGTGGGCTAGGGGGAAGTGTAGTGGGCAGGGTCTGCGTACAGGGGGGAAGGGGAAGGGAGTAGGGGGTGTATAGTGCGTGGGGGGGGGGGCAGTGTGTGTGTGTAGGGGGTAGGGGGAAGGGGGAAATTTAGTGTGATTAGGGGGAATTTTAGTGGAGAGGGTGTGTGGGGGGGGGCAGGGGTGGTTTTCTGGGGGGGAGGGTTGCAGAGGTGGAAAAGGGCTGGGGAGTGTTGCAGTGGGTTGGGGGGAAGTGCAGTGGGTAGGGGGTGTGAGCAGGGTGGGTAGGGGGTGTGCAGGGGACAGGGTGAGGGGGTAGGGGTGATTTTCAGGGGACAATGGGGAGGGTTTCATGGGAGAAAGGGGCAGCGGGAGGAGGGCAAGGGGCAGGGGGCTGTAGTGGGTTGGGGGAAGAAGAGTGCGAAGGGGGTGTGTGCAGGGGGGAAGGGGCAGCGAGAGGTTGGCAAGGGGTAGGGGGTGTACATTGGGATGGGGGGAAGTAGAGTGGGCAGGGGGTGTCTGTAGGGTAAATGGTAAGTGGGCAGTGGGTGTGCATGGTACAGGATGAGGTGGTAGGGGTGGTTTTCTAGGGGAAGGGGGAAAGGGGCATGGGGGTTCAATGGGCAGGGGGAAGTGCAGTGGGTGGGGGTGTGCTAGGTAAGGGGTGAGGGGTGTAGGGGGCAAGGGGCCGGAGGTGTTTTGTGTTCTTTTTCATGGGGGAGTGGGAGGGTGCATGGGGTTTTCTGGGGGGTGCAGTGGGCTGGGGGGGAAGTGATGTAGGCCAGGGGTGTGTGCAGGGGAGCCGGGGGTGTTTAGGGGACTGGGTGAGGGGGTATGGGTGGTTTTCTGGGGCCAAGGGTAGGGGTGTGCGGTGGGATAAGGGGTGTCCAGTGGGATTGGGGGTATGTCTAGGGGGAAGGGGGTGTGATGGGGAAGGGGCATGGGGTGTGCAGGTGGCAGGGGGTGTGCTAGGGAGTGGGCAGTGGCTGGGGGTGTGCTGGGGTAGAGGGTAGGGGGTGTTTTTTATAGAATGGGGGTATATATATCCACAGTTTTAAATCGTGGCTATAGGGATACAGCCAAGGTTTAAAGCCATAGAAAAAGGCCTATATCCAATGTTTAAAACCCTGGCTAGATGTTTTTCCCTATAGCCATGCCAATACTAGCCATGATTTATAATATCATGTCTATAACCAATAGCCACGATTTTTGGGCATGTAGCTACTGTTCCAAACTATTGATATAACCTTATTTTGTAGTAGGGAATTAATATATATGATAGTATATCACTATTAAAAGTTTGGATATTATGGAAACACGATCAAATTATAACTACAATTACTAAACTACTAATTTTTTTTTACCACAAATGAAATAGTTATCATCTGAAAATGATGATTTAAAGATATAATTTTTAAATATAGTGTTATTTCAATGAAATTAGAGAATTAGGTATGTTTTTATTTCGCAATATCATCATTATTTTGGATTTTTTATAATTATTCATCCATTAGGGGAATTATGTTAACATTATAACATAAACTCAATTTTTTTATTCTCCTCTTGCAATTAGTATAAATTACATGTTTTCCTAACATTATTCTATCAATGTATACTCAAGAGGCCCAAAGAATATTTTTTAAGGAATAATGAAATTATTTTATATTTGGTCAAAAAACATTTATCTTCAATATACATAATTTTCAAAATGTATTATAATATTCTCCAATGATTACTTAAATTCATTTTTACACATGGTTGACTTTTTACAAACTTGTTTAACTGCAATATTTTATTGATTTTATAAATTATGTATTTTTTTAATTTTTACATAAAATATAAAAGGAATATTTATGTGAATATACCTAAAAATATTTTAATTTCTATCATCATGAAATCCGAATAAATAAAATCTACATTTATAATTTTCAATGGGTAATTTCAATGAATAAATTTTTTCGAAAATTACGGAATTTTTTAATTTTAAAAAATAGTTTTCCATTATAAAAGAGTATTTTCCTAAAAAAATTACTTATATTTTTTAATATTTCTATTTAACAATGATAAAAACCCTTTATTTTGGTTATTATATATTTGAAATATGTTGTAATGATAAAATAATAATTATTTCTCGGAATGGTATATAATCAGTTTGACTAGGAAAGTATTCATATTCGGTATACTGGGTCTTTATATATGAATTATTTTTATTAAAATGTCTTCTTTGAAAAATTGTATTGTTTAATAATATGATTAATTCATTAAAATTATAATGTGGTCGGTGGGGATTAGAATGAAATATCCCTTTAATGCTTCTATATGTGTCATGAGAAAAATAGTTTGGGTATTTATATTAGGCCACACAAATTTATGTAATATGACATATTATGAGGACATGATAGAATGTTTATAACATAATGGAATGGGGCCTTGATAGTATGTTTAAGATTCCTGGTATTATTAATTCCATCATAATTATATTATATCATTATATATATATGAATATTAGATTACTTATGATATAAAAGGATAACATTCAAGATTATGTTATTATTTATATATAATTATTTGATCTTTATATATTACTACCATATTAATCTTCATAATAAATATATCGATTAAACTGAATGTGATTATATTTATTTATCTTTAATCTATTATTATTATTTATTTACTCAAGATATATTCTTATATACTAAACTATTTCAGATCATTTTAGAACAACCTAATTTTTTTCCTTTCCCCAAGATGCCAGTAAGTGTACTATAATTTATATGAATGAATATTCTAAAGAGAAAAACGATATTGTGGAAAGAACTAAATTTTGGTATTTTATGAGTTTAAATGTATGTTAGATTTAAATATTTATCTTTTTATCATTACTACCCTATTATTTCTTACATGGGATGAAATCAACTATATCAAGTGCCAATGTAATAAAATAACCATAGGCTTTGGATTTATAGGGTTAGGGCCTTTATAAGGATAAATTTGTGGATTCCATGAATGAATCTCTTAGAGACTACTTTAAAGAGTTAAAATGATGAAATGAATCATAAAATAAGTGTCTATAATAATGTAATTAATTGGACATTTCATAGGATGAAAAGTTCATACATTTCAAATACTTTTTATAGGATGAAGCGTAAGGCTTATGTTTGTTTTTTTATTTTTGGGTTTTCCATACTTTGTTCTATATGTTTTTTTCTTTTCAGTTTGTTGGTCAGTGTTTGGGATGTTTTGCCCCAGCTCCTTCCTCTATAGTCATTTTATGTTTAAATAATTTTTCGTTAAATGGCGTTTTGAACATATCATACATGATGTTATACCCCATGGATGGTCATTTTTTAATGGAATTGGTGTGAGGGGAGTTTTGGTTCTTTATATGAATTGGTTTTTGAGGTTTGGGATTCTATTCCCAAATAAATCAATTTTTCTCGAGAAAAATTTCCTTTATTTTATACATTATCAATGGTTACTTTCTATGGTTAAGCATTGTAACTAAATTGACCATGGTCTCACTTTGTATGTTGATCTACCCGATGAACAACCATATAGATCGTTGAGTAGTGGAAGATATGATTTCTATCAAAAAAAACATTTTGAAGATATTGATATGAAATTTTCACTCGATTATATAAACTAAAATGAATAGATTGGTATAAATGATTCATTCGATGTATATTCATCCTTTATTCATTTGTATTATCATCATGATACTACTTTTGTTATCCTTGCATGCAGGATAACTAAAATGGTAATGGAAACCAATATTGCATTAATGGTGTCTATTTTGATAATTTTATTCCAGTGATACCAAGTGGTGATTATATTAAATGAAAAATATAATACTCTTTTTATCATCATTTATCATTTTAAAAATAGATAATGGATTTCTGGAATAATTCCATACCACAAAGGAAAAATTGAAATAAAATAAGTGGTAAAAATCATTGTAATTAATGTAAAAGAGTAAATCCATGATAATAATTATAGATATAATATATACATATATATTGAGGAAATAAAAAATATACATGTTAGATAAATTATTATAAAGATGGAATCCTCAATTTCTAAAAATTTAAAATATAAGATATTATTTTGTAAAGTTGTTTTCATAGAAAGGACATTTAAAGATTGTGATATTAAAATAACTAGATTATTCTTGGTGTGTTGATATAAAGTGAATTAAAATTATAATTATGAGTTATGTCATGAATCATGTAGAATATTGAATATGGAGAGATAAATAAATTTCATTAATGATGAACTATGTAAAAAATTATGTTACGTAAGATGGAGTTAGAGTTCAATTTTTGGAAAAGGAATTTCTCTAACCCACATATTATATATGAGAGTGAGTAACACATCTGATAGGGATTTAATAAATATTTACGTATGTCTATGTGAATTATCATAGAGAGATAATTTCATTTAAGGAAAACCATCATAAGAATTTTTTTTTCGTTCATGCCTTCTCATAAAAAAATTACACATATGGATATTAGAAAATTATGAAATTAAAGTATTAAAAAGAAGTGGATAATAATAATTTTATGATGTTGATACTTTGAAATTATTTATATATGAAAATTTATGATACTCATCAAATTTGATAATGATTATAGGTTTCTAAAAAATCTTCAAATAAAATCAATATATGGAGTATTTAGAATCTTGAAAAAAATAATTAATGATTAAATACATGAGAATTATGATAGTGTGTAATTATTTTAAATGGAATGGATATTTTTTATAAGGTGGTTATATTATTATTTGACATGATTCTAGAAATTTATAACTCTTCATTAGGTGAAAATGGACCTCAATTATTTTGATATTATGATGATTACAACTTTTAAATTACGAGATTTCATGGATCTATAAATCAAAATTTGTTTGGAAACCTAATACATCTACTATTTAAATATATATATTATTTAATGGTTGATAATATAGTATATAATTTGAGAGATAAAATGAGTGATCAAAATATATATAGTGAGAATAAAAACATTTCATGTCACGAATGATAACTAATACTTCATCAATGTCTGAAGTATGAAAAACTTGGATAATGAAGAACCAATTTTCTTGTTCATATTCAATAAAGAAGAAGATAATAATAAGAATAAATAATTTAAACATTTTATAATTATTTTGTCACGAATGACATAAGAAGAAGTAGATTTTTTTTTCTATTCGATTTGTAAAGGAACAAAAAAGTATAACAACCTCATAGGATTATATTGAAAAGAAAACATTGGCGCATCTTCTCTATTTTGGATATTAAAGAAACTAAATGGTAGTTATTTAATGTTTTTTTATAATTAAGAAAACAATAACACCCAATAAACATCATATGTTCATTAAATGGTGTGGGAGGATCTTTTCGTTAGACATATCCAATGAAAATTCTAGAGACATTAGTGTAAACATCTAATTGAAGTATGCATCATTATCAATTTTAGCTCATGTTTTTTGTACTACTATGTCTTATGAATGTGATTTTTTAGTGTTTTCTCTATATAATAACCATTTTTGAAAGGTTAAACATATAAATCATTTTCTCCTTTATGTGTGTATTTGGAGGTTAAATAATGTTAGGTGAATAAAAGGACATAACCATTCACCTTAACATGTGACCATGGTGAAAAAGGGAATGTATTAAAATTAAAATTAGAGTAAAATTCACCAATATGAATTTACACCCAATCTCAAAGTGGATGAAATTACTACATAATCCTTTCAATTGGTACGAAATACAATACCAAATCGGATTACACTATAATTTATAATGTGGTTCTATTTTTATTGAATATCAATACCTTTTAAAATTTATAATGATGTACAATTTTTTGGAGGATATCTACCATGTTTATATTATAATTATATCATATCCAACACTATATTGAACATTAAAAATAGACAACCAACTATTTTAACTAAGGAATCCCTCTCATTCCATGAATAATGAGCTTCAGTTTCCCTATGAAACAACCTTGATGATGATATAATTTCCCAAATAGAGGAAGAATATGTGGTTCAAATTTTTAATAGGAATAGTTTCAAGAACCGAATCTATTTGCCATCAAAACCGGCACCAAACCCAGCCCATGGTAAGACCCAAAGGGAATTCTCGATCCTCAAGGGCTGGCACAAGTACCTATGTATCCTAAAATGAAATTTGGGAATGATTTTCTAGAGTTTACAAGAAGAAAACATCCAACCAATCCAATATAAAAAATTTGTACTTTTCAAAATTATCGATCATTTGTAAGAATTAAAAATAAAATTTCATAATTTAAAACTATTATCAAAGATTATAAAAAATTATGAAACCAAAAATGGATAGCCCATGAACCTCATTCTAAAAAGAGACACCACCCTCAACCAATCTCAATGACTCTAAAACCATGAACTACTGATACAAACCCAAACCCTAGGCACTAAAAGCATTCCCCAAACCTGCGACAAAATAACCAAATTTACTTACACCCAAAGGTGTATGTAGGGTGTGAGACAAATCCAATAATTAATTCCACCACTAAAATATTCCATGTGATAAAAATTTAAAGTTGAATAGATTTCATGTTTTCATAAACATGAAATGTTAATGATATTTTAAAAGAGATAAATCATTAAATTAAAATAGTTTTCAAGTGGGAAACTTTGATGAATCAACATCTTTAAATAGAATCCCAAAGATACTGAATTTTACATAAAATCATACCATACATTGATAGTATGCATAATGTATCTATTGAGAAAATGTAATAGGAAATAACCCTTAGGCACTAGATTATTTTGTGTCTCAGGTTCCTCTTATCTTAGTGGAAATAACAATACAAATATCCATTCTCATGAACACGAACCAGTATTAGGGATCATACCAATAACTTAATGGTCCCCAAAATTCATCATCATCATTATAAATGTTTAGTTAGTGTTTTCATCATAAAAAATTCATCAATCATTTTATGTGAAACAGGGCCAAAACGCCATGGGATCACTAGCATACTAGTACACGTCCAGCCACCTAAATACTTAATTTTTCCATATTTTTCTCAAACAAGTTCTAAAATACATGAAATAAAATTTTCTAATGGAAATACCACTCCAAAGTTATACAAATATTCTATCAACCCACAAATGTTTCACATAATATTATTTTCCCATTAAAATTCATTTTTTACATCATACTCACAAAAAATACCCCACAAACGAGTTTCACACCTTTATTACAATTTGATAAATCACTTCCTAAATTTATAAAAAATTATAAATTTCATTGACATATCCAATAATTTCTTTACCTTTAAAAAAATACCATATTATCTTAACAAAATTCACTAAAATAGTATATGTACAACATTATCCCACTTTGTTTAACTTAAGAAATCATTTATAATTTTCATAAAAAACCTATGGGGTAAAGCCATTTTTTGCACACAAAACCCATTTCAAACCCCTCTTCTAAAAAAAAACAAAAATAGAAATTCAAAAAAAAATTAAAGCCGTAAATACATTTATTATACCACCCTCTAGTGTTATAAAATTACCTCAAATAAAACCACAAACAATACACATGAAAAACACACATTTTCAAACAAATGGGAAACTTTGAAGCCAAACCCTTAATAAATATTACAAAAAATGGTTCCCACACCAAAATTAATGTAATAATAAAATTATAAATATATAAATAAATCAAAGTAAACTCGTCTAACATTGCATACATAGGGATCCACCTACCACAAATGTCAAAATACCAAATCCTTGTGCAAAAGTTCACCCACACCACCACTGCCCCAAAAGGGAGTTAAATAAAACCTAAAACCACATGTTTGGACCAATAAAAACTATATAAATACCTAAGATCGAATCACTACTTTCTGTAAGTTTTTATCTTTAATAAAATATGGATGAAACCCTACAAATATTGATGAAACACTATCCAAATGGGAGAAAAATGTAACGAACCCCAATTACTTAATATATCTTGATTAAAACACCTCAAATACACTAGAAGATGAATTTATAAACAACTAAAAATTAGTGTGAGGTTAGAATAATGAATAATAGGTCATGTGAGAACTTAAATTGTGATAAAATTGTAAAAATTGGAAGAGTATAGAAGAAAGAAGCTACCTCTTAAAATCTGGATGATTTGAGAAATCTAGAGAATATTTTACCTAATTCGTGAAGAATATGATCTCCGTAGAGAGGGAAAGAGAATGACGGAATTCCTTGGGTTTGTGGTATAAAGAGAGAGATTTAATCACTGAAAACCCAAAAAAAATTAATGAGATATTATAGAATTATTATTTTTAAAGTAGGAAATGGGCTTATGGGTTTTCCCAATACAACAATAAAAGCATAAATCCATCATGAATATGTATTATTATGAGGTTAAAATAGAGATGGATTAGTTAATATACCATATGAATCTAATTTTGATTTGGATTGGGTGGAAAATTTTGAAAAATGTAGAATTTATTAAACAATAAATTTGATTTTAAACATGAAATGGGCTCACTGTTGGGTCTAAATAATGAAAATACATCCTTTCCTCTAAAACAACATAGGAAACCCCCCACAAAGAAATCATTATTTGTAATTAAATTACAAATACCTTTAACTGTAGTCATATATGCGACAAATAGGACAACCCTACTACCACAATATAATTAGTTCAACTATTTGAGGAATAAATTTATGTTGATTACTATCAAATATATCTTTACGAAGAACTATGAATATATAGTTTGGATCTTATATCAAGAATATATGAAGAAATATTAGTTGATTTATCAAACAAATTCAGTATTATATTCCAAATATATTATTTTTATATATGATATTTTTGAATTTATATTACAAGTGTTCACTCAACATGAGGAGGACTTAGGAGTCATAGAAAAATCATTGATCGAAAAGTTACTAACCTGTATAGATCATTCAAAGAATTTTAGATCCTCTAAAGAAGTAAATGTATATGTTTAGACAATATATGTTTTATTTTCACTCTCATTTTAGGTAAAAATATTAAGATCATAATATAATTGTGGGAACATTAAATTAATAAATGAAATAATAGAATATGGTTTTTAAGAAGATCCAAGGATTTTGTAAACCCATCATCATTTTATTTAATTATTTAATATATGAATTGAGTTGTATATAGAAAATTTGGGATTATATGTTTCATGAGAAATTTAATGTCAATTGATATTTATCAATTATTATTACTAAAAATAGTTTGAAAATACATTGAAGACTTGTTTTCGAGTTTTCTCATTTTATTTGGAATCAATTTAATTTATAGTGGATAACATAATATATCTAATTCAAAACCCCTTATTTTCTACACTAAGCATGGAACAAGTAGAGATAAAGTATAATGGTTGATGAAACTTTTCATTAGTATGAATGGATTCTAATTTACCATTTAATTTTTTTTATTTTGAACAAACAGGAGGGAAAGTGAAATGAACGTCTAATAAGAAATGGGTAGCTAAAGGAATATTATGAGAAAAACAGGTTGAATTAAAATTTTGTTGGTTTTAGAATTTCTATAAAAAATATATAAGTTGACATTTTTTGATCCCTCAAATGTTCAAAAATGTATTTTTTTTCAAAGAATACTAATATACTAATGAAAAACTATACTGGATATTTAATAAATATGTTGATGGTGATGTATTAGTTATAAATAATAAGGAATTCGTGCATATTGAAGAAGCTCCCCAAATTTTCATTAAATATTATAAATTGATTTTGGTAAGAACATCTTGGAAGGTGGTATTTTCTATTTGTTTTCATATTTTATATGAATAATGAATGCACTTCTCCATGGGGATTTAGAGATCTATTAGTATTAGTATTATATTTAATAGATTATTGGATATGATTAAGACCCATAAATGTTTTTAATAAGATTTTAAATTATAGGATATGTTTAAAAAGGAATAAGAGAAGCTTGTTTTTAGAGGATGATAAGATCAACTATGGGCTTCACATAATAGGAAAATTGACCATAAAAATGGAAAATTAACCCCATGATAGGAGGATTGAATGGTATAGAAACCTTCAATAAAATGTAGTTTTCATCCATTGTACGGTTTGACCAACCATAAGGAGTGAAAATATACATCACATATTAGATGGAGTTGTAATCAGATTGTGACCACAAGAAAAAAGAGGATTGACCACGTGAAGAAATTTTGACTGATAACATGAAGAAATATAGACCTACCACATGAAGGATTTATAATATACCACCTGAATAAAATAGGCAACCAAGTGTAATCATTGTATGTCATGTGACTGTGGTATCTCTTGGTATGAAGATCAACCACAAGAAAAACCACATTAATGATAAAAAATGGAAGATCTATTAAATGTCTATGATTATTATAAGGTGGTGAGTAAAAATTTTTAGAATATTATATGAATTAATATGAGGATAAGGAAACTGATAAATTATTCAATTAAATGTGATTAATTATTCATCGGTATGCACATCATTATACTTATTTTCATTATCTTTTATAATAGGATATATAAAACACAAATTTTCTCATGTGCTGCATTGATGTTGTACAATTTAAGAAGATTATTTATGTTATATTGGTATTTAATGAAAACAAATTTATACTTTTTATAGTGTTTAATCATGTATAAAATAGAACATGTATTTTTGTGTTAATTCCATTCCATAAATTAATAGCTAATAATAAATGAATGTTTCACAGTCATTATATTTAAAATTTATACATAAATTAATGCATATAATTATGGTTTCATAACAAACATATTGATATAATGGAAAAAGTGATTTTTCGTGATTGGTAAATGAAAAAATATGGATGATGTAGTTACCAATAATTCAAAACATACACGATTATTTAATGAAGCAGTTTTAATTGAGTATATTTTGTAGATATCAGGATATAAATAATTATATGGCGAAAGGTTTGATTATCTACAATAAAAAACGATCACAAGGAATTATATCATGTATCATACACCAAAATGAAGATAATTTGACAAATAAATTTTAAATACATGGATCCATGTAAGAAAATTATACTACGTGGGCTGAAGTTAGATTTTACTATTTAGTAATGAAATTTACCTTTCGTGGATTTGATACTTGAGAGTGTATGATATTTGATAAGGATGTATGATAAATTTACATATGTGAATGATAATTATCCTATATAGATAATTTCATGTATGATAATTTACTATATAAGAATACATCATAAAAAAATTATATTCATATTGGTGTGGTCAAACAAATGTTGTGTATATAAAAATTAGGAAAATAGAAAATAGAAATATCATGAAATTGAGAAATAAAGAAGATAATATTGTGATACATTTTTGTTTTATGTAGATGGAAATTTAAAATAAATAGAATAGAAGATGATGATTCTATGTACCTTGGTTATTATTAAAATAAGAATAATGATATGGAGTATCACGATTCTTAAAAAAGATAAGAAAATAAGAAATTCCTGATAATTCTGATTGCATGTATTTTTTTAAATTTATTAAGAAATTTTGAGAAGGTTGAGATATATTAATATCACATGAAGTTGGAAATTCTCACATATTTATGAGGTGAAAAGTATATATGAGTATTTCATTATTCCAATGATCCAATTATTTCAATAATGAGATTTCAAGGAATTATAAATCATAAATATTTCAGGATGATAAATTGTACTTATCTGTGTATATATAATCTTTTCATGTTGATAATACAATAGATAAATTGAGAGGCCAATAAAAAAAATTCATACTTCTGTTTGGAGAGGAAACACATTTTATCATTAAAAAGAAGATTCAATACTTAATCAGAGTTCAAAAATTTTGTGAGTACTGAAGCATAAGGAGAAGAAAGAACTACTTATTCTATTTTCATGCATTGTAGAATAATTAAAATAATAAATATATATAATTGAAATAAAAAATGGTTGAGTTTGTTTGGTTTTTCCTTTGAAGAAGAAGATGTATGTGTTATTAGGATTACATATGAAAGTAGAAGATATAGTAGCCTCACATGTTGCAGTTGAGAAATATTAGTTGCATGTACACAACGTTGAATATAGAAAAATACAATGAGTGTGGATTTCAAGATACAAAGAAAGGAGGAGAATAATAGTACAAAGATATTACAAAATATTATTTAAAAGGTGATAGGGTAAACATTGTGAAAGATGCACCAAAGAACTTTTGGGATAAAAAAATTTTAACATTTTTTTAGGGATATAACTTTCTCACATATAGATCAAAGCTTTTTTACTCATGGTTACTATGACCATGGATTTATATAGTTCACAAAAATGACTATTCTTTCTTATTTAATGGTGTGTCTTATAAATCACTACATTCTTTCTCTCTCTCTCTCTCTGTGAGTGTGTGTAGCGGAAAAAAGGTGAGGAAAAAATAATGAGGAAACCATTCACCTTTACAAGTAAAATAGGTAAATGCGTAAAGGGATAAAAGTAAAAAAATATATTAAAATCCATCAATGTTGATTCACCACCCTCATAGTGTGGAATTTATTCCTATCCATTCCATTCAATTTCACTATCATTCAAATATAAGAACAAAAAATATTATATGAAAATTGAAACTATGAAAATATATATTTTCTATAATTTTGTTATTTATATTTTATATATAAATAATGAATAGATAAAAATTGAACATTTTTAGTTTAAAAAATATATTAAAACTAAATATATGAACAATAAATTGGTTATTTTTGAAAATATATTTGATTAATTTAAATAATATTTTAAATATAATAAGAACATTATAACAAAACAAGATATAAATAAAAATTATTTTGTCTAATTTTAAGGGAAATACTTTTTACCTAAAAAATTAGAAATATACAAGATGTGATGATATAAAATATGTAGTTAGTAAAATGGTTTTGTGTATTTTTTATATAAATTTGTCATTGTAATTAATGTAAATAAAAATGAAAATGAAAGTAAAAGTATATAAAATTGATATTTTTTGTGTTTTATTAAATTATTAATAGAATAATAAATCAAGAAACAGAATTAAAAAATAATACATATAATAAATAAAAAACCATTTAATTGAATCTGATTTATATAATTGTACCATGACAATAAAAATTAAATTTAATGAATGTGGGACTATAAAAATGGTTCTTCAAAATTATATATGAGAATTATTCTTGATGAAACTGAAAATTTTAATCAGAATACAATACATAGAAATATATAGCTAATATTTTCTAAAGCTAAACCTTTTATGCATTTATACTAAAACATAGAAAAGATTTATGTTGACTTCTTCGTATGATTTCATTCAAATATGAAATTTATAATCATAAATTAAATATAGATTTTTCAAAACTTATATTAACTAAATTTTCACAATTTTATAGTTTTTACACACATCATCTTCAATAAGGTTAACAATTTATTACCACTATGTTAATTCTGTTCCCATTAAATAAATAAAATCACACAATCTCTCTATTACGTAATTTATAAATATTTTTTGACCTAATTTTTTACTAATTATGTCTCAATGGATGGATTTAAAACAAGAGGACAGTAAACCTACTTCATACAACCAAAATTGTAAGCTAGTTCTCCCCAACCATGATGTATTTTCAATATGATGACCCCCTTGAGTCGTTATTTTCTATTATATGTTTGTAACCCTTCTAAGATTATTTAAATGTTTTTATATTTCTTCATTATTTTCCCCTATTTTAGGGATAATTAATAATATATAGGATCATTCTCTCTAATTGATGTTTTATTTTTTCTATTTTTATGTCCATGACGTGCAGGGGTGAATGAATTTCGGTTTTTGTTCTACCAACATCAAAAAAATTGTGACCATTTGTTTTTCTTATTATCATTACAATTTTAAAATCTAATATATTATTATTTCTGTTCTGGTTATTAAATTTTCGGGAATTTATATAATTTTTATTATGTATTTTAATTATCATGTATATTATAAATAAAATTTTCACCCTACCACATTTCATGAAAAAAATAAATTACAAATTAATCATAATATTTTTAAAAAAATAGAATTATGTTTAAATAAAAATATATTTTTATACAGATATATTTTAAGTTTTATGGTTATAATTAATCTCATATGCCATTTTAAAAATCAAAATAATAAAAAAATTTAACATATTTAATTCAGTTATACATTTATTTAAAAATATTTATAACCAAAACCAAACTAATTTTGTCAATTATTAGCCAAATAAAATATTTCTCAAATAAAAACCCCTTTCTGTAAAACCATTTGGTTATTTATTATTTTGTTTATCATTTGATTAACAACCCATTTTCCCCCTAAATTTGGTGTGTTTGGAATGTATTTTTTTAATAATCAGTGTATTTAAATAAATATCCTCTCACATTTTTAATTTATTTTTAGAATATTTACTCTTCTAAAAGATAAATAAAATGGAAAAAAAATATTTTTTTACACATACCATATCTTCAACATTATCATTGTATTTATATTAAACCTTCATCATATCTCATATATAAGAAATTATAACCCATACATTATTATTCCAATGTAACAAATTCAAAGATAGTCCAATGTGTAATTTCTATGCTTCGGTGAATGAATATGTTTATATAATTAAATGAATTTTTATGTAACAAAGCATAATTTAATTATATTTTCAATGTTTTTTTATGTTATTTTTTTAAAAATATTATGGTAATATTATTATTGGGATATATTAATATATTATACTATTTCTTATTGTTTTGCATAAAGGAAAACCTCAAGTGTCTGTTATTAAATAAAAAAATATTTAATGAAAATATTCAAATAATTCAATTGTATATATCATAAAATATTGATAAGAAATAGGAATTTTTATTACTATGTATACACATTATAAAAAAATTAGATTTTCATAGTGTAGGAGTCAAATAGTAATATGTAGAAATTTTAAAACGATCTTGAAGAATATCGTATGAATTTTATATAAATATATAAATGGTTTATTTCATGTAAAAAAATTAATATTTTTAATGTTATGATAGAATCAAATATTTATAGTTTAAAGAACAGAAATAGAAATCATAACTATAAATTTCATTCCAGATAAGGAATTTATTGATTCCACTATTTTTGAATACCATTTTATCATTTTCTAACAAAATTAATCTAATGGTGAATGGAACAAATATTTTTATTAGTGATTTTTTATTAGAAATTTATTTGTATACTATGATACACTGTATAAAATATATTTTATATGTATTCCAATTAATGGTTAAATATCTTTAGGATTTTATGCCTAGTTATTTTAATCTATATTTGGGGTAATGTTTTTAGATTTGTTAATAAATGATGAATTACACAATAAACATGATTGGTGGATTCTACGATATCTACTAAGTTATTTTCCATTTACTATTTTTATCAATATTATATTATTTTAATTATAATTCCAAAATATTTCCTATTATTTTTTTAATGTTATATATTTAAATACATACATCATGCTACATGTTGTTTCTATTTTATAAGGACGAGTATAAATTTTTTTTCTATGGATTCTATAATTCTATCTTTAGGGATTAAATTATTTTATTATTTAAATAGATTAATTTCTGTTTTTCATATTTTCCTCCTAGGTTTTATGATAACATCTATATTTTGAATCTCTTCATTGTCAAATTTGAAATAGAATTTATTTTCAAAAAATTATTAGAATTATTCCCGTAAAGGATATAAAATAGTTATTTCTTATTCATTCAATTCTTTTAATTTAAATTTTAATTTACCATATAATATCATGTCATTTTTTATCTTTGAAATGTTATATCAAATATTATTATCCCATTAAATTAAACGAATTATTATTTAATCATCATAAATGATTTATTGAATATATTTTTTATGTATATGTATTTATCTATGTTATCTGGGGCATAATTCTATCTTGGATGTTTTTTATGAGAAATATTATTCTCTACTTTTATCATTTCAAATTTAATATTTTATTAAAATCATTGTGTTTTCTTCTTCAACATTTTATACAATTTTCTTTGACTAGGCGTCATTATAAACATTTACTAATTGGAAAAACATTATTTAATTTCGGAATAACCAATTATTCTTTAATTTTTTTAACATTTTCAATTAAACATAAATTATTCCCTCATTTACATATATATGCATCTATTTATGTATGTGATAGAAATAAATAATCATTTTCATTAATTTATAAATGGTATCATTTTTCAGTATTAAGTTATTTATATACGATGAAATCATAGTTATAGTTGAATTAATCATTGACTATAATGTGTACCAATAAATTCTTCTCCTCATTATGTTTATATTTTATATTAATCTATCTATTGAAAATTAGGTAAATTATCTAAATAAAAGAAATAATAACTTTTGGGTTTTTATCTACCTATTGAAATTTTTTTCACAGTTCTATCTTTGTCGATGTGTTTCTTCTACTAAACATATTTCAATGTAGTTTTTAAAATTAACATCTTATAATTATCAAGAGTTATATAATTGGTAATCATTATTTTTAAAATTATTTATATATATATTAATCAACATTTTTAACAAAATTAATGAAATCATATCTTCTTTGAGATATTTCTAAAGCTTTCTCATGATTTTATTTATAATGTATTGTGTTTGAATTTGATGTTTTAATGTAATTATTTTACTTTGTTCATGTATAGTAAATGTGAATAGGATTATATGAAGAGAATGGGAGGTAGATCAGGGTTTAAAATATTTTCATACTATCTAGACAAGTTTTTCTCATTTCTCATTACTTTTTATAAATTTTTCTCAACCTTTTAAATCACGATGAAAGTATAAGTGATAAAAAATCACACAAAGTCCATTATTTTTATGACTTTTAATAACTCTAGTGAATGGATTGTCCATAGTGATTAATGGGTGGTATCCCATGACATATGGTCTTTAATAAATTTTCAATGAACAATGTTAAGTTCAATTGCATTACCCTTATTAAATTATAATATATATATCCACACAATCAATGTATTCCTAATTTAGATTGAATTATATATGAATTTTAAATTCACAGTAATAATATAAAAAAGCTGATCTAAATATAATAAAAATATTTCTCCCTCCTTTAAATGTGATCTTTATCCACCTTTCGTGTGTGCACATATTTTCATTCCTAAAATCATCCATTTCTTCTCAATAAATCTCGCATAAAATTTTATTCTAATATATCTATGTTACTTAAATTGAAACTATATGATTGAAAAAAATAAAAATATTAAAACATGTTTCCCATTACCATGGAATGTTTTTTACCCTATAAATGAAATGCATTATTCATATCTTTAATCCTTCGCAGAATCCGAAATTCAGTTAAATAAAAACATAAAAAACTATGAAAAATTATATATTATCATATACATTATCTATATCATGGTATTTTATTTTATTTAAAATTTTAAAGTTTAACCCTAACTTGTTAATCAATTTATATTTCATGGTATCATTCAACCATCAAATCTGACTTAATAACTCAGCTCTCAAAAATATGTTTTCTAAAAGGATATACCTTTCTTATTTTCCTCTATTCTTCTATTTTTTCACAAATATTTTTAAGCCACTCTTAAAGGTAAGTACATTTTTTTTAAGAACTGTGATCATTTTTAATAAACCATGCTTTGAATTACTAAATCGTGTTTTATAGTAGTTTTAAGATCAAAAATAATTATACATTTTTTATTCTTCAAGTCATTTAGAGTATAAGGCATCTCAACCAAGAAGTCAATCACAACCTGTTTAGGGATGCATGGATGGAAATATCTTTATCATACAAACATTCTATCTTAAATTCCTTAAACTATTTCATAAAATTATATCTTTTATATTTCTCATAAATTAAACATAATATTATTTAAAACCACTATGATATTGTTTTTTACTTTTTTTGGAAATATTTATTCTATTGCATTATATGTAACTCAATTGAATATAAAAAAATTTATGATAATATTATAAAGAAATGAAATAAAATAAAAAATTTATAACTCAATAATAATAATATTAAAAAAAGTTCTATAGTAAAATTCAAAAATAACAATTATCTAAATTTCATATGGATATATAGTGTAATATTTATGAGAAATATTCATCTCTTGGGGTAATGAAGAATATTATATTTACCATTCACATCCTATATCTCTATGTAATCTAAAATATCTAACCTTGGTGACATCCATATCTTTTAGTATATCTTTTATATACTATATGTATTATTTTCACATGAAAATTATTATGACAACTTCTCAAGATAATATTAAATTATGTCAAATATTTTTAAAACATGTATAATATTTTTTTTAATGTCTAAGCATATATATTTTTATGTTTTTCTCTAATATCTACTCTTCCTATGTGATTTTTTCCATTTTTATTCATCCGTTTTAACAGGTTGAAAAATATTTACAACTTATTTTAATTTTAAATATATTCAGCCCAACTAATAAATAACATATTTTGTATAAATTCTCCACCTTTTCAACAAATTTTATGTATTTTTAGTGGAAAAATTAGCGAATATACTCATATGGATTTTGGGAGAGAATCACTCCAAAAAAACCCATCTGTTCTAGAAAAAAAATTAATAGGGGGTTTCCATGATGTATAAAACATATTCATTTCCATAAATATACTATATATTTACATAAATTCATTAAAAATTGTCATTTATGAAATCATGTTTTACATAGATATTATTCAATATCAAATACTACAACGAATTATTTGAAACATTTATATTACATTGGTTATCACAACTAATAACAAATGGATTTGAAAATTCAACCCTTATTCCTTCAATCAGTGATTTTATATGGGTTATTTATATTGTATTTTTTATTTTATAATATAATCAACCTCAATGGCGGTTAGATATAAATATTATTTCTTTATAGAGTGTTAAGATATCTTCCATTGATAAATAATTAACATCAAAAGGTATATTTTTTATCTCCAATGTCACCATTATTGTTGGAATCGATGATCCTATATATGTGAATTGATTTTTTATTATCATACATCTATTAAAACATAAGAGGTACTGGAATTTAAATAATTTTATATTCATAATAATGATATTTGATTCAATTTTGTTAATTTGGAATCACGTATATAATAACACAATATAAATAATGTTACGTATAAATGATTTTATGTTTAACATACATTACATAAATCTTATGGGAACTTTTATATATATATATTTTATATAAATACTTATAATATTTTATTAAAAAAATAATATGAGTCGATAATTCCTTTTAGTTTTAAATTTTGAAACACTTCAAAAAATTATGATCATGATTTTCTTGTGATAATAATATGAAACCTATTATATGTGTTATTAAAAAACATTTGAAAATTATGAGTCTCGAATCATAAGTATCTAAATGTTGTTATTTATTTGGGATTAAGCATTCTAAAATTATTTTATCGCATTTTTCAGAAAAAAAAATATTTTATTACTATACACTATCCTAATGATTGTGATAACAATTTTCTCTTATTCAAAAATATTTTTATACACTTTTCTTTTTTATAATAATGTTCTCTTTAAAAAAATATCTATACTCAAATACCAAGGTCTTAAAAGATGTTTAATCACTTATAATTTGTTTTTATAATGTGCAGTTGGAACCTATCACCATCAAGAATAATTCATTTTGGATATTATATGTATACCTTATCATGAAGTTCTCCATTCAACAATACCAACATTATAACTATTTTGAAAGTTATACAATTTATTATACCATAAATTAAAATAAATATTAAAATAATTTCAGTTTATTTATTAAGATATAAATACCATCAAAATGAATACTATCAATTTTATAATATATTTTTCTAGTCAAATGATATTTGTTTCCTGCTAATTCACCATTATTATTAAGTGTATTTAGGAATAATCATTTTTCCATATCACATTCTTCCCTTTGATTGGTGTCACAATATCCCATATATCATTACACTCTATTTGGTAAAAATAATCATTTATTTAATCAATGTAATCCTTATATTGAATGTATTATTTAAAATGTCTTATTTGATTTTGAAAAAGAATGATTGTATTATTGAATTCTCTAAAGTACTTCAAGTTTTGAATCTTTAATTTCTATTAACAATGCTATTTTAGGGGTAAACTCATTTTCAATCCCTAAATACTTAATTTATTTTTTATATATAAATAATTAATAACTTATAGTCATATAAATAACATATTATTTATTCAATTCTGATTATAGTTATAGAATTGTTAATGAATGTTTTATTTATGTCACCCAATGAGTTAGAAACATTGTAATATGATTAAAATATTTTTATATATGTTGAGGCAGTTTGAAAATTTAAAGAATTTTTTTAAGTGATATATATATTATTTATTCTTTTAAGTGCGTAAGTTGTGTGTCTGAATGTAAAATGTTTGGAAGATAGATAAGATAAATATATACCTCAGTATATAATGTCCAATATATTCCTAATGGTCACCAGTTTAATAAAATTTAAAAAAAGGCTAAAATTAAACTATTTAAATTTCACCAAGTACTAAATTAAACGAGCATAAAGACGATTTTTATGCGTTAACTATATTTTAAAATGTTCTCTCATGATTAAAAAGGTTGAATTAGACCTTTGAAAGGGTTATTGATATCCTATAATGGTTATTAATTGAGATGATATAAAAATAATGATAACGGTTAAAACACAACTATGATAATGTGATGATGATTTTATATCTTTTTTAGGATCATTACCTAAAATAATTATGTTTGATCCCTGATTTTATTGTGTTTATTTACTAATAAATATTTTAGGGGATTTCTGGAATAAATTAATAAAGAAAAATTTATCCAAGATGATTTTATATATTTTTAATTCATGATATGAATATCAAAACTTTTATAATGAGTTATGATAAAAGGTAAGTATTTAGAATAATGTTGATGTTGATTTCATGAAGTGAGTTTTTGTCATTCCATTGAGATTTATCCCTATTTTGAATATATCCCCACAACCATTGTTTAATGAATTGAAATAAACCCCTTGATATAATTAATGATTTTATAGAAGAATAAAACCTTCAATTTCATGGAATTATTTAACAAAAGTTTAAGTGGAAAGATCATGGGTAAATATTTGTGGGTATTTTTATTGTGATATTTGAACATAATTATCAGGATCAAATTTGTTATATATTCAATAGATACTAACCAGTGTGATGTTATTTTTTTATATCAATTTTTTTAAAAAATATTATAGAAATATTATTCACATAAATATGTAAATTTAAAAAAAGAAAATAAATAAGATAATATGTCCATATAAATAAATTAGTTGGTAATTGTTTTTATATAGAACCATTATTTCTCGGAGTGAGAGGAGGATAAAATATTTACAAGTTTGACATTTTAAATAATCAACTATGTCATGGAAAGAGAAGTTTTTATTAATCATATAGTGGTTCTATTTTTAATAGGGTAATAATTAAGGTGTTTGTGTATGCACTCAGACACATTTTGTTCATTATGGGATGTTCAAAAAGATGTTTGACATGTAAAATTTTCTATTCATATTATTCAATTATTTGAGGACCCAACCGGAAGAATAATATCATATTTTATGATGATGATACATTTGTAAGGGTACTGATAATATCATTATCACCCAAGAAAAAAGAAAATAAAATATTAAATAATAGTGATCCTAATATAAAGAGTTCTCTATTTAATTCATGATGTATATGTTATGTTCTTTGGGAATAGGATGATACCAGAACTACTCCTGTGTGTGATTTTAGATTTCTTATAATCACTAAAAATCAAATATTGATATAATCTATGTCATAGTAAAATATAAAACATAAAAAGTATTAGCTTTTTCCATTAGATGAGGGACTTGTAAAAATTAACATTTACTTTTTATTTTTTATTATCGTTTTATATGAAGGATAAATAGATTATATATGTGTACAACAAGGAATTAAAAAGTAATATATGATTTTTTTATGAGGAAATTAAAAAAACGAATACAACTACTTCACCCCCAATCTCAATTATATAATAACTAACCTTGGAACTTCATGGTGTGCGATAGAAAACTAGGTTCTATATGAGATTCTAATATAATAAAAAAATAATTATAAATAATATTAATTATATAAAAAATATATGTTTTCTAATGTTTGCTGGAAATAACTCTCATTGATGAAATAATAAAATTATACACTTTCTTTTATCATATGTCATATTAGTTTGGGATGTTGTGAGAGTGGGGTTTGAACATTTTAGTAGGTTTTCCAATAAAATTTAAAACCATGATAAATAAGGTTGTAGTTGGAAAATAAATATATTATATTATATAATACTTTTCCAATAAAGTATATAGAAAAGTAATTAATCTCAAAACATCCATGGAAATATTAGAACATGTGTATGGAAAATATTAATGTGATTGAAACCAAACTCAAAATATGGAGATCTAAATTTGGAGGCATATGAATGAAAGAAAATGGGAGATGTGATGATTATTTTATATGGTTGAATGAGACAATGAGTTATATCAGTTACCTTTAAGATAATTTATAATACTTAACCATATTTAATAAGTTAATGATAATGTTTTTCATATATATTTGACCGATATATTTATCCATATAAGAAAAATAATATTTTTCTCTAATTGATTTACATGAATTTCTCTTAAATTATAATATTTGGATTAAATCCATGTTAAAAAATAATTCCAATAAGGTAATGGCTTACAAATTGATGAACTGAATCTAGATTAAGTTGGTGGATGTTTATTCATCCTATGAAATTTAATATGATGGAGAAATTGTAAAAAATGAGTGAATAATGACCCTTATCTCCGATGACATGAAAAATATGATGGTTAAGTACAAATTAAAATATCCACATAGGTTCTTCATGTGTGAAATTATTAGACACCATCTATTGGATTCCCTATGAAATAAATGTGTGTAGTACAATGATTTTTAATATATTGAAAGTATCTCAGGAATGAAATATAGAAGGAGATCTTAAAGTAAATGAATCTTGTGAGAATAGAAAAATTATTCAAATTAGAAAAAGTGAAATCATATTGAGAATAAATTAGGATGAATAATCTGCCCTAAGTTGTTAATATTATAAATTATTTTTTATATAAAATCCTATAAATTCATAGACCGTATTGGAAAAATGAATAATGATTAAGAAGTGAGGGAGAAGCATCTGAAGCCTACACTAAAAACATATAGAAAGATAAGCTTGAATTTTGTATTCATAGGAATAAAAAAAGAATAAGGAATTAAAATACCATATAAAGAGAGTGTGAATTTTAATAAAGACAAATAATGAATCTATAAAAAAATTATTAATTTTAGGAAATTATATTTATTATTGTGGAAGTTACTGGGAAATAGAGTTTCCTAAAATTGCATGAGAATAATGTATCTATAAAGGGAAAATAATTTAACATGACTTAGTGAAGGTGTATTAAGTTAATTAGTACTCCAAATTAAATGAGGGATGATTATGATAAAGTTGTGGAAATAAATCCTAAATTATCACGAAATACATAGAGATATTATGTACAAACATATTTAAAAACTATAGTTCTAATGAAAAAGATTCATAAATATGTAATGTAATAGTGCAGGTTCCTATAAAATATTTCAGTGTTATTGGTTTGAGAAATGTGTAAAAATAACACTGATATATCAAAGAATACTAATGTTATCCAATAAGGGAAATATTCTCCTAATCTGAAGATGAATGTGGATGAAAATACACCAAAATAAGAAGCAATAATTGACAAATATAATCAAAAATTACAAAGAGGAACTGGTTTTAAGGGAAATTATTGATACATTAATGAAATATTTTTTCATAGATAATTTTTTTGGTAGATAATGGATTATCCATAGAGTTAGGGAAATCTATTTTTAAGGATAATATATTTGGTGAATATGATGTGTATGTTTGAAAATAAGAAAGTAGTGAACAAAGAATCATATGTGATACATATCCAAAAAGGAGAAGATTTTGTAGATAATAAATACGGAAGTTGTGACATGTCAGGTCACTATGATATGGAATTTATAAACTCCCTTAGAATAAAATATCAATATGATAATAAAGATAAGAATAATATTATAAGAAGAAAAAAATATAAGCCACTCCTGGTTAAATTTCCTCTCAAAGCCCTCATGGGTACAATTTAATTGATTCTTTATTGTATATTCTCACCACAAATGACTAGTGATATCCTTATCGTGAATAAAAGTAAATAAAAAACGATGTGATTTTACATTTGGATGTGAAATCTCTTTAAATATAAAAAGAATTTTTTTAACAAAAAATTAACTAAAAATGTTTTAATATTTGTTTGTAATAAATATTTATAAGATTAAACACAACTTACTGAGTGTGAGTTAGCTATTTGATAAGGGAAGTTTGATTATTTTAAAAATAAATACCACCATAGTCAATTGAATAAATGATATAAGATTTTAATCTAAAGGATAATTAATAAGTGACAATCTACTTTAGATTAGTGATCAAGGAAATAAATTCATCCTCAATTTAGAAGAAGAAAATATCCATGTAATAGAAGGATTAACCATCATCATCAATTTTTTTTGAGAAATAATTAAAAATAAAATTCAGTGAGGGTTCTACCCTAATTAATATAATACAATAATGTTATTTTTATATATTGTAAACATGGGAATATAGCACATGAGAGTCTTAAAATGGTGTAAATCCAATTAACCTAGAAAATTGAATTAATTGACCCACATTTATCTGTAATAATGATTCATCAATCCATGAGATATTATTTATAATTCATTAACATTACTATTAAATATTATAGAACGAGTGATGTGTTATTAATGAAGAACTAGTCACATAATGTAGACATGTTTAATATTTTCATAAGATAATTGGAAAGAGTTATAGGTTTTTGTATTAAGAAAAATAAGAAAAATAAATGATATTTCATGTGATGTTATTTTGAATCCTTAATTGTTAAACATTTTATTAAAAAGAAATATCATTCTCTTTAATCTTCTCTAAATAACGGTGTTGTTAAAATAATTTATAAAAAATTGAAATAAAAAGAAAAATTCTTATTTAGTTAAATATGTTAATGATTTTCTATAGAGATGTTTAATGCATAGATGTGTATATTCAAAATAAATTTTTACTAATAATAAATTCAAAAATATTTTTTTTGGGTGCTGTATAAAAGGAAACCAACTGTTAACTACTCTAGAGTCATTTATTATCCCTAGTTTATGAAAATAGTGAACACAAATTTTGGTAAGTTTGATAAGGAGTTCAATGAAATTATATTTATTGGATACTTTAACAATGTAAAATGGGAAAAATTCTAGATCAATATTCTTCCTGAGATAAATTAATATTATTATATAATGGTCATTGAATATATTCTCAATATTATTATTACAAAATATTTTAGTTATTGATGAATTTTATTAAAATTATTATCATATGTCTAAGTATGTTATTATAGGAAAACTAATAAATGGGACACTTTTTTGGTGATATTGACTCTCATTACACAAATGCAGAAAAAATGTTTTATCCAGTTGAAAAAAATATATTTCAAAATAATGAAATTATTGCATAAAAATTATAATTGGAAATCTAGGTGAACCTTCTTAGATATTAATAATATTTAGTGTTTCCAAGAAAAAAATATTATATATTTAATTGATCCACATTCAGTTAATAAGGATGTTATGAAAAAATTGTTTTTTTTCTATGAATTATGATGTAGCAATAAATTAATTTAATTCCTTATGGGATATTTTCTATAATATAGAAATTGAAAATGTGATGGGGATCTACTGCGTATTTACAAATATAAAATATATAAAGGGGAAATCACAATGAAGAAGTAAATAATTTTATAAAAACAATATTAATAATTTAAAATATTATATTTTACTAGAAAAAATTATCCCATTATAGGATTGGAAAATCTAAGAATTATACATGATATTAAAACTCATAGGGAGTAAAATTTTAACATAGTAGATGTAAGATCTTTTGGATTTGTTTCTCTTGAACAAACATACATTGTAATTATGATTAACAATATTTTCTATGTCCTTAGTATTAATAAATATATTCCACATAATTTGTGTTATTATGAATAATGTTAAAGAGACAATGTTGTTATGTAATCTGTTACATGAAAATTTTAAGGCGGTCCTCCGCTATAATAGAAATCCTAAAATTCAATGAAAATATTATTCCTCATGTTTTCTCTGGTTGTATGGAATCAATAAAATTTAATAAAGATGATGTAAGATATCTGGAGAAGGGGGAACCTAAGTCTTTGAGACTTCTTCCCTAATGATTGGACATGGTAAAATTTTAGAGAGGTAATTAGTATGATTAACATGATTATAGTAATAGCCTATATTTTATATGTCATTGGATATTCCCGCCTGTGGTCATATGTATTTGTCCTTCAAATAGGTATCACTGTTAAATAAAATCATGAGTCAGTTACATAGATGTATTGATGAAAATTATTGAAACATATGATAATGATGTTGTGGGATATTTCGATTTAATAATGAATGATATGACATTAATGAATAAGCCAATAAAGTATTTTCCCTTTTAGGGATAATGAAAGAAGACATTTCAATCTATTTGATACAGATGGATTTACTAATTAAGTCATTTGTTGTGGAAATTTAATGATGAGTTAATTTCAATAATATCCAAGAAATAAATATAATAGTTCATAATTATCCCTATCACTTTAAGGGCCATGAAGTGATTCATGATATACCTACTTATATATGTGTATGAGTATTCTCAGTAGAGATGAAATCCTAGAGGTTCACACAAATTTTTTTAACATATGTTCTACTAATTTGGATAAATTAGAGTCTAAGATGAAGTTTTCCAAAAAAGAAAGGGCCAATTAATATTAACATGTATGATCATGAGTAATTAAATTATATTAAATTATTAAATTTTTTAATAATGAGAATTGAATATATTTCTCAAGGAAATTCATTTTTTTATTATAATTTTGAATAAAAGGAATTATTTTTCTAAATGAACATTACATGTTCAAGGTTCATTAAATAATTATAAAAGGAATGATATGAGTTATTTGATTGTGGTTCACTAAGTGTAATTTAAAAATTTAACATCTATGTGTTGAAAAATTTGTGACATGTACGGCATTTTTCCTAAGATATTAATGTTATTTGCGATTATTTAAGAATGTTATCTTATCTAAGATCTTATTATCAATTTTATAAATTTGAACCTTACTAAATAAATTTATTATGAGACATGAATAGTAAAAATAAATATTTTCTTGAATTTGGATATTTACTTCGTTATCATCCCTTATATCATGCATATAGAGATCGAAAGTATATTAATGTAAAGAATGGATTGATTGATGATTAATGATTTATTGTACGATATTTTTGTGAATGTTTTGGAATCATCACAGCTTAGAAATTACACAAAATATCTTGGGAATATACTTATTAAATAATAGGGTCTATTATATACATGTGGGTGGTCTTGAGGGCCTTTACATTGGTGTAATTGAACTTCAATGGTCTGGAGATAAGACTATAACAAAATGATCATGATATTCATCTGAGGTAACATTTTGATTTTATGTTTAATACTTAAAATTAATTTCATGATATCATTTGTATAAATTAGATATCCCATTACTAAATTAAATATTTTATTATTGATTCCTATTTAAAATTATAATTTTATATTTTTTCTTCATTTTGAGACATGTTCAGTCCCTAATATGGTATCACTGAAATTTTTTAATTATTTAATTCAGTATTTTCATTAATGTTTTTTAGAATTAAGATAGAGGGTTTTCATATGGTCCCAACAGAACTGATGGTGCATGAAATTGAGTTCGAATTGACAAGGAATGGTCATTTTAGGGATGAATTGAGTTTTGAAAAGGAAAAATGTTTTATATATATATATAATATGCACGTGTTTCAAAAGTTGTTTTCTTTTAAAAAAGATGATTGGTAGGGCATTTTATCCCCATTTCAATGCATGAATGGTTAAAAATAGACAAAATAACTTTTTAGAAAAACATTATTGTGGAAGGTGGATTACACTTCTAGTATTGAACATATACCCTCCCAATTATTTGTTTGGGGGATAATTGTGACAATGATTATGGATGGGAACCCCATGCATTTTAAAGAAAATACTATTTTTGTATTTTATCAAATGTGGAACCAAAAATGGAACCATTCTTGCTAAATCATGATCGTCATGTCAGATGTACGACTTTCCACTACATGAAAAACTATCTAGTCTTTCAAATTTGGTGTGGCCAAGTCCAGTAAGGCCATACCTTCCTATCCCATCCAATTTAATTAATTAAATTCATAAAAATCAAGGACCCATTCTGGCTCTAAATGAACATGAAAATATAAAAGAAATTTCCAAAATTGGTTTTCATCTTCAAGAATTTATTAAATGGACATAGTGTTTTATATGATGTATTTAATCCCAATAAAATTTTTTTATTGAAAAATAAATTAATTAGTTTTTTCTTTGAGTTTAATTTTAGTATATTTAAATGTTAAGTAATTTATTTTATGTTTCCTTATAAGGAGATTTGTCAGACTCATACCTCTTTAAGTATTTATTCATGTAATTTAATTGTTTCATTTTATATTTTAAATGAAATAAATTTTAAATAAATATCATTTTGGTGATATAAAAATCATCCCTCTATCTTTAAATGTAAATGTTTAAATTTTTAAACATTGGTATGAAATTATATAATTCTTGAATCCCCTGATCTCTGCACATGCAAGTCAATATTCGTTGAATGGTCTATAGGTGTTATTGGAAATAAAGTTTGTGTCGAGAGCTTAAGAGGAACAAAACTAGTAATAAAAATGAAAATTGAATGAGTTTTAAAATTTTAGTCATGTTATGATTAAATTAATTTCCCAAGGCCTTGGCCAATAAATTATATACTCAATGGATTAATGAAAGGAAACCACATTATTATCATGTTATTATTTCTCAATTTTTTTCATTAATGGTTAATTACATCATTTTGTTGGTGTTATATACTAACATAAGATAATTTAAAAGCATTGAAAGAATAAAATAAATCAAATAATGGTGCTTTTTTCTATTTATGAATGGATAAAAATTTGAGTGATATGACATTATAGAAATAATGAAATATATAATTAGATTTTAGTCACAATTTGAAATAAACTGTTTTTTCATAAATTATTTAATCAACATAATTTTAATTAAAAAAGTAATCTATATACATATATATATGATTAAAAAGCGTGTTAAAGGGAAAAATAATGAATATTTACACTTAATATGTAAAATTAAACAAGGATATATTAATTTAGATATGCCTTCCATTAATTTATTTAATATCGATCCATTTTTCAAAAAACTTTTCAAGATGATTTTATGTAAATTTATATTACTCTGGAGTTTTATATAATGTTTTTTTCGTGTTAACTTAGTTTAATATATATTTATCTAGTAAATACAAAAATTGAGTTACTATGAGGAATGCATTGAGAAAATTCAAGTATGTGATTTTAGGATTTGGAAGTTTAGTCAACAGTTAAAGGAAATGAGAGTTATTACTGTTGAAAAAACATCCTACCTGAATACTATTGAATAATTTGTTAAACCCAGGTCAAAATTATGAAAAGGAAAATATGGACCATTTTTATAGAATATTTTTATGACTAGATGTTTTGAATCAAATGGTGACTATTTTTGGATTTTATATAATAGTACAGGACTAATAAATAAAAATTTATTACATCCCTTTTTTTATGATCAAGAAAAGATAAAAACTTTTTTTTGTTATTATAAAAAATTTAATGTATTATTACTTTTTATAAATGTGATTGATATTTGAGAAATAATATTCACTTCCAAAAAAATTTATATTTGGTATATCTGATTTTTTATTTCATTATGCCATGAGTGGAAACTATAAATGTTACAGTCCCTAGTTCTTGAGGAAGATCCATATAATAGGATAGAAATAATGAGTAAGTTATGTCTTCGAAACACATAGATCATGCATCGGATGTCCAATACATTATGTTATCATCCAATACTATTGAGATCCATAATCTAAAAATGGATATGGATGTGTATAACATGTTATACCATCACTACTATGTAATCAAGATTAAATTGTATAGGATTGGTATGAGATGTCCAAGTGACCATCCACAAGAAAACATGGTGAGGAAGTTCCAAATTGAAATAATGTAGTAAAAAAGGATTGGTTGTATATTTTTAGAATTCATGGGTTTTACAATAAAAGATGAGTTGTGAACTAACATAATTTTTCATCAATCTATGATATTTTATTTGGTATTATTATAATTTATAATATGAATCATTTTTGGAATAATTTCTCAGAACACATTAACCCTATTTTTCCAAGTAGACCTAAAAATGTGGCAAGAAAAACCAAGAGTCCTTAAGGTAAACAAGATAACGGGAAAGGAAAGGTCTATATGATTATATAAAAATATAAATATAAATCTTTTATACACTACTCAATCAAGAAGAGGATATCCAATAGAATTCTATGGGAAAGATGATAAATGTATTTCCTGTGGTAATAAGGAACACTATAATTAGAAATTCACCTCAATGAAAAAGCATGGGTAAGATTTAATTTTATTTTGTAATATATGTAACCATTACTTTTTAAAAAATTGGGTATTAGATATATATATTGGCATTCACAATTTAATTTGTATTATAGAACAAAGTAGGTTCAAAAATGTTTCCAATGTTTTGGTTGATCTTGAAACATTAAATGGTGCAATACTGGTTTCCTTGCATATAAGAGACTATAATCTTTTCCAACATGAAAGATCCAATTAATTGATGCATTTTTAATAGAATCCTATTGTGATAGCAAACATTACATCTATGTATAGTTTAAATATGGATGGATTTATATTCATTTTTTAGAATAAAATATGATATTTTTAAAATGATAACAATTATATGGTATGAAAAATCATAATAATGTTCACTACATAGTATAATATAAAGAAAGTGTGGGAGAAATACACAATGAATCACATTTTCATGACTCGGATTATAGCTGGTTTTCATATCATTGTCTTGGTCTTGAAAATAAGATGTGATTTACAATTACATATCTTGATGGCAATTGATATCCTTAACTACAACGACATGGTATAAATCATTCACATTTGTAAGGTAAAATGACTAATACTATATTAGTAAGAGATGTTGAAAGGGACGTAGATTTTATATAATCAGTACAAAAATATGTATAAAAACCTTTATAGTTCAAGATAGAAGTATGTAGTCTTATTTCAGAAGTTTTAATGATTACTTGGATATATATGGATATGTCTAATAAATGTGTTATAACACTGAATCCATTGATAATTGTAAGGAGTTCATGAATGAATAATAGAATCATCTTGGTTAGAAGATATAGAAAATTTTCCCAAACAAAGGTGTAAAATATCTTAACAATGAGATCATTTATTATTTAAGAGATTTTGGAATTCTATGTCAACAAGTTACTATTGATACACCATTATAGAATGGTGGTAGTGGAGGGGGGAAACACACCATGTTTATTATGGTGAGTTCAATGATGAGTTACAAAAATCATTCATTATACTTTTTAAGACATATATTACCAACCATGATGCACACACTAAAATGTGTTTTAAATAATGTTAAAAAATGTAATCTATTGCATATTTAAAGTGAAATGATCCTGATTTTTCATATACTCATGTATGGTGTTTCTAAGCATTTGTTAATGATGTATTTATAAAAAACTAGCTTAATAATCCATATAGTGAATCTTTATTTCATATCCCATTGAAACAAACTTACTCCCTATGTTTTTATAAAGAACATTATTTCCATAATCTTAGTGTTTATAATTAATTTTTTTTTCTTCTTTGTTCAAGTAATTGGAATAGATTCAGAAATAATTCCTAAAAGTTAGGAATTAAACCCAACAAAATATTATTAATTTTTTATAATAAATTAAAATAAAAAAGGATAAAATAAGTATTACAAACCATTGATTAAAAATCACTATGGACTAGTAGATCATTTATATGTGAATAAATTAAACGAGGACAATAAATAGAAAAGAATAAAATTTTCAACTCTATGATATATCATGCATTTTTTCCACCTTTTAGGACAACCAATGTCCAAAGAGAACCTATATTGAGGAATATCCTCATGAATGGAGAAAACAAATTTTCATGTCTCAAATGAAAACGAATAAAATGGGAAGTGTGAATTGAATATTTTTAGTAAGACTATATATATGAATAAAAATTGATCGTTGAAAATATGATGGATATGAATATTGTTAATGAAAATATATTCCCTGTTCATATGGTCACTGGATACATGTCCAAAATGTATACTAACTTCATGTAATGTTAAAAACATTATCTCATAATAAAATAAAAATATGATATCAAAATGTTATATATAAATATATTTAAATTTTAAATATAAATATTATTCTTTTTATTTTTAATATATGATATTATATATATATATAAAGATCAAATAAATATTTTAATATCATTAGTGTAGTAGAAAATAAATTTTCCAATATAAATAATTCATTAATAGTAAATTTTAAAGAATATTTTGTATAAAAGTATTCTTTTCTTTCAAATAAAAATTAATTAATAATATTAGAGTTTATCTTAAATAATTAAATTCACATTATTAAAATATTATTATATATGAACTAATATATCAATTTCGCTTCAATTAAAAAAATATTTTAAATAATATTAAGTACACAAAATGTTTAAAAACATCATTTTTTAATAAATGATGTTTTATGTGTAAATTCTATCATTCAATATAAATATAAATATAATTTTATTACTTTAATTTTATAAAATAAATTTCATTTTGGAATTTTTTAAATCAAAATATTCTTATAATGAATATTATGATATTTCTGGGATATTTAATATTTAGGTGAATAGTAAATATACATATTTTTCTAAAAAATATCAGTTTTATAATTAGAAAATTAAATAAATGTTTAATAAAACCTTTTAATTTTAAAAATAAAACATTTAAATTAAAATATAGATGATAAATTGTTTTGGAACGCATGTAATATTTTACAGAAAAAAATGTTTTTGTTTTCTTATACTTAAAATTAGATATTATCAATTCTTGAAAATAAAAATAAAAAATTTATTTATTATTTTATTTAAATATATACATTTTAGTGAAGAAGAAAATTTTAATTTTTAGGAATAAATATAATATTTGTAATATTAATGTAAATTATAATGATAGTGGTAAAACATTTTTTAAAAATATTTATATGAATAACTTGTAATTTTTATCTAATCAATAAAATTAGTATAATTTTAATGAAAAATATTATATTATGTTAAGAATAATATGTAATTATAATAACACCCATTATGTTTGTTATAAATACTATATAATATTACGAATAGATAATGGTATGTGATTTTCCAAAACAAAATATTTTTATATGTTATTTAATTTAATTACGAAGATTGTTTTTCATATTTATAAATAGAATTAGAAAAATATAGATTATATTTAGGTTCAAAGCATAAAAATTATCAATAGGGTCTAACTTCTATTTTTATATAAAATAAAAATTAAATAGTTAAAAACTAGTAACCAGGGAAAAATAAAAATGCAAAATTTAAAAAACCTATGGTAAAAGTCTTAGAACATGTTTAAAAAATGATGGAAAAGGATATTTTTAATACTTAAAAACCCATGTACATCCCATAATCAATTATTATAAAATTTCAAAGTCATTTACCAAGTAATAGTAAAATGATATCATCCAAGTGTATATGGTACTCACAAAAGTACGATATTCTTCAATAATAAAAGGTGATCACTTCCACTACTACATGGTTGCACTTCCCATATGAACATCTCATGAAACTATAAAAAATTCACACTTATAGAAGACCATTATTTTTTTAGAATACAATGGTCTCTATATGTTATCAAAAAGACATATTATCCCAGTTTATAACTATGATTAGATCAAGCATCCCATAAAGTTAAGTGCCAGTGTAGATTGAATTAAAACGCGATGTTTAAGGGAACATCAATACAACCATGGTTAATTTTGAATAACACATTCCATTTTATTTTTATCCCTTTAAAAAAATATTTTTATCATAATCATATTCCATTTATGTATATATGTCCCTTATATATAATTAGCCAAATATCCCTTTCATTTCTGGGGTTGTACATGTTTTTAGTTCCCTATGAAATAAAAATTTTAATATGAATCCCAATTAAGGTACCATTTATATTTATAGTCATATATAAATAATAACCCCCATAAAATGTTTTTAAATGATTAATTATTTTTAAAAATCATTATTATATTACGGAGGACCCTATTTATTAAATCTTAATTATATTGAAACAAATAAAGACTATCACTCAATAATAAAATAAATTACTTATTTTACAAAGTATCGCCTACGTAGTTCATTTTTGTATTCTCGAGATCCTTCACAAATAAATTCTAGACCTTAATTCCTTGTTAAGTACATATATCAATATTTCAATAATAAAAGTCCAAAAAAATTCACTGCTTCACATCTTGGGAATCATTATGATTTATCCTTTATTAATTTCAGTTAATCATAATTACGAATCAAACTTACATATCATGGGATTGAGTAGCATTATGGTTTACATATTGTTTATTTTTCTCATGTGGGTTTCATAAATATGATTTGAATTATATAATAGGTTGTCTCAAGATTATATATCCATCCAATGCATTTTTTAATACTTTATATCTTATGAGATTTTATGTATTCTATTATGAAGGGAACCTAATACACTATGGTACAATGTCAACTATATATGGTTCATGAGTGGTTATCCATTACCCAATATGTCATGTGATGGTTGAGTCCAGAATTATATATCCTTCAAATAAATTGGTTAATGCGTTAAATCAGAATATATTAAATTTATGTTATTAAATATTGGCCCAAATGACCTATGGGAATATTTCCACTATGTCAATTGGAATGTGGAGTAAACCTAATTCACCATATGATTTTTATATAATTTGATATCTCTCAAGAGAGAGGACCATTATTTATTTTTATAATTTCATGCCATATGTTATTACACACATATTTTAGGATTATAGAATCATATGATTTCATTTCCTCAAGTCATTCATACATTTATATATCACACTATTATATCATGGAACATGTTTTTCATTTTGTGTTTATATGTAATTCCTTTATGACTTATAGTCAAGACTTACATTTCCATGTTCTTTTAATGATAAATTAATCCTTGATTTTGTTCTTTAATATGTTTGTGAGAAAACAATTGAATACTTGTTGTTGTTTTTTCACTGAAAGAGAATTAGAGCTCACCCATTTCCTAGTTTTCCCACCCCCAGGTTATCAATATTAACATAACATATGAGAATCCAAGAAGGGGGTATATAATTTCTTGATTATAGATAAATGATTAGATGTTTTATAAAAATATATATACTTGAAAGGTATATAAACTAGTAGGTTCTCTAATCTATATGATACTACAGTGAGATATAATGTTTAGAATTATGAAAATGATGTAAATAAATATATGATTATCCCGGGTCTGTATAGTTGTTATCAAAGGAATGCTTTATTTTTAAAGATTAATATTTTTAATTTCATAGATAATGATTAGTTAAATTTATTGGAAACCTAATTATATGTAAAATTGTTATGTCTGGGTATCAAATGACATCCTGAATTATTTTCAATGTTGTTAGTATATGGGATCTATAGAAATTATATCTCTATATTGATAACTGAAAGATCATAGTGATGTGGAATATATGATCCAAGGGGTAGTAACCCTGAATATGGCTTGATAAGAAATTAATCAATAACCACTCTGATAAACGATAATAGGGAATAATATTACACACATGGCTGGACACTCTTTGTGTATGTGCTTTGGCTGTTCATATTCTCATTACGAACTACTATCAAGGACTGATTTTCCAGTTATATTGAGGTAGTGGGTTGAGATGTATAATATTACCCATATTAAGGTAAACTAATATGAATCGTGAATGAGATTGATTTTTCCAAGGATGTTATTTATTTATCTAAGAGTGGTATAGGTTGAAATATGAATAATATTTGTTAAAAATAGAGTTATATAACATAAAATAAAAGAATTATATAATATAATTGAAATGTGATATATAATCAAGTTAAATTTAACATTTTTATATAAGAAAATAATCCTATGATGATAACTTGTCATCACTCATGTTAACATATTTTTGATTCAATGATGGATGAATCTAGAAGAAACCAAAATAGCAATCATTGAGAGGTAAAATTTAGTTATTTCCAAAATGATTAACCCATTTATGATGCAGTTGGATATATAAATATTATGATAGTAATAATCTAAAAATATCAAAACGTGATAAATAATATAATTTTTTTAAATATTGTGGACACACAATAATATAATTATTGAGTTTGATGAAACTTTATATAATGAAGATGGTAAAAGAAAGACGAATCGATTTTATTCATTTCAAAAATTTTGGAAAAATATCTAATGAAATTTTATAAATGGAAATAAAAGATTATTTACTTTTTGAGGAGGAGGTCATTCAACATTTAAAATCTCTATGAAAATGAAGAGGCTACTTAACATGATATGAGAGGAGAATACGCATAAAAAACCACCACAAAAATTTCAATGACTTAATTGTGAAAAATAGGGCATTATCAATTTCAATTAACTAATATAAAGGATACAAATGATTATATGAATCAATATCATATATAGAAAAGGTAACATGGGATATTATATGAAATCAATATTAGTAAATTAACATCTAGTAATTATAGTGAGTATAGAAAACTGATCACCCACTCAAGAAACGTGAGTATTATATTTTCATATTCTTCATCCCAATAATTTTTTACATTTATTTTTTTCTACGAATGTAAAACTATCACCATGAGGACTCGATATTGAATTATTAATAAAAAGTTTAATTAGTATTATTATTTAATCACAATTTCATGTTTATGGGAATATATATTATGAAAATATTAATTTTCTTCGTTCAGAAATCTAATTTGATTTTGGAAATAAATTGGTTCTCTCCACCTAGAAGAAAAATTATATGGAATAAGAATATTACATTTTATATCAACCTATGATAGTCTATGAATATTTAATTATGAACACCCTTTATATAAATATAATACAGTGTGTGTGTTGTTATAAAATAATGATAAACTCATAGCTCAAATTGTTGATGAAAAACTCAATATTAAGGATATTCATATTATAAGGGAAAATATTTATTTCCAAAGTTTTTAAATTAGATATCAATTTTGAAATTATATCTCATGTGACATCTATCAAACATACAACATTATATATTTTCATTATAAGTTAATATTTAAAATCATGATATAATTATATATTTATGAGAAGCTAAATGTAACACCATAGGTTTTTAGAAAGAATATTCTTTTCATAATCTATATGTTTATAAATATAAAATATATTCTTATATGTTCAAGGAATTTAAACTAATTTGGTAATAATTTATACAAGTTAGGAATTCAACAAATAAGATTCTGTTCCATTATTATACTATATTATAGGAAAAGAACATAAATCTATGTATTACGTGCTATGGATTATTAATCACTATAGACTAATAAATCAATAAAATGTTTAAAAGGGAAAAAATAAATAAAAAAGATTAAAATCATCAAAACTAGGAGATCCCTTAGGAATGCATCACCTTTTAAGAACATAAAAAGATGCATTAAACTTATAATAAGGAAGGACATCATGAATGGAGAAAGCATATCATCACATATAAAATGAAAACTCTGGGAATGAGAAGTGTGAATGGAATAAGATTATTTAGAATGTATATATAAACAAAATATATTCAAATAAAATATGGTGTTTGTGAAAATGGTTATAGAAGATATATCCATTTGATAAAAATCCAATAGATATTCTAAGGACTTGTATAGTTAACAAAATTCAACTCCCTATAAAACAAAAATATGATGTTGAAATATTATATATATATACACACATTTAGATGTTACATATAAATGTTTTCTTTATTATTGAAATATGATATTATGAATGTATAAAAATAAAATAATTTTTTCAATATCATTACAGTAGTAAAAATTAAATTTTATAATATTAATAATTTAGTAATGATATTTGTTAAATCATATTTAATATAAATAATTATTTATTTTCAATGAATTGTTTTATTAAGTGTTATCTATTATTTACTAATAAATTAATCTCACACATTTAAAATATATTTATATATGATATAGTATATGAACATCAATTAAAATTATAAATTTACAATAAATAATAATAAGTGCACACAATGTTTTAATTTATTTAATAAAAATGTATTATTTATAATATATTTTTTTATGTTCAAATATAACTATTAAAATAATATAAATTTAATATTATAAAATAAAATTAATTATTGAATTTATTATGTCAGAATTATATTATTATAAATGTTTTATATTTTTCTACAAAATTTTTTTATGGTGAATAGTAAAAATACAGATTTTGCAAAAAAATAAAATTTTTTATATGAGAATGAAAAAATTATAACAATCCATTTCATGTAATAAACATATATTTAATAAGTAATATAAATATTTTATAAATACTATAGTGAATTTATGAAATATATTTTTATCATTTTGAAAATAAAGTTATATTTCACACTTAAGACTATTTTTATGTGTAAATATTAAAAATTAGACATTTTCAATTTTATAAAATAAATATAATGAAATTTATTTACACATGTATTTAAAATATTAATTATTATTTAAAAATTTGAAATTAATTTTTAGGAATAAATTTAATATTAGAATGAATAAATTTAATTAGCATGATAAGGGTAAAAAAATTTCTAAATTTTTTTTATTAATATGGTTTAACTTCTATCTATTAAATTAAATTTATCTAATTTAAATGTCGACATTAACATGATTTTTATACATATATATATAATTTTATCAACAACCGTTCAATAGTGAATAAATTCTAAATAAGATTTATAATACATAATTGTTAAAAGATATTTCTCTATAAATATTTTTATATATTATATATTTTAATTTAAATATATGTTATCTCATATTTATATATTTAATTAAAATAATATGAGATTAAGATTAGGTTCAAAAAATAATTTTTTTGATAATTGCTACCTTATTTTTTTAAATAGAATATTAATAACGTAGTTAAGAACTAGTAACCAAGGTAAAATTTAAAATGATTAAATATAAAAACCTATGGAAAAGTACCTGGAAAATATTCAAAAAAATTTCTAGAATGTTATAAACCACACGAAGTCTTCATCCAAACCAGCACCATATGTGATCGTTAGCATGGTCCAAAGAGCATTATTGATCCCCACGTGCTGGCATGAGTTCCCTAGTATCAAATAAAATATGAGGGAATGATTTAGCTTAATTAATTATATAAAATATCCATCAAAAAACAAAAATCAAGATAAGAAAAATATAAATAGACATGCCTTTAACAAGTCCAAGATTTAAAGATTAATACTAAAACAAAGACCAAAAAAGAAAATGATTCTATGGGAAACTAAAACATTAACCCAAACATTCGTGTAATAAGAAGAGAATCATTCTCAAACTGCCTCCAGTGAGATACACAACATGATCAACTAGAAACCCAATCTTCCAACCCTATATGAAATTATTTATACTGAAACAATAGACAATAGGTTATGCATGCACTGAAATGTTTATTCAGTGTGTGAGCCAAATTCTAGTAGGATGCCTCCCAAATAAAATCTTACAGGCACTAAACATTAAATGAAAAATAAACCTACATGTTTTACAATAAAATAAATTCTTGAAGAATTTTGATGAAAATAAAATTGAAATAAAATAACAATGCATCAATTAATATTTAAATAGAAATCGGTTTTAATGAAATAAAAATTAAATGAAACTTTATTTCATTAGAAATTCCAAATTAACTATTCCATATGTCGATAGTAAGTGTGATATAGGAACATAGCACTAGTCATGTGAAATACCCTAAGGCACTATCAAGAGTTGGGCCCGTGGTACCTCCTATATCAGTCAAGTGTGGTATATATACATCAACCAATATATTTCCTATTCAAAAGACACTAAAGAGGAGAAAAGTCTAAAATTTATGTGGTCTCAAATCTTAGTTTATATTTATTTAGGGTTGTCATCACCAATCCCTCTATATAAAATCTTTAAAAAGCCTCTTATGAATCACTATCATACTAGTCCAATTTCACTAACATAGATACAAAGGCTTCCATTTTTTACTCAATCATGCTTTAAACATAATTTTTATCTCATACACACAATTCATCAACCAAATCAAGAAACAAATGTCACATTATTCCACTTTCACATAAAAATCATTTTTTAAAACTCACTCACACCAAAACATTTTTCAAATATGCTTCTCCCATTTTTTATAAAATAATAAAAAAAAATTAAATATTTATAAAAAAATTCAATAATCACCCAAAGTTCATTTACAACAAATGTTAACATAAAACCCTCTTTAAAATAAATCAATCTCACACCAATTCTATATCTAAACACAATTTTCTACCAAAAAATAGTTTAATAACCTAGTTGCATGCTTTAAAAGATGAAAAAATTGAAACAAAAGTTTTTTCAAATGAAAAATTATAAATATCACATAATGTATCCACTTTAAAATTTAAGTCATTCTTATTAATTTGAAATACCACTTTCAAACCACACATAACGTTTAATAAATTATAATTTTTTTTTGACACACATAAAATTGGAACAATTTTTTTTACACAAATAACACACCATATTTCATATCAAAAAATCACTTTAAACCCCATTTCACATCATAAATATGAAAAAACATAATTATCAACATTTTTAAAATACAAATAAACCAATTACAAATTTATAAGACACCTTAAAAATGAATAACACATTTTTACAGAAGAAGTACAACCAAATTCATATTAAGAAACCAATTTCAAACCAAATGCATATCAATGTATTTATTAAACTTGTTTCTCACCACTTGAAGAATTATATACACTTGTTTTATTATTTATGAATCAATTCTAGATGCATAAAAAGTGTATAGACCAATGAAATTCAAAATTTCAGAAGAAAAATTTATTTTCAACTCAAACATACGAATCAACCCATAAAAAATGGCTCACAGACCACCCATATATTTCATTAAACAAGCAGAATTATAAAAAAACATATAAATTCATCTATTAATGGTTATGAAGGGAATCACCTACCTCAAATCCATCATGGAATGGAAACCAACCACCAAAATCAACCATTGAGGGTTCCAAAATTAATGATTTCTGTGGCACAAATATAAATGACTGAAACCCACGTAAAAAAGGAAAAATAATACCCTAGGTTGAGCATCCCTAGGGAAGAAGAGGATATACAAAAAAATGAAAGAAGAAGAATGTGGGGGGATAAAGGAGAAGTAAATTATTGTGACAATCTAGCCCTAAGTTGATTATCTCTTAGATCAACACCAGAAAATGATAAGTAATATATAAAAGAGAATGGGATAGACTTCCCTAAGTCTGGAAGATCCTAGAGAATCCACTTTGGGTAGATTTTGGTCCAAAATCCCAAGAGGGAATGTATAGAGAATCACATTTTTAAATTATTATTAGTTCTGCACTCATATGCCACACTATTTTTTTGACCATGTAGAAACCATGTGGAAACCATGGGGGCTGATATCATGGTCACCTCTGATTGTCCACACATACATGCACCAACCACATAGTTTGTTATATACCTGCCTCATAGTAAAGTGGGTTTGTCCGCATTGTTTATTAAACTATTCTCCATACCTTACACATTGAAAAACAAAAATAAAATTTCATGTTTTCTCTTAGAACCAAAAAAATGGATAAACAATGAGGGTAAGTATATATAGAGAAAAATATTCAAAACACAACAATCGTTACACCAGGAATCCCCAGAAATGTCGCGTATTTTTAATGAACCAGAATATAATCCAAAACAATAAAAATTGTGTGGGAAAATTCTCCCCACCATTAACCATTTCTACACTAGAAAGCAATGAAACACTCCAGCACATTTATCAATGCATAAGGAGTTCACATCATCATGATCTAAAATCACAATACATATAAAATTAATCCACCATTAAGAAATCACAACCTGTTGACTGAAACGAAACAATTACAAACAACCATTTATTGAGAATCAGTGGAAGGATCAATCCATTATATCCATAACCAATCAAAGGACATAATTTTTGTGGCTTCCCCGAATAATATAGAAGCTTACCCCAAATGAATAACATTAATTATATTATAATTATTTCTTGTGATTCCAGAATGGACTCCCCTCCATTAGAAATCAAATAACCTCTGACAAATTCTTTGAAGAAAACACAAATAGACCGGTGGTGGGTCTCCCCACCATTAAGAACTTACTATCAAAGACCAAACAATAATTAAACATGAAATGGATTTCATGACTTCCAACATAGGCCAACAAAAGATCCCTTATAATGACCTATCTTCCCAGGACAATAATAACACAACAATAACATTTACACTACCCACTCCCAAACGAAGTGGATAAAATTGAACTAGAACATAACACATGGACTAGAAACCCCAAACACATCGGGTGGGTAGGGAAGGGGCCCAGTGATCGGGCCCTTGAATCGATAGATTACCACCACCCACCACACTTAACCATTTGAATGATAAAAACAACTATTTCACCTGATTCAGATGAGTGGTCCACATAAGAATAATGATTAGGAACATGCCTTCTAGTGTATATATTCATAATCACTGTGTGAGGGATAATTCCACCACGTTCTTTGAGTCTATTGGAAATTAATTGTAATGCCCCGACCCCAGTTACCCAGAGTCGGTGCATTATTACATAACATTGGCATGATCACAAGAAAGATCAAATCTCGAAAGACCGATTGGTTTAGTAGCCTTGGAAATACTAGATATATTCATAAGTTTTACATTACATCATAAAATGAAAAACTACTACAACAACATAATGTCTCCATAATCCACACTCATATCCCCACATAATATCCCTGCAGGTCATTCATAATTTACTTCTTCACTTCCTGGGAAAAATAAAACATAGAAAAGGTGTGAGCTCAAATTCCCAGTAAGGATAACAATATAGCGGAAACTTTCATAAATAAGAATAAACATTTAAGGCAATATATAACTAAAACAAAAGCCTTTCAAATATGAACTTTCAACATGGTATAGCATAAATAAAATGAAATAATGCCATTTACTTATTCACATGGATATTCTACTAATCGAATAATCACATGCAAAAATCAATAACCACTTTCATAATGTTGGAATGCATAATGCCAGACTATCATAACCACATAGCCAAGGCCTCGTGCCAAGACTACAAATAAGATTTTGTCAAGGCCTTGTGCCAAGACACTAGTTTGTCTCATGAGACCTACCGATGCATCGAGGAGCTATAGCGGGCTCCACCCGTCACATATTAAGTCCAATGCATTCCCATATGAAAAGGTTTAAACATAACATAAACATTCGTATTAAAAATAGCATACGAAATGTCAATACTTTCACCATAAACTATGAATGGTATAAAAATAGCACATACATAGTCAAACATATCACAAAACCTTCAATACAATATAGAAGTTTTGTATCATAATAAATCAACTTCAAATAATCTTAAAATCCATCAAAGGATGTTGACATAGATGAAATCAAAATTCTTTTTAAAGAAATATCTCCTTTTATTTTGAAATCATTTAAGATCCATATAAAATAAAACATTTTCTTTGAAAATATTCTTATAAGCTTGTAAGGGATGTTTTGAAGATTTTATAACGGCGGAAATTAGCCGCACCCGCCGTATAAGTTAAAAAAACATTCTTACCTTAATTCAGTCGAGAAGGTTAAAAAAGACCTTGTTTTGAAAACGACCGAAAGATTCCTTTATAAACCTCTTATAAAAGTCAAAAAGGGTATAAATGACTTTAACTCATATTCTAGTAAATAGTAAAAATGTTTTGAAATGCATTTTAAAGAAACATGGATGTGGATGATAAAGAGATCCCAGTAGATTATTACGTATAAACAACCTTGGATAATGAAGAGGTTGTAAAGTAAAACATTACCTTGTACTTTTCCTTTGTTGGGGTAGGTTAACCTACTGTATAATGGTGAAATAGTTGTTATTAAATTATACAAGAATCATATATAATAATATGATATCATATATGATCTTTTAACATTGATTTGTTAATAATATCTTAGAATTATCGTCGTTTCGGGAGTTAACTTACTCATTTTCTTTTATATGTTTTGTTTCATAAGCCATGGTTGTTGTATCTTATTCTTATCCAGAATGATATCTATTCCTTAAACATCATTTTTAAATCATCAAATGATAATTATACTTGAATGGATACGATGGAGAATGAATCTCATCGCGTTCGTGGAGACGGTAGTCCGTACGTACGCACGAGCGACAATATCATTCTTTTGATATTAAAATAATATATAAATGGATGGTATATCATATATACAGAATCATTAACATGTTATATTTATTATTTACATTATTTACACATCATTATTATACCCATCCAAATAATATTATATTGAATAACAATTACACCACGACGTGGAGACGGTAGTCCGTACGTACGCACGTATGGTGACATGTTATTCAACGGGTGGATAGAATACTGAATATGGTTGTACCATATTTATAATATCATCACAGTATATTTGAGATACTGGAGTTATTATTTTATAATGTTAAGAACAAAGGAAGAAGAAGTGGAAGAAGAAATGAACTTGGAGAAGGGTGGTGAAATCATTACCTCTTCTTCGGGTTCTTCCTTTTGATTTGATCAAAAGGGCTCATTAGGTTGGCTTTCCGATCAAACTAAGGCCTCTAGGTTGTATTTAGGGATGTTGGGAGAGTATTTGGGCAGAGTTTGGCCGAACAAAAAGGCTTTTAAGGTGTGAAGAAATGAGAAGGAGGAGTGCCCTTTTATAAGAGGGGTGATGGGCACCTTTGAAAAAGCTAGAATGATTAATTTATAATAAATTCATATTCGGTTTCTAATGGCTCCAAAGCTTATTATTCAAAGGTTAAGGTGGGGATAGGTCTAAAACCACTCAAACAATAGAATTTAGACAGGTTTGGGTACTTATATTAACCTTATCTTTAAGTATTAACTCTAAGTTAATTAGTTTCACTTTTACAATGTCTCTTTGTATTTTAATATAATATGGTTAATAAACTTACTATATACATCCAAGAGACCCCCAAGTGGTACATTTATGATGAACCTATCATGATATAAGTCTCTTGGCCGAACCTTAGATTTTTAGGAATTTAATATCAATTAATAATATAATATTTATTTTAAGAACTCTTTTATGTCAATTTTGACACTATTCAATAGTTGATTTTTTTGAAACTCATAACAGATTTATTACTTCGAAAAAAGTCAATTAAATCAATCCTAATATATCATATTATCCTAGAAAATTATTTTAATTCATTAAAAGTTTCATATTATATTTAGTTGGGTATTTATAATATCAATTATTTTAATTTTTCACTATTATAGTAATTACTGCATCATCATTGTGTCATAAATAAAATAAATTATTTAATGTCTAAAAATTATAAATAAAATATAATTATGTAGTAAATCTTTTTATCTTTCTAATGAATATTTGTAATCTAAAATCAAACATACATAACCCTATGTAACAATTGTTGTTCTAAAAGATATATGCTTGTGTCATTTTTGTATTCATTTTAACAAAATTAAAATAAAGTGTCATTATCACTTACAAGTGGATCAATGGGGTCCCAAAATAGACCCAAAGATGCTCATGGTCGACCATGTATCAATCAATAGGTTTAAGACACGTTTTAGGGTAATTTAGTATTATTATAATATTATTTTTTTAACCCTTATTTACCGGATTTACCCTTAACCATGGTAAATAAAATATTTACCGCAGTAATTATTCAAAATGTCTAAAAATAAAAGTTACCTATCTACACAATTTGAACATCCTGATTCCAAATATGGAATCCATTTTCCTAAATTCAAAACACAGAAGTGGCAGAAATTAATTTAAAATTAATTCCCGCTGTCAAAACAAAAAGCGTGTTTTTAAGAGATAATAACTATCAAAAGATTGACACTTTTTTATGTTGGGTTTAATTGTAAAATTATGTCCAATGACCAAAATTATATCAAATGGTAAAAATATATTCTAAAAATACTTTAAAACTACTAAAATTCATAATTTATCACTATTAATTATTCTGATTAAAAAAGTTGTTTTTAATTAAAATTTAGTAATTTTCACTATTCATCAAAATATGAAAGTTATCCGAAAAGTACCAAAATTTCACCTTAGGCTAAATTAGATATTCCGAATCCAAAAATGAAGTCCATTTTGAAATATAAAATATATATAATTTAAAAAGTAGGTATTACTATTCACAACGACTAGTTTAATTAGTTGTGGTGTGTGTTAGAACTCGAGGTTGCGTACAACACACTCTATCGCATTATTCGAAGGGAAACGTACTGTGGAAGCTTGGGGTGCTTCATTTTAAATTTTTGATGTCCCCATTTAGTCAAAAAGTTTAAAATATTTTATTTAAAATGGTTTCACTATTATAAGTTGATAAAAGTGAAATACTGAAAATGAATCTGTTCTTGCATTATGACTAAGAAACTCATAATAGGGATTCTAAAATTATAAGGATAATATAAAGTTCAAAATGTAGTTAATACTATTCATGACCTCTTTTAATGGTGTGATTGAACTCGGTGTTGCGTGTAGTGCAAGTTATTGAATTATTTTTAAGAAATAACACACTCTGAAATCCTTGGGTGTTACATTCTCCCCTCCTTCAATAAATTGCGTCCTCGCAATTTGAAATTGTTCTTCGAAAATAAAAGGTTGAAAGTAGAAAATATATTTGTGGGAAAACCCACATCGGAAATTGAGTTACTAAAATTTAGTCTTAATATGAGGAAAAGAGAAATGAAAATGTCACCACCAAATTATGATCTCGATTAGGAGAACATTGGTGGCAATTAGAGACATATAATTGGAGGAAAAACGTAAATATTTATAAGTAGTGATTGAGGTCATCAATCACAAACAAGTATAAAATTGAGGTCCTTAAACTCATCAATCTATGATGATTTTAAGTACCATCGGTTCAACAAAATATAGGGTATTGGGACAACACATTTTTGACATTTCAAAATATCTTAGTTGAAATCCCACATCGAAAAATGAATTAATGAGGCCTCTATTTAAAATAAAGAGTGGAAAGTATGAAGATTACCGAAAAGAACACATACTAGGGTTCCATGTAGTAAAATATGGATATGGAAGAAAAATCTAACCATCAATTATCTGATGGAGAGTGGTAGAGAACATGGCTATGAAAAGGCTAACAATCCCAAAGCCATAAATTAGTGATGATTTAAGGTACCATCTAGGAAAACATTTTTGTTCTAATTTTCTTTTCTTAATATTGAGGAATTTTTTTATGAGATTGGAAAAGATCATATGGAGATATACTTACTTTATAATTAGAGTTTTATCCATTAATAAATTTCTACCACAAACTCATCTTTCACTCTAAAAGATAATAGAATGTAAAAAAAAATTCTATTTACACTATTCGAATAGGGTTCCAAAATAAACGAATTTATAATTCATCTAAAAGATCATTTAATAAAAACTACATTATTTAATCCAGGACATCTCGTGGGCCAGTGGTAGGTGATACACCCTTGTCGCCCTTCGGTTGCGGGTTCAAGTCTCGCAGCCTTGCCGGACGCGATGGGTTGTCGCCCGACCTCCGGGTTGTCCTTTTATGGCAATCCAAAATAATCCAAACTAGAACTATCCAAAATACTTCTATCCAAACTCACAGTCCAACATTTATAAGTAAGGTAAACATAATGTAGAACCTTTTTACCCCGTAATAGCATATGAATACCTTCATCATGAATTCTTTTAATACACCGAAACATCCTGAATTACCATATTCCTTATTGATTACATTCATGCTCCCTTATTCCATATAGAAAGCTGGATATACTTCATTAATCCAAAAATGTTTTAAACCCCAAAAATGATGGAATATACAAATCATTAATCAGTTCGAAGGTAGTTAAGTATATCCAATATAATTTATCCCAAACAATCATGTATTATTCCAAAATCACTACTTCGGTATCAGAACTATATTATGGTTTATCATTCTCTCAAACATATATTTTCCAAAAATTTATCCTGCTATTGAGTCACTTTTCTTTGTTCCACACAATCTCAAGTCCTTAATGAAATAGTACTGCAGTACAATCCTTATATACTCCATAATTATTATAACAAGTACATTGTTGATACAACACTCAATTGACATAATCAACATAAGAACTCTAATCATTCCTCTTCATCTGTGGTAGTATCATAACTTGATTATTATCCAATAGCATCATTTGCGGCATAGTCTGATGACTGGGGCATAGGTTCGCGTAGTGTCCAAACTCCTTGCAAATGAAGCATTGTACATTTGAAACCATTTTCTCACCCTTGCAGTCACGTACTTTGTGCCCTTTTCCTCCACACTTATAACAAACTCCCATTCCTTTCAGGCAAGTTCTAGGGTGTTTCTTTCCACAGTTACCACATATGGGAAAATTCTTCTTTTCCATCTTCCCTTTATCCATCTTTCTCTCTTCCATCCTTTTCTTCTCTTGCTTCCCTTCAAAGCCATAGGACTCAGTAAACTCTTTACATATCTTATCAACACATGATATTATTTCTTCATATGATGATAATACATGGGAGACTATTTCTCTTATAAATTCTAGCTTAAGACCATGAATGATATGATCCTTCCTTCTCTTTGAATCATGTGTATTTCTGGAGTTCTCATTCCTTCTACTGGGCGCCATTTCTAAACAATGGCATAAACTAGATCAGTTTATGAATCAAAATACATAATCCCATACTTATAAAAAACTTAACATAAATTGAACTATTTATGGATATAATCCATAATCATAAAAATGTTTTCTTTGAGGAAGTATATGCTCATAAACCCTTCATAATGATTTGTAACGAAAATGAGAGTTATCCTAAGCATATTCCCCGGGAGTGTCGTAACCAAGAGTGCAGCAAGGCACGTTGTCGTGCACCAGTTCTCGTTCGAGTCTAGCTCAAAGCGGTGTTTTCGGGTTTTACCCCTAGGTACATCTGTGCCAGAGCTGCCTCTACCTGCTCGTATCCAGACAGGGATGTATTGCTCAGAAAACTCACAAAATCTCTACAATACCAAAATTCTAGGAAGTTCTTCTATACTAATCCTCAAAGTTCATCTTAGGTCTACGTGCTCTAATCAGAGTTTATCTAAATCTAGCTTCCAAGGTTTGTACTAAACTTCCTCTGATACCAACTGTAACACCCCGACCCCAGTTACCCAGAGTCGGTGCATTATTACATAACATTGGAATGATCACAAGAAAGATCAAATCTTGAAGGACCGATTGGTTTAGTAGCCTTGGAAACACTAGATATATTCAAAAGTTTTACATTACATCATAAAATGAAAAACTTCTACAACAACATAATGTCTCCATAATCCACACTCATATCCCCACATAATATCCCTGCAGGTCATTCATAATTTACTTCTTCACTTCCTGGGAAAAATAAAACATAGAAAAGGGGTGAGCTCAAATGCCCAGTAAGGATAACAATATAGCAGAAACTTTCATAAATAAGAATAAACATTTAAGGCAATGTATAACTAAAACAAAAGCCTTTTAAATATGAACTTTCAACATGGTATGGCATAAATAAAATGAAATAATGCCATTTACTATTTCACATGGATATTCTACTAATCGAATAATCGCATGCAAAAATCAATAACCACTTTCATAATGTTGGAATGCATAATGCCAGACTATCATAACCACATAGCCAAGGCCTCGTGCCAAGACTACAAATAAGATTTTGTCAAGGCCTTGTGCCAAGACACTAGTTTGTCTCATGAGACCTACCGATGCATCGAGGAGCTATAGCGGGCTCCACCCGTCACATATTAAGTCCAATGCATTCCCATATGAAAAGGTTTAAACATAACATAAACATTCGTATTAAAACTAGCATACGAAATGTCAATACTTTCACCATAAACTATGAATGGTATAAAAATAGCACATCCATAGTCAAAAATATCACAAAACCTTCAATACAATATAGAAGCTTTGTATCATAATAAATCAACTTCAAATAATCTTAAAATCCATCAAAGGATGTTGACATAGATGAAATCAAAATTCTTTTTAAAGAAATATCTCCTTTTATTTTGAAATCATTTACGATCCATATAAAATAAAACATTTTCTTTGAAAATATTCTTATAAGCTTGTAAGGGAAGTTTTGAAGATTTTATAACGGCGGAAATTAGCCGCACCCGCCGTATAAGTTAAAAAAACATTCTTACCTTAATTCTGTCGAAAAGGTTAAAAAAGACCTTGTTTTGAAAATGACCGAAAGAATCCTTTATAAACCACTTATAAAAGTAAAAAAGGGTATAAATGACTTTAACTCATATTCTAGTAAATAGTAAAAATGTTTTGAAATGAATTTTTAAGAAACATGGATGTGGATGATAAAGAGATCCCAGTAGATTATTACGTATAAACAACCTTGGATAATGAAGAGGTTGTAAAGTAAACCCTTACCTTTTACATTTCCTTTGTTGAGGTAGGTTAACCTCCTGTATAATGGTGAAATAGTTGTTATTAAATTATAAAAGAATCATATATAATAATATGATATCATATATGATCTTTTAACATTGATTTGTTAATAATATCTTAGAATTATCGTCGTTTCGGGAGTTAACTTACTCATTTTCTTTTATATGTTTTGTTACATAAGCCATGGTTTTTGTATCTTAATCTTATCCAGAATGATATCTAGTCCTTAAAAATCATTTTTAAATCATCAAATGATAATTATACTTGAATGGATACGATGGAGAATGAATCTCATCGCGTTCGTGGAGACGGTAGTCCGTACGTACGCACGAGCGACAATATCATTCTTTTGATATTAAAATAATATATAAATGGATGGTATATCATATATACAGAATCATTAAAATGTTATATTTATTATTTACATGAGTTACACATCATTATTATACCCATCCAAATAATATTATATTGAATAACAATTACACCACGAAGTGGAGACGGTAGTCAGTACGTACGCACGTATGGTGACATGTTATTCAAAGGGTGGATAGACTAATGAATATGGTTGTACCATATTTATAATAACATCACAGTATATGTGAGATACTGGAGTTATTATTTTAGAATGGTAAGAACAATGGAAGAAGAAGTGGAAGAAGAAATGAACTTGGAGAAGGGTGGTGAAATCATTACCTCTTCTTCGGGTTCTTCCTTTTGATTTGATCAAAAGGGCTCCATAGGTTGGCTTTATGATCAAACTAAGGCCTCTAGGTTGTAGTGAGGGATGTTGGGAGAGTATTTTGTCAGAGTTTCGCCTAACCAAAAGGCTTTGAAGGTGTGAAGAAATGAGAAGGAGGAGTTCCCTTTTATAAGAGGGGTGAGGGGCACCTTTGGAAAAGCTAGAAATATTAATTTATAATAAATTCATATTCGGTTTCTAATGGATCCAAATCTTATTATTCAAAGGTTAAGGTTGGGATAGGTCTAAAACCACTCAAACAATAGAATTTATACAGGTTTGGGTACATATATTAACCTTATCTTTAAGTATTAACTCTAAGTTAATTAGTTTCACTTTTACAACGTCTCTTTGTATTTTTATATAATATGGTTAATAAACATACTATATACATCCAAGAGACCCCGAAGTGGTACATTAATGATGAACCTATCATGATATAAGTCTCTTGGCCTAAAATTAGATTTTTAGAAATTTAATATGAATTAATAATATAATGTTTGTTTTAAGAAGTCTTTTATGTCAATTTTGACACTATTCAATAGTTGATTTTTCTAAAACTCATAACAGATTGATTACTTCGAAAAAAGTCTATTAATTCAATCCTAATATATCATAGTATTCTAGAAAATTATTTTAATTCATTAAAAGTTTCATATTATATTTATTTGGGTATTTATAATATCAATTATTTTAATTTTTCACAATTATAGTAATTACTGCATCATCATTGTGTCATAAATAAAATAAATTATTTAATGTATGAAAATTATAAATAAAATATCATTATGTAGGAAATCTTTTTATCTTGCTAATGAATATTTATAATCGAAAATCCAACATACATAACCCTATGTAAAAATTGTTGTTCTAAAAGATATATGCTTGTGTCATTTTTGTATTCATTTTAACTAAATTAAAATAAAGTGTCATTATCACTTACAAGTGTATCCATGGGGTCCCAAAATAGACCCAAAGATGCTCATGGTCGACCATATATCAACCAATAGGTTTAAGACACGTTTTAGGGTAATTTAGTATTATTATAATATTATTTTTTTAACCCTTATTTACCGGATTTACCCTTAACCATGGTAAATAAAATATTTACCGCAGTAATTATTCAAAATGTCTAAAAATAAAAGTTACCTATTTACACAATTTGAACATCCTGATTCCAAATATGGAATCCATTTTCCTAAATTCAAAACACAGAAGTGGCAGAAATTAATTTAAAATTAATTCCTGCTGTCAAAACAAAAAGCGTGTTTTTAAGAGATAATAACTATCAAAAGATTGACACTTGTTTATGTTCGGTTTAATTGTAAAATTATGTCCAATGACCAAAATTATATTAAATGGTAAAAATATATTCTAAATATACTTTAAAACTACTAAAATTCATAATTTATCACTATTAATTATTCTGATTAAAAAAGTTGTTTTTAATTAAAATTTAGTAATTTTCACTATTCATCAAAATATGAAAGTTATCCGAAAAGTACCAAAATTTCACCTTAGGCTAAATTAGATATTCCGAATCCAAAAATGAAGTCCATTTTAAAATATAAAATATATATATTTTAAAAATTAGGTATTACTATTCACAACGGCTAGTTTAATTAGTTGTGGTGTGTGTTAGAACTCGAGGTTGCGTACAACACACGCTATCGCATTATTCGAAGGGAAACGTACCGTGGAAGCTTGGGGTGTTTCATTTTAAATTTTTGATGTCCCCATTTAGTCAAAAAGTTTAAAATATTGTATTTAAAAAGGTTTCACTATTAGAAGTTGATAAAAGTGAAATACTGAAAATGAATCTGTTTTTGCATTATGACTAAGAAACTCATAATAGGGATTCTAAAATTATAAGGATTATATAAAGTTCAAAATTTAGTTAATACTATTCATGACCTCTTTTAATGGTGTGATTGAACTCGGTGTTGTGTGTAGTGCAAGTAATTGAATTATTTTTAAAAAATAACACACTCTGAAATCCTGGGGTGTTACATTAATTGTTTTGGGAAACCATAAAAAAAATTATAACTATCACTTTGTAATTGTAATTTCATCATCTTAGAAAAAATATTTAAACCCCAGGTATTCTTGACTAGGCGTCAGCTTCACTCCAGAACCTATGGCTGTAGATCTAATGTATGCAAGATCTTCTACCTCATAGTCAAGATATATTAATCCCTAACTAAAACCCATTCTTATAGAACCACATAAAGACATGTAACACTACTAGGAGGAGGAAAATGAATATGGAACTCCACAAAACTCATTTCCTAAAGCAACATAATTTTACAAAAATTGGGACTTGAGGATTCACATCAACATTTTCTTTCAATCCAAACGATGATAAGAGTGAACAAGGGACATAGTGAAACTCAAAAAGACTCAATGATAATCACTATAATAACCTAAATAATTATCATAAATGTATATTATTTTATATTGAGTCCAAAAAATGAATTATTCCAAAAAAATGGGTGGGGAATCATTCAAAGAGCTTGATCTTACATTTGAAACTCAGAAAAGAAATATGTAGGTTAATAAACTATAACGTTTTTCAATGGAGAACCATCCATATCCGGAAAAAAACATCCATTACATATATATGGGGTTAAATACCACTGAAAACATCTCAAAAACTGAGAAACCAACATGATTCCATAACATTATAGATCATTTGGTATCTCTTTCGGATCACGGGGAATCATACCAAATAAACAAAAATTATAAGACACAATTAAAAAAGACACATAAAAATGATTTTAAAACCCACATTAATTTATATATTAAAATACTTTCTAAATATAAAAAAATATCCAACATGGATGGTTTTTACACTCCCTAATGGTGTTTCATCAAGTCTCACTCACATGCACATTTTTAGGCCACCCCGAGAACCCATCCACCTTCTATTCTAGGAATCCATCAATATTTCCTTATAAAAGCATTCAAGTGAGAACTCATCAAAACCAAAAAGGCTAAAAAAATCTACATGATTTTCCAAAATAAACCAGTCAATGGAAATCAAAAATTATATACCTCCTCAATGCAAACTAACCACCCAGTAAAAAACAATTTTCAAATTTTACACATCAAACCATTTTACCATGAATGAAAATAAAATCCCATATATTTCAATCAAAATTATTTTTATTTCATTAAATTAATTTTCCAAAATCATGAAAAACATCATTTCATCCGAACCATTGGATTAAAAACTAACCCTTTTTCATTCAAAACAACATTTAAATGAACTATTTTTTATATTTTAAAAAATTGACCAATTTATTTATAAATAATATTCCATCCATCAAGATCAAAAATCATTTCGATACATATTAAACCCATTCAAAAAAACTCAATGTTCAAAAGTAATCTACAAAAAAAATATTCAATTAAAATACTTTTCAAACATGCATTCTTTTCCAAAAACCAATGCTTTAGAAACATTTAATTTCAAGCAAACATAATCTTAGATTAAAAAAATATAATCCCATTAAACTATTTTCTATTTTAACCATGATTAGTTTCACAAAAAAGAAACATTATAAAACCTAACATAATGTAAATCCTGAAAATCTATTTTCATGTTTTTGAAAAGATGAGCATTCCATAAAAACCATGTTTTCACAATTCTCAAATAAGGATTTTAATTTGATTTTTGAAAATTCAATAAGATTCAAGGAGACCCATGTTAGGGGACTTGTGTTGGTGGGTGACTTGACTATATGGTTGGAAGCCATACTCTAGACACCCCAACAACAAGGAAATCCTTTAGGACCATGCTCTCGGCATCACATGGCGTCCAATGCCCATTGATCTCAAATATGCATTAACAATTTTTAGTGTTCTCATCATCAATCCCACTAAGTGAAACTATGAAAAGTCAACTTTTGAATCACCAACATACTAATCCAAGTCCACCGACCAAGATACCAGGGCTTCCATTTTTTTGATTAATCATGTTTCTCTTGTCACATAACATCAGTTCTAGACAATTTATCAACAAAACGAATCATTACAAATCACAATACACTAATTTCACTTCAACACCCATTTTTAAATAACAAACACCAAAATAATTACAAAATATGCTTAAAAACATTTTTTATAAATTAATAAACCATTATAACAATTTATAAAATATTTTCAATAAACACTCTAAATTGTTTTACACCAAAATTAAACTCAAAACATTCTATAAAAAATCAATTTTACACCAATTGCATATCGAAAAACAATTCAATGCACAAAAAGTTTAGTCACTCAATTGTATTAATTATAAAATGAAATCAAATGGCACACACATGTTTTTACTTGAAAAATTCACAATTTCACATAAAATTTACTTTTTAAAAGTAAATGTTTTTTAATGACAAAAATTACTACTTTCACACAACACATGTAAATTAATAAATCAATAAAATAGTTTATAAAATACTTAAAATTTTCACTGAAGATGTTTACACCAAAAGTACAACTGAATTCATATCAAAAATTACTTATTAAACCCAACAGAAAATCATGAAAATTCCAAAACATAATTTACCAGATCTGAAAAATTCAAATAAACCATTTTCGCATTTATAAAACTCTGTAAAAGGCATAACAATGTATTACATAAGATATACACCAAATTTCATATTAAAAAATAATTAAAACAAAATTCATATCAAATTCTTTCTCAAACTAGTTTCACATCACATGTACAATTAAATAAATCATTTTCATAATTTATAAAATATTTCAATATGCACAATAAGGGTTTACCCAAAAACATATGCAATATCACATGAAAAATCCATTTTCAACTCAAACCATTACAATGTACCTTCAAATACCACTCACTCACCAAAAATATATTTCATAAAACATGCAAACTTATTCAAGAATGAATAAAAATTCATGAATTACAGGTTAATCATGGAATCACCTATCTCATATCTATGGATGAATGGAAACACACACCCGAAATTACTCACTAAGGGTTCCGAACACCTATATTTATGAGGCACATCCCAAAATAATAAAAACCACCATAAAAAATAGGGGGAAATAGTACCGTAGGTTGACCATGACTAGGAGAAAAGAGGAAATCCAAAAAAATGAATGAAGGAAGAGGGAGGAGAAAGGAGAAGAAATTTACCTTGAGAAACTATCCCCAATAAGATGATATCTTATATATACACCAATGGATAATGAATAATGGAATGGATATAATGGGAGAGATATCCCTAGATTTGGATGAACCTGTATAAATCAATTTGGGATGATTTGGGTCAAAAAAATCATAATAGGGAAAACAAGGGAAATCATTTTTTTTAATTCTGGGAAATGTCACATGTTTATGTTGGATGGTTTGTTAAAATGTGTTTAAAATTTGTGGAAACCCGGGGGACTGACCACATAGTCACCCCTGATTGGCCACACATTCATGAACCAACCATTAGTTGGGTTTTATACCTACCACATTGTTATATTTTTTGGGTACAAGGTTTATCAGACTATATGTCAGACTCTGTATAGGAAAAAAACAATGCTATTTTTTTTGTTTTCTATAATAATTACCAAAAAACCAAGGTAAACAATTAGGGAAAGTAAACACAAATAAAAAAATTTAAAACTCAACACTCTTAACACACAGAATACTAAATAAATATATAGGGATTCCAAAATAAACCAGAATATAAACCAAAACAAGAAAAACTGTGTGTGTCATGAAAAGTAGTTTTTTGATATTTTCATAAGCCTATCCTACCACACACTCAATTGTTATGAAATATTAGATTCATTTACTATATATTCCAAAATTAATTTATAAATTTTATTGGGGAATCATTTGGGTGACAAAAGCATGTATTTTATTGTTTGGAAAATATAACAGTAAGATATTCATTGATCAAAATGGTTAGATGTACTATACCAGACACAGAATTCACTAAACCGGTGCCCTGAGCTGAGTCGTCACATGACCTCAAGAATTCCTACCTATATTCCATATATTTTTTAGAAGTATTTAGGGTCTAATAAGTCACATGGGGATACTACACAATCTTTATTAGTGTAATCCAGAAGGGATAAAATATATAAATAATTGAAAAAGAATGAAACAAAAAATAAAATAGCGTAGCCAAACATCACCCAAAACTGGTTAAAAACCAAATTCAAAATTAACCATGTCATTACAAGTTAATAGTGAAAAGTTTTATAAAAACCAAATTAAAATGTGTCTAAATCCAAAGAATGTGTCTCTACTCTAACTCTAGATCCCCATCAGTGCATATCCCAAGTCCAACTCACTTTCCAGGATTATGGCCTTTTATATTATCCTAACGTCCAACCATGAAATATTCTCGAGTACCCAACAACATCCATAGTAGGTTTTGAGTACAAAAAACATTAGGCCACCACAGAAAGTTTATACAATTTATCGTGTCAATTAGATAGTGCTTGTATATATGAAATAAAAGAAAAGGTAATTCAAAAAAAATTAACTCGGTAGAAAATATGTATCCATTTGTATCCTTACCATTTCTATAATCATTACTATGTTCACTTGTTATCCATCATGTTTACATAATCCACTATCTTCACTTTTTCATGTGTTAGGAATATACATCATCTACAAACGAGTCTAAGGAAACCCATATACATGAATTAGGTAATAATTTAAGTCCCTATCTCCCTAGAGATAAAAAAATTACAAATAAAATTATCCTCACTTAGAAGCCTTAGTCCGGGTAGAATAAAACAGTTAGGGGAATGGATCCTTCTTCCACATCCCCAACCCGTCCAATTTAAGGTGTAGTTTAGAGCCTCAGTCTAACTACACCTATGTACATAGAACCCCATGTCAATACCCACTCTACCAACCCATGTTCACATTCTTATTAATCTATTCACCACACCCATAACATTTTAAAATCAAACACAACCACTAAAATATAAATCAAATTCCATGACCATGAACATGTGAATTAAAACTATGAAACAATTCATTAAGGTATCTTCCATTTACCATACATAGTTGTTTATCCCAATTCCCATTATCGTGACTTAATAGATTATGTATTTCCATAATTTACCATATATTGACATATTTATCCCATTTATCATTTCACAAGAACTGTCCCACTTATTCATTTGAAGTTCAATTATTGCATCACATGGCACAAAGACTTTTTTACATTAAACCCATTAGGTATACCCAATAATTCCCATTTATTAACAAATTAAAAATAATCATAATTTTTTTATGGGACCCTTTTACATGTGATTAAATCACAATAAATTTCTAAATTATCATGTTAATAATTTTATATATACTAACCCATGAAAAATTTCAATATAATTACAACCCTAATAGACAAAATCTCAATTTACCCAATTAACCCACATTCAATATATACCAACAACCCCTTATTCCCTTATCAAAACCTAGTAAAAATATTAATATTTCATTTAAACTTAACTATACTTATTAACACGTTTGATAAAGGCACTACGTTATCTCCTTTCAAATCTACACTTATCATCACCAGTCCCAAGGTCGGGGGGTTTCAAAGCACCCCATGGGTGGCCTTAATCATTATAATAATATTAAATGTGTCCCACATTGATAATGAGGAGTCTAAATAATTATTTATTAAACGATTTTAATGAATGTTAGTCAATGTGAAAAATTCACAAAAAGGGGAATCAATATCTGAACACACTTGCACAAATCTATAACAAAATAATTGGATATAAATTATAGGCTGCCCACCTAAAATATAATGATTAGCACACTCTTGATCATAGTATTAGATATGGATTTAGAAAATTATTGAATCCCTAACCTAGGTGCCACCAATAAAGGAGGGTTCTTGAGATTCATTATAATACTAGAGAAACTACAAACCCTAATACATAATATAGAATACAATAGATGATTAAACAAACGCAAATCTTCAATCCACAATCGAAGATGCTCCAAACAGTTTGAAACTACAATATTTTTTTATTTTCACAACTTTACAAGGGACATGGGTTAAACACATAGTTTAAGAAACCAAACGTTGTTGACAATTCAAGGAATGCTGGGTCACATATTTTCATAGGTAGGCTGCATGATTTGATAGTCCATGCGCCAACCATGCATTAAGCCATTGTCCAAGAATGCATAGTTACTTGGGAATTCTACATGGTTTTCATAACCATGCTCCTACCATGTACCATGTACAGATTGGTCCATTTGTCCCCTTCCCTATGTGTCAAACCATTGGAACACCCCCAAGACCTGACATACTACACAAAACCATTTCACTAACCAAAAAAAAGATATTGAAACAAATATTTAAAAGGGTACTATCTTCTATAATGTCAATGATCTTACAACCTCCCCCATTATAACAGATCATCCTCAATCCACACTTCTGATAAATCACTACCCTTCCAGAATAAGAAATAATGCCACTAGGCTAACCTATCAATTCTAATTTACAGTGATTCACATTGAACATTACAATGATACCACAAAAATTTGAACCATGTGTCAATTTTTCCCCAAAATTCATCTTCATCACAACTCACAAAATGAACCAGATACCCTAAAAGGACCCATCAACTTCAACAATAAATCAACCAATAGATCATGCAAGGGAAAACATAGACATTAATTCATAATTCACTATATATGGAAACTTTTCATGAAACGTCATATCATTATGGAGGAACCAATCAACACATCATCAGTTAAATCCTCAACTCATGACCTGAGTCAATTGGAATCATTTTAATCTATTTTCAAAAATCTAACTTCGGGCAAAACCAGATATCATATAATGAAAACCAAATGACCATTCCAACAACATTTCTTGGATTACATAGAACCACCACTCATGTCCCAACGATTCTATTCCATACCCATATATCCAAACTAAACAAAGACTCTCAGGGTAATCCCCTATTTAGACTATTTCCAATGCTCTCTATTTCGGCCAAATCACCAGAATGGTGGTCACTCCAGTCCCTACAACCAGAAAAACTGATCACATCATCGTCCAACCCCCTATTTATTGTGGTTCTCTATTTGAAATGAACCTTATCCTTGTCATTAGAACATTCTGTATGTAAATTTCAACACTATACATTTTAGGGATAAAATCAACTTAGCCTAACACAAATATGGCTTCATTTTAGAAAGGTTATTTTCCAACACAAATACCAAACTGTAGGATGGTAAAAATTAATCACATACATTCCCATTTAAACTATTATGTTAGACCATCACAAATATAATGTCCCATAGTAACGATATTACTCTAATGTAATGATACTTTTGTTAACCATTCTATGGCACTGACTAACTTTATTCTCATCATGATAACCCCACGAAACTACCAAGGTCATTCCCTGAGCTTCGGTAGAACTTCACAACCATGAAATAACTTCCCTTCAAACCATAATCAGGATTCATCATCCCAATTAATTTTCATGCAACAACCACTCCTATTAATCATATATTAACTAATATGGATAAGTTCTCACTCAAACCCATTACAAAATTTTAATTTTACTTCTCACACAAAAAAATAGACCAAAGGTGGTTTACAACATTTTGTATATTCCCCACACTCCAAACCAAGTTGATCTATCCCCAGTTGGATCGTCATGTAATTCTTATCTTCACCACTAGAATGACACTCCATCACATGGAAAAGGTCATGTCCAATAGTAGGGAATTCCAATATAACCCAATGATACTTACCCAAGTCTAATCTCAATTTTTTTGGATTTATAGAATCCAAAAATCTTTTCCCTAAACCATTTTCATGTCTTATTATCAACCTTCATTGGATTTAGTACAAACATCTCGAAGTCACAAGGAACATCTAAAATCCTAAAGCCAACAATTGTGTCTTCCCAACACCACATCCTAGTCCTAATCAGCCACTCTATGGAACCAAACTAGTATACATAGGTTATCCATTGGCATCCCAGTTCCACTACATCAACTCAATATTTCCCTCCCCACTTCCATGATCGACATAATACTCCCCATCATAAGAGTGTTGTAACCATTAAACCTTATGAGGGATTACAACCACCATGTTTTACACTCAATCATAATAAAAATCTAGAAAACAAGGACATGGTTGTATAGATATTCCCATAATGGAAAAACGATTATCTCCATGTACCCATTCCATCTTCCATGAATGGCACCCATGAAATTTTTTTTCACCCAGTTTATCTCGATGACGTCAACTGAAAACTATATATAGTATAAATCCCATTGTCTATCTTCACATATAATTCCCCCATGACCATAAATCCCATGAAATCCCTCATACAGCCAAAAGAGATTCCAATCACTTAACATAAATCCATAGCTTCTCAATATACCTAGGATGATGTCATGCAGTTGGGTTGATCATCACTAGCCACAGTATTATAATAAGTTTTCGAAAAAACCAACAGAAACATATAAATTTCTGATGTCACCTCCCCCTATGGAACACCATGACCAGCCAAGGATCACTAGTTTCCCTTACACACACTTCTCATCAGCACTTAAGCACCCCAAATCTGAGACAATACACCATGAATTTTTGATCCAATGTATCATATGGTACTAATTCTACCATAATATAAAAATTATATTGGTGGGTTCCTTGAGGTTAATCAACTGAAACACATTTTTTTCTCATAATCCAACATTTATCTGAGTATAACCCAACACCCACTTACTCACCTAAATTGGAATCTTGGATAATAAGCCTCATCAACCTATAGGTATCCAATACATCTCACCCAAAAAACAAACCATTTGTACAATCATGATTATATAAATGAACATCCTATCATTGACATCACCCTTAAAAATCATCTAATTGTGCTTCATTCAACCGTGTCTCTTAAACTTGAATACAATATAAATAACAGCATTCAACATCATCCAAACTAATTAGTTAGACATCTATACAATACAACCCTTCAAAACAAACCTTCTATCATATAAGTAGAACTATTTAACCCTTAAAAACATTTAGTGAACAACTGTATAATCTACTGAAACATTATGACACTCATTATGTCTTCATTCTACATCTGAATCATCTCCCATGATTCTTAATCCAAGGATCTCACATCACTGGGCTAGCATCCCTTGAGGTCCCCCTTTATTTTATCAAATCTGTCAATGCATAATCATAACTCGAGTCACATCACCAACCATAAATCAACCCATATATCCCTCTAAAAAACTACATTAAGAAATGTTCTTTGTACCCACTATCCAGGCCCAAAAATCCACCTATATGACTCACTGCCAAAAAGAATAGCAACCTCATATGATATCTCTATTACATTATCATAAGGGTTGAATGATAGCAAATCCATAAACATGAGTCATAACTAGAATATTCCATCGGTCATCTTCCCAAACCACACTCATAAACTTAGAAACCATGGAATGATCTGGAATGATGCTCTCACCCCCAAACTGATACACATTATGCCAAGTGCACACAAAAATTATTTACTCAGGGTTCTAAACCAACGTTATCAGTATACGTACATTAACACTATGATCTAAATGTCCCCTCTTTGATCTAAAACACATATTTCATGGTTCATACTCATGAAACACTAGAAAAATGTGAACCATCAAAATTTTCTAACATGACCTCCATACAGTCATGATCTATTTCGATTTTTACAATCACCATACTGAATAATGATTCATGGACTTAAGGACACAACCTTTACGATGGTTCCCTAAAAAAAACTCATCTACCATATCATAACAAGAAAGTCTCACAACCAAAATCCAAGGTCCCAATCTAGGGAAATTTCACTTCCCCAAACCACCCATACAGAGGTCGAATCAACGTCACAAGGAAAACCAGCTACATAGTTTTACCAAGTGTTTCATCATTACAATTCCATTTAGTAATTAACCTTATCATTTTTAAACTCAATCAATCAAATTTAATACTCCCATTCACCTATCATATTCAAGGTCCATACCTTATTTAGGGCCATAATCAAAAAAATCTACTAAAAACACTCCGATGAATGATCAATAGGGGTTAAAACACATATGGAAATGATCTTATACCATAAAACATAAACAACCCATTTTTCATAGAATCTCCCAACAGGAATCAACACATACAGAATGCCACCCTCTACCATACTGACCACAGTTCATGGTCCACATTAGGTGACTAATTTACTTAATCACAAGTCATCAAAAATATTTTCTCATAGGCACATTCCCAACTTCTCAATTCATTAAAATCGACATTTTAAATCAATTACACCATTAATTTGGAAAAATTCATTGACCATTGTACCATCATTATGAAATAGTTCCCTTTTAGACACCATTGATCCTGTACAATTTATCATTACCTGACATTTTAACCTGACCATAATATTTTGATACACACACTATTCCATGACTATTAATTTACATAATTTTCATGTTCCCATATGAATTACCATCAGTAGACACATTTTTATTTAAAATTTTCATAGAAATAAAATGTATTCCACTCTCTATGCCCCACACACCCATACTATGTGTGTGTGTGTGTTCCTATCATGATTCATTCCACCTATATCCTTACATGAATAAAATTATTCATGATTGAACAACATCATGAAATTAATTCAATGAGAAAAGTTTCAAAAATATATCACATCACACAACATCTGCATCAACCATTTGTTAAATATCATTCAGATGTAACAAGATAAATAAAAAACAATAACTCCCACCTTGGGTTACATGGGTTTTCCCCATACCAGGGGTAAATACTCCCATGAACAAGATCATTAAAAATGAATGAAACTTCCTAGCCTCCATTCATCCATCCCAAAATAAAAAGGAAAAATAAATAGAAAGGAAACACCTCTGATAACATTTTTAACACCCCTGAACCAGAAGCCACTAAATCAATGCCTCGAGCAAAGTCTTCACATGTCCTAAAGTGAGCCTACCCATAAACTGGAGGTTTCCAACATGTAGTGAGGGTATAATAAGTCATGTGGGGAGACTATACCCTGTGTACCAAAGTAATCCTTAGTAGAAGAACATATTAATAGTTGAAAGAAAATATGAAACAACCAATAAACGATCATAGCCAAAAAGAACCCAAGATTGGGTTAAAACTACATTTTATCAGTAACCATGTCACTAAAAGATAATAGTTCCCAAATAAATAGTACCCAAAATAAAAATAATGATAATATCCATAGAATATGTCCTAAATCAAAAATAAGATCCTCATGTATGCATATCTTATGTTCAACTCAACATCCTAGAATAGGTTTGTTGTTCTTGTCCGGACCTGCAACCTTGAAATCTTCTTTGGTACACAACAGAGGCCCGATCAGGGTGTGATTAAAAAACACAATCATGTACCACTGAAAATTTCCACATTATATCTACACTAATAGATTTCGAATGCATGTATGAAATAAATAAAAATGTAACAAAATTGGAACATCTCGATAGCCAATAGTTAACTATTTGTATCCTATACATTCTTTTAATCATTTATATGTTCACTACTTATCCATATTATTTACTTAATCCAATGCCTTCTTGTTTTATATGGGTTTTAAAATACATAATACATTCATGGGTCTAAAGAAATCCATCTCAATGAATAAGGGTCTAAGTCATGTCCCTGTCTCACTAGTGATAAAAAATTTACATAAACACATTATCCTCAAATTGATGCCTCAAAATGGGTGGAATGAAACACTTATGGGAAGAGATCCTCCATCCCCTTATTTAATCAAAGCATTTTTAGTTGGAGTTTAGATACTTAGTCTATCTCAAATTGTGGGCATAGAACCTCATCTCAATAACCTACTATACCAAGCATTGTGCACATTCTTATTTACACCACACCCATAACATTTCACAACCAAAGACTACCATTAAAATAGAAATCACATTCCACAACCATTATAATGTGAATTAATAATATGATATAATCCATTAACACATTTTACATCTATATAATATATCCATTTATCCCAATTCCCATTATTGTGCCTTAACAAATAAAACATGTCTGTCAATTTCTATACATTAGTACATTTATCCCAATTATCATTTCATAGTTATTATCCCACTTATGCAATTGATGTACAAATTTTATGTCACATATCACAACCACTTTGGTAAATTCAACCAATTACGTATATCACATAATTTCCAAGTATTAACACACAAAACATATTCATCAATTCCATTATGCAACCCATATACATGGTCTAAAATAAAAATCCATTTCCAATTTAACATGTTCATATAATAAATATTTAAAAATTTCAAAATAATTAAAACCCCATTGGATACTATCCCAATTAACCCAATTTTACCACATTCAATCATTGCTGAAACCCCTTATGCCATTATGAAAACATATAAAGAAATATAAATAATACATTTCAACTCAACTAAACATATTAGCATGTTTAATATAGTCTCTAATGTATAACAAGTCAACTCTAAACATAAATTTACCAGTCCCTAGGTCTGAGGATTTCTTCACACCCCATTGGTGGACCTAAATCATTCAAATCATCCTAATCATATACCATAGGGATAACGAGGGGTCTAAATTATTATTTATACATCAATTTTTTTGAATATTACTCAATCATACTAATTCAAAACAAGAGGGAATCAATATCTCAACACACATTCATTGATCTATAGAAAACAAGGGGATATGAATTATAGACCACCAACCTCGAATACGATTGTGATTGAACTCTTGATCATAGTATTAGATATTGATTTAAAAACCCACTGAATCCCTAACCTATGTTCTACCAAAAAATGAGGATTCACGAGGTTCAAAAGAATATTGGAGAAACTAAAACCCTAATCCTAAAAAGAGATGAGATGAGAGGATTACACATACCTATATCTTAGATCCTCAATTGATGCCGCTCCAAACAACTTAGAAATGTTGGATATTGAACTCATGGGAGCTTGGGACTAAATTGAAATTATCTAGAGATGAAGGTTGAAGAAATGAGGGAAAAATCAGATAGAAATCATAAAACTCTGTAACACCCTAACCCTAGTTTCCTAGAGTTGGTGCATTATTACATAACATTACTATGATCACAAAAGATCATGTCTCGAAAGACCGATTAGTTTAGTATCTTTGGAAATACTAGATACATTCATAAGTATTACATTAAATATAAAATGAAAAATTACAACAATATAGTATCCATAGGCCACACTCATATCCCATAGACTATCCCTACAGGTCATTCATAATATACATCTTTGCATCATGGGAAAAATAAAACATAGAAAGGGGTGAGCTTAGATGCTCAGTAAGGATAAAAATATAGCACAAAATTTTATAAATAAGCATAAACATTTATAGCAATGTAAGACTAGAAAAAATCATTTTAAACATGAACTTCAGAATAATATGGAAATGATAAAATCAAATAATGAAATTTACTTATTAACATGGATATTATACTAGTTGAATAATCACATGCAATATCAATAGCCACTTTCATAATGATGGAATGCATAATTCCAGACTTCATAACCACATAGTTAATGCCTTGTGCCAAGACTACAAATAAGATTTTGTCAACGCATTGTTCCAAGACACTTGTTTGTCTCATGAGACCCACCGATGCATTGTGGAGCTATAGAGGGATCCACCCATCACTTACTATGTCCTATTAATTCCTCATATGAAAAGGTTCAAACATAACATAAACATTCATATTAAAACTAGCATATGAAATGTCAATACATTTTCTATAAACCATGAATTCTGTGAAAATAACACATCCATAGTCGAAAATATAAAAAAACCTTCAATACAATATGGATGTTTTGTATCAGAATAAATAAAATTCAATTAATCTTAAAATCCCTCAAAGGATGTTGACATCGATGAAATCAAATCATTTTTTAGAGAAATATCTTTTTCTATTTTGAAATTATTTAAAAGTTATATAACTATAAATGAAAACATTTATTTTGTAAATATTCTTATAATCTTATAAGGTAAGCTTTTACGATGTTATAATGGTAGAAAATTTCCATACTGAACCTATAAGTTAAAAAAATTCTTACCTTATTTTTGATGAAAAAGGGTACAAGGTACCTTGTTTGGAAAATGACAGAAAGATTCCTTTCAAATAATTTTATAAAAAGTAAAACAGGGTTATAAATGACATCACATGATAGTATAGTAAATATTAAAAACGTTTTGGAATACATTTTTAAGAAAATTGGATGTGAATGATAAAGAGGTCCCAGTAGATACATACATAAAAACAACTCGTATAATAAAGAGATTGTGAAATTAACCCTTACCTTGTACTTTTTAATTGTAGAGGGTAAGTCAACCTCATGTATAGTAGTTAAATAAATTTATTAAATTATAATATAACTATATAAATAAATATGATATCATATATTTTCTTCTAATATTTATTTGTTAATTATATTTCAGTAGTATCATCATTTCATGTGTTAAATGATTCGTTTTCATTTATATGCTTTGATACGTAAGTATTGTTAGTTATGGATAGGATATATCTTATTCATATTCTAAATGATATTATGTCTTTAAAAATTATTTTTAATCCTCAATCAAAAATTAGTCTTTAATGGATACGATGTTGAACGAGCCTTATCGCGTTCGTGGAGACGGTAATCCGTACGTATATACGAGCGACAATATCATTATTTTGATATTAAAATAATATATAATTGGATGGTATACAATTTATACATAATAATTGTCATGATATATTTTTTATTTACATCATTTATACTCATCATTATACACATCTAAATGTTTTAGTGTTTGAATAACAAACTACACCATGATGTGGAGATGGTAATCCATACGTACCCAAGTATGGTGACTTTTTTTATTTATAGGATGGAAAAAATAATGAATATGGTTGTACCATTTTTTTATTAAAATTAAAATATATATAATATATTGGAGTTATTATTTTATAATAGAAACAACAAAGAAAGAGGATGTGGAAGAAGAAATGAACCTGATTGAGGTGATTAAATATTTACCTCTTCTTCGGGTTCTTCTATTTGATTTGATTAAAAAGTGTCTTTAGGTTGGAATTATGACTAAAAGAAGGCCTCTAGGATTAAGGTAGGAAATCTTGGAGGATATTTGGGTATGGATCGGCCATGACAAATGGCTTTGAAGGTGTGAATTTCATAGAAGGTAAGTGCTCTTTTATAAGAGGGGTGAGGGGCAGATTAGTGAAAGATTGAAATATTATTTTATAATAAAAACATTTTTCGTTTATAATGAATCCAAATTGAATTATTTAAAGGATATTTTGGGTATGTGTTGCAAACCTCTAAACTAATTGGTTTTAGACTGGTTTGGATTACAATATTAACCATATATTTTATATTTATCCCTTAGTTAAATAGATAGTCATTTCCCATGTCTATTTGTATTTTTATATTATATGGTTAATAAACATAAAATAAACATAAAAGATAACCCCAAGTTGTTATTTAATTATACACCTATCATTATATAAGCATTTTGGAAAAACCATATATTTTTAGGCTTATTATATTAACCAATAATATTGTATTTGTTTTAAAAACTCATTTATGTTAATTTTGACATTATTTAATAAATGATTTTTGTTAAAGTCATATCAACATTATTACTTAGAAATAAATACATTTAATCAACCCTAACATGTCATATAAACCTAGAAAATTATTGTAATTCATTGAAAGACTGAAATTAGATTTATTTGGTTATTTATAATATCAATTATTTAAATCACATATTAATATAGTAATGACTACATAATCATTGTGTCATAAATAAATTTACTTATTTAATGTCTAGAAATTGTAATAAAATAAAATTATCTAGGATATCTTTCTATATTTCTAATGAATATTTATAATGTTATTTATATTGTGTGTAACCCTATATTAAAAATATTTTAGTTATTAATCTTTGAATTTAACTCTTTTAACTCTTCTTTAAATAAAATAATAATAAAAGTCCTAATCTAGTACAATTGAACCAAAGAGGTTCATTTTTTATTACTAAGGTTGTTTTGGGTCGAATTATGATTATCCAATATAATTAAGACATGTTTTAGGGTAAAAATAATATCAATTTTACCCTTAATTACCCTATTTATTTTGAACCATGGTAAATAAATGTGAAATGTTACTATTCACCAAACACTATTTTCATCTTATTGAACCACATTTTACATTATAATATCAACCGTGTCTCTTAGATGTTTAAAATTCAACTCACAGAAGTGGTAAAATTATGTTTTATACAAATTTGGTAATGCTCCTAGGAAGTGGGTAAAAGATGGTAAAAAGTTCGATAAAATTTTATATATCTAAACTCATAACGAAAATTACTCCAATGAATTACATTGAACTTATATAGGATTTATGTATCTATTTTCACCTATAATAAATTTAAATAATATAAATAATTATTTAAATAAAAATTCTGTTTTAAATAATAACTTAGTGTTTTGCACAACTCATCAAAAAATTGATTGTTTTAAAAAAAATACCAAAATTTCACACTATGCTAATTTCAATATTTAAAATTCAAAAATTATGTCCATTTTAAATGATAAAATTTATAAAATTTCAAAAAGTGGGTATTAATATTCATAACTGCTAGTTTGATCGGTCGTAGTGTGTTAGAATCTTGAAGTTTCATACAATGCAGGCTATTGCATTATTCAAAGGGAAACATACCATAGAAGCATGGGGTGTTACAATCTCTATAATTGTTTTTTAAATTTCTCTCAAAATTTCAAGGGCACATGGTTTACCTGCAAAATTTAACAAATTGTGCACAAACCATGGTCTAGACACCTTCCAAGGAAATGTGAGTCGAACAGTTTCCTAAAAATGCCCCAATGTTTGTAATATTGTGCGCCGATTGTGCATTAATCCTTTATCCAGGGCTACACGTGTATGAACCCAGAGCTTCGGTTTCAGGTACGGATCTCTTTTATGGGATTTTTAAGGAAAAATGGAGAATCTGGAAATTCTCAGAGATCATGCCATGTAATTTATGAGTACATGTCGTTTTCTCCTCTACATCTCGAAGCTGTGTGTTGGCTGTGTCCGGACCACACACACAGTGTGTAGGGGTGACGTAGAGGCCGATTTTGGCAGAGTACGGAAAAACCCACTACACACCATGTACTTTAAAAGTACACGCCATGTAATTTTTTTTATTTCACTAATCAACCTGGGGTCGTGCCTAATGATTATTAACGTCTACTTCTCCACCTAATTCCGTCTAGATCATCCAAGGAGGTCGATTCTTCTCCGAGCCACCGATCAGTCACCAGTTGTCTGAATCGAACTTCGTCGATTGCAGAAGAATTGCAGCAGTGATTTCTTGGTTCTTCTTTGGCCTCATTTCCTGATTCTTTCTATCGTGTGAGTTTTCGGAGGTTGAACGTTTTAGAAGGTTTTGAAGATCTACTCTGTTCTAGGCCAATTCACGGGATGAGGTTCAAGTATATCAATCTTCAAGGATTAAGATAGGTTTTTTGTTGCCCTACGATGAAGTTCTTTGAGTTTTGGTTGCAAAAGTGTCGAATACCCATGTATCAGGTATCCCGGGTTTTGGACTTTTAACCTATTATTTATTTTCCCTAGATTTCTTGTTATCTTATGATTAATTGTTTCTAATATAAGCTTGTTTACATGTTGAGGATCATCCCATGGGTGTTTTATCCCCCTGTTTGGCTGGTTATCGCCGTTTGGCACTGATGCCTTTGAGGAAAACCCAATTGTAATTGTTAGTTTACTGGTTATCATAGATTGCATTTTTTGCCTACTGTTTAATTTCTTTTGATGTATGGTATCTATTAACCATGTAGTTTTTTAACATACTTAGGGATGCTAACAGTCGATTGCGCAGGACCGGACCGCTCAGGGCTGTGAGAAACTGATGCAGGTGATCTATGAGGGAATAGACGATTAAGTGCTTCCCAAGAGGGTATGTTGGTTTATTTTCGTATGCAGGACCTACGGGAATAGAACATTGTTCTTCCCAAGAGTTTTTTTAGTTTACCCACACATCGAGACCACATGAGGAATTAGACGTAAGTGCTTCCTCATAGCGTCTATAGATATCATTTCAAGACCATAGGGGAATTGACGTGAGAGCTTCCCAGAGTGTCTGTGCCTTGTTTGATTTCTGAACTATAGGGGTCTGCTAGTTTAAGCCACCCAATGAGTTAGTGTAAATTTTGATGGTTGGTTGTGGTGAGTCCACCAATCAAAAGAACAAGCTTGGTTTTTGTACTACATGTGTTTAGATGGTCTTTTTATATACCTGTTGTGTAATTTTCTTACCTTGGAATATAAAACATTACTGGTTTTCCCTGGTAGTGTAATTAAATTAATGTGAATGGTAATTGGTAGAATTGTTATAGGTGTACTTATTTTCCTTTACTTTTGATATGTTACTCACTAATAGTAGGGCACAAATATTGTGGTTTTTACATACTGGGATTAGTCTCACACGCTGTTTGGGTCCTTATTTTCGGCCCAACAGATTATATGGTTACAGGATTAGGTTGTGATTGTGGTCCTTCTACCTCGGGTACTTGATTGCTCATTGGAGCTGCAGAGCATGGGACTGGGCTTTAGCACACAATGCTGCTCGAGTTGCTATTTAAATTTAGCACTTTGTTTTCAGTTGTATTTCAGAACGTTGTTTTTTTACTGCTTTCCATAGATACATGAACCATTCTGCATCATTGGTATGCCATTCATTGCTTCTACTTTTACTTCAGTTGTTGTATGCTATTTACTGCTTTCGCTATTCATTATTTTTTTTTCTTACAATGCATACTTTACCAAATGAGGGCATAGCTTCCCCACTGACTCAACACGACCCTTGCTGCTAGTCGACAGCCTCTGGTATTTGGGGAAACACTCTTGAGGTCATGTGGAGAACAGGTTACGGGGCACCAGTTATGCGGCTCCGGATCTGGGTCCTTACAAAGTGGTATCAGAAGAGGTTTCTTCTTTTCTATTTCCTTACTATTTTGCGACAATAGATAGGGATATGAAGAAATGGGTGGTCAGTACTTAACTGTGCCTGGGAGTAATTAACCCGTGTATAGGGAAAATCTATATTACCTCGTAATTTCAATTTTCAGTTTTTTGCAAGTGTTACAGTTTCTTATATTTCACAATTGGGTGATACACATGTTTTGTGCTTTTAACTCTACCATTTTATATCAAGTTTGAATGAGGCAGGTATCAGACCCTGAGGGCCTAGTCCGGCGGGAGGGTGTGTCAGATGGAGACCCTACTCCAGGGTGGACACAAGGCGATGATGAGGTACTACGTTTTCATGGCCGCATATGGGATTCAGCAGACATACGTGATGAGATGATATGGGAGTTTCTTGCTTCATCGTGGGAAGTTCGTCCTGTTGTCACCAAGATCTATCAAGACTTGAACCTTTAGTATTGGTGGCAAGGTATGAAGAAGGATGTGGCTGGTTTTGTTATGCGGTGTTCCACCTGTCAGCAAGTGAAGGTAGAGCATCAACAACCAGCAGAGATTTTACAGTAGTTACCCATTCCTGAGTGTAAATGGAATGATGTCGCAATGGACTTCGTGAAAGGTTTACCGAGATCACCTCGAGGAATTGATTTGGTTTGTGTTGTAGTGGACAGGCTCACGAAGGTTTCACACTTCTTGCCGATCATGGAGACCTTCAGTGTTGATGATATAGGATGGTTGTACATCTGAGAGATTGTACGTCTGCATGGAGTTCCACATTCCATTTCTTCATAAAGTTATGCGTGTTTTACTTCGCACTTCTAGAAGGGGCTGCAGAGGGCTTTGGGTATATGGCTAATTTTGAGTACAACATATTATCCCCAGACCGATGGCCAGTCCGAGCACACAATCCAGGTGCTTGAGGATATTCTCGGAGCATTCATTACAGACTTTGGCGGTACTTTGGAGAAGCATATTACTCTATTGGAGTTTGCCTATAACAACAGTTTTCAGGTGACTATTAAGATGGCACCTTACGCAGTTTTGTACGGTAGGCCTTTCTGATCACCTTTATGCTGGCTAGAGGAAGGAGAGTCAGCTTTGTTGGGACCTCATCTTGTTCAAGAGACCTTAGAGCAGCTAGATTTGATACGAAAGAGGATGGATACATCACAATCTTGGCAGAAGTCCAATGCTGATTAGCGGAGATAACCTATGGAGTTCAAGGTCGGAGATCAGGTTTTCCTGCGCGTTACCCCGAGGTTGGGACATAAAAGGATTAAGAGGTAGGGGAAGCTATCTCCTAGGATCTTTGGGTCGTTTGAGGTTCTGGAGAGAGTCGAGCTGGTTGCTTACAGTTTGTAGTTACCTCAAAGGTAGTAGGCTATGCACGACATCTTTCATGTTTCTCAGTTTCGACGGTATTTCTCAGACCCGTATCATGATTTTCATCTCGAGAAGTTTGAGTTGGAGAATGATGCATCTTTCAAGGAGCATCCTATCATGATTGTTTATCATAGTACAAAAGTACTCAATGGTCAGTCTGTTCCTCTGGTATGGGTGCTCTGGCAGCACGGCCGTATACTGGATGAGACTAGGGAGAGGGAGGCTGATATTCGATTACAGTGGCTAGAGTTGTTTGAGGTTTCTTATTCTACGCCTTGTTAGGGAAATTTGGGGACGAATTTCGTTAACGGGGGATGATTTTGTGAACATGGAGCATCAGTTTCAGGTACGGATCTCTTTTATGGGATTTTTAAGGAAAAATGGAGAATCTGGAAATTTTCAAAGTACATGTCGTGTACTTTATGAGTACACGCCGTGTACTCCTCTGCCATTCAAAGCCATGTGTTGGCCATGTCTGGGACACACACATGGTGTGTAGGTGTGACATGGAGGCCGATTTTGGCGGAGTATGGAAAAAAACAACTACACACCGTGACCTTTAAAAGTACACATCCTGTACTTTTTTTATTTCACTAATCGACTCGGGGTCATGCCTAATGATCATTAACATCTTCTTCTCCGCCTAATTCTGTCCAGAGCGTCCAAGGAGGTCGATTCATCTCTGAGCCATTGAACCGTCACCAGTTGTCCGAATCGATCTCCGTCGATTACAGAAGAATCGCAGCGGTGAGTTCTTGTTTCTTCTTTGGCCTCATTTCCCGATTCATTCTATCATGTGAGTTATCTGAGGTTGAACGTTTTAGTGGTTTTTGCAGATCTACTCAGTTATAGTCCAATTCATGGGCCGAGGTCAAGTATATCAATCTTCTAGGATCGAGGTTGGTTTTTTGTTGCACTAAGTTGAAGTTATTTGATTTTTGGTTGAAAAAGTGACAGATACCCATTTATCGGGTATCCCGGGTTTAGGATTTTGATCCTATTATTTATTTTCCCTAGATTTTGTGTTACCTTATGATTCATTGTTGCTAATATATGCTTGGTTACATGTTTAGGATCACCCCATGGGTGTTTTCACCCCATTTTTGGCGGTTTATAGCCGTTTGGCACCTTTGCCTGTGTGGCGAACCCTATTGCAATTGTTTATTTACTTGTTATCACAGATTGCATATGATTCCTGCTGTTTAATTGCTTTTGATGTATGATATCTATTATGTAAGTAGTTTTTTAATATACATAGGGCTTCTAACAGTCAATTACGCACGACTGGACTGCTCAGGGCTGTGAGAACCTGGTACGGGAGATAAAAGAGGTAATAGACGAATAAGTGCTTCCCTAGAGTGTCTGTTGGTTTAGTTTCGTATGCAAGACCTATGAGAATAGGACTTTGTGCTTCCCAAGAGTGTTCTTAGTTTACACACGCATCGAGACAACATGAAGAATTAGACGTAAGGGCTTCCTCAGAGAGTCTGTATCTATCATTGCAAGACCATAGGGGAATTGACATGAGTGCTTCCTAGAGTGTATGTGCCTTGTTTGATTCCTGGACTATAGGGGTCTGCTATTTTATGCCACCTAGAGAGTTTGTGTGAATTTTGATGGTTGGTTGTGATGAGTCCACCAAGCTAAAGAACAAGCTTGGGTTGTGTACTGCTTGTGATTAGGTAGTCTTTTTAGATACCTGATGTGTTACTTTTTTACCATGGAATAGAAAACTTTACTGGTTTTCCATGGTTGTGTAATTAAATAAATGTGAATGGTAGATTATAGAATTGTTATAGGTGTACTTATTTTCCTATACTTTTGTTATATTACACACAGACAGTAGGGAATAAATATTATGGTGGTTGCCTACTGAGATTAGTCTCACACCCTGTTTGGGTCCTGGTTTTCGGTCCAAATAGATTATATGGTTGCAGGTGTAGGTAGGGATTATGGTCCTTCTACCTCTGGTACTTGATTGTTGGTTGGAGCTGGAGAGCATGGGACCAGGCTTTGGCTCTCGATGCTGCTGGAGTTGTTGTTTACATTTAGCAATTTGTTTTCAGTTATATTTCAGCACGTTGTTTTGTTTACTTCTTTCCATAGATACATGATCCATTCTACATCATTGTTATATCAGACATTGCTTTTACTTGTAGTTCAGTTTTTTTATGCTATTTACTGCTTCCGCTATTGATTATCTTTATTCTTCTGCTGCATACTTTACCAAATAAGGGAATAGTTTCCCCACAAACTCACCAAGGCCCTCACTGCTAGTCGACAACCTCTGGAATTTGAGACAACATTCTTGAGCTCATGTGGTGAACCAGGTACGAGGCACCATTTATGCGGCTCTGGATACGGGTTGTTACAATACAGTTACCTAAGAATTCAGCATTTTTTTATAACTATCCATCTAGCACAGATTGACCTTGTTCTTCCATTTTTGGTGTCCTGAACCATTAGAACACACTGATAACAAAAAAACTCCCCAAAAAAATTTCGTCAACCAAAACCAAGAGATTGAAACCCAAATTGAAAAAGATATATTCCTCCACAAAATCTGGGATCATACATTAGTATGTTTGAGGAATTTGGATCATACATATATTTTAAAAAATAAGTCGTAAAAAGTATTAAAAACATTCTTATTTATCATCATAAAAGTTGTCACAATTTCCATAGTACATATAATCACTCGGGGAATTACATCAAATAAAGGGATGCTCTAAAAACCCAAGAAGGGGAGAAATATCATGGAAGGTATCACATACATGAAACGATAGTAAATTGGTGAGACTAATCATAATAGTAATATGAAAAAAATTAAATCATAATCATAAGAAGAAAGGAAAATTTGATAATGTAATGGAATTTGGATTATTCATAAAAATGAAACAACACTGTATAGTTTTCACACAACACATAGAGTTGTGAACAAATGTAGTATAATTTTTACACATAACATATGTGCATAAATCAGAACACAATAATTTTGAAAAAAATATAGAATCATTTTCAAACATAATAAATTTAATCACATGATATATATAACATTATGAAATTAATTGGATGTGTATATAATTATATTACTATCTTTCATGTTATAAAATTATCATAATCGTATGTGCCATATAAAAAAGATAACATTCATAGTTTTAAAATAACCAATGGAAAGTAGTGGTTTCTTAAAGGATTTCAAATATAATATTTCATTGAATATACTTTTTGATTCCCAAATTATCATGTGAGGTCACATTTTTGGAATAAATATCCATTTTTTGTTGAATAAAAATAATCTCAATGGAGTCAAAGATATTTTTTGAAAAAAAATATTTTTTAAAATTCCTTGGAATTGGATTATGAATCCTATAGACATGGTACAAACATGTAAATCCCATAAAATAAAAGGAAAATGAATATTAATGGGAACTATAAGGATAGTATAACAATATCTCTATTTAAAATAATGTGAAATACCATATAACCCAAAAAGGACTTCATTTTTAGAATCCCATTACCTTAAATCCTACATGATTAATCACTTTTATGCCTCATGAATAAGAAAATATGATTTATTAAAACATGGAAACAAAAGATAATTATGTTATTATTATTTAATAATAATAAATTAAAATCATTGGATTATATTTCTAAATTTCCATTAATGAAGGTGAAATGTTTTGATATGATATTTTGTTTGAAATTTCTCTTCTTTCTTTTAGTTAACAATCTCTCTTAGTTTAAAATTATACATTACTAATATAAATCGAAATGATTTTAAACAATTAAATTTTAAATAGAATATATTTCAAATTATTTATTATAATCATCCATAATGTTTGTGATCAGTAGAGAAGTGGAAATTGCATAATGTGCAGTTACATGACTGTTGACAGGTCATTGTTAAAAGAGGAGGAACAGAAGTTTGAAATATAATTAAATTTTAAATATATTCATTTAATCAGGTGAAAATAAAGAAAATAATATATAATCAACCTTATAATATTTTTTTTAGAAAAAATTAATTCTTAAATAGAGGAAGATAAGAGAAAAATGGGAATAGAAATTATTGAAAACATACCATTTTCTTAGTGTTTCTTCATTTCTATAGAACTAAAATCCCTTGATTGTTAGTTTTCGATTACTCAATAATTTTCATAATGACTATAAGGGGATTAAGAGAGGGTATTTGGTAATATAATGGGATTCAATAAGTTGGGATGAGTATTTTTTCATGGGAGGGGAGAGGGGTTTTTTATACTTGAGGCTAGAGGTATTTTTGAGTTATAATATTGAATAAAATATTATTTATGACGTAAAACATTAAATATCAATATTTTTATGTTATAAAATATATTTGAATAAAATAACATGATTTTGTGACTCTTAAAACCCTTTTATCCATATTTATTAGTATAATAATAGTGAAGGCAGAATTATTATTGAAATATTATTTTAATGGAATATTTAGATTTTATACCTGGGATGAAAAAAAATTTGGATTCGAAAAAAAAAATTATTATACATAAATAATTGATTATTTAAATAAAATTTGATTTTTATTGACTACAGATTTATTGAATTTATTAGTTTATTATCCACTCATGAAAGATATAATTTAGAATTAAACAATTATGAAAGAAATATATTTATACTTTTCACTAAGAAATTGAAGAATTTCATAAATTTAATAAAAATAATCCATAGAGAAATTAGAAATGTTGATTTGAAAAAGATATTGAATATATGAAAATAAATTTATAAAACATGTAAATTTATTTTTTAACATATAAAATAATTTTTTCATTATATACACATAAATACATATTTTTAAAAATATTCTTATATTTTCGTTGAGTTTTTAATATTAATCTTTATTTTATGAAATTAAAATTTTTATATATTATTAATTTATAAATGATAAATATTTTTAATGTTATATTTTATCAACACTATGTCATATTAATATTGTAACTGTCATGTTACTATTCTTAATGCTTAATAACTATTTCTTCCAGTTAGGTTACTATTCCAACAGTGTCATTACTAATTCCAACAGTCATATTACCATTACAACTGTCACATTACCTCTAATATATAAAAATGCATTCCATCATTATACAACCCCATAAATTCCCCTAAATGTTCTTTATTTTCCTTTCCATGATATTTATTAGTTTACTAATATTATGTATCCATTCCAATATATTGTTCGTAAGGGAAATAATTATATGAAATTGAAATGATAATTTTTTTTCATTTTAATATTTTCACCCATTTTAATATTTTTAATTTCATTTGTTTAATTGCTGACTAATGTAATGATTTTCATTAATGATATAAAAAATAGTTGGTTTCAATAAGTGTTATTTTTGTATAATGCTATATAATAAAATATATGAAAATATTATTATAGAAGATAATATTACATATAATGTCATGGTTCTTATATTATTACCCACTTTATAACATTGATCCCCTAAATTTCAACACATATTCTCAGTTGAGAATATATTAGGGTACTTATATTTTATTTTTTCCCCTCTTTCCCATGTCACTTATTCATATTTATGGTTCCTCCACAACACATTTACATGGTATGTTTTATTGTATATAACTTTGCCTCTATGACAAAATATCATCACCAAGAAATCCTACAGAGATATTTCATGATCTGGTTATGTCACATTCAGATTAGTACATGTGAGGTATCATGTATGTTTCTTCTCTAGTGAGATATGTGGAAGACATCATGAACTTGAGCCACGATTGGTGGAAGAGATGTTCGATATGCCATTGTTCTTATGCGATCAAGGATCTTAAAGGGTCTAATATACCTAGAGACAATCATTCCTTTCATTAAAAAATTTATGAATCACCTTCAAGGTGATATTTAAAGAAAAAAATTATCACTAACACCAAAATCAAATTCCCTTAGATTATTTTATGTATATCACGTTTTCCAACTAAATGTAGATTTTATTTATTAATGGACAGATTAAATTTTTTTTGTCACCTATTGTATGATATTTGGACCTAAAATATTTCATTCACTAAATTAATCCTAACATGTTTTAGTTCTCCATCACTTTCCATATACAACATCATATAAATCTACTTTATTACTCAAGTAGAATCGATTTTATTAAGAGAACTCAACCAATGGAAATGCTGAACCCATACAGCATTAAATTCAATTGTCCAGACTCTCAACATTTCATTGATGGTCTAAATGGTTCATTTTTACTTGAATGTTATTTATTTGTGATAATACATACTTAAATTCAATTCAGTAGTAAGATCGTTTTAATTACTTACATAGAATTCAAAAGTGATCCTTGGTTCATGATCAGAGAGGATCGAAAGCGGCTTACTATGGAGTTTGAAAATGTATTTTATCTATATATTAACACGTTATTTATGAAATAATTATTCTATAATAGAGATTAATTGTGATGTTTTGGTGAGTCAATCTACCACAAACCATAGTGCATACCTTTTTTTAGATATCTTCAAGATACTAGTGACAAATTCAATTGTGATTTTATCTTATTTTAATGTGATTATGGGTAATTGTTTCATCTTACCTTCATAATTATATCACTATATTTTAATATATTGAAATACCAAGCACATTAAGGTGTACTCACCAATATCCTTCTACATGTTGTCTCACCATAAGTTATCTCTAAGATAAAGGAAAATATTGACACTTATAGGATAGATGGAGAATGATGATCTATGTGCATTATTTAATAGATCTTTCTTTGTGTCATGTGATTTTTAGACACAAAGTATACATCCAATCCAAATGAAACCATCTTCATTATTGTAGAATTAATTAATATTCCCCTCCTTTATCGATTCCACCATCATTTGAATTACCATATCATCCCTTTATGCCTTTTTTATCATCTCTTTAATAGATGGATTGAAAATAATTTGGGAAAGGTATGATGTATTTCTTTTCATTATGATTTAAAAATACATCCCTTTCATATCTATTGAGATATCCATGTTCTCAATCCTCATCATGGATAGATTATATGTTATTTTTTTATAGAGTACCATCCACCTAATTCCCATTTAAAGTGTGGTAGTGAATAGTGAAATAATAGTGTTTAATTATCTATTATCTTATTAATTAATGTATGTTAAAGTCCTTATATGTGAATATATACTTTAGAATATTCTGATTTATATATATGTCACACATATCAATATATAGGTCATTCCACCAAATAATTAAGGTGGATATCAAAACTACTAACTATAGATCATGTGTCAGGTAGTTTTTCTTGTCGATCATTAATTGTCATGAGGTATAATATATCAATTTATCATTATTCACGAGTACACAGACCAATACTTTTTTATGAATTACTATATAACACAAATCATTATCCATGTAGTGGTAGTATAATTATAGGTGAAGTTATTATCCTTTTTATGATATCCTTAAACCATTCCCCACATTATTTTATTAATAAATACAATACACCTTTCTTTGTTATCTTAATTAATGAGGTAGAAAATACTGAGAAATTTTATTTAAATATCGATCATAACCAAAGATGCTATGAAATTTATGTTTTTTGATGAAAATAGAGGTTCAAGGTCATTCCTCAAACCCATGTGTCATTTGTTGGTCCTCCAAAATTCTACCAATAGTGATCATGTTCCAAATGAACATGACTTGCATCATACACCATTTACACTTTCTCAATATATAATACATTTTCAGCATTATTAGTGATTCCAACCCAATACATTTATTCTCTTAATGTTACTCCTTTCCCTTGGAGTAAATTACAATATCATCAGTGAACAAAAAAATATTTTTCAAGGTATTCAATACCCTATTTATCAAACCCAATAAGATTTCAGAGTAATTATTAATTATAAAGTGCATCACTATGAATTTATAGTGTCTATAACTTGCACATAAGTCAGTATTTTGTATAATTTCATTATTTACCATATATATGATATATATAATGAATATTTTACTAAATGGAGTACTGGTCATTTCATATTTGATCGAACATGTCATTAGAAAGTGACATGGGATACTTATTCTTTATGTTGATCATGTTATTCACTTTTTAATTGATACACAATAATGTTGATCCATCCTTTATCTTCAAAACAACACTAGAACACCCCTTGATGATTCAGTAGGGTGTATGTACCCTTTGTCCTAATGCTTTTTCAACCGATTCATTAACTACTTACAATTAATTGGGGTTATCTTATAAGTGAATTTGATTATAGGAGTGGATACAGGTGTAAGATATATTAAAATCTCTACCTATTTTGAAGGAAAACCCCATAAACATGTCAAAAAATAGAATATTTTACGCCGTATAACTGGAAATTCATCAAAGAAGATACTATCCATTAACTCAAATATTTTGGAAAGGAATGCCTCTTCATTGGGTATCAAAAACAAAAAATTGATAGATTTTTCATATTATATTCAAAATATTCCTTTCATTTGTACTTTGAGAATTTTTTTAAACCATGGTATTAGATGATTTCACATGAGTGAAAGGTTTATGTGTGGGGGAGGGATGAAGCTACCATTTTAATATATTTAATACTATAATATCATTATTTATTCCTACTAAAATGTAATTTTATATTTGGTAATAGCATTTTCAGGTTTAGTTATATTTTATGTGTAATTGGATAAGTGACATGATTTTTTATTTTAACTATTTTATTGTTAGTAGGTATTTCAGACACAACTTATTATAAAATAAATTAAACTATGAAATTATTTTTTCTTGTCGATAAAAAATCAATATATTATTTTTATTCTTTTTCACATAAAGTTTAATAAACAATTTAAATCCCCAAAAATCTAAAATGATGGGCTAAAATAACTATGAATATATCTTATAACTTTTAAAAATGGGCCTATATATAATAAATGATCCATCAAATTGAGCTTAAATACAACATTGACATAGATAATGTATTAATGAGCATTCTTCAAAGAGGTTGAAACAACTGAATCTAATTATTTTACTACCATTAATTCATGGGATGTTGGATTATTGAAATATGTAGAGTCTACTAGTCCTGATTATCTTTTTGGAGAGATATATTCATAACTAACTCATATGGTTTCAAATGAAGCTTACCTTTTAAAAATTCATTTGAATGACAGCTAATAACATCTTCTATAAGGACTCGATTTATTAATTATGTCATTTAATGTGTTTAACATTCAAGGAATTATGGATGATATAATTTCATCTTAAAATTTCCCAATCTCCACCGTACAAATATGTTTCTCATCTTCCTTTACTGGGGATATCCATTTTATATGGGATAAGGTGGTGTTTATTGGATATACAAGTTCGTGATATTATAAATATATATATTTGTTTTTAATATTAATCCAGACATCTTTTCTATAATTTTTTTATGTTTTATACCACAATATTTTCCTTCTCAACACCACAAAAATAGATAAATAACATTATTGTTTGTTTGTGGAAACAGTTCTTTGATTGAGATTAATAATCTTTAATGTGTTTCTATAATTAAAATCTAGTAATTTCAATGGTGGTTAAATCTATTATTGTGTGATTTCACCAATTTTTCTCTACCACCTTGCTCTTATTCAGATTTACCAATTATCCTTCACATATTAATTTATGTTGTGTGTATGGTGGGGTAAGATATAAATAGTTATGTTCAGAAAAGAGGTGTCCTAGTTCATGTTAAGATGCGGAATTTTCCAAATGAAAAGATCTCAGAATGGGTAATATAATTCAAAATGAGATGGTGTGGTGTAAATAGTGTTGATCACAACATTAAATTGAATATTGAGAACTACTTTTAACAATAATTTCAAACACCATGACCTCTTATGAATAGTTTTCTTTATACTTTCTCTTTAAATTAATTATTCATTGCATTACTATTATATATATTTATATATTTATATTTAATTAATTAAAATAAATAAATTGATTATAGTTATGTTTGTTTTATATTAACTAGATTACCAATAGTGAGAATAGGAAGAGAGTGCACGTGAGCTTCCTCCTTGAGAGATAGACTCTAGGGTGGGTAATATGATACATTATTAGGTAAATAAAATGTTGACCATGATAAAATAAAAAACATCATTGTTAACAAGTACAATGTTCTTTCATATTATGAAAAATATAATGAGATACAACAAATTAGTAAAGTATTCGGAGGGATATATAATTTTGTTATCACACATCACATCATAAAATGATTTTAATTGTTAATTTCATAAGGAAATATAATAATTGTAGTCCTGAAATAAACCCTTTAAATGAATATATTTCTTATAGGATTTCACATAACATATTTCATGGAATAACCATCAGGATTCACAAATAAACAATGGATACCATACTTTTTCCTCAAATATCATTGTTCTTTGAAGAAGAAACAACTCAAGAGGTAGAAAATAAGTTTTTTCGAAAAATTAATCCATTTTTAAACATTTTGTTTAGGGGAATTTTAAATATTATTAATAAGGTAAAATAATTATATTCCAATAAGAAAAATAGTGATTATTTTTACTAGATACTTTATGAATATTTGAGGAATATTCCTACTAAAAATTATGTAAAAGAGGAGATAACCCCAATAACGAGTTGGGTTTGAAAACCCACATAATTTAAACCCATATTTGTATTATTATTTTTCGACCTTATGAATGATAAACAAAGTATTATTAAACCATAGAACCCGAATTAAATTATGTCAATTTTTTTCACACTTGATTAGTTATAATTTTTGTATTATATTTAGAAATTTCAATTAATGAAGTTCAAATTTATTGATATGATATCATTAATAAAATGTACCATATAAATTCAATTTATGGATCATGATAAATTTCATTATATATCATACAAATATTTACTCTAATATTTTATATAAATAACTTTATACATTTCTTTATTTTGAATAATTTATTATGATCATCTATAATTCTTGTTATATGTAGATAGTTAGAAAATCATCATAGGAATTTAGATGACCGTTGATGAGACTGTAATGACTTTGATATTCTCTAGTTATATTTTTAAACATTAACTGGGAAAATAATGAGACTCGGGGATGAGACAGACTGAGATTCTAAGGCATAGTGTCCCCAAAATGATACATAAAAAATATTGATTTTTTTATAAAGTTCATGGTAAATTTTTCCATTAAAGGAGAATAAATTCGAAAAGTTAGTCTGGATCAGAAATCTTAGAGAACCATTATGTTTTGAGTAGTGAAATTACCTTAGGAAAGTCCTAACAATGACAAGTTCAAGAAGACTATAAAATCTAGAATTTGGAATTAACCATCATTAAATATAGTTTATTAGATGCAATAAGGATTTTATTTTTAATTAAAACATTATCAAGAATTCATGGTTATCACCAGAAACATTGAATTACACTATGGAACGGAAGAGAACTCTGTTGAAAATGAACACCGAGAGATTAAAGATCAACATCAATCTTATCCATTTTTTCATCAATGATTGATCCAACCATGAGGAAGGATGTTTTTTCCCTTGTGATATTTTTACCCTCTTATATTAAAACAATAAACACTAACCGACACAAAACCATATTGATATGTGGTTTCTCTATTCTTCTGGGATGGATAACTTCTAGTGGGATTTTGAATTTGGATTTTAGATATATCATTCAATTTGTTCATTGTTAATTATTATAACATGAACAGATCAAGGGAGACACAAACAAGGCCATTGCCATTTCATCATGTGCTCATATACTTTATCTCTCCCCCTTAGATTATTGTTCACTTTATACATTCTTTGTGCCTTCTTCTCCCTTGATACTCCTACAATAATTATCAATTGTTGCACCCCCGATCCACTGTGTAATGGTCTTATATTGGTAGTTTTTCCACATGATGGAATAATAGAGGTACGATGGGAGCGTGGTATGGTTCCGAGGGGGGGAGGATTTTATGATGAAGAAATGAAAACTGCCATCATGGGGGATGATGGTGTTGGTTGGATTTTGTCGGTGGAATGGTAAGGAAAATACCTTCTGGGCCATTTTTTTGTGAATGCAATGTGGAGACAGGCCGCCAACATGGAGGACAATGGAAGAGACAAAAGTGGCCTGGTGGAGGATGAGCGAGGTAAATTTCGGATAAGGAAATGATTTCAAAATGGTGGACAATAATTCAGGTCGAATGTAGTCTACTGGGGACCATGTGGGAGTCCGACATATTGGATTCCAAGGGCAGTGACCTGGGGGCCATAGTAGGAGGCCGAGAAGTCTGTAGTAGGACGCAGCTCGAATACACTACATACGGAAGAGGTGATGTTGGATATGCCGTGAGACTTGGAAGATTAGGCAGGATGAACACATGAAATAAGGCATGACTCTGCGTTTATTTGAGGGTTGCGACTCACGTGGGTTGAATCCTTTTCAAAAAAAAAACACCCCGCGTGCAGGGGGATATACCAAATGAGTCGGGCTACTCCAGTGGCACAACGGGCCATTCCCAATAGGCCGATCCCTCTGAGACAATCTGGTTAGGGCTGTGGAAAATGAGGTTGGGTGTTCTAGCCTGGGTCAAGTCCTCTGATGAGTCGGGTAGGGTCTGGCTGGTCGGATTTGACTCGGACCATACCCGAGTTTGACCTATTCAGAAAAAAAAACTATATCATTCTAATAGGGTGTCTGTTTGATGAGTCGTTTAGAGTGTTTGGAAGCTTGATATGAGGTGGTAATTTTGAGATACAATAAGTGGGGTTTTTAGAAGTTTGTTTACTACATAATTGAATGAGTAGCAGGTCTCCTGGAATAAGCTTAGTGCGAGCAGAATCCTGTGACATGACGTGAATTTTTGACTATTTTACTTTGGAACTGCATACCCTATCAACACTCCTCGTACCATTGATTCACCAAGTTCCATCAAAGCTCCATGCACCATCGACACTCTACTCTCCATCAATGCTCAATGTTCCATCGACGCTTGAGGTTTCATTGACACCCCATGCTCCGTCGACACCCCAGGCGTCATCGACATTCCATGCAATATCGAAGCTCCATGCGCCATTGACACACCCAGAAACAAGGAAACTCCATAAAAAATAAAAAATTATTGAATTATCAACACTCAGTGTGTCATGGATCCTGGAAGATCTATGTGTGCATAATTTACTTTGTGTGTTACTTTGGTTGTGTTCTTAGTGTGATTCCATTGTGGTGCACTTTCTGTGTTTCCATTGTGGTTTACTTTGTGTATTTCCTTTTTGGCGCGATTTGTGTGTTTAAAATGTGGTGTAAGTCGTGTGTTTACATTTTTTAACATAGTGGTATTTTTATTTTGTTTTAGGTGTTTCGTACTTAATATTGTTATACTCACCAATACATGGGATTTGAATGCACAAGTTATTTCTTATATAGATTATTGAAACTATGATGAAGATTTAAGAGGACCAAGATCATGTGGTTATTAGAGGGATCTTATAGTTTTTTTGTTCTTCATCGAATTGAGGTAGCTATCATGCCCCTAAAACTCACGTAGGGTTTCCTACAGACGAGTTTCAGGAACTTCTGCATTCATTTGGAATTCTCTTCATTTGTGGTCTTGTATTACTACCATGTTTACTTTCCTATTTTCCTACTGGAATACCATGTGGTTGTTATGTTAGTGTATTTATTAGTTGTTTACTTATTTTTTATGCATTTAATTAATTTTTACTAGGAGATGATTTCATGTGTACATGTACATAGGCCAATGCCTCCTATTTGGGGGATATGCCTACTCGGTGCTAGTGTCTTCCCTGGCCTATTATAAGTGGGCTTGGTGTAGTCATGAAATGGGTCCCTCTAGGATGAGTCATGATAGATTGGTATTATATCATGTCAGTTCTACATAAATATCCCAGAGTCTGTGATATTGGTTTTGGGAAAGAGTCCTAAGTGATACATTTTTATCATTCAAACTCGGGAATCTAGTGTCATTGTGGTGGCTAACATATCCAAACACCAATAGTCAAAATTAATATTTTCATCATGGTACGTTAAAACAATAATTTTGAGTAAAATACATGTTACATGAATCATATAGGATTTTGGTGTGTTCTCATGTAATTATTTAGTTATCCCACTAGGTAATATCTATTAAATATAGCAAATAATGATCTGTTTAGAGATTCCTCTATGAAAATAGCCAGATATGATTTTAATGCATGATCACAATGAAGATTTTCCTTGAGATAAGGAATCATTATAAGGACCAGTACTAGAGATAGAACCTCTGGGTGGTGTACCAATGATAACACCACCAGGAGAGCAGTAGTTACTACCTGATCTTCTGGTAGTGGATGCACGCAGGTTAGTGCATTGCATGAGTTCTAGATGTAGTGTCTTCTTATGTTTTTGGGTGAGACAATACCCTATATAGATGATGGTTGGATAAATGTAGTTACACATGTCTTCTTCCTTGTGATAATGTTGTACTGTTAGATAGAAATTCAAGACACGATCATTCTTCATGGATTAATGTGGCGATGGTATAGCTTAGTGATCCAGATGCATGATGAGATGCACCTATCTTGTGAAGAATATGAGAAAGTGTTCATGTAGAAGTGAATTTTGGAAAAATTATGTTTAGTGTGCATACAAGATCTCTTACATTTGTAGTAGAGTAGTTAGACAATAATGAAGTACTCAGTAAGAATTACAAATCTTTCTCAATACTCCATGTATTTAGAGCGAGACTCGTTCTTCAAGTCCTAGACCATCAATAAATGTCTACACAATGGGAATAGGGAATCCATGATATCCATTAAAATTCCTACATATGCTAGGGTACATGACCAATACCTAATAATGGATATGATTTTTTCTGATAAGATGCTGGTAGTGGGAGCTTCTAGCAGTCACCAAGAAGGTGATTCATTTGCGGTTGGTAGGTGAAATCAGAGTCCAGGACACAAGAAAGTCAAGAATTCATGGCGATATCCCCAAGATATGGGATCAATAGTACGAAGATCACTGGGTAGAGTAGGTTAGCTTAAGGAAATTTGGTGTTACTTATCTGGTGGTATGAGGTATTTGGCTAGAGATTTCCTGACCCACCATACGTATGATCAGAAAATTGTCAAGGGACTACCGATGAATGAGATTTGTTGGACTACAAGGACGGTTTAATGGGATAGGATTAGGTAGAGGAGAATGTTGTGCGTGGAGGTTCAATATACTACCACCACCTCTACCAGGTGGTCCACTACAGTCTCACGGGCCAGGTGGGAAAGGATGAGTCAATCATCCAGAAATGGTGGCTTTTGACCTCAGTCCTCTAAAGATTATTAGAGGTATAATCCTTATTATTTCAAGACTAGTGGTTGTTTTAATAGAAACATGTAAGGTTCAATCTACTCTCACCAAGAGCCTTGGTCAAGACTCAGAGTTTCCAATAGAGGTATTGACTCAAACCATAAATTTAGAGATTCATATGAAAGGGGATTCAATGATCACACACTTTTGATAGTAGGTTGAGCTTACTATTTGATGCAATTATTTCAGTTAGGGTCTCCTAGTAGCTACATTGAGGCCTTGGGACATCATTCTCGGTATGGATTGGCTATCTATAGTCAGTGTCGAGATTGGTTTCTATAGGTGCAGAGTGTGATGTGTCAGTGAAGATGGGACAAGGTTATTATTTATTAGTGAAATGTTTACACATGCAGTGCTAGAACGACTCATACATATGAGGGTGCATCCAATTAGAATTCAGTTGGCTAGTCAGACCATCAGTGCAGTGGATAATGGGAGTCCTTAGTTTCCTGTTGTGGAGGCAGAGTATGAGGACATCATTCATGAGGATGTCCATTGATTACCTCCTTGTAGGGAGGTAGAATTATCCATTGACATGTATCTCAAGATGATAATTATAACTAATCCTTTATATTAGATGTCTCATGTGGAGGTTCATGAGTTGAGCATATATCTAGATGAGTTACAATGGAAGGGATTCATGTGAACCAGTGTTTCACCCTGGCTAGCCCATTTTTTCCATGAACGACAATGAGACATTGAAATTATGTTTAGCCTTACATCACCTAAACTATGTGACCATTAATCATCCACTACTGAGGAATGATTGCCTATTTGATTAGATTAAGGAAGATAATTGGTTCTCAATGATATAACTCATATTTTTCTATCACGAGCTTTATGTACAATACTGGGATGTACCGAAGTAAACCTTAAAATGTCGGTAAGACCACTATGAGTACCGAGTCATGACTTTAGTTGTAAAGAACGCTCGATAATGGTTTATGGGACTCATGAATAGAACATCCATCCTTGCATAGATGGATTCATTTGAGTCTTTATTAATGACATTCTAGAGTACTCGACATTGGAGGAGAAAGTGATAAACTTGAGAATTCTCTTAGACAAACTCTATGAGAGGCATCTTTATGAGAAGATATGAATTGTTATTTATTTATTTGGGAGGTCATGTTTTGGGGACACATCATATCAGAGGCTAAAGATACATTGGATTTGATGTATATTAATGTAGTGATTTCTTGGAATCCTTCATAATGGGTTACCGAGGTGGGGAGTATCCAATGTTTTTCTGGCTACTATCAGAGGTTAATACCTATCATTTACATACTAGAAGAACCCTTGATTGAGTTAAAATGGTAATGGAAACCTTTTAAATGGATATAGAAGTGCCATTAGTTCCTTCAAGAGTTGATTAAGTGGTTGACGAGCACTACCATCTTGAGAGTACCAGAGGAGGGCGTCAGGTATGTAGTGTTCTGCAATGAAACAAGGACCATGTTTGGTTGTGTCTTGATGTAGGCGAACGTAGTGATAGACTATGGTTATTTATAGTTGAGGATGCATGAGAAGAAATATACAACAAATGATCTTGAGCTAGAAGTGAGAGTATTTTCATTGAATATGTGAAATACTACGTACTGTGTGATCATTTTTCTTCCTAATATAACCATAAGATCAGCAATTATATCTTTTATTAGAGGGATCTGAACATAAAATCGATAATATGGATATAGTTCCTCTAGGAATATGAATTTTAGATTTTCTATACTCATGGGAAGGGGAACATTGTGGTAGACGATCTCAATAATAGATCTTTCTTGCAGTTGTTGAGAGAGGCGTCCATGTAGTTGGCTGCATTTCAGATATCCCCTCTGAGGGAGTTATATACATCCCCTTTAGTGGTACATATTGGTCTAGAGAAGATGTACTAGGACCTCCAATTACATTTATGATGTATGTGGATGAATAATGTAGTGGAAGAGTCTGTTTCATGATACCACACATATCGGTAATTGAAGTATGATCACCAGGTTCCCACAGGCATGAATCAACCACTTGAGGAGCCACATTGGAAGTTGGATGGAATATCAATGGAAACCGTGATGGGTTTTTCATAAACATCCAGTGGACACAATAATATCTTGTTTATTGTTGAACAACTCACCAATTCAGCTGAATTCTTACTAATACATGTAGAGAGATTCATATATATATTGGTACACCTCTACATGTAGGAGATAGTTCGTCTTTACATAGTTACATCATCGATCATTTCAAACGTTGATTCTCTTTCACATCCAGATTTTGGATGGGATTATATAATGAATTTGGTAATCAGTTGTGATTGAGAACGACATTTCATTTCCTAATTGAAGGCCTTACATAGATGACCCTATGGGGTTTTTAGGACATCATGTGTGCTTGTATCCTAAAATTTGGGTACAATTTGGAGGATCACCTACCAATAGGGTAGTTCGTGTACAATAACAAAATTCACTCCACAATTGGTATGGAACCATTTGACGCCTTGTACAACAGACCATACAGGTCACCCCTATGATGGATGGACCCACGAGTATCACACTCACTGGTCCAGAGATTATGAGATCTACCACAGAGAATGTCTAGATTATCCAGGAATAGATGAGGACGACACATAGCTAGATGAAATCATATAAAGATAGGATATGGGATAATATGTAATTTGAGTAGGGAGACCACGTGTTCCTTCGATTATCCCCTAGATAGATATAACATATATTTGGTCGGGGAAACATGCTATCTCTGAGGTACATCGACCCTTTGCATATTCAGAGTAGAGTTGATGAGGTGGCCTAACTCCTAGCTCTACCCCCACAGTTTCATCAGGTTCATGAGACCTTCCATATGTCAGAGTTGAGGAGGTACTTTCATGATCCATCACAAAGCATCATCCATGGAGAGATGGAAATGAATGATGGAGTGATGTTTTCAGAGTACTCTAAGGATATTGATGATTTATAGTAGAATATCTTTTGTGGGTAGTCAATTCCTCTAATGCGTGTTCAATGGAAGTATGAAAATCTCAATAAGATCTCTTTGGAGTGTGAGTCTTAGATTCATGTTTAGTACCCTCTTCATTTGTTAATATATATTTTCTTTGGAATTAATGAACATAAATCCCTAAGGTGTGAGAATATATTGTTTTTTTATTTTCTATAGTTTTTTTAGAAATTAATTGTGAAAATTCTATGTCCAGGATCTGAGATGGTGTGAGATTAGGATGACCAATGTTCTCTAAATGTTATGATGAGAAATGTTAATTTTTTAAAAAATCACACATTATTTTTTTACTCAAGAAAATAATATATTCTAAATAGTATCTTGGTTCATAAATACAGGGGCACAGATTCATTAAGTGCATCAAATTTACCTTAGTTTTGTCCTAACATTGACTGATGCAGGTCAACTGTAAAATATAGAATTTGGAAGTAATTGTCATTACGAAAATTTTAAATTATAATATTTTATTAAATGTATAGGATTTTTTATTTTCAATTAAACCAATGTCTAGAATTCGGTGTTTTTATTATATCCATGGAATTCCTCTATGGGGTGGAATGAAACTCTCTCGATGACAAACATTGTTGGATTGAAGATCGGTGAAAAAATAGACCTTTATTCATCTTCAATGACTGATAAATCTATGAGGTATGATTTTGATTCTTTTTGTGATTTCATTGCCCTCTTAGATTAAAATGATGGACATATACTATCCTATGAATAGGTTCACCCAATATTTTTTTCTTCTTGTGAATGGATAACTGCTCATGGGATTTTGAATATGTATTTTGGATCTATGTTTTTATATGTTTTTTTTATAAATTTTAATATGAATGGATATCATTAAACAAAATAATGTTCATAGTCATTGAATTGGGAATTCATGTGTTTTATCACTCCCCCTGAATCTATTTTGTTGTTCGTATGCTCTAATCCCTTGAAACCCCTATAATAACGATCGACCATTATGCCACCAATACATGGTGAAATTGTCCTATGTTGATGTTTTGACCATAGGATGACATAGAAGAGGTGAGATGAGAGCTTGGTAAGGGTCAGTAGTGGAAGTATCTTATGATGGAACAATCCAGACCACCAGTAGGGTGGTTAGGGATGATAGAAGGATGAGGCCGACATGGTCGGTTTCTAGGGAGAGGGATGTGATGACAGACTGCCAGAAGGGAAGCCTCAGACATATGTAGTAGTGTGCTAGTGGGGGCCGAGCCAAGAAGAAGACATAGTATGATGGGATTCTAGCATGGAGCCCTATAGTAGAGGAAGAATTCAATCCAGAGCAGATTTCATGGGAGGCCATGAAAATGGTGGTTATAGGTGTTGACCAAGGGACTATGGTAGGAGGTTATGGTAGAGAAATCAAGACGCCGCTTAAAACAGTGTCGAAGGGAGCTTGTGGTAATGGAGAGGCCACAAGACAAGGAAAAAGAGGTGAGATATCCATATAAAATGCTTCAAGACTCTGCATAGGTTGGGGGAATACATCTAGTTCACGCCGCGTCGAACACTCACAAATCAGCTGCATGTAGTTGGCCTAAAAATAATATCTAGGATGCTCCAGCGGCCCAGAGAGTTGGACCCAGTTGCAAAGTGGGGAAGTTCAAGTCTGTTATATTACATTAGGATTTCTGATTTTTCGGGTCATTTATTTCCGGTCGAATTGATCCCAGACTCGACCATGGTCTGACCCTATCAGAATAAAAAGTTGTAACATTCAAACTACGTGTTGGTTTGATGATCTGTTCACGACTATGGTCCCCTTAATCTGAGGAGGTATTTTTGATATAATATATATTTTTTATGGAATTTTATTTACATAAAAATTTATTGAGGTGTGAATTGTTTCGGAATAAGCGTGCTACATGCAAAATCCACTAATTGGATTTGTCGTATTGACTATGTGACATGGGGTCTTTATGACCGATGAATGCTCTGTGTTCCATCAACGATGCATATGCAATCAATTCTATATGCTCCATTGACAGTCCATCTACTATTGACACTCTATGTGCCATCGGGGCTTCGTGAACAATTGATTCTCTATTCGCCTTCGAATATTCGGGAACCACCAACCCTTCATGAACCATTGATGTTCCAAGGGCCCTAAATGTTATGGTTTCCAACGACACTCTGTGAGCCATCAACACTCTATGTGCCATTAGTGCTTCAAGCACTATCAATGCTCTATACATCATTGAGACATTTTCTGTCATGGAAACTAGGAGATATATAGGTGATGAATGAACAACATTAGTTTTCTTTATGTTATACATTGTGTATTTTCATTATGGTGCCCCTAATGTGTTTCATTTGTGGTGTATATCATGTGTTTTATTTGTGGTGTAATTCATGTGTTTTATTTTTTACTTTACATTATGTCTTGACTTTTTTGTGTACTTATTGGTATATCATACGTTGTTTTGGGGTGTCCTACATACAATTATTTTACTCAGTCATTCTCGGTATTTTTCTACACATTTCATATATTGTGTAGACGATCAAGGCATAGATGGAGTTCTAGGTGGAACAAGAAGAAGTGGGGCTTAGAGGGATCAGATGCATGAATTGTGCCCCTATGTCTTTTGGAAGATATCCAACACCCACCCTTCAGGTAGGGTGTTATAGGGATGAGTTTCTAGAACTTTTTCTTTCACGTTTATGAATAATTATTTTGCTGGGATTGTCTTCTTACCCTATTTACATTCCAATTTTACTATTATCATACTTTGTGGTTGGTATCTTAGTGAATACATGCATTTTTTACTTTGTGTTTTTACATTTCATCATTTTTCTTCTTGAATATGTGTGTGTGTGTACATGAACATAGGAAAATTCCTACCATTTTTGGGATATGTCTATGTGATGCCAATAGCTAGCCCTTGGCCTATCAGATGATGGCTTGGGGTATTTATGACATGGGCCCGTCTTTGATGGGTTGTGATAGGGACGTTGTTAAAAGTTGATGAAGAGAATTATGAAATATAAATTCCTCATAAATATAATCATTTATGATGGTAAGAATAATTAAAACAATAATTAATTAACCTTATAATAATTTTGTATTAAATGAATTGGGAAAATGATGAAGATAAGAGGAAAATTAGAATAAAAGTTTATCAAAATTACCCATTTCTAATTGTTAATTCATTTATATTGCACTAAAATCTATTGATTATATGATTTTTTACACTATAATGTTCGGAAGGACTCAAAATTTATTAATAGTTGGTATTTTTTTTCAATGAATTGTCGTAGGTATGTGAGGGAGTAGTGATTTTTCCAAGAGCGGGTTAAGGTGTTATTTATATTCGTAGAGAGGGGTATTTTTGAGTTATAATATTGAATCGCTTATTATATCAAAACCAAATATTTAAATAGTAATATTTTTAAAATAATGAAGTATATTTGTATTAAATAAAATGGTTTAAATACTTTCAAAAACTTTGTAATCCTAATTTTTTTAGTTTAATCATAATAAAATGCTGGAAAATGGAAATGATATTATTTAAATACAATACTGCAGTGTTTATACTTTGAAAAATACAATATTATTTTGGAGAAAACATTTTTACACATAAAGGACTAATAGGAAATATTAAATATGTTTATGGTCGATAAAAAATTTCTATAATTTATTTTTAAATTAATACAAGATGAATGGATAATTCAGAATACAACGGTTACAAAGTAAATGTAATTTAACTATTCCCCTAAAAATTAAATTATTTTACAAAATTACTAAGAAATAACCCTTATGAAATTTCTACATGATGATTCTAGAAATTATGTTCAATTTAACAAAATAATTTTATAAAATATGTAATTTTAAATAATAACATTAAAATTTATGATTTTATGAAATAAATTAAAATATAGTTTGTTAAAAATGAACTTATATTTTCACTGAGTTTTATTGTTGATATTTATTATATGGAATTATAATATTTATAATTTATTAAATTACTCATGTTAAATATTATTTATATTACATTGTATCATTTTGAGATCAAACTAATATTCTAACTGTGAGATCACTCTCTTTAAAGGTCAGGTTGTTATTCATAATGGTTAAGTTATTATTCCAACAGTTAGGTTACTAATCCAACTAAAACATTAATATTAACACTTTTATATTACCTATAATAAATACCACTTAATTTCTTCAATCATAGTTCACCCAAATTTCCATAAGGATTTATATTTTTATATTCAATGATTTTTATTGGTTTACTAATATATTTTTTTCTTTTCTATAATGTTATTCATGGGGGTGATAATTCTAGCGTATTGGAATGATCCAATTTTTCCAATAATAAATGTTCTACATAATATTTTTTTCTCATTAAAATATTTGGATGTTTCATTTGTTTATTATTTACTACTCTAATGACTAAAATTAATTAAATAAGGTGTTTTTGGTTTCTTTATCCGATGTATGTGTATAATGTAGTATAATATAATATAACAAACAATTATTGATGAAAAAAAATTAGTTATATAGTCTTGGTCACTAAATTATTTAAAAAATATTGTATTGTTATTTATAAAGTGTAATGAGTATTCTTGAATGATGATTTTTTTAATTTTATAAAAAATGATCACTTTCACTCTTCATTTTTTACACTCCCTATTAAAATTTCCCCTACACATATTCCATAATTACTATTTCTAGAATGTATTTATTCATATATAAGTCCATATTAATTAAGATCTATATTTAGGAATTATATTCCAAGGATATATATATGATAAGATCAAATCTCAATTTATGTAAATTGTATATGAATAGTGAATTCTGACATGAAGGTAAGCGAACATTCTTACCACCGTTGTTACTTTTAAGTTATATGTGACCATTATTTTTCTCCCTTTTATGAAATATTATTTTAATAATAATACTGTATTTTTGTATATATGTCCCTTACAAATATTCCATCTTAAATATCCTTTTTCATTCAAGGGGTTATACATGTTTTTAGTTCCCTTCAAAATTTCGATATTAATATAAACCCTTATTGATCGAAATTTCTTATTTATTGTGTGATGTTAAGAACCACCAATATTTTTTTTAAACTTTAATAGATTAAAATAAGCCTAATTTTTTTTAGAGAACCTATTCTGATCAATTTCAATTTTATGGAAAAAATAATCTATTTTATTCTTTAAAAGGCCCCTTTACTTATTTCATAAAGAAACCCCCAACTTGTTAAATTGTTTTATTTATTCACTTGACCCATCTCATAAATTTTATACACTAGAATTACATCATAAATACCTATATAACATTTTCGTTTATTTAATTAAAAAAATTAATTAATTTTTCTCTTATGAATCTTTATGGTTAATTCATAATTTATACATTGAATAATAATTATGAAATTCACTTCATTTTCATGGGTTTGATCGTCCATACGTTTTATGTATGATTTATTTTTTATATTTAGAATCGATGAGTATGGTTTTCATTATGTGATAGGAGGTTCAAAAAATATATTTCCCAAAATTTTGTTTTATAATTCATTTTATGTCATGATATATTGTGTGTGGTATTAAAGAGTAAACCTAATACATTATAGGACATTGTCCAATATATATAGGGCTTTAGTGGATAGCCTATGTTCACTATGTTTTTTAATGGGTGCTCCTAATAGTTTTTATCCCTTTAATGAATTGAGTAAATCATTATATCTAATGAGATGATATGTAATGTGTTATTGAGTGAACCTAATTCACTAGAGGACATTCTCCACTATTTTAATCGGAATGAGGAGTAAAAGTAGTTCACCATAGGATTATTTTAGAATTTATGATAATGATCTATAATGTAACCATTGAATTATGTTTATAATGATATATCTAATGTAGTATCTAAATATTCTAGGATTTCATGATTCCTTGATATTGTGATTTCATTTCCTTCTACCATGTTTCCATGCTTATCCCACACTTTATTTAATAGTAGATGTTTTTTATTTATAGATTATATTCATGTCCTACATTATTTATGGTCAATTATTTTGTTGATCATTATTTTAATAATAAACACTCTATATACTTATTTTATGATATGATTATGATATATTCCTTGATTACAGGTTGAATTTTTTTTCATTATTGAGAATTTGAGATTATCGCATTTTATGTATCCCTTAAATAGTTTCTAAAGATAATTAAAACTTATAATAAATATAGAAAATGTTATAATATAGTTAGATTATTGGGGAATGATCAAAATTTATGATCAACATGTTTCTTATGTAACTGGTTTCTAAAGAAACTGAATCAAAAGAATCATTGAGTTGTGTGAGATTAATGTGATATTTAATGCTTAAAATTTTGTAAATGATGTTAAATAAAGATTTGTTTTTGTAGGGTCATAATTTTTTGTTTGGGAGGTGTGCTATGATAATTTTAGGACCATTCTAGTGACTTTTTATTACTATGATTAGATATTATCAGCAGAAATACTATGGATAAGTATAACAGATAAGACTAAATATACAATAACATCAAGAAATTGGTGATGAGTTTTGAGAATATGGGATTCATAGAAATTAAATCTGTACATGGATGTTGTAAGGTATATATTAATCTTAAATAGATTCACCCATCTTTAATCATATAGAAAATTGTTTTTTTGATAAATGAATTGATAATATCTAAAATTACTGATAATGGGGAAAATGAATATACACACATTCATATACTCATTGAGGATATTATTTGTTTTATCTTATATGCATTATGAGTCACTATAAAATATTTATATCCTTGGTACATAGAAATACATGGTTGATAAGTATAATAGAACCAAACATAAGGTAATTAAACATGAATTAAGATTGATATATGTCAATACGGAGATGATATATGTAGATTTGAGAATGATATAGGATAAAATATGAATGATATAGGTTAATCAAAGTGTGATATTGTAGGAACAAAAATTATTCGACAAATAAATTATAATGTCATAAATTATTAGGTTAAATTAAAATTTTTATATATAGGATAATTAACTTAGGAATATAATTTATCATCCCTCATGGTAATAACAATCCATTTTAGTTATGTTTTATGTAAGACCACATGACACCCTAAGAGGGGAGGGCTGAATCAGGGTGACAACATTTTCATTTAAAGTGATGGATCTTGTACCCATGTTGGTAGGAACTTTTCAAACCTGTAATATGAATATGATCAGAAAGAAAACATTAATAACCAGAGAGATGAAACATCACTTTTTACTTGGTTCACCACTAAGGTCTACGTTCCAGGAGCATATGAAAACAGGTTGTAAGCCGTACCAAATTCCACTAAACATCACTAGATGTGGATTATAATGGTTCAGGAACAGTCACTCTGTCCCAGGCTCACTACATTTACAAATTTCCAGGGATAGCTCATTGCGTCCCTCGGGTCACTCCCATTAACTCCCCCTGGCTCACTGCCTTTGGTGAGGTCCCACCCAGTTTATATACGTGAAGGTCTCTTCATCATCACTAATGCATACATCCTTTGTTTTCTGTAGATTCTATGTTGAAGTCCAACTTCCACCCGTAGAAAAATCTCACTTTTTACCAACAGCATCCGGCAAACCATCAGCTTTCGTGTATCCCCAAAATGACTGGCGTACATCAACCACACCTGGCGCACATCTTCTATCCCATCACTCATGTTTCAAAATGTTGAAAAAGTTCACCTCTCCGAATTGAGCGACACTCATATCGTTAACTTCAAATTTGTGTGACTCAGATCCTTTTACTGCCAAATCGATTTTGGCACACAACGATTAACTGTCACACTTCTTCAAATCCTGGTATGAAAGTGTCTCCAATCCACCTGTGTGACAACTCCATCACCAACTCCAAACATGGACAACTCAACCCCTTTTTCTCAAAAAACACCTTGGATACACATCAAACAACTGACGTGAAAATTCAACTTGTGCGACCCACCACCACTTGTGCAACCACAACACCTGGGAGATGAGAGATTTGATTTTCTCTAATTCTGAACTTTGTCCCGAATGAGGAGGTGTCAACATCTATTTATATGAAATTGGATACCTTGTGCGATGGTGAGCAAGTCATCCCTTGACACACAAGTTTCGGTGCGTAAGTCTCTGCTGCGTAAGTCACTTGTGCGACAAAATATAAAACTTGGCTTCCCTTCTCCCATTGCCATATATTCATGTTCTGATCTTGAAAAACATATGGTGTGAAAGTTTCTTCTCCTTAAATACAATGACGCGCAAGTATTTTTTCCAAAACCACTTTTCTCTAGTTGTCGATTTTCAGGCCAAAATATTTGGAAAACACTAGAAAATATTGCCACCTTCAATATTGTTATCTTCTTGTTCTGTATGATCACTCTGCTGGAAAAAATTCTGAACATCCACTGAGGTTTGACAACAAACACAAACCATACTCCAATTCATGCAAAGAACGAACATGGTTCCAACAATATCCCCCTTTGGGTTTGTTGGAAAACAGTAAATAAATTCAATAGAGCACCAACCACAGGCAAACAAGAAATGTGAGAATCAACTCAGACCACACTCTAATTCTACGTGAGCAATGCTAGGTGTAGAAAACAAATGTGGAAGCATATATTGGGTTCTCATGTTTTGGAATTCTCAATGACACCCAAGAGAATATCTTATAGTGTCACAGAAGAATTACATGACCAATGTATTCCTTCTCATCCTTCTCACCGAAACTGGATTCTCAATGTGTCACAGAAGAAATTGTGTCACAAAATCATTACATTCATGAATTTATTCCTTTATACCCCATTTAAAATAAACCCAAATACTGGTAATTGTTCATTGTTTATCTCAAACCACACTCCCCATGGATAGTATCTGCCCTACAAACCTGCATCACATCCATAAATAAATTAAAAGTCATCAATAAAACTAGAAAGCGGGGTATTACGTAACCTTTATTATGCAATGGTAGGTGTCTGTACATTGAGGTTCAACCTATGCTTCTCAAACCCAGCTACGGATAGTGGCTTAGTCATAATAACATGCACTTTCTCATTATTTCCCACACGATCCATTATAATCTCACCTTGCTCATCTTTTTCATTGATAAAGTGATACCTGATTTCAATATATTTTGTACGAGAATATTGAATAGGATTCATTGTAAGATCAATTGTGCTCTTGTTATCACAGTAAATTACCATTCGTTGCTTCACCTCATCACCGATATTTGTTTGTTGTTGCTTCATCTATAGAAGTTGAGCGCATGCCATTGTGGCAGAGATATACTCATCTTCAGCAGTACTAAGAGAAGTAAATTCTTGTTTCTTACTCAACTAGCCAACACATTTATTCCCTATATAGAATGATCCACCACTGGTGGACTTTCTATCTACTACATTGCTATCCCAGTCAGCATCATAAAATGATGATAATTCATTATCTCTTCCTACAGCAAAGTATAAGCCATGCCTGTGAGTACTTTGAATACACCTCATGATTATTTTTACTGATGTCATATGTTCCTCCTTTGTATTACTTTGAAAACGGGCTTCTAGAAATGTTTCAAAGACAATATCTGGTCTTGTCACTGTCAGGTACAATAGGATCCCAATTATCCTCTTGTACATAGTGGGGTCTACGAATGCCCCATCCTCATGCCTTCCATGTTTGGTTACAAATACAATCTGAGTTAACATTTGTTTGGAGTCTTGCATGTTAAATTTCATCAGCAACTCTCTTGCATAATTTTCCTATGAAATGAAAGTGTAATACTTCCTTTGAATCAACTATAGCCCCAAGAAATAATTGAGCTCCCTAATCATATAAATTTCAAATGCTAATTTCATGTGATTAGTAAAATCATCCACTGATTTCTACATGCTGCCACCAAATATAATGTCATTAACATAGACTAGAACCATGAACTGATCTTTTGGGTAATTCTTCACATATATAGTTTGATAAACTACTCCTCTTTTGAATTCCAGCTTTTTGAGGTAAGAATTCGGCCCGGAGTACGACACATGTGGTGTCTGTTGCAAGCCATAAAGATATTTCTTTTGTTTACAGACCTTTGTTTCATCAGTACCAATAAGAAAACCCACTGGTTTTTCAATGTTGACTTCTTCATTTAGTATAAAATTCATGAATGCTATCTTGACATCCATTTGATATTCTTTATGTCCTCTTTGGAGAGCCATGGCAAGAAAAATCTTGATTGACTCCAGTCTAGCCACTGGAGAAAAGGTTTCTTCAACATAAATACCTTCAATCTAGGAATATCCTTTATATACCAGTCATGAATTGTTTCTAACAACACTTCCATGATCATAAAAATTGTTCTTGAAGATGCTTTTTTTACCAATCACATTGTGGACTTTGGGTCCTTGGACAATATCCCATGTTTGATTCTTTCCAATCAGATCTAACTCTTCATTCATGGATTTCACCCATGATTTATCCTTTGTAGCTTCTTCAAGTGAGGATGGCTCCACGGCTGACAGAAATGCATATTGTGTGTTATTCCTCATCCTTCATGTTTGTGTGGTTTCACTCCTATCCCCAATTATGTTAGATGAATCAATCTCAGCTCTTCGATTTATTCTGTGAGGTTCAGTCACATTCTCTCCACCCAAGATTTCCTCTTCAGGTTATTCTTCTAAGTCATCATCATGATTTGAGCCCTGAGTGTTTTGTACACCTTCCTCTATTTCTGTAATTGTATTTACTCCATGTTCACATTCATCCTCATCTTCTATCTCCTCAGAATAGGAATTATTAGAAGCATTTTGGGTTTTTCAATCAATAATCTTAACATCATTTCCATCCTAAATCCCCCCAAGAGTTTCCTGAAACACTTGTAGGCTTTTCTGTTCATTTGATACCCACGAAAAATTATTTCATCAGCATTATCACCAAACTTCCCTTTATTTACTTCTTTTTTCCAGATGAAACATTTTCTTCTGAAAACAAGATATTATATCAACGAAGGCTTCCTTCTATGCTATAATTCATATTGTGTCTTCATTTCACCCATATGAATCCCTGTTCGATTCTGAATGTGCATTGCAGCTTCAACAACCTCTTTCCAGTAGTGGTGAGAGATACAACTCTCAATCAGTTTAGTCTTGGACATATTGTTGACTTGTCGATTCTATCGCTCAAAAACTCCATTTTGTTGTGGATTTCTCATAGTATCTACCTCATGCAGTATTCCATGTTTTCTAGGTAATTATCAAACTCAATGGACGAGTATTCCCTTCCATTTTCAGATTGTAGAACTTTTATTTTTTGGCCAGTATCATTCTCGGCAATCTGGCGCTAAGTATTCATGCAATCAAGTACTAGTCGCTTCATGTGAATCACCATTACACTAGCCATTCTACTATAATCATCAATGAAAAGGATAAAGTACCTCTCTCTATGAGTTCCGACAACATTTATCAGGCCACATACGTATGTATAAATGAGATCAAGAAGGTCTAATTCCATTTTCTTATTTGGTCAATATGAATTACATACTAGATTCCCTTGTATGCAAGTATCTCAAGCCATTTACCTTTCACGTTTCAGAATTGGGATATCCATGACAATCTTCAACCAAGATATCTTTTCCATGTAGTGTTGGGCAATATGCCTCAACCATCGATGTCAAAGGTTATTTTCTTCTTCAAGAGACCAATAGAAAGTGTTTACGTTGTTGTCAACCTGATATATGTTTCCATCTGTTCTACAACCATTCATAAGAGAATTCATTATTTTCCTATTTATATTGAAACATTTTTTATTGAATGTTACTATGATCCCTAATTTATATAGTTGACTTACACTAAGGATATAGTGGCATAGACCGTCCATATAAAGAACTTCAGTCTTTTTCAGCTCTCCATTAGCGAGAGCAGTATACCCACTGCCTTTAATCTTCAATGAACCATAATTACTAAACCTTACTATTCCATCCAACATATTTTCAATGTTCTTTAAAAGGGTAGCATTTCCTATCATATGTGAATAGCATCCACATTCATGAATCTAGGGGCTACTGCTCTTTGTTGCATTGAAGGCTTCTTCTGCAAGAATGGATTTCTCGATATCCCTTTTTTCATTCCATGAGGTATTGGATTGAGTATATGATATTGAAGACCTTATAATTATTTCATCCACATAATCAGATTCTTCATACCCAAAATATTCTCCTAGAGGAGAAAACCTATTTGTGATATCAACACCATCAGGAGGATGAATATTAACCCATTTCTGAGAGTTGAATTCATCTCTTCTATTGAATCCATGTCTACAATACATATCTTTATGGCCAAAGTTATAACAATGAAAATAGTATCCATAGAAGCTATTTCTTCTATAAGATATAGGATATGAAGTTAGTCTCATTTTTTGATGTCCCATTTCTTCCACATTCAAGTAGATCCTTACTTCATTGCAATATGACATGGTATGGCCCAAGTATCCACATAACCGACACTTCATGAGAGGAAATGTCTTCTCACTTGAATTTCTCTTCATACCTTCTTCCTCAGGAGAATAGTTAGACTCCCTATCATTTTTGAATGTTTGAGGATAATTTTTAGTTCTCCTTTTAGATAGGATTGAGGGTTCCTTTTTCATCACTTTTGGAAATGTTTTAACATGTCCCACTTTCATCTTGTCATTATTTTGGCTCATTTCACATCCAGCAGTTGATGTCTCAGCTTCATAGCCAATTTCCATTATTCACATGATAGAGGGTCTTTGATCACTAAAGATTTTTCCAACCCCATCTGAACCACACTTGGCTCTTGCAATTAATTCTACATATGAGAATATTTGAAAATAAATTTTCTTCTTACCGTCATTTGGGGTTGATATACATTCAATTTTATTCCTAAGAGTAATAACTTCTTCCTTAAGACCATCAATTTTTTTTCAAATTTCTTACAATCTGGATGATAGGTCATTTATGACCATTGCATGTTCTTCAATTCTAAGGTTTAGTTCGAAAACTTCATCTGTTCTTTTAAGGATTGAAGACTGAACTTTCATGAGTTCTTCTAGTTTTTCAATTTCTGCTCAATCTCATTGACATATTCTAATGATTTTTCCACCATTTCCTTCCATTTATTGCATCTCTTTATTTTATTCCCAGTCTTCAAAAGATAATCCTTAATTTTAATCATAGGATCACCATTAGCAATAATTTGATTATCTCTGCCTTTGTTGATTTGGGGTTCTGAATTTTCTATGGTAGCTATCATGGAAGCATGGTTTCCAATTTTTAATTCTAGTTCGTCTTCTTCACAAAATTCAATATCATCATCTTCCTATTCAAAGAGAAAACTATTACTCTGAATTTTCAATCCAGATTTGATGTCTCTGTTTTTTAAAAAACATTTTTTGAGGCTTTTCGATGTTGTATGCTTCTCTTTCATCATCATCAAACTTTCTTTGGAACTAAGAGGAAATGTGACCGACTCTTCCACAATGAAAACATGTCAGAGGTATCTTACCTTTGAATTTACCTTTTCCATTCTTTAGCTTCCTGGGGATGAGAGAAATAATTTATTTCTCCTCTTCATCTTCACCACCACTATCTTCTAAAATTTTCAGTTTGTCCATGGCATTGAATTCCATTTCCTTGATTACACGAGTCTTGGCGTCTTTGGGTTTGACTATAATCTCATATGCCACTAGACTACTTAAATGATCATCCTGAGAACTTTTAGATAAATATTATTTTTCAAGATCTGACACCTTTGAATTGTACATAAGAGGAAGTCTTCTCAAGATTTTCATTACAATATCAATGCCTTTGATTACTTCTCCAAGACCTCTAATTTCTCACACAACATCAGAAATTCGATTGAAGAATGAATCACATTCTCATTAGGATGCATCATCAGATCGTCAAACCTATTGTGTAAGACTTGAAGTTTAGCCTTCTTCACTTTGATTTCTTCTACAAAAATGTTTTCACGTTTATCCCACATAGACTTTGATGAAGTGAAACTCATCACCTTTAGATAGATATGATCTGATAGAGTCTCAGTGATAGAATTATAAGCTTGAGTATCTGCTTCAAGAAATTTCCAGTCTGTATCAGTCAAAGAAAGCCCTGTTGGATCAATATATTGTATTCCAAGCATAGTATCAAAGAGGTCTTCCATTCCGAGAGATATTGAATGAGATTTTATTCTGTTCCTCTAAATCTGATAATTACTTCCCTAAAAGGGAGGTATTCCCCTAGCACTGACTGCATTCTCCATGATGAAAAAGGACAAATCTAACCCTTGAAACCTCCCTATGATACCACTTTTTGTATCCCAGGACACCCTGAGAGGGTAGGGTTAAATCAGGGGGAAAATATTAATTTTAAATTGATGGATCATGTTCCCAAGTTGGTAGGAACGTGCTAAACCTGTAAGATGGATATGATCATAATGCAAACATTAACATACAGAGATATGACAAGTCACTTTTTACATGGTTCACCACTAAGGTCTACGTCCAAGGAGCATATGCCGATAGGTTTTCGGTCATACCAAATTCCACTAAACATCACTAGATGTGGATTACAAAGGGTCAGGGACAATAACTCGGTCCCAGGCTTACTGACTTTACAAACATTTAGGGATAACTCACTGCGTCCCTCGGGTCACTCCCATTAACTCCCCCTGGCTCACTACCTTTGGTGAAGTCCCAATCAGTTTATAGACGTGAAGATCTCTTCATCATCACTAATGAATACATCCTATTTTTTATGTAGATGCTTTTTTGAAGTCAAACTTCCACCCGTAGACTAATTTCACATTGCACCAACGGTATCAGGGAAACCTTCAGCTTTCGCGCATCCCCAGAAAGACTGGCATACATCAACCACACCTAGTGCACTTCTCCAAGCACAACATGCTGTTACAAGATGGCACACAAGTTCACCTCTCTCACTTGCGCGACACTCAATTCTTCAAATTCAAACTTGCGCGACTCACATATGTTTACTCCCAAACCCATTTTGGCATGCAACTATGAACTGTCGCGCTTTTTCAAATACTGGCGAGAAAGTGCCACCAAAAAACCTGTGAAACACCTCTTTCACCAACTCCAAACATGGGTGACTCAACCCCTTTCTCGTCTGAAACACCTTGAACGCGCATCAAACAACTACCGCGCAACTTCAACTTGCGCGACCCACCACCACTTGCACGACCACAACACTTGCGTGAATGGAGATGTGATTTTCTCTAATTCTGAACATCATCCTGAATGAGGAGGGTTCGACCTCTATTTATAGGAAATTGGATACCCTTCACCACGGTTCACAAGTCTTCCCTCGGTGCGCTAGTTTCGGACTACAAGTCTCTACCGCGTAAGTCACTTGCGCGACCAAACATAAAACATAGGTGTCCATTTACCTTTTACATATTTTCATGTTATGATCATGAAAAACATATGCCTTTCATTTTTCTTCTCCTTCAATACAATGGCACACAAGTCTCTTTTCCAAAACCACTTTTCTCTATTTGTCGATTTTCTGGCCCAAAATATTGTTAAACACTGGAAAATGGTGCCACCTTTAATACTGTTATCTGCTTGTTCTGTATGATCACTTTTCTAGCACAGATTCTGAACATCCAATGAGGATTGAAAACAACCACAAACCATAATCCAATTCATGAAAAGAACGACCATGGTTCTAATAGTTTAAACTATAAGTAACAAAGTTAGAAATAGGCCGGAGAGAAAATGTGTTCATTTTATAAATGATAAACCCGTTTAAGTAGTAGATGGACTAAGAAATATTTTTGTTATGAAAAAAGTTCTATCTAAAAATATTATTAATAAAGTAGAAATAATTTAAGTCCAAATTACACAAAACAAGAGAAGGATTTAGTAGCATGAATGGTCATACGAAGATGATTATAATGGAAAAGACAGAATTTATATCATGTAGAACATATAGGTAAAACACCAAAAGAATTTACTCAAGATGAATAGAATATGGTCTAATTATGAAATATGGGTTCCTAATAATTAAACTATCAATAGAAAATGAAGTGTATTATTAGCATGATAGGGGTAAAAAACATGCAACCAAAAGTGACACTAATAATCAAATTCTTTATGTGTAGAATATAGATAATTATCTAATTCAATTCAAAAATATATAGACTATAATGGCAGATGAGAATACATAAAATCCAAATCCAAGTGAAAAAGTGATATCTTATTAAATTTAAATTATATATTTATGTTCCTAAAATGATATAGAGTGAGGAATACTGACCATTCACTTAAAAACTGTGATTGTTATATTTTTTTCTTGTTCAACCTAATACATTATTTCTATAAAATTATCAAAGAACATAAAAAATTCAATTTGATGAATATACATTAAATTAATAATAAAAAAATCTTGTCCTATGATTAGTTTATCCAATTTTTAATTTTATTAGAATGTATATTGTGATAATATTATTATGATTTCATGATAAATTTAAGGTGTTTTTCGAAATGTATTGGTACTCTCCATATGGAGGAAATAGAATATGCAATGTGGAGACCATATTTTATAACATCTTAAGATAGACTTTAAAATCATTATTATGAAAACACATTATAATGAATTTATACATAATGATAGTCGATACCAAATAATTATATAACATTGGCTAGAATGGTTAGGAAAAAACTCAATATTAGAGATAATCATTATAGTATTGTTATCTCTCTATAATGTATATCTCCAGTCTCTATTATTAATAATAAACAATTAGTTATCTCCATCAGTTTTTAAAAATTAATTTTTCAAGGACTCTATTTATTTTATGGGGTTAGGATAAAATTACAGTTTAAATTTTTAGAAAACATATTCTTTCCATTTTCTATATTTTTTGTAATTCTAAAAATATGAGTACTTATTATGAATTGAAATTTATTTGGAATTATTTCATAAAAGATAGGAATTATAACTAATTCATTTTAGTCATTCTTAATACTGAATTTCAATAAAATATTATGAATTTTATTATTTCAAACAATAGATTAGTTTTCACTATGGAGAAGTACATCCATTAAAATTGCATATATTAAAAGTTTATAATAAATAGAAAATAATGATATATTCGACACTATGAGATGTGTTAGACCATTTTCTCCTATGAGTATCACCTATATGAAAATAAAACCAATATAGAAGAACATAATCATGAATAGATAAATCATACTGACTAATCGAAAATGAAAACTATAGATATGAGATGGTTGAATGGAATCAGTTCAGTAATAAACTATAAAGGAAAGAAAAATGGTCATTAAAAATATGGTGGGTAATTAAAAAAATATTTATAGAAGATTTGGTGGTTTGATATACATAATATAGCTTTATAAAACCAAAATATTTTTAATAGAATAAAACTCATAGCGAAATGAAATTATAATATTAAATTATATATATATATATATATTTACACATCAATTACAAATAATAATAATAATAATATTATATGATATCTTGTATATATATATTTCATATGAACATTACTATATTAATGTATTAATAAAAATTAATGATAATATATTAAATAATTAATTATTTGTATTTTTAAAATATTTTTATTATAAAAAAAATATTAAATTTAATTAACTAATTTATTATCTATAAAATGTTTTTTCTGAAAAAATGAAATATAAAATTTTGAAAAATTATTCTATGTGAACTATTTTATAAACATCACATAATTTATAAATTGTTATGAAATAATATTAAGAATACATATATTTTAAAATTTTTGTTTTCATTAAAATATAATTTATATATAATTTATATTTTTCAATAAAAATAGAAATTTATCATTTTATAATTTTAACTTCATTTATGAAATCATTATTTCAAAATAATATCAGTATTATTTTTTGATAACATTATTAAATAATCAATGTTTTATTGATATGTAAAAATAACTATCTTTCTTAAAACTAATTCTTTTATAATACGAGAATATTGTTTTTATAAAAACCACTTTATATCCAAAATTTTAATTTAATAAATAATTTAATGAGTTTAAAAATAAAAATTAAGATTTATAAAGGACATGACTATCATTTTTGGAACCTAATAAATATTTTTGAGTAAAAACTATTTTACCTACTTATATAAGAAATTAGACATGATCATTTTTTGAAATTAAATAATTCATAATGAATTGTATTTTTTCATTTATGAATTTTAATATTAGTTTGAAATTAAAATTTCATTATTATTCATAAATATAATATTAGTAAAAATATAGTTAATAACTTCAATAATAGTAAAATAATTCATTAAAATAAAACTTTTAATTAACTCAATGTAATTTCTATATTATCAATACATTTTTTCAAATTTAAATGATGAATATTATATGATTTCAAAACATCCCAATAATTATATTAACACCATTTTAATTGGTAATCAATTATAAATAATATTTATAACATGTAATGGTCAAAATTCATTTTTCAACCAAAAATAATTTTTAAATTTTATATTTTAAGACAAAAGGTTGTTTTATAATATTATGAAATAGAATTATTCTAAATGAAGATTAATCATTGGACCAAAAAAATAAATTTTTTTTAATAGGGAATATCTTAAATTCTTAAATAGAATATAAATTATATAGTTAAAACCTAGTCACAACAGTAATAAATAAAAATTGTTGGTTAGACATAGTATATCAGGAAAGGGTTTAATTGGGTACCTAATGAAAATAATAATAATTTTTTAATAAAATCCTCTAAATAATTGTTATATTCGAGTTAATCAAAAGAGAATAATAATATATGTCCAGATCATTAAACATATTTCTACAAGATTTATTATGCATTAGTTAAAAAAATATTGAAAATTACACTAACTTCTAAAATCAATTTACATAATCACAACCTTATATAAGCACTAATTAAGATTAATAATCCATGTCATTGAGTTTTTTATAGTAAATAACAAATTCAGTTTAATTATTTGAAATGAGACAAAATGAAACCCTCATCAGATTAAATAACATTAGTTCATTCTCGGGCCATGAGCTAATCCTATCTTTAGAAACCCATGATTTTCATACTTTAACATTACATCACGTTGGAAAAATACATAAAACATTACAAAAATAGCCACCCAATTCTTATAGTAGCCCAGTGTAATTATAAACATAGAAACATAAAAATTATTACATAAATAATCTACATTATCTCCAACTATGTTCTTCTTGACTAGTAACCTTCTAAGAAACTTAAAATATACTACATATCTTCATAACCATGGAAAAAGGGGGTGCACATCGATGGTCAGTAAAGAAAATCAGGGGGGACATGTAAGAATAATCCTGAGCATAATTCTATGAGAACATTATAAGGTAAATAGGAGATCATACAATAAATATCAAATATCATAAACATGAGTCCAAGCATAATGATTTATTGTTCGTAAGACATGAATGATAGGGAAATAAATACCATAAGACAAAAATCATTCCATAAGAATTAAACATTTAATTTTTCAAGAAATATAAGAATATATAATAATTTTTATTATATCCATGGCATCACAACCAAGGAAGTACTAGTGGGAAATGTATTTCATTGAACTAGGTTCACACAATGTTTGACTCCTATATTTTTGAACCGAGTTCACTCCTCATTCTAGACCTATAATTTTGAACCGAGTTCACTCCCCATTCCAACCCAGTGATAATGAAGTGACTTCATTTAAAATTATAGACATATCTATCTCATGATATATAAATTTTTACCTAATTAATTTTAGGGGGATATACGTGCCGCCAATATTATAATAAATTTATATATAAATGAACATTAAATTCATAAATAGTCATATAAATACCCATAAAATTAATTTGGTATCATAAAAATTTAATCATTTCATAACCTGTAGAAAATATATGTATAATAATACTTTTATCAAATCATAACCCATGAAATGATGTGTGTTTCATATGCATATATCCCATGAAATAGAAACATGTTTCATAAAAATATAACAATAGAAGGTAAATGGGTTTTATAAACATCATTCCATCAAAACATAAACCATTCAAATAATGAATATTAATGGATATATGGAATAGTGTCCCTATAAAGTATTCTGTAATAACAACAGATGTCATCTTATATGGGAAATAATTTTGAACGATCATCTATAAACATTTCTTTAGTAAAATATCTTTAATTATTTAAAATATCTTCTTAAAAAATTTAACAATTACAAAAAAAAAATACCTTAAAACTTATCTGAAAACATTGAATTAATTATTAAAATAATATAGAATAACTTTTCGTTGAAATTATATAAAATAAGGTTTAAAATTTCTTGAACATAGATTGTTGTGATATAATAAAAATGAAGATTCAATTCATTTATGAAAATAATTTTTCCTTATAAAATATAAAAATGATCATAATTTTTTTTAAAACCAACTAATTTCACATTTAAAAATTATAAATGAATCTTGAAATTTTTTTGAATACCATTTGTATGAAAATATATTGAAAACTTATAAATAAATCATGTATACATTTTGAAAACAATTTCATTGAAAATTAATTAAAATGTTTTAAAGAATGATTGAAAACATTTTGAAAACCATTTATTTTAAAACAAATTAAAACCTTGTAAATAAATATGGAAATCTATTTGAAATCCAATAAATTCCAAGTAATTTGGAAACATCTAAAGAGTGATTCGAAACATATTGAATTTTTTTCCTTTGAAAATGGATTTATAAAAAAAATATTTGAAAACCAATAAGAATTTAAAATTCCATTTTACTTGATTATATTTTTTAAATATCATTGGAAAAAAATTAAATCAATTATGAAAACATGGATTTTGAAATAAAACATATTTTTGATTAATTTGAGTTTTAATCTCTAAATTTCATTAAATCAATTTCAAATATATTTTATATACCCAGGAGTGAAAAAATGCGACCAATATATTATGATATATGGAATAAAAAATGTATAAGAAAATTAATGATAATTCCTAATGAATGAAGCATAATATATCATTAAAGGAAGTGTAAACATAAAAATATTGAAAATCGAAGAGATTGATCCAATAAAGTCTTATCACATGGTAACATGAATTTATAAAATCCATGAAAGAAAATAAAATTAAAATAATTATAAAATATCATCAAAACTAAGTGATTAATTATATTTTGTGTAAAATGGAATTATATACACCTCTATAAAAAATGTCAGTTCATAACAAAAAAGATAACTCAAAGAAGGAAAATTATGAGAAAACACTCTTACAGATTTTTGTGACTATTGAAAAATTAACCCCATGAAAGAAATATTATATGATATATATTTATATTCCCATAAATTTTGTAATAAAAATTATTTAATACCATAATTCTTAGAATATATACCATTAAAAATAATGTATAGGGAATAAATCCTTTATCTCACAGAATTAAAATGTGAGTTGAATTTCCCATACCTTCTGTCTCGATTATTGTTGGACACATTCCGACCTCCTATATAATTAAAATAAATTCATAATAAAAATATAATATAACCATATAAGTATATATAATATCATATATGTTATGATTATGTCTTTATAATACCTTCTTGTTAGTAGTAGTATGTTAAGGTTTCGCTTTAGGTGATATTCTATTAGTTCACTGTATGTGTAGTAATTTTTTATATATTTGGTCATTATATATATATCAGGTTTAATGAAATGTAAAATATAATATGAATATAATTTTTATTAATTATATGTGTATTATAATACTCTATAAAATATATAATTATGAAATAGAATATGTTATTCATGGAGACGGAAGGTTGTAGGTATGTATGAACAGTGTTTCTATTTAATTTGAGTATTGAATGAAAGATGGAAAATGAAATATATGTATATATAATTAACATTATTAAAGTATCATCATTTTAATATTTATATATCATATATGTTCACTAAACCATCTTTAATAAATTATATATAGTGTGTGAACTAATCACATTACATTGAGGGGGCAGTAGTCAACACTTCCTCAATTTAATTTATTATATTTACAGAAAATGGAAAATATACAAATATTTTTTATAAAATGATTAAATAAGATTAAATAAAAAATTAATTTAATATATAAGAATATAAAATGTTTCTCCATTATAATGTATACCTTTAGAGATAGTAAATGAAAAATAAACAATCATCATTTAGTGATGTTATTGTTCTTTGTACACGTAAATAGTCTCTTTGTTACCCATTATATGGAATTATGGGTATGTGTAGGTTAAAATAAAGTAGTTTAAAAACATAATATTATATTTAGGATACTTTTTTAGTTATCCATTCATGTAATAATGAGAGATTATGGATTGAGGAATGAAAATAAAAAAAGGATTTTGGGGTAAGGTGTTTCCTCTTAATCAGGTAACTCTTTTTGGTTTGTAGAGTAGTGCTTCCTTGGAAGACATTGTAAACAAATGTTGTATTATTGGAGTAAGGGGGGTTTTTGGGAGAATATTTAAGTATATTTTGTTCGATCATATGTGGTTTGATAGGTGTCAATAAGTGAGAGGAGGGGATTTATTTTTATGGTGGAGGAGGAGTGGCACTCTGGTAATATTTTGAAAAAGGAATCCCATGCACATTTTTCAAATTTCAAGTGGATAAAATAATGGAAAAAATTATATAACAGGGATTATAGAGTCCAAATATGGTGGAAAATGGAGCTTGGAAAATTTCCTAGACTGTTTTGATTATTATCATTAAGGTTTAGTCTATAGTTAAACATAATTTTACCTTAAACGATGTAAATAATTTTAATTAATTTCTGTAATATTTCTGGAAGGAAACAAAATTGATATTATTATAAAATATATATTATTAATATTTCAAACATGTAATCAATTTTTCAAATTCTAAGAATATATGTTGAAAAAATTAATTAAATTTAATCCAACAGACGGGACGACACTTCCAGTTTATTCAAAAAAATGATCATAAGATTGAGAGGTTATTATATTGAATTTAAATGAGAAATTGGGTAATGTTAAGATCACTAGATTAATTGAAAATAATATTATCAAATAAAAATTTTAAACTAGTTTAAAATATAATTTAACATTATAAATAAATTAGATGAAAAATAAATGTTGAACTAAAAATCATTACTATTCACCATTCCATTAAAAATTTAACATCCTAGAAAAATACCAAAAATTTACCATAAGCAAATTTTTATTATATTATTTCAATTTTAAATTTTATTTTGATGTAATAAATAATTTAAATTTCCTAAAAATTGATTTAAAATTCCATCTCCATTAAAAGGCCGTTAAAATGCCTTTATAAAAATATAGGTTTTTGAGCAACAAATTAGGTTATTATCTTAAGACAATCAAATATGTTGGATAAATCTAAATAATATTTTTTTCAATACATAAAGTATATATTATATTATTATCACTCACTAAAGGGAATAAATTTAATTTAATAGGATAAAAATATTTTTGACCATAAAAGTTAAAATATTTTCCATTGTATTCAATCAGTTTTAATATTCATTTCTAATTAATTGGTTACCTATAATTTCATCTTCTCTTTTTTTATACCATACATTTTTTTAAATTAGTTTATAATATTAAAAACTAATAATTTAATGTTGAGGTTCTATCTTATTATATTAAATAATAATATTTTAATAATATATTTTTGTTTTGTAAAAATCGACCATGCATGTTACACGATCCACATTGAATATTATTTTTTCATGTAATGCAAGAAAACAATAGTGTTCTATGTTGAGAAATCTAAAATTTATCTTCTGTTTAGTTCAATATTAACATGGAAATGTGTATAATTCAATCCAAACATAATGATTTTATATAAAATAAAATTTTTTTAGTTTTGAGTTAAATAAAATATATCAAAAATAATAAATTAATTTGAAAAAAAAATTCAAAAAATATTTGGATATTACATTATATCGCCTTAAAATTAATTTTCCCCTAGAAATTGATTTGGGTTATCAGAGGATTTATAAATGAATGTTTCACCCAACGAAACCAACATCATAAAATTGATTGATTTTTTTTCTTAAAAATGGATTGTGGGAACCATTACATTTACCCAAAGAAAAAAATAACTTGGTTTCCACAAAAGATAACATAAGTTAGAAAGAAAAATTTTACATAGAGGTATATCATAAATATTTATTGGGATTTATTGAGGCCACATATCATAAACTATTTAATGATAAAATAAATATTGAGGTCTACAATGTCCAAAATTAGCGATTATTTAAAAGGCCATCGCTAAAACAAAAAAATATGGTATTCCAAAAACTCATTATTTTTCAGTATACTAATGTTGAGTACTTCTTTTATTGAACATGAATGTAAGTATATATAATTACTAGAAAAATTTTTATAATCCAAATTACATTATTTAGTTGTTCTTTTATATATTTCAAATTCATCCATTAATTTTAAAAATGTATGTCTAAAATTAACTTTTAATCCTAAAGTACTAAAAGACACTTTAAATATATATTAAGGCCCATAAGAGAATGAAAAGTATGGCTATTTTTATCAAACTATTCATAAAAATAAATTTTTTAATTATTATAATATATAAAAATAAAAAAACAGTAGTGTGTCATCATTAATATTTATTAAACAAAAATAATTACACATTAACAAGGGTATTGTGTTGGATAGTGGTAAGAGTTTATCCCAAATCATCCTTCGGTCATTATTTCAAAATCCACAAACTTTGTCAGACATAATTTGTCATCACATGACATAAATTGTATTCTTTTCTAAAACCACAATAATATAATTTCCAAAAAAAATATGATGGAGAAACATGATATAAATTTAATCATAAAATATTTTTTTAATAGAGGATTTCAATAGAATCTAAATACATAAATAATTCCATTAATGTTTAAAATAAACATTTTAGGAATGGATAACCTTTTAAACCATAATATATACGGAAATCTGAAGCCCGAGAGAGAATTTCATGATTCCAGCTTAACATTGATCAACAATATTTCATGATGTATCTATTGGTTGTCACTTTAAAATCATGTGAATAGTCTAATCATATATTCTCCATTAACAAGTAAATACTTGAAATTACCAAAAAAAATTGAAACAAAAAGATTTCCTTATTCCAAATGTTACTGGATATATTACATTAATACAATATGTTATAAACATAATCCTTGAGAGCATAAACTACTTTTAAAAAATTCCTTAATATGTTCCATGGTAATCAGTACCATCTAATATACATATATCAAACATGTCTTTATCAAAAAATTATTATCATAACATACATAACATATTAAGCATTATCTTTCCAATAATCTTGTGTTTCCATGGGCATCACCATTCCTTCAAATCAATTTTTTATGTCATCATATCCATTCAACATATTCATTTAAATCATTATAGAAAAAACATAAATTTTACAATCCTTATATATTTAACCTTTCATAATTGTTGAATACGAACACATAAAAACTTAAATTACTTCATCATTAATCCATTAACAAGGCTACATCATCCTATTACACTTTACATATTTCCATTAACAGTTCATATGTAAAATATTTATCATCAGTAATGTAACCATTAATCACACCACCTTGATTATTATCATTAGAAGATTTCATCTTGGGACATTAAGAACCTTAATGACAATTTATTCCACACATAAAACAGTTATACTTTATTGGTGTATTACAGAGTCCAATATTCTCATCTATTTCATTAAACGTGTTTTAATTTTCCCATGAAATTACTTAATTTTTTTCATTCTTGTCTACATTCAAATCAACATTGTTTTCCTCTAAGACAATCACTTTGGTTTTTATTTCCACATTACTAATGCAATAGAAACTGAATCATCAATCTTTCTTGGTCTCCATTATTTGAACTCTTAGTGAACATCATCTTTCTATATCTTAATGATTCAATGAGTTTACTAAGGTAGATATTGATAATCATGTTCTATGAAAACTGATTAGTGATGATCACAAAATTTTTCACTTAGGTGATACTCCCAATTTAATTATCAACACCAAATCATCTATCACATTCAACATTAACATAGATACCTCTGGTTCCCACCATTGACTAAAACTAGAATCATCCTGTGAGTATTACTTATGATAGAAGAAATCCACATAGTCATGAAATGAATTACATACAGGTTGTTTAAATCATGACACCTTACTTAATCAATGAAACCCTAGGTTTGTCTGAGTTTATTCATAGACAACTTATATTTAAATTCTTTAGGAGGGTTCTCTATGACATTGTGAATTCCAAAATAATTTCCCCCGAAAATGTAAAACTAGGGGTGCAGTAAAGCCAATTTTCATGTACCAGATTACCCTGAGTCAGGCTTGGAATATATTGTCTAATCTATTAATCCTTGGTAGATCTATGTTAGTGCCACATGAACTTATAATATTTTTATATAGATCTATTTCTAGGAAACCACTATCTTTATCCTTTACTGAAAATCTAAGAAATTTTCTTAAATGTTGAATCATTCTTATAATTATCCTTAGAGACATCCCTAGACATATACATAGAAATATACATAGGGAAATCACTAATGTTTTCTCTTCCAAGTGTATAATGGTTGACTAAAACATCCCCCTAATTCGTACTATAGTGACCCTCACTATCTAAACATCGACATTACCTAAATTTTAATGAATACATAAACATTTAAAAAATAGATGACCAAGTAATATTTTATTCTAGTGCTATTAGAAACATGGAAACATAAACATTGGTGCATAAATTATCTAAATTATTTATCACTAGGTTTTTATTTTCTAGCAACCCTTTTAGGCAAAACATACATTATAAATATCTTCATAACCTTGGAATGGTAACATAAAAATGTTTCTATCAAATGATTAGTATGGGAAAATAAGGGAGAAATGAATATATAATCATGAGAATAAGGGTTTATGAAAATGATCTAGAAAATATAAGATCACCCCATACAATTCAATGATCATAAAAATGAAACGAGGAATCAATATTAGAAGTTAATAAGTCATGAATAGAAAGTAAATAAAGAATATGATCCATAGATCATATCATTGGAAAACCCCTATAATTTTTTAAGACTCATAAGCATATATAATGATTTCTATAGTAGTCAAGTAATTTCTTCAAATGATATTTTAGAGGAAAATTTCCATCACTAAACTTTGTTCACACCATGTTCCAGTCTTGTATGACTTAACCAAGTTCACTCTTCATTCTAGCCCCACAATGATAAATTGATTTCACTCTACAATCCATCCATGTAATTTTGAAGTAAGATCATTTATCATTCCATCCATGTATATCACATGATATATAGGTTGTTACCCAATTCATTGAGGGTATATATTGTTCCAACCAATCTAATAATTAAATAATACATACATGCTTCAAAAATTCATAAACAAACATATCACGACCCTTAAAATGAATTGGGTGTAATCAATATATAATCTCAAGTAAACATGTTAAAATGATATCTTTAACAATCATTTCATCAAGCCATATCACATGAATGGTAGTGGGTTTCATAAGAATATAACCCAATAAAGGGGGATGAGTTTCATAAAAATATATCACATGGAAGAAAAATGGATTTCATAAACACCATCCCATTAAAATATAATCCATTTAGAGAAATATTATTAATGGACACATTGAATAATTTCAGTAGAGAGGTAGTATTAACACCTATGGATTCCATCTGATATGGGACATGATTTTGACAAATCTTTTAAAAACACCTTTTTAGGAAAATATCAATTCTTCTTTGAAAAATATTCTTTAAAACTAAAAATCATTAGAAAACTAGATTCATTGAAAATTCATTGAATACATAGAAATAATTCTTGAAATATTCTTGGAAATATTTTTCCTTGAAAATTGATAAAATACGATAAATTTATTTTTAAAATAGTTTTCATTGAAAGCATATAAAATAATATAAATTTTATTTTTGACAAATATTTTTCCTGAAAACATATCAAATAATATTAAAAACATTTTTAATAAACCTTTCCATGAAAGAACATTAAAAACATATAAATAAAACTTGAAAATGCTTTTTAAACTATTTCATTGAAATTAAATTAAAAACTAACAAGTAAATCATGAAAACATTTCAAAATACATAAAATTGAAAATACATTGGAAAATTTTAATGAAATATTCAAAACCTTTCAAAATCCATTTCCTTCAAAAAAAAGTCAAATATTAAAAATAAATCTTGAAAATTATTTGAAATAAATATATATGAATATAATTTTAGAGCATATAAACTAAACATTTAAACCTTTTGAAAAAAATTTATATTTGAAAAGTGATTTATAAAAGATGATTTCAAAAAAATTAAGAATTTACAATTGCATTTACTTTTATAAATATAATCAAATATAGTTTCCAAACATTTTCTAATTTTTTTGAAGGAATGTTTTTTTAAATAAAAGGGATTTCCAACTGAAGAGAGAGAGATATAAAGTATAAAATTATTAAAAATATTATCATAATTATTATAGGTACCAAATAGTGAATTAATGGTACATATATATGAATATATAATTAATAACCATTGGATATTAAAATTTATGAGATTCATAAAGGAATGTATCATAATATTTCATTAAGGGAAGCGTAGACATAACAATCTCGAAAACTGAAGAGATTGTTTCAATAAAATCTTATCACATCGTAATTTCTGATCATACAATCAATGAAAGAGATGGAAACAAAATGAGACATAAAATATGAGTAAATAATGATATTAATTTTATAACATTTAAAATGGATGTATACACACCTCAAAGAAACTATGTTTGTTCATAAAAAACATGTATCTCAAAAAAGGAAAATTGAGTAAAAACTCCCGTACAGATTTGGTAAATTTTGAAACATTAAACCCATGAATTAAATATAATAAAACATATATTTAAATAACCATAAATTTAATAATCATAATCTTCAAAAACATTCTTGTTCAATATATTCATCATTTAAAAGTATTGGGTGGTGAATAGTGTGTATTTATCGTGAAAATAAATAGTGGGAGGAAAATCCCTTTCCATGTTTCTTGACTCTCATCGTACTCATTTATAACTCCTTTATAATAAATATAAATTTATATTAAATCTATTATAGAATAATATTATTATATCAAATATCATAAATGTTTTGATTATTTCATTATATTACTCAGTTTTTAATAATTTATTGTTGTGTTTTTATTTCGGATAATATTTCCATTGTTCTTCGCATGTGTCTTAATTTGTATTTATATTTGGTCCTCATACTTATATCATGATTAACATAATGTAAAATATAATAGAAATATAATTTATATAATTTATATTGGTATTATTTTAGTCAAAACAATATAGAAGTATGAAAAGGGATACACCGTTCATGTAGATGGTAGGTCGTGCGTACGCCTGAACATAGTTTCCATTTAAATGTCGTATTGAATGAAATAATGAAAATATAATATATGTATATTTATATATTTATATAAATATTAAATTATAATTAACACAAAATATATATCATATATGATCACTTAACCCATCCTTAATGCATTCCATGTAGTGTGTGAATGAATCACGTCACTTTGAGTGGGCGGTAGTCCACATTTCATAAAAATAAATTATCACATTGACACAAAATTGAAAGTATAACGGTATATTATGTAACAATATCACATAAGATTAATTAATAAAAAAATATAATATGTACCATATTTAAATATATTAACTTTCATAATGCCCACATGATTGGTGGTAAATGAAAAATGAACAATCATCCTTTGGTGAGGCAGTTGCTCATCGTATATTTGAACAATATGTTTGTTACCCATTATATGGAAGTGTGTATTATTTTTGGGAAAACCCAAATAATAAAAATATACTAGTATATTAATGAATAAGGTGTTGTTATAAAATCAGGGATTAGTATCAGTTTAGGGAGTGAAGAATGAAAATAAAATAAAAGATTTTGAGGGAGGGTGTTGCCTCTTAATCGGGTAACTCCGTTTCGATTTCACCTATGGGATCACTTGGAATAATTTATGCCAAAAAGGAGGAGTCAAGGAGTATGGTGGGGTTTTATCAAGGATATTTGAGTAGATCTTGGAACAACCAAATTTATTTGAGAGGTTAAAAGAAGTTGGAGGAGTGTAGGCCTTTTATAGTCTGGGATTAGTATCACTCCTCGAATATTTTGTCAAATGCATTCCGTGACTATAATTAAACTATCTAGTGGATCCTAAAATATACTAAAATATATAAATAGGACCATTTTTTTACAAATATGGCCATCAAATGACCATTCTAGAAGATTCTAGGTTATCTTCAGTCATGAATATATGTTCTCTAGTTAAATATAATTTTTTCTTTTATCAATGTAATTATTTTTAATTACATTCACAAATATTTTAGGGAAAAAACTAAGTTTATATTATAAAACATAACAATATATTTTGATTGAAAATATGGAATCCATTTTTTTCCCTAATTTTAATAACAAAAGTTTTTTAAATTATTTTAAATTTAACATAGCTAATGGGATGACACTACTAGTTTCAAAATTAAATTAATCAAAATATTCCAACGTTTTTATATCCAATTTCAAGGAATAATTAGTTTCAATTACATTTATTGGATTAATTTACAAATATATTATATAATTAAACATTATAACTTACTTAAAATGCAATTTATCATTATAAATAAATTAGATGAAAAATTAGTTTCGAACTAAAATTCAATATTTCCCCTATTCATTAAAAAATATAACATCACAAAAAAATAAAAAAAACACCCTAAAATAAATATTCAGTTCTTATTTAAAATTTCATGTTTAGTTGTAAATATTAAATCAACTAAACTGCAAAAAATGTATTTAAAATGGGTTCTTCATTAAAAGGTGGTAAAACTAACTTAATAAAAATATTGGTTTTAAGCTTAAAAATGGGTTTGTTTTAATATTTTGTCTATCAAATATATTAGATATCTATATGAAATATTTGAATAATTATTTAAAATATATATTAAAATAATTCCACTCACTAATATTAATTAATTTAATTTAATACGGTAAAACAACTTTATGACCACACAAGTATTAGTATTTTTTTTAATTCAATTAGTTTTCGTATTTATTTCTAATTAATTGCCAATCTATGAAGTCATATTATATTTGTGTAAACCATATTTTTTTATAAATTAGATAATAATATTCATAACAACTAATATAATGGCTAGGCTATATCTTATTATATTAAAAAATAAAATATTAATAAAATCCTATTGTTTGGTAAAACACATTAATGTGTTTTATGCGAGCCATCAAAGAAAGTCATTGTTGCGTGTAAAAAAAGCTAACATTAGTTTTTTGTGTCGAGAGAGATAAAATTTATTGATCAGGTACTTCATGATTTACATGTAGTTGCATATAATGAAAACCATTCATTGTACGTCAATATAAAATAAAATATTTTCTATATTGCGTGAAAGTCAAAATATCAAAAAGAATAAATAAAATAAAATAATAATACTTTACAAAATCTTGAGGTGTTACTCTATCCTCTTAGATATAACTAATATCCAAGGTTATTATACAAAATTCTATTGATCCACATCATGGATCAGTTATACAGAACTTGTAAATAGTTGTACATGCCACATAGTGGCCTCTTCTAGAAAATACATGTGAATAAAAAAATTACACACCATATAATGACCACTTTCGCACCACTGTGGGTAAAAAATAGAGTAATAAAAATCGTGTGTATCTTCCCATTAAAGGGAAATAGAGAGTGTGTGATTGATAGAAAGGGTTTACCACACACTAATAAACAATTCAAGGAAATTAATAAAGTAACAAGTAAAAGGATAGTGAAAAGATATATTTTCTCGATCTGAAGTGCACTAAATCATGGGACTCCTAAGATTAAGCTTTGTTATGATCTTGGTTCGTATTTCTGAAAAATGGTTATAAAATAGAGAATTATAAGATCTCATGTTTTGTCTCTATGAAAGTATTTGTATGTTCTTCATTCTCAAAATTCTCAATGTCATGTGTATATAATTATGCATTGAGTAATATATCCAGTACGTCTAACACTTCAAATAACATCTATGGTACTTGTAATATTGTTTCAGCTCACTTTTTCAAATATATATCTATCTTTGTACACAATAGTTTCGTCTTCCTAATATATTATTAGCAGAACGATGAATCAATAAGATCATATTCTCCCAATACTATATGATTGAAACAAACTTTAATGAATCCATGCAATAGTTAATGTATAATCATTAATATAATTTTATGTATTAATTTTGAAATTAAAGCTATTGTAATTATTTAATTTAAAAATAAATGCAAGTAGTGATGGTGAATCTTCTAAATGTTGAGACAACTAAAGTGGTGAATTAATATAGTGGCGAGTCAGACTAATAGTATGTAATTCTCAATGGAGACACACAATCTCAACTATGAGTCATCTCAGTGGTAGTACATTTCAACACAAAAAAAAATTTATTTGTTGTGGGAAAATTATAATGATAGGTCCTCTCCAATGGTGACTCATTTCTGGAGATTGGTATTTTTAACACTTATTGAGGATTCTATCCTGATGGTGACTGTTCTCTCATGGTGGGTATTTTTCTATAGCCAAAATTTGATCCAGAATTTGACTCATATCTAACAGTGGTTCTTTCCCATACATAGCCAAATATCCAACCTGATGGAGCATTTTTCTCTAATAGTGACTCATCCTCAACGGTGAGTCGTTACTCATGGTGAGTATAGTCTAACGATGGGTCTTTTCTTTCACAAAGACAATCATTCTCCAAATTGTATTATATCATAAAATGATATCAATAAACATAAATCATATTATCTTAATAATAAACATGATTTTATGAGCATAAAAACATGTGTTCCAATAATCTCCCCCTTTTGATGATCATAAATCATAGAAATTTATAAATATAGGATTAAAGAGATAAAATAAATAGGGATGATATCAAAAGAATACATTTTAATACAAAAGGTAACAAAGATATTATTTATAAAATATTATCAAACATAGTTAATAATAATAGTATAAATCGAATAAAATAAATAAATATAGCGTCAAAGGTATGGTATCCAGAAACTATATTAATTATGGTAAGTAAGGACAATGAATATATCGAAGAATTACATCACAATAAATATAGTAATGAAATTCCAAATTCATTCTCCCCATTTTGAGATAATCAAAAAGAAAAAAACATGTAGTAATTGAAAAAGGTAAATGATAAATAGAAATAGAATTTATATTGATGTCAAAAAGTAGAAAAAAATTCTATAAAAACATACCTATCATAGAATTAAAAGTCTAATATTGACACTTTTTGTGATGGGTCGGAGGAACGAGTGGTGATTTTACCTATGACATGGTATATGTAGAAGGTTCAACAATACAAGATGAGTTAATTGTAGGGATGGTTGTTGAGATAGGAGGTAGATAAGGAGTTTATATGATGATAATTGGATTGGGATGCTGTAAAAACTTTCTAGGAGTCAAACTGAAGAATGAAATTGATATTGTAAAGGTCCATTTGGATATCAGATAACACTTGGTCTAATGGAATCTAGATAAGAACCAAGAGTAGTGGGATGTGTAGTTATTCGAATGGAATTCTGAGCCACTACTATAGTTATATAAACATGAAGAAAAGACATCATCATATTTATGAATTATAGGAAAATATTTCCTCCTCCTTCTATACAACTTAAAAATTAATTTTTCTCCATTATAAAAAACATGAACACTGGGTTCATCACATTTGGACGATTGACTTGTTCTTTGAAAACATGATACACTGGTGGAATCCTGAGGTTTTTAGAAATGATGTTGAAATAAGAGTTGATCTCATGTTTAATACAAATATAAGTCAGCTAATATATTATGGCCTTTGTAATTGTATCTCTTTTATATTTTATATACATCATATATTCCTTGGCCATCATATGTGCATGATCACTATTATTCCAAATTTGTCACAAAGACTCCTACGGAATTTCATGCACATCTCTTGAAACAACTCAAAGCACTTCTTGAACTACTTATTTTATCAACTCAATATAAATATTAATAAGTGGATCACTAAAATTAGATTTCATATAAGATATATTATCAACCCTCTTCAATTAAATAGATATTGAATTATCAAATAATGATATCATCTCATCCCCTGTTGTCCTAAAGGTATCCATCACATTTTCTAATTTGCTTCACTATAACTCCACTTATTGAATGAGATGAAAAGTCTTGGGTTAGATGTGACATATTAAAAACAAAAACAAATATATTAAATCTTATTCATTAATACGAGTTACTTGAGGTTCAGGGTTCATCAACATCATTCAAAATTAGAGAGAAGCCTCTCCCTAAAATATTCTAAGTCCAATCATGATACAATATAGATAGGAATAGATGTAGTGGTAGATGCATTGAAAAGCTTATATAGGGTAGCTATATTTGAAGAAAAAATATTTAGATATCCTAAAGAATCTATCTATTTTACCAAATATCACTTATGATCCATTTCTTTTAGAATATAAGGTCCACAATGATTTGGTGGATTTCTATCATCACTTGAATATGAGTAGTCCAGACCAAGTCTAGCATATACTAGAAATTTTTGACCTTCCTTTTACACTCTGACTTTCAATATGGATAAAAAATCCCTAAAAATTTAATAATTATAGGATCATAAATAGTAGGCTTGGCTTGGACTCCAGTTTCTCATCAATTGAATATTCACAAACTGTCATCTCACCAACCCTTTTCACAACAGTTGTATGCACATAATGGTTTCCCTCAATATGAACAACAAGGTGACTATCAGGTCTTGGGGATCCCTTACCAAAAAACAATCATATTTATCATCTATTGTAACTCTATCCATATGTTGATCTAAGCTTGATCTCTCTACATATCAAGAGAAAATTGATAATCCTACATAATAAATAAGTTCAAAAGTCATCCCAACATCCACATCACCAATGTAACCTCAAGGACTATCATGGTCAGAACCACCGTCACTATCATCAAATTATCATATACATCTTTTCCTTATCTTTTATTATCTTCATTTCCCAAAGTCTCATAATATTAATTATAATCAAGAAGAATTTTAAGTTCCCTAAAAGTTTTATTCACTAAAAACTTCTATTTTTTCATCATCACATCCTTCTTTTAAAATACTCTATCGGATTGGGAGAGATCTAGGAGAAGGGGCAACATAAAGATTTACTAGAGAGTTATTATTTTGGTCTTGGTCACAACCTTCATCCACTAAAAATTCATCTTCCTCATCACCAAATATGACAACCTCCTCATTATCATCATCTAAGTACTCTACCACTTCATCTTGCTTTATGCAAGGATCTACATGATTTTTTAGTCTATATGGAAGATCAATAATAGTCATATCCTCAACGATTTATTCCAGGGCATCAACCCACTATCTCTTTTCTAGGTTCCAACATATCTTCAATATTTAATTAATGTCCCTTATAATTAAATAATCCTCCAAATTTTACTACAGTATATTCTTCCCCACCTACTAATCCCTTGGACTCATGCATAGATGAAATGATATCAGGATAAATTAGATTGGAATTTGGATTTCACTTATCCATCATATAAATCATTACATATCATCACATGTTAACATTTTCTACTATATTCATTATAAAAAAGGAGTACATCGTCATACCTCATTTTGGTGAAAGCACCACTCATTCCTTACAACATATGTTGAATAAGCCTAAAGAGAAAAAAAAATCACCATCATGATCAGTATAAACTACTCTTCTTACCAACCCATCTTCAGTCAACTCTAACAAGGAATCCTCATATACAAAGTTATCAATATCACTTGGAATATCTCTCTAATAGTTATTTGAAATAACTTTGTGATGAAATTTCAAACATATTTTTCATTTCCATTTAGAGAAGACTAATTTTCATCACTTTATTCTAATTCTAACCTAGTATCCTTCTTATTCAAAGATAAACTCAAAAAAACGAATAGAATTGGTGCACAAACCTTGTATATAAGTTTATCTCATTATTTGAGAACAACCCAACCAATCATTGGTCTTTAAAAACATTAAGCACAAACAACTTTATTGAAAGAAACAACTCATCACAAACCTCATTATTATGTATCCCAACATGATTCTCAATATGATCGTTCAATGGATTGATGAATAAGAGGATTTAATATCTTCTATACTTATTTGAATTATTGTAATCTTCCTGAGATCATTCTATGACACCCTTGGCTCTAACCAGGGTAAATGAATTTGGGGGATCAAATAATTTCTTGGGAAGGCCAATGTTCCATAGAGAAGGGTTCTAAGTGAGGCTTGATAGAAAGGCATGGGGGAGTGATTTTTAAAATTAAATTTTTTTATTTATATCATTTAGGGATATAAGGATTATTTAATTCAAAAATTAAATTTTCAATTAAATTAAAATTAAAATATTAAACTATAAAAATAAAATGAAAATGCAACCAAAAAATTGGTTTTCAAAAAAATAACGGTGGGTAAAAAAAATGGTAGATAACAGACTAATAGTGGGTAACTATAACAGTGGATAAACTCTAATGGGGGATAAATGAAAATGGTTGGTAAAATCCAATGGTGGGTAAAATCTAATGTAGGGTAAACTCCATCATTCAGTTAACTCCAATGAGGTGTAAAACACCAATGGTTGGTATACTCAAATGATGGTTAAAAACCAAATGTGTGTTCCAAAAAATTATTTTTAACTAAAATAAAACATGCCTAATTATTGTATAATTTATTTTATTATCTAATAATTCATTGGATTAGTACAAAATATACACAATTGTTGTTCTGGTCCAATGTATTCAATATTTATATCACACTTTTGAAAATTATATCTTAATAATTGTTTTCATAAATTATTTGTTTTATTCTATAGTGATATACAGTGTTATGATATCTTTTTATTGAACTTGTATTGTTACAATTTATAGGTAAATATCAGAATTGTTATCAATATTCTAGATATATCTATATCATGACCTAAATAACTTCACAACAACTACGTACAACTATGTATTCATATTCAATAGTATAATGTGCATCAAAAAAATATTTCATACTAAACCATGATTGTAACGCCCCGACCCTAGCTACCCAGAGTCGGTGCATTATTACATAACATTGGCATGATCATGAGAAAGATCAAGTCTTGAAAGTCCGAATAGTTTAGTAGCCTTGGAATAACTAGATACATCCATAAATTTTTACATTACATCATAAAAAAAAACATCTTGTCTTCATATCCCCTCATATTATCCCTGCAGGTCATTCATAAATTACTTCTTCATAATCCTGGGAAAAAAAATAAAACATTGAAAGGGGTGAGCTCGGATGCTCAGTAAGGATAACATTATAGCAGAAGCTTTCATAAATAAGCATAAACACTTAAGGCAATTTATAACTAAAACAAAAGCCTTTTAAACTTGAACTTCAGCATAAAATGACAAAGGTAAAATGAAATAATGCCATTTACTTACTCACATGGATATTCTACTAGTTGAATGATCACATGCAATATCAATAACCACTTTCATAATGATGGAATTCATAATGCCAGACTATCATAACCACTTAGCCAAGGCCTCGTGCCAAGACTACAAATAAGATTTTGTCAAGGCCTTGTGCCAAGACACTAGTTTGTCTCATGAGACCTACTGATGCATCGAGGAGCTATAGCGGGCTCCACCCGTCACTTATTAAGTCCAATGCATTCCTCATATGATTAGGTTTAAGCATAAAATAAACATTCGTATTAAAACTAGCATACGAAATGTCAATACTTTAACCACAAACCATGAATGGTATAAAAATAGAACATCCACAGTCAAATATAACTCATTTGATACAATATGAAAGATTGTATTGTATCACATTAACCTCAATCATGAATAATGAAGGATGTTGACATAGATGAAAATAATCATCAAAACTATTTGAGAGAAATATACCCCTTTTCTTGAAAACATTTAAAAGTCACACTATTTGTCAAGAAGCCATTTAACAATAGATTTTTGAATCAAAGTGTCCCATACCACTTTGAAACTTTTTAAAAGGAGTTTTAATTTCTAAAATTTAATGTCCATATAAATAAATCCTTAAAACCATTTTTAAAACATGGACATTAATGAGAAAGATTTAGATGAATAAGTCTTTAAAACATTTAAAAATGGTATTTTAGTTAGAGATTCTAACCAAAAGAGAGACACTTGAATACAAATAATTGAGGTAATCAAAACATTGTAATATCATGAGAATAAAGGGAATTCATGATATACTATGTCAAAGTACATTATATACACCACATAAAAGTGATTTGGTGTATATCAACAAAGAAGTCTCAATGGAATGTAAATTGAGATGAAATCTCTCATAAAGGCTGTATCCGTAGGTTAAGGATAAATCAACGACATAATTATGTGTGACAAATATAAATACACTAAATATGATTGGATATTAAGTGTAAAACAATCAAAAGATATTCACACATATTCTTGTAAAAACAACACCAACGAATTGGATGTTTAACTCAACAAATGGTGAATGAGTTAAAATTACTCTTATCAAATTCATATCAATGACTTGAGAATTACCAATGAGTGATTATGTGTATCAAACTTATATCCATAGGAAGGGGAGTGGAAATTATGACATAATCAAATGAATAGTGATTCCACACATAATCATGGAGTAATATAATCAATGAAATATGCGTAAATCCAAATGAGTGGGAATTGAAATCTCAAATTCCCTTACCGATTAGGTAACATACGAAACATACACCCATGAAATAAGTATCATACCATGATGATGTAAATACCCATAAATTAAAGTATATTACACAATTAATACAATCATGGGCAGCACACATACACCACATGCAATAATTAAGTGGTGATCAATGGAAATCTCACGAAATTAAAAGTGAGATAAGAAACTCCTTACCATGTTAATCAACTGAGTCGTATGGACAAAAGTTAATAACCACCAAATTATTTACAGAATAACATGAAAATAAATATAATCATGATAATATATATCAAATGGCAGTACACAATACACCACTTTCAAAAATTTAGTGGCGAACAACGGAAATCTCACGGAATTGAAAGTGAGATAAGAGAATCCCTTACCTTGTACTTTTCCTTGGTTGGGGTAGGTTAACCTCCTGTGTAATAGTGAAATAATTGTTACTAAATTATACAAGAATCATATACATTAATATGATATCATATATGATCTTTTAATATTGATTTGATAATAATATCTTAGTATTATCGCCGTTTCGGGTGTTAACTTACTCATTTTATTTATATGTTTTGTTACATAAGTCATGTTTGTTGTATCTTATTCATATCCAGAATGATATCAAGTCCTTAAAAATCATTTTTAAATCATTAAATGATAATTATACTTGAATGGATACGATGGAGAATGAATCTCATCGCGTTCGTGGAGACGGTAGTCCGTACATACGCACGAACGCTACTTCCATTTAATTTTTTATTTTAAAAGAATCGAATACAAATGATACATAGGTATATTACTATTCCAGTATAATATAATATTTTATATATGTTACTTAAGTTCATTAACACCATCCTTTATACGTTCCATGTGTGGTATGAACGAGTCATATCATTTAAAGGGGGCGGTAGTCCGCACTTCCTCAAATGAAATTATCGTATGTATATACAACATGAAACGAATAATGGTATGAAATAAAATGGAATTACAGAAGCTTATATATAAAATATATATCATTAATATCATATTTAATTACAGTGCCATCATAATGGCCACCATGAGAGGCGGTAAGATGTATTTGAACAATCATCGTTTCGTGAGGCGTTAGTTTGCCATCCACAGAAACATTATGTTCATCATCCATTAGATGGAGTTGTGTGTATTTGTAGTTTGAATCCTTCTTATAAAAACATCCTAGTATATTTTGGATACTGGTGTTGTTACAAAAGAAATGAAATAAAAAGATTTTGGGGGTTGGAGAAGCAAAATAAATGAAAATAATTTAAGAGAAATCGTTACCTTTAATCTAGGTAACTCACTTTGGTTGGAACCAAAGGACTTCTTGAAATGATTTCTGCCTAAAGGGAAGCTTCAAGGAGGAGGAGAGGGATTTGTGGAGCTTAGTTGGGCAGAGTTTGGACGAGCCAAGTGGCTTGAGAGGTGTTAGGAAAAGAGAAGGAGGAGTGCCCTTTTATAAGAGGGGTGAGGGGCACTTTTGGAAAAGCTAGAAATATTAATTTATAATAAATTCATATTCGGTTTCCAAAGGCTCCAAAGTTTACTATTCAAAGGATGAGGTGGGGATAGGTCTAAAACAACTCATCCAATAGAATTTAGACAGGTTTGGTTACTTATATTAACCTTATCTTTAAGTATTAACTCTAAGTTAATTAGTTTCGTTTTTACAATGTCTCTTTGTATTTTTATATAATATGGTTAATAAACTTACTATATACATCCAAGCGACCCCCAAGTTGTCCATTAATGATTAACCTATCATAATATAAGTATCTTGGCCGAACCTTAGATTTTTAGGAATTTAATATCAATTAATAATATAATATTTGTTTTAAGAACTCTTTTATGTCAATTTTGACACTATTCAATAGTTGATTTTTGTGAAACTCATAACAAGTTGATTACTCGAACAAAGTCAATTAAATCATTCATAATATATCATATTATCCTAGAAAATTAGTGTAATTCATTAAAAGTTTCATATTATATTTATTTGGGTATTTATAATATCAATTATGTTAATTTTTTACTATTTTAGTAATTACTACATCATCATTGTGTCATAACTAAAATAAATTATTTAATGTCTAAAAATTATAAATAAAACATCATTATGTAAGAAATATTTTTAGCTTTCTAATGAATATTTATAATCTAAAATCCAACATGTATAACCCTATGTAAAAATTGTTCTTCTAAAAGATGTAAGCTTATGCCATTTTTATTTTTATTTTAACTTTATTAATATAATGTGTCCCTACCACATACAAGTGGCTCCAAGGGGTCCCCAAATTGACCCAAGGATGCCCATGGTCAGGTATGTTTCCACCAATAAGGTTAGGACACGTTTTAGGGTAATTTTTTATTATTATAATATTATTTTTTAACCCTTATTTACCGGATTTACCCTTTAACCATGGTAAATAAAATATTTACCGCAGTAATTATTCAAAATGTCTAAAAATAAGAGTTACCTATTTACACAATTTAAACATCCTGATTCCAAATATGGAATCCATTTTTCTAAATTCAAAACACATAAGTGGCAGAAATTAATTTAAAATTAATTCCCGCTGTCAAAACAAAAAGCGTGTTTTTAAGAGATAATAACTATCAAAAGATTGACACTTGTTTATGTTTGGTTTAATTGTAAAATTATGTCCAATGACAAACATTATATTAAATGGTAAAAATATATTCTAAATATACTTTAAAACCACTCAAATTCATAATTTATCACTATTAATTATTTTGATTAAAAAAGTTGTTTTTAATTAAAATTTAGTAATTTTCACTATTCATCAAAATATGAAAGTTATCCGAAAAGTACCAAAATTTCACCCTAGACTAATTTTGATATTCTGAATCCAAAAATGTAGTCCATTTTGAAATATAAAATATATATAATTTCAAAAAGTAGTTATTACTATTCATAACGGCTAGTTTAATCGGTTGTGGTGTGTGTTAAAACTCGAAGTTGCGTACAACACACGCTACTGTTTTATTCAAAGGAAAGCGTACCATGTAAGCTTGGGATGTTTCATTTTAAATTTTTTGTTGTCCCCATTTAGTCAAAAAGTTTGAAATAATTTATTTAAAAAGGGTTCACTATTAAAAGTTGGTAAAACTACAATACTGAAGATGAATTTGTTCTTACATTATGTCTAAGAAACTCATAATATGGATTCTAAAATTATAAGGATTATATAAAGTTTAAAATTTAGTTAATACTATTCATAACCTATTTTGAACGGCTTGTTTGGTGAGTCATGGTGCGCTTGAACTCGGTGTTGCGTGTAGTGCATGTTATTGAATTATTTTGAAGAAATAACACACTATGAAATCTTGGGGTGTTACATTCTCCCCTCCTTCAATAAATTGCGTCCTCGCAATTTGAAATTGTTCTTAGAAAATAAAAGGTTGAAAATAGAAAATATATTTGTGGGAAAACCCACATCGGAAATTGGTTTACTAAAATTTAGTCTTAATATGAGGAAAAGAGAAATGAAAGGGTCACCACCAAATTATGATCTCGATTAGGAGAACATTGGTGGCGATTAGAGACATATAATTGGAGGAAAAACGTAAATATTTATAGGTAGTGGTTGGGGTCATCAATCACAAACAAGTATAAAATTGATGTCCTTAAACTCATCAATCTATGATGATTTGAAGTACCATCGGTTCAACAAAATATAGGGCATTGGGATCACACATTTTTGACATTTCAAAATATCTTAGTTGAAATCCCACATCAAAAAATGAATTAATGAGGCCTCTATTTAAAATAAAGAGTGGAAAGTATGAAGATTACCGAAAATAACACATACTAGGGTTCCATGTAGGAAAATATGGATATGGAGGAGAAATCTAACCATCAATTATCTGATGGAGAGTGGTAGAGAACATGGCTATGAAAAGGCCAACAATCCCAAAGCCATAAATTAGTGATGATTTAAGGTACCATCTAGGACATCATTTTTTTTTTCAAAGTTACATTACATAAGGAAGAGGAATTTATTTATGATATTGACAAAGAACATTATGAGATATACTTAAATTTTAAGTAGATTTTCATTCTTTAATAAATTTCCACCACTAACTCAATTTTTTTTTAAACGATGAGTATTCAAGAAGACTTGGTCACACTGGAAGAGCTAGAATAAACATCTATAGAATCACATGATCCATGCAGGATAAACCATATATTTACATTGTCTTTGAAGATTAATCAAAACCAAAATGGTTAGTGAATGATCTAATGATCCCCCAAAAGGATATTCATTGAGATAAATATGCACTAATCTTAATTTCTAAAATTAAACCAACAATACCCCAAAGTTAAATAGATACCATTCAATAACCAATTGTCCTTAAAATCCTTTAATATAATCCAAACTAATATTGAAACCCAAAACATAGAAGAATTTGATTATGTAGTCTCCCATGTTACATTGTATCTCCAAATTACATCAAATACTCTTAAAGCCACATACTTAAAAGTAATCAACATCATCACATATTCTCTGTTATAGGTTAATCATTTCCATAAATAACCCAAATCACTATAAATCAACAATAAAAATGTAGATAAAAATCCACCATTACTCTACAAATGAAACCTCATTGTATTCTATTTTCCTTGGGCATATAGTGTTCCTAACAAAACGAACATCTTCCAAAATAACATTTATAACTTAATCACCAAATCATTTTCCTATACCAAGGGTATTCATTTGATAAGACATAAGAACCCAAATCATCTTATTATTGATCAATAAAATCATTTAACAAAAAAAAATAGTCACACTAACCAGGGACTTCACGTAGTCCAGTGGTAGGCGATAAATCCCAGTCACACTTTGGTTGTGGGTTTGATTCCCACAGCTTTGTCCGACGCGACGGGTTGTCACACGGTCTACGTGTTGTCCTTTTTCAAAAACTATATTCTATAATATTACCAAAATGAGATAAATTCCTCAAAATAACAAAATTTAACCACAAATGTTATATCATACATTGAATTTTCATCCCAAATTATAATAACTTATCATTTTCTCAAACCCCAATGATCATATAAAACCATATGGTTATTTATATCTATATCCACAAGGGAAGAGACAATTCTTCCTCAAATATCATTCTCACATGGCAAACTGTGGGGTTACAAATACAAGAGAAAATTATTCCAAAGTAAACCCATCAACAAGGAGTGCTAATACTTTTTAAATTTTTATCCAACCATTTATTTCCACATATCTTCTTCTTTGACCAAGAAAATATCCTATAGAATAGGACATTCACTCGGGTAATGGCCAGGTCCCCTACATTTACGACAAATGACTGTAAATGGACTCTTGGGACCATTTTTATCTTCTTCCATAGTACTCTTCATTTTTCTTCGGCAATTCTTCACTTTATGTCCTTCCTTCCCGCACGTAAAACATTTCGTTGTCCCATTGAGACACTTTCCTGGGTGTCTCTTTCCACAATTCCTGCATGATGAAAATTGAGGTTTCTTTTCTCCATGGTCTCCATTGCTGGAGATCTTATCATTTATCACCTTTCTCTTCCTTGTTGAGTCTGGGAGTTGGTTAATATATATGTTGTTGATCATATTTTTGGAAAACTGATTTGGCATAAAGACGATATCTTTTACGCCTATCAACATTCCATTTTGTTGCTCATTTCCACCACTGTTCCCAATTTGTACATCATTCTCAAAGTCACTATGACTTCCTTGGAATCCATCCATTGACTAAAACCAGAAAGCATTGTGTGAGTAATAGTAGTCGTAAAATCATTTAGAGATTAAAATATCACCATATTCTCAATTTAAAACATATTAGGATTAACCAAGGTCATTTACTCTCATCTTATGTATATATTACTTAAATCGGTTTGTAAATAAAATGTAAATTATCCTAAGCATATCCCCCGGGAGTGTCGTAACCAAGAGTGCAACAAGGCCCGTTGTCGTGCACCAGTTCCCGTTCGAGTCTAGCTCAAAGCGGTGTTTTCGGGTTTTACCCCTAGGTACATCTGTGCCAGAGCCGCCTCTACCTGCTCGTATCCAGACAGGGATGTATTGCTCAGAAAACTCACAAAATCTCTACAATACCAAAATTCAAGGAAGTTCTTTTATACTAATCCTCAAAGTTCATCTTAGGTCTACGTGTTCTAATCAGAGTTTATCTAAATCTAGCTACCAAGGTTTGTACTAAACTTCCTCTGATACCAACTGTAACGCCCCGACCCTAGCTACCCAGAGTCGGTGCATTATTACATAACATTGGCCTGATCATGAGAAAGATCAAGTCTCGAAAGACCGATTAGTTTAGTAGCCTTGGAATAACTAGATACATACATAAATTTTTACATTACATCATAAAAAAAACATCTTGTCTTCATATCCCCTCATACAATCCCTGCAGGTCATTCATAAATTACTTCTTCATAATCCTGGAAAAAAAAATAAATCATTGAAAGGGGTGAGCTCGGATGCTCAGTAAGGATAACATTATAGCAGAAGCTTTCATAAATAAGCATAAACACTTAAGGCAATTTATAACTAAAACAAAAGCCTTTTAAACTTGAACTTTAGCATAAAATGGCAAAGGTAAAATGAAATAATGCCATTTACTTACTCACATGGATATTCTACTAGTCGAATGATCACATGCAATATCAATAACCACTTTCATAATGATGGAATGCATAATGCCAGACTATCATAACCACTTAGCCAAGGCCTCATGCCAAGACTACAAATAAGATTTTGTCAATGCCTTGTGCCAAGACACTAGTTTGTCTCATGAGACCTACCGATGCATCGAGGAGCTATAGCGGGCTCCACCCGTCACTTATTAAGTCCAATGCATTCCTCATATGATTAGGTTTAAGCATAAAATAAACATTCGTATTAAAACTAGCATACGAAATGTCAATACTTTAACCACAAACCATGAATGGTATAAAAATAGAACATCCACAGTCAAATATAACTAATTTGATACAATATGAAAGATTGTATTGTATCACATTAACCTCAATCATGAATAATGAAGGATGTTGACATAGATGAAAATAATCATCAAAACTATTTGAGAGAAATATACCCCTTTTCTTGAAAACATTTAAAAGTCACACTATTTGTCAAGAAGCCATTTAACAATAGATTTTTGAATCAAAGTTTCCCATACCACTTTGAAACTTTTTAAAATGAGTTTTAATTTCTAAAATTTAATGTCCATATAAATAAATCCTTAAAACCATTTTTAAAACATGGACATTAATGAGAAAGATTTAGATGAATAGGTCTTTAAAACTTTTAAAAATGGTATTTTAGTTAGAGATTCTAACCAAAAGAAGGACACTTGAATACAAATAATTGAGGTAATCAAAACTTTGTAATATCATGAGAATAAAGGGAATTCATGATATACTATGTCAAAGTACATTATATACACCACATAAAAGTGATTTGGTGTATATCAACAAAGAAGTCTCAATGGAATGTAAATTGAGATGAAATCTCTCATAAAGGCTGTATCCTTAGGTTAAGGATAAATCAACGACATAATTATGTGTGACAAATATAAATACACTAAATATGATTGGATATTAAGTGTAAAACAATCAAAAGATATTCACACATATTCTTGTAAAAACAACACCAACGAATTGGATGTTTAACTCAACAAATGGTGAATGAGTTAAAATTACTCTTATCAAATTCATATCAATGACTTGAGAATTACCAATGAGTGATTATGTGTATCAAACTTATATCCACAGGAAGGGGAGTGGAAATTATGACATAATCAAATGAAAAGTGATTCCACACATAATCATGGAGTAATATAATCAATGAAATATGCGTAAATCCAAATGAGTGGGAATTGAAATCTCAAATTCCCTTACCGATTAGGTAACATACGAAACATACACCCATGAAAGAAGTATCATACCATGATGATGTAAATACCCATAAATTAAAGTATATTACACAATGAATACAATCATGGGCAGTACACATACACCACATGCAATAATTAAGTGGTGATCAATGGAAATCTCACGAAATTAAAAGTGAGATAAGAAACTCCTTACCACGTTAATCAACTGAGTCGTATGGCCAAAAGTTAATAACCACCAAATTATTTACAGAATAACATGAAAATAAATATAATCATGATAATATATATCAAATGGCAGTACACAATACACCACTTTCAAAAATTTAGTGGCGAACAACGGAAATCTCACGGAATTGAAAGTGAGATAAGAGAATCCCTTACCTTGTACTTTTCCTTGGTTGGGGTAGGTTAACCTCCTGTATAATAGTGAAATAATTGTTACTAAATTATACAAGAATCATATACATTAATATGATATCATATATGATCTTTTAATATTGATTTGATAATAATATCTTAGTATTATCGCCGTTTCGGGTGTTAACTTACTCATTTTATTTATATGTTTTGTTACATAAGTCATGTTTGTTGTATCTTATTCATATCCAGAATGATATAAAGTCCTTAAACATAATTTTTAAATCATTAAATGATAATTATACTTGAATGGATACGATGGAGAATGATTCTCATCGCGTTCGTGGAGACGGTAGTCCGTACGTACGCACGAACGCTACTTCCATTTAATTTTTTATTTTAAAAGAATCGAATACAAATGATACATAGGTATATTACTATTCCAGTATAATATAATATTTTATATATGTTACTTAAGTTCATTAACACCATCCTTTATACGTTCCATGTGTGGTATGAACGAGTCATATCATTTTAAGGGGGCGGTAGTCCGCACTTCCTCAAATGAAATTATCGTATGTATATACAACATGAAACGAATAATGGTATGAAATAAAATGGAATTAAAGAAGCTTATATATAAAATATATATCATTAATATCATATTTAATTACAGTTCCATTATAATGGCCACCATGAGAGGCGGTAAGATGTATTTGAACAATCATCGTTTCGTGAGGCGTTAGTTTGCCATCCACAGAAACATTATGTTCATCATCCATTAGATGGAGTTGTGTGTATGTGTAGTTTGAATCCTTCTTATAAAAACATCCTAGTATATTTTGGATACTGTTTTTGTTACAAAATAAATGAAATAAAAAGATTTTGGGGGTTGGAGAAGCAAAATAAATGAAAATAATTTAAGAGAAATCGTTACCTTTAATCTAGGTAACTCACTTTGGTTGGAACCAAAGGACTTCTTGAAATGCTTTCTGCCTAAGGGGAAGCTTCAAGGAGGAGGAGAGGGATTTGGGGAGCTTAGTTGGTCAGAGTTTGGACGAGCCAAGTGGCTTGAGAGGTGTTAGGAAAAGAGAAGGAGGAGTTCCCTTTTATAAGAGGGGTGAGGGGCACTTTTGGAAAAGCTAGAAATATTAATTTATAATAAATTCCTATTCGGTTTCCAAAGGCTCCAAAGTTTACTATTCAAAGGATGAGGTGGGGATAGGTCGAAAACAACTCATCCAATAGAATTTAGATAGGTTTGGGTACTTATATTAACCTTATCTTTAAGTATTAACTCTAAGTTAATTAGTTTCACTTTTACAATGTCTCTTTGTATTTTTATATAATATGGTTAATAAACTTACTATATACATCCAAGAGACCCCCAAGTGGTCCATTAATGATTAACCTATCATAATATAAGTCTCTTGGCCGAACCTTAGATTTTTAGGAATTTAATATCAATTAATAATATAATATTTGTTTTAAGAACTCTTTTTTGTCAATTTTGACACTATTCAATAGTTGATTTTTGTGAAACTCATAACAGATTGATTACTCGAACAAAGTCAATTAAATTAATCATAATATATCATATTATCCTAGAAAATTAGTGTAATTCATTAAAAGTTTCATATTATATTTATTTGGGTATTTATAATATCAATTATGTTAATTTTTTACTATTTTAGTAATTACTACATCATCATTGTGTCATAAATAAAATAAATTATTTAATGTCTAAAAATTATAAATAAAACATCATTATGTAGGAAATCTTTTTAGATTTCTAATGAATATTTATAATCTAAAATCCAACATGTATAACCCTATGTAAAAATTGTTCTTCTAAAAGATGTAAGCTTATGCCATTTTTATTTTTATTTTAACTTTATTAATATAATGTGTCCCTACCACATACAAGTGGCTCCAAGGGGTCCCCAAATTGACCCAAGGATGCCCATGGTCGGGTATGTTTCCACCAATAAGGTTAGGACACGTTTTAGGGTAATTTTGTATTATTATAATATTATTTTTTAACCCTTATTTACCGGATTTACCCTTTAACCATGGTAAATAAAATATTTACCGCAGTAATTATTCAAAATGTCTAAAAATAAAAGTTACCTATTTACACAATTTGAACATCCTGATTCCAAATATGGAATCCATTTTTATAAATTCAAAACACAGAAGTGGCAGAAATTAATTTAAAATTAATTCCCGCTGTCAAAACAAAAAGCGTGTTTTTAAGAGATAATAACTATCAAAAGATTGACACTTGTTTATGTTTGGTTTAATTGTAAAATTATGTCCAATGACCAACATTATATTAAATGGTAAAAATATATTCTAAATATACTTTAAAACCACTCAAATTCATAATTTATCACTATTAATTATTTTGATTAAAAAAGTTGTTTTTAATTAAAATTTAGTAATTTTCACTATTCATCAAAATATGAAAGTTATCCGAAAAGTACCAAAATTTCACCCTAGACTAATTTTGATATTCTGAATCCAAAAATGAAGTCCATTTTGAAATATAAAATATATATAATTTCAAAAAGTAGTTATTACTATTCATAACGGCTAGTTTAATCGGTTGTGGTGTGTGTTAAAACTCGAAGTTGCGTACAACACACGCTACTGTTTTATTCAAAGGAAAGCGTACCGTGTAAGCTTGGGATGTTTCATTTTAAATTTTTTGATGTCCCCATTTAGTCAAAAAGTTTGAAATAATTTATTTAAAAAGGGTTCACTATTAAAAGTTGGTAAAACTACAATACTGAAGATGAATTTGTTCTTACATTATGTCTAAGAAACTCATAATATGGATTCTAAAATTATAAGGATTATATAAAGTTTAAAATTTAGTTAATACTATTCATAACCTTTTTTGAACGGCTTGTTTGGTGAGTCATGGTGCGCTTGAACTCGGTGTTGCGTGTAGTGCATGTTATTGAATTATTTTGAAGAAATAACACACTATGAAATCTTGGGGTGTTACAATGATACAGGAGACATTTCGAAAATATAGAATTTTACATAGATTATTTTTTTATCAAATTTTGAAACCACCAAAATTAGAATCTAAATAACTATACAAGACAAAATATTTTTATCTTGGGTATATGAATCCAATATTTTTTGTATACTTCAAGTATTTAAAAACTTCATGTTGAAAAATATAACGGTGGATTGTTGGGTTTTCATGAAAATGTCCACACATGTTTACACTAAACATAATATATTATCGACTATTATGTAAGTAGAGAATAATTCCAATAATATATCCATAATTGGTTTGATCCACCTATTTCCTAGATAAATAAATATATAACTTATATGCATCACTCATTGGATTTTCACTACTCTTAGTGATTTAAAAACTAAAATATTTTAAAAATTCATTAGTGTATTTAAATTGTTCTAAAATAATTCCTTATCTATTTTTAAATATATTAAAACTATGACATAATTTAAGATCCCCCTTAAAAATCATTTCATATAATTTTTTTTATCTTATTTGATATGACAACACATAAAAAAATTTATAAGGTCCAAAAATAATATCATATACATAGATTTGAATAATTAATAAACCAGTTTGAATTTTTTTTATAAATATGTTATTATCATCTATAAATTTCGAGAAAACATTTGATATAAAAAAGTTATAATCCATTCATACCATGATATAGAATCTTTCTATAAACAAAATTAATCGTTTTAACTTCAAAACACAATTTGGAAAATGTTTATTTTGAAATCTTGGGTGTTGTTGCAAAAAATACAAAACATAAACCAATTCTGGTATTCACTTCTGACATCCATTTCATAAATGATTAAATATAGATGTACCAAATAGGATAGTTGTATTATAATAACCTTATGTTTGGGTAAAGGTGAAAAGGATTCTGTATAGTTTATACCCACTACATGAATATACTTTTTTTAAACCAGTCAAGTCTTATTTATAACTATTGTGCCAGATTTATCAACCATTTTTTTAAACACAAATGTAGTTCCTATAGTAAATTTGGATTTGGATTAGTAAAAAAGTTCCACAAATTATTTATTTATAATTTATTACGATATTATTTCATATCCTTTTCCCAGAATATGTCATTAATTACATCACTAAAGTTATTAGGTTCCTGCTATTAAAATAAAGATTCATGTTCAATGAGGATTCTCAGAGACTACCTTTTTTTCATAACTCTATATATATATATCCAATAAAAACATCTAAATGATGATATTTAATAATAATAAAATCTATAGGAAAATATTTTCATATCACCTCATGGTCATATATAGTTTCAGGTTCAGGTTCTGGAAGTTCTTTAGAATTGGATGTTTTTTATACATATTTTATAACCAAATCATAACGTTTTTCATTTATGATCAATGCAGTTAAATAATCAGAACACTCTTCTAATTGAGTCTTAGGATCATGTGGATTTGTCTCATAAAAAATGACATAGAAATAATCCTCAACATTCTTGGTTCATTAGTTTAAAACTCTATAGGCTTTACAAAAAGATAAGAAACGATGGAAAATTCCTTCAACTCCTTTGGAGGAAAAATTTTCTGGATTATACTTAATATTAAAAGTATTTAATTTAAAACAAGAAAATATAACGTAATTAACCTTAATATTCTAATTCTTCCAATTTTCATAATGTATTTTCATAAAAATTATTGCAATATAAACTCTATTAATTATATAGTATGTCATATTCATAGCCTCCCCTCAAATGTAGATGTGTATGTCATATTCATTAAGCACTATCTGGGATATCTCTTGAGGTCTTTTATTTATTCTTTCTATAAATCCATTATGTTGAGGGGTCTAAGGAGATGATAAGTTATCTTGACATACATTTTTTGAGAAATGATATTCAATGTCTTTTTTTAGAGCCTCGACCATGGTCACTTCATAAGGTATTAATTATAAGTCCACATATGCTTTCTACAAATTTAACATACATGGAAAAGTAAGAACATTCTAAACTGTTGTGACCTAAAAATAAAAACCATTTATAGTATGAAAATTAATCTATATATACATGGAAAATGTGTTTCTCTATTAAAATATAATTTCTATAATGTCTAAACATGTTCATGTGAACCAAATCAAAAAGTTCATAAGTTTGAACTAATTTCCTTGATTTAAAAAAATCACGATGATTCCCTTTTTTAAAGGGATTATAGACATTATTTTTTATGAATTCAAATTTTGGTATAGCCTTGCTGAACCCTTTATTTGTAATATTACAATGAGAGTGAATTTTTTAGTTCCCTAGTCCGTAAAGAAAATGAAATATTATCCATGAATGTAAATAAGTTTGAAAAATGTTGTGAAATTAAATAATCAATATTTAGAAAAAAACATCCTCATTCATCAAAAAAGTATATACTAAATAATATTAGGAATTAATAATATTTCAAGAACAATCATCAAATTTCACATGGAAAAAATTATCACAAATTTCTGTTATTCTAATTTGATTATATTTTTATTCATTTACAAATGTTCTTCAGACGTAAAAATTGAACTAGTGTGGCCTATTATGCCATGGACAATGATTTTTTCTTTAGAATTATTACCAAAAGGTAACATGACCACCAAAACATATTATCATGTTATTAAATATTGAGTAATCACCTATTATATGTCTAGAATAACTGATATCCAAGTGAAATAGATTTCTAGAGGATCATTTCATGCATTTTACCTATATAACAATGTTTATACCATGAATTATATGTGTACCCAGTTTTTATTGGATCAAAATATTTTTATAATTAGGGCTATAAGAAAGATTAGTTTCATGAACGGATTCATATAAGTAGTTTTTATACTATTTAACTAAAATTTCTATTAGTTCCACACTAATAGAAACTAGAATTAAAATTTATAGAATTCGATTTAGGTTGAAAATTCCTCTTAAAATTTATTTTTCAATTTTGGTTGGTAACCCAAACCAATAATATATTTAGAAGAATTTTGTTTCTAGTATATGAGTGAGATTTTATATGCTATTTTTGAATATCTATATGTATTTTTTAAATATTACTTTAACAACATTATTATAATATTTTCTTTCCATAATTTATTATATTTCTCTTTTTATATTGTATGATCAATTTAACATTATTAGATAAAACATTTTGACTATCTATAATTTTGAAATTCATTTTATGATAATTAATGGTATCTTCATGATTATTTTAATATCCAATCCTTTTTAATTTTTTAATATAATTATCATTTTCATATTTCAAATTATCATAATTATATATACGAGAATCAAGTAGGTACCTCATATATATTTTTTATGAACATATTTTCTCTATTACTGTTCTCATTATGAGTTAGGTACATGTCATTAGATATATCCTAGGAGTCCCTCCTTGTGGATTTAATGTCATTCTTGTACATTCAATCATTATCCTTGTACTTCTTTTTGTACATCATTATAGGAGAGTCTTCCTTAAAATTTCATTTTCTCTTACCCCCATAATAGGTAATATCATTTGAATTGTCATCACATTTCACATACTTCTTCTAATTCCCTCTATTATTATAATTTCCCTTGTATTTTGGTTTCCAAAATAATTAATTTTTTAAATAAAATTTTTTGAAAACTTTTATGCTAATTATTAATTCACCGATCACCGTTAGAAGGTGATTCCTCATCACTAGATTGTTTATCTATATCTTTTTCCTATTCATTATGTTTTAATGTAGTAGTCTTGAAGGATACAAATTTCATCTATGTCTCATCATCCTCTTCTTGATTTCTCTCAAATGCTTCATTATACATCATAATCATCCCAATAAATTCTTTTATAGTAAGTTTGCTAATGACCCACAATTATCGTTTAGAAAATGATGTCCCTCTCCAAATATATAGAAGAAATATAAATTGTCACATTATTTGATCTTTTTCTGACACAAGATTTTAGAAGGTCCTCATTTTTCTCACTATCTGATTAAGCTGTGATACATATCATAAATTAGATGACAATACGTCATTTTAAATGTATTATACTATATTTTATACAAGTTTAGTCTCATTTAATTAATATTAGTTGGTACTACATAAAAAATAGGTATTGTATCCCAAATTTCAAATACAATTTTACAACAATATATCCTTTTAAATACATCATCTCCTAGAGCATAATAATGAGAATTCATAGCATTTTAGTTATTATTATAGGGTAGACTAGTATCATCAACCCATTCATTCTTAGAAGACATAAGTAATCTATATTTATCCAATATATATTAATAAATTTTAAAACCCTTACATTCAATATGGATTATCATTTTTATTTTCCATTGAGAATAGTTATTTCAATTAATGAAATAGGTCAGTTGGTAGAAAAATATTCTTTTATTCTATCTATTTAAATAACTAATCATAAAATTAACAAAAATTAAGATCATAAAAAAAATAATCATGGTTGAAAAGATGTTTTTTAGCCATCTATACTAATTTTTTTTAGAGTGAGTATCTTAAGAGGGAGTGAATTGAGTACCCAATAAAAAAAGTTCAATTAAAACCATTTTAAATAAAATACCATAAATAATTAAATAAGACCAGTAAATCAAAATAGCATATTGATATATGTTTTGATATTATATGAGATTTCTCAAAGAGTGATTATGTCCTAGTAAAAATAATTACGAATATTATTTTAACATGAAAAATAAATTTACATATTCCAAACCTTATATAATTACTAATTAATATCAACTATCAAAATTATGTTTTAGTTTATTGATTAATATACATTCATTTTATTGATTTTAAAAAACAAACAATAGAATAAATAAAAGAGGTTTAGTCTCTAGGGGAGTTATAATCCTCTCCACTATTAAATTACCTTCTTCTATGGAGATTATATAAAATAGTTTTGATCCATAACCTGGATGGAGTATACAAAATATCTTACTAGCTGCTTAGGCCACGTAAGATCCTCTTCCACAAATCCGTGGGGAATTAAAAAAATTCAGGCCACCCAAGGACCTATTGATCAACACCATGTGTAAACTAATATAAATAGAGCAAATAAGATATTTTTTATATTTTATTTATAGGGAAGAAGAAAGTGTGTGTTTGATAAATAAGGTAAACAACACACTGATCAAAAATTAATTTCAATAAATAGAAGGAAATTTTCAAAATTAGATAAATGATAGTTATTATAAATTTGATGTGCGCTGAAGCTTGAGAATCCTTAGATGAAGATGGGATAAGATATTGAGTCTTGTTTCATAAAAATGAAGAAAACTGGATCATCCTAAGTTCTCTTGTTATGTCTTTTGGAATGGATCCGTGGGTTTTTGGTGATCCAATTTCACATCGTCATGTGTAGGTGATGATATAACATGTAATATATTGATTATTTATCACACATACATTTACAACTAGGTTTCTTTTTGAATGGTTCTATATTTTTTTATGTATGTCTCGATCTGTGCATTTGAGGGATTTTACTTCTTAGTAGATAAATAGCATGTAAGATGAATCTTCAAGATCCAATATTCTTTACACTATATGGTTGTCACACACATTAATGAATCCTAGTAATTTAGTAATAACAATATTTAAAATAATATTCACCATTAAATTTGATAATGTAACTTATATTATTAATCAGTTTAAAAATAAATATATATGGTGATAGTGACTCTTTTGGGTGGTTAGATAACTCTAGTCGAGACCTAAGAAAGAAGTTAGTCAGGTTGAAGATGGGTCATTAGCAATATTGAATCATTGTCTCAAGGGTGAGTTATCTCATTATAAGGAAATTTAAATACCTTTCGTACATTCACATTAGTAGGAAAATTATGACTGTAGGTCATCTTCAATAGTGACTCCTTTCAGACATTAGGTCTTTTTGACACATAGCCAAATTTCTATCCTAATGGTGAATCATCACTGGTGGTCTTCTAGTACCATATAACAAATTATATTCTATTAATTAATCATCTCTATTGGTTGTAATTTCCCTTACATAGAAAAATTTCCAACCAACTGGTGAGTATTTCCCCACTGGTGACTCATCCTCAATGGCGAGTCATTGCTGATGGTGAGTAGAGTCGGATGGTGGTCTTTCAAAAAAATATCTATACATTCACTATATTGAATATTGAAATAAAAATATATCATAAAAATAAAACACCTTATTGTCATAATAAACATGATTTGGTAATCATTAAAACAATGTTTCCAAATAAAAAATTTACAAAATATAAAAAAACCATAGGAAGAAATCTTGAAATGTGTTCAAAAAATGTGTGGAACACCTTGGTTGGGGAATTAATGAACTAATACCACCCTATAATCCATTATTGAGAAATTTTGGATTCATTTACAAAGGAATAGTATAATTATATCCTGGAAGGGTAAATGGTATTCCAAAAAGTAACATTTCTTCATGTATTAAAGGTGATCACTTCCACCCCTGCATGGTTACACGTTTGTTTTATTATAAAATACATGACAATATTTTTCACTCGAAGGTTGATTGTGGGGGGTCTAGTTTCCTTTAAGATCATTTATGTAAGGTACACCATTATTTATTTTAAAAAAAACTCCCTAAGGTTCCAATATTGATAAATGTGTTATTTTTTCCCAAAGGTAAGAGGTGAATTAGAATTTTATTCCAAAAAACTCTTAAGAACACACATTGGTTGAGATGATGATAGTTAAGGCTCGTAACACCCTTTTAGAGGAATATTACTCCCTTCTACATGAATCTACTGCAAATTTCATATTTGTTCATGAAACTCTTTATAATGCCAATATAGAACAAGTTACATGAAAATAAATCCAATGTTGAATCCATTCATGAGTATGGAAGGTTATACTAATGATTCCAACTATATCTATCTAAATTTATTCATCCATTTCATATTAATGAGTATCTACTTATATTTTGAATCCATATATCCAGACACTCCTAAATTTACTGTCCTCCTTTGAGTCGAATAATATGTCAAGGATGAGATTAATCCTTTTTGAGGCTTCCTTTATATCTTGATTACAGTAGCTATAAAACCCATCATAGATCATTGAACATGTGAAATTAAACATAATGTGAAAATTATATAAATGAGGGCACATTGATACTAGGTATTGAGTTCAATCCTTCGGTTAGGATCCTATATATCTTGGTTACGGATGGAATTAGATTCATCATTGTTCGATAAGGCTCTTAGAATATACCATGAGGTGGATTACCTTATAATATGGAAATGATATCATGATTATAAATGGAGATTTTATCTATGAGTTTACCATGGTAGTGGGGATTTACGATATGAATGATATAATCATTGCAAATCCCAAATCCCATGTGATCCATGCTCGGTTTGAGGGACAAGGGATAAAATAAGATTTGACTTTTTCATATAGATGAGGGATTTACAGCCCACGGTGGACATATAATATTTTTATATGGATCTAAATCCTTTGTAATACATCCATTATATCCTTGTTAGGGAAATAATCATAGTCCTCATAGTACTGTTTCCTTTGCAGTATGTAGGGGGATGACGAGGGATGATTAGTCCCTAAGAGAGATTGGGCCCTGAGAGTTATAATTTCATAGACATGAAGGTACCTACACTGATGTAGATTCACTTTTGAGATAAGGCCTAAATAATATGTCCTACATATCCTTAGTATGGAAGTAATTATAGTAATTATAGTTTAGTTTAGGGGTAGAAAAAAATATATCAATTGGGAAATTTTATCATGTCTAGGGATGAATTCCTAACATGTACCTATTGGCTTCTTGACATGTCTGTGGTTTCTGAATTACATGTATGATGATATATGAGAATTTCCTTGTATCCTAGAGGAAATTTAAAAATAAAATCACATGATATAGTTTAATTGACTGATGTATGTTTCATAATCTGAATGGCATGTCTCGAGTACATCGCATAGTCATAGATGACATTTTCATAGGGTGTCACATGACCATACATACTTTTCTAGAGGGAATCACATGTCCTTGATGAAATTTAGAGAGGAAATTATGATTACTAGGTTTCATGTCCAATGAAAATATCATGATCATCCTTTCATGTACATAGGGAATCAAGAGTTCTGGATGACATATCCTAGTGCCTTTGCATAACATAGGAAACATGTCTGGAAAATGTCACAAGAATGTTGTGGGTGAGCCCAAAGGTCATCACAAGACTCAGGTGGTATTATTGGAGGTATTCACATGAAATTATTGATATTTAAAGGTGACATTTCATGATCAACATGGAATTTAATGAGAGAGTTTCATTAATTGGGTGACATGTCCCAATTTTGTCACAATATTTGAGTATGTCATGTGATGCTCATGAGAAACAACATATCCATATTCACATAAGCCTATTCACTATTTCAGTCTTTATTATAAATTTTCTTAGATATATACCTAATGATTTTTCTAGTGATATCTTTTTTTTTTGTGTTTCACGACACCCTGTCAACACATGATACCTCCTTCACACAATTCGAATGAAACTACAAAATACCTTCACGTGATATATAGTCTGATGACACAAAACACATACTAATGTTGAGTAATACCTTAGGTCATTCAATGTATGTTACGTATTAGAATTAATTTGTGATGAAATGATTAGTTACTCTATGATGTCCACTCATGTACTCCTATGTAGTAGTCACCTGTAGTATATATTTTCTAGTTGTGTGTGTTTTTGGGGTAAGGTGGAGGGTTTAATAAGTCTCAAATCCATAGTTATATGCTTCCTTTCACATCTATTTTCCTGTGGATATGAGTTGGAGTTACTGGATATATTTTGGAATCGTGGGGATATCCATGGCTTCACATGATGATATGTGACGTTGACAATGTATCAGTATTCCCATTTTTTGGACCTCAGCCAATCAAATGGGTCTAACCTAATAGTATGGATATATCAATGAAATTTTTTCAATGTTAAGTTAATATATATACAAGTTTACAACTGACAAAGATTTTTAGGGAATGGATTTCATGTTATTGGGGATAACTATTATGGGGTCATTGATGAGATTAATATGGATTTTCAAGGAGGCCTTTGTGGGATTATACTGACATGTCTAATGGCCCTCATGAGATCATGCTAAATTATTGATGTTGGGGTCACATGATCTATAGTTATCACATTAGGAATATAACCCATTTTTCATAAATTACAACCTATCTATACTTCATGAGAATATCCCACCTTTTCCAATTTATATTTCCTTGATTATTTTCATGGTAAAGGGATCTGATGACATCATGTGAGTGTTTTCTTGGGAAATTTTTTGTCCTCGTATGTGACACAACATATGATCAATAATGAATCTCATGATTTCTGGTGATAATTCACACAAACAACCCTTCTTATTATTTGTGGAGCCATAGGGTAATCATATTATTGAATGGAAACATCAGAGGTCTGTCACATCTTTATGGTATCAAAATAATAAACTATCATATGACATGGTGGACATGCTATCAAGGGATTCATGAGGTCTTGCAGATCACATGAGCTTATATCATAAATATCAACCATACATCCCCTCTCATGAGGCTTAAAACATTCTATAAATTTATTTAATAAAGGGTTTTTGGATTATTATCATTAATATAATAGTTTATAAGTCAGATGATTCAGTGTAACATTTCTAGTTTCCTCAGCCCGATCATAAATTCTAGTCAGGATTCCTTCATAAGAACATAAAGGCTAGTCGAAGTGGTTAAAAAAGATCAAGAGAATATCATGAACAACACAATATCAATTATCATGACCTTATAAGGTCCATGAGGTAACATGTCGGTTTAGATTTTATGTGGTCTGTGTTAATCGAATACCTTATCTTCCTTTGTTGTACATATAAATAAACACCAATGCTTCAGTTATTTCATAACTTTTATATTTTTCAATGTTCATTTGGTGGGAATCAACCAATTACCACCTCAGCAGTGATGTACACATTGACATGGACCATGTTCTAAGGAATGTAATGACCGAATGAGTCCTTGGTAAGGTATCCAACTAGTTTCTATGGAATCATTTGTTTTCCTTGGTATACTTTTGTATCCACGAAGTGCCCTATTAATATGGGTGAAAGTGAATATCATTCCACTAACAATCTAAAATCTCAAATATATTTAGATCCCTACTATCTCATGATATAATTAAAATAATTCATTGAAATATCATGTTTACATGAACTCTCCCATAGAATCAATCACATGATCTATTTTGTAAGAATACATTGTGAGTATATTTCACAAGATCATTTTATCTTCCAAAAGTACTTATTGGAATTTATCTAAATATTTTTTGAACCACTCAGAAATATTTTCTCCATAATTAATTGAAATTCGACCTATTTCCATGGATATATGATTATCTTGTATGTTTTTCATGATCTTCTTGTTCAATCACTTGAGCTCTTAACCATAATGTCATTTATGTGACCATATCAGGGTCACATGATTGGGGGTCTTATGACTAGTCTTGCGATTAGAATGATTGCATATGGGTTTGGAAACCCATGATATATCCATAGATCATATAGATCACAACACCTATATCAGGTCATGTTATCACGAATCCTTTCATGGATCACAAAATTCACATGATGTTTAAAGATTCATGCATTTTTAATGAAATTTTTTTATACTTGTTTTGATATATACATATTCTTTTATACACTTGGTTCTTGATCCCTTAAAACTTCCACCCTAGATTAATAGAGGTATATAATTTCTCGGAATTGTGACATTAACACGCAATAACATGTGGGCTATAAAAATTAGTTTATAAAAAAATTCTTCTGAAAAATCATCAGATCTATCCCTTATCACACTAGGTTCCCTTGTATGGATTTAGGGTACTGTATAAATTTTTCATTCCCCCACCTAACCACAATCAACAATATTTTTGGTAATCATCGTCCAAAGATGAAATTAAAATGATGATTTTTAATATAATCAATTGGTTGTGGTACAATCTCAGGTGTATTCATAAGTATAAGATAACTCCCTCATGGTTTAGATAACTGAGATTATATATACCATATCATTCATCAATGTTATTAAGGAATATAATTCAATTTTCTAAATGATTCATGAAGTTTCTAGATCTAGAAATGAGACATTTGTCCTAAAGTAATTTTTTATCTGATGAACAAGTTTTTCGGTTATGGGATTGGCTAATCTACTAATAATTTCCTCATCATTTACATGTTATTATATTTTATGAGGTCATATGGAATTATTAGTTCATAATCTATATTTGGTAAGATGTTTTTTAAAAACTAATTATCCAATAGTTCCTTGGTATTAATTCATTACAAATATCATATGGTGAATTAAGAATGCTCCATTGGGATATCTACAATCTAGGCAGGTTATCCCCACTCTAAAAGATGTACGATGAGTTCCCCGCTACCAAAGATGTCTGGGATGACCATGAAAAAACTCCAATGATGGAAATTTAAATGCTTAACATTTTCAAAGATAAACTAAGGAATTATCTGAATATGTTCTCATACATATCCTTTAAATACTAGATAATTTTTTTTATCTATCATAGCTTAGTTTTTCTCACCACTATACATCGTCACTGAGGCCCTTACAAACAAATCCACAATAGTATTAGAATGTATTGTGAAATCATAGAAGTTGTATAATATACCACATGGGGATACTATGTGAGACTAGAGTTATCCCTATGCCTTATAGTTGCAGGTTTCATATCCATGTTATTAAACTAGTGGCATTTCTTGGTGTGGGATGTATGCTCAGGAATTTGAGTTGACACATTGATGATGGTAGCTCTATTAGTAGATTTTATGCCTATTAATTTAATTTTTCTGAATCTTTCATTCCCCTAATATATTTTTATCCATATCCATCAAGGGAGACCCCCTATATGTTTAAGGTCCCTTTCTAGTTTTTATTTGGATGTATAGAGGATATGTCTACTCAAACCAATTCAACCACACTACTAGAATCCGAGGTTCCTTGATCTAATATAGGACAATGGAAATTTTAGGGGTTTAGGTAATGAAATTAGGACATTTTAAGGTCACTAAAGATATGATCTATTAAGATTGATTCATCATTATGTCGTATCCTACACTGACTCGGCTAATTGCTAACAATGGATGTGGTTTTTTATGAACCTTCCTACAAAGTCTCCCTTTGAGAAGGGTTATCATGAAACATATGGATGAACTGATTATTTGACATCCATATACCCATTATCATCCCCCCCCCCAATTCCTTAGTATTCAAATGGTTTCTCAACTCCCCTAAGCTAGAGTGTTGGGAGAATGACATCCTGGGATTATCTGCTAATTAGGACCTATATTTCTGTGTGTGGATACAAACACTTAGGTTATTCTTCCTTATATTGGTACCTATATCGTTATATCTCGTGATTATGGCTATTAATGGGAGTAATCATACCCGAGATGTGTTCTGGATTGGCTATTTCACCAGGTGTACAAGTGATGTGTTTCACCAACCCCTTATCTATAGTAACAATGAAGTTGATTTGAAACTCAATTGAGCCTTCGAGGAAGATCATCCTAGAAATGAAAATCCAATTAATGGGATAAATTTTTTTGAGGAAGAATAGCATTCTTATACATAAATTTTTGATTCATCCTTTGAGGGAATAGATTATATGACTTTTTATCTTGATTCTTCATCTACTCAACCAATTTTCCCCCTTCTAACATTCCTTCTCCAATAGTTGATGATGATCAAACATGGTTCAGGATAATATTGTTGTATAATCACACCTTGATCACTGAGACTCCCCTGGAAACATTTTATGACAATGAAGAATTCCCTCTTTGGTTATTTTTCCATTTGGAGGTGGGAATCTTTGATCACCAACCATATTATGGAATTATGCAAAAAAATATCCAAAATCAGAAATAGTTGGATAATAGCGATATGTGATTGTAATATAATGATGAGGGGAATAAAAAGGATGAAATAATGAGGTGATAATTATAGGTTTTGATGCAGATTCATTGGATAATATTTGAGTTTCATTACCAAATAGATTTCATGAAGATAGAAAAAAATACATGAGGAGATCATATATCTCTCAATGTATGATCGTTCAGCGACATCATCCTCATTAAATATTACACATAAATGGGATGAGAAATATTTTTATATTATTGAGACTCTTAATCTTTAGAAAATAGTGGACGATCCATTATGGGATGAATTTAAACACTTCTTGTTAAAATCTTATCGACTTATAAAATTCATCTGATCAACTCATACCATAGTTTGATCACCAATGTTTTTATTTATTTTTGGATTCCTCAGCGATGAAATAGAATGATTAAAGTCATACATTTTTTGAACCTTATTAATGAATAAATCATTTAATATCTTCATATCACTTTATATTTTTTTATTCATGATGTTCGTATAATCTCATTGATTTTATGTTTCATAGATTATCAAAAATTCCCATAATTTTAATAATATAATGTATATCTAAATGTTTAAATTTTAATGTTTGGGAAAAAAGATATTTTTTATATAAATTCTCATCAATTCACACTGAAATTAGATTTAAAATATGTGAATCTTCTCTAGCCATCTTGATACCACTTGATTTAAAATGATAATTTGGGGAAAATAAATGTCTTAGAAGAGAATGCTTTATCATTTTCTGAAGTCAGTGGACCTAGTGAACATATATTGATATTTTCTAGGGATAAATAATTGTAGATAATGTAGTTATATATTTTTATTCGATTATCAACCAATTTATTCCTATTATTAATATAGGAGTAATCTTAGTGGGTGTGGATATCAATTTATCTCAGGTATCACTCTTATGGGGTTTTGACTAAACATGATCTGTATATTTTCATTTATGGAAGCTCAATATTTACTGGAGAACACAACGTACATGTCTTGAAAGTAGAGAATATACTTTTTACTAGGATACCCTCATCAGGGATTCAACCTAGTGATCATATTGTATTTTCAGTCATCTATTTTAATGTCTCACAAACTAGATCATTTTTTTGATGTTGTTTGATTTCTTCTAGATCAAAATGTAATTTATTGTAGTTTGGAGTCTTCTAGAAAAAAAGCCCTATTATTGGTAATATAAAAATTTAAATGTAATGGTCTCTATGTATTTTAACATAATTTTTATGAAAATATTGTATGTGGTTTAATGTCAAGTAGTTATTATTTATACAATCAAAGCAATTTAAGTTATTACTAATAGATTATTAAATGCAGTGCAGTTTAAAGCCTTACTTCTAAGACATATTGTGTAGTATAATGTGATACTACCTATAATTATTGTATAATTTAATTATTGTATCTTACACTTTATTGATGAATATATATGTGGAAAAACATTCAAGGGATGTCCAAAAACCCCCTTAAGTGATGAGTTTCACTGCAGTGTTTCCATGGCTCACAAGGATTGTAGTTTCATTCCTACAAAAAGGATATGCCTATGGTTTGTTGGAAAAATCCCTTATTTATCATTAGAATAGTCAAAAACAAATGTCCCAAATCTTTTTAAAGGGTAATTATTGATTTTTGATATGGTCTTGGTGAATGATGAAATATTAATGAAGCTATTTATACCAATATAGTCGGAGTATTTATTGAGTACATCATAACCCTTGAAGTTAAAATTGGGTAATATGGATTATGGGAGACATTTTAGGGTTTAACCATAACACCATGAGGTTTTTAGTTCTTCATTAGTGTTACTAGGGATCAAAAGTATTAGGGTTAATTTCTTACAAAGGGGTGATGGATTTGGTTATCATGTCAAAGACCTTATAAATCAATAGGATGGTTAAATAGAGGTCTACCAACCATTTTTTGATAGTCATAAGGGATTTTTAATGACCTAATCATTTGGATGATATAGTGGGATATTTGGGCAATGCTATCAAGGAAGGTATCTAGTGACCTAGGTCAGATTACCTCTTATTTAAGAAGCTTGGGCCCTACACCATGTGGTCTCGAGTCACAGGGTGTGGGCCCTCAAAATGATAATGAATAGATTGTTTACTTTTATTTTTAGAAAGTGTAAAAATCATGGAGAAACAATGTCATGGATTCCAAATTCATAAGAATAGTCTATTTATGGAGATTATAAATCATGTTCCAAAGCACTCTAGTCATGTGTTTGATATGGGAAATCATACTAAGGATGAACAAAATAACCATATGGTGTTTCATTACAACATTGTGATTTCATTGATCCCAAGAATTAGGAATATTTTTTCCATGTTAATAATAAATTTGGTTAAAGATGAGTGATTGTCTGGGAGATCCATAACTATAAGTGAAATAGTTAAACAAAGGGTCTCTTGAAGCCAGGTTACCTCTTCCAAGGTCCATGGAAGGTTTATGGTGGCCATATGTGCTCCAATCTAGGGGTGTGATTTTTGGAAAACATAACATTCAGGGGGGGATGGAGAACAAAAAAGTTATATATCCACTTTGTGAACATGACTTCATAATGAGGAAATATGAAATTTCACTAATATAAATTTTTTCTCAACTAGGTGGTCCGGTGAGGATGGATAATCTTTTACTAGGGCTCTATTGTAGGGCCAATGAGTTTACGAATTGTTCTCTTATTCTATTAATTTTTCCTAAACATTGTAGATGTTGATAATAGTGAGAAAAGAATTTAATTTTACACTGGACACAATTTTATGGTTTTCATCCTAAAAATTTCTTTGTCTTTTTTGGTAGTATTTGAAGGTCTTGTGATTTGGAAAATAAATGGATAATTTTTATGGTTTTACAAATATTCCCAAAGTGTGTTCATTTTAAGATCATTATATACATGGACCTGATATAATGTGAATGTTAGATAATATCCTAATGAGGGTACCTAGGGTCCAGATTACTCTAGTTTACTACAAAGGGGGAGATGAAAATGTTGTCAATCACACCTAATATGTAACAACCTGAATCCGGGGCCTCATAACTGGTTCCCCATACCCGGTTTTCCACATGACTTCAAGCGTGTTTCCCCAAATGCCAGAGGTAGCCGATTAGCATTGAGGGCCTTGGTGAGTCGGTGGGGAAACTATGCTCTCATTGGGTAAAGTATACAGTAGGAGAACATACATACACAATAGCGAAAACAATAACAACATACGACAACTGAAACTAAAAGTAGAAGCATCGTCTGATATAAAAATGATTCAGTATAGTACATTTGTCTACGGAAAGCAGTAAAAAAACAACGTGCTAAAATACAATTGAAACCAAATACTAAATGTAAACAACAACTCCAGCAGCATCGCGAGCCAAATCCCGGTCCCATGCTCTCCATCTCCAACTACCAATCAAGTACCTGAGGTGGAAGGGCAACAATCACCATCCACACCTGCAACCACATTATCTGTTTGGGCTGAAAAACAGGACCCAAATAGGGTGTGAGACTAATCCCAGTAGGAAACCACCATAATATTTGTTCCCTACTATCAGTGAGAAATATAGAAAAAGTAAAGAAAATAAATACAGTAATGAACAAGGAGTACACCAGTAGAAATCCTACCAATTACTATTCACATTCATTTAATTAATCAACCAGGTAATCTAGAAAAGCTCTCTATTCCGAGGTAAAGAAAGTAACATAGTAGGTATCTAAAATACTACCTAACCCTCAAGTAGTTCAAACCCAAGCTTGTTCTTTGGCTTTGTGGACTCGTCACAACCAACCAAAAAAAATTCACACTGACTCTCCAGGTGGCTCAAACTAGAAAACCCCTATAGTATAGTAATCAAATGAGGCATAGACACTCTGGGAAGCTCTTACTTAAAATCCCCTATGGTCTTGTAAAGATAGCTACATACTCTCTGAGGAATCACTTACGTCTAATTCCTCAAGTGGTCTCGAATCATGGGTAAACTAAGAACACTCTTGGAAATCACAATGTTTTATTCCCATAGGTCCTGCGTATGGAACTAAAACCAATAGACCCTATAGGGAATCAATTAATCATCTATTCCCTCTTTGATCTCCCACACCAGGTTCTCACGACCCTAATCAGTCCAGTCAAGTTTAATAGACTGTCAACAGCCCTCTGTAAGTCCAGAAACTAATTGGATAATTTCTACAATGAATCAAGAACATTTAAATAGCAGGAAACACCTGCAAGCACTTATAAAAAGTAACTAGAAATATCAATAGTGTTTTCCTCACTGGAAAATGGTTCCAAACGGCAATAAACATCAAAACAGGGGAAAACACCCATGGGGTGATCCTCAAACATGCAACCAAGATTATATTAGTATCAAATAATTATAAGATAACAATCAATCTAAGAAGATTAAACAATAGGATCAAAATCCCAAACCCGGGATACCCAATACATGGGTATCCAGCACTTTTGCAACCAAAAATCAATGAAATTAAACGTAGGGAAACAAACCACCTACCTTGATCCTCGGAGATCAATATAAGTGAACCATGATTATTTATTCTCCATATAATTTCGAATATCTGAGAAAATGTCCAAAACTATCAACCCACAATAACTTGAAAATGAGGTGGAATCATGAAACAAGGCTAAAGAAGAACCAAGAACTCACTGATGTGATTCTGTTGAAAACTATAGTGTTTGATTCGGATAGTCGGCGACGGATCGATGGCTTGTAGAAGATTCAGCCTCCTTGGACGCTCTGGGCAGAATTAGGCAGAAAAGAAGACGAAAACATGGTTATGTTGCGACCCCGGTCTGATTAATGAACTAAAAATACAAGTACACGGTGTGTATTTTTAGAGTACATGACATATACCTTGGTTTACCGTACTCTTCTTTAAGAGGCCTCCACATCACCCCACATGGCCATGTGTGTGGCCTGGACACAGCCAGCACACGGCCTCACGCGGGAGAAAAGTACACGGCATGTACTCATAAAGTACATAGAGTGTACTCTGAAAATTTCTGGATTTTTCCCTTTTTCCTTAAAAACAACCAAAAAGGGAAACATACATAAAATGATAATCTGGGTTCTTACAAACTTTCCCCCTAAAAAAATTCATCCCCTAATATCCCTAGTGAAGCGTAGAAGAAGAAACCCCAAACAGCTTCGGCCACTATGATCGTACATCGGCCTCCCGCTCCCAAGTCTCATCCTGCACTCGTCCGTGCTTCCATAGCACCCGTACTAGAGGAACAAACCGACCATGGAGAAATTTCATACTGAGATCAACAATATGGAGATGATGCTCTTCAAACGACGCATCCTCTTCATGATCAAACTCATTATGTTGAATGACATGAGACCGGTCTGAAAATTAACGTCAGAGCTGGGAAATAGGGAAGAAGTCATGTATAGCCCGTTACTTATGAGGTAACTGCAACCAATAGGAAACCGGCCCAACTCTCTCCAACTCCTCAAATGGACCGGCATACCACGATGAAAGCTTACCCTGTCTCCGGATCCTATTGTGTCCCAACCTCAGAACGACACGCAAGAAAACATGATCCCTGACCTCAATCTCTATAGATCATCTCTACTGATCATCATAAGAATTTTGCCAAGATGGTGTTGTAGCCATCCTCTTTTGAATCAACTCTGTCTACTCTGAGGTCTCCTGAACAAGACAAGGTCCCAGTAAATCTGCCACTCCTGCCTCCATCTAGCATAAAGGTGATTGACATGGCCTACCATACACATCCTCGTAAGGTGCCATCTGATTAGTCTCCTCAAAACTGTTGTTGTAGGAAAACTCCACAAGAGGGATATGCTTCTCCCAAGAACCGCCAAAGCAAAAATGCAATCTAAGAGCATATCCTCAAGAACCTGGACCGTGAGCTCGAACTGGCCATCCGTCTGTGGATGGTAAACTATGCTCAAAAGTACGTGTGTTCCAAAATCCCTCAAAATCCGCTGCCAGAACCAAGAAGTAAATCCCACATCCCTGTATGAAACCACAGTGTGTGGAACTCCATACAGACGTACAATCTCTCAGATGTAAATTCGTCCCAAATCATCAACACAAAAGATTTACTTGATTGGTAAGAAAAGAGAAACCTTCGTAAGCTGGTCGACGACAACCCAAACAACATTTTTCCCTAAAGGCGACCTCAGCAAACCGGTCACGAAGTCCATCGTGACATTGTTCCACTTCAACTCTGCAATGGGTAACTGTTGTAAAATCCCTACTGGTCTATGAAGCTCTATTTTCTCATGCTAACATGTCACGCATCTCATGAAAAAACCAGCAACGTCTCTTTTCATACCTGGCCACCAGTACTGGTGATGTAGATCATGATACATCTTAGTGACGCAAGGATGAACTTCCCAAACTGAGGAGTGAATATCCTGCATCGGATCCTCATGTATGTCAGCTGGCACCCATACGCGTCCCTGGAAACACAAGATCTCATCCTCACCCACTGTCCATCCAGGAAGAGGGTCCTCTCCTGACACACTCTCCTGTAGGACTAAGCCACCTGAATCTGATAGCTGCCTCATCCACACCAGATCAAGTAACGTAGAGGTAACAACCATAAAAGAGAGAAAGTTATGTCCATGTCTGTCATGCACCTCCAAGTGCATCTCGGAGAACATGGTCATAAGCTGCCACTCGCTATTGGCAACCTGAACTGCCTGTAACTGAGTCCTCCAGCTCAGTGCATCCGCCACAATATTTTCTTTCCCATGAATATAGCCAAGCTAAAAGTCGAAAGACTACAGGTACTCAACCCACCTCTGCTATCTCAAAAGTATGTCACGCTATGTGAAGATATAATTGAGGCTCTTGTGGTCAGTATATACCACAAAATGATCTCCTAGTAGATAGTGTATCCAAAAACGCAAGGCATGAACAACAGCAGGCAACTCTTGGTTGGGTGTAGGGCAGTTCCTCTCGTGTTGCCTCAACTGTCGAGACCCGTATGCAACGACCCCACATCTCTACATAATCAAAACTCCCAGACCGATACCTAAAGAATCATTTTATATGGTATAGCCCTTTCCCGGTTCTAGAAAGACCAGTATCGGTGTTGATTCCAACCTCCCCTTCAGTTCCTGAAAAGCTGACTCACAAGAATCTGACCATAAAAACATCACCCCCTTTTGGTCAGACCAGTCAGCGGTGCTATTAGGCATGAAATGTCTTGTATAAACTGCATGTAGTAACAAGCCAGCCCCCTGAACTCTGTTCCTTGAAGACATTCTTCAGCTGCTTCCATGTAACCACCGCCCTCACCTTTTCTGGGTTTACTGATACACCTGTCTCTGAGATGACATGGCCTAGGAAGTGAATCTCATCCATCCAATAGTGGCACTTTGAGAGCTTAGCATATAAATGATGCTCTCTCAGTGTAATCAATACAATCTCAAGATGGGTAGCATGGTCGTGTCGAGTGTGATAGTACACCAAGATATCATCCATGAAAACCACCATGAAAGAATCCAAATAAGGATGGAAAAATCTATTCATCAGTTTCATGAAGGCTGCTGGCGCATTCGTGAGACCGAACGGCATAACCAAGTACTCGTACAGACCATATATTCTCTGGAAGGCTGTAAGAGGTATATAAGATGGTCTGATGTGAAACATATGATAATCGAATCTCAAGTCGATCTTTGAGAACATCGTGGCTCCTCGAAGCTGATAAAAAAGATCAACAATCCTCGGTAAAGGTTATCAGTTCTTGACCATCATCTGGTTCAGCTACTGATAGTCCACACACAGCCGTAAGGTACCATCCGCCTTCATCACAAATAACACTGGAGAACCCCAAGGGGACATATTGGGTTGGATAAAACCCTTTTCTTGCAACTCCTCCAACTGTTTCATGAGATCTTGTAACTAAGCCGTGGCCATCCTATAAGGAGGTATGGATACCGGTGATGCTCCTGGAACGAGCTCAAAAGAGAAGTCTACCTCTCACTCTAGAGGCATCCCTGAAAAGTCTTCTGGAAAGACATCAAAAAAAAGATAAACTACCGAAGGAAAATTCATCTGAGAAGTCCCCTGGTCATCCAGATATAAACCAGCAATCCGGTTTGTAACACCGCCTAACCCATGATGCTCTAGTCCAGATTTGCTCGCCTGGACATCCCATTCTCCCTTGTGAAGAAAAGATCCACCCTCCAATGATTTGAAACTCACACATCAGTGATAGAAGTATAAAAAGGCCTAGAAGGAAAATAACCAGTCCATCCCTAGAATGACATCATAACCCGTCATCTCATGGACATAAAGATCCCACAAGAAGTGACACCCACCAACCTCAAGAAGGCACTCATTGCACTGATGCAAACTAGCAGTTCTAAGTCCCAAGGGAGTGTCTAGTGTCATCATATCCTCAAAAGTAAAGAAAGTAAGAATAAATATATCTAAAGTGTGCACAAAAACAATGCTATGAGAAGCTCTGGTATCGAAAAGTGCAGAAGATAAAACTAAGGCTACTAAGAACGTACCTTGAACCATGGAAGGTCCAAGATCTCGCCCCTGATGAATCTTCTCTACCGCAAACATCTGGACAGTACTGTAGCCCTGTGTAGTAGCCTGATATACCTGGGATGATCCTCCCTGAGCTTGAACACTTAGTCCTCGACCTTTACCCTGCCTAAATGACCTGAAGAACTCCAGCCCCCAGTCTACTGCAGAACTGGTAATCCTGCTCTTGTACGAGGAGTAGAAACAGATCCTCCTTCACTAACCGCTGGAAGAAGAACCATGAAAAAACACTACATAAGACCCATATTGCCACAATATCTTCACTCTGCTAGGTCTCTTGGGAACTGAGGCTTCTTATGAATGCACATTCTATACAGATAGAATACCACCTGGTTTCCCAAAGGGAGATCCCGTCTACCAGAATAAATACCCTGATTCCTCGAGTCACCTCGAGTAGACTCTCGGTGGTGCTTCCTACTGTTAGTATGAAATGAATCATCCTTGAGTGTTGAACTGCCCTGGTCAACAGCTCCAGTCTCCCCAAAATTCCATTTGGTGATCAACACATGGATGACTATCAGAGTAATAGAAGTCAACTGGAAGACGTTCACCTGCGATCTGATCATTGAATTGAGACCTTCCTCAAACATCCGTGCCAAAAACAGCAGTTATTTCCCAAAACGGAAGTGAAGTAGTATAACTTAGTGAAATGGGAAGAATAATCCATAACAGAAAGAGTACCATGTTGCTGGTTCATGAACACTCTGGCTCTATCGGCCCTCAATGTTGCAAGATAGAAGTTGTCATAGAACATACACTAGAGCTCATACCAAGCCATAGTTCGTTGGTGCCCTGCCAGCGAAACTACATCCCACCATCTCTTGGCAGAATCTCGCAGCATGTAAGTCGTGAGCTTCACCCTTATATCTGGGGGTATCTCCAGATGCTTGAAGATGGAAAGCATGGTTTCTAGCAATGACTCTGCATCCTGAGGTCCTCCATCCCCGGTAAAATTGGGAGGATACAGCTGCTGAAAACCCCACGTCAACTCTGCCATAGATGGGGTAGGATGATGAGATCCCTGGAAGTTCTGCATGAATCTCATGAAACGCTCTCTATACTGAGTGTCAGTACGAGTGTTCAGAATCACTGTAGGTGCCATGCCCAGAATGATCAGCTGAAATACTGGTAGTCCTTGGCCTGTAGTATCAGGCGCACGGTCACTGCCTGGTTCCTGACGTGCGACAGGAGGTCTTCTTAGTTCCATATCCCTGAAGGGTCAAAATGACACCTCAAAATTAGGATTAAAAATGATAGAAACACAATGTTAAAAAATGGTAGCAGGATAGAGAAACACTTAATTTTTCCAAAACATGACTACACGTCGTGTATTTAAACTACACAGTGTGTTTGTTAAAGCCATTCACATGGGCGTGTGCTTCTTCCACTATTATTCGTGTAACATCCCAGACTACACGGTGTGTTGTTCAAAAACACGATGTGTACTTGAACTCAACTCCCCTGCCCAAGTATCTTTACTCGGCTATCCTACACAGTCCTCTTAATCAAAAATTACACGGCGTGTTCCGGACAGGATCGACGACCCGTGTAGCAGGTTACACAGCCGACTACATGGTTGACACTTACACGGTGTGTTCCGAAAAAACACGGCATGTATAGGAGAAGATAACACCATACCATGTTGTTCGTGACATGAACGAGTACCTAGGACAAGGCTACACTGTGTGTTCTTACAAACAATGGTGTGTACTACACGAGCACCCCCGGCCCATGTTGTTAATGAAACAGATGGTTACACAGTCGACTACTACACGGAGTGTCCTCAAAAACTTTCTATAACCCAGTGTCTCTGTTCACACAGTCAGTAACACGGTTTAAAACTACACAGCATGTATTTAAAAAGTACATGCCGTGTATTATGGATTTTGCAGTGCAGTAGCTCAGAAACTACACAGAACGCCATAAACACTGAAAAAAAAACATATATGCGACAAATTCCAATCCGTGGGGGCCCATACTCCCCATGAATCAATTATTGGAATCATAACAATTCATACACGAAGTAAACATCATAATAATGCAATGATCCACCAAATTCCATTCCTCGAGGGTCAACCACACCTCTAAGACCAAAGTTTGGTGTCCATGATAAATTAACTGCAAAAATAAATAATGCCCTATCAACATAGCGGTATCACTATCACAGAAACTGTCACAAAATCATTCATAATCTATCACGACATCTATCACAACAGCATGCAATCTCTAATGCACCCTAGATGACATGGAAAAAGGCATTACATGTGATTTCCAAACCAGTTCCTATATGATTCATGAGATAGAATTACCTCATCTCATCGGGTTGCAACAAAATAGAACAACAATAACATGAACTGTTACAACACAAAACATGTGCATCACCCAACGGTGAAATATAATAAACTGTAACACTTGAAAAAACTAAAAATTGCAATTACTGGGTAATATATATTTTCCCTGTACATGGGTTAATTACTCTCGAGCACAGCTACGTACTAACTACCCCTTCCTTCATATCCATGTCTATTGTCGCATAACAGTAAGGAAATATAAAAGAAATAAAACCCCCTCTGATACCACTTTGTAACGACCCTAATCTAGGGCCTCATAACTGGTTCCCCATACCCAGTTCACCACATGACCTCATGTGCATTTCCCCAAACGCCAGAGGCTACCAACTACCAGCGAGGGCCTTGGTGAGTCGGTGGGGAAACTATGCCCTCATTGGGTAAAGTAGACAGTGGAAGAAAAAACATACACAATAGCGAAAATAGGAACAACATACAACAACTGAAAATAAAAGTAGAAGCAATGTCTGATATAACAATTATACAGCATGGTACATGTGTCTATAAAAAGCAGTAAACAAAACAATGTGCTAAAATACAACTGAAACCAAAAACTAAATGTACACACCAACTCGAGCAGCATCGCAAGCCAAATCCCGGTCACATGCTCTCCAGCTCCAACCAGCAATCAAGTACCTAAGGAGGAAGGGACACAATCCCTATCCACACCTGCAACCATATAATCTGTTTGGGCTGAAAAACAGGACCCAAACAGGGTGTGAGACTAATCCCAGTATGCAACCACCACATGATTTGTTCCCTACTGTTAGTGAGCAATATAGAAAAAGTAATGGAAATAAATACACTAACGAACTAGGAGTACCCTAGTAGAAATCCTACCAATTACCATTCACATTAATTTAATTAAACAACAAGGGAATCTTGAAACGTTATCTATTCCAAGGTAAAGAAAGTAACATAGGAGGTAACTAAACGACTACCTAACCCACAAGCAGTTCAAACCCAAGCTTGTTCTTGGGCTTGGTGGACTCATCACAACCACCCAAACAAAATTGACACTGACTCTCCGGGTGGCACAAACTTGCAGACCCCTATAGTCTAGTAATCAAACAATGCACAAACACTCTGGAAAGCTCTTACGTCAATTCCCCTATGGTCTTGCAACGATAGCTACAGACTCTCCGAGGAAGCACTTACGTCTAATTCCTCAAGTGGTCTCGATATGTGTTTAAACTCAGAACACTCTTGGGAAGCACAAAGTCATATTCTCGTAGGTCCATCGTACGGAACTAAAACCAATAGAACCTCTAGGGAAGCACCTAATCATCTATTCCATCTTTGCTCTCCCGCACGAGGTTCTCGCAGCCGAGAGCAGTCCAGTGGAGCGTAATCAACTGTCAGCAGCCCTAAGAAACCTCAACAACTACTTGGCTAATAGATACAATGCATCAAGAACATTTAAACTATAGGCAACACCTGCAAGAAGTTATAACATGTAACTGCCAATTGCAATAGGGTTTTCCTCATAGGCACACAGTGCTAAACAACGATAAATAGACAAACAGGAAAAAACACTCATAGATTGATCCTCAAACATGCAACCAAGCTTGCATTAGTATCAATTAATTATATGCTAACATGAAATCTAAGGATATTAAAAAATAGGATTAAAATCTCAATCCCGGGATACCCGATACATGGGTATCTAGTACTTTTGAAACCAAAACTCAAATACATTCAATGAAGGGAAACAAACCACCTACCTTGATCCTGGGAGATAGATATTAGTGAACCATGATGATTTATTCTCCTTATAATGTCAAAGATCTAAGAAAACATCCAAAATGCTCAACCGACGATAACTTGAAAATAAGGAGGAATCATAAAACAACGCTAATGAAAAACCAAGAACTCACCGATGTGATTATATTGCAACCGAAGGTGTTCGATTCAGATAGATGGTGACAGATCAGGGGCTTGGAGAAGATTCGGCCTCCTCGGATGCTCTGGGAAGAATTAGGTGGAGAAGAAGATGAAAACATGGTTATGTCGCGACTCAGGTCCAATTAATGAAATAAAAAGAAAAGTACATGGCGTGTATTTTTAGAGTACATGGCATGCACCTTTGTTTTCCGTAATCCACATTATGCAGCCTCCATGTCACCCTGCACGGCCATCTGTGTGGCCCGGACACGGCCATCACGCGACCTCGTGTGTGAAAAAAGTACACAGCATGTCAACATAAAGTACATGGCGTGTACTCTGTAAATTTTAATATTTTCCCCTATTTCCATAAAAACGACTAGAAAAGGAAAACATACCTGAAATGATGATCCAGGATCTTACATAATAGATCTTGTGTCATGAGTAAAAATATATAAAAAATATTTTTAGGGATGTCCTAGAACACCCTCAGGTGCAGAGGCTAACCATGACAAATTTTGAATCTCAAGGATCCGAAAGCCCTTGTTATAAGTCCGAAACATATCAAGTTGTTAGTTCAAATCAATTATGCATCAATTGAAATATCAAATTGAGATATCTATTTTCCGTTCCACAGTCCGAGTTAGGTTTTTGGAAGCCTGAGGGACTGAAGAAATGAAGTGTGATTTATGGGATGAAGGTCTTAATATTTGATGAATGAACCCCATTCTTTTTTTGACCAATGTCCGGATCTTGTGATCCATTGATATTAAATGATGATTGGTGATGGGATGTAAATTTTTAAATCATTTAGTGGGGATTTATTTGTCTTATAGTATAATGTCATGTGAAATGGGTATTTTCTATTAAGTTTAACAGAATAATGTAAGGAATTTGTCTCCTTTCCTTACAGTTTAATGTAATGTGGTATAGAAATTATTGCTGATATGAAAAATATGGAAGATATCAGGGGGAACGCTCATCACAAGTCATGGGTATTTAGATGTAGGTGTCATGTTTTATCTTTTCACATACTTATTTGTGTGTTTCTATATGTTAGAGCCATAATTCTGTAGATTTATCACATGCATAAGAATGAAATATATAAACATGACTCATGTAAATGAAAAATGATTATTTATGACTCATACCTCATTAAAAAAGGTTTGTTCTTTTTTTAGTCCCTATAGTGTGAAGACCTATTTTTATGTAGTTTAGTGTCATGTGACTATTACTGAAAAAATAAAAAATTAGTGGAAAACTAGGAATGGGGATCTATGTGTTGATACATGTCCTATGATCAAAGGAATCAATCAATTCATAGATCATTAATGAAATTTCCTTGTAGAGGTATGACCCATATTCAGGTTTATGGACATATTTTATTACTATTAGGCCAAATAATTAGAGATCCGAGTGTCACTATGTATTATACCAAAATAGGGATAATGCCCAAAATAGATCTTAATTGGGAAACACTCTACATTGATCTATCTCATATGAAGAGGGGGAAATTTTTCTCATAGATTGTTGTAGTTGGTCCTAGGAATGGTGATCTGGGCGTCAATACATATCATATGATTATAAGAATAAATCCACATCTATTTTTTGAGAAAACATGTAAATTAACATCAAGTGGAAAGGTCATTGGTGACTCAATGTGAAAAAATTATTGAATCCAATCAAAGAACAAGAGAATTGGGTTTTCTTATGTATCTTGTGATGACATGAATCATACGACATGTAGTTAGTTAATGGGGAACTCTCCACCCAAGTACAACCCATATTAGGAGGGAGTCATTATTTCCATTAATTGTTACATCCGGGCCATGAAATTCATATATGAATTTCACTATTTAAATTGCGTTATTAGGAAAAAGCCAAATAAAGTTATTGAAAGGTGTAGTGGGAGGACAAAACTAAGGATTTGTGTCCTCTTAATAATGGTATATAGTGACGTGCAATTTTATTTCACACAATGTACATCAACCATGTTGTTTAAAATCATGCTGAAATGACCCATGATATTCCATGTAATGTTTCATAGCCAGAACTATGTTAACCCTGGTATGAAATGATTTGTCTCGGTCAAGCATAGAATACTTTACCAAATATCCTATACACATTTGATTTATTCTTAGTGTGATAAAAAAAGAAAAGGAAAATTTTTCTTTACTAACATAGAGGTAATTTAAGGAAAGGACAATTGGTATTTTGTATCATGGGATGGATACTCCAAGGTATAAGATATATGAAATCGTAGATATATCATTATATAGATAATAAATCTAATCATTGTTACAGAGACCCATGGCCTTTAGTGTCATGTGGTCTGAAAATCATCCATATTGTTTATCATTATGCAGTAATGATGAAGGTTACCAAACATTAAAATGAATGATTCGCCACTATCATCTAGTATGATGTCTTATGACCTCTATAGATAAGTTTTTGTTGGATCTAGTATTTGGGAGTCAGATGTCAATACCTATAAAATTATGTTAGGAATCAAGTCACATGATGTTCTTGGATGGATAATTCCCTCTGTTGCTTTAACTCACACAAATGTAAGGGGCACTTTATTTATCTTTTTCCTATATCTATCTTATGTGTGTTGATTTTTTAGTGAGGCGATTATTCCCATGTAGTTCAATGTCATTCAATGGGGATGTTTTCTATACAATTTAAAATCATGTGGTCTAGACTTATTTCATATACATTAACGTCATCTTGTAAGTACATGTTTTTTGTAGTTTAAAATCATTTGGTAAATATTTATTTTTTAGTTTAACATCATAAAACTAGGATTAAAATAATGCATGATGGAAAATATGAAATGATTTTTATAACTCACATTGGTGGGAGGTGTGACATGTTCCCTATCTATTATGGAAAATGTGTAATCTCCATTAGGATAGACCATATGTATGATATAAGATTATTCCCATTTTGGTTCTAGAATGGGATGTTTATTTCCCCAGTAAAATTGGTGTAATGCAATCTCATACCTATTCCCCTTTCAAAAATTAATAAAAGATATCTTTTTTATTGAAGTATCACCCGATCCTATTTTTGATGGACCTTAAGGTTGTGAAATGTATAAGATACTTTATGTATTTAGTAGTTCTAATTTATGCAGTCCCTATTGATATTTCATATTATCATACAGTTTTCCGAATATTTTTATTCAATGTGAGGTAAACTAGACTTCTATGGTATACACATCCTCAGTTTCATACACTTATGAATATCAATTTTCTTCTCTAGTATTATGCATGGTGGTAAGTTAGGCCTATAAAGCACATAGGAATTTTTGTCTCCACGAATTCTTATCCTTATTCACTATGTTATGGTGTATGATTTATAGGACTGTATGGGAGTCCCCTTTTTTCATTTTTAAGATTTATGATAATGTGATAAATGATTTGAATCAATGTTATAATTTTGGTGTAATTTCACTAACTAAGTATAATATATGTTTGTGATGTTGTTCATCAGTATCAAGTGAGGAACTCTAAATCTAGTAATGATATTGGATTTCATGAAACTGATGATATTTTTCATCCCAACATCCTTCAGGGTTATTACCTCATCACATTTCGAAAATAAGTCACTAGCAGTATGGATGTACTTAAACTACTTAGCTATAGATGGAGGAATTGTTCCCACAATATTCATTCTCTATACGAAAAATGTCCAAGATTATTTAATTTCATGTAGAAATTAAATGGTTATTTGGATGATGTTTCATGAGTATAGAATGCATTCAATTTCCTATTGAATTATAAAAAATAGTATATATTTTTTCATTGTATAACTGATCCTTTTGATTTGTTTGTATATCCCTATCACAGACTGATAAGTGCAACATGGGCCTACATGGAGTTCTTCCATTACAGTATGAATATCTATTTATGCTATTCATATAAATAGTATTCCATAGATGTCTCACTTTTTGATGTATTAATTTCTCAATTTGACTATCTCGAATGGTAACGTTTACGTCTCGATGTAGAATGTATTCCCTTATAGCTCAATTCATTTGTAGATTCCCAATTTAGAAATAATAATTTTTGGTATTCATACATCCATGGGAAGATTTTCGGTAAAAATGGTCTAGAGAAGATTTTTATTTGAGTTATTTCCAGAAATTTCACAAATGGAGACTAATGAGACAATGCTTTAGTGTGTGATGAATAAAACCACCTTGTCTGGATCATGGTTGATAGAACAATAGATTCATTTTTCATTCTATCGACATGATTATTATGTAAATGGGGGATATGATTCAATGTGGGCTCAAAATGGAAAAATTTCCTCTGTCCTCTGACATAGATAGTAAGAGGGGATAATTTTTACATTTAGATGGAATATTTACAATTGATATTTTTTACATCTAACTATGAATTCCCTTTTATATTTGGGTTGGATATTTTTAGCTAGTGGTATTGATCCAATACAGTGATGTGGGATTGGAAATCAACATAAGTTTTCATATAGAATTCGGAAAGAGGGAAATCAAATGAAAACATTTCTGTGTCTTCATAAAAAAAATCCCTAAACCGACCTAGATGAGTTTCAGATTTTCCATTATCATGTCTATAGGACTTTACGAGGTACCATCAACATATATATCCAATGTACGAGGAGTTTCTTTGGTAAATATGACCTTTTCTTCTAGAAGTTTAGTGTCCAATGGTGTAATCATTGTGGTGAGATGTGCCATGAAAAAATAATCTATGGCCTAACCATTCAATGAAATAATTGACATAAACTTAATGTCATAATATTGAATAATAGCTATGAATCATACAAAATTATTGATCAACATAGGAGGCCAAGTATTTACCTGAGTAGGTAAATATGAGATACTAGATAGACTTATTGGTTCTAAAATAATTATCTCAACTTTATGACTATAAGGATAATATGAGAATGTTCTTTTTGACATCAGAATATGGAATCTTAGTTCCATTAAACATTCATTTTAAGAAGTAGATATTGTTCTCATTCCCCATTTCATTTTTTATATAAGGATAGTTCTAAGTGATCATTCTAGGGAAGCCACATACATGATAAGGGGACATCCTTCCACTAGTTCCATCATGACTGGTGGGTGAAGAAGGTAATTATCGAGGCTCTATAAAGATTTAAAAATATTCATATTCCCAATGACAGGTGATTCCTTTAATCATTTTCTGGGTGAAGGGTAGGAATTTTATGAATAGTTAGTCTATAAAAAATCGAATGTAGGTGAGATTCCTGTGGATCCACATCAGTTTTATGAGATTCATAGGGGGGTATATTTATACAATTTCACTTTTATTTTTAGTGTTGACCTCATGTTTTTGAGAAAATATCAATAGAATATCCCTAACAATACCGTGAATTCATATTTCAGTAGATATAACATTAGATTGTTCTACCAAGAAGTATTGAATACTGTTCCATGATCTGTGAAGAGATCTCACCACAAAAAATATTTGAGAACTAGTTCATTAAAATAACATTCATTTATTCATATAAAGGAGGGCATACAGATATGACACATGCCATGATGATACCTAGTTCTATCTTTCATTATTTCAAAGGGGCAGACCCGATAGGTAAAGATCCACTGGGGTGGTATAAGGGTTATTTCTTCTTCATCATCGATGGAAATTGTTTTTGGTTATACCATAAATACCCATCTATGAAGGAATGTGCTTGGAATCCAAATGTTGATCGATCAAGTGTTATGTGATTGGATATGATACATTTTCCATTATACAGTTTTGAATACAGTCTCTAAAATCAATGCAGAATCTAATCTTCAATTGTTTTTATCAGAGGGATGGCGTTGTTGATTCATCATGTGTATTAAACATCAAGGAAAATAAATTTCATTCATAAATTTTTTAACTTTTTAATCTATATTAGTAGAATGATACGGTTTTACCCTCTTATATCCTTACATGAATCCTTGAGGGCCATGGGGAATGACTAGATATTTTGTGGCCACTACAGGGTTTAGTTTGGGAATTTCAGTATACTTCCATGCAAACAAATATTGATGATTCTTTAGAAATGAAATATATTTCATTTTATACTCAAGAGGGATTGAAATACTAATAAATATAGGCCAGATTTATTCCATTATTTATAGATTTACCTACTCGATCTCATCAATGGTGGTGGAGATGTTATCTTCAAATCAGGTAGGGGAGTTTCGGCGGTCATCCCCTCATCATCCACTTTTGACCCCATTGATTATTTTTGATACATGATAGATAACCTAGATTAATCTCGGTCATTGGTGATATGATATGGTCCATGCGAAGAGACATTGTCATCCCTTACTACTAGATATTTTGTATAGAGATTGGGGAGGTTATTATATTCCTTCAAACTATCTCTAGTGGAAGAAGGAGCTTGGATTTCTAAGATTAAGTCTAATTACTCAATATAATTTATTGTTAACACATAATCATTGTTGACCATACTACAAGGATTTATAGGGGAGGTCCGCAATATATTTGGATTGAAACCTATATATTTTTATCCACCATTGGTTATTTACACTCCATTTTATATAAATATACATTGGAATATATGTCTCTAAAAGACTCTATGGGGGTATAGTCACTATGTAGTATGTCAACCATTCCACCGATGGGGTATATAAAATAAGAATAAAGTGTTTAAGGTATGATCATGTGGATGTTAATCCACGGTCTCAGAATAAGGACTTTGTATGTAGTGTTGTTTTATGTTTCCATGAACTCAACCTTATATGTGATAAACCAAACAATGATTTGAACTTGATATTCATGAAATATATTTTCTCAGTCTTTTCATAACATTAAATTTCAAATTTGGGGGATATAAGTCCCATTCAATATATACCAAATGATCAAGGTTTGACTTAGGATCTAGTTGATCCAAAAACCATTTTTAATTAGATCCATTTAGATGTCATCATTGTAGAGTCATCAAAAAAATATAGGGATCTGGTGTGTCCCTGGATGAAAACTTCTTGGTAAATCACTTTAATTTTGAGGATGAAATTGAATTTTGATGGAATAGTCACCACCCAATAAACCTTAGTTACAATGACTTCTATCTCAAACTCATAAGGGATATATATGGATTTAAAAAGTTTTTTTTTTTGTTATTTTGAATGATAGAGAACATTCATGATTGAAATAATGGTCGGAACAACCACCAGCTATTTTATAATGTCATACTTTTGATACAGAGTACAATTCCTCCCATTGTGGGGTTTTTAAATATGTTATTCATTGGGAGCTATGAAATTTTAGATATAGTAGAATGGTTCTTGTGACGATATCTAGGGATCATCTTATTCTAGTGTTATTTTTTTGTTGACCATCCCCTTTTTATGGAATGATAATACAATCATACCCCTTCTAGATGGTTGTGTGAGATAAAATTTCTTAGATAAATGTTGATGGGTAGTGGGATAACTCCTTGTCTATATAGATATTTTTTGAGTTCATTCCCATGGTTATCATATAGATATATGTCCTATTAGTTGACTGGATATGGATATTGGGTCTGAAAAATGCTACATTGTCCCCTACATCCATGACTCTAGTGCCTTTGTCCTTCTAGTCGTCGGTCAGTTATGTGGAACTCATAATCGGAGGCATATTGATCATTAGAGAAGGGGTATTCTAAGTTTATTATGTTAATATATCCACAGATAAATTTTTTATCTTATAATGTATATTTTTGTTTAAGAGGTTCCCATACTTTTGTCATTGTGGGAAGGAAGTCTACAATAGTAAGATCTTGTGTAGAAGATGAATATGATGCTTCATTTTCTGTATAATCCAATGTCAAAAAATTATTACCTCCTCTAGTCAGAATATTGTATAACACCTCCAAAATTTATATCATCTTTATGTGTTTGAAATGATGTGATATCAGGGGTGTATGATCATGGGTTATTTTCATTGGAGTCAACCTATTATCAAACTTCTTCCCATGTATCGAAATAATTTTTTACCAATCACCTTCTCTATCTGACTAATTTTTTTAACAAAATCCAAATGCATTGGTGAGTTGAATAACATAACATGTCCCAAATAAACAAAGATTTATAAAAAGTATTTGGTTAAAAAAATATCCTCGATGTTGTGACCCATGCATATTTGGAATGGAATGAATTATTCCCAATTGATGTGGTTGACCAATTTATGTTTTATGAGATGTGGTAGCTTGTGTATTGTTATTTTCCAAGGATATAAGGAAAAAATCAGGGACGCAAACATTTCCAAAATTTTATGATTTATTCTCACTCCCCAAATTCTATGTGACCATGATATAATTTTTATTCTTGAAATGATAGGTGTTTTTTTATTCATTACTCTATTAGAGGCACTAGTTAGTTCGAGAACTGACTAGGTGCTTGAATGGGAACAATTATTTGTATGAGATTAACATTGATAGTCATTTTCATGCCATGTATTTCCCCCTATGTTTATGGAATGGGAAAATATTTTTATTGGGTCCTTTTAATGGAATATTCAAATTATGTTTTATTTACTATGAATTTTCATAATACACCTATGTGTTGTATCAGTATTAGATGTGTTGGAAAACAATCCTGGAAATTTCAGCAAGGAGTTAAAAGACATTCTTATGTGAGAGAGGGGTTAAAAATTAATAGTTTAAACCATTAGATCTTGCTATGAATTTATACACCCACTATCTTTCATTCTTCATGCAGTTTTTTGGTTGAATTTAGTTTTTCCATAACATAGAGATGATGTAGTAAAAGAATTGAAGATGAAGGTCTTCCCATCACAAAACAGATCCAATGAATAGATTTTGTTCAAAAATAATTTTTTCTTGATAAGAGTTTTTGACAAATAAATCATCGTGGTTTCCTATTACTAATCATAGGGGCCTATCATCAGACTCCAATGGGAACAATGTGCATGGAATGTTGTTCTGGGTCTCCCACACCACAAAAGGTGGAGAAGGTATGAATGCCAAAATTTTGAGGGGGGAAGGTGTCATCCACCCATTTAGGAAATGGATTCATCTATGTAAGAACAATTTTACATCACCATTCATTAGATTCCATTCATTCAACTCAGGATGGAATGGAATTTATTAGTTCTGGAGGTACTGGTGTATAGGCTACCTCCCTTCAGTAATATGAAGTTGAGGCTAGATAAGGTGGACCCATTTTCATTAAACACGGATTATCAATACATTCTAAGACTAAAGGATAACCATATAGGGGGATGTTTTGTCACCATAATTGTGGGATTTTGTGGTCATCATTTACTTCATTATTCATGTAGATCATCTTCCTAGATCCAGAGCCTCTCAGAAGCATAAATGATTCCCTTTTTAGAGAATTGCATCTTTTCTAATGTTTGAGTGGATTAATATTCATTTTAATCATAAGATGATAATTTGTGGGAATGTAGGGTCTATGTATATCCTCAATGTGGGGTATGATAGGTTGTATATAATTCTAATATACTTCAAACAGCTCCACTTGGAAAGAATTTTTTCTTTTATAGGTGGTGAGTATGATACAAAAATATCATTCCCCATTACAATATTAATACTCCACCATAAAGGTTGAAACTAAAAATCTATAGGTTCTAGTTTTGTATCATCCCACGATTTTACATACATAATGATTATATTGGTGTTTCCTGATAACCCTCATATTGGGGTATATAATCTGTGTTGCATCCGTTTTCTTTTGGGTCTTGATCCTTATTATATTTTATGTTGATAGTAAAAACATTCACCGAGGTATATCCATAAATATTAGTTGTCCCATTACTATAAACACAATTCATTGATTTGACACTGCTTACATAAGGGTATTCTATCATACCCTTGTCCATATTAGAAGATTTTGTTTTATGGCCCCTGTAGGTTTTGATTTTCTTCTCCATACATTCTTCCCATCATGACATTGGAATAGGTACACAGAGGGAGTGTCCAGTCATGATTATTGAACAGACCCAAATATATAATTTTCATTATGGGGTAGGATGAACGAATGTGATTTCATTCATCAAAATTTACCTCCAGATGTAGTGATGGGTGGTTCCCTCTACGGTGATGATGATAACGACTAAAATGCCACAATACTTGTGGATTGGGGCATATTTGGGGTAACAATTGGCATTTTTTGATCTTCTTATTGAGGATTTGATTATTCTGATCAAGGATATGACAACTCCTATGATAGGGACTGAGATATAAATAACACAGTACCTACAGAATGGGGTTGATCTAGAACTTTTAATAATGTTTTCAACACCCTATTGGGGTGCGATTAACTTAGTGATGGTTATTGAGATAAAAATCTCATAATCCCAATGTGATGGGTTTTATTTGTAGTTACTGCTGATATGTTCTATATTCTCTTAGGTGATGATGATCTAAGGGGTGGAGGTAGTGCTATATATTCCCCCTACTAGGTGGGATGGGATCACTCCAATATGTCTACTATTAATGCTCCTATTGTGTCTTTTTTAATTTGGATCAATGGTGGTCATGTATGAGATGGGTGCATTGGAAACCAATTATTTGAATCATTTTCTATGGGATATTTTCTATTTTGAAAAAAACTGTTTTTGTGTCTAAAATGTGTTCCTTTTTTGAGGGGAATGGTTGAATGATCTTTCAGTAGTTTTCTCCCACCTTTCTCTATGTTTTGGCATCATTAATGTATGGGAATTCTTTGGTAGTGACCAACTATCTCATGTGTTACCTGGTCCACTAATCTCTTAAGAGGCTATGAAATTACATGATTCCCCATTTGCGGAGTTATATTATTATAGTGTTTTGATTAATAGAATCATTCTATACTTACCTCTACATTGCTACATATACATGGAAAGACTTCAGTGATCAGTTGAAAATGGGTAGTTATGTAATGGAAGAAAGCTTTTTGGTGATTTTCACTATGATTTTTCAATTTTCAGTCTTGAACAATAGAGATAATAGCAAGGTCTAGCTCACAAAAAAGTATATTTATGGTATAATGGTGTCTGTTGTATCTGATACAAGAGAGGTTTCTAGAATATAACCACTGATGATTTCCCCACATATTTTGGCATAGATAATTTATATAATACTTCTCTATCACATCTAGGATGTCATGGTTAGAAGTATCAAGGGTCAAGAACATGGTGGGGAGGTTGTTTATAGATAATTGTCTCCATATTTCAATTTTTTATTCATATTCATTAGGATTATATGGTTCCACATGATACAACCACATAGGATGATTTTTGGGGTCACCTTCTTCTCTTGATGAATAGTTTTTATTAGTCGATTGGGAACTATATATGACTAATCCCATTTTTTTGAGAACCTCCCTATATGAAGGCGTATAAGTTTTAAGAACATATTTATTTAGAGATTTCATGGAAAGTGGGTTATTTTCTTGTACGATAGAAATATCAGTATGTAGAGATTGACTATAGAGGATGTCAGGAGTAGAGTCCTAGTGATCCCTATCCACAAGGACATGATGAATAATATCATGATAATAACCAACGCCTTCTTTGGATGAATAGTCTATAGACCATTTAGGGGTTTCATATATGTGTCAAAAAGCCTCATGGACACAGGTATTGAGTAGGTTAGGGATATGAGCCTCATTTAGTAGCATGTATATAATATTCTAGTCTTCCTTTTGTGGTTGTTGAGGGATACAATCTCGTTGTTTGGTAGCTGTAGAAAAATATTGATAATTGTCTGGTTATATGGGAATATGTGCCTAATACTTAAAATATTCTAAAGTGTGCTGCTGATATTCTTAATTGTTGATGGGAATATGAGACTCTCAGTTGATGGTTTTCTGAATATTCTAATTAAAGTTTCATGATGCTAGGATATGATCCTTGTCCAGATATGCATTCCACATTAGAATATGTCAGTAGACATGAAAAATGGGAGAAAGGATATGGTTTTCCTCTTATATAGCCATTAAATGACGTTAACATAATCAATTTCAGAAAAAGTGGCGATGTTATATGGATTTAATGAGTTTATAGAATAATACATGTTGCATCATTGATAGTAATTAGATCCGATCTCAAGGCATGTGCCTCTCTCACCTAGTGGGCCCCAATTATAGGAAGGATACGAGACAGATCTTTTGACATTGGAATATAATTTTTGTCTTTTTAAATAGGGATATGAGCCTATCCTGAGGATTGTGACTATCTCACTTGGCGATCCCTTGTTGGAACGATAATCTGATCCTAGTTTGGTGCCATTAGATTATGCCACCAGTCTTTTTTAAAAGCAATGTATTCCTATCTAGAGGCATGTTTCACTCTCAATTGGTGAGATCTAGTTGGAATAGGAATATAATCCCAGTTTGGTGACTCATCCATTACCAGAATATATTCATAATCCTCTTATATGGATGAAATAATTTCTATTTTATACAAAGAAACCACTAGTTCATGTTGATTTGATTGTTGTTCTACCCTAAATGTAGGGACAAGAATATGATCCTATAATTGTATCTTTAATTGTGATAGAATATGTTGAAAATTTTCATCAAATATTTTTTGAATTCAGTGAAACTTTATAATTCTTCCACATGAATGAAGGCATGGACATTTTCACTCACAAATATATACTAGAAGATGTCTTCTATTAGAGAGGGAATATTACCCCACTTATATCCCCCTTCTCACAATAGAATATTCTAATGGGTTTAATGTGTATGGTTATAAATATGCACCCCCCCATACATGAGATAGGATTATGACCACATACTTTCTCTGAGTATGTAAGGATATGGGTCTGATCACAGTCTACCTCCATAATATTCTAGTGGGATTCATCAGTTAATGTGAGGATATGATCCCACCCATGGTAATCCAGAAGTTTCTACACCTAATGTGTCTTCCTCGATACCTGTTCATGAGAATTAAATGTGGAAATGTATGGGTGGTTCCATCTGTACGTGACTAAGGGGAATTTACAATATGATAATGATGATGTTGGTTGATAGGACACATCCTTAGTGTCTCTTGAACTAAAAGGGGTTCATAGTTGAATCCTTGATCAAACTTCCTTGACTGACTGAAAATTAAAAATTTTATTACAAAATCACTTTTGAGGAAAAAGTGGGAATCCTAGAAACAAACATACAAAATATAACCGAGATCAAGACTACAAAGAGTTTCCACTCCCCAGCAATTACAACTTTATGTCAAGCCTCCACCTCATATGACCGTTCAACAAGCTGTCCCGTGTAGATTCATGGGCCTGGTACCAATGGAAATGTCATAACCTCTCATTCATTTATATCTGAACAGTCATGTCAGATGAATGCTTCTTACTCTATATCCTCATCTGAAGCTAAACCTTTTAGAGTGCTGGTTGCTTCCACCATCAAAATTAACAGAAAAACACCAAAACCCAAAAACTTCCTGCCAATTTCAGATTTAAAAAACCGCTATTAGTAAACCACATTTCAGATCAAAAGGGTCCTCAAAAGTCCATCAAACCGATAATCACCAATGATCTCTCTGAACTGGTCACTTGAACTCACATACCAAAGGATCAAGAAGACCACTACGCTACTCTGCCTCAGAGATAATGAAGGAATCCTAACACCGGAGCAGAGAACCAAACAAGTAGAGGAAAGGCGAATCATCTGCGATTCAATGTCTTGGCCCCAACGTATCGCCTTCACCATCATCACCAAAACTAAAGCATCACCAATATCATAAAACATCATCCAACCAACACAGGACATTGATCAACAAAACATGACCAACACAAACAACACAATCATCCCAGCAGCTACGAACTTCATCAGATATTAGAAGGATCAAAAACAATGCAGTAAAATTGAAAGGCAACACAAATGGGAAGGTTCGAATCTAGGAACATCATAAACGTAGACTACCTCAACCCAGATCTCACCATGGTAGAAGCAAAACCAAAACATGAACTGAAATTGGCAATAGGAAGACCAGAATCATCACATCTTCCATAGTCACGCAAGATGAAACTATGACGCCCGAAGAACCCAAGCCGCAAAAAATAAACAGAATCCTTACAGAAGCACAAAGATCCGATAAGACAGAAACCACCAATGGAACGAAACAAAAGAATCTGAAGAAGAAAAACTTGTAAGCCGCTTGATTCAATGTGTCCAGACCATACACACCGCCGTGAATGAAAACGAAAATAACGCCCGAAGAACACATCCACAACAATGGCTGTCGGAACGGAGAAAATATCCACACATAACACGAACTGAAGCCGATGAAGAGATGCATGATACCGAAGACCCTTTCCTCCATGGTCAAAACCTGCCACCATCCAAAACAAGATACCTGAAACCCAAGTAGAGTGACTCCACCACAACAGAAACTAGATCTGGGCATCATGTCTGAACTGAATGCCCAAAGCTAGAAGACGCCACCGCTACATGAATCATATATGAGCCGTTATGAAGAATTCGAATGCTATCTGAACAGAATTCCTGAAGCAGGAAGGCGTTCCCGCTACAGGAACCAAATCTGACCCACCATGAAGAAGCCGATCACTGTCCAAACCGAATGCCCAAATCAGGAAGACGCCATCACTATAGGAACCACCGCCACAAATAAGTTGTTTTCGTCCTCACCACATAGCTCAAAACCCTAGAAGGAAGGCGTCGTTTCCATTGAGAAGAGAAGAGAAGAGAGCAGCCATGGCCGATGTCGTGGCCCCCTTGATCAAACTTCCTTAGGTACAGATGATGGTGATTTTTTGGTCCGGTATAATATTCAAAAGAGATTGATGGTGGAAATGATCACAACATAATTTACAACATGGATCTTTGTATGATGTATAATTTTTTTTATTTCAGCATATAGATAGCCTTGCATTAAGACTCATGTGTCAAGATTATACCATGTAAGATGTATTCATGGACCATTTAATTCACCCCTTTATGCTAATTATTTCAGAAGGATTATTTCATTATATGAGTTGAAAGGGTTACAATCACAGCTGATTGTGTATAAATTTTGTTGGATGAAGAAATGATATCAGGTCTTGGTTTTTTTTGTGAGGCTAGTATATATATCCATTAATAAAACAAGGAAGAAGTTCACTATTAGTGCATCATCATTGGCATGATATTTGATCAATCAAATATGCACATGTAAGAAAATTCTATTCTCTATTTCATGTTTAACTATTCTACTCACATGGACTCATCACTATGAGGATAGACTAATTTCATGAGAACTCTTGTCAAATAGGATCACACGTTGGGTGGGAAATTTCCATTTGCAAAGGAGTATCAAAATTAAAAAGAACAATGATTTTAAAATAATCATTTTTATTATTAGATATATTCATGTTGGTTTCACTATTGTTTATTTCATTGGAAAAGATGCAACAAGTGGTTTTCCAAACAATTAATTGTTTGTGGTTAATTTTTTGTAATGTCATTTGCATTGGGTACACCATTAATTATCATAATTGAAACTTCTAATGGATCCCACATCCATAAATGTTTATAGACATGATTTGTAAATGCAAGCTTTCAGGTGTGGTTTCAGACCCAATGGTGCTTATAAACACACCATGGTCGATAGTATGGATGGTCGGGCATGCCACATCCTTCTAAGGGAAATTGTTTCCTAATAATTAACTCTTTTATAAATTTAAGATATGTTTTTTCAGTCTCTTCATAATATATACAGGGAACCAGTTTCCTTATAAAAATGATCAAATGTTAAATCCTTCCATGTGTAAAGAGGGGTCTTTTATTAAGTCCATCTATATGTATCTACATATCTTCATCAGTTTCAGTTAATGTGTAGCTACATATATTATTAATCCATATATCAATTCCCTCAAAAATTTACTACCATATAGGGAAGAGATTAATATTTCAAGGATTGGATGGAATTTTAATGAAGAAATTTATGTATCTTGACTATAATTGGAATTAGAAATTTTATAGTTCCTTTAACTCATAGTGTTTAGCAACATACAAAAGTAGAATATATTAGGTACTTAGGAAGTGAGTATTGAGATCAATCCTTAGGTTAAAATAATAAATATCTTGGTTATGGAAGGAATCAAAGTCATCGTAGTTCGATTCAACCCATGGGACGTATGATGATGTGGATTTACTTGTATATGGCCATTCAACTCTATAGATTCCATGGATTAGGGAGATTCATGATTCAAATTATGTGATCATTTAAAATCATTATTCTGATGATAACCGTGTTCAGTCTTAAAAATTGGGGATAACTAGTGGTTAGTCTAATCACATAAGGATGCGAGGATTATTATCTAATGTATCCCTATAGTATGTCTGATATAGATATCGAGCATTTTAAATGATTCATATGTATCCTATATTTTGAAGTAATCAGAGCCATCGCACTTCAGTTTCCATCTCACATAGTTGTCTGATGAGGATGGATGATAAACTGAGGGGTGAGATTTATTCTTGATTGTTCAGATTTTTCCAAGATGAAGGTACATACACCAATGTAGATTAACATTTGATATTAGGACATCTGAATTCATCCAACATATCATGATTATGGATGGAATTAGAGTTTTTATAGTTCTGTTGGGGTTACCTAAATATATCCACTGGACAAAGATACCATGTATCAGGACGTCTTCGTAACATGTGTTAATTGTCATCCCGACATGTATGGGGTGTATATATGACATGTATGAGGATGTATGGACATGTACTTGTTTCATAGAGAACATATAAAAATATTGATGAATGATCTAGTGTACATTTACATAGGAAATTGTGTAATTTGAATGGAATGTCTAGAGGATATCACATGATCACTGAAGACAAGCTAGGGTTTGTCATGTGACCTATATAACATTCCTAGAGGGAATTGAATAATGGATATGAAATGTTTAGAGGAAATTGGGAGACCTAGGTGGAATGTATAGAGAAAACTTTTTAATCTAGTTGAATTTTTAGAAGGACATCATGATTACTTGAAGGCATTTCATTGTCTAGACACATTAATTGGGCAACATATCTAGAGGGCATTGTATGTTTGTGGCTAGAAGTCCCTGAATTCGTTGTGACGCTTAGTTGTTAATCCCTTTTTAAATCACATGACATTCTTATCCTTGGAAGTGGCATGAGATGGTCCCAATAGAATTTTGAAGGTGGGTAGAAGAAATTATGTGACATGTACTGGTGTTGACTCATGATTTGGGTTGGTCATGTGAAGAGAACGAGGACCAACATATCTATCTTCACATAATTATCCCATATTTTCCAATCATTATTCCAACCTTTATAAAAAATGTGCATTAGGGTTTTCTCAGTGTCTGCTTTTTTAAGTTTCTCATGAGCTAGTTGACATGTGGTATGTTCTTTGAATAATCCGACTGACACCATATTTCCTTCACATGACCTATTTAGTGGTCACGTAATGCATAAAATCATTATTCATGGTCCCATAGGTCATTCTTCATAATTAACATATAATAATTCTTTTTCAATCATGTGACTAGCTTCTCAAATATTTTTTCTCTTATATATGCATGTCACAGTCACCCATGGACTCTCGTCTGTGGTTGTGTGTGTGTTTTTATATAGATGAGGATGTATTTATAGTCCTCATTTCAATGGTTATATGCCAAATTTTGTTGTTCATATATGCCAGATATAAGATGTAGTCGGTGGTGGGATTTTTCTATCATGCACATCACATGATCCTACCATGGGTTATATGTGGCATAAAATAATGATATATGATCGTAATAATGTCCCACTATTTCCATGATTATTGTATGTTGTCCGATCAAATGGATTCCACTTAACCACATGGATATGTAAAAGATCTTTGACAAGGTAAGGCTAACATGTCTAGATGTCTTCTTGATATCAGAACTCCAATGGAAAGGCATTCATCTAATCGAGGATTACATGTCTTGTACCATTCACATGATTATAGTTTATTTTCAAGGGGGCTCTAGGGGATCATTCCAACATGTCTAATTACACTAATGAGATCATTATACCTTGTCAAGGGTTACTTTAATGATCAATGGTGATCCCCCAGGGCGTATAACCACTTTCACGTGAATACCATTATGTCACCCCATCATAAAAAGCTTCCACATTTCCCACATTTTATTTATGTTTCATTTTTATTTTTAAGTATATTTCATGAAATAATGCATGTTTTCTTTTGGAAAGTCACTATCCTTATATGAGATTCATCCAATGATATATAATGAGTCTCACTATGGAATACTTTCATTATCATCTAAACCCTTCTGCCTATTTGTAGAGCCATGAGGGCATCATATGATTAAATGGACACATGAAAGGTCCCTCAAATGATGAAGGAAACAGTACAACATTCATTTTCACCACAAGGTGGACATACCAAAAGGGGATTCATGAGGTTTTTTGTATCACATGATCCTATCTCTTGAAGATCAATATATTTCTCCCTCACATGAGTCTTCTTCCTTTCTTCAATTTTTGTTTATAATGGATATTTGAATGTTTTTTAGGATTCCAAAAATTTAATGGTAATGTGATTTAGTTGAACTCATCTATAATCCTCCACATGATATCCAATGATCTTCAAGACACTTTTTAAAAATCATGGAGGCTTTTAAAATATGCTTTGTGTGATGAAGAGATGATCATGCACTTTGCCTGATCTATTCACCTGACCTTCCACTGATCGTGCAAACACATATACCTAAACAGGTTTTATACTTTGAGTGAATCGAACACCTTCACTTTCTTTTTTATATAAGATAACACCCCTAGTTGGAGTACTTCATCAGGTTTAGATTTTTCAATTCTCTTTTGGGAGGTTTAAATAATTCCCATCCCAATTTCCCAAGAATCTATGCAAAATGTTCCTCTCCTAAAATTCCAAATTATTCTATAATACTATTGTATCAAGAAGTAATATTGATTTATTATTTTATATGGAGAAAATTAAATAAGATTTCATCTCAATTTATGTGATGCACAAGTGAAAATTGAATTAATATGAGAGTGTAAGGGAACATATACACCACCCTCGTTGCTTATAAATTTCCCATTACATTAATTGTTTTTATATTTTTCATAATATATTTCCCATGAACATATTCTATTTATTTGTATATATAAATTAAATATAAATATTGTAAAATATTCTTTTACTTTCTAGTGTTATACATGTTTTTAGTTTCCTTTCAAATTTCCATTTTAATGTAAACTAAAATTAAGGGAACTTTTCTATTTATTGTCTCATGTCATGAATCACCCGAATTTTTTTAAAACCTGAATAGATTTGAGAAACCATTATTATATTATAGGGATCCTTTTAGATTTAATTTTTATTTTTTAGTATAATAATAAGATCATTATTTTTCAAAATGATCTGGTATTAATTTCACAAAGCATCACCAAAATAGTTCGTTTTTATTCTTTATTATCTAGATGCTTCTCTTTAATTTATTAAATTGGAATTACATGTTATAGAAATATGTCCCTTTTTAAATTATGAAAATATAAAATAATTTAATTTAACATCATCTTAGTAGTGGTTATGATTTAGCCTTTAGTGATTCCTAGAATCATACTTATGAAACCCACTTCTTTCTCATGGGATTTATCATGCTTGTGATTTAGGTATTGTTCCTTTTCAAAATTTGGATAACATGAAAATTATATTCATTATAAAAGGGTGGTTCAAAAACCATATATACCTCTAATTAATTTGTTAAATAATGATATGATATATATGGGATTAGGGAGTGCACAAAATCTTGTATGAGAATTTGACCACAATGTATAATGTATGGGTAGATATCATGGGAAAACATTGTTATTATATGATTGAGACCAAAATCATATATTCCTCCAATGCATTGTGTATCACATTATATATAAATGCGACTCTATGAAAATGATTAGAGAGTGAACTTATCCCACTATGTGACTTTGTTGACAATGTTTATGGGAATGGGGCATGAAGCCAAACCACCATTAGAATTTGTAAACATTATGATGATTTTATTGGGAGTAAAACATGGAATATGTTTATGATTTTATATATTATATATATTCCACCTATTATATGACTCCATTATCTTTTGATTTAATATCTCTATTACACGTTTCCAAGCATATCACATGGTTTCATGTCATGGAACATGTTTTTTATTATGATATTATACATAATTACTTCATGATTTATAGTTAAGTAGAATTTTTTATTTTAATTAAATAATAAATTAACTTATTCATTTATTTTCTCATATTATTATAATCAAGAAACTGATGAAGTATTCATATGTTTTCCCTTCAGAGTTTTAGCCATCCCATTTCTTTTGTTTCCCATCCTTAGGTTATGAAGATATGTATAATTTCATATAATACTATAAGGGGTCTATAAGAGTTTAATATTGGATAAATGTTCACAAGATTTATAAAAAAATTCTATCTTATTGTTCCTTAAAGAGTATAAACTAAACGGTTCTCCATGTTTGGAGATAATATTCTGGGATGTAATGTTTAAAACATTGGAAATTATGTAATGTAAATAAACGATTAGTTTTGATCATAATAAATAAAGTTATATAATCAATATGTCTCCCAGTTTATGAATTTAATCGTATAATGTAAAATCATATTACACGAGAGTGATGAAATATTTACAGGATATTATGAGGAAAAGATTGAATTCAATGAATTGGATTTTGAAGAAACACATGAGTCAGGACGTGAACAAATTCCTCATAGCACCATGGAACAAATTGTTCTAAATACACAACCACTGTATATGATCACCATAGAGGTAAGATAACTAGAGAGTTATAGTTTATCTCTAACCGATGATGGTGACTCGTTATTAGTTTATAAGGAAACACCTAGGTCTTATAATGATGTGATAATTAGCTCATAGGATTTCAAATGGATCAAATAAATGAATTATATGATGTATCCCATGTATCCAAACCATGTATGGGTTATTGTAGATCCTTAATTATATTTATAGTATATCTGTTGAAAATGGGTATTCCTGAAGAAACTGGATACAGAAGGTATGGTTAGTACCTATAATGCATGACTAGTTTCAAAATTGTTTATGTAATGTCAATGTATCAACTATGAAGAATCCATTTAACATGTTTTCATGCTAAAATATTCCAAAATTGTTCTTTCCATAGATTCATACCATGATTAAGTGATTCTGAAATTTTATGTTAAAATATCATTCCTTGATAAGAAAATTGTTGAATATGTTTCTAAGACACACTTAGAAGGGTTTTTTGCTCTCTTTGATGTTGAAAAGTAATGAAATATGAATAGATATATTTACAGATTGATGAAAGAAGAAAGATCATGCAATGTTTTATTTCATTCATCTATAATGGAATTTTATTTCATATATAATAAATGTGATCCTTTTTGGGAATTTACTAAAATTTTCATCACATCCATTATATTTCATTAGACATGGTGTGATATGGTCAAGGAAAATGTATCCTTGATGTATTTGTTTAACTTTCATACGATTCATTAACTTTTAACATCCCTCTAATAATGTTTTTCACCTAGCACAAATGCGTTATGAATGGATTAAAATTATTTTCATATTAATTATATTAGTTTAATGGAATTTCCAATAGAAATTGACATTTATTTATTTATATTATATAAATAAAAAGTGTCATTAAATTAAATTTATTTTTGTTTTATAAAGGTATGAGATCTATCATATCGAATATACCATAGTTTCTTACCAATCCTATAAAATCAGTTTTCATTTCTGGTTCTATGCTTTTTTCTCATTGTGAATGTGTTTCATACACCTAAAATATATGTGGATCCTTAAAATTAATTTTTGGATCCAAAGGCCCGTATAACCCCTTAGAAGTGTGAAGTGTATTTTTACTAATTTTGTGAATATTTTCCAACAAAATTCATCAATGATGAAGAATATGGGCGATACCATACAGATGATATAGATTTGTTCTAATAGGGTATTCTTTTAATGATTTGATTTATTATGGATAAATTATATGGCGTTTGGTTTTTAATCCACTTCAAATGAACATATGATGATCCAATAAAAAACATCAGTGGTATAAAATCCTCATTACAAAAATAGAAAAATGACTTATTCAATGACATATTATGAAGACACAACTGCATGATTATGTAGTGTTCCACATGTCAATGTGGTGACTATAAATATGATAGTATCACTATCAACATGACATAGTGTATGGAGTATTGGTTCTTAATTAGTAATTATACTAGAAAAAAACCATTAACATTGGCAACATAACCCTTAATGAAATCACATTTGTCAGCCCATGATATTTTTTAGATGATTTACCTTGCACCATTGACTATTCCACGAATAACATGACCTTTATAACATTTGAACCATTTATGGACTATAACATGGGGTGGACACACTAATTTGGTTGATATTATATAGATTCCAAAATAAAACTTTTTGAATCATACATGCACAAATGAATAAACATTGGACATATAAATATTTCTCATAATGAAATAATTATGTATTTAATATTCCTATTATGTATATTTAACTAGTGATACATTGAAATTAAATCCTTAAAACAATATGTTTGATATTTATTCCAAAATGGATATTTTCAAGTCTATGATCATCGATCAGAGTTAGTCTTACCCAATTTGGGTTTCTCTATGATAATATTATTAATGGGAAGAAAGTGATGAGTAAGTCTAGATTATCATGTTGGGTAGGCCATACAAATGTTTTTTCCACTAGATTTTAATTTTCAAGAATAATACTAGAATTTTTTTTGGGTTAATCTCACTAGAAGACCCTATCATGTTTAGGTTACTAGAGGAATGGGGGTTTTTGATATTAATTTGATTGATTTGGATAAAGAGTTAACCACTCAAATATCTAGAAGTCTTAGATTTTTTTGAATTGGATTATTCCCTAACTGAATAACTATTTCATGAGAGAAACACAAAGGAAGAATCATTTTATAGTGAAATATCGATCTATCCACAAAAAATGGTTATGATGTCCAATGGAAGAAAAACTATTCAGAGAAATTTCAATTAAGGTTCATAATGAATATATATAACACATGAAACTCAAATAATAATATATATTTTTTAAATATTATCGAATATTTTCTGAAAAAAATATCGATATCACTTAGATTTATTATCTAAATAATAGTTATATATTTGTATTTACGATTTCAAAGCATCCTAAAAAGACAAGCATTTAGAGATGATAAATTTTAATGTTATAAAGGTAAAATTTATAAACACTAACTAATACATAGTAGATTTTGTGTGGGTATCAATAATTTCTATTGATAATAAAACTATTACATATATGGGAATTGATAAAGGGGTAGTTAGATATTTTTGATTTCAAGAGAGAAAGAGTTACTTCATTAGAATATGATACATTTGATTTATGTCTTCCAAGTTGGTTCTTCTGATAATTAGAAAACTAATATTATGTTCCAATAAAAAATATAAATATTATTTATATATCCTATTTATGTAGAATTATATTTTCATTCACTAAAAATAACAATAATCTTTCTATTAATAATAATTATTTGTTTTACAAAATTGGAAATATTGTAAATGATATAAATATTCAAGAAATGGATGTTCCTATTTTTGAAAAATAGATTATGAATTTTAGAGTGTATTTTTATCCCACCTACCTTTTGGATTTTTATCTCAATAATATAAATGAGAAAAACATTCAGAACATCATAAATATGGATTTTTGGCCTCATTATATTATACATAATTTAAGATGTTTTGATCTTGTTTATTGGAAAAAATAAAAAAGGCATATTTTGAGAGGAAATATGAATGGGTAGTGTGTGTTGTGTCTTATAAAGAGTGATGTATATGGGATAAAGAGAAAACAATCTACAAGTGGTTATAAGTACATTTTTAGATATACATGTCACATTAGTGGGCATGGATTTGTGTTACTAATAAAAAATAGGCTTGGAAATTTTGATAAGTTAAAAATCTTTTTGAAAAAAAGTAAAAATCCACAAGGAATAAGTATTAAAATTCTATAATTAGACCTAGGTGGTGAATAATAAATCATGAAATATATTGATTAATTGAAAAATTTAAAAAATTTCCCAAAAATCACCCCTCCTAAAGAACTATAATGTAATGGTGTGTCAGAGAGGAGTAATCCTATCCTTTTTTAAATGTTTAAATATATTTTAATTCAATGTAACGATCCTATTTTTTGGTGTTATTCTTTAGAAACTCTTACAATTATACTAAATCACATTATATTAAAAGAATTTATAATTACACCATAAGAAATATGGACTATTAAGTATCTCAATATTCATATTATAAAGATTAATGGGTGTGATGTATTTATATAATTATTGATTTACTGTAATTTTGGCCACAAATAAAATAAATATAAATTTTTTTATCAGCCCAGGGAAACTAAGGGATGATATTTTTAAAACACAACTAAATAGATAGGGTTTGGGGCCCAAGATATTGTTTTTCATGAGGAGGAACACATATTTCAATGAGTTAGTAGGAGGAAAGTCAAACATAGAGAAGTTTAATTCTAAAAAATTGGTTTTTTCATGAGATGGATGATGAGATACTTCTATAAATATATGTAGAATAAGATCTAAATCATATTATTGGACAATTAAAAAGGCCCGGAAGGATCTTTCAGGCACCTAATAGATATGGATTTCACAAAGATATTTTTGATGTGGTATCATTAATAATATATAAAAATGTCACAAACTAGAATTTCATAAATGTATGGATTGTTATTTTTCAGCTTAATTTACTTTTTTGTCCTAGTGAGTGTTCCCTATGTCTTAAGGGTGGCCTCTGGAGTGTTTGGGCTCACTCAGTACCTATTGATTTATAAATAGGAAAAATATATTGGGATACATGGTTAACGAATGGTTAGTGATAATTTTGCAACTCAACATTGTGGGAAAAACATCTTAAAAAAAGAGGTCACATGTTTTGCCTTATTTTTTTGATCCATGGAGGATAACCATGGAATTTTTCCTAGAAAATTTGTATATATTTTTTTCAGGGGCTGCACATGATTAGTCATACTACTTTCCTTGACCATGAAATGGGGTTATTGGATAGTGTTTTTTGTATGGTTGGTTCATAGTTTGTCTAATCATGTATGAAAATCCTGAACTCCATTAAAAAATTGGTGAAATAACCATTATTTCCAATTTTCGTGAAAACCATAATTTATTCCACCACTTACATGTTTCTCCAACAATTGACCACATGAAGCTCATCCTCATCACTTTCTTATTATGTTTTGAAACCATCTATTTATTCGATCTTAGTTTTCATCCTCTTCAAATCATTTGATCTAAACAGTATGTTCTCTAATCGTTTTGTTGCCATTATTTCATTACCGTCACATCCCTTGTGTTATTTTGGATCAATATAATATTCCTTTTTTTCAGGGAATTGGTCCATTTTTTTGATTTCATATGTTCTAGATCTATTAAATGTATTAAACTAGATGAGGAGAGTTATATAGGCCAAAGATATGTGGTCAAGAAATTATCCCAAAATTTCGAGGTTTTTTGTAGTATTTTCTAATGTTTCTCACACTAGAGAATAAAATTGTCCTGTAAAAATGTGTTTTACCCTTTTAATTAATTTCACCACATTTGGATACTCATGTGGACCCATTTTAAACTATTATAGGTTGCTTACCTCATTGATCACCACTCCTTTTTGGTTTTTTAAATTAATTTCCAACATCATGTAATTTATTAATGAACCAAACCACATCGTAAGTGGTATTTCTTTAAATGAAAATAGAATAACATTGGAATTCAATTATATGGGTTATTTAATGTTGAATTAAAGTGAGTGGAGAGGCCATGTAATGTGTTCATTATATGTAAAATAAATTCCATAACATTTTCACCCTTGGTTAGATTGGGGATAAATAATTATAAATTTTTAATAGGAAATAACTCGTGATTATTATTATTATTAGAATATAGATAATGGTAATTGAAAAAGGATAATGGATTTACTAAGCATGGTACTTAAATCTTTCATATATTGGGTGATGGGAAAGGTGTCTCACATCATTTTTTAATCTGTATGATTTGAGTGACACTATATGTTCCCTTAGATTAGGTGTAGGCCAAGATGACTGACCCCAATATCTCAATTGATGATAAAGAAGTATAATATTCCTTAGAGGTTTAGGAAATTTACCCTTTTCTAGAGCTCATATCTGATTAGAGTAGAAAAAAATACCAGTTTACACCTTGGGTCCAGCTAGTGTATTGTGTCCATGTACATTCATATATATTTCATCACATATACAATGTATTTAAATGTATAATCATTATATATGGTTACAAATAAATGGTTTTACATGTTTATTGAAATAATAATTAACATGTCCAATGCTAAAGTATTTAGAGTCTTCCAGGTATCCCATATGAACCTGAGATGACTAGTATTTATTTATTCCTTATTTATTATTTTGTTTATCTTTACATTGCTATACTATATAAACATTATGGATTATTATAGACACCATTGGTGGTTCCATACTAAGATAACCTCACACCTTACATAGTTTCCCCAAGTTACTTGAGAATATATTACGATTTCATCACTTGACATGGGGAAAACCACTATTATAAATGGTCGGTATGTTTTTCTTTTAGCCTGGAGAATCGGAAAAGAGGACTGAGCGTATCCTACTGATTCTACTAGAGATTCCTTTTGTAATTTTTTGTGTTTTTGTATTGTATGTTGTATATTCCTATGCCCAGTATCACATGTGTAACACCCCAAGCTTCTACGGTACGCTCCTCATTGAATAATGCGATAGCGTGTGTTATACGCAACATCAAGTTCTAACACACCACAACCAATCAAACTAGCCGTTATGAATAGTAATACCTGCTTTTTGAAATTATATATATTTTATATTTCAAAATGGACTTCATTTTTGGTTTATGAATATCAAATTTATCCTAAGATGCATTTTTGGTATTTTTCTGAGAACTTCCAATTTTTATGAATAGTGAAAAATGCTTAAAAATAACTTTTTTAATCAAATAATTTATAGTGATAAATTATATTACTGAGTGGTTTTAAAGTTAAATTAGAATAAATTTTTACCATTTTATCCAATGGTGTTCATTAAAATTAATTTCACTTTTAAATTGGACCTAAACAATTGTCAATCTTTTTGTATATTTGTTTCCTAAAAACACGCTATTTGTTGTGACAACGGGAATTAATTATAAAATTAATTAATGCAACTTATATGTTTGAAATTTTGTAAGAAAGATATCATTTTTGAATTCGGAATATCAATTATATCTTAGGGTGAAATTTTGGCATTGTTCTGAAAAATTTCAATTTTTGATGAATAGTGAAACTACTAAGTGGTAGTTAAAAAACTGAATTATTCATAAAACTTAATTTTACCGCTTATGTGAATGGAATTTAGAAAATCTGAGATACACAGTTAATATCATGAAGTGAAATGTGGTTCAATGAGATGAAAATAATTTTTTGTGAATAGTAACTTTTTACTTTTATTTACCACAGTTAAAATTAAATAGGGTAATTAAGGGTAAAAATGATATTAATATTACACTAACACATGTTATAATTCAATTTTACAAGTTTATATCGACCAAAAACAACCTTAAGAATAAAATATTATCATTTAGGTCCACTTGGATTAGATTATGACATTTATTATTATTTGATTCAAAGAAGAGTTAAAAGAGTTAAAATCAAATTGTATTTACTAAAACATTTTTAATATATAGTTATACATAGGATAAATTCGATTGTAAATATTAATTAGAAAGATAAAACGATTTCCTACATAATTATATTTTATTTATAATTTTTAGACATTAAATAATTTAATTTATTTTTGACACAATGATGATGCAGTAATTACCATAATAGTGAAAAATTAAAATAATTGATATTATAAATACCAAAATAAATATAATTTGAGACTTTTAATAAATTAAAATAATTATATAGGATGATATGACATATTAGGATTGATTTAATTGACTTTTTTCTAAGTAATCATTCTGTTATAAGTTTCACAAAAATCAACTATTGAATAGTGTAAAAATTGACATAAAAGAGTTTTTAACACAAATATTATATTATTAATTGATATTAAATTACTAAAAATCTATGGTTGGGCCAAGAGACTTTCATAATGATAGGTGTATCATTAATGGATCACTTAGGGGTCTCTTGGATTTATATAGTATGTTTATTAACTATATAATATAAAAATACAAAGTGACATGGTAAATGTCAAACTAATTAACTAAGAGTTAAAACTAAAAGATAAGGTTAATATAGTAACCCAAACCTGTATAAATTATATTGGTTGAATGTTTTTCTACCTATACCCACCTTAACCTTTTAATAATAAGCTTTTGAGCCATTAGAAACCGAATATTAATTTATTATAAATTACTATTTCTAGCTTTTCCAAAGGTGCCCCTCACCCCTCTTATAAAAGGGCACTCCCCCTTATCATTACTTCACACCTTCAAAGCCTTTTGGATCGTCCACAATCTACCCAAATACTCTCTCAAATTTCCTCAGTACAACCTAAAGGTCTTACTTTGATCATAAATCCAACCTAAGGAGCCCTTTTGATCAAATCAAAATGAAGAACCCGAAAAAGAGGTAATGTTTTCACCACCCTTTTTTAAATTCATTTCTTCTTCCACTTCTTATTTCTTTGTTATTACCATTATAAAATAATAACTCTAGTATCTTATATATACTTTTATTTTATTATAAATATGGTACAACCATATTCAGTATTCTATCCACCCTTTGAATAACATGTCACCATACATGCGTACGTACGACTTACCGTCTCCACGTCGTGGTGTAATTGTTATTCAATATATTATTATTTTGATGGGTATAATAATGATGTGTAACTCATGTAAATAATAAATTTAACATGATAATTATTCTGTATATATGATATAATATCCAATTATATATTATTTTAATATCAAAAGAATGATATTGTCGCTCGTGCGTACGTACGGACTACCGTCTCCATGAACGCGATGAGATTTATTCTCCATCGTATCCATTCATGTATAAGTATAATTTTATGATTTAAAAATAATTTTTAGGGACTTGAAATCATTCTGGATATGAAAAAGAAACAACCTATCCATGAAAAACATGTCTTACGTAACAAAACATATAAAAGAAAACGAGTAAGTTAACAACCGAAATGACGATAATACTATGATATTATTAACAAAGAAATGTTAAAAGATCATATATGATATCATATTAATATATATGATATTGTATAATTTAATAAAAATTATTTCACCATTATACAGGAGGTTAACTTACCCTCAACCAAGGAATAGTACAAGGTAAGGGTTATTTCACAATCTCTTCATTATCCGAGGTTGTTTATATGTAATAATCTAATGAGATCTCTTTATCATCCACATCCATGTTATATAAATATGTATTTCAAAACATTTTTACTATTTTAAAGAATATGGGTTAAAATCATTTATACCCTTTTTTGACTTTTTATAAGAGTTTTATAAAGGAATCTTTTCGTCATTTTCCAAACAAGGTTCTTTTTAACCTTTTCAAAAGAATAAAGGTAAGAATGTTTTTTTAACTTATACAGTGGGTGCAGTTATTTTCCGCCGTTATAAAATCATCGAAGCTTCCCTTACAAGCTTATAAGAATATTTTCAAAGAAAATGTTTTATTTTATAAATATATGAATCTTAAATGTTTTCAAAATAGAAAGAGATATTTCTCTCAAAAAGAGTTTTGATTTCACCTATGTCAACATCCTTTGATGGATTTTAAGCTTATTTGAAGTTGATTTATTATGATACAAAACTTCTATATTGTATTGAAGGTTTTGTGATATGTCTGACAGTGGATGTGCTATTTTTATACCATTCATAGTTTATGGTGGAAGTATTGACATTTCGTATGCTAGTTTTAATACGAATGTTTATGTTATGTTTAAACCTTTTCATATGGGAATGCATTGGACTTAATATGTGATGGGTGGAGCCCGCTATATCTCCTCGATGCATCGGTAGGTCTTATGAGACAATCTAGTGTCTTGGTACAAGGCCTTGGAAAAATTTTATTTGTAGTCTTGGCACTAGGCCTTGGCTATGTGGTTATGATGGTCTGGAATTGTGCATTCCATCATTATGAAAGTGGTAATTGATAATTCATGTGATTATTTGAATAGTAGAATATCCATGTGAATAAGTAAATTTCATTATTTCGTTTTATTATTACCATACTATGTTGAAGTTCAAGTTTAAAAGGCTTTTGTTTTAAGTTATACATTTCCTTAAATGTTTATTCTTATTTATGAAAGTTTTCGCTATATTGTTATCCTTACTGGGCATTTGAGCTCACCCCTTTTCTATGTTTTATTTTACCTAGGATGTGAAGAAGAAATTTATGAATGACCTACAGGGATAGTATGTGGGGATATGAGTGTGGGATATGGAGACTATGTTGTTGTAGTAGTTTCTCACTTTATGGTTTAATGTTAAACGTTATGAATATATCTAGTTTTTCCAAGGCTACTAAACCAATCGGTCTTTCGAGATTTGATATTTCTTGTGATCATGCCAATGTTATGTAATAATGCACCGACTCTAGGTAACTGGGTTCGAGGTGTTACAGTTGGTATCAGAGGAATTTTAGTACAAGCCCTGGAAGCTAGATTTAGATAAACTCTGATTGGAGCACGTAGACCTAAGATGAACATTGAGGATTAGAATAGAGGAACTTCCTAGAATTTTGGTATTGTAGATATTTTGTGAGTTTTCTGAGAAATACATCCCTTTCTGGATACGAGCAGGTAGAGGTGGCTCTGGCACAGAGGTACCTAGGGGTAAAACCCAAAAACACCGCTTTGGGCTAGACTCGAACAAGAACTGGTGCACGACAACGGGCTTTGCTGCACTCTTGGTTACGAAACACCTGGGGGTTATGCTTAGGATAACACTCATTTTCATTACAAATCATTATTAACGGTTTATGAGTATATAATTCCTCAAAGAAAACATTTTTATGATTATGGATTATATCCATAAATAGTTCAATTTATGTTATGTGTTTTATAAGTATGGGATTATGTATTTTGATTCATAAACTGATCTAGTTTATACCATTGTTTAGAAATGGTTCCTAGTGGAAGAAATGGAAACCGTATCAATACACACACTCCATATAGGGATTTACCACCTACTCAAGATAACTATAGTGGAGCTGGTGATGCAACTGGTGCCATTTAGCTAATCACCATACTGGGACAACTTACTCAGGTTATGAATAATAACCTTACCCGTACGGAGAACCCTAATCCACAACATGGAGGATCAATGTTAGATCGCTTCATGAGGAAACAACCACCAACGTTCAATGGTAGTACAAATCCCTTAGTAGCTGAGCAATGGATATTTTCCCTAGAGAAAATATTTTTTGGCTTTGGGGAGTAGTGAAAGGGAAAAAGTTATCATGGCAGTTTACCGCCTCACTGGAGATGCTGATCAATGGTGGTCGTTGATTCAAAATTCGAAGGAAGATTATGAAGTATAAAATATGGAATGTAGGGAGTTCAAAGATCTGTTTTTAGAAAAATACTTTTCTCGCAACCATCGAGCAGATATGTAAAGGAAGTTTCTTAGTCTGAGACAAAAGGATGACGAGAATGTCACAATGTATGAGTCTAACATTACAAGGTGAGCAAGGTATGCTGGAGATTATATACGTAACCCAATAAGTATGATTGATCTTTTCTTTTATGGGATAAAACCATTTCTCCGTCGAGCATTAGTATCACAATCCTTCTCATCGTACGAAGACATTGTCTCATGTGCTATCAAGACTGAAACAGAATTCTCCAAGTCTTATGACTTTAAAGCAAGGAATGAGAAGAATAGATATGCTGATCAATCTGGGAATGGAAATAAATGGAAGAAGGAAAATTTTGAATATCCATCCTGTGGTAAATGTGGGAAGAAACACCCCGGTACTTGCATGAATGGAACGGGAGTCTGTTACAAGTGTGGTGAAAAAAGCCACCAAGCTCGTGATTGCCAAGGGATGATGGAAGCTACCAATGTTCAGTGCTACAATTTCAGGGAGATGGGGAATTATGAAAATGAATGTCCAAAGCGTCTGGGGAACTTACCTCAGAAACTTCCAAGGGATCTTGGCCAAGCTTATGCTATCACTACTGCTGAGGTAGAAGCTCCGAAAGACGTGGTGGAAGGTAATTTAATGGTTTCCTCAAGTTTAGAAAATGCATTATTTTATTCTGGATCATCGCATTGTTTCATATCTTCCTAGTTTTCTAAGAAAATTAGAAATTTCCAATTTGATTTAACAAGGGAGTTGTCAGTTAAAAATCCCAAGGGAAGTGTCATTGCAACAATGTTTTGTGAATCAGTCCCCATTAGAGCACATAAATGTTCTTTATCTGCTGATATCATCGTCAAACCTATGATTTAGTTTGATATAATCCTCTGTATGTACTGGATTTCGGACTATTATGCGAATATTTATTGTAAGAATAAAGAGGTTACGAATCATGATGATGATGATAAGGAACACCTTATCTTTAGAGCAGAATCGTAACCACCTAATTCATATCTAGATCCACCACCAGTAGCTCAACTAAATTCAATTATTGATGAGGAAGAGAATGAAATAACTATGGGTGAGGAAAGGAATGTTCAAATAGAGGATGTACCTGCTTTGAAAGAATATGTAGATGTATTTCTAGAAGATTTACTTAGACATACTCCAAAACGAGAAGTTGAGTTTTCCATTGATTTAATTCCTGGATCAAGGCCTATATCGAAGAACCCTTATAGAATGGCCACTTTAGAATTAGTCGAACTAAAGAAACAACTATAGTAATTGAGTAATAAAGGATTTATTCTCCCCAGTGTTTCTCCATGGGGATCTCCTATTCTTTATGTTAAAAAGAAAGATGGATCCATGAGGTTATGTATCGACTACAAGGAGATCAATGCTATAACAATAATGAACAAGTATCCCCTACCTCGCATTCATGATTTATTTGACCAACTACATGGAGCTCAATACTTTTCAAAGATTGACCTTCGATCTTGGATACCATCAGTTGTGTGTGAAGAAGGAAGACATTCCGAAGACAGCATTTCGATCCAGGTACGGGCATTACGAGTTTACTGTAATGCCTTTTGGATTGACTAATGCACCCTCTGTATTCATTGATCTGATGAATAGAGTTTTCAAGGAATATCTCGATGAATTTTTGGTGGTATTTATTGATGATATCTTGGTATACTCTAAAAGCTACGAAGATCATGAAAATCACTTGCGCATTATCATGAAGACTCTGAGAAGACATGAATTATATGGGACGTTTAGCAAGTGTGAATTCTGGCTTCAGGAGATTTCTTTTCTTGTCCATATTGCCTCTAAAGATGGAATCTTTGTTGATCCATCTAAGACCAAGGCAATACAAGAATGGCCAACACCTACAAATATAACTAAGTTACGCAGTTTTATTGGTTTGGGAGGTTATTATCGACATTTCGTCCATAATTTTTCCCGATTGGCCAACCCATTAACGAAGCTCACACGTAAAGGGGTTAAATTTGTTTTTAAAAAAGAGTGTGAAGAATTTTCGAAGAACTGAAGAGAAGATTAGTCAATGCTCCTATATTGACTCTTCCATCGGGGAATAATGGGTTCGTTATTTATAGTGATGCATCGAAGAAAAGACTTGGTTTTGTCCTTATGCAAAATGATAGGGTTGTTTCTTATGCATCACGACAGTTGAAAATTCATGAACAAAAATACCCTACTCATGATCTCGAGTTAGCAGTTGTGATATTTGCATTGAAGATATGGAGGCACTACCACTATGATGAAAAATGTGAGATTTATACTGATTACAAGAGTTTGAAATATATTTTCTCAGAAAAAGAACTCGACATGAGTCAAAGAAGATGGCTTGAATTACTCATGGATTATGATTGTACGATACACTACCACCCGGGGAAGGCAAACAAGGTGAAAGATGCTTTGAGGAGAAAAGACCATGGAGTTTTGAACAATAAGAGAATTGAAAGGGATCTAATTTTCATGGATCTAGTGAAGATGGACATGGGAATAACCAGGGAAGGTGAAACATGAATGCTTTCTCAAATGGTTGCCAAACCATCTTTACTAGAAAGAATTAATAGTTCTCAGACCGATGATGAAGAATTTCAAAAGAATATTAAAGCTGTGAATGATGGTAGATTGAGAGACTTTGTGTATGAAGATTGAATTTCGAAATTTGGGAAGAGGATTTGTGTTCCCGATATACCTGATCTAAAAAGGGAATTGTTGGATGATTCTCATAGTTCCAATTTATATATAAACCCTGGGAGCACCAAAATGTCTAGAGATTTGAAGGAACGTTTTTTGGTGGGACAACATGAAGAGGGAGATTTCTGATTTTGTGTCAAGATGTATGGTTTGTCAACAAGTGAAAGCTGGAAGGAAACAACCTAGAGGATTCATGCAACCTCTTCCCATACCGGAGTGGAAATGGGACAATATTACGATGGACTTTGTCATGGGGCTACCAAAGACTCATAGAAGGAATGATGAAATATGGGTTACTGTTGATCGTCTTACCAAGTCAGCACATTTTCTTGCTATAAGAGAAGATCTACTACTGGAACCTCTAGCAAGAATATATATTAATGAAGTTGTGAGACTTCATGTAGTACCCCTATTGATTGTTTCTGATCGTGATCCCCATTTTACATCAATATTCTGGAAGAGTCTTCAGAAATCCCTGGATACTGAACTTCATTTGAGCACCACCTACCACCCTCAAACAGACGGACAATCAGAACAGACTATTCAAACCTTAGAAGACATGTTGAGATCTTTCTCACTTGACTTTCATGGTATGTGGGATCAATATTTTCCTTTGGTAGAATTTTCCTATAACAATAGCTTCCATTCCAGTATTCAGATGGCACCATATGAAGCGTTATACGGAAAGAGATGTCGCACACCAACCTGGTGGGATGAAGTTGGTGAAAGAAAACTTGTAGGCCTAGAACTGGTGGAGGAAACGATGGAAAAGGTGAAGTTAATCCAAAATCACATCAAAGCAGCTCAAAGTAGGCAAAAGAGTTATGCCGATAATCGAAGGAAGGATTTTGAATTTCAAGTCGGTGATCATGTTTTCCTGAAGGTATCCCCATGGAAGGGAGTCATACGTTTTGGTAAGAAAGGTAAATTGAGTCCCAGGTACATCAGACCTTTCGAAATTCTAGAACGAATTGGGGTTGTAGCTTACCGATTGGAAATGCCTCCAAGTCTCTCCAAAGTTCACGATGTGTTCCACGTATCTCTATTGAGGAAATACATGCCTGACCCAACGCATGTACTTACCTATGAAGAATTAGAACTGGAACCTGATCTGTCTTATTGTGAAGAGCCCGTCAGGATTCTTGATACAAGAGAACAAGTACTGAGAAACCGGACGACGCGTCTGGTAAAAGTTTTGTGGAGAAACAATAAGATGGAAGAGGCAACGCGGGAACCTGAGAAACTTATGATGAAGAACCACCTGAGTCTTTTCATGCGGTAGTATTCTGGAAAATTCGAGGACGAAATTATTTGAAAGGAGGGGAGAATGTAACACCCCAAGCTTCTACAGTACGCTCCTCTTTGAATAATGTGATAGCGTGTGTTGTACGCAACATCGAGTTCTAACACACCACAACCAATAAAACTAGCCGTTATAAATAGTAATACCATCCATTTGAAATTATATATATTTTATATTTCAAAATGGACTTCATTTTTGGTTTCGGAATATCGAAATTAGCCTAAGATGAATTTTGGGTATTTTTCTGAGAACTTCGAATTTTTATGAATAGTGATAAATGCTTAAAAACAACGTTTTTAATCAAATAATTTATAGTGATAAATTATATTATTGAGTGGTTTTAAAGTAAAATTAGAATATATTTTTACCATTTTATCCAATGGTGTTCATTATAATTCATTTCACTTTGAAATTGGAACTAAAAAATTATCAATCTTTTGGTATATTTTGTTTCATAAAAACACGCTATTTGTTGTGACAACAGGAATTAATTAGAAAATTAATTAATGCAACTTATATTTTTGGAATTTTTTAAAATAGGCATCATTTTTGAATTTGGAATATCATTTATAGCTTAGGGTGAAATTTTGGCATTGTTATGAAAAACATCAATTTTTGATGAATAGTGAAACTACTAAGTCGTAGTTAAAATACTAAATTTTTCATAAAAATTAATTTTACTGATTCTGTGAATGGAATTTAAAAAATTTGAGAGGCATGGTTAGTATCAAGAAGTAAAATGTGGTTCAATTACATGAAAATAATTTTTGGTGAATAGTAACTTCTTACTTTTATTTACCATAGTTAAAAGTAAATATGGTAATTAAGGGTAAAAATGATATTAATATTACCCTAACACATGTCCTAGTTCTATTTGACAAGTTTATATTGACCAAAAACAACCTTATGAATAAAATATTATCATTTAGGTCCACTTGGATTAGATTAGGACATTTATTATTATTTAATTCAAAGAAGAGTTAAAATAGTTAAAATCAAAGTTTATTTACTAAAACATTTTTAATAAAAGGTTATACATAATATAAATACGATTGTAAATATTAATTAGAAATATAAAAATATTTCCTACATAATTTTATTTTATTTATAATTTTTAGACATTAAATAATTTAATTTATTTATGACACAATGATGATGTAGTAATTACCATAATAGTGAAAAATTAAAATAATTGATAATATAAATACCCAAATAAATATAATTTGAGACTTTTAATGAATTACAATAATTTTCTAGGATAATATGACATATTAAGATTGATGTAATTTACGTTTTTCTAAGTAATCATTCTGTTATAAGTTTCACAAAAATCAACTATTGAATAGTGTCAAAATTGACATAAAAGAGTTTTTAAAACAAATATTATATTATAAATTGATATTAAATTCCTAAAAATTTAATGTTTGGACAAGAGACTTATATCATGATATGTGTGTCATAAATGGACCTCTTAGGGGTCTCTTGGATGTATATAGTATGTTTATTATCTATATAATATAAAAATACAGAGTGAAATGGTAAATGTCAAACTAATTAACTAAGAGTTAAAACTAAAAGATAAGGTTAATATAGTAACCAAAACCTGTCTAAATTCTATTGGATGAATGTTTTTCGACCTATCCCCACATTAAACTTTGAATAATCGACTTTTGATCCATTAGAAACCGAATATAACATTATTATAAATTAATATTTCTAGCTTTTCCAAAGGTGCCCCTAACCCCACTTATAAAAGGGCACTCCACCTTCTCATTACTTCACACCTTCAAAGCCTTTTGGTTCAGCCAAACTCTGACCAAATACTCTCTAAACTTACCTCACTACAACCTAGAGGCTTTAGTTTGATCATAAATCCAACCTAAGGAGAACTTTTGATCAAATCAAAAGGAAGAACCCGAAGAAGAGGTAACGTTTTCACCACCCTTTTTCAAATTCATTTCTTCTTCCACTTCTTATTTATTTGTTATTACCATTCTAAAATAATAAATCCAGTATCTTATATATACTGTGATTTTATTATAAATATGGTACATCCATATTTAGTATTCTATCCTCCCTTTGAATAACATGTCACCATACGTGCGTACGTACGACTTACCATCTCCACGTCGTGGTATAGTTTTTATTCAATATATTATTATTTGGATGGGTATAATAAGGATGTGTAACTCTTGTAAATAATAAATATAACATGATAATTATTTTTTATATATGATATAATATCCAATTATATATTATTTTAATATCAAAATAATGATATTGTCGCTCATGTGTACGTACGAACTACTGTCTCCACGAACGCGATGAGATTCATTCTCCATCGTATCCATTCAAGTATAATTATCATTTTATGATTTAAAAATAATGTTTAAGGACTTGAAATCATTTTGTATATGAATAAGATATATCCCATCAATTACAAACATGGCTTACATAACAAAACATATAAAAGAAAATGAGTAAGTTAACTCCCGAAAGGACGATAATACTAAGATATTTTTAACAAAGCAATGTTAAAAGATCATATATGATATCATATTAATATATATGATTCTTGTATAATTTAATAACAATTATTTCAAAATTATACAGGAGTTTAACCTACCCTCAACCAAGGAAAATTACAAGGTAAGGGTTATTTCACAATCTCTTCATTATCCGAGGTTGTTTATACGTAATAATCTACTGGGATCTCTTTATCATCCACATCCATGTTTCTTAAAAATGTATTTCAAAACATTTTTACTATTTAAATGAATATGGGTTAAAGTCATTTATACCCTTTTTTTACTTTTTATAAGTGTTTTATAAAGGAATCTTTCCGTCATTTTCCAAACAAGGTGCTTTTTAACCTTTTTGACAGAATTAAGGTAAGAATGTTTTTTTAACTTATACGGCGGGTGTGGTTATTTTCTGCCGTTATAAAATCTTCGAAGCATCACTTAAAATCTTTTATGAATATTTCCAATGAAAATGTTTTATTTTATAAATATATGACTCTTAAATTATTTCAAAACAGAAAGAGATATTTCTCTAAAAAAGAGTTTTGATTTCATCTATGTCAATGTCCTTTGATTTATTTTACAGTTATTTGAAGTTGATTTATTATGATACAAAACATCTATATTGTATTGATGGTTTTGTGATATGTTTGACTGTGGATGTGTTATTTTTATACCATTCATAGTTTATAGTTAAATTATTGACATTTCGTATGCTAGTTTTAATATGAATGTTTATGTTTTGTTTAAACCATTTCATATGGGAATGCATTGGACATAATATGTGATGGGTGGAGCCCACTATAGCTCCTCGATGCATCAGTAGGTCTCATGAGACAAACTAAATGTCTTGGAACAAGGACTTGAAAAAATTTTATTTGTAGTCTTGGCATGAGTTCTTGGATATGTGGTTATGATAGTCTGGCATTATGCATTCCATCCTTATGAAAGTGGTAATTGATATTTCATGCGATTATGCGATTAGTAGAATATCCATGTGGATAAGTAAATGGAATTATTTCATTTTATTTTTTCCATACTATGTTGATGTTCAAGTTTAAAAGGATATTGTTTTAAGTTATACATTGCCTTAAATGTTTATTCTTATTTATGAAAGTTTCCACTATATTGTTATCCTTACTGGGCATGTGAGCTCAACCCTTTTCTATGTTTTATTTTTCCCATGATGTGAAGATGTAATTTATGAATGACCTGTAGGGATAGTATGTGGGGATATGAGTTTGGGATATAGAGACTATGGTGTTGTAGTAGTTTTTCACTTTATGATTTAATGGAAAGATTTATGAATATATCTATTGATTCCAAGGCTACTAAACCAATCGGTCTTTTGAGATTTCATCTTTCTTGTGATCATGCCAATGTTATGTAATAATGCACCGACTCTAGGTAACTTGGATCGGGGTGTTACAACATGTTTTCCTATTTTGGTATATTTTTATGTCATGACAAAATTTTGAATAGGACTCAACCAATAGCTTTTATCACTATTATAGTTTTTTTGGGGTTTTATGATATTGTAATTGATTATTGTACATGTTTGTACTATTCAATCTGTTATATCTTGTTTCCACTATTTCTTATCTCTATTTATAATAAAATGATCAAATATATTATGTGGTTATAGTCTCCCAACCATAAAACCTGAGAACATTACTTCTAGTTTGAATCCTCTGGCATATGGGGAGGATCATTTCATGGAATGGGTCCCACCATCACATGGAACCATTTTAGTGTCCACTAGATCAATAGGTCAGAAAGTTGTATTATTGTTATTTATTTCATTTTTTATTACAATTTTGTTATTATATAGATGAATAGAAATGTTTTTTAATTTGGTAATGAGCATATGAATGATAGTATATAACCCACATAAATGGGAAACCTAAATTAACTAAGATGTACTATTACTATTCTGGTATATTCCTATAATGGTTTTATTGAATTCTCTAATGGGTGATAAACTTGTTTAGGGGCTTCATTATTATTGATAATATTTCTGGTATGGATTTACAATTTACTTGGATTTCAATTGTAAAAATTTATCATTTCTTACATCATCATATGAACTTTAGGACTCATATCATATGCATTTTTCAATTCCATGTTTAGTTTCATCATGAATTACCTAGTGCATATCTTTTTGTGCCTTGTTACATACTTGTAATGTGCAAAAGTTTCTTCAATGAATAGTATAATGGATTAATTAATGTGTCTACATTAATTTAAATGTTTTTTTCTGGCATATATTGATGTTGAAGCCTTAATTTGTTCAATTATACCACATTGTGGGTTCGACACCTACTAGTTCAATGGACTTGAATGACCGTAGATTATTTGGGTACATGAATCCAAATGTTTATTTACGAATAATTTATTTCTATAATTCTGTAATGGTAATTAATTTAATCAAACCATCTGATACGAACAATTACATCCTCATAGTAGATGTCAAGTCCAGGTCATAGATTCTTGAGGTTCAATATTTAATATATATTTGTATGGATTTTATAAATTGGGAATGGTTACCAATTTAACTCAATAATGAAATATCTATAAATATATAAGAGTATGAAAATTAATGAAATTGAATCATTAAATGAACTCGTTTCTATAAAAGAGGGATTCTAATTTAAAATTAAATAATGATTTCCCCTATACCTTATAATTGGCACTCCTTATATTAGATCCTTAGATTATGATATGATACCTATACTCAATTCTGAAAAAATTATTGGGTAGTTTGGGGTGTATTTTTTATTCATATAAATTTATATTGTTTTTCATTATCTCATATACATGGTTTTGGAGAAGGAAAGTCGACTTTAACTTTTATATAAGAGGACTATGTACATGTCCTTTTATCTATATATGATGTTTTTAGCTGCTAAATTTATCATCCAGGTGTGAATTTTGAATAATGGAATCACATCCCACTAAAAACATGAGTCATGTGATAGGAAGGCAGTAATAACCATGCTCAGAAAGTGGTGGGCCCTATGTAGCCAGTGATACCTCATGTAGTGTCCCTATGGCATCACCTGTTATTATTAACATGGGAATTGAAACCTTGTTTTGAGATGTTTTTCATCGTAGGATATATTCTATTGAAGGTGTTTCTTGACTAACCACAATTATGAAAAATATAGCTTATGAATTCCATTAGAAGCATCTTCTGAGTTTCTCTCTAGATGGAGGACCACATGCTATTGAGTCATGGAGGAGGCTATTATTTTATTATTCAAGTATCTTTAGATGTCTTTAGAAAGTAGGGTCAGACTCCCAACTTATATAATAAACGGTTCTTCCAAGATATGCATGGATGTCGCTAACTAGGAAGAAATATATTAAGATATTATGTAGAGGGATTTGTATTTTCCTAATATATGTTTAATTATCTACACAAATATTGTGAGCTAACCAGGATAGAGAGTTCATGGACTAATAGTAGGGATCCATGTTTGTAATGGAATTATTTTCTCATTTTACAGATTTTTAAGGATCTGTACTCATTATATCTCATTATTATATCCACACCATGAGGTGATTTGATTAATTTCTAGTATATTCCTTTTGATTGTAGGTTAATTTTTTCTGTTTGACCAGTATTTCAAAAATATTTAACTCATAACTCATTACTAAGTGAAACATGAGGTAAGATGATAATGTGAGATAACTTATTTCAAAAACCAAATCTAGAATTGGTTATTATAGATGATGTAAATATATGTTAGAGGTTTTTCAAGCTTTATTATGAGTTAGATGCCTCTTAATGATAGTTTCATTGTATGTCCCCAGTGTGGGAAACTAGGTCACATGAAACCCATGTGTCTGTGAGTCCTAGTTGAGGGAAAATAATATTGTAGGATGGGCCAAATATATTATTTTACAATACATTCCCACCAATTTTTAGATAGGGAGAGAGGTTCTACACCAACCCCACATTCTCGATCAATGCCATTAGTAAATCTCTAGGATGGTAGCTAGAATATGATTTAAAATTTAGGCAGATGTATTGGTCGATGATGAGGGAATCATAATTAGGATTCAACGAACTTGTAGAGTGGGACTATATAGGGATGTCAGATTGTGACACAAGTTGTCATTTTCCATTTACATGACGTTCAACCAATGTTGGAGGAGATTATTTATAAACCTTCTTTTGTTTGAGGTACTATTCTAGTTGCCTCAATATTATGATCGACTATATTTGACCCAGTTACATCTTCATAGTTTATATATTCAAAATCTGTGATGATTCTAGAAATGAAAATAGATTACTTCTGTAGAACGAAAACAATCAAAAACCCATTGTGTATCTGATGATGGAGTGTTAATTGATGTAAGGAATGTCCCCTTCCGATAGTACATTATCAGTTCCTGTGGAATATTTTCTTTATCAATATGATTGGTTTTTATTTAAATCATAGGAGGACTGGTAAGTTCCCTATCTACGCAATATTTATTTTTATCATTGAAGGGTGATGTTCACATCACTAAAGGGTGGTAGACATATTCATCCAATAGAATTGTATTTCAATGTGACATGAGTTAGACTCAAGCATCAGGGTTTGGGATGATTGACCAACTAGATAACAGGTCTTTATATTCATGATCAGGGTATTTGACCTATCATTTTGACTCATGTGGTGAATCACTTCAGGGATTTTCTTTATTGATTCGTTTTGGGACTACCACCTCAAAGTGAGGTATGATTCACCATAGGGTTACTTGCTAGAGTGGAATCATTTCCCATTCCAACTTATAAGATATATCATAAAAGAATCTGGAGCCCTATAAATCAATTTAGACCAAGAGGATGAAGGTATTATCCAATATAGTAACTCGTAACGGGGTTCACCAATCTTTTTTTCCCAGAAGGCGGATGGTACCCATAGGGTTTGTGTGGATTACCAACAGTTGAACTAGATCACAGTCTAGAAACATCATTCACTTAATCAATTATATTACCACCTTGACCATCTACAATGAGTGAGGGTTCTTTATTAGAATGAATTTAGGATGTAATACCATCATGATCATGTATGTTCTTCATACATACCTTAAACAAATTCATTGAGTATGTCGGGATTTTTTGAGTACATGGTAATTTTATTTGGAATCACAAATGACCTAACTATATTTATAGATTTGATGAATTCTTTTTTTCACCTATATCTAGATACATTCATAGCAGTGTTTATGTATTAAATCATAGTGTTTTCTCATACCCAATATGAGTATTCCAAGACAGATTATGAGTGTGATGAATAAACTAATAGATAAATAGATTTACAATAATAACATCTAATTTTACTTTTTTAATGACAATGTCGACAACATGGATCATGTCTTCTTGTATTCTAGAGTATTAGTAGACTCAGGGAAGGTGAGAGTTTTAGATTCCTATAAACATCCCATGAATTTCTTTAATATATAAAGTTTCATGGGACTATATGGTTATTAAAAACATTTCATCCAGGATTTCTCATTCCATGTATCACCTTTTTTGAGATTCAGTAAGAACGATGTGAAATTTGTATAGTAATAATATTGTAAAATAATCTATTAGGATTTGAAAAAATGAATGACCTAAATAGTGATCCAGATTCTTTTAGAGCTCAGAATAATTTGTACATTTTATAGTATTCTATCAGGCATGTGTCTAGGATCTATTTTGATACATGAAATTAGAGTTGTGACATATAGGTCATGTCATATAAAGCACCCAAGAGGAATTAAATGAAACATGACCCTATTTTTGTAGATTTAGTTAATGATTCAAACATTTAGATGAATCAATTAACTCTATAGAATTTATTTGAATTAATTAATCACATAAAAATATTTTACATCTTTACGTAATGTGTTCGGAATTCTAGGCATATAAAGTGGGTTCAATACCTACTGTACTTGTATTTTGATATTTCCTGTACACATGAAAATATAAATTCAATAGTTGAATCATTGACTTGAAAAACATAGAAATTGGTGGCCATGCATGACACTTATAACAACTTAGTATTTTTATTCATAAATATTAAATCATATTTTTTAAAATATTTCATATATTGCATAAAACACACACCCAATGACCGTAATAGTTTAGTGCCCTTAGAAACATGGAACACAAAATTCTAGTCCTGTGAAATATATTAAATGTTCCTAAAATATTTCTTACCCATTATTACCCCTACCTAAAACCGTTCTTTATACATTGATTCAATGAAAACATAATAAAAGGGTGATTTCAAATGCTCAGTTTAGTTAAATAAGGACGATATGTAAGAATAATCATGGAAAAAAGGGCATGTTAACATTAGAATATCTTTATGAGATCATACAATGGATATCAAATATCATAAAGACTAATCATTTAATAATTATTAAATTTTTATAAGACATGAATTATATGGAAATAAGGGACATAATCATTGAAATCATAACATAGGAATAATATATGGAATTTTTGGTTTACACACAAGAATATAAAATAAACTCCCTAGTAGTCAAGGATTCACATACAAGTCCACATAAATTGTATAGTCTCACTACATGTACCATCCTGGTAGTAATGGTTTTCTCCCATGGCCATTTTGGTATTCAAGGTGAACTCTCAAGACCACCTTCACGGACAATGTCCTTTACTGAACTGAGTTTACTCCCCATTCCAACCTTATCTATCTCAAGATATATAAATCATTGACCAATGCATTAAATTTATATGTAGGAACCACACATTAGAAATTAAAAACTACACATATGTGTTCGAAAATAAAATAATTCATTCATTATATCAGTACCGATGGAATGAAATTGGTTTCATAAACATCATTGAATCATTACATAACCCATAGAAAATAATTAGGTTTTAAAAATATCATTCCATCAGAAAATGACACCATAGAAATAATAGGGATACTATCCTTTAAAAATATCCCCAAAAAATAATAAGTATCATAAAATAATTTTATCATTAATGAAAAATAATTTTGAGGGATCTCTTTAAAATAATTCTTGAGGAAAATATCCTTTTGACGTTGAAAACGTTTATTTCATAAAACAGTGCACATTTTTAAAAGAAAAAATTATCATTGAAAATTAAATTTTAACATTTTAAGGGAAGCCTAATGGCCTTAAGGATTAATTAAATAATAATATTAAATTCATTATGTATATGTTAAAAATCATTCTGTTTATATTTATCAGTAATGCCCTAAAGAGTCTTCTTAGAAAATAAAAAGGTATTATTTTCAAAAGATTTTAATGAAAATTAAAACATTTTAAAAAAGATCATTAAATATTCATTGGATAATACTAAAAATATTCTTTGAAAATATGTTTCGATAATATAGACATATAATATAAATAGTATCCAATAGAGACTAAAAACGAAATAATCCTGAATATTGAAGACATTATGAAATAAAAACTCATCAATTTATAATTAGTAGGATCATATGACCCATGAAATTAATATAATTATATGGATATTAAAATTACAAAATATTATACCTTATAATCCTAAAATATAGTCCAGGGAATTATATAAACCACGTAGAAGAAACAAGTACTGGATTTGGCATGTGACTCATATAAATAAAAGTTAGACTTAATCCACTTATTACATGAGTAACATTAGAATTATGAATCCCATTAAATAATGACATAAATAAATACTTTTAATATCATTAAACATGTAAATTAATGTTATAAAATGTCATATCATATTTTATACACCACACAAAATAAGTGAGTAGTGAAATTGGCTTGCATCTCATGGAAATAAAAAACAATATGAAATTTCCTTACCATATGCCTTGACTCTCATTGCACTCATGAAAAACTCTTGGAGAGTAAATATAATTTTATTATACATAAAATAAATAACAATACTCATATATATAATACCATATTTGATACATTTATGACTTTATATTAGACAACTGTTAACAGTTCCATGTTAATGCAATGATTTTAGAAATTAACGCTTTGCTTATTATACATGTTTTGACTTGTTATTTTCCGTCCACTTAAATAGATCAGGATTTCCTAATATAACAAATTATATTCCTGATATAAGTATTATATATATATTATATTTATTCATGGCCATAATTTATAGTTTTAGAAAAAAATACACAGTTTATCGAGGAGGTAGGTCAAACGTACGAATGAATGCTGCTTTTATTTTCCAGTTGGATGAAAAGAAAAGAAAGAATATGATATATTCTCAATAAATAATAAATTGAATTACATATTAAACATATATATTCATAAAATTCATCCTTATGACCATACATTCAAAATATACGTGAATAATTGATCACATAGCATCATGGAGAAGGTATGTTATACGTACACATGAGTGGCATTAAAATTTTCCCAAAATAATTGATGGATGGTAAAAATGTAAAAATGATAAAATCAATCCATATGTATAATTATTTCATTAATATAATATATATATATATATATTAAAATACACCTAATTATGACACATAAAACATGGATATGGAAAATTAATTGTATCGCTACGTGAGAAGGGAATCTTTGCATATGCATGAGAAATAGTTTAATTTTTTTGATCCATAGGAAAGAGAATTTATAATGATTTGGTAATACTAATAATTTTTTTTTGTAATATTTTGTATGATGAATTATTATTTTTTGACTTTTATCATATATTTATAGGAGGTACATAAGATTAGAAAAAGAGAAGGATTGGTTAGAGTGATTACAAATTCTTCGAAGTAGATAGTTCAGATTTCCTCTTAAAAGAACTAGATTTGAACCTTTAAGAAGGGTAAAACTTGTAATATGTGTATATATATGTTTATAAGGTAAATGTTATTGGTATAGTCTATCTAGAAGATAAAATCTATTGTTATGAAGTGTGGGAGGAGACACTATTTATAATTGAGTTGAAGGGAATATTCAGAAATTCTAAAAATATCAATTTATAATAAATTCAATATAAATACAAATACCATAAAAAGAAAATGTATTATAATATAAAAAGATAAAATTAATTAATATAATCAACAAATTAATTTTATATAGGGTATGATTTAATTTTAAACCCAATATTTTTTATTAACCATTTTTTGAACTTTTTTAATTTTCAATTTGATAGAAATGTTTTAATGTTAAGTGAATGCTATTTGTATGTATAAAGAATAAATTTGACCTTAAGTGGTCGAATTATCATATTATAGTTATTATATAAACCCTTTATTATTATTTAATATTTTATTATATTTATATAATTTAATTAAATATTAATATCTATAAATATTATTAGTATACATATTGACACTATTTATTATTTGTCTTTTTAAAAATATCATTAAAAAATTATATATCCAAAAAAACTATTAATGAATAAATATAATATCAAATTTCTCCATAAAATTATTTTATGACATTAAATATATCAAATTATATATATTTTAATATTTGTAATTTCATTTATTTTGTATTTTCATTAATAAAAAAATTATTGCACCATTATTATAAAAGCCTTTAAAATAATTAATTTTTCACAAAATTTAAAAATAAATTTATAAAATTAATGTAATAAAATAGTCATTAATTTTAATATTTATAGTCAAATTATATTCTATATATTGTGATATTAAAATTTATATAGTAATTGAAAATATGAGTAACACTTATCTAACTTCTCGTTAAATAAAATATAATAAATTCTTTACTCACTTCCACGTGGCTTAATAAGTTTATAAATTCTAACCAAGGATTATTTTGGCAAAAACCCCTTCATAAAAGTATATTTGGATAAGTTTTCGGGTAATTTTCTATTATTTATTATCATTAATTTTATCCTTAATAACCTGATTTACCAATTACTGTGTCAAAAAATTATTAATATTACAATTTACAATGATAAAAAATAAAATTAACATATTAATATAATTATAAAACTATTATTCCAAATATATAATTCATTTTATAAAAATAAAAACATAGATGTTTCTATAAATATGATAAAATTAACCTCGATGATAGTGCAAGAAAATTGGTTATTAAAGATAAATCATGTAAAATATTGAAATGTCTTTATATAAATATACAATGGAAATTTGAATCGAATGACCTAAATTATTTTAAATAATAAATTTTTATCTAACTATATATTATTACCAAAAGAAATATGGTTTAACACTTTAAAATTGTTTTATATAATAATTTGTTTTCAATTAAAATTTAGTATTTTTGACTATTAATCAAAATATGAAACATATCAAAAAAATTCCAAAAATTAAAGTAAATTAATTTTTTATATTAGAATTTAAATGAATAAGTTTATTTTTTTCAAATATAATATCATATATTTTAATTAATTGTATTTTGAAATCGGTTTACCATTAAAAGGCGATAGCATTACCCTTGAGGGAAATATAGGTTTTCATACAAGATATTAGATTTTTTCTTATCGTATGAAGATGAAATATATTGGATTAATATAAAAAATATTTTATTGAGTATTTAAGATATATATTTCATTAATGACATTATAAAATTGAATTTTTTAAAATTTATTAAGATAAAATTACCTTAGGGTAAAAAAGTTTAAAATATTTTATGTTTTTTAAACTAGTTTTTATTTTCCATTATAATTTACTTGTATCCAAAAAAATAATTTTATAATGAATATATATTAATATTTTAGTTGACAGTAGTTATAAATTATAGTTAAAGGGGTATAATATATGTTATTATAAAAAAATAATAGCATTTTAATAATATATTGATGATCGGTAAAACACGGTCATCTGTGTAATAAAATTTATAAAAAGAACTCAAGAGTGGGTATAATAGAAGAAAACATAGTTTTTCTTGTATAAAAAGATAGTCATAGAGTTTCGTGCAGTGAATTGTTGACTTGTTGTTGTGTACAAAGCATGAATAATTCAGTTCTTTCTAATAAAATAGGATAAATTCAATGTTGCATGAAAGGAATAATATCCCAAGAAATAATTTACTACACAATTTTGTTTTTAAAAATTCTCAGTTTGATAAATTATATACACCTTAGAATGAATTTTTCCACTGAAATTCATATGGGTTATCGATGGATTAATACTTGAATGTTACTTTCATAGAAACCCATATCATAAAAAATAGCAGAACTTATTTTTAAATATTAATTATAGAAACATAACGGTTACCCAATGTAACTCATAACTATCTTTCTACATAAGGTAACAAGGTGGAAAGTGAAAAAAATTGACAAAGATGTGAAATTTAACAATAATGTTTTGTGGACAGTGATTGAGATCATAGTCTGGAAAAAGTTAAAAATCACAAATATGTAACCCAAAGAGTCATCAAAAGGTAAGTGATTAATTTAAAATGAAGATATGTAGACAAAATAATATTTCAAGACCGCATTTCCTAGAGTTTTTGGATTTTTTTGGAAAATATATACTTACTTGATTCCATTTCAATCTCACACATTGATGTGTCCCGGGCAATTTTGATAAAAAGTGAATTTTTCATTCCTGAAGATTTAGTAGACTATGATATCCACCCAAAGAATGATAGGTCACAGCATATGTCTTTATCAAAAAAAAGGATACAAAAAATTATCTAATAATCCTAAATACTTATATGGAGAATTAATACATTAACAACTAAAAACAGAACTGAAGTTTCACTGATATAATTCCAAAAATAGTGAACCTTATAAGAATTCTGGAAAATAAATTTCTAAAACTATATGATAAAGTGAACTAAACATTCTTATCATTTATCTCCCATATATCATAATATAGATCATGGTTGTCACATTCCAATCATGTGAATACCAGCATGAATTATTCTCTTAAAACAATGTAATAACCAAAATTACCACATATTCTTATTGAAAATATGCATGTTTCATACTTCCCATGTTTATTGGATATATTCCACAAGTACAAAAAGTTGTAAACACCATCCATCATAACAGAAACCACTTTTCATCAAATCCTTAAATTTTTCTAAGGTTATCTATGCCATCTAATTTAATTAATCATATCAAACATATCTTTATCAGAATATAATTATCTCATCATCATAAACATAATTGGGTTAATAGTCCCCTATATCATGTATTTTCTAAAAATATAACCTTATTACTTCTATAACATTTTTATGTTTAACAATGCCGTTTAAAGTATATACTTAAATTCATACAAAAAAACCACAGTTTTCCAATACATAGATTATTCCTTGATAAATAATATCCTAAAATTACTTTTACAAAATTATTGTTGAATTCTATTACATAAACAAAAAATCATTTCACACCTTCGTTGTCCTACTCCACATCACTAATATTTATAATGTGATATTTTTCTTTGTCTATATCGTTAATAGGATGTTAATGATGATCATCATTGTTAACGCCTTGATGAAGCCATTGAGTATAAAAATGTATAATTTAATAACACTTAAAGAATTGTATTGTGAGAGGCACATTATACATATAATTTTCTCTATTCATATGATTAGTTATTTTTTCCCATCAGTTTATAAGTCAACTACAGTATACCTTTTTTTCCAAACATAGAACATTTACCATCCCCCTTAAGTCAGTCCCTACCATACTTCTTTCCACACATATAGAATAAATTAATGGTCATATTATTTTTCATCATTGTCTATAGATTTTACATTGAACTTTATCTTCCAATTTTTATCAAAACAACGAGATTGATACGTAACTCCGACCTCCATTTCAACCTTGATTAAACAATGAAAAATTGATTCATAGCTATAAATGTCTGTTATGGTTAACACCCTTCAAACACTTGAAATTGTGAAACTAAATAACATATAAAATTTAATTTTGGGATGGATGATAATTATTCAAGAATACCAAACATGCCATATAAAATTGATTCATATGTACCAATTGATTCACTATCCATTTGATTTAACTTGAGAAACAAGTTCTGAATGTTTAAACATAGAATAAAATATAATTAATTATTGAAAAATAAGTTATTGAGATCATCCCAGTACATGGATTCAATTCCATATTTCCACCATATATTCTTGATTAAGGTACACCACTGGCCAACTTCCCCTTCTAACCGATATGCAGCTAGAATGAATTTATCACATTCTGAAAACTATAGATCATATAGTATATTTTCAGTGGTAATTATCAATATTCCAAAAAAAAAAGTGGATCATAACACCTTCTAAAAAGGGTGTATGTTTCTTTATAAAGGAATATAATGAATTTTGATCCCTTTATTGCTCATTTTGAAGGACACATGATTCATAGCTTGAGAAAGATGGTTAAGCATAGGTAAGTTATTTTCAATTCAATCTATCAGAGAACAAGGGTTCCTACAAGGCCATTTGTTTTAATTTTTATCACAATTACCGTTATTGTAGTCCCTTATGTTCCATTCACTTACTAAAATAAAAAACAAAGAGTAATGAACATTTATCATAGTGATGAACCACATAATTATGAAAGAAACTTATAGGAAGAATAAATTTTGACACCTTCTTTTATCTATGACACCTTATGTTTATCCTAGGTTTCTCATATACATCATCTAATTAAATACATCACAATGTTTCATTACATGTTTTTGGATTACTAAAGAAAATCCCCTAGTAATTTCAAACTAGGTGGGAAACAAGGCCTGTTATTGTGTACCAGGTTATAATCGATTAAGGAACAACACACCTTGTCAAATTTGTTGCTCCAAGGTATACATATTCCTAAAAGATTTCCAATATTCACATCGATAAATGTTTTTTTTGGGAAACAAATGTCAATATATTTTTCAAAAATTCCAAGACAATTTTTCTAAACATTAACTCATCCTTATACTTATCCTTATAGAAATCTCTAGAAATATATTTGGAAATACAAATAGAGGTATACATAGGGATCAAATAAATTTTATCTCATCCTAAATTCAAAAAATTAACTAATAATTTTCCTTGATACCAATTATAATGACCCAGGCCATTCATACATGGATATTGCTTCAATTTTTTGTAACATTTTATACATTATACAAAAAAATTCCCAATAACTAAAATAGTTTTTTAAATTTAGAAACATGAAACACAGAATTATATTATAGGGAATGATCATAACTATTTCTCACAAAAAAATCACCTTTATTACACCAAGAAAAAACCATTCATTATACCATAGGAAAAATAAAACATAAGAAGAAGGGGGATCTGAGATGCTCAGTTGGGGTAAACAAGGAATACACAAATGCATTATCATGGACGTATGGGTATGAGAACATGAGAATTTCATTATAATATCATACCCAAAATATGACATATCATAAACATGAATCATTTAATAAATATTGGTAGTTAATAATAAAGTTTTCACAGTTAAATAAAGAACATAATCTATGAAATCATAACATTAGAATAAGTTGATTAAATTGTGGTAGACACATAATCATAGAATGTGATTTCTATAGAAGGCATGGAATCTCTATCAAGGCCATATTAGTATTATGGGTTAACTCTTTAAAACATATTTGATTTCATGCTTTACTCACCTATCTGTCTTAGTAGTCAATGCTCCCCCTAGGACCATCTTAGTATAGAAAATCCTTTATAGAACTGAGTTCACTCACCATTCCATCTATGCCTATCTCATGAGATATAAATCATTACCAAATCCATTAAAGGGAACCATTGGTCCCACCCATCATATATTTAACACCATAAATATTTACTAATTAAAATAAGATCTATACTAATGGTTTTGGACAAACCGTTGGTATAGTTCACTTATATGGACCCATACCAACGGTTTGGCCAAAACCATTTGTATAGGTCACTAATTTGGACCTATACCAACGTTTTTGAAAAAACCTTTTTTATAGGGGGGAAAGAGGCCAATGGTTTGTGGAAAGCTATTGGCGTAAGTAACTTATATGGACCTATGCCAATGGTTTTGGCCAAACTATTGGAATGGATCCATAATAGAGACCCTCTACCAACATTTTTCCCCAAAGCTTTGGTATTGGTCCCCCCTATACCAATGGTTTTACAAAACTATTGGTATATGTCCCAAAATTAATGAATCCATACTAAGGTTTCTCAAAACTATTGGTATAGGTCTATACAGACAGTTTTGAGAACCATTGGTATAGTTACTTGTTTTTTATCGAATCTTCATACAGAGAACATTAAGTAAATAAAAATATAAAATATATATGATAATACATATATATATATATATATTTATGAAATTATGTTCACAAAAGGAAAGTTATACTAGTGGTTAGGTCGTTCAATCAAAAAATGCAGGTACTGGTATCAAAACCCACCGAATACTTCTTTTTTGAAATATATATAACAACAGTTTTATCGAACTGTTGGTATATATTATTCATATTACTTATACAAATAGTTTTGAAAATCGTTGGTATAGACCTATCCCCACGACTTACATGGTTGTGGTTCTCCTAACAGTTTGTATAAGATATACCAACAGTTTGTAGGCCTATAAAAGCGGTTTCAAACCTTTATTATAGGGTATTTTTCTACTAGTGATTTTTTTGCAAGATAATAATTCGTTCTTCATATCAAAACACACATAATTAAATGGGTTTCATGAACATTCTTCTATCAAAAGGTTACACAGGGAAATGAAATGGGTTTCAAAAATATCATTCCATCATAAAAATAAATGATTGTTAGAATGAATAATAATTGTAATATTGAAATATATTCTTAGTGAAACATAAGTAACATCTTATAATTTTATTTTGTATGGAAAATAATTTCGATAAATAAATTGAAACAAATTCTTGAGGAAAAGAACCTTTCTTCTTTGAAAATATTTTCTTCTGTTAAAATGCCATGAATATTAAAAAGAAATAATTTTATATATAAATATACTTTTAATGTTTTAAGGATTTACTCAACGAAATAATGATTTCAGAAATGTAAAGAATACATTAATTTTATATATGTTAAAATAAAACATTCTCTCATACATTTTTCAAAAAAATTTATAAAATACCTCATTTTGAAACAAAAAAACATTCCTTTCAAATCGGTTACTTAAAAGTAAAAAAGGATAAAAATGAATTTAATTATAAATAATAGATTTATAAAATATTTTATTGGAAACATTTTTTTGTAAAAATTTTATGAAATCATGGACATACATGAAATATATTCTCATATAATTATAAAATGATTCTGTCACAATTATTTAAGAGATTGTGAAATAAATACTAATCACTATATAATATGTAGAATCATATACATCTTGAAAGAAATAAAATTATAAGGATATGAAAATGTTATATTATTTTGGATAAGAATAATATAATAAATTTATGGGTAGTTTATACACCATTTAAAAGAAATGAGTATTGGATATGGAATATGTCTTGTAGAAATAAAAGTGAGACTAGAAATACTCTTACATTATGTATTGACATCTTTTAGACATGTAAAAAACACATGTATAATAAATATAATTTTATTATAAATATAACAAAGAATCATAGTCATATATATATATATGTGTGTGTGTTTGTATTTAATATATGATTTACTTCTAACTTAATATTACCCATTTATTAATAATTCCTTTTTAATGTTACAGTTTTAGTAATATCCTCTTTCTTATTCGTTCATATTTTGAATTTCCATCCTTTGAAATTTTATATAGATCATGATTTCATAATCTAAATACTGATAATAATGATATAAATATCACATATATATTATATATATGTATTAATAATTATTCATATTATTTAGTTATATAAAATAAAATATACCATTCAGGGAGATGGTAGGTCGTACGTACGCATTAAAGTTGTTTTCATTTTCTTGTCGGTCACAATAAAGAATATTATATTATATAATATAATTAAAAATAAATTTTAATGCCATATATTACATATATACGAATATACTTCATCCTAATTACATTATATGTGAAATTTATGTGAATAATGAATCACATCACATTGTGGATATGGTAAGAAATATACATGTATGAGTGAAGTTATAATTTTTCCAAAATATTAGATGGATGGTAAAAATTTATAAATTATATTATAATTAAATAAGTATAATTATATCATAAATATAATATATAGATACATAACCCATCATAATTACCCATAAAAAAATATGGTTAGGGAGAATGAATTATATCACAACGTGGAGATTGCAAGCTATATGTATGAACGAATGATGCATTCATTTTTTTTATTTAAAGAGTGGGGCTGGTAATGGTGTTCTCAAAATAAAAATATAATTTAAGTATATTTATTATGTTTTATTTACTATTTTATGATATATATAATATATATAGATGATGTATATAGTAGTAGAAAAATAGAATGATCTGTTATAGAGATTACCTCTTCTTCGGAACAACATAATTAGATCTACACTAAAGGACTCCAGAGTTGGTCATTTGGGATGACCATCACCTCTATAATGTGGCTAGGTATGTTTAAAATGTAAATATTTAGAGGTTAATTGATTGTAAAATCTCAATGTGGTGTAAAGTAGTGAGGAATGAGGTTCACTTTTATAATTGAGGTGATAGACACTTTTCTAATTTCTAAAAATACAAATTCATAATAAATGGAATATCTGTAAAAATACCTCCAAAAAGACATGGATTCGTATATAATATGGTATAATGTTGAAATATCATCATAAAATATATTTTATATTTTATTTGATGTAATTATAGATCTTATCATTTTGATAAAACCTTGGATAACCGATTATAATTTTTACTCTGCTAATTTTCATTCAAAGTTAATAGAATTTATTTTTACATATAAATTATTAATTGGACCATATATGGTAAATTTTTGATATTTTAGACCACGTCATATCCCCTTATCCTTATTTTTTTATTATGTTAATTTTTTTTAATAAAATATATGTGTAATAAATAATCAATAGTGCCAATATTAAAACTATTCATTTTTTTTATTTTAAAAACATCATAAAAAAGGAAATATTTGATAAAATATATTAAATCATCACTAAAATGTTGAATTCATCAATAAATTTCGTGTATGTTCTGAATTATATTAAATTATATTTATTTTAATATTCCTAATATCATTTTTCAAGTAATATCATTAATTATTAAATTACCACCTCATCATTATTAAATACATGATGGTATTTATTTATATCCTGAAAATTAAAAATAAATTACCATGATAAAACAAATTTTAGATATAAAATTATTTTTTATAATATAATTTATCTTCTTTATAAACATATATTAAAAATGATATAGATTGTAAAAATATGAACGTGATATATTTAACTTTTCACTAAATAAAATATAATAAATGAATTATTGTCATCATGGTGGCCTAAAAAGACTATAATCATGCCCAAAAGTTATTTTTCTCCATAAACACATATTAAATTATAATATTTCATCTTATAAAATAATTTTATATGTTTATTATATTAATTTTTACCCTTAATTAACTATTTTACCTTTTTTCATGTTAATAAAAATTAATAAAGTTACTATTCATATTGCCCAAAAAATTAAATAAACCTATATAAATATTTTCGAATCATTAATTAGAAATATTTAATTCAATTTCAAAATTTAAACCATATAGATTTTAGTAAGTAATTTAATATCAGTCATGTTGATGGGGTGAGAAAACCAGTTATAAAATTAAAACATGCATAAGATTGAAACATTAAAAAAAATTCTATATAAAATTGATGCCAATGACCAACATTGGATGGAATAAGAAAGTATTTATACATTAATATGATTTATAAATATAGTTCAACACTATATTTTATTTTAATGAAAAATTTGTATTCAATTAAAATGTAATATTTTATTACTATTAATCAAGACAGGAATCCTATACGAAAAGTACCAAAACAATTAATCAAAATGATATTTTTAAATCACTATTTCAATTATGATGTTTATTTTTTTCATATAAATATATTACATGTTTTAAAAATATTATTTCAAATAAGTTCTCCAATAAATGGTAGTAAAATTAGACTTTTAAAAACTATAGGTTTCAATGTATAAAATTCTTTCTATTATTATCTTATGACTGTAGAGTATCTTTGGTGAATAAAAATATTATTTTATTAAATATATAACACATATATTTAATTAATATCATTTGGAAATTTTAATTATTTTAATTTATCAAGACAAAATGGATTTAGGATCATAAAAAGAAAATTATATTCATTATAATCAATTGGTACATATTTTCATTTGTAAGTAATTTTTAACCAATAAATTCCACATATAAATGAATTATTTTAATTATTTAGTTAATAATACTAATAAATTTCAATTTAACTTATAGGTTTTATCTTATTATATTAAATAATAATACTTTACTATTATACATTTTTTGGTAAAAGATGTTTTTCATACAAAGAAAGCTATCGAAGGACAAGACATTGTGTGTAACACAATACAAGAATAATGTAATATATACCATATTATAGTGGTGAGTTTAGAAAATCCTTGACTAGTAGTTGCATATAAAGAAATAATAACATGTAATTTTCATATAACACATGTTATAATCAGGGTTGTGTGAAATAAAAATAATCAAAACGATTAAATTAATTTGATAAAATATTTCTCAATATATTTTCATGTTACATTTGACCACCTAAAAATTAAATTCACCCTCGAATGTTTTTTGGGATACCAATGGTTTAATACATTAATGATGCATTAATTGAATCTAATATCATGAAACATAATACAGAAAATCAATTGAAAATGTAATTTTGGAATCAAAATGGTTACACAAAGTAACTCAATACTAGGATTCCATATAAGAAAACACAGGTGGTAAGTGAAAATTATATACTTAGAGGAATAGTCTAAATATTCAAAGTGATTAATTAAGGTCATCAATAAAAAATAATTTAATAATCAATTAAATGCTGAGGGCCTAAAATTCCCATATCTTTAATGATTTAAAATGCCACTAGTCCATCAAAAATCAAGGAATAAGGACATAATTTTATTTCTAGATCGGTTACTTGAGGTTGACAATTTGTCTTTCAAATTATACATAAATGATTCATGGATGACCATTGCCATTATTGTTCCTTGATTAATTCTCATTTCATCTTTTATTCTATGGGATAATGGTAAATCTTTCATTCTTGGAGAACAAACATATTATCATATCCGTAAATATAATTATATGTCATTAAATCCATCATTATCACATGAAAAAGGTTTTCATGCATTATTCAATAAGCATAAATCCTTATATGGGGAGATATTAAATTAACATCACAAACATAATCTGATATTTATGTTAATACATTCAATAAATAGTTAACCTTGTAATTCTTCTAGAAGATGTGAATCTAAAACATTAGAAACAAGCCCATTAAATTAGATTAACATTAATCCCCATTATATCATATAATTGATCTTTATTTTCATAATCAAAAAATATGAACACCCTCATTATATATTTACTTGAAATAAGATAATAACATGAATTACCATATACCCTTTTTAAAAATTAGTATTCTCCCTTATTATAATGTTTTTTAGATATATTCCTTAAATTTGAGAAGTTGAAAACATCCTACATAATGAAATAGACTACTTTCTAAACAAATACTTAAGGGATTCTATGGTCATTGATACTATTAATTTTACATTATCCAAACGGTTCATTTCTTTATTGAAGCTAATCAATATTTTGTCAATATCTTGATCACATAAAGTGTTAACCTCCCCAAATAAATATATCACTTTTATAAGTCATTATCAACTTTAAAAAAATAATTTTCAATCTTTGATAAAAATCTTATAATGAAAATATTTATACATTTCATGTTTCATATAACATTATCTTTGAATTATAAACATATTTACTTCAATCATAGTACATTATTCATAAACCATTATATAGGTTTCATAAACTTATTCCTTAATAACTCATTCCATAAATATAGAATATAAATTGATTCGTATGGTTCCTCAACCACAATCTAATAATGCTTCTTAAATTTAATGTAAAAAATAATAGAAGAACATCGCATAACATTAATATATCTTTCGTTATATCTTTATCTTTCATAGTATAACCATGACTCATGGACATTCCAAATTATCATCATAAAATTTCCACTTAGAAAATTTATTTCCTTCATTCCCATACAATTTACACATGAATCATTCAATGTTAACCCAATTCCTTCTTGTTCACATGGTTGATTAAAACTAGAAAGTGTATGGTGAGAAACAGTTATCACAAATGAAAGGTACATAATCATGAAAAATTACTTATAGGATGTCTAAGTCATGACACATAATTTTTAATCAATGAAAAATTAGGTTTATATAAGGTTAATTATAGTCTTTTTCAATTAAAATCCTTCATGAAAGGCCATAAAGTGTTTTTGAATTTAAAATGCATATCACCTATGAGTGTTAAACGAGGTGTGTAGTAAGACCCATTGTTGTGTACCAAGTTAGAGTCAAGTCAGAACCGACAGATATTTTGAGATTTTTTACCGCATATTGCATATGTACCTGAGCATCACCCACTTTTATTATCAATAATGTGAAGTAATTATATGAAACCACTGACTTTATCAATTACCAAAATTAAAAAAATATACTAAAAATTATCTCATCCTTATACATGTCCTTATTCATATCATTAGATTCATCTATAGACAAATCCTTAGAAATATATGTAAGTAAATCAGTAATGTATTCTCTTATTAATTTCAAAAGGATAACTAAATTTTTTCTCCCATACCTTCTATAACTACCCAATCTTTTCATACATAGATAATGAAAATATTTTACAAAAAATTCATATATTATACAAACACACACCCAAAGACTGCACTGTTATTATTCCTTTGGAAACATGGAAACATAAACACTATAACCCTTAATAGACATGTAAAAATAGATTACATATAATAAAAATTATGGGGAATGGAAACATAATAAGGGGTGAAATTTGATTCTCAGAATGGGTAAATAAGGGAGAAAATTAAACATAATCAAGATAATAAGGGTATGAGAACACGGTCATGAATATTGAATAATATAACCTGCATGAAAATGATCATAAAAATAAATTGTTACATAAATACTTTTGGTTTATAAGACATGAATCATAAGGAAATAAATAATATAATCCATGAAATCAAATTATAGAAATAAGACATGGAATTTATGGATGTCACATATGCATATAAAATGATTTCTAATATAGTAAAGGAATCACTAACATGGTAATATTAGTATTATGGGTCCACTCTTCTTACTATATTCATAGTCATGGATTACTCCCATGACCATCCTAGTTTTCATGGTTTACTCCCAATACTATCTTACTAGAGAAATCCCATTGTTGAACCGAGTTCACTCCCCATTCTATCTATATATCTCTCATAAGATGTGAATCATTATCCAATGATATAGAGGTGCATATATGTACCACTAGTAAAATAATAAAAACAATAGATTTTTCTACCACAAGAACATAATTATTTCAATCATATCAGAACCCACAAAATGAAAAGGGTTTTGTAAACATCATTCAATCAAAACATAACCCGTAGAAAAGAAATGGGTTTCATAAATATCATTCCAGTATAAACATAAAACATTATTATATGAAATTAGAATGGTGTCATTGAATCATACCACCAGTAAAACATTAGTAACAATACATAATTTGATCTTATATGGGAAATAATTTAGATATATCACTTGAAAACAATTATGGAGGAAAATGTATGTTATTCTTTGAAAACATTTTCTTTTAATAAAATACAACTCAATTTTAAAAGAAAAAATTTTCATTAAAAATGAACATGTCATATCATAAGTATATCATTAATGAAATATTGCATAATAAAAATAGGATAATCCATTCATTCTATATAAAGTAAAAGAAAACATTATCACATACATTTTCTTTAAAAGTCACAAAGTACATCATTTGGAAAACGTCAAATGATTCTTTTGAAACTGTAAATTAAAATGTCAAAAATAGGAAATCATTAATTTATTCATCTAGAATATAATAGTATATTTTTATAAAACCTAAATATGACTGATAAATATTTCCAAAAATAGATATAAAATGAAACAATCCCAAATATTGAAGAGATTGTGAAATAAATACGCATCAATTTATAATCAGTAGAATCATATGCCTCAAGAACAAAATATTATTTTAGGATATGAATGTATCATAATATTCTATATAATAATTTTAAAAGTGATTAATTGGTACTATATTCCCCATGTAGAAGCAACATGTTATGAATATGGCATATGACCTATATAAATAAAATTGAGACTTGAAATCCCCATAACTTAAGTATTGACTTCTTTCATAATTGTTAAATAAACCTATATAAATTATTTATATATTATACATCTACCAAATCAGAATAGTCACAGACAAATGCACACACACACACACACATATATATATTATGATTAAATCATTACTTAATATTATTGGTTTATTAATTATTTCTTATTAATGATTGGTTTTAGGTAATATCCTTTTTATTTTTAAATTCTTGTTTTGACTTGTCATCATTGGTCCTATTAAATAGATCATTATTTAATGATTTAAAGAATTATACTCATTATGTATATATTATATATATATTAAGTAAATATGTATTTATAGTGATTCATAAATTATATATATATATATAATAAAATACACTATTCATACGGGTGGTAGGATATACATATTCATGAACGTTGTTTTCATTTTATTATTAGGTTTATATAAAATAATGTATGTAATATATTATCATTATAGAATTATTTTTATGTCATTAATAAAATATATATTATTTAAATTAATCTTTATTACCATCCATTTCCAATATTGGTGAATAATGAATCACATTACACCATGGAGATGGTAATTCACATGTATACATGGGCATCGTTATTATTTTACCAAAATAGTTATTGTATGGTAAAATGTTTTAAATGATATTATTATTTGAGAATTACAATTATATAATAAATATCATATATAAACATTTAAACCATCCTAATAATCATTCATAATATATAGTTATGGAAAAATAATTTTATCGCTGCGTGGAGACAGTAAGATATACGTATGCATGAGCGATAAATTTATTTATTTTTTGTTATGGGAAAGGGGTTGTATAATGGTGGTTTTATAATACAAATACATTTTCACAATATTTATGATTATAATGTTTTTATATTATGATATATAACATATATTTAGGGGTGGTATATAGTAGTATAAAAAAGAGCATGATCGGTTAGAGAAATTACCTCTTCTTCAGAATGAAAACATTAGATATCCTCTAAATAACTATAGAGTTGGTACTTTTGGAAAAACATGACCTCTATAATGTTTATATAGACGTTAATAAGAGAAATGGGAAGGGTTTATTCAAGCTATAATTATCAATGTGGTGTGAAGAAGTGACGAAGGAGGTGACCTTTTATAATTTAGGCGAGGGTTACTTTTAAAACATCAAACAATATTAAACTATTATAAATTCAATATCAATTCAAATTCCTTAAAAGGAAATGTATTACAATACAAGATTAGATAATGTTGTAATATAATTATCCATTTAATTTTATATTGGTTTTCATGTAATTTTAAACCTTATCTTTATTATTAAACCATTGTAAACCTATTTTAATATTAACTATACTATTAATGTTTTCATTGTTACAAAAATGTATGTTTTACATATAAAGTTTCAATTGAACCCTAACTAGTAAATTTATGATATTTTAGACCATACTTAATCCCATTGTCATTTTTTAATGTTTTTATTGTATTAATATAATTTAATTAATTATTTCTTTCATAAAATATCATTACTGACAGTTTTGAAACTATTCATTATTTGTATTTTTAAAACATAAAAAATAACATGATATACTCAACCCAAATATATTATCTCTTCCCTAATATTTCAAATTCATCTAAAAATTGACGCATGACATAAATTTGGATATATTTATTTATTTTAATTTTTTAAATATCATATATTTGATATTTCTATTATTTAAACAATTATTGAATCATGATTGTTGAATCCTTTATGGTATATATTAATTTCCTAAATATAAAAAATAAATTAAGGCAATAAATTACAAATTTATATTTAAAATGAATATTTATAGTAGAATATATTTTATGTATAACCTTATAATAATATATTTATAGTTATTAAAAATAATAGTATGACAAATTTATCTTTTCTATAAATAAAATATATTAAAAAAATATTCCATTCATACTATTTATTAAAAATTAATACATGGGTATAAAAATTAAATTATTAAGAAGATAATATTAAAAAAAATTGAATACAGTTTTAGAAAATACAAATGTAGAAAATAAATATTCCCCAATGGAGACTTAAAATGAAAAAAATATCTGATATAGAGGAGATTGATAAATAAACACTCATCATTATATAATATATAGAATCATATTCCCCATGAAATAAATAAATTAATATAGAATTAAAAATACCATAATATTATGAATAATACTCATAAAATAAATTCATTGGTATTATATACACCATTAGTATTAATCAAGTAGTATATAAGGCATGTGTCCCACACAAAAAAAAATTGAGACATAAATCCTCTTACTGCTTGAGTAACCTTAGAATCATGAATCCCATAAAATAATAACATCAATTAATGTTTTAATTATCATTAAATGATAGAAATTAGTGATATAAAAATTCATATTTCTGAATATAACCCACAAAAAATAAGTGAGTGGTAAATATGGAATATATCTCATGAAAATAATATGTGAGATGAAAATACCTTACCATATGTCTTGACTCTAATTGTACATATGAAATAATAATTTATAATAAATATACAATTATTAAACTTATTATAATCTTCCATACTAATATATATATATATAATATTCTATATGATTTAATTATGACTTTATATTAAGCGGTTATTAACAGTACCATGTAAAATCAACATTTCAAGTAATAATTGCTTAATATATCATACATATTTTTATTTATTATTCATAGTCCTATAACATAGAAAAATGTTTCATCATATAAATAATTATAATAATCATATAAATATAAATTATATAATAATTATGTATATATTAATGGGTATTATTAATAATTTGAGATAAGCAACAAAAGACACCTTTTATACAGAAGGTAGGGCATATATACAAGTTAACTCTACATTCATTTTCTTAACTGCTTAAAAGAAAATAAACTTTGTTAAATGATATGAATAAAGAATAATTTTTATTTCATATTTAATACATATATTTATAAAATCCATCTTTCATATCTTCCATTTTAAGTATATGTGAATAACAAATGACATCTCATTGTAGAGATGGTAAGACATACATACACCCAAATGACATTATCATTTTCCCTAAATATTATGTAGAAGGAAAAAAGGAATAAATTATGTTAAAATTATATAAGGATAATAATATCAAAAGTATCATATATAAATATTCAAATTATCATAATTCACACCCATAAAGGACGATGATGGAAAATGAATTGTATCGCTATGTAGAGATGATAAGTCATACGCACACAAATGAAATACATTCATTTTTTTTGTTTTATGGGAAAAGAAAATTTATAATGGGGTTTTTACAATAATTATTATATTTCATAATATTTATTATTATTTAGATTTTATTATATGATAGATATCACAGATTAATAAATGATATATAAGATTAGAAAAAGAGAATGATCAGTTAGAGTGATTACATCTTCTTTAAAACAACTCCTTTAGATATTCTCTGAAGGACATTAGAGTTCGTGCTTTTGTACTACTAGAAAAAATATAATTTGTATAGGTAAGTCTATAATTTAAATTTTATGGTGGTTTGTTGATCTAGAAGACTCAATGTGGTGAAAATTAGTAGGGAGGAGTTTCCCTTTTATAATTGAGTTAATGGGAACTTTTAGAATTTAGAAAAATACAAATTTATAATAAGTACAATCATAATAAAAATACATAAAAAATGAATGTATTATAAGATATTATTAGATAATGTTTTAATCTAATGAAATAATAATTTTTTGAATGGTTTTGATGTAATTTTAAAAATTTAAATTTTTTTGAACCTATAGTTAACCGAGTTTAACTTTAACTATGGTAACAATGTTTTTAATTATAATGGAATTTAATTTTTAAATATAATGTTTAAATAGTGAAAAAATTGTTAGACTATTAAATTTTATACCATATCACATTCCCTTGTCCCAATATAATATTTTTATGAATTTAAAAAAAATTAATAAAATATCACTTTCTTAAAATATCCCTCGTTTCAATTTTGACACAACTAATTATTTGTATTTTGAAAGAAATAATATCAAAATAATATCAAAAAAATATATATTAAATCATCCCTAAAGTTTCAAAGTCGTATATAAAATTCATTGACGACGTTAGTTATTTCCAATTATATATATTTTGAAAATATTAATATCTTTCATTTGGTATTTCTATTAACCAAACATTTACTACGTCATCATTTTGTAAACCTCTAAGGAAATTATTTATTTCCTAAAAAATAAAAATAAATTACCAATATAAAGAAAAACACTATATCTTTCAAATTAATATTAATAACGGAATTTATCTTCTATGCAACTGTATATTAAAAAAGATATACTTACTGAATGTATGATTATCACGTCTTTAACATCTCTCTAAATAAAAATTAATAAATGTATTTCTTTGATAAATTTTTCTAAAAATGATTATAAATTTGGCCCATGTATTTTTTGGTCGAGCCCCACTCAATAAATGGAATTACAAAATGTATGAGGTTAATTTTTTATTATTTATTATAATATTTTTAACACTTAAATAGCTAATTTACATTTTAGTGTGTTAATAAAATAATTTATTAAATTAATTATTCAAAATGACTATAAATTAAAGAATCTTATTTGTATAATTTGGACCCCATAATTAATTTTTTTTTCAATTTCTCAATATTCCAAACACAAATTTTTTAGTAATTTATTTAAAATTAATTTTTTTGATAGCTAAGAAAAATAGTTATTAAAGCTAAGACATGTTAATTGTTAAAAAATTTCAATATCTAAATTCAATATTAAATTGGTTCCCATGGTCCAAATTATATTAAATTATATTAAAATTTATAAAATTAACCTTTTAAACAAACAGAAAAAAAAAGCTCAATGTTATAAATTATTTTATTAAAAATAGTGGTTTTCAATTATAATTTATTGTTATTTTACTATTCATAAAAACATGAAACTTATCGAAAAAATAACAAAAATTAAATGATATTAAATTTTGATATTTATAATTAAAATAATTATATTTAATTAAAATATAATATATTAATGTGTAAATATATGATATAAAGTTGGTCAAATTAATAGAAGAAAAAAATTTCACATTTGGGAAATTTTAGTTTTTATTAATGAAATTGGGGTGGTTCTTATCTAATCACTATAAAATATATTTGATAAATATAAATTTTATATTGTTTAATATGTTACATATATTTTTATTTAATATCATACAAAATTTTCAAATTAATTTAAAATTGAAATTGAAATAACTTATAGAGCATGGTAATAAAAATATTTCAATTTTGTTCATTTGGCATATATTTTCATTTTTAATTAATTGGTAACCAATTAATTCATCTTAGGAATCATATATTTTCATAAGATAGTCAATAATAGTGATAAATTAAAATTTATTATCTAGGTTATATGATATTATATTAAATAATATTATCTTAATAATTTATTATTGTTTTGTAAAACATGGTCTTTTGTGCAATGTAAGCTATAAAAATAACTCAATATTGTGTGTAACATAGGCCAAACATAGTGTTATGTGTATAGAATTCTAAACTAATTATTTCATATAGCACATCCTAGACTTGGTGTTGTGTACAAATCAATAATTACATTGTTCATTCATTTATCATATGTTATATTCAGGGTCTCATAAAATGAAACATATCAAAAATATTAAATTTATTAAAAAAATATATATTTCAAAAAGTAAAAAACAAACAGAGGATAACCCTAAACTTGTCCCTAATAAGGCCCTAATTGAATTACTAATCCCCACAGGCTGGAAACCTTTGGAAAACTCAATAATAATTCTTTGGGGAATGATTTGGCAGATATAAAACAATGGATAAACAAATAAATGAAGGTAGATGGGAAAAAACCTATTAGCAGAACGAAAAAAAAACATAAATCCATGTTACCTAATAGGTCACCACCTAAATTAGAAATATGTTATCTTCAGTAGCTATCCAATAATAGAGGATCCAAAAACAAAAAAGAAAAATATAGAGTGAGCACTAAAATTCTATATAGGAATTCAATGATAAACCACATATTCCAAGTGTTCCCTTTCCCACCAAATTCCATTAAAACTATTTTGAGAATAGAAATAAAAATTTGTTTTCCAGAATATTAGTAATCATGTCATTACATTTTTTAAATACAACACATGCCACCTTCCATTCATGGAATGAACTATATTTTTATAAATAAAATCCAAACAAAAAAGACAATAGGGTTGTGTTAAAAATAAACTGATAGGGTAATCATAAAACTAAGTACAGAAAATAGTAACCAAGAAATAAATAAATATACAAAAAACATAAATAATAACCTTATGAAATAAAAAATATCACTATAATACCCCTAGATGTACTTGGTTAAGAACCACCTACCGAAGTATGGTGAAGTCCCTACGTTAATAACCAACTAGGTCCACTAACCTGGCCTCACAAGTAGAAAGTCCCTCCTAGACTGTCTACAAATCCAAGAGGGTACTAACTAATATAATAAGGTATAGTGATCAACTATCACTCAATCGTCTAAAGGATGAGTAGGAACCCATGGTGGTAGTAATACTATTTAAGTAGGAGGACCCCGTACGCATGAATCACTTTTCCTACTATAACCACACTTATCTTCTAAAAAGACGAACTCCTCCTGTATGATAATAAATGAATGGGACTAATAGATAGGTGTTCCTACTATATATATATATATATATATATATTATTTTCACACTAGAAAAGGTTCCAGCCAGGCTGATATACTGTATAAAAATTAAAACTATTCCACAAAACACTTTTGATTCAAATAAGTTTTACACACTTTAAATTTCCCATTACAATTAAAATATTTAACACAATTCCACTTTTGAAATTTAAATTTATATATCCCATTATCTAAAATTAACTAAAGTCATTTAACAAAACATCCTATAAACAATACTTGTATATTTACCATTCCAAACAAGTCTTTAGTCCTTCCCATCTAAGGAACATTTACCCAAAAAATAGAGAAACCCAACAAAAACCATTTCCAACAATAAAAACCCCATTTCCACTATGACTTTTCCAAACCGTATTTTACATTAAAACGCAAACCTGATCAATTCACAATTTCAATGGGTCATTATTATAAATCTTATTTTTTAAAAAGAAATATTTGAAAGATACACAATGCGCTCAATGGTGCCAGACGAGCTTTTGACCTCTTCATGAAAGAATATATTTTTTATCTAACACCAAAGAAGTAATAAATTCTAACACCATTTTGATGAAACCTATGAAATTATGGAAGCCATGGATGTTTTTTTTAAAATAGTGAAGAAGAGGAGATAATATTACTTTTTTGAAATCAAAGGATGAAGAGGAGAACCACTCCCAATATAATGCTCACAACTACCTTATTGTGTATCCATCATAGTCACACTTGGAGTAACCCTATTGAAGACCTGAAAATACACTTTCCCAATCTATTGGATGAAGATATATGTCCAAAAATTTGACATACAAAATTTCTATGAACCCTAACATAATCCTAAAACTAGAATAATTAATAAAAACATTTCTTTTCAATTTAGTAAATTAAACTTTTAAAAATAATTTTTATAGAAATTTCCCTTACAAAAACCATATTATTGAAGTTGGAATTGATAAAAAGAAATAAATAGTTTTATAACCTATAAATACACATCATACAACATAATATTATATAAAATAATTAAATACATATCTTTATTTCACAAAAATAGTGAAATTGAAGGTTAACCCAATGAATGGAAATTTGGTTTATAATTTATTTACATTGGGATTTTTATAACATGAATCTAGATTAAACCACCTATGTAATGGTTAAAAATGTGTTATTAATATTTTGAAGAAAAATCTTGATGTTTATAACACCTTATATGATCATTTTATAACATTATTCCACCAAGTAATTAATAATATTTTGTTGTTTCCATTGTTTTGAGTTAGCTATTAACATGATTTCCATGGTTGGTTCATAAAAGATTTATTTTTTAGAATTAAATAGAAACTCTAGAAGTGAAACAAAATGGTATTGATATGTTTCAAGAATATTAAATGATTCCATAAGTCATTTTTTATATGGTCTGATGATGAATCATTTGAAAAATCATTATTGATATCTGTTTAGATCACTATTGTTTATCTTTGATAATCATGAACTAGTTTTTTATATAACATAATATTGTGTGTATATATATACACTACATAACATGAAATAGTATATATATAACTCTATAAAAAATTAATCAACCATTAAAATGGTATTATATCCTATTTTGAAAGAATTAATGGAAATTGAAAACACATCATCCATGATTTTGATAAATCGGTACATCACAGAAAATGATTTTATATTTTTTAATAAGAGGGGAAGGAGAAGAAGTAAATTGACTAGTTTTTCCATAATCATGATAATATAAATAATATTTTAGATTTTGTATCTTTCATGTCTCTTATATTTGGGTAGGGGAAGATATTATAAAAAACTAAGAGAATTGAAATGAAAACACACGAAAATGAAAGAGGATTTTTACCTCTTGATATCTTCTACTTGAGATAATCCTTAAAGAATTTGGTTTTGAAATTTTGGTGATTATAGTAGGTATTGGACATGTGGTATATCTTTGGGAATAGAATTGGTTTGATGTTAGACAATGTTCAAATCATTAGTGGTGTGACAGGAAGGGGGTATTTATAGTGGAGGAGAGGAGGTGTTTTCCATATTTTTAAACATTGGCTTAATATTTTTGCTCAATAATATAAATATTGTCGATTTATTTGTCCGAAAATAGTAATAAGTGAATTTTATTTCGTACTAAGGGCCATTTAAAACATCCATGACTCAAGAATGATGGTGAAATTCATTTATTTAGCATTTTTCGTAAATTATCAAATTTATCAATTCACCATAAATTCTAGAATTTTAGAAAAATCGGAAAAATTCACCCAAACGACTTTTCAATTTGTATAATTAAAAAATTAACTCCATTTTTTTTAAAATAATTTTAAAATTATGATTGATTTAGTTTAATAAAAAAATAATATATTTTAAAAATAACAATTTTAAAACTATAACATATTTTATTTCAACATGAAAAATTAATCATGAAATCATTATAATAAAACATTAATAAAATAAAATAATAATATGATTTAATATTTTTTGGGAATAGTATTATTCATAATTTTATGTTCCTATTCACCAAAAAACAATTTGGTTATATTTGACTCTAAATAACTCAATGAACACAATAGTAGATGTATTTTTCTTAAATCAAAACATTGATGTAAAAAAATGTGTTTAGTGGATAGCTTATAAAATTATACATAAAAAAATTCATTATGAAGATACTCAGTATTTCATGATCATCAATATATTTTTAAAACCATTAGGATGTTACACTATCCCAACCTTCTATAAATTGTGTCATCACAATTTTATTTACTTATTAAACAAAAGAGGGTACGTTTCACTCATATAATTTTCAGATTCCCATGTTTCTTCTTCCACAATGAGGTGTCTCCACAAAAACATTACCTGATGGATTACCATATTCTGAAATACATGTTCTCTTCAATCATGAATTTGAATGGGGTTGTCTTCATAAGAATGGTTTTCTTTCAACTAAACTACTTCTGGGATCAAAACATGAGATTGATCTAGAAAATACATTATCAAAATCTAATCATGAAATACATAGTGTAAGTGATATACAATTAGTGTCATGGATACTCTGTAGGTAACTATTTCAAATTTCTACATGATTTTATAAGGTCCAATGAACCTTGGACTTATCCTTCTATTTTTACCAAAACGAACAACACTTTTCCATGGTGATATTCTATGAAAAACATGATCATCTACCTCAAAAAAATGACTTTCCTTATTTTTTCTACATAAATTTTCTACTTACTCTGAGTTGTCCCCATTTCTTGCTAGATCATCTTCACTTTCTCATATACTGCCTCTACTTATTCAGGTTCCATCAACTTTTCCCCCCGATATCATCCCAAAATTATAGAGTTCGACACTGCTTCCCATATAATTCTTCAAAAGGTTCCATCTATATACTGGAATAAAAATAATTATTATATAAAAATTCAACTAATGTGATATGTTAATCCAAAAATATCCATTACTTCATTGAACATGCTTAATACATATCCTCCAATGTCTAAATTGTCCACTATGACTACCCTTCTGACCAAGGATGAAAAGCTATAATAAAATTTAATTATGTTCCCATCGACTCTTAAAGGCCATTAAAAATGTTATAAGTGAATATGGGATCACAATAAGATACAATGTAATGTGGAACTCCATTTCACCTCAGAATATATTTGAGGTACAATCCGAAAAGCTAGAAAAAATACATAGTTTATTTAATAGGATGTAAATGTGAAGATTTAGTGAGTTGATCAACAATATCCCAAATTGTAATGGTACCTCAAGAAGTCATTGGTTGTTTCACAATTAATTACATAGATATATTTACCCATTTCCAATCGGGCACTGGTAATGAATGAAACATTCCCATCGATAATTTCCACTCTACATTAACCTATTGACCAGTATAACATTTCATGGTAAAATATGAAATATAACTTTTTAATCCATACCAAAAGTAATACTCTCGACGGAATCTATACATCTTTATGCTGCCAGGATGAACTAAAAATAGAGAAGTATGAGTTTCACACCACAAACCTTTCTTCAGTTGAGAATCATAAGGAACAGAAAACCATTTTCCAAATCTCAAGACACAATCTTATTCAATGTGAAATTCATTAAACAAACCCATTTTAACCATTTTTATGTTTTTCTATAGCTCAAGATCATCCTTCTATGCTTAATTAATTTTGACAGAGAAAACTGCACAAAAACCTAAAAAATAGTGGAATTTCGTGCACCAATATCTTCCCATCTAAAATCCATCAAATCATTAATCAAGGGGTCGTGTTCCAATCATAACATGGTTAATGATATATGATTTTTTCAAATCAATTCATCTTCCACATTGTTTTATTTTCCTATATGGTAATTGATCATGCCATCAAAATCATTTGTCAATTAAATCCATCATTTATGCCTCATGTTTAGTTCCTTAGGAGTGAATATATACGTCATACATTAATGGTCCGTATATATTCTACATTTGGATCCATTTAAATTAATCCTTCCAATTATCAAATAATAAAACATAGATACTAATTCCAAATCATATGGAATATAATTTATCTTATGAAATTTTAATTTTCATGAGGAATAACCAATTACTTCATTTTTCAGCATCTGAACACAACCATGTACCTCTAATGAAGAAGTAGTATAGATGAAAGACATACTATTTCTAGAAGGTAGGTCCAAAATAGACCATCCACCAATCCATTATTTAATTCCTAAAAATAAACATTACATTCTTCTATATAATCATATTTAAACCCTCTTTCTGTTACCTTAGTTAATAGTCTAGATAAATGTGAATTTTTTTTGACAAACTGTTGGTAATAAACTTCTATTCCAGTAATGCTATGAATATATGTAACTCTTTTAGGTCTTGTACAATAATAATGGAATTTTGTTTTGGCAGGATAAACTATTATTCTATCATAATTTATAATATTCCCAACAAAATAAATCTATTACAATCCAAATTCAATGTTTCTAAATTTTCCATACATAGTAATTTCATTTAAAATTTCTAGAAAAAGCAGTAGATGTTTTCATGACCATATTTACTTTTATAATATAAACTAATTTCATCAATAGACACAACCAAAATATTATTCAAGAAATCATGAAATACTCAATTAATAAGATCTAATATAACAACAATTTAATTAGTTAACCCAAATAGTGTGACAAAAAATTCATAATGCACATATCTAGTACGTAATGTAGTCTTCAGGATGTGTACTTCCATTGATTTCGACTTATGGTACCCTGACCTCGGGTAAACCAATACAAAATACCATAGTCCATGGATCTGATCAAACAAATCATCGATATCTGGAGAAGGATACTTGTTTTTAATAGTGATGTTATTCAATGCTCTCTAATCAATGAAAAGTCTATATGAATCATTTTTGTTTCTATCAAACAAAACCATAGATCTATATGGTGAACTTATAAGTTGAATGAATCATTTATAATTAAACTGAGGTAAATTGTATTTCAATTCGTGAAGTTCAATTTTGATCCATTTGATATATGGGTTTTAAAATTTTCTAAGCATCAGGAACTAAGTCAAATATGAATTCAATTTCTCGATCATGTAAGACACTAGGAAACTCATTACAATAAACATCAAGGTATTCATTTATCACTAGAACATCATTAATCTGAAAAATTCCCTTATTTATAAAAAATATGAGCAAGATATCATTCATTTCAAATATTTAATATTTTCTCAGCATCCTGATATGTTATCAATTATATTGGTTCATTCTTGTATAGAAACTGAAACTCATTATGAAAAATATCTTCTGTAGTTGTAAAATCAATCTTATCATGATAATAAGAAATCCAATCCATACTGAAAAAGATATCAATCTCTAATATGGAAAAAAACAAGGTTCATAGCAGAATTAATACCACAAAAAAAATAGAATGATTCTTATAATTCCTCTTTGATGTAAAATTTTCTCACGTGCTTTAACAATAATTTTCTGTCTCAAATTTTTAGGTGATATTTCTAATTTTCAATAAAATTACTCCCAAATAATGGATTTTGTAGACACTGTATCAAAATAAAATTAGAAAAATCTGAGTAAACATACATGTTTCTGGATAAAACTTCATTGGATAGACAAACGTCTACTAATGTAGTCAGTAAGGATCTCAAAACACTTTTTGACATATTGGATGACTTATTTTCATCATTTAGTTCTCTTCTTGGGTGGGAATTTCCATAATGACTCATCTTACAATATTTAAAACACTTTACATTTTTCTTATCATTATTTCTCTTAGGATAATTTTTATTACAATATTGGTCCATATTTCCAAACTAACCATATTGAAAATAGTTTTTAATTTTTGTAAGGAATTCCCCAGTGAGCTTTTTCTGACAATGTTCCCTAACTGGATACTAACATGTTTTACCATTAGATTTAATTAATTTGTTCACATCATTTTCATTAAATCACAACCTATTATTTTGGTTGTTTTAACAGTACATGTGGTCCTTTGAAAAATACATTTCAACCCTCTCTACAAATCAGACAATTTTATTATAAAATTTGAACTCACAGAAATCCAATGACGTTTGATATCATGGATTCAATCCTGAGTAAAAGAGACTAATTTTTTATCAAGACCCAGAATAAGATTTAGAGATCACCATTCATTTACGGTGAAGATCACTTAACAAACAACCACTAACTATTCCGAATTTTTTCTCAATAAATGTAATTGATTCTCCATACTATGTTGAACCACTAGAAGAAAATATTCTTCCAATAAAATACCTTTAAATTAATCTAACTCCAAGAGTCAATCTCATATCTTTCGCTGATATTATAGATCATTGACCAAAAATAACTAGATTTACCTTCAAAATGATAAATTTAAAGACTTATCATTTGATTACCTGAACATCCCATAACATAGAATATAATTTATAATTAATCAATACATCATTCAACCGATACTGGGTTAGAAGATCCCCTAAAATTATGACGGTGTTGCCTCAAAAAATGATCCATTATCATCATGTTTTTTAGTATCTCTAGTTATTATCATTCATGGATTAAACATCCAATTAGTTCCAATATTAGGTGATCCATTAATGTCACAATCTGCTCAGTTCCAATTCCCACCATTCTCAGTTGCGTATTCTGAAAGATATCAGCCTCTCTTTTCCTTACAACATCATCTTCCATGTTCCCTCCAAAACAGACCATTCGGAAAAAACATATCGTAGATGAAAAAAAATTGTAATCATTAAATTATATACCATTTAAACATAAATATATGGTAAAAAAAATTATGGAATTAAATTAACATTATCATGACCCTTAATGTTATATAAACCATTCTCTGATACCAATTATAAGGGCCTGACATTAAACATTACATATTATAGTTATATCAATGAGATTTAACTTTTTTACATTCCCAAAGATATTATCAGTTTAATTTTTTAGAATTTTGGTACATAGCTCATACATATTGATCCACACACATACTATGTGGGTACAATTAAAACAATATCTGTTTAATCCCTAACATAAAATTTTAATCACAAAAAACAAAAACATGATTTCTTTGACTAATCATCATAACATTTAGCATGACTTTTTTATTTATATTACATATAATTATAACATATGAAAATAATTTAAAAACATTGGATGATCAATAAAATTTCATTAACGGATATAAAAAGTTGAAAATATACCCATAATAATTGAGTTCTTATAAACATATGAAATCATTTCGCAAGGACATACTTCTTACCCATTTCTACTTACATTGTGAAACATGTGATTTGCATAAAACCTTAATAAATAAATATATATAACCATATAGTTTTATTAGTGCATTAATTATTTCTATTATAACCCTTATGGATGACTTATGATTTTTATCCCTCATAGCTACTTTACAATGTAACCCTTATGGATCTCTTATTGTGTAACAATCAGAGATAGACTTGGAGTAATTATACGGACGACTAACAACAAACACATACCCAATGCTTTGGAGGGAGATATAGGTTCTACTTTTTCAAATTAAAAATTCCCATGAACTATAAATTGTTTTTAAAAAGAATATTTTTATATAAACATAGATTTTGAATTTTATAAAATAGAATTTTAAAATTGATTTTCCAAGATAATTCCCATTCAAATATAATATAATTGAAACTAGGATTTATAGAATGAAAGGAATATCTATATACACTATAAATACACATAATAAAAAATAATACTAATTAAAATAATTACACAAATATTCTTAGTATCACATAACTTGTGAAATTGATTGTTAACCAAAATAATGAAAGTAGGGCTAATAATTCCCGTAATTAGGGTGTTTTTTACTTGAAACTTGTTTAAACTATATTTATAGTGGATAAAAGAGTGTTTTAATATTTTAAGGAGAAATATTTTTGTTTAAAACACCTTATATGATGATTTTATAACATCATTCCACCCATTAATTAATTATATTTTGTTCTTTCCATTGTTTTTGATGTGTTCTTTGCATGATTTCCATGTCTCGTTCGTAATTGATATCCTTTTCAAATGGAAGAGAAACTCCAGAAGTTGAATAAAATATTATTAATATGTTTATAGAATATTAAATAATGCCATAATTTTTTTTAGTTATATGTTATGAGCATGAGTCATTAGAAAAATCATTAGTGATATCTGTTAAGATAATTTTGGTTGTTTCTTTATAGTCGCGAAGTAGTCTCATTATATAACAAAATATTATGTACATATGCCAACTCCATAACATGAATTATGGTATATAATACACATTAAATTATTTTCAATATTTAAAATGGTTTTGTCACCTGTTTGTAATAAAGTAAAGTAAAATGAAAGCACGTTGTCCATGATTTTGGTAAATCGGTACATCAGAGATGATGTTTTTATTTTTCAAATAAGACAGGGGAGGAGAAGAAGAAAATTAAATAATTATTACATAAACACGATAAAATACACTTTATATACAATTATATATATTCCTTGCCTCTTGGATAAAGGTTAGGGAGAGAGAATATGAAATTTAGAGAAATAAAATGAAAGCATAAGAAAATAAAAGAGGATCTTTACCTATTGATCTATTCTCATTGAGATCATCCATATGGAATTTGGTTTTCACATTTTTCTAAGACTATAAGGCATTGTAAATGAAGAATATACTTCAGAAAATTATTGGGTATCATTTATAGAATTCAAAAATCATTAAACGATTGAGTGTTAGAGGGGGTGGGTGGTATTTATTGTGGACTAGAGGAGTGGTTTCCCATTATTTTAATCAATATATTAATATTGTTTCTCAAGAAAATGAAGCATCATGATTCATGTTACCCAAAATAGTAATAAGTGCATGTGAGTTTGAATTAATGTCCATTTACATCATCCTTTACTGAAGCATGATGCAATAATTCCGTTATTTATCATTTTTTGTAAATTATCAAATTTATCTATTCACAAATAATTCATGTATTAGAAAAATATATGAAAAATTCAAGATGGCGATTTTTAGATGTTTATAATTCAAAAATAAAATCAATTTTTTGAAAATAATTTTCTAAACGTAATTCATTTCAATTTTAATTATATCCATAATTTATTTGAAAAATATAAATTTTAAAATAATACCTCATTTTATTTCATGTTGAAAAATTAATCATGATCTCATTATATTATAAATTAAATAATATAAAATAATTATACGATTTAATTTTCATTAGGGTCATATTATTATTCAAATTATTATTCATAAGGGTATGTTACTCTTCACTAAAATGATATGTTTGTTCTATTTGACTCCAAATAACTTATTAATCACAATCGTAGATGTCAGTTTTTTGAAATCAAAAACATATAAGTATCACAATTAATATTATTGTCTAATCTATGAAAATATCCTTAAAAATAGTTTCATTATTTAGAGAATAAATGTTTCATACATTTAAATTTATTTTTAAAACCTTTGGGGTGTTACCGACATGATAAACCATTTCATCGAAACAACAGGTTTCATAAATCCATCCCAACATACAATGAATAAAGTTCCATCAAATTTTTATATTTGAGAATACCTCCCAAAACATAAAACAACCACTTCTAAAAAAGTGACATTTTTTAAACACTAAGATAGTAGGAATACAAATGAGTATATATGTAGAAAAAATTCAAATATCTATTTTTAGTGAAATCATTTTAAATGAAAATAGTACCAACGATTATTTATGAAAGTAATAATATTGATAAACATGTGTTAATAATTAGTTACTAAATACCAATAATTATATAGATTAATACTGGAAAAAAAATTCATAGAAACAACTTGACATAATAAAATAATTAGGTAAAAATATATTTTTAAAAATATTTGCAGACATTAAAACAATAAAATAAGTTAACTATGATACTTATGAAGGTGAGAATGAAGTTTAAAAATTAATTAAAAAAAAGAGCTCATCATTTGTTCCAGAAAGAAAAACCTTATAAATGACTACCTCGGAGGTGCGTGAATGCAACCACTCTTCAATGGATGAGAGAAAATTACTTCACAGAACGTTCAGATACCCTAAAAATTGAGGAAAAAATATCAACATATACAATGATCTGGGTTAGTCCAAATTGAAGAAAAAACCCCCAAAACATTAATGGAAAAACTGAAGGAGGTGAGGGTTCTCACTAGTGTAGCTCACACTGGACAGGGGGCTCACACTGGAGTTGTGCATTGAAGTAGGCCAGAGGAGATTTTCACATGAAAGGTGATGCTCCCAAAGGTCAGGTTGACTGTGAGAGGGGTGATTTCATTGGATGGGTCATGTTTTAGAGGGCACTACCATATGGAGGAGGGAATTCCATGAGAGGGTAGGTGTTTCCGACGCTTTCTTCGGGGCGTGCGCATCCGTGTGTGAGGACGCGGTTTTGTTACCCCGCATTCCCGCCTTCCAATGGTGGGCGCCATTCGCTTCTTGTTCAGGGATGTCTACTCCTTGATCGAAATCGGGATGATGGGATGTCGGTACTTCCTTCCGTGGATTCCTCATCGTAACTCGTTACCTAGTCCGAGTCTCCCTCATAGATTTAATACGTCGTTCTTGAATCTCATTCCCAGTGCCATATCTTCATGGACATAGGTTAATTACACTACTTCTGTCAAGACTTTCCATAGGGTCTTGACATGGTAGAGACCTTCGGTCAGAGTAGATGACAACATCAGGCATGTTGGGGCATCTCTGGGTGCGTGGACATAGGGGAACCTGTATTCTTCCTCATAAGAGGGCATCTCAAGGGTTCAGAACCCGAGTCATCCCACATCAGATGCGGGGAATCATATTCCATATGAGGTTTTCCTCAGCTTCCCATGTTTATCACGGGGAATGCCGCGTGTCTAACATCATGCAGAAACGGTTACGCCAAAGGCGTGTCATCTGAGGTTTTCCTCAGGCATCTCATGTTTATCACGAGGTAGGCCGCGAGTTTAACATCTTGCAGAGTCAGAATGAGGTTGATTAGAACGTCCCATAGAGACTGATCAGAGGTGGTGTGCCCCGTAGAGGGGAGATGTCACACCGTGAAAGCTGATCTGGACACCACTGAGGGTGGATCGAGTAGTGTACACCCCAGAATGGGGAAACCCCATGGTTTCCATTGGCTGGGATTGAACCACAGGGAGGTTTCCTATGTACCCTATATAGACAACAAGGATCAAAACCCGCGCAGTTTGAAGGGGTGATGAATCGGGGTGTACATAGAGGACAACGACCGGGAGACATGTTGGGGCTTATGTGTGGATAGCGGCCCAGTGCTGCTAGGAGCAATGAGGAGGGTGGATTCCATGATCCCACCAGGATGTGGCGGCCCGAGTAAGAATCAGGGCGGATGATGGATGGATGAATGAAGTGGAGGGGGAATGAAATGGGACCATCGCAAGGGCAACAGTGAAGTTGGGCTTGAGCCTCGAAGAGACCTCCTACGTATCCCCGTGGTAGGGAATCAAAGTCAACGTAGTTCGGGATGGTGCTGGTGAACCGACGTGAAGGTAGACCTTGGTCCGATGGGTGTCGTCAGTGAACCGACGTGATGGTGGACCTTGGTCCGATGGGTGTCGTCAGTGAAACGACATGAAGGTGATCCCGAGGGTCTATTGGTGGTGGTATTGAACCACGTGAGGCTTCCTACGTACCATGCCTTGACATGGATCAAATTCACCGTAGTTCGGATGGTGTGTTGGCGAACCGACGCGAGTAAGGACCTTGGTCTAGATGGTGTGGTGCTTACACACTAGGCCACCCGGGTGTTGCTGAACTGATGCGAAGAAGGTTGCAATGACCAACAGGTGGTGGGATTGAACCTCTAGGAGGCTTCCTATGTACCATGACTTTACATGGATCAATGTCCTTGTAGTTCGGGGTGGTCACAACAGCTTACAGCTGGACCGGAATGCAGTTTAACGTCATGTTGGACGAGGGTTGAACTCGACGTCAATAAATGACGAGTGGGCTGGAACCTCAGGGAGGCTTCCTATGTACCATGCCTTAACATGGATCAATGACCTCATAGTTTAGAATGGTCACAACGGCCTACCGCTGGACCAGAATGCAGTTTAACGTCATGCTGGACGAGGATGGAACTCGAAGTGAATAAATGACGAGTGGGATTGAACCTCAGGGAGAATTCCTACGTACCATGACTTGACATGGATCAAAGACCTTGTAGTTCGGAATTGTCACAATGGCCTACCGCTAGACAGGAATGCAGTTTAACGTCATGCTGGATGAGGGTGGAACCCGACGTGAAGAAATGGCGGGTGTGCTTGAACCTCAGGGAGGCTTCCTACGTACCATGCCTTGGCATGGACCAAAGACCTCGTAGTTCAAAATGGTGCGGGTGTCAGCGAACCAACGTGAGGAAAGGTCCTTGGCCCGAGGGGAGATGGGCTTGATCATCAGGGAGGCTTCCTACGTACCATGCCTTGACATGGATCAATGACCTCATAGTTCAAAGGGGGCTTCATCGGCGAACCGACATGAAGGTGGACCTTGGTCCGATGGGTGGTGGGCTTGAACCTCAGGGAGGCTTCCTATGTACCATGCCTTGACATGGATCAATGTCCTCGTAGTTCGGATAGTTCACAACGGTTTGCAGTCGGACTAGGATGTAGTTTAACATCTTGCGGGACGAAGGTGCATAGTTTAACGTCATCTTGGACGAGGGAATTTTCATGGCCAATGCTTACTCTAAGCCCACGTGAGTCATTCTTGGTGTGAGGAACAAGATGCAGCAAGGACCTGACGATCACGTCTCGAAGGGTACGTTCGTGAGAAGCGAAGAGGGGCTTACGCGTTGGGCGGCCCATGGTGCTGGGACTTACTCCAGGATGGGGGCCCGAGAAAAAGGATGATGGTAGTTTTAGGCTAGAGCCTTGAAGAGGCTTCCTACGTATCCCCGTGGAAGGGAATAAAAGTCCACATAGTTCTTCTGATGACGGCTTACCGCCGATTGGGGGTTTCAACAGCTTACCGCTGGATTGGGTCACAACGGCTTACCGCTTGATAAGGTCATAACGGCTTACCGCTGGATAAGGATGTGAACGGATTGCTGCTAAATGAGTTGCAACGGCTTACCGCTGGATTAGGTCACAATGGCTTACTGTTGGATTGGGTCATAACGGCTTACCGCTGGATTGGGATGTCAACAGCTTACCACTGAATAAGAGCGGAAATTGTGGATGGGGAGGAAGCTGCTCGGGTGCCGCTATGGAGAGACAATGGTGAACGGGGCTTATGCAAGGAAGCTGCCCTGGTGCAACTAAGGAGCGGAAATAGTGGATGGGGCTTACGTAAGGAAGCTTCCCGGGTGCCTCTATGGAGCGGCAATCGTGGATGGGGCTTATGCAAGGATGATTCCCGGGTGCCGCTATGGAGTGGCGACGATGAATGGGGCTTACGCAAGGATGTTGCCCGGGTGCCGCTATGGTGCGGCGATGGTGAATGGGGCTTACGTAAGGATGCTTCCAGGGTGTCGCTAAGGAGCGGAGATGGTGAATGGGGCTTACGGAAGGATGCGGCCCGTATTGTCTTCCTCATGTCTGGCCATGGGGGCATCCCAAATCACTGGTAAATTGAGGCACTCACCTGTGCACTGGTGCACAAGAGGTGTAATGCCAAGGGTCATTTGAATCATTCCACCATAGTCATGGAATTGAGCATCTTATGCTTGGATCATAAGGCATCTCCAGTTTGGAACAAGAGGAATCCTACGTTAGGAACATAGGGATACTACAGTTTAGAGTCTTGTAGGTAGGACTATTGGAATCTCATGCTAGGAGAATGAGGCATCTCTCGTATAGGGAAATAGGCATTCTATCATTTGTTAGATAGGGAGTACTACAGTTTATAGTCATGTAGATAGGACTATTGGCATCTAATGCTTATAGAACAAGGCATATCTCGTATAGGGAAAGAGGCATCCTATGTTTGGCACATAGGGAGATCACTACAGTTTAGAGTCTTGTAGGTAGGACTGTTAGCATCTCATGCTTGGAGCACAAGGCATCTCTTATTTTGAGCAAGAGGCATCCTATCATTTGTTAGATAGGGAGTACTACAATTTATAGTCATGTAGATAGGACTTTTGGAATCTTATTCTTAGAGAAAAAGGAATCTCTCGTATAGGGAAAGAGGCATCCTATGTTTGGAACATAGGGAGTTCACTACAGTTTAGAGTCATGTAGGTAGGACTGTTAGCATCTCATGCGTGGAGCACAAGGCATCCCTTATTTGGAGCAAGAGGCATCCTATAATTTGTTATATAGGGTGTACTACAGTTTAAAGTCATATAGATAGGACTATTGGCATCTTATGCTTAGAGAAAAAGGAATCTCTCGTATAGGGAAAGAGGCATCCTATGATTGGAACATAGGGAGATCACTCCAGTTTAGAGTCTTGTAGGTAGGACTGTTAGCATCTCATGCTTGGAGCACAAGACATCTCTTATTTGGAGCAAGAGGAATCCTATAATTTGTTAGATATGGTGTACTACAGTTTAAAGTCATATAGATAGGACTATTAGGAAAAAGATGCCTAAAAGTGGATGGTGTTGGGACTTACGCAAGGGTGGCCCTTTCTAGTTCAACCTGGCATAGGAACCAAGTGATTGGGTTTGGAGGAGTTAACTGAGGAATGGTTCGACTCAAGGTACTCGGGGAATTGGTGATGACAATATCGACTCACGACATGAGAATGAATCCAAGAGGAATATATCGGCTCTAGGCATTTCATGGTGTGCGGAGGAGTATCTGAAATCATGATGTTCCATAGGTGGAAGGTGGGAGCGCATAAGGGCGCAATGGAAAATCCCGGTATCTAGGCCCGAAAACTTTGCGGTGCAATTCTCCATTTTTCATGGGGGTCTGTGACGGTTTGAAAGGGAGCGGGTCGGAGGTCCAGGACCGCAGCCCGACACAGACCCCGAGCGGGGTTGTGGGGGCGCAGCCCCCTGCGGTATGGACTGGTGGGTGCGAAGGTAGGATCCTCATGAAGGATAGGTCTTCGCGAAGTAGATTCACATTGTATGGCCTCGCGGAGCAATGGTCTCTCGCAGAGCAAAGGGGACTCGCAGAGCAAAGGGATGTCGCGGAGCAAAGGGTTCTCGCGGAGCTTGGTCTTGTGGAGCAGCATCGCGGAGCATGGGCTCGCGGAGCATGGACTCATGGAGCCTCGGCTCGCGGAGCATGAATCGCGGAGTATGGGCTCACGGAGCATGGACTCAAGGAGCCACGGCTCGTGGAGCATGCATCGCGGAGCATTGCCTCGCTGAGCATGTCCTCGCAGAGACTCGGCTCACGGAGCAGCAATGCGAAGGAAGCTGCTCGCAGAGCATGGCGTCACGGAGAAGCAATGTGGAACTCCGCTCGGCCGCCCAAGGGGCGAAGTGGCCATGGCCTTCCCCCGTGAGAAGGGGGTGAGATGGCTATTTATAGGCAGGGGCGCCGCGAAGCAAAGCTCGCTCGGCGCGAAGACAGAGCTTTCCCCACGGCAGATCTTCACGGTGTGTCGCGAACGTCAAGGTACGTCGTGGAACCATCCTGCATCCTTTGCTTCACGACGGGTGCGCGAACGTCATGGCGTTCGCAGAGCATTACCGCCTCCTCTGCTTCGCGGCGGGTTCGCGAACGTCATATTTGTTCACGGAGCATCCCGCCTCCGGTGATTCGCGGCGGGTCTTCGCGGCATGTCGCGAACGTCAAACGGGTTCGCGGAGCCTCTCGCCTCATTACTTCGCGGCGGCGCTCCGCGATCACGGAGGGGGCTTCGCAAATGGGCTTTGCGAACCAGTTTTCCATCCAAACTTCAAATGTCCCTAACTCATAATCCGTAACTCCGTTCGGGCCATGCGACCTACCAAATCGAAGCTTAAGAAAAGTTCTACGATCATGGATCGTGTATGGAAGCATTTGGAAAATTTTAGGAACGCGTTTTCTGGGGTCTACTGTAGGGTAACTAGACATGATGTTGGCTGGAGCACTAGCGAGGAAGTGCGGGGGGATCCTGCCGAGCTGGTCACAAGCACATAGGGGGTAACAAGGGGGCACTAAGTTCATAGTGAAAGGAAGTAATTTCTTGGGTTTAATTTAAATATCAATTCTTTATTTCATTTACTAAAACTCCATTAATATAAATTGAATATAATAATATTGTTACTAATAAAAATAATAATAACAATTAATCATAATAATAAATTAATTTATAAGATAATAATAATAATAATAGTTATATACTTAATGATTTTATTAATAGCAATATAATCACAATAATATTTTTAATTTTCATAGTAATGATAATAATAATCATTATGTTAATAATATTAACATCTTTTTTAAATAATAAAAATATTAATAAAATTATATTAATAAAAATGTTATGAAAAATTTTAATTAGAATATTATTTTTATTATCAACCACAATAATAATATTGTTATGATGGATAATAATTATATTTAAATTTTTATTTTATTTTTATATTTGAAGACTTAGGAAACTCCATGGGCACTTTTCCGACCATACAATTAATTCCAACCATGGGGTTCACGCACACTGGTCCAAACCCCACCGAGATTATCAAGAATAAAAAAAACCGGAACCCAACCCGCTCATTAATTAGGCTAATTGTAGCAATGAAATAAAAAAATTGGCGGTAGGGGTTTGACAATTCTACCCACCACAAAAACTTTTTCTCCCATAATGTCACCAATCTAAAATATTGTTATGAATTGTGTGCATGCTCGAACACAACTAAGAGAAACATGTAATTTTTTTGTGACTATTTATTCCGCAAGTCACACCAATCTGACCTAGACAAAACCACAAACCCAAATAAGGGGGAAACAAGTGGTGGTTTTCCCAATCAGAAGGATTCCAATAAAAGAAAAATTAAATCCCAAACATTCTTCCTCAAAGAGGGGACCCTATATGGTACCTCCTGACAGAACCAACCCGACATGTATATCATGAGCGAAAAAATTCCACCATTAGAACTAGGGTCATTTCTCACAGCAAATGAACCGCCAATATTATGAGAAACTCGTATAAAGAAACTCCAACCCAACAATAAACCAAAAACACCATTCAACTATCTCAAAAACCCCAATAATCCTCAAATTAATTCCACTAAAGAATTACTTCCCATACAAGGGAAAAACACATTAAGACAAATGAATGATTTTGAAACCCATATGTATAAAAGAGTACTATTTTGAATACGATAGAACAAGTTTATCACACTCTTACAATGAATTGATAATACTCAAATGTTTTTTAAAAATTGAAAGCATAGAAACAAGAACAAAAGGAATTAAAATTTTCAAGTCCCAACATGAAACTCTAAACCTAGACATAGGCTTCACATACCCAGAAACACCAGACAGTGCACAAGATACACCCTGTGACTTGTGGTCATGGATTCAATGGATGATGATCTCGTTCCACATACTCATGCACTATCATCCTCCAATAAAATTTTCATTTTTCAATTATTCTTTCTAAAAAAATTCTCCAAATTACCCAAACTTCCACCACAATGGTATGTCTTTAGAGAGGTGCGTCATAACATCTTCAAGTAATTGAAACATCCTCACTCGTGGAATATAACTAAATGTTATGACCAACAATAAACTAAAACCAATGAAGGTGACTCCATAAGAATAAGTCCCTCTATAATAAACATAGAATGATATGGGGAAACATCATGAAAAATGCGAGTAACCATATTACCAACCATCTATATTTGAGAGACTAACTAAACCTGAGATGCTTCGACTACCCGATTCTCAATTGAATGGTCCTTAGAAGAGAGGACCTACTCCATGATATTTGGATGAAGACCCCCATGAAAAATATAATTATTCATCAAATCCTCGGATGCTACCTCTATATAAAAAACCAATTCCAGAAGGTCGTATGTTAGACATATCTGGCCGCAATCTTTGGTGAACACACATGAGATATTATATTTTATTCGTATTCACCTCTTTTGGTTGGAACCACTGGATGAAGGAAAATTTAAAGTGGTACCCCATCATAATGTTTTTTATATATGGTGGTGGAAGGAATATAATATCTATCCAAAACACAGACCCTCAGGCAATCCCAATACAGAACACACTCTGCCATCTTTGGGAGTTCCCAATACCCAGAAGAAATGCTTGACTTCTTTAAGCCACTCCACAACCTCTAATGGACCTTGATAACTATAGAGAATATGAAATGTTTCAGAAGGACCAAAAACTAGGAATGAATCATGGGAAAACATTGAAACCATTCTCGGAAACCTTTTCTAAACAATATATTTAATAGAAATGCAATACCGATACCACGTTGAAGATAATTTAATAAAAGAACATTCATAAAAAACTGGCTAAAAAACAAAAAAAATAAAAATCAATCCAAAAAACATCCCATTCAAAGACCACATTTAGAAAAAATGAAACACCATTAATATCAAATACATTCTCATGTAATCCCAGGAATCATTGCACATTTGTTCATCCACTTCCATTCATATGTCCCAACATGCACATTCCATACACAGACCCCCCAACATGTTAAAACGTAAATAAAGAAAATAATGGGTCACATCAAACCATTTACTTACTAATTACAAACAAGCATGAAATTTTCAATCCATAGTTCTTTCAATTTTTAAAAACTACTTTACCATGATAAATCCATTTGAAAGAAAGTATCTTCATATCAAAATTATTTTTTAAAAAATTTTAAACCAACGTTTTAAATTTAAAACCATTCAGAAGAATAATTTACATTTAAATTCTATTTTCATCTTCAAAATCTTGCTTACTCTAACCCAAACCAAAATATGGCACAAAATACACAAAATTATCATAAGGAGGGACTAGCATCTAAACCTAACTCAGAGACATGGTTGTGGTCCATTACCCAAGTAGGTCATAATGCTAAGAGGTACTGGAAACATGCACTTGGAATTCGATTGGCTCACCACTCCATGAGGGGTCACAACGTGATACTGGAATTCATCTATTGTCATATCTCAATCCAAAACATGAACAAAAGACCTGAATCCGAGACTACCCCTGGTAACTCAAGGGACAAGGTGAGAAAGAGTTTGCGGTACTCTTCTTAAAGATATCTCCCTAGTCCTGAAAGTATTTATCGATATCTACCAAACAACCCAAATATCAAGGGCCTACTCTGATTCCACTTTTTCATGAACCAACATGGGTCAACCCTGAACCGTCAAATAGAGTCGGTCCGTGATTGGTCCTGAAGGGAGTTTATGATCCCCACAGGGAGGATACAAGTGTCTGGCATCAAAATAGTTATATTGGGAATGATTTGGCCAAAAAAGATAAACCAATATATTAATAAAGATGATAAAAATAAAAACTAATAGTGGAAGGAAAATAAAACTAACATACCTCCATGTGACCACATAGGTCACCACCCAACTCCAGAATATGTTCGCTTCAAATGTGATCCAACACTAGAGGAACATGAAACTAAAAATACAAAGTTCCCTTGAGAAGCGTAATGCTCAGTTGGAATGTTAATATAAACCACATGATCCATGTGTTTCCTTTACCAGCATATTCCATTAAAATTATTTTTAAGGAATAAATGAAAATATATTTTCTACAATTTTAATAAAAAATCTTATCATTCCCTTTTTGAAATCAAACACACACCACCTTCTATTTCCAATATAAACTACAATTTTAAAAATAAAAACCCAACCAACATATTTTATGGTTGTGTTGGATATAAGTAAAAAGGGTAAGAAAAAAACATATTATATCAAAATACTAAATAAGAAAATAAAAAAGTAACCATGAAATATAAAGAATAACCATGGGAGATCATAAACATAACTAGAACACCCCTGAAAATACATGGTTTGGAACCACCATCTAGCATATGGTGAAGATCCTAGGTCAATATCCAACAAGTTGTTCTAACCTGGATCACAAGTGGAACATATATCCTAGCAAGTCTAAAACTCTAGGAGAGTACTAACCCGTATAATTGAGGATAATGAGAAACTAAAACTGAATTGTTTAAAATATTATATGGAACTCATTGGGGTAGTAATACTATGTAAGTAAGAGGCCCCCACACACATGACTAATTGTACATACTATCACCACACAAGTCTACCACAAACACGAACCTCACCTATATGATAGCCCATTAAGTGGAATCCTAGATAGTTTTGACCACTATATATATACATATATATTAATTCAATATCATAGAATGTTCCAAAACTAGTTGGTATACAATATGATCAATCTAACCATTCCATAAATCTTGTTGGTTGCTAATGGGTCCCACACACTTTCCAAATGTAATTTTTTCATAAAAAACACAATACAACTTTTGAGTTGGAAGTGAAAAATTTATCTTTATCTAGTTTTGCCTAAATGCATTTAATAAAACATCCTTTCATCATTACTTTCATATTTATAATTCCAAATGATCCTTTAGTTTTACCCATCCAAAGTACATTTTTCAATAAAAAATGAGAAACCCCCAAAATCCATTTCCCACAATACAAAACCCCATTTCCCCTGTGCGTTTGCAAAATGACCTTTTCTTTTCAATCACTCACCTAACAACATCACAATTTCAAATGTTCCATTATTTTAAATCCACTTTCTCACACAAATATGATGAAATGGTACTCAACACCCTCAAAGGTGCCAAATGATCTATAAACCACATCAAGAAACAATTTCCTTTTTCATCAAACACAAAATAAGTCAGAATTTCCGACACAATTTTTAAACCACATTAATTTATTTTGGTAGACATGGATCCATTTGTCAAAAATATGGAGGTTTAGGAGATAATATTTATTTTTAGAAAAACAAGGTTTGAGAAATGAACCACTCCCAATATCATCATCATTTGAAAGCCTATCTATATGTGCACTCCATGCACCCATGTATGTGCCCACATATAATGGAATAGAATAAGTGGTATTTTCCCAACCATTGTTGAAGTAATTACACCTTCCATGCACTAATTCAATATTCAATTTCAACAAAAGACCATGTTTTAAAATGACAACACAACATATGAGGTAAAAAAATGCTCCATAGAATGTTATTAGATTTAAATAAAACCCAAATTATCCATAATAACATCTTTTAAGAGAGTGAAATTTGTCAAAACATAAGAAAATAGTCCTTCACATTGTAATATATATAGAAAAACATCCAAAAAACAATTTTTAAATGAATATTCCATCAGAAAAACAATATTATGGATAAACTATGAATGTAACAATTTTTCCAAACATGTTTTAAAAATTAATTAAAATATATCAATCACTTTATGGATTTAAATTAGATAAATGGAATATAAACACCTTCACATAATTGAAAATTTATTTCAAAATTTTAGTTTTTAACAAATTGATCCAACATAAAAACCCTCCAATAATTCAAATACGATACTTATAGAGGTGATAATGACATTTAAAAATTTATTAAAGACCCCCAATTACTCATGGATTGTTTAAGAAAGGAAAAAATATGGAAAACCGTACCACATGGGTGTGTAAATGAAACCACGCTTTAACCGAAAGGAGAAAAGAACATCACAGACCCTTCACACACCATAAAAACTCAGAAAAACACACCAACATACCCCATGATTAGTGTTTGACCAAATTCAATAAAACCCCCCAAAACGTGAATGTAAAAAAACTATGGGAGGAGAGGGCTCACACTAGATAAGGTCCTTCTAGATAGGGGGCTCACACTGAAGTCACGTGTTGGAGGACATCAATGTGGATTTTCATTGGAAAGGAGATGTGGCTACAGGTCAGGTCATATGAGACACTAGTACTGTCTCTAGTCACATTGAGCAGTAGAGGGGCACTATCAGATGTAGGATGGCACGCCATGAGGTGGTTGTATGGCTAGGAGGGAATCTGGTTGCTGCACCAGTGGGGAAGGGCTGATTTGGGATGGATGGTCTCACACACACAGGGGGAAAAGGTGGAGGGATACACATATAGAGGAATGGGGGGATTTATAGGGATTCATTCAAATTTATTTTTTTTCTGGGTTTTTTTTATTTAAACTCCATTAATATAAAATGGATAATATTAATATTAATATTACTACAAAAAATAATAATTATAATCAATCAGAATATTAAATTAATTAAAAAGATAATCTTAATAATAATAATTTTTTTTCATGATGATAATATTTATAATAATATAATCATATAAGTATTAATAATTATCAAAATAATAATTATTATTATAATCATAATATCAATAATATTAACATCATTTTTAAATAATAATTAAATTTATAAAAATTTTAAAATATATATTTTATGAACACTTTTAATAACAATTATATATTTATTTTATACCATGATAATAATATTATTAGTAATGTTTAAAAATTGAATTTATTTATTTTCATAATATTTATTTGTCTTAAGCATTAATAAACTGCATGAGCACCTGGGATGATTTCATAGTTACCACCAATAATGGGGTGCATGTGCATGATTCCAAAATCCACCATGATGATCAAACATCAAATCAATTTAAACCAACACTAAACATGCACCATAATGAGGCTATCCTAACACATGAAATAATAAAATAAAATAATTTTAATGGTGGGGGTGAGACATAAAAAATCATGGGGTTGTACACCAATACTGAGTGGAAACATGTGACCTTGTTTTCTGAGATTCATATTGAGGTTCATGTGCATCATGGTCAAATATTACATACATATTTTTTAGTGAACACTCAACATATTGGGTGGGTAATGATGAGGCACCTATTAGATCTCAATGACCAGTACGGAGGGAGAGTGTAAAAGATGATTATTAATATTCTAGATGGACCATGGATATGAATGAGGCCTTATGCATACTGCGGTGTGTCTGGGATCTAAAAAAAATTAGAGGAGTTGGCGTGGGAATCTCATGCCGCATCCTGTTAATTGAATCTTAATTCCATCAAGATGTATTGATACTTATATCCCTAGAATTGGTGTCCAAGTACAAAATGGGAGATAGATATATTTATCACTCTATGTTCCACCTTTTTTTAGGTGAAAGAGGTACATAAGTGACAAACTTTAGTACTAAAATGATTGTTCGTTATTGAGTGGAAATGAGATGATTTATCCAAGGAATTCATGATTGGTTTACCGATATCACATCAAAGAATTAACACTATTTGGGTAGTCATTGATTAAATAAAACATTTGTCACATTTCATACTAGTTTGAGAGACCTATTGGTAGATGATCAAGGGAGGTTATACATTATAAAGGAAAATAATCATTTTGGAACCCTCTATTCAAATACATATTATAGGGTTTCTCGTTTCATGCTACAGTTCTGGAATTTGTTCTAAAATGACCTAGGTATGTATGTACTTATTTGAATAATGTATCAACCATTGAAATATATTCATGTAGATCATATGGTTTTGTTATTAAAGAATATTTTATGTGCAAGTATCTTCAAATTTAGGAGGATGATGGGAAAAAACAGACCCCAGTTGAGTTCTATTAGAATAAAATCATTCAATATAAAAGAATGATGTCTTCATAGTATTTCTTAAATGGAAGTTCATTTTCATCACCTATTTGTTGTTTGAATACGGGGATGCATATTTACATGGACCAAATCACATTCAACAAACATCATAGTAGGTAAAGCTGATCATGAATTTCATGATGAATTATTAGTCAAGATAATAGTCATATTCAAAACTTCTTTAATAAACTATTGAGTTTTCCATCAAGGATAATGTTTTTTTTAATTTCACCAATGTTGATCCATACATGAATTAAAACGTATGGTATGGGTTTTCTTCAATTTGATGATACTTTTGAGATCTTAATGATAATAAATATAGTGGCTTACCATATATGTGTTCCTCATAGATACCATTCAATTCCCAATATCATTCTAATTCCTCAAGATCATCTATATTATCCAAATCCATAACATGTTTTCTATCCCAATGTGGATCTGTTGTATTTTAATTCTTTTATTGATTGGTACACAGTGTATATAGTTTATCAGAGTGTGTTTACTATTCTAAGAAGGTTAGATATATTTTTATGGAGTTTTTTAGAAATTTGACCGAGTATAGGATGATACATAACAGTGGGAACTTAATGAATGTTCTCAATAGCTAGTTTTTTTCTTAAAAGACTTTTTATCACCCTCAAAAGTCAAACTCGTTGATGATTTTTTATAAGGGGAGGGTTTTTAGTGACCAATTTTTTATTAATGTGTAACTCATTATTTATATAGTTTGAATACATTTTTTTACCCTATTGTGTGTGAGATATGTCATATGTTATGTCTTAAAAAAATTTAGGGCTCATTTGGATCATATGGCTCTAGACATTGGAGAAACAGATTGGGCCACATAGTTAGCGCATAGTTAGGGATAGCCCTATGACTCAAACAAGTGGGGAACTCAATGAAAAACAAGAGGCCACATGGTTTTCCGTAACCATGTTATCATAACCAAGAAAATCCATGTAATTTGTTCAACAAAAATTGTAGAGTCTTTTCACTTTGGATTTGTATGGTTAGTCAAACCATTTTCCTCGCATGTATGGGGGGTATTGTAAAATGATGGACACACATTTAGTTCATGGTTGACACACAGATTGTCCAAAAATGTTGTAAAACCATGAACCCATTAAAAAATGGGCGAACTATATATTTACCTCTTAGCTACTTAAAAAACAATTCCATATTTCTCTTATACATTTCTCTAGAAACTGAATGGGTGAAGATCATCCTCATCCAATTTCTATTTAGTTATGAATCCATCTATCCATTTGATCATTCTTTTCATCACTATTGATGGTTTTGAATCCAAAATGATATGATCTTTAATACTCTTTCTCCCATTCTTCATTTATATTCCAATATCATTTTCTATTTTTTCTGAGATCATGAGACCTATTTTTAGGAATTGGTTGTTTCATTTGATTTCATCCATTTAAAATGATTCATGGGACAAAAATGGATGAGGATTTTGATAGATCTCTAAGGTAGGTGGTCTAAAAATATTAACTAAGATTTTATGTTCTTTAATTATATATTCTGATGTTCCGCAAACTAAAATGTTTTATAGGTTTCCTTAACATTTTTTACCCTTAAAATTAATTTCACTATGTTACAATACTCCTTTGGATCCATGTTAAACCATTAGAGGATGCCTAAATCATTGGTAACTATCCCCTTTTGTATTTTTATATTAATTCCCAACCTTATATAAGTTCGTACTGTAGTGAACAACCAGTTACATTGTTTGTATTGATATGAAATTGTAATTTCTATATCATATAATTAAATGGATTGTTTAATGATGAATAAAAGTGAGTGGTGGGGACCTGTCATAATATTCATTATATATATAATGAATTATACAACTCACTTCAACCATATAGAGATTGGGGTTAAATGATTATTTATTACTTTGATGAAATATTTCATGGTTATTAATATTAGACTATTGATAATGTTCATTGGAAAATGGTTAAGGGGTTTATTGATCATAAAGTGTAACACTCTCTAACATTGGGTGATGAGAATGAAATTTTATCTGGATGATGGTATTGATGCTTTTAATTCTCTTATATCAGGTGCTAGTCATGAAGACTCACCCCATTATATCAATTTATGAACATAATGTCTCACATCTCTATGATATTCAAGGATTTTGCCATTTGTTAGAGCTTATAACTTGTTGGACTAGATATAGACACTTGAGTTATGCTCTAGGTCCATGTAGCACATAATATCATAACATTTACCTATATATGTCCTCATATATACAGTGTATATAAAACTATTAAAATTATATATGGTTACTACTATATGGTTTTACATGGTTACTATGATAAGACTATGAAAACCCATATAGAAGTAGTTAGAGTCTGCCAGGTGTTCTACAAGAACCTGAACCGACTGGTATCTATTTCAGATTAATTTAATATTCCTTTTATATGCACAGTAAAATTCAATATACACTAACTGGATTATTCTATATACAATTGGTAGTGGCCTACTGATTTTATTATAAACGCTACTTGGGGTTACCATTGTACTCTAGTAGACATTATGGTTGCAGGTGTTGATAGGGGAAAGTGCCCAACCCAATTTTCTTGATCAGTTCTGATAACATAACAGAGAATGGGAGGAGAGGATCGAGGGTATTATTGTGATCATAGTGGAAATGTATTTGTTCATTATGTATTTTTTTAAATCTTGTTTTACACACCAGTTCATGATATCCCCATTTACATTTTTTTAATATCAATATTCCATGAAATAAGTTTGAAAATGACTAAAACAATGGATTTTGATTAATATTAAAGTTACTTGTTTGTTTATGCTTCAAAAGTTGACCTTTGTACCTATTTTCATTGTTATATCTAAAACATCATGATTCTTCTATTTTTTCATTTTATATAATCATTTTTATATCTGAGATGATGGTCTAATCTCCCCACCATACCACCTTAATCCCTCATGGCTAGTCAATTGGATCTATTTTAAGGGTAGGAATTCTTGAGTTCATGTGACCGACCAACCCAGGGAACCATTTTAGTGGATACTATGTTAGGACATTAAAAAAATATACAAATTATTAGAAAAGAATTACGAGATCTATTATTTATATGTATTGTAAATCCATGGAAAATGATATTTAATTGATGTACAATAATCACTTTTATAATCTTGTGAATCCATAAGAAGGTGATATACATATAAACGGAAATTGGTTTTTCCATTAAAAATTTATAAATATGGTAGAGTATCTTCCTATAAATAATGATTTGTAGAAAAGTGTTACAATAAAAGTTATATTATTAAATATAATGCATCATTTTAAACTATTATGAAAATAGCTTTTATTTACATTTTTCTATCCATAGTATCTAATTTTTATTTTGAGATATAATATATAGATTTTAAAACAACTTTATCAAAAATCAATTATCCTAGTATTTGACAATGACACAATAGGAAGATTTTTATATTTCAAATGAGAGGGATAAGTTATACATGTTAAAAAGTCCAATTTAGGACTAAAAGAAAAAACAATTGTTTAAGTATTTAATTTGATGATGAAATAATAGTTTTTTTATAGAATAAAAAAAATCAGTCTTATTTCAATTAGATTATTAGTGGGAGAATAATATTATTTCGAATATTATATATCGATGGCGTACTTATCACCTAAGAAATATCTTGACTCCTAACTCATGGTGATGTTATTTTCAAAATACTTTTTTGATGAATGACATGGGTGAAGGTTCCTATACACTGAATATTAGGATATATAGAGATTGATTTAGGTGGATTACCATATGTTATTAAGAATATTATATTGATAAAGTAATAAAAAAAGTTTATCATGGATGACTCCAATAAGTATAATTTACCAATGTTGGATGACATGAATTGTTATAAGATTTAGGATCCTAGAAATGTGGAAGCAAGGATGTATATAATTACTTATGTTTCTTTTATTCGATCTTTCATGCATTCCATCACTTATGTGAGAGAACCTAGGTCTCAAAAAACCAGAAAACACATTATTTTATAATATTATATCATATAATATTTCATTGAGAGTGATGATGTTAGAATTTGTATAGTGTCCAAAGAGGATAATGTAGTATATTTTTTTATGAAATCATTAACGAAGTAAAACTATGACGGTCAATTTAGATTTATAGGTATTTTATACACTAGATATTGATGTAATTTGGTAATTTTTTAATTTGTTTATAATAATTGTAACCTATATTCATGATTCATTCATGTGATAAATTTTTTAGTTTTGATGAAAAATAAAATGGTTACATACCCTTATAGTACAATCATTGAGTTTTCCTTAGTCAATGATCAATGTAGAGTTGTGTTGCTTATAATGAAATAAAATTGTTAGTAGGAATAGAATATTTACTCATTGAAAAAGGTTTTATATGAGATAGAAATTTTGGATTCACTATGTAAAATTTAGTTACATATTATATTGACCAACCCTCCAAATATGTCAAAAAAAATGTTATACAGTTAGTAATATTCATAGATGTTTATGAATATTATAACATCCATACCTTAATATAAATAGATACATATAATTAGAACATTATACATAGATAACATTCAAAAAAAAATCCAAACATGCATAATTATGGGGGTTGGGAATATTTATGATCGTGTTATTAGTTGATGTGAAGCTAAGATAAAATTTTCCCTCTTATATAATAAGTTAGGGAATATATCAATTGATTTAATTAAATTTAATAAGTGAAAATTATGGTTTTGTTGTTCCACATTTAATGTGTTCAATTACAGTGATGATGGGAATGTATTGAACTGATCTATTAGATGATTGAATTATGTGGTATTTGTTTACATGGTTAATATTTTTCAAATAAAAATGAAAATATGAGATAGCCTACACTTTATTGAAATATTAAATGAATATTGGAAACATTTTGCAATGTAAAAAAGGGACTATATAGGCGTCCATGTGTTATATATGACTCATATTTTGGTATAAATGTTGGTATATATATATGAATATGTTTAATGATGATAACAATAGATCCATTAGTATCTTGAGTTGAACTGATGTTTATTTAAAGGCCTATATTTTCTTAAATAATTTAAATATGTATTCCATATTTTATATCAAAACCATTATAACACATAGAGACACACCGTTAGTCCTATGGATAAATATAAAATTTTATATAAACTATTTTTTTCAAAATTAGTATAGTTTGATAAAACCAAATCCAAATTTTTTTAGATGAATACAGATGATTTCAAGGGTTTTTAATAACGGACTAATGGGTTTTTAGTGAAAGTGGTAGGTTATAGGGTGTAGTCAGAAATGGTCAAGACCTCTATGTTGTTTCGAAATATGTGGTTTTTTTATGTTAATTTATCATTGACAATACTATTCTAATGAATATGATTCTTGCACATTCAATATACATACTCTAATTATTTTAATTAGTTACAAATACAATATAAATAAATAAAAAATGGAATTTAAATTAAATTAATATTTTCAATGGGATTTTCTCATGGAATAATTATAGGTGGACACGTTTATATAGTCGATGCATCTCAGTATATTTGACATGTAAACTATGGATATATAAAGGGCCATGATCCATCATTTAGAATATACCCTCAAATATTTTTAAGACTAATGAATCCATCTTTATTCACGATTCTTTTTTTACCAGTAATTAATATTTTCATAACACACCTTTAGAGTTTGGGGATCCTCAATAAATTTTCAAGGATCCTATGTCTAGTTTAATCCATCAATGGCCAGAATCCTATATTTTAATAATTGGCCATTTCTATAAATAAAATAATATTTAAAATAATAAGAATATAAAGGATATTGAGGAAATGATATAGGCATGATCTATTAATTTGGTATGTGGATATTTTCATGCCATGATGATAAATTGATCTATTATTGGTTTTTCTTTTTCTTCAAATGATCATATGATGATTCTATAAAACCCATAAATCCATGTGACTCATACTAAATTATATGTATTGTATTAATTTTCCTAGTATTATATTCCAATGTTATATTACTGAATAAAGATGAGATTCCAACTCTATAGTGAGTTAATAAATGGGTGAATATACACATATCCATGAATTATTTAGGTTAGAAAGCCAACATTTTGGTGATAAATATTAGTAAAAATATATAAAATTATATACATAAACTATGTGATGGTATATACATTGATGTGATAATACATATATTCACCATGGAATATTCTAAGATGTATTTTCTAGTGCCACGTGGTATAAATGTCTACAAGAATTGTTTTTTCTAAAATATATGAACAGAGATATGGGATGAGTATAATACTATATGTACTTAGGATAGGATATATAATGTGTCCCATGATATTTTGACGGTTTTATTTTGATAAAAATTTGATTGTGGTAGGAAGATATCAAGAAGACCTTAGATAACAACATTAAGATACTATAAATACCCTCCTATTTTATTTTAGGTGTACTAAGGATATATTCCTAGTTTATTAAGGATATGAGGAACTAGTAATAAAGGAATGTATATATGATAATTTCAAAATAAATAGTAATGATCTTAGATTAGAGTCAATATATTTATTCTCTATAAGAATTTTTATCTACATGATCTCAAAAATTCTCATGGTTATCAATTGTACAACAATTTTTGAGTATATGTTTTCTTATCATATTGAAAGATTATAATTTTTAAAATTAATATTTTTCTAACATCTTGATATATTTTTGATAATTAATATTGATATAATTCTATATTGTGGTAAGATTATACTGGTGGTCTTAAAAAATAATCCAAGATGACATCAAAAGATAACGAATACACCTTAAAACTATATACAATTAATGGAATTTCTTCAAAAGGATGAGGTTATTATAAGAATACTACATTTGGTGGATAACATTACAAAAAAATTTACTAAAGCCATATCTTACATTATAATGAGTATATTTTGAGAGATAATGGACTAGAAGTTATTAGTTGTAGTATCTTGTGTATACGAGAGTTAGTCAGAGTTTATTTCCAAGAATAATATTATTGTTTAAATTTTATTACAAATATATTCAAAGTCAACAATATTAATAAATACATTCTCATATGATCACAATTTTTTATAAAATTATCATGAAAATTTCATTAGTTTATCATTCACATTGAATGTTTATAATGGTTTCCCATTATAATGAGAACTTATAGGTGCAATAAAAATTTTCCTAGACATATGATCTATAGATGCACGACATATATATGATGTGATGTGAAATATATAGGATCTCATGTGTTTGGAACTCAAAATAAATTTAAAATTATCATCATAGAGTTTTGAACTGGTAATATCCTAGAGGGAGTATTTGAGAAAAAATACTTCCCATAAGAATTACATAGGTTATATGTGTCATTGTATATTCCCATATTAATCTTGTTGTATTGGTATTAAAACATAGTCTCACTATAAATACATATAAATATTCAAATAAAAAAATTTATATATGAAAACAGCAATTACATATTCTTCTGATGATTTAGAATATCTCGGGTGTGTCATGGGTTATATGGAAATAAAGTATAATTCAAGAATGTATTTATCCTGTGATATCTCATGATCATTAATAGAAATGAATTTTTTGAATTCCACGGTCATTGTAATTTATCAGTGAGTTATTTTTAGAAAGTGAAATAATGATAAATCAATTATCCAAGTAAACTATACACGTGATACAAAATGTGTTATGAGATATAAATATAAATGGATTATATTACACATCAAGTTTTTGTATGTGGTAGTCATAACTATGACATAACATTATCTCCTTTAGGGTCCTAATATAATTAAAATGTCTTTAATTTTCTATAAGTTGTACCTAATGATATTTAGATTATATCATAAAGGGCCACATATAATGTGTATCCATAAGTCTCACTAATTCAGATGAATTATATTTTAGGATGAAGTGGGCCACTTCTATGGGGGATTTTGAATATACAAATAAATGATCATAATTATAATAATTTAATTATATTATAATTTTTTAAAATGATGATATTCTATTTTATGTTTCATGGTATTCTCAATTTTTTAATTATATATGTGAATTCGATAATTTACTATTTTTGAACGAAAGATACATTTTAAAGGGTTTTTAAGTAGTTATGGGAAGAACAATATGAGTTATGCATCCTGATTTAATAATTTCATTAGTTTTTAGATAAATAATAATTACATTCATGATATTTTTAATTAGTTTTTCTTGTCATTTTTCACCTATTTAAGTGTTTTTACATATCGAAGTGCGTATGTTCTAATTTTTAAAAGTTAAAAATAACTAATTAATTTAATTTTGGATCCATGATTGCAAAGGAAAAAAAATATTTATTAATTTGGAGACTTTAACTATTCAAAACCTTTCCCTAAATATTCTAGATATATAATTATATATAAATATAAATAAACGATTGATCCACATTTTGGAATTTATTGCATGATCTTGTAGTGATCATGTGAGAAACGTAAGAGTTAAATTTTTTATTATAACATGAGAGAATAAAAATATGTTGTTCAAGGTATTTTGATTACATATTGTTTATATAGATACAATATTATATGGTGCCTTCAATCTATAATTATTATGAGATGAGTTGATAACACTAAGATCACACAATTACACTGAGTTTTCGATTTTTATATCCTTTTAATATATAAAATGAATGGGGTGAAATTCTTGGAATTGATTAGGTATCAGAAAACATAATAATGTATCTTAGGATATATTCTATTTTAATATTTAAAATTTACAATTTTTCATGATTCCATGGTGCACCTTATTCTTTTAAAATCATCCCTTTTGAAATTGAGAGTTAGAGTAAGAAATATACATTGAGAAGTCTGTATGAATTTTTTATATACAATGATAAATCATATGTTTTTAAGAAAAATAAGTATATCATTTGGATGAAAATTTATACTAGATAATGGTACTCAATGTTGTATGTTTCTTTAGTATAAATGGAGTTCACTATGGAAAATGTGGACACATACGCTTATATTTTGGAAATGGAGGATGATACTCTCATTTTAATTGTATATGATGATAATATAAATCTATTTAGGTGATTAAGATGTTAATTTGAAATAATTTTTTTAAAAAATGAAGAATATATTTTAGATTTATATTATTGTAGAATTAATATATTTTTTAGGATAAATTGTTCTCCAAAAGGAAGAATTTATTTTTCTATCCCAAAAAAAGTTTTAAAGTGAATTTTTGACAATGTTTGTTGAGGAAGACTACAAATAAGTATCAACAAAGTTATAGGTTTGGATAAACCTTGTAAAAGTTTTAATGAATATAATGTGAATCAAAACAAGTTTGAATACCTATTAAGAGATTACTTAATTTCACTATGAATCACCCTATACATGTGTTCTAAGGATCTGGAGTTAATAACCACATTCTATACATCCCATTTTTTAGAAAATAAAATAAACAAAATTTTAACCACAAAAAATTACAATATATCTAAAAAACGAATTCACTAACAATCCAAATAACATTTGTGTTTATAATATACATAATTATGAGAAATCATTATCAAATAAAGCCAACATATTTCTCATCATATGGAAAATTTTCTATAATATAAGGAAATAATAAATACATATTTTTTTCAAAATAAACCACAAATTATCCTCACATACTACTCTAATAGAGGTATAATATGTCATATTTACCATCATAACCTATATAAATGGGAACATAGAGAAGGGTTTTCTCAAAATATTAGTAAGAGAGAATGAATATTACAAGAAATCATAGCAGTTAATATATTATAAAAATAAATATGAATCAAATAATTCCACACACTGAACAAATGAACATGAAATAAATACATGGATTATATCACTATATAAATATTGATATGGGTATTAAAATTGAATTCATGGTGATGTAATGTTTAATGATGGACATGTTAATCTTTATCATTAAGGAATCATCGATGAAAATATTCTTGTTGTCATGGATGAAATAAAAATTTATAATTCTTTCCATCATGTTTTAATGCATGATATAATGATTTTATTAGGTTTTCAAAAACAAAATATCCAGACCTTTTGTCTAATAAGTCCAACTGATAATAACATAATACATAATCAGCTTCACTTAGTAATAAATAAACTTAATTGTTGAGATAAAAAATATGTAATGTAATTTTTTTCAGATAATAAATAAACATAATCCATTTACATAATAAATTTCAATGGTCAAAAAATTCATAATCAACATTCATCAGTAGTCATTAAGCATCCATATCATAATAAAAAATATAACGATTTGAAATATTTTCCTAATAAATAAATGGAATAACATCTTATATAAACATTCCTAAAACTAAAACCATATAGAGAAATGGTTTTATAGTTAAATCAATAACATCCCTAATAAAAAAACATATAGAATATAAGTGAACACCCTTTGATCAATGTGTGAAAATAAAGAGTGACAATATAGGGAATTCATTAGAATATTTTTTTTAATAATTCCATGTCTAATATATATAAAAAATGAAACATGCTCTATGTACACATCATATCTCACCGAAGAAGAATTGATAAAAAATTACCTAAACCCCTTGATATAAATTGATTAAAAATGTTTTTAATGAAATAAAATGAAATGTACTTTTAAAACCCCATGGATTACTATAATATAGTAAAATAAATTAATTTGGAATAAATCAGAAAATATCAAAGAAATCATTAAAAAATATGAAATATGTCACATGAAATTAATATAGAGGAAAGAAACTCCTTACATGGTATTACAACATACATGAACTTAATCTGACCTCTTGTATTATAATATCTTATTTTCCAAGGCCACTAATAATTTCTAGGGATGATGTTCACTACTATATATCTGGTGTGATTCCCTATATTTCTAAGGATACATATTAGAAATGGGTGTCTGAGAAGGTCCCATGGGGAGATGATACCCCCTCCATTAGAGTGAAAAATATTAAAATAAATAAATAAGTATAATATAAAATTGAAAAGGCTAAGATAAAAAAGATAAATAAAGCATCCATCAGTAATAATATTAAATACAGAGACACACATACTATCAAGAACACCTGATATCCCACTAGATTAATCACATATAAAAAATAGTTTTAAAATAATAAGGAAAGTTAGAAATAAAATTACAAGCTTCTCCACTAAAATCCAAAATCCACACCTAGTCCCAAAATCGGAATCCATTAATAGATTATGTAACTCGATCATGAAATCCTAGAACTCTACACATTCTAAATTTTTTTTATGTGACGACTTACCAAGATATCCATTGTAATGGATTCCCAAAAAGGTAGTGAGTAAGAAAACCTAGTGGGGAACCAATAATAAAGACCAACACATGAAAAACAATATAGTGATATTTTTATGTGAAATTCATGGAAAAAAATAGCTCAAGGAAAATAAAAAAACTACATTTGGACCTGATGTCCATGACCTGGATCGACTATAACTTCTTCATCTAGATATAGAGTGTCTCTAAGAACAACATGATGACCATGGAAACAATCCTAATAAAATCAATGTTTTTTCAACATCTGTATATATATCATGATCATGGTGATAAATTCACCCTATAAAACAGTGTAATAGCCTTTGATGAGATCAATCCTAACATCTAAACATGGGGATTAATCCATCCCAGTATGTTGTGGTACTAAGAGATGATCCCCACTTGTGTCAGGGACTCAACCACAACATCCAATGACCACACACACTTCAAAAACCCCCAAATTGAAAGAAAAATCATTTAAATAGAACCAATGAATAATAAATGAAATTCCATTGAATCCCAAGTAGTAGTATCATAGACCACCCCTATGAATGTTTTAACATCCAAAAGATAGATCTCTCAGAGGGTGTTTTCTATAGGATCCAAAACCATGCCTATGAGTGTTTTCTGATCCATGTATCAAAAAACATTTCTATTATTGTTATATTAGTGTCACAAAACTCCCTACTAGGTGAGATTTCTTCTCAATTAAAAAAAACACAACCCCATGATATTTTTTCATTTCCTATCAAAACTGCCAGAAGAGAATATACCATGCCAAAAATAAATACACCACCCCAAGAAAATTTTCCAAATCACTTATAAAATTAATGGAAAAAAAATTTAGTTATATACTTAATCACACAATCACTATTCACATCCCTTCACAGATCCTTTTGTTTGGCATACCATTAGGAAACTTACCATGATACCTTAGTTAATATTATAATGTTGGTATCCCACATGGGAAATTTAGTCCAATATTTAAGAATCAGATTGATGCATGTCACATGTGGTGTCACATTCCCCAAAACTATAATAGATAGAACAACCTCATTAGAGTACCATAGTAAACCATACATAATAAAACCATGATAGAGGGCTCATGGACCATACTTTAGTCCCTTGATTGAGTTATGATAGTCAATTCACCCAACCAAGTACATCCCTCATATTTTATATCCACTATGTCTAGACATACCACCAGAAAACGGGACACTCACCCTACAACCCGTTTCATCTAGATTAATAGATCCATGGTTTCATAACATTCCTCTTAGAGCCCTCTCAATAAAATTAATATAAACGGTTTCTATTTAAGTAATACTATATTATTCATTTTTCAATTCTTTTAATCAGAATCGCTCAAGGTAGTTTAAATATCTTGATATTCTATTAGACCAAACCATGGACATTAGCAACTGAGGCATTATGCCAGTGTAATGGGTGGAAGGTGGAATATAAATTTTCATAATTTTATTTATTAGTTTCTAGATTAAATTTTTTAATTTAATTTAAACTCAATATTTAAATTAAATTTAGTAGTATAATTTAAAAAAATTGGCCATTGCATTTTTCATGATCCCACATAGACAGACTTATATATAATGTAATTCATAAAACCATAGTGAATGTAAAAGGGACAAATACATGTATAAAATAATTTCCCTACATTTTAAATCCACATGTTGATAACTTTTCCATGTCTAACCCATGCTCTTCCATGATCAGCCCTATCCCAAATCATTGCATGAGCACCTCCCTCATGATAAAAGTAAATAATTAATTAAGTATACATATTATAATTAATAAAATATATATTTTAATGATAAATAATTTGGGTTTTGGGAACCTGTAACCCCTACACATTAGAACCATGACCATCAACCCATGAATTGTCCACAACAATCTCTTTGTACAATATCAGGTGATATACCTTGCACACATCAGAAAAATCCATTATCTAATTAATCTAATATAGTGGAAAATTATAAACAAACTAGTCATAATGGTATATGTTCTCCCATATTGTGAGATGTAGTAGATGGACATAATCTTAGGATTCCCTCTATGCATGATGTGTGAAACCACAAAAATAGTCCAGAGATTACACCAACCAATGGTGAAATCCCCATAAAATCTCTAAAACAACACAACACTAAACCAACATGTTGGTTAGAGGAAGACTAAATAAAGAATATTTTGGGGGGTACATACCTTGATCCATCATGGAATGCACTGAGAAATAAGATCCAAATAAAAGGATATCCAAGAATAGGAGATGGAAGAACCCCTTGGGATACACACATCAAATAAATGTGAAAGGAGGGGGATTCAATCTCATAAACTCATGGGTGTAATTGTGTAATTTACTCTATTAAAAAGACCATCGGTTAGCTTGTGCCTATAGTCTATATCCATGGAAATATTGATTGTCTCCAGTTATCTCTAAATACATCCCAAAACCCATTCAACGTTATTTTTTTTGAAAATACAACCTCTTGAAGTGTCTAAAGTTTTTTGATACACTTCCAAATCATGACTACCAAATAAGAAACCGTTTAATCAAAAAATATAACTTCTTATGAATTTTCAGGACCCATTCATACACCTGGGGTTTCACAATCTCCCCACTATTACAATTATCATCCCCATGATGTCTCATTATGTATTCCTCATTAATACTGACCTACACCTATAATGATCTCATGATCCAGACATTACATTATGCTATTAAATTAAGATATTGGATATGTAGCTATATTTTAAAATAGTGAGGCTTCATTTACTATAACACGAGTCACAACTCATAAAAACCACTAAAACATCAATATATTTAATTGCCACACACTTATTCCCAAATATGGTATGAAATTGTCACCCGATCAATCATTCGGTTCCGGGTGATCCCCACCTTATGACCAATATCATACAACCTCATTCTAATCCACTATGCTCCCCAAAATTTGAATTACCTTTCCAGACATGTTTTTAGTTGACTAATAAATAATATTACAAGATACCCAACACATTGTACCTCAACAAAAATGTGAGTTCTAGTAATATACTCATTTAAAAAAACACTTCCCTCTCCCAAGAAAAAATATATTTTTCACCACTATAAAAAAATCACATAGAAATTTGAATTTTAATAAAAAAGGCTCGACCACTTCTCAAAACATACCCTTCATATAAAAAATGATTCACTTGATGTGGTTTACACATCATAAAATATAATTATATGGAAATATTCTATTCAAAACTCATTTGGAGGAACAATCTCTAAAAATCTAAATGTCAACCATTTGTGTGTCACCAATAGCACCTAATTGTCATACCTTTACATGTGAATGTAACGAGATATCATCTCGATACATACACTAGTGACTCGTCATTATCTATAGTCTGATTACACAATTGATTCATTATTCAACCAAAAAAATCCTCTTGATCGTCTATGTGAACCAAGGCATCGTATACAGGTTCCCTGTTCTCATCACCACCATTTCATACCGAGTCCAATATTTATTATTTGGATCCATCGTTTATAAAAAAACAAACTTTGATAAGGCATTATCTTACTAATTATCCTCTATCTACCATCATTACCATCCCACAACTAGTATCGAACTTCCATTACCCTTCTCATATGAGGGAAATACACCGACAACTGGTATAACACTCCCCTATATAAGATAATTATTATTTTTATGTAATTAGAGATGATTTTTGGTCTCCATGGCCCATATCATATACATTAAATAACACAATGGCCAAACATGGTTGTCTTTCTCATACCTTGGAGATAACACAAAACATAGTTATTAACTATTCCTATATAATAGGATCATCATCCATGAAACCTTATAAAATCCAATCATAATGAGGATCATGCCATTCAATTTCCTATGGTAAACTCCCTACCATATATATTTCCTTTCTGGTGCCCAAGAACCATGCCTCAAAAAATTCCAAATCACACACATTTCCTTCCTAAAAAACACCCATCTTCTTAGTCACCTAAATAATTTTCAAATATTGGAATTATGTATCAAATGGGATTCACCACATACAACATACATGGTCACCATACACTCAATAATGTCATAAAATTCACTTTAGCCCTCATCCCACACCCAACAACTCAATGATGCTCTATTTGAAAAAATCACACATAACCAATGTGAACAATCTCTAAATAATTAAAAAAAATGGGATTCCACTCTCATAGAACATAATCCATTGCTTCTCCATTTCGTACCTTTAAAACAAAGTCCATGTGAATATGAAATGGTTGTACATTCACTTAAAACTCACTTGTATATCTGAATCACTCTCATATGATTCATACATCATCGAATAGGATTCACATTCTAATACTAAGGTCGTGCTTTAATACATTTATGTTCATTAAGAAATAATCATCCCAAATGTTATTTTTTAAAAATTAATACATTTAACCCAATTCAACATGAACAACCTTATTATACATAATCTAACATCATTCTACATCATGAGAATCCACCCATGCTCTAACGCATAAAATAAAAATTTTATTAAAAATTAAAAGACATGCCTAAAGAGTCCTATGATTTGAAACTAGCCTCAATATCAAAATTATATCACTAAATGTGCTCAATACTATAAAAAACCAAGAATCACCATTTCATAATTGGAAAATTGATATATCATTTCATGAATCGATCAGAAGCCCTAGGAATTTAGAAATCCATTTATATATTTAATGTAATCAAAAGAGGATGAAATCCCGGATTAATGGTTTCCCCTTGATCGTATAGGTCCCCTACTCACCAATTTTCTATTCAAAACCAATGGTCTCTAGGTCTCCCACTGAGCACAAAAGTCATGTCACAAAAATTAAATCCCATGGGGAACCATCATGATACAATATCAAAGAGAAAATAGAATTTTACATTCCAAAAACTCACTTAAGAGACTTGCAAACATATTGATTAGGAACCTCATTCATTTTCATCCGCCATTTAATCAACAGATCCATGCTGAAAATCCACAAACAATACCAAGCCTTCAAGAATAACAACATATAGGTTTTCACATTAAATACTAATAATATTATCTTATATGATCTTTATGTATGATAACATGAACATTGGATTGATTAAGTAGAACTACATTCAAATATATATGGTAAAAAACTATATATGTTTTTACAGGACTTTAAGTAAACAAACAAATGGAGATATCACCATAAGGGGTCTATAATTATGGAATATATTACCAAAGACAATCTACATGGATTTATGCACCTCCTCATCCTCATCCACATTGATAATAAGAAAATATGAGCTCACATGACCTTCCATTAGAAAGTAACAAACATATATGACAGTCCAAGAAGTTAAAATTCCACTAGAAACCTATACATGAAAACAGAATATGATTTTTTAATCATTATTCAACTAGGCCTCTAGCTAGTTATAATAACACACTAGTATCCTAATACATGTAATTTGAATCACACATTTCTAATAATGTGGTGTGAAGGGATTCTTTCATTAATAGGGAAACATTAAAATTACAATATAAATCATCAACCATCAAAATCATATGTGTGAAAAGAAGTGAAAAAAAATTATAACATCGCAGATCGAGAACAAAAATCATGGGTCCATATTAACCTAGACCTCATATCAAAAAAATTGTTCATGTTACACCATACAAGAATTAATCAGAGGCCCTGATAAACAACTATATCTCATGTACACCATAGCTCAAATCGTAAGAAAACATAATATGAAACATTTCTTAAACTACTTTCTATCATCCTACCACCCAAAACCACTAATTTATCCCCAGATATATGGTCAATACTATTCATTAGGCAGACCTCCTCATATTATAGAGAATTTGAGTGGAATTGGTGGTATGAGAAGGTACCATGGAGTTACTATATTCTATATATTATTGTAAAAAATAAAAATAGCCAATTATTAAACTAAAAATAAAAATTTCCTATCATGTAGGTTAAAGATAATATCCATAAAAATATTAGGAAATGAATATACATGCATACATATATACATAGTTGATATCCCATTGGGATGATCACATATAAATAATAAAAATAAAATGACACGTAAATTCCATTATAAAATGACCATAGGCTCTACTATAATCATTGATCCTCACCTTATCCTGAACGCCAAATCCCATCCGAGATACACTATTTGGATCATGAAATGCATGTCCTAAACCTAACCCAATATTATCTCATTTGAGGATTTCATGGGTAATAAAGTACAATGGAAACCTGAATATGATACAAGTGAACAAATTCACTATAGAATGACCTATGTAGTCTCATACAATGATGGAAATGTTGTGATATGTGATAGTGGCATTATCTAATATATAAATAACTACAGAAAAATCATAAAAAACAAAAACCATAAATCCTTAGGTCTGTGAAATCAATGGGTCATACCTTATACATCGATTGATTAAGTGACTCTGAGTAACCTATATTGATTACAGAAACCATCATAATAACATTGTGTCCTTCACCATGGTGTATAGTGACCGTGGACCCATAGATAAACATACCCCAATATACAATGTAAAATCTTAAGGAAAGCTCTATCACACTACCACAAAATTAGGAAATCTCCTTCAAAGTATTAAGTGGTTCTTGAAACTGATCTACAATAGTTTAAGAGACTCAAAAACACCCTTGAAATACAATAAATTCCTCTCTAGCATGCATGAGGAAGGGTAAGTCCTATCATGGAACAAAATAATATTTCCTCCAAATCCATGCTAGCTTCACTAGTTATATCATGGACCATACCAGTGGGTTATTTCTCTTTAAAAAAACATATACATCCGGATGGGATTTTTTTGTTAGTATCAAAACCCACCTAATGGGATTTATCTCATAAAATTATCATGGGCCACCCCTATGTGTGTTTTAATTAATAGTAATGATATTTATATTATAGTAGTATTATATTTAATCAATATGTCCAATTCCCTGTAGTAATTTTTCATTTCATATCAAAACCACCCATAGAGTGTATACCACAAAAATAATAAAAGAACTACAATAAGGGATTTTTATAAATGACCTTAAAAATTAATGGAGAGTAGGGTTATCTATATGCTAAAAAATATAATCAATATCCATTGTACATAACATCCACTCAAGGTCATATTCACATTAGGGAACCTACAATAATTGGATCATTCATTTCAAAAATATGACACTTTTAATGGGGTCATCTATGAAATTTAAAATCGTAAATAATATGTCCACAAGATAGGGTTTCACATTCCCCCAAAACCAACACATGGAATAACCAATGATGTCTCAAAGGGTAATCCATACTGGTAACAACATAGAGAGATGTCCCATAGACCATCTCGAATACTCCATGTCTAGCAATATTAGTCTACACACCCTAACTTATCCCATCAAACATATGGTATATACATCATGGATATTCATACCTTGAGATAATAGTTCACTACACTATACCATGGTTACCATTCCTAATGGCTATGAGGTGTCACAAGGTTCATCTTACAACCCACCATGGCTAATTGAATTCAATGATAGATAATTAAGGTAAAATTATTCCTTCATATATCAATTTATTTAGTTTGTTCACCTCTATGGGGATTAGATTCCATGAAAAATAATTAATCCAAACCTCATCCCTAGGAAATTCGTGATTCAATCCAATTCCCTAGGTCTGAGTTTTCATAAGAACATTGTTTCATTTTTTATTACGTGATCGAATAAATTTTACAATTTCATTTCAATTAAATTATTATTTTAAATTAAATACTTTAATTAACAAAAGGATTCCACCACCTTAGATTCAATCCTATGCAAAAAAATGTATATAACAAGATTAATAAAACCATAAATCTAGTACTAGGGCCCCTTGCCTAAATACAAATATTTTTCCTTATTTTGAAACCATATCTTTCCAACTCTACTATGGGATGATAAACATTGACCAATTAATGCCGAAGAAAGAATCATAACTGAAACCCCTAAATAAGTGGAAGATAAAAAATTACTTCATTATAGAATTTATTATTAATAAAATAAGCTTTTTATAATATAAATAATCACAATTTCCCTCTCTAATGACCCCATCGTGTTAGAAACATGACCAATGACCCACAGAAGGTCTGCAACGTAATCCTAGTACCAACTCAAGTCAAATAACTAATGAAAATAAGGAAAATAAAACTTGAAAATAATTAAATTTACATTAAAAAAACTATATAAAATTCATTATCATGATATAAATTCACTGAAAATGATGACTAGTGATAGACGAACATTTATTATGGATTCCCTCTTCCTAAGAAACACACAAATCTTTTTAAGAATAAGGGAATTATCAATCTAGTAAATAAATCTATATCACAATCCTAAACCAATAAAATACTACACCATCCTGATGGAGAATCTAATAGTAACACTAGAAGATGATGAGCTCTATACCTGGATCTGTCATGGAAATATCTAAAAAATGAAATTCAAATCAGAGGATAACCAATTGGAGGATATAAGATAACCCCAAAAAAACACACACACACACACAAAATGAAGGATAAAGGATGGGTCATCCCCAAAATTAATTTTATTGGGGAAAAGTTTAATATTAACCCCTTAAAATTCCCACAAATAGTTAGTATGTTGACACTAGCTAATCGATGGACCTTACTGGCTAGTAGACCTACTTGAATGGAAATCAACAATTTTATTGCACTAATTAGTATACTAATAGATCCTATCCCTATTCATGTATCTCTATCTTCTCTTTTACTCCAAAAAACTCTATTCCATGTTCAATATCACTATTTTTTATTTTCCAAATTTTCATAATATAGTTTTGAACCTCGATTCTCAATATGCACCACCCTCTAATAAAAATTCTAACTTCATATGAATTTTCATATACCATTAATACGTAATAGGTATTACATGTATATAAATATGTCTATATTAATAATTTATTCCAAATACATATTCCATTATATTTTAAAATAAAAAGTAATTTTTAACAAATTATTACAAATATTATAGTCGATATTGGTTTATTTACATCATCGAATGTTTGAAACCCTAATGGATTTCTTGGTATTATAATTAAAATGGTGTTTAATATTATTATTTATTAATAAAATGTTTTTAATTCCAAGATTATACATATTTGTAGAATAATTGTGTTTTTATTAATCATCATATACCTTTATCATTTACATAATGATAACGATATGTAATATGATGATATAAAATGTAATGAAGTAGTTTTGATGATAGAATTGTGATATATTAATAAATATATTTAATACCTATTACAAGTCTCCAAAACCATTGAAATATTATATATACACTATTATTTCATGATATTACAATTATATATCATTAGTTAATCCATCATGATATAATAAGTTTAACATAATTGACTAAGGTGGTATAACTAGCCCCAAAAGAGAATGTTATAATTGTTTTATTTGTAAGGAAATTATTTTATATATTATTGATATAAAATTTAAAAAAATATAAAAAAATTTATAATTATCACTTAACTCCAATAAATTAGTTTTTTGAACAATACATGTTGTGTGATTTTGAAAAATTAAATGAGTAATATGTGGATGTGATAGTTCACTAGGAGAAATAATTACTATTTTCATTTCTCAATGAATGAAGTGGAATGATGTTATATCAATAATTTTTATTAGTCATTTGATGAAAACCATGTAATTTATAAATGTTTCCTCCATGGATGGGATTGTCTAGTAAGGAAAATAATTTTTATTTACATTACACAATGAATGATTTGGAATGCAGGTATATCCATAATTTTAATTAGACAAGTGATGAAAACCACATCATATTGTGGAGGAGATAGTCTTCATGTATGCATGATCAATTTTGTTTAGATTTTATTAGTGGAAAAAATATTTATTAGCTATTGATCCATTAATATAATCACATTATAGTATATTAATAATATGTTTTTTCATTATATTATGTAGTCTAGATAGATTTTAGAAGATATAAATTAATTAGGAAAGGATATAGATTATGAAATACTCATCATGAGAACATATGATTTTTAATGGAAATTTCATTAAAAATTGCGGCCAAAAGATATTTAATTGATACTAGTTGATTATAAACACGGATATTTTAACTAAGCAGAAGAAAAATAAAGGATTTAATAGTGAAAATTTGGGGTAATTTGTGTAGTATGAAGTGGGGGATGTTATAAAATTTTATAATTGATGATAATGGAAATTTTAGAAGTACACATTATATTTCAATAATGGTTTATCACTATTCAAGGGTTAAAGGATCCAAATGTTTAAAATAATGGTGTATGGGGATAGAGTGTGTTGATCAAGCCTCAACTATGAGTTTCCACTCATGTTTTTAACATGTTTATAGTCATTTACCATTAGAATATTACTTTTACCGTTTTTTTGTTTTGTAGGGGGTAATTAATTATTTCCTAAGTAATTTAATTTTAATACATAAAATAAAATGAGCCTTAGTATACAATTTAGAGATACTAATTCCAACAATTAAAGATAATTTATCAAATTAAATTCTTATTGGTGTAAGAATATAATTTTTATGCTAGTAGAAAATACAAAAAATAATTATATTGAGTGTATTTTTAATCATGAAATTTATGTGTGTGAATTTTTTTTAAATTTTTTAATTGAAATAAATTTCTTTTTTATAAAATAACTAAATGTTATTTTGTCTTAAAATTATTCGAAATCTTAATTTACCTAATATAAGTTTTAGTTAAAAGAAATTCCAAAAAAAATCAATTATTGAAAATTATAATGTTAGATTATAAAAGGTTAAACATTGGTTTTATAATTTCACTATTGTCTTTTGAAATATATATTTTTACATATTAAATCATTGAACATGGAAATTTCATTATAAGTATTTATGTTATACTATGTTCCTAATATATTCATAAATTAAGTGGTTTTATTAAAAAAGTGATTTCTGAATAATCCTAAAAAATCATTTATTTTAGGAATAGTTTAATAGTTAATCATAAGATACCATGGTTATGTTAAATCCAAAAGGATGTTCAATTTATAAAATTAAAATACTTAAAAATATATAATTTTATTGTAATTGAATATAAAAAGTATAAATAAAATATTCTTTTATATTAAAATATTATTTTTAAACATTCTACGATCTTAATATTTTTTCACATTAATTACTGTTTAATTAACAATTAGATATATTTTAATAAAATAACCTTTCAAGTATATTTATATTAAAATATTTAATTTATTATTAACATATCATTATTAAATAAAAATACATAGCACATAAGAAATATTTTTATTTTAAAACATTTTAATTAGATATTTTATATTTGCTTTATTGTTTATTATTTTTAAATTATAATATTTTACTTTTTATTAAAAATACAAAACTGTTTCATTTATATTAAATAAATGTATTTCTAAATACAATATTTCCATAAAACATATTTCCAAAAAAAATAATTATAATGGTAAGCTTTATTTCTTATATATAGTCTTATCAAATCATTTTTTCATTTAATTTTAATTTTACAAAGAACAATTCTTATTTCATATTATATTTTGTTAATAATTATGTCTCCATTCATAGGTTTATTACTCAATATAGGTTGTTTGTGAAATTGGTGATCATCATGGTTTAATATGATCTATATGATTTCATAGTTTTGACGATTTAATTGTTTTCAATTTATTATCCCATATTAATTTATACACCTTTAAAGGATGTATTTATCCATGGTCTGAAAGAATCCATTATTTTTAAAAATTAATTAAATATACTTTTTTTAATTTATAATAATATTAAAATGTATCATTGTTTGTTATAGTTCAATGTTGCACGCATGAAAAACTATGATAATATGAATGTATTCTGACATTTTGGGGGATACTTTTTCATCCATTATATAATTTTTGTCCTTTTAATTTTTTTTATTACTCAATACTAAAAATTGATATGTGTATCTATAAGATTCTATAGGATATAGATATTATTTCACCATAACTTTCTTAATATAGAAGATGAAAATAATTTATTACTTTATAATATAAATATATTGTAGGTTGTGACATTTTATAAAAAAAATATATCATTTTATAGTCATAATTAAATGAATTTTCTAGAGAAATATGTTTTGCAGATTCATTTTCATGATAAAATATCAAATAATAAGACCCAAACTATTAATACAATATAAAATATGATTAATTTATATGGCCAAATGTATTTTAAATTTTAGTTATAATATTTCTTGTAATATGAATCCTTCAATTAAAAGTATGATACATTTGGTTCATTATATTTTTCATTAACATAGGTTTCCCAAAAAAGTAATTGTCCCAAAATTATCATGAACATTCTTATAATATTCTAAAAATAGAAATCATTGAAATATCTGATTTAAAAGTTCCAAGTACACATTATCCACAAATTCACATGTCTATTAAAATAATATTTATATTTGTAGTCTCTATTACTTATTCTAAGTTATCTATGACCATTTCCTATTAGGTTCTCTAACCAAATCAATTAAATCATTCATAATGGATTGTAAGGTGTACATGAATTATTAAAATCATGTCCCCCATGAGATTTCATCTATGTGTATAGTCTTAGACCCACTCATCATACTCTATGTGATGTTCATGATGTTTCTAAACCATCTTTTTCTAGGGATACTTCCACTAGGATTATTTATGCTAAAATAACAAAAAATTACTAGTATCCAAATAGGGATGTAAATTCTAAGAAACAACATACTCCATTCATTACCAAAATATTGATTTTGTATATATATAGACTCAAACCAAGGTTTTTCTATAAATGTTTCACATGCAAATACTTAAAAAATATAATTAATTCAATACCACACAAACAAATAATAAAGTGTTATTTATACCTTTGGAATTATGGTTAACTTTAATTTTTCAACAATTGATATAAATTATAAGTCATAAATTAAAATCAACTGATAAAATCCTAATATATAATGTAATCCAACAAACCCTCTAATACCCATTATACCTCACCATACTCATGCTCCTAGAATCCAGTGTGCATTAACACATTCTTTACATACCACATTTGAAATCAACCAAAAAAATCAAATTTTACCAATAATAATAATAATATCACTAAAAATACTGAATCAGTTATATTGAAAGGATTATTTTGGTTTAGAGTTTTTGAGAACTAGAAATAATATTTAATTAATAAATACAATATTTTCCCATAAAAGGTATATCTTTCACTATACAAAAACTACTTAATCCATAAAAATAATTCATCATGACCAATAAAAAATTCTCATAAGACACTCTTCTAGACATATCATGTGTTGTCATTTAATTTATAACATGGGAAAATTAAAAAAAGGGTTAGGTAAAATACTATTGGGGGAAAATATATATCTGAAGATATTGTGGAACATATAATATCGATGGAATAAATAAGAATCAAATATTTCATTATAACTAGATGGATGTCCATAAAATATATTGCAGGATGATATAATAACATAAATATCCAGATAGAAAACAATAATTAATTCATGGTTATGTAATGCCTAATGTTATATATCTAGATAGTTAGAATCAATTACTAATATAAGAAATTATTCTTGTTTTCAATGTCAAAACCAAGTCACCACTATTTCTATCGAGGTTACAACTCATGCATCTGGAATGAATTTGATAGGCATACAGAAAATATCTAAACCCTTTGCCTTATGGAAAAATCAATGCATCGATGACCTATAAAATACATGGGCCCATCCATTACTTCTATAATTTAAATGAATTCACTGTATGATATATATAAATAATAACACTATTTATAATTAAATTACCTTAGTCATCAATAATAATATATAATGAAAAAAACACAAAAAAAATTAAATACATTTCTAATCAATAAATGAACATAATCCAACCCATGAAATATGATTTATTTATTAAATAGTATATATAATAATATTTTTTTATTAGTTATAAAATAGTCATACTTGAATAAAATGTATATGTGTTTTAAATATTTCCCCAAACAAATAAATAGAATAACTTTCTATTTTTTGATCTCCTAAATAGTCAATGTATAGAGAAAATGGTCTAAAATAATGTTAACAATTTTCACAATAAATCAACATATAGAATCTAGTTGAAGACCCTTCAATTAAAATTTTCAAATATAGTGTGTTCATAGAACAAATGGATTAGAATAATGTTTTTAAAAAATAGATCCATGAATAATTTATAAACCACAAAATCAATTAATTAGAGATTACACATCATATCTTATTGGGGAAAATTGAGATGTGAAAAAACCATTTCATCAATGAAATACCTTTAACAAAAAAACATTTAATGTAATAACCCGATATGGATTCTCGAATCCAATGAATTATATAAATATGGTAAAATATCGACATTAGGAAACAATAACACCATATCTAAGATATAAGGGTGAAAATATGAAATAAGTCTCATGATATTGAATTTGAGACAAGAAACCCCATACATTTTATTCGCACACACTCGAATCACTCCAAACATATATATAAGAAACATAAATATATTAATAACTCATTGATGAGTCTTATTCATATATTTTTTCACATTTATACACTATATTTATAACTATTTATTACTAATATATTGGTTAATTAATGTTTATTTTCATCGTTAAATGACAAAGACATTGTTTTCTTGTTCTTTATCAGTTTTGGAACAGAATTTTCAATTGATGTTTATTTGAAAAATTTCCTAATTCCAAAATTATCCAAGACACTATAATCATGGTTTCTTAATTATTCATCACATTACATTTTCATTTAGTGAATGATAAATTTATGGATTCTAGATAATGAAATTGCGAGGAAATAGTTTCAGTAATAGAAATGGCATAGATTTAAAAATATCTTATATATGAATAACACCATTAAAATATATTAAAATATATTATATAAATTAATAATACATTATATTACCATAATATTAAATTTCATAATTAATAATGATAAAATCATTGTGATATTTTTTCCTTTGGTTCTAAAACTGACTCAAATAAGTGTGTGCTATAATAATTTTATGATTGAGGATATAAATTTATATAAGATTAATAAATAATTAATGTAAAAATAAACATTCCCTAAATAAATGTTTCCATAATTATGTTCAGTTTTATAACTATCCATGAATGGTAATATTGAATAATGAAATTCTTTGTTTGTAGAGGTGGTAGTATGCACATACACATTAAAAAAATTTCCATTTGTCAATGTATGGGGTGGAATAAAGGTATATGATAAAATATTTTTATGAAATATGAAACATATTAAGTCATCACATATATCATGTTCACCAACAATGAGAGGTGGGTATAAAAATTAGACCACACTATTTTATGTAGGTGGTTCTCTATTGGTACACGTGTTTGATTTCATTTTGTTTTTTAGGGGGTGGGATGGATTTAATAATGTTTTATACAATAACATAATAAAATTATAGAAAATTAATTATAAATTTTTAGTTATATTAGTTAATATAAAATTAATTTTAATGGAAAATATGAATAATAAAATGATTATTAGTAAGAAATATTCATGTCGATAACATAATATTTCTCATGGAAATATCATCCAAAATAAAGGCCTTACGATATATAAATGATACTAAAAGATTATAAATATTATGGAGTCATATAGGAGGAGAAAAAATGATATGTTTTTTGTAATAAATTTAAGTAATACATGTAGCATGAAGCGATGGAACTGTTCCAATATTATATGTTAAAAAAAGTTTAATTGTAGAATTATAGCTTAGTTTTACATAAGTTTATATAATTATTAAATATTTAAAGGATTGAAAAGTTTGAAATAATGGATTTAGGGGTGATTTTGGGTATATAATTCAACAAAAAGAAATTCATATATATGTTTTAAACATATAGTGAGTTGTTTTCCATTATATTTTTAAATTAATTTTTTTTTTGTTTTTATACTGGTAATTAATTTTTACCTAAATAGTTTAATTGTATTTACAAAAAATTAAATTGGCCTTATTATATAACTAATAAATACAAATTCCAAATATTAAATGAATTTTATCAAATAAAATTTATATGGGGTTGAATAATTAATTTTAATACCAACACACATAACATGGCATTAATTAATGTTTTTGATTTTGGTGACAAAAATTTTAATCTACTTTTGTTTCCTTTTATTGTGTCCTAAAATAGAGGTTGTAATTGAAATTATAGATAATGTGTATTTTATACTTACGTTTTATGTGTACAATAAATTCATCAATTATTTTTATTATCAAGGAATATATTTTTTTATTATGACATATACAATGTTATGTGGAATTCAATGCATTGAAAACTGACTTTTATAAGAACTATTTTTCATAAAAATATAAGACAAAAAATGATTCCCTTTATTGATAATTTTCTTTTGGTTTATAAAATTTTATAAAATGGAATTATAAATTAAAAACGGTATTTTAAAATGATTAGTTTCACCCTTTAGATAAATCATTGATCAAAATTGTTTTTATAAGTATTTAAGTCATAATTTCTTCAGGATATATTCATAAATGCTATGGGTATAGTAAAAAGTGTATGTTTCAATAATTATTGATAAATCAATTATTTTTTCAAAATTTGACAACATAATGTTAAGCTAATATTAATAAGATTAAGTCAAAATTTATTCAATTTATTAAATGAAACTACTAAAATGTTTATATTTGGATTTTAAATAAAAATAGAATATATAAAATAAAATTAGTTTTTATATAAAAAATTCCTATTTAATCATTCCATGTTCTTATCAATATATAAAATAAATTACTGATTAAATAATTATTTTTTATATCCTAATTTTGATAGCATTTTCAATTAATTTATATTTAAATATTTCATTGACTCTTATCATATTATTATTTAATAATAAAATTTAGCACATGGATAATTTATTTTATAATAAATGAGTTTAATTAAATATTGTATGTATGTTTCCTTATTTATTATTTATAAAATATGCTATTTATATTTTATACATGTATTAGAAAACATTTGTATACCTAATGGATGTATTTATATCCAATAACTAAATTTGTAAATATTGTTTTGAAATCAAATATATAGTCATACTAAGTCATCCATTCAATACATTCACACTTTTCAAGGTAAAATTTTTATTTTATTCATAATTATTTCTCCTTTTTTGGTGTTCTTCCAGATATAAAAATTAAAATTTTTTTTTAAAATTTTTTTTATAAAAAATGTGGGAAACCACACAATATTGTTATAAATATTTATTAAACATTTAATGAAAAAATAATTAAATACAATGATAACATTATTTTTACTAGACACTTAATATAATCCCCATCATTAGTATATTACCTAAGTACCCAGATCATCCTTTATGATTTATTCCAAATGATCAACCATTTTATCCCAATTCTGTAATTATTTTGTCATATTAATCCTCCTTACATTGAATCCTCACACTAGTATGTGTCCTTGTTTATTTAGCGATTCTCTTTTATACTCATAGATTTCAACCATGATCATTCTTTTAGTGATGGAGTTATCCTCCTCCATTTTTTTAATTATATGAGAATATAATTCAACAATATATTATTTTGAGTAGAGAATGTTCTCCAAGAATTTCTATATTTCTACTACCAATAATATAGACATTCTTTCTATGTTGTTTTTAGGAAATTTTTCCCATGAAACAATGTTATTGGAGACTTCTATCATCTTTTTTTCTTTAAAAATATCACCATGTTCTATGTGATTAACCACATGGGATTGATGATATAAAATAAAATTTAGGTGGAGTTTTTTATTTGGTCGGAAACTATGTAAGGTTCCACAATAAGAAAAATATTTCAATTACCTTACACACCAATGATACAGAATGTGTAAAATAAGAAAAACTATACTAATATTATATAGGTGAAAGAATAATTATAATATATGTGGGTGAAGAATGGGAAACCCCTTATAATTTCATGCCAATGTCACATTGAAATTGAAACTTATATAAAACTAGTGAAAAACTATTTATATAATCACGTTGATTCCAGATTTCATTTTACAAAAATATGTTTTCTAATGAGGATATAATGTTGGAATTTATTCTAAATATATATTATCAAGTTCACATCTTAAAAATAAATATAATAAAGGACCAAATCTGAGTCTTTGTTATTGAATAATATTTCTCATCCGTTCTCTCTAAAATACAAGACATTGGGTAAACAAATTTTTTTTTGGGTATTTTGTTTTAAATGGTGGTGAGAGATACAAAAGTCTGGTCTACAATGTATTTTGATCCTAAGATGGACTTCTTTTGAAATTGGATTGTATTGAATATATGGATTGAGGTGGAAAAATTGAACCAATCTAAGGAAGATATAATTTATGATATATCACAATAAATTTAGTTTTATAGAAAATGATTTTTTTGAGTTTAATCAATCTTATTTTCAAAACTGAATGTGTCACTAATACACTATAATAGATTGATTTTGAATGATTACATTGAAAAATGTGATTTCATCCATAAATAAAATTAATTTTGGGTTTTAATTTTATGTTAGAAAGATAATAAAGGATAGAAATATTAATTAAGTATCATTAATGGTTTCATACTTGACTTGTTTAGGATGAATAAAAATATAATTGGTGGTCTTGAAGAACCCAATAGAATTAGTGAATAATGTTTTTTTGTCAATACTGGGAAAGAAGCATTGAAAGCCGATTCGAATTTTTTTTAGATTAGATAATACTATTGGGATAGATTTGAGATGATTTTTTTAGTGTAATAAATATAATATATTTTAATATAATGGAATTTGTTTTTTTTTTGATGATAAATTATTAGATGATAGAGTGGGTGAAATTTTGAAAAAGTATTTATGATCTTTTATTTTTAAAATTGTAAACAGTTCTCTTAGATTAGATAAATCTAGAAGCCTCATTGTGCTCTGTTAGGGTTATTGAGGATGAATTTTTGGGTTAGATAGTAGTATTTCATAATGGTAAAACTATTAGTAAAGGGTCACCCATAATTCATATGGGTTGATTTAATTTCTAGAAGGCTCCAGAATTTTTAATAAGGGCTATCACTATAACTGATAATGAAAATATGAATTTTTTTGAATCAAAATATTGTCTGAATATAATCATTTGATATGTTTCTAAGATAAATTATATAAAATATTGATGTTCAATCCCTGATTTCATATGGTTTAGTCAATTTAAAAAAAAATTAGGGGATTTTTAAAATATTTTATTCTAAAAATGATTTCTCTAGACAATGCATGGTATGTTAATTACTGATTTGAAGAATGTTTTTATTATGAGGAGTTGTGCTTCTAGATAAGAATTTAGAATCAACCTATATCATATTAAATGATATGAGTTGTGGCCATGTAGTTGGGAGGTTTCTATACCATGAATATATTTAGATAGTCCATCATGGAAACAATTATAATTACCCATATATTTCATGGAAGCTTTTTTAGGAAAATGAGATCTAATATTTCCTCCAATTATTTTAAAATGGTTTAAAGGAGAAAATGATGTGGATTTGTTTGTGGGAATTTAAAATGTGATATTTAAAATTCATTATCACAATAAAATTTATTAAAATTAAAGATATATTGAGTAGTTTAATGATAGTTTTAAAAATAAATGAGGAATTTCAAAAAAAACGTGTAAATATTATTCATAGAAATCTATGAATAAAATAAGGACTCGAACAAGATTATACAATATTAGTAGTTTATAATTTTCTATGTTATAGAACATTGTATCGAATAAATAGGGAGTATGATGGGAAGATCAAGAAGTGATGCATATATATTAATCAATTGTGTTAGGGAAATAGAAACGTTTTATGATAAAATTCTATCTTGACCTTGAAGAGGAATAATAATGAGGGATGTTCACATACTGTCATTGAAAATTCGATCATTATAACTAATTTATACAGAAATCAACTATGTATTCTACTCGGTCTCCATTATTCTTCATGTTGAAGGCCTGACTGAAGGATTATATTTTCTGATTTTGATACATCAGGTGGATTACTAAAGATATGTTCATACACAAGGGAATATAGAATTGTTTTTAAAAAACTAGTGTTTTCATTCTAATAAAACCATGTTTCACCCATTCAGTGTATGATACATCACCAGGGATGTTGATGATAGCTTCCAAATCCTCGTGCATGTTTGAAAGGTAATTATATTCATTAAAAATTAAATACGTATATAATAAATTTATTGGTAATGAAATTGATCACAATAAGGAATATGATTCGAAATTGGTGTTGAAACCTGTAAAAATTAATGAATGGAACGAATTTATCAATACATTTTTATGTGGATGATTATGAGGATGAATAATTATATATCACAACCTCAAAAATCCCTAGATGTTATTTAAAAAAATTATAAAAACGTATATTGTTGATCCTCATTATAGTATATATATTTAACTAAGAGCTTCATTTTATGATCCCCTAGTTTAGAATAAACAATGATAATTATAATAAGCTATATGAGACAATTTAATCAATTCATCAAGCTTCCATTAAATATATTGATTTCCATTACCCTATATGAATATTACATCAATGTTTTAATAGCCTAACAGAAATACCTATATCCTATAACCTAAGACATATCCCTATATAGCCTTAGGTTCACTCCATATTCATCATTGTTTAGAATTTATAGTCATGGGATAAAAATATAAAAATATGGGAATGATATTACCATAGATGAAATAATCTAAAAAGTATTGATACATGTTCATGTAAAAATCATTTAATTAGAACCCATTATTTATATAATTATTTCAAAATGGAAATAAATATGAGTTACAAATCCAATATCAATGGAAAAAGAATAAGATAACATGATAAAATAAAATAAATAAATTTACACAAGCCCCAATCCACCAAACACATCAGCCATTTCACCATTGTGAGTCTCACCAATAACAAATAAAAAATTCAATACTATTCTTACAACATAGACAATAATGTTTACATATCTATCGAATTTCACCCATAAGTTGTGTGTATAAATTAATTAGGATATTTCCAAAAACTCTAATAGAAATCAGTGCATGATAGATACAATAAATAAAATGTTAATGAAAAAGATAAATGAAATAAAATTTAAATAAAAAACATAGAAATACCACAAATATTTGAATCGATGATATAAAAAAACATGCATATCCAATAATATTAATGTCTATACTAATAAGAAAACACAATCCAACTAACATGGTTGTAATCGAAACACCACATTTATTGAAAACATTCTAATTCTATGGAATATATATACTATAGTAATATTAATTCAATACTAAATAGCTATCTTTAATGACCCATAACTAACCTGACTATAATCGAATCATCACACACCCAGTTTTAATGTGATAACTATGTCATCACTTCTTCACATGTTAAATTTCAAAAAATATTATTTACCGTGATAAAGGGAGAGGTTTATCCTAAAAACCCGAATCATACAAAATATTCATCACATTAATATATTCTATTTACATACCCATTTTACCAAAAACAATGATTAGCAGTTTAAATTTAGTTCTTATAAAAATATATAATTTCTACACATGCACAGACACAATTTAATAATATAAAAATAAGAAACATCAAAATTATTTATCAACCATCATAATGGTATTCCCACAAAGAAATTTTTTTATAATTTATTTAATTTAATCAAAATCATTGTTCCAAATAAAAACCAAAAAATAAAATTATTTCATTCTTGCATTCATATAAAAATAATAAATGAATGAAATAATATCATTGTAATTATTAAATACACAAACCCATAAATTATTCCTTATATTATATAAAATGTCACAAAGTTAAGATCATTTCTTGGTAAACAAGTTATTTTTATATTCAAAATTAGTAATAAATCACTATTCATAAACCAATGAACATAACACTCTATTAAATATAATTTTTTTTAATATTGCACACCATTGGGATGGCCCCTATGTCAAATTATCATAACCCATTCCATTTTGATATGAACACTATATAACATTCTATAATAGAGTACATGAATAACAATTTTTAAATTATCCAATGTACCATATAACATTACCCTACAGTTACTCATTTTCATGAGATTTTAAAGAATAATGGTAGGAGGTTAACAAATAGCATCTGGGATGACCCCATTGTAAAATTCATAAAATTAAAATTTACTAATGAATATAATAATATAAAAATTAATAGTTTTGAGACATTTTAATATAACTAATCAATATAAATAATTAATATAAAATTAGATTAAGCAATTTTATATACTCTAATAATTGTATCGATTCTCAAACCTTTGACCAGATTGCAACTTAATGTGTAACACTGCTATAAAATATATAAAGAGCTCAAGGATGACATAAAAAATTCCTCTTATTTATAATATAATAAAAAATTCCACTATAAATATGAAATATTAAACATCCATTCTTATGGGTCAAAATTTTATCCATCTCATCTCCATCATTATATTATAACCCATATACACAATAATTCCATAATCTCCTAATTAATTAAATAGTGTAACAAAATAATACACATATTAAAATAAATCTAATCCTCTAATTATAAATAATAAAATAACCATAAAACACATATCAACATTTATAAATTTTAAAATACCAAATAAATTCCATACATTTAATTAATAGCATAATATCCCATAAATTCAAAGTAAAAAAATAATACCATGATTAATAATTAAAATTATAAATATAATTTCATATTTCTCTTCATGATCACTCTTTAATAAATGAACTCAATTAAAATATATATTTATATATTTAAAAAAACATAGAAACACTAATGTTGAAATTCTCCCAAATATAAGGACATTCATCCCTAAAAATTCATTTAGTAACATATATAAGCTCTTAACAATTATTTCATATATAATATTTATATCAAACCTATCTTGAATTAAACCAATTTTACCATAATACTACCTCTAAAATAATATTAGATACTATGATAATATTCTCTGAATTATCTATAATCTACATTGGACTTTCTATATAAAATACCGTAGGTACGAACTCTACCATCACGTAACATAGAACATGAGTATCATCCCAAAAATACATCTATAATTGGGTGATATGGAATTCATTGTGAATTTCTATACAGTAGTGTTTAAATTTCAACTGGTATTCTACTTCAATTAACTGATTAATTATCTCAAAGGTACCCCACATATTATATAATTAATTTTACTTTTTTCAAATTTATCATAGCTTAACCCCGAGGAAATTTTAAAAAAAACCAGATAATATTCAATATCAAATACAAAGGTCTATAATTTCTGAATATTGTATTAATTTTGTTTATTTTTTGATAATATCATATATTTATCATTAAATTTAACAGGTTGCAGTATTTATTGAACAATATAGTTCCACAATAGTTACATCCTTGATAATTCTCCAACATAATATTAACTCACATGGTTAGGAGTATAATTCTTAAAATAGTTGTGTACACATATATGATTGATAAATATTATTATATAAAAAATTATAGAATTACATGTTATATTCCTATGAAATCTCAATTTCTTGAACATATACTCAGATAATATCTTATATAATTTAAATAAATCAGTCCATCTATTCATAAATCAATATTTGAAAAGCCACAATCATATTTATATTTATACCCACAAACTTCTGGTCACATTCATATAATATATATAGGAAAAATAGATCTATAACAAAAAATACTGAATTTATAACTCTATGAATCTTAACATCATTACATGATGATTACCAAGGCCATTAACCAATTATATTTTATGAATAGGTCAAAATTATTCTGATAACATTTTTTTGTATACAATTATTTTCAAAAAATAATAATAATATATAGATATTGTTATTACACTCATGAAATACATGTAAATATCATCTCACTTATATGGTAGAATATGTAATTGTAATCATTGACTTTTTTCCTATACCTCATAGAAAATGAAACTCTATGATTTTTTTGCAATATAATTTTCCATTATTATCATCTAGGATTAGACTATAATTCCATAATATATATTACAATAATTTGTGTATATTAATAGGAATGAATGGTGGGTATTTTTTAAAGCATCATACATTATCCACATAGGAACTTCTTTTTATCCTAAAAATATAAAATTGAATTTGTTACAATAGGTCATCTATAAAATGTATTATTACCAAATAATGTATCACTCATCCTATTGTATTCATCATTAGATAAATATTTATTTTTCACATAGTCCATAAACATGGATTTCAAATTATTTCTAGTGGAAAAATCACCATTAATAATTTACTCCACTTATAGGAAAAATTCTAGAAATAGTCTCATTAACAACCACTACTCCCCAGCTTCCTTCACAACTTGATCATTATACTCATAAAAAATATATACTATTAAATTTTCATTTTCTTGTGTATACATATGATCAAAAATAAAATAATGAAGAAAAGCTAACCACATTTGTTTCCCTAAATAAGTTCAGTCTTTAAGAAAATATACATCAAAATATCATTATATTTCGATATCATAAGGCAGTTATAAAAATATATTTTCTCTAACTTGTTTTATTTTATAAAAAAAATTAATTTAAAATTTTTATATGGTAATTATTACAAAAAGTCAAAATATAACAACACCTATACTTCCTGAAGTTTCTCCCATATATAAAAAATCATAATTCAAAAATAAATTCATGAAAATACACCTTGTAATAATAACTTGAAATATGAATGTTAAACCATTCCTTATTAATTTCATTATGAGTGAAACAATTTTTTGGAAATAAATAAATAAACCTTTGGAAATATTTTTCTAAAATATAAAATTTCAATTTTAAAATACATTATTAGTTTCATCCCAATACCTCACCAGATTATCATTTTTATTAACAACTATGAATAATTTATCATAAAAATCATGTCTAGGTAACATAAACTCCTCAATCAAGAACTATAATTTTTATAACATTTGATATAACTTAGGTTCTTGTATAATTTCTAAAACAATATAAAAATTATTAACATACAACACCTCCAATATGTATGATATAATAATGATATAAAAAAATATAACATGAAATTCCTTAAAATACCATTGGAATACTTGTCTCATTAATTACATGAATACAAAAAACATATTGGAATCAACAAAATATATACCCAAAAAATTTAATGGCTATATCAATATTGAAAACATATTTTTTAGATTTTATATTAATTTAATCTTAAGTGATGACATATTAAATAAATTTTGGCCTTGGAAAACCTAAAAAATGCCATTAGTTTTTTATTGGAATAATAAATTCATGGTATGTGATACTTTTCCCCCTAACCATTAAAAAAATTTTATAGTAAATTCATGAATGAATTTTACAATATTATTTTCTAAAAAATAGAACTATAATTATCCATGAATAAATAATTGGTTTTATGAATCCATTTTTCAATACCCCACCCATATTCACCGTCATATATCATAATTCCATTGATTTCATTCAATAATATAGTTGAAAAATAAAGATCATCTGAAGAACTAATTTTATTGAAAACCCAGTTAATTTCATTAATCATAATCCATAAAATACTTTGTTAAGTTATCAAGTTTAAAATTTCCATCCCATAATGAAGTTTTTTTACTATCCCTTATATTGATCTCAATATTATTCATTTAATTTTGTGAAGGTATTCAGGAAGTGGTAGTGTTTTTCACAATCATATTGGGGTTATCATATTATAATTTTATGACCCTTTGGAATCATTATTTGGTATTTTCTTTACTCAATATATAGAGATGAAAGAAATTCTAATAATCCATTCTTTATGCTAGGGAAAAATAAAAATACCTAATTTTTGGAAGTGGAATCTGATGTTATGGATATAACTTTATCATCCCAAAGAATATATCACTGGAATATAATGTATTTTTTTCATAATTTCATTATCATTTATAGATGTAGATTGAAATTACAAAAACCTCTACAATAAGTAAATTATATTGTACACACATTGGATTCAATTGGGATATACATAGTTTCCTCTTTTGTTTTAATAATTATTTATCTATTTCTTATGCTTGTAAATATTTCATGAGTTATAATTCCATAATACTCAATTTCATTCAACAAATTATGAAACTTTTTATTATCTCCATGCTCTTAATTTTTTAAAAAATATACATTTTTTAATAAAGCACTAGACATAATGATTGATGTGATATCAATCCATTATACCTTACCATTTGATTATCCTTAAATAAATATCTCAATCTCCCATGATTTATAGGATAGTTCCATATTGATAGAAAGAATATTTGAAGTTGAAACTCTATTTTATCACTGAATTTACTAATTAATACCATAATAATATTCTTGTCTTATATTTTTATTTCCTGACCTAATAATTAAAATGAAGTTCATATATTACTAATCATAATTGATAATGATGGATGTTTTAACTCCTACCCAAAACATTCACGTGGTGAAATAACAATTAACAAAAAATATGTAATAAAATACAATAAAATGACTTATTTTCAATCATTATTATAGAGATAAATGAATGTTATTATTGAATTTAAAATAATTCAAAAATAATTATAGAGGAAATAATAATTGTACCTCACACATTGGAAAGTCATGTATCGATCCTAACCCCCTCCAATATTTTCTCAATCTCAATGTTATTTTTGTGGCATTATTGATTTGAAGAAATATCCTCCTTGTGAGGCATCCATTCTATATATTGTGTTACAAAATAATTATTCCAATGTACATCATTTTATATCATTAATTCGTTCTCTATGTTGGGTGAACCACAAATACTTATGTGAGAGAGTCTCTCAAATTCCTTATTCAAATGAAAACCCCTGCAATACATAAATTATTGAAGATACAGGGTAGAACACATTTATTTTAATTATCCAACTCCACTATATAGGGATCACACTAGAAGACTCCATTATTGATATAAGAGGGAAAATATTTTCACTAATTACAGTTGGAATGATTAATACATCCTCTTCTAAAATCAGAAATTATATATTCCTCCACATGACATAGGATGAGATATTCTATTTTTATCATTTATATTACATGGATTCATGTACCTTGATTTCCATTCTAATTGAGTTTTAATATTTACAAATTTTATTAATAAATTTCACTTACCACAACTATTTCATTATCCTTATAGATTTTATGTTATTTTAGATTACCAAATCTAGAAAATACTATAAAATCATAGTATCCAACAATGCATACACTATAAAAAACAAAATAAATTACCAAAATTTAAAAAATCAGGAACATTATCAAGCTTCAAATACTAAATATGACATCGATATTCAATGATATTTTGGAAACCATATATGTATGATATTTAAACAGGAAAATTTCATCATTCAGAACAAATACTTATTATCCAATCCTTCAAAAAAAATAAGAATAATAGTCCTCCATTGATATCGTAAAAATGTGTAAAAAATATATAATGTGGTAGATCATCCATAATTAATATTCTACCCCCAGTAGTCCATCTTTACCTCTAGTTGATGGTGCAATTAGTTTATATAAAATTGAGGCCCTATCTACATACCATAAACTTTCCTGATAACATTCCTGACCAATCACATGGATATCTTAAACAATCGTTCTCAGAAGATTAGGATGTAAAGAAGATAATTTCACCACTCCTCATTATTTTTTATCTATGACTACATTATGTGTAATAACTATAAAACATATTTTATAATTTTATAAAAATCCAATATTTTTATAATTTCTCATGATCAGGAAATACCATTCCACACTATATCATGGTGGGATTATATCCATTCCTATGTAAAATACCATTTTCTTTATTATTCTCAAAAAATGATGAACTTTTCATATATTCCTTTTAAAAATAAAATTTTATAAATAAATAAAATAGGATTATTGATAATTTATATATATGTTATGAAATAATTTATTTTAAACTATGGTTATGTTATTTGATTCTTACCACACCAATGATGATACATGAATTATTTCATGTTCCAAACTCTCTTAATTTAGCTTCTAATACAAAAACAATATAATTTGAGGTCATCATAAAACCCTAATTATCATGACTTCTCCTTAACTAAAATTTCATCATAAAAAGGTGTCCATATATTTTTTTAAGGGTATATTTTATTTCCCAAAAATCATATCATCCAAACCTACTGTTACTTTCCATGACGTGGTAATAACATTTTGTAACGACCTGACTTGGGTACCTAAAACCCAATTCCAAAAAAAGATTTATTCATGGTCTAAAACACTGTCCTAGATCACAAGATATTGAAATTAACATTGAGGGGAAAAATATATAATTACTGTAACATTTTCCCACTAATGAAATCATTCAATAAGGATAGATTCATGTGGGTGTAAATGTTTTTTCATATAAATAAATTCTTTAAACCCATCATAAAATTAAAAAATTAGTAAAAAAATGACTATAGAAGACAAATAATATGACTAAATATCTAGTCCATAAAATCCACCTACCATATCACCAATTTTGATAAATCTATCACCACTAATGAATAAAAAGGCTTTCCTTCCCCCAAATCATCACCAAACATGTAAAAATGTACAAAAATTCATATATATATATAGGGAATTATTATAGAATCTATAGGATTTCCTTATTTATTATCTTAAATTTCTATACATGATTAATAAAAAAAATACAATTTCCAAAAAATTATGAATCTTATTTTTGTTTAACCGAAAAAATAAACTAATCATAATGCATCCAAAAACAAATGATTAAAATATACAATGATATAATAATTTTGAAATCTATATTTATAAGAAAAATAAAAAACATTGTTTTTAATAAATAATAATGGATGCATGTCTTATTTATAAAAAATTTTAGGATAACACCAATTTTCACTATAACATCAGAAACTCCACAATTTATTGAATTTAATCAACGAAATTTAAATCTAATAAAGAAAATGTATTTTTTTGAATATCTATTGATCCTAAGGAAAATTTTAAAAAATAATCCAATCAATTTATTTCTAACTAGCTTCTATAAATAAGCCACGATTTACATGAATAGAATAAAATTTTTATTCTCCAGTTTCCAATGCGTAAACTATGTTACCACTTCTTCGCACATAATCACCCTAAATATTTTCTTTACCATTAAATTGATAAAGGTGACACCATATATATATATTCATTGTGACTCTTTTTCTTCAAACCCCACACCTTTATGTGTTAATATGTAACGTCCCGGCCCCGGGTGCCACGCAACGGGTGCCCCGAGCCCGGTTCTCCACGTGACCTCAAGCGAATTTCCCAAAACGCCAGAGGATGCCAACTAGTAGCGAGGGCCTAGGTCTGATAGTGGGGAAACTATGCCCTTATTTGTCAAAGTGTAGCACAGCGGAATACAAAAATAAACATACAATAACAGCGGAAGCAGTAAACATAAAACACCGAAATAACTATAGCAGTGGATATAGACAACAGTATAAACGTGATGATGCTACATGTTCAAATTCTAAGAAAACAGCCAGAACATGTTATACATCACTATGATACAACCCAAAGCAAAGCACCACAAAAAAAGTATACAGCTGGCAACGGCATCGTGATCCTAGGCTCGGTCCCATGCCCTCGTACTCCTCAACAATTATCCAATACCTATATAGGGACTCTTGCCCCTATCTACACCTGCAGCAACGTAATCTGTTTGGGCTGAAAAGCAAGACCCAAACATGGTGTGTGAAATATATCTCAGGTGGAACCCACCAAAGTCTCATCCTCAACTCTGTGTAAAACATGAAACAAGTGTGAAATAGTAAATGAAATAACTAAGCAGTAATAAAAAGTAACCAACTTAACAGTTAAATTGCCATTTTATTATTCATTTAATTCCTTTAATTTAGTAACGTTTTTGTGCTCAGCACCAAGCCCTCAGGCTAACCAGAACCGTGCCCTCAGGCTAAAATAGTAACCACACCCTCATGCTTGCCCTCAGGCCATACAGAATCCAACCGGCAGGTATTTCCCTCAGGTGTAACATAAATTATCACCCTCAGGATTACGAATTGTCTCCCTCAGGCATAGAAGTCAAGCCCTCAAGCACGAAGGGTTGCCCTCAGGCGGAATAACGACAGCCCTCGGGCTAAAACAGTTACTCCCTCAGGCTAATCACAACAACGCCCTCAAGATAAACAGGTAACCGGGCCATGCCCAACAAATCAAAATGCAGTAAACAAGAAATTCCTCTCAAGGAAATTCTACAGTTACTACATTTAAGGCATACCCTTGGGTATCCTGGCCAAACGGTTAAACAGAGGAACACACCCCTCGGGATGGTCCTGGATCCAAGCAACGATCCCAAACATCATTTTATTCTCACCATTTAATCACCTATGAAATTCTAGGAATTAAATATAGCAATGGCCTCAGCCGCACGACACCCCAACATGTGTTAGTGGCATGAAAACACACAAAAATGCACGACAGTTGGAAAATAAACACCAAGCCACCTACTTTTTGTGCCAAGAAACACTATACCTGAAAGCTGGCTCCAGAAACGCCCAAGAACGGCGTAGATCTGATGAAGAACAAAACCCATTCAAACGTAAATAACTTACGTTGGGAGAAGAATTGGAAAGAACGATACCAGGAGGAGGAAGGGCTTACCCGTTCGGTTCCAACAAGAACGTCCGAAGACGAATCAGATTCCAGACGAACTCCTGGCGGATCTTCAATGGTATGGCCTCCTCCTTTGGCTCCAAAATGGCTCAAATGCCTCCTCTTCAAAATGAGGAGGGTACTTCCTGTTTTAAGGAAAAAAACCAAAGTACACAGTGTGTACTTATGAGTACACAGCGTGTAATTATTTCATTTAACTGTTCATTCGGTGGCACCGGAACTGTTCACCTGCCGACAAGAGTACAGGACATGTACTCCCGAGTACATGGCGCGTACTACCGCCCAGCTGGCGGTGACTCCACCGCCATACATTTTAACTTGATGACTGACTACACGGCGTGTAAAGGTCCACTACACGGCGTGTAATCGGTTACTACACCCTTTGTGGCAGGCGAGGCTACACGCCCTGTGTACTTATCCCAACACGGCCAAAAGTACATTGCGTGTGGGCAAAGTACACATCGTGTAGTTTCAAAATTTAGGATTTTCCCCATTTTTCCATATTTTCTCAAAATCACTTAAGGAAAAGGAAAAGAAGGAGCTCGTACCTATAAAACATGAACCGTGTTCTTATAAACTCCCACCCTTATAGCAATTCGTCCCTGAATTGCCCTTTTGAGGGTGGAAAAGAGAAAGCTCAGAACAGCTCTAGCCACTGAGCACGTACATCGGCCACCCGCTACCAGGTCTCGTCCTACACTCGGCCATGCTACCATAGATCCCGTACGATAGGAACTGACCGGCCTCATAGGATCTTCGTGCTCCTGTCAACGATACGGATCGGATGCTCCTCAAAGGACGCATCATGCTGAAACTCAACCTCCTCAGGCTGAAAGGTGTGAGACGGGTCTGAATGGTAGTGACGCAACTGAGAAAAGTGGAAGACGTCGTGCATGGCTCGTTACAACTTTGTTAACTGCAACTGATAGGCAACCAGCCCAACCCTCTTAGAATCTCGAATGGCCCTACATACCTCGGTGAAAGCTTACCCTGTCTCCTGATCCGTTTGTGTCCCAGCCTCGGCGAAACATGCAAGAAAACCTGATCCCCAACCACGAACTCCAATGGTCGTCTGCGGAGATCAGCAGAAGACTTCTGACGAGACTGTGCGGTAGCCATCCGCTTCTAAATCAACTGGACCTGCTCTGATGTCTCCTACATGAGCTGTGGTCCCAGTAAAGCAGCCTCACCTGCCTCTAACCAGCACAAAGGTGATCGGAATGGCCTACCATATAAAGCCGCGTATGGTTCCATCTCAATAGTTTCCTGAAAACTATTGTTATAGGAAAACTTGAATAAGGATATATGCTTCTCCCAAGAGCCCCCAACGTCTAGGACGCATGCGCGCAGGATGTCCTCTAGCACCTGTACCGTCTTCTCTGACTGGCCATCTGTCTGAGGGTGGTATGTTGTGCTCAGAAGCACCTGTGTACCCAGCGCCCTCTGAAAACTCTACCAGAAATGAGACGTGAAGCGGGCGTCCCTATTTTAAATGATAGAACGAGGGACCCCATGAAGACGTACGATCTCTCGGATATACAGCCTTCTGAGATCATCCACACCAAAGGTCTCCTTGATTGGCAAGAAGTGAGATACCTTCATAAGTCTGTCCACAAAAACCCATACGGCATCATTGCCTCGAGGTGACCTCGGCAATCCCGTCACAAAATCCACCGCGACATCATCCCATTTACACTCTGGAATGGGCAACTACTGTAATAGCCCAGCTGGTCTCTGATGCTCTACCTTTACCTGCTGACAGGTGGAACACCTCGTAACAAAACCACCTATCTCTCTCTTCATACCCGGCCACCAGTACTGACGTCTCAAGTCTCGGTACCTCTGGGTAACCCCAGGATGAACTGACCAAGCTAAAGAATGAAACTCCCTCATTAGCTCCTCGTGTATATCCCTCGGAACCCATATACGTCCATGGAAACGCAAAACCTCGTCATCGCCTATCGTCCAACCGGAAGGAGGGTCCTCACTTGCCACCGAATCCCATAGAACTAGGCCTTCTGAAACCGATAGCTGCCTCATCCACACTCTTTCCAAGAGGGTATAAGTCACAGATAACGAGGAAAGATAAGTCTGTCCCTGACTTCCATGCACCTCCAGATGCATCTCAGATAACGAAGCCATAAGCTTCCATTCTCCACTGGCCTCCTGCACTGCCTGTATCTTAGTCTTCCTGCTCAGTGCATTGGCTATTGCATTACCTTTACCAGGTGTATAGGCAAGCTCAAAATCGAAAGATTGTAGGTACTCGACCCACCTTCTCTGCCTCAGATTTAGGTCACTTTGAGTAAAGATATACTTAAGGCTTTTGTGGTCGGTTAAAACCAAAAAATGCTCTCCCAACAGATAATGTCTCCAAAAGCGCAACGCATGTACAACTGCAGCCAACTCGAGATCGTGCGTCGGGTAATTCCTCTCATGTGTCCACAACTACCGAGACCTGTACACCACAACTCCATCGCCCTGAATCAAAATGGCTCCCAGCCTAATCCCTAACACATCACAGTAAACCGTAAAGTTCTTCCCCAGCTCTGGGAGTATCTGGATCGGTGCTGATGTCAGCCTTCCCTTCAGGTCATGAAAAGCTGTCTCGCATGCTTCTGACCAAACGAACTTCACACCCTTCTTAGTCAGACCTGTCGACGGTGCTTCTAAGTGAGAGAAGTCATGTATGAAGCATCTATAGTAACCAGCCATCCCTAATAAACTTCGTATCTCAAACACGTTCTTGGGCTTCTCCCAGGAAAATACTTCTCTCACCTTCTCTGAGTCCACTGCAACTCCTGCCTCTGAGATGATATGACCCAGGAAGTGAATCTGGTCCATCCAAAAGTGGCACTTCGAGAGCTTGGCATATAGGCGATGCTCTCTCAGTGTACTCAATACGATCTCAAGATGGGTGGCATGGTTGTGTCGAGTGTGAGAGTACACCAAGATGTCGTCCACAAATACTACAACAAATGAATCAAGATACGAATGGAACACACGATTCATTAGAGCCATGAAAACTTCTGGCGCGTTCGTGAGTCCGAATGGAATAACCGTATATTCATATAGACCATACATGCTCCTGAAAGCTGTGAGAGGTATATCAGATGGTCTAACGCACAGCTGATGATATCTAGATCTCAAGTCAATGTTCGAGAACACTCGTGCTCCACGAAGCTGATCAAAAAAATCATCTATCCTTGGCAAGGGATATCGGTTCTTAACCATCAACTGGTTCAGCTTCCGATAATCCACACAAAGCCTAAGGGTACCATCCGCCTTCTTCGCAAAAAGGACCGGAGAACCCCAAGGAGAAGTACTGGGTCAGATTAAACCCTTTGCCTGTAGCTCCTCTAACTGCCTCTTATGCTCTTGCAACTCAGGCGGGGCCATCCTATAAGGAGGAATGGACACCGGTGCTGCTCCTGGCAGAAGCTCGATTGAGAAATCCCCCTCACGCACCGGAGGTAGGCCTGAAAAGTCATTCGGGAAGACATCCCTTAAACGATCGACAACTGGAGGGAAAATTGTCTGACGAATACCCTGGTCATCCAGATATAAGCTCGCAATCTGGGCTGTGACTCCACCTCGCCCGTGATGCTCTGGTCCAACTCGACTCACCTGAACATCCCACTCACCCTTGTATAGAAACTCCCCACCCTCTGGTGACGTGAAACGCACCCTGCGACGATAGTAGTCTACAAAGGCTCAAAAGGGAACCAACCATTCCATCCCGAGAATGTCGTCATAGCTCGTCATCTCCAGGACATAGAGGTCCCAAAGGAAGTGGCATCCACCAACCTCAAGGGGGCACTCCTTTCACTGACGCACACCAACCGTCCTAGTCCCCAACAGAGTGTCTAGTGTCAAGATAGAAGAATAAGTAGAAACACAGATCCCAAGGCTATCCAAAATGGGTACTAATATAAAACTATGTGTAGCACCCGTATCAAAAATTACTGAAGACAAGACAAAAGATACTAGAATAGTACCTCTGACTGTCGAAGGTCTGGGATGCTGCTCATGCTGGGTCTGTTGCAATGCATATGTCGGACCAGAGCCGCGGCCCTGCGACACATCCTGGAAACCATGAGCTGTCCCGCCCTGTTTCCACTGAGATCCTAGTGTCTGGGTACCACGGCCACGCCCACCATCTCTTCCTGCACGCCCTGACGTATTCCAGTTCCCTGACTGGTAAGAAGCCACTAGTCCTGATCCCGCACTCGGAGTCTGCACAGAACCCATCTCACTAGACACTGGTAGAAACGCCCTACAAAAGCATTGCAGATGACCCATCTTATCACAAGCTCGGCACTCCACTGAGTCTCGTGGAAACTACAGCCTCTTGTGCCCCTCTCTGCCACACTGGTAGCACCTGATCGGGCCACTTGAAGAAGCTTCATCGCTGGTACTGTTGCCCTGACAGAAGTCCATCTGCCTCTTCCTCTTGCCAGCAGAAATCGTACCAGTAACTGGTGCCAAACCGCCCTAGCCCACACCACTAGATTCTCGCAAGTTCCTCTCTGTAATCAACACATGTTTCACAATCGCGTGTACAGTAGGTAACATGAAAACATTCACTAGCACTCAGATGTCATATCGAAGACCATCCCCAAAACGTCTAGCTCTTAGCGTCTCATCACCCACCAGCACGGGTGCAAAGCGCTGAATCATTGTAAAACGAGCAGAGTAGTCCATCACCGACATAGCGCCCTATTGCAGATTCATGAACCCTCAAGCTCTATCTGCTCTCAGTGTCTCGGGAAAGAAGAATTCATAGAAGACAGTCTAAAAATCCTCCCACGCCATGTCCCTGTGATGCTCTAACTGGGTGGTAACATCCCACCACCTCTTGGCGGAATCACGCAGCATGTAAGTCGCGATCTTGACCCTCCGCCCTGGAGGCATCTCAAGATGATCAAAAATAGTCTGCATCGAGCCTAGCCAAGACTCTGCAGCCTGTGGTCCGCCATCCCCTGAAAACATAGGTGGATGCTGCTGCTGGAAGATACGCGTCAGCTCGGCCATAGATGTGGCAGCCTGCGGTGCTCCCTGAAAGGTCTGCATTAACTGCAATAAGCCTTCACGGAACTGCACCTTTGCGCCTGTGTCCGGTATAATAGATGGTGCCGCATCTGGCTCTGCGGGTGGATCAACTGGTATCCCATGTCCCACTATCTCCGGAGTATAATCGTCGCCGCTCTCTTGGCGAACAACTCGTGGTCGTCTAGGCGGCATGACTCTACAAGGTCAAAATAACGCCTCAGATTCAAGATTATTAAGACTGAAATGAAGGAACCACAAAGGAACTAGAGGAAGAAGGTGGTTCAAAATTTTCAAAACAAGACTACATGACGTGTACACTGACTAAACAGCGTGTACTTGACTTCCTTTCCCCTGCCCGGGTCCTTCTACACAGCTAATCCACACAGCTTCTGTTCAACAAAACTACACGGTGTGTATAATATCTACACGGCGTGTACGGTGTTATTTTCCAACTCCTCGTGTCGTCTGTGACACGGCCGACCACTCGGATTTACTCTACACAGTGTGTTACAACAAAACACGACGTGTACACCACGCCGTTTCCCAGCCACACAGCTAACTCCATACGGTCTATCCTCGGAAAAGACTACACGGTGTGTCCCAAAGGTACACGGCGTGTTCTGAAAGAGGTGAAAACGGCCCGTGTTGTTAGTTACACGGCTGAGTCCCCAAGTCACACTACACGGCGTGTCTATAATTGACAGGGCGTGTTCTGTCTAGGAGTTCACCGACCCGTGTTGTTAGTTACATGGCTGGACTCCGGGTCAACACTAAACGGCGTGTACAAAACTACATGGCGTGTCTTACCCAACCCCTTTCCTTACCCCGTGCCGCCGCCCACACAGTTTGTGACACGGGAAGAGACTACACAGCGTGTACTCAGGGTATACGACATGTACTCAAAAGTTCATATTTCTTCCTGAACAGAAGAACAAACAAGGCGTGTATAAAAATACTACATGGCGTGTATACTGGGTTTCTGGACAGTATGCCTCATAAACTTCGTCGGAACCCAGAAAATACTGAAAACGAAACCTAAGTGTCAAATTCCGACCCGTGGGGGCCCATACACCCCACGAATCAAAGTTTGACATCTTATTTGTGTTATAACCAATAACCAGTCAATGATCCACCAAATTCCGGTCAATGGGGGACCATACTCCCCAAAGACCAAAGTTTGGCGTCCATTCTATAAACAAGATCAAACAATAAAACCATATCAAAAAGTAGGTATTTATCAAGAAGAAATCACAACATCATGCTTTACTAGAACACCAACTGTCTCAACAACATGCAAATTCTAATGCACCTACATGTCATGGAAACAATGCATGGCATGTGATATCTAGCATGTGCCTATATGATGCATGAGACGGCATACCCTCATCTCATCAGGTTGCAACTAAATAGAACCCACAGATAAAATATAAACAGAACAACCCAAGTGCGTCAACCAATGGTGAAAACATATCAACTGTAAAATTGCAAGATGAAAGAATGCAAAGTACGAGGTAGACTGGATTTTCCCTGTACATGTGTTAGCTACGCCCAGGCACAACTTATTACCAACTACCGTTCGTCCTAACTCTAACTACGACTCCAAATAGTAAGTCAAAGAAAAGAAATCACCTTTGATACCGCTTTGTAATGTCCCGGCCCGGGGTGCCATGCAATGGGTGCCCCGAGCCTGGTTCTCCACGTGACATCAAGAGCATTTCCCCAAATGCCAGAGGCTTCCGACTAGCAGCGAGGTCCTAGGTCTGATAGTGGGGAAACTATGCCCTCATTTGTCAAAGTGTAGCGCAGTGGAATACCAAAATAAACATACAACAACAACGGAAGCAGTAAACATACACAACTGAAATAACTACAGCAGTGGATATAGACAACAGTATAAAAGTTATGATGCTACATGTTCAAATTCTAAGAAAACAGCCAGAACATGTTATACATCACTATTATACAACCAAAAGCAAAGTACAACAAAACAAGTAAACATCTGGCAGCGGCATCGCGAGTCAAGGCTCGGTCCCATGCCCTCCTACTCCTCAGCAACTGTCAAGTACCTGTATAGGGACTCTTTCCCCTCTCTACACCTGCATCAACGTAATATGTTTGGGCTGAAAAGCGTGACCCAAACAGGGTGTGAGAAATATATCTCAGTAAGCACCCACCAAAGGCCCGTGATCAACTGTGTGTAAAACATGCAACAAGTGTGCTATAGTAAATGAAATAACTAATAAGTACTCAAAAGTAACTAACTTAACAATTAAATTTACATTTTATTATTCATTTAATTCCTTTAATTTAGTAACGTTTTTTTGCTCAGCACCAAGCCCTCAGGCTAACCAGAACCGTACCCTCATGCTAAAATAGTAACCACACCCTCAGGCTTGCCCTTAGGCCATACAGAATCCAACCCGTAGGTATTTACCTCAGGCATAACAGAAATTCTCGCCCTCAGGCTTACGAAGTGTCGCCCTCAGGCACAGAAGTCAAGCCCTCAGGCACGAATGGTTTCCCTCAGGCGGAATAACGACAGCCCTCGGGCTAAAACAATCACGCCCTTAGGATAATCACAACAACGCCCTCAGGCTAAACAGGTAACTGGGCCATGCCCAACATATCAAAATGAAGTAAACAAGCAATTCATCTCAAGGAAATTCTACAGTTACTACATTTAAGGCATACCCTCAGGTATCCTGTCCATACGTCTAAATAGAGGAACACACCCCTCGAGATGGTCCTGGATCCAAAAAATGATCCCAAACATCATTTTATTATCACCATTTAATCACCTATGCAATTAAATGCATTAAATATATCAACGGCCTCATCCACACGGCATCCCAACATGGGTTCGTGGCACAAAAACGCACAAAAACGCACGACAGTTGGAAAATAAACACCAAGCCACCTACCTTATGTGCCAACGAACACTATACCCGAACGCCGACTCCAGAAAAGCCCATGAATGGTGTAGATATGACTAAGAACAAAACCCATTCAAATATAAATAACATAAGTTTGGAGAAGAATTGGAAAGAACGGTACCAGGAGGAGGAAGGGCTTACCCGTGCGGTTCCAATGAGATCGTCCGAAGCCGAATCAGATTCCAGACGAACTCCCGGCGGAACCTCAATGGTTCGGCCTCCTCCTTTGGCCCCAAAATGGCTCATATGTCTCCTCTACCAAATGAGGAGGCTACTTCCTGTTTTAAGCTAAAAAAAACAAAGTACACGGCGTGTACTTCTGAGTACACGGTGTGTACTTCTGAGTACTCGGAATGCACTTATTTCATTTAACAGTTCATTTGGCAGCACCGACATTGTTCACCTGCCGACAAGAGTACACAGCATGTACTCCCGAGTACACAGCCTGTACTGCCACCCAGCTGACGGTGACACCAATGCCTTACTTTTTAACCTGCTGACTGACTACACAGCGTGTAAAGGACCACTACATAGCGTGTAGTCGGTTCATACACCCTTTGTGGCCAGCGAGGCTACACGCCCTGTGTACTTATCCCAACAGTGCCAAAAGTACACGGCGTGTGGGAAATGTACACGACATTTAGTTTCAAAATTTAGGATTTTCCCCATTTTTCCATATTATCTCAAAATCACTTAAGGAAAAGGAAAAGAAGAAGCATGTACCTCTAAAACAAGAACCGTGTTCTTACAGAATAATTTCAAAAGGACTTCGAAGTTTTATTATTTTAGAGAAAGGGTCATTTGTGAATATATGAAATGTTAGAACTATATTTTTCACTAAGGTGTTTGTACTTCCAATTTATGTATAATATTTTATGTTGGACCTAATAAAAATACCTAATTATTTCAAAAAAACTTTTCAGGGGGTGTTTGAGGCTTATTTAGAGCTCAAAACACTAGACGGTGGACAAAAACACTATTCCACATGGTTAGTAGAAACTGTGTGACCCATCCCACTTTGTCTCTCCTAACTATGTAGGGATTGATAGATGCGTGAAGTATGTGGCAATGTTTCTAATTACTATGTGCTAGGGGTTATACCCCTCTGCGAAATGTCTACAGTTTTTATCAGAGTTATTTTTCATGGTTTGTTAATGGTTTCTCGAGAAGTAAGGCCTAACTGTACGATTTCTCATTTATCACAGTACGTATTTTATGTTTGGTCTATGTTTTATCCAATCCAAAATCCCAAACATGCGACCCAAATTTTTCAGCGATTTTAAAAAAAACATATGTTTTAACATAAACCCTATACTTTCATTTTCTATTCATTAGATAAAAAGTGTTCCATCCTCCTCCTTTAATCTGTTATGGTAGTTCTTGATCTCTTTAATTCATCTCGAATATGATCCATGAAATGTTCATCTCAATGGATTCACAGTTGTTAGATAATTATTCCATATTAGTCCTTTGTTTACCTTCTCATCTTTTTTTATTGAGTTGTAGAATCATATTCCCTATTTTCCTAATGATGATATATTATTCAGTTCTCTTACAATTTTGGAATAACTAGTTTCTGATACTGGACAAGTGTAGTCATTTGAGTATATGGCCGATGACCTATAATTAATCTCTCATTTTTCATAATTTTGTTAATTTAATTTTTTTTTGTGTATTTGATTTTCAAATTTCATGGCCTATTAAATCCACATTCCTTGTATAAACTCATTAGAACAATGTTATAAGACACATGATAAATATTTTATCCATCCTTTGAGGTTACAACCTCTACGTTGAACACCACATGTAAGGTGATTTAATAATTATGACATTAGTATCTTGTGAAGCCTATTTTCACCACCATTCTTGTGAGCATTGAATAGTATGTATTATTTTTAATTTCATCAATTAAACTAATGAATCATAAATGGACGTTACATGTATATATCACTTGTCCCTTATATGTTACCTGCATCGAAATAATCAATGAATATTTAAATGATTCATTTCCTAATTATTCTATGTATGTCAGATGGAATAATTAATTGTAATATATTATCATGATTTCACATCTATATAACACATATATATTATTGAAGGAAGGAAATAGAGTGAACCAAATAAATTGAACAAAATTTCTGTGTGTTAACAATAGTTTAGTTTCCTTTAGCTTTGCCATAATGATAAACTGTATGGAATGAAACCCTCTAACTTAATAAATTGATTGACTAATACATGGAAATAATTAATTAATTAATTTATAATAAACATTCTTTTGTATACATACCATTAAATTACCATAGGAATCATCAGACTCGATCTCCCATTGGATTTATGAGATAATTCCTCGAGAACTTGTGGGTTCCATGTTTATTCAATAATGTTAGTTTCCAATGGTGATTCCCACCATGTAAACGGATGTTAATATACTTTTGGATTCCAAAAATGACATGGTAAGAACCATCCTTTATTATTATTGGATCAATTTAATACACTTCATTGATCTAACAAGATGCCTATAGACTTATGGCTCCTTGGATACACCATTTTCCTGAATCATTGTTTATCCCTTTTTACCTTTGAAGTATTACAGCTACTCTGTTAGAATTATTATTGTGAAATAACTTTGGTGTTTCCCTTGGATTTCATTCTTATTTCAACATTCATGCTTCAATATATTACTAGATCATACTATCCTATGATGTCAATGTTTCTATGGATATTACCATGTATCCCTTTAATTAAAAATAACATTACAAGATGCTTTGTTATATATTGGATGCTTTCACTATAATTATATTTTCAGGATGTTAGTGTTGGTTACACCTTATGTTAATTAATTAGATAAATAAGAACATAATAAATCGAGGAATTGGTTATTTTTTCTGACATAAAATGAGGCTGATGATGGTACTGATGTTTTTATGTCACAATACTCCTTCTATATTTATATTTGTATATTGGCAGACTATTTAATTTATATTACACATACTTGATTTTATAGATATCATTGGTGGGGTCCTAATTATATTTATCTCACACCCTATATGGGATTTCATTGGAACCTGGATATATTACACGTATATATGTCATGACAAGGGGAAGTGTCCATCTTTGGACATGTGATTGCTTTCTTCCTTATGATTGGGTTGGTAGCATATGACAATGATGGAGCATTAGTTTCTTGGATATATTTTTGGATTAAATTTATCATCTTTTGTAAAGAATGTTATGTATTCTAACTTGTATCTGTTTATTATAGTGTTATAAAGACACTCTATGTATCATAATCTTTTATATATGATTATAAGGTTGTCTAGTTGTTTATTATTCTTGTCTACTTCTACTGTGTCATATATTTTTTCTATATTTCTTCATTTATTTTTTATTTATAATATTTTTATCTGTTTTGTTTTAATTTTGTAATAAAGGAATAACAACCATAAGGGAAAACACTAGGTCCTCAAATCTAGTCTACAACCTTTAGCATTTTGGGATTTGTTCTTGAGGCAATGTTGCCAATCGGGCTCGTGGAACATTTGAGTGGAACTCGTTTTCGAGATGTCACAATGTGTTATAAGATTATTTCCATTATTGAGTAACTATTTAGAGATTATATAATGGGGATTGTGAATTCTTAGAACTTGGATAAAAGTCGTGCTTGGGCATAGCATTTCCATGTTCAGGGTAAATGATGAGTTTCTCAAATTATTATTATTGTTATGATTTTTTCTATTATAGTAATTATTAAATCACTATTGGATGATTTATATGTTATGTGTTGGATATAATCATTAACACGATGAATAATTTCATTTGGTCCTTGACTTTATTACATGAGGGAAATGACTATTTATACATACATAATCATAGGTACCTATAATTCTCATGCCTTGAAAATATCCATACCATATAGATGCATTTATCTAAATTAATATGCACATTTGGATGTGATTTATGAGTGAAAATTATGTATATATATATATAACTTTTCTTGTAGAGTTATGTGATTGAGAGATAATTTATTTATATTCATTAGGTGTATGCCCCCCTGTGGGATGGAATGTGTAATTTTCAAACATGGCCCATTAGATTAAAACTAAATGGGTGGGAATTTCATAAACAATGTGTATGGGACATAATTAAGTAGCAATAGAGATCCATATTAAAAGATCATTTATTCATTAAATAATCAAATATGAAGACTATAAAATGAGAATTATGATATATAAATGAAATTGGTTTCTAGTAAATGAAGTGGCAAGGTACTATTTACCCTTCACCTACTATATCCCCTCTAATTTAAATAAGAACCCTTACAAATATATAGAAATATATGTGGGTATTTGGAAATGTATACAATGTGTAGTGATCCATTCCATATCATTCATCTTCCAATATTTCTATCTATATTCTTGAAGCCTTGTTCTAAGGTGTCTATATGGACTTTTTTAACAAATTCGACCACTAAGTCCACATGTCATGTGTTAGGAGGGCAGTGACAACCATTCACCAGATTTGGGAGGTCCTACCACTTTAGTATTACTGCTAGTAGTTCCACATGAGAAACTAAATTTGGTAAATGATATTGGATCTGATGATTAGTCTCAGGATAGTTTCTTACATCTGATGTAGTCTATGAACGGTGCTCCATGAACATCACCAATGATGGACGATATGACCCGTGAGATATATCAGTAGGAGCCTCCCACCTCCTCATGGGATGGTGGTTCATAGGTTGCAGAGTCTTGGATGGAGGCCACCCTATCATTCATTGAGAATCTTTTGATGCCTCTAGAGTAGGGGATTTGTATTTGTACTTAAATACTACAAGATTCATCCAATCATTGATGGGTTTTAATTACCCAAAATGTTCTCCCTTAGGGAATAATATGGTATGATTTAAAAACAATTTTGAATCCTCATTTCTTTCCATTGAACCTATTTGCTGACAAATCTATAGAGTTCATGCATCTAGAGAAGGCTAATATGTCAGTTATGGAGTATTCAATGTGTTTTTCAGAGTTTTAGTTCATTTCACTAGTTCTAGTCAGTGATGAGCATTCACATGCTAGGTGTTTGAAGGATGGTATGTAGTATTCCATTCTCACAAACGTGAATGCATTTATCCTAAAAACTTCCCTAATATATTCATTCGTGATCTTATCATTGAGCACAACATGATGAATGCCGATATTACCAGACATAAAGGATCAGGGCCGAGGAAATCCAGTAGTTATTTCTGTAGTAGGAAATATTCCATTTATGGTTCTTATTATGGTATTGGCATCCATAGTACCCATAAAAGTATCCTTATGGAATGAAGTCACTATAGAAAAAAGGTCTATATAGATCCTCAGTATGATAGAGAACCTCTGGGATGTTCATATTCTAGCTTTATGGGGAACCTTCAAAGATTATATCGGACCTTATCTTTTGATTCTATTAGAAGATGATTCACCGCATATCCACCTATAGGGTATGATTCTTTTATGACATGTTATACAAGAATTTGGAGTTCCACTTGTTGTACTGGCCAAGGATAAGGTTGTGGATTTTGTATCTATAATTCATATTATAGATAGTTCCAGCAATGTGTTCATGATCAGGGAAGACTAGCAGTAGCATAGGGCTACGAATCAGGCCAGATTCATGATTTACTATCAGAACACGAAGATCATAGTAAATTTACATCTATATTAGGAGGTAATATTATAGTTTCCTCCACATTAGTATCATATTTTTTTGATATAGGTAATTCACACTCCTTCATATATTTCTCTATCTTGGAACATCTTAGGAAGAAAATATAGTATTATTGTGGTGTAATGACCCTAGATATAACATTGTGAGTAGGTTCCGAGGGAATAAACAAATGTAGGGACTATCCCCCAGAGGTAGACAATTACCATTTCTTGTTGTTCTTCTTTTTTCTCAAGATAACATGATTTTATTTCAGTCTCACGATGTATGGACAAGTTCTGTTTCATACCATTATAGAATTTTCTTGATACATGGTATCCAGGATAAAAAAACTAAACCACTACATAATGTTCAAGTTTTAGGGGGCATACTATATTTCTAAAATATTCAATGTTGATTAGGGATTACATTACGCTAAATTACCTCAAGTAATATATAAATTTTTGGATGTCTTTCCTGTTTTTTTTATTTTACCACCGGAAATATAGGTTGAGTATACGATTGAACTCATTACATAATCTTCTAAGTGTCTATTCCCTTATATAGTTTGGTACTTACTATGGTCTAGGAGCACAAGTTGTAGTTGGAGGATTTACAGGTGAATGTTTTTATATATCATTGATTATCCAATTAGGGTTCACCCATGCTTTTTCCTAGAATGTGTATGATACCATTCATCTAAGTTTGTATTACAGGAAATTGAAATAGGTTACAGTCATGATCATGTATCCTATAACTCATATATAGGATCTTTTTTACTATCTACGTGGAGCTTGTGTGTTCTCTAAGATCGACCATTGATCAGGCTATCATCATGTGTGAGTGAAACATTATGAAATACCTCAAAACAATTATAGTAGGAATGGTTTGTATGACTATATTATTATGTTGTTAATTCTTATGAATGTGTATTCCATTTTGATTTATTTGATGAATATGGTATTTCATGCCTATTTATATTTATTTTTTATATTGGAATTTGTGGATAACATTTTGGTTTATTCTCACACTCATAGAACCCATGATAATAACCTTTAAATCATTTTGGGTACACAAAGAGGGAAAAATAATTATTAAAATATTTATATAATTAAATTGTGGATTGAAAAATTTCACTTCTTGGGTCATTTTATCTCATCATCTGGATTCTCTATTGACCCAAAGAAGGTGATTGTTGCTGTTTTTTAGAAGCATCTAAAGAACATGTTTGACATAAGGATTTTATTCGGGAAATATAGATATTACGTGTTTTTCATAAATGACTTATAATTCTATAATTCAACTCGTACTATTCATAAAAATATGTTTTTATGTTCTGGTGGCTCAAAGAGTGGGAAATCCTTTCAGGAGATGAAATGAAGGCTTGTCTCGACACATATACTGGTTCTTCTAAAGCATGTAAGTGGATATATAGTGTTCTAAGATTCACTACACATTAGGATAAGATAATATTCTTTGTATTAGGATATATTGGTTTTATATAGATCTCTGAATTTGTGGCCTCATAGAACAAATAAGTTGATGCTTGACCTCGAGCTACCTTCAGTTATCGATGCTTTACATTGCAGGTGACACTATCTATTGGGAGAGATCTTTGTTGTGTATATGGACCAATATGGCCTCAAATATATCTTTACACAACATGAATTGAAAATTAGAAAACATATATGGTTTTAATATCTCCATTCTTTTAATTTTCATCTTTCCCATACACCTAGAAAGGACAATGTGGTATCAGATCTGTTGAGTTGGAAAAATATTGTACAATATGTTTGGGAAAAATGTGATGAATGGAAATTGATGGCCCTATTTTCAAATATAAATCTAAAGTTTCATGATAGTCACATGTATTCTTATCTCTCATTCATGATAGCTACATCCTTCATCCTTTAGAAGGTATCAACTTGGAAGCTTCTAGATCCAGAAGGATTGGTTATCAATGAGTGTATTTCTAAAGATAACCAATCATTAGAATGGTCTATGGATAAATATGAAATCCTATGTATACAAGGGAATTTATTTTTTTCTACTGATATTCGAGAGTAACAAATGAAAATAAACCCGATTCAGAATAAGCAGTTTATCTAGGAATCTCTTTGATATATCAAGACATGCGATGCTAGTATAGGTAGCCTGGGATGAAACCTAAGATTCTAGGCTTTATATATAAGTGTTCCACCGTTCAATAGGTGAAGGTTGATCATGAGTGACCTACTTCTTTGTTACAGCCACCTTTAGTCTTGTAATGGAAACGGGATAGTGTTTCCATTTACTTTGTAAAAATATTATCAAGATCACCTTGATGTACTAACATTGTATGGGTTGTCAATGACTAACAGAAAATGGTAGCCAAATAAATCCCATATTGAAGTCTTCTTAATTTGATGAGAAGGTAATACTGTATGACTATGAGATCATAAGAATACCTGATGTCACTTTTACTACTGTTTTGGATAGGCATACTAGTTTTAGATTTGAGTTATAGAAGGGGTTGTATTTTACAATGGTTATGCAGGTTTTTCTAATCACAAGTGTTCGCCCATTGAACAATGGATATTTGAAATTGAAAATACTTTTGGTAAGGAATTTCTCTTGGCATGCATCCAAGATTGCAAAATTTATTATGGTATTCATATCCCTCTCATCAAGTTATCCTATAATAATTTCATTCAGGAAACAATCCAAATAGATCCGTTTAAGGCCTTGTATGGTTGGTCATGTCATTTACCCTTATACTATTAACAGATAGGTGTGGTAGCCCTACATTTCCTTATCTCATGCATGAAACATTAGATTTTATTTTGATAATTAGAAACTGTATTTATATTACTCAATATATATGGGAATCTTATGCCAATTTTTATCGATGACCTCTAGAGTTTGGGGATATGAATCATGTTTCCCAGTGTGTATTTCCCAAGCTAGGGAATAATTGGATTCATAGATAAGGGAAAATACCACCTCATTACATGAGTAAATTTGAGATTCTATACAGATTTGGGAATACAACCTATAAGTTTTTACTACATTAGATGTATCATTAAATTCACAATGTCTTCCAGTATTCATAGATTATAAATTATAATGCTGAAACATCTAATTCAATTGGTCCTTATGATGTTTAGTTAGATTTATATGAATCATTTTAAGAGTATCCTATACTATTTTTTGACAATAGTATGAAGGATAAATGAGGGTTTTTTGTTCATTTAGTATGGGTGCTATGGAATCATGACCATGTACAGGATGAAACATGTGAGGAGGAGGCTGACATATGTGCCCAGTGGCCATAGTTTTTCTCAAACAGGGTTTCACCTCGATTGAACTGTAAACTTGAATATGAGTTCCACTACAGTGGAAACTGTAAGAACAAGTTTTTACACTCAGTTGTGGATCCTTTTATGATTTTTTATTTTGGACGTAATAATGATACATAGTGTGTTTAAGAATGTGCTCGAGCCATTCTAGGATTATTTGAAGCTCAGAACACCAGTAGGTGGAGAATGGTATTAAGACTGAAATATAGAAGAAACCATTTGTCCATGATATAATGGTCTTTATTAACCATGAAGGTTTATTAAGTGGGGTGAATTATGTTTCACAGTTTTCTATAACAATGATCTGTGGGTCACACACCGGTTTGAAATGTCTATAGTTTTAATAGATATGTTATTCATAGATGGATCACAATCACACATACATTGCGGGATAAATATGCTTGTTCCCAATTAGTGCATAGTATGGTTCACAGTTGGTGTATATCCTTTTGTTTCATCTGTGATACCCCAATTTTTGGAAGATATTACCAAAATGACATTAATTTTTTAACGTAAATCCTCTCTTCTTATTTTCACTCTAGTAGATAGCAAGGGATCAGTTCCCCTCCTTTGGGGACCTTTGAAACCATTTTACAATTTTTGATCTCATTAATTTATACAATTATTTATATAAGTACCATTCATCTCATTGGATTCATTCTACTAAAATCATAATTCCATTTTAGTTGTTCTATGTTTCTTTTCACTTCGTTTATGTTTTTGAGGTGCATGATCATAAGCTCTATTTTCAGGAAGTTGACATGTTCTTAAGATATCATATAATCTAATCGAAACATGAGTCTGATACTAGATGAGTATTGTTATACTAGTATGATGTATGTTGCCTACAACTCAACCCTCATGTATTATCATTTTATAAATTGTCATTATTGTGCGTGCAATGATTACAACGGGCAAGGACTTTCGAATTATCTTTCTTTTTTTAATGTTTTTATAACTATGTTATAGGTCCCTTGTTAAATATGGTATCCATATTTTGATGTTATTACCTCAATGATGACAACCCTAGGTTAGGTGATTTCATAATTATTCTTTTCATATTTTCTCAAGCATATTTGTCCCATTGTTCAGTTGAGCATTGACTTGTCCTCAATAAAGTTATGTGTTTCAATTAAAAAAGAATCATAAACTATTGTTACATGTATATATCAATTGTCACATACAAATTATGTGATTTTAAATAATCAATGAATCCTTAAATTGTTTGTAACGCCCCGACCCCAGTTACCCAGAGTCGGTGCATTATTACATAACATTGGCATGATCACAAGAAAGATCAAATCTCGAAAGACCGATTGGTTTAGTAGCTTTGGAAACACTAGATATATTCATATGTTTTACATGACATCATCAAAATAAAAAAGAACTACAACAACAACATATTGTCTCCATAGTCCACACTATTAACCCCTCATAATATCCCTGCAAGTCATTCATAATTTACTTCTTCACATCCTGGGAAAATAAAACATAGAAAAGGGGTGAGCTCAAATTCCCAGTAAGGATAACAATATAGCGGAAACATTCATAAATAAGAATAAACATTTAAGGCAATGTATAACTAAAACAAAATCCTTTTAAACTTTAACTTCAACATAGTATGGCATAAATAAAATGAAATAATTCCATTTACTTATTCACATGGATATTCTACTAATCGAATAATCACATGCAATATCAATAACCACTTTCATAATGATGCAATGCATAATGCCAGACTATCATAACCACATAGCCAAGACCTCGTGCCAAGACTACAAATAAGATTTTTCCAAGGCCTTGTGAAAAGACACTAGTTTGTCTCATTAGACCTACCGATGCATCGAGGAGCTATAGCGGGCTCCACCCGTCACGTCTTAAGTCCAATGAATTCCCATATGAAAAGTTTTAAACATAACATAAACATTCGTATTAAAACTAGCATAAGAAATGTCAATACATTCACCATAAACCATGAATGTTATATAAAAAATAGCACATCCATAGTCAAACATATCACAAAACCTTCAATACAATATAAAAGTTTTGTATCATAATATATCATCCTCAAATAAGCGTAAAATCCATTAAAGGATGTTGACATTGATGAAATCAAAACTCTTTTTAAAGAAATATATCTTTCTATTTTGAAATCATTTAAGAGACATATATTTATAAAATAAAACATTTTCCTTGAAAATATTCTTATAAGCTTGTAAGGGAAGCTTTGACGATTTTATAACGGTGGAAAATAACCGCACCCGCCGTATAAGTTAAAAAAACATTCTTATCATAATTCTGTCGAAAAGGTTAAAAAGCACCTTGTTTGGAAAATGACGGAAAGATTCCCTTATAAACCTCTTATAAAAAGTCAAACAAGGGTATAAATTACTTTAACCCATATTCTTTTAAATATTAAAAAAAAATTGAAATACATTTTGAAGAAACATGGATGTGGATGATAACGAGATCCCAGTAGATTATTACGTATAAACAACCTCGGATAATGAAGAGATTGTGAAATAACCCTTACCTTGTACTTTTCCTTGGTTGGTGTACGTTAACCTCCTGTATAATGGTGAAATAATTGTTATTAAATTATAAAAGAATCATATACATTAATATGATATCATATATGATCTTTTAATATTGATTTGATAATAATATCTTAGTATTATCGTTGTTTCGGGTGTTAACTTACTTGTTTTATTTTATATGTTTTGTTATGTAAGCCATGTTTGTAATGGATAGGTTGTATATTATTTATATCCAGAATGATATCAAGTCCTTAAACATCATTTTTAAATCATCAAATGATAATTATACTTGAATGGATACGATGGAGAATGAATCTTATCGCGTTTGTGGAGACGGTAGTCCGTACGTACGCACGAGTGACAATATCATTCTTTTGATATTAAAATAATATATAAATGGATGTTATATCTTATATACAGAATAATTAACATGTTATATTTATTTTTTACATGAGTTTCACATCATTATTATACCCATCCAAATAATAATATATTGAATAACAATTACACCACGACGTGGAGACGGTAAGCCGTACGTACGCACGTATGGTGACATGTTATTAAAAGAGTGGATAGAATAATGAATATGATTGTACCATATTTATAATAACATCACAGTATAAGTGAGATACTGGAGTTATTATTTTATAATGGTAAGAACAAAGAAAGAAGAAGTGGAAGAAGAAAGGAACTTGAAAAGGGGTGGTGAAAACATTACCTCTTCTTTGGGTTCTTCCTTTTGATTTGATCAAAAGGGATCCTTAGGTTGGCTTTCTGATCAAACTAAGGCCTCTAGGTTGTAGTGAGGGAAGTTGGGAGAGTATTTGGGTTGGGTTTGGACGAGCCAAGTGGCTTGAGAGGTGTGAGGAATGAGTGGAAGTGGTCTCCTTTTATAAGGGAGAGGAGGGGCTCTTTATGAAAGAGTGAAAGTATTACTTTATAATATAATTATATTCGGTTTATAATGGTCCTAAAATCATTGAGGTCGAAGATAAGATGACTCATATTCTAAATAACATCAACCAATAAGAATTGGACAGGTTTTAGATAATATTTTAATCATTATAATCTTATTTATTTAAAAGATTTATTAATGAGGTAAACATTGCATCATTATTGTGTCATTAATAATTTAAATTATTTGATGTCTAAAAATTATAAATAAAATATCATTATGTAGGAAATCGTTTTATATTTCTAATGAATATTTATAATCTAAAATCAAACATGTATAACCCTATGTAAAAATTGTTCTTCTAAAAGATGTAAGCTTATGCCATTTTTATTTTTATTTTAACTTTATTAATATAATGTGTCCCTACCACATACAAGTGGCTATAAGGGGTCCCCAAATCGACCCAGGGATGCCCATGGTCGGGTATGTGTCCACCAATAGGGTTAGGACACGTTTTAGGGTAATTTTGTATTATTATAATATTATTTTATTTACCCTTATTTACCGGATTTACCCTTTAACCATGGTAAATAAAATATTTACCGCAGTAATTATTCAAAATGTGTAAAAATAAAAGTTACCTATTTACATAATTTGGACATCCTGATTCCAAATATGTAATCCATTTTTAAAAATTCAAAACACAGAAGTGGCAGAAATTAATTTAAAATTAATTCCCGTTGTTAAAATAAAAAGCATGTTTTTAAGAGATAATAACTATTAAAATATTGACACTTGTTTATGTCTGGTTTAATTGTGAAATTATGTCCAATGACAAATATTAAATTAAATGGTAAAAATATATTCTAAATATACTTTAAAACCACTCAAATTCATAATTTATCAATATTAATTATTTTGATTAAAAAAGTTGATTTTAATTAAAATTTAGTAATTTTCACTATTCATCAAAATATAAAAGTTATCCGAAAAATACCAAAATTTCACCCTAGGCTAATTTCAATATTCCGAATCCAAAAATGAAGTCCATTTTGAAATAGAAAATATATATGATTTCAAAAAGTAGGTATTACTATTTACAACGGCTAGTTTAATTAGTTGTGGTGTGTGTTAGAACTCGAGGTTGCGTACGACACACGCTATCGCACTATTCGAAGGGAAACGTACCGTGGAAGTTTGGGGTGTTACATTATACCCTCCTTTAAATAATTGCGTCCTCGCAATTTCTAGGGTATTACTGCATAAAAATACTCGGGTGGTTCATCATCATAAGTTCCCCGGGTTCCCACGTTGCCTCTTCCATCTTATGATTTCTCCATAAAACTTTTACCAGACGCGTCGTCCGGTTTCTCAGGACTTGTTCTCTTGTATCAAGAATCCTGACAGGCTCTTCACAATAAGACAGATCGGGTTCCAGTTCTAATTTATCATAGGTGAGTACATGCGTTGGGTCAGGCATGTATTTTCTCAACAGAGATACGTGGAACACATCGTGAACTTTGGAGAGACTTGGCGGCATTTCCAATCGGTAAGCTACAACCCCAATTCGTTCTAGAATTTCGAAAGGTCTGATGTACCTGGGACTCAATTTGCCTTTCTTACCAAAACGTATGACTCCCTTACATGGAGATACCTTCAGGAAAACATGATCACCGACTTGAAATTCCAAATCCTTCCTTCGATTATCGGCATAGCTCTTCTGCCTACTTTGAGCTTCTCTGATGTGATTTTGGATTACCTTCACCTTTTCCATCGTTTCCTCCACCAGTTATGGACCTAAAAGTTTTCTTTCACCGACGTCATCCCAACAGGTTGGTGTACGACATCTCTTTCTATATAATGCTTCATATGGTGCCATCTGAATACTCGAATGGAAGCTATTGTTATATGAAAATTCTACCAGTGGTAAATATTGATCCCACATACCCTGAAAGTCAAGTGAGCAAGATCTCAACATGTCTTCTAGGGTTTGAATAGTCCGTTCTGATTGTCCATCTGTCTGAGGGTGGTAAGCAGTTCTCAAATGAAGTTCAGTATCCAGGGATTTCTAAATACTTTTCCAAAATCTTGAAGTACAACGGGGATCACGATCAGAAACAATCGATAGGGGTACTCCATGAAGTCTCACAACTTCATTAATGTATAGTCTTGCTAGACGTTCCAGGGGTAGATCTTCTCTTATAGCAAGAAGATGTGCTGACATGGTAAGACGATCAACAATAACCCATATTGCATCGTTCCTTCTAGGAGTCTTTGGTAGCCCCATGACAAAGTCCATCGTAATGTTGTCCCATTTCCACTCCGGTATGGGAAGAGGTTGTATGACTCCTCCAGGCTGTTGCCTTCCAGCTTTCACTTGTTGAAAAACCATACATCTTGACACAAAATCAGCAATCTCCCTCTTCATGTTGTCCCACCAAAAATGTTCCTTCAAATCTCTACACACTTTGGTGCTCCCAGGGTGTATAGAGAAATTGGAACTATGAGCATCATCCAGCAATTCCTTTTTCAGATCAGGTAAATCGGGAACACAAAGTCTCTTCCCGAATTTCAAAATTCCATCTTCATACACAAAGTCTCTCAATCTCCCATCATTCACAGCTTTAATCTTCTTCTGAAATTCTTCATCATCGGTCTGAGAACTCTTAATCCTTTCTATTATAGATGGTTTGGCAACCATTTGAAAAAGCATTGGTGTTTCACCTTCCCTGGTTATTCCCATGTCCATCTTCACTAGATCCATGAAAATTGGATCCCTTTCAATTATCATCATGTTCAAAACTCCATGGTCTTTTCTGCTCAAAGCATCTGCCACCTTGTTTGCTTTCCCCGGGTGGTAGTGTATCGTGCAATCATAATCCTTGAGTAATTCAAGCCATCTCCTTTGCCTCATGTTGAGTTCTTTTTGTGAGAAAATATACTTCAAACTCTTGTGATCAGTATAAATCTCAAATTTTTCACCATAGAGGTAGTGTCTCCATATCTTCAAAGCAAAGATCACAGCTGCTAACTCAAGATCATGAGTAGGATAGTTTTGTTCATGAATTTTCAACTGTCGTGATGCATAGGCAATAACTCTATCATTCTGCATAAGGACACAACCAAGTCCTTTCTTTGATGCATCACTATAAATAACGAACCCATCATTCCCCGATGGTAGAGTCAATATAGGAGCATTGACTAATCTTCTCTTCAGTTCTTAGAAACATTTTTCAAACTCTTTTGTCCACAAAAATTTAACTCCTTTTCGTGTGAGCTTCGTTAATGGGTTAGCCAATCGGGCAAAATTCTGGACGAAACGTCGATAATAACCTACCAAACCAATAAAACTACGTACCTCAGTTATACTCGTAGGTGCTGGCCATTCTTGGATTGCCTTGGTCTTAGAAGGATCAACATAGATTCCATATTTAGAGACAATATGGCCAGGAAAAGAAATATCCTGAAGCCAGAATTCACACTTGCTAAACTTCCCATATAATTCATGCCTCCTCAGAGTCTTCAAGATAATGCGCAAGTGATTTTCATGATCTTCATAGGTTTTGGAGTATACCAAGATATCATCAATAAATACCACCACAAATTCATCTAGATACTACTTGAAAACTCTATTCATCAGATACATGAATACATAGGGTGCCTTAGTCAATCCAAACGACATTACAGTAAACTCGTAATGCCCGTACCTCGTTCGAAATGTTGTCTTCGGAATGTCTTCCTTCTTCACACACAACTGATGGTATCCAGATCGAATGTCAATCTTTGAAAAGTATTGAGCTCCATGTAGTTGGTGAAATAAATCATCAATACGAGGTAGGGGATACTTGTTCTTTATCGTTATAGCATTGATCTCCCTGTAGTCGATACATAACCTCATAGATCCATCTTTATTTTTAACAAAAAGAACAGGGGCTCCCCATGGAGAAACACTAGGGCGAATAAATCCCTTATAATCAATTCATCTAGTTGTTTCTTTAGTTCGACTAACTCTACAGTGGCCATTCTATAAGGGGTCTTCGATATAGGCCTTGATCCAGGAATCAAATCAATGGAATACTCAACTTCTCGTTCCGGAGGATGTCCATGTAAATCTTCCGGAAATACATCTACAAATTCTTTCACAACAGGTACATCCTCTATTTGAACATTCCTTTCCTCACCCGCAGTTATTTCATTCTCTTCCTCCCCAATAATTGAATTTAGTTGAGCTATTGAGGGTGGATCTAAATAAGAATTAGGTGGTGACGATTCTGCTCTAAAAATAAGGTGTTCCTTATCATTATCATCAAGAATCGTAACCTCTTTCTTCTTATAATAAATCATCGCATCATAGTCCGAAATCCAGTCCATACCGAGGATTATATCAAACTCAATCATAGGTATGACGATGAGATCAGTAGATAAAGAAAATTTATGTGCTCTAATGGGGACTGATTCACAAAACTTTGTTGCAATGTTGCTTCCCTTAGGAGTTTTAACTGACAACTCCCTTATTAAATCAAATTGGAAATATCTAATTTTCTTAGCAAACTGGGAAGATATGAAACAATGCGACGATCCAGAGTCAAATAATGCATTTTCTAAACTTGAGGAAACCATTAAATTACCTGCCACCATGTCTTTTGGATCTTCTACCACTGCAGTAGTGATAGCATAAGCCTGGCCTTGATCCCTTGGCCTTTTTCTGAGGTATGTTCTCCTGACGCTTAGGACATTCATTCGCATAATGTCCCATCTCCCTGCAATTGTAGCACTGAACGTTGGTGGCTTCCTTCTTCCCTTTGCAATCACGAGCTTGGTGGCCTTTTTCACCACACTTGTATCAGACTCCCATTCCCTTCAAGCAAGCACCGGGGTGTTTCTTCCCACATTTACCACAGGATTGATATTCAACCTTTCCTTTCTTCCCCTTATTTCTATTCCCAGATTGATCAGCAGGCCTCTTCTTCTCTTTCTTTGCTTTAAAGTCATAAGAATTATATAATTCCTTTTCGGTCTTGATAGCACATGAGACAATGTCTTCGTACGACGAAAAGGATTGTGAGACTAATGCTCGATGGAGAAATGGTTTTAACCCATCAAAGAAACGATCAATCTTACTTATTTAGTTACGTATATAATCACCAGCGTACCTTGCTAACCTTGTAATGTTAGCCTCATACTTTGTGACATTCTCATCCTCCTTTTGTCTCAAACTCAGAAATTGCCTTTCAATATCTGCTCGATGGTCGCGAGGGAAGTATTTTTCTAAAAACAGATCTTTGAACTCCCTCCATTCCATATTTGATACTTCATCATCTTCCTTCGTGTTTTGAATCAATGACCACCATTGATCAGCATCTCCAGTGAGGCAGTAAACTGCCATGATAACCTTTTCCCTTTCACTGCTCCCCAAAGCCTGAAATATTTTCTCTAGGGAATTTATCTGTTGCTCAGATACTAAGGGATTTGTACTCCCATTGAACGTTGGTGGTTTTTGCCTCATGAATCGATCTAACATTGATCCTCCACGCTGCGGATCAGGGTGCTCCATACGGGTAAGGTTATTATTCATAACCTGAGTAAGTTGTCCCAGTATGGTGATTAGCTGATCGGCACCAGTTGCATCACCAGCCACACTATAATTATCTTGAGCAGGAGGGAAATCCCTACATAGAGTGCGTGCATTGATACGGTTTCCATTTCTTCCACTAGGTGCCATTTCTAAACAATGTCATAAACTAGATTAGTTTATGAATCAAAATACATAATCCCATACTTATAAAACACTCAACATAAATTGAACTATTTATGGATATAATCCATAATCATAAAAATGTTTTCTTTGAGGAATTATATACTCATAAACCCTTCATAATGATTTGTAAAGAAAATGAGAGTTATCCTAAGCATATCCCCCGGGAGTGTCATAACCAAGAGTGCAGCAAGGCCCGTTGTCGTGCACCAGTTCCCGTTCGAGTCGAGATCAAAGCGGTGTTTTCGGGTTTTACCCCTATGTACATCTGTGCCAGAGCCTCCTCTACCTGCTCGTATCTAGACAGGGATGTATTGCTCGGAAAACTCAAAAAATCTCTACAATACCAAAATTCTAGGATGTTCTTCTATTCTAATCCTCAAAGTTCATCTTAGGTCTACGTGCTCTAATCAGAGTTGATCTAAATCTAGCTTCCAAGGTTTGTACTAAACATCCTCTGATACCAACTGTAACGCCCCGACCCCAGTTACCCAGAGTCGGTGCATTATTACATAACATTTTCATGATCACAAGAAAGATCAAATCTCGAAAGACCGATTGGTTTAGTAGCCTTGGAAAGACTAGATATATTCATAAGTTTTACATTACATCATCAAAATAAAAAAGAACTACTACAACAACATATTGTCTCCATAGTCCACACTATTAACCCCTCATAATATCCCTGCAAGTCATTCATAATTTACTTCTTCACATCCTGGGAAAATAAAACATAGAAAAGGGGTGAGCTCAAATGCCCAGTAAGGATAACAATATAGCGGAAACTTTCATAAATAAGAATAAACATTTAAGGCAATGTATAACTAAAACAAAAGCCTTTTAAACTTTAACTTCAACATAGTATGGCATAAATAAAATGAAATAATGCCATTTACTTATTCACATGGATATTCTACTAATCGAATAATCACATGAAATATCAATAACCACTTTCATAATGTTAGAATGCATAATGCCAGACTATCATAAACACATAGCCAAGACCTCGTGCCAAGACTACAAATAAGATTTTGCCAAGGCCTTGTGCCAAGACACTAGTTTGTCTCATGAGACCTACCGATGCATCGAGGAGCTATAGCGGGCTCCACCCGTCACGTATTAAGTCCAATGCATTCCCATATGAAAAAGTTTAAACATAACATAAACATTCGTATTAAAAATAGCATACGAAATGTCAATACTTTCACCATAAACGATGAATGGTATATAAAAAAATAGCACATCCATAGTCAAACATATCACAAAACCTTCAATAAAATATAAAAGTTTTGTATCATAATATATCATCCTCAAATAAGCGTAAAATCCATTAAAGGATGTTGACATAGATGAAATCAAAACTCTTTTTAAAGAAATATATCTTTTTATTTTGAAATCATTTAAGAGACATATATTTATAAAATAAAACATTTTCCTTGAAAATATTCATATAAGCTTGTAATGGAAGCTTTGACGATTTTATAACGGTGGAAAATAACCGCACCCGCCGTATAAGTTAAAAAAACATTCTTATCTTAATTCTGTCGAAAAGGTTAAAAAGCACCTTTTTTGGAAAACGACGTAAAGATTCCCTTATAAAACTCTTATAAAAATTCAAACAAGGGTATAAATGACTTTAACCCATATTCTTTTAAATATAATAAATGTTTTGAAATACATTTTGATGAAACATGGATGTGGATGATAACGAGATCCCAGTAGATTATTACGTATAAACAACCTCGGATAATGAAGAGATTGTGAAGTAACCGTTACCTTGTACTTTTCCTTGGTTGGGGTAGGTTAACCTCCTGTATAATGGTGAAATAATTGTTATTAAATTATAAAAGATTCATATACATTAATATGATATCATATATGATCTTTTAATATTGATTTGATAATAATATCTTAGTATTATCGTTGTTTCGGGTGTTAACTTACTTGTTTTATTTTATATGTTTTGTTACGTAAGCCATGTTTGTAATGGATAGGTTGTATATTATTTATATCCATAATGATATCAAGTCCTTAAACATCACTTTTAAATCATCAAATGATAATTATACTTGAATGGATACAATGGAGAATGAATCTTATCGCGTTTGTGGAGACGGTAGTCCGTACGTACGCACGAGCGACAATATCATTCTTTTGATATTAAAATAATATATAAATGGATGTTATATCATATATACAGAATAATTAACATGTTATATTTATTATTTACATTAGTTTCACATCATTATTATACCCATCCAAATAATAATATATTGAATAACAATTACACCACGACGTGGAGACGGTAAGCCGTACGTACGCACGTATGGTGACATGTTATTAAAAGGGTGGATAGAATACTGAATATGGTTGTACCATATTTATAATAACATCACAGTATATTTGGGATACTGGAGTTATTATTTTAGAATGGTAAGAACAAAGAAAAAAGAAGTGGAAGAAGAAAGGAACTTGGAAAGGGGTGGTGAAAACATTACCTCTTCTTCAGGTTCTTCCTTTTGATTTGATCAAAAGGGCTCCTTAGGTTGGCTTTCTGATCAAACTAAGGCCTCTAGGTTGTATTGATGGAAGTTGGGAGAGTATTTGGTTAGGGTTTGGACGAGCCAAGTGGCTTGAGAGGTGTGAGGAATGAGTAGAAGTGGTCTCCTTTTATAAGGGAGAGGAGGGGCTCTTTAGGAAAGAGTGAAAGTATTACTTTATAATAAAATTATATTCGGTTTATAATGGTCCAAAATTCATTGAGGTCGAAGATAAGATGACTCATATTCTAAATAACATCAACCAATAAGAATTGGACAGGTTTTAGATAATATTATAATCATTATAATCTTATTTATTTAGAAGATTTATTAATGAGGTAAACATTGCATCATTATTGTGTCATTAATAATTTAAATTATTTGATGTCTAAAAATTATAAATAAAATATAATTATGTAAGAAATCTTTTTAGCTTTCTAATGAATATTTATAATCTAAAATCCAACATTTATAACCCTATGTAAAAATTGTTCTTCTAAAAGATGTAAGCTTATGACATTTTTATTTTTATTTTAACTTTATTAATATAATGTGTCCCTACCACATACAAGTGGCTCTAAGGGGGCCCCAAATCGACCCAAGGATGCCCATGGTCGGGTATGTGTCCACCAATAAGGTTAGGACACGTTTTAGGGTAATTTTTTATTATTATAATTTTATTTGTTTTACCCTTATTTACCGGATTTACCCTTTAACCATGGTAAATAAAATATTTACCGCAGTAATTATTCAAAATGTGTAAAAATAAAAGTTACCTATTTACATAATTTGGACATCCTGATTCCAAATATGTAATCCATTTTTCCAAATTCAAAGCACAGAAGTGGCAGAAATTAATTTAAAATTAATTCCCGTTGTTAAAATAAAAAGCGTGTTTTTAAGAGATAATAACTATCAAAAGATTGACACTTGTTTATGTCTGGTTTAATTGTGAAATTATGTCCAATGACAAACATTAAATTAAATGGTAAAAATATATTCTAAATATACTTTAAAACCACTCAAATTCAAAATTTATCAATATTAATTATTTTGATTAAAAAAGTTGATTTTAATTAAAATTTATTAATTTTCACTATTCATCAAAATATAAAAGTTATCCGAAAAATACCAAAATTTCACCCTAGGCTAATTTCAATATTCTGAATCCAAAAATGAATTCCATTTTGAAAAATAAAATATATATGATTTCAAAAAGTAGGTATTACTATTCACAACGGCTAGTTTAATTAGTTGTGGTGTGTGTTAGAACTCGAGTTTGCGTACGACACACACTATCGCACTATTCAAAGGGAAACGTACCGTGGAAGCTTGGGGTGTTACATTGTTAAATTTAAAAGTATACATTATATATTAATTATCCTAATTAAATGTAAAATAATGACTTGGGTTCACATCCATAACACACCTTACAATGATTTATGTGAGGAATTTGAGTGAACCTAACGATTTTAATGACACTGATATGTGTTAATAATGGTTCCATGTCCATTATCCTTGTCAAACTAAGGAACAGTATGGAATGAATCCAATTTAGGAAATTAATTTCATGATTAATACATGGAATAAACAAATTAATAAATCAAGAATAATGTGCCTTTTGTATACATTCCATGACATTATAATACTAGTGGATAGACTCAAGATCTCCTTGAATTCTTAAAGGAATTCCTTGAAAACTCATAGATTCTATTCTGATTCAAGGATTATGGTTTCCATGGTCACGACCCACCTTGGAAACTTATATTTTATAACTTTTGGATGCTCAATATGTCACTGTAGGATCCATCCTTTATTATCATACAATTCCTTGGATACATTCCTTGGATCCAACACAATGCCTTTAGAAATTTAGCTCCTTGGATATGCCCTTCGGACTAGTCATTGTTTATCCGATTTTACATTGGATTTATTCCATGGACTCAGTAACAATTATTAATTTGGAATTACAATAGTGTTGACCTAATATTTTACTCTTACTCCAACATGGAGACTACAATTTATTAATAGAGTGGGATCAAACCCTAACGTCATGGATTCCATGTTTATTGCCTTGGACTGATTTCATTGTTAATATCATTACATGATACCTTGTAATATATTGGATCGTTGAATTAGTATTATCCGTTTAGGGTGTAAATGCTGGTTATATCTCATGTGATTTAAATAAATAAACTGGAACATAATTCATTAATGAAATGGTTACATTTTTTGAAGTCACCAAAGCTGGAATTAGGTGCCCAGGTTTTTATAATACATTAATGCTTTAATTTTATATATGAATTTGGTTAAACTTTTTTAGTTAATATTACATAGACAAGATGTTATATAAATATTTTATGGTGTCCTACCTATATTTATCTCTCACACTATCTAGGGTACCATTGGACCTAATGAAGATTAAATGTTTGTAAGTATTGACAATTGAAATTATTCTGCATTGGTCACTTGATTTTTTTGATCTTTAGGATGGAGTTGGTTGAAAATGATTGAATTAGAGATCAAGATGAGTAGATAGTTTCTTGATTCCACTTGATAATTTTGTATAGAATGTTATGACTACTTCCTTGAATCCATGTTTTCCAATTTTATAATAATGTGACTTATATGATCACTTTTTATATATTATTCTCAGTTTCACCAGTTGTTTATTATTCATGCCTACTTATTTTATGAAATATATTTATTCTATATTGGTTATTATATTTACACATTATATTGTGTTTATCTACTACGTTCTAATATACTAATTATGGAATAACATCCCCATAGACACACCATGTACCTCAATGATAGTCGGCATCCTCTAGAAATTTCGGAGATTCACTTCCATCAATGAGGCTAACTGGGATAGGGGATCCATTTAGTGGATCCCAACATCGATATTTCACATGACTAGATTATAATTATTAGATTTGGAGCATCCCATCATAATTTTATTTGATATGGATTGAGGATGAGAGTCCCATTGGGTGCTTGGGTGTGTTTTGGGAGAAAATATTTGTCTAAAGATGTTTTTGTGGGATTCTATTTTGGGTGAACAATTTGGTGTACACAATTTAAGACAAATCATGTATCACCACAATAATGATGCTTTTTCATGTTTGTTTTCTATTGAACATGTTCAGTGTGAATTTATAGTCAATGGTTAGTATTTGACCATATAAATTCCAAGGTTAATAAAGTGGCATGGTTTTGTTGAGGGGATTGGTGAATTGACACGAAATAATTATAGATAAACCATGAAAGAATTGTCATTTTAATTGAAAAGGTGATATGCACAACTGTAACATGGTTTTGAAAACCTTTTGTTCATACCACACAATGTTTTATTGATGGGATAACATATGATGTATAGTTTTTATATGATTTTTTCAAATGTGTGACTAATTAAAATTGGGAATATGACCAAATTTCAAACATTAATTTTTAGGGTGAAGCCCCCTCTTCTTCCCCCTTCTCTCATGTGTGGCTAGTGGGACACTCCCTTATTTTTATTTTGATAACCATCAAATTTTTGGTGTTCTTAAACATTTTTATGAATATTAATTGCATCTTTTTCACAATATTGAATTATATTCTTGATTCTTATTGTCTTTTTCATAATTTCATATCCATTTTATAGGGTTTTAATGTTTATTTCACTATATTATGATGGAATCAACATATAATGATGGGGCCTTAATATAGATATTCTATAGGATTTCCCAGTATGCATCTTCGATTCATCACATGTCATTTTGTTAGAGGCATGTCACCAGGTAGTAATAAAAAGTTTTCCTCAAAATTAAGTGAAATTTTATTATGATTTTGTGTCATGTGTTTGAAATTTTACTTTATATTATGTCAATGGTGTTCCACTGGCCTTCCATAAATATTTAGATTCCATTTTGGTGTGATGAGGATAACCAATGAGTATTTTGGAAATTATTCCTAAATGAATTAAGCTAAATAATTAATTTAATTTTTTAATTAATTATAAATTAATAAAAATTAATAAATTTCTGTTTTGTGAAGAGATATTTACTTAATATATGGATGTGATCTTTTAATTTTCATGATGCGGAAGAATTAGCATGATTTTAAAATTTTATTGGATTGCTAAATGATGTATGTGGTCCCGTGTACATACGTTTTTCGTACAATAATTTTGTTTTATAGCATGTGATAAAATTTATATCCACTAAGGATGTTCAAAATTTGGTTTCAAAATAAATTTCTATTTTAAACCATATACCTAGACTATGAAAAGCTTCAAAGAGATATGATAGACCCCTATGCTTTCGGTTGTTTTTCATGATCACTAATTATTGAGTCCTTTATTTTTCTAGTGTTCCTTGAGATAAATGAAATCCATTGAGGTGTGTGTTTTTATTATTTAAGAATATTTAATCTTATTGTTGGTTATTTTTTACCAATGTGTATACGGATGTGATGGAACAAGAAGAAAAAGGATTATTAGGCCTTAGTAGACTCTTGAAAAGTGTAAGATTTATTTATCTTTTGGGATGAACATGGGGAGAAAATTCTATCCCCACTAAGATGTGATTGCTTCAGTTAGAGGACCCTATGAGATTGATAGATTTGTTTCTTGTTAGAAATTACCTAGGGAGACCAGGGAAAGGGATATGCGTTAGTCCATGACCATTTTCCAATAAGTTTATATGATTAATTACATGGATAGTGTGGTCATGATGTGGTTTTTATGATATTAATGGAAAAAATCTCATCGGGGTGATGGGTTTTTTCCATTATGTTATGGGAATGATAAAGAGAATCCTAATAATGATATCCATTCATGATGAGACTAAGGAGACCGTAGTGGGTTCCTAGTGGCATATTGACCAACTGATACGGTGCTTTCTATAAATGGTTTTTGGTGATAGTGTGTGTCAACTTATTACCAAAATCAACACTAGGAATAGTATGACTACAATGATAAGTAAATGGTATGATCTTGAGATTATGAGTTCAATTTCTGGGATGTGTTTCGGTCCATGGAAGAAGCAATCAAAAAGATTATTATGAGATGATTATGATTGACCACACATCCCACTGAATCGTATATCTATCATATAAATTAATATATGGGGAGAGAGATATCCAGGATCCATGTGATGGATTTTTGTTAAGATACAATATATTAATAATATGTGATTCCTATAATGTTTGAGTAACACCTCTGAAAGAATGTGACACATTTTCTTTAGGGTACACCTTGGATCCAAATAATATGATTCTCTATAGTGGAAAGACATACCCCTTTATTAAGGTGAATTTTTTGGAATAATTATGACCTAGCTATAGGTGATGTTATACTTGTAAGGGGAGAAACAATACCATGAATCCATGTAATGTTTTTATTGAACAAAATTCTGTGGATCGAACTGATAGACACCTAAAAGTTAAATCCCCTGGGTAAAAAATTACTTAATTTAGAGTATGATATCCGTCTGAGATTCTAGATGATGATTTCCTAAAATGGTTTTAAAAATATCCAAGAAATGGGATGAAAATGAGTGTGAATTAGATTTCATAGTAAATGGTCCTAGAAATTGGAAAAGAATAATGATATTGGTAATAATAACTATGGGATGTGATCAAAGACAACATAATACACGTTAAACCTAGTTTGGTTAAATCTCACGTTTAATGATGGAACCAATCAATCCAACATTGTTATATATTTATACTTACAAATTGTTTTTATTATTCAGTTAATCAGGTAACATTCACATAATTTACAATTAATGGTTATGTATAGAACCATGTAGGTTTTTCCTTATTGAGTGGCACTCACACCCTACTAGGTTGGCTTTTTCATGGGTTAACTTAAGTAGACATCACTGATCATTGGTTTAGGATGGTAATATTACCAATATTTCATAATAAATAGGGATAACATAGTTGTGACTAGATTCTAGGATAAAGAATAGATCTGGAATGTAATATATGATCTTGTACTTTATTCTTGTATTCACCTTATATTTGAGAACATCTGGGTGAGATATTAGATTTTTTATGTCTATTTTAATTTGTATTCATTATTATTGATTATTTTATTATCAATTATGTGTATATTGTTGGATATTTGTCTTTATCATTAATATATTATTTATTTTTCATATATTTGACAATATGATATGGGGGTATAATCTTGTAATAGTACTACCCTAGGATCCTACTATTAGTTGTCCACCTTTGTTGTACAAGAATGTGTTCTTGTGGTCTAGTGGTGACCACTGAACAATGTGATTATGAGTGGTCCATATTAGGAGGTTAAAAAAATTAATCATATCTTATAGGAGAATGATATAAAAAAATAAATAAGATTTTTATATTTCCTTATTGCTTAGGTATATGGTAGACTTGTGACATAGTGACATGTCTATGTTTGTGATGTATATTAGAATGCTGCATCGATAAAATATAAATTTGATATAAAGGCCATGTTACCATGGGTATGGGATTATTTTTATTGGGTTTTTGTGTTACATTTGAATGATTTTAATATATAACCATTCAATTATTTTTTTTTAGATTTATGATTAATGATTTTTCTTATCTTATAATGATGTACAAGGGATATTATACATGCCCCTTGTTCAGAAAATTGGATTCAAAATACATAGGTGTACAAGTTTTGATTGATATAACTAATTAAGGTGTTTATTTTATAAATGTTTTTGTAAACATAAATATTTTTCCCATTTAATGTTTATGAGACTACAACCTAGTTGGGACAAGATATAATTCCTTCTGATGACAAGTCATGTAGATCTATAGTGAGGTTATTTTTTATTATGGTTATGTAGTTCCATGGTGTAAGGGATGGGTAGTAACCCCACTAAGTCATTATGATCATTAGATGCCTTAGTAAAAACACATTTATGGTTTATTTTTTAACTTCATCAGAGATAAATAAAAAATAGGTATGTTTATTTAAAATGTCATTAATAAACTATATCGTCTTTTCCCATATATCTTTATTTGTTGAATTTTACTTCATTGAATTATCTTCATATAATGTAATTAACATGGAATTTTTTAGTAAAGATTCATTTTATAATCACATATGTGTTAACATATGATTAATAAATCCAATAGGACCATGATTCTATTAGAATGTGACTTCTGCGGATTAGTATGAGATTTACATTTGTGAGGAATTGGTAATGTATGTATATTGTCGGTGAGAATTAAGGCTCAAGTAGGATGAGTAATTGTATTGTGATTTTGGTTTTGTATATGTTTCATCCCTAAAGTGCGTGTATTGGCACGTGATACTTAGGTGAATTTTGATATGGGGGAATATTATTCTCTTTACGATATGATTTATGTTATGTATTATCAATGAGGTAGGTGGGGATGTCTAGTTATATTGAGTTATGAGATAGGGTAGGTTATCCATGTTCTATGAATGATATTGGTTGAAGTATATGTGATAATAACATGATTATGGGGTTTCCCAATAATGTGTGTTCCCTTAGATACTAAATGAAAGGGAAGATTCTTCATTTTGGAATCGATTACTATGACGTGTTTTCTAGTATACAATATGTGAATGGAGAGATATTTTCATTATTTTATGATGGGAATCTTGAAAAAAGTACATTTGGAATATATTTATGGTTTTGAGGTCATAATCGTTGTGATTCTTATCCCACCTTCTCTTAGATATTTTTTTGAGTGCTAACATAGTATAATGTGGATGTATTCTTCGAATTTTGGAATGATTCCAAAATTTTGGGTGATTATGTGATAGATCATATCACATGTCAAATGAATTATTTTTAAGAGGATCATACAGGGGGTCCTCGATAGATGAAATTGACATGTAGTGTGGTATGCTCAGTTTTACCAGTACATTGGCTTTGTTTTATTGAGATGTGATCCATGGGATCATGAGTCAGGGTATGTGATAGGTTGGTATGGGACATTTAAATATTTAAGATGGATGAGATTGCATTATTATGTTCTAGGTACATGTAATGTCATTAAATTATGGATCAGTTAGGGCTCATGTAAATGTTGGGAACAAATGAAATTTACTAAATGCATGTGAGAATGATGCATCGAGATGTCAAATGAGAATGATGAGTGTTTCTTCTGTGATGATGATGAAAAAACCATGTATAGAATGTTATATTATGTTTATAGAGTATGATCAATGATTAAAATGGGGGACAGTAGTGTGATGATGAAAATATTTGAGGTTATTCTCAAGGAGTGATTTTGGGGATACAATATGGTCAGTAGTTCACTATTATCCTTTGAATGAAGAAAATCATTTTATTATCACAAAGCATCCTGAATAACCTAATATAATGAATCATGATCATGATATAACACAACTTGAATAAAATTCCTTATCCTCATGTGTTGGAGACTACCACCAAACAACATATATGAATAAAATGTAAATAGTATTTCTAGAAAATAATAGAAGATTAACAATTAAATTTGGTATATCAATAATACACAAGTAGAAAGTACCATAATAAAAAAAAGTAAATCATTACCCAATATAAGGATAATTTTCCCAAATGAAACATCATTAGATGATAATAACATCAATCCAGAAAAAGGCTCTAAACACATATGAAGCAATTGGATCCCAACTACAATTGTCACAATCAAAACTCGAGAGAATCATGGATCATGAAAAACTACCAGTTCAATGTTTTTTTCTCAATATCCCTTAACCTAGACAAAGTTAATATACAAATTCCCTAAGGAAAAGGTATGGTGTGAGCTATAAACAATGGTATGGCCTCACCAAGTGTAAAATATATAATTCCACATATAAATATACTAATTAATCGTTAAATTTGAATAAACATGGAATGAAATAATCATGTAAATATTTTAAACAAAATCATTATTTCAATTAAATATAAGGATGAAATTTCAAAAAAAAATCTTAAATTACCATTTTATATAATTTTTTTTATAAATCACTCAGCATGAGTTAAATAGTTCAATAAACCATTGTCTTATAATCATAAAATCAAAGACACCATAATAGCATGTAATAATGATTATGGCTTGTTAGTTTCTAGAAATAAGATTTTAAAAAATCACAATCATTATGATGGATCGTGATTGGTGTGCACACTCACATGAACACAGTCTTCTATGAACCCATTGCGGGGAATTAATGTATAGACTAATAGGGGAACTCATGACTAGAATATAAGATAAGCCTGATTTAGATAGTTTTTTCATTGAGATTATGTAGATAGGTATTCAGATTCATAACATACTTATCCCAAATTAACACTAACTAATGTGGGTAACATTTTCTTGCTGTCTATCAATCAATTAATCAGTTTTATCAAAATCCTGATTTAAAAACATTTCATCAATAACATTTTAATTTTTCAAAATTATTATTCGACATGTTTTTCAATTGAAAACAAATTATTGGCTTGATCACCACATTCCATTTGAAATAATCTTTTAATTTAATCTTTTTTAAATGATTTTTTACAAAAAAATCATAAAATAATCTTCTCAAATCTATTTTTAAAATCATGTCATCATTACAAAATTCAAAAAACAATATATATTACATTAAAATGGTTTGGGGTATCAATTTACATTACATTTAAATTAAAGATTGATATCATTTAAAATATAGTTTATTTGAATCCATTAAAAGTTATTTTTATATTAATAAAATAATTGAGGTTTTAATTGTAGAAAAAAATAATATGGCACCACCATCTTTTTCTAAAGATACTAAAAACACACCTGCTAGGGGAATGGAAATGAATAAAGAATGTGAAAGAGATCAAAGAATAAAATATTAATTTATTATCTATCAAAACAAATATTAGTCCAATTTAAATTATATGATATTGAATATCAAAGAAAGTGATTTAGAAAGATTAGAAGAAACTAAAATATAGGAGATCCATGTACCAGAGAGGGATCAGATCTCCAAACAACACATTGATTTCCATTATAAGAGTTTGTAAGATACTAAATCAGTTCTTGAGGGACGAAAAGGATGAAAAAAATTATTTTTATTGTCTAATGGGGATGATTAAAAGATAAAATGTTGGTTCTAATGATTTTAAATTAGTTTTTAGAGAATTAAAGTCATACATGCACAGTTTTATAGAAATGGACACATGTGTTGACTTACTATAGATCCTAACCCTGAACCCATACTATATTGTGGTGAATTTTTTCACATGGATGGGATTCATTGCTAAGGAAACATGTGCCTTACACATGTACCATTATAGGGATTCTAAAAAAGGGTTCATAGTTTTCACTTAGTGGCTACATAGTTTGGGAAAACAATGTAAGAACCTTGCACTATATAGAATGCCCCCAAAAACATCTAACTTTCACCCAAAACACCCCATGAAAGGACCCATGAAAAGATTTATCAAATGAATTATCATGAATAACCTGAAATAATTTATCAAGATGTTATAATATACCCATAATAAATGAATTATATCCCATTAAAATTTATCCGGAATGCACCATGTCAATGATATGAGGAAAATCACATTTCATCAGTGCCTTCTTTACCCAAGTATGATATGAATCATAACCATGCTTCTATTGAACAGAGAGAAAAGATATCATTTTTAACATATTAGAACATTAGGGTTTTTTGATATATACTTATGAAGCTACAATTAATTTAACACATTAAATAAAGAGGACAACAATGGTTGAAGAGCCAACTGATAGGCCACCTTCCCAACATACTCATCAACATCAAACAATTTCACAAAACATGGTGAGATATTTATTCATCTCCCAAGATGTCAATGCTGAAATTGATATAAATATATAGAGGATATATTTTTACCAAAAATAAATCACAAGGACCACTCTAAATTTTATAATTATATTTTTACTAGATCTATGTCGTAACCATTATACGAAAAATTCGTTTGAATCGTTTTTAGTCTGTTGAACCAATCTAGTTCCAACCAAGGAATCATTTTCCATATCTAACCAACATAAATTATATTTACATGGTTGAAAAAACAAGGAATCAATGGGTTACATATATATTGAAGTCTTGGAAACTGTTGTTTTAAAGAAAATTCACGAGTCCCAAGTGGCTATTATAATCTCCAACAAAATCAAAGATGCAAGAACATATCATATCCTAAAAAATCTGTATAGTTCATTATACCTATAGATCACTTTATAGATTATATATAATTTCAAGGCCAAATTGAGATATCATTACCTCCACAATCCTCTCTAAAAGCATGAAGTTAAAAAGATATCCCCATGAGAAACTATAACATAAGGAACACCGTGTAATATAACAATCTCCTACGCATAGAAATGTCCCAAATAAATAACCTAGGTTTTGACTTGAATCAGTGTTATGTGAGACTGTTTACTCATCCATTTAATCACACCCCATTTCGCATTATTCTTTCGAGGGGTAATGTTAATCCCACCATGAAGACCATAAAAATCTCATCTCATGACTAATTTGTCACCAAATGTAGCTAATGAAATCCAAAAAGTTTTCTAGTTCTCGATTTTTATATGTTCGTATGTATATGAACAAGTGGAAAATTCAGTGATGCCACCTCTCATACCACTACATAATAATTTTCTTCCAAATCACAAAAAATCATCATGGTTAGATGGAGAAATTTGTACTGGGATCTGTGAAATCCTCCCATCATATCCATTCTCATGAGAGAAGTGACAAAAAACCTACTACAAAACATATGATATCCTCATAAGAGAATGATTATCCATGGATGGTCACATCAGTATAAAGAGTGTTCCTAATTCAATGAAATTACTCATAAAGTAGTTTTTACTAAATAATCATCTTAATAAGAGAGGACGTAAACTGGATACCTAAAAAACAATGTTAGACTCATGATCCATGAGTCCTAAATGAAAAATGATCAAAAAGATCAATCATATTCCACTATTTAAATTTTTTTTCATCGTCTGGGTTTGAATTTAGAATTAATGGAATCATCTAAGAAATAATCATTACCAGCCGTATAAGAAATGTTTAAAGCTAATGACTAGTTACTCCACCAAATACTTATGTCGGGGTTCAAATATTTTTTCAAGAAAAATAACATAGGAATTCATGGTCAGAATAAGCATTAATCCATTATCCAAAAGTTAATGCATATAACTCTTATGTTAATGCATCATAGTTATGAGTTCAGGATCATGGGTCATATAATCTTTCTAAGTTGGACTATGTTATTAAGAACCATTACCTACAATGTGATCATCTTGTATAAGAATGCATCCCAAACCCAAACATACTACATCACAAAAGACAACATTGATATGCTCGTCCTTTGTAAGAGTCATCCTCAGCATGAAATTTCATTATAAATATCATCATATAAAAATAAATCTAAACATTCACATACCAAGTGATCTCTACTCCTTTTTGAGTTAGAGTTTTCAATGGAGAAGTCTACATTGAGAAAACATTAACAAAACCATGGTAATACACTATAAAGAATCCTAAAAAATTATGTGGATGATACTAACTCATAAAAACCTTTACTGTCTCAATATATACAAAATACCATTTTTCTATGTTCTTTCTCCCAAGAACATCACTTCTCAAATCTAGAAATTACATTTTGAGTGCTTCATGTAATGTGAGTGATCTCTCACGATTTCAATAACTACACTCAAGTGATTCACATTCTTAATGTTTATCATAAATTAATCAAATATGTTATTTAAAATAGCTATGATGAATTAGTGGAGGTACTCATTGAAAATTATTTTCCATAATTCAATAAGAACTACTAGATCATTTACCAGAATAGATGTCATATAGGGTTCACATAGTGGCCATACCAACTTTTAAATTCATCCTTTTAATTGTTAAATTGTTTAATTATCATGAAGTGATAATGAGGTCAATGAGTTATCCATTAGAACCACTTCAACCATTTCACGTGATCAAAAAAATAATCAATATGAGGTAATATATATTTTTTGTTCACCATCATGTAATTTTGATTCTGGTAATCAATAGAAAGGAAAAGTACTCCATTATATTTCATCATAAATAAAATGGGAGCCTACAAAGGTTACATAATTGGGTATATAAATAAATTATTCAATATATTATCCAGCTAAAATTTCAACTCTTTGAGTTCTACTAATTCGACAAGGTCAAAGGGAATTGATTCATGTAATGTACAAGGTACTATATTAATATAAATCTATATTTCCATTACTCGTGGAAACCCAATTATATTAGATGGAAACACGTCTAGAAACATGAAAAAAACTCGAGTTATATCACATTCCAAATATTATCTCTCCATTTAAAAATAAAAAAATATTACCCTACACATCCCTATATAATATAGTTTGAATCTACTCATCCTCAAGTCCCATTCTCCATATAATTCATAGAACATGGAATTAGAAACACTAATGGAAACAATTATAATGTAATGGAGAATTTTAGACTTATGAGAAATCAACCAATCCATCCTAAAATTAAAAACTATATGTTTCATGTCAACATATAGAAAATTCACAATAAGATAATGATCTAATAGATAGAAAAGTGAATAGTGAAATAAGGACCGCTCCATCTCTTCATTCCTAGGGGTGTAGAAATATCCATCATAAATGAAAAAATATTTATATAATGATTTAATTGGTTCATTATATGTTTTAATATAATGAAATTAAATTCACCAGTTTCAAGTAAATATGTCAATAAAAATTATTGTGATTTTACCTTCGATAGTCTCTATACAAATATCAGATTCCACTACAGATAATTCCACTATTTGAAAAATATTCATTTTCAATGCCTATGGTTGGAACCCCATTGTACTAAAAGAATCTAATTCCAATGTAATTTTTTTTATATAATTATATTGTTCCATTACACATGGGAAACTATACTAGATAGAATATCTAAAAGTGTTCTGAGTTTCCACATGAGCAACTAATATTGTGTTTTTCTATGTAAATATATTTCTAATTTCCAACCCTTAAATACTAGAATCAATTAAATGGAACTCTAAGAGACACCATAAGAGGTCTGTATAACACCTACTATTGAGATCTTACACCAGAATCATAGAAATACTATTTAATTTAAATTATCTTATATTATTTTCACTACGATAAAATGGAAATCCCATCAATCGTGACTTACCATCTTGGTCCTGATCACCTATAATTTCTTGAACCAGAATGACTATATACAATGTGATCAAAAAATGAATACATAAGATTGAATTCCATATTGAATACCCATGTCAAATCTTCAGGCCTTCAGTATATATTTTTTCAGAACATTAATAGAAAAATGAAAATTATAAACAAAATGATTTTCATACTGTGTCATGGTTAGGTCACCCTTTTAGTGATTAAGATACTCCACTAATTTGAGAAAGACTATATAGTATATATCTAATAGATCTTAAATAAGAAATATATTTTATTTTTTCTCTAATCCACAGGATTATTTTCTATCACTATTGAATCCCACAATTCATTTCTAGGACCTTCTAGTTTTATGGGATCACACTTTACCTATACAGCTTCATGTATTAAGACAATGTAAAAAAGAAGATTTATCTTTCCAAACCAACCATATTCCTTTTTAGGATCACAAGAAACATAGAAATTAGGTGTTTTATATTCAAAGAACTCATGGGAAAAATATATTAATTGAATTCATTGAGGTTCCCCTACCAGATCCTGAATGGGGAAAGGTGTTTCTACATTCCCAAATACATGGATAATGCAAAGGAATATCACAATGAGATTCCAATAAACTGTATAATTTTATTTCTAGGATATAAAATCAGATCACATTTAAAACCTATTTAAATGCCTTAACAGGGGAATGATGCTACACGACATCAATAGACATCACAAAAGAATTAGAGTGTCTAGTCATATCAAAAATACAATCCAGAGATACATAGATATCAAATCCTTTATTTTCGAAAAATATTGGAACTATTGGGAAAAAATTCATCAAAGGCACTATAATATAAAACCCTTGGTGACTTAAGTCTTGTTATAGTGAGATCTTCCTATAAAATAACACATAACTACCTTCTGAGTCCCATTAATCTTATCTCCTTTCTACCATAGAAACCTAAAGGCATAAAAATATTATATAAATATATAGAAACTACACCTATATTACATATTTTTCATAAACCACCATATTTAACTTGTTTAAATTATACCCAATCTAACTCTAACATATCTTGAAGGCAACACTGGGACCCAAGAGATGGATACTTTCTCCAGGAGTTATAAAACAATAAAAAAGAGCTGTATTTTTTCAGAAAATAATGAAAGATAAATAATATGAGTTGGAATACCAACAATCCTCATAGAGAAAGTAACAAAATGATATTTGTATAAACTGGAAAATAGAAAGGTAAACACTCCAAACAAAACATCATTCAATGAAGAAAAAATAAAACTATATAGGACTTTCAAAAATCATGTAAAACAAGTTGATCACAACTCCACTGGTTAGGAACACAAATCAAGAGTCCCATTGATCAATCAAAACTACCACCTCAATGATCCACAATCCATTTCATTGGTGATTTAATTAGATAATCTAAAAATTTCTTATGGAAATGGTTGGGTTTAATCTAGAAATATCATTAGTGATTCACCCTTTATTCCATATAAAAATCCATAACAATAAACCAACAAATACTTATTGGTCATTAAAACAAGGCATGGAGTAATAATGAACATATTTTAAAACTAACCATGATTTCAATTCATTAGATGTAATGTATAATAATATATATTCAAATGAACATTTTATATTAAATTTTTTTACTAATAAATCGGCACAAATAAAATAGTTGTGTAATTTAATTGAATGATATCGTCAAATAAAACATATAATAGAACCATATAATAATCCATGAGGTGAATTAGTTGCTAGAAAAAAGATCCTCACTCAACTAAACTGTCATCACAACATAAGATTGGAGCTCAAACTCACTTCAACACCCTATTCTAGGGACCCGTTATAAGCAATAAATCTACACCCTAGTAGGGGAACTAATTTTAGTAAAACTAGATAAACATAGATTTTTTAGTTTTTTCATCATTAATAAAATGCTATAAAGTAAGATTTTCTATGTGTTTTCCTAAATTACAAATACTTACCAATGATTACACATACTTACAAAAAAATATCATTAAATCTTGGTCAGACTTTCATTTTGAAACATTTCATCAATCATATTCCAATTTCCATATTTTAGTTTGGAACATTATTATTGAATTAAAAACCAAATCATATTTTTACTTATGACATGAATTTCTAAATAATCATTCAATTCAATAATTTTATTAGTGATCAATTTTAAAATAAGATATCAATTGAATAACTAAAATAAATCTCTCAAATCAAGCCATATTTCCCATATTTCATCCATAATATCAATTCCATTAAAATAAAATAGTTTTTCCAATTTTTATGCCACTTAAATTAAAACACAAAATAAATAGAATTAGAAGATATATATACAAGTTCATGTGATTTCAAAATTAATAAATAAGGTCTAGGTAATAATTTTTGGGAAAATCATATAGAACCAACTACCATCATTCGAGAGATTAAATACACATTAAAAATGTGAACAAAAACAATGATAGAAGGATTAAATGATCAAAGATTCAAATATAAAATCATGATATATACAATTATAGGTTATAACAATACATAAAAATGGATTTATCACTCTCTAAGTAAGGGAGAAAAGTCAGTCATATGAATCTATAAGTGGGGAGATACACAAACCTAATTGGGATCATATCAGCCACTACCAGTATGATTCACCAAGATAGGTGGGTGGAAGAGACATAATTTGTTCTTGAGAGAATCAATGGATGAAAAAATCATTTTACAAACATATTTGGGTGATTATAATGGAAACTGTGTGTCTAAAGATTTTAATTTATTTTTTTCAGAATTAAAAATCATATGTGGATAGTTTTTTTGAGGGGAACATGTTGTTTAACTAAATATTCACCCTAACCATAATACAATGTTATTATGGGATGAAATAGTTACACTAGGTGGGACACATTGTTAGTAAAATTATTCTCTCTACCCATTAACAAATATAGAGTTTCAAAAATGGTGAATAGTTTTCATTGATTAGTCATACGGTTTTGGAAAACCCTGATCCCACCATGCATTGCCCAAAATTCCCCAAAATATCTTTCTCCTAAAACAACCCACAAGATGAACCAAAAATGATATCATAAGATATTTAAACTAGAACCTAAAATAATTTAACTACATGTTACATTTATGAATTTATTTATATTGGATACAACATATTCTATTTTCATGGGTTTTGAACTATTTCCATTATTGTTTCTTGTTAGTCCACAAGATAGAGAGGGATAACCATGTTCAATAATTATGTGTGCTAATGGATAAAACATGAGCCATAGAGTTGTAATCCAAATGTGGGTTTAGTTTTGGGATTGATATGAGTAATTCTTGGTAAGTTAATACGGATCTTGGATTACATTGAGGAGGTGCATCTAATTTTATCCAGTTATGAAATTCATTAAAACATTTTAGTATTGATATGGTATTTGTTAGAGATTATGCATTTTCACCACACTTAGGATGAATTTATGTGATCCAATAGTGAATAAAATACTTTTTGTTCCTATAGTTGTGGTGAGAGTTTGATAAATAAGGTTAGTGTTTGGTGATCCCATTAATGAATTACACAAAAAGTTATTTTATAGTTTGTTGTGTGTTGTTTGGATAATTTCATGATGGTTTTGGGGTATTAAGCATCATGATGGAGTGAAGGTCATAGTGATTTTATTTTTGGAATAAATAATTTTAAAAATATGTAAATGAAAAGTTAATTGAGTAGTGTTTTTCTTATAAAATATATATGGTTAGATAAACACATATCCATGAAGGCTATAAAATACCTATAAATGCATTTTTAAGAAACAACTATAAAAGGGATCATTACATATTGGAATATAACCATATGAGATGAGTTTTATGGTGAGGAGGAATATAAATTTAGGGATAATCAGTTTATGTAATTATGTTTCCTTGGGTTATAAAATTTCTAGTAAGAACCTTATAAATTATTTGATATTTGTTATATGTGTTGGATTTCGTTTTGATAAATTATAAAACCATTTTTTGGAGTTTCAAAACCATAGATTAATTAACATTATAGACTTGAATTTGGTAAATAGAGAATGATTTGGTGATCAAGATATGTTAGAGATTATTGATGAATGATAATTGAGATATTATGATGATTAAAATAGTTATAGTACGAATTTTTTTTAACCCTTATCCATTATGAGTTAATAATTTTGCAGGGATTTGGAATTTTTAGAAATCTATAGTAGGGCTCATTTTGAGGATTGGGGTTTGGATCAGAATTACGAAAGTTGGCCTACCTTGACCTAATGTTTTTTAATATGGACTATGGCCAAGGGGATCCATGAGTTATTGGATGATTTTATGGATATTTATGTTTTATTTTTTATGTTATTATAGGATTCTTCCCGGTGTTCATAGTTTTTCAGAAATCACAAACAACAAGGGCATGAGAAGTTTTCATGTTAATTTTCTAATGAACACGGTTATTTTATTATTAAAAGTTAATCATTGGGATTCTATGTTAAACTATATTGATTAGTTTTTTTGAGATTATTTTCACATTATTATGTATGGTTTTTGAAGAAATATGTGATACAAATATTTTTATTTGTAGTTGTGATATGTATAGTTGGAACAATTTTTAATGAACCATGAGTCCATCCCTATGAAGTGTTTTATGTTGTATAGTGAGGTCATCGTTTTTGGAACAAGTTTTAGAAAATAATATTTGTAAACCTTGAGTCTGATTAAAAAGTGAGAAGACAATATTAACCTCGTAATTTTTTATATAGTTCCCCCACTTCTTCATATTTCTCTTACACATACCCAGGGGGCTCTACACTTCTTATTTCATTAACATCCTATGATTATTCATGTTCTTGGTGAATTTTCAATTGATTATTGGTATTAATATCCCTCTATTGTCTTCTATTATTGATTATTCTTGGTCTCTTATGGGTTTAGTCTCTCCATTTTTGGTTTTACATGTAAATTTCATCTGATACACTATAGAATTGGAAAATAAAGATTAATATTTTGTGTGGACTGGATATAGGACATCCTGAGATGATGTATATATATAGTTTTGTGTCATTTTTATGTATATATGTCACTATATTGTTTTCTATATGATATTAACCTAAATAAACTTAAATGTGATAATGATTTTTTGTCACATGATTTTTATTTTTCCAAAGATGATGTCGGGCATGTCCCACATAACATCAATGGGTAGTTGGTCTTCATTTTATTAAAATGAGGGAAATCGTTGTTTCCTTAGTAAATTATTAATAATTTAATTATTCTTCATTACTATTGATTATATTTTTTAATTTATTATAAACAATTATAACAAATTAAAAATGAAGGTTTAGAATGAGATAGGTGCTTGCGATATTAATGTGATCATGGATGAGACTTTTTCAGCATGGATTGACTGTATTTTAAAAAAGGATTGGATTATTAAATGTGGTATGTAGACCTATGTAAAACCCACTTTAGTATTAATATTAATATTTTTATCATCTTATATGTCGTCTTCCAATCAATAGTGATCAACCTTGTTTTAAATAAACTTTTTCTATTAAATAAAATTCTAAAAATTAAAATAATTTCAATGGGAAATTTTGGAGTCATGTGGACAATCTTGTTTTCCTCGACCGATGATGGAAAAATATTTGATTATTTTTTTCTCCATTGAGAACGATTTGCCTACCTTATTGGGGTTTTTTGATTATTTATGACTATGTGCCCTAAATATTGGTTCATTGAGTACTTTTGAGTAGTGGGATGTGACAAGATGATAATTAATCTACTAAATATTTTTTATTGGACCCTTGATATTAAATATAGTTGTTTCTCTTGTGAGAAGAAAATGGTGAATGATTTAATTCCACAATGAGAGTTGATTACCTAGATGAGTAGACACAATGAGTTTTATGGACAATTTATGTGTGGGTACCAATTTATAATGACTTGGGATGTTTGGAGTATTGAGATCATCCACATTTTCTAGTGAAAATATTTTATTCCTTAAATTTTAAATAAGGATGTGATGTGGTTATGATATCATTTATCAATGTTTTGTGTTCTGGTTCATGTTCTTGGATAGGAGTATTTGGAATTATGTTGGAAAACCTATAAAGGGTGTCTCTGGTTGATGATACCTAAGGGAACCTAGTGGGTTTCTAGGGAAATATTGACCCTTTATATGCGGTGTGTTTGCGAAATTGGTATTGATGATTATAGGTGTTTTGTTTGAATCGAAAAAATTAATGAGAATAACATTTATATAGTGATTATTTTAGGTCAAGCACTTGAGTGTTTGACTGAAATTATGGGTTAGGTTTGGGTTGACAGTTATCGCCAAAAATATCATTATTACAAGATGTAATGTGTGGGAAAATATTCCTACTCAGAATTATTTGGGAGACATGGAATCTTAGTTGGGGGGCAGAACCCTAGATCCAGGTGATGGATTTATGGAATGTTCTAACATGGATCTAAATAATGTTACAATTTGAAAGGTATTGAAACTCCCATAGGTCAATGTGTGGTTGTTCTGATAGTGTAGACCCTATATATAGATGATATGATTCCCATAATGGGGGGGGTGATATCCATAGAACATGGTGATATTTTCTAGATGGGTGCTCTCTATATCCATCTAATCTGATACCATGGAGGAGAAAGATACAGAACTGGATCAATGTTGACATATTTCCAACTATGTAACCCCCTATGTTTTTTGACGATATTTTCATTGAAGGGTTCAATGTTGTTTCATATGAGAAGTGACCTACATGTGTGATTTTGATAACATAAGAAATTCTCTATAGAATCTTTTAATGATATTTATATTGTTAGGAATGCTTGTGGGATGTGCTCATATGTAAACAAGAACAAGTAAAAGTGGGTTTTTGTCAATCTAAGGACTCATGGTAGACTCGAAGGATCGATTATTTTTATGTATTCAATATTTTTCTTTTTATATATTATTTAGTTCATTATTTCACCTGAATATAAAATAAATTTATTGATTATGTACATAATCGCATTGTTAGTTCCTAATTTATTTATACCAACACATTTCTTGGATGAATATGAAACATGGGAACCTGTGTAGTATCACTAATCATAGTTTCTTTTAGAAAAATGATAGTTGCTACCTGATCTAGGATGATATCTCAAGAGAGAATGAAGTATGGGGGGAGGTACGGCATGGGTACATGATAGAGACTCTTATATTTAATTCTTATATTTTCCATGTATATGTTTTTGGTTTGGTGAGAAATCAAAGTCTGTTTTCCAATTTTCTTCTAGAATCATTATTTTTTATTATTTAATTTTCACTTATATGAACTATACAATAATTTTACTATTTTTTTGGATGTTTGGTTTATTTTATATATTAGTTCACACTATTATATATTGGTATTTTATCCCCAAAAACATCCCTAAACCCCACTTTTAATCAATATCATCTAACATATATGGATGAAAAACGAATTTCTTGTAGAGACCACCAAATACATCACTAAGGAGTTGTCTAGGGTGGTTGTATGTTACAATGTATCCCCTCAACACTTGTTATATGTGTATCTTATTTTCCATTGTTGATACTTAATGTTTAAAAAATAGTATTCAATAAAATATTATAGTCCATGCTTGCAGAAACATCATATAATAATTTTCAAATAAAACATAATTAAACAATATATCAAAATATTATCCTTATATTTTGTATTTCCGTAAAATCTATTTCCTACTAGTTCAATATATTAATCATAATAATGGAACATCAAAAAAACATGGATAATTAAATTATTTATTCTCTATATCAATAAAAATATGAAATACATGGATTTAACCATCTTATAAAATGTATCAATATCACTTTTTTAAGGGTGATATACTAAATTCTATATGAATTATAAAATTTAAAACAATTCAGGATGATAATTCAAATTATATAATCATATTTATTCATAAAAAATTTAAAATAATAAAAATAATGCTGTATTTAAAATATTGTTTTGGAGTATACCATGTTAGCCAGACTCTCGCACTCAGTTAGGAAAACCCATGTCATTTTGACATAATATATATATATAATTATAATTCAATGCATTGTAGAAAATGTAACAAACAAAATAAGATATCCCATAACATACCTGATTCTGGTATACTATCTAACCTTTGGTATGCCTCCCTATATATCATGGATTTTCGACTACAAAAGATGTCATATAACAGTCATGGGGTTACTATTCCATCAAATATAATGTGTAAGGGTCACGCATGAATATATCAAAATTTGGAAATGAATAATCTATATAATGAATATACCCAAAACGTAATGCAGTTAACGAAATGTCTAAGAGGGTGTCCCAAAGTATAATATATAATATAAAATCAATACATAGTATATACATAAATACATAATAATTTTTTTAGCATCATACATAACCAATTTCAATCATAAATATTTTTGAATATACATTATGTAAATACATATGTAGTGTCATTAAAATTAATAAATTATAGAGAATGGCCTATTGAACAACTCATTATAATCACTTTTCAACTCATCATCCTCTAATATATCACTCATCCCAATCCATATCACTTGATCAATGATGATAATTATGCCTGAATTTGAAAAATGATTGATTATAAATGTACATTAAATCCAATGTTGTGTATGTGGGTTGTGACAAGTCCATAAACCTCATAAGATTCCCCCACTAACATGGACTCACCAAGTGCTACTAATTATGTGGATTTAAGTGAAAGTTTGTGGTGTGTGCTTATATATGTTGAGTGTGATATATCCCACCATGTAAACATTAACCATGAATATACACACAAAACATTAAATATAGTGAATGATGGATATAAAAAACAACCACCCATATGAATAAAAATATTCACCCAACAATGTCCAAGTCCGACCAACCTATAATCATTTAATTATAAACCATTGTGTATAAATAAAATATTTTTTAGAGTCACTATTATATTATTAGAAGTAAACCATAAAAGGTTGTAGAAAATCTATACATGCTTACTCATTAATGTCTCAACACACCGAAAATCATATCAATTCTCATAAAAATATAAAACCCAAAATCTCTTGAATAATATAAACTATATCCGAATTATTTAAAATTGTTGATCATAGATGGTCCACCCATCAAAAATAATTTTAAATGACAAAAAATAATATCATAATGGGACAATAATTAAATATAAACTGATCAACTATCCCATAATAAAATTAATGGGAAAAAATAAAAATGATCTCTAACTACATGAAATAAAACACCATATATTCAGATCGTTCCAAATCACATATCATATGTCCCCATAAGAGCTATATTTCATACTAACCTTGGTGATTATATAAAATTTTCTATATTTCAAAAAAATTCATAGTGTTTGGATCCAACAAATAAATGATATATTACCAAACATCCACAATAATCCTTCAAATAATATAAAAATATCTATCTCATTAATGTGTGTAAAATAAAATGGTCATACCTTTGGGGGGTCCACGGATAACATAATATTAAAATAAATATTTAAAGAATCAAATATCTCTAAAAATCCTCCACCATAACATTTAGAGTCTTATCTATCATTATTCCATGTTGGAAAATCCATTTAGAAGAGGAAAAAATCACTGAGTGTCATCCCCAATAGGGTGAAATAAATAATGAAAATGGTATTATTAGAATAAATATCAATGTTCTTAAATAAAAAAATTAATCCTTAAGGCCATCTTATATGAAACCTTCAATAAGTTTTAAAACCCAATCAGGTGGTCTATCATTTAATTCTTACTACCTTATAGGTTGTGTTCCCATTCACTTTTTCTCACATTTTTATAAAACAAAATTAATAATGATCCAACCCAAACTATCTTTAATGATATATAAGAATAATACACTATAAATCCATCCTTATCTATCATTTGAATTTTCAAGGAATTTTTTTCATAATAGATCAAATGAATTCCAAACATGAATAACTACTTTAAGGAATGAGGGATGCTAGTAACTCATCAATAACATTAATAGTTACCTAAAGTCTACTAGTTTAAAAATCATCCCCGATTAAATCAATAATAGCTTCCCACACCAATCCCTAATGTTTATATAAACATAGATCAAAAGGAAAACAAATATATTTTAATCCCAATCAACCAAACAAAGAACCAAGGGAAGGTTTTACCTATAGTTTTTATGTTATCCTAAAATTGGAGATATTTGTGAAAAAAATAATAAATGATGAATCCCAGACAAGTATAAAAGATATTTATATTAGATCAATTACCTCACAAGGCCCTATAGAATTTTTTTATGAAAAAATATATATTTTCGTTAATTGAAAATATAGATTAAAATCATATTTTAAAAATTACATAAAATGGGAATCATATGTGAAATTTTCCAAACCATTTTCCTTCGATAAAATGAGTGAAATACAATATAAAACCACTTCTTTTTTTAAAATAAAATTGAAAAAATTTATTCTTTAAAACATGTAAAAAAAATTGAAATTAAATACCATTTACTTTTCCAATTAAATAAATTTTTACTGAGGTAACCATTTTTTTAGAAACTATGTTATAGTTATATAACACCCCCATGAAATTTATAATATAGTGAACCAACACAAATTTATTCAAGGTTACACTAAATTGGTGTAGGACTATTACATAAATCATATTATTAAATATTTAATCTATAACCCTAACTACAATCATAGAACCAACGAAAACCATTATAATCTATAAACAACCAAAAATATTATATTAATCCATTAAATATCTCATTTACATTGTATTATAATAGGCATGAATCATACAAGATGACTCTATGGTGCTACAAACACAATTAAAGTGGTACGGTCTTCACTTTGAACACACCCGATCCTATATATAATTAAATAACCAATTATCAATGCCAATTAAATAATAATTTTATCCTAATTTTATAAAAATAAAAAAATAAATTTACCAAGAGATATATCTCATAAAAATGTTTTTCAATATGAAAATCCACATCACATAAGCCTCAATTATATAAAGTAGATGAAACCTCTATAAAATGAGGCCATTCTTCAAACATATAGTAGAAGAACCCTCAAAATCTATAAGAAGTTTTTAATAAGTTGAGATAATTATAATTACAATATTTAGTGTAATGTGCAATTACATAAGGAGATTTATTATAATTTTCATGATGAATCAACTCTATGACGCCATGGGAAATGATGATAATGGAATAAGGGGTGAGTAAATGGTTTTCTCTACCATATTATATTCATACATTTTAAGTGAATCATAAATAAGGGGGTTAAGATGAACCCATCAAAAAATTATGAAATAATAATATTTAAATGAGTTGGGTAGCAACTTACCAGGTAACTAATATGGTTTCACTATGTACCATCTAGCTCACTATGTGCTCGATGGAAGAGCAATGGAAACCTGGTTGCCAAAAAAGTAGGGATACACCACTAGTTGATACACTATATACCTAGTGGGGTGGTATTGGATACCTAATTCCTAGTTCAACCATCCACCACTCCATTTTATCTACTAACTACCAAAAAAATATTTTTGTGTCAATTTTTTCTATTTTTCTACCTCCAAGACATCAATTTAAATATTCAAAACATGCTTGAAATATCACTCCATCACTTGGAGTGTCAAATTTTAAGATATACCATACACTTAATAAAAAAGGGTCACATATTCCAAATATTTTACCAATATATGATAGCATGGGTCATCAATGTATATAAAAAGGCCTCCATATGCCTAAAATATGTGAGGTTTATAATAAGATGTGTTGTAGTGTAAAAAGATCAAGTTTGTGGCTTGAAACCCATGCCAAATTCCAAATATATAAATTTAATTCCTAAATTATGAGGAATGCAAATTTACGAGTTCTAATGAAAATTCAAGAAAAAAAAATTTCTTTTAAATATATAATAATCCATACAAAAACATATTATTCTACTAAAAACCAACCTCTAATCACAGTTAATCTAAACACAAACTGCAATTAGAAAATGAAACCTGTGATTAAAGATAAAAATCTATTCATCATATATATAATCTATTAAATATATTTACATTATAAATTCATCATGTGATACATTAATTTTAATATTTCAATATTCTATCCATCTCTCCTTTGTAATCATATTCTCTCCCTCACCATTCCATACATAGATTATTCTTCCCATAATTTTAGAGAATAACAACATATTATTTGTTTTAAAATATTTCTCTAAAACATTAATTGACCATTTTAAACCCACAATAAACTAAATTATATATTACCAAATTAAAAAATATTTTAAAAAAATTAAAACCATTAAATAACACTCTAATATCACTGTAATTACATTTTTATGGGAAATGTTTTATAATTAATAATAAACATTATTAGGATAATTTCACCTTTCTCATAGAGATCAATATTTTATTAATGAACTCATTTAAAACAACACAATTATTTATGTAATAAATTATTTTTTTATAACTCATTTCAATTATCATCATTATATTCATATTAAAACACAAATAAATACTCCCAATGAGTTTTTAAAAAAATAATAAATTTTCCATATAAATTTTCTTTTATTTTTTACAAACAGATTCTATTTTATTTTTACAAAAAAATTCTACCAAAAGATCTCAAATAATTTAGGTTAAAATTATATTTAAACAATAACTTATTTTGAATTTTTGATAAAATATCAGAAAAATAGGATTCTATTTTAAATTTATACCATCATTTATATGGATTCTCTGCTAAAATACATTGAGGTTTCATGTTCTAATGAAACTATTCTTCCCATATTGACCAAACTATGATTCTTATTCTTCGATAATAAATTTTTGAGGCACATATTGATATATATTTTTTTAATTTTTATCCCATTTATATCATGATATGAAACAAAATTCTTATTTCCCTATTTGAAACCATTAGTTCAAAAAAATACCTCATAAGATATTGTTTTCATTTCAACATCTATTTATTGGACATTAAATGTTTCACTATATATAATTTTCAATATAAAAAAGAAACATATGTTATGAAAGTATTATCACTATTAAAATTTATGAATTATTTATCCCTGTTCTTTATTTTAAAAACATTATTCTACAGGTAACTAAATGTATTGGTTTTAGTGGCCTTTGTGTTTCGATCTACACCCATTTATAAATTATTTTCACCCTCTTCCAATTATAAAAAATGTAATAACAGATTTTTCTATTCTAGTCAAGATTTAAAAATGTACTCCTGATATCATGATATATAATTCTTCATAAGTTTCATTTTACCAAGATATCACGTCATCAATTTCATAGCACCTCATTCTCTCTTATAGTAAAATGTCAAAAAATATTCTCATCTTTGATTTGGAATAGAATTAAATGGGTTTATTTTTTTCATAATGATGATTCTATATTTATATATTTTAAAAACATGTATATTTTTATATAATATGACTTTCTTCTTATTTTTTCATAGTAGAGAAATAGATAATGGGTTATATATAAGCCAATTAATATATAGGGAATATATTGAAGAAATATTTTTCATTCTAATATGAGTGACCCAAATACCTTTGATATTGTAAAATATATAAAATAAAAATGATATAGAACCACTATCATAATTTCTAATTCCATTGAAAAGACAATTATTTTTGGTTCCATGGGATAAATATCTAATATTCACGATTTACAGATTTTCATGTGTGTTTCATTGTATATGACAACATTTACTATCAACAATTCATACCACTAACCCTATTATAAAAATATATAGATTAAAAAATTGTATTAATTGTTTCTTAAAGAAACATGATATTTTCATTTACACAATAATATAATTGACCACATACTCTACAAGTATCTTCAAGTACATCATAATTATTTCAATTTTAAATCATGAATTGATTGTTGTGTTAGTTTATTATTCATCCTTTGAGGTTGTATCATTGAATATTTTATCCCCCTTTAATATTGTTATATATACATATTATACCAACACATTAATCACATTTATCTATATATAATATTTCAACGACATCTACCTTCAAATGATATTAAAAATTTGATGGGAAATCATTTTGTTTTTATTATAAGCAATGGTAATATTTATGAATTTTTAATAGGATTTAGATAATTAACTGAGCTCCTATTATCAATATATTATTATTTAGGATAAGACTTCAAATCATTTATACACACACATTTTCATCCTTAATTTCCAGCAATATTTCTTGAAAAAAATCCCAGAAAAACATTTTTGTTTAGAAGAAAAAAATATAGTGGCATAATTTTTTTTTAAATTACTTAATTATATGTAATTCCTTGATTTTCCATAAAATTTTATCACTGATACATTATATTATTAGCTGGTTAATTTTTTAAAAAACACATCTTTGATGTTTTAATAGATTCCCCAATTTGATCAAGTAATTCTCATAATTAAACTACAAAATTTTCAAGATTTTTTTTAAATTTTGGTAATATATATTAATGTTATTGAACATATTCTTCTCTTAAAAAAGATATATTTTGTATCAATTTTTATCTTATTTATTTTAATAATAATTACCCTATAACCATCAATAATATTTAATAAATATCTTTTGTTATAGGTTTTGATATTATCATCATTGAATAAATTATTTTTTCCAAAGATGATTTCATTTCATCATGATTTGAAATATTATTAATAATTAACACGGTAATAATTTTCAAGATGTATTGTTTCTCTGAATAAACCTTCCATCAACTTTGTCTCCATTTTTTATCCCTGAAAGAATAATTAACTATTTTATATTAAAATAATAGAATTTAATGTTTCATCCTTTTGTTTTTTACCTCCATTTAATTTTTTGCATCTCTGGATAGATCATATTTCTTAGAAAGAATAACCCCCCACCCCCCATGATGAAGTTGTAACCATGAATTTTCATAAAGATTAATATATTTCAGGTATGATAACAACAAACCATACTATTAATACACATTACATGAAAAACCCATGGTCTTAGCAGGTCTACACTACAATTATAAATGATGAAAAAATTACAGATAGTTAGGTATTAAAATGGGTATTGAAAGATCATGAATGCACCACACCCCGCATGTCACCATCCACTAGACAAACATAAAAGTCAGGCAACCTGAAAGACCACATGGTACTTGACTCTACAAGATCCCTCTTTAAAAGGGTGTCAACAACGTAGTTTCCATCACTATATACATGAGATAAAGAGAATTGGAGATTACAGGAATGATTGAGTCATGTGATCCAATATTGTATAATTCTTCATGGAACATTTATGTATCATGCTTTGAAAGAGTTCACTACCAAGTTTGAATCTGATTCAATCCAAAATAGAGAACAGTAGAATTGAATTACATACATGAATTCAAAAATGTATACCTATAGGTCATCTTCAAAAGAATTACCTTTTCTGATTAAGTGGGGAAAAATCATTTAACAATGTCATGATAGGTCTGGAACACACCGCCACATCCCACTTGTCCTAGAGAGCTAGAGGAATCTCCATAAATATTAACATGGATGTAGAATGGGATCGGTGGAATCCATATAACAAATTGGAGAATGAGACGCATCATCGGTCTCCCTTCCACCCCAATTTCCCGGAGAGTAAACAGATCATCACTAGTATTCTTCATCGCAACATTTTAGAGAGTTGCAACATCAGGAATATCATTGTGAATGGAAATACAGTCCACCTAAAAGAAAATATATTTTTCACAATATATTGTATGGTTCCATACTGACCATATGAAGAAAACTTCCATCAATACAGTAGTAACAAAGATATTATGCACATTCATGTTGTTTCCACTATCACATAACAAAAGTAAGAGCACCTCATTAGACCTACATTTTGAAAAATCAATGTCGAAAATACATCCAATGTAATTCCATAGTTTATTTTCACAAGATCAGTCCATGAAAAGGTGTTTTGTAGAGTTTGTAGCCTGCATACATAGATATTAGGCAGAAGCAAGACTATAGCCTACATTCTACAACTGATCATCCTTCGGGAAGAGTTTTCACTAGAGCCTCTAAAGAAGAGTAAATATAAATGGCTGAACATGAGTAACATCAAATTGAACCAACCATCTGGGTACCTTGAAAGAGCTGAGACATTCCAAAAAATAATAGTCCTTTGTGGTGAAGAGCCCATTAGAATTGGGTTTCCAAACCATGGTGTCATTGTCCATACACATATATCTCTGGATTTCCAGCACTTCTTGTGGTGAGATAATCCCAAAAAGATCATCATCATGTTGAATTTCATCAACAATTATCTATATGGGACACATATAGAGGGAGAATGTTTCTATCAATGGGGTTTTCCAGCTAATTATTCCACCAACAATTGAGGTTAGATTCACAGCTAACCATCCATTTTAAATTCATTAGGATATCTTTAAATGAGTTCCTATGAGATTTGCATATAAAGGACATAATATAGTGGGGATACACACTTAGGAGCCTCTTATTGAACCTTATAGACAAAAAATCATCCGACGGGTCATTGGAAACCATGAGAATAAATGTGAATTTATTGAGAAGTCTATCATTAAAGACATTGAGTTCCTTGATCCCAGGACTACCCATCTCAATGGGATTAATACACTCCTTCCAAGACACTATAATTAGTTTATTTTCATGAACTTATCATATCAACAAGAATATTCTAATCATTCATTGTAATTAATTCAACATTATTCTAGGCCAATGGTAGAGAGAAAAAAAGTACACAAACATATAAGTAATCATCGAGTTGATAATGAAAACCCTTCCAGATTGTTACATTGTCCTTCCCTTCCATCGAGATAGATTATTTATAATTTTATAAAAAATTTACTCAAGGTAATTTTTTTTATCTTCGCCCTAGAATAAAGGAACCCCGAGGTATGTGAATGGAAGAGATCACTTTCTCACACAAACTATCCAAGTAATTCTATTTTGTCCTTCGATAGTGATCACATTAACAAAGCTCATGAAGGATTTATTCCAACAAATTTTCTGACTAGAAACCAATGCATAATTACCGAACATGGTTTTAATAGAACAAATGGTATGCTTTGATCATTTCCCAATCAAAAAAATATCATCAGCATAAAGTAGGTGAGTTTGAATGAGGTTTCTCTGGACATATTTTTGTTGTTTATAAATTCTATGTTGAGTGAGTTCAGTAATGAATCTACTCATGTAGTCTTCTGCAAGATCAAACAGGATCTCCGATAGGGGATCTCTCGAATGAACACCCTTGTTACAAGTGAAATATCACCTAGGTGATCTGTTGATCAGAATGGAAAGCCTTACCAAATTAAGAATGGGGGAAATCAATTAGATTAAATCATTTGACATGCCACACCTTCTAAGAACATAAAAAATAATACTCTATTTGATAGTGTCAAAAACCTTAGATATATCAATCTTGAGAGTAAATCTCTGCTTCTGTGAGTTTTATTCATCAAATTAATACTATCACAAGCAATGAATAGACATTTCTGGATACTTATACTCAAAACCAATCCAAACTGATTTGTGAAAATAAAATCTTTGATAATCCCACCAAAAGATTCATAAAGCTCTTGATAATTAATTTTAGAATGGTATTTCCAATTGGAACTAACCCGAAATCCCAAATATCACCTACATTTTATTTTTTGGGTATGAGGGAAATGATGCTTGAGTTACATCCACGAGGGACAAAAGTTTGGAAATAAAACTACTATGTCGCATTGATCATGTCTTCCTTATGGATATCCCAATAGAAAATGAATAATTTATTGGGGAACCCATCTGTTCCAATAGAATTATCCATGTTCAGAGAGAACAATCCCTCCTTGATTTCCCCAATCAAAATAACCATTATAAGAAGACCATTTTGATGGTCTTAAATTCAAGGGGATATAATATAAACCATCTTATTGGTCCAATCAATCTTATCATCAGAATAAAGGGCCTCAAAATAAGAATCCATTGCACTCGAAATTTCACTTTCAAGGTTTAAAAACAACCATTGACATAAATATCCATCATAAATGACCTATTATTCTTTTCTTCATGGAATATGTGGTAGAACATTGAGTTCTGATCAGCCTCCATTAACCATCTAACATTAAATCTAGAGTGGTGTAGACTCTCCTTGACAATTATAAAATCATTGAGCTTTACCAGAGCTGTATAACCTATATAGAGGGCTTTTCAATAGACTGGTTTCTGGATTGGTAGTCACCAAGCCTTTCTCAGCAATCTTTATCACAATATCATTGATGGAAAATGAGTTCCTAATCCAAGACTCTAAGAGTACCTTAATATTATACAATTTCTCTGCAAGAATAAACATTGGGATGCCAATAAAGACAATTTTCAATGCCTTATCAACGATTTCCCTACATCATGGTGTATTGATCCACCCATTGTTAAAGAGAACGAGTAATGGGGTTAACCTTGTAGTGGTGGTGGATACCTCCAAAAGAATTGGGTTATGATCTGAATGATATTTTGGAAGTATGTGAAAAGAGATTTGAGTAACCTCATTCATATCATCCATGTAAAAAAACATCTATCGGGTTTACTAGACTATCTTACACTTAGTGTTTATCTTCATCATGTGAATTTAGCACATGCAATTAGTACTTCAACTATACAACACCGATCAATACATGAAGAAAATTCATCAGATGAAACATGGTTAAAATTTAATGTATTTTTCACCTTAGGCTGTAAAATAGTATCAAAATCGACCATAATCATCCATTTATGATTAAGAGTACCTCAAATATCAATAATTTCTTACCATAACTCTCCCTTTTAGATTTAATAAGTAGTGACATAAATAAATGAGATCATATGATTAACACCATGCTCATAAAGAGAGACTAAAATACACTATTTATTAGAAGGAAGTGTAGAAATTATTATGCTATTATGCTTTAAACCCCGTAGATGACCCATATAAATTCCATTTAGGTTGTGTGAGACTAGGATGTAACCAAGATAGGACTAATTAAAACCATTCCAATTCTTAAAAATCATTTTGGGTTTCGTTATACCAATAAGTTACATAAAATATTAATAACTCATTTTAAATTAATCATTCAATGAATATTTATTATGATATTTTTTATTAATAAATATTCACTAATTTTTGTGCTCTAAAATCAATATCATTATGTGATTTTCCATTAAATTTTAGTGTTTTTTTTCTTCTCATTTCATATGTGATCAAGATAATATGAATTTTATTATTTTAGAAGTCGTAAAAAATAATACAAATTTATATATATATATAATGTTTTAATATTAAAGAGTTCGTCAAGATTTATTTTATCTAAAAATTATATACAATTGTATAAAAAATATTCCACAAATTCATCCTCGAATATTCAAAATTTATCAAATAGTGGATAATATAATTTCAATGGCGACTCCTTCAAAATTTTTATTTCTTTATTAATACTTTGATTTCTATCACACACATATATATATTTTTGTTTATAGAACCCATTACCACTAAAAACTATTCCTTGGAAGGATGTGATAAAAAATACATAGTGATTTATTAAATTTGAAACAATATTCTTTTGATGAAAAAATTTATAAGCCACACATCATATGAATAATGTAATTTGATCAATGGGGATTTCAATAGCATCCAAACACACTGAAAAAATTAACCATCCTCTCATTTTATGGAGGAAATACCCATAAATAGAATATAAATATCACCATATAATTGACATAATTCATGAATAAAATGAAAAATATACTAGTTAATAAGATAAAAAATAATGAAAAATGCATAGGATACCATAAAATAAGACAAATCTATAATACCAATAGATATACCTTGGTAGATATTAGAATCATCGAGATGGATTGGAATAAATAATAACCACATATTTCCTATTTCTTAATAAGTTTTCTCTAATTGTTGGATTGTAAATTGGATCATACCTTAACATATTGAATTGTAAGGAAAGAAAATGTTATATAAATAATTAATAAAACTATATTATTTTTAAAAATTCATGTGACTCATATAAGATAGAAGTTCTCGGTGTTTAATGATTAATATACAGCATATCAATGTCTTTGTATTTTTTATTTCCTTGGAATATAAAATAAATATTTATCACTATAAACACATTACACATAATATATCCTATAAATTAAAGTATATGTGAAGCATGTTACTTAATATATGATTCTAAAAAAATAATGAAGTTAAACAACCATTATATAATTTAATAAATAATTATATTTTTCATCCAATAAAAATTCCATTGATCCACCTTTGAATTCCACAATCCTTATTTATTTTAACACAATATCTATCCCATAATAATATATCTCCTTAAATTTTGACCTACTATATCTCTTTTCTATATTTATATTGTGGGGAGCTATCTCCCTTCTCCACCACGATGTTGTGCATTAAATGTTGGAAAAAATTATATAAATTTTATCCATCAATATTATAATCCCCATGAAATTATTATAAATATAATGTAAGCTAATTTATCAATTTTCCTTGTAAGTTAACTATGATTTTATTAAAATACAATATAACATGGTTTCTTAATTTCATTAAATTCATCATTTCATTACATCAAACGATGCTAAAATGGAATATAAAACTTTTCACAATGATATTAATAATATATAAAACATAAATAGAATTAACAAAACCAGAATTAGTATATTAAGAAAATAATCAATATTATTCTTCAAATTTGAGAGTTATTTAAATGGATCAAAGCCAGAGAAGAAATATTTATGAGTGAACTCAATCCCTATGTGAAAACAATAGTACTATACTTACCATCTCTCAGTGTATGAATAATTGATTAGATATATAATTGAGTTATTGTATTCATTTAATTCATCCCATAATAGAAATTAATAATAATAACATTAATTAATGTTTAAGATTTATGTGTTAAATAATAAATAGCTTACAGTTATTAATAATGTCAATATTTAATGATATAATTTCCTAGGATTATTATTCAATTTGTAAACTACATTTATAATGGGACCAGGTTTTTCATTTAAATGGTTGAATTTTTATTCAATTTATTTATTTAATAATATATATTATACTTCCATATTACATATGTTCCTAACTTGTTGGATGAATACTAATAAAACTTTATATAATGTTAATAAATTCATTGTTAATTTATAAAAAAATTCCACAATTCCTCTCATTAAATCATTCTGGGTAGTTTATATAATATTTCTATTTATAACTATTATTATTTCAAACCACTTAGAAAGAACCTATATTTATGTGGACTTTCTTATCAGTTAACATACATTGAACTACAATGAATTCCATTTATTTATTTAATATCACATAGATTCATTTCTTTTTCTACTTCCTATCAAAAATGTAATGGATATTAGGATATATATTCTTGTTATTTAGTAAATTGATATTTTATAAAATTAAATTCATCATGAATAATTTTTTTTATAATAATGGTAAAATATTAATTAATATTATTTCTTTTGATGTGAAATTCTATTGTATTCTCTTTTAAAAGACATTATTTTTTAATGAAAATTTTTTGTCTATAAAATTTTCATTGGTACTTTTATATATATTTATATTAAATTTTCATCTCTAAAAAATAAAAATAATAAACATGATTTCAGTAGAAATTATTTTTTATTTAAATAATTGTCAATAAATATAAAAATATGGTTGAATTGAATTACAGGTTATCATTGGAATCATGAGAGTGAATATATAGAAACAATGATTATTTGGGGTTTTCTTATAAACAGTTCTCAAGGGATGAATGAAAGAATTAATTTTAGGATATTTTTATATCATTTAATATTTTATTTCTTTATAATGTAACATTTTTATTCATTTTAAAAAATTATTTAAATTATAAAATAATAATCTAGGTAAAATATATTCTACCAATTAAAAAATTATCAAATCATAAAAATAAACCATATTTAAATATCAACACAAACATGAATGAGTAAATACAAAAATTTAGAAACCCATCCTCACCTAAGTATATATATACATTGTGATGAGAAATAAAAAATCAGTAAAAATTATAGAAAAACACATCAACAAGCATCACCATATATATAGGTGAATTTATGACTACTAAAAAAATTAAAAAATTAATCCTATAATATAAAATGTTAAATTAAATTTCATGTCCCCTAAAACACTCAAATCCGCAAAAAATTATAAAAATGAAAAACAACTCATCATTATAAATAAAATGTTATTGGAATATTATAATTTAAATATAAATAAGTGAAAAGATATTTCTTTTTTAAAAAAATATATTTGATAGTTTTAAAAAATATATGGTGATATTTTCATATTCATAGAGATAAAAAAGAGAAGAGTGTTTTAAAAAAGTAGATTCGCATTTGAAGAAGATATCGTTTTAAAAAATGTTATATTTTCCTCTTATTGTTGATATAATAAAAAATGGAATCCCTTAATAAAATTAATTATATAAATTATCTTAATTCTAAATAGTTAGTGATAATGTAGGTGTCAAAGATAGAATAATTGGGGGGGGGGGTTTCTACTCATATGGTATCCTATATGAATATTGGGTGATGTTAATCAATTATTTTATACCATATGAAGACTTAATGATTTTATATATATTGAATCTATTTATACATATATGTGTAATGAAAAATAAATTTATTTTAGAGATATATTACATCGTGGTATAAATTAATATATGGGAGGGAAATTTATATGAGTCAGAGAAAATAATTACAGAGAGAAAACTCCATTAGTTGAGATATGTACTTTAGGTATAAGGAGTTAGAGGCTTAGGATTTTAGAGTAATTATCTATAACATATCATTTTATAATTTTGGATGTGATAAAAAATATATATTTTTCTAGTGGAGTAGGCTTTAGATTATCTTTGTTATCTATTATGTGATTTCTTTGTTTTGTGAGGTTACAATCTAACCCAAAAAAATAATCATGGTGTCATGGTTATGCAATAAAGTTGTTGATTATAGATATTCAATGAACATATTAATGATATGTGACATCCATTACACAAATATATTCATATAATATCCATTTAATGTAGAGGTGATGATGATGAAGATGATGGTAGTAGAATTAAAGATACTGAATTTGATGGTGGTGAAGGAAATGATGTTGAAGAATTCAAAATTTTAATAATTGTAAATTATTATGTAATATTTTTATTTAATTTTTAAAGATAATTTTTTTAAAAAATAATAGATGAGTTTGAAAAAACGTGGGGATTTCTTTTTCTAATGATTTGAAAAAAAGATAAGTGTGTATAAAAAAGGTGATACCTATGCGTATAATATATGGTTAAATGAAAAAGGATATAACTTTTTATTTTACAGTTATGAGAAAAATGTGAAGGTTCCTATTATAAAATTCATGAAGAACTATATATAAAAAGAATTGAGATATTGAAGATGTAGTTAATTAAAAGAAAATAAGAAATGTAATAACATCCAAGAGGTAGAATATATGAGGAGATGATTAATATTATTGAATATTAAATAGTATCATATAATGAGATGAAATGATGCATAAATAGAATCTTATCTAACACCATCATGTGATGAAAATTCATTCAAATGATATATAAATCCATTTAAGAGATACATTTTTATTTTTGGGAGATTATCATTTGTATATGAAAAATTCTTTTAGTGTTAGAAATCTATTGATTGTAATTTATGATATATTGATTATTGAATGATATGATCTCTTTGAGAAGTTTTATTAATTTATTTATGTGACCATAAAATTCTATATGTATTTTATTATGTTGTCCGGGATCGATTGTTTTTATATCTTGCCTTTTTGGTTTAATTTATTTTAAAATATTATCTCATAATGAAAAAACCATCACGATAATGATATAATGTTGTTTGGTGGAAATATAAAATGCAGATTCCTTTAATATCTCTATTTAGTTATGTTTTAATGGATATTGGGGATCTATTTAATGTGTAGGAATAAATTATTAATATAATTTTCATAAGGCAAATGTTCATATGTTTCATTATATTAGATGGTATTATTGAAGAGTTGTCAAATTTTATATGATGGTTTATTTTATTTGGTTTTTATCATAAATTAAAAAGATGAATATGATGATTTTATTTTGAAAAAGTTTAGTAATTGAGTATAATAACCATGGGGATATATTTTAAGATATATATGGTAATAATATGGTTTACAAAGGGTGAAATATATGTATTATATATATATTTTGAAAAAATATGGTATTTTATCCATATCATTGATATTGGAATGTATTGATGCATATAATAAACTGAATTCTAGAATATATATAAAAAATAGAATATTTATAAATATATAGATGATCAAGAGAGGAGGATGGGGTATGTAATAAATATGGTAGCATATAAGAAAAATTTAAAAAAATTGTATAAAAATTCGAAAAAAAGACATGATGATTCTATTTCCTCCTATATTTTTATCACCCAAACATTTTATTACATGGATAAAAAATTGGCCTTTTAAATATTAGATTCTTGGAAATTAGGAATATAAAAAAATAAAAAATAAAAAATTATTCTAATATGCTTGAATGTAATTTTTCTGGGTTCAACTTATGTTACATTAATTGCATCTCATACACTGCAGACATGTATCAAAAAAAACTTGTGGGAATGAGCCCAGTAAGAGAAATAAACAAGGGATACATTTTCCATGTGACCATGAAGCATATCAAATAGAACACGAGGTTTAAAAATATAACATGATCAAGAGAACATGAGGAATATAATAAATATATATCATGAATCATTACATAGAAATGTTGATACTACATAAAACCAATTCATTAATAATCATATCACCATGGTTTAATGGCAATGTGTAAAAAAATACAATTTCCAAGGTTATTCATCGAGGTATTGTAGAATATGTCACATAAAACAATTAAATTATTTACCCAATGAAATTGATTTATATCAATACACATAAAAAATATTTATTAACTTTAAGTGATCCACATAGATGAAATTAAACCATTTAATTAATAACCTGTATAATATATACAATAATTTGGCAACTACAATGAAGGAATTGAAAAGTGATTGATGGAATGATCGTAAGATAATTCATAAGAAAATAAAATTTAATTTTAGTAAAATATATATAAATAAATGAACTATTAGGCCATTTTAAATTTATATAAATACCCATGTTAAAGGAATCAGTTTGTTTATTAAAAAAATTTAAATTAATGAGAATTTATCATGTGAAAGAGAGAAATAAATTTAACAGTGTGATGATTATAGAACATAGATTAATTAAAGGTAATATAAGAGGGAAAAAATATCTCCCATAGATAAAATACAATTATTATTATAAAGATATTATATAATTTTGGAAAAATAAATTATTTTGTAAAATAGAAGAAATATCACAAAAGCTAAATTGAATGGAAAATAAGAGTTGAGACTTCCCTTACCTTGAAAAGTTACTCTTAACTATTGAGGCCATAAAATTGAGGGATTAAGGAAACATTTTCTACTATATTTAAGAGGTAAATTAAATATAAAATCATAGAGAATGTATTGTGGTGGTGTTGAATTATAAAATGGTTGAGTATTTATATTTATAATGGAGGAAGTGTATTATAATTTGAAAACATATGTCTTCTAAATATAGGACACATAAATGAAAAAACAATATCATAACATTGTATTTTTTTTCATGGTTTTGAAAATTTGAGTCAATTTTTTAGATATTTTAATATATTTCATCCAAATCCCATTTTTTAATAATTATTTTGGCATCAGAAATTTTATTTTCCACAAACAATTTTTTCAAAATCAAATTATATATTTCAGGCATGGGTATGTCAATTATAGATTTGGAAATTCATTAAAATCTTTTAAAATGACTAAAATTAATAATGTAAAACATTTCAGGTCATTGATTGTTCTTAATTAATTATCAAATCATTATGTTATAAATATGAAGATTACAACCTACTTAAAACCAATTTTTTTATTACTATACATGAGATAATAATGTGTTTTTGAAAAATATCCTAAATTCACCCTATCCTAATTATGAAATTATGATTTCAAATAAAATTTTTATTATATTATATTATTTCATTAAATATGATAATTTTATCTTATATATATATATATATATTAAAAACCTTATTTATTGAAAAATAGTACATTTTACAGCACAAATAAATTTTCGACATTTATTATATCTTCCAATGGATATATAAAATCATTATATCATTTATATTCAAATAAAGTGTTTTAATATACTATTTAATTAGAAAATATAATTTTTAAAATACCATATTTTCTTATAATATTTTTTATCATTATAAAAAAATACAATTATTTTTTATTTTTTTCCAAAAATCCATTTATCTAATTATTCTAAATTAAAAATCTATTTTATTAAGGAAAACTATTATTAAAATTTAATTTATTGAATAAAAATATTATTCATTCAATGGAATTACACATTAAGTAACTAAGGCATGTACATGTATCCCTTTTTAACACCCATGACTGTCAAAAGGGTCAGGTGTGCTATGGGAGTAGTTTTGTCGTATAGATCAGCTAACATTGTCAGAGAAGTAATCTCCAATGTCTTAACTATATCTTCTAGGTGATTTCATTCATCGTTAAATTATTGAATATCAACTTAGGAACAGTTATGTGTAAACCCTTGTGATGGTAATCCCTATCATTGTTCTAACAAATGGGCATCAAATGGAATGACTCTAATTGCTAAGGACATAATTTCTCATTCTTACAGTTACTAAATCATTATTTAACTCCAAATTCACTTCAATTACTGATAAGGTTGTATATTCTAATTTTCTGAGATATTGATGAATTTAATAATATTATATATCATATATGTAGTTTTTTCCAAGTATTCAATGATTCCAATGGATTAGGTTGATCCATATTTTCAAATTTTATATTTTTATTTATTATTATTTTTCAGTTGTAATTTTTAGAATTTTATTAGGTTTCAAACATAACTAATGTAATGATCATTATTAAATTTAAAAATATTTATTGGTTCCTAAAATATTTTTATTGGTATAATATAATAGAATATAATGCACACATTATCAAGAAACAAATATTATTTAAAAATCCTTATTCATTACATATTCACACCTTTAAAAATTTATTCCCTGAAATTTCAACACATATTTTCGATTGAGAATAGGTGAGGGTAAAATTATTTCACAAATTCCATTGGTTACCATGTTTCATATTAATAGTTATGGTTAATCCACAACCCTTTTACATCATTAGTCGTATTTTCTCATAGAAACATTCCACTATGATTAAATATCTATAATGGATTATTTTATTAAATGAGGTCATGCCCCTTTTGTACCATCTCCAAATTTAGTACATGTAAGGGATCTTATATGTACATCATAAAGAGAGATATTTGGAATAAATCATAAAATTCAGCCATATTTTGGGGAAGTTATAGGTGATTAGTCACTAATCCTATGAGATCAAGGATTTTAGAGGGTCCATTATACCTAGGGAAAATATTTCCTTTTATTCTTAATCACCTGACTCTCTTCCATTGTGATATATAAAGGATACATATTTCTCCAACATCCAAAATCAAGTCCCTTCAATAATTGATCGTATATCTATTCTATTGTATCTATGAATATTTTATATTTTACTGGATATAATTTATCTTTTATGTCACCTATTGAACAAGATCGGGCCAAAGAATGTTTCTGTCACAACATTCTTCCCAACAAGTTGAAGTTATAAATTAATTCACATGTAGATATTCACAGGGTTTCATTTTTATACTCGATTGGAAGCTATTGTTTTATGATAAATAAAATTGGTGGAGGTTTTTAACTCATCCACCATTAAATTCTATTTGTTTGGTATTCTAATGTCTTTGTGTGTATAAATAGTCCTTTCATATTAGAAATCATTTCCGGGATTATGGGTTGTACTAAAATTCTATTTTTTATTTAGTGAATATTGAATAATTCTACAGAATTTATTTTTAAACCATTTATCTTGTTTATAAATGATTTAAATTGGGTCCTCATATAGCCTCACCACATCATTTATATGTAACATGGAAGGTTGTTCAAGGGAGAAAACGTCATGAATAAAGATGGTAAGGGATGTCTTGGTGAGTGAATCGACTATGACCCATATCACATTATTTACATTGAATGTTATTGGGTCACAAATGAACAAGTCCATATGGTTTTTCTTTAAATTCAATATTGGTATGGGTAGTGGTTGAAATATCTTCTTACGAATTTTTCACTATTCCTTCCCTTGTCAACTCACCATGAACTTTGCATTGAAATCGAGAATCTCCCATTTCATATTATACAACCAAAAATGATCATGAATGACCCTATACATTTTATTTCTTCTAGGGTGTGTTGAAAATGTAGATCTAGGAGCTTCATCCATTAGATATTTTTTTATTTATGGGATATATAGGAAAAATATCCTCGTATGAAATTTATGTAATCCTTCTTGGTCAATGTTAAACTCAAGAAACATTTAATTTTTTATATACTTTATAATAATTTTGTTGAAATGATCTTCCCTTTGAGCTCAATTGATATTCTCTTGTATTGGTGTTTGAAAAACCATTTTTAAAGGATTGATGATGTCCCTTCCCTCATGATTCTCATTACCAACCAAACTAGTCCCTTGATCAATGGATCTCCTAGAATCCCCACCATTTTCAACATCATAAGAACTTTTCTACTTACGTAATCAATGATTTTGTTTTCTTTTCAATGTTGATAATAAACCGAATAGTCATAGTAATTAATAATTTCAAACCATATAATTTTTCTCATCTTCAATTTATTTTTCATTAATACATACTTCAAAATTTTTAGATCTATTTATAAATCAAATTTATCCTCATTAAAATAGTCCACCATATTTTCAGATAAAAAATTACTGCATCTTACTCCCGGTCATGTGTAGGATAATTCATCTTTTAATATTTGACTATCAATATTCACAAGTAATAAAGTATTCAATTTTTATGAGAACACAACCCAGACCATTTAGAGAAGTATCATAATATATAAAAAATACATATTCAATGGATACTACATTTTACATAGGTGGAGTAACCAATATCTTCTTCAGTTCAAGGAATATTTATCCACACTCCTTTGTCCTGATGAACTCATACCATTTGAAAGAAAACGTGGCTAGAGGATTATATAGTCATTAATATATTTTCACAAACATCCTATAACATCCTTCTAAACCAAGGGATCTATGAATTTATGATAAAAATATAAGATTAGGGAACTCCTCTACATCCTTTATCATAGTACGATCAACTGTTATTCCTTCACTATTTATAAATTTCCCCATGATTGAAACGTTTTTTAACTTGAATTATCTTTTTAGAAATATTAGAAATAGATTCCCCATCCTCGATTATTTTGGTACAACCATTATATAATCATTGTTCTCTTTAATACTTGTGGAATATTTCAAAATAACATCAATAAAAACTACCATCCATTTATTGTTGTAGTCCACAAAGACTATTTTCATCAAATACATAAATATTGTAGAAACACTAGTCATGGATAAGGGAATACCAAAAAAACACATAATTCCAATATATTGTTCATAAACTAGTATTTTAATTATCTTTTTTCTTAAATTTCAAATAATGATAACTACTTAATACATCAATATTGCAGAAGAATTGTGCCCATGAAATAAGTAAAATAAATAATCACTCCGTAAGAGAGGATACGTTTTCTTCATAGTGATCCTAATAAGTTATATATTATCTATGTATAGTCATATTAATCAATCATTCTTCATTACAAAGACAATAGATTCTCCCTAAGGAGAGACACTTTGTCAGATAAATACATTCTCAAAAATATCATGATGTTTCTTTTAATTCCTCTCACTCAAAAATTTCCATTCTATAAGAGGTATTAAAAATCATCCTTATGAATATATGAGTTCAATAGAGAACTCTACTTTTCTTTGTGGGTAAGTTCATGGAAAACCCATAGGAAATAGATTAATATATTCATGAACATTAAGGATTATATATACTTATACTTTCATTTCATTCTTACTCTCCATCGATCATCTATATAAAGAAGGCAATGAGAGGTGCTTCTAGATAAGGATCAGTCTATTCTATTTTTACATTGAAAATAAATATTGTTTCTCAATTATATATTACATATTTTTTTGGATCTTGTCGTTGATCTAATAATTATTCTTTGTGATCCAGTCCAATTGTAGAAAAGTGTTGAATTCCACCATAGGAATGACTACTATATTTATAATGACATTGTACAAACTATTTTTGATACTACAGTTTCTATACACTATTGATAATAGGATAATCCCTCTCAGAATGTTAAAAAATAACTATACATTTATAATATAATGGATGTATTCTATATTCCGATAAACCATGGATTAATATAATGGAATGTCTAAAACTATAATCAAACAATGTATTTTCTAAATTTGAGATCACCCCAATTATATCTTACACCACATCATTTGAAGCCTATACTTTAACAATCGTGATGGAAAATTTCCAAATATCCTTCCTTGTCCTAGACTGAGTTTGATGGTGGTTTACCTCCTGTATCATTGGATTTGAACATTGATTTTCAATGTTTATAAGCTTTCCACACTTGATCCATTCGATATTAGTAGGGTCTGTTTCCATATTCAATTTTCCTCAAGTATGGTTATGTTGAGCCATCACCTCACCGTAGTACTTTTGATTTATATGACCATAATATATGCACTTGTGTCACCTTCCAATCCCTAGAAATTAGTTCTCTAAATGTGTCTTCCCTCATTTTTTGGAAGTGGGAAGTGATGTTTTCTTTCCCCTCTTTTTTAGTCAAATTTATTCCATATGGTTGGATCCATTTGTCTCTTCTTTTTAGTCAACCAATGTGACCATTAAATCTTCCCGAACTCCAATTAATCCTTTACAACACTCAACAATATATCATTATATATTTCATAGTATTAATTTTCTAAATTCCTCTACGAATGGAGTCTCTGCCCATTGAAGAATCTATCAAGATTTATTGTATGATCCATTATGAAACTAGGAATGTAATAAGAATATATTGTAATATAATTTTAATAGATTCACATTGATTCATTTTCCATCAACTTCAACTCTAGGAATTCATTCTCTATTTTATTCACATTGAATAGTGAAAATATTTACTAAAAAATATTCCCATGAGATCTTCCTGCTCCATAGCATCAATATCACCCCTTTGAGTTGGGTTTTTAATTTGTGTACACCATTAAGTATATTCTATTTTATGTTGTATATTGATAGGGTGACTTTATTTAGCTTTGAAATTCATATAAAAAATGATATTTTCGATATAGGAAATTCATTGTTTAGAAATCCATTGGTGGATAGATACACTAAAGGAATGTGGTTGTTGATGCATGGAGGAATCAATGATGAGTTATTCTTATTAAGGTTCATTTTGTAACTCAAATTGATTCATGTTATTACTCATAACATGAGATAATTAATTTTTCATCCTCATAATGTTTCACATTCCATCATACATTGGAATTTCGTTAATGCATCGTCTATTGCAATATTCATTTACACATTACATCATATTTCCTACAAACAGTTCAATATAATAAACAATTAATTAGAAATGTGTTAATTTTAGAAATCATATAATTATAATGGTCGTATAAACCATAAAATATCATACTTAAATATGTGATTATTTAATAGAAATTACATTATCTATATATATCATTATTAATGGTTTATTAAAATCTCATGATTATCCTAACATATCTCCTTGGCCATCCAAACCAAGTATACATTAAATAACATTTTTATGAACCACATCCTGATTATTTAAATCTAAATGTAGTATTTTCATGGGTTACCTCTAGAACCATCTGTGTCAGATCCACGTCCACTTGTAGTTTCCAAAAATGGATGTTTTTTTTAAACATGCATCTTAATAATTACCAAAATACCGAAAAGTTTTCATATATTTATATTTTTAGCTATGGGTATTAATAAAATTTTCAAGTATGAATTACCATAAATAAGTAATCTATCATGTGATAAAAATTATGGATTGTTGGATTTTTATTAAAAAATATCTTAATTACATGGAAAAAAAAATTTCAATGTTTAGTGTCTTGGAAATCTGAAAAATGAAACATGTAAACACAATAAATTAATATAATATAATTTAAAGGAATTTTCCTGTATTCATCCTAACTTAATTTTACTTTATATCATATCCTAGGGAAATACATCCAATGAAATGGTTGATCATGAGCCCAATAATGGAAATAATCAATTAAGACTGTTAACATGCTATCACGAGGCATAACAATAAGATCATGGGGTATAAAAATATTACAAGTCCACAATATCATGAGGTGTATCATATATAACAATCATTAATCATTACTTGTAAATGTGGCCACAACATAAAAATGAGGTATTCATAAGAATATAACAACAGTTTTTCGACAAGGTTTTATAAATGAAATTTACCAATGTTTTTCTCTATGGTATTCTAAAACATTTTGTCTATATGGATTTAATTTTTTACCTGATGCATTGAAGTGCTTTCAAGGTTCACCCTTAATATGTAGTAATTTCATGTGATCCATATAGATAATATTAAACCACTTTATTAATAACACATAGAAAATAATTAACAGGTTTCATATTAAAATAATGGCATTGAAATGTTCTTAAAGGAATGATCATCACCTCATTATTAGCCAACAAAAAGGGAATGTCAGTTAAATCAAGGTAAATCTTAGAATTAATAAATTATTTTTAATTTAGCTCAATATGTAACATCACAACCCTTCTAATTTTCTAGAGAGCATAGTGTGATTTTACTAGACGTAGGTGATATCCCCAAGATTCATGTTAAAGGGATTTAATTCATGTGGGGGGAAATTTTATATTTAACAAAAAATAACTAAACAATAAATACATAAAAAAACAACCCAATATATGATTGATGATAATATTGATTGAAAACTAGAAAATTAATTTATCGAAATCATACTAGAATCATGTACCATAGTGGAAGATTACAATATCAATGTAACTAATCGAACTATAAGACAGCCAATAGAATTAAAACTCCAAAAACTCAATAATCGAACATTACCAAACAACCCATGTATCATGATGTAGTGCTAAATTTTTTATACATTACCTTTTCCCATGTCTTGGAACATGAAATATAAAGAAGAACCAAAGTTTCAATGTAGGGGTGAGTACTAAAACACATTACGTTTTCCTATATAAATTACCTACTCATTCTACTGGGATAAAAAATATTGAAACATTAATATAAAATGTTTTATATAAAAACAATTTATATAATAGTTTATAACTAAATATAAACAAGTGACATATCAATAAGTTTTTCAATAAAATAAATTTAAAAGAAGCCACCAAATAATGCTTTAAAACAATTCCACAATTTAAATTTTCCTAATAACCAATCCATTCTACATATCTCTGAGACCAACCTTGAATGTTTCTTTATGAAAATTCAATACTCATCAATTTTGTCTCCTAAACAAACAATGTGTTCACAAAGTAATTATATTACATGCTCCATTACACAATTGGAACTGAACAGAAGGTTATATTTCAACCATTCCTTGTGAATTCAATATAAACACACACACACCATGTATGAGAAAAATCCCTGAAAATCTAAACATGATAAAAACCATTTAAATAAAACAAATTTTTTGTAGAAGGTCTTTTTACAAAAAATCATTTTAAATATGATGTAAAAAATTAAAATAATTTTTTTTAATTATGATACCAAATCACTTACCACAAAAAATTACCAAAATCATAAATTTTCATAAAAACTCATAAATCATCAAAAAATAGAATTTATATCACTCTTTTACCACTAGTTTCACTATTTATTTCATGAAATTAAATGAACTAAAAACTGAACCAATCAGCTCTATAAATATGAGTGATGATTGATGCCACATACCTCAACTGTTTTAGGAAAATTGATAAATGGAACGAAAAAACTCACAAAATGGTGTTGAAACTCCACAAACCCACCTTTGATCTCCTCCCCAAAAATCAACAACAGAAAAGCTATACATATTGGGAGCCACACAATTAGATCTACACATAATGGGAATAGATATAGGAATCTCAGTTATGGGTTGAAGATGATCTAGAAAAACATCAGGAATTATGAAACACAATCACATTACTCAAGAACTTGTCTTCTAATCAATGTGTAAAGCATTTAGATGACCACGCTATCGATGTTAAGACATTCCTTGACCTTTGGGAATGTAAATTACCATGTTACGGAAACATATATGGAAGAACGAGTGGGTTAGATGAAATAATAAGTGAGATGAACTTTTTAAATAGGTTGTTTCCTTATACACATGGTTTATTCACACTGTTAGAAAACTATCAACTAACCATGAACTATCAAATTACATAAGTAAAATCCTCACATGGCCACCTCACATAGTCTCGAAACCATTATCCCACTGTGCTGAAGCCACTACCTCAAAAAGTTTAAAGGCAAATTTCAATGTGAAGAATTTCTCTTAAGTGGACATAGGGTTGGGGTAAACCCTTCACCATACATTATCCTTTACGTTTTCACTTATCTCATTTTATAGTGTTTCAAAAAATGTTTTATTAATTTCCACAAACTCTGCACTAGTAGTGTATGTATAGAAAAGCCCCAAAAATGTTGGACGGTTCTCCAAACGCTTTCAAACATCACCCTTATTCCTTATAAACAAAAAAACATAAATAAAGTGTTACATACTAGAAACCTAGGGTGATAAAAAAATCCGTGGAAAGGGAAGAGGTTTTGTTTTTCACAACATGAAAATTATTTAAAAACTATAATTTAAAAGAGAGAAATAAATTCATCAGTGTGATAGGTATAGAACCTAGAATAAGTAAATAGAAAATATGAGATTAAAATGGTATCCCATTGATAAAATACTATTATTATAGTAATGCAATAATATAAAGTAGAAAACATGAATTATTTTTTGAAAATGGAAGCTGAAAAAGGGAACTTGAATGTAAATGAGATTTGGAGATTTCACCTACATTGATGAGTTGTTCCAAAATATTGTAGTTCGAACCCTGGGAGTTCAATGACACCTTTGGGAGGACTCTTTGGGAAAAAAATGACCATAACATAATGGGAGGTTGATTTATAGTGATGGTAAATTATTAAATGGGTGATTATTTATAGAAAAACTGGAAGACATGTTTAATAATTGAAAAATATAGCTATTAGAATTCTTGGTTGTTTAAAATGAAAAATTATCAACACACCCATGGTTTTGAATATTGGAGTCAAATGTTATGATATTTTAAACCACTAAAATTGACACTAATTTAATCATTATTTTTCACATGTAAAATTAATTTTTTTACAAATTAATGATTATAAAATAACATTTTAAATTATATACTTTGGAAAGTCAATTATAGATTTGAAAATTGATTTAAATAATTTAAAATATTTAATATTAATAAAATAATAAATTTTAGGACTTTGATTATGGGCAAATAATTATCAAATCATTATTAAATAAATATGATGTCATAGAACATACCAAAAATTAAAAATAGTATTTTCTTTACAATTTAGGAAAAATTGAGTATTTTATAAAATTATTATAAATTCACCATAATATATTTTGGACGTGATGTTTTCAAATATAAAATTTAATTTATCATAATAATACTCTAAATATAATAATTTTAACTTGTAAATTTAAAAAATAATATTCATTGTAAATTTTGATTTTTCTAGGTGTAGTGAAATGTTTTCATACTTATAAAAAATTTCACAGTACATTCTAAAACAATTTTAAAATTCATATTTAAATAATTGTGATTTAATGGAAAATATAATTAAAAAAATTTTATTCTGAATAAATTATTTTATTATAAAATTTTTTACCTTTTCAAAAAAAATAAAATTATGGTTTCTTTATTTCTAAAAATCATTTTATCAAATTCATCTCTATTTAACATATATTTTATTATGAAAAAAAAATTAATAAAAGGAATTTATAAATTAAATATTTATTAATAAAATGTAATTTCACTTTTTGTAACTATGGTGTGGATCATAACCCTTTATAACACCCATGTCCATCCTTTGGGTAAGTTGTGTGATGGTGTATGATTCATGGGGTGTCTCGAAAAACATTGAATGAGTGGTAATCTCCACTAACATGAACTTATCCTATAGGAAATCTCCTTATCACTTCACCTCTTCAGGCTCTAAATAGTATTGTTTAAGGGTGAATCCTAGGGATGCTACTACCCCCTAATTTCAAAAAAATGGGCTTCAAAACATATGACCATAATGGTTGAGGCCAACATTTTCCCTTTCTACATCAATTTTCTTTTTCCTATACAAATTATAAACATAAATCATAGTGGTAAAAATTATCACCAATTGGTATAGTTCCCCATGGTCAAATTTTTTAACAATTATATTGAATAATAATAGTACTTGACATTCGGTCAAACCCCAATGGTCACATTTCACATTATACCCTTTAAATAACACATCATTATTTAAATAAATATTCACAAAAATTACCCCCATGGTTATATATTTACATTTTGTATAATGTTTTTTCGTTTAATGATAGTTTGTTTTATTTCTATATTTTGGGGGTGTGATTATAATAGTTTTGGAAGATCAATATTTTCCTATATTTTGATTTCTATATTATATATTTATTCGAGTTGTAATGTTTTCCATTTTAATTTGTTTCTTATATAACTAATGTAATGAAAATTTTTAATGTTATATGGTTACATAGGTTCCTCTATATTCTGTATGTATATAATATAATAGAATATAACATATATTTTTATGGAGAAAAATATCATTTAATAATCATTATTATTTATATATTCTATGTTTTTATAATTCATTTTTTCATGTTGGTAAGAAGAATAATTACATAGGTGAGTAATAATTCCATGGTTTAGTGAAATTCTTAGGGGAGAGACAAACTAATTTTAGTTTGAATTTTGTTTCAAGTGAGGCGATTCCTTCTATTATTGAGCATGAGAGACTCAAATTTGTAGAAAGATGATCTCATTATGATAATATTGCAATTTTGAATAAAATAAAATAAAAATTATATTTTACATGTAGATGAATTCCAAAAATAAATTCCTCTATTATAATTTTCATTTGTATACATTATGATTTTTCTCCATAAATCACTAATAATAGCATAACCAACCACTTAATATCACTACAGATGAATGAAATCCTACTAATACATTAATATTCCATTTTGGATGGATTATTGAAAATCAACATAAAAAAAATGTTAATAGGGGATAAAAAATTATTAGATCACCCCTATCATAAAAAATATTGATTCTAAAAAGCAAGTAAAATGAAAAATAATAATATTTAAGGATAATTTTCACTCCATATAGGATAAAATAATATCATAAAAAATCACGTGTATCTAATACTAATAGTGGATGAAATTATATTTTTCACTTTTTATTATTATCTTTAATTAACCTTTCATTACCAATTTTTCATATAAGATTTCATTTTATATTTTAGAATATTAATTCTAACCAATGCTAAATAAATTTAAAAAAGAAAATTAACAAAATTATTTCCAAAATTCATCATGAATAAAAAAGTTTCATAAAAAATATTCCTCCATGCACAAAATACATATACTATTTCTCACAACTAACAAATGACTCCCAAAATAATAATAAAAATTATATAAAACTTATTTGATTCCCATTTTCATCATTATTATAATTAATTTAATTTAAAATATAAAATCTAAGAATTATTAGTTCGAATCATTATGACAAAAATTGAATTTATTTTTTATCATCAAATATTATAAATCTATTTCATATTCGAAATCATTTTTCTAGAAAATTTGTATATCTACAAATATCTATATTAAAAAAACTAAAAATAATAACTAGGATATCTGGTTTCATTATTATATAATACAACTCAATATGTATTTCAATTCATTTATTTTGTAATTTCAATTGGTAACTCATGTTATTTTTACCAACACATCTTCAAACATTTTACATGAATTTATTTGAACTAAAACTTCAATTTAAGATTCTTTTTTATAAAATGTGTCATGAGTATCCATAGATGATTTAGTATTATATGATATAGTTTAATTTTATTGAAAATATATCTTTCACATCTCACTATGTTGATTATATTTTTAGTTTTTGGCATGAAATTTAATTTATTTATACCATTCTAACTTAGACACATTCATTTATATTCAACATAAGTTCATTTAAACCTAACAAAAACCAATTTATATTACATTCATGTCCATAAATTGTTAATTCAACATATTTATTATGTCTATTACAAGAAATTGGTCCCATGTAAAAGAATTTATCTTGTACAAATCTTCTCATTATGTTGTAAAAAACATTATCAATTTTTAAAATGAGTATTTGAAAATAATTTTGAGAATTTATATTCTTATTCTATAATAAAAAACAAACAAAAAAGGTAATAAAATTTAATAATTTCTAGTTATTGTTATTAGAAGACTTATAGGAAAAATCATGGAAATAAAACCAATATATCTTTCTATAGTTCCAATAATTTCAAGATATTTGTTAATTTATAAGATCAAATATATATTTTCATAACAATTTTATAGAATATCCTTTATAATATGTGTTTATACTCATAATCTATTAGGAACATACAATTATTTAAATGTTTAGTAATAAATTTGAAATTCACATTTGTTGTAGCCTATTTCAGTATATTATCTTCACATAATGCAGTGTTCCTAAAGATATTGTATTGACAAAACATACAGTTATTATTATATAGAATATTTGGAAAACCATTTAATCTATTTCACTCTCCCACTTATTCTTAGTGTTCTTTTATATCCCTTTTTATATTTTTTTAAAAATATATTAATTCTTTATCATCTATTTTATTACAAAATACTATAATAAGATTACAGAATATTACATCCAGCTTACACTCATTTTTATAATGGTTTAGATTATCAATTTTTTACTCCCCCATACCCTATTTTGTTTCTTTCCAATATAAATATCACACACCTTTCACTACCCAGAATTTCCATATAAATGTATTTAGCTTCCTTGCTAATTAATATTTATGTTATTTCTACCCATAATAATTTATATCACTTATCCCCCATATGATTTGAATTATTTCTCCCCCTTTGATAGTACAATATAAATAAATATATATGAATCGGGTCATTATTCTATAAATTAAGTAATATTATACACTTAAATATTTAACAGAAACCATAAATTTAAAAAAAAATATTTTGATATATATATTGTAATTATTTTTGAAAAATTTTCACTATTATGAACATACTCATATACCTATAATTATTTAGAGGCCTTCTCATTTATAAAGAAATATTTGATATCAACCTTTTTTATTCTTAATTGTTTCCATGGATTATTTTGTAAATTGGTTGAAAATTTTTTTTATGAAAAATTCATAGGAGAGAATAAAAATTTTACTTTTTAATAAAAAAATTATTGATTAATCAAACATTTATATTTATGTGTCTATAGTAGTAATACTCGACTTCAACAGTAATAATGTGAATGATTTTTTATTTATTTTTATTCTATTTCCCATAAATATTTATAATATATAATATATATTTTTTTGAAAATTATATTCATTCCATAATTTCTTCTCAATATACATCAATGTATAAAAATATCTAGGTGCTTCCATTGATCATTAAAGAACGCAAAAGTCAGTGTTAAAATATTTTATATGTGAATTATTTTTATCATTTTTTACTACAATTATTTAGTATTAATCTAGAATAATTTATCAAAATCAAATGATAAACAATAAGAATAATTTTTTTATTTTAGAAAGACCCCAATTCAATTCCGGCATCATCTATTATTACCCCTTATAATAAAGCCTTATTTACAAAATCTTACTTCTACTAGGATTAGTGTTGATATTTTATTAAAGAATATTATTCTAAAAATAATAATTAGATCTGTTTTATATTTATATTGTTCTTTAATGATACTTCTACGATATTTTTACTTTTATTGTCAATAAATTCTGATGGTTATTTTTAATTATTTTATAAAAATCGATAATTATATACTCATCGTCACTAATAAAAATAATGTCATGATTATGTTTAAGAATTTATAATGTTGTTTCATTCATCTATTTTATGTCTATATTTTTTTATCATGACTCATTTCATGAAATTCCTATATTTAAAAAGATATAGTTTTGGAATACCAAGCCCTTGGGTCTCGTTTTAGACTCTCTGTGAGTTTATTCATATTTAAATAATTATTGTCATAACTACTAATACAAATACTTTAGGCTTATCAATAATATCATATATTTATAAACCTTTATTTGGAATTTTATATTAGACACAAATTAAATAAATTTTAATGTTCATTGGATATAAATTTCTAATAATACTCTAGTATCCTCCAAAAATTTAAAAGAATAAAAATTATATCCAAATATAATCTATCGACCATTTAATAACATGTTATCTGAAATTCACCCATTTGACTAATTGATTGAACTTTTTCAATGAATTTTTTTATAATCACTCCCTTCCTTTCCAAATATATTATTACACTTCGGTTTGGCTTTAAGATACTAATATTATTTTTAATATAATCTAACTATAGATTCATTTATGTAATTCATTCATTATAGTTAATATCCTCATCAACTATATTTACCTCTATTTGATAAATGATCGATTTGTGACTTATAGTTTTCAGTATTTTTTGGGTGTGAACAAATTTATTTGTAGATAAAATAATATTCGTAAAACAAAAATGATTAATTAGCATTTAAACACTATTTTTAGAATCATAAAATATTACACTATAGTCATAGATATATTTTGATTTAAAATATCATGAAATTTTTATATGTTCACAAAATATACCTAAGACATTTATTAAGTCCGCATATCAATTTCTATCCCTAACTCATTTTCAATTTAATTAATTTATAAAATTTAAATTAGATTATTTTCACTAACCATTGCACCATTTATATCCATGACTTATACATCCTTTTTTATCTCTTATAGACACTTTTATTTGATATGTATCCTATAAAGATACCCTCAACAATTTTTTCATCAAATTTCTCCTAAATGTTTATTTTTTATTTTGATCAAATAAGGGATTCAAAATACAATATATTTATTATAAGTAAATATTTTACAAGAAATACTAGTTATTTTTATCTAAACTAAACATTATAAATCATAGATTCTAAATATTCATAGATATAGATTTCATTTCAATAGAAAATATTCAAGAGATGTTGTTTTAATCAACCATGGGTTTTCACATATCTACCAAACTATTTTTATTACTTTCACTCAATTAAATTAATGAATTAGTGTGGGGTATGCTAATATCATAATTGATTAAATAATTAGGAACATATTTTTTAGGTATTTTATATGAATTTTTTATTCTTTATTATTCACAAAATTTTGATAGAAACCCTAATTCTTTTCAATTTCTTATATAAAAAGATTGAATGTCTCAAGTGTATAAAATATATTCTATAGTAAAATTATTTTATTCTATATCGTGAAATATTCACATAATTCATTAAAATAATAGTAACTTTTAGACGAAGTATTTTTCATGGTAGAAAAAAATTATATACAAATTAGTATTATAAGATTCTAATATTGAATGTCTACTCCCTTGTGGGTCGATTACATCACCTTATTTTTTTTTGAGAAGTCATAAAAATGAAATCTATTTCTTTTATCTACATTGAATCTGTCTCATTACATCATCACTAATATTTTATTATACTTTCTTAATATATATGTCTATTCCCTATATGGATTGATCTATTCTTATATTCTATACTAATATACAATGAATATTTTGAGTTGCATAGTTTTTAAAAAAAATTCAGTAATTCTCTCTCCCATAGTAAAAATTATCCTATATTTTAAGATTTTAATGATTCAAGTGTTTCATAAAAAATAGTATCATTTTCATCATAGAAAAATTGACCTACACTCAACATGATGTCATTTAAAACTTCAATAAAAAACACCTCCTAATATTTTTCCTTTTGATATTTTATTTCACTAGGGACTACTCTCGTGATCGTCAAAAATTATCATAGTCAAATACGAAAGAACAAAATTTTTGAGGTTATATAATTTACATTATGTTATTTTCAATTTTCATGCAGGAATTTAAATTACTATATAATATCCATAAATTATTTATCATTACATAATTTGAATATTTTCAATCACATATGACTGTTATCTTATCATTGAATTATGATTCTACAGAAATAATTTTTTATATTTCATTTTTTATAAATAATGTCCAAGAAGTCCATAGAACAATTAAATTTTTTATCACATATTCCACATCCCCCTTCTAGATACCTAAATCAATTATGACCATTAAATTAAAAATTCTTTTTTTTTGTAGGTTGCCTCATCTTAATAGAAAATTGTTTCTCGATATATTAGTTCGTTAAAACATTTTTTTGTTAATATTATATTAAAATTCATTTATTCCATGAAATATAGAATTTATTTTAATATACAACAAAAAAACAACAATATCCAATAAATTTGGATTTCTTCTCTAGAACATGATCATTATAAATATTTTTTTCTATCGTCCTTGAGCTAAAAATTTCAAATATAGATGACGATTTTAGGTCATATTTTTATTCAATGAATCTCTAACATATATTATTTTTGAGATTGGTTAGTCAACATTGTTTCTCCATCATAATTTCCCCATGTTTTTTTATTATATATATACATTTAACATAAATAATGTTTTTAATTTATGAGATCTCATGAACAAAATTTAACTCTTTAATTATTAATTTGGATGAATTTACATTATAATACTTCAAAACATTCTTGATAATTGAATGTGGTTTTTTAAATCTATGATACTTGTCATGAATTTTTAGAAGTGGAATTCTTATCAAAACATTATATTATTTAAATTGATGATAAATAACTTTATCAACATCACTATTAATCTTCTTTAGTGTATTTTCAACATTAGAATATTACAAATAAACTTCATAATGATCATTTACCTTTGAATATAAATTTTATTATAGTTTTTGTTTTAAATTCTCATTATTTTCGACACGCACATTATGAAATTATATTCCCTCAATATATTTATTATAATTACCAATTAATTCAACTTATTTCTTAAGATGTTTCTAAATATCTTTGTAAATGTTATTTACATGATCATTATTGTCATAAATCAAATTTTTAATCAAATTATTAGTGTATATACATTTATACCAATTTCTATATGATATAAATTATGATTGACTTGATATATAATAGTTTTACATCTTTCTTTTGGATCCTTATCTTCACCTAAATCAAGATCCTCGAAAGTGATATCTTCTTCCTCTTCTTTTTTTTAAAATAATATCTATTATAAAACTACGATCCTTTTAAAATTTTCAAATCCTTTATTGTTTTGATTGGAAAGTATATGATTCTAGTTTTCTTACCCTATTAAATTCTATATCAGTCATCGGATGTTCAATTGAAAAATATACTACACCTCTATTTTAAATGAATTTATAATCATTTTTACACTATAATTAACAATTTTTTTCTAATAATAATTGAAAATTTATCTCAAAATATCCCTTATAATCATTATATACATAATCATAAATATTTTCATGTTTATTTTATTACTAAATTATTTTCTTCAAATCTTTGAAATTATTATCCATTGCATTCTTAATTTTGTTTTTAAAAACGTCATCCTCTCTCATATCATAAGAAATTAGCATTATATAAACATAATAAATTTAATATAATTTTATGTAATGGATAATAATTTGCAATTAAATATTATTAAAATCACTTTCAATATATTTTTAATAGTATTTGACTCTACAATAGTCTCCCTCTATCATATAATTGTGATAGAAATTTCATTTACTCATTTAAAAACGTTTTCCACTATCTAGTCATTCAAAATATTTTCATTTTCATGTATTTTTTATTCTGTTGATTATTTTCCTAAGACAACATCTTAGTTCCTTCATAATTTTTCTCTAAATTATCACATTTTTTATTAACATCTAGGAGATCTAATTGCTTTTGTGGATTCATTATTTTAATATTATATTTATATAAAATTACATTCTTATTGGAGATATTTAATATTTTTATTACGGAAAATTAAGAGGGTTTCTGTTAATATATCGGTATAAATGAAATTATATATTCTTCAAGAATCACTAACACAAAAGGTCAAATATATGGGATCATATAATTTCTTTCATCCATGATAATGTTTTTATAAAAAATAATTACCCATTTTTTATTAAAATAATTCATATTAACTATGAACACTGAAAATATTTATAACTATTAATTAATATCACTAAATATTATGACTTTAATCTATACCAATACTGGAATTATAGATTATATAATACCAATTCATGTTCCCGTAACTGGTGTAGATCAACATTGATATTGGGAGAATCCTAATTTTTAACAGTTTAACATTCTGTTTAGTTAATAAATTATTACATATTAAGGTAGTATGATATATATGTATCTTTTAAAATACAACCCTCACATTAATAATGAATGGAAACTATGATAATCAACTCAAGGATTTACTATGATCTTCGAGAGTGTGATAGATTCAAAAAAAAATTCATCTTCATTACAAACTCAAACTAATATAAAATAATCGAAAATATATCCCTATAATAATCAATATAAAAACAATATATAACTATATTTTCATTATTATTATCATTCAATTTTTTTTTCAAAATATTTTCTTTAATTATAATCTATTTTTAAACCCCAAATTATGAAAAAATTTATATATTAAAATATTCATGAAATATCCCATATTGAATATAAAAATGGTATAGAGTATTTATTTGTTTAAATATACTAATAAAAGATCATAAAACATTAAATAGGATTTTTAAGTTCATTCTTATCGGAAACTCTGATACCATGATCTGAACCACTATGTCCAAATCAGAGTTCAACATGACTTTATGTGCCCCCCAAAATACAAGATACTACTAACTAGTATAGAGGGTCTTTATTTTTCATTTTTAAGAAAATACCCTCAGTATCATTTCATGGAACAAATAATAATATAATATAATAAATTTATTAATAAAAGTATCATGAAAAGAGAAAAAGATTGAATACAAGTAACAAAGTAAATAAATGTGTCCCAAAGTGTATGAAAATGAAAAGTTAAATGTATAATTTGTAATAAATAAATAAAACTATAATAATTATCTCATGTCTGTTTTGAAACTACCCAAGATGCACGCACCTCATCTCTACTGTATTCTATTTCTCCCATTCTCTGGCTAAAAGTTTTGTACATGAAGACATCACCAAAAACAAGATACTCATATAGGGTGTGAGAAATAAAACCTAACCGGATACCATCAATGAATCCAAAAACAATTTTCTCACGTAAGAACGTGTATTCCATAAAAAATTATAAATTCAGAAGTAACACATCAATCTAGGATCTAAAACCCATTTGTTAACCAAGAAACCATGACCCTTGACCATTACTTCATTGGCTCCATATAATAATAATTTAAATATTTTGAGACAAATCAATAAATAAACATGAGGATAGTAATCATGACATCTAGAATCATGTGTACATACTGCATGGCATCAACATGGTATCAAAAGATCTGTGTTCTCAATATCTTCGATGCATCGAGTGATTTTGATACAAGGAATCTAATAGGGATAATGTTACATTCTCCAACACAAGAGTTATTTCATTGATTTGTTTTAAAAGAGCCCTAAAAAATATAGAATCCTACATTAACATCATTGAAAATTAACTTAATGGTTCATTAAGGTATCATCATCAAAATCTTTTCCTCATATTAGTTGGTTTTTTTCACTCCCTCGGGATTATTAAAAATCATTCCAATGTTGTTATTTATATGACAAAATAATACACAACTTTTGAAAATAGTTTCCCTCTAACATAGATAATTTATAAATTTTTAATTTATTTTAAATCAACTGTTAACCATTTCTTCCAAATGTAAAATTATAATTCCAGAAACAATAAATATTTTCCCTCCCTATTTTAGTTTTAGATAGATAAGAATAATTAATTAAATTATTTTAAATAAGTCATGGTTATTATCATTTTAATAAATATTTAAAAGTTTTCATATAACTTTGGAAAGACAATGTCACAAAATGACTATGAAAGTATTTAAGATAAATCTTTCTTAAATTTAATGTTTTTAAAACACAACACCCAATAATAGATGTGGGAGGGAGAGTTTCTTCTATTCTTAACTGGATGAATAAATTATATTTTATGTAAATGTTTTACCCAAAATTAAATAAGTAAATTTATAGGATACTAAAACTTAAAGGATCTCCAAAAAATGAAGGAAATGATGTTTCTTATACTTTCACAAAATTAAATAAAATACAAATTTTCATTATTGAAACGAAAAAAATAAATTCATCAAATAATTATTATTTCATAAAACTATTAATTATTGTGTGATTAAATTATCCCATATTATGATTTCAGAAATATTGAAAAATATATTAATTTATTTCTATCATTTTGGCCCTTAAAATTGTCAAAAACATGTTACAAGATTTGGTTGGTGAAGAAGAATCCAATAAGGTGGTTTTGAAATTATTTCCCCCAAATGGTTTCAACATAAGGGTTACATGGTCCTAACCATAAACACCTCTTAGGTGTTTTATGATGTTTCCATGTTATCCATAGAAAACCCTTGGAATAAAGGATATACCCTTAAAAGACTAAACCCTACACTTACTAACCCTTTAAATGATACGATTTACCTGTATAAAGAGAGAGAACTACCCAACTATGGACTATAGAAATTAGAGGGTAATATTTTATAGTGGTTGGTGATTCCTTATACCCATAAGTAGGGACTAGGTTAGCCTTATGTAACATTTAAAAATCTAATCTTATCTTTATGTGGTGGATAAATTACTCTTGCACAGGTATAGGGTTTGTCGGCTAACCCTTACACGTCACATATTATACAGTTACATAACCTTTATAAATATAGGGATACCCTTAGAAAACCAATAACAAAATTTATATACCCTTACGTAACCTTAATATAATTTGGTCTACCCTTATGCGTGAAGGGTACTGCCCATACATAGTACATGAACATCATACATACCCTTATATACCTAATACAATTATGAAGTTACCTTTACAAAGCTCATGAAATCCTGAAATTAAACACCTGAAAATCATAGGCCACCAATAAGGATAATAATTAAATTATTTTCCTTAAATTATTCAAACATGCGACTTATAAAATAATAAAAAAAGAGGGTTTTAAGAACATTTAAATACTAATAACATTCTAATACCCCCACCTATAATATCTTCTTGTTCCTATAATGTATCTATAGTATCCCTCCTTGAGAAAATCAGGCCATTAAGCTTGAATATCATATTGCCATTCTCATTTCTAATCGTGGAAAATTCCTTTATTTTCTAATATATAGTCATGCGGTACCATATTTCATTGAAGAAAATTCTCAATCTAGCATAAATTTTTCACCATTAAAAATTTTTATGTATCTAGCACCAAATAAAAACCCACTTTGCAAATAACATGTATTCAAACATGAGACACATTATTCATGTGTTGAAAATGTTGTTTATGGTCTATATAGTAGACCACCCTACCCTCACATTTAATGATCAAGAATTGAATAAAATTCTATATTTCTAGTTACCCTACTTATAAAAATTATGATGATTCAACTCAGGTGACCATTTTAACAATCCCTGGTCAGCAACCAATAACTCTAAAGAACATCTCCTTTAGTCTTCATTTGATCATGTATGATTTGAGTGGTCACCAATTTCATCTTGATCAGTATCACACTCTCTAAGGTCTCTTTTATAATAATAGTCCAAAAAACATCTACCTCACTCGCCTAATTCCAACCAAGCTGTGAACATAACAACCATCCATAGCAAGCATAAAATGATTCTATATATATACTCATGGAAATTATTTTTTATGTGAACTCTACAATGTAAAGGTTCTCATTACAAGTACCATTATAGTGAAAATTAAAATTTTTAAGTATATCCTCTTCTATGATAATTGTAAAATTGGATTGTCAATCTATCTGAGGATGGTGTATAGTTCACAATATCAACTGAGACCCTAGGGGTATCTATGATCCCTACTAAAATAGTGAATTAAAATATGAATCTATGTTATAATCACTACTTAAGTGAACTATATATAATTGTATGATATCATGGACATGATTATTTCCTATTTCATCCTCTTAGTGATTCAATAAAATATATAAGAAGTTTGAAACCTTCTTATACCAACCAAAAACCACCTAGACAACATCATTAATTACTAATGTCATACATAAACCCATCACAAAGAACATTGTAAAGTCCTCCCACTTCCACATGAGAAATTGATGTAGCTGGAGAACACCACCAAGATATTATTTCACAGCCATTATCCTTTGGCATGTAAGTAATTAGGAAATGAGACCAAAAATATCACTCTTTATATATATATACAAGGACTATCACCTAATATAGCATCCCACCTTTTATTACATAACTTTTCATTCGATTTTACAAAAGGAGGATCATTAATGTATAGTGTCATTGAAATAAGGAAAAACATACATGAAAACATAAAAAACTATTCTAATTCAATTGTAAGGCTTCATCATAATTTTATCCTATGTATAATTACTATATCTCATAACTAGGGGACATACATCAAAGGAAAGGCTTAGCAGAGGGCCCAGTAATGAAAACAAGTGAAACAGTTTACATTTGATCGTGATCAATATCAATAAGAACATGAGGGATATCATAAATGAATGATAAAGAGTCATAAGATAGAAATAATTAAATGAATCCTAACATGAATACAAGGTTAAAACATTTAAGTTATACATTCATGAACATATCACCAAGGTCCATCCCTAAGGTGTCATAAAAATTACCGAGGTTATAAACCAAGGTATCCAAAAAGAAATCATCTCTAGAGAATAGTTTCATTACCTAATTCATTGGATTGAAATATGAGTGCACCCTTCATATGTATTTATTTTCATATCATCCGCATAGATCATAAAAAAATTCTAAAATAACCCAAAAATAATAAATGAAATGGGTTTCATTTCAAAATCATGACGTTTTAAAAGTTCTTAAAAACATAATCATTACGTCATTTATAACCCATGTAAAAGAAACGAGGGTTTCATGAATGTCAATTACGGAATCAAATATATCATTTTTTCATTATGAATTCCCCATGAAACTAACTATTTTTGGGTATTAATAAAATAAAATAATTTCTTCAGAAAAGGGAGAGAAATTTGAGACCATGATTCCATAGCTTTACAGATATAAAACATGGTTTTAGAAAATATTGAAATGAGAGGGGATAAGGGAAAACCACTCATATATCTCTCACAATACAGTATGGTCACTGAATAAAAAGAAATAAAATCATGGTATAGATATTTTAAATAAATACCACATGAAAACAAAACATGAAAGAAAAGGGAAGATGCCGTTTGTTTTACGAAAAAGTATGCTTCCTAACAGTGTCACTTATGATTCAGTAAAATAGGTTGATGGGAGTGGAATGTGTCTCTCATAATTTGGACATAAAATGGACAACAATGTGGAAATATAGGAATATACACCCACATAATAATATGTAATCTAGATGACAAAACATAAAGGATGTCATGACTAAAATTTGTGGGAGAAAGGTTCCCTTACCTTGATGAAAAACATCAAAAGCATTTTGGATGGGACCTTGGTGGGATTCAGGGAACCTTGGTAGGACTCTTTTGGAGGTAATAATACCTGACCATTGTGGAGAATTAATTTGGAATTAAATTAATAAAGGAATGGGTGGGTATTTATACCAAAAGTGAGGGAATATTTATTAATTTCCAAGGGACACCTCATTTGTGGTATTTTCAAAACCATGGTCATGCCCGTGGTATTGGCCACTTGGGACAACTAATAATATATCTTAATATTAACAATTCAACCAGAATTATTACACCATGATTAAATCATTAATTGTGTCATTAATCACAATAAAACACAAAATTGTATTTTTACTATTTAAGAAAAAACAAAACATTTAATGAAAATACCACCAAGAACCTTGAAGTGTAGTCCACAATCTTTCTTTGTCTATTATCCCACAAAAAATGACCACAATGGTCTATACACATTTTTTTACTTATATAATGTATAATGAATATAGAGCTACGATAATCATATAATAGTTCCTTCTTTATTTCTGGAATATATGGAACACATATCCTTGTATAAAATTTTAGTACACCTTCTTGATCAATAATGAACTCAATAAACATACAATTATTCAATGCCTAAAAATTCTTTTGTAACAATGGATCTTCTTTCTGAGAATTCATGATCTTTTCTAGAAATGATGATTGAAAAAATCATTTGGGTTATGTTTGATGACATCCAATTACTTATAATTTAAATGTCCATATTTACTTGGTCATTGATCAAAGTATCTCTTTGAATCCTGATCATGGACAGAACAACTAGGAATTTTCTAATTAATGCATTAGTGACATTGTATTCTCTTCCGGGATAATAATGAATTGAAAAATCATAGTCATTGAGAAGTTCCAACGATATCCTCTTTCTCATGTTCAATCCATTTTGTGTGAATGCATAATTCAAAAATTGATGGTCTGTGTGTATATCACATTTCTCAAAATAAAATTAGTGCCTCCATATCTTTAAATAAAAAATGACAAAAAATAGCTCATGATCATGCATAGGATAGTTCTGCTCATGAGTCCTCAAATGTTGAGATGCGTATTAAATGAGCATGTAATTTTTCATGAGGATGCACACAAGACCTTTTAAATATGAATCACTAAAAATAATAATCCTTGTCCACATGAATGAAACTTTAGCATGGGTCAAGTGACCAATATCATCCTCAGCTCTGGGAAAATTCTTCACACTCTTTTTTCCAGATGAACATGACCCCTTTTTGAGTTAACATGTTTAATGGATTAGAAAGTCAGGAAAATATTTTTACAAACCTTCTATAGTATCCCACTAATTCAAGGATACTATGAATCTTAGTTTTTATTATAGGTTGAGACCACTAATCTAAAATATTTGTCTTTATAGGGTCAATTTTGATTCGTTCATTAGTTACAATGTTCCCCATGAATGAATCTTGTGGTAACCAAAATTCACATTTACTAAAATATCAAAAAATCCTCTCCTTCCATAGAGTTTTCAAAACAACCCTTAGGTTATCCTCATAATCCTCCCAACTTTTATAATAAATAATAATATCATATATGAAATCAACCACATTGTTATTATGGTAGTACTTAAAGACTCTATTAATCAAATCCATAAGAATTAAAGTGCATTAGTCAGTTAAACGGGTATAGCAACAAACTCATATTTCTTATATCATGATATGAAGGCGGTTTTTTGGAATATATTCTTTCTCCACTCTTAATTGATGATAAAAAGACTGAATATCAATCTTAGGGAAGAATTGAGCCACACTCTATTGGTCAAATAAGTCATCATTTCATGGAAGACTATGTTTGTTCGTCACTATGATCCTATTAAGTTCTCTATAATAAATGAATAGACACATTTATCTACCATTCTTCTTCAAAATGGAAATAGGTTCTCCCCAAGGAGTCACTCATGGTCGGATAAACCCCTTCTCCAAAAGATCATGGAGTTTTTTATTTAATTCCTCAAAATCCTCATATTCCATCTTATACATGGTATTCAATATCAGATGAGATTCATGTATGAGTTCATTGGATAACTCTACCTCTCTTTCTGGGGGAGGTTTGGGTAACACCTCAGTAAATAAATCAATGTATTGTTGGACTATTGGGACATTTTCTATCATTATACTAACATTTCCTTCTTCTTATTCACTAATCAACTCCATAAAAATGATATAGAAGGTTATTATTGACAATTATCTAGTATATATATCTCTCCTAGGAAGATAAATGTAGGTTTTCCATTCGTGACTACTAATATTTTTTACTTTTTCATTTGATCTTAGCATTATACATTGAGAGCTAGTCTATCCCAAGTATAATGTTGAATTATAACATGGTAATGACCCCTAGATTTGCGATAAGTTTTTCGTCAATAAAGTAAATATTAGAGTTTCTATACATTTACAATTCTTGGATAATCCCACCAATAGTCTTGACTGATAAATCAATTTTTAGCAATTTAATGGCTTATTCTAAATTTTTATCAATCTTGGAGGAAATTAAGGAATCCATTGAACCAGTATAGAAAAAATTACTTTCTAGCTTTGAGAGAACAATATGTTTACCTACCACCAAATCATTTGTCACATAAACATCATCCTTAGTGATTAATAAAATATGAAATTTCTCCCTAAGACTTTACTGAGACTGATGGTGATTCCACTACACTACCCTCTGATTTGCACAATGATTAGAAAGGGACCATGTTATCCATAATTATAGAATTGGAAATTAGGAAGGGCCTACAACATAGTCCCCTTGTCTTTATTTTTTGGAGTTTAGGATTCTCCTCCATACAACAATTCTATGCGATATGGTCATCACTTCCACACTTTTAGCACTTCTCGATCCTAAGAAATAATTTTCCCTAAATGTCTCTACCCACATTTATTTCACATGGTACATTTTACATTCACGCCTCCTCTTCTCTAATTGAAGCTCCCCCTTATTCCTGGATCTACTGATCTCTTCTTGTCATTGTATTTATGGCACCACTACTTCTCATAGAACTCTAGTTTGACATTAATTTCCCTCAGTATGTTCTACTCATAGTGGTCATTGTCAAGGTTGGATATATTCTTTTATTAATGAGGTCTTAGTCCACTAAAGAATATATCAAACAACCAATTTGGGTCCCTTAAAAATCTAGAGTTGTTACATGAATTTCATGGGAATTTCATCTCATAGTTTCAAATAGATTCATTATGCTTCAGCTTCTGCTTGAGAAACCCCATCCTCATTCTTGTTATCATAGAACGAGTGATATACACATTGAAGAATATACCTCTAAACTCTTATCACTTCATAGATTTGAACTAAACTTTTGGCCTTTTGTTTTAAACTATCTCCCACCATTGATCAGCTTCTCCCTCTATGTGATAAACATCAACAGTATCCTTCTATTGTTCCGAACAGCGGAGCAAAAAATATATATTCTTGATAGAGCTGATCAACTATTCAAAAATCAATGGGTTGGTCGATCCACTAAAGGTTGGTGGTCAATGATGCATAAATGACTCAACATAATGTTGTTTCCTTTGTGTTGAGATATGTCTCTCATCTTGATTCAAGTTATATACAATAACATTAGTCAATTGGGTCATCATTCTCATGAAAGATTCTATTCCATCTTCCATTGGAGGGTCATAAGTGCAGCATCCATTGTAGTCATCATATTCATGGTTTCTCCTATTGGACACCATTTGTTAAGATAATAAATCCGTAATGAGAATCTTTTTTCATTTACAAACATTTTAAAAAGAAATTAATTTTATATCATAAAACATTATTCTTAAAAAAATTATTTTTTAACAAGAATTACATTTCTCTATAAATCCTTCATAATGATTTATAAAAAACTTATTATTAACCAAAAATATCCCCCAGGTGTGTCAAATTAGGAGTGCAGCAAGGCATGTTTTCATGTACCCAGATAACCCTAGTCAAGCACGAAACTCTGAGTCAGTGTTTTCACCTCCATGTTAATCTATGCTAAAGCCACATCCACTTGTTTGTATCCAAACATTGATTTATTTTTTTGAAAATCACTTACATAATATTACACTAAATTACAATGAAGTATTCATATATATAAATTTTCTATTGGGATATTACTAATGTTCTCATAGCATAATTTATATACCTAACTAAACTATTCATAGATACATACTATAGAATCATGCTTTTCTATTACATAACTTCACATTGCATTTTACAAACAGAGAATCTTTAATGACTAGTGTATTGGATATCATGAACAATATACATGAAAACATAAAACATTATTCTAATACACTTGTAAGGCTTCATCATAAGTTCATCCATTGTATTATTACTACATCTCATATCCTGGACACAAACATCAAAGGAAAGGGTGAGAAGAAGGCCCAGTAAAGAAAACAAGTGAAACAGTTTATATGTGATCTTGAGCGATATCATTAATAACAAGAGGGATATCGTAAATGAATGATAAATAAGCATATAATAGATACAATAACATGAATCATAATTGAAAATGTGGCTACAATGTAGAGACCCTAAGCATAACGTACATGGACATTACATTACTTTTGCGGAATACTTAGTACATAACAAAAACACACACACAAGGACCGTAATAGTTTAGTGTCTTTGGAAACTCGGAATATAATCTTCTAATTGTGGTGAAAGATCTTAAACATCTCCCAAAAAGGTCATCCCTTTTTTTACCTAAAACTTTTCTTTATATCCTGGGGAAAAGAAAACATTAACGGGAGAGCTGAAATTCTCAGTAAGGGTAAACAAAAGAAATACCAATCACATCATATTCATAAGAATATAACATTTTGGAAATCGTAACCTGCAAAATAGATCATAATATCATAATATGGGATAAATCATATAAGTGAAATGTAAACCCCAATAATAATAACTTAAAACATGAATCATTGTGGCATACACACATTATCATAGAGAATCATTTCTTATTAGTCAAGACTCATTGCCAAGACTATCTTAGTGGACAAAGTCCATTTCTGAACCGAGTTCACTCCTCGTTTCAGTCCTATTTCACTGAGCCTATTTATCCTTCCATTCCATCCATGTATATCTCATGAGATACAAAATCTTTACCCAATGCATTGGAAAGAGATATAGGTCCCATCCATCTCATAATTATTCCATTCTTATGTGTGCCACAAAATCATAAACCATACATTATAGCATAACCCATGTAATAAAAATGGGATTATTAAACATCATGACATCATAAAACAATTCATATAAGATAAAGAAATTCATAAAAATAATTCCATCAAAACATAATCAAATCAATGTAATAATAGGGATAGAAATAGAACCCTATATTATCTTAGATGGAAAATAATTTTGATAAAACACTTGAACTCCATTGTTGAGGAAAATATCATTTCAAAAAAAATTTCCTTTCATAGCATGTCATAAAATTTTAATCTAAAAGAAGTTGATTAAAAATAAACTTGAAAACATGTAAAGGATGTTTCTTGGAAATAATGTTTTAAAAATCAATTTATGCCGTATATGTTAAAAAAACATTCGTCTCGTACTTGTGTCGAAAAAGTCAAAAAGTACCTCGTACAAAAAACGAAAAAAGATTCCTTTCATATCTTTTATTAATAACTCACCAAAGGGTAAAATTGGATTTAAACAATTGTAGGTGGACAGAAATAATATTACATATTGAGGAAACATGGATGTGGATGATAAAATACACCCCGGTAAATACCGAAGTATAAACAATCTCGGTTAAAAATGAGATTGTGATATTTCCCTTACCTTAGGTCCGATTTGCTTCGTAAGTGTCTGAACCTCCTATATAATGATTTAAATAATGTCATTGACTTATTCCTGAATCATACGCATTGTTATGATATCATATATGGTTCACTTATGAATTTATTTTACCCGTTCTTTTGTAAATTCCATGTTAAAGAGCGTTTTGGGTAAAATCGTTTCATTTGTCGTCTGTGTTTTGACTTCTAATTATTCATATGATTACTTAGATCATGATTAATTAATTCCAGAATATAAAACATGATTTATATATAATATATATTCAGAATATACATATATATAACAGATCAGTAAATGGAAATAAATACACCGTTCATGGAGACGGTAGGTCGTACGTACGCATGAACGCTTCTTTCATTTCCTTATTGAGTTGAATGGAATTAAGTAGATGACATACATATATATACACATAAATCCAGTATCATTATTATGTCATATATTTCATGATTAATTATTATATATACTTTATAATCCTTCATTAATGGTTAACGTGGAGAACGAATCTCATCGCGTCGTGAAGACGGTAGTCCGTACGTACGCACGAGCGATGATATCGTTGCCATGATCGTGGAATTGTATTAGAGTGTCTGTATACAATTTCAGAATCAATATCACATTACAATAATCATATATAGTTATAATGTACACCATTATACCCATCCAGGTAAGGTGGTGGTGGAAAATAGATTACACCACAGCGTGGCGACGGTATTCCGTACGCACGCACGCACGGTGATTTCGTTTTCCGTAGGATGGATAGATGGTGAAATTGGGTTGTTTCATACTTATAATATCATATCGGTATATGAGTGATACTGATGTTATTACTTCATAATGAAACAACCTAATAAGAATAAGTTGAAGGAGAAATAAAGTTGAAATAATCGGTAACGGACATTACCTCTTCTTTGAAGCGCCTCTTTGAGATCTCCTTTTAGGGCACTAAAATTGGTCTTTGAGGATGACCAGAACCTCTAGGATGTTTCTAGGGAAGTGGAGAAGAGAATTTGGTAGGGTTTGGCTGAGCTTGAAGGCTCAAAGTGGTGTAAGTAGGAGAGGGAGGATGTGCCCTTTTATAAGAGAGGAGAGGGGCTCTTTTGGAAAAACAAAAAATATTATTTTATTATAAAGACAAATTCGGTTTTAAATAGCTCCAAATTGATTTATTTCGAAGCTAAAGTAGGGATGGGTCGAAATAATCTCAGCCAATAGAATTTAGACAAATTTAGGTTCCTCTTTTAACCTTATCATTTATATTTAACTTTAAGTTAGATAATTTTACCTTTACCGCGTCTTTTTGTGTTCTTACACTATAAGGTTAGAAAACTTACTATAAGAAGCAAAACGAACCCCAAGTAGTTTAGTATTAATATATATAACCTTATATAAGTCATTTGTCCAAACATTAGATTTTTAGGAATAAAATAACAATTAATAATGTAATATCTGTTTTAAAAACTATTTTATGTCAATTTTGACACTTTTTAGTAATTGATTTTTGTGAAACTCATAACAGAATTATTAGTTCGAAAAAAGTTAATTAAATCAATAATATCATGGAATATTAACCTAGAAAATTAGTGGAAATCATAAAAAGTCTCAAATTACAATTATTTGGGTATTTATAACATCAATTATGTCAATATTTCATTAATAAGATAATTACTACGTCATCTTTGTGTCAAAAATAAATTAACTTATTTAAAATCTAAAAATTACAAATAAAATATTATTATGTAGGAAATCGTTTTAGTTTCCTAATGAATATTTATATTAGAATATATATTATGTATAACCCTATATTAAAAATGATATACTTATTAAACTTTGATTTTAACTATTTTAACCCTTCTTTAAATAATTTAATAATAAATGTCCTAATCTAATCAAAGTGGGCCTAAATGGTCATATTTTATTCCTAAGGATTTTTTTGGTCTAATTTTACTTATACAATAGAATAAGGACATGTGTTAGGGTAATAATAATAAAATTTTTACCCTTAATTACCCTATTTACTTTTAACCGTGGGGAAAAAGTTAAAAGTTACTATTCACCAAAAATTATTTTCATCTCATTGAACCACATTTTTCTTACTGACATCAGTCGTGTCTCTCGGATTTTTAAAATTCCACTCACAGAATCGGTAAAATTAAGTTTTATGAAAAATTCATTTTTTTAGCTACCACTTATTGGTTTCACTATTCATCAAAAAATGAAAGTATCCAGAAAAATACCAAAAATTAGGCCTAAGATATATTTGATATTATGAACTCAAAAATGATGTCTATTTTACCAAATTAAAAACATATCAGTTGCATTAATTAATTTAAAAATTAATTCCCGTCGTCAAAACAAATAGTGTGTTCTTAAAAGATAATAACTATCAAAAGATTGACACTTGTTTATGTCTGGTTTAAATGTGAAATTACATCCAATGACCAACATTGTATTAAATTGTAAAAATATATTCTAAATATACTTTAAAACCACTCAATTTAAAAATTTATCACTATTAATTATTACGATTAAAAAGGTTGTTTTTAATTAAAATTTAGTAATTTTCACTATTCATCAGAAAATGAAAGTTATCCAAAAAGTACCAAAATTTCACCCAAAGCTAATTTGGATATTCCGAATCCAAAAATGAAGTCCATTTTTAAGAATAAAATTTACAAAATTTCAAAAAGCGGTTATTACTATTCATAACGACTAGTTTTAATAATATTTTAATAGCATATTGTTATTTAGTGAAACTCGTTATTGCGTACTACACACGCTATCGAGGAAGGTCGTGATTGCGTGTAATTAAAGGGAAGTCAAGGATGCCTATTGTGCAAGCTCCTTTTGGTGTAGCGTACAACACAAGACATTAATGAAATTAAAAAGTATATTTTTCATAAAATCTCGGGTTGTTACATTCTACCCCCCTTAAAATGAATTTCGTCCTCGAAATTTGTCGGGGTTATAAATGGTTTACTACTCGAAAGTTTCTTTAATAGAAACCAACATCGTAAAGAGGAATACCAAAACCAATCTTTAAAAACAAAAGTATGAAACGTAACGGTTACCCAAATAAACTAATCACTGGGTTTCCACATAGGTGAAAATATGGATATGGAATAGAAATCTAACTATCATGTTCTGATGGATAGTGGTAGAGAACATGGCTATGGAAAAGACAGCAATCACAAGGTCATAAATTTGCGCCGATCTAATGTACCATATGATTCATCAGATATAAGAGCACTAGGACAATATTTTTGGTTTTCAAGATCATTTCCCTAAAGTTGAAAATTTTGAATTAGAATAAATACTTAATTTATTTTGGTACAATCTCACTGTTGTTCATGCCTTGAACAATTTCAACTTCATCTCTTAATGAAATGAAGTTGAATTTTTTTTATTCGTGAAGTGTTAGCAGATCATGTGATAGAATGACGGGACATTCTATCTGTCTCAATCAAAAGGTTAGCAAAAGTTATTAAATATACATAAGTCGATCTATAGTGATATTAATCATATATGGTTCCTAAAATGGACTTATACTTATTATATCATACTACTTAATATAATAAAACTAGTTTCTACTAAACAGAGACTTCCTGTAGGCCAGTGGTAGGTGATAAAGGCCAGTCTCACTTTGGTTTTGGGTTCGATTCCCACAGCCTTGTCTGACGCATTGGATTATCTCCCATCCTGCAGGTTTTCCTTTTTCTAAAGCTATATTACTATAACATCCCATCAATAATATCGAAAAAAGTGTTATCCTAACTTATTTCCAACATAATCCATTCCAATATTTACGCTTATCTAAAATACTTCGGTCCAAGCTCATAGTATAAAGAAAATGATTACTTGAAATGTCACATAACAATCACGTGAATCCCATCATTTATCCCCTATATATCATAAGATATATCTTGTTGGTCAAATTACAAACATGTGAATACCTTAATCATGTATTCTCTTGAAGAATTAATACCCATTGAACCTTAGTGAAAACATGAATGTAGTCAAAAGTTAACTCTTTCCACATACCAAAATCCAAAAAATCTATATACTCAAACCATGATATAACCTTCTCCTTATATCTATCATGAGCTCATGAATACGGTCAAACAGTTCATTTTCTCGTTTTTCGTTCATTATGCACATATCATCTTTTTTTCAAAAATATCTCAATCACATTCTATGGTTACAGGTACCATTGAAAACCACAATATACCAATACATAAATATTCCAATATTCCACGATACTATATAAAACATTATTACATAAACACTTAATCATTCCACCACATTGTTGTCATATTCAACATCGCCAATAGTGATCGCATGTGACTTCCCTTTGTCCTTTTCCTTAAGTGGTTGCTCCTGTCGATCATCAGTAACCCTTGGATTAGGTCATTTATTAGCATAATTCCCCATTTCCTTCCACTTGAAGCCTTGAAGTGTTTGCGGTGTGTTCTCTGCAGTCTTTTCTTTATTCACATCATTAGAAACCCTTTTTCCATTACATCGACACTCAACTGCTCGATGGCCTTCTTCTCCACACTTAAAGCATTTTCTAGTCCCTTTAAGAAAATCTCCACCATGCTTCTTTCCACACTTTGAGCATAAGGAAATATTCATCTTCTTTTCACCATTATTCTGAGATTTCTCCTTGAACTCCATCTTTCATTTCTTGTCAAAACTATGAGATGGATAAATAAAACCAAATTCCATTTCTACCTTGATAGCACAATGCACAATTTCTTCATAGCTACTGAAGTCTCTTATAGATAATGCCCTTCTAAGATTTGGTTTTAAGCCACTGAAAAATCGATCAACTTTACTTTTAGGTTGGATGATAAATCCAGATGCATACCTTGCAAGCCTTGTAAAAATTCGCTTTGTATATACCAACAGATTCATCATACACTTGCTTTAGTTCAAGAAACTCCTTCTCCATCTTTGCTTGAAGAATACGAGGGAAGTACTTATTGAAAAATATGTTCTTGAACTCGTCCCATTCCAAGGACTCAATTTCATCTCTTGGCCTCGTATTCTTGGTAAGATTCCACCATCGATCAGCTTCACCTTCCAAACGATATACTGATTAGATGAAATTATCATGTTCAGAACATTGAATAACTGAAAATATCTTTTTAGTGGTAATGATCCATTTTTCAGAAACAATTGGATCAGAAAACCCACTAAAAGAAGGTGGACGTTTCCTCATGAAGGACTCAATAGAATATTGTTCCCTTCTCTTCTCATTTGGAAGTCCATAATAATTCATATCTTGTATAAGTATAGAAATAAGATTTTTCACTCAATCTCCCATAAAATTTGTTTGTTCAGGAGGACAATCATCACATTGTCCATTACATTGATCAACACGGTTCCTTCGGGTTCCAGCCATCGTCTAAAATCCAAAAAGACTAGTGTGAGAGGGAAAAAATCACACTAGGGAAAACAATATAATAAAGGGGGATTAACATCAATATATAACATCATGGGTTACCATAATTCTAGTACTATAACCTATACTTATACTTAACCTTAGGGACATCCCAATACATACCTTAGAAATATCTATAGGGATCTCACTAAAGTTCTCGCATCTTAGTTTCCAAAGGTTGACTAAACCTTTCCTCTGATACCAACTGTAGAGACCCTAAGCTTAACATACATGGACATTACATTACTTTTTCGGAATACTTAGTACATATCAAAAACACACACACAAGGACCGTAATAGTTTAGTGTCTTTGGATACTCGGAATCTAATCTTCTAATCGTGTTGAAAGATCTTCAACATCTCCCAAAAAGATCTTCCCTTTTTTACCTAAAACCTTTCTTTATATCGTGGGGAAAAGAAAACATAAAAGGGTGAGATCAAATTCTCAGTAAGGGTAAACAAAAGAAATATCAATCACATCATATTCATAAGAACATAACATTTTGGAAATCTTAACCTGCAAAAGAGATCATTATATCATAATATGGGATAAATCAAAATAGTGAAATGTAAACCCCAATAATCATAACTTAAAACATGAAACATTGTGGCATACACACATAATCATAGAGAATCATTTATTATTAGTCAAGACTCATTGCCAAGACTATCTTAGTGGACGAAGTCCATTTATGAACCGAGTTCACTGCTCGTTTCAGTCCTATTTCACTGAACCGGTTTAACCTACCGTTCCATCTATGTCTATCTCATGAGAAATAAAATATTTACCCAATGAATTGGAGGGAGATATAAGTCCCACACATCTCATAATGATACAATTTTTATGTGTTCCACAAAATCATAAACCATACATCATAGCATAACCCATGTAATAAAAATGGGATTCTTAAACATCATGACATCATAAAACAATTCATATAAGAAAAATAAATTCATAAAAATAATTCCATCACAACATAATCAAATCAATGTAATAATAGGGATAGAAACAGAACCCTATATTATCTTAGATGGAAAATAATTTTGATAAAACACTTGAACTCCTTTCTTGAGGGAAATATCCTTTCAAAAACATTTTACATTCTTAACATGTCATAAAATTTTAAACTAAAAGAAGTTGATTAAAAATAAAATTGAAAACTTATAAAGGTTGATTCTTGGAAATAATGTTTTAAAAATCCATTTATGCCGTATAAGTTAAAAAACATTCTTCTTGTACTTTTGTCGGAAAAGTCAAAAAGTACCTCGTACGAAAAACTACTAAAGATTCCTTTCATATCTTTTACTAAAAACTCACCGAAGGGTAAAATTGGATTTAAACAATTTTAGGTGGATGGAAATAATATTAAATATTGAGGAAACATGGATTTGGATGATAAAATACACCCCAGTAAACACCGAAGTATAAACAATCTCGGATAAAAATGATATTGTGATATTTCCCTTACCTTAGGTCCGATTTGCTTTGTAAGTGTCAGAACCTCCAGTATATTGATTTAAATAATGTCATTGACTTATTAAAGAATCATAATCATTGTTATTATATCATATATGGTTCACTAATGACTTTATTTTACCCGTTCTTTTGTAAAATCCATGTTAAAGGGCGTTTTGGGAAAAATAATTTCATTTGTCGTTCGTGTTTTGACTTGTAATTATTCATATGATTACTTAGACCATGATTTATTAATTCCAGAATATAAAACATGATTTATATATAATATATATTCAGAATATACATATATATATTTGATCAGTAAATGGAAAGAAATACACCGTTCATGGAGACGGTAGGCCGTACGTACGCATGAACGCTGTTTTCATTTCCTTATTGAGTTGAATGGAATTAAGTAGATGACATACATATATACACACATAAATCCAGTATCATTATTATGTCATATAATTCATGATTACTTATTATATATACTTTATAATCATTCATTAATGGTTAACGTGGATAATGAATCTCATCGCATCGTGGAGACGTAGTCCGTATGTACGCACGAGCGATGAAATCGTTCCCATGATCGTGGAATTGTATTGGAGTGTATGTATACTATTTTAGAATCAATATCACTTTACAGTAATCATATATAGTTATTATTTACACCATTATACCCATCCATGTAAGGTGGTGGTGGAAAATAGATTACACCACGGCGTGGAGACGGTATTTCGTACGTACGCAAGCACAGAGATTTCGTTTTCCGTAGGATGGATAGATGGTGAAATAGGGTTTTTAATACTTATAATAACATATCAGTATATGAGTGATACTGATGTTATTACTTCATAATGAAACAACCTAAGAAGAAGAAGTGGAAGAAGAAATAAAGTTGAAAGAATCGGTAACGGACATTACCTCTTCTTTGAAGCGCCTCTTTGAGATCTACTTTAAATGCACTAAAATTGGTCATTGGGGAAGACCAGAACATCTAGGATGTTTATAGGGAAGTGTAGAAGAGAATTTGGCAGGGTTTTGCCGAGGTTGAAGGCTCAAAGTGGTGTGAGGAAGAGAGGGAGGAGGTTCCCTTTTACAAGGGAGGAGAGGGGCTCTTTTGGAAAAACTAAAAATATTATTTTATTATAAAGCACAATTCGGTTTTAAATATATCCAAATTGATTTATTTCGAAGCAAAGGTTGGGATGGATATAAATACTCTCATAAAATAGAATTTAGAAAAGTTTAGGTTCCTATTTTAACCTTATCATTTATATTTAACTTTAAGTTAGATAATTTTACTTTTACTGTGTCTTTTTGTGTTCTTACACTATAATGTTAATAAACATACTATAAGAAGATAAAAGAACCCCAAGTTGTTTATTATTAATATATATAACCTTATATAAGTCATTTTTCCTATCCTTAGATTTTTAGGAATAAAATAACAATTAATAATAAAATATTTGTTTTAAAACCCATTTTATGTCAATTTTGACACTATTTAGTAATTGATTTTTGTGAAACTCATAACAGAATGATTAGTTAGAAAAAATTTAATTAAATCAATAATAACATGTCATATTAACAAATAAAATTAGTTTAATTATTAAAAAGTCTCAAATTAAATTTATTTGGGTATTTATAAAATCAATTATGTCATTATTTCATTAATAAGTTAATTAATACATCATCTTTGTGTCATAACTAAATTAACTTATTTAAATTCTAAAAATTACAAATAAAATATCATTATGTAGGAAATCTTTTTATCATTCTAATTAATATTTATATTCGAATTTATCTTATGTATAACCCTATATTAAAAATGATATACTTATTAAACATTGATTTTAACTATTTTAACCCTTCTTTAAATAAATTAATAATAATTGTCCTAATCTAATCCAAGTGGGCCTTAATGGTCATATTTTATTCGTAAGGTTGTTTTTTGTCTAATTACACTTATCCAATAGAATTAGGACATGTTTTAGGGTAATAAAAATAACATTTTTACCCTTAATTACCCTCTTTACTTTTAACCGTGGTAAAAAAAAGAAAAAAGTTACTATTCAACAAAAATTATTTTCATCTCATTGAACCACATTTTTTTACTAAAATCAACCATGTATCTCAGATTTTTTCAATTCCAATCACAGAAGCGGTAAAATTATGTTTTATGAAAAATTCATTTTTTTAAAATACCACTTAGTGGTTTGACTATTCATCAAAAAATGAAAGTTTCCAGAAAAATACCAAAAATTATGCCTAAGATATATTTGATATTATGAACTCAAAAATGATGTCTATTATACCAAATTCAATAAATATCAGTTTCATTAATTATTTTAAAAATTAATTCCCGTCATCAAAACAAATAGTGTGATCTTAAGAGAAAGTAACTATCAAAAGATTGACACTTGTTTATGTCTGGTTTAAATGTGAAATTACATCCAATGGCCACATTGTATTAAATTGTAAAAATATATTCCAAATATACTTTAAAACCACTCAAATTAATAAATTATCACTATTAATTATTTCGATTAAAAAGGTTGTTTTTAAATAAAATTTAGTAATTTTTACTATTCATCAGAAAATGAAAGTTATCCGAGAAGTACCAAAATTTCACCCTAAGCTAATTTTGATATTCCAAAACCAAAAATGAAGTCCTTTTTTAAAAATAAAATATAAAAAATTTCAAAAAGCTGTTATTACTATTCATAATGGCTAGTTTTAATAATATTTTAATAGCATGTTGTTGTTTAGTGAAACTCGTTATTGTGTACTACACATGCTATCGAGGAAGGTCGCGATTGCGTGTAATGCAAGGCAAGTCAAGGATGCGTGTTGTGCAAGCTCCATTTGGTGTAGCGTACAACACAATAAATTAATGAAATTAAAAAGAATATTTTTCATAAAATCTCGGGGTGTTACATACAAAATTTAATTTATATATTCATGAATATATAACCAAGTTCCACCCCCTATGTGTCATAAAAATTACCAGGGTTATTCACCAATGTATTGTAAAATATGACATCTCTTGAGATTAATTTCTTTAACCATGTCAATGGATTGATATCAAAGAGAACCATTAATATATATTTATTTTAATGTGATACACATAGATCATGAAAAAGAATTTCATTACTAACCCAAAAAGAATAAAAGAAATGGTTTTCATTAAAAAATCGTGAATTTTTTATGTGTTCTTAAAAACATGATCGTTATGTCATTTATAACCCAAGGAAAAGGAATCAGGGCTTCATGTAATTAAATTCCATAATAAAATATATCATTTTTATGTCATTATTAATACCCCTAGAAACGAAATATGTTTGGATATTCATAAAATAAGAAACTTTTTTGAGAAAAAGAGGGAGACATTTTGAGACGAAAATTCTCCCGCATAATAGCTATACAACATGGTTTTAGAAAATATTGAAAGGAGAGGGGAATGGTGTCACCAACTCATAAATAACTCATATTATAGTATGGTTATAGACTATAAATAAAGAAGATCATGGTCTGTATACTTTAATTAAATACCACATCAAAAGGACACATTAAATAAAAAAGAAAATGTGATTTCCTTTAAAAAAATTCGACTTCCTAATAGCGTCGCTTAAAATTAAGAAAAATAATTTGATGGGAGTGGAAAGGGTATATCATAATTTGGAAATAAAATGGAATTAAATTAGTACATATAAGAACATTCCCAAACGTAATAATATGGGAACTAGAAGATGTAACATAGAGGATGTCATGACTAAAAGAGGAGGGTGAATGGTTCCCTTAACATGAAGAATAACTTCAAAAGCATGAATATTATGACCATGGGGGGATTTAAGGAACATTATGAAGACTCCTTGGGAGGTAAAAATACTAGTGCTTCATTGAGGTGGAATTTAGGATGAAACTAATGAAGGAATGGGTTGGTATTTATATTTAAATTGAGGGAATAATTTATTATTTTTTCAGGGACACCTCATCGATGGTATTTGAAAAACTCTGGGCTTTCCCATGGTATTTTCCCATGGTATATTCCACTTGGGGAACCTCATAAAAAATATTGATATTCCCAAGTTGAGCAGAGTTATTACATCACGATAACATTTTTAATGGTGTAATTAATAACACCCAAACTCAAAACTATATTTTTACTATTCACTGAAAAAAAACATTTCTAAAAAATCTCCTAAATTCACCCTAACATAATATTGATGCTATGAATTGAAAAATGAACTCCATTTTATGAAATAATTTTAAAATTATGAGATATATAATCATTATGTAAAAAACTATTTACCAAAAAAAATAAAAAAATTAACTAATAATTTCTGAAACAGTTATTTTCTTATGCTATTATATCACATTACCATTAAAGATGCCTAAATTATGTTTATAATTTTTTAAGTTATTTTCCTATTACATTGGTCATATTAATACTCATAAGTGTAATTTTACTATTCCTACATTAATATTCTCTAAAAATTATGTTTATCTTATTGGCCTATAAATTTATTACTGATCACAACTATAGAAAACCATTTTTTTAAATCGGATCACATTAATAATTATTTAATGAATAAAAAATAATTTTGAAATACCATTTTATCATTTGTTAACCAATAATATGGAACATCTATAAATTCAACCTATATTTATTTTAACATTTAAAATCAAAAAATTTAACATAATAAGAAATAACAATTTTATTTTTACAAAAGGATTACACAAAGAAACTAAGGTCTCCTTAAATAGAATCTTATAACACCTATTAAAGACATAATTGTATGGTGTGCTATGGTGATAGAATATTAGGGTAGCTCGTACAACATTACCAGAGTGGTGATTTCTATCAGCTTTAACTTCTCCCGTAAGAGGATCTGTTCAAGGTTCATATGTTGATTCTCTTCTTGGGTTTAGTCTAGAGCATAACTTATAGATGACACCTCCATCTTAATCTCTAAAAGATGGGATTTGTACGACCTAAATCTATTAGATGAGTCCATAAACTCCTCTTTCTGTATTAACCAAGATCACATGTATTTATAAACAATAATCATAATGTTAAGAGGTTAGTTTCTAATAGTTATATTGACCAAAATTCATATAACAATTGAAACCCAACATACACATTTTAATTATACTCACTTTATATATTAAATGAAATTGTTTTGTTGAGTATAAAATAAAATAACACAAAAATTTTGGAAACTAATAACATTAAAAAGATCATGTCGTTACACCTAATGTCACAATACAACATTGTCTCACTAGGATATAGTACCAAACTGGTGGTATGGATGTTCCCCCTTCAACTCTTTTCTAATGTATTTTTGGACAACTATTCTGCAATGGACAAGGATCACATCATCTTCACTCAATAAACACATGATTATTGAATGAACTCAAACAAGTTGTTCCATTATCACAACACACTATAATTCAATCTCATCACCAACCTTTACCAAGTATTCGGTAAAATATTTTACCTTCCGTTGAGAATAAGAAATCGATCCATGATCCTCATAAGAATCCATCCTCCACTCAGCTAACAATAACATCAAGAGCCAGAAATCCTGATAATTTATGTCACCATGTCTCTCAGATACCAATATATATCAATTAGTAGAATCTACTTTGATATTACTGTTAACTAGTGTATAATCTATTTCATATTTTAATTAATATAGAATCTCTACCTAATGACTCTGCATCAGATTGGGGACTCTCTATATAAATTTTTAATGAAGGCTCTTGTTGTCACTGCAGAAAAAATACGATTTACATATTCAAAAATGTCACCCGAAATTCAATTCATGGAAAAATTTCAGTTCATAAATGCTTGTAGGGCTGTAATTATCATGGGGTTGTAGCTATCATAACCCAAAATCTATTACGTTCTGTATCTATATTATAAAATATATAAAAATTATACCTGATTCATCATTTTATAATGCATATGCATCATATTCTTAGAAATTATTAGTACTGGATCTACATTCAGCCACCTCTTTAACTCATGAAATACCTCTTCACATTGTTTGATCTATTATAACCTTAATTCCTTCCTTTTTATTATTGTCATAGGTTCTGGTAATCAGGATAAGTTTGTAATAATCTATTAATATTATAATGACCATGATCTCTAAAACAATCTCGGATGTTGAACATTACATAAATATATCTGCTTTGTCTTGGTCCATGGATATACCAGTCTCATGCAACAAAATCCCCAACAACACCGCCTCCTGAATCAAAAAGAAACATACTGATAACATGTCGTAAAACTAATGTCCTCAAAGTATAATTAGGATTGTCTCAAATTGTATGGAATGTTTCCCTAGTTTCAATGAGTAGATAAGGAAGTCATCAATGAACACCATGATGAATAATTTAATATGTTGGATGATATTTTTAAAAAGGTCCATGATTTCTTTCAATCCATTATTCAATCCAAACAACACCACAAGATACTCATATAACTGATAAATTATTTAGAACACTATCATTCAGATGATATCATCTCAAACCCATAGTTGGGGGAATCCGTGTCTTAGACCAATATTGGTTAAATACTAGGTTCTCCATAACTAATTGAAATGGTCATTGAAGATGGGTAAATCAAATAGGTGATTATCCTTCACCTGGTTCTGAATTTGATAATTTATGAAGATTCAAATACTACTATACTCATTCTTGTTGGGCATCATAGGTTTACCCCCATGATAAATTACTCAATATGATAAATACATTCTTCTCTATGTCCTTAAGTTGCACCTCTGACTCATTTATCTCAACTATTCTACATAATAAAAGGTATTAGGATTGGATGCACACCAGGGATGATCCCTATCTAATATTCAAATCCTTTATCACGAGGAAGTCATGTTATATCTCTAGAAAAGAAATATATATAGATATCCATGACTAGAAGAAAATATGCGGTGGTTGATACATATCATAAAGATCCTATAGAGTCTCTACTAGGTCAATGATTCACAAAATTATATCAACCCATTATAGAACATCCTAGGAACATCGATAAGAACACAAACATTCATAGGGGAAATTTCATTTTTAATAATTAAAATTTTTATTACGTAATGTAATTATATAATACAATTTCACTTATTTTATTATTTTTACCATTATGTATCATGTCTGATTTCCATGAACATTAAGCATCATAAATATTAACAATAGATCCTTTTTAAAGTAACCATAAATATTAGAATATTAGGGGTTGTTGTAAAGTCCAATTGAAAAAAAGGAAGGAGATATAACCTCAACTATTTGGATCATACACTATGAATCCCATTTTTTGGAGCTTTAATGGGAGATAAAATCATAGGTATTTTCCCTTGAAAATGCCCATGTGATATTCCGAAACCAAAACATCACCAAAACTATATAGATAAAAATTTCAATCCCATCTAGATCAAAATCCAAACCATGCTCACAAAACCAACCTAATAAATCTCTACCATCACACACCTTACCCTTGGGGAAGACTGTGTTATAATAAGGGGTTATGTGTCTAGAGAAAAGTCATATGTGTTTTTAAGAATTCATTGTAATAAAATAAAAAATAAGTTCACCCCTACCATTATTATTTTATATTTTCAATTATATACAATTTGATGAAGATTAGATTTTTATACGAAGAAACTATAATTTTATTTTTTTTAAATATATAGTTTTCATTAAAATAATAATTTCTATAATTTAATGATTTTTCCAAAAAATATTATTTTAAAAAAATAATCTTATTAATACATTTTTTATATATAAATGATAATTTATATTAATGATGAACAAAGCGACCATTATAAGGGTCAGAAAACTATTATTTTTACAAAAACCAGTATTGTTCAATAAATGAGTATTATTATTAAAAAAAGTGTCAATTATATAATTTAAAAATATGTATTGATAAATTAAATATATTTTTATGTAATCATCACATCAAAATTTTACTAATGTAATGTTTTCATAATTTTTTAAGACAAAAATATTTTTGGGTTAAAATTAAATACGTTAGAAATTAATGATATGAAATATGACATCATAATTAAAAAAAGGTGATTTAATATTTATAGTAAATTGTATCCTCATACAAATATATATATCCCCTTTAATATAAAGTGATTTTTATGTGATTTTATTAATTTCTTAAATCCATAACGAATCCACCAAAAAAAAATATTATATTTCATAATTTTAAAAGAAATAATTTAAAAACATGGCATACCTAAGGGTATTATTATAATGATTTTAGTTAATTTCCATATAAAATATTTAAAACCATTCTTATTTTTATAATCCCTTAGAAACCCCTATTAATGGTTATTGGATTTGAATATTTTATCATGTATATTCTAAAACCTATGTTTATAATCTAATAAATAATTCTACTCTCCATTACTACTAACTAACATGATCTCCCATTCCTTTTCACAAACAACCATTTGCAAATAATTTTACTCAACATTTCCCCCTCTATTTCCCTCACATGGTTTTTCCATTTTCTTAAGAATCCCTACCAAATATTTTAGATGCCCCTTCTCAAGGTAAGGTGCTCTCTCATATTACTCTTTGTTTAAAGTAATTTCTCTGTATTGAGCCCATTTCCAATTTCTGATTGTGCATGATTTAGTGTTTTTTTCACACCAATTTATTAGAATTATAATATATATGTTTTTTGAGACCTATATTAACTCTATTTTACGCAATTCATATACCATTATATTCACCTTTTCTGCTTATAAAATTATACATTTATTTTATATGCCAAACTATTATGTAGTGAATACCCATACCCATTTTTACTTAAGATTACTCCCCTAATTAAATATTTCCTTCCATGATTTATAAATTACATGAATGTAACCTACAGTTCACAATAATTTTATTAAATGTGATGAAGTATGTTCTTATGTTTAATGATCTATGTGGAACACAAATAAATTTACACTATATGAATGTAATGGGTGGTTCCTGAATTTTATAGACCTACAATGAATTGGATTATGATTTTTAGTCATGATAAAAATTGTTTGGTCTTGATATATGATCACATGAACACAATTTTTTGATATCATGGATGTTATCCTTGATTTATAATACTTATTTCATGTTTTATGTTGTTTCCACATTCTTCTAATTCATTGATGTTATCATTTTATACCATGCACCTATGTCCATGTTTATGATACTTCCCTGTTTTATGTCACCTTGGTATTCTTATTCACTAAAATGTTTTAAATTCAGCTAGTTATGATTTTATTTTTCCCATAATAGGTTTATAGGTCCCCCCATTCTTATGCTCATCCCCATTTTACAGAAATTTTTTAGAATATAAAAGGAATTAATGATAATGTTATATAATATTAGTTATCATCTTTATATTTATATTTAATTTTGATATTATATTTATCCTATTATACAAAGATGGTTGTCCTCTCAATATTTGACGGTTGTATTTAGTGTATCTTTGTATACTAAATCATGAAATAAAGTGTAATAATGTAATGAGTTTTTATAGTTCGAATCAAAATAATGTATAGTTATTTTGGTGATTAAGAATATAAAACCTTATTTAAAGACTTAATTAATACTACTAAACATATCAAAACATCACACAATTTTGTTAAATTATAAATTAAATAATTTATGGGAATAAAAATCCCTATCTGGATACTATATGTATAGACAATCATGGAATAGTTTTACCTAAGGGTAATTATAAAATCCTTGTACCCACACTCTTAGATCAAGCTCTAAAATCATCAAATTTAAATTCATGGATTTGAAAATGACAACAGTGGCCCAATTAATGCCATCTGAAATGAATGAAATAAAAATAAACATATGGGATAACTTACATTATGATGGAAGTTTAATGATTATTTTTTAAAAGATTTAGGAAAAAATCCTTACTTCATGGATGTATAAATGTGTTCATAAAGATGAAAGTCATCTCCCTACACATTCATATTTTCATATTTCATAATAATTCATCATAATCATCCATATAAAACACTTAAATACATAATTAATTCAAAATAAATTAATAAAATATGGGGAAAGTTAAATATAATAAGGGTGAGCTGAAATTCCCAATATAGGTAAACATAAAAATTAATTATTTATATTAATAAGGCAATATAAAAATAGAATAATGGTATGATGAAATAATAAAACTTCCTTATTATAACACGCAAATTTTTATACCCATAAATACCTAGATCATAAAACATGAAAACATTGTTTAAGTCCTTAACAAAGAAAAGACTCATCAATATCAGCAATCATGGTCCAAGTGAAATCAATCTTGATCATAAGAAATATAATGAACTCCTATCTGGAAAAAATAAAACTTATTGATATCGTAGAATATTATCTTAATATATCTTCTTACAAATATAATAACCAATATGGTTGAGTTATATCTATGGAGTACCCAATGATGTGTTGGGATACAACTGACCCGCCAATCCATAGTTTATATTATAACCACCCTTATTTGAATAATCATTGAACCATTAGTCCTTAGTAAATAACATAAAAACTCTTCTATAGTTAACAAATAATCAACCCATCATTATAAATAATGTCCAAAAAACATAACATGAATAAATTAAATTTAGAATACATTTGTAATCCCCCGACCCCATTTAACCAGAGTCGGTGCATTATTACGTATCATTTTCATGATCACAAAAGATCAAATCTCAAAATACCGATTAGTTTAGTAGACATGGAAACACTAGATGCATTCCTAAAGGTTATATTACGTCAAAAATGAAAACTGCAACAACATAGTCTCCATATTACATACTCATAACACCTCATACTATCCTTACAGTTCATTCATAAAATTCTTCTTCACATCCTGGGAAAAATAAAACATATAAAGGGGTGAGCTCAGATGCCTAGTAAGGATAAAAATATAGAAGAAACCTTCATAAATAAGAATAAACATTTAAGGAAATGTATAACTAAAACAAATGCCTTTTAAACTTGAACATTATCATAATACGGTAGAAATAAAATGAAATAATTCCATCTACTTATTGACATTGATATTCTATTAATCGAATAATCACATGCAATATGAATAACCCCTTTCATAATGATAGAATGCATAATTCCAGACTATCATAACCACATAGCCAAGGCCTCCTGCAAAGACTACAAATATGATTATTTCATGGCCTCGTGCCAAGACACTAGTTTGTCTAATGAGACCTACCGATGCATCAAGGAGCTATAGCGGGCTTTACCCATCACTTACTAAGTCCAATGCATTCCTCATATGAACATGTTTAAACATAACATAAACATTCATACTAAAACTAGAATACGAAATGTAAATACTTTCTCCATAAACCATGAATGGTATAAAAATAACGAATCTACAATCTAACATATCACAAAACCTTCAATACAATATGGAAGTTTTTTATCATAATAAATAATCTTCAAATAATCTTAAAATCACTCAAAGGATGTTGACATAGAAGAAATCAAAACTATTTTAGAGAAATATCTCTTTTTATTAAATCATTTTAAAGTCACCTAATTATAAAATAAAACATTTTATTTGAAAATATTATTATAACCTTGTACGATAATCTTCTAAGATTTTAAAATGGTGGAAAATAGCCGCACCCGACGTATAAGTTAAAAAAATACATTCTTACCTTAATTTGTCGAAAGGTTAAAATAGTCCTTGTTTAGAAAATGACTTAAAAATTACTTTATAACTTCATATAAAAAGTCAAAAAAGGGTATAAATGACTTTAAGCCATATTATGTAAAATATTAAGAATGTTTTGAAATACATTTTTAAGAAACCTGGATGTGGATGATAAAGAGGTCCCAATAGATAATTATATATAAACAACCTCAGATAATGAAGAGATTATGAAATAAACCCTTACCTTGTACTATTCATTGGTTGAGGGTAGTTTAACCTCCTATATAATTGTGAAATTATTGTTATTAAATTATAAATGAATAATATACATTAATATGATATCATATATGATCTGTTAACATTTATTTGATAATAATATCTTAGTATCATTATCGTTTTGGGTGTTAACTTACTCGTTTTCTTTTACATATTTTGTTAAATAAGCCATGTTTTTTATGAATATGTTGTATCTTATTCATATCCAGAATGATATCATGTACTTAAAAATTATTTTTAATCATAAAATGAGAATTATAAATATATGGATATGATGGGGAATGAATCTCACCGTGTTCGTGGAGACGGTAGTCCGTACATATGTACAAGCGAAAATATCATTATTTTGATATTAAAATAATATATAATTGGATGGTATGTCATATAAAGAGAATAATTATCATGTTATATTTATTATCTAAATCAGTTACAAATCATTATAATACCCATACAAATAAAAATGTTTTTGAATAACAATAACACCACGACGTGGAGACGGTAAGTCGTATGTACGCAAGTATGGTGACCTGTCATTCAAAGGATTTTTAGAATACTGAATATGGTTGTACCATATTTATAATAACATCATAGTATATATAATATACTTGATTTATTATTTTATAATGGAAATAAAAATGAAAGATTAAGTTGAAGAAGAAAGGAACTTGAAAAGGGGTGGTGAAAACATTACCACTTCTTCGGGTTATTCCTTTTGATTTGATCAAAAGGATTCCCTAGGATGGATTTCTGATAAAACTATGGCCTGTAGGTTGAAGTGAGGGATGTTAAGAGAGTATTTGGTTAGGGGTTGGCCGAATCAAATGGTTTTTAATGTGTGAGGAATTTGTTAGAAGTTTGGTCCTTTTATAAGGGGGAGGAGGGGCTCTTTAAGAAAAACATAAATTATTAATTTATAATAAATTAATATTCGTTTTATAATGGCTCCAAAGTGTATTATTCAAATTCTGAGGTGGGGATGGGTTTAAATCCTTTCAACCAATATATTTTCGATAGGTTTTGGTCATTATATTAAACTTATCTTTTAGTTTTAACTCATAGTTAATTAGATTGACATTTACCATGTCACTTTTTATTTTATTTTATATAGTTAATAAACATAATATATACATCCAAGATACCCCAAAGTGGTCCATTAATGATACACCTATCAAGATATAAATATTTTGTCCGAACATTAGATTTTTAGGAATAAAATATCAATTAATAATATAATACTTGTTTTAAAAACTCATTTATGTCAATTTTGACAATATTTAACAATTGATTTTTGTTAAAGTCATAAAAACATTATTAATTCGAACGATATTCATTTAAGAAATTCTAAAATTTCATATTAACCAATAACATTCGTGGATGTCATCAAAACGTTCAAATTATATTTAATTTAACTTTTATAATTCCAATTATTTGATTCTTTCATTAATAAGGAAAATACTGAATCATTATTGTGTCATAAATGAATAAAATTATTAAATGTCTAAAAATTATAAATAAATTACTATTATGTTCGAAATATTTTCATCTTTCTAATGAATATTTATAGTTGAAAATATAACATATATAACCCTAATTAAAAATTGTTTTTCTAAAAGATATTTGCATATGTCATTATTGTATTTTCTTTAACTTAATTAATATAAAGTGTCCTTATCACCTAAAAGTGGATCCATGGGGTCCCAAAATAGACCCAAAGATGCCCATGTTCAGACATGTATCAACTGATATGGTTAAAACAGGTTTTAGTGTAATTTATTATTATTATAATATTATTTTGTTAACCTTATTTACCAGATTTACCCTTTAACCATGGAAAATAAAATATATACCGAAATAATTATTCAAAATTTATAAAAATAAAAGTTACCTATTTACACAATTTGTAAATCCTGATTATAAATAGGGAATCCATTTATACAAATTCAAAACACAGAAGTGGTAGAAATTAATTTAAAATTAAATCCCGTTGTCAAAACAAAAAGAATGTTTTTAAGAAATAATAACTATCAAAAGATTGACACTTGTTTATGTGCAGTTTAATAGTGAAATATATTCTGATGACTGACATTGTATTAAATGGTTAAAATATATTCTAAATATACTTTAAAACCACTAAATTTCATAATTTATCACTATTAATTATTTTGATTAAAAAAGATGTTTTAATTAAAATTTAGTAATTTTCACTATTCATCCAAATATAAAAGTTATCTGAAAAGTACCAAAATTTAACCCTAGGAAAATATAGATATTCAGAATCCATAAATGAATTCCATTTTAAGAGGTAAAATTTATAAAATTTTAAAAAGTGGGTATTACTACTCATAACAACTAGTTTGATTGGTCACAGTGTGTTAGAATCGCGAAATTTCATACAATGCAAGCTATTTCATTATTCAACGGGAAATGTACAGTGGAAGCATGGGGTGTAACATTATACCCTCATTCAAATAATTTCATCCTCAAAATTTCTAGAATATTATTGCTTAAAAATACTCAGGTTGTTCTTCATCATATGTTCCTCAGGTTCCCACGTTGCCTCTTCCATCTTATGGTTTCTCCATAAGACTTTTACCAGATGAGTCGTCTAGTTTCTCAGCACTTGTTCTATTATATCAAGAATCTTGATGGGCTATTCGTAATAAGACAGATCAGGTTCCATCTTTAATTCCTCATAGTTGAGTACATGCGTTGGGTCATGCATGTATTTTCTCAATAGTTATACGTGGAACACATTGTGAGCTTTGGAGAGATTTGGAGGCATTGCCAAACATTATGGTATAGCCACAAATCGTTCTATAATTTTGAAATTTCTGATCTACCTGGGACTCAATATACCTTTCTTAATGAAGCGTATAACTCCCTTCCATGGAGATACCTTTAAGAAAACTTGATCTCCTACCTGAAATTCCAAATCCTTCCTTCGATTATCAGCATAGCTCTTCTACCTACATTGATCTTTTTCTTGTGGTTTTGGAATACCTTCACCTTTTCCATCGTTTCCCCCACCAGTTCTGGGCCGACGAGTTTTCATTCACCAATGTCATCCCAACAGGTTGGTGTGCAACATATCTTTTTGTACAACTCTTTATATGGTGCCATCTGAATACTTGATTGTAAGCTATTGTTATTAGAAAATTCCACCAGAGGTAAATATTGATCCCACATACCCTGAAAGTCACGTTAGCATGATCTCAACATGTCTTATACGGTTTTAATAGTCAGTTATGATTGTACATCTATTTGAGGGTGGTAGGTAGTGCTCAAACAAAGTTCAGTATCCAAGGCCTTCTGACGACTCTTCCAGAATCATGAAGTAAAACAGGGATCACGATCAGAAACAATTGATAGGGGAACTCCATGAAGTCTCACAACTTCATTAATATATAGTCTTGTTATATGTTCCAATGGTAGATCTTCTTTTATAGAAAGAAAATGTGTTGACTTCGTAATATGATCAACAATAACTCATATTTCATTGTTCTTTATAGGAGTCTTTGGTAGCCCCATGACAAAGTCCATCGTAATATTGTCCCATTTCCACTCTGGTATGCGAAGATATTGCATGAATCCTCCAGGCTATTGCCTTCCTGCATTCACTTGTTGACAAACTGTACATCTTGAAAAAAAATCAGAAATCTCCCTCTTCATGTTATCCCACAAAAAATGATCCATCAAATCTCTATACATTTAGGTGCTCCTAGGGTGTATAGAGAAATTGGAGCTATGAGCATCATCTTACATTTCCCTTTTTAGATCAGGTATATTGGGAACACAAAGTCTCTTCCCAAATTTTAAAATTCCTTCTTCATACACAAAGTCTCTCAATCTCCAATCATTCACATCATTAATTTTTTATTGAAATTTTTCATCATCAGCTTGAAAACTCTTAATCATTTCTAGTAAAGATGGTTTGGAAACCATTAGTAAAATAATTGATGTTTCACCTTCCATGGTGATTCCCATATCCCACATTACTAGATCCATGAAAATTGGATCCCTTTCAACTCTCATCATGTTCAAAACTCCATGATCGTTTCAGCTCAAAGTAGCTTCCACCTTATTTGCCTTCCCCGGGTGGTAATGTATCGTGAAATCATAATCCTTGAGTAGTTCAAGCCTTCTCCTTTGCCTTATGTTGAGTTCATTCTATGAGAAAATGTACTTCAAACTCTTGTTATCAGTATAAATCTCACATTTTTCACCATAAAGATAATGTCTCTATATCTTCAAGGGAAAAATTACAGTAGCTAACTCAAGATCATGAGTAGGATATTTTTTCTCATAAATTTTCAATTGTCATGATGCATAGTCAATAACCCTATCATTCTGCATAAGCACACAACCAAGTCCTTTCATCTATGCATCACTATAAATAACAAACCCATCATTCCACAATGGTAGAGTAAATATAGGAGCATTGACTAATCTTTTCTTCAGTTCTTCAAAACATTCTTCACAATATTTTTTTCAAACAAATTTATCCCATTTATGTATGAGATTTGTTAATCTGTTAGCCAATCGGGCGAAATTCTGGATGAAACATCGATAACAACCTGCTAGACCAATAAAATAGTGTACCTCAGTTATACTCGTCGGTGCATGCCATTCATGGATTGCCTTGGTCTTAGAAGGATCAACATTGATTCTATCTTTAGAGACAATATGGCCAAGATGATGCCAAAATTCACACATGCTAAACATCCCATATAATTCACGACTTCTCGGAGTCTTCAATATAATGTGCAAGTGATTTTACTAATCATTATAGATTTTGGAATATACCATGATATCATCAATAAATACCACTACAAAGTCATCATGATATTAATTTAAAACTATGTTCATTAGATCCATGAAAACAGAGGGTGCATTAGTAATCCCAATAGGAATTACTGTAAACTCGTAATGCTTGTACCTAGTTCGAAATGTTGTCTTCAGAATGTCTTCCTTCTTCACACACAACTAATGGTATCCAGATTGAAGGTCAGTATTTGAAAAGTGTTGAGCTCCATGCGTTGGTCAGATAAATCATGGATACGAGGTAGGGGATACTTGTTCTTTATTGTTATAGCATTGATCTCCCTGTAGTCGATACATAACATCATAGAGCCATCTTTCTTTAAAAAAAAGTATAGGGTCTCCCCATGGAGAAACACTAGGGTTAATAAATCCCTTATTACTTAATTCCTCTAGTTTTTTCTCTAGTTAAACTAATTCTACAGTGGCCATTATATAAAGGTTATTCGATATAGGCCTTGATCTAGGAATTAGATCAATGGAAAACTCAACTTCTTGTTGTGGAGGATGTCCAGGTAAAACTTCCCAAAACAAATCTAAATATTCATTCACAATAGGAACATCCTCTATTTTATCATTCCTTTCCTAACCCACAGTAATTTCATCCTCTTCCACCCAAATAATTGAATTTAGTTGAGCTATTGTGTGTGTATCTAGATAAGAATGTGGTGGTGACAATTCTACTCTAAAGATAAGGTGTTCCTTATCATCATCATCAAAAATCATAACCTCCTTCTTCTTAAAATAAATCATTGAATGATGGTCTAAAATCAAATCCATACCAAGGATTATATCAAACTCAATCTTAGGTATGATAATGAGATCAACGGATAAAGAAAATTTATGTTTACTAATGGGGACTGATTCACAAAACTTTGTTGCAATGATACATCCCTTATGAGTTTTAACTGAATAATCCCTTGTTAAATCAAATTGAAAATTTCTAATTTTCTTAGAAAACTGGGAAGATATATAAACAATGTGATGATCCAGTATCAAATAAATCATTTTCTATACTTGAGAAAACCATTAAATTACATGCCACCACGTTTTTCGGAGCTTCTACCTCAACAGTAGTGATAATAGAAGGTTGTCCTAGATGCCTTATCCTTTTATAAGGTAAGTTCCCCTGATTCTTAGGACATTCATTTGCCTAATGTCCCATCTCTCTTCAATTATATCATTCCACATTGACAGTAACTCTATTTCCCTTGCAATCATGATCTTGGTGGAATTTTTCACAACACTTGTACCAGACTCCCATTCCCTTTAAACAAGTACCAGGGTGTTTCTTCCCACATTTACTGTAGGATGGATAATCAACTTTTCCCTTCATCCATTTATTTCCATTTCTAGAGTGGTCAATATATCTCTTCTTCTCTTTCTTTTCCTTAAAGTCGTAAGACTTAGATAATTCATTTTATGTTTTGATAGCACATGACACAATATCTTCGTATGAAGAGAAATATTGTGAGACTAATGCTCGGCGGAGAAAGGTTTCAACCAATCAAAGAAATGATCAATCTTACTTCTTGGGCTACATATATAATCTGATGCATGCCTCACTGTCCTTGTAATGTTAGCCTCATACTTTGTGACATTCTCATCCTCCTTTTACCTCAGACTCAAAAATTGCCTTTCCATATCTATTTGATGGTCACGAGGAAAGTATTTTTCTATGAAAAGTTCATTGAACTCACTCCATTCCATATTTGATACTTCATCATCTCCCTTCGTGTTTTGTATCAATGACAACCATTGATCAGCATCTCCAGTGAGGCGAAAAACTGCCATGACAACTTTTTCGCTTTCACTACTACCTAAATCCTGAATTATTTTCTCCAGGGATCTTATCCATTGCTCAGCTACTAAATTATTTTTACCCCCATTGAATGTTGGTGGTTTCTACCTCATGAAGCGATCTAACATTGATACTCCATGCTGCGGATCAGGGTGCTCCATACAGGTAAGGTTATTATTCAAAACCTGAGTGAGTTGCCCCAGTATGGTGATTAGATGATCATCACTAGTTGCATCACAAGCTCCATTATAATTATTTTGAGCAGGAGGGAAATCCCAACATGGAGTTCATGTATTGATACGGTTTCAATTCTTTCCACTAGGGTCCATTTCTAAACAGTGGCATAAAATAGATCAGTTTATGAATCAAAATACATAATTCCAAACTTGTAAAACACTTAACATAAATTGAACTATTTATGGATATAATCTATAATCATAAAAAATGTTTTTCTTAAGAAACTATATACTCGTAAACCCTTCATAATGGATTGTAAAAAAATGAAAATTATCCAAAGCATTTCCCCAGGGATTTTTGTAACCAAGAGTGCAGCAAGGCATGTTGTCGTGCACCAGTTCCTATTCAAGCCTAGCTCAAAGCGGTGTTTTTGGGTTTTACCCCTAGGTACATCTTTGCTAGAGCCACCTCTACCAGCTCGTATGCAGACAGGTATGTATTTCTCGGGGAACTCAATAAATCTCTACAATACCAAAATTCTAGGAAGTTCTTCTATACTAATCCTCAAAGTCCATCTTAGGTCAATGTGCTCTAATAAATGTTTATCTAAATCTAGCTTCCGAAGTTTGTACTAAACTTCCTCTGATTCAAAATGTAACGCCCCGATCCCAGTTACCCAGAGTCAGTGCATTATTACGTATCATTGGCATGATCAAAAGATATCAAATCTAGAAAGAACGATTAGTTTAGTATCCTTGGAAACACTAGATACATTCATAAAGGATGCATTACATCAAAAATGAAAACTACAACAATATAGTCTCCATAGTCCACACTCGTATCCCCTTATACTATCACGGTAGGTCATTCATAAAATACTTCTTCATATCCTGGAAAAAATAAAACATTGAACGGGGTGAGCTCAGGTGCCCAGTAAGGATAACAACATAGAAGAAACTTTCATAAATAAACATAAACATTTAAGGCAATGTATAAGTAAAACAAAAGCCTTTTAAACTTGAACTTCAACATAATATGGAAGAAATAAAATGAAATAATGCCATATACTTATTCACATGGATATTATATTAATCGAATAATAACATGTGATATCAATAACCCCTTTCATAATGATAGAATACATAATGATAGACTATCATAACCACGTATCCAAGGAATCGTTCCAAGACTAAAAATATATTTTTATCAAGGCCTCGTGCCAAGACACTAGTTTTTTTCATGAGACCTACCAATTCATCAAGGATCTATAGTGGGATCCACCCGTCACTTACTATGTCCAATGCATTCCTCATATGAACTGGTTTAAACATAACATAAACATTTGTATTAAAACTAGCATACGAAATGTTAACACTTTCTCCATAAACTGTGAATGGCATAAAAATAACACATCCATAGTCAGACATATCACAAAACCTTCTATACAAAATGGATGTTTTGTATCATAATAAATCAACTTCAAATAAGCTTAAAATTCATCAAATGTTGTTGATAAAGATAAATCAAATCTATTTGAGAGAAATATCTCTTTTTTTTAAATCATTTTAAAGACACATAATTATAAAATAAAACATGTGCTTTGAAAATATTTTTAGAAGATTTTATGGGAAGCTTTGAAGATTTCACAATGGTGGAAAATAGTCTCACCCACTGTATTTGTTAAAAAAAAGACATTCTTACCTTAATTTGTCGAAAAGTTTAAAAAGGCCCTTGTTTGGAAAATGACGTAAAGATTCCTTTATAAACGTCTTATAAAAGGTCAAACAAGGGTATAAATGACTTTAACCCATATTCTGTAAAATAGAAAAAATGTTTTGAAATACATTTTTACGAAACAAGGATGTGGATTATAAAGAGGTCCCAGTAGATAATTATGTATAAACAACCTCGTTTAATGAAGAGATTGTAAAATAAACCCTTACCTTGTAATTTTCCTTGGTTGAGGGTAGTTTAACCTCCTGTATAATAGTAAAATAATTATTATTAAATTATACAAGAATCATATACATTAATATGATATCATATATGTTCTTTTAACATTAATTTGATAATAATATTTTAGTATTATCATCGTTTCAGGTGTTAACTTACTCATTTTCTTTTATATATATTGTTATATAAGACATGTTTGTTATGGATACGTTTATCTTATTCATTTCCATAATCATATAAAGTCCTTAAACATTATTTTTAATCATCAAATGAGAAGTATAATTTCATGGATACGATGGGGAATGAATCTCATTGCGTTTGTGGAGACGGTAGTCTGTACGTACGCACAAGCAACAATATCATTCTTTTGATATTAAAATAATATATAATTGGATGGTATATCATATATACAGAATCATTATATTTTTATATTTATTATTTACATCAATTACTTGTCATTATCATACCCATCCAAATAATAATGTTTTTGAATAACAATTACACCATGATGTGGGGACGGTAAGCCGTACTTACGCACATATGGTGACATGTCATTAAAAGGATAGATAGAATACTGAATATGGTTGTACCATATTTATAATAACATAAATGTATATATAAGATACTGGAGTAATTATTTTAGAAATGAAATAACAATGAAAGATGAAGTTGAAGAATAAAGGAACATGAAAAAGGGTGGTGAAAACATTACCTCTTCTTCGGGTTCTTCCTCTTGATTTGATCAAAAGGTCTCATTAGGTATGCTTTAAGATCAACATAAGGTCTCTAAGATGATTTTAGGGAAGTTAAGAGACTATTTGGGCTAGGTTTGGTCGAAAAAAAAGTCTTTAAAGTTGTTAATAAATGGTTATAAGTTGTGTTCTTTTATAGGGGGAGGAGGGGCTCTTTAGGAAAAAGTAAAAGTATTAATTTATAATAAATTCATATTCTGTATCTAATGGCTCAGAAGATTATTATTCAAAGTATAAGGTTGGTATGGGTAGAAATCCATTCATCCAATATATTTTAGATAGGTTTGGGTCATTTTATTAACTAATCTTTTAGTATTGACTCTTAGTAAATTAGATTGACATTTACCACATCACTTTGTATTTCATATTATATAGTTAATAAACATAATATATACATACAAGAGACCCCCAAGTGGTCCATTAATGAAACACATATCATTATATATGTCTTTTGGACGAACATTAGATTTTTAGGAATATAATATCAATTAATAATATAATACTTGTTGTAAAAACTAATTTATGTCATTTTTGACAATATTTACTAATTTTTTTTGTTAAAGTCTTAAAAAATTTATTAATTCGAAAAAAATTCATTTAATAAATCCTAACATGTCATATTAACCAATAAAATTCGTGTATGGCATAAAAATTCTCAAATTATATTTATTTTTTCTTTTATAATACCAATTATTTGATTCTTTCATTAATAAGGAAAATACTGTATCATTATTGTGTCATAAATATATTTAATTATTAAATTTATAAAAATTATAAATAAAATAAAATTATGTAGGAAATATTTTTATGTTTATAATGAATATTTATAGTCGAAAATATAACATAAATAACCCTATGTAAAAATTGTTTTGCTAAAGGATATATGTCTATGTCATTTTTGTATTTATTTTAACATAATTACTATAACATGTCCTTATCACCTACAAGTAGGTCCATGTGGTCCCAAAATCGACCCAAATATGCCCATGATCGGAAATGTATCAACCGATAAGGTTACCTTATGTTTTAGGGTAATTAATTATTATTATAAAATTATTTTTTACCCTTATTTACAGGATTTACCCATTAACCATCATCATCATATATATATATTTATTCAAAGGAGAGAATACATGACACAAAAGAGAAAGATAAAAATTTTGAAATCCGGATTCCAAATATAAAATCCATTTTTACAAATTCAAATCAGATAATTGGCAGAAATTAATTTAAAAGTATTTCTTTCTGTCAAAACAAAAAACATGTTTTTAAGAAATAATAACAATCAAATGATTGACACTTGTTTATGTCCGGTTTAATTGTGAAATTATTTCCAATGACAAAAACTGTATTAAATGGTAAAAATATATTCTAAATATACTTTAAAACCACTAAAATTCATAATTTATCACTATTATTTATTTTGATTAAAAAAGTTTTTTTAATTAAAATTTAGTAATTTTCACTATTCATCAAAATATAAAAGTTATCCGAAAAGTACCAAAATTTCACCCTAGGCTAATTTCGATATTCCAAATCAAAAAATGAAGTCCATTTTAAATGAAAAAATTTATAAAATTTTAAAAAGTGGGTATAACTATTCATAACAGATAGTTTGATTGGCCACAGTGTGTTAGAATCTCGAAATTGCATATAATTCAAGCTATTGCATTATTCAAAGGGAAACATAACGTGGAAGCTTGGGGTGTTACACCATTTCTTCCTAAACTCATTGAAAGAGGCTTTAATATTTTTAGTAATTGATTAACCTTAGGAAATAAAATGTTTTCCTCATCATTATCTTCGAAACATTATTAACATATGAAAAAAATAGTTCTATAACAATGTCTAAGATCTATTATTAACATATCAAAAATTAACAATTTCTGAAATAATAACTTTGAAACATTACTAATTGGTATTATATAAATGGTTTTCATAACAATGAAATTGAAATGTGATTAACACATGAAAACGACAAAAGTTTCTATAAAAATCAATTTAAAATAATATTCATTTATATAGTTAAATAACAGGTATGGTAGCATTAAAAAATATTTCCATTGGATCATAATTAACAACATGGGTCATTGACATTGATGAATGGATATACCATTTTATGTTGATTAATAACATTTATTTGAGGAAAATAATCATTTCATTTTGAAATAACTTTTAAAAATTAAAAGTCACAAAATATTATAGAAATCTATTTCCTTGGAAAACCCATATGAACCCTATAATGATTGTATCAATTTAAACAATTTCCCTGATGGTCAGAAATCTATTTAAGACGTAAATTTTAAAAAATAATCATTTTTTTAAACAAAATTATATAATGGTTTCTAAAGTGACTCGTTTGAAAAAAAAAATTTACATTCAAATCCTAGTAAAATAATTTAAAAGGCTATGTAAATTAGGTTTAGGAAATAATTTATTAATATAAATAAAATATTATAAAATATTTTAGAAAACATGGTTATTCCAGAGAAAGATACCTGATTTATAATAGTATATAGGTTCATTATCACATTCAAATGACATTCTTTATGTTTCATAAATCAAAAAGGATAAAAATAGAAATTAGACATGTGAACAAATTATTTCTCATAGGGTTATAAAGAATATTTTTTTAGAAAAAAATTAATAATTATTTACTGTAATAGATACATAAACATAAAAAATCTCTAAAGAACAATGATTGTAAAATAAAGTTTTTTCTAATTTTAAAACCCTTTAATTGTATTCCCTATAAACTAATAACATCCTGTGAAACATTAGATATCATGAAAATATGGATATCCATGATATATAATGAAAATATTTCAATATATTCAACTAACGAAGAATATAGGTGCATATCATAAACACATGACCCATAAAACAGAATTTGTGATGATTAATCCTTATAAATATCATATAACTAAATTGATAGTTAATATATATAGAGAATATGTATAAAAAAATTTAATCCAAGAAAAAAGGGATAAATATATAAGAAAAATATATATATATATATATCAATTCACACCTAATAATATCCTAATAGATTCAATGAATAAATTTTATAATGAAATAAAGAGAAACTGAGTTAATAAACTCTTTACCACATATTAAATTTCAAGTTAATCCCCATGGATAAATTAAATAAAATATAAAAGAAAAAATACTAGGATGTATGAAGTTTTCATGATAATAATGTAAAATATATTTTATTTAAACAACACAACACAAAAATGAGGTGAATATGGAATAATTATCAAAGAAGTTAAAGTGAGATGAGAAACTCCATTACCTCAACTGTAGAATTTTCAAGTATGTCATTTTAAATACTATATAATAATACTATAAAAATAATTTTATTTATTAATATAACTTTATAGGTATAATACCTTATATATAAATTTTTTTTAGTGACATATATTAATATTTAATTTTTTAAGTCCATGTTAGATGTTTTGAGGGTGTTTTGTACATTGTTTCAAAACAGCTTTAGCGTGTTGAAATTGTCAAAGTGGTAAATAGTTTAAAATACAATGAATTATAATAATTAAATATTTATCATAATTATTCTTCAATTATTCATATAAAACCCATCATAAAAATTGGGTTAGAAAAATTATCGTTGTTATGTTCATCGAGACGGTTTACCTTACATTCGCATGGGGAATGCTTCCATTTTTCAATGATCATTACAGAACAATGGTATGTATTATTTTATATTTATATAATGTTAATAATTACATAAATGAAAAATTATTTTATTATATATACACAGAAATATATATATATCTTTATTTATTTTTTTGTGGTGATGATAAAAGAATTGCATCAATTTTTGGATGCGGTACTACCCATATACCCTTACAACGTTATAATTTTTCATTGTAAGAAATAAAACTATATATATTATATTTTAAAAATAATAAATATTTTAAAAATAACTTTATTAATTCATTTATATCATTTATATTCATTTACATTATCATTATTACGTTCAACATAAATAGTTAGTGAAAAGAAAATCACATCAATTCGTGAGGAGGTAGTACGCCGTACACACAAGATACCGTATTTTTTACCCCATTGAATGGAAAGTAAAAGGTTTTTTGTGATATCATTTATCTATAAGTATAAATATTTTACAATTATAATATTCTTAATTTATTTCCATTATTACAATAGTTCGTGGGAGGATATAATGGAAAACTAATGACATTTATTTTTTAGCCAGAACCCTATCATTCGCATGAATGATTATTTTGAATCTCATTTATAGTAAAATAATTTTAATTAAGGTAATACATTTATATAATCAAATATGGTAATATAATATATATATATATATATATATAATATCATCATATTTTAATAATATACTGATGGACACATAAGAAGAAATATAACAAAATGTCATTGTTAGTAATTTAAACATTTCTCAGACTGCCTCTTTCAGTTTATACCTAATGTATTACTAGAATAGATTTATAATAAAAGGATTATATGATGAAAGGATTGATGTTATAAAAATATTATTATTATTTTATTTTTCAAACAAAATTGTTTTTAAGATGTGAATAAGTGATGGAATGGGGAGACCTTATATAAGTAAGGTGAGAGAAATACTTGTAATATTTGAAAAGAAAATGTGTGCCCAATTTTTTATCCTTAAAATTGGATCAATAATGTGTAATTATTGACAAATATAGATTATATTTTCTAAATATTTCCATTAAATTGTTTTTAAACATGTTTTAGGTCATTTTTATCTTTACCTTAATAGTTTAAACCACTAAATACCCTATTTTCACTTTAACTGCTGTAATTTATTTTTATTTATTTCCCAAATAATTATGGTCAAAAATTAATTTGATAACTAAATATTACATAAACTATTTGGATTCCAAATATAGTATCCATTTTAAAAAGTTCAATTCACAAATATTGAAATATTTATTTTAAAAATAAAACTGCATACGAGATGAAAAAGATGGTTTTCATGAAGTGTATTTTTAAAGGAAAAGTTTATTTTATATAAATATTTTATTGATATAATTATTATATTAATAAAAATTAATATTTATTGATGTATTTTTTATAAATTTTATTTATATGATTCATCATTAGGGGTTTTTTAATTTATTAAAATGTTGAAACATTGTGAACATTATACCCATATTAAAAACAATCTGTTATTTTTTCCTGAAGGAAAAATTTGTAATGACTCGGGTTTGGACCTATAAGGCCTTGTAATATTCTAAATTATATATTTGAATTTGGGTATTGAGTTGGTTTGGGAATATCGGGCACAAGGGGCCTTGTCATGGTGATATAAAATATATTTTTGTTGTTTGGGTGTTGTTTTTCATAAGACACAAATAACTCAAATTAAGATTCTGAGTTTTGATTTTTGAGCTCGCAGATGAGTTTGAAATGATTTATTTTCCATAGACGCAACATAAAATTTTCTACCAAGGGAGTTTTGGTCTGAGGTGAGTTTTTGGGGCGTTAAGTGGTTGATTAATTATAAATTAATAAATTAATAAATTAATCACCCTAAACCTAATAACCCTCCCTCTCCCTTTATTTTTGGCACAAGACATGACCATGAAATTTACAAACCTCCCCTTCTCCTCTTATCCAATTTTTTGAAAATGAATAAAATATTTTTTCATCGATCCCCATTTTCGGAGCATATCATTACTAGATAAACAACTAGAGCGATCTGAGAACCATTAATTAATAGATACTTTCGTTTTTATCTAATGAAGAAGGAATATTTGAGTTTTGGTCTCTATCCCTTTCATTGTACATTGTTTTAAGGTTCAAGATCCCAAATACGATTTCTATTGATCCTTTCTAGGAAGATTTTTGAGTTTTGGGGATGGACAGGAGGAATGTGGGTGTTTTTTAGGTAATTTAAAACTTTAATTTCTATATACACAAAGTGTTGTTTAGTGATACAATTCATGTAGCTATTCCACTTTGGTAAATAGGAACATTTCAGACTACATTCCAAGTATAGTAGTTACACATCATGTAGTTCCCTTAACCATGTGAACATCATACATGGCTTGGGTTAGCCGTGCGAATTTACATGGTAGTGTACTAACACACAACCAAGGTACACGAACATGGGGTTCAAAAAAAGACATGAAAAAACTATATGGATATGTAGTCATTTTTTCTAAACATTCCATGTAGTATGGGAGACATTGCATATAAGGGACACTATTGGGTAATCCATGAATACAATGAACATAGTTAGAGGCTAAGTCAAGAGCGACAATTCCTTTACCTCTATTACACACTATGTACCCTTAAATTGATTGGTAAACTATGTAGATATGATAAGCAACCATGTGATTTGGTATGTCACACTCCATGTGTGCCCCAGTGCAGGCCATGTACACCTAGGATATGTTTTTGAAATATTATATATTCCATATCTCCTTCAATGGGACTCTGGTTTTAGATTTTGGGTTGTCTATCCTGAGAAATTTTACATGTATAATATTCTGGTGTCCTCCATTAAATTTTATGATATACAACGTGGTGTAAATCATGAAATATGCTTATAGAGATGTAATGAGCCAATGTTGGATATCACTGTTATCCGTGAAGTGAGATTTTGGGACTAGAACTCCCCTATATATTCAGGTAACAAGTTTCCCTTACCTCTATTATTAGGTAGATACTATACAAAACACATTGTGGATATGGGTATGTTAAGTACAATTTGATTATTCTAGGGTGTTACTCCTCTGATGGATGAGGGTGAATATCTCCACTATGATTCTCATGATGATATACAGTACTTCCCTATTGAATTAGTGAATGGGTCCTCCATATATAATGTGCATATAGAGAGTGTACTCCCATACCATTTTACGTTGAGGGTCCTCTAATCTTGCAGTCGATAATACCCTAATGTTCTAGTGAGAGGGTCCTCTATAAGTGTTATTCCAGTAATTTCAGTACTCCCCTACCATAATAGGAAGAATGTCATCGAGCATTGTGTCAGTACTCCCCTATCATGTCAAGGTGCAGTTCCCCCATAGTGAATGATATGGATGAGAAAATATTCCCATATTCCACCAGGGTATGAGTCCTCTATTCACTAGAATGTACTCCACTATCATGTTAGGGTGTAGTGTAACTCCCCGACCCCAGTTACCCAGAGTCGGTGCATTATTGCGTAACATTGGCATGATCACAAAAGATCAAGTCTTGAAAGACCGATTAGTTTAGTAGTCTCGAAAACACTAGATACATTCATAAGTCTTACATTACATCATAAAGTGATACAAAACTAAAAAAAATCATGTCTTCATATCCCCTCATACTATCCATGTAGGTCATTCATAATATACTTCATGACATCCTGGAAAAATTAAAACATTGAAAAGGGTGAGCTCAGATGCTCAGTAAGGATAACAATATAGCGAAAGCTTTCATAAATAAATAAAAACATTTAAGGCAATGTATAACTAATACAAAAGCCTTTTAAAATTGAACTTCAACATAATATGGCAAAATTAAAATGAGATAATGACATTTACTTATTCACATGGATATTCTACTGGTCGAATAATCACATGCAATATCAATAACCACTTTCATAATGATGGAATGCATAATTCCAGACTATCATAACCACGTAGCCATGGCCTCGTGCCAAGACTAGAAATAAGATTTTGTCACGGCCTTGTGCCAAGACAGTAGTTTGTCTCATGAGACCTACTGATGCATCGAGGAGCTATAGCGGTCTCCACCCATCACTTACTACGTCTAATTCATTCCTCATATGAATAGGTTTAAACATATCATAAGTCATAACATAATCATATCACATAAAACATTCATAAAAGAAACATAACATTTCCACATTTCAATCACAAGATATCAATACAACACATTGATATATTAAAAAACACTTTCAAAACCATTTTCAATACCAAAATAAAAGAAAATTAAAACTTTGTATTTATTTTTTATTTTAAAAAATGTTATGGCTTGTAGAGGAAACTGAAACTCAAATAATGGTCACGGCGGTGGAGAAGTCATTTTCGCCACATACGTATCATAAAAAAACATTATTTTTTCATTTATTAAAATTATTTGTATAAAAACATTCTTTTTGAATAAATGTAAAAGTCAAAGGTGTTTATACACCGTATAAAAGAATGTTCTGTATTAAAACAGAATATGCCTCAATGAAAGATGATTGAGACGAAGTCCCTTACAAAGATTATTTTTTAAATAAAATAGATCTATTATGTGTATTAACTATAATTACACATAAATAATTTATAAATACAATATAGGACATAATAATATCATGATATATATTGAAAGTAGGAGATTAACCCAAAGAACGGAAATTGGGGTAAGAAGTTCCCTTACCTCGTGTCCGACTTGACTCGATCATTCGTTAACCTCGTGAATAATAAATTAGAGTTAATTTATACTTGCCTAAGAACTTTTTTCAAGTTTATTATTCCTTTTATATCACTTGTAACCATGTTATGAACATTATGTAATTATTTAAGTTAATAATGGCTATTTTGTCGATCTTTGGTACTTGAGTCAAAAATAAACTTCTTATAATTACAAGTTGTTCATGTGGTAAAATATCCATTAGATAATGAATTATATACATGATGTAGATATCATATATATCATATATATCTAGTATATATATGCATTTTTAATATTACATAACATTTAGAGGAAAGAAATGAAATGTACCATTCATGGAGACAGTAAGCCGTGCGTACGCATGAACGCTACTTTCATTTCTATTTCAAATTTTATTGAATGAAATCATAATGATAAAATGTTATATTATAATTACAGTATAATATAATATAATATATCATTTAATCCATCCTTTATACATCCCACATATGGCATTAACGATTTAAATCCCATTGAGGGGGTTGTAGTCCACTATTCCTCAAATGAAATTATCGCATTTTCACAACATGAAAAGTATAAAGATATGTTTTAAATGTAAAATACAGAAGAATAGAGAGGAAATAAATATAATATATATCATAAATAAATATAGTTCCATCATAATGTCCACCATGAGAGGTGGTAGGAGAAGATAGAACAATCTTCGTTTCGTGAGGCAGTAATTCACCACCCACAGAAACAGTATGTTCTTTAACCATTAGACAAAGGTGTCTGTAAGTTTATATAAAATAATTCTCATAAACACATCCTAGTATATTGAAGATAATGGTGTTGTTACAAAAGAAGAAAATAAACAGAGTTTAGGGGGTTGGAGAAACAAATTAAAACAAATCAACATTAGAGAAGACATTACCTTTAAATCGGGTAACTCCCCTCATTTTGAAACAAAATGGTTTCTTGAAGAGATTTCATCCTAAGGTAGGGCTTCTAGGATGAAGGTACGAATGTTTATAGAGTATTTGTGCAGATCTTGTCCAATAAAAATTCTAGTATGGTGTGAATAAGGTGGTAGAGGAGGGGGCCTTTTATAAGAGGAGAGGAGGGGCAATCTTGGAAAATCATGAAATGTTACATTATTATGAAATTATTATCAGATTTTTAAGGTCTCGCAGTGATATATTTCTAGGATAAGGTGATAAGGGTTCTAAATATACTCATCCAATAGGTTTTTGACATGTTTAACTATTGGATTTTACATTATCCTTCCATTTTATTAAAATTGTTAATTAATGAGGTAATCACTGCATCTTCATGGTGTCATAAGAAAATTAATTTATTTAATGTCTAAAAATTATAAAAAAATTACCTTGATGTTGTAAATCTTTTTATCTTTCCAATTAATATTTATAGTCAAAATTGTAACTTATATAACCCCATTTAATAATTGTTTTAGTAATACAACACATGTTTGTGACAATTTTATTTTTACTTTAAATAAAAAGATCATAATGTCTTTTTCTTACCCTAGTGGCTCCATGGGGTCCCCAAGTTAACCCATGGATTGTCTTGGTCGTCCATTACTCATCCAATAAGTTTAGGACAAGTGTCAAGATATTTTTATAATATCATTTTTACCTTAAATTTCACCAATTACCTTTAATCGCGATTAATAAAACTTAAAAGTTACTATTCACCAAAAAATTATTTGAATTTTATTGAACAAAATTTTACATCGTAATGATAACCATGTATGTCGTATTTTTGAAATTCAATTCATAGAAGTGGTAATGTTTCATTTTAAAGAAAAATCATTTTTTTAACTACCACTTAGTGGTTTCAATATTCATCAAAAATTGAAGTTCTTCAGAACAATGCCAAAATTTCACCCTAATCTATATTTGATATTCATAATTCAAAAATGATGTCTATTTTACAAAATTAAAAACATATAAGTTGATTTAATTAATTTAATAATTAATTCCCGCTGTCACAACATATAACGTATTTCTAAGAAGTAATATTTATCAAAAGATTGACAATTGTTTATGTCTAATTTCAAAGTGAAATTAATTATAATGACCACCATTGGATAAAATTGTAAAAATATATTATAATTATTCTTTAAAACCACTCAATAGTATAAAATATCACTATAAATTATTTTGAATAAAAAAGTTTTTTTATGTATTTTTTTTCTATTCATAGAAAATTGAAAGTTCTAAGAAAATTACAAAAATTTAAACTTAGGATAATTTTGATATTCCTAATCCTAAAATGAAGTCCATATTGAAATATAAAATTTATATAATTTCAAAAAGTAGGTATTACTATTCATAACGGCTTTTTTGATTGGTTGTGGTGTGTGTTAGAACTCGAAGTTGCGTACAACAGACGCTAATGTATTATTCAAAGAGAAGCGTACCATGGAAGCTTGGGGTGTTACATTCTCCCCTCCTTCAATAAATTGTGTCCTCGCAATTTGAAATTTTTCTTTGAAAATAAAAGTTTGAAAGTAGAAAATACCTTTTTGGAAAACCCACATCTGAAATAAGGATAATAAAATTTAGACTTAATAAGAGGGAAAGGGAAATAAAAAAGTCACCACCAAATTATGATCTCAAATAGGAGAACATTGGTGGAAATTAGAGACATATAATTGGAGGAAAAACGTAAATATTTGTAGGGAGTGATTGAGGTCATCAATCACAAACATGTGTAAAATTGAGGGCCTCAAATCCTTCAATCTATGGTGATTTAAAATATCATCAGTTCAACAGAACATAAGCTATTAGGATAACACATATTTTGTTTTAATATCCCTTTCCTAAATTTTAAGAATTAATTTTTTAATAGAATAAGTGGTAGGTATATATATATATGATTGACAAGTAGAGTATCAACCATCAACTAATTTATACCACAAACTCATCTTTCACTCAAAAAGATAATAGAACTAAAAATGATTATATTTATCCTAATCATATAAGGTTACAAATATAAACACATACCATTTAGATTAGGAAAACTATTTTGTAATAACCAGGGACTTCATATATGCTAGTGGTCGGTAATAAAGGCATGTCGCACTATGGTTGTGGGTTTGATTCCTGCAGCTTTGTCCGACGCGACGGGTTATTCACTGATCTACATGTTGTCCTTTTCCTAAAACTATAGTATTATAATACTCCAAAAATAATATTCAGAAATATTTTAACCTTAAAAAAGACTATCCAAAGTTCGATATAATCCATCCCAACATTTATAGTTATCCAAAATACCTCTGTCTAGACTTTCTCTAAAAGGTCTCTTAATTCCAAAATCATTTTATTAGATTCCACAAACAAATTAAAGTTTCTATTATTGTCACATACTAAAAATATGATTACCTTAATCATATTAAAATATTAATAAAAACAATAAGTACTGCAGTACAATCCTTATATATATCACATTATTCTTATAACCAGAATATAATCCTTTAGTCCAAAAGCACCAATACATTAATTATTCCACTTCAAATGTTGTAACATCATAATATTGTCCTTGATCCCTTGGCCTTTTCTGAAGTATGTTTCCCTTATTTGTAGGACATTAATTTGCATAATTCCCCATTTCCCAATAACTGTAGAATTCAACATTGATAGCCTCCTTCTTTCCCTTTCAATCATGAGCCTGGTGGCGTTTTTCTCCAAATTTATAACAAACTCCCATTCCTTTTAGGAAAGTACTGGTGTGATTCTTCCCACAATAATCGCATAATGGAAAATCCTTCTTTCCCTTTTTCCCTTTATCTATATCTTGTTCCACTTTTCTCTTCTTCTCTTGCTTTACTTTATTGTCATAAGATTTAGGGAATTCCTTTTCTATCTTGACAGCACACGATACTATATCTTCATATGATGAGAAGGTTTGTGAGACTAATGCTCTATGGACAAATGGTTTTAACCAATCAATGAAACGATCAATATTACTTCTTGGGATACATATATAATCTGCAGCATACCTCGCTGACCTTGTAAAGTTGGCCTCATACTTTTCGACATTCTCATCCTCCTTTTGTCTCAGACTAGAAATTGCCTTTCCATATCTACTCTATGGTCACGAGGGAAGTATTTTTCTAAGAAAATCTCTTTTAACTCCCTCCATTCCATATTAGATACTTCTTCATCTTCTTTCATGTTTTGAATCAGCGACCACCATTGATCGGCATCTCCAGTGAGGCAGTAAACTGCCATGACAACCTTCTCCCTATCGCTACTCCCCAAGGAATGGAATATTTTCTCTAAGGAGTTTATCAATTGTTCAGCTACTAATGGATTTTTACTCTGATTGAATGTTGGTGGTTGTTACCTCATGAAGCGATCTAACATTGATCCTCCACGTTGCGGATCAGGGTGCTCCATACGAGTAAGGTTTTTATTCATAACGTGAGTGAGAGGTCCAAGTATGGTGATAAGTTTATCATCACCAGTTGTATCTCCATATCCACAATAATTGTCTTGAGCAGTAGGAAAATTGCTACATAGAGTGCGCATGTTTATACGGTTTCCATTCCTCCCACTAGGCGCCATTTCTAAACAATGGCATAAACTAGAATAGTTTATGAATCAATATACATAATTCTATACATGTAAAACACTTAACATAAATTGAACTATAATCATAAAAATGTTTTCTTTGAATAAGTATATACTCATAAACACTTCATAATGGTTTGTAAATAAAATGAGAATTATCCTAATCATATCCCATGGGAGTGTCATAACTAAGAGTGCAGCAAGGCCCTTTGTCGTGCACCAGTTCTCGTTTGAGTCTAGATAAAGGAAATTTTTTCTGGTTTTTCCCCTAGGCACATCTGTGCAAGAGCTGCCTCTACCTGCTCGTATCCAGACATGGATGTATTGTTCGGAAAACTCACAAAATCTCTATAATACCAAAATTTTAGGAAGTTCTTCTATACTAATCCTCAAAGTCTATCTTTTGGTTATGAGGTATAACCAGAGATTATCTAAATCTAGATTCCAATTTTAGTAATAAACTGCCTCTGATACCACCTGTAACTCCCCAACCCCATTTACCCAGAGTCAGTACATTATTGCGTAACATTGGCATGATCACAAAAGATCAAGTCTCGAAAGACCGATTAGTTTAGTAGCCTTGGAAACAGTAGATACATTCACAAGTCTTACATTATATCATAACGCAAAACAAAACTACAATAACATCTTGTCTTCATATCCCCTCATACTATCCCTGTAGGTCATTCATAATATACTTCATCACATCCTGGAAAAATTAAAACATTGAAAGGGGTGATCTCAGATGCTCAGTAAGGACAACAATATAGCGGAAGCATTCATAAATAAACAAAAAACATTTAAGGAAATGTATAACAAAAATAAAAGCCTTTTTAACATGAACATCAATATAATATGTCAAAATTAAAATGAGATAATACCATTTACTTATTCACATGGATATTCTACTGGTCGAATAATCACATGCAACATCAATAACCAATTTCATAATGATGGAATGCATAATGCCAGACTATCATAACCACGTAGCCAAGGCCTCGTGCCAAGACTACAAATATGATTTTTTCAAGGCCCCGTGCCAAGACACTAGTTTGTCTCGTGAGACCTACAGATGCATCGAGGAGCTATATTGGGCTCCACCCGTCACTTATTAAGTCCAATGCTTTCCTCATATGAACAGGTTTAAACATATCACAATCCACAACATAATCGTATCACATAAAACATGCATAAAGGAAATATAACATTTCCACATCTCAATCATAAGATATCAATACAACACATTAATATAATAAAAAACACGTTCATACCCATTTTCAATACCAAAAAAAAATAAAATTAAAACTTTGTATTTATTTAATATTTCGAAAAAAGCTATGGCTTGTAGAGGAAGTCAAAACTCAAATAATGGTCATGATGGAGGAGAAGTCGTTGTCACCGCATATGCATGACAAAAAGAAACATTTTTTTCCTTTTAGTAAAACACTTTGTATAAAAATATTCCTTTTGAATAAACGTAAAAGTTATAGGGGTTTATACACCGTATAAAATAAAGTCTTGTATTAAAACAGAATATGCCTCAATGAAAGAATATTGAGACGAAGTCCCTTACAAAGTTAATTTTTTAAATAAAATAGATCTATTATGTGTATTACCTATAACTAAAAATAAATAAATTATAAATACAAGATAGTACATAATAATATCATGACAAAATTTTAAAGTAGTATATTTACCCAAATAACGGAAATTGGGTTAAGAAGTTCCCTTACCTCGTGTCCGACTTGACTCGATCATTCTTTAACCTCCTAAATAAGAAACTAGAGTTAATTTATACTTTCTTAAGAACCTTTTTCAAGTTTATTATTCCTTTTATATCAATTATTACTATGTTATGAACATTATGTAATTATTTATGTTAATAATTGTCGTTTTGTCGATCTTTGATACTTGAGTCAAAAATAAACTTCTTATATTTAAAAGTTGTTAATGTGGTAAAATATACATTACATCCAAAATTATATTCATGATATAGATATCATATATATCATATATATCCAGTATATATATTCATTTTTAATATTACATAACATTTAGAGGTAAGAAATGAAATGCACCGTTCATGGAGACTGTAAGTCGTACGTACGCATGAACGCTGCTTTCATTTCTATTTCATTTTTAATGGAATGAAATCACAATTATATAATTTTATATTATAATTCCAGTATAATATAATATTAATATCATTTACTCTATCATTTATACATCCCACGTATGGCATTAACGATTCAAATCACTTTGAGGGGGCAGTAGTGGACACTTCCTCAAATGAAATTATCGCATTTGAACAACATGAAAAGCATAAAAATATGTTTTAAATGTAAAATACAGAATTATAGAGAAGAAATAAATATAATATATATCATAAATAAATATATTTCCTTCATAATGGCCACCATTATAGGTGGTAGGAGTAGATAGAATAATCATCGTTTCGTTAGGCAGTAATTCTCCACCCACAAAAATAGTATGTTCTTTAACCATTAGACAATGGTGTGGGTAAGTTTAAATAAAATACATCTCATAACAACATCCTAGTATATTGAAGATACTTTTTTGTTACAAAATAAAATAATAAATAGATTTTAGGGGGTTGGAAAAGAAAAATAAAACAAAACAACATTAGAGAAGACATTACCATTAAATCGGGTAACTCCCCTCGGTTTCAACCAAAATGGTTTGTTGAAGAGCTTTCTACCTAAGTTAAGGATTATAGGATGAAGGGAGGAATTTTGAGAGTGTCTTCTAGAAGAGTTTGGGCGAGGCAAAAGGCTTTGATGGTGTTAATAAGTTGGTATAGGTGGGGGCCTTTTATAAGAGGAGAGGATGGGCACTCTTGGAATCTCATGAAATGTTACATTATTATGAAATTATTTTCGCATTTTAAAGATCCCAAAATGATATATTTCCAGGATAAGGTGATAATGGTTCTAAATATACTCATCCAATAGGGTTTTGACAAGTGTTTGTATTATATTTTACATTATCCATCCATTTTATTAAAATTGTTATTTAATGATATAATCGCTGCATCATCATGGTGTCATAAAAACATTAATTTATTTAATGTCTAAAAATTATAAAAAAATTACCATGATATAGGAAATATTTTTATATTTCCAATGAATATTTATAGTCAAAAATTCAACTTATATAACCCCATGTAATAATTTTTTTAGTAAAACAACACATGTTTCTGACAATTTTATTTTTACCTTAAATAAAAAGTTCTTAATGTCATTTTCTTACCCAAGTGGCTCCATGGGGTCCCCATGTTGACCCATGGATTTTCTAGGTCGTCCATGACTCATCCAATAAGTGTAGGACAAGTATCATGATATTTTTATATTTTTATAATATCATTTTTACCTTAAATTTCACTAATTACATTTAATCGCGATTAATAAAACTTAAAAGGTACTATTCACCAAAAAATAATTTTAATCCCATTGAACCAAATTATACATCCTAATGAAAACCATGTATGTCATATTTTTAAATTCAATTCATAGAATAGTTAGTCTTTCATTTAAATGAAAAATCAGTTTTTTAACTACCACTTAGTGGTTTCACTATTCATCAAAAATTGAAGTTTTTCAGAACAATGCCAAAATTTCACCCTAAGATGTATTTGATATTCCTAATTAAAAAATGATGTCTATTTTAAAAAATTCAAAACATATAACTTTATTTATTTAATTTAATCATTAATTCCCGTTGTCACAACAAATATCGTGTTTCTAAGAAGTAATATATATCAAATTACTGACAATTGTTTATGTCCAATTTCAACGTGAAATTAATTATAATGAAGACCATAAAATAAAATGGTAAAAATATATTATAATTATACTTTAAAACCACTCAATAGTATAAAATATCAATATAAATTATTTTGATTAAAAAAGTTGTTTTTAAGTATTTTTTCTATTCATAAAAAATTAGAAGTTCTCAGAAAATTACAAAAATTTCAACTTAGGATAATTTCAATATTATGAATCCAAAAATGAAGTCCATTTTGAAATATAAAATTTATATAATTTCAAATAGTATGTATTACTATTCATAATGGCTTGTTTGATTGGATGTGGTGTGTGTTAGAACTCGAAGTTGCCTACAATACACGCTATTGTATTATTCAAAGAGAAGTGTATCGTAGAAGCTTGGGGTGTTACATGTAGGATGCCATTCTATAGAGTTGAACTCCCTTATCATGTTAGGGTGTTGTTCCTTCCTCCTCTGAGTGGTACTCTCATATCGTTCTTGGGAGCAGGTCATCAATTATGAAGTAACACAGTTCCATCTTTGTGTAGTGTTGGGGAGGGGTCCTCCATTGGAGTTGGACCTCCCTCAGTTGTGGGATACAGTTATGAGGAGCAGGACCAGTAACATTATTTGAACGTTAGCTGGATAGGATTTAATTCTCTATCAACAGACTGTGGTGTGATCTACTCTAAATAGGATTTACAATGGTTTTGAATGATAGTTATATGTTGTACTCCCTTTACTGTGGGGAAGGGGTTAGGTGTGGGTCCCTCTATTCTTTATTGTTATATGGATTCACTCAGTGTGTAGTCTGGAGCAGTGATCCCTCATCTGTGTGCAATAGCGAGGGGTCGGCCTCTTTAAATGGGTTTATTTTTCATGCACTTGGTGACATGAAGTGATGAAAAAACTCTAGTTCTATCCACTAGATATTGACCATGTATAATGTTCCCAATAGAGCTCATTAACATATACATACCATTCTCAATGGTAGAGATGTACATGATGGAGTGAATCTCTTAGATGGCTACCATCTGGGATGGATGAGATCATCGAGTGTGTTCCCATAGTTTTGCATTACCGCTAGAGCATACAAATGGAATCCAATTACTAGATATGGGGTAAAAACTTTAGGATACTTGGTGTCTGAGTAGAGTATATCTAGGTGATTTCAGGGTGCCTTTTTTTGTTGTCACATGTTGGGTTTGACACGCCCTTTTGTATGAGATGACTTTTCATGTACACTTGAGGATGAATCAAGATAGAGTTTCTCTCTCTATTGATTAGACTTCCCACTATCAAGGTTAAGAATATTGTTGTATTTTAGTTTCTCCATTTACATTTTGGTGGATTTGGGATTCTAATGTGTATTTTTATAGTCACCCATACAAGGTAATTTCCCCCAAATCTTTTTTTTTTCTTTTTTCGACCACGTGAATCTCTATGGGTTCCTTAGAGGGTCTGTGGACGGTGGAGGTTTGTGATCTAGATAGACTAAGGTGTTTACCAAATCATAGATGAGGAGATTTCAAGTAGTTGTAGTTGAATGTAATCCACTCTTTCTGTGAAGGTTGGATTCTTTTTCAGTTTTCATTGGTGGGTGTTTTCTTCCTCATATGTCTCTTTTAGTAATTATATTTTTCATTCGTTGTGGGATATATATCTATGCATGAACTGGTTTCTTTTGGTTTTTACATTTCATCATATAGTGAGATTGGATATGTGTTCATACACACAAGTACATATTCAATGCCACCCCAGATAGTGATATTCCTATTCAGAGTGAGTCCCAGCTTTTGGCCTATTAGAGGTCGGCTTGGATACTTTCACCTCATCCCCCGTCTGATCGGGTCATGAAATAGTGGTATCAGATTTGGTTAGATTCAATTTGGAACTATTGTGTCATGATATTGGTTTGGGTTTTATACCAACAATGATTGAATGTTTCGTGTTTTTATCCTAGGATAGAGGTTTCAGTTTTGGTGCGGCAGCTAATGTATCCATTCACCAGGACTCTCATAAGTTAATGTTTTACTCAGTACAATTGGAAACTAATCATAGGGAAATTAACTGTACATGCATCATATAAGATTAGGTTCTAGGTTTTTCCTTTATTTCATGAGTCGGGTTCTAATATATACTCATTAAATATGGTATGTAATGATTTTGTTTTAGTATTAGTCCACAATGAAATCGAGGTATGTTTCTATGATGTGATTGTGATGAAAATTCACCGCAGGATGAGGCTTCAATGTAGGGAACTGATTCTGAGGCATTAACAGAAGGTGGTCTACTGGTAGTGCCACCACTTGTTGAGCAGTAGGATATATGGCTATTCAGTGTGAGGATTGGTGCAGGATGAGTGTTATAGATAATATCTAGAGGAGGTGACCTCTATGGTTTCTGGGAGATCCAGTTTCCTAGGCGATAGATGATTGGCTTGAGGTAGTCATTGGATTCATACTCTTAGTGAAGAAACCTCCAGATCAGAAGGTGGTTCAAGAGGTGATACTTTTTCACGGATCATCTAGTTGATTGTTGTGTTTGGTGATACCATCTTGTGGTGAGAGGATACTCGCCTAATAATAGTTAAATAGACTCTTCATGGATGATTTTTACCCATGAACGTTGAGATCAGTTTTTAACATATAGCATTTATAGCTTTGGTAGGTTAGCATAACTACGTGGGAGTTTTAAGAGAGGTTCACCAACTTGTCATGATACTCCTTAGATATGGTTTGTGATCAGTTCTTTAGATCACAAAATTTCTATTCGAGATTGCATTGGTGAATTAGGTAATCATTGATTTTGTTGTGCATTCCAACAAATGATGAAGTTCTAGAGAAAAATCTGTGGGTGGAAAGATTCCTCATAGAGGAATAGGTGGATGTGGACAACATCAGGGGTCACGAGCCCAAGGCATCTACATGGGCATGAATATGAAAGCTAATAGGATGATAAAGCTAGAGGAATACCCTTTAAATACTGGAAATTATGTCTATACCCATGGTTTTGCAAAAAACCGTCGGTATAGGGTACCCCTATGCCCACAGTTTTCCAAAACCGTGGGTATAGGGATAGTATGTGAAACTATACCCACAGTTTTCCAAAAACGTGGGTATAGGTCACCTATACACACAATTGTGCCAAAAACAATGGGTATTGTTTTCTTTTAAGACCTATACCCACAGTTTTTGAGAAAACTGTTGGTATAGGGTATTTTCCGAAGACTTATACCAATGGTTCTTCAAAACCGTAGGTATTGCAGTATTTTGTGAAGACCTATACCCATGGTTCTATATAACCGTGGGTATAACATTCCCGTGTTATGGAATGGAAAAAACATTAGGTGGGACACGAAATACATTTGGTGGGGAGACATTTTTTCACAGATCATCTTAATATATATAAGCATATGAATGTATATAAAACAAATAACAATGTTAGCTCGGTTGGTACCTTACTAAAAAGCGGCATTGAGGCTCATTGTGAAATTTCGTTTCGAATATCTGAAGCCAAGTTTTTTGAATTTAAATACCTTTTATATTAATATATATATACATATATATGAATACGTAACAGATTAAATTAATATCTCATTTGGTCCGTCATGGGGCACTGGCGGGACGCGTAGCCGGAGGCACTGGTTCAAAACCCTGAGGCCATGATTTTTGAATACGTGACATGGAGAGGATTAATATATATCCACTGATATATGTATATTTAAAATATAAAAATCGCAGCTCGTTTGGTTCATGGGATCACTGTTAGGATTACCGTGCAACGTTCAAACCTTGCTGAACGCATTTTTTTAAAAATGAATTGAATATATTCCCCATGGTTTGAAAACCGTGGTGTAAGTGCCCTACAACATTGTACATCATGGTTTTGGTGTGTTACACACTTATACATATGGTTCTAACAAACTGTGGGTATAGGTCATGACCCCTATACCGATGCAGTTCCAACCCATGGTTCCCAAAGCCGTGGGTATAGCCTATACACACGGTTTTTGGGCTATACCCCTGGTTTTGAACCATGGGTATATGACCTTTTTCTAGTAGTGATCCCTGTCATAGATTGGTGGTTCATTAGTTTAGGATCAGTGTTGGAGATTTGGTCAACCATAGGTGTGGCGATGTTATACTCATGGCGGTCAAGGGAATCCCACTAGAGATTTCCAAACATGCAATACTGCTGAGAGTGATTCCGCTATTTATCTACCTTGAATGATACAATGCTTGGATCAAGATCTTACATGAGGTGTAGGATGTGGAAAAGGAGATGTAAGAGTGTCAGGAGATGGAAGACAGTTCGAGGTGTATCCACCACCACCCCCATGTGGTCCACACCATGCTCAGGGAGCTAGAGGATGTGGGCGAGGACAGCTACATGTAGTAGAGGCCTTTAACCAATAATCTCTTAGGATAAATAGAGGTACACCATGTTTTTTTCTACTTTTTTCAGTATAAATCATTAGACATTTTTGTGGGAACTCTTTTCTATTTGGTCATGCTCATGGTCAAACCAAGGGGACATAGGGAATAGGTAGAACCCCTAGATGGTAGTTTCAATAGAGGGTCTGGTAAAACACAGCGTGTGTGTTTAAGAAACCATTTTTTATTTTTTCTGAGTACCAGTGTGTGTTTGGAATTCAGTTTTTATGTTACATACTATTCATGGATTTAGTGAAGCTAGACATAGATTTGAACTCACCACGAAGGGCGATGGTTGCCCCCCCCCCAAGATGCATCATTTTGACATGACCAAACCCATACAAGTGAGTTAGTTCCACTCAATGTGTTCAGTATAGAGGTGTGGTGGATGAGTTCCTTAGACATAAATGGTCACAGAAAGGTTATGCAATGAAGTGTTGGAGCATGTCCTAAACTTAATAGTAGAGTTTCCTTGGTCAAGACCTTTATCTTTTGTGCCATGGGAGAAGGAGAGATTTGCTTAGAATTGTTTTTTAGTGACAGAGTTAGACCATGTGATGTTTCCTTAGTGAGGATTGGATTTCAGCCATTAGAACATAACTTGGATTTCACTAGTTTGTGTAACAAGTTTTATTTTTGGGAGATTTGTTTTGTAGCTTGATATTTGAAGATTATTGGCCTCATAAGACCTAATGTTTATTATTGGGTAACCCTATTCATTTTGTAAATACAAATACATGTTCATAATAAACTTGAATGTAATGAATATTTATGAGACTATTTTATAGTACTTCTAGGGGTTGATGTTAACTACTGAGATCCATTTGTATCTATATCACATTATCGAGGTATCTTACAACTAGACATCATTACTGTAGAGAGACCGTGGGGCTTGGTGATTTCCCACCTATTTCAGCAAAAGTGACATGTACCCATTGTTATACAATGTTGTCTTGGTTGATTCCTTACATAAGAGTGGTTTGATCTTGGTGGTTCTTCTATGTGGGTACTCTAAATGATAAGAAAAACCCTAGGTTACCTCACTTACATTGGATTTTAGTGGGGAGATCAGTTTCATCCCTTGTTCATAGGATTTTAGTTTTTGGAAATGAAAATACTTAAGGCGGGGAGAATATAATGACATGTGTTTTGACCCATAATACCTTAAAATATTCCAGAAAATATTTGAAACATTGGGCGCTAAGATTGTGAAGGAGGACGAGGCCCGAGGTCCTCAGAGTGGTTATATTAAAAATATTTAATATATTTTTGTTGTGCATGCATAGTTTCTCTTGAAATGTAAATAACTAATATTTTGTGTCTCAGATCAGATTTATAATACATTGGTTAAGTCTGAAACATCATGTCTACACTAGGTGAAACATAAAATTGATGACACAAAGAGTTTTGGATGAATGTGAGTTGGCAGGGCATTAAGTGGCTGATAAATTAATAATTTAATTAATTAGTTAACCTAAACCAAATTACCCTCCCTCCTCATATCACTTTGGAACATGACACAACCAAGTGGAGCACACCCCTCTTGTTTTCCTCTTATCCAAAAACATTGAAATTCAAAAACAGTTTTTCAAATGAAGATTTGGCATTTCACCAAAAAAGTTGGTGTATTTGAGTTTTTTTCTTGATCTCTTTCATTATGTATTATTTTAATGTTCATGAGAACAAATTTGATTGTTATTGATCCTTACTAGGTATATCTATGAGTTTTATGGATTAACAAGACGAATAAAAGTGTTTTAAAGGTAATTCCTTACTCAAATTACCATCTACATAGCATTTACTATAGTGATACACATATTGTATCTCTTTCTATTTAGAGAAGATGAACATTTTGGCAAGACACCATGTATAGGGGTTATATTCCTGGTAGTTCCCAAAATAGTCTGACCATGGGACATGGATTGGGTTAGCTATTTAAAATGAAATCGTCATGTACTAACACATGACTGAGTGATGTGTACATGTGGTCTGGTACATGGAAATTATAAAACTACAAAGGGATATGTTTTTTTATAGGGAACACGCAGTGTAGTGTTTGGATATATGATGTGTATGGGACATGGTTTCCATATATGTGAAGAAGTGGAAAAAAAGACCGGGTGAAGAGGGAAACAACAAGTAACTCCTTTAAACATTTTATACCATTACAAGGGATGGTAAACAATGTTAAAATTATACATTACCAGGTCCTTAGGAGGGATCACAAGTCACATGTTCACCAGTGCACATTGTGTACATCTTGAAGATTCTACGATGAACTGCGTATCATTTGTATCACTTCTCTAGAACTCAAATCCTTTCTTCTGAGTAGTTTATCCTAAGTTTTTTCCATGTAGAAGACATTGGTGGCCTCCATTATTGCTTAATATTTATGAGGTGGTGTAAATAAAGAAATAACATTTTGGGGTTGGGATTAGCTGATGCTAGAGATCAGTGTAGTTCATGAGGAGATATGATAGGAATTGAGCTCCCTTATATCATCATTCAATGGGATTCTGATAAATATATACTTATTTAGATATAAGACCCCACATTCTAGGGGTATTGGTTCATTACCTTTGGCTAGTTTCCTCTAGGGATGTTACACCCTGGATGGACTAGGGTTCGGTTTTCCCATGATTTTTGTGAAGAATGACAATAGTTACCTTTTATATTAGGGTGTGGGTCCTCCATATATGACATGTAAATATATTGGGTAATATCCTACCATGTTATGGTGTGGGTCCTCAAATCTAAAATTTGATACTCCCCTATAATTCCATGGCCTAGGTCCTCCAGACGTGTTGTCTCAATAGAGTCAAGACTCCATTACTGTATTAGGGAGTAGGTCCTCGATCCTAGGATTATTACTCCACTATCATATTATGGGGTTATTCACCCATTTTTAATGATCTAGATGAGTCATCACTCTTATTTCCTACTAGGGTTTGGGTCCTCTATTCAGTGAAAGATACCCTCATTCCAGGTTAGGGTACGGGTTCCCAATCTATATAGTTAAGCTCCCATGTTGTATCAAGGTGTAGGTTCTCCCTCCTATCAGTGGTACACCCCTATCATTCCAAGGTGTAGGTTCTCACTTAGGGAGGAGTACTCCCATATCTCTACGTAGCAACAGTGAGGGATTCCTCCATTAGATTTGTAACTCCCTAGACCGTGGGATACAATTATGAGAAGTTAGCCCATCCACATGATGTGAATGATTCAATGAGAGGATTATGAACTGTTTGTGGGACACTTCATATAAGATCTAAATATGATTCAGGGTTTATAAAGGATTAGTACTCTTTAAACAATGGGGTAGTGTAAAGGCATGGGTCCCTTGTTTCTCTCTAATCAGATTGGATCCATGTAGTGTATAAACAAGATTTGTGTTCCCTAAACTGTGTGTAGTGGCAAGGGGCGGGCCACTTCACATGGTTTTTCTTAGCTTTCACTAGGTGAAATATAGAGATTAAATAACCTTTGGTGTTGGGAAATATATAAGAATAATGTATGTTGTTTCTATTGAAGCATGTTCTCATGGAAATACCATTAGGAATGAATTTTTTTTGTTGGATTATATCACTATGACGGGTACAAACTGGGATGGTTGGGAAAATGTATTGTGTTTTCTAAGTTTCATGATTCGGTTAGAGCCTAGAAATAATGTCATATTACAAGATTTAGGGTGAGAACCATATGTGTCTCGGTGTATTATAAGAGTATATATGGGATATTTCTTAGAGTTCTTGCAGTGTTTTTTCATTTTTGGCTTGACACCCCTTATTAACCGAGATGAAATTTAATGTAGAACTGAGGATGGTTCCGGATAGAGAGTTTCTCTCTCAATTGGGGCTCTCTTTAGATAGGTTGATCAGACTATTTCCTTTCAGTATCTCCCTTTTTCTTTAGGGGTTTTGGTGTGAAAAAAGAGTATTTTTATACTCACCCTTACATTTCCTTTTCTCGTACATGTTATATATATTTCATAGATCACAATACTTTCGTCAAAGTCCATAGAATAATTGAGGAAGCTAGATCTTACTAATCTAGATAGATTTTACTATTTACTAGAGCATGGATGAGGATGTTTTGGATGTTTTATGAGTAGTTTGGATGTTTTTTTAGTTTTCTTCTGCTGGTTTTGTTTTCCCATTCATTCCCTTTTAGTACTTTTGATGTACTCTGGTTTGTGGGATATAATTGTATGCATGCATTTTCTGCTTTGGGTTTTCATATTTCATCAATTTGTGACCATAGAGTTGTGTACGTGTGTATTAGTATATAGGAAATGCCTCCCATTTCAGTGATATAAGTACTCGGTGGTAGTTGCCAGCCACTGGCCAATTAATGGAGGGCTTAGGGAGTTCTGGACCATTCCCAATTAGAATGGTTCAGGGAAATATTATACTAAAATCAACAATGAAGTTGTTAAAAAAGAAATAATGTGTACTGTATACAAAAAATATTTATTATATTACATAAAATCATATTAAAAACAAAATAGAATTTTTAAATAACATAAATTCTTGAAATGAAAATACATCTTTAGGAAAATATGTATTATTCACTTTTCATAGAGAAATAAATAGTTTAAAAAAATCCAAAGTTTTAGTCAAAGTAAATTTTGATATTATTTTATTAAAATTTAAGTTCACTTTTGAATATTTATTTTATAAAATATCCAAAAATTAATAATATTATTTTTTCATGAAAATAAAATATATTTTTTAATAAAAAGTATTTTTAATAATATAATTACTTCACTAAAAATTGATTTATTATTTACATAATATTTATCGATATTTTTTTTATATTCCAAAATATATTTATATATATATATATCATAATGTAGTTAAAACTATTCATACTTTCTGATTTAACGGCTATGTTATAATTATTATTTATTTCATAGGTAATTTAAGATCAGTGTTGTGTGTTGAGTAGAGTATCAAGGAATCTTTTATTTTATAAAATCTCAGGGTGTTAAATCCTACCCCAATTTCAATAAATTAAGTCCTATAAATTTTAATATTATATTAGTAATGAAATGTATGGAATTTGGAAATTCATTTTTTGGATTCTCGCATCATAAAAAGGTTTAATATAACTCCCTCTTGATAATAGAGAAAATGATGAACAAATTACATCTGAAATAACACACACTGTGTTTTAATATTATAGATCAAAAGTGGGATGTAATTAATTTCACATGGATTAAAAGTGAAAATATTTATAGAGAGTGGTAGATATCATTTATATTATGAAATTGAATGATCAATATAAATAGATGGACCTCAAAACCATTAATAAAAAATGAGTGAAAATATACTCCATTTATCATAAAATAAGGTACTAGGATAAATTTTTTTAATATCATTTTATACGAGTTAAATAATTATTTCATCATAATTACAAAATACATAATTAAATATACCAACTTTACTAGTATAGTTTTATCCTTTATCTAATTTTCACTGTAATCCCTTTTCATTCACCAAATTAAGATTAATAAAAATGATTTTCCTCATGTTTGAAGCACTAAAATAATCTTATAATTACCACATAATGATAAATGGAATAATAATAAAGGATTCAATCATTATACAATAACCAAAACCAAAATGGTTTGAATATGGTAAGTTAATTATTATAACGAATAACCCTTCCTATGATACATTACTCTTCAACATTGAATAGAAATACCCAATTTTAAAACAATATCATTTAGTGAATAAATAATCATATATACCAAATAACCTAAATAAAATTATGATAAAGTAGTATTTTAACTTCAAAGGTAATATCATGCCTTTTGAATTATAATAATAAAATATGGAAGTCTCATTTTTAAATAACACTAACTACTTAGTAACCAAATCACTTTTCAATCTCATGGTTAGCTATATGATAAAAATTTTGTTCTCCAAATTACCTCAATATCAAAGATAATATAAACCATAATGGTTATCTATATCGTAAAAAAAATTCATCACAAATTTAAATTAATAATTCATATTAAACCAAAGATTTATATATACTTAATCCCAATAAATCCTCTCTTAAGGTGTCATAAACCACTTTATGTTTTCATCACCAAAAGCCTGAAATTGTGTGTCAGAGGATTTAATGTTATGATCATCCTTAATCTATAATATATATTATGTTATCCATAACACTTTAGATAAACTCTAAGGATAAAATTATTATATCCAATTTTTCTAAACCTTTCTTTCGATAACATCTATAACAGACCAAAAACTACTTTTTTAGATCCAAGGATCAAATCATAAAAATTATATTTTTGACATTGATACTGATAAAGGTTATATTATTTTGAAAATAAAAAAACTTACAAAATCAAAAATAAAAATAATGAATCTTTAACATTATCTTGTACCTTTTAGGATTATAATTTTAGCGATTTTGTAAAAAACATTAACATCATGTATTAATAAACAATATGTTGAAAAATATAATCATCTTCCCCTACTATAACCATTCTTCCATATTTAATATGAGGTCATAATCATCATTGATATGAATTCATTCTTAAATTAATTATTTAATCCTAAATCTTTATATCATAGGAAAAAATAAACTTATGAAGGGTGAGCATAAATACTCAATAAGGGTATACATAAGGATTAACAACAATTGAATGTTATCGTGGAGAATAAAGATAGAATTAGGTTATGATAACATAATCAAAGAGAATGAGTATAACATAATATTATTCAAACCCTTCAATACCAAGATTATAAAAAATAAAAATTTTCAATATTTACTTAATAAAAAAATGATTCACCAAAATAAATAATCAAGAGCCTTGTGATATCAATATTGAATATAAGAAACAAAATAAATAGATTGCAAGAACAGATAAAAAAATTTCGTATCTTGGAACATTATCTTCACCTTTATTATTATAAGTGGAATAACCAATATGGTAAAATTCTATATCCATAATACCCAATGCATTGTAAGTATATAATAGTCCCAATCATCATTGGTGTATAACATAAACACCCATCCATTGTTATCAAGGAACCAACCATCCATGGTTATAAAGGAACCATACATCCTTGGTTAAAAATTAAACCCCCGTTCCTTGATTTACAATATAACCTCTAAGAATTGTATTATAATGGATTCATAAATTATTATAAATAATCCATAATGACCTTATTATGTATAAATTACATATAGAATTCATTTCCTCATAAACACTTTGAATAAACCATTATTATTTTCACAACATGATGAACTAATGGAAAATAAATGGGTTCCATAACAGAATCTTTGAAACATGATTATCCTATATAAAATATAATGGTTCTATAATAGTCTATTTGAAACATGTTTAATATATGAAAATGAAATGGGATATATAACAATAACTTGGATACAAGATTAAGTATTGTAAAAGAAATGGGTTCCATATCAATATCATTGACAGAATCATAATCCATCCAAGGATAGAATGATGATGGTATCATAAAAAAATATCCAAATGTGGTCATAAGTAACAATAAGTGTTACTTAAATTTAATAATGGTAATATTATAAAAATTTATTTTGAAATTTTTTTTTCATGAAAATATCCTTATTATTTAGAAAATCAGTTTCAAAGACTAAAAATATACAAAAATATTATGAAAATAATTTTCATTGAATAAATCCTTGTAAACAAATATATAGTTGTTCCAAAAAAATAGTTATCACGGAAGTACGAAAATTATTTCATGTTGTAACCATTAAAAAACATTCCTATGAAAAGACAGATATAAAAGGGACCCAAAAGTGGCTCATTTGAAAACTATTAAGAAATTTCCTTTGAATAATTTTAAAATATTGTCTAATACCATGTAAAATTATTTATTAATTCATTCAGTTTTTATTTAACATTATATATATCATTTTAGAAAACATGGACATGTAAGGGAAAGATATCTTATCTAAAATAAAATACATGATTCATATAACTTTCAAATGAATTTCTTGAGGATATTTATTCAATAAGGGATTTAATTGATATTAAATATCAAAACCACATCCATATCTAAAGGATAATAAAATATATGTGGTTCAATAAAATAATATCATTATAAATTCATAAAAAACATAAAAAATCCAGAAAAATAATATTGTAAGATAAATCCTTTCCCACATTGGTCAAATTTTATTATAAGACCTTTGGATGAATAACTTCAAATGAAACATTTAATATTAGTAAAATAATGAGATTCATCACATAAAATAATAAATATTTTTTTATAGTCATCATTGAGAAGATAGGTGCATATCATAAACATATGTCACAAAGAAAAAAATTTGTGATGATTAACCCTTACAATGATCATATGATAGAATTGAGAGTTAATATATGGTGATATTATGTGTGCCAAATATATATCTATAAAAAATAGGTGTAAATATATAATAAATTATCATAGATATCAATTCAAAAATTTCCATATCATAATGAAGTCAATCAATAAGATTTATTTCCCATTGATAGAAAGTTGAGTTAAGAAACTCTTTACCAATTGATAATATTTATTTTAATACCCTTGGATAAATTCATTGAAATTGAAACATAAAATAATGTTTTTTTCAAGTATTCACGTTATTACATGTAAAATGGATGTTATATAAACATAAAATTAAAAAATAACTTATGTATATGGCATACGTCTCACAAATGAAAAATCTATATGAGAAAAACCCGAACCATGAATCTTATATTTCCTTGTATACAATTTAAATCTTGTACAATATTACAATATATATTACTTTATTTATTAATAAAATTTTCCATTTTTAATGCCTTATAGTTAAATCATAATTATTATTCTAAAAGATAAATTTTAAAATTTAATCAGTTATGTCAATGTCATATTTTTTTATGTTTATTTCATTATTTTGAAATGGCTCTAGTGTGTTAACCTTTTTCAAAGAGTTCACTATTTGATTGTATACAGAATAATAATAATAATAAAGAAATTATAATATTTTTTAATAAATTATATTTTTAATACCCAACCTGAAAAATGGTTTTGAAAAATGAACTATGTTATGATTATGGACGTTGTAGGTCGTATATACGCATAAGTAATGTCATCATTTTTCAATGATAATTATGTAGAGAAGGACTATATTATTTTTTTCTCAAAAATTTTTATAATACCATAAAAACGATATTATTTCATTAACTATATATATATATATATTTGATGTGGTGATGAAAAATGAATTGAATTGCATCAGAGAAGAGGTAGTCCATGCGTACAAGAACGACATTAATATTTTTAAGTGTAAGGAATAAAATGATATATTATCTATTATTAATGATAATTATATCAATAAAATCATTATAATGACACTAATATAACATATATTCATTAAAAAATTATTTCCTTCCATTTAATGTGATTTTGAAAAATGATTCATATAAATTCATGATGCGATAGTATGTTGTTCATTTGAGTGATTCATCCTAATCCTTAAGCCATTAATTGTGTTTCAACATATTATTTCTTAATTACACTATATCGTCATTTAAAATTTGTATTTAATTCATTATGATAAATTTAACCATTACTTATACCTCCTTGGTGATTCTCTTCAAAAGATTTCCCTATATGACATCGATTTTCCTAACACTCAGGAATTCCACATCTAATGCATTCATCATTAAATGATATATTAGGGAGGTAAATATTATCATCCATTTTGTTAACTAAACATTTAATTTTTCATATTTTTTACTTGATTTTTGTCTTTTTTTTCCATAGTCAAAAACTCGTCATGTTCCTCTGATACATTCACTTCGTTTATTCTTTTAAAATTATTGAAGCATATGAAACTTAATCATCATTCACCCGTGGTCTCTACTACCCAAAATTTAGTAAATTCATTCCTTATATTAATCAGAAAGTATGAGAGATCATTAAGGTATAAATTTTGAATCAGTTTTTTTGTGAAAACTGATTTTTCATAATCAAAACTTCCTTCACTATAGTGAGCATCACATTTGACATAAAATCATTATATTGTATCTCATATTCAACACTAACCAAGTTCCATCTGGGATTGGACATTAAATAATTCTAAAAAATATTATGATCAACACCAATAATATAATAAAAATCCATAATCACAAAAATATACATATAATATGTCTAAATCAATACACATTCTTCATTATTCTATGAAACCATGGTATATCCTAACTTATTCATAGTCATATTGTATTTAAATCCATAACGATGATTCATAAAGTATTTTTGAATTTCCCAATCATATCCCCAGATTTTTTCAAACCATGTGTCCAACAAGGTCCATTGTCATGCAATGGATCCTAATCGATTCTTGATTAATGTAGTGTTTATTGGGTCACTACACCTAGGAACATATATTCTAGAGATTCTTCTAGTTAGTATTCTATTATATATTTCTTTCTAGGAAAACACCCACATTATCCTTTACCAAAATTTTAGGACATATTTTCATACATTAAATGCACCTATGTGTTTTCCATGAAGACATCCCTAGACATATACATAAAAATATCCCTCAATATCCAACTAAATATCTCTCATTATAGCTTTAATATGTTGATTAACTATTGTTTTTATAACTACTATAATGACCCAATATTATCAAGAATGGATATTACTTAATTTTAGATGAATATTAAGCATAGTACCAATGTATATTCCTATGGAATATAATAGTTTACTGTCTTTGGAGACATGAAACATAAATTTCTATCATGGTGAAAGATATTCAGTGTTTCCCAACAATATATACCTATATAGTAATCATAATTATATCCACTCATTAAAACCATTGGAAATGAAACATAAGAAAGGGTGATATTTGATGCCCAATAAGAGTAAATAAAGTAGATACGTGATCCTAACATGATCATAAGGGCATGATAACATGATAATAACATTTTAATATCATGCCCTAAAAATATATGATTATACTCATGATTCATGAGAAAACGATTGGTAGATATTTAGACATAAATCAAAGGAGAATTAAAAGCATAATCCATGACAGAATAAAATATGAATAATATGCAGAAATGTGGAAATCAAAAAAAATGTATGAAAATACTTACATAGTATTCAATGATCACTAACAAGTCTATCATAGTGGAATTTGTTCACTCCACAAACATATTAGTATTAAAGGGTTACTCTAAAGACAACATTAGTTGTGAATATTCACACCCAAGACTGTTTTAGAAGTCATGGTTGACTCCCAAGACCATCTTAGTAGACAATGTATCTTACTTAAACAAGTTCACTCCCCATTACAGCCATGCCTATCTATGGATATATAAATTTTTACTCAATTCATTAGCATGATACATAGGTCACACCCATCATATAATGAATTGTTTTCAATAAGATAATAAATCCTTAAAAATATAATGAAACCTAAAAAGATATGTGTTTCATTAACATTATATCATAAACCATGAAATGATATGGTTATCATAAACATTTTACCATATCATAACTTGTGGAAAATAAATATCTTTAAAAATAAATTTATTCATATAATAAACTGTAAATAGGAGAAGGTTTTATAAGCATTTTTTCATGGTATAATACCTATAAGATTAATGAGATTCATAAAAAAATATTAATCTTAAACATAAACCATTTATAGAATTGATAAGAATTGTTTCCTTAGATAATATCCCAAGAAAATTATAATCTATTCCAAATAATGTCATCTTAGTTGGAGAAGTACTTTGAAATATCACTTGTATAATTTCATAATGAAAATATCCATTATATAAAAATAATTTATGTATGATAGAAACTCATTTTAAAAATCCATTTTTTTGAAAATAAAATTATTTTTAACATATATAGCAAGATATAAAATTAATTTAAAATATTTATTCAGTGCAATATACTTTCCTCTTTGAAATTTTTTATTTAAATCAGAAGACATTTTGAAACCATTTTTTTAAATTAACCATGAATAAATATAAAAGAAGCTTTAAAATCTATTATAAAACTTTTGGAAACATATATTTTAGAAAAAATTCCATTTATATTAAAATAAGGTTAAAAAATCAATAAATAAAAGTCATAAAATTTTTAGAAATAATTAATTTTGAATAAAATCTATTTATAACAAAAGAGAGAAATAAAGTAATTTTCTTAAAAAATAATTATCATATTAATTACGAAATTGTGGAGAAATAGAACCAATACTTGTAGATATCATGATTTTCCCAAGAATAAGTAAACATATGAGAATTATTGAGATACAAATAATAAAATTTACTTAATGGAAGCATAATCATAAAAATATTGATAATTGATGAGATTTTAGCAACAAACTCTGACCACTTTGGTAAATTTGAAAAAAAAATACCATGAAATAATAAAATTTACATAGAGATTTAAATATCATTAAAATATGTGTATTAATCATAAAACATTTAAAATGGGATTTATTTACACCTTTTAAAATAATATATTTGCATAAAATTATATTTTCCCAATGAAGAAAAATTGAGACAATATTATATTACCTCAATGGTAACTTTGAAACCGTAACCCCATTAACGATAGATCCTAAAATGTATGTTTAAATACAAAAGAAAATTATATTGAATAATAATAAAGTAAATTCATGGGTATTATAGACACCACTTATAATATATAGTCGGTGAATATATCACATGTCTCACAAAAGTAAGAAGTCATGTGTTAGTCCCTTTCTCGAAGTCATGATTCCCATTCAACTTGGTAAAAATCCTCTATAATAAATGTATATTTATTACAAATATATAAAATAAAAATATAATTATATAGGTATATATATTACTATATATTATTTTCTTGTTACATTATATTGCATATTTAATTATAATTCCATGTTAGTGTTATGTTTTGGGTGACGACAATTTTTTTGTAACTATTTTGACTTGTTATTATTGGTCGTCTTAATTATATACTGATTTTATAATCATTGTAATTATAACCATGATATAAATATAATATGTTTTAATTATATATGTATTTATAATTACCCATAAAATATATTGATAATAAATGAATTACATCATTCATAGAGTTTTTAGGTAGTACGTACACATGAACGTTGTTTCCATTTTCTAATCATATTTATCCAAATAAAAGTAAATGATATATATATATATATATATAACAAAAGTATAATTTTTATGATTTATACATCACATTTTTCTTTTAAAACCATCCTTAATATATTCCAGGTAATTTTTGAATGAATCACATGACATCGCAAGTTGGTATTCAACCATACATAAGAATGACACTATCACATTCCCAATAAATGGAATATTGGGAGGTATGAGTAATATAAAAATTCATGAATCATAATAAAATCTATAAAATTATAAATATCATATATATATATTATTTCCATCATTATTTCAAACCTTGAACGCTGGTTATTAAATAACTAACAAAATTAGTTCTTGATGCGATAGTCCATACACACGAATAATGATTTCATAACCCATTTGATAGTTGTGTGTGTGATTTTTGGTCTTAACCATAACATAATAACATCTATGTATATTTATGATTCTAAGGATATTATATAATCAAGATATAAAAATAACTAGATGAGTTTGAGGATGTAATTTACAATTGTTTTCTGATGAAAATTACATCTTTTTTTGTATTTCATTTGAATTTGCACCGAAAGTCGTCCAAGGAAGTATTTCTGTCCAAATAAAGTGTTATATAATTTGATAAGTCAGTTTTGAAATTAATTTTTCTATGTATTGGTCTATAAAAACTGATTTATACATCTGAATAAGTGAGAAGATTGAATTCAATTCTATAGTGGAGAATGAGGGACATTCTTTTAAATACACAAATTTATTCAATGTTGGGAGGACTATCTGACCTCATGTGCCTCAAAAATACAACTATAGTGTATGTTATGGATTAATTTGTTTATAAATACCTCCACAAAAAAATTATATTTTTTATCAATTTATTCTTTAGTATTGATGTTTATTCAGTTTTATCTTTGTAGTTTCTACCAAGGTGACTTGTATCATCAATGTTGTATATTTATATTATTGATAAAAGAAAGAAACACCCACAGAGTGGGATAAAAAAAGAGAGGCCTAATGACGCAAGGCTAAGGGATATCTAAACTAATGAATCCTATGATGATCCACTAGGATCAGGGTAGCCTCCTCTAGAATTAAATGATGTATACAAGAGAAGCATGACACATAGGAACCCTCATCTGTCACCACCAATGAAGAGAGATGATATTCCATATTATTTCCTTCATGCCTCATTTGAACCAGCTAGATATTTTGGATTTTGATGGAGGATTTACACTTCTTAATGATATAGTATATTGACCACAATCTGGATATTTTGTTGTGCATGGAATCATGAATGATTATAGAATCTTTATCCAGTGGCAGAATACTGATGTTCTTCTTAGTACAATGGTTTATCATACCACGGTGACTTGTATCTTTATTTTTATCTTGGTAATTTATCCATTATTATTTTAATTAAAATATTTTTATTATATAATTAGGGATATATATATTTAATATATGATGTTTGAATCATTAAATAAAAATACTTTGTGTATTTTAAATTAATCTTAATATAAACACATGTAATGATTAAAACCTTGTTTTAACCATAATCCATTTAATTAATTTTAACTATTTCACTAATAATTATGGTGAAAAAATAAGTTAGTCTTGTTAGATTATATATATTATAAAAACTAAAAATATGGAATATAATTTTAATAATACCAATCGCATGTGTGATACGATTTAATTTAAAAATAATACCGAAATAGAATCAGAAAGTTGGAGATTAATTTGAAAAATCTTAATAGTTTACTATTTTTTATATATAAATATAATAAAAAAAGCATAAATTGACCATAAATTTAATAATAGATTTATAATTTTTCTGATTTGACGTCAAATGTAATTAAATTACTATGGTTTTTGATTATAAATTTTTTAGATGAAAATTTTATTTTAAATTAAAACTTAGTATTTTTTCACTATTCATCAAAAAAATAAACGTTCTTTGAAAAAACAAAAAATTATCCCGATGAATATTTTCTAGTTTATAAATAAAAATAAATTGTATTTTATTAAATATAATTTATAAATGTTTTTATATTTATTTTTAAAATAAGTTTGTGAATGAAAGGTTGTAAAATTTCCTTTTAAATCTTTTCATGTATTAAATTGGATTAATTATTATCTCTTGTCTAGAAGACATATTTGTTGAATTTTAAAATATTTACCGAATATATACTATATAAATGTCATTAAAATAATTCAATAAATTCATTTTTTTAATTAATTGAGATAAAATGTGTTTGTATATAGAAAAAATGTTTTCTTGAAAAGGAATTTCATTAATTTCAAATAGTTCGTATGTTCATTTCTAAATAATTTGTTGAAAAATAATTTATTTTATAAAAAAAATAATCAAAATTTTCATAAAATTGTTAATAATTCTTATACCGTAGATTCAAATTATTATGTGATTTCTATAATAGTACTGTAGCAATAATATTAATAGAATATTGTAGTTAGGTAGTATTTGGTCTTGTGTCTAATGAATGATATTGAAGGAACTAATTGTTGTTTTTACTAAAAGTTAAAATTAGTTTTGAATATATAAAAAACATAATTTTGTATATATTTAGTGTAATTCCATCGATGAATTTATATTTATTAAAAAACATAAATCGTAAAAACTATGGGTGGTACATTCTACACCCCTTAAAATGAATTTCTCCCTCAAAATCTATATGTGTCATCAAATAGTTAATATTAAATGTCCCATTAATAGAAATCAATATCATAAAAATTAATAATTATTTTATATTAATAAAAAAAATTGAAGCATAATGGTTACCAATAGTTACTCATAAACATGTTTCTACATATGATAACATAGTTGTGATGTGAAGATTTAGACACTAAAGAAAAAAATAATTATATAGAGTGGTGAGGATCACTGATCGTAAAAAAATGGTTGATCAAAAGAAGGATAACATCCATAAAACCATTAATATATTATTAAATAATGGAGCATTTGAGTAAACAAAAATAAACATTCATGGAATAAATTTTTCCAAAATTATTTTCCTAAAGTTTACTAATTTCTACATGGACATACACTTAATTGAACCCATTCCATTTCATAAGAACATTATAACCCTTTTTTTATGCCTTGATCAATTTCTAATTTAACTCTTAATCAATGAAATGAAGGTTATTTCTTTCCATAATGTATCATTTTATAATAAGATCCCTTGGTAGAATTTTAAATCATTTGATTCATATTTAGTTATCCGTAATGAAAATTGGTTAGAAAAAGTTATCCAATATACATAAATCCACAAATAGAAAAAAAATAAATTAATCACTATATCCAAATTTAATGTTCATCATAAACCATTCCATAAATTGTTAACCTTTAGAATCTTTTAAAAGATAATAATTAAAAACATAAGAAATATGGTGTCTAAATTTCTCAGAATCAGTTTGACATTGATCCACCATGTATCGTAAAGTATATATTGATTTTCATATATCAGTAATGTGAATAACATCATCATTTATTCTCTTGGAAAATGGTAATATTCTATATTTCCATAAAAACTAAGAAAAATTTAAATGCTTCATTGTTCATCAAATAAAATTTATATTCTTAGATATATTTTGTAAATATAAACAAGTTATAAACTCCATCCCTAATAACGTGACCAAATTTTTTAACTAATCATGAATCGTTTTAAATGTATTTAGTACAATCCAATTTACATAATTCATATCAAATATATCTTTATAATAACATCATTCTCTCAATATAAATAAAATTATGTGTCATATTTCTTTTTTCAAAATATCTCCTTTCCTATCCATTACGCTATTTAAGTCATTATTGACATTAAATAATTACAAGATTCCATGAAAATATTTCTATATTTCATGATTCAGGAATTTAAACACATAAAAATTTCAATTATTCCACCTCAACCTTAATCCAATAATAAGGATTCATCGCCAAATTATTAAATCCCTCTTTCCATTTATATAAAATTTGTAGTCTCTTAATCAACATCAATATAACATTATCATATTCCTCCATACATATTCCCTTCCAAATATTTCTCATTATGACCTAAATTTTCATAATACTCAGTCATTCTAAATTTATATCATTCAGAAGTAAATGATATATTAGGGTAGCCAATATTACCATCTGTTGTGTTAACTAAACATTTTATTTTAGATTTATATTTACTTTTATTATTTCCATAATTTCCACTGTAAAAAATTCTCTATATTCATCTGAGACATTAACGTGGTTATTTCATCCTAAATTATTTTCACAAAGGTAATTTAATCTTCTTTCCTCCTTGTTATCCACTAACTAAATTCATAGAGAACTCTTTCATTCTATTCTTCTCGGAATTTATGAGTGTGTTAAGGTATATAATGATAATCATGATCCGTAAAAACAAATTTTGAATAATCTCAATTTCCTTCACTCTAATCATCATCCGATATTAACACTCATTAGAAAATTGTATATCACATTCAATAATAACATAGTTTCTTTTGGTTCCATCCATTTACTATAAAAACATATAGTGTGAGAAACATTAATCCTAGAAGAAAACCATATATCTATTAACTATTACTTATAGTACATCTAAATTATGTAACTTTGTTATTTAATCTGTGACACCATAGTTTATATTAGGTTATATATATTCATATTATATTTAAATCCTTTATGTTTATTTATAATGATATCATGAATTTTCAACGAATATCCCCTAGGAGTGTCAAATAAGGTGAGATGCAAGTCTCATTATCGTGTACTCATTTTTTATCTAGTCTAGATCAACAAAATATTTTTGGGGATTTCCGCATCCAGTAGTAGTATATAGATAGGTATGTATTATTAGGAAAACACTACATTTATCCTTTACCAAAATTTCATGAAATTTTCCTATACAACAACTCATCCTTATACTTATACTTAAAAACATCCCTAGTCTTATAATTTCATATCCTTGTTTACAATTTTTGACTAAATATTTTCATTGATACAATGTATAGCTACCCATGCTTCTCATACATGGATGTTACATCATATTCCATGAATATTCAGCACATTTCAAATGTGCATGGAGAAGGAATATAATATTTTAGCGTCCTTGGAAACATGAAAAAAATTATAATATTGTCTAATATATTGAATTTTATCCATAATGATCGTCACATTTTTTAATCATAATTAACAACATTCATAATAATGTATGGAAGAGAACCATTATAAGGGTTGATCCAAGATGCTCAGTAAGTTTAAATTAAGTATATATGTAACCATAAAATAAAAAAAGGTGTATTAGAACATGATAATAACATTTAAAGATCATACCCTAAATATAAATGATTATACACATGAGTCATGGAATAAATAATGAAAAGTAATAGTTCATAAATCATAGGTGAATCAAGAGTATAATATAAAGGAGTGTAACATAAGAATAAGATATGGAATTATGTTAGACTCATAAACATATGAAATTATTTTCATAGAAGTCAAGGATCTCTGCAAAGGAAATCATAGTGGAATGGGTTAACACCCAAAACCATCTCAGAAGTCAAGGATCAATCTAAAGATTATATTTCTTATTAAGGTTCACTCACAAGTCCATATTAATTGTCATGTTACACTATTAATATCCTATTACTAGGAAAATCATCTTACAATACTCGGTTACCTCTCTATTACATACTTTAATATCCCTTTATATATAAATATTTATCTACTTCCTTTTAGGAAGGTATATGTCCCACACATCACATATTGAAATAAAATATGTGTGTTCAACAAGACATTAAAACATTCATAATATCATGACTAATAAAAGGATAAGGGTTTTATAAAAATCATATAACAACTCCTGAAATTAAATGGGTGTAGAGGGAATTTAATGATATCATAACTTATAAAAAATATATAGGTCTCATTATAATTTCTTCATAGAATAACCTATTAAAGGATACGATTTTCATAGTCAGTTTATCATGGTATTACCCAGGGAAAAAATTGGGGTTCCTAAAAAACTTGTCATATTAAACATAAACCATTCATAGAAATAATAGTAATGGTTTCCTTGGATTATATCCCTATTAAAGTCTAAAATGTAATAAATTAAGTTATCCAAGATGGATAAGAATTTTGAAATATCAATTTCAACATTTCTTAAGGAAAATAACATTTCTTTAAATATCAATGGTTCTGATATAAAAAAAATTCCAGTTATTTTTTTTGAAAAGGACATGGAAAAATTATTAACTACTCTTTAGAAAATTATTTAGTAAAATATTATTAAATCATTGAAAACACTTTTTTAAATCATTAATCATTTTGAAAACCATTTTCTTTTACTTTAACAATGAAAACATATAAATTAAGCTTGGAATCCCTTTTACAATTTTTTTTAAATATATATATTTTATATCATTTTACATTAAAATTACCTTAAATTATAAATTTAGAAACATTTTTTATTTTTATTTGAATAAATGGTTTTAGATAATAAAAAATATTTCTTACCGAAGATAGAATTAAAGTCAAATTTTCTTAAATACACTATCTTAAATAACATAAGTAAAAAATAGTAGAATAATAATAGCGTTACTCAAATAGATAATGGATAACTGGAGGATAATAAAATTCATGATAATTATTTATATATGGATCTTAATTTATAATTAACGGGATAACCATAAAAAAGTACCTGATAAATGATGATATTATTGTAATAAACTCTTACCATTATGGTAATATTGAATAAAATCACCATGAAAAAATAAAATTAAATGATGGAAAAAATATCCAAAAAATTTGGAAATTCATGATATAAATTATCAAAGCTGAAGAATATGAACCTCATAAAATAATATTGGTTCATAACATAACATGTGCCTCAAAGAAGAAAAATTGAGTCAAAGTTATATTACCACCTTGGTAATATTTAAACATCAACACCACGAAATATATATCCTAAAATGGAAGTATGAATATCTATAAAGTTATGTACAATAATAATATTGCTTATACTAGGAAGTATATACACAAAATAGTAGAAATATGTGGTGAATATAACATGTGTCTCGCAAAAGTAAAAAATTTAGATGTAAATCCCTTACCATTAGTCCTAAATCTCACCATAGTTGTTCATAAAACCTACATAATAAATAGTTGTTTATTATTAATATATCCTAGAATGATATTCACATATATTTATAATTTAATAAATTATTTACTTTTAAATTTATATTCATAATTTATTAATAATTCAATGTTAAATTTATGTTTTGGGTAAAAATCGCATTGTCTTTCATACTTGTTTTGAATTTTTTTTTGGTCCTCCTTTTTAGATCATGGTTTCATCATATTTAGTATGACAAAGATTATATACATAATATAAATATATAATAAATATAAATTCTTATAGATTAACCCATAAATTTAGTGATAATAAATGAAATACACTTTTCCTGGAGATGGTAGGACATATATACTCCTCAAATTTTTTTACATTTACCTATTTTATTGTTGAAAAAAAGTAAATGATATATATATATAAATATATAATAATAATAATACCATTATAATTTTTATGTTATATATATCACACATTATTAAACCCATTTTTAAGGAATTCCATGAAAAGTGCGAAAGAATCGCATCACTTCGTTAGGCGGTAGTCCACTGTACACACAAAGGACATTATCAGATACCCTAAAAATGTAAAGAATGAAGGTTTATGTTATACAAAAATTAAAAATCATAATTAAAAATTAATTATTATAAATATAATAAATATCATAAATATAAAATAAAAACATTATTTCCATCATTATGTCTAACCTTGAATTGTGGTAATGGAAAAATGAATGAGATCAGTTCGCAAGGTGGTAGTCTACCACGTAGATGAATAATGATTTTATAACCCATTTCATTTAATTTTGTGATTTTTTATGTTTCAACCTTATCAAAATAAAATATAAATTAATGTACGATTTTGAGGTTTTTATATGATAATGTTATAAAAATAATTGATGGGGATTGAGCAATAAATAAAATAAAAACAAGCACTGATGATCTTTTACTCTTCTTTGGATATATCATTTTGGTTTTCACAAAAGGACTTAATGGGTTTTTTTTATGAAATTATTGAGTCTTATAGTGTGATATTAGTGAATTTTGGAAGTTATTTTTTAGGGGATGATCAATCAAAATGGCTTGAGAGGCTTGAAGAAGTGGGAAGAGTGAATTACCATTTATAATTGAGGAGGAGTATAATTCTTGTAAATACCTAAAACTATTTTCTATTATGAGGTATCCCTTACCTCATGTTTCTTTTAAATAGAAAATCAATTAAGCAGATGGTTTTATTAGTTGATAAACCCTTCCACCTGACAAATGAAATATATTTTTTGTCATGATATTCCTTATAATTTATGTTTACTCAATTTTATCATTATCGTTTTAAAAAGGTGACTAGTATATTTTTATTTACCATGGTAATTTATTAAATAATATTTCAATAAAAATAAATTTATTAGAAAATATATAATAAATTATTTAAAAATTATTTTAATTTATTAAAAAATTCTATGTGTCTGTAAAATTAATTTTAATACAAACCCATGTAATATGAAAAATTTCAATCTAACCATAATCACGTTAATAAATTTTAACTATTTTTACTAACAATTATTGAAAAATATTAATTTTACATTATTATATAATATATATTATTCTTATTACAAACATTTAATCTATTTTCCCAATTCCATTCACATTAGTGACCTAATTTAACTTAAAATTTTTCCCACATATTGGATGAGAATGAGGGTTTTTAAATTTTAAATGTCCAAAGATTTCTAAAAATGTATATCTAAATTTTATATAAAATATATTAAAATTAAATAATTTATATTAATATATTTATAATTAAATTAAATATAATTTAAAAAATTTTCAAAATATAATTTAACAACATAAATTTATTAGATGAAAATTTAGTTTTTAATTTAAATTTAGTATTTTTAACTATTCTAAAAAATTGAAAATTATTAGAATTAATTAAAAATCATCCTAAGATAATATTACCATTATGATATCAAAAATTATTTTTAGTTTTTCAAAATTAATTTATAAAGATCTAATTTAAAAAAAACAGATCTCACCATTAAAAGGCGGTAAAAACATTCTAGAAAAGTTAATCAATTAGGTATATAATTGGATTAATTCATTTATCTTATCATGAATACAAGGACAATTAATTTTAAATAGTTTTTTCATAAATATTACTTAAGAATTTCATTAAATTAACTCATCAGAAGTGGGTTTTCATATTTATTGAGATAAAATGAATTTGTTCATAGAAAAATAGTTTTCTTGAAATGGAGTTTATTTATTTTAAAATATTTAATACTTTCATTTATAATTAATTTATTTATAAATAATTTAATTTAAAAACATTTTTAAACCAAATTTTCATTATGTAGTTAATATTTTTCATAATCATAATTCGATTTTTTGTAATAGCTATAATAATAATTTAATGAAAATATTAATATTATATTTTAGTTCGGTAAAAGATGGTCTTATATATAACCCATGTTATCAATGGAACTCGGTATAGTATGTACGAAAAGAAAAAATTATTGTTATATGTACCAAAATATTAAATTGGTGTATCTTACAACTGAATCCATCATCGAATTATATTTTATTCAAAAAATATAAATTTAATGAAACTCAAGGTATTACATGCTTAATCATGGAAGAATGGATCTACTCCACTAAAAATATCCCCTCCATTATTCAATGATCTGAGTAAGATATTTGTTTGTTATATTTTTATAATATGGAAGAAAAATTTGATTAGGTTTTGAATTATATCTGAAATATGATACCCAATAAATACAATAATGTTATTAATTAGAAGGAATTCTTGAAATAGTTTTTTGATAAATTTTCCCCCCACAATTGGACATAAAATGGAAAGGGATTTCATTATCCTCACGAAGAATTATTTTGAATCTAATGAGATATAGGCGTAAAACATTATGTGGAATAAATGATAATTTTTATTTTATTTTTTCCTAATAAAAATGTTAATATATTATTTTGTGGGATGAAGCTGAGTCTATGAAAATAATTTGTAGTTTAGGATGTTGAATGTTATGAAACAGTAGTTTTAGGTGCCCATGAAATTGAAATAGATTTAAGAGAGTCTCAAGGGTCTCATTGGTCTAGAGATTGAAAGTGGATAATGGATTTTAATTCTAGTTATGTTATGGAGAAACATCATGAGGTTAAGAATGTAAAACATTTCACTTTTCAAAAGCATGGGAATAAAAATTACCACATTTTATCAAAGGGGCCATGAAAAATCATTAGGAATTTGAAGGAAGGAATCCTATCTATATAATAACATCATGTGAAACTCACCAATGTGGTGGAAGAAAAAAAATACTCCTTCCATCCATCATCCTAATATCATATGTTTATACTATAAATCATATATACACTATAAAAAATAATTCACTAAGATAAGGGATATCGGTAAATACATAAATAAAAAACATCCAAGTCCTACGGATAATGGATGATCTTACGCAATCACAACTGCTGAAGGGATATAAGAAATTTTATTGTCATATTTATTATAGTTATTTTTTCCATTATAGTTAATATACAATTGGATTTTGGTTCTCTTTCATTCATATCATACAAGTTTAGTTTAACTATTCAAGCACCATTGAAACACATTGAAGAAGAGATGTTGGTGAAATCAAAAAATTAGAAAGGTCGTGGACCATATGTATATAAATCCTCCCATGTGCATATTTTTTGGATAAAATTCATTTTTAACCTTTTGGTACCCCATTTATAAGAATTATTTGTAATTATATGTATGGAATATATTAATTTTTATAGAGAAAAAATAAAATTACTAGTTACTAAAATCAACCATTGTATCACAATTAACTATCTAATTCAATACAACATAATGGAAAATGATAAATCTCCACTAGTATCATAATATCAAGCATGGATATTAATAACTTTTGAGAATAGGTATCAAGATCAAATACATCTTATAGAAAGGGATTTAAAAATAGTTTTGAGTCAATATTTGACTTAATTTTTGCACTCGATGAGATAAGAAAGCTACCACTAGAGAATCTGGATAATGGTATAATATGCCAATGTGCATAACCAAGGGGTGAAAGGGTCCCATTTTTTCTAGAATAATGACATGTCAGTGTGAATTTTTATTGATTATCATGATCTCATCATGATCATGATAATGAAACCATATCATTTACCCCATAATGATGACTTTTTCCATCACTTATGTGAAGTACATTATTTAAATAAGGTGGATCATTGGTTGGGATATTACAATGTCATTTTAACAAATGATTATATCATTATGTAGACTATTCGTATATGGTATGGGTACTATGAGTTCATAGTGATTCCATTTAGACTCTATAATGCTCTAACTATCATCATAGAATTGATGAATATTGTCTTTAGGGATTACCACAATAAATATTTGCTAGTCATTACAGATGATATTCTTACCTACTCATAAATTAAGGAGGAAAATGAGAAGTATATATTTTTTTTGACAAAATCCATTGTGAATAGAAAATTTATTTACAATATACATTAAATGTGATATTTTTATGGATAATTTAACATTAATGGAGAATGTTATCACCAAAAAAGGATTCTAATAGGTACTCATGTAATAAATAAAATTTATAACTTATACCTCCTTACAAATTATGAAATGTGAGAATAAATACCCAACACAAGGTTTGAAATTGAAAAAAGTGATCTTTGCATTGAATAAAAGCTTAAATTATCACTATGGGTTGATGCTTGACACACACACACACACACATGTATATATTATAAAATCCTAAAAAATATATTAACACAAAAGTATGTAAATGTTTACTAATGAAGGTGGATAGGGCAGATTAAGGGTTATGATTGTTCAATCTATTACCATCATGGGAAGTTGAACAATATATAAAATTCCCTGAATATAACGGATCCTGAAACATCATCAATTATGATGTTTAAAAGGGATACAATATTCTTAGACATGATGAGTATGAACATGAGAATAATAATAAGTTATTTATTCTAACTTTCTCTTATAAATTACTAATTAACCAATGTCTAGTCTAACACACAACACCATGTTTTAAAGAATCGTGATATAATGATAATATTATTATTTAAACAAGAAAGTATAACTGAGTCATTAAAATAGGGGGAATAAATATAAATACAAACATTCAACAAAATATGTCTACTTTTTTTGATAAACATATATATTGATAAATATGTATTTAATTTTTTTAAAAGCCTTTAAATGATTCAATAAATAATTTTATCTAAATCCAATATTTTTTTATTTTTTTGAAAAAAATAATGAAAATAATATTTGAAAAATTTATAATTTTTTTTAAAAATGAAATTCATTTCTAGAATAAAAAATTGAAAATTATCATCGAGTTATTTTTTGGGGTTGATTGGGAGATAATAATTTTTTGATTAATAACGAAAAATATTTTTTTTGTTGAAATATTTCATTATTTTTTGAGAATTGATAAAGATAATTTTTTTCTGAAATGATTGAATAAGTATACTTACATGAAATATATATTTATTAATCCAATTTATGTCATTGGATCAATTTTATATTGATTTTTTATTAAAGCCTTTTGATCAAATGTAAATTTTCTCTTTGAAACCCCACCTTTTAATATACTCTACGATTTTAAATTTGAATTAAAATTTTCCACCTATGTGAGATGAATTTGTAAAAAATTATTCAATATTTTTAATAATATTATTTTATATTTCCAAATATATTTAACTTAATTTATTACAATATGGAATACTAAAATGGTAAAAATTATTAAGCTACAAACACGTATAGTGTGAGGATAACCTATGTAGATTAATGTTAACAATAACCAAAAAGTTTTGTTATTACTATTTTATTGTTTTGGATTTTAATTATATATTATATTTTTTTATATTGGGACAATTGGTAACCTTTTTCAAATGAAAACATGGTTAACACTTTTCTTTTCAAAACGTCCAAGTTTGTCCCCACCTCCACATATAAAAGGCCACTCACTCTCCTCTCTGCTTCAAACATAAAAAAACATTTGGTTCATCCCGTACATGAACAAATGACTTCTTTAATTACATTTTTGCATACTATAAGACATTTTTTATTAATAAATTATCCTAAAAATTATTATTTTAATAAACCTAATATGGTTCTCCAAAGAAGTGTTAAACATCTGAACATGTATTTTTTATTTCCTCTTCCACCACATTGAAAAATATATTTTATGTATAACAATATAATAAAACAGATATATCATAAATAATTAGATGTATTACTTTATATTAATAATATATATATATTGTTTCTTCCATCAAGTAGAATATGGAAACATTGATTATGTGTATGGTAGGCTACAACAGCCCGAACCGATGTAATTTGTATTCCATCACCCCCTTTCATGGATGGATATAATGACAGATTTAATTTATATATATATATAATATTTATCAATTTTTTAATATTATATAATTATTATATTAGATATACGATCATGTATTCCATTCTATGTGGGGATATGATAACTTCGCTTACGTGTATGATAAACTATCATCTCACAAAGCGATGTGATTCATTTCTTTTCATTATTTTATATGGAAGGGAGAAAGGATAAGTTTTATAAGGAAATTTTATATTAATGATATAAACATACTTATTGATGTATAATATAACATATATATTCATATATTTTAATCCTCAATAAAACATTAATATCTCTCATGCCCATATGTGGACTACCACCTCCACATAGTGATGTGACATGTTTTTTATTTAATTTTTAAATTAATGGTAGTGAGTGTTTATTTTATTAAATTAAAAATATATTTAAGAAATTAGAATTTTTCTTTAATTGTTATTTAGTATTTACTTTCCATTCATTCCATTCGTCTTTAAAATGGAAACATCATTCATTCATACATACGACCAACCATCTCCATAGTTAATATAATAAATATTCAATCTCTAAATTGAATAGATTACAATATATATATATATTTAATGAAAATGTATTATATTTTAATATTTTTTTATATTTTATATATTATGTAATACTGATAAAATTAATTATACAAAAAATACCTAAACAAGGCATACATGAAAAATATTTGTTTTTACCCGAAACGTGATTTTAATAAGGAATTGTTAATAAATGGGTAACAACTAACTATAAGTGAATAATATATGGAATAAAATTTATAATTATATTTATATAATATATAGTTTTAATAAATGTATATTTATTATTCATTTAATAAGGAAATGTATAATAAAATTTGAGACTTATGGTAAGAGATATTTAGTATCTCTTTTATTTTTGGGAGACATATTCCATATTTACTATTCGTTTATATTTTGTGGTCTATATACTACCAATTTAAAATTTTATTCAATTAATATAGTTATTTTAATGATAATTATATTTTACTTTGTAGTTATTATTTAATGGAGATTATTATTCAATATTTACAATTTTTGTAAGGGTTTCTCTTCTCACTTTTACTACCTTGAACAGACACCATACTCAAAAAAAATTTCTTTTTAATTGCGCATATAATGACACTTTTATGAATAATTAAGTAATAATACTCATAATAATTAAATTAAATGTTCCATTTGAATTTATTAATTTCATGGTTATTTTGATTCAAACCCTGCCATGGTGGTGAAGGTTTATTTCATAATATCATTGTTTTTTAAGATTATTTTGATTTTGGACTCTATTAGAGGAATTATTTTATACTTATATATTGAACACAATTTAGCTTCTTCTAAAATATTTTTTTTTAAATTTTCATTTAATTGTTCAATTTCATTCTCCTTTGTACATGAAATGGGATATAAATTTTTTTTATAAAAAATCAATATCATTTCCCTCTTCTCTTAAAACCCCTTTCTCCCTCATGTTCATGTTTCCATAATTTTTTTAAAAAATGTTTTAATATTAAGGTTTTATTTTATAATTTAATATTTACACATGATTAAATTTAAAATAATTGTAAAGTTCATGTCTTTTTTTTCAATGACGTGTATTTGTATTATTTACCCATGTCTAAAATGAATAGTTTTTTTAAAATTACATAACAACATACAAATTTACCAAGTTATGTACATTATTTTCCTTGAATATTACATTATAAGTTTCTATTTTATTTTTAAATAATATTATTTCCAAAATATATGATAAATTTTTTGTTTTGAATATTTTATTTTCAATGTGGAATAGACATTTTCAAAATAAATGTTATTAATCTGCTCAAAAGTAATTTTATTCATCAATAAAAACCCATTACTGTTTTAGATTGATTCCAAATTCTTTTTATATGTATTAATTATATATATCTATCTCATTATAATTTATTTTATGGGGTAATAAATTCATTATACTAAATTTCCAAATTCATTCATTATGTTTTTTTTATGATATATGTCTTGATTATGAAATTCATTTTATTGAAATGGAAAATTGTTATGTTTATAACCCATGGTTAATTTATTATATTGAACACGTGTTCATATAAATGAAATTAACATGATTGGTGGTCCTAGAATTATATATCCCTATAATTCATTGGGTAATATTTTAACGTCATGAGGCGTCATTTATGTGATTAGGGAGTGAACCAAAGCCATTATATGACTTTTTTGACCATGTGTTGTAGTCTATGAAGTCATCCTTGACATATGGTTTTGTCAAGTTATATGTTTCTTACACATTTCCGATGATTTCATCACTTTATGGAGCCAATTAAGTTATGTTATAATTCCATTTGATTACTCATTTTCCTTCAACTTTTTTAATATCCTGTTATGTTTCTATATAACATGTTTTGTATCCGTATCATGTTTATTCTCATACTTGGATTTTTATCTCTCACCCTTTTTTATATATTCCCTAGGAAATCTTATGTTTTTTTAAGAACACAAATTTATTTAGGATATATATAAGGAAAAAGAAAAAATGATTCCTTATTTTGGTTTCCTTTGATGTATTACGATCGAAGACTTCCAAAAATACAAGGCCTGACATTCATTGGGATGTTATTAATAGATTTTTGTGTTAAAAATTATTTTTGTAATAATAACTGTAAATGGATTGGGTCAAAATAGTTGTTATGAGAGAAAATGATTAGTTAACCTTTGGAATTATTATGATAAGACAATAGTGACAACCCTAGTGACATGTGTAGTGATAATAATACATATTGAAAAAAATATCTTGGAATGTTGTATATTTATAGTGAGGTTGTTTTCAATGAAATTGCATCCCTATATAGATGATAAATTAGGATGTGGGTTTGGAATAGATATATCATGTGGTAATAACAATGAAAATGTTTCATGATGCTTGACTCTGGCATTACCTAGTACGTGACGATTTGGATTTCTATGCTCCTTGTTAAACAGTCTGGGGGATATCTTTCTGAAATTTATAAACACATTATGAAACTTTATGAAGGACTAGAACAAATTGATAGGTTAAAATCATAATTGGAATCATTACCAAGGATAACATAGATTAAAACATTTTAATTCATATAATAATGAATATATTCCATTAATGGGTAATTACATCAATGTTTGTGTTACCCTGTTTATGTGTTTATGAATTTATAAAATAATCAAACCTCTTATTTCAGTAAATGCCTTGAAATAGGAGAATACATTCCAAAAAATAATGTGATATATAATTTTGTGATGTTAGTAATGAGATGTCTAAACTAATAGTAATGATAGTTATAAATATTAAAAACACTTCCAATTTTTTATCTCGAATTATGACTAATTGTAATGGCCCAGACCTCTCCGGTCCATTCCTTTGTGAAATGTGGTGCTCAAGGTGTTTCGGGAGGTAAAGGTGACTTAGGGGTGCATTTGAGTGGACTTTTAAGGAAATCTAAAGGGTGATGGACTTCACACAGGAGGTGCACGGTTTTCTTATACCGTGCGGCCAAAACGTGCAAGGTTGGTATTGGAGGCGGTGGCTAACACACACTTAGCACACTATTTGTATAACCGTGCGGACTAACCATGCGAGGAGTGGTTGTCTATCCAGAAGCTAACACATGGTTAGAACACTATTTGTTAAATCATGTGGACTAACCATGCAGGCACATAAAGTTAGATCCTAAAATTGTGGATCTTACTCGTTTTTCCTTTAATCACCTAGTTTTATCCCATAATCGTCCATAACCCGGGATTACCTTTCTTGGGAGGAAGGAGAATCTCTCCCAATCATTTCGGAGGTGATCTGGAGGCTTCTCTTCGCGAATTGAAGCCGGTTTCTCGAGGTATGTGATAATTTTGTTTGGTTTCATAGATCTACCTGGATCTACTCCCCCTCTTCCCTTGGGATCTTAGATCTACACATGTTATGGGTATATCTAGTTTTTTGAATGTCTATTATGATGATCTTTTGTATCGGTTGTGTTAGGAGAAGAGATCTAGGGAGGATCCTTGGTGAATCGGCCAGGTCTTCTTGGCCCTTCTCCAACCATTGTGGTTTTCGTCAAAACCATTGAGGTATGGGATTTGTGGCTTCTTTAATTGTTTATGTGAAATCCTAGAGTTCGCATGATTTACCCATTTGGATCACAATGGAATTTATCTAATTAAATACTTGAACCGAATTAAAAGAATTGGTTTGATCGCATGTTGTTTTTTTGTACCGTGATAACGATTTGCCTCTTGATTTGCTAGATAATTGTGATATCTATGCCTTGCTTGTAAGCATGGGGTTGTTGATGAAATTGATAATGAATGTAAAGCCATAATTAATTGATAATTGGTTGGATAAATATAAAGAGGCATGAAAACATACCTGGTTCGGGTTGTGACTTGATATTGATCAAATTTGGCATAGTAAGCATGTTTATTCATCGGTGATAGCTTACTGAATTGGTTCATGATATTGGAACCAACGAATTTAATTTGTTAATACATGATGGATTAAAAAACATGATTGAATTCCATGAATGGTTTAGAGTTACACTCTTGTTGTGAATTAGGGCTAAAGCCCATTTGATGTGATTGTTGGTGCTTGTTGTTAGAAGGCCGGATGCCATGAAAAAGGGCCAAGAGCCCAAATTGTTGTAATGTGTGTTTTCCTGCTGCTTGTGTTGTGCTGTGACCTTGGAGGGGTGTTGTGATATCTTGTGTTGTGATGTGACACTAGAGGGGTGTTGTGATAAGTGGAGGTATTGAGGCATTGTGGTTGTGGAAGCGGATGACTCCTAGAGTGACGAGATGCATCGGTTTATGCATGTGTGTGTCAGGGAGGACACCGGGGATGATGTAATGGGATGGATGTGATTGTCAGATGTTTGTTGATTCTTGGTTGTTTATCTTATTTACTTTTCTACACTTCTCCAGGAAGCTGGTCTTTCATACCCTTCTTCAAAAGGAGGTGAAGACACGTTGGGTATGCCACATGATTTCTGTGTTTAGAATCTCAAGGGAGAATGTGTCTACGCTCATGCTATAGGCGGCAATGACTTGACGGGTAGTTTTTCTAATCACCATGTTGAGCCCCCTTCTGTTTAGTAGCATAGGTGGCTTTTCTAGAATGCCTGGTAATCTGGGAAAGTAATTCTGTAATGAATTTTCGAATAAATGATGTTAACCCATGGGGTTGGATTTTGATGAAACATAATGATGAGGTTGAGAACATTTGAAGGGATAGTGGTTTTTGGATGTGATGTTAATGTAATTTAATGTAAAAATTGTTCATGGTTAATTAATGTATAATTAATTAATTAAAATACAGTGGAATTGATAAAAAGGGAAGGAAGTAATCTAATAAATCCATTTAAATGTTTGTGTTCATATTGGATACCTAGTCTTAGAAGTGGCAGCCCGAAGTCCGAGAGATGTTAGCTGCAGTTTTTTCTAAGACTATGCTATGCCCATAGTGTGGTTCTGAGTTATAATATATTATGTACTTTTTTTTGTTTCTATACACTACTCCACCCTGTCAGTAATGAAAACTGACACCATGGGGATTCTGATCCCTGGGCGGTGTTTTCCCCATCATTCCGGTGGGAGGATGAATGGCAGACTACCCCCTTTGACCCTGCTCTCTTCTCTTGGTACATACTTGTTCAATTAAGCACAATGGTTAGTTTTCCCCATATAAGTGTAATGTGTATAGGTTGTGATGGCTTGATGATCCTTACTCAGTTTATGGGCTGTGATGGCTTGAGGTATAATACCCTACGTATAATACACCTTATGCGAGCTGTGGTGGCTCCTAGAAAACTACCTAGTTACTTTTGGCTGTGAGGATGGTGTGGTGCTTCTCCTAGGTGTCTTTGGGAAAGCCTTTGTGGTGCACATGGTGATGATTATGGAGATTAGCCCAAGTTTATACGGGAAAGCCTTTGGAGAGAGATCTGCAGGACGTATGTTGTTGGGGAAAAGCGGCATACCAGTGGGGAAGTAGTAGGGGGTAACCTTGATATTCTTTACTATATGATATATTCTTGTATTCATTACTTGGTGAGAGTAGCCATGGATAGGTTGGGAACTAAGTATACCTTTTTAGGTGACCAGTTAGTTTCACTTGTTGTTCACTTTGCTTTAGCATGATTTTTCTACCATTGCACGAGAGGCTTCAGGGAGGATCCTACTGAGTATACTGTTATACTCACCCTACGTATATATAAACTTTTTTTCAGGTCACTTGGAGCAGGTTGGAGATCAGGCTGGTTACTACTAGCATGTGGTTGTAGGAGCTGTTCGGGCTTGTGGTCACTGCTGTTTTTACTTTCCTTTGGGTACTTGTTGTTTTTCCCATCAGTTGTAGTACTTTTTCCCAGAATTTCATATATGTACTTGGGTTTATTTTATATTTCTATTCTGAGTTAGAGTTTGTTGGTTTCTATCTTATCTCTCTCTTCTGCATGTGTTCGCATAGAGGGTAATGCCTCCCATTTCTGTGTTTATTATACCCTCGGTAATAGTCACCAACCCGGCACCTACTGGAGGCGGGACTCGGGGTTCATTATCTCCCTTTCCACATTGACGTCCAAGGAGGGGTACTCATTGTAGGGAGGGGTTTGTGATAGAGTGGTATAAGAGGTCTGGTTGAGGGAAAAAATAGAGTTTGGAGTTAGGCACAAGTGAGGTTGCATGGGTCGATAGGGCAACAATGTCATTCATGTTTAGAAAGTGAGGTAAACACTGGAGACCAGCTGAGACATAGGCGTTTAGGGCCCCCTATGATCTGATGTACGGACCTTTATGTTTTCAATGGCTAGTAAACAGGGTGATACTAGTTGCAGGGTTGAGACCTAGGAAAGGATCATGCATCATTCTTCTTTCTTCCTGTTTTTGAATGGGTATACCTTGAGATAGGTAAATATAAAGTGAATAAAAGAAAAGAATTAATTAATAAATGTTGTGCCTTCCATACTAAATGCATAGGAGCTCTATATTTTTTTTGAAGGTATGGCTCCAGGTCGACGTCCTCGTCAGGTTTCTTTGGAAGATGTCTAGCAGGATATTCCAACAGGACGCCGCAGGGTAGAGGTTGACGACGACGACACGTGGAGGAAGACACTCCGAGAGTTTCAGTGCTAGATTATGCAGAAGTATGAGGTCTTTGTTTCAGATGTAGTCACGGAAGATTGGTTGGAGGAGGCCGAGATAGGCTTCAGTTCGATCCGTGCTCGGAAGGAGCACTGGGTGTCCTTGGCTGTGATGATACTGCATGGTGAAGCAAGGTAGTGGTGGTTCTTGTTCCTTGGAGATCACAAGGAGTCAGAAATATCATGGGAGGAGTTCTGAGATAAGTTTAGAGTCGAGTTTCTTTCCTCGACGGAAAGGGTGTCTAGTCGCCAGGAGCTTCTTACCCTTCGACCGGGGAGCTCAAGTGTTCGAGAGTTTGGAATCCATTTCTGGAACCTTTTATGATATTCTTCGGACCTATTACTAGATGAAGAGGCCAGGGTGAGGCATTTTGAGGAGGCATTGCATCTAGATATCCAGCGCCAGGTCTCCCCATTTATGTTAAACACATATCATGAGGTGCTGGCGAGGGTAGAGGTTGTTGAGAGGACGTTGGCCAGGACCTGATCATTACGAGAGGAGAATCAGCATGATCCCTAATGAAGCAAGGTTGTGGTCTGGGTTCCCAATTATTTGGGTAGAAGAGTTTCCATTCAGCTGGGGGTAGGTCCCTACCCTTCACATCTCATTTCTCTAGAGGAATCAACTCTCAGGCCTATGCCAAGGGATCATGATCTTGTTTTTCTTATGGTGCTCGTGGTAATCAGTAGCGGGAGTGCCCAACCTTTCAGGGAAGTCATTGTGCACCGGGCGCTCTGCTCTAGGTTCCTCTGTTGAGGAAGTTCCAGCCGAGGCGGTATCAGCCAGTTTCACCAGCTTTAGATTAGTAGAGAGTACATGGGGTGTGCAGGGAACATCCCCAGTATGCTCTTCATCCTCAGAGAGCAGAGCGTGACTGTGGTGGTGGTCATCATGAGGTTCAGAGAGCCCTGGAGGAGGTCGTGGTCATCTTCATGCTTTAGAGTTTCCAGCTCCAGGCAAGCCATACGTCGTTCGAGGTACCCTTTTCTTGTTTCTACCTTGGTGTATGCATTCTTTGATTTAGGAACAACATATTCCTTCATATCACCTACCATTTTCCATGCTGTGGGACATGAAGTGGAAAGGATTCTAGTGCCCTTGGCATTGACTACACAAATTAGAGGTCGAGCTAGCTTTTTTGAAGTATGTAGAAACTGTGAGCATGTGATGGGGAAACACCGATCTTGGGGAGATTTACAATGTTTACATATACAACCATATGATGTCATCCTTTGCATGGATTAGTTTTATTCAATGCATGCTATCCTAGATTGCTTCAAGAAGAAGGTCGTCTTTATTGGTGCGGATGGAGAGAAAGTGGTGTTTGTTGGTGAACGAGATCCTCAGATGGGTCACTAGCGTGTTCCATCCTAATCAACCATGGTTGTTGATAGGGGTGTCCATGGGTCGGGTTGGGTTGGGTTGGAGGGTTTTTTGGACCCAACCCAACCAAACAAATTCGTGTTGGGTCGGGTCGGGTCTAAGGAGTTTTTTTTGGGACCCGACCAGACCCAACCAGTCTATATCAGGTTGGGTTGGTCGAGTTGATCAGGTTATATAAAAAAATGCCACTCTTCCTAGATAAATTACCCGCACGTCTCCCACTTGTGCACTCCATCTTCTTCGCTTTGACAGGTGGATTTCGATGACCAATTGGAACAAAAATTGGCGGTTTGCCGGCAGCTTGATCGTTCGTGGGTGGGGTTCCCATATCTCTCCCTCTTGTGTGTATTGCGGCAGATCTTGAAACATGAAATCCCTAATTTAGACAACTCCATCAATCCAAAATCCACTCATCATAAATCATGCTTCGAACCGAGTCATCTACTTCAATCGGTGACCTCAAACAAAATGGAAATAATTCAAACAACAATATTCAATGATGTAATATTCATGACTCACTGGTTGCGACTCGGATATGAGATTCAAATAGAGGGTGAGCTTGCAAATTCATCGCGATAGTTCATCGGTTCGTTCTATCATCTTCTCCAGTAGCGTAGGCTCGTTTCATCCCTGGTGGTCTGTCATCGGATCACAAGTAGGAGGAGCAGAGGGTCTAGCTTAGATATATTTTGCCAAATTATGACTCGCAGCAGTGAAATCCTCATATCTTCTTCGACATCAGGGTATTCATCATCGGTGACGTCTTCGTGGCGGTTAGCCCTTCCTCATATATGGTGGAACTTGGTTTAGTGGGCTTCATCTTCTTCTTCCAGAACAGCGTTCGGATTTCCTGGAAATCCACGATCAGCTTCTTCTAGATCAAGTCAACGACGACCATCACGGTGGAGGCTTGGTGGGGCGGTGGATCTCGGTGGTACTGGTAGATCTCAGTAGAGGGAAATGATGGTGGGTTCATCGATCTCGTTGGGGGTCAAGATTGTGTGCACGAGGTGTAGATACCAAACGGTGATGATGACGACTGGTTAAGAAGAGGCCGGCAGATCTGTGAGTGTGGCTCCCGTGGGAGGCACAACGGTAGTCCATCGGGTTGGTTGTGTTGGATTGGATCATTTTTTTTCCAACCCGTGACCCAACCCAACCTGACCACAGGTCAACCCAAAATGACCCGAACGGTGTCTATAATTTTTGAACCTGATAAAACCCGACCCAACCCGGTCGAGTTGGGTCGGGTCAGAAGGGTTGGGTCAGGTTTGGACACCTCTAGAGGTTGAGATGATGCTGAGTTCTTCAGAGGTTTAGTGGGTGGCGTTTCATAGGGTCGTAGAGGAATACCCTGAGGTCATTCTAGATGAGGTTGTAGCCGTACCCCATCAACGAGATACCGAGTTCGAGATCGAGCTACAGTCATGAGAGTCTCCTATATCCATGTATCCATATAAGATGGACCCTTCTGAGTTACTAGAGTTGCATATACAGCTTGATGGTCTATTGCAGTGAGGTTTGGTTTGGCCAAGTGTGTCACCATGGGGTGCACCGGTTTTGTTCGTGAAGAAGGACGATGATAGTTTACTGTTGTGTGTCAATTATCAATGCTTAAACAAAGTGACAATAAAGAATCTCTACCCTCTTCCATGGATTGATGACTTATTTGATCAACTGAATGGTGCAAGAAGGTTCTCAATGATCGACTTGCAGTCAAGATATCATCAGATGCGTGTGAAGGATGAGGATATCCTGAATACTTCATTCTGTTGTCGTCATGGGCATTATGAGTCTATTGTAATGTCGTTTGGTGTGACGAATGATCTAGCTGTGTTCATAGGTTTGATGAATGATGTGTTTAGTGAGTTCCTGGAAATGTTTGTGTTATTTTTCATCGACGACATCCTTGTGTACTCCACATCTGAAGAGGTGCATGTAGAGCATCTTCGAGCTGTTTTGGGAGTTCTTCTTAGACATTAGTTGTTCGGAAAGTTGTCTAAGTGTGATTTTTGGGCTTGAGAAGTCCATTTCTTTGGGCATGTTGTGTCCCAACAGGGATTAGCTATGGATCCATCGAAGATAGAGGCAGTTGTGTCTTAGAAAGCCCCCAAGATAGTGCCAGAGGTCCAAAGTTTTCTTGGTCTCACAGGAAACTACAGGAGTTTTGTAGCCAATTTCTTATGGGTTGTGACCCCTCTGAAAACTTTGACTAGGAAATATCATGATTTAATATGGACTGATCAGTGTCAGGATGTTTTCGTGTATCTAAAAGAGATGTTAGTAAGTGCTCTTGTTCTTAGTCTTCCAGTTGAGGGAGTTCAGTTTGATGTTTTCTGCAATGCTTCACATCTAGGGCTAGGCTATGTTCTCATGCAGTAGAGGTCAGTCATTTCTTATGGATCCCGGTAGTTGCATCATCATGAATTCAATTATACCACCCATGATCTTGAGTTGGAAACTGTGGTGTTTTCTCTGAAGTTGTGGAGACATTACCTCATTGGTGAACACATTGTGGTTTTCAATGATCCTAAGAGTTTGAGGTATGTTTTCTACCAGTGTGACTTGAACATATGACAACATTGGTGGATGGAGTTATTATAGGAATACGACTTCGAAATATCGTATTCCTATAGAAAAAGGAATGTTGTGGCTGATGCGGTGAGCCGAAAGTCACGTAGTGATGCTATGCGTAAATCGGGTGATTCTGGGAGTGTAATGGAAGAACTGTCAACATTACATCTTGATATGGGGTAATTTGGTGGTAGAGGCTATCTTTTTCAGATAACGGTGCAGAAGGAGGAAGAGTCCCAGATGGGGGATCTTGAGGCTGAGGTCTGGAGAGACAGAATTGTTTGTGGTGAGGCCCCTGATGGTTTTTCTGAGGATGAACAACACAAAGTGTTGTATCATGGAAGGATTTTTGTTCCCTTGGCGATGCGCGAGACGTTCCTTAGAGAGTTACATGATTCTCCTTTAGCGGTGCATCCTAATGTGACAAAGATGTACCGATCCATGAAGAGCTAGTTTTGGTGGCCTTTGATAAAGTGTGCGGTTGCGAAGTGTGTGTCTTGATGTTTAGTCTGCCAGAAGGTGAAGGTCGAGCACCATGTTTCTGGTGGTCTTCTCCAACCATTAGAGATTCCACAGTAGAAGTGGGAGGACATCTCAATGTACTTCATTACTATATTACCTTGAGCTCCTGGAGGATATGATTCAATTTGTGTGGTAGTGGTCCGTTTAATGAAATCAGCCCACTTTTTAGCAATCAAGGAGTCAAGATCAGTGGAAATTTTGTTGAGGCAGTATCTGGAAGAGGTGGTGAGACTTCATGGAGTCCCTAGGATGATAATTTATGATCGAGATCCCCGTTTTACCTCCACGGTATGAAAAGGTCTCCAACATGATTTTGGTTCTCAACTATGCCTTAGCACTTCTTTTCATCCTCAAACGGATGTTCAGACGGAGCAAACCATCCAAACTGTTGAAGAGATGTTGCGCTCTTGTATTCTTGATTTTGGAGGGTCATAGAGGATGCACTTACCCTTGGTGGAATTTTCCTATTGTAATAACTTCCACTCCACCATCGGTATAGCGACGTTTGAAGCCTTGTATGTCCGGCCTTTCCATTCTCCGTTGTGTTGGACTGGATTCGGAGAGTCAGCAATAATCGGACTGGAACTAGTGTAGAATACAATAGAGATGGTTCAGGTGATTCATGAGAGGATGTAGGAAGCGCAAGATCGTCAAAAATCATATTCTGATTCAAGGAGGAGGCCCTTGGAGTTTAATGTTGGGGATCATGTGTTTCTGAAGGTGACTCCTCATCATGGGCACCGAAGGTTTGGTCGTGGAAGTAATATTTATCCCCGGTTTGTTGTGCCTTTTAAGGTTTTCGCTTCTGTTGGATCTGTTGTGTACTGAGTGGCACATCTCACTCAGATGAGTCAGATACATGATGTTTTCCATGTATCACAGCTACGTTGTTATCTTCATGACGACTCCCACATCATCTATTAGGGAGAGATTGATGTTGATGATGATGCCATCATTGAGGAGAAACCTGTGGAGATCCAATACTGCAAGGAGAAGGCATTGCGCGGGCGTTCCATCCCCCTAGTTCGTGTCTTATGGTGACACGGTTGCATGGAGGAGAGTACATGGGAACGTGAGTCACAAATACATGCTCAAAACCCAATGTTTTATGATGTTTTACTCTTTCCATGTATCATTGTAACTTTTGTGGTTTTGAAACCATCATGATTATGAGATGGCTCCCTTTTTTGCTCTGTTGGCTTACTCTATTTTGAGAGGAATCTTAGTGGGTGGTTGTTCCGACCCTGTTCGTTTTCACTTTAGGTTGGTTTTGGATTCCCGAGGATGAGAATGTTTTGAGAGGTATCTGATGTAATGTCCCGGACCTCTATAGTCCATTACATTGTGAAATGTACTGCTGGAGGTGTTCTGGGAGGTCAAGGTGACTTGGGGGTGCGTTTGGGTGGAATTTTAAGTAAATCTAAAGGGTTATAGAATTTGAACAAGAGGCGCATGGTTTTCCTAAACCGTGTAGCCAAACCGTGCAAGGTTGGCGTTGGAGGCAGTGGCTAACACCTGGTTAGTGCACGGTTTTTCTAACCATGCGGACTACCCATGTGAGGAGTGGTTGTCGAGGCAGAAGATAACACATGGTTAGCACACGGTTTGCTAAACCATGTGGACTAACCATGAAGGCACTTAAAGTTAGATCCTAAAATTGTGGATCTAACTTGTTTTGACTTTAATCAAATCGTTTAAGCCCCTAATCAGCCATAACTCAGGATTACCTTTCTAGGGAGGAAGGAGAATCTCTCCCATGTGTTTTGGAGGCAATTCAGAGGCTTTTCTTCGTGAATCGAAGCTTGTTTCTTGTGGTATGTGATCCTTTTGTTTGGTTTCCTTGATCTACATAGATCTACTCCCCCTCTTTCTTGGGATCTTAGATCTACACATGTTATTGAAAGATCTATGTAGTACCCTCTATTTCTATTAAGTAACCCTTGTTTCATGATTTTTATGTTCATGAAGAATATGAGAGATGGTAGGGGAAAGTTTGGAAACTCTTAAACTGTAAAAAGTGAAAAAGTGTTGATTCATGGGCTAACTGTTTTCCAAACCGTGCGGAAGCTGTGCGGGTGTGGTCACCTTGGATAGAGGAGTTCGCGTAGTGTGCGCACGGTTTGGGAAAACCATGTGAGGGGGTCGTGCGGAGCCCCCCTTCCCAAGTAGTGACGATCAAACGGTTAGCACACGGTTTATATAACCGTGCAGACTAACCATGCGTGAAGTCAGCATAGATCCTATTTTTTAGGATCTAATCCATTTTATCTTTTAACCTTCAAGTTTTTCTCATAAACGGCCCTAACTTGGGATTTCTCCCTGGTGAAGGTGGGAGAGCACTTACCAAGCGTTTGGGAAGAAATCCAGAGGCTTTCCTTGCAGTTTAGAATCCGGTTGATCGCGGTAAGTCTCATTCATGTCTTGTTTCCTAAGATCTCCTTCGCTCTCTCTATCGGTTTCTTAGATCTACACATGTTGTGGATAGATCTAAGGGGGTGGATGCCAAATAATGGTGGTTTTGGTCTTGTGGTTGATAGGGGAAGTGATCTAAGGTGGGTTTGTTGAGTTACAACTCTGTTTTTTTTGGCATTCTTCATTTTTTGGTTGGTTTAGCCTATTTTGTTGAGGTAGGTGGTTTCACTCTCGACTCCTCTTATTAGAATTGATTGGCTAAATTTCAAATTTGTTATTTGAATGGAATTTATTGTTAAAAGTATGGAATAAATCATCATTAGTGATGATTTATGTTTTTTATGAAATTGTGAAATCATGGTGTATTGTGTGCAAAGTGACATGGCTATTTTAATTTAAAATGTTGATTTTAAATTATGAAATTGATGAAATTTTAAATGGTTTGATGAGAAATGGGTTTTTAATAAAAATGTTGTTTTATTGAAATGATTTTGATGTATTTGGTTTTCAAGAAAAAATTAGCTTTATTGAAATGGTTTGAATTGGTTGTACACACATGGTTGGGATGGAAAATAGTTTTTAATAAAAGGTGTTTTATTGAATGGATGGTTTGGCATGATTGTTGGGAATGTGTAGTGTGTGTTCATATTGCATTGTATGAGACTTGGATGAAATATGACCTTGTGCTTGGTGCCAATGGCGTAATGGAACATGGGAATTATTACCATGTGAAGACTTCGTAGATCTACGAGAGACCGCTCATGAGTATGGAACCTTCATAATGATGCCTGCATAGTTGATTTCACGGGTTTGTGAAATGGTTGGGAATGCCAAAACAGAAATGTTTGTGAAATGGTTTGGAAATTTGTTCGGTTATTTTTCTGGAAAAATAACATGTTGGAAAAGATGGTTTAAATTTCACATTGATGGTTTTTAGCATGGATGGTTTTGGAAAACATGTTTATATTTAGTTATAAACTGCTTTGGTGAAAATGTTTATATAAACTGTTTTCATATAAATGTAGCTAACTCTTCTATCCTGTTGGAATGAGTAGGAAAGTCATTGGGGAAAACCTACTGAGTTTTATACTCACCCCTACTTTGGAACTTTGGTTCTTTTGTAGATGTTGTATTTCTAGACACTGGTAAAGGTAAATAATTTCATTACTAATGGCTCGTGGTGATGTTTGAGAGATGCTGTGGATCTTGGAGCTTTTGGACCAGAGAGTTGTGGTGTCTTTTGAGAGTCTCATCTTGTTCATCCACTATATACATTGATGTTTGGTTTGGTCATTTGTTGTTGTGTACTCTAATGTGGTTTAAAATAAATGAATTTGTTGGTTGGTCTTTAATTTGTTCATGCATCATATAGTGAATGGTAAAGGGACCGGTTTATTTATTAAATGGTAAATCATCCCCCACATATACTTGAGACCCTTCGGAATTTATTTCGATCCTTTGTAATCTTCAGGATGTCACCTAAGGACAAGTAATGAGTTGTTGTATTCTCAAGATAATGAAGATTAGCTAGACATTACAAATGCTATCAGCTTGTTCGGTATTTTCCTAACAAGTGGTCATCGATGTTCTTGGTCTTGGAGTTGAAATTTATTCTTGTCTATTCCTTTGGAAGAAATCTTAGACAGGAGTAGGACTTTCAGAACATGGAATGTATAGCATAAAAGGATGTAGCTAACCTGTTTATACTAAACTCCATGTTACCAGGGAGTTGGGTACATAAGTGTTTTTGATACACTTCTAGGATGTTGGAAATCTCATTGTCATGGGTTTATCCAATGAGAGGAGTATGACATACATTGTAGAGGAATGACTTCCCACAAGGATTACATATCTCATTGTGGGGAATGAGTAAGAATTTTGTGAAAGGTTTAAATTTTAAAAAAAAATGCCGAATTTGATTTTCAAATGAATGATTTTGAAAAGTGGATATTTGGTGTATTATGAAAATGGGTTGACTACCATGTGAATGTTTTCAAAAATGGTTGAACATGTGGAAAATATTTATGGTAGGAAAACAATTTTGTGATAGTTGATGTGATAGAATTTTAAATGTTACGCCAACAGTTTCTAGATTGTGAGATTGACGGAGCTTTTTGTTGGTTTAGGAAATGGAACCTGGTATGCATCATAGAAACTAGTCGAAAGATGCCAGTGAGAATGTTGTTGCACCAGAACCACAGGTGAACCAACAGTTGGTCCAAAGAATCGCTGAGGCTTTTAAAACCATTGAGTTGGGAATGCAACCAGATACATTGTTTATGATATCTGTCACTTATAAAAATCCATGTGGAGGAAGTACAGTTATCTTCACTAGAGGAGATGAGAACTCTAACACTATGAGAAAGAGGTAATCAGACAACTTCTCTCTAGGAGGAATAACACATCAGAATCAGACCATACGGTAGTTAAAACTTCCTCCGAGACCTAAGAGTATGCCAGGATGTTTCTAGTGTGTCTCTACGAGACACATCAGGTGGGATTTTAAGGCACAACCTTGAGAATTTCATAATTGTAACAAGATGGGACACCTTCAACGCTATTTCGGTAATGCTCTAAGGTCGGGTGTTCATGACACTCTTCAGAAAGGGTTGTGTCAGCAGGAAAATAATGATGAGATCATAGAATGCATGCATCTGCTTGGAACTAATCTAGTTGTAGAGGATGACCATTAAGAACCCTCCAATGTGCAAGGTACCATTCTTTTAATTCCCATGTTATGGAAAGCTTTGTTTGATACAGGTGCTCCACATTCGTTTCTTGCTTCTCCTATCATTGATCTATTAAATTTACATATAGAAATGATGTCTTCCCTTTTTGAACCTACTAACTCATCTAGGTCAAAGAGAGTGTCCAACCATCCTATGTCGAGCATGTTTTTTATTTGTGCACTACATTTAATTGATGTGGGATTTATCAGTTATTGAGATGGATGATTATGAAATAATCCTGGGAATGGATTGGTTGGCGATGTGTAAGGCCCACATCGATTGTTATGTGCCAATGGTGATTTTTGTGAGGAAGAAAGGCATTAGACATTTTTTTAGAGGGGAGAAGAGTACGAAGCCGGTGAAACAGATTTTTTGGAACTAACTATTGGAACGATATCGTATTAGTTAGAGGTTTTGTCTTTGGAATCAATGGAAGAGATTGAGGAAAATAGATTTCCAGATGTTGTGGATCAATTTCTATAAGTCTTTCCCAAGAACTTCTTAGGGTTACCACCTCAAAGTGATGTGGAGTTTAGGATTGATCTACTTCCGGGGACCAGTCCTATTTCCCTTTCGTCTTATAGGATGGCACCAATAGAGTTACGAAAATTGAAAGTGCAGTTAGAGGAACTGGAAATCAATGGTTCCATTCAGCCATGTACATCTACGTGGGCAGGACCGGTTATGTTTGAGAAGAAGGCAGATGGAACTCTACGACTGTGTGTGATTTATCATAAGCTTAATCAAGTTACAATAAAGAATAGATATCCACTTCCACACATTGATGATCTGTTCTATCAATTAAGGTGAGCACAATGGTTCTCCAAGATTGACTTGCGATCAGGATATCACCAATTTCGAGTCTGGAAGCATTATATTCTAAAAGATAGCCTTCAAAAGCAGATATGGCCACTATGAATATGTAGTCCTGCCCTTTGGTCTAACGAATGCAGTAGTGGTCTTCATGGCTTTGATGAATCATATATTTCAACAAAAACTGGATTACCATGTTGTGTTATTTGTGAATGATATATTGGTGTATTCAAGAACAAGGGATGAGCATGAGCAAAAATTGGTGAGAGTGTTGGAAATCTTGAAATACCATCAGTTGTATTCAAAATTATCAAAGTGTGATCTTTGGACATAAGATGTACGTTTTCTTAGACATGTTTTTTATGAGAAAGTTCTTTCAGTGGATGCAGAAAAGATACAAGTAGTTCTTTCTTGGCCACCACAGAATAATGACTTTTAAATACATATTTTTCTTGGTCTAACTGGTTATTATAGATGCTTTTTCTGTGACTTCTCACAACTAGATTGGCCTATTACATCATTGAAAAAGAAGAAAAGTGCATTTTAATGGGCTGAGGAATGTGAGAGGTCCTTTCAAGAGTTGAATGTTCACCTTACATCAGCACTTATCTTAATTTTTCCAGAATCAGGGTCAGGATACGTGGTGTTTTGTGATTCTTCGGGAACATGTTTGGGTTTTGTTCTAATTCAAGGAGACCATGTGATTGCTTATGGCTCAAGGAAATTGATGGTGAATGAAAAAAATTACCCAACACGTGATTTGGAGTTATCAGTAGTCATCCATGCTTTGAGAACATGGACACATTGTATCTTTTGTCACACCCATGACTTTTTTTTAAATTCATTATTCATTTCATTTCCATTCCTGATTTGTTTTTGGGGTTTACCACTCATTTTGTTGAAAATGGTGGGTTTTGAAATTGTGGGCCAAACCGTGAGCCCAAATCCAGATTTAAAAACAAATTTTGATTCTTCTATAACTCATTCAATTTTTACTATTTTATACTCATTCCACACCCCAATGGGCATAAACTAATATATTAAAATCACCATGTCACTTTGAACCACATAGAAATCCTAAATCATGATGGATTTGGGTTTTTAATTAAGGTAATGGGCCTGCCCGTAAGCTAATTTCCTACTTTAAATTATTTTAATAAAAATTACAATATCTCATTCGTTTTTTACTTGTTTTCGGTGATTCAACCTCCCACTCGAAGCCAAAAACCTCAGCCTCACCCCCTGTATCTCGTGTTTCTCTTTGGATCTCATATACCATGCAGTGTTGGACCATCTTTCTCAATCTTTCTCAAATCGACAAGATTTGATGAGGTAAAATGAATATTTCATAATTCCTCCAATTTTCAGTTTTTCCTCCCCATTTTAGTTCCCACATGACTTAATATGACTCCTTTGGTCCTCCATATCAGTTTTGGGTACTTGGAGATTCATATATTTGTGGATTGGGTCTGATTTATTCAAGATATTTCAAGTAAGGGAATTCCTTCTTGGTTCTTTCCATCATCTTTTAGTTTTTATTCCTCTTTAATGAATTTCCTCATGTCCAGAAGTTGGGGATAGATCTTAAGGTCTGATTTGGTATCTTTTTGGTCAATCATTGGTGTTCTAGGTCTGGATTTATTTTCCTTGTTGTGCGGCGGTGGTACCCTTAATGTTTCGCAACATGTTTTCAGGGTTTCAACTCAAAAGGTAGGTGATTCCATGTGTAACCATTTTATTATGAGTTATATTTCTTGGTTTATTAATTGAGTATGTTTATAATCTGTTTTGTGTGGTTTGAAAACTGTTTTTGATGAATTTGGTTAAATATTTAATTTTTAGTAGTATTTTAGCTTGAAATTGGGTACTTTTCATGTGTGAATCTTGGGGTAATGTTTGGGTTTAGTTTATAACATATGAAAGTGGTTTATTAGTCTTGAAAAAGGGCTTCCAATTCTGTTTTTTTAATTCCTTATTGTCATGTGGGCCTTGAAAAGAGGTTTTTGATCGAGTTTAAGGTGTAAAACCGTGTTGTACTTTTTGAAGGTGATTTATGAAAACGTGTGTTTTTCATGTGTATCTTTGTGGTATTATGTGATGTATTTTTATAACATTTGGGGGCTGTTTAATAATTGTTTTAGGGCTGAAAAATTCAGTTATGGATTGGTATTGGTATGATTTTGGTTTTGAATGAGGGTTTTGAAATGGGTTTAGTGTGAAAAAAATGGTTATACCTCTTGTGTTTGTTTTATAAAAATTGAAAATGTTTTATTTGGTTGAAAAATGTTGGAAAAGGGTGTATATGTACTGTTTGTGTGAGTGTGTTCACCTAATGTGGGTTTTTGAATGGTAAAGTGGTGATTTGAGATGTTAAACATTTTTATAATTTTTTATAAATTCCCAAAATGTTTTACTAAATTGTGTTTTGTGTGTGAAACACGGATGTGAGATATTTTGTGTGAGTTTATTTATAAAATGAATTGTGAAGGTGAGAAGGGAATTGTGTGACATGTGTGTGGGAGGATATGTGAGTTGAATATCTTGTAATGGTTTTATAAATTTTTGTAATGGATTTGTGGAAGTGTTAATGAAATTTGAAAAGTGTTGTAGGAAATTTGGAGTGAGTTTTATTTCAAAATGCATTTGAATGGAAAGTGGAATTTGTGACTTTAGTGACATACATGGGGCTGTTTGGTTAATGTGGGATTTGGAAGTGATATTTACATGTGAAAACTATATTTCTTGGATTTTGAACTTGTTTGAGCACAATGGGAAAACCCAGGTATCTAGGTGGGTGGACGTGTACTAGTATGCTAGTGAATCCATGGGGTTTGGACTCAGTTTCACTTAGCAAGATTGAAACTTACAACTCTAACTATACTATGATGATGATGATTGGTGACCACTAGGTTATGGGTATGATCCCAACTAGTGGCCCGTGCACGAGAACATATATTTTTTTGTGGTTACTCTCACCGAGATACGAGGTACCTGGGACCCACAGCTAGCTAGTTCCTAGGGGTTATTTCTTATTACATGTTCTCATTAGATCCTTTGTACTTACCATCGGTATACGGTATTTTTGGCTTGAAAATTCAGTAGCTTTGTTAGTTATTTTAAAATTGTTGGTCCTTTATAATTAGCCCACATGAAAACTGTTTTCATTTATTATTGCATCCTTTTGAAAATTGTAACAAGAATTTCTTATTTACAAAACTTGTAATGCTTTTTTCCATGAAATGTTTATCACATAGAATCTCTTAGCGGTGGTATCCTACTGGGATTTCTCTCACACCCTACTTACACCTTTGGGTGTAAGTAGACTTGCTTATTTTATGTCACAGGTTTGGGTACATGTTTTATGCCATTGGTTCTGGTTTTTAGTGGTCCATCATGATGCAGATTCGTGGAGATGGATTGAGGGAGGTGCCTCTTTCCATGTGGAGGTTCATGGGCTGTATTTTATTGGGTTTGTACATTTGTAATGGTCTTTAAACATTGTTTAAAATTGTGTAATTCAGTTCTGAATTTTTGAAAAAGATTATTTGGTTTGAAAAATCCAGATTCGTTTTATTGGATTCTTTTGTTGTTTTAAGTTTATAAACTTGGGTAAATCATTCTCAATTATCATTTTATGATACCCGGGCACTTGTGCCAGCCCGTGGGGATCGGGAACGCCCTTCATGCCTTGTCATGGGCCGGGTTTAGTGCCCGTTTTTGTGGCGATCAGATTCGGTTCGTGAGAAAATGGTATCAGAAGAGGTTCGCTCCATTTGAGTCATGTTATTTGGGAAATAGTCAGGATATTCTAGAGTTATGATTGTTGGGACATGGAATTATGGTTATGTGTAGTGTGCCTGATCACCACACCTCATTTCAGGATTCACGTCGCCAGGGTAAGTTGGGATTTGTCTATGTCTTTTGGTTTTCTTGGTTTGATGATGATTAGGGGAAATGAAAAGAGAGTTGGTTTAATGGTCTCAATGAGCTCGCAGGGTCTGGCAAGCCATGTGGAGCCAGGGATATTCCCTAGAACACTCTCTGTGACATTGAAGGGATTGGAATATGTCCGCCCACCATATGTCCATGTCACCCACTAAAACTAGTTTCCTCTCGCATTGTCTGGTGTTCTTTAGTTTTGAAATCTTGGAACTTTGGTTTTAAGGTGACTTGGTTTTAAGAAGTGAAATGTTTTTGTGAAATAATTTTCAAATAAATATTGAATGGTTTGATTTTTGAAATGGTGGAACTGAATATTCAGAATTATTTTGAAATGGAAAATTGTGTTCTTACACCTCTTTTGAAAGCAGAAACTATATTGAAGTTGGTTTTGAAAAAGTGTTCCCATTAGAGTTTTCTAAACTATTAAATGGTTTTTTAATGGGATGAGATTATTTGAAATTGATGTAAATAACTAGAATGTGAGTTTTCATTGGAACGATTGTGCCTTTCTGAAAAGATTTTTTTAATGTGGTAATATGGGTTCGACCTCCTGATTAGCGGTTTTGATATGAATGATGTGTTGGTTGACCGTTTTGGTTTGAAAAGTGGAAATAATCATTGCATTAACCTTTGGTACTTCCATGAGTGACCACATGCATGGGGTTATATGGGATGATAGATGGTTGATGGCATGACTGGATGAGTGCGAGGAAGGATATGAGGAGGGTACCCGGTGTGGCACAAAAACATGCATGTGTGAGGCCCATGGGGTACCATTGGTGGATACGCTCACCGATGAACTGTTTTTTTTTTCAGAAATGATTTTAAAGAAAAACATGTTTTCTTGATGAATAATTTGGGATGGTTTTTATTATGGGCTTTTGAAAATGTTGATGTTGTGGGATGTTTTGAGTCTAAGAACCCCTCCTGTTCGAAACTGTTTTTTTGGGTTTGTGTTTGGTCGGAAAGCTGGGTAGAAGGTCCGGTTAGTATTCTCCTATGATATATGTTTCAGGACACCTTTAAGATGGTTCCATTAATGAGTTTGGATCTATTTTTTCATGTTTTTACCAATGGACCAGCTTGGCTGGGTCCTTGGGTTCTCTCATTGGATAAGGTGTGCCCCATTATGATTTAGTGCACAACTGAAGTGCAACGCGGATTGTTTTTCCATTGGAAAATCCTCCAGTTGATCAATGTAAGGAGTATTTTCTTGAGAATTTTAGAATGATTCTACACCATTTCCTTTCTTGGTTTTTTTCGGATCCTCTTATTGCGTAAGAGTGCTCGTGGATGGTTGAAAGAGACCTTAGTTTCTTAAGCTACCTGATTCTTCGAAGGTGAAAGTTGTATGGGGTTGTCAGTATGGATAGTGTCTAAGAGGGCCTCTAAGTCCATCATAGTCTCTTTGTAGAAGGGGTTTACGTTAAACCAAAAGTGTGGGAAATCTGGCCACGAGAGGTTGTTATCGACACTTTCTGGAATTCTGTGAAATTTGGTGATGTTTTATAAGGCCCCCCTCCTTGTATTATTTCTATCAGTCACTTTGGTCGTGTTCGGTGATGTGATGTGATGTCACGTGCTCGTTTTATTGTAAAGGTGAAGTTGTACAATATTATGTGAGTCTATTTTTTTCAAAACTGTTTTTATTTTTCGGAGATCTTGACATCCTCTATTTTAGAGGAAGGTGTTTATATGTGTCCTTTATTTCTGTTGTTTCTCTCCCGAAGAAGTAAGGTGTGACGTGAGTGCATCCTCTAAACCCTTATTTCTGTGAATTTAAAAGTTAGGTTAAAGTGAGTTCTGAAGTGTGTTATGTCTGGGTGAACCCATCTGGGATTGCGTGTAGTTGTTTGTAGAATCAGAAGAAGAAATTCTATTTGGGGGTTTCCAAATCCTAAATACGAGGCCGAAGATGCTTCAATCATTCCAGCTCCAGCCATAGGTCCTGGAGAGAAGCTGGCACGTAGTCAGAGGAAATCCCAGGGTAGTTTTTAACCTTGAACAATGAACTGTTATTAGTATGAGGGATGATAATATTTTAAACATTTATTGTTGTCATCTTGCTTAATTTGTTCACATTCGGTGGAAAGAGGTGGCGGGCCTCATCCCCATGTTATCTCCCAATGACTTTCTTTTCCCCTTTGGGTTCAGGGGAAAGGTTTTAGATATTTATAGACATGTTCAGTGAACACTTATTAGTAACCATTCCCTAGAAAACCATGTAGGTATAAGGATCTAAATGGTTAGCACATGGTTTCCCAAATTGTGCGGGCTACCTGTGTTGTCGTCCCAACTCTTTATGTTTTGGGGTTTTTCTATGTCAGCCCATATTGGTCAGTTAAGATGGATGGTTCTTATGGTGGGGAGATCCACTATGAGTATCACGTATATTATTTTGAAAATGCCTAATGGGATTCTACCCCTTTTACTAGGGAGTTTGTTCAGGGCTCCCCTATTAGTGTCTTGATTCTTTCTTGGAAATCAAATTTTAAGTTGTCTCTTATGGTTGGGGAGACCATTTATGTATCCTTGTACCAGTAACTCACTTTTGTACATGGTCTTGGATTGGATGTGGGTAGTATCGTTCGGAGATATATAACCACATACATCTTCTTTGGGTAAATGTTGGGATTGGAGAGTTCCCAGTGGTTTAGTTATATCAAGGTAAATGTTACCTTGTTCTATGTTCTTGTTTGTTTGGGTAAATTTCTTGAGGCTTGTTCAGATAGTTTTTGAGGAGTTTTATTTTTGGATAAATCCTGAATGTGATTGATAATTTCAGTAATGAGGTGTATGTTTTGGTTGTGAGGTATTCCTTCCTTAATTGATCACTATAGGTGTTTTAGCCTTTCGGGGCGAAGCATAGCAAAGGAGTCCATTTCGGCATTTCAGTTGAGTTTGGTTTTTTCTTTGTCCGTGATGTGGATTTCCGAGGGTGGAAAGTTTCATAGTGGGGAGAATTGTCACACCCATGAATTTTTTTTAAATTCATTATTCATTAAATTTCCATTCCTGGTTTTTTTAGGGGGTTTACCACTCATTTTGTTGAAAATGGTGGGTTTTGAAAATTTGGGCCAACCCGTGAGCCCAAATCCATATTTAAAAACAAATTTTGATTCTTCTATAACTCCTTCAATTTTTACTATTTTATACTCATTCCACTTCCCAATTGGAATAACCTAATATATTAAAATCACCATATCATTTTGAACCACATAGAAATCCCAAATCATGATGGATTTGGGTTTTTAATTAAGGTAATGGGCCTGCCTGTAAGCCCATTTCCTGCTTTAAATTATTTTTTAAAACATTTCAATATATAATTTGTTTTTTACTGTTTTTCGGTGATTCAACCTCCAACTCGAATCCAAAAACGTCAGCCTCACCTCCTGTATCGCGTTTTACTCTTTGGAGCTCATATACCCCACGGAGTTGGACGATCTTTCTCAATCTTTCTTAAATCGACCAGATTTGATTAGGTAAGATGAATCTTTCATAACTCCTTAAATTTTCATCCTTTTCTCTCCATTTCAGTCCCCACATGACTTAATATGACTCCTTTGGACATCCATATCAGTTTTGGGTACTTGGATATTCATATATTGGTGGATTGGGGCTCATTTATTCAAGATATTTCAAGTAAGGTAATTCCTTCTTGGTTTTTTCCATCCTCTTTTAGTTTTTATTCCTCTTTATTGAATTTCCTCATGTCCAGAAGTTGGGGTTAGATCCTAATGTCTTATTTGGTATCTTTTGGGTCAATTTTTGGTGGTATAGGTCGGGATTTATTTTCCTTGTGGTGTGACGGTGGTACGCTTAATGTTTCGCACCATGTTTTGAGGGTTTCGACTCAAAAGGTAAGTGCTTCCATGTGTAACCATTTTATGATGAGTCAGCTTTATTGGTTTATAAATTGAGTATGTTTATAATCTGTTTTGTGTGGTTTGAAAACTGTTTTTGATTAATTTGGTTAAATATTTAATTTTTAGTAGTATTTTAGCTTGAAATTGGGTATTTTTCATGTGTAACTCTTGGGGTAATGTTTGGGTTTAGTTTATAACATATTAAAGTGGTTTATTAATCTTTAAAAAGGGCGGACAATTCTGTTTTGTTAATTTCTTATTGTCATGTGGGCCTTGAAAATATGTTTTTGAATGAGTTTAAGGTGTAAAACCGTGTTGTACTTTTTGAAGGTGATTTATGAAAACCTGTGTTTTTCATGTGTATCTTTGTGGTATTATTTGATGTATCATTATAACATTTGGGGGTGGTTTAATAATTGTTTTAGGGCTGAAAAATTCTGTTATGGATTGGTATTGGTATGATTTTGGTTTTGAATGAGGGTTTTGAAATGGGTTTAGTGTGCAAACAATGGTTATACCTCTTGGGGTTGTTTTATAAAAATTGAAAATGTTTTATTTGGTTAAACAAAGTTGGAAAAGGGTGTATATGTACTGTTTGGTGGAGTGTGTTCACCTAATGTGGGTTTTTGAATGGTAAAGTGGTGATTTGAGATGTTAAACATTTTTTGAATTTTTTATAAATTGCCGAAATGTTTTACTAAATTGTGTTTTGTGTGCGAAACACGGGTGTGGGATATTTTGTGTGAGTTTATTTATAAAATGAATTATGAAGGTGAAAATGATTTTGTGTGACATGTGTGTGGGATTTTATGTGAGTTTAATATCATGTAATGTTTTTATAAAATTGTTTAATGGATTTGTGGAAGTGTTAATGAAATTTGAAAAGTGTTGTAGACAATTTGGAGTGAGTTTGATTTCAAAATGCATTTGAATGGAAAGTGGAATTTGTGACTTTAGTGACGTACTTGGGGCTGTTTAGTTAATGTGTGATTTGGAAGTGATATTTACATGTGAAAAATATATTTCTTGGATTGTGAACTTGTTTGAGCATAATGGGAAAACCCAGGTATCTAGGTGGGTGGACGTGTACTAGTATTCTAGTAAATCTGTGGGGTTTAGCCTCAGTTTCACTTAGCAAGATTGATGCTTACAACTCTAACTAAACTATGATGATGATGATTGGGGACCAATAGGTTATTTGTATGATCCCTACTAGTGGCTCGTGCACGAGAACAGATATTTTTCTGTGGTTACTCTCACCGAGATACGAGATACCTGGGACCCACAACTAGCAAGTGCCTAGGGGTTATTTCCGATTACTTGTGCTCTTTAGATCCTTTGTACTTACCGTCGATATACGGTATTGTTGGCTTGAAAATTAAGTAGCATTGTTAGTTATTTTAAAATTTTTGTTCCTTTAAAATTATCCGACATGAAAACTGTTTTCATTTATTATTGCCTCCTTTAGAAAATTTAACAATCATTTCTTATTTAAAAATCATGAAATGCTTTTTGTCATGAAATGTTTATCACATGGAGTCTCTTAGTGGTGGTATCCTACTAGGATTTCTCTCAAATCCTACTTACACCTTTGGGTGTATGTAGACTTGCTTATTTTATGTCACGGGTTTGGGTACATGTTTTATGCCTTTGGTTCTAGTTTTTAGTCGTCCATCGTGATGCAATTTCGTGGAGATGGCTTGAGGGCGGTGCCTCTTTCCATGTGGAGGTTCTTGGGATGTCTTTTCTTGGGTTTGTACCTTTGTAATGGTCTTTAAAAATTGTTTAAAATTGTGTAATTCAGTTCTGAATTTTTGAAAAATATTATTTGGTTTGAAAAATCCAGATTCGTTTTATTGGATTCTTTTGTAGTTTTATGTTTATAAACTCGGCAAAATTGTTCCCAATTATCATTTTATGATACCCGGGAACTTGTGCCAGCCCGTGGGGATCGGGAACGCCCTTCGGGCCTTGTCACGGGCCAGTTTTGGTTCCCGTTTTGGTGGCGATCAGATTCGTTTCGTGACATCTTTGGTGAGAAATTTACTGTGATTACGGATCACAAAAGCTTGAAACATATTTTCGCACAGTGAGATTTGAATCTGAGGCAGAGGAGATGGATGTAGTATCTTCAAATGTTTGACTTTGACTTGATATATACATGGGTAAGGGAAATTCGGTGGCTGATGCATTAATCAGATGGTCATATGCTCAGTTGGTGAAAGAAGCTTCAGACGAAAGGCAATTGATGTCGTTCTTAGCTGACATTCACGTGGAATGTGAAAACCGAGTTGATGTTGTGGTATTCTATTTCAACTATTCTTGTTTTTGATTTGGTAAAAGTGGTCAAAGAGGCACAAACATATGATGCAGAATGTATGGTAATGTGTTCAAAACTCAATGGTGGGGAGACCATTGATGTCTTGAAACTGGAAACGGGTTCAGTTTTTTGTTTCAGAGATCGAATAGTTGTACCTATAGTTTGTCAGGAACAACTCCTTAATGCTTATGAAAACTCAAGATGGGTTGTACATACTGGTACATAGAAGATGTATAAGGCGCTAAAGGTGCAGTTTTGGTTGAGCGGCATGATAAGGAAGGTGGCTGAGTTTTTCTCGTGATGCATAACTTGTCAGCAGGTTAAAGCAGAGCATCAGAGACCAGCTGTTATGTTATAGTCATTACATATCTTAGTGTGGAAATGGGAATATATAGTAATATTTTTTTTTACAGTTCTTCCAAGAATGGTCTGGAAACACGATACCATTTGGGTGATAGTAGATCGTCTGACCAAGTAAGCCCATTTTATACCTATTTGGGAAACCCATATGGTGGAAGATCATTAAAAAATATATATCCAAGAAGTGTTAAAGACACATGGGGTACTAGTGACTATCGTCTTAGATAGAGATCCGAGGTTCACATCTCATTTTGGAAAATCCTTACAACAATCCCTTGGGACTCAGTTGACTATGAGCACGATGTATCATCCTTAGATGGATTTTAAATCCAAGCGGATGATACAAACATTGGAAGGCATGTTGCTGCCTTGTGTAATGGATTTTGGTGGCTCATGGGAGGAGCATATACCCTTAGTGGAGTTCTCATACAACAACAATTATCAAACCTCGATACGCATGGCTCCGTTTGAAGAATTGTATGGTCATATTGGTTGGAATTACCACCACAGTTCAGTGTAGTGCATAATGTGTTCCATGTATCTTAGTTGAAAAAGTATCAACCTGATCCTTACCATGTGATCAGATGGGATCACATTAACCTAGAGCCAGATGTTTAGTTGGTACATATACCGATGAAGATTGTGGATAGGAAAGTAAAAGTCTTTCTTGGAAAAGCATCGGTCTAGTGCGAGTTTTATGGAAGCATGGTCTGATTCAAGAATAGACTTTGGAACACAAGAAAGAAATGAAAGACCGGTGACCCGAACTCATTTAGGAAAGCGATGGTTCTCTACTTTCTAATGATGGAAAGACCAATGGTGGGGAGAATGTACTACCCCCAGTTTCTGGTAAGTAACCCATGTTTCATGCTTTTTAATTACATGAAGCATATGAGAGATGGTTGGGGAATGTTTGAAAAATCAATAAGTGTAAAAAGGGAAAAGAGAGGTGAAGCACGGGCTATGCACAGTTTTCCAAACCGTGCAGAATCCATGAAAGTGTGGTCATCTTGGACAGAGGAGTCTGCACGATGTGTGCACGGTTTGGGAAACCATGCGAGGGGGCTGTGCGGAGCACCCCTTCCCAAGCAGTGATGACCATACGGTTAGAGCACAATTTGTCTAACTGTGCGGAAAAACCATGCACAATGTCAACTTAGACCCTATTTTTTAGGATCTAATTCGTTTTATCTTTTAACCCACTCGTTTTTCTCATAAACGTCCCTAACATGAGATTTCTCCCTGGTGATGGTGGGAGAGCACTTACCAAGCGTTTGGGAAGCAATCCAGAGGCTTGCCTTGGAGTTTAGAAGTCGGTTGATCATGGTATGTCTTGTTCTTGTCTTGTTTCCTTAGATCTCCTTCACTCTCTCTGTCGGTTTCTTTGATATAAACCTGTTGTGGGTAGATCTATGGGGGTGGATGCCAAATAATGGTTTTTTTTGGTCTTTTGGATGATAGGGGAAGAGATCTAAGGAGGGTTTGTTGAGTTATGACTCAGTTTTGTTGGTGTTCTTCGCCCGTTGGTCGGTTTTGCCTAATTTGTTGAGGTACGTGGCTTCACTCTCGACTCCTCTTCTTAGAAATGATTGGATTAGTTTCAAATTGGTTATTTAAATGGAATTGGTTTTGAAAATCGTGGAATAAATCTTCTTTATTAATGATTTATTGTTTTGATGAAATTGTGAAATCTTGGTGAATTGTGTGCAAAGTGACTTGGCTATTTGATTTTAAAATGTTGATTTTAAATTATGAAATTGATCAAATTGTAAATGGTTTGATGATAAATGGGTGTTTAATAAAAAGGGTATTTTATTGAAATGGTTTTGATGGATTTGGTTTTCAAGAAAAAGGCAGCATTATTGAAATGGATTGAATTGTTTGCACACACATGGTTGGGATGGAAAATGGTTTTCAATAAAAGGTTTTTTATTGAATGGATGGTCTGGAATGATTTCTGGGAATGTGTGGTGTGTGTTCATATTGCATTATATGAGGCTTGGTTGAAATAGGAACATGTTCTCTGTGCCAAAGGTGTAATGGAACATGGTAACTATATGTATGAGGCTTGGTTGAAATAGGGCCTTGTGATCAGTGCCAAAGGTGTAATAGAACATGGGAATAATTACCTTGTGACGACTTGGTAGATCGACGAGAGACCACTCATGAGTATGGAACTGTCATAACAATGCATGCATGGTTGATTTCATTGGTTTTTGAAATGGTTGGGAATTCCAAAACAGACCGTTTGTGAAAGGGTTTGGAAATTTGTTCTGTTATTTTTATAGAAAAATAACATGTTGTAAAATCCGGTTTAAATTTCACTTTGATACTTTTTAGAATGGAAGGTTTTGGAAAACCTTTTTATATTTAGTTATAAACTACTTTGGTGAAAATGTTTGTATAAAATGTTTTTAAATAAATGTAAATAACTCTTCTATCCTAGTGGCATGAGTAGGGAAGTCGTTGGGGAAAACCTATAGAGTTTTATACTCAGCCCTGCTTTGGAACTTTGGTTATTTTTCAGATGTTGTATTCCAAGACATAGGTAAAGGTAAAACATCTCATTACTAATGGCTTGTGGTGATGTTTGGGTGATGCTGTGGAGCTTGGAGCTTGTGGACCACGGAGTCGTTGTGTATTTTGAGAGTTCCATCTTGTTCTTCCGATGTGTAACTTGATGTTTGGATTGGTCATTCTCTTTTCTATACTCTGATGTGGTTTAATATAAATGAATTTTTTGGTTTGCCTTTAATTTTTTCATGCATCATATGTTGAATGGTTAATGGATGGGTTTATTTCTTAAATGGTAAATCATACCCCACTTATACTTGAGACCCTTCAGTATTTATTTCTAGCCTTTGGCGTCTTGGGGATGTCTCCTAATGCCAAGTAATGACTTTTTGTATTCTCAAGCTAATGAGGATAAGCGGGTCATTACAATCTAGGTGTGTGGATATCGATTGTGATGAGATTTGGTCTCGGTTGTGTTAGGAGAAGATATCTAGGGAGTATCCTTGGTGAATCGGCCCAGTCATCTTAGTTGTTCTTTGACTATTGTGGTTTTCGTCAAAACCATTATGTTAGGGGATTCGTGGCATCTCTAATTGTTTATGTGAAATTATAGAGTTAGCATGATTTATCCCTTTGGATCACAATGGAATTGACCTAATTAAATACATGAACCAGATTAAAAGAACTGGTTTGATCACATGTTGTTGTTGTGTACCGTGATAACGGTTTCCCTCTTGATTTGGTAGATAAGTGTGATATCTATGCCTTTATTGTTAGTATAGGGTTCATGATGAAATTGATAAAGAATTTAAACCTTCAATTAAATGATAATTAGTTGGCTAAATATAAAGAGGCATAAAGACAGACCTGGTTCTCGTTGTGACTTGATATTGATCAAATTTGGCATAGTAAGCATGTTTAATCATCAGTGATAGATTTCTAAATTAGTTCATGATGTTTGAACCAATGAATTGAATTTGTTAAATCCGGATGGATTAAATAACTTGATTGAGTTCCATTAAGGGTTTGGAGTTACCCTCTTGTTGTGAATTTGGGCTAAAATCCCATTTGATGTGATTATTGGTGCTTGTTGTTTGAAGGTCGGATGCCTTGCTAAAGGGTCAAGAGCCCAAATTGTTGTAATGTTTGTTTTCATGGTGCTTGTTCTATGCTATGACCCTGGAGGGGTGTTGTGATATCTTTTGTTGTAATGTGACCCTGGTGGGGTGTTGTGTTATTTGGAGGCAGGGAGGCCTTGTGATTGTGGTAGCGGATGACACCTAGAGTGGCAAGATGCATCAGTTTATGCATGTGGGTGTCAGGGAGGACAGCGAGGATAATGGAATGGGATATATGTGATTGTTGGATGTTTGTTGATTCTTGGTTGATTATCTGCTTTACTTTTCCCCACAGATCAAGGCAGTTGGTCTTTATTACCATTTTTCCAAAGGAGGTAAAGACACATGGTGTATTCCACGTGCTTTCTGTATTTATCCTCTCAAGGGAGAATGGGTCTACACACTTGATATAGACAGAAAAGACTCTATGGGTAGTATGTCTACTCACTGTGTTGAGCCCCCTTGTGTTTAGTAGCATAGGTTGATTTTCTGGAATGCTTGGGAATATGGGAAAGTAATTCTATAATGAATGTTTGAATAAATGATATTATCCCATGGGGTTGGAATTTGATGAAACTTAATGATGAGGTTTAGAACTTTTGAAGGGATAGTGGTTTTTGATAGTGATGTTAATGGAATTTAATGTGAAAATTGTTCATTGTTAATTAATGTATAAAGAGTTAATTAACATCCGGTGAAATTGATAAAAAGGGAAGGAAGTAATTTAATAAATCCCTTTAAATGGTTGTGTGATTATAGGATACATAGTCTTAGAAGTGGCAACCCGGAGTCCGAGAGTAGTTACCTACAGTTTTTCCTAATACTAGGTTATTCCCATAGTGTGGTTGTGAGTTATAATATATTCTATACTTTTTTGTTTCAATAAACTACTCCACCCTATCCGTAAGGGAAACTGACTCCCCAGGGATTCTGAGCCCTAGGGTGGTGTTTTCCCCAACATTCCGGTGGGAGGATGAATGGCTGACTCCCCCCTTTGACCCCACTCTCTTCTCTGGGTAAATACTATTTCCATTAGGCAGAACGGTTAGTTTTCCCCATATATGTGTGTAGAGGGTTTTAATAGATTGTGGTTATTCACATACATATATTCTAGATATAGTATCCTATGGACTACTATAGGTGTAATGTGTATAGGATGTGATGGCTTGAGGATCCTTACTCGGTGTATGGGATGTAATGGCTTGAGGTATAATACCCGACATATGATACACATTATGAAAGATGTGGTGGCTCTCAGAAACTACCTGGTTACTTTTGGTTGTGAGGATGGTGTGGTGCTTCAACTACATGCCTTCTGGAAAGCCTTTATAGTGCACATGGTGCAGATTGTGGAGCTTAGCCCAAGTTTATACGGGCAATCCTTTGGAGAGAGATTGTTTCGGTACGGATGTGCGTCGGGTTACGCTGTTCCGCCAGGACGCGTTCGCGCGTGCACCCGTCAACCCGAGGGGATGGGCGCGCGGCTTGTGGTCCCGCAGTCCCGCTTTCCAAGGGCGGGCGGCATTCGTCCCTTATTCAGGGGCGTCTGCTCCTTGATCGAAACCGGGATGATGGGATGTCGGCTCCTCCTTCCTTGGACGTCTCCTTGGAACTCGTCGCCTAATCCGGGTCTCCCTCATAGACTTAAGAATGTTCGTGAATCTCGTTCCCGGCGCCATATCTTCATGGACACCGGTTAATTACGCTGCTTCCGCCCGGACGCTCCAAGGAGTCTGGGCGGGGCAGCAACCTGCGGTGAGAAGGCCGGGTGGCTCTGGGTGCTGGGGGCATGTCGTAACACTGCGGCTCTGCACATCTGTCTTCCGTCCCTAATAGGGCTTCTCGAAGGCATGATGGCCTGAGGCATCCCGTACTAGGTGCGGGGAACTGTGTCACCTGAGGTTTTCCTCAGCTTCCCATGTTTAACACGGGGTATGCCGCGAGTTTAACGTCCAGCGGGGACGGCATCGGACCGATCAACACGAAAAGCGGATCAGATGACAGAACCCCTTGCGGGGAACCTCCGACGCTGGGGCCAGCACATGGGCGGCTTCCCAAATGATGTGGAGTGGAGTGAAGTGGCATGACCCCACCGGGATGTGGCGGCCCGGGTAAGGATCAGGATGGATGATGAAGTGAAGAGCTTGGACCCCAGAGGGGCTTCCTACGTACCGCGCGTTAACACGGATCAAAGTCAACGTAGTTCGGGCATACAGTTTAACGTCATGCTGGACGTCGGCAAGCCGACTCACGAAGAGGTCTAGGCCGCCGGGCGGAGGATTGAACCGAACCACCTCGCACAGAGGGGGATGGAACGGCCGGGTGGATCACAGTTTCACGTCATGCTGGACGATAAAAGGGGAAATGGAAAAGGGGGGCTGTGGGGAGGCACCGTGGAGATACACACGGGCAGTCTTCCACAGGGGCGGATTCATAGGTGAATCAACGCAAGCGTGAACCCTGGAGGGGTCCACTGATGGACGAACCGACGTAAATACGACCGGGACGACCAGGTGGTGGGCTTGGACCTCAGGGAGGCTTCCTACGTACCCTGTATAGGAGACAGGGATCAAAGTCCACGTAGTTCATTCTGTCAGGACTTACGCACTTGGGGCAGCCCGGATGCTGCAAAACTCAGTTGGAAGGGACTTGGACCGAAAGCAGAAGACACCTCGATCCCAGTCAGACCCTCTACTGGCTTCGGCAGTGGGGAGGCGCAATGGAGATACACATGTGCAGCCTCCCACGAGAAATTAGGGGTTTGTAATACCCTGCCCCCGTAGGGAAAAGCCACTCCCATTAAATCGCCCCGAAAGCGGGACAATCCCGACATCCCTGCAGAGACGAGCGGGTGGGGGCCACATCCAAACCGGGGGAGATCCTGCGTGCAGAGCACGGGATCGGATGAAGCGGACGGTTTAACGTCTTGCCGGACGAAGTACAGTTTAACGTCGTGTGTTGAGGACGAAGCGGACGGTTTAACGTCTTGCCGGACGAAGTACAGTTTAACGTCGTGTGTTGAGGACGAGGCGGACGGTTTAACGTCTTGCCGGACGAAGTACAGTTTAACGTCGTGTGTTGAGGACGAAACACTTGGCAGTTTAACGTCTTGCAGCGCGGACGATGGGGCTAGGCAGTTTAACGTCGTGCAGCTTGGACGAATGTGCAGTTTAACGTCATGCTGGACGAATATGCAGTTTAACGTCATGCTGGACGTATGCGCAGTTTAACGTCATGCGGGACGAATGCTGAACAGTTTAACGTCTTGTAGCTCGGACGTATGCGCAGTTTAACGTCATGCAGGGCAGAGGTTGCCGGACGATGGGTGTATGTCACTTCGCACGAACCTGGAGGGCCGCACGGGAAGACAACGCACGGTGCGGGCACCCAGGATGAGGAGCATCGGGCGCCACGCGGGCAGGTACCCTTAGGAGGTCAACGGGGACGACCCTGGCAGATTGCGCGCAAAAAGGAAGCTTTGCGCGCAATACTGCGGGCCAGCGCGCAATCGGGGCGGCTGGCGCGCAATTGGGCCAGCGCCTTGCGCGCGGATGCTTGAGAATGCTCACACCGGGCTTCGGATAGCGCGCGGGGGCAACGGCTCATTCTTTAACGAATGGCCACTTGAAAGAAGGGGGGTGCGCGCAATCGGGCCGGATTGCGCGCACCCCGGGGGCAATTGCGCGCAAGCGGGTCCTTTTGCGCGCAAAGACCTTAGGGTGAGTGTTTATTCAAATGAAAGGAGCCAGCGGGGATTGCGCGCGAAGGCGGACCCCGAGGCTTTCTTGCGCGAAAGAAAGGAGGTTACCTGAAGTTCGTCATTGCGCGCGGAAGGGGTTGAATTGCGCGCACGAGAGACGTTTCGACTTCCAGCAACCCTTGAAACGTTGGGGGTCGCCTTGTATTTATAGGCAACCCCGGGCGCGGAATCCAGGGTGCGAGCGCGAAATTCTCCTCGCGGGCGCGGAATCGGGCACGGCGCGCCAGGGAGTCGCGCGGACCCGCGGCGCGCAAAATTGCGCGCCGGGCCGGCGCATTGCGCGCATCCCGGGGGGTTTGCGCGCGGAACATCACCTTTGCGCGCGGGCCTCTGAAATTCCACGCAAGGCCTCCGGGCCCTCCGAAACGTTCTTCCGACTCCAAATATCACTTCGCTTTCCGCATCCGGAGTTTCGTTTGGGAACAACGGACTTTTCCGGCGTCTACAAAAGCCCCCCCTCGGAATCTGATCGGCGAGAGGTCGCAACGATCGGGTTCCGAGGGAGACGCCGGAATGCCGAAGTCCTGGGCGGCGCGGGACTTAGGCGCGCAAACAAGGGGCGCCGGTCGCGAAATTCGCCGCTGCGGTCGCGCAAAGCGCTTTCCGCGCAGCGCGGCCCCGGCCTCGCCTATAAAGAGGGGCGCTGGGTCCCGCGTTCCGTACTCTGGCCTTCCGCGCGATAAGCTCCAAAGCTCTCGTGCGCGAAATTGCCTCTTCCGGCCGCGAAATTCGCCCGATCGGCGCGCAAAACCGTCCGGATTTCGCCTGTTTTTTCGCGAAAACCCGGAACTTTGCGCGACAGTCTTCCCAATTGCGCGCCGTCCACTGGGATTGCGCGCCAACCTTCAAACTTTTCCACCAGCCTCGTCCGATCCCGCACGCTTCATCCCTTAACCCGCACGACTCCCGAATCTTCCGAGATGGCCGCGCACAGAGGAAATGAAGGGGATGCCGCCACTCGCAGAGCCGAGATGGCGACGAACGAGGAGGTTTACGGAGCCAAGGAGATTGTTTCTAACAATCAATCCTTGTTCGACTTACTCACGCCGGCCCAGAAGACATATCCACTGTCGGACAACCTGCCGCTCTGGAACTTCGGCATCCTGGATGAGGTTCCAGTGCCAGGGTTCGAGGTTGATGCGCCGCGAACCTGGGTGACTCGGGAGGACGAGCTTCACCGCTATAACATCACCAACAATGGGCATCCTGCCAGGGAAACCAGGCACTTGGATGTCTACGTCCTGAACCCGAGGACGCGAACCATCGATGGGGGTGAGCCTACAGCGGAGAATTCTCCAGCCCTCTACTCGAGCACATACCGTCAGAGTGTCACTGACGACACCAAGGGCTGGCTGAAGGACTGGGACTTGCGATCTGGGGGAAACTTTACCAGTGAATGGGCCTGGGCGTTCTGGGTACGCCACACTTGCGATCACTTCGCAGAGGAGCTGCGGTACATCGGCCTGTTTGAGGCGGTGTGGACGTCGCAGTTCCACTTCTACCAGCAGTCTGAGCTCGGGCCGGAGCTGTTCACTCGCTGGTCCCCGGATACCAACACCTTCCATCTTCACCATGGGGAGGTCGGCATCGGTCTCTGGGACATCCACTGCATCGGAGGTATCCCGCTGGAGGGCTACCAGTACGATGAGTTCCTGCCACCGAAGAACATCTGGGAGGACAGGTCACGGACTCCCATTCTGACCTGGCATCTGCTTGACCTGGCTACGCAGCGGCTCGGGATCCAAGACTTCCAGAAGGACATAGCCTACAAGGATTGGTTCGGCCAGTTCCTGGAGCATGACCCGGTGGTCAAGATGCCAGGAAGGGGGAAGCGGTGCCCGACCGCAGCTCAGAGGAGCCGGAACGGGTCGTACTGGCGGGTCCTGGAGACGGGCGATTACCGCTCATGGGGGTACCGCGTCATCGAGGCCCGGGACCCGAACGTCCGGTACGCGGCGTTCCTGGCTGCCTTTCTGAGCGGGTGGCTCCTGCCAGTGCGGGATGCGAGGATGGGTGTCCGCCCGGCGACGCTGGCGATGGCGGGCGCCATGGCTGCCAATAAGAGGTACAACCTCGGGGTCCCAGTACTGGCGAGGCTGTATGCCATTCTGGGACGCATCTCACGAGGGGGGTCGCCACGAAGGATCTGTGGGCCCTTTCAGTTCTTCCACGGATGGGTGGCTGCTCACCTCGGTGGGTATACGTTCCCAAATGCCATCAGTCCTCCGGGCAACGGCCTGCGACCCTCCCTGCTGAACATTGCGGGGGTCGCTCCGATGACCCTCAGTGAGGAGGGCGTGAGGGTTCGGATTGGCAATCATGCCAATTTCAACTTCAGCCCGTTCCCCACTCCTGTCGGCCAGATGATCGACAACGGACAGGGCCCGCTGGAGCAGCATGAATATTTCCTGAACATGCGGGGCGGGGTGCTCGTGGCTCGGATCGACGGGAAGGTGATCTGCGAGCCTTACGTGCCGACCCGGTTCGCCAGGCAGTTCGGGTGCCTTCAGCGGATGCCGAAGAGGGTATTCACTGCTGTCCGGGAGGAGACGAACCCTGGCGTCCTTCGCCAGATGTGGCTGATGTTCGTCGCCTTCGGCTCTGGCGACGTCATCACTCTCCCTCCTACCGGGATCGACGCAGGCTTGGCAACCGAGTACGCCGAACACTGGGCCATCGCGTACCCTGAGGGGCTCTTGCGGAAGCTAGTTCGGCGGCTCGAGGCTACCCGTGCGGAGACCGGGCGTCAAGGAAGGAGGCGAGGCGCCGCCACACGGGGGAGAACGGAGGCGCGCCAAGCAGCGGAGCCGGCGCGGGCAGGGACTTCGGCGGCGGGCGCATCGCAGGCTGCCGCCACGACCTCGGCGCCCAGAGAGGGGGCGCATGCGTCGGTCGAGGAGCGGCCCGGGAAGCAGGTGAGGCGTCTGCTCGAACCCTCCCACGATGCAGTCTTCCCGGCGCTGTGGTCGGCCTGGATGACCCTGCGGCAGTCACTGGGGACCGACGTTATCTGGCGAAAGATACTCAGAGAAGGAATCTATCTGCCAGAGGTCGGGCGCCTCCAGATCACCGACAGGGTGGACTTCAACCGGCAATATGCATATCTGACGGCCATGGACGAGTACGCGCGCCAACGTGGTCAGCGTGCGGAGCCATGCCTTCTGGTGAAGGTGATGCTCGGTCTCGAGCCCGCTCCAGAACAGATGCCGCCGGGAGAAGATAACAGTAACGACTCCGAGGAGGAGGAGGAGACGGGGGAGGATGAAGGCTCCGAGGGAAGGTCCCATCGGGGGAGCCCACGGGAGAGCGGCGAGGTGGCCGGCTCTGACAACGTCGATGTCACTGAGCTCCTCGAGGTCCGCTTCTATCCCTACTCAACTTGCTTCATCCATTCTTTTATGCAGCTTCTAACCCGTTTCTCCATCCTTCTCAGGAGCACACGGACGTCGGTCAGGCGTCCTCAACAGGAGTAGGAGAGGCGCCAGCAGGACAAGGCGGGGGCCAGGCACCCATTATCGAATTGACAAGCGCTAAGGGGTCCCCTGCTGCAACTGTTCCTGCGGCGACCGGGGTAGCGGAAGATGACGCTCCGAACTCCCGTAAGTCTCCCTACTTTACTGCTGGTGCTTGCCATTGACGATCCGTGACTAACCATGGCATGCCCCGCGCAGTGATCTCAACATTGGAGGCTCGTCGGGTTGCCGAACCCGGGCCATCTACGAGTGGACCAGTGGTGGACATGCCGCCTGCTCCGGAACAGGCTTCCCAAACCGAGCCGGCCCCACCAACTGCTGATCAAGGGGCTGCGGACGTCGGCGGTGCTGCCACCGGAGAGAGGTTGGGGGCTGACGAGGGTGTCAGCGCCACTGGGGAGAGAGAAGAAGGTTGCCCGGATGTTGGGGAACCTATCCCTCGTGAGGACCTCCCAGGGGCGGACCCTGCAGCAGACCTGCTGGCTGCCTTCCCTGCTTACCGGCCTGCCGACCCCGAGGAGATGGATGACTCGGACGCGGAGGCGGTCGAGGATAGCCGGGTAACGCGACGCAGGGGGTGGAAGTGCATCCAGCGCTTCCTCAAGCGAGACCCATCGGAATGGCTGGGGCGCATGGGATCACTTCAGACCTGGCTGCGCTTCCTGTGTGCCGGGGGAGCTGATGCTCAACGCCTTCACCTGACGGTCCGTGATTTCATGGCCGAGAAGATGCGCGAGAGCCGCCGGCGTGCCGACGTCGCACAAAGTCGGGACATGTCAGAGAGCACACAGGCGCTCATCGCGGCAGAGCAGGAAGTCCGGCGCCTCGAAGGGCAGGCGGCAGAGAAGGAGGCCTTCGTCGCAGCATGTACCGAGCTTGTGGAGCAACTATCGGCACAACTGATCGACGCTCAGGTACAGCTGACGGAGGCGGGCCAACAGATGGTCACACTTTAAGTCGAGCGGGAGCGTGCACAGGTCAGGATCGACGAACTGTGTGCTGCGACCGCCGATGAGGAGAGGGCACGCAGAGAACGAGAAGCAGCTCTGGAGGCCACCAGCCAAAGGGTAGCGGCATTAGAAAGACTCATTCAGCACGCTAATCCCTAAGGGCTGTTTTTTGCCATTCCCAGAACATTTGCTTCCGCTACTTAATATTTTGATCCACTTGTATGAATCGCCATATTTATCTGCGTCTTTTGGTTTAATATGCTCAACCACAATTCGTTGTCTTGCGGGAGTGTTAACCAAGCATCAGGCATCCATAATTGGGCCTGGGTTTCTGGAGAAAAGAGGGAGGTCATTCCTAGGAAAGGAGACCTCAGACCTAACCAATGTATCATCCCCCAACTTGTTCCAACACACGAGCGGGACAACGCTAGGGGCGTTGAGATTTTATCCGAACATAGGGAAACGAGAAAGGGTGAATCGCGTGTCCCGAATCCAGACATCCACAACGGTCGGCCTTCCAGGAAATGCCCAAGACGGTAGGCGGACAGTGGATCGACCATAACAACTGCAATAGACGGACCGAAAAAGGCCATCATTCATATTGCAGGAGGCGGACCACATGTCATCATGAATACCGCTTTGGGGTTCCTTCAGACACAAGGGTGGAAAATCCAGATCAACAGGGCATGCGAAGCGTGGGGCGAAGTGACGATTTGTTCGGACAGAATCCAACGCTCTCAAAATTGCGCCACCGTGGGGGAAGCGTATTAGGCGGATGCACTAATCTGGCCGTGAGTCACCTCAATTCTCAGACAGCACCTCTCTGACGAGGAAACCGTCGCTTCCCATCCTTGCGATGGGGCATCCCGAGCTGAATCGGGGAGAATATCACAACTGCACCACTCTACCCGAAGTCAGGCCAGACGGCCGGCGACGAGGAGGGGCGGGACTTAACGATCCCTGAGGCTGGACCCGAGTCGAAATGCCCGGGCGTTCCTACGTACTCCATCAGGCTGGAGATCAAGCCACACGTAGTTCTGTGAGTGCAGTTTAACGTCATGCAGGACGTAGAATCCCGTTTAGGGTAGATCTTAGTTTAGGGTCTTAGAGCTCGGACCATAAGGGCTGGATCTTAGTTTAAGGTCTTAGAGCTCGGACCATAAAGGTGGAGGATCTTAGTTTAAGGTCTTAGAGCTCGGACCATAGGGCTAGAGGATCTTAGTTTAAGGTCTTAGAGCTCGGACCATATGGGCTAGAGGATCTTAGTTTAAGGTCTTAGAGCTCGGACCATAAGGGGAGATCTTAGTTTAAGGTCTTAGAGCTCGGACCATAAGGAGAGATCTTAGTTTAAGGTCTTAGAGCTCGGACCATAAGGAGAGATCTTAGTTTATGGTCTTAGAGCTCGGACCATAAGGAGAGATCTTAGTTTAAGGTCTTAGAGCTCGGACCATAAGGGGAGATCTTAGTTTAAGGTCTTAGAGCTCGGACCATAAGGAGAGATCTTAGTTTAAGGTCTTAGAGCTCGGACCATAAGGAGAGATCTTAGTTTAAGGTCTTAGAGCTCGGACCATAAGGGGGGATCTTAGTTTAAGGTCTTAGAGCTCGGACCATAAGGGGGGATCTTAGTTTAAGGTCTTAGAGCTCGGACCATAAGGAGAGATCTGAGTTTACGGTCTTAGAGCTCGGACCATAAGGAGAGATCTTAGTTTAAGGTCTTAGAGCTCGGACCATAAGGGGGGATCTTAGTTTAAGGTCTTAGAGCTCGGACCATAAGGAGAGATCTGAGTTTAAGGTCTTAGAGCTCGGACCAGAAAGACTCAAAGCACGCCACATCGTGGTCATATCCCCTGGATATGCGAAGATGCACTGAGGGATAGTGTCAAGAGTGTCGAGGTTTCGCCTGGTTAGAATGGGAGGTGGAAAATGTGAATCATGCGGCCATTCACTCAAGGACTGGGGGCACCGGCGCAACGATATGGGAGTACTGCCGACCGTGGCGGAAAAGCAGCATCAATATCGCAGTAACCGTTGGTGGAATGAGGCAGAAAACGAGCATCGACCGCTCAATCGCAGGATTCATATCGATTTGCTGCCCGAGGCCATTGGGGGTACCGGCCCGAGTCGGTGGGAGAGCACTGAGGCATTGTGTCCGAACCGTTCACGGGGGCTCCACCCAGGGCGTAGACGATGGGTCCGAATGAAAGGGAGCACGAAGCCTGAAAAGTGGAGGAAACCTGACCAAGCGGATCCTGACCCTCCTGGCAATAAACCAGAGTACTCTCGACACCGGTGGACCACGACAAGGGGTCGGGGAACACGCCTTGAGGGTGACCTGAAGGCGGCGGATTCCCCAGAGAAGGGGGAATCTCTAAGAGGTGGGGGGCTGGACCCGAAGTTTCAAACATCCGGGCGTTCCTACGTATCCCATAAGGATGGGAATCAAGCCGCACGTAGTTCTTGAAGCGCGGTGCAACACAATCGGGCACCAGCGCGGGGAAGAGTGCGGGTCTGACCCTCGCACACAAAAGGAGCGGCATTTGATATTTCTTGTCTGTCCTTAAAGATGAATGGTTTTTCTTTGTGCGGCGACATGCCCGTGATTGAGAAATCTCTGGCGTCGCCACAATAATCAAGCCACGGAAGGCATTGATGAATGGCGTGGTCATTAACCAGCGCCCAACATGAGTGTCCCCTGAGGAGGACATCACGATGCAGTGCCGTTTCTCGTCGGGCGGCCAAGACGATCACAGTTTACGGTCGTGTGGTAGGACCAGACAACACAGTTTAAGGTCGTGTGGTTCGGACCATGGAGGAATCCGCTTATTGCGGTACGGCGGACACGGCGGAGGTGGGAACATACCCAGCCCTGCGGTCACGCACGATTCCAGGAGAAGAGTCTTGGGATAGGGGTCTGCATATGTCCATCACCCGAGGGGCAGAGATGCTAGCCTCCGGATATACTGGGCCCAGAACGCAATTGTTCGGGCGACTCCCTCCTCCTTATGGGGACGAGGGTCCAGCTACGCATGGCCCTTGGGGAGAACATCCGCATATATCCTTGGTGCTCAGATCATGGGAGCCTCGAACGACATCATTACCCTGGTTGGTCTGCCTAACGTGTAGAGGCGTACCGGAGGTCAGTATGAAGAGAGTGTCAAGATTCCACTACAACGCACAAAGGCGGAGTGTGATGAGGACTGCGCAACCAATGTTCAGAGCCTGAGAGAGCTGACATGGCGATCAAGGACGTTGCTGACGCATTCGCAACACAACATCCGATCGCGTCAGCCTAAGACGGGGCAAGCAAAACGAGCATCAACCGCTCAATCGCAGGATTCATATCGAATTGCGGCCCAAAACCCGCCGGTAAATCGACCCGGAGCGGTGGGAGAGCACTGAGGCATCGTACCCAAACCGCTAACGAGGATCCCTTTGAGTGAAGGCTCGAACAAGAGGAAGCGCGGGGCCTGACAAGCAACACAGGACTTGTCGGGATTGAATCTGACACTACGAGTCATAGACCGAAGCACCCAAAACATGTTAACAGATCTCCGGAAAGGGTCGGAGGACTCACCCTGAGAGCAACCGAAGGGGGGCAGATCCCCGTGATCAACCAAGAGACGGGGCTGGACCTGAGACACAAGTGTCCAGGCGGTCCTACGTATCCCATAAGGATGGGAATCAAGCCATACGTAGTTCTGGAAAGGCAGTTTAACGTCATGCAGGACGATGAAGGGTGTGAGGTAGTCCCACACACGGGGGAGGCGTACGGCGCGGCCAGTAGACCGACGTGAATGAGGACGTAATCCCCCGCTCACGCGATACGCCTCGCACAAAAAGGAGGGGAACTGGGGGCCAGAGGCCCAACGCGGGATAGAGATTCCCAGGAAATGGGGCTGGGCCTGAAACATGAATGTCTAGGCGGTCCTACGTATCCCATAAGGATGGGAATCAAGCCATACGTAGTTCTTGAAGTGCAGTTTAACGTCATGCAGGACGATAAGGAAAAAAGAAGGGGGGAGAAGAAGGCATCCCCAAACGTGGGGGGGCGTACAGCGTGACGAGAAAACCGACGTGAATGAGGGCATAGCCCCGCACTCACACCATACGCCGCACACCCGGGGGCAACTGGGCCAAGGGCCCGAGATGGGATGGAAATTCCCGAAGGATGGGGCTGGGCCTGAAACACGAGGGTTCAGGCGGTCCTACGTATCCCATAAGGATGGGAATCAAGCCATACGTAGTTCTTGAGTGGCAGTTTTACGTCATGCAGGACGAATGCTGAACAGTTTAACGTCTTGTAGCTCGGACGTAGTGCAGTTTAGCGTCATGCGGGACGAAGCGCAGTTTAGCGTCATGCAGGACGAAGCGCAGTTTAGCGTCATGCAGGACGAAGCGCAGTTTAGCGTCATGCAGGACGAAGTGCAGTTTAGCGTCATGCAGGACGAAGCGCACACTCAGGCAAAGTATTGCTTGAGGAACCTAGCGTTGGTGGGAGGAGTGACACGCTCACCATCCATAGTCGCTAGGGAGTACGCGCCATTGGGATAGACCTTGTGGACAACAAAAGGTCCCTCCCACTTGGGCTCCAACTTGGGCGGCTTCCTGCCGGGGATCATCGGTGCTCTTAGGGCTAGCACTAGCTCACCCTGCAGGAAGGAGCGGAGGCGAACCTTCTTATTGAAAGCTCGAGCCATTCTGCTTTGATGCCTCTCCAAGTTGTGCAAAGCGCGAAGTCTATTCTCATCCAGTGCTTCCAACTCGACTAGATGGGCTTCAGCAACTCTGTCCGGCGCTTGCTGGTCGTAGACCGCAGTGCGCAAGGACGGTAACTGGATCTCGATGGGCAGGACGGCCTCAGCTCCATACACCAGGGAATAAGGGGTCATCTGGGTGGAATTGCGAGTCGTCGTCCGATAAGCCCAGAGGGCGTTGGGGAGCTTGTCCGGCCAACTCTTCTTGTTCTGACCAACCATCTTTTGCAGAATGTTAGAGAGGGTTTTGTTAAACGCCTCGATCTGTCCATTCGCCTGCGCATGATAGCGAGATGTATGGTTCGAGCGGATGTTATACTTGGCGTACAACTTCTTCAACTCGGCTGCTCGGAAATTGGTTGCGTTATCCGTGAGGATAGCGTGAGGCACTCCAAATCGATAGATGATGTTGGAGGTCACGAAGTCAGCGATCGAACAGGATTTGACCTCTCTGAGCGGAATCGCTTCTGCCCATTTGGAGAAGAAGTCTGTGGCGGTCAGAATGAACCGGCACTGGCGAGCTGTCGCCGGCGGGTAAGGTCCCACAACGTCCAGTCCCCAGACTGCAAAGGGCCAGGAATACCTTGTGGTATGGAGAGGCTCCGGCGGCCGATGCACAAAGTTCGCATGAACCTGGCACGCATGGCACCTCCTGGCGTACTCGATGCAGTCATGGATCATAGAGGGCCAGAAGTATCCCAACCTCCGAATCTGGTGGGACAGCTTCGGCCCAGTCTGGTGGGCGCCGCATGAACCAGCATGAACCTCTTGCATGACTCGTGGGATCTCAACTCCCTGAAGGCAACGGAGGAGAACACCATCAAATCCGCGTTTGTAGAGGATCTGCTCCAGGCCGGGACTGCTCTGGAGGACGAACTGCGATGCGCGGCGTCGAACTCGCTCGCGCTCGGCCCGATCTGACGGAAGAATGCCATGTTGGAGGTACTCAACCAAAGGCGCCCTCCAATCACGGGCTGATTCGACTGCTATATCTGGGGTACTCGGGGCTCCGGGCATAGGGGCAACCGTGGTGAGGTTACTTACCAACGGGCCGCGATCTTCTTCCGGGACAACGGGAGCGATGAGCCTGCGGCGCGTCACGCGGACGATCAGGTTGTCCTGTTCAGGTTCCGCAAGTGACGCAGCCAGGCTGGCCAAAGCATCTGCTCGACCGTTCTGTGACCGGGGAACATGGACAATTTCTGGCCGAGAAGGGAACCGGGACATCAGAAGAAGGGTGCACTCCAACAATGGCACAAGTTCCGGCTTCCTGACAACGTAGTCGCCATTGATCTGCTTAACGACCAGCTCGGAGTCCCCTTTCACGCACAGACGGGGCACGTCGATCTCGAGAGCCAACTCGAGGCCGGTGATGAGGGCATGGTATTCCGCCTCATTGTTGGTACAGCCCTCTGACAACAGGAAAGAGTATGGCAGCACGGCTCGCTCTGGGGTAATGAAGACGATGCCCAAGCCCACTCTATTGAGCTTAGGATTATCGAGTCTTCTACCGGTGGGGCTCCGGGAGGCACCGTCAAAGTGCATCTGCCAGCATGGATCGGCTCGATCAACCGAGAGAATGGTCTCATCAGGAAAGCCTAGATCCAGCGGCTGATCCGCGGAGGTCGGGTGAGCGGCCAGAAAGTCTGCCAATGCCTGCCCTTTGATGGCCTTCTGAGACACATACCTGATGTCGAACTGCTGGAGAATCACAGCCCACCGCGCTAGACGGCCAGTCAACATAGGTCGGCTCAGGATATATTTCAACGGGTCTACCCGAGAAACCAACTGTACCTCATGGTGCTGCAAGTAGTGCCGTAATTTCTGTACGGCAAATACGAGCGCCAGGCAGCTCTTCTCGATGGGGGAATACCTAACCTCCGCATCGAGGAGCATGCGACTGAGGTAATAGAGGCTATTCTCTGTTCCCTCGTTGTTCTTCTGGGCGAGAAGGGCACCCAGGGACCGTTCCAGGGCGGTCACATAAAGGACCAGCGGCTTTCCGGATACGGGCGGCATCAGGACCGGAGGTTGAAGCAGGTACTGCTTGATTTCCTCGAAAGCGGTCTGACACTCTTTATCCCATACATAGGTGGCACCTTTCTTCATAAGCCGAGAAAAGGGCTTACACTTGCCGGCCATATTCGCAATGAATCGGCGTATATAGGCTAAGTGGCCTTGGAACCCTTGCAGTTCCCGGACGGTACCCGGGGGAGGCATCTGGCTAATCGCCCTGATTTTCTCTGGGTCGATCTCAATACCCCGGTATCTTACCACAAATCCAAGGAACTTTCCGGAGGTGACCCCAAAGGCACACTTCAACGGGTTCATCTTCAGGCAGCGAGACCGGAGGAAGCTGAACACTTTCTCAAGATCTTTGAGATGGTCCTGACGCTGGCGCGATTTGACAACCAAGTCGTCGACGTAGCATTCCACCAGTGTGCCGAGGATTGGCTTGAATAAGCGGTGCATCGCCCGTTGGTAGGTGGCACCTGCATTCTTCAGGCCGAAGGGCATGACCCGGTAGCAAAAGGTACCTTGGGGGGCCCTGAAGGCAGTGAACTCCTCATCCTCAGGGGCCATCCGAATTTGGTTGTATCCGGAGTATCCATCCATGAAGGAGAGGGCTTGGAACCCTGCCGTGGCATCAATCAACAGCTCTGTCACTGGAAGGGGAAAATCATCCTTCGGACAGTGGCGGTTGAGATCGCGGAAGTCGATGCAGACTCTAATCTGCCCGTTCTTCTTCCTGACCGGCACAATGTTGGCCAGCCATTTGGGGTACTGAACTTCCCTCACGAAGTTGGCTTTGATAAGCTTGTCAACTTCGGCCTCAACCATGGCACCATGGGATGGGTGCATCTTCCTGGGAGGCTGCTTGAACCCGCGATGGTTCGCCGGGAGACCAAGGCGGTGGACGGCTACCTGAGGATCTAGCCCCGGCATCTCGTCATAGCCCCAAGCGAATACATCACGGTGCTGCCTGAGAAAGTCCACGTACTGCTGCCGCTCCTCAGAGGGCATGGCGGCACTGACCAACGTGGGTCTTGGATCGGCTTCGGTTCCAAGGTTCACCTGTATTAACTCATCGACCGTGGCGGGGACGCCCTCCTCAAAGGCTGGGGGTGCATCTTCCACGTCCTCTCCACTCGGGGAGGGATCGTCCACGGGAGAGACTGCGTTGGCAACTGCATTGGGGCTACCAGGTCCTGCTGGGCCACTGGTGCTGGCGCGGGCGGTCGCGGCCGTCTCATCAGGAGACTCGCGGACCGTCAAGACCATGGCGACGTCCAACCGGTGAATCGGGAGGACGTAAGCGTCATCCAGACCTGCCCAGGGATCGCTCGCAACAGCGACAGGCTCAACCTCACCTGCCAGGATCTGCTTATCCTTGCTCTTGTAATAGTCCGCGTCCAGGTAACGGGCTTCACATGAGGCAAAAGGAGAGGCATCTCCTTGAAGCACGCCTACTCGACCATTAAGGGAGTATTTGAGGCATTGGTGGTATGACGAGGGAACCGCCGCGTGAAGGTGAAGCCATGGCCTGCCCATCAATGCGTTATACACAGTGTCCTGAGAGACTACCATGAATTCGGTGTTGGCAACCAAGTCACCGAACTGGGTCTTCAAACGTATCTTGCCGACCGGGGTTTGCTCGGTGCGGTCGTACCCCTGGATCCTGAGGTCGGAGGGAATCAAGTCATCCTCAGACAACCCCAATCTCCGGAGCGTCCGAGTTGGAATCAGGTTAATCCCGGACCCCGTGTCGACAAGACAACGCCGGACTTCAAGGCCGTTGAACTGGCCAGTGACATACAGCGGACGAATGTGTCCCTGTATAGGAGGGTCTTCATCCTTACCAGAGAACGAGATAACTGCCTGACATTCGGCGTCCTCGATCGTTTCGGCGTGAAAGGCCTCTGCAGCCGCAACCTCTGTCTCAAACTGGAGGGGGCTCTTCAGGGCTTCAGCGAGTGCCTCGCGCATCTCTGATGACATGCGCAGAGCCTCAAGGATGGAGAGCCTTGCTGGGATGTCGGCCAAGTGCTTCAGGACATCATACTTTTTGGCCAAGCGCGAGTTCCTGGTTGCAGGAGGTTGCTCTGCGGTTGGTGGCATGAAGGGCCTTGCCGGTTGGATCGGCGGCCGACTGGTACTTGGCGCATCTCGCTGTTCACTAGTCGCAGTCCGGGAAATGGTCACCGTACTGGAGTCAGGAGGCCGGGATGGACTTGTGGCAGGGCGGAGCTGGTCGCGACGCGGCTGAGGCGGTTCTGCCTGGTCCCACACCACAAACAGTGGCGGAGGCGAATCCGTCATCCCCGGATGGGGAGCCTGCGCACGTTGAGCTCGATCTTGAGCCTGCTGCCTAGTCTCAGTGGCGTGCACGGCCTGGCCGGAGGTACCGACGGCTGTGCCCCGGCGACTCCTGCTGCTGCAGTTCTTCCGACGGTGGCGACGACCGGGGACACTAGGGAGGTCCACCTGGTGTTCTTCAATGTCGGGGACCGAAAAGGGATTTACCAGCTCGACGGTATTAACCGAAGCGTACCCAACACTTTCATCGGACGAATCATCCACCACCGGGCGGATCCGAGGAGGGACCCCCATCTCCGGGGGCATGAAATCGCCGAGAGTACGGGATAGTGGCGGAACTGGCGGGGCGCGCTCTTCCTTCTTGCGCTGCCGCCGTTTGCTCTTTTTGGAAGAGGCAGGCTGGGACGACGACGCCGAAGCAGCACCCGCAGATTCTGGGGGCTCAGGCTGATTCAAGCGCGCACGGATGATTCCCCGGGCGCGAATGGTCGTCTTGCGGGCCATCCAGTTATTATACTTCTGGGACCCGCGGTCGGAGACCAGCTGCCATTCGTCCTCGTTGCCACTATCGTCATCTGATCCCACGAATACGCCCGCCACTTGTGCTGGAGCTGGGCCCAACCTGATTACATTGTTGTTAATCTGGTCTTGGAGCCAGTCCTTGAACACATAGCACCGCTGGATGGTGTGTCCCAGGGCTCGATGGTAAGGGCAGTAGCCGGGGTTATCCGTGAGATGTGCCTCCTCTGGCTTCCAACACTCAGGCAGTCGCACAATCCTCTGCTCCAGGGCGCTCCGGAAATAACCGGGGACCTGATCCTCATGGAATGAGTACGTCAGGTGTCGCGGGCCCCTGGGAGCGAGGTCTTGACGAGGGGCTGGAGGGGCCTGCCGAGGAGGTGGACCCTGATTATCTCACCTGGGTTGTGGCGGTACATTACGCGGAGGGGCCGGCCGGTTCTGAGGCTGCCGCTGCTGGGCCGGGAACTGAGCCCGTGGAGGCGGATTCCTGTGAGGCGGTGGAGCTGGCCTCACCGGCAGCAGCTCCAACGGCCTGGGAGCCTCTATCTGGGCCACAGCAGCGGGCTCAGCCCTGCTGACTCTCCTTGCAGGAATCATAGGAGGCAGCGGGTGTGCCTGGCTGGCCTGTTGCAGGGCTTCCTCAAGACGTTGAGCTTTGTCTGAGAAGTCCCTGAACCCTCCGGGGTAATTCTGAGTGATCAGGGAAGGGACCGGCTCGGTCTTGACGTTCCCGACGCACATTGTCAGCAACTGCTCCTGAGTCAATGGCATGTCAAGGGAATACGTGAGACCCTTCCATCGGGCGACGAAGTCCGCGACTCGCTCATCAGGCCTCTGCTTGCACTTGAAGAGGTCTGCGATACTCGTCTTCCGGGTCGTGGAACTGAACTGGTAGAGGAATTGTCTACGAAGGTCCTCCCAGCTAGTTATCGACCCGACGGGAAGCTGGCTGTACCAGACAAATGCTGGCCCTTCCAGTGTCTGGACAAAGCAGCGAAGCTTAGCGGCCTCCTGCTGCGCCGGAGTCCCCAACATAGGCCCGCACCTCGAGTTGAAGTGGGCCAAATGCTGTGGCGGATCTCCAGTCCCATTGAAGGGGGCGAAAGTGGGATTCCCGAATCCCGGAGGCGCCGGCATGTCATCCACCCATGCTGGGTAGGGCTTGCCGTCCGGTGGGATCGCCACCTGCCGAGTCTCCAAGGCTTCCAAGCGGGCAATGAGCGCCGCCATCGGATCGTCCGGACATGGGTTCCAGTCCTGGCGAGGATCTCTAACCACGAGCGCATTGCACGGCCCTTCAACCGGGTCGTCGACCGGGTCGTCGAACTCGGCAGCTCGTGGGATGGCTGGCGGAGCGGCCCTTGGGGCAGCGGGAGGAATCCGAGCGGGGTCCCTCAAGTAGTCCCGCCGCTCGGGAGGGTGTGGCGAAACATACCGCGCCCTCTTGCCATAGGCAATGGCCTCTCTCCTGTCGGCGAACACGGCATGATCACGGTTGCCCGGGAGAGTCTCATCAAGGAGCGGTTGTTCCGGTCCCTGCTGTCCTGGCCTAGGATCACCATAGTCAGGCCGCCGTTCTGCAGCGCGCTCGGCGAGGAGCTGGTCAACCAGCCTCTTCTGTTCGGCGAGCTGCTGACGTAGCGTAGCCTTCTCGGGATCCTCCTCTGCCCTCTGCATGGAGGCAGATGGGACGGCGGGCCTTATAGCCTCGCTGTGCTCTTTTCCTTTGCTGACGTTCCGGCTCAACGTCAGTGCTTCAGTGGGTGCGGGGAGCCCCAGGAGGTTTCTCTGATGACGAGTAACTCTCACTGATGGATCTGACGACGGCTTGTCTTCGGGGGGGAAGCCCCCGTCGAGAAGTTCCAAGTCGTTCCCCTCTCCCGACAGGTCAGCCATATTGACCGTTCCTGTCCCTGGGGATATACCCTCAGGGCCACCCAGCGAATCGGGCTGTCGGCGGATCACACTGAAGCGTAGGGCAGCGTACTGCCCCCATCCACGGATATACACGTGGGGAGTGGCTTCCTCGATAACTTTGCGGAGTACTTGAAAACACTCAACGCATCGTTGTTGGAGGGCCTCGTGGTGCCCAAATGACCCGGGGTGCCGAACCGCGGGGAGCATGGCCAGGTCAATTTGACGGCACTGCTCACCAATATCCTCCAGGTGCGCTTGACTCCCGGGGTATGGCATTTGTAGGCAATGAAGATGGGAGTGAGTCTCCCGGAGAGTTCGGCGGAGGCACTCGAACTCATCCGGGGTGAGCGATTCGGGTGCATCAAAGCCCAGTCCTGCGACTGGACAAAACTTCTCAGGGAAGTGGCCCTCTGCAAGGACGGTCCAGAAGCTCCACGACTCAAACTCGGGACTCAGATCTCCTTGGTCCTCTTCAATGGCTGGGAACGGACGAGGAACTGGTAGTGGTGCCGAGGCGGGCCGCCGGGCCGACGGGCTGGCCGGCGGTGAATACGGCGAGCAGGCCGATTGGCCTCCATATCCCGGACCTCCCCCTGAGGGTGGCGGTGGCCTGGCTACCACATCACGATAGGATGGGCCGGCGAGCGAACATCCTGCCGTAGCATCGGTGCTCGCCGAGGGCGCACCAGATCGTGGTTCGACCGTCGGTCCCCAGAAAAAGTCTCCGGCTTCTCCGACCGAGACGGAAGGCACTTCCGGAGGGGCCGGTACCAACCGCAAGTTTGATCCCTGGGGGTCTACCAGGCCCTCGTTACTCCGGATATACCTTCGGAGAGACGCGGGGATCACATCGATCTCGCTCTCGGGGAGCACGAGGCTGACGTGCCGCATTCCTATCCCTGCCCTTGACTGGCGGGATTGGGGAAGGGGCTCTGTCGCCGAATCGTACTCCGCCTCTGAGTCAGAGAAGCAAACCGGTCGGATCTCTGTCCGGAACTCCGCAACATTCTTCCCTCGGCGTCGACGCCTTGCCTTCCTGCCCCTGGGTGGTTCTTCGGGGCAGGGCTGATCTCTGTCCTGGCGTCCTCCGGCCGCACTGGTGCTGGGGCCGAGAGGACTGAGAACCGAGGTGCGAAGGGCACCGGGACAGATATCGAAGGGGACGCGGGGAGAGATGATTCCGGGCAGGACTCCGGGCCGGGATCGGAAGGTGGGATGACCCATGCCTCCTGGATCGGCCACACAGAGTAGATCCTGCCGGTGAATAGCGCTACCGCGAGGTGGTCCGCGGTGGCTACTGCCAGTGCCAGCAACCGGGAGAGTCGACCCAACCTGCCTTTGGGGCGGTCGGGGCCTCGATCCAGGTCGGGCATAGGAGTTCCCCCGCTCAGGATGCGCAGAGGCCTGGCGACTGGAGCCAGCAGTGGCTTGGGCCAATGCGGCCGCTGTTGCCAGAGCCCCAAGGTGGGAATCCTCTTCCGCTCGTGCCCGACGTTGGCGTCGAGACAGACGAGCCGGGATGAGCGGCGCGGGCAGGTGGAGAGCCCGCTCTTCGACTGGAGAGGCCTGGCGGCGGTGTCGCCATGGCCTGGCGGGAGTCCTTACCGAAGATCCCTGGAGCGAATCCCGGATAGGGTGATCCCGGGCCTCTTCCACCTCATCCGCGTAGGGAAGGGAACTGTCAGAGCGCTCCGGGGATAAGCTCCCGAAGCGGTTGGACGTTGAGGTAGGCAGCGGTGCCTCCCTGCGCGGCCCTCGGGGGCGGCGGTGGTGGCGAGGCGCAGCCTCCTCAAGGTCTAGGCGAGCCATTTCCCTAGTGGGGATGACTCCCTCTTCCTCGTATCTCCGCACCAGGGTGTTGATCACCCTTCTCTGGATGACCTCCGAGGGGGAGAGAGGGCGTGGTCGTCCCGCAATTGCGGCTGCTGGGACGGCTGCGGAACGGGCGGGACCGCGCGGAGTAGCCGCATCGGTGTTTCCCCTGTCCCTGCGCCAGTGGGCGGGTGGCGATCGGGCACTGGATCGGGCGACCTGATTTCTGAAAGCAGGGAGAATGACCCATTAATACTGACAGGAAAACGGAATCGACAACCAACCATTAGCGCCACGACGCCTTCCGTGGGGGGAACCCAGGCCCTCGACGTTGCGAGACGGAGTGCCCGATTTCACTTCCCCAGCCCCTGGCGGGTAAGACTGAATGCTTGGCCGGGCAACACGCCGGTCTTCCAACACCTCTGAAAGCCATCGGTCTTCGTATTGAGGAGAAGAGATTCACGTCGGGTTCACCATTTTTCTGTTTCGGTGCGGATGTGCGTCGGGTTACGCTGTTCCGCCAGGACGCGTTCGCGCGTGCACCCGTCAACCCGAGGGGATGGGCGCGCGGCTTGTGGTCCCGCAGTCCCGCTTTCCAAGGGCGGGCGGCATTCGTCCCTTATTCAGGGGCGTCTGCTCCTTGATCGAAACCGGGATGATGGGATGTCGGCTCCTCCTTCCTTGGACGTCTCCTTGGAACTCGTCGCCTAATCCGGGTCTCCCTCATAGACTTAAGAATGTTCGTGAATCTCGTTCCCGGCGCCATATCTTCATGGACACCGGTTAATTACGCTGCTTCCGCCCGGACGCTCCAAGGAGTCTGGGCGGGGCAGCAACCTGCGGTGAGAAGGCCGGGTGGCTCTGGGTGCTGGGGGCATGTCGTAACACTGCGGCTCTGCACATCTGTCTTCCGTCCCTAATAGGGCTTCTCGAAGGCATGATGGCCTGAGGAATCCCGTACTAGGTGCGGGGAACTGTGTCACCTGAGGTTTTCCTCAGCTTCCCATGTTTAACACGGGGTATGCCGCGAGTTTAACGTCCAGCGGGGACGGCATCGGACCGATCAACACGAAAAGCGGATCAGATGACAGAACCCCTTGCGGGGAACCTCCGACGCTGGGGCCAGCACATGGGCGGCTTCCCAAATGATGTGGAGTGGAGTGAAGTGGCATGACCCCACCGGGATGTGGCGGCCCGGGTAAGGATCAGGATGGATGATGAAGTGAAGAGCTTGGACCCCAGAGGGGCTTCCTACGTACCGCGCGTTAACACGGATCAAAGTCAACGTAGTTCGGGCATACAGTTTAACGTCATGCTGGACGTCGGCAAGCCGACTCACGAAGAGGTCTAGGCCGCCGGGCGGAGGATTGAACCGAACCACCTCGCACAGAGGGGGATGGAACGGCCGGGTGGATCACAGTTTCACGTCATGCTGGACGATAAAAGGGGAAATGGAAAAGGGGGGCTGTGGGGAGGCACCGTGGAGATACACACGGGTAGTCTTCCACAGGGGCGGATTCATAGGTGAATCAACGCAAGCGTGAACCCTGGAGGGGTCCACTGATGGACGAACCGACGTAAATACGACCGGGACGACCAGGTGGTGGGCTTGGACCTCAGGGAGGCTTCCTACGTACCCTGTATAGGAGACAGGGATCAAAGTCCACGTAGTTCATTCTGTCAGGACTTACGCACTTGGGGCAGCCCAGATGCTGCAAAACTCAGTTGGAAGGGACTTGGACCGAAAGCAGAAGACACCTCGATCCCAGTCAGACCCTCTACTGGCTTCGGCAGTGGGGAGGCGCAATGGAGATACACATGTGCAGCCTCCCACGAGAAATTAGGGGTTTGTAATACCCTGCCCCCGTAGGGAAAAGCCACTCCCATTAAATCGCCCCGAAAGCGGGACAATCCCGACATCCCTGCAGAGACGAGCGGGTGGGGGCCACATCCAAACCGGGGGAGATCCTGCGTGCAGAGCACGGGATCGGATGAAGCGGACGGTTTAACGTCTTGCCGGACGAAGTACAGTTTAACGTCGTGTGTTGAGGACGAAGCGGACGGTTTAACGTCTTGCCGGACGAAGTACAGTTTAACGTCGTGTGTTGAGGACGAGGCGGACGGTTTAACGTCTTGCCGGACGAAGTACAGTTTAACGTCGTGTGTTGAGGACGAAACACTTGGCAGTTTAACGTCTTGCAGCGCGGACGATGGGGCTAGGCAGTTTAACGTCGTGCAGCTTGGACGAATGTGCAGTTTAACGTCATGCTGGACGAATATGCAGTTTAACGTCATGCTGGACGTATGCGCAGTTTAACGTCATGCGGGACGAATGCTGAACAGTTTAACGTCTTGTAGCTCGGACGTATGCGCAGTTTAACGTCATGCAGGGCAGAGGTTGCCGGACGATGGGTGTATGTCACTTCGCACAAACCTGGAGGGCCGCACGGGAAGACAACGCACGGTGCGGGCACCCAGGATGAGGAGCATCGGGCGCCACGCGGGCAGGTACCCTTAGGAGGTCAACGGGGACGACCCTGGCAGATTGCGCGCAAAAAGGAAGCTTTGCGCGCAATACTGCGGGCCAGCGCGCAATCGGGGCGGCTGGCGCGCAATTGGGCCAGCGCCTTGCGCGCGGATGCTTGAGAATGCTCACACCGGGCTTCGGATAGCGCGCGGGGGCAACGGCTCATTCTTTAACGAATGACCACTTGAAAGAAGGGGGGTGCACGCAATCGGGCCGGATTGCGCGCACCCCGGGGGCAATTGCGCGCAAGCGGGTCCTTTTGCGCGCAAAGACCTTAGGGTGAGTGTTTATTCAAATGAAAGGAGCCAGCGGGGATTGCGCGCGAAGGCGGACCCCGAGGCTTTCTTGCGCGAAAGAAAGGAGGTTACCTGAAGTTCGTCATTGCGCGCGGAAGGGGTTGAATTGCGCGCACGAGAGACGTTTCGACTTCCAGCAACCCTTGAAACGTTGGGGGTCGCCTTGTATTTATAGGCAACCCCGGGCGCGGAATCCAGGGTGCGAGCGCGAAATTCTCCTCGCGGGCGCGGAATCGGGCACGGCGCGCCAGGGAGTCGCGCGGACCCGCGGCGCGCAAAATTGCGCGCCGGGCCGGCGCATTGCGCGCATCCCGGGGGGTTTGCGCGCGGAACATCACCTTTGCGCGCGGGCCTCTGAAATTCGGCGCAAGGCCTCCGGGCCCTCCGAAACGTTCTTCCGACTCCAAATATCACTTCGCTTTCCGCATCCGGAGTTTCGTTTGGGAACAACGGACTTTTCCGGCGTCTACAGAGATGCACGGGACATATGTCATTGGGGAAAAGTGGAAAGAAAAGTGGTGAAGTAGTAGCGGGGTACCCTTGATATTCTTTACTATATGATATATTATTGTATGAATTACTTGGTGATAGTATCCATGGTGAGGTTGGTAACTTAGTATACCTATTTAGGTGACGAGTTAGTTTCACTTGTTGTTCACTGTGCTTTAGCATGCTTTCTTTACCTTTGCGCGAGTGGCTTTGGGGATGATCCTACAGAGTATACTGTTATACTCACCCTACATATAAATAAACTATTTTTTGGGTCACTTAGAGCAGGTTGGATATCAGGCTAGTTACCACTAGTTTGTGTTTGCAGGAGCTGTTCGGTCTTGTGGTCGTTGCTGTTTTTACTTTCCTTTGGGTACTTGTAGTTTTCCTCTTCTGTTGAAGTAATTTTTCATGTAATTTCATATTTGTACTTGGGTTTATTTTATATTTCTGTTCTTATTTGGAGTTGGTTGGTTTCTATCTTATCTCTGTCTTCCGCATGTGTTCACTTAGAGGGTAATGCCTCCCATTTATGTGTTTATTATACCCTCGGTTCTAGTCGCCAACCTAGGGCCTACTAGAGGCGGGACTCAGGGGTCATTATCTCTCTTTCCACATTGCCGGCCAAAGAGGGGTACACTTTGTGGGGAGGGGGTCGTGCCACTAACAACTAGAACATAGTAGAATTTTCAAAAACATTAAAGAAAAAAATGATGATGTCTTATGGATGTTCAAGTGTTAAATATGGTAAATAAATGATAATTCAATTTCATTTATTCCATAAATGTTGAAAGGGAAACCATATAAATTGACTTAAGGGAACTATAATATGAATTACGTTTGGATGGGGAGGGAATAATGTGGCTTATTTCTAAAAAAATGATGTTCATGGATAACAAGATATAAGAAAATAAAGAATAACCTATGGTACCAATATTAGTATAATGATGTAGATGTGTTGAAATTGGCCATTATCAAATTCAGCTACCTCACTAAATGATTAATTCCTATAGGCCTATGTTAGGAAAATAATTGATGTAAAATGATTGAAGTGTTTATGTGTTGTAATAGGATAACCATGTTATTGTAGTATTTTTATGAATTTTATTATGGTTATATAAATAAATAAACTTTTAATAATTTTTTTTAGTTTGTTACTTTTGAATTATGATGAATATGTTGAGTGGTACTAATAACATAGGTAGGCGATTTACTGGTAGAGTGAAATTTTATGATAAAATAGATGATTGGGGAAAATAAGATCGTGATATGTACTTGATGTTGAGGTAACTATAATAAATTGGTATTATTTTATTTTTTTATTAAAAAAAGTTTTCATCGAGGACTTTTATGGATAATTTTATATTGGGGATGATCACAATATTTTTTGAGGAATTGTTGTATTGAATTAAGATATATATATATATATTAGGTTCAACAAAAATTCTATTTTGTAAATAATTGCAATATATTTTTGAAGTTGTATTTTAAAGGGTATGAGATGAAATTTTAAGTTCAAATTTTATTTCAATTTTTGGGCTATTGAGATTATTTGGGATATAAGGTTATTTATTTATGTTATGATATTGGATAAAACATTGGTTCCACATCTAAATTATGGAAATTAATATTTCTCTACTAAATTTGTGTATTATATTTCATTGTAATAATAATTTTGGATTTAATTAAGATGGTAGGAATATAATTTTTATATAATTTTGATATTTTATTCTATTAAATGGTAATTTTAGTAATTCAAGTGTGAAAAATTCATCTTGATTACTCATAATTTGGATAAATAATGTGATTATTATGGAAAATTATTAATGCATGAAATTGTATTTAGAACATAAGTATATTTCCTTATGTTCTTAAGCGATTTGGTAAAAATATCCCTTAACATTTGGAAAACGATATTGAAATACAAAAACTATTCATTATCTATAAACTGATGGTCTCTTCTCTCTTAAAAAATGGTCTAACATTTTCACCAAAATGTATCTTTCATTAATTTCCATGTTTTCATTTACCAAAACATTTATCCAATGTGAAAAAATTGTATGGAAATTAACATTGTATTTAACTTTCCCTATTTTGATAATTTTTTGTTGAACCTATTTTATAATTATGGTTCCCGATAAATAAATTTTAAAATTTTAGACCATTGGGTTCTATGAACATGTTTAAATTGTGGGGACACAAATTATTTAAGGGATTAGAATGTACATCTAAGATATTTCAAAACAATAAGATTATGTTCAATATAAAATATTTCATGAAACATCAACTATATAAAATAATATAACACTCCGAGACATTATAAAATGTATCTTTTTTAAAATAAATATTGTTTTTTTATAACATGTATAACACCCAACACTAAGTTTTATTGAATCACGGTATATTTTTATTATTATTATTTAATGAATATGATTATAACACAGCCATACAAATTTAATGTATGAATATGAATTATCACATTTTGAAAAATATGTATATTTTTTTATTAATAAAATATTTAAATATATATGTACATAAATTTTGGTAAAATAATTACATGATTTAAATAATAATTTTCATTTTTAAAAATGGACTTTGAATGATTTTTTTGAAAAAAATTAAAAAATAAACTTTTACAGTTTTAGGTTTTTTTTTTAAATTAAATTTATTTTGGGAAAAACATTTCATAATTGTCATAGGGTGGATTTTTTGGTTTTTCATAAATTTTTTATTTTCACTTAATAGTGAAAACTACTATTTTAATTGAAAAATGGATTTTTGTTTTATGAATTTATATTTTATAATTTTTTTAAAAAATTATTTTAAATTAAAATTTGATTTATGTAAAAAAAAATTGTGCTAATTTATTTATTTTTAATCAGGTTTACATTTTATTTTTATGGTAAAAAACTCACTATATATGAAATAATCCACTTTGGAAACATGTTTTTTCAACATGTATGTGTGTTTAATTTAAATTAAAATTTAAAAATTAATTGAGCATTATTTAGAAAAACTGAATTTCAAGTTTTTAATAAGTATAGTTTTTATTATCTAATATTATTAACTTAATTTTTGGGAATGATGAGTAGTGAAAATAGTAAAATTAATTGATATGGTAAAGGTAAAAATAAATTTAGTAGGGTTTAAACACAAATGATAGGGGTAAAATATGACAAAAAAACATTTCTAATTACTATTTTATGGCCATATTTACATATTATATCTTATAATTTTATATAATTTTAAATTTGTGTTATTTAAGATTTTGGGTATCAATTTTTATTTTAAAAATTTTCACCTGTAATCTCTCTCCCAATAAAAAAAGGCCACCACCACTCCAATCCCATTCACATGTTAAAACCCACTTGGTTTAGAAAATCTATAGAAAAATATCTTCATTAATTCCCTCTATGCATTAAAGAGTCTTTATTTTTATTTGGAAAGCCTCCTAGAGAGGATTTGTGTATAAACATAATGATTTTTTCTAAAGAAGTGGTAAAATTATTAACACTTGTATTTATTTTATTTATTCTTCCACATCCTTAAAATATTCGTCATATAATATAATATAATAACACCATAAAATAATATATTATTATTTTATTTTATTTTATTGTAATAACTATGTCCTTCTCCACATCCATATAATGGAAAATGAATCAGTCGATCATGTGTATGGAGGACGACTGCCTCATTAACTTATGTAATTCGTTTTCCATCACCATCATTCAAGGATTGATATAATGATGAATTTATCAAATATATATATATATATAATATGAATTTTTTATATTATATAAATTTTATATAACATATACGTTCTCACTTTCCACTCTGTGGGGGATATGATAACGTTGCTCATGTGTACAGCGGACTACCGGCTCACAAAGCAGTGTGATTTTTTTCACTTATATTTTACATGGAAGGTAGTAATATTAAATATAATAAATATATATGATATTTATGAACTAAAAATTATTATGGAAATTTAATTTTAACATTTATCATCTTACCATGAAAACTATTATAAATCAATAATTTAGATCGTGCTTATGAGTGGACTACCGCATCATCATAGCGGTGTTATTTTTTTTAATTTTATTTTTAAATGTATTTTAATAAGGATAAATTTTATTAATAAAAAGTATTATATATGAAATAATAAATATTGTGGATATGTTAATTTTCATTTAATTTTTTTTTTGTTCCATCTGTTGAGAAAATGGAAACAATGTTCATACATATGTACAGTCTGTCATCTCTGTGAACAATGTAATGCATTCTATATCTCTTAATTTAATGGATTAATATATATAATTATTTAATTAATATATATTATGTATATATTTTTATGAATTCTCTATATTATGCAACCATGATAAATGTAAATGTACCAAACATGCCATATAAACAAATGCATGAAAAAATGTTGTTATTTCCCAAAATGTGATTAAAAAACTATTATTTAAAGGATAAAAAAAACTATAAGTAAAACATAAATTTATAAAATATATTATCATGGTTCTGTAATATATAGATAATAAATATATATTTATTATACAGTAGTTAATGAAATGTATAGTGGAATTCAATACTTAACGTAAGTGATTTCTACTCAATTGTTATTACTAAGAGATATATTCCATATTTACTACTCACATTTCGTGTGTATATAATTCCAATTTAACTTGTTATAAAAACAATATAATTCCTTTTTTTATATTTAATGTTTCAATTCATGTAATTCTAAAATGGGTAATAAGATTCATATTTTACTACTATTTAATGGGTTTCTCATCTTACTTTTACTTCCATGAGATATTTGGCACATTCAACACTTGTTTATTTTGTGTTGTGTCCTTACTAACATTATGATACGTTATATCATGAATCTCTTTATCTTAATTGGATTTAGTGTCTCCTTTCAGGTTATTTTATTCATGGGTAATATTATTCAAAAGCTACCAAAGTAGCAGGTTTTTATTTTTCAATCTCATCAATATTCAAGGCTTTATATATTTATGTAACACCAGATATTTTTATGAGAAATATTTTGTTTTTATGTTATATAAATCATGAATGGAATATTTCACTACACACAACACTAGCTTGGATTTCTTTACTCTCAATCGCAACCTTCCTCGATAGCTTGTGTTGTACGCAATACCGAGATTCATTAAACAACGATATGCTATTAAAATATTATTAATACCAACCCTTATGAAAAGTAATACCCACTTTTGGAAATTTTAAAAAATTTATCTTTCAATTTGGTCTTCATTTTTGGATTCAGAATATCAAAATTAACCTAGGGTGAATTTTTGGTATTTTTTTGAAAACATTCAATTTTTGATGAATAATGAAAACACTGGGTTACTATTTAAAAACCGACTTTTTATGTAAATAATTATTTATTTTATTTAAATTTATTTTATGTCAAAATTGATGCATAATACCTATATAAGTTCAAAGTAATTCATTTGAGTCATTTTATTAAAATTATATATATATAAATATTTTATTGAACTTTTCACCGTCTTTAACCCACCTCCTAGGAGAGTATGAAAATTTACAGAAAACATAATTTTACCGGTTCTATGATGGGAATTTCGAAAATCTGAGAGACACGGTTAATATCAAGGAGTAAAATGTGGATCAATAAGATAAAAATAATTTTTGGTGACTAGTAACTTTTTACTTTTATTTACCACGGTTAAAAGTAAATAGGGTAATTGAGGGTAAAAATCGTATTATTATTACCCTAAAAGATGTCCTAATTCTATTTTATAAGTTTAATTCAACCAAAAACATCCTAACGAATAAAATATGACCATTTATATCCTCTTGGATTAGATTAGGACATTTATTGTTATTTTATATGAAGAATAATTAAAATTGTTAAAATCAAAGATTAATAACTAAAACATTTTTAATATAGGGTTATAAATAAGATAAATATGACTATAAATATTAATTAGAAAAATAAAAAAATTTCCTACATAATGGTATTTTTTTTATTTTTTAACATTAAATAATGTAATTTATTTATGACACAATGATGATGTAGTAATAACATTATTAATGAAATATTAACATAATTGATGTTATAAAAAATCAAAATAAATATAATTTTAGAATTTTTTTGAATTACACTAATTTTCAAGGTTAATATGACTTGTTATTATTGATTTAATTAACTTTGTTCAAACTAATCATTCTTTTATAATTTGTACAAAAATCAAGTACCAAATAGTGTCAAAATCGACATAAAATAGTTTTTAAAACAAATATTATATTATTAATTGTTATTTTATTCTTAAAAATTTAAGGTTCAGCCAAATTTCATAGATAATGATATATATATATATTAATAATGAACCTCTTGGGGTTCGTTTGGCTTGTTATTGTAATTTTATTAACCATATAGTGTAAGAAAACAAAAAGACACGGTAAAAGTTAAATTATTTAACATAGAGTTAAATCTAAATGATAAGGATAAAATAATAACCTAAACTTGTCTAAAACCTATTGGATGAGATTATTTCGACCCATCCCCACCTTATATTAGAAAAAAATTAATTTGGAGCTATTATAAACCAAATATGACTTTATTATAAAATAATTTTTTCTGTTTTCCTAAGGTGCCCCTCTCTCCCTTATAAAAAGGGTACCCCTTCCCTCTTATCTTCACACCCTTTTGAACCTTGAATTGCGGCCAAACCCTACCAATTCCTCTTATCAACCTCTCTAGTTATATCATAGTGGTTATTGGTTTCTCAAAAGACCAACTCTAGTTTCGTAAGAAGATGTTTAGAGGAGGTGCGTCGAAAAAGAGGCAATCTCTTCTAACGATTCTTTCAAGTTTCATTCTTCTTAAACTTCTTATTCTTTAGTTGATTCACTATAAATTAATAAAATAAGTATTTATTATATACTGATATGTTATTATAAATATTAAAAACTCCATTTCAACTTCTATTCATCCTACAGAAAATGAAATCACTGCGCGTGCGTACGTATGGAGTACCATCTCCACACCGTGGTGTAATCTATTTTTCCACCACCACCATACTTGGATGGGTATAATACTGTAAAAAATAACTATATATGATTATTATAACATCATACGGATTATATGATAATATATTATCCACCCCAATTCAATTCAATATGTATAGGAACGATATCATCGCTCGTGCGTTTGTACGGATTACCGTCTCCACGACGCGATGCGATTCATTTTCCATGTTAACAATTCAGGAATGATTATAATGTATATATAAAAAGTAATCATGAAATATATGACATAATAATGATAATATATTTATTTATATATATATATGTATGTCATCTACTTAATTCCATTCAAGTCAATAAGGAAAGGAAAACATCGTTCATGAGTACGTACGACATACCGTCTCCATGAACGGTGTATTTCATTTCATTCGTCTATCTATTATATATATATATATATATATATAAATTAATATATATGATATATAAATCATTATTTACATTATGGGAGTAATTAATTCATGATATAAGTAATAATAATATGAAGAACAACAAATCGAAACACGTATGATAAATGAAAGGATTTTACCCAAAACGCTGCTTTAACATGGAATTTATAAAAGAATGGGTATTATAAAGTAATAATTGAACCATATATGATATAATAACGATAAATAAAATTCTGTAATAAGTCAATAAAATTATTTAAATCATTATACAGGAGGTATGGATACAAACGAAGCATATCAGACATAAGGTAAGGGATAACTATTCCAATCTTGTTCTTATCCGAGATTGTTATTCTTAAGTATTTACTGCGGTTACTATTATCATCCATTCCCATGTTTTCTAAAAAAAATTTCATATATTTTTAAAGTTCATTTTACACATTTTTTTAATTTACCACATGTTATGAATGGAATCTTACTTTTGTTTACTACACGGAGAACTTTTTGACTTTTCATACAAAAGTACGAGAAGAATGATATTTTTAACTTATACGACGTGAACGAATTTTTACAGTTTCATAACACCTCATTTTCATGAAGCTTAATATACAAGAGTTTATAAATATTTTCAAAAATAATCCTTTTCTTTTAAAATTTTCATTGAATTTTGTGAAAATAAAATGATTTTGAAAAAGAAAGGATATTTTCCTCAAGAATTCATTTCAACTGATTTATCAAAACCAATTTCCATATAAGATGGAATTATTTAATATGTGAATGATTCAAGTATAATTTCTATATGATTTACTTTGTTTCACTTTTCTTATGATAAAATGATATCGATTTTTTTTATGGATTATGTTATGATGGGATGATGTTTATGAAACCCATTTTATACTTAGGGTAATGATGAATTATTTATGTTTATGTTGTGGAACATGTAAGAATGATTTCATTATGAGATGGGTGTGACCTATATATCCCTATAATTCATTAGGTAAAGATTTATATCTCATGATATAGACATGGCTGGAACGATATGTTAATCCGGTTTAGTGATACAGGACTAGAATGATGAGTGAACTCGTTTCAGAAAGGGACTTTGTCGACTAATATAGTCATGGAAGCAATGCCTTGGCTACTATGGAAATCATAACATGTGATTAATGGTTTTCCACAATTACATGTTTTATTACAATTCTATTTTATCATGATTTATTTTCCATTATGATATATGCCTTACGTACTTCGATGATTCATGTCTTTGCTGAAGATTTTTATGTTTTGATTTTATGTTCAAGTTTTTACATTCAATTGTTTATGGATTGTTTTATGTTCTCTATGTATACCCTTACTGGGCATTTTAGCTCACCCGTTTTGTGTTTTCTAATACCAGGATTTAAACAATGGTTTTAGGTAGGAAAATAAAATGGGAAGATCTTTATGGGATATGTTGAACATCTTTCACTAAGATTAGAAGGTTATATTCTGTGTTTCCAAAGACACTAATCTATTACGGTCTTTTGGTGTCTGTTTTTGTTATGTATTAAGTATTCCACATATGTAATGAAATTTCTATGTACGTTAAGCTTTGGGTCAATACAGTTGGTATCAGAGGAAAGGTTTAGTCAACCTTTGGAAAATAGTATCCGAGAACTTTAGTGAGATCCCTAGAGATATTTCTAAGGTATGTCTAGGGATGTCCCCAAGGATAAGTATAAGTATAGGTTATATTCCTAGAATTATTATAAATATCTTATAAATATACTTAAGATGTTAGATATTGAAGGTACTCCCCCTTTATTATGTTGTTTTTCCTAGCGTGATTTTTGCCTCTCACACTATTCTTTTTGGGTTTTAGGCGATGGATAGAACCAAAAGGAACTGTGTTGATCAATGTAATGGACGATGCAATGATTGTACTCCTGAACAAACCAACATTATGGGAGATGGAGTGAAAATCTTATTGTTGTACTTACAAAAGAATTGAATCATTTTGGACATCTAAATGAGAAGAGAAGGGAACAATATTCTATTGAGTCCTTCATGAGGCAATTTACACCTTCTATCATTGGGTCTTCTGATCCACTTGCTGTTGAACAATAGATCAGTTCCATTGATAAGATATTTTCCATACTTCACTGTCCGGAAAATGAAAAGGTCATTTTGGCTATTTACCGTTTAAAAGGTGAAGTAGATCAATGGTGGACTCTAATTACGAATACATGTCCCTAAGATTAAATTGAATCCATGGAATCAGATGAGTTCAAGAACTTATTTTTCAATAAGTACTTCCCCCATATTCTTTGAACAAAGATGGAGAAGGAGTTTCTTGAACTGAAGTAAAAGGATGATGAATTTTTTGGTACCTATGAAGCAAATTTTTCAAGACTTTCAAGGTATGCTTTTGGGATTATTATCCAACATGAGAGTAAGATCGAGCAATTTTTTAGTGGCTTAAAAACAAGTCTTTTAAGTGCGTTAGCAATAAGTGACTTCAATATCTCTGAGGAAATCTTTAGATGTTCTCTCATAGTTTAGATGGAGATTGGAGTAACCCATCAGTTATATGCATTTGATTAGTAGATGAAAATGGAATTCAAAGAGAAATATAAAGACCACACTAAAATGAATATGAGTTTTTCTTTATGCTAAAAGTGTGGAAAGAAACATGGAGGGAGTTGACTTAAAGGGACAAGTAATTTTTTCAAATTTGGAAAGGAAGGTCATCGGGCATTTGAATTCCACAATGATGGGAAGAAGATATCTAGTGTTGCGAATAAGAAAATTCTAAACGGAGTGCACCTCCAACACTTAAATGTTACAAGTGCAAGGAAATGGGGAATTATGCTAATCAATGCCCTAATCAAAGGGTCGTTGATGATGATTGGCATCAACAAACTCTTAAGGCTAAAGTCAAAGGAATGTCACATGTAATTTCTATCAGCGATGTGGAGTACCATAACGAAGAGGTGAAAGGTACACTTACCATCCACTCTAAAGTATCAAATGTTTTATTTGATTCTGGATCCACCCACTCTTCTATTTCAGAGGGATTTTCTAATGGTATCTTTTTATTACCTCAACAATTAGTTATTGAGTAAGCTATGACAACCCCTAATGGCATAATAGTCGCACCAAAAGTTTACAATTCTTCTTCGATTGATGTTTGTGGGAAATTGCTTCTTGAAAATCTTGTAATCCTTCCTATAGTGGAATTTTTTGAGATTCTTGCCATGGATTAGATTTCTTTATATGGATCTCATATCAATTTCCAATGAAGGGAAGTCACATTTCATATTCCAGATCAATCTATGATCGTCTATCGATGCAAGAATGAACATACCCTTCCAGTGGAAATTTCTTCCATCTTATGGGTCTTGATTCTACTAAATGATGGTTATTTATCTCAAATGGTTGGAGAGAAACTCACGATTAGGAATATTCCCATTGTACATGAGTTTTATGATGTCTTTTTGGAGGAATTTCCTGGTCTTCCACCAAATCGTGAATTTGGGTTTTCAATATAACTCATACCGAGTGCGTTACCTATTTCAAAGAAACCTTATTGAATGGCCCCATTTGAGTTGCAGGAATTGAAGAAGCAACTCCAAAAAAAAATCTTGATAATGTATTCATATGCCCTAGTGATTCGCCTTGTGGAGCACTTGTTCTGTTTGTTACGAAGAAAGATAGATCAATGAGACTCTAAATTGATTATCGAGAACATAACAAGATCACTATCAAGAACAAATATCATCTCCCATAAATTGATGAATTATTTGACCAACTACGAGGATCTCAATACTTTTCCAAGATTAATCTTCATTTAGGGTATCATTTATTAAGGGTCAAAAGGGAGGATATAACAAAGACGACTTTCCGTACGAGGTATGGACACTATGAATTTATAGTTATGCCATTTGGGATGACTAATTCCCCTGTTATCTTCATGGATCTAGTGAATAGAGTCTTTAGAGACTATCTTGATCAGTATGTGGTAGTCTTTATAGATGATATTCTTGTATATTCAAAGAGAAAGGAAGAAAATGAAGATCACATGAGAATTGTATTAAATACCCTAAGGAAGGAGAAACATTATGTCAAATTTACCAACTATGAATTTTGGCTTCAAAAAGTTGAATTTTTGGGTCACATAATCTCAAAAGAAGGGATATATTTGGATGCAGCAAAAACAGAGGTTATCGAAAGATGGTCGAGACCGAAAACAGTAATTGAGATCTGAAGTTTTCTTGGTTTGTCTGGATATTAATGACGTTTTTTGAAAGATTTTTCTTGATAATCTAATCCAATCACCAGGTTTACTCTAAAAGGAGTTATGTTCATTTGGACGGAGGAGTGTGAAGAGAATTTCAAGGAGTTAAAAAGAATATTATCCAGTGCACATGTGCTCACACTACCTTGTAGTGGAGAAGGGTTTGTGATTTACAATGATGCATCCAATAAGGGACAGGGGTGTGTTCTTGTGAAAAATGAAATGGTGATATCTTATGCCTCACGAGAGTTGAAAATACACTAGAAAATTTACCCAACTCATGATTTTGAGTTAGCTTCGGTAATATTTTCATTAATGATTTGGAGGCATTATCTTTATGGAGAAAGATGTGATATTTATACTGATCATAAAAGTTGAAAGCATATTTTCACACAAAAGGAGATGAATATACGCCAATGAAGATGGTTGGAGCTGATTACGGATTATGACTGCTTAATTCATTACCACCCTGGGAAAGAATACAATGTGGTAGATGCATTAAGTCGACATGACCTTGCTAGCTTATCCATGATGAGTATAACAAAAGATCCAATATTTATGGATTTACAAAGGATGGATCTTGGAATCATAATGGAAGGGGAAAAATATTTTCTTTCTCAAATGAACGTTCAACCATTTATACATGCGATGATTAAAGAGGCACAAAAAGAAGATGAATAGTTACAAAAGAAGCTAAGAAATGCCCATGAATTCAACCTTGATTGTGATGGGATAATAAGGTTCAAGAATCGGGTTTGTGTTCCTCCCATTCCAGAATTAAATAAGGAGCTTCTAGACGAGGCTCATAGTTCTTCATTATCTATGCATCCTGGAAGCACGAAGATGTATTGGGACCAGAAAGAGTACTTCTGGTGGGATGGCATGAAAAGAGATGCTGCTGAATATGTCTCTGGATTATGGGTTTGTCAGAAAGTTAAAGCTAAGAGACAGAAGTCTATGGGGATGTTACAACCATTACCCATACCCGAATGGAAATGGGAAAACATCACTATGGACTTTGTCACCGGACATCATAAAACATCCAAATGAAATAATGTTATCTGGTTCATAGTTGATCATCTTACGAAGTCGGCACACTTCATTGTTATTATAGAAGATTTATCTATAGATCAGCATGACATGATATTTTTAAAGGAAGTGGTAAGATTGCATGGAGTGCCACTTTCCATTATTTCTTATCGGGATCCGAGGATTACTTCAATGTTTTGGCGATGTGTTCAACATACTCTGGATAAAGAGTTGAGTTTCAGCACTGCTTATCATCCTCAGACAGACGGTCAGTCTAAGAGGACAATTCAGACTCTAGAAGATATGTTGAAAGCTTGCTCTATGGATTTCAAAGGAGGTTAGGATCAACACCTACCTTTGTGGAATTTTCTTATAATAATAGCTTTCACTCTAGTATTTAGATGGCTCCTTATGAAGCTATCTATGGAAAGAAATTCCGAAGTCCATCTTGCTGGGATGAAGTTGGGGAAATAAGCTATTAGAACCCGATCTTGTTGATGAGATGGCAGAAAAGGTCCGATCTGTTCAACAAAACATAAGAGCATCTCAGAGTCGAAAAAAATTTATACCGATAACCAAATAAAATACCTAGAGATTGAAGTGGGTGATAAAGTGTTCTTACAAATATCTACTTGGAAGAGAGTTATGATATTTTGAAAGAAGGGAAAGCTGATCCCTAGGTATATCGGTCCTATCGAAATACTGGATCGTGTTCGGAAGGTAACTTACCGATTGAAGTGTCCACCAATTCTCTCTCAAGTACATGATGTGTTCCATGTATCTCTCATTAGAAAGTACATACATGATCCTTCAAGAATACTCATCTCAGATGTTGAACCGCTGGAGTAAGATCTTTCTTATGAAGAACAGCCGATAGAGATTCTAGATCGTAGTGAAAACGTCATATGGAACAAGACCACTTGCTTGGTGAATGTTTTATGGAGGAACCACTAATTAGAAGAAGCTACATGGGAGCTTGAGGATATGATGAGGGGGAGGTATCCTCATCTGTTTGTTACGAAGTGACAAATTGCGAGGCCGGAATTCATTTTAAGGGGGGTAGAATGTGACACCAGATATTTTTATGAGAAATATTTTGTTTTTATGTTATATACATCATCAAATAAATATTTCACTACATACAACACTATCTTGTCTAGCTTTACACGCAATCACGACCTTCCTCGATATCTTGCGTTGTACGAAATACTGAGATTCACTAAACAATGACATGTTATTAAAATATTATTAAAACTAGCCGTTATGAATAGTAATACCAACTTTTTCAGATTTTATAAATTTAAACATTCAAAATAGACTTCATATTTGGATTATTAATATAAAAACTATCCTAGGGTGATTTTTTTGTATTTTTCTGAAGACATTCAATTTTGGATGAATTGTAAAAACACTGGGTTACTATTTAAAAACCGGCTTTTATTTAAATAATTATTTATTTTATTTAAATTTATTTTAGGTCAAAATTGATACATAATACCTATATATGTTCAAAGTAATTCATTGGAGTCATTTTATTATAATTTTAGATATATAAAAATTTTATTTAACTTTTCAGTGTCTTTTACCCACCTCTTAGGAGAGTTTGAAAATGTACATAAAACATAATTTTACTTCTTCTATGAGTGGAATTTCGTAAATCTGAGAGAAACGGTTAATATCATGGAGTAAAATGGGGTTCAATAAAATAAAAATAATTTTTGGTGAATAGTAACTTTTTACTTTTATTTACCACGGTTAAAAGTAAATAGGGCAATTAAGGGTAAAAATGGTATTATTATTACCCTAACACATGTCCTAATTCTATTGGATAAGTTTAATTCGACCAAAAACAACCTTAGGAATAAAATATGACCATTTAGGTCCACTTGATTTAGATTAGTACGTTTATTATTATTTTATTTAAAGAAGGATTAAAATAGTTAAAATCAAAGTTTAATAACAAAAACTTTTCAATATAGGGTTATACATAAGATAAATTCGACAATAAATATTAATTAGAAAGCTAAAAATATTTACCACATAATGGTAGTTATTTATAATTTTTTGAAATTAAATAACTTAATTTATTTATGACACAATGATTATGCAGTAATAACATTATTAATGAAATATTAACATAATTGATGTTATAAATACCCAAATAAATGATATTTTAGAGTTTTTATGAATTACACTAATTTTCTAGGTTAATATGACATGTTAGTATTTATTTAATTAACTTTTTTATTACTAATCACACTTTTATAATTTTCACAAATATCTAGTACCAAATAGTGTCAAAATTCACATAAAATAGTTTCTAAAACAAATATTATATTATTAACTGTTATTTTATTCCTAAAAATCTAAGGATCGGCCAAATGACTTATATAAGGATATATATATTAATAATTAACCACTTGGGGTTCGTTTGTCTTTTTATAGTATGTTTATTAAACATATAGTGTAAGAATAAAAAAAAGACAAGGTAATAGTTAAATTATTTAACATAGAGTTAAATCTAAATGATAAGCATGAAATAATAACCTAAACTTGTATAAAACATATTGGATGAGATAATTTAGATCCATCCCCACCTTAGGTTCGAAATAAATAAATTTGGAGCTATTGAAAACAGAATATGACTTTATTATAAAATAATATTTTAAGTTTTCCTAAGGTGCCCGTCACCTCTCTTATAAAAAGGGCACGCCTTCCCTCTTCTCTTCACACCATTTTGAGCCTTGAAGATTTGACAAAACCGGCCAATTACTCTTCTAAACCTCTATATTCATATCATATAAGATCTTGTCTTCTCAAAATACCAACTCTACTTCCCTAAGAGGAAGTTTAAAGGAGGTGCATTGAAGAAGAGGTAATATCTTCTAACGAATCTTTCTAGTTTCTTTCTTCTTCATCTTCTTCTTTTTTAGTTGTTTAATTATAAATAAATTTAATAAGTATTAATTATATACTGATATGTTATTATAAATATGAAACAACCCCATTTCACCTTCTATCCATCCTATGGAAAATTAAATCACCGCTTGTGCGTACATACGGAATACCGTCTCCATGCCGTGGTGTAATCTGTTTTTCCACCGCCAACTTTCATGGATGGGTATAATGGTGTAAAGAATAACTATATATGATTATTATAACATCATATTGATACTATGATATTATATCATCCACTTAAATTCCATTCAATAAATATGGGAACGATATCATCACTCGCGCGTACGTACGAATTACCGTCTCCACGTCGCGATGAGATTCATTCTCCTTGTTAACAATTAAAGAATGATTATAAATTATATATAATAAGTAATCATTAAATATATGACATAGTAATGCTACTGAATTTATGTATATATATGTATATTTATTTCATCTACATAATTTCATTCAAGTCAATAAGGAAAGGAAAACAGCGTTCATGCGTACGTACGACCTACCGTCTCCATGAACGATGTATTTATTTTCATTCATCTATCTATTATATATATACTGAATATATATGATATATAAATCATGATTTAAATTTTGGAAATATTTAAATCATGATAAAATTAATAATAATACCAAGAACAATAAATTGAAACATGTACGATAAATGAAATGATTTTACCCAAAAGACTGCTTTAATATGGATTTTATAAAAGAACAGGTATTATAAAGTCATAATTGAACCATATATGATATCATAACAGTGAATATGAATATTTATTAAGTCAATAACATTATTTAAATAATTATAATGGAGTTCTAGATACATACGAAGCATATCATACATAAGGTAAGGGATAACTATTCCAATCTCGTTGTTACCCGAGATTGTTATTCGTATGTATTTACTGGGGTTACTGTTATCATCCATGCCCATGTTTTCTAAAAATGATTTCAGGTATTATTAAAGTCCTTTTTACCAATTTTTGAAATTTACCACAAGTTATGAAAGGAATCTAAATTTTTTTACCACAGAGGGAATTTTTTGACTTTTCCGACAAAAGTATGAGAAAAATGTTATTTTTAACTTATACGGCGTGAACAGATTTTTACGGTTTCATAATGCCTCTTTTTCATGAAGCTTACTCTACAAGATTTTATAAATATTTTAAAAAAAACCTTTTCTTTTAAAATATTCATGGAAGTTTTTGAAAATAAAATTATTTTGAAAGATAGGATATTTTCCTCATGAATTCATTTCAAGTGTTTTATCAAAATCATTTTCCATATAAGATGACATTATTTCATATGTGTATGTTTCAAGTATAATTTCTATATCATATACATGGATTCACGTTTCTTATGATAAAATGATATCCATTTTTTTTTATGGATTATGTAATGATGGGATGATGTTTATGAAACACATTTTATACTTTGGTTAGTGATGAATGATTTATGTTTAAGTTGTGGCACACATAAGAATTATTTCATTATGAGATGGATGGGACCTATATCTCCCTCCAATGAATTAGTTAACGATTTATATCTCATGAGATATACATGGATGGAATGGTAAGTTAATCTGGTTTAGTGATACTGGATTGGAACGAGGAGTGAACTCGATTCAGAAAGGGACTTTGTCCACTAAGATGGTCTTGGAAGCAATGCCTTGGCTACTATGGATGTCATAACTTGTGCTTAATGGTTTTCCACAATTACATGATTTATTCCCATGCTATTTTATCATGATTGATGTTCCCTTATGATATATGACTTACGTACTTCAAAGATTCATGTCTTTGCTCAAGATTTTGATATTTAGATTTTATGTTCAAGTTTATCCATTCAATAGCTTATGTATTGTTTTATGTTCTCTATGTTTACCCTTACTGAGCATTTTAGATCACCCTTTTTTATGTTTTCTTTTCCCCAGGATTTAAATAAAGGTTTTAGGTAAGAAAATAAAAGGGGAAGATCTTTACGAGAGATGTTGAAGATCATTCACCAAATTATACGATTATATTCCGAGTTTCCAAAGACAATAATCTATTACGGTCCTTTGGTGTCTGTTTTTGTTATGTAGTAAGTATTCTCCAAAAGTAATGTAATATCCATGTACGTCAAGATTTGGGTCTCTACAATTTAAGTATTTTTCGGGCGAATCATTTGATATTTATATATTAAACACAATTTATATTGTTATCCTATAGTTAATGGTGAACTGTTTGGGAAATTATACCACTTTCATCTTATTGTTACTTCAAATGGGTGAGATAATGTTCCTAAGGAAAATCAAATTCATTTATCTCTTCTGTCAAAATCTCATTCTCTTCAATATCTATATCTTCATTTAATTTATTTTACTAATATTATATTATTTTTAAATTAATTCTAACACATGATTAATTATAAAAAAATGGTTTAAAAATGTTCATATCGTTTTCCAAATGTGTTATATTAAAATTTTTTACCCTAGTGTGAATTTAATTTTTATATCTTATACAACATTTATGAAATTTGCTGCCATCATTGTAAGGACCCAACACCAGTTTCCTAATAATGGTGCCTTGTTTTATTAAATTGGCATATAAACTAGTATTATTCATCATGACAGACTTATTATTTTAGTATTATTTGAAACAAGATACATACATAATTTCAACGTTACAAAATTAAATGAAATATAACATAGAAACTCCTTAGAAAACATTCATAATGATTATGTTATTTCAACATTTCATTTATAATAACATTCATTTTATCCTATGAAAATTAAACATAGTAAATTCATAAGCTCAGATTATTAGTAAGGGTATGCAATACAACCCGTGATATGCAAACACTAGGCATGTTGAATAACTAAAAATGTATGTCTTTAACAAAAAATCGAACATATTATGGCCGAAATAAAAAATGTTTAAATAATTTAATAATAAAATAAAATAATAATTATTCTACTAGTTGAATAAATACATGAATCATCTATACTAATTTTATAATGTGGTAATGCATAATGTGGGACATCATAACCATACCATCAAGGCCACATTCCAAGTCCATAAATAATCATTTTTTAGGCCCTTGTTCCAAAACCATAGTTTTCCTAATGAGACATACTCTTGAACTGAGGGGATATAAGGGGGCTCACCTGACACATTCTATGTCCAATTATTTCTTTATATGAATGGCTATAAACATGAACAACATATACATCCACACTGAAACTAATATATGAACTGTAAATAACTTTCCCCCAACATTAACTATAATCACTAACCATTTAGAGTAAATTTGTCAATGGTTTTAAGATATCACATCCACAAAAAAAATAACCATACTACATTAAATTAAATATAGAATATAATACAATGAAATATTAATCTCAATAATATATAATAATAAACCAGATTGTTGAAATAGATGAAGATACTCTTATAAATGTTTCGGGTAATTCTTGAGATAAATACATGTTTAAAAGAAGTGTTTTTTTCTGAAAAAATATTTATATAAACTGGAATTTATGTATGATTTTATTTTAATTATAAAATTTTTGTCTTTATAGAGATAATTTTTTCAATAACCCGATTATATAGTACCATTGGAAATATGTAATAATTTGAGAAATTCCCATGAATCGGGCCTGTATTTCGAAATCAATTTTAAATGTTCCTTTTAAAATTTGAAACCATCAATTAAATATTGAAGTACGCTGGTTGGTAAACATATATAGAGAACTAAAATATAATTTAGGAGTATTTTATAATAACACACAATAATTTCATTTAGGAAACTAGACAATAAAAGTAACCGGAATAAAAATGGAGGTTCTGGTGAAAAAACCCATACTTTAAGTCTGAATGTGTTCCAATCTTGAACATATGGTCCTAGAATACGAAATTCTACATATAAATAACTTATTTCAATACATATTAGTCATGTATTTAGTTTATCATAATTATTTTTAGTTCATTTGTGTCCTTATTGATAAGTTATAATGTTGAATTATTTCATTCTGGACTGTGTGTTTACTTGATTTTTATAATTGGTTAACATGTTATTATGTAATGGAGTTCATGTGGAATGGTGAAAATATATATAATTTAAATTACATATTGTTTATGAACATACAGAAGTGTTAATCGTCATTTCAATCATTTTTTTACATGGATATACGTAAAATAATTAAATGAATTATTAATGACATTCATTTAGATTATTTTAGTGGTATTTTTATTATTAAGAACTAGTTTTCTCATATGATTTAATAATATGTACTTATACTGGTTATTAAATATTAATTAGGTTATAATACACATATTATAGTCTATTTAAACCATAAAAAAGTTTTCATGACTAGTAATGAAGGTTAAAATGAAGAACCATCCTTTGTCATCCACAAATGTTATAAATTGGATCCTCTCGAATGTTGATTTATCTTTTCAAATTAAATGGAGAGAGTAATAATATAGATAATGGTTATTACATTATAATTATATAATTACAGTATATAGTTGATATAATATTTATCATGGTCATTTGGAAAGAGGTGGTGAAGAGTGGATAACTAAATAAGAAAATTGAAATAAAATGAAAAGAAAAAGAAAGGTGCTTTACCTCTTAAAATAACCTCATTTATAACCTCGTTATGCTAAGGGGTTTTGGTCTTTTGGAATAAACAAGAGCATATTGGACTTGAGGAGTTACAAGGGAAGGGTATTTCTGTAGATATTTTAGGATCTTCATGGATTATAAGAGAACATAAAATATGAAGTGAGGGGGGGGGGGGTATAATCGATGAGAGGAGGGTTTTCATAATTTTTATATACTTAGTTTATTAATTTTCCTCATGTATAGAAGTACTGATTATTAAATTACCATTAATAGTAATAAATTCTTGTGTTATTGAATAAATGTCCATTTACATCATCCATGACTCAATCATGATGCAGAAATTCATGTTTTTGCATTTATTGCAAATTATCATATTTTACTATTCATCAAAAATTCAAGTTTTTTTGAAAAACCCCAAAATATAACCCAAAACATTTTTTGAAGAATAGAATAAAAAATGAAGTACAATTTTCAAAAAATAATTTTCTAAATGTTATTAATTTAATATTTAATTAAAATCATAATTTATTTTATAAAAACTATTAAAAAATTAATTTACTTGTTCCAAAACATAGGTATATTGTACATCCACATTAATATTAATTTTATGCTCTCATGGGTATGGTTATTATTAATTAGGTTATATTAAAGTTCCTAAGGGAATGTTACTATTCATAAGGGTAGGTTACTAAACACCAAAAATCATGTTTGTTCTATTTGACTCCAAATAACTTACTAATCACAACCGCTAATATAATATTTTCATAATTAAAAACACCTAAGTGATAAACTTATTTTTAAAGGTCACATAGCACATACTACTTCATTATGTCATTATTTCATGTGATTGTGACGTATTTATAAGAATGGAATTTCCATTGATAAACATTGGGTCGTTACATTCTCCCCTCCTTACAAAAATTTAAACCTTAAAATTCACAAAATGTATCTTAAAAAGAGTTGGATATGTTTTCAACCCAAGCTCCCAAGGCCCCCACGATGCCTCATTGATTTTATGATTTCTCCAAATTAACGTTTCTAGAGGAACCATTAGATTCATTAACACTTGTTCCTTATTGTTCAAAATCTGGATAGGATCTTCACATTAAGATAGGTAAGGTTCCGACTCTATACCTTTAGATGTGAGAACATTCACTAGGTTTGGAATTTATTTTCTTAACATTAATATGTGGAACACATTTTGAACTTTATAGAGACTTATTGGGATTTCCAAGTTGTATGTTACGACTCCTATTAGATCTTGAATTTAAAAAGGTTTGATGTTCCTTGTAATTAATATTCCATTCTTAAGGAATCATATAATACCCTTCCCTAGCCATACCTTTAAGAAAACATGATCTCCTTCGTGAAATTCCAAATCCTTCCATTAGTTATCTTCATAGATCTGTTTCCTACTTTGATCTATTTTGTAATGTTTTTGGATAATATTCACCTTTTTCATTGTTTTCTCAACATGTTCTAGGCCTACAAGTTTTCTTTCACAAACATGATCCAAGAATGTTGGTCTGTGACAACTCTTTCAATATAACACTTTATATGGTGACATATGAATACTTGAATAGAAGCTAATGTTATAGGAATATTTGACGAGGGGTAATTACTGATCCCACATACCTTGAAATTCATGTGAATAAGACCTCAATATGTCTTCCAATGTTTGAATAGTCCATTCTAATTGTCCATCAGTTTGTTGGTGTTAGGAAGTTCTCAAACAAAGATTAGTATATAGGCCCTTCATAAGACGTTTCATGAATTCTGATCTAAAATGTTGATAATGATCAGAAACAATTTATAATGGTACACCATGAAGTATTAGAACATCATTAATATATAGTCTTTCTAAACGTTCAAGTGGTTAATCTTCTCTAATAGAAATAAAATGTGCTTATTTTGTAAGATGATCAGTAATGATCCATATCACATGGTTCTTTATTTGAGTATTTGGGTAATCCAGTGACAAAATCAATGGTTATTTCATTCCATTTCCATGTAAGAAATTGGTTGTGGTTTAATGACTCCCTTTGGATGATTCCTTTCAGCCTTCACTTATTGATAGACTAAACTGCATGATACGTAATCCGCAATTCCCCTCTTCATGTTATCCCAGTATAAATGTACCATAAAATATCTATATATCATAGTACTACTAGGATGTATGGAAAAATTTTAACTATGGGAATCATCCAATGACTCCCTTTTCAGCTCGGGTATAGCTGGAACACAAAGACTCTTTCCAAATTTCAGAACACTATCTTCAGACACAATGTCATCCATATTCCCACCTTTAACATCATTAATTTTCATTTGTTGGTTCTCATCATCAGACTGAGAAAATTTAATCCTTTCTAATAAAGATCATTGTTCAAAAAAAGTATTTATAATTAACCTTCATTGATACTTTCCATGACCATCCTCACTTGATCCATGTACAATGGATCCTTGTCCATCCTCATTTTTTTTGAGAAATCGAGGATCCTTCTGGCTTAATGCATCAACTACCTTTTTTCCATCCCTATGTGGTATTGTATAGTATAATCATTATCCCTGAGTAGTTAGAGCCATCATTGTTTCTTCAAGTTGAGTTCTTTCGGTGAGAAGATATAATTCAAGATCTTGTGATCTGTATATATCTAACCTTTTTACCATAGAGATTATGTATACATGTCTTCAGAGAAACGATTACCCATGATAACCCAAGATCTTGAGAGGTATTGTTATATTCATTAATTTTTAACCACCTTGATTCATAGTAAATAAATCGATCATTTTACATAAGGACACAACTATGTCTTTTCATTGATGCGTTTTCATGGATCACAAACCCATCATTCCACAATGGTAGGGTTAAGATAAGAGAATTCACTAATCTCTTCTTCAACTGATTGAAATAGTCCTCACATAGTTTTATCCATACAAATTTAACTACATTACGTGTAATCTTGGTCATTGGGTTGGCTAAACTAGAGATTTTCTGAACAAAACACCAATAATAACATGCTAAACCAATAAATCTACATACCTTTGTTATGTTTGTTGGAGTTGGCCATTTATACACATCCTTTTTCATTGAAGGATAAACATATATTCCATCTTCAGAGACAGTGTTTCCTATAATGGAACACAATTGGATCCATTATTAAAACTTGTTGAACATCTCATATAATTAATTTCGTCAAAGAGTCTTCAGAATAGTTAGCAATTGATATTCATGATCTTCATAGATTTTTGAGTGTAGTGATATATCATCAATAAACACCACCAAAAACTCATCATGGTATTATTTGAAACTCTCCTAGTTAGATCCATGAACATAGAGGGTGCATTAGTCACATCAAAAGGCATTGTTGTTTACTCGTAATGCTCGTACCTCATCCTAAATGATTTTTTTGAATGTATTACTTCCACACAAGAAACTGATGATATCCAGTTCGAAGATCAATCTTCGAAAAATATTGGACTCCACGATGTTGATTAGAAAATTCATGAATGTGGGGTAGGGTAAAATTTGTTCTTAATTGCTATAACATTGCTCTCTCTGTAATAAATGCAAAACCTCATAGATATATCATTCTTTTTAATGAAAAAAATATGGGCTCCCCATAGAGAAACACTAGGGTGGATAAATCCGTTATCACTTAATTCCTCTAGTTATTTCATCAGTTCCACTACTTCTAGAGTGGCCACTCTATATGGGGTCTTTGTTATGGGACATGAACTGGGAATTATGTAAATGGAAAATTCATTTTCCCACTCCGAAGGGTTCCCAAGTTAAACTTCTCGAAACAAGTCAACAAATTTTTACACAATATGTACATCCTCAATTTGAACATTCTTCTCCTCATGCATAGTTATCACATTCCCTTCATCTCTAATAATTGAAATTTTTAGAGCTATTGGGGGTGGATCTAGATGAGAATCCGATGGTGATTTTTCTTCCCTAAAGAAAAGGGATTGCACACCATCCTAAAAAATTCAATACTCTTTCTTCATGAAATAAATTTTTACATAAAGGGTCAAATGACAATCCACACAAAATAGTATATCAAATTCAATCATGAGAATGAAAATAAAATAAGCATATAATGAACATTCATATTCTTTAATGGAGAAACAACTTTATTCTAATGATAATTCCATTAAAAGTTTTGACTGAAATGTCCCGTATTAAAAAATGGAAATTCATTATTTTCTTGGAAAACTGGGAATATGTGAAATAATTTGACTATCCAGAATCATATAAAGAATAGCATAATCTTGATGAAATGATTAAGGTAGCTTCTTCCACTTCCTTAGGAACTTCAACCTCCGCAGTTGTGACTGCATAATCATGGCCTTGCTCTCTGGTCCTTCTTTAGAGACTGTTTCCATAATACATAGGAAATTCATGTTCATAATGTCACATCTCCTTACAATTGATGCATTGAACATTTGTACCTTTTTTCTTCCCCTTACAATAACAAGATACAGGTCCTTTTTCCCATCACTTATAAAATACTCCAATTCCCTTTAGGTAAGTACTTTTGTGTTTCTTCCCTCAATTACTAAAATATGAGAGTTCAACTCTTTCCTTATTCCCCATTACATTATATCATTTTCCAATGTTTTCAGCATCCCTCTTCTTCACTTGTATTCTTTTAAAATTATATGACATAGAAAATTATTTTTCTATCTTGATATCACATGATAATATATCTTCATATGATAAGAAACTATGAGAGACCATATCCATTTGAATAAATGGTTTTAAACTGTCAATGAATTTATCAATTTAACTCCTTCAATTATGCATGTAGTCTGTAACATGCCTTGATAGACATGTAAATTTGGATTCATATATGGAAACATTTTGATCCTCCTTCGACCTCAAATTAAAAAATTACTTCTCCCTATCCACTCGTTCTTTGTGGGGGAAATATTTTTCTAGGAATATTTCCTTAAAATACCTTCATTCTATGTAATCTATTTATTACACCTCTTTCCTGTTTTATATTAACAACCACCACTGATCCATATCTCTCAATAGATGATACACTGCAATGGAAACCTTTTATTTTTTACTTACATCCCAAAGTGAGAAATATATTCTCTAAGGAACTTATCCACTGCTCTACTATAAATGTGTTCGTAGTCCCATTAAATGATGGAGGCTATTACCGCATAAAGATATCAAACCTAGATCCTAAACATGGTGAATCTGGATGCTCCATACGGGTATGGTTATTATTCATAACCTGAGTAAGTTGTCCCAGAATAGTTATATATTTCTCAACACCAACCCCATCACCATATCCAACATCATTATCATGCATTGGAGGGAAATCCCTATATGGGACACGTGCAATCATGATGTTTAATTTCCTTCAACTAGGTTCCATTACTAAATAATGGAATACACTAAATTAGGGTATGAATCATAATGTATAATATCAATGTAGAAAAAAATTCCTAGCATAAAGTGAAATTTTATACATACCTAATCTCATAAAAATAAACATGGTATAATTAATGAAAAATTTACATTCAAATCATTCATAATGGATTGAATTGAAAATGTGAATTATGCTAAAAATATCCCCAGGGAGTTTCAAACTAGGTGCACAGTAAGACCCATTGACATGTACCAGGATAACATGGGTTAGGCCTAAAACTCCTTGTCAGAGTTTTCAATCCAACATTCATCTATTCTCAAACCACGCCCACATGTAGTATCCAGAGAGGGATGTATTTTCTCGATAGAACCACATAATATATTCCATATAAAAATAATGATATGTTCTTGTATGATTATACTCATAGACTATCTCAAGGTTTTCTTCCCAAATCTATGTTTTCTAAATCTATTTTCCATGTTTTCAACTAAACATCGTATAATAACTCTAAGGACCCGAACCCAGTTTCCCAAAGACGATGCCTTATTTGATTACATTAGCATATAAATAATGAATATGAATCCTGAAAGACTGAGTAGTTTATTATTATTTGAAACAATATACATACATAAGTTAAAAATTATAATATGAAAATAATTACAACATAGAAAATCCTTTGACAACATCCATAACTTCAACGTTATATCATGATGTCATTCATAACAAAATTCATCATGTACTGAGAAAATGATACATAATAAAGGGGTTAGATAAAATGATCAGTAAGGGTAATAAATTCAATGGAATTTATATAAAAATTATGTATTTTAATAACTAAAAACATTTTCCTCTAACAAACACATGAACACATTATGGAAGGAATAAGAGATGAGTAAGTAATTCCATAATAAAACATAATCATTTCTTTTCTACGAGTCAAATAACCACATGAACATTCAATAAAATATTCATAATGTGGTAATGCATAATGTGGGAAATCATAACCATACTTTCAAGGCCACGTGCCAAGTCCATAAATAATCATTTTGTCATGGCCCTGTGCCAATCCAATAGTTTTTCTCATGATTCCTACCGACGCACTGAGGGGCTATAACATGCCACACCTAAAATGTTCTAAATCTAATTAAATTCTCATATGAATGGTGATAAACATAAAACACATATATACTCATATTGATACTATTAAATAAAATTTAAATAACTTTCTCTAAACATTATGTATAAACTATAACCATTCAGAGTAAATTGGTGAATTATTTTTTGAATGCACACCCACAGCCTAAATAATCATAAACCATTAAAAAAACATGGTACATGATACCATGAAATATTAATCCCAATAAAACATAAGAATTAAAAATTGTGATGAAATAGATAAAGATACTCTTAAAAAATCTTCGGGTAATTCTTTAGAGGAATACTCTTTCACTTTTAAAAGAAGAGTTCTTTTGGAAAATTATTTTATAAATCCATAAGTGAAAAATGATTGTATTTTCCTAATAAAATGAGTTATTTTATAAATATAATGGTTTCAATATATAGACTGTTTATTTCCCTTGAAAATAGGTAAGAATTTGAGAAATTCTCTTGAATCAGGCTTGTATTATTGAAATAATTTTTAATGTTCTTTAAAAAACATGTAACCATACATAAAATAATTAATGATTATGGTTGGTAAACATTTATAGAACACTCAAACATAATTTATTATGAGTACATAATAATACAGAAGAATTTAATTAAGGTGATTAGACAACAAAGGTAACCTAAATGAAAATGGAGGTTTGGGTTTAGAAACTCTTACATTATGTATGAATGTGTTCTAATATTGATCATATGGTCCTAGAATATGAAATTAGAGTTTTTAATTTATTATTTAAGAAATGATTATAAATGTATTTGGTTTATCATAATTATTTATAGTTCATTTATGTCATTATTGATACGTTGTAATATTGAATTCTGTCATTCTGTAGTGTCTGTTTACTTGATTTTCATAATCAGTTCACTTTTTTTAAGTAATGGACTTCATATAGAGTATATTTAAATATATAGAATTGAAATTACATATTATTTAAGAACATACAAAATTTTTAATTGTAATTTCTATCAGTTTGATACATGTAAATAGGATTAATCATTAAATGAATTATGAATGGAAGTCGCATCGATTATTTGAGCAGTTTTTTGATTATTAAGAACTAGTTTGATCATATGATATAATAATATGTACATATAATGGTTACTGAATATTAATAATGATATATTAGAAATATTAAATTCTAGTTCAATGATAAAAATTGTTTAATAACTACTAATGAAGGACAAAATGAAGAATGATACTTCATCATCCATGAAGGTAATCAATTTAAACCTCAAGGATGTTGATTTGATTTTTAAAATAGAAGGGAGAGAGTAAGAATATTGATTGTGGTTCTTTCATTAACATGATATAATTATAGTATATAGATTATAATGGAGTTATTGTGTTCATTTGGACTTTGGTGGTGAGAATATGATAACAAAATAAGATAAATTGGAATGAAACTAAAAGAAAAAGAAGGGTGATTTCCCTCTTGAAATAAAATCCTTGAGAACCTCCTTATGGGAAGGGGTTTTGGTCTTTTGGGAATACCAATAGCTTATTGGACATGGAGAGTGACTTCAGAAGGGTAATTGGTATGATATTTGAGGATAATCAAGGCTGACATTTGTGATGGTAAGAGGAAGTTGGGGGAGGGGGTTATAGTATAGGACAAGAGTGTTTTTATAATTTTTTAATCATTAGGTTAATAATTTCCATCAACAAAATAAATAGTGATCATTAAATGACCATGATTAGTTATAAATTCATATGAGTTCTAACCAATTTCCATTTAAATCATCCATGGATCAAGCATGAAGCATAAATTTAGGTTTTAGTATTTATTGTGAATATTCGTATTTTACTATTCATAAAGATTCACATTATTTAGAAAAATACCAAAAATTAACCCAAACATTTTTTCTATGTGGAGAATATAAAAGAAAAGTACATTATTCAAAAATAATTTTCTAAATATGATTAATTTCATAAATATTTAAAAACACAATTAATTCTTAAAAAATAGTTTAATATATTTATTTACTTATTCCAGAACATAGGTATATCTTACATCGAAAAAAATATTATTTATACACTCTCATAGGTAAGGTTAATATTCATTACAGTATATCACTTTTTTAAGGGTATGTTACTATTAATAAAGGGTATGTTACTATTCACTAAAAATTGTGTTTTCTATTAGAATCTAAATAACATATTGATCACAACTGTGTATGGTAGATTTTTGATATTTAGAACACAAAATTGAAAAAATATGTTTCAAAGTCAAATAGTACAATGTAGTCCACTGTGTTGTGATTTCATGTGATTATGAAATATTTTTAACAAAGAAATTATCTTTGAAAAGCATTGGTTCATTACAATCATTATATTTATTTTCATCAACATTTATTGGTTTCCAATTTAATTTTCATGGAATTTTTTTAACAATTTGTTATGTATTTTTTGTTTTCTAAAAAATATTTTTATATTTGAATGGTTATTTTTCTCAATAATATTTTTTATCATTATAAATTTATTTCTATTAATAGTGGAAAACAACCATTAATGTTAACAAATGATTCTAAATTTTATAGATGTGTAACTAATGTATATAACACACTCATTGTTCCTTCTTTAATAGGTCTAAAACCTTCCAAATGAGAATCATGAAATATCGAAATAAGGAGATATATGACATAGGGGTACTATTTTCATAGAAAAAAGGATAAAAAGTGGTCAAATCATGATGATCGTGTATTATTTAGTAAACCCTACAATCTCATGACCATCTGAAGGTAAATAGAATGGGTAATGCAATACAAATAATCTTATTGTGATCATAAAAACACCCTTTGATATGAATTCTTGTTCTTATAAAGGCTCTATAATTATCTTTAATAATTAAGTGATGGCTACTAGATGATCTCGGTTTATCTTGCAACCTTACAATCAATAAAGGGATGAAAATTATCCAAACACCTTTATAAAATATAGGTGATGAAATAAAGAGGCCTCATGTGAAGAAGAGTTAAGTTCATCTTCAGGAAATGTTGTCATGCTATTTGTAAGACATCATGAAGTCCATGGTGATATGTCTTCCTTATAACGTGTGAGTGTGTTGTAATTAATCATCTATTATGTAATGAACCTCAAACATGTCCATTCAAGAATATGATGCCTCTATATTCTCTATAAGTAAGAAGAGGAATTTTATATGTAAATAGCAGGACACAACCAAGATATTCATCATGGATCATTTGATGCATCCTGGAAAAGAATAGTGATTTTTCCCAACAAAACTCAAATGATGTCGTGTGATCTCATATAGACATGAAAAATTGAAATAAAATTGGAAATGGATATAGATACCAAAAAATGGAATATACAATGATATTCATGTGAAAGGTTTTAATGCCTTGGGTGATCAACATTCATCAAGAACATATCCTTTTGTAAACACCCTTGGTCTCATGAAGGACCCTTGAAAAGTCATAATTGATCACATAAAATTATTAACATGGGTTTCTTGATCGTGTTAAGGATGTTATAAATATAAAAATATCATTTTGAACATTTTTTGATATGTCAAAAAGGTTATATGAAAAACATTTGATCATCTAGGTTCTAATAAACATGGTTATGGAGGAATGTTCTCACACTCACTAATCATCATTCGATGACATTGATAACCAACAGAAGGAGAATGTGAATCATGTGATACAAATATTCCTCCACATACTCTTGCTCATATATACATGATACATTCCATGTTAGGAGGCATATGACTAGTTCTATGAGGTCTATCAAATCACCCCACCCCACAAAAAAAATTGATACACACAAAGATATTATGGTGGCTGCTACCAGGATCCAATGAGAAAACTTCCCATAGCATAAATTCTTAGGATATCAAGGTTCTTCTACTAGGTAAAATCAAATGAAGGAACAAATGGATGTCATAGCATGGATATGGGTTGCATTTGATAACCCTATATACCAATTGAAGGACATCATGTGTGTCACCCAGATCATGATAATGAGATCCCTAATGTCTTCATGGTCATTAAATCTTTGAGACACATATGCAAAAAATAATAAAAAAAGACTAAAATTTACCCATGACTTATGCAATTATGGATAATTTAATCTTCATTTACTTTTCGTGACTTACTCATATCATGAATCACCACTTGGTCTAGTTTCCCAAGACATGTGACACACTCCATACAAGATAACTAGATTATGTGATTTCCTTTAGTTGATTTATGAATATATTTATTATTACTCTATACATTATAAAAAATTCATCTGATGGCCTCCAGACATATTATAACGGTCTTGTGATTTCCTTTAGACATGTCATTAATTCATATTATTCCCTCCATGAATGTCAAAAAAACATCTGATACCCCCTAACTTGTCATGACAATCATGCGATGCCCTATAGAAAAGCAAATAAAATCATGAGACACCGTTATAACATGTACAGAAAGTTATGTGATAACACTATGATATTTCAACAATGTATAGAATAGTCAACTGGGCTTGCTATCTAGATCATGTGATATCATCTTGAAATTCCATTCATGATAAGAAACATCCTCTGTACAATCCAAACGAATCATGTTATTTTATTTGGACATGTCTGTTAGGAAATCCAAATGTTGCTATACATCCTTATAAAATCAAGGAATGCCCTATATAAATATCTGGCATATATAAGATATGTGAAGTAGATAATCAGTTCATGGTAGGAACACAATCTATACTTGTTAGGTGAAAAACCTGAAATATTATATCCTTTAACATTGGCATATTCGGGTATACCCATATATGAACTACAACAACATTGATTCCTTCCCAAAAAATAGGTAGTATTCCTTATTAAGGTCCAAGATGTTTAAAAAAACACCTCACAAGGGAATCTCTAGTGCATAAGTCCCATATCGATATGAAATGAGACTCATCAATTTATATCCCTTGTTTATTAAACTAATCAGAGATCATGTGGGCTTAGTGTTTTTCAATGATCACATCATTTGCATCATTAATCTCTCCTAGACATGGAAACAATTACGTGTAATCCCCATTTAGATAACAAATATGACTCCCGCATACAAGGGAATCCACCATGGGTTATTTATTGATTACATAATAAACATTGATGATTCTAATTCCTATCCTAATCAGGATACATATGACACATTAAAAATTCTCCATCACGATACCTAGTGCCTCAGTTCACTGATATATATTCTTTCCATATTATGGTAAACTCGACAATTAAAACTAACTATGTGGGTATTTATTTCTGTAATAAACATGATATAAAGTATGCCTCATAATGGTTTAATAACATCCTCAGAATACCAATAACCTCCCTGAATGGCATTAAACTCAGGGTAAAATTGATATTTGGATTCAAAATATTGGCACTGAACAATTTCTAATTAATAATTGAAAATTGATGAAGATCCTTAAATACATATAGATGATCTCATTAATAAAACCCCCTTTAAGCATTGAACGATTAAACACATGACCATTTTCAATGGTAACCATTCCCATATTGGGATTATGAAGTGATTCTGGAACATATCAAAAATTTATAAGAGAGTTCCGGAGTATGTAATAATTCCCCCTAAAAGGGTGTGTTGATCCCAAACTCTAAACTGTTAAACCTATGTATTTTTCTATTTTTTGTGGGTATGAAACCCCAATTGAATTATTACCATTCTAAACAAGGTCTATATGTTTTCCTGGATATGGGAGTTGTTGGAATTATCCATGAAATGAACGTTTCCAGTGGAATTTGAATGATTGTGTAGCAATACCTGAAGCCCAACAATCAACAGTTATAAAATTAAATAAAATGTATATAATTCCACGTTCTCTTTATAGGATTTATTTCCAACCACTCATCATTTTTTAAAAAATGTAAACTAAACATGAATCTCTCAAATAATGAAAATTACTAGTTGAACACTCACAAAAAGATTACATTTTGTTACTCCTATTAAAAAGAAAATGGCATAACCACTGTGAAATAAAATGTAATTGGGATTCAAATTATATAAGTCCATTATTTTTAAAACAATTATACATGATAAAAATTTCTAAACAATGATTAGGAATGAGAATTTTTTTACCAGTGCATATCAAATTGAAAATTTATCATTCCAGTGATGATTCACTAATTTTATACCTTGTTTTTTTTGTCTTTTTTAGTGCATATAATGCACATAAAAACAAAACCCCAAACAAGAGATCATCACATTATCTAGTGACCATTATAGAATATCATAAATGGATGAAATCCCCATTGGTCACAGAATGAACACACCTAACCAACACCTTAAACATCTCGTGTAGAATGAAATGGTTCAAGAATACCATCAACATGATATTATTCTTACCGTTGAGGCTACATGAAAGGGTATCTAGTCATTGAAACTGATGAGTCCACATCATCTAATGATGGATGTAGTGAAACCATTTGGGCTCGTAGCCATCACAAATAACTTCATAATATTATCCCAAAATATTGATAATCATTACAATCCATCACTGATGAAGTTTGATCAAGGATTAGACTAAAAATCCATCCTGATTCAGGGGATTTCTAGGAGGTATCCTATCATCTGTTGTCATCAGCATCATCACGTTGCTTCCCCTTAGTTGTGTGGGCGCCCCATATCACTCATTTACACCCGGGAAACTCATTCATATTTAACAAGGAAACCATGTTGGATCTGAAAATCTAATTATTAACATGACTGGTCCTATATAACTCCTACCACAAACAAAGACCATTGACATATTTTGTTGGTATACTTTTAGGAGGCTTATATCATGTCTCGCATTGTTCAAGTCTATAGGAAGACTTCTATAGTTAGCATAGGAGAGGAATATATTCCTTCCACTATGAATGAATCATATTAGAATATTACAATGGAATAAAGAAGATATGAGTGGGATTATATCCCTTAATCAATAAAATATATATTCCAATATATATTGGAGGAAAAAAATCACATTCCTATATTCAGGTGAAAACATATCTAAAATGGAACTATATTGTAGAAACAACTGAAGGACTCCAGCGATATAATACAAAACAAGTATAGATGTAGATATATTATCATATTCTTACCCAAAAAAATGCATCTAATCACAACACTCTAATTAGTATGATCAAGTATATCCGTTGGATAATTTAAACTTTTTCTCAAATAATGGAGGATTGTTGGAATACTCTAGTAAAGGAAAATATAGAAGACTGGGATCATATTCCTATTCAAACATGGTCTCACCATGTGAGACAAGGACATTCCTAAGGACATATACATATTCATATGAAAAAATGCTTGAGATGTAATCAAAAGGAATTTTATTGGTACCATATTTCCATTCTAACTTGGGATTAAAAAGTGAGAGTAGAAGATTCCATGGGATATTATCATATTCCCATTGAAGATGACCATAGGAAAACTACAAAGGCCCCGTACCAGTATCATATATACATTCCAATTGAGGCTCACCATGTGTGAGTGTCACATGCCTCGAGGAAGGAAGAAATTATAGTTTGTGAATCTACATAAGAAAATTATAACATCTCACAGAATCTAGGATCACATCACAACATCTACCAATGAGCAAGTGAACCACCATACTTCAATGTTAATATAGGAAGAGTCTCATATAACCTCTATAATTGAAAATTCCTCTTGACATATTTCAGTAGGAAATGAATATTTGAACAAGGCTTATATCCTCAATTCAGCAAGGTTGAACCGATATATTCAGGTAACTACCCACAGGAAGACTCATATTCCTTCTAATAATGAATAACCACATTGGAATACTATAGAAGTTTTTTATCTGTGGGATAATACTCTCGAAATTCCCGATGGTTATCAATATATTATGGATGCTTTCATAGTGAACCCTAATATCCCTTCTTAACACCTAAATTTTGTTCGATATATTTTTGTCATGATGAAGAATGATACTCATATACCTGATATTCTCTATGCCAGTGTCCTTGGGCAATTAGATGCATATACAAATCACCACAGGGGTAGTTTGACTCTTCAACCAATGAACTAGGTTATTATCATAATGAAACTCAACCTCGTTTTAGTGTGTAGATGGATTAAAGTCACTCTACTCATTACATCCACATTGTCCAACCTCCCTATAGTGATATCTCCCTCAGTCATGGAAATCCTTCCCTTTACCAGATAACTCCAAAAATAGAGGTTCTCAAAACTCAGACACCTTCACATAGTGAGATGATTGAAACATTGGGTTCATCTGTATATAGCTCCTCTTCAATTATTAAAATAACATCCCAATGGTTTGTAGGAAATATAGAGAAGCTACTTTTGGGGCCTGGCTAGTTAGTGGTGTGTATGTCTAATGAAGGGTAAGAATTCATGAATATATGTGGTTATTTATCCAAAATAATCATCCCAAACACATTCTAACCACTGACCACTTCATACTATTAGATCACAGACAAGATAGAGAATGAGTGCATGACCCACATATAACAAAATATGAGGGAAAATCATCAGTGGTTAAGGTATATACACCACCGTTATCCAATATATGAGGGTAACTATCAGAAAATTTATACACTATATTATCATAAAGATATGGACACATTAATCATATCCCAGAGTCTAGGGAGAGAATATAATGACAAAATCCAAGATATTATTTTTCCATATATCTTGAGACATATCTATCAACTGATTTCCCAAGCACCATCAGATGTACGTGTCTGAGGATGGGGTAAATTTAGAGAATTTCACATCACTATGTGTACAGAATTGTATATCCCCTAGATATAGAATCATGTAATGTCATAGATTTGTGGGAAATAAGGGGACCAAGTAACATTTAATTCATTTGGAAAGAACAATATAATTCCCCTACTTTGAATATGAAAATAAATTAGGAATGATGGGATAAGACTTCCAGTATTTTATTTAGGTGGGCCCCTCAAAAAAATAGGAACACTTTTCAAAAATAAATGATGAATCTGAAACAAACCATAAAAATTCTTGTGCAGAATGACTGCCATGATGGGCATCCATTGCACCCATCACATACATTGGAATAATAGAAACAAATAAAATGACTCATATTAGTAGATATCATATGATCCATATAGGAGATATCCTAGCTCAAAGGGATGTGATAATATTTACTATCTCATCATCACCTTGGATTATATATACCTGAATGGATTCAGGACATGTCGAAGGCAGTAGAAAACCAATCCTAGGATTTAGGTATGTAGGTATTTTTATCGCAATCTCAATAAACCAGTTCACTACTCCACGAGATGGTCCTAGACAAATCATCAGATTTTCTAGATCAATCCTTGTCTTTATGGATGGTGGAATTTATATATGAATTATCTTCCTATTATTCATCATATTCTTCATTGAAATCATTAAATCCTTATGAAAAGGATCAACAAGGGCCAATGAAGGCCCATAATAGTACTATTCTCGAAGGGCTGGTGGAATTTCATCCTCATAATAACCATGGATGGAATTAGTTTTCTTCATGATGGGTGGTAAATAGGGATGACCAGTAACCTTTTAGTTCCTCCCATATTAAGATGATCCTCTTCTATTTGGGTCCTATTCAGAAGGCATGATAGGAAAATCCCTCAAGGTCACGACTCACAGGACATGATAAGAGGAATATATATTTATATCAATCAATCCTTATAGGGTTCATAAGACAAAAATCACAAATATGGATAGGGGTTAGATAAAGGACCTCTATGTAAGAATTAATAATTTAACCTATCACATTTAGGGTAATTGGAAAACATACAATTCCTAAAATAATGTAGTGAATTTCACCACCATCAACAAAAAATAATATTTGGATCAAGATTCAAATGAATAGGGACACAATAAAGAAAATATAACTCTAGAGGAGGGTGATATGGATGAACCAATAGAAGCCACATGCAAGTTGAACCAACAACGAATAAAAAATATGTCACCTATTAATATTGAGTTACCACCTCTATAGTAGAACAATACTAAGGATAATGGGATAGAAGTTGACATATCTGACACATCACTCAAAAGATCTGAAATTACTTTCCTGTAGAAGTAATTGGAATAGTTTGATAATTAAATACAAAATCTAAAACAAATTAATTAGGAAATACCCAATGTAAAAATTCCCACTCATTTTATCTTCATGCTTGGATGAATATCCCACCACACATACATTGGGAAAGAGCCTATCCATCTTCAAGAGTGGATTCTCATCATCAGACCTACTATGGATCTAGGATGTCAAATGATATAAATTATAATTTTGAAGATGATCATGAATTTCTACCAATATGGTGACAACCACTCCCCCATCAGTTGGAAAATTCATTCTTTTCACAGATAAAGAACCATTCGAAGGTGAAAACATGGTCTCATCATCATGACCTGTCTGCTATATATAAATGGGAATTGACCGAAATTGTTGTATCTTAAGAACATCATAATTCAATTGAATCCTTGGATAGTCAAATGACTCTCCTGGAAGGGTGTTTTACACATTTGAAGCCTGATAAGAATACATATCCTGAATGCGTGGATAAAACATTATCCCCACCCAATTTTGAAAACCCTACCAGCTCATCCTTTGGGGGTATGATTGATCTAGAATAGAATATCATTAACTTCATGTCCTGAGGCGGTCTGATGATGGGCCATTGAGATCTGCATAATGTGACCTAGCAAAGGGGATTTTTAATAACCCTAATAGGGGTTTCCTTTGTTACATATAGTTTAAATATACAAGTATCTTTTCAGGGATGGAAATACATTTATTTTAAATTCCTTTATCATACTAGATCTACTTTAAGGAAAATGAGAACCCTAGAAATGAAAATTTTCAATAACTATAAATATGAGAGGGTGTCTTACATTATAGATGGTTGGAAGGTTTAATCATATTCACTTAGTATTCCTTTCTCACATTAGAAATAACTAGAACTCTATATTGAAAATATCTTAGGAATGCTTCAGACACCTCTAATATAGGTGAAATATCTAGGTAGATTCTATTATTTTGAATAAATCATAAAAAATGTAAAAGGATTCAACAAATGGACCTGATAAAAATATCAACCCCTTCACTTTATATAGTGGAAAATTCTTGGTATGGTAGTGAATGTTGTTGTTACCCTCAAACTAGTAGTTATTTTATTTTAAACACCAAGGAAGGCTCATAATTTACCTTTTCTTCTTATTGAGCAGTAGAACAAACCAATCCTCTATCTCCCAAAAGAGAAAATGGATCAGGGTCTCTAGGGCTAGGTATTTATGAATAATAAATTCTCCTTCCAAAAAATTTGGTCCCAGGTATTTTCCCTCATAACCATGAAAAATATCCAAATCCGAATTTTCTATCCTATGAAACCTTACGAGTTCAACCTCCATGATCATATCCACTATTTCCATTTCAATAGGAGGAAGCAACACACCTTCAAATATTGAGTTATCTTCTAATATTTCTTCCATATAATGGCCAATTTTCGGTAGTTGATTTTGAAAAATTAATTTACACATGTGACTTGTGTATCAACCACCCAACTAGAAGAAGTGGGTGACATGAAATAAGATCCTACCAAGCATGGGAATTTTTTTTCAAATTGGATTTCTCTAAAAATATTGAACAAGCTCATTCACCCTTTATGTGAGGACCTCTAAACCCCATAATGATCCAAAAACCTTGGGAGTTAATAATGAATATTCCGATACGAGGTGGAAATAATCATCATACACAAGATGTGATATAAGAGTATGTGTTATATACATCTATTATGAAAGATCTATCTTTTATCTACCTCTTTCATGAAACATACAAAACCCAAGAACCAACCCACCCAATAGCACTCACATCATATAAATAGATCATATTTGGTTCTATTGACATAATACACATTGTAAACCCAAATCCAATGATTATTATTCATATAAGAATGATTTCATTATAACAGACTAGTGAGCTGGAGGGTACATGCACAAGAGCCGAGGATATAGGTGACAACACGTGCATGGGCAGAACCAACATTTCGATCGCATCCCCATAGAGGATTTATATAGAGACGAAACTGATGGGAAATTACTCCAACAATCAAAAATAAAACACAGGGGTGTCCAAAAGACCTTAAAAAATCATGGAGGCCCTATCATATTACAAGAACATATCCCAGAGCTGTGATTCTCTAATTAGACCAAATAAAGGGGAAGTCTAGAATGAACCACACTAGTAGCAACAGATTCTCCAAATACATCAACAAAAGCACCAGTTCTATCTACCTCAAACACCTGATCTCTTGAAAAACATAATAATACACATATGAAATCACCAACCTATGTATTAAAATTACGACGGTATAAAATTGTTTTTTGTTGTCCCACAAAAACATTTAATTATAGTTGTGCTACATCATTCAAATGAATATAAAGAGGCACTTGTTGAATTAAATTAAATACCATAGGAATTGATATAGAATTTTCTGTATCTAGGAAATATTTAATATAGACTGTGCCATTAGAATGTCATGTATTTATCTAGTTCACAGAACAGGGTTAGGATGTGGTGATCCAAGAACATATTGTACCCCCTTATGTTTGAAGAAAAATCAATGTATTCGACAATAAAATGTCTCACATTGACAATGGTTCCCTGATCAATCTCAACCCGATTCCGAACATTCATCATTTAGGATATATTGAGGGAGATTTATCTCCCACAAAACTGAACATTCATAGTTATGATAAGAACGATCAAAGATATCTTGTGAATTTCATGTGCAAAGATCATTTAAAGGATCTCATATATAATGTTGGGTTTATTGATACCCATCATGACACCACATATATTGTTCTACTTGGAAGATCACTGATTCATATACACATGGAGGTACCTTAATCATTTCATCAATTCTTGAAATACCCAATTGATTAAAAGGTCGTCATATTAGATGGTAATAATGACCCCTTTGAGTCTTTTGAAGCCACATGTGCTAATGAAGGTTTCTAAAAAAGGGAGTTAAGACAAACAATCGTGGATTATAATATGTAGGTTGTGTCTACCATTGGCTTGGGTACCTCCCCTGTGAATCTATTGAGTATGACCAACCATTAATATGTGCTACTGATAAATATAATTCTGCAATTAGACATAATCTTGTATGTTTGGGTTCCACCTCTCCCCAAAGTCAACATGAAATAATATAACAATCTCCAGATCTTCTCTACAATATCCCTAGATGTTTAATATGACATTGATTCATCCCATTGCCTCTGTAAACTCAAAATTTATAGAGATTCCCCGTGATTTGAAACCATGAATGGAAATGTTTCTATAGACTCAGGGGTGTAATAATATGAGGATGACATTGGGAATACACCTCATATATTTTATGAAATCATCTCCACCGCCAAATATGATATCACGATGTTAAATCTAGGAATAGAATAAGACTCATGACATTAATTTGTTACATTCTCGATGCCTCATAAAGATAAAAAGATCCACAATGAATTTATAATGAAAGATATATACATGTTTTCTTATAATTATAATGAAATTCTTAGACTGAACCCCAATGTGGATAAACACCACATTGGATTACCCAATGACCATAAATGTTTCGAGCATGAATCCCATAATATGGACTCCTCCCACGCTACTATTATAGAGCTGGATGTTGAAAAAAATGATCAAATCCAACTTTTTTAAGTATGTGAAGTACCCATGATGGATCACTGATATCATCCCATTCAAGAAAGAGAATTTGATGATTATGTCCAATTTTTTTTAAACACAGTAATTGATATTTCATAGAGGATTGTTCCAAATTTTAGATTAATTCAACCTAGATCAATTGACCTACTTGTGATTAATATGTTTCCTTCATTGATGGGTATACATTGTACAATTAAATAAATGTGACCCCTAAATCTGATTAATTTATGATGTTCAATGAACCCTAGGGGATGTTTTTCTCTTAGATTATTCCATGTGGATTAAATAACACTTTCACTACTTTTCATAACATGATGAATTATATCATTATGACCTTGTCTATAAGAATAATATAATGTTGTCTTGATGATCATGTAATAAAATCCTAATAAATAGTTGGTCAACACATAGACAATCAAATGATATTTGAAGAGTTTTACTGAAACATATTGAAGATGAACCCAATGAAGTGAACTTCTATGGTAACATTTGAAAAATTACATGGATTTGTGGTATGTCACTATGGAAACGAGTTCAGCCTCTAAAAAATTGTGTAATTTTGGTGATGTGAACCCCTTATAATCTTATTGAAATGAAGGGGCTCCAAGGGAACCTCTGTTATATTAAGAATTTAATTGATATATAGGATATAAAATCTCTCCCCTTCACAAATTTAATGATTAATAGATTGAACTACTGATGAGATTAGGACATCACAAAGGATTGAGAGTCTCTAAAAGTTTATTCAACATTCACTGACCAAGATGCCACCGAAGGATGGGAATATACTCATATTATAAGTGGCCACCATGGAAAAAACACTTGGTTCTATCCTCACATCGAATAATGATGTATAATAAAAAAATAGCCACTACTATAAAACTCAAACAATGATGGGTACTGAAAACACACATTCTGATGTTGAAAAAACCATCCTCTCACTCATATTTTTGGTGAAATAGTTGGGGCATAAGTTTTTGTACCATGAAGTCCACCTTGTGTGTCATATAGTATCGCTCAGGTATATCTTTCGCTTCCCTATGTTGTCTCGAAATTTGGACCAATGGTTAGTTATTCTATAACAATATTACATCGAGTTCTTGTAATAAAAGATATTGAAAGAGAAGTCCATAGATGATTTCCTCATTGCACACCCCGCAACAAAATGTACACTGGTGGACACCTAACATCCATACAAATAGTTCTTCTATGGCCATAACACTCCCCAAAACTGGGAGACATATTTGGATAGTTACTCTTAGAGTACATTTGGAATGTGGAAGGGAAATATAATGTTCAACCTAGTTATTATAGGGGTTGTATTTTCTTCTATATTGAAAATAAATTTTCCCCTCATATTCTCATTGTTTAAAGTCTTCACTAGTAATGAGGTTGAATAACATGCACAAATTATTGGCCAGGATGTAGAAATACTACTATACATATCCTAGATTAATATAAAAGGGAATTTAGAGCTAGTGAAAAAATGGATCAACAAATAATATACAATCAAAATGGGATAATTTTCCTCTCTAATCTGCTATTTCATAGGACTGCTATAATAGTTCTCTTTTGAAATCAGATTCCATCATGTCCCTTAATAAAAACATGCTCATGTAGATGAACTAGAAAATGAAACTATATTATGACTCACCATGATTAGGATGATGTATTCATCCACATCACACACCAAATTATGATCACATTGATCATCCTCTTTGACATGGGAGAAATCAATCAGATCAACACTACCCTAGATGGTGATGAACTGATATCCCCATATGAATGGATGGAGGCCATAATTGAATATAAAAAATGGGACCCTCTTGATAGGATAATATAGAATAGAATATATTTGAAAATGAGAGCCAAACATTACACTTTGAAATTTTAAGAATAAGAAATAAAGACTCTACATACAAGGATTCGATGGAATCTATCTTAGATTCATAGTAGAGAGAGATAGTTTTTTTCCATAAAGGTATAATTCCATGTATTTTCTTGCACTGCTCCTTATTATGGGTCATGGTCCCCAAATAAAATGAGTAGGCTCCTCTAGTACTGGAAAACACTGATATTTGACTATGTAAAGTTCACCTAAAAATATCATCTATTCTAGATTCATGTAAACATCCTCGATAACCCACTTAAAGTTTTACAAACATCTGATAATTCATGACTGTCTTCCTTATAGTAAATGGATGTTTTAGGTACATATTCTCAATAAAATTATATGAATCTTATGCACATCCTTATTTCTATTGACTAGTTTTCTTAATGGACTGAGGAAATACTATTAAATATTTTTGAACATATAATTTAATTATCTTTTTGAAGTCTATTATCTTCATAAATTCAAATTCCTTCACACTATATTGATGGAAAATGGCTCCAACTTTGGTTCTACTATGTTTATGAAAATTTACCATGAGTAATTAATTGGTTCCAACCATTAATCCCACAATCATGAAGAAAAAATAGAAAGATAGAGTCATTTAATAAGACTCTTTAAAATATGATCTTGAAGATAATTAATAGGGAATGGATATCCTGGATGGGGAACCTCCTCTATGTTTTATGGGCCTAGCATACCACAATGCATCAAACTACAAAATAATCTACTTATTCACTAGTTTTTATATCCAAGAAACTATTTCCTATATATTTATAGTGTCCATCATTAAAAATAAAAATCTACGAACAACCATTGGATGATAAGAAATAGAGGAAACATTTGGGAGAATTGGAATGACTCGATGAGAAAATGTTTTTTTACCTCGCACAACCTCAAAGTATATCAGAATAGTATCAACTTGCCTTTAATAAAAAGGTTTTCCTTTATTCACTCCATTATTTAGAATTAGTATTGGCTATTAAAACACCAATTTTACTAGGAAACAGTCCTAAAAAGATATAAACAAAATGAGAAGGACCATACATCATAAATAAGTTCTATTCTAAATGTGCTTTCTCCTTGGCCATATTGGATGGGGAATGAGTCACTCCCCCAAAAAATGTTAGTTTTCCGATGAAATTCTTAGAATAGCCAAAATCAAAATATCTCATATCTTGAATAGATGATGTTAAGATATTGGGAATAAGACCAAGCATAAGACATTAACCTATACAACATATATCATCTTTATCACATGAGGATAAAATGCAAGATATTTCCTTACCACATGATGTTAAAAAAATTGGAATACGTCCTCACTGCATGATGTTAAAATTTGTGGGGAACATCATCTCACCAAAATCCAAAATCACAATAGATAGATCTATGAAAAAGTGAAACGAAATGATCTCATCCTTGTGTGTATGTCAAATCCATACTGGAAAAAATTCAATTTAAGAACTATGATTGGATTGATTCTTACCATTACCTGATATGTTGTGATGCACAAATCACAAGACATGGATCTAGACACAATATATCATTCTTGGTCAAAAGAAATCAAATTTTGTGACATCAATTAATCAAATTTTTACATTAGGTGACCTTAATCATTACCTCATGACATTAAACTACACATCTGATGTCCACAAAACATGATGTTATGCTTCATGGTGTTTCAAGAACTATGCATGGAATGATTCCTACCATAAAACGATATGAAGTGATGACCCAAAATTCATGTCTTAGGTAAAACTAAAATATTTAATTTTTCATGTTGAGTAACCTTCTTCCTAATCACATGACATTAAACTACATAGATGATTTTCTTACCTTATGATGTTCAGCTTCATGTATGAAGTCATCACCACATAGAGGTAAACAACATAGTTTTCTAGAACTACATATGACATGATTCTCATTCCAATGGGATACCATGTTATTCCTAGATCCAATGTTAGGGATTACAATGGCATGATACAAAAATATCATTTCTTTACCTTTCATTTCATATATTTTGTGTGAGAAACCTTTACCATTCCTTATTCTCTCACTAAGCATAGAATATGTGGGATTAGTAGTTTTGATAAATTATTCCCCACATGATCATTGAATTTCAGTCCACAATTGGGTTATCATTTTCCAAGATGAATGCAATTAAATAGCATGCCTCATATAAATGATATGTGATTATTAATAGATCTCGTTTAATTGGTCCATCAGTGACAATAAATGAGAATAATTAACCACTACTTATGGGTTTGCCCTAAGGGGTGTGTTTTCCATTCAATAATTATTTATGGATTGATTACTATATTAACAAGATGCATACTGATGCCCATATATTTAATCCTCGTTCTAACTAAAATAATCATCATGAACAACCCCCTACCCCCATCTATGTGTGGATCATACCAAAGTAAAGAGTTTCCTATTCTAGAACTATTTGAGTCTTGATTCCTATCATAAGTGGATATGTAGTTCACCCAAATCTCCATTACTAAGTATACATTCAACAATAAATGGTAATAATTCATCCTAAATGTTTGAGTCATAACTCTATGGAAATATTCTTGTTTAAGAACGTTATGTGAATTGATTCATATCCTCTTTGGATATGTAGTGATTCCCATATCCACAAATATATGACCATATAAGAAAATCAATGGGAAACTTTTTTTCTCTTCGTATGGGATATAACATCATGGATTGTTTCATATTAACGAATTATGTGTGGATTTATTCGTTCCATCATATGATACACAGTGATCCTAAAATCCCCCATCCATTGTCCAAATATTATAATAAACATGAACAATGTCCCCCATTGTGTATGGGTCATACATATTTGGAGAGTCTCCCTTTCAAAAATTGTGTGTAGATTTATTCATTTAATCACAAGATATATAGTGATGGCTATATCTCCAATCCTGTGTTATCTACAATAATCAATGGGAACAATCCCTCCCCTCTATGCATTGGTTAGATCTGCATCGAGAGTTAACTATTTAAGAACTATATGTGTCATGTTTTCTTTAATTAAAGGATACATTATAATTACAAGATCTCAAATCATGTGTCTAGCTACCATAATAGGCAGGAACAATTACCCCATCTATGTATGGGTTAGAAATGTGTGGAGGGGTTCCTGCTCAATAAATACATGTGGATTGATTATAAATAAAATATGATAAGTATTAATGCCCATATCCCCAATACTGGGTCTAACTCCATCACAAAAAATGTACACCCTCCCTCTATATGGGGAAAAAATGCACAAGGAACTTTTATGTGAATACTATATGTGGCTTGATTCTTAACAAAACTTAATATGTAGAGACATCCATGTATCAATATTTGGTTCATATGAAACATATAAAACAATAATAATGAATCAATAACTGCATATTTGTATGACATATGCAGCAAACTATCTGAAACCCACTATCACACAGCTTAGTCAACAACCCAGTTGCCCCATGTTTCTCATGCCGATTATGAATCATGTGAGCTTAGGGAATGAAGAAAGACACTCCTGCTTACGAAACTATTTCACAGTTTTGATCAGGGGCCCTTTCATATCAACATTATGTTAAAATTCCCAAAATAGTTCTTCACATTGAAAACATCATAATATCAACCTATATATCTTTGTAATGAGGGTCAATTTATACAATTTATTTTTCCTACCGATGAACCAGATCTACATACGGATTTATTGAGAATTTTATAAATCCTCTCATGTAGGTATCCATGATATAGAAACCCACCAATAATCATATTCATGTCAAAAATATGATCCCTACATCTAATTTACCAAAGTAATGAAATATTAACTTAAGGAAATCCTAAACAATTTTCATATTGGATCTAATGTCCTTACAAAATGATATTAAAATAAAAGGAAAAGGTCCTTACAACATGATTTTAAACTACCTAGAAGTTTTCCTCAATGCATGATGACAAACTTCAAAAAAAGATATCTCCCCACTACATGATATTAAAATATATAGACCATCATTTATAATCATTCCTTATAAAACGACCGGAAAATCCTAACAAAGACCACCCACATATAGGGTAGTTATTCCAATATTTAAGAAGCTCAACCAATAAAGCACACATCATTTCTTTAGAAGATCTACATGTCAAAATCCATTAATGGGCATTCTAATGGAAATTGGATCTCTATAGTAGATAATTATGGCGATGCATAACGGATATGAACTACAAAACATATACATCTTCTCCCGAAATGATGGTCTTTCTGACCCTTGTGAGCCTAACATCACCATGGAAGAACATAACACTTGAGGGTGTTCTGGGATATTCCTAACATTATTTTCCCATGTGATTACCCATGGACTATAAACCTTGATCCTAGATTTAAATCACTTTTATATCCCTTTTATAAGGATGTTAGAGTACTCTTGACACTATGAATACTAATTAGCCTTTTTTGTAACATTCCCTTTATACCATGTCCATAAGAATCATGACCATAAAATGGATTCAATTTGTTCAAATATGTATGATCATATAAATTTATCCTTTTTGGTCCAAATCGTGATTCCCTAAAAATATATTTAAATATAATAAATTGTTCCAGGATGAAAACCTAAAAAGGGTGACCTGAACTAAAGGCAAGTATCAACTCGTTAAACTATTTATCTCGAGATTATAGAAAATAGATAGGGTGTAAATAAGTAATGAATAAATTTCATTGTTTCCAAGTTTTGGATGTATTAAATGTTAATAAATTATTTATAGAACCCTTGGTTGAGGAAAAAGTTAGATTAATGATCTGTCTATCTCTGTATCAAGATAACATGATAACTAGTTTTCTATATAATTTTTATGGTGTTTGAATCCTTCAAGAAAATTACTTTTTCTTTAAATAATACTTTTTGTATTGAGAACAAATAGTCACTAAAAAAATCAATGACCCTTGTAATATAAAATAGATATTTCTATATAACCATGATATTGACACATAAGGGCTTTGCAATACCAACCAATGACAAAATTACCTTATAGTAAAGGCTTTCTAATCATTGTGATCATGATGTCACCATGGAATAGGTTAGCATATTAGGGTGTTTTGAATTGTCCCCAACATAATTTTATCATATCTTACTCATGAATTGGGAAATATGGATAATGATTGAAAAACACCATAACCAAAATATTCAGGACGATTCTACATCCTCCATGTTATATCATCATACATTAACCTTCCACAAAGTTATAATGTGACAGTCCATTACTGAATCTTTTGGTGGACCACACCATGTGACTCAATAATTCATGGTGTAATGATTGAGCCTCCTGACCCAAAAGCTAAATTTCCATACAGTTCCTGAACCCTTCCTGTATAGTCTTTCTCTACATACCCAACATTATTTTCTATACATTTCATTCTTCAGAAATATTTCATTACCCATGGAAAATACTGTAGATTATCTTTATATGCCATTTCATTTAATCCTTATGGGATCATGAAAAATGGTTTTGACCTACCGATTATATGTTTCTCCTCTTTGTAGGAAATTAAATCCCATCTTCGGGAGCCCTAGTAACTCCATGGTAGAAATCAACACCTTGTGGTGTTTTTGTTCTTCCCCAATATAGCTTCCCTATTCTATATTCATCAATTCCAAATCATGGATTGTGAATTACTCAATCCATAATCAATCTATACATGTGGGATGAGCTTAAAAAAATACTTTTTCCTCACCAATACCATCTCCAAAACCATTCATGGCCCTTGATAATGAGCAGGGATACTTCTAATTGTCCATTATATTGAACCATATGTGATCTTTACTACAAACTAGAGGCATATCCTCTTTGAAGGAAAGGAAAACTAATCCATGTGGGCCATGGAAAACCCCTTGAAGAACAAAGAACCATAAGGTTTTTTGGTTCATCCCTAGAAAGTCTTACCCATACTATATATTAATTAAACATATAATATAATAAATACATTGAAAAAAATTGTATATTTATTATCTTACTGCATGATGTTAAAATAAAAGTGTTATATATTTGTTTCATGATGTCAAACTTCATGACTGATGTCCTTGATTCTTGTTGTTAAAATGAACGAAGAATATTTCTTCATGAATGTTGTATTACCAACATAAGAAGGTCCAAGATAGGATACCCTATACTATAGAAATAAAATTTTCAAGCTATAGGACCCTATAATGTGGAAATATAAATTTGAATATATAAGTCTCTACATAGACTAAAACAAAATGTATCATCTAAAAGACTCAAAACTATTGAACAATGATGGTCTAGTTTCGAAGAAAATAAAATTTACAACTGAGAGACACATAATGATTGCTAGGTTGAAATCCAAAAAATGTATTTTAGGGAATATGTTATGTATCTTCTCACAACACAAGCACATTGAATGATCTTATAAATATTGAGTACTCATAAAATATAAAAGGAAGAAAATTGATCCGGACCAAAACTCATAATACAGAGGCATGAGAAAATGGTCATTCTATGCCCACAAAGCATTAACGAAAATATATCATATGAAAACATTAGGGATATATAAAATAAAAAAATATAAATATGGTATGGATGATAATTTTTCTTATAGAAAATAATTATATTCTTACTATGTCTATTGAATTCATAAAAAGACATATCATTCTCCCAATAAGACATATATTTCACCCAAATTATGTTTGTAAATTATGTGATCTCAAGAAAATGATAGAAGTTATATCAATGAGGAATTTCAAATCAGTGGTAATTCATGATCATTTCTGAAGAAATTTTTTTTTCCGACTAAATCATTAGAAAACTGGAATTTAGGTTTAATTGATATTATACAACGAATGGGTATTTTTGATGATTTATACAATTTCAAATCAATTAAACATAATTATAATCATAAATAAATGATTTTTGGACAATTAAATATATTTTTCAGATGATTTAATAATTGAAAAGATTTAAAAAAATGTGTTATGTGCACACTCCTTAGCCACTCTAAGGAATACCATAAATATGTTTTTTGATCAGACAAATCTAATATTTGATTGGATGGATTTTCTAAATTAGATAGAGTATATCAAGAAATTTTAATTGAATGTTGATGTATCATTCTCTTTTCTTCTTCTGATTCCACCTTAGGATGAAGAGACTCATTAAAAGAAGATAAAAATTATGATGTTTTATGAATAACATACCAAAATATGATGACGTTAGAATATGTGATCTGGTGATCGCTACATGTGATTCATATATTTCAATTTTTTATGTCAAGCTATCCATCTATGAAAATATTTAATATGTTGTGTGGAATTTTTGTTAAATATTATTCAATGATCCCTTAGTGACTGGTCTAGACTACCTTCACCATAAAAATTGTGCAATAGCTTCTCATAATTAAATAAAAGATTTCCGGTTAGGATGATTTTAAAGCATGATATTATATAATGGTTGTTGGTTAAATATTCTTTCCCTAAAATCCTGAAAAGGCCAGTGAATGCATTCCTCTTTGACATGAAACATTCATAGGAGGTTCTTACTAACCATTGTGTGATTCTATTTAAAAATTATACTTCATCTTGATTGGTCCTCTAAAACTGATGGAATAGGTATGAGAAAAGCATGAATGATTTCTTGAGCCGATAGAGAAGTGATAAAGGATGTTCCATGTGCTCATATCCCAAGTTACAAATCAGTTATTTCTCATATAACAGGTCCATCTTCTTCATACAATTTATATAATCTAATGGTATTTTCATCACATAGATGGGGATGCTTCTTCAATGTATTTCATGAGTATTAATCAACTCCATTATTCTACCCAAATGGGTGTCAATTAAGCACATTATTATTCCTCTTGATGGACTAATCTATTTTACCAAACACAAGTGTAGGATTCAACACAATACTATGTATAATATTAAGAAAGGAAGAAAGGGCCTCCAATAGGATGAAGGATAATAGTAGAATTTTTTTCATTATGGACCAATATAATCCACAATTAGTAGATAAATCCAAGATACCATTATCTAAATATTCCAGCTAATGGAATATAAAAACCCTCTAGATTGATCTTAATAGGAGAGTGAAATTTTAAGTGGTATATGGACTAAAAATAACAAATTCTTCTATATAATTTGGGTTACCCCATCCCAAAGATATTTTTTATGACCAGTCAACGAGATAGTTTTTGTCATTGTTCACAATTGCCAAAGTCAGTTCTAGGTATGAAATAACGTAGATAATATTAGGATGGCTCAACCTATAAATGGCTTCATATGGGTTTAATAGCACCAAGCCATGCCCAAAAATATTAAATAGATTGGTATGGAATTTGGAATGAGGGATCCCAGTAGTGTTATGGTATCTCTATCATCGTAAATTATCTCTCATCCATACAAATACTAACTATAAAAGGATTCTAATATCTTAAGGTGTATTGATTTACAATATATGGACTAGGTGTTGGTAAAGATGAGAATTATTCAATAAAACAACATTGAGAGTTAGTACAAATACTAATTGAGATTCCATATGGAATACTCTTCAAGATAAAGTATTTCTTAATATGATATCACATTATGAAAAACCAATCAATTGGAGAACTGGTGAGGGATTTTAGTGGTTGGGTGAGTCCCTCTACAATAGGGAAATATTATCATCTAGTCCTTAATGAAAAAAATAGAGCATATATTTAGCTACATCCTTACATTATCTTTTATAATGATAAGCATTTCCCTAGAAAAGTTTAGTGTTTTTTTGGGACATTGCAAATATTAATGGTAGGAAGAAACTCATCATAGAACTCCCAACGTACTGATACCGCTCTCAGCCATTAAATTCACCACATATTAATCCCTTAATTGACATTGGATAGATGATAGGAATTAGATATTGTTAATAAATGAATAATAATTTCTCTATGAATATTTAACTGACTATAGATGATGATAAGATAAGTCCATTCCGCCTTAAAATGGAGAATAATGTGTATCTAGTTAGAGAAATCGGATCTTCTCTATCTACCCTGGAATGGACACATGTATTGATCATCAATGTCGACACCAACATGAAGGTCCCATTTTTAGCTACAATATCTTCTTAGATTATTCATGGGGAAAAATAATATTATCAAATAACATGGAGAAATTATTTTTTCGGGAAAAATCACAACCTTTTGGACCCTAAGGGGAGTTCTCCAGCATGTAGGACTACAAATTGGACTATTCCAAAACAAATTTACTTCCTTATGAAATCATCCAATGAACCTAATTATTTTTTGAAGATATAAAACAATATGGAAGTCTTGGATCAAGCAAAGGAATGAAGTAATAAATGAAAAAACTAAATATGTACCAATAATTCTAGTACGATAAGGGATATGTCTAAATCATAGAACAAAAAATCATATTCAATACTTTATTGTCAAAGGAAATATGATACCATGGGTTAAAATTTAGAATCTCAAAAATCATGGTCCCCGAAACTTATTACGGTGGAATATTTATAATAAATAGAATCCATCATAACAAAACAAAGAAAACCTGTCTAATGAATGATTATTCCTACCAAAATATGTGTATGAATTTGACACCATCATGTGAATCTTAGGAACCATGAAATGATCTATGACCACATGATCTTATATATGTTTCACTAACTATATGACCCATGGATACCTCACAATTAATATAAATGGAAATCTATCTTGTTGACAGTGGATCAGTAATAAGACTTGGGATCATGTGACAATGAGTTGGTCATGCGAATGACATGATGGTCATGGCATCATGAGACCAAACTAGTAGATCATGAGAATATTATGAGAAAAACATATGTTCAATGAACAATGTCCATGTTCATTAAATTTTCAATAATTGATTCTTCATTCATTTGAACAAGTCCAAAGATTATGAATTCATGCAATACAAACACATGATTGGTTTTCATAGGGAGGTATTGATAAAAGAATCAATCAATTTGTTCTCAGGGAGTGGTTTTATTAAGAGATATTTAAAAAATTTCTTGGTAATAAATAATATTATGGATTATATCATGAAAGATCTACATATTTGGATTCTTTGGTGAAATAATATTTCTATCAGTATACTATTTGTAGAGTGATCCTCGGACTAATAATGTTCACATTGAAGATCAAACATCTCCTAGGAAACCAGTCTATAGAAGCCTTATATTCAGAATAGAGAATTTAAATTCCTCATAATAGAGTCCTTGTCCCTACGGGCATTACTCAAGAAGGGGATATTTTATTAAACTCACCTTATTAGCATAAAAACCTAGAATTGATGAAATACTCGAGTCATGTATATTATTTTCTAGGAAAAAAATGAATGGATGGAATTTGAATCATGTTTATCATATAATAATATTAAAGACACATGATTTTTTGACCTTTAGAAAGTCACGAAAATAGATCATGCAATACTCATGAAGACACCCTAATAAGAGTTGATCATCTTTTGAATGATGGAATATATTCTCTTCTGATCAAGTGACTTTTTAATAAATAGAAACCTAAAAATCAACCAAATACCCATAAAACTAAGGCATAGAAATGGGGATGATTCAGGTGAAGGAGAGTAAAATTCATCTTTATGTGGAATTATTAAACAATATAAAATACCTCCCAAACCCCAAGTGATATATATATATTTTAATGAATGAATGTGTTATAATTCCACATCGATTATGTGAAAGAGCTCATAATCATCCACTCCATCATATGACTCACTTGTCGGATCTATATATAGGATGAGTAATTTTGTATGTATATTCAATTGTTTAATCATTAGATCCATCAATTATCACAAGAAACATCACATACATGCATATAGACTCTTCCCCGCAATGATCGTATGACAACATCATATCTCATGTCCTTGTAAAATAATAAAACAACCAAAATGGGAAAATATTGAAGCATTTTGTGAAGGGAATATATGTTGATCTTCATGTGAATGGGGTCAGGGGCCCCATGTGATCACCATTGATAACATGAAGTTCCATTAAGAACTTTTATTAGTCTTGTGATGGAACAAAGACAATTCATCTTTCACCATATGAAAGCATGTTCATGTGTATCCGAAACTCATTAAGGCTTCTATACATGTCGAACTGACCCTGTAAAGGATCGTTGACATGTAAACATGGTTATGTGTAATCTATTTGATTATAAAGGGTCCAATAAACATGGTGTTGGTGTATCATTATCATGATGACTGATCATCATGCGATATCATGGATGACCCATGGAAGCATTATGTAAAGCATGTGATAAACAAATCCTTCCCAGACTCCAGCTCAAGCTTTTGAGATACACACCATGAATGCAAGTGTATAATCATTGTGGTGAGGTGTATAAATCCCTCCCCATCATTAAAAAATTGATATACCCAGAGAGAGAGGATGATTACTGATACATGGAACATTAAATCAAAATTATTGGAATATAAAGTCATATTTTCACTAGGGTCTTCAACCTTGTAAAATCTAGGTAATGACTTAAGGGATGACCTAATATTCATATGTGCTTCATGGATATCCCTATAGGTCATTAAAAAGACTTATTAAATTCCATCCATATCATCTGAAGAATTTCTTACATGTATACTAGGTCTTGTAAAACATGCATAAGATAATGATTGACAATCCTTAAGGCACATATGCAATAAAAATAAATAATTAAATAAATGATGGAATAATTATGTAATAATTGATACACTAATCTTCATGAACATTAGTTGACCTACCTGGATAATGTGACAACACCACGACATCTATCCCATGTCATTTGAAACCCTCCATACTTATCATCTATTTCATGTGATATACTTTGTTAATGTAATCCAAGTCCTATAGCATCCCTGGGAAATGTCTAGAATTCCATTTGATGCCCTCCACCCATCTTAATAAGTTCATGAAACACCCCAAACATGTCAATAAAGTCACAAGACACCATTTGTTATGGTCAAGAAAGTCAAATGATGCCCCCACACCTTTCAAACATGTTATGTGATGCCATATTAGAAAGACAGTAAAATCAGGTGATTCACTCCAGGAATATCTAGTAAGCCATTATATAGAACTAGGACATGTAACCAATGTCTTGAGAAGTCTGCTAGGATTTAAAGCTAGATCATGTGACATCATCTAGACACTCCATCCAAATCATGTGATGTACACCAGATAAGTATGTTGGATCATGAGATTTTATTTAGACACGTCTATTAGGTAATCGAGAAACATCTATACATCTTCATAAATGTCTAGAAGACACCCTAGACATGTCAGACAAACAATCAGACATGTCTGGTGGAAAATCATGGCAGGTCAGGTAAAAAATCCAGACATGTCATTTAGACACTGTAGGATATGATAAAATTTCTATATAGACATATTCACTCGTGCAGAAAAAAAAAATTTACGTCGGTTATTTTTCATTATTTACGTCGGTTTTTAGGTGACGTTAATACGGACGATGTTATAAATAACGTTTTTTACGTCGGTTATTTAAAACCCGACGTAACATCCCTAACATCACGGTGTTTATCACATCGGTTCATTAATAACCGACGTGAAACATGATGGGGGATGGGGATTTATAACGGCGGTTATTATATAACCGCCATGATAAACCGCGGGTGGGGGGGGTTTAGCACGTCGGTTATTTAAGAAACCGACGTGATAAATATGCGCGGGGGGGGGGGGGGGGGGGGGGGGGGGGTTTATCACGTCGGTTATTTCTAAACCGACGTGATAAAATGCCTGGGATATCGTTTATCACGTCGATTATGACATAACCGACGTGATTAACCCTTCCCCGGGCCTATTATCACGTCTGTTTCTTAAATAACCGACCTGATAAAAAGGCCTGGGAAACGTTTTAGCACGTCGGTTATCCAATAACCGACGTGGTAAATCGATTCCCAGGCCTTTTAGCACGTCGGTTATATTAAGAACCGACGTGATAAAAGGCCCGGGAACGGTTTATCACGTCGGTTCTCGAAAAAACCGACGTGATAAACCCCTACCAATTTATTTTCCACGTCGGTTATAAAATAACCGACGTGAAAGCGATATATTTTTTTTAAAAATAATTTCACTGCTCTCACCAAAAAGCAACCAGAAACCAAACAACAAAAATAACCATGCCAGCCCTCCCCCAAGCCCCAACTGAACCCCACCCTCATCTATACCCACCTAACAACCTGGCCAGCCCTCCCCCACCACATTGGAGCCCCACCACAACCCTTGGACACCCCCACCCCTTGGACAGCCCCCCCCCCCCACCCTCATTTACACCCCCACGACCCCTAGCACAACCTCAAACACCCATTAGACACGCCTCCCATATCCCTTGGACACCCCCACCCCTTGGACACCCCCCACCCCTTGGACAGCCCCCCCACCCTCATTTACACCCCCAAGACCCCTAGTACAGCCTCAAACACCCATTGGACACCCCCCCACACCTTGACATCCCTCCCAGACCCCTTGGACACCCCCCCCCCCCCGACCCCTGGACACCCCCCTGAGCCCTTGGACAGCCCCAAACACCCCTTGGACACCCCTCCCATATCCCTTGGACACCCCCCACCCCTTGGACACCCCCCACCCGTTGGACAGCACCCCCACCCTCATTTACACCCAACCGGCCCCTTGGACAGAACTCCCAGACACCTTGGACACCACTCCCATATCCCTTGGACACCCCCCACCCCTTCGACACCCCCCACCCCTTCGACAGCCCCCCCACCCTCATTTACACCCCCCGAACACTAGGACAGCCCCAAACACCCCTTGGACACCCCTCCCATATCCCTTGGACACCCCCCCACCCCTTGGACACCCCCCACCCCTTGGACAGCCCCCACCCCCTGGACACCCCCCGACCCCTTGGAACCCCCCCCCCCCCCGACCCCTTGGAAACCCCCCCATCCCCTTGGACAGCCCCAAACACCCCTTGGACACCCCTCCTATATCCCTTGGACACCCCCCACCACTTGGACACCCCCCACCCCTTGGACAGCCCCCCCCCCACCCTCATTTACACCCAACCGACCCCTTGGACATCCCCAAACACACCTTGGACACCCCTCCCATATCCCTTGGACACCCCCCACCCTCATTTACACCCCCCCCCCCCGACCCCTAGGATAGCCCCAAACACACCTTGGACACCCCTCCCATATCCCTTGGACACCCCCCAAACACCCACCCACCCCCTTGGAACCTCTCCCCCCATACCAAAATCGAGACCAGAAAAACCATCAACAGTAGACCAAAACAAGAAGTAGAGAAAAATTAAACATTCACTTATATAACATTCAAAACATACACTGTCAACTTCAAAAAAACTAAATCCAACCTAAATGACTACGAAATACACAATTACATTAACAATATTCAAAATTACCTTTTACATTACAAACAACTAAAAGTCAATCAAACCTGTAAAATAATTTGACCACTCCACTTGTAAGTGTTTGATATCTTCAGCAGTAAAGGGTTGAGGGTCATCAAAAAGCTACAAAGGAAAAGGATATTAGTCAACGTGTATAATGAATAAATCAAATTGAAATATTATGAGAAAGAGGAAATCTTACCAGGTCAAAACTCAGAACTGTCCCAGTTGTTATTATTTCATACATAAATCTTAACATGTAATATCCACATTCGATGATGCCTTGTTGCTCATGACATTTCTGTTTGAATGAGTGTAAATTCAATATATTATTTTTATGTAATAAATCAAAATGTACAAATTATAAATGGATATTTACCTTCGCATGTACATATTTGATCTTGAAATTCCTTTTCTTTGCGCTTTTTCGAAAGTGGACCCATGCCCTGTTAGAAAATAATACGAATGGGGTAAATTTAAAATTCATTATAATATATAAAACTATTGTGAAATTGAAACTTACGTTTCCAATATATTCTTAAAACTTTCTCGTACATCATCATGGAGATAGCATATCCAATAAAGTGCTTTCTCCCTAGGGAAAAAAACCCCTCACATCCAATGATCCCTGATAAAAGGAAATTTAACATTAGTGGTTTTTTATGTTAAAAGATAATTAACTCTTTGAGAGGGATGTGTTTCATAACTCTCACAAAAAGGCATCATCCAACACTGTGTGATTACATTCTTTTCAAATCTATCAGCAATATAAATCATTCTTTGTTCCTCATCCAACGCACATGCTTCAGGGGAAATCAATTGTGGGTCCACGAATCCATATACATCTGTCAGCTCATTCCTCTCACAAATTTTAAACAGACACCTAATACAAAGCAGACATAAGTATACATTTTTAATAAATATAACGCAAGGAAAAGGTGTTAAGACTTACATGATAAAAATTTGCACCACGTTGATGCCCAACTTATCTCCAGTGACAAACTCCATGATATCAGTTTTCACAATCCCCACACTTAGTTCACGTCCACAGACATGAGCTTCCATTGTAAAGTCATAATGATCCGCCAACAAATTTGAATATCTTGACAATTTTTTAAGACTGCTAGTATTTGCATCTGATGTCATAGCTATCTGTCTTTGTTGTTGTCTATACAATATTTCTTTACCTTTGAAGTATTCCTGTAAAAATAAATTGAAAAATATATTAGTTTTCAAATGATAAAACATTAATAAAAATATAAAATAAAAGATATAACATCCATACCTCTATGGTAATGAGTCGAAGAAGTCTGGATGGCCAAAGTAAAAAATGGCTGATACTATGTCCAACTGTCGTCACCTCATCTGTAGGTAATGGTATCCGAGCTGATCTATCTATAATATCCTGTACAGTGACCCTCTGATTCTCTACCTCTAACTGTTGATGATGAACTGTATCTCCTATACAATATACCATCACATATTCAACTATATGATGTTGAGGATCATCAACATACAACTCACAATAAGTAGGTAGCTGCGGTGGAGGAGGAGGATCAAAAATGGGGTCCGCAGGCTGAGATGGGGGAGTGGGAGCTACTGGGAGAGGTGGAGTGGGAGTTGCACCCTGAAATTGTCTTTGCAAGTCTGCAAACATAAACTGCACCGATGCTCTAATCTTGTCCTCCATTGTCGCATTAATATTATGGACTTCATCCTCCAAGGATTCTATTTTTTTTATAAACTCCCTCAACGTTAGAAGTTGAGGAACGTGGCAACACTTTTCTTACTGATACACCTTCCGGATATCCTCTTACACGGCCAGGATGTTCGGGATTTCCCAATGCCACAGATAAAATATCTTCCCTCCCAGATGGTGTAAATGTCCCCTGTGAACTCTGCTCCTCAAGAGAGTCCTGTAATAATTAATTGAACATTTCTATAATGATTGGAAATATATGACGAAAATAGTAAACTTAAATAAATAAAATAGATATCTTACAATCCTCTCAACTACGAGTCTCGATTCTTCCGAAAGATATTGTCCTTTTTTTCCCTTCCGAGCTCTTTTCCATTTCTCATGTCTAGATGGAGGGGATGGAGGGGCCACCTCTCCAAAGCTTGAAGACTCATCTCTTAGTTGTTGAAATTTTTCTGCCATCATTTGTTCTTCCAATAATGCATACCCTCCCCGATATAAACTATGAGGGTATACATTTTTAGATTGGATCTCTTGATGAGATTTCCTTGTTTGCTGTAAATTAAGAATAAGTAATCACTAACAAAACAATAATAAGATCATTTATATAAGAAATCTTATAAAAGTTTACATTGCCCTTACCAAAAATGATTCTTTTCTTCTACTTTCAAAAAATTGTCTCCATGTGTCTTCATCTATAAAAGGATATATAATACATGGATTCTCACGACTCCTATGACCATAAATGAAATCATATGAGAGGGTTGATTTGAAATCCCTCCATCTCCTAGCAGCCAACGATAATCATTTCTTCCTGACTCCTCCAGTGTCAGGAATATCAAATATCATATGATAAAAAAGAGGTTAAAAATATTATATATACTAGAAACATTTAAAGAACAGTCAAACAATAGAAAAAGATCTTACCAAAATGGTCTCCCACAGCTGAGAAATTATCGCCTTATCCACACTTCTCCAATCATCATAGAGAATGCTTACTTTTCTCTTAGCCTGAGTTGCTACAAAACCCTTAAAATCTTTAGCATTTGGACCTCTAGGAAGATCATCATCATCAACCTCCACGACTATACTCTCCTCCTTCGTACGGGCAAGTGATAATTTTGGTAAACGTGTGCACCCACGCTTACCAACCTTTGAACTCTTTTTCGTAATAGGAGCATGTGAATGTTCCTCCCCAGATGTATGACCAATATGCTCATCTCCAGAATCATGTGGCTGATCAACTGATTGATCTGTCATTTTCCTTCAAATCAAAAAACAAACATTAGTTCACAAATATACAAATTCAAATATTGTAATACTACTTAATCAGAAAATAGAAAAGTGTACTAAATTACATAATACTAAACATTGGTAATATGGTAATCATGTTAAACAATGATAAACATGGTAAACACAATCTGTTGTACCCCTCTCTCTTGTATTTTAATGATCACAATCACTCTTATTATGTTATAACTTTTTTTCAAGTGTTTTTTTGATAGGCAAAAGGTTGCCAAGGAGTTGCACCAAGAAAGCTGAAAAGTGGACTCACTGAGTCCGCCGGTCAGCCAGTGTGAGCTCACCGGCCAGCCGGAGGACCCAGGCAGTAGACTTTCCCACTGCCTGGTGTCACCGGCCGGCCGGTGGACCAGACAGAGCTTTGCTGTCTGGACCACCGGCCAACCGGTGATCCACCACCGGCCAGCCGGTGCGCCCAGGACTTCTCCTCTTTACGGTTTTTATTGTTTTATCATTTTGGTTTGATACATGTTTTAATAAGTAAAAAATTTACAATATTTAACATTATATGAAAAAACTAAATGTAAACAAGAAATAAACATGTGTTACCTGTAATTTTAGGAATGTACAGTTGGATTGTTTTCCCAAATTCCTTCATCGTGATCGTTCCTTATGGCACAAACCATGTCTTCAACATACTCATCATTATGTTCTGTTAATCTTTCCATGGAAGTAGGGATCTCACATAAATCAGCATCTTCATCAAATTCATCCTCACCAACATATTGTTTTTTCCCTTGTAAATCAACATCCCACTGCATATCTGATTGATCTACTACATAGAAAATTTGTTTGTCATGTGTTTCCATTATAAAAGAATCAGCTGTGTCTTCCAATCTATTCAGATTAACAAGTGTCATTCCAAATTCATCGTGTCTGACACTGTTGTTACCGATAAACCATTTACAGTTGAAAACAGGAACTTTAATTTTAAAGTAATCAGCCTCCCATATGTCTTCAATCACTCCATAATATGCACTTGATGCCGAAATTGGGTTTCTGTCCTTAGCACTCGAAAAATGCATTGCTTCTGCAAACACCAATACACCACTATTCTGAACTGCACTTCTGTTGTCCTGAGCTTTCGTATGAAATGTATAGCCATTAATGTCATAAGAGGACCATGTTATCACATTTAAAGATGGACCACCCACTATCCATTTTAATGTCTCTGATACATCTGATCTACCAAGAACGGTCTTTCTAATCCATGGAAAAAAAGTTTTGTTGTGCTCATTCAAAATCCACATTTCTTTCTTCTTTGGATGACATTGTTTCAACTCATTAATATGCAATGTGATATATGGTTGAACATCAGCTATGTTATTCAAGATGTATGATTCTAACTTCTTCATCTGTTCAACTGACAGTGATTTGACTTTCAAGCCACGAATCCCCTTTCCCTCATTATTAACCCGTTCATGGCGAGATGGAGGCAAACCTATGTGTTGCGCCGTAGCCAAGTAGCTCGTACAAAACTCTGCTACCTCCTCAGAAATATACTTTTCAATAATGGAGACTTCAGGTCGATATAGATTTTTAACATATCCCTTTAATATTTTCATATACCTTTCAAAAGGATACATCCAAAAAAGATATACAGGTCCACAAAGCTTTATTTCTCGAACCAGATGAATCATTAAATGCACCATCATATCAAAAAAAGTTGGAGGAAAATACATTTCTAAATGACAAAGTATTAAAATTGCATCCTTTTCCAAAATGTTCAAAGCATTCACATCAATCGCCTTGTTACAAATTGAATTGAAAAAATAACACAACCTCATTATAGTCTTTCTGACACGGATGGGCAATATTCCACGCAGTGCAACTGGTAGAATTTGATGCATCATGACGTGAAAATCATGTGATTTCATACCTATCAACTTCAAGTCTTTCAATGAGACAAAATTTTTTACATTTGAAGAATAACCTTGAGGCACTTTGATATCATGAAGACACTGACAGAAGCTACTTTTCTCCCACTTCGATAATGTATGACAAGCCGGGGGAAGAAATGTTCGTCTTCCTTTAGGAGTGGGAGCTAACTCCAAACGTATTCCCATTGATAGTAGGTCTAACCTTGCATTCAACCCATCTTTTGTCTTTCCTTTAATATCTAGCAATGTTCCGATCAAAGAGTCACATATATTCTTCTCCACGTGCATGACATCAATATTATGTTTGACTTCATGATACCTCCAATATGGTAGCTCAAAAAATATTGAACTTTTTCTCCAAATATGTCTATCATTACCAGATTTCTGTGTCTTTCCCAATGTCACATCAAGGTTTTTCACCCTCTCAAAATAAAAATCTGGGGATAAAGGTTTTGGAGCAGTATCAAATTCTTGTGAGCCATTGAATGCCTTTTTTAGTCTTCTATAAGGGTGATCCATAGGCAAAAACTTTCGATGACCCATGTACACTGTTTTCCTCCCATGATGCAATTGACAATATGACGTCTATTGTTCGCAAATTGGACATGCTTTATGCCCTTTAACACTGTATCCAGACAAATTTCCATATGCTGGGAAGTCATTTATAGTGAATAGAAGCACTGCATGCAGTTGAAAATATTCCATTTTATAAGAATCATACACCCTAATACCATCAACACATAACAGTTTCAAATCATCAATCAGCGGTGACAAGTTTACATCAATATCATTGCTGGGTTGCTTTGGACGAGAGATCATGATACTCAACATGACATATTTGCGCTTCATACATACTTCAGGAGAGAGGTTGTAAATTACCAATAAAACAGGCCATGAACTATGTGTGCTACTGAGGGTTCGGTATGGATTCATTCCATCTGTGCACAAGCCTAGTCTCAGATTTCTAATTTCATTTCGAAATGTAGGGTACTGGGCATCAATTTTCTTCCATTGTGGACAATCAGCTGGATGACGTATTTTTCCATCACATACCCACTCATCAGCATGCCATCTTAACCTTTTTTCATCATGTGAATTAGCAAATAAATGTTTGAAACGAGGAATTATAGAAAGATACCAAAATACCTTTGAAGGGAGCTTTGTAATCTCTACATCAGCTTGTGATTTTTCTTTCACCTTATACCATGATGTCCCACATTTAGGACACTCTTTCAAAAATTCATATTCCTTCCTATATATAATGGAGTCATTCGGACAGGAATGTATTTTCCTGTATCACAATCCCATCGGGCATAATATTTTTTTGGCCTTATAATGTGAATCTGGAAGATCGTTATCTTTTGGAAGAATGTCTTTCATCAATTGTAGCAGCTCTGTAAAACTTCTGTCACTCCATCCATGTTTCGCCTTCAGGTTAATCAATCTTAACACTGCCAACAAAACCGTAAAATCTGTACAACCAGGATATAATGGTTTTTCGGCATCACCATATAGACGTGCAACTGTCGGTTCTATCTCAATTTGTTCTGCTACAATATCGCGAATCATTTCTTCAATTCCATCAGAGTTACCATCTTGCGATTCATTATCATCAGTGACATTCTGTCCAGTTTCGCCATGCCAAATCCAAGGGTTGTAACTCGGATTGAAACCATGACAAATCAGATGATCTTTTATCTCTCTACTTTTCAACTTCTTCATATTCAGACATTTCAGGCATGGACAGAAAAAAAATGTCACTACCTGGAACATTTCGTTTAGCAAATTCCAAAAAGGCATCAACACCTTCCTCATATTCATTGCTCATTCGATGTGCCGTAATCCAACTTCGACTCATTATTACCTATAACAAATAGCAAAAATATATATATATTTTAGATAAGACAAATATATGTTTATATGAAAAAAATCATAATTTGAATGTAAACAATTTTGAAATATAAAACAAATCGATGTGTATTTAAAAAAATATGCTTGAATATTATTTTTTAAACAAAATATAGTAAGATATAACACCCCCCCTGGACACCCCCCGACCCCTCTGGACAGCCCCCGCCCCTCCTGGACCCCACCCCCCACCCCCTACCCCCTTGGACGCCCCCTGGACATCCCCCAACCCTCTGGGCAGCCCCCCCACCCACCCGGACAACCCCAAATACCCTCTGGAGAGGCCACCACCCCCATGGACAGCCCCCCACACCCATCCACCCCCTTGGACACCCCCCTGGACACCCCCACCGACCCCTCTGGACAGGCCGCCACCCCCTTGGACAGCCCCCACACCCACCCATCCCCTTGGACACCACCCTGGACACCCCCCGACCCCTCTGGACAGCCCCCGACCCCTCTAGAAAGCACCCCCACCCCTCCTGGACACAACCCCCCACCCCCGACCTGCTTGGACACCCCCTGGACACCCCCCAACCCTCTAGACAGCCCCCCCACCCCTCCTAAACACCACCCCCACCCCCTACCCCCTTGGACACCCCCCTGGACACCCCCCCAAAACCCACCCACACCCTTGGACAGCCCCCCACACCCACCCACGCCCTTGTAAACCCCCCTGGACACCCCCCGACCCCTCTGGACAGCCCCCCACCCCTCCTGGACACCACTCCCCACCCCCTACCCCCTTGGACACCCCCTGGACATCCCCCAACCCTCTGGGAAGCCCCCCCCCCCCACCCGGACAACCCCAAATACCCTCTGGAGAGGCCGCCACCCACTTGGACAGCCCCCCACACCCATCCACCCCCTTGGACACCCCCCTGGACACCCCACCGACCCCTCTGGACAGGCCGCCACCCCCTTGGACACCCCCCCACACCCACCCATCCCCTTGGACACCACCCTGGACACCCCCCGACCCCTATGGACAGCCCCCGACCCCTCTAGAAAGCACCCCCACCCCTCCTGGACACAACCCCCCACCCCCGACCTACTTGGACACCCCCATGGACACCCCCCAACCCTCTGGACAGCCCCCCACCCCTCATAAACACCACCCCACCCCCTACCCCCTTGGAAACCCCCCTGGACACCCCCCAACACCCACCCACACCCTTGGACAGCCCCCACACCCACCCACCCCCTTTTAAACCCCCCTGGACAACCCCCGACCCCTCTGGACAGCCCCCTGCCCCTCCTGGACACCACCCCCCACCCCCTACCCCCTTGGACACCCCCCTGGACACCCCCCAACCCTCTTGATAGCCCCCCCACCCCCCTGGAATCACTGAAAATTTACCATAACAAGAAGTTGGGCCATTCAAAGAATGTTTTTAGGTGTGGAGGAAGAACTGAGTTTCAATAGATAGAGAAGGAACTCGACATTAGGTTGTCTATTCCAGGTGTGGATTTGAAGGAGTTAATGTTTGTTCAGTGACCCAAGAGATTGAATCAGAAATTCAGATGTTGTGCCATTTTCTCATGATGAGGATGAATAATCGGTGGGGTTTGACTTTTAAATGGAGAGATTATCAGACCATCATATTTTCTATAGATCAGTAAAGGATGTTAGCATCGAACATAAGGCTTAAGGGATGCTTTTAGATCCAAATATGTATGTTGATGGATGCAATGGATCTAGTAGAGGTTCTAGAAAGAATGGTGGTTTTATTTGTTTAGGATATGTAGTGAAGAAAAAACTAGTTAATTTTTTACTTGCTGAAAAGAGGGTATCTAAAATTTTTAACATGCCGAGGGGAAATCTGGCGAGTCCTCCTCGTGAAACTTTGTTTGCAGGGGGTGAAAATGGTGATGTGATCCCAAATCCATGCACCTATTCCATGGTTGTGTGTGAATAAAGTAGTAACAACTGTAAAAGGGCAACCCATCCAAATGGACACGCCCCAACCCTCTCGGGGATTTATAGAAAACGATGAAAAATTAGTGAAATCATAAAATTAGTCAATATTGCAAGTCGAACTAATAGATCTACGGATGATAAGTAAGATTATGGTGCCAAAACGAGTTAAAAGGGTTCGCAATCGAAGAATCTTAGCTAGTTTCAACAAAAAAATCACAACACATGTATATATACTATCCGCGAAAAAAACGAACGAGTGGGAGGATTACCTGAGTGCTGCGAGTTTAGATGATTTATCCGAGGAGATTAAATATGAGAAACGATGATCGAAAAACGAATCTAAACCAACGAAATGGACGAGCTGATTCGGGTTTACGCGCGAGAGAGACGAGTCGCGACTGTAAAAGGTAAACTCGCGAATGACAATCCACGGGTGTGGGTAAATTTTTAAATGAGTTATCACGTCGGTTATTCAATAACCGACGTTATAATTTATTTAAAAACATTTATAACGTCGGTTATTCAATAACCGACGTAAAAACCTTCCTCTGATTCTCTTTTTACGTCGGTTATTTTATAACCGACGTTATACAGGGCTCAAAATCCGCGTTATTTTACGTCGGTTATTCCATAACCGACGTCAAAAACATCTGCGGATTCTTTTTTTTTACGTCGGTTATAAAATAACCGACGTAAAAAGGCCTTCAAAAACCTCGTTTTTTACGTCGGTTATTGAATAACTGACGTAATAACTCGTACATATGTCGATTTGTTACGTCGGTTATTGAATAACCGACGTAACAAACACCCCCCGCTTCTGTTTTTTACGGCGGTTAATGTATAACCGACGTAAAAAACGAAGCCGCGCGATTAATAACGTCGGTTATAAAAATAACCGACGTTAAAGGTGTACTAAACACAGGTTTTTACGTCGGTTATTAAATAACCGACGTAAAAAACCTCATTTTACAAATTATGACGTTGGTTTTATATAACCGACGTAAAAAATGGTGATGTAAAAAACGTTTTCTGCACTAGTGATTTGAGCACACAACCCAAGAAGAACTATGAGAAGTCTGATTCCAAACCAAACAGGATATGTATGAAACCATATTACTTGTCAACATCTATACTAAGCACCCCATACGGGTTTTCGAGGTACATAAGTCCTGTATCCATATGGAATGAGACTGATCACTTATCATCCCTTATTTATCACACTGCTCATGTGTAACACCCGAGACTTTTATGAGAAATATTTTTGTTTTTATAAATCATAAAAGGAATATTTCATTAAACACAACACTAGCTTCTCTTGCTTTACACACAATCATGACCGTCCTCGATAGCTTGTATCGTACGCAACACCAAGTTTCACAAAACAACGATATGCTATTAAAATATTATTAAAACTAGCCGTTATGAATAGTAATAACTACTTTTTGAAATTTTTGAAATTTTATTTTTCAAAATGGACATCATTTTTGGATTCAGAATATCGAAATTATCCTAGGGTGAAATTTTGGTATTTTTCTGAAAACTTTCAATTTTTGATGAATAGTGAAACCACTAAGTGGTTGTCAAAAAAACTGAATTTTTCATAAAACTTAATTTTACCGCTTCTGTGAGTGGAATTTAAAACATCCGAAAGACACGGTTGATGTCAGTAAGTAAAATTTGGTTCAATGAGATGAAAATAATTTTTGGTGAATAGTATCTTTTAACTTTTATTTACCACGATTAAAAGTAAATAGGCTAATTAAGGGTAAAAATGATATTATTATTACCCTAACACATGTCCAAATTCTATTGTATAAGTGTAATTCGCCCAAAAACAACCTTAGGAATAAAATATGACCATTTAGACCCACTTGGATTAGATTATGACATTTATTATTAATTTATTTAAAGAAGGGTTAAAATAGTTAAAATCAACGTTTAATAAGTATATCATTTTTAATATAGGTTTATACATAAGATAAATTAGACGATAAATATTCATTAGAAAGCTAAAAATATTTCCTACATAATGATAGTTTATTTGTAATTTTTAGACGTTATATAATTTAATTTATTTATGACACAAATATGATGTAGTAATTATCTTATTAATGAAATGTTGACATAATTGATGTTATAAATACCCAAATAAATATAATTTGAGACTTTTTATGAATTATACTAATTTTATAGTATAATATGACATGATATTATTTATTTAATTAACTTTTTTCGAACTAATCATTCTGTTATGATTTTCACAAAAAACAATTCCTAAATAGTGTCAAAATTGAAATAAAATAGTTTTTTAAAAAAAATATTATATTAGTAATTGTTATCTTATTCCTAAAAATATAAGGTTCGGCCAAATGACATAGATAAGGTTATATATATTAATAATAAAAAACGTATGGTTCGTTTAGCTGCTTATAGTAAGTTTATTATCCTTATAGTATAGGAACACATGAAGACACGGTAAAAGTAAATTTTTTTTACTTAATGTTAAATTTAAATGATAAGGTTAAAATAGGAACCTAAAATTGTCTATATTCTATTGGATGATAGGATTTCGACCCATCCCCATCTTATCATAGAAATAAATCATTTGGAGCTATTTAAAACCGAACTTGACATTATAATAAAATAATATTTTTAGTTTTTCCAAAGAAGCCCCTCTCCTCCCTTATAAAAGGGAACCTACTCCCCATCTTCCTCACACCACTTTTAGACTTCATGCTCGGCCAACCCCTTCCATGTTCTCCTATAAACTTCCCTAGAGACATCCTAGAGGTCTTGGTATTCTTCAAAGACCAATTTTAGTGCCCTAAAAGAAGGTCTCAAAGAAGCACTTCAAAGAAGAGGTAATGTCTGTTACCGATTCTTTCATCTTTATTTCTTTTTCCACTTCTTCTTATTTAGTTGTTTCATTATGAAGTAATAACACCAATATCACTCATATACTGATATGTTATTATATGTATGAAACAACCCTATTTCACCATCTATCCATCCTATGGAATATGAAATCACCGCGCGTGCGTACGTACGAAATACCATCTCCACGCCGTGGTGTAATCTATTTTCCACCACCACCTTACTTGGATGGGTATAATGGTGTAAATAAAGACTATATATGATTATTTTAAAGTTATATTTATTCTTAAATAGTATACATACACTCCAATACAATTCCATGATCATGGGAATGATATCATCGCTCGTGCGTACGTATGGAATACCGTCTCTACGATGTGATGCGACTCGTTCTACATGATCTTCATTGAATAATGATAATATAAATTAATTGAATTAATGAATATGATAGATATTACACTAATAAAATTCTTGAAATTAGGTATCTATAACCTAAAGAGAAAAATAAGAATTTATTCGACAAAACACGCATAAGAACAAAAAGTAATAAACACCCGAAAAACAAGTTGTAATGAAATATTACTAATAAGAAGCTAAGAATATGACCATCTGTGATATCATAACAATGACTATAATTTTGGAATAAGTCAATAACATTATTTAAATCATTATACAGGAGGTTCAAACATGTACAAATCATATCAAACCTAAGGTAAAGGAAATATCACAACCTCATTTTTATCCGAGATTGCTTATACTTCGGTATTTACTGGGGTGTATTTTATCATCGACATACATGTTTCATCAATATTTAATATTATTTCCATCCACCTATAATTTTTTAAATCCAATTTTACCCTTCGGTGAGTTTTTAGTAAACGATATGAAATGAATCTTTTGTCGTTTTTTGTATGAGATTTTTTTGACTTTTCCGGCAAAAGTACGAGAAGAATGTTTTTTTAACTTATACGACATGAATGGATTTTTAAAAAATTATTTCCACGAAGCTTCCTTTACATGTTTTCAATTTTATTTTTAATCAACTTATTTTAGTTTAAAATTTTATGACATGTTAAGAAAGGAAAATGTTTTTAAAGTAGAAAGGATATTTTCCTCAAGAATTGAGTTCATGTGTTTTATCAAAATTATTTTCCATCTAAGATAATATAGGGTTCTATTTCTATCCCTAATTTTACTATGATTTGATTATGTTATGATGGAATTATGTTTATGATGTCCTTTTATCTTATGTGTATTACGTTATGCTGGCATGATGTTTAGGATTCCCATTTTTATTACATGGGTTATGCTATGATGTATGGTTTATGATTTTGTGGCACACATAAGAATGGTATCATTATGAGATTGGTGGGACCTATATATCCCTCCAATGAATTGGGTATAGATTTTATATCTAATGAGATAGACATGGCTGGAACGACAGGTTAAACCGGTTCAGTGAAACAGGACTGGAACGAGGAGTGAACTCGGTTCAGAAATGGACTTTGTCCACTAAGATAGTCTTCGCAATGATTCTTGACTAATAAGAAATTATTATCTATGATTATGTGTGTATGACACAATGTTTCATGTTTTAAGTTATGATTATTGGGATTACATTTCACTACTATGATTTATCCCATGTTATGAAATTATGATTTCTTTTGCAGGTTAAGATTTCCAAAAGTTATGTTCTTATGTATTTGATGTGATTGATATTTCTTTTGTTTACCCTTGCTGAGCATTTGAGCTCACCCTTTTTTATGTTTTCTTTCCCCAGGTCAGGAAGAAGTTTATTAAGTAAGATATGTTAAAAGGGACTATAGATATGATGAAATAAATGGGTGATAGTGTAGACGCTTTATGAACCATTGGTTTATGTTTCCCAGTTTCTAAAGACACTATACCTATACGGTCCATTCCTGGTTTTGTTATATGTTGTAATAAGTGTGCTTCAATTCTGAAGTAATAACAATGTATGTAATGTATGGGTCGTTATAGTTGGTATCAGAGGAAAGGTATAGTCAACCTTTGGAAACTAGGATATGAAAGCCTTAGTAAGAATCCTAAGGATAAGTCTAAGCATAGAACACAATCTTTGTGTTTTAGAAATGGCCATTAATAACCTAGTATAAGACCTTAAGTGTGAAATTTTATTCTTGATTATGTGGTTTTCCTATTATAATTAGTTTTTCTCACACTATTCTACTTGGATTTAGTCAATGGCTGGAACCCGAAGGAACCGTTTTAATGCGGAATGCGACGGGCAATGAAATGATTGCCCCCCTGAGCAACCAAACGTTATGGGAGATGGAATTAAAATTCTTGTATCCATGCTCACACTAATTTATCATGCTATGAATCATGCAGGACTTCCAAAAGATAAAAGGAAGGAGAAACATTGTGTTGAATCCTTCATGAGACGACGTCCACCTTCATTTAGAGGGTCTACTGATCCATTAGTTACTGAACAATGGATTAGTACTACTGAAAAGATATTTTCAGTTCTTCAATGTTCTGAACATGATAATGTCATCTTAGCAGTGTATCGTTTCGAAGGTGATGCTGATCAATGGTGGAATCTTATTAAGAATACGAGGCAATGTGATGAAATTGAGTCCATGGAATGGGGCGAGTTCAAGAACTTATTTTTCAATAAGTACTTCCCTCGTATTCTTTGAACAATGATGGAGAAAGGGTTTCTTGAATTTAAGCAAAAGGATGATGAATCTATTGGTACCTATGAAGCAGATTTTACAAGACTTGCAAGTTACGCTTCTGGTATTATTATCAAACCTGAGAGTAAAATCGATCGATTATTTAGTGGCATAAAACCATGTCTTCGAAGGGCATTAACCATAAGGGACTTCAATAGCTATGAGGAAATCATTCGATGTTCTCTCAAAGTCGAGATGGAGATTGGAGTAACCCATCAGTCATATGGGTTTGATAAGAAGAGGAAAATGGAATTAAATGGAAAATCTAAAGAGCACACTGAATAGAAGATGAGCTTTCCCTTATGTTCAATGTGTGGAAAGAAACATAAAGGGAGTTGTCTTAATGGGACATTTAAATGATTAAAATGTGTAAAGGAAGGTCATAGGGCATTTGAATGACGCAATGATGGGAAGAAGATGTCTAATGATGCAAACAAAGGAAGGGATACACAGAATGAACCTACGACACTTCAATGTTTCAAGTGCAAGCAGATGGGGCATTATGCCAATCAATGCCCAAATCTAAGGGTTGATGATGATGGTCGACGTCAACAAACTCTTAAGGCTAAAGACAAATGAAAGTCACATGCAATTTCTATTAGCGATGTGGAGTATGATAACGATGTGGTGAAAGGTACACTTACCATCCATTCTAATGTAGAAAATGTTTTATTTGATTTTGGATCCACCCACTCTTTTATTTGTGAAGAATTTTCTATGTATATCACCGTTTTACCTCAACAATTAGAAGTTGAGTTAGCTGTGACAACCCCTAATGGCACAACAGTCGCATCAAATGTTTATAAATCTTCTCCTATCGAAGTTTTTGGGAAAGTGCTTCCTGTAAATCTTGTGATTCTTCCTATAGTGGAATTTGATGTGATTCTTGGCATGGATTGGCTTTCTTTATATGGATCTCATATCAATTTCCAAAGAAGGGAAGTCACATTTCATATTCCAGATCAATCTATGATCATCTATCAATGCAAGGATGAACATAACCTTCTAGTGGAAATTTCATCCATCTTATTGGTCTTGATTCCACAAAATGAAGGTTATTTATCTCAAATGGTTGGTGAGAAACTCATGATTATGAATATGCCCATTGTATGGGAGTTTGATGATGTCTTTCCGGAGGAATTACCAGGTCTTCCACGAAATCGTGAAGTTGAGTTTTCAAAAGAACTCGTACCAGGTTCTTTGCCTATTTTAAATAAACCTTATAGAATGGCCCCAATTGAGTTGTAGGATTTGAAGAAGAAACTCCAAGAGAATCTTGATAAGGGGTTCATATTCCCTAGTGCGTCACCTTGGGGAGCACTTGTTCTGTTTGTTAAGAATAAATATGGATCAATGAGACTCTACATTGATTATCGAGAACTTAACAAGATCACTATCAAGAAAAAATATCCTCTCCTGCGCATTGATGACCTATTTGACCAACTACGCGGAGCTCAATACTTTTCCAAGATTTATCTTCATTCAGGGTATCGTCAATTAAGGGTCAAAAGGGAGGATATACCAAAGACGACTTTCCATACAAGGGGTGGACAGTATGAATTTATAGTGATGCCATTTGGTTTTACTAATGCCCCTGTTATCTTCCTGGATCTGATGAATAGAGTCTTTAGAGACTATCTTGATCAGTTTGTGGTAGTCTTTATAGACGATATTTTGTCTATTCAAAGATAAAGTAAGAACATGAAGATCACTTGAGAATTATATTGAAGAACCTGAGAAATGAGAAGCTTTATGCCAAATTTACCAAGTGTTAATTTTGGCTACAAAAAGTTTCATTTTTTGGGTCACATAATCTCAAAAGAGGGGATATATGTGGATCCAGCAAAAACAGAGGTTATCGAAAGATGGTCGAGACCAACAATAGTAACTGAGATCCGATGTTTTCTTGGTTTGGCTGGATATTATCTACGTTTTGTGAAAGATTTTTCACAATTATCTAATCCACTCACCAAGTTGACTCGGAAAGGAGTTATGTATGTTTGGATGGTGGAATGTGAAGATAATATCAAGGATTTGAAAAGAAGGTTATGCAGTGCAACTGTGCTCACACTACCTTGTAGTGGAGAAAGGTTTGTGATCTACAGTGATGCATCCAACAAGGGATTGGGGTGTGTTCTTATGAAAAATGATATGGTGATAGCTTATGCCTCACGACAATTGAAAATACATGAGAAAAATTACCCAACTCATGATTTGGAGTTTGCTGCGGTAATCTTTTCATTAAAGATTTTGAGGCATTATCTTTATGGAGAAAGGTGTGACATTTATACTGATCATAAAAGTTTAAAGTATATTTTCACACAAAAGTAGATGAATATGCGCCAAAGAAGATGGTTGGAGCTGATTAAGGATTATGACTTCTCAATCCATTACCACCCTGGGAAAGCAAACAAGGTGGCAGATGCATTAAGTTGACAAGACCATGCCAGTTTATCCATGATGAGGATCACAAAGGATCCAATATTTATGGATTTACAAAGGATGGATCTTGGAATTACAATGAAAGGGGAAAATCGTATCTTTCTCAAAGGAATGTTCAACCATCTATACATGTGAAGATTAAAGAGGCACAAAAAGAAGATGTTGTGTTACAAAAGAATGTGAGAAATGTTCCTGAATTCAACCTTGATTGTGATGGTATAATAAAGTTCAGGAATCGGTTTTGTGTTCCTCCCATCCCCTAATCAAAGAAGGAGATGCTGGATGAGGCTCATAGTTATTCATTCTCCATTAATCCTGGAAGCACGAAGATGTATAGGGACCTGAAAGAGTACTTCTGGTGGGATGGCATGAAAAGAGATGTTGCTGAATATGTTTCTCGATGCTTGGTTTGTCAACAAGTTAAAGCTGAGAGACAGAAGTCTAAGGGGATGTTGCAACCATTACCCATACCCGAATGGAAATGGGAAAACATCACTATGGACTTTGTCACCGGACTTCCTAAAACATCCAAAGGAAATAATGCAATCTGGGTCATAGTTGATCGTCTTACAAAGTCTGCACACTTCATCGCTATTAGAGAGGATTTATCTCTGGATCAGCTTCCTAGGATATATGTAAAGGAAGTGGTAAGATTGCAGGGAGTACCACTTTCTATTATATCTGATCGGGATCCAAGGATTACCTCAAAGTTCTGGAAAAGTCTTCAGCATACTCTGGATACAGAGTTGAGTTTCAGCACTGCTTATCATCCTCAAACAGATGGTCAGTCTGAGAGAACAATTCAAACTCTAGAAGATATGTTGAGAGCTTGCTCTATGGATTTCAAAGGTGTTTGGGATAAACACCTACCATTGGTGGAATTTTATTATAATAATAGCTTTCACTCTAGTATTCAAATGGCTCCTTATGAAACTCTCTATGGAAGGAAATGCAGGACTCCAACTTGCTGGGATGAAGTTGGGGAAAGAAAGCCATTAGGACCTGATCTCATTGATGAAATGGCAGAAAAGGTCCGATCTATTCAACAACACATAAGAGAAGCTCAGAGTCGACCGAAAAGTTATGCCGACAACCAAGGAAAAGACCTAGAGTTTGAAGTGAGTGATAAAGTGTTCTTACGAATATCTACCTGGAAGAGGGTCATGAGATTTGGATAGAAGGGGAAGTTTAGCCCTAGATATATCGGTCCTTTCGAAATACTGGATCATGTTGGGAAGGTAGATTACCAATTGGCACTTCCACCGAATCTCTCTCAAGTTCACGATGTGTTCCATGTATCTCTCATGAGAAATTACATACCTGATCCTTCACTTGTACTCAGCTCAGATGTTTTACCGATGGAGAAAGATCTTTCTTATGAAGAACAGGTGATAGAGATTCTGGATCGTAGTGAAAATGTCCTACGAAACAAGACCACTCGATTGGTGAAAGTTTTATGGAAGAACCACCAATTAGAAAAAGCTACATGGGAGCTTGAGTATATGATGAGAGAGAGGTATCCTCATCTTTTTGTTACAAAGTGACGAATTTTGGGGGAGAAATTCATTTTAAGGGGGGTATAATGTAACACCCGAGACTTTTATTAGAAATATTTTTGTTTTTATAAATCATAAAAGGAATATTTCACTACACACAACACTATCTTGGCTTTCTTTACACGCAATCACGACCTTCCTAGATAGCTTGCGTCGTACGCAATAATGAGTTTCACTAAAAAACGATATGCTATTAAAATATTATTAAAACTTGCCATTATGAATAGTAATATCCACTTTTTGAGATTTTATAAATTTTATTTTTCAAAACGGACTTCATTTTTGGATTCGGAATATCGAAATTAGCCTAGGGTGAAATTTTGGTATTTTTCTGAAAACTTTTAATTTTTGATGAATAGTGAAACCACTAAGTGGTAGTTAAAAAAACTGAATTTTTCATAAAACTTAATTATACCGCTTCTATGAGTGGAATTTCAAAAATCAGAGAGACACGGTTGATGTCAGTAAGTAAAATGTGGTTCAATGAGATGAAATAATTTTTGGTGAATAGTAACCTTTTATTTTTATTTACCATGGTTAAAAGTAAATAGGGTAATTAAGGGTAAAAATGATATTATTATTACCCTAACACATGTCCTAATTCTATTGGATAAGTGTAATTCGACCAAAAACAACCTTAGGAATAAAATATGACCATTTAGGCCCACTTGGATTAGACTAGGATATTTATTATTAATTTATTTATAGAAGGGTTAAATTAGTTAAATTCAATGTTTAATAAGTATATAATTTTTAATATAGGGTTAAACATAAGATAAAATCGACTATAAATATTCATTAGAAATCTAAAAAGATTTCCTACATAATGATATTTTATTTGTAATTTTTAGAGGTTATATAATTTAATTTATTTATGACACAAATATGATGCAGTAATTATCTTGTTAATGAAATATTGACATAATTGATGTTATAAACACCCAAATAAATATAATTTGAGACTTTTTATGAATTCAAATAATTTTATAGGTTAATATGACATGTTAGTATTGATTTAATTAATTTTTTCGAACTGATAATTCTGTTATGATTTTCACAAAAATCAATTCCTAAATAGTGTCAAAATTGACCTAAAATAGTTTTTAAAACAAATATTATATTACTAATTGTTATTTTATTCCTAGAAATCATAGGTTCTGTAAAATGACTTATATAAGTATATATATATATATTAATAATAAACAACTTGGTGTTCGTTTTGCTGCTTATAGTATGTTTATTATCCTTATAGTATAAGAACACAAGAAGACACGGTAAAAGTATAATTATTTTACATAATGTTAAATCTAAATGATAAGGTTAAAATTGGAACCTAAACTTGTCTAAATTATATTGGATAAGAGGATTTAGACCCATCCCCACCTTAGCTTCAAAATAAATCAATTTGGAGCTATTTAAAACCGAACTTGACTTTATAATAAAATAATATTTTTAGACATCCTAGAGGTCCTGGTCTTCTTTAAAGGCCAATTTAGTGCCCTAAAAGGAGGTCTCAAAGATGCACTTCAAAGAAGAGGTAATGTCCGTTACCGATTCTTTCATCTTTATTTCTTTTTCCACTTATTTTATTTAGTTGTTTCAATATGAAGTAATAACATAAATATCACTCATATACCGATATGTTATTATAAGTATGAAACAACCCTATTTCACCATCTATCCATCCTATAGAAAATGAAATCACCGCGCGTGCATACGTACGGAATATCGTCTCCATGCCATAGTGTAATCTATTTTACACCACCACCTTACTTGGATGGGTATAATGGTGTAAATAATGACTATATATGATTATTGTAAAGTGATATTGATTATGAAATAGTATACATACACTCCAATACAATTCCATGATCATGGGAACGATATCATCACCCGTGTGTACGTACGGAATACCGTCTCCAAGATGTGATGCGACTCATTACACATGATATTCATTGCATAATGATTATATAAATAAATTGAATGAATTAATATGATATATATTACACTAAAAACATTCTGGAAATGAGGTATCTATAACCTAATGAGAAGAATAATAATTTATTTGACAAAACACGCATAAGAACAACAAGTAATAAACACCCAAGTAACAAGTTGTAATGAAATATTACTAATAAGAAGCTAAGAATAAGACCATATGTTATATCATTACAATGAGTATTACTATGGAATAAGTCAATAACATTATTTAAATCATTATACAAGATGTTCGGACACGTACAAATCATATTGGACCTAAGGTAAGTGAAATATCACAATCTCATTTTTATCTGAGATTGTTTATACTTCGCTATTTATTGGGGTGTATTTTATCATCCACATCCATGTTTCTGGAATATTTAATATTATTTCCATCCAACTACAATTGTTTAAATCCAATTTTACCATTCGGTGAGTTTTTAGTAAAAGATATGAAAGGAATATTTTGTCGTTTTTTGTACGAGGTACTTTTTGACTTTTCCGACAAAAGTACGAGAAGAATGTCTTTTTAACTTATACGGCATGAATGGATTTTTAAAAAATTAATTCCAAGAAGCTTTCTTTACAAGTTTTCAAGTTTATCTTTAATCAAATCTTTTTATTTTAAAATAGAATGACATGTTAAGAAAGTAAAATGTTTTTAAAGTAGAAAGGATATTTTCCTCATGAATGGAGTTCAAGTGTTTTATCAAAATTATTTTCCATATAAGATAATATGGGGTTCTGTTTCTATCCCTACTATTAAATTGATTTGATTATGTTATTATGGAATTATTTTTATGATGTCCTTTTATCTTATGTGCATTATGTTATGATGGCATGATGTTTAAGATTCCCATTTTTATTACATGGGTTATGCTATGATGTATGGTTTATGAATTTGTGGCACAAATAAGAATGGTATCATTATGAGATGTGTGGGACCTATATCTCCCTCTAATGCATTGGGTAAAGATTTTATATCTCATGAGATAGACATGGCTGGAACGACTGGTTAAACCGGTTCAGTGAAACAGGACTGAAATGAGGAGTGAACTCGGTTCAGAAATGGACTTTGTCCACTAAGATAGTCTTGGAAATGAGTCTTGACTAATAAGAAATTATTCTATATGATTATGTGTGTATGCCCCAATGTTTCATGTTTTATGTTATGATTAATGGGATTACATTTCACTACTATGATTTATCCCATGTTATGAAATTATGATTTCATTTGTAGGTTAGGATTTCAAAAAGTTATGTTCTTATGTATTTGATGTGATTGATATTTCTTTTGTTTACCCTTACTGAGCATTTGAGCTCACCCTTTTGTATGTTTTCATTCCCCAGGTCACGAAGAAATTTATTAAGTTAGATATGTCAAAAGTGACTATAGATATGATGAAATAAATGGGAGACAGTGTAGACGCTTTATGAACAAGTTGTTTATGTTTCCGAGTTTCTAAAGACACTATACATATACAAACCTTTCCTAGTTTTGTTATATGTTTTAATAAGTGTGCTTCAATTCTGAAGTAATAACAATGTATGTAAAGTATGGGTCATCATATCATGGATCACATGAGCTTAGGAATTTTCATTATCATATCATTAAAATCATGAATCTACCCAAAACAAGGAAACCACAGTGTGTAGGACACATTTAGTGGAATGATATGACTTCCCCAACAAAAGAGAATCCGCATTATGGTACAACCTGATAACACATCAAACTATGATGACTCTGATTCATATCATAAGCGGGATATGATGGATTATTTCCAAAGGCTTGAGCTCAATACTCGATGTTTATATTCCCTCATATATGTTCTTTCTACATGATGTTAAACTACATTGACGTGATTAACTATGTGGGTTTTGATTCATGTTATATACCGGATACGTATGACACCTCATGAAGCTTCAATCTTATCCTCAAAATATCAATCACCTCCATGTGTGTTAGAAAACTCTAGATTTCGTAGTTATATAGATTCAACAAATAAGTATCTACCCATTACTATGTAATAACATGTAATATAGAAAGAACCTCATATAAATTTATAGAAAATAAAAATCCTATATCCCCTGTTTACATACATAATAAATTAACATTATATCTTTTTTTTTCGGGGTAACTAGTCTCGTATCTAGATTAGTAATGGTTTATCAATCATGTCTTAAATCTATAAGTGATAAATAGAGTAGGAAGAAATTCCTTCAAAAAGGATGTGTTTAGACTAACCTCCCATCCTCTCGATCAATGTGAGTTTATAAGTGTCATTGTGTTTGAAACCCCAATTTTTCTCTTACCTTTCCAGTGAAGGCATGTACCTTATTATAGATATAAGAGCTACAATATGTTTATAAAAGATGAATGGGGATAACAGAGAGTGAAATACGTTATAGATATACCTAAACTCCAAAAATCAACCCTCACGAAAGAAAATTAAAGTGATATACATCCCTATTCTAGTCAGACCATTTTATTCCCACCACTCATCATTTAGAAATAAAATAATACATTAATCTCATTTTAAAATTACCTCATTTATGAAATTTAGTTTTCATTATGATATGGGGAACAATTATGCAATCCATATTATTTTCATAAGTATTTCATATGGTAATGAATGGTAATTTATTCACATGTGTCACATATATGTATATATATGAAATTAATGATGGGGTTGGAACCAAAAATATATAGACCTCAAATGCATTGGGTAATATTTTCATCTCACGATAAATAAAGTATGGTATTATGGTGTGAAGCAAATCAATTATGGGAATTTTTGCACCATGTGATATTGTCCCAGAAGTTATCCTGATTTTTTTCTTGTTATATGTTCATGATATATTTCCTATTATGACATGATCCTATGAAACATGTTTATTTATGTTACGATTTAATGTGGTTATCCTTGTACCTTTTCTTTTATGATATCATGTTGTATCATTTCCCCATATGTTGTTTTTCCTTATTAATTTTATTCCCATACATGAATTTTTATCTTCCCTTGTTATATATTCATGAGTTCTTCCTATGTAATTTTAGGTCTCAGTTGAATGTAGACTCTCTTTGTGGAAAATAATAAAAGAATCCAATAATTATATTCCTTTAATGTATTATAATCCTAATTTTTAAATAAATATGATTCCCATATAGTATTATCATGAAATAATATTCATTTAAATAAAAGGAAAATATTATTCAAGCTGTTCAATGTAGCCTTTATAATTGAATGAAAACTAATATTATAAAAATTACTTCATTTGTAAATAAATGAAGAATTTGAAATAAATTTTTAAATTATAATATTTTTATAATTACATTACGAAAATAAATTATTATCTTTGAAATCATCATATTGATGTTATCCTATGGTTATTTTTTTATAATTTTATGACCTAGACAATTTTTGGATCAAAATTAAATATATTATAAATATAAGATAATTATTATTAAATAATAATCCCCAAAAAGAGATTTAATATATTCTATTATAGATATACATGACTATTTATAGGTCTTATTGGAAAAATAATTTTTTTGAAGTTATATTATTAATTTTATTAACACTTTATGAATCATTCAAATTTCATATTGTATTTTATGGTTTTAAAATAAAATTGTTTATAAACATGTCACACATCCACATAACCAAATATATTGTTCAATTAATTTTATTCTTTTATTTATAAAATATATAAATCAAATCTTATTTGGAATAAACCTTGGGAAACACCATGTCAATGTTTGTGGGTTTTTCTACTTTATTAAATTGAGTCAAAAATATAATTTAATAAAATAATAAATATTTCCCCACTCCTTTGTATTAAAAATCATCCCTACCTCCCACTTCTCTTCAATGAAACAACCTTTGAGAATAAATTTACTCTACCTTTCCCTCTTTATATCCCGCCTGAGGTGTTACAATCCCCTTAAGAAGGCCCTCCCATGTTTTTATAAGTAAAGTCTCCTGGTAAGGGACTCTCTCTTATTTTTTTCTAATAGAAGTAATTTCCTTATACTAAGACCCTTTTAATTTCAATTTTCCATGTTTTTATGATTCTTTAAACATTTTTTACTATCCTTATTATTTATATTTAATGATCAACCCCCTTTTACTATAATTTCCCCCTTCCATAACCCTTTATGTCCATCCATTATACAGTTAGAATTTTCCTGTGAAGTTCCATGAAAAACATGTTTTTAGTGAATAATAATCCCCATTTTCACTCAAGATAATTTATATATATTTAATTGTAATTCATTTATTGAGAAATCCCATTTAGGTGACCCAGATTAGACAATCACGTGATTAAATTGTTTTAAATATATTCTTACTTTGAATGATATAAGTGGTACATAAATGAATGTACATGATATGAATTTTTCTGGTGGATGGTCAACAACATAATTTAACATATTTGACGGTGGATTATGAGTATCCTCCCAGGTGGGATAATTATACACACATTTCGCAATTAGTATCCTAAGACTACATGAAGGTTATATCATCTGAAACATTACGGATACACCTCATAAAAATTATTTCATTAGGAATGATCCTAATCAGTCTATGAGATCACAAAATTGATCATGTTAGAGTCTTTCTATAGCCCAAGTTGTAAACCTCCTAGAACTAAACAACTTCTTGTATGTACTTGTTGTTTAAAATCAACAAAAACATAGTATAACTTAAAAACATGCATAGTAAAATAAATAATTTAAATAGAGATATGAAATAAATATATATATATATATAACACAACATAGAAACTATACCAACTATATATAATAATATAAAACATTTAATTAAAAACTACCTTGATACAGAACAACAAGCATATCAATGGAATGTGAACTTATATTACTAATCAGGATGGATGAACGCACCCTAAATATAATTAAATAAGTAATTGAAATTTCATCCACGGTATCTTGTAGGTCTATTACGCATTTTATGGATATGAACAAGGATACACCCCTACCTGGGTCCCACACAACTACCTCCTTTTTAATAGGTCCCAGATCTATCATGAATGAAGATAAGAAAAATATTCATATGGTACTATTTTGTAATACTCAATCTAAAACCACATAGCCTAAAATAGAGTGGCACATGACCTCATGAGTGCCTCCCCATACACAAGATGATTCTAACCACTAGTGAGTGTCTAATTCCTTTAGTGAGGGAACTATACCCTTAGTATCATGTCATATCAATGAAAATAAAATAAATTAATATAATATATAACAAAATCATATTATTATTAGGAAACTAGATGATGACATACCTATCATACAGATATCAAAGGAATCCCAATGGGAAATAAAATCTATGGTGATTTTGTGAAAGGTAATAATTTAATAAAATAGTATTAATACTATTTAGTATATTATTTTATCACTCCTAACTCCAAACTCCATGAGTCAACTATCTACGATGGGACCCTTTCTAATGCTCAAATCAATATAAATATTTAGTATATCCATCAATATTACCATATAGGGTTTGAGTAATAAGATATATTAGGATACAAAAAAATGAATCTTTAACTGATTTTTGCATGAAATAAATATTATTCAATAAACATAAAATGAATGCACAAATAACATTATAATCCATAACCAAGTACCCATGTACTAAAAACGAAACCATAATTCCATCACATGCATAGAACATTCCAATGAAAAATTTATTTCATGATATATAGGGTATTCAATCTCTATATATGATACTAGTAACAATCTTTTTTGACATTGAGTGTATGTACTTCTAGACAAAAACTAGGCCTGATGTGATTCATCTTCTTAGTATCCAATAGGCATAGACTGATCATGATACTCATTAAACACTAGGGTTAAATTAATATGATATTTGGAATCTACTAAGAATCATGTATATCACGCATAATAAATGAGGATTCATTTTATCCCAAACATGAAATTATATCCTTCATCTCTATTATCACAAATTGTGAACACTCACCCTCTAGAGGATAAACATATCACAATGGACCAAATTATTTGGGAACTAAGAATAATAACTCTATTAGAATAATTAATAGTGTAGAACATTCAAGAAAGAATATAATATCATTATGGGTAAAAGTATCAACATATAGTATATTTGATCAACATAAAACAAGAATAACAATCCATAAATAGTGTCATGAAAACAAGTATCATACATGATTCTCAACACCTATTCAAAAAACCAAAAGTGTTCATAATAAATAATTGATATCAATTATGAAGATATAAGAGTTATTTATTAGAAAATAGTACAATAACTCCAATAATTTAATGAACTTATAACCTTTATGTCTTTGGTGTAGAATTTCAAGATTCATCCTAGAATCATCACCTATAACTCTTATGTGTATTAGTATATTCCAACCAATCAAAAAGGATTCCATGTATTTATTGCAACTATTTTTACCCAATAGAAATAAAACACTAAATGTAATAGTTGTTTTTTCCCTTAGTAGGATAATTTTCATATTATTGATTTATGACAAATCACATGTTAAACATTTCATCATTGGAGGAAATTATAATTCCACATAAAAAAATAATAATACCTCTATAGATTAATCTAATATATAACAAAATAAAATAAATCATAATTTTCTATAATTCTAGTTTATTATAAATTTAATATATATTTTTTATTTTCCAAAAATATTTGTTAATATCATATACAAAATTTAATATAATTTTTATAGTGAAATATTATCATTGTTTTATCTATTATAAAAAAACGAAATAATAGGGGAGATAAGGTGATTTTCCTCCATGGTTGGAATGAATATAAAAATATCATTTTATTTGTAAAAGGATTCACAAAACCAAAATAAGAGAATATTAGGTCTTCTAAAACTCAACAGGTTCACCGAAAAATGAAGGGTATACAAGTTGATATATGTTTAAGAAAGCAAACCAGAAGTATAATCACCACATTAAAACCAAAAAATTAAATTATTTTATTAATTTTTATTATAAATTATTCTTATAATGTTGTTTTTAAATTATCATATAATATAATCCATGATACATTATTGATTAAATAAATTATTTTTATAGTATTAGAATTTTAGAGTCATACAAAATTTGTTATAGAAATATGATGGGGTGGATGATGTGAAAAAGGTTGTCCCTAAATTATTTTTCATAAAAGGGGTATTGTATAATGTTGACATGGTTTTACCCTAATATATATCATAGGAGTTACTTGAGGTTACTGAGTTACCATTATTTACCTTTTGGAATGAAGGATTTACCCTTATGGAACTCAACCATGTCCTTTCACATCTTTTAGAAGCCATGAGTTACACTCACGTAGAGAGGGAACTACCCCTTTGCAGCCTCCATAAAAATAGGTCACCTTTACAATGTGGATAGATATTACACTTAGCCTTGTGTAGAGACTATGCTAACCTTATGCTTCATTCAGAAATTCTATAGTATGTCTACACATTTGCTATCATACCCTTACATGAGTAGAGATTTTCTTTCCAACCTTGATTCAACACTTAGGTTATCCTTACCTAACAATTAAAAACATGGGGATACCATTATACAACCCAAATAAAATGATTTTTCTCTTACATAAACCTTATATTTAGTGTAGTGCCTGTACATATGTAGATTACTACCCTTATGTAGTGCGCAAAAAACTAACCTAACTATATGAAACTCCTATAATTTGAAAGTAACCATTATTAAATTTATGAAATTTTGAGTTTACCCTTAGACAAAGAGTATGTATTTTATAAGGGGAAGAATCAAAATGGGAAATTTTCATTTTTCACCCATTAGGCTTTAAAAATATTAAAAAAATATGGTTATAAAAAACATCTAATGACAGAGAATATTATTGAATAAATCAATATTGATTTAGTTTCATTAATTTTTTATATGCATTGGATATATTATTTAATTTTTTCCCACACGTAATAAAACATTATCCCATAAATTCTTTTCAACTACGATTCTATTTAAAATTAATTTTTATAAAATATATCATGAAACTCCAATGTTATTTCAAGGAACTAAATTGTTTTTTCAACCAAGCATATGCATATCTTATGAAATTCACTATATTGATTATCTTTATTGTTTCTTCTTCAATAATTTCTTCATATATATTATTCCAATACACATATTTTCATTTTTTTATAGATTCATTATAATATATCATGAAACATTATTTATATATCACGCATCTCAACAATGGTTTAATTTTTTTCATTTTTGTAATGAAGAACAATTACTTGTTAAAAAAATTATGTTGAGTATATATATTCTCATTTCATAATGAAAAAATACCTTTTATATTTTTTATGAATCTTATTTCAAAATAATTTTTTGAATATCCCATTACATTAATATTATAATATAATAAACACAGAAAGGTAAAATAAATGATATTCAAGATTATATAAATTTCATAAACTAATTTTTAAGAATAATTATAAAAGGAATATGAGTTGACAGTTTATATGTCTTTTTACTAAAGGTAATGATGTTTATGAAAATAAAAAACATGGCACCATTTAGTTAATATATATATAATTAATTCAATAAATATAAATATAAAAACTTAATGTAATTTTTTATAATAGAAAAAAAAATTTGTCGTTTTTCTTGATTAGATATTAACTAAAACACACCAATCCCTAGAAAAAAAATAAATTTCAATGTGTTTATGATAATTGAAAAAATATTACAGTTTTATTATTCAATGGATATAGAAATTCAAAAAAATTAAGAATTCATATAAATTTTTTATAAGTATTTAAATGAGTAAATTACTATTATTAAAAGTGAGTACTTGTTTGATATATCAAAGAAGATTAAATTAGACTTATATAGATATTTGATATTTTTTTATATGATGTCTTCATGTAGTGATGAAAAATGACATATAAATAAGGATACATAGAGAGATTATTATTTTTCAATGATGGAAATGGAAGATTTGTTAGTGGGAGGTTATCCAGAGGATTATGAAGTCTCATATTACTGAATCGTGGAGTTAGTTATTAACAAATTGAAAAGTAGATCATAATCATTGTTACAAATTATTAATAACATGTTGTCTATATTTTATAAGGATTATTTTTAGGAAATTTTTTTGAACCTAGTGGGATACTAATTTTGGATTTTCTCCACTAAATAAAATGATTTTTTTGTCATTTTGATTGTAATGTAATACATGTTGTTCATATATCAGAGACATGCAAAAATTATTGTCTAAAAATTTTCAACTAAAAATATTTTGATATTGTTTTTATAGTTATCATGTATCATTCAATTAATTTATATAAAATGGAAGATATTTCTTTCAACCAAAACTATTCTTACACTATAAATATATCTTATTTAAGTCCAAATCTTGTGATAATAAATTGAGGGTATCATGAAATGTTTTATGTTAAAAAATTATTTCCATATATTTACAATGATAAAATTAAAATGATTTTAATTTTTATAAATCAATTCATGTTCTTATGAATCCTCAATTAGTTTTCTATGTTATTATAAATAGAATTCCAAAACCATGGATATGTTTGAATATCAAATACATGAAAATTATATAAAAACTGAATCACTTATTCACTTAATCCACATTTGATAGAGTTTCTTGTTTCTTATGTAATAAAAGATATTCATACCATAAAAAATGATGCACTCTACCCTATGATAACAATGGAGGTAGGATCACTTTGGATTTTAGTGAGTGATATTCCACATTCATGTATTGTAGGACTTGGCATGTTGTTCTATAAAGAAAAATATTTATTATTTATATCTATTTTGAAGAATTAAAGGTTCAATTTAATCAATATTCGATGGTATTTTTGTTATTTATATTTATACATTTCAATAGAAATGGTATTTGTTATGCTACGTGGAATAGTTTTGGTAATTGTTTCTATAATATTTGGGTAATTATTATCACCAAAAAATCCAAAAAATGGTGTCAAATCCATTTATATGTATACTGTATTAATAATATATATATCCATTTAAATATTGATGTTCCTTGTTATCATCCCAGGTCAATAATGACATTTGATATCTAGGGTAGAAATCCATTTGCCTCATCCATATATTAATATTTTATTTAAAATTCAAAGATCACTATTGGAAATTCCTACCCAATTTATGAATAACAAAATATTGAAATATATTTTGAAACTAATAATTTCATTTCAGTCGTGTCTACTATAGTTTTTTTCATGGTTCTAGGTTGAATAAATTTTCCTATCTAATTTATTTAATGTGTAGAAAAATAAAATCCTTCTAAAAGGTTTAATAATGTGAGTCACAGAATATCTAGTACATCTCTCTGGTGGTATCATTATATATATTTTTATTTAATTAATTATTATTATTTAATAGTAATTACCATAAAACCTGCATTATCATAATCACATAAGGTCCATGCCAAATTTTTAGGGGGATTTATTACATATCAAAAAATTGCCGAATAGAATCTATGATTAAAAAAATATATATGTTGAATGTATAATATATTTTTTTAAAGTATTTATGTTGAAATTAAAGTATAAGATATAAAATGTTTATAAATGTTAAAATATGATTAAATATTATTTAGATTATGCTTTATAATGAAATATTCATAAAATATCTATATAAAAGTATATATATTAAAAAAAATTATTAATAACTAATTTAAACCTAGAAAAATTTATTTTAGTAGGATTTATTAATAAATTTATTATAAATATATATAATATATATTACAATATATTAATTTGAGTAAATTATTAATATTAAATGTATATATATTAATAAATATGATGTATTTGTATTTCTTAATTAGTAAAATATTCTATATTAAGGAATTTAAATATTATAATGTAAATGATATAATATGAAGTATTATTTTTTAATAAAAATAAAAAATTATTATATTTATACATTATAGAGAAATTTATGAATAAATTCCAAAATTATCAAAATTTACTATATCATTATTTAGGAAATAATCATAAATGTTTATCTGATGTATAAATATTTTAATTTATCATTTTTTTATTCCCTACATGTTAATTAATATTATATGTAATTATTTTATATAATTAATGGATGTATTGTTTATTATATATATATTTTAAAACATATACATATATTTTCCAAACAATGATTATAAGATGTTACATTCTATGGGAGATATAATATTTTATTTCATTCAACCAAGATACATTGTTACGTATTAATTCATATATTTCATAATAGGTGATAAATATGGGAAATAGATATTAGGTGTAATGATTTCTTTTAGAATAAATAACACAATTTTTTATTGATCAATGGATAGTGGGAATTCTGGTGGGAAATGTTACTTTCTTGGAAGATTGAGGTTTAATTAGGAAATGTGGAACTTGTTTACATGTAAAACCTCACATTCCAATCTATAGAATTTGGGGTCAAATGATTATAATCCATTATATGATTTTGGTTTCATATGTTTCAAAAGCATTATATAAAATAGGTTTCATAGGTCTTATACCAAAGATTCATTTCTATATGTATGAATATTTTGGAATTTTATATTAATGCAACTAAAACAAATAATTAGATGAAATTTTATTTTTACAAAAAATGTTTGTAACATATTAATTTGGTTGATGGAATATGATAGAACAATAAATCATTAGAATCATGAATACATATTGGAAATACATGAGATAGGATAGTATGGTAATAAATAACCCCTAATGATAATAAGTGTGATATTGGTTCTAATGTGAGAACTTTTATATCACACAATAGTGGACCACCTTTTCATTTCACATCAAATTTATTGCGTTTTTAATGGAGATATATAGTCTATAGAAGACCCTAGGTCATCACTAAAAAGATTTTGTGGTTTAAAGCACGTATTTTTAATAAAAAGTGAAAATAGGGTGTTTAAAAACTTTTAAACATAAAATGTATCAATTAAAGATTTTAATATTAAAAAGGAAGTTGGTTTTTTAGAATTATGAGGGGAGGAAATTTATATTACACTACACACCTTTATTAATTAATCTTTTTGAGAAATACACATGTTTTAATGGGATCATTTTCTAGGATTGTGATGATTTTTATTCCCTTGTAGCCTCATAAAATGATGTATAAAGAACTTACAATTGAATAAATTTGTGTTATCATGTTTTAGACCTAAAATGCTGAGTGATGCTGTTAAATCATATGGATATCTCATGTATATGTGAGATAAATAGGATTATGTTCTTTTCCAATTGTAACAACCCATGATTTCCTCTTAAATCTCAACCGAATCACTATTTAAATGAAACATATTTCACATTCTTGACCTAAATAAATGTATTCTAAGGAGACTACTATTATTATTAAAAATAATTGAAATATTTAAAAAATAATAATAATAACTGTTAAACAACATGTTCTGAAACACCCTCCAATGAGAGTTTATCTTCCTCGAAATAACAGTCCACTTTTAGGCTTGCAATCAAGAAACAGAGGAGGCTTAGCTTGAACATATCCTTCATCCTTGACCCCCTATGAATATAAGGGTCTCCAGAAATACTATGATGAGTAGAGGACTCCTTTGGTTCTCCAAAATGGTATATTTTTTCTTCCTATTTGAGCTTACACCTGGTGTACACAATGTACCATTTTATAGGCGGAGTGGAATTTTTTCTGAGCACCCATATATTGACCAACCACATGGTCCATGATTTTCGGTGGCCATATATTATTATCTCCCTTTTAAAAAAATTTAAAACGTTATTTTCCTACCTCTTTAATATCACCAAACAATATTTAACATCAATTGGAAAATAAAATCCTAATATATGTAAGAAATACATAAATATACTATTAACATCAAGAATAATTAGTTACTTATAAATATCAATCTTTTTGGGCCCATATATAGGCAAATTCATCTTGGGTGACTTTAGAATAATTTTATACCACTTAATATGGAATAATACCATAATATTTTATCCTAATTGGATGAAAATATTAGATGTGGTGTTCATTTGAGTCCACTTGTGTTCTTGGAATCCTCTGTAGCTTAGCCAATTTTTCTCCAACATCATCCCGGGACATCTAAATCAGATCCAACAAAAAAGAAAACCTCAAAACATGGGAATATATCCATTTTTTGTAGTTTTAAATAATAAATAATTTGATAAAAAGTTAATTTAAATTTGTTATTATATATTTATTTTACAAAACAAAATCAATTTAATACATCGGTGTAAAATTGAAATAAATTTGTGAATAAATGTGTAATCACACCGCCACACCTAAAAATTTTCACTCTAGATAAAATTCATTTTTCAAAAAATAAGGCCTAAAGATATTCCCAAATTCTTGAATATTTGACATTCAATGACATTTTAATTTATGAAAGAAATGTTATCAAAGAAAAAATCACACTATGGAGTTTTTCTTAGTGATGAAGGAGAAATGACTCATAATGTATATTACCTTGAATGACATGGATATGAGTGATACCACATAAAAAATTCAAATGTAAAAAATGTCACTAAATCCATATGTGTGTATTTGAAAACCAATTCATTTAATTCTTCCTAATTTTTATCAAATAAATATATATTATTTTAAAAATATTATTCTTAAATTATAATTCCACAAAACATACACTACATAAATTGTAGTAAAATTTCAAGTCCCACCCACTTAAACATTTCTAGAAGTCGATCCATAGTCTCTAGACCAATATATCTCAATACATTATACATTTCATCACTCCTCTCATTTATTATTGTTTTTTTATCAAATGTTTCACCTGGAACAAATATCACAGACATCTATCAAACCATATTTGATCTCCTCATGAAGGTAAATATTGTATTTATAATATTGTGAAAGGTTCTAGAAGATTGGTTTTTGACATACCCATGTTTAAATACATATTTTTTTTTCTTTCATGGTGTATAATAGTTTTTATAATAGGTACACATGAATATGTCAATCCGTTATAATAATGAAAATTATTGGATATATAATGAACATATGGAAAATAATTTTGGAATGTTAAATGTTATCCTAACATATATTTACCTTATATTTAGTCATAAAAAATAACACCTCATGGTCAGGTGCAATGATATGTGGATATATTATAAACTACTCACACAACATGTATCAATATTATAAATGATTTAATAGATTTAATATTGTTAATATCATTGAAGAAATGCTATGTCTTGAAAAACCTACACCTAAATGTTTAATTCATTCTAATCCTCACTTTCCATTAGTGATTTTTTTTATAAAAACAACTTCCAATATGTAAATTCCTCAAGAATGTTTTATAAAAAAAAAATTAATGATTATTTGGGCATAAAAAAGAAGATTTTTTCACAATAGTGAGGGTGAGAAATGGGAGGGGGTATCAATTCTACAAAGCAAGAGAAAAAAGGGAAAGATGAATAAAGATTAGAAAATATCATAACTATCATAGGAATATCCCTATAGCACCACACATTGATTATGTGGTGCCATCACTATAATAAAAGAGAACGTGTGATGGGATGATAAAATATAGTGGAGTCATTTGTAGGTTTATTTTTGAACATGGAGTTCCTCCATCAGGGGCTCAAAAATGGTTTTATTAAAGGATATAAACAAATTAATATTGAAAGTGAATGCTTTTTTGATTACATCATTTTGAACCCGAACAACACCAAATGGATATAAAATAGTAATAGTTAATGGGACAAACCAGTAGGAAAATCATAACTAGATGTAACATTACCATAATATTTAAAAGGAGGAAATTCTACCTAGTGTGGAATTAATGGTGATTGATGAAGAAGGCATGGGGTACATCGGTTCTATCCTTAGAAATCCAAAAGTACCTATATGAGTCTCTTCTCATTTTTCCAACTGTTGAATATATAACTTGCTCTGAGAAGCTAAAACATAAAGATTATCATTACATTGTTAATTGTTCTAGTAGGCCTAGTTTATTATCTCAATAGGCACATGACATTAATTTTTGTAAAAAACTGATAAGGATGCACTATAATTGTAGTATTGATTGTAGTACAATAAGACCCTAATGAATCATAGAGTACAATACTCCAATTTTTTCTATTGGGTATAGTCATTTTTCCAGGATTTGTTTTACCTATATATTTAAAAAATTATCTTGACCACTATTTTCTAGGTGGATGTTGTTGAAACTCAATGGAAAACCCCATTCCAATTCAATAGTGATTTTATATCTTTATGAGAGAAATTAGAACCCTAGCCTCTAATGAAGTACCTAAAAAATCCGAAACTACATAAAACAAGGGTTTTAAAAAATTCAACAACTTTTTATGTATCATCAGTACTTGTGGCTCATTCCTCTGCCCATTTTGACATGTAATCATCTACCAGAAAAATGTACAAGTTGGTAAATGAATTATAAAATTGACCCACAAATTCAATTCCCAAAATATAAAAAATTTCAGGAATGATCAAGGGTTGTTGTGGAATTTTATGTTATTCGGACTCATTATCCATTATTTTACATTAAATACATTATTAAAAAAATTCACTGGTATCCCAAAATAGTGTTGACAAAAGGAGACATATATGAAGGACCCTGTGAGCATTACATTTGGTACTAATGTGGACCCCATAACAAGAGTGTGGAATAACCTATGGAAAAACTGAAAATCACTATCAAAAACAAAAAAACATGAGTACTTGATCACTACATGTCCTCTATAGGTAGGTTTCCTCCAAAATTTACCAGTGAAACTATTTTTTTATATAGTCAACAAGGTTTTTGTTTAAATTATGAGGAAGGAAATATTTTGTTAAATAATTTACAATTTCATCATAATATGTAACAATATATTATGCACATAATATTTCTCATTATGAAACATGTCATTTATGGGAATACAATGGAATGATTCAATAGGTCTGGATGGGAGGATAGTAATGATATAGTCCACAAAAAAATTATCTATTCCTTTTTATCCTTAATGTCTATATTAAATTATTTATTTAAAAGAATCCAGTAAATCAGATCTGGTTCGGCTTTCAATTTTTTAAGGTGATACCGGAGTGTAGCATGGTCTGAGAACACAATTACTTTGAATCCTAATTGGTTAGCCCTAAATTTTTCCAAGGCAATCACAATTGTAAGGAATTAATTTTTTAATTGTTGTTTAGTTTTCTTGGGAAGGGTGTAGTTTACATGAAGTATAAGTAATGAACAATTGTTCTTGATGAACCCGTTGTAATAAGACTACCCCAACTGTATTGTTAGAGGAGTCACACATGAGCTCAAATGGTAAATCTCACTAAGGTGGATGGATTACAAGGGGTGATGTGAGTCTCCATTCTAGTTTTTTAAAGGAATCATCTCTTTATTTATCAAAAACCTTATTTTTATTTTTGAATAATTATATAGAGGGAGGGTTGTAATATTAATCAAGCCATGAATGTATCCTTGATAAAATCTAACATGGAATAAGAATTAAAGCACAAACACCCCAATTTTGGGTAATGGTAGGGAATAAATAACATTCAGTTTTTATTTATCTATTTGTATTTCATCCCAAAAAATATTGTGTATAGGAACTATACCTTTTCGCATAATGAAAAATAATTTCTCCTAATTTAATACAAGATTTTTTTCAATAATATGATATGAAAAATTCGAAATAATGCTCAAAACTACCAAAAAAAGTAACTATAAATAATGAAATAATCCCTGAATAATTCCATGAAATTATTCATGTAATCCAAAAAATCTAACCTGGAATCATTGGAAGGTACCTACAATATTTCATAGACCAAATGGAATCCACCGATATGAAAATGTTACAAGGGGGAAAGTAAATGTTGAATTTTCTTGATCATAGAATGCAATATGAATATGAAAGTGTCTATAATACCCATCAATGAAATATTAGTGGGACTCCCCTTTTAGCCTCTATTGCAACTGGTTAATGAATGGTAATGTGAAATGTACTATCCTCATGGATTGGTTTAGTTAGTGATAGTCTATATAGACACACCAACTATTCTACACGTTGGTTGGAACCAATTTATCATTTTTTTAATATTACTATATGCCAAATAATTTTAGGAAATACTTGCATTGGACTGACATATTGGCTTCTAGATATGGGATAAATGATTCCATAAACAAATAATTAGGTTACCTAATTTCTATTAACATTTACAAGGTTTGGGTTTTTTCAGTTTTGTGCCTACCTTAGTGGTTTAGTATCATATTTCATGGATATATGATGCATTAAAATTGATTGGATGACACTAAAAATGTCAGAAGGAATATATCCTAATACTTATATATATTCTTCCAAAATGTAAATATGTCCCAATTCATGATCTATCTGGAGAAAACTATTAATGAAAACATGCTGCATGTTTCCGTCCTCAAGATATGAATATATAAAATTTTTATGTAGTGGTTTAAATTCCAATTTATGGGAATTTTGGATTGATGGGAGTTAATGTTAGTATAATTGGTAAATAATTTTATCTTACTACCAAATGGAAATTCCCCCAGATAAAGAATAATATTTTATAAGATTAGTTGTATCATCGATGGACTAGGGATCAAAATCACTAGAAAATTATTAAATTAAAGAACATGAACATAATTTTTCTAGGTTGATAAAATAATTTATTTCATGATTGATTACATAGAAATTAAATCAATGATGAAAACATATAAATTGGTTTATGGGATTGAAAAGACGTTTCTTTAGGGGAAGAAACTACGTCAATGTTATTAACTGAAAGTGTTGAATGTTTTTATGAGTGGTGCTTCATGGAATGAATGATTTTTAAATGGAAAATGTCACCAACCAACATAATAGATAATGTTACAATATAGAAATTAATTATGGATTTGGATTATTTCAATAAATTCCTCTCCAATATAATTGTTTCATTTCTATTTATCTTATAATCATCCATTTAAATCAATTAAAAAATAGTAAGAAAAATTAAAATTCTCACCCCCACAATAACATCCTCTAATACAACAGTGGGGTGTGTGGTACTTTAGTTTTCTAGTTGAAAAAAATCATATTGGATTTAATTCACCAACATGCAATGTATAAAAAATTAAGTGATATATCACATTTGTAAAAGCAACCAAATAAATCATAGAATTGGAAAATAAATACTCCTATATAGTTCAAAGAATCTAGAAAGTCTTGGGATCATTTAATTTGGTGGGATGAAATGTATCTATCAATAAAAATAATTTCCTCTGCAATATCACATTTTAAATACGTCAATGTTTCTTTTGATGTTTACAAATAACCTTCTGAAACACGGCTTATTATGGAATTCTATTTACGACATCAATCATGGGGATTCTAAACTGCAATTTTTTTATATATTCCAAAATTTATTTATACATTTCAGTTAATTTTTATTATTTTGGTTTGGTTGAACTCTGGTGAAATGTATGAGGAATGAGTTGGATTGGTAATTCATCAAAGTAAAGACTCTTTTCTACGACGTGGCTTCTCTCTAGCTCAGGAATATTCTTATTTGGAAAAGTTTCATTGGATGAAATAGTGTTTTCCTCAATATTGGATGACTGTAACGAATGGATCATTTGAATTTTATGTTGTGTTCCACTCTAAAGGGTGATGGAATGATGATTTCCTATATCCTTAGGGTTAACTAGTAGTTGGGAGGTCAGTTTTCACAACCCTAGATATTGAATTTCCCCCAATAATTTGGTGAGTTTGCCTAATTGGGGTTTTCATTATTTTATTGCTTCTTGGATTGTTTTTTAGAATTGGAGATTGTTTGTGGCCATTTTTTCATCATGTATCTTATTCTAGGCTTTAGATTTTTAGGGGTTTTTTGAAGTGAATTTTTTACAGTTGAGGTTATATGGGTGGTTGTGGTGGATGAATACTCTACCCCAGTTGGAACCATAGTTATTGAGTTTTGTTTGAATAACCCCATTCATATATATTTGGTTTTCTTTTTCACCCAGGTTTGTATAGATATTATTGTTTTTTCTGAATGGGTATGTTATAGGGGAATCCTATAAATATTGCCTCACAACTCTCATAATTTTTCCTCAATTAAGGGAATTTTTCAGAATAGTGGGTGTCATTGGAATAAATACAAAAGTTAATTTGAGGAGGATGTTGGGATTTGTCTTGGGAATGATAAATTTTTATAGAAGGGTATGTAACATTTCAAACATTGTGTCCGTCTTCTTCTAAAATTTAGAACATTTCACCTAATGGAAACCTTGAACTAATATAATGGACCTTGAACTGAAATGTTGAGTGTTCTATAGAATATTCTAATTGAGGTTCTATACAGAAGTTGTAGGTTTTTGAAAAATTTCACAACCTGCAAAAACATCAATCATGATACGATCAATTGGAGTTATACCATTATAATATCATTGAATAAAAAGATCATCAATGATTTGGTGGAGTGTGATACTTGAAAAAAAGACATTTAAATCATTTCCATTATTCGTGAAGTGTTTCCCATTGGGATTTATTTATACCAAAAAATTCATTCCATATAGTTGATGTTTGAGAGGTCGGAATAATTTATCAATAAAAACAAAATTCATGTCCTCCTGGCCTCTTATTTGGAAATTAACATAATATAACCAATCTTTTGAAGTGTATTCTAAGGGGAATTAAAATTCTTGTCATTTACATATTATTCATCCATATTTTTATAATTTAATCTTGTACACATAGCATGAAATTAATTTATTTTATATTGTATATATTCTCTAGAAATTCCATGGAATCTTGGAAATAAGTGAATGAGTATGGATTTATGTTCAGAATTAGGTATTTGACCTTGTATTTGAATGTATATAGGATGAATCTCAACATAATGTGAGGTTTCTTATGTTAATTTATAGATATTTTCATCCATATTATTATGTTTTATTTCTATCTTGATAATTATTTTAATTGATAACTAAGGATCAGGTAGAGTGTTGATGTTTTTTGTTCAATCCTTCAAGGGATGATTTAGTGTTTCTTTGTGTAGAATTCAAAATATCCACTAAAATTAGTCACTGAATGAAATTAGTTCCTTTGATGAATATTTAATCACTAATAAGGAATATAATATAAAAAACGAAAACACAAAAATATATAAAAATGTAGAAGAAAAAACATTAAAATATTCAAAAAAATAAAAAATTATTATAAATAACATGAACGTAAAACCGAATCCCTCCTTGAAAATATTACAAATGTTTAACACATTGTCATGAAATTTTAAAAAAATTAATGGATATTTACATTACAGGTATGTACATAGGTAATCTCTCAAATATAGTTTGAGTTATAAAAAGTGTATTTGAAATAAAAATGAATAATAGACAGATGTGGTTTTTAAAACACTTTTACAAATAAAATGAATTAATTAAAGAGTATAATATATTATAATGGAAGGTGTTGTTTTGGAATTATGAGAGAAGGATTTCATTTCATGTTCACTATATACCTTCATTAGTTAATTATTCTAATTAATACACATGTTTTTATTGGGTATTTTGTTTGTGGGTTTTGAAGAACTTGATTCCCATCTTTCCTTATAAAATGACGCATAAAAAACCAACCGTTGACAGGAAAGTCATGTTGTCATTGTTTAGACCTAATAAATATAGTGATGATACCAAATCATACACGTATCTTGTGAATTTTTTTGATAAAGATAATTATTTTGTATTCCAATAAAAACAAACCAATATTACCACATAAATCTCAACTTAATCGATATTGAAATGAATTATCTGTCCCTTTATTTAACCAATGAAATTAATTCATAGTAGAACCATGTAAATATGATGAATAATTATGACATTTCACCCAAATGTTATTCAGAACCAATAGAATAAAAATATTTTAACTACCTTCAAAGTGTTTATATCTTTCTCAAAATGATCGTCCATCATTTTACTTTCCATCGGGAGTAGGAGGAATCTCGGGGATAACATCAACTTCATCATTGATCCCCCTATAAGGATAGGGATATCAAAACCTTCTTTGATGATGACAGTACATTTATTAGTGTTGAAGATGACATATATTTTCTCCTTGGTCGATGTCACGACCCACCTTCACCAAAAGGAGGGAAGAGTCAGCAGATTGCCAGGTCGTTCCTTCTTTAAGTTGAAGGAGGGATAATGAACCCCAAAACCAACCTTCAATATGTCCTAGAGTGGTGACTAGAACCAAGGGTATAAAGTCTCACACTAAATGGAAGGCAATTCCCTTTTTCTTTTAATAGGATCGGGAGATAAGATAATGAATCCCACAACACCAAAACTGGATGTAAAAGTAAATCCATGAACCATTCCCAATGCATGTTACAAAAGTAAAATCCACAATGTATTAGGAGACTACAAAGCAAAATACCAAAAGAAAGAACAAAAACATATGCGATAATATGTCACTAGGTCTGAGCTAGTACGGTCCAGCACGATCCCAAAGTCCTCCTGGAAACCTAAAAGTAGTTTTAAATACGTTGGATGAGCATACAAGTATACTTCGAAAGGAAAAACCAAAGACTCTCGTGCACAAGTGGGGAGGAATTCTAATGACCTGTGAGGAAAGAGATAACCAAGCACCTAACAAGGAAACTAACCACCCATTCCTCACTAAGGCGCACACCCCAAATAACACAAGTCAAGTAATGTATAGTAATAGCACATTGATGTTTGGGTACCCCGCGCCACTTCCCACTGGTTATTGAAGACATCCTACACATCGAACCAGTCTTAACATTCTCATCGCAGTACCATTTCCATACCCCACCTGCACACACCTGGGCCACAACCCCACATTCCGCCTGTAGACACCTGGTCCACAACCACTAACCCACTCGTAGTAACCTGGGCCACAACTGTCACACATAACCACGCCTGCGAACACCTATTCCAGAAAAACCACTGCCACGCCCGAAGACACCTGGGCTTCATCCCGAAGATACATGGGAAAACACCTACCCTCACACACCTAGGCCAACCACCACACTACCCAGCCAGAAGAATCATGGGATAATAATGGACTTCAAGGCATCACAGCTTGCTCGAAGAGCCTTTGGCTATTGGGTAAAGGGAGTAGAAAAGGAGCTAAAAACCAGCCACTCATAGGAGTGTTTGAAAAAACACCCTCCCCCATGAAATGGGGGTGTTCAGCACTTAGTTCTCAACTTGGGTGGGGCACAAATAAGAAACAAAAAAACTACATGTATATGTATAGATAACAAGCACTCACCTAGTCTAGGTTTTTCTTCAGACAGCCTAAAGAACACTACCCATACTATTCATAAGAGAAGAGAACAACACCCATGGCCAATTTACAACTCACACCAAACCAAATCCCCATTTGACCCATCCTTGTCTTCATGTTTAAAAATAATGTTTAAATATGTTTCTTCACTATTGGGAAACTAACAACATAAGCACAAACCAAGGTAAAAAGTTACAGCCAATAGCAATTTAAGCATTCGGGCTAGGTTCTATTGAAAATTCACAACAACAATGGGATAAGGGAGATCCCTTGAAGTAATGGAACCAAAGAAAACCCCATGATACAGCCCCATGTCCCCCAAAAAAATCATAGATCCAATAGTTTCTCAACAACAGAAGATCCCACCCCAATTCATGATACAAACAGAGGATCCCATCCTCACCCACATCACCCCCAACAATCGTCCCATGAAAGAAACAACCAAACCGCTACCACCAACACATGGCATACCCAAGTAGGTATTTTCAGATTTAAAATATATAACACACTCAATGGTTTCAATTCCACTATGCTTTAACCAGTGTTATCACAGAAAATGGTTGATCCTGGTGCTTTTAATTTATTTAACCGAGTATACCTAATTTACAAATTCCATGTTACAGTCATTTAAATATCCAAAAACATAGTGGATCATTAGTGCATAGAGAAGGACCACCAACGTCCATGATTTTCAGTGAGCATAGGCCCGTAAAATTCACAACACATAATAACATAAAAAGTACAGCAGAACATCAGTCACCCCCCCCCCCTCATTCTTTAATGTTCATTCATTAGCATCATTAAGTTCGATTTCATCAATTTAAAAAAAGTAAAAAGACTTCCCACCCATCATGATACACTGAAAGGAGAGATGAAGGAGAAAATCCCACCTTGATTGATCAAGGATAGACATTTTTCTCCACTTGGATGCAACAGGGGATGCGCGGATTGTAGGGGAGGAAATCTGTGGAAGACGTGTTGAAGGTTCCAGCAGAGGCGCACCACAAGCCACGAGAAGATGGACTCTAAGTGTGCCAATGAAGAAGAAAGAAAATCAACCGAGAAGAAAAGGAGAACTCTAGCAGGAGATATAAAGAGAGTTAGAGATATGGAATTTCAAACACCGGAAAAAAGAATCGTGGTTTCCTACGTGGGTGGGAACTTACACACGATGATATTAGGAGTTATTTAATAACCCCCATCAGGGATATTTCTTAGAATTCTTAAGAATCCAATCTAGGCTTTAAATGACTTCAAAAAGGGTATTAAAATTAATTTATGTCAAAATATACGTTACATGAGCGGAAAAGTCAGGTACTGGAAGAAGGAGAAAAAGGATCAGCAAGGACACGGTGCCACCATCGCGGTGTCACCCTTACGGTGCCATCATGACCGGTGAGACCTTCACGGTGTCACCCTTACGGTGCCACCATTACCGGTGTGACCATCACGGTGCCACCATGACCGGTGCCGCTGTCACAGTTCCACCGTGACCGGTGCCCCCGTCATAGTGCCGCCATGACCGTCGTCACCGTTATGGTGCCACCGTTTGGGTAGTGCCGTGTTTTTGGTAATGTAATGGCCAGGGGGTCCAAGACATTACATCAGATACCTCTCAATAGATTCTCGCCCTTGAGAATTAAAACCAAACCCGAAGAAAGGAGAGGGGTCTGAAAAACTACATCGAAAGATACCTCTTAGGAGTAGAAATCCTTGCTACCAAGGAATTCCCCTTACTCATCTATTTCCTGAAAAAACACAACATACCACTCGTCTCCCCTACCCAACCACGCAAAACAAAAGATTAAACCTTCATGTCATGTGGGTGAGGGGTATTTCATCCTCCATGCTAAGATATTGTCCACATTGGCTGGAACTGACTTGCCCGCATGGGTTCAAGTGAATCCACTTTAATTCATCTTAACTAGGGATCAGATCCACCCTCCCCACTTTTTAGGACACTTCACACACATCTACAGAAAAGGAAACAACTTGTTATGTATTTAACGAGTAAGTGTTCCATCAACCAAGTATAAGTAGAACAAAACTCAAAACAACTATGGGTACTGGGCGCGCATTTGCGCCTCCTGTTCCTAGGTACTCTCCTCAAGCCCACCATGTCTTCATAACACACAAACCAATGGGATTTGTTCATCCATGAAGCACCTTCTCCTAATGACCCTCTATCATCACTGGTTTCTCCACGAGGGTTGCACCATCTTCGATATCTAGCTCTCCCCAGTCGAGGACATGTGAAATGTCATTCAGATATCGGTGAAGCTGGGACACGTGAAATACATCATGTATCCTCAGTAGCAATGGTGGTAGCGCTAGCTGATAATCCAGTTCACCGACCCATCAAAACACTCAGAAGGGTCCAATGAACCTAGGAGAAAGCTTACTTCCAATGTCGAACCTCCACTGTCCACGCTAAGGGGAGAACTTCAAGAAAATGTGGTCCCTGACCTTGAACTCCAAGGGTCTCCTCCTATTATAACCATATGACTGCTGCCTGTCCTGATCATCCTTCATCAATTCTTGTATAAGCTGAACCTTCTCTGTCGTGCTCTGCACCACCTCTGGGCCAAGAACACCTACTTCTCCAACCTCAGTCCAACACATGGGTTAGCAATACGACCTTCCATATAGGGCTTCAAATGGAGCCATGAAAATGGTAGAGTGATGGCTATTATTGTTCGTTAACTCTACCAGAGGAATGTGTAGCACCCATGATCCCTCAAAGTCCAGAATACAAGCTTGCAGTATGTACTCCATGGTCTGGATGGTGCGCTCTATCTGCCCATCTGTCTGGGTGTGGAAACCAGTGATAAGATGCAACTGGATGCCAAAATAATGATGCAATCCCCTCCAGAATCGTGAGGTAAAATGTGCTTCCATGTACGAGACTATAGAACTAGGAACACCTTGCAACTGCACTACCTCATCCACATACTTCCGTGCTAGAGCGTCCACTCCACTTGACTCCTTAATCGCCAGAATGTGAGCCGACTTCGTCAAGCGGTCCACCACTACCCAGATGGAATTGCAGCCACCTTGAATCTTGGGTAGTACCGTGATGAAATTCATTGAGATGTCGTACCACTTCCACTCGGGGACATCTAAAGGTTGCCACAACCTCCCTGGAACATGATGTTCAGTCATTACCTGCTGACACACTAAGAACTTGGCGACAAACTCTGCCAATTCTCATTTTACTTTGGGCCACCAAAGCTATCTCCTCAGACCCTAGTACATCTTGGAAACTCCTGGGTGTACAGCTAGGGGTGAGTTGTGTAACTCACTAAGAACCTTGACGCACATCGCCTCTGGGACAAACAACATTCCTCAGAAAAGCATCTGGTTCTGACCATCCTCCGTCCACCCTTCTAGAGCATTTCCCTGGTCAACTCGGTCACACATCACTTTACACTCTATGTCTCCCCACTGAGACTCCTCCACTTGCCGAAAAAGAGAAGACTGCACTGTCATCTGACAGAGGAAAACTCTACCACTATCCATCCTCGCATCCAGGTGCAAGGCATCTAAATCCTCCAATGCCTTCCAAGAATCTTCTAACTATCAGACTACATCCTTATGCGACATACTACTCAAAAAATCAGCCAGTGCATTCCCTTTTCCTGACGTGTAGGAAATTTCGAAGTCGTAATCCTGGAGGAACTCCATCCACCTTCGCTGCCATATGTTTTGGTCCCAGTGGTAGAAGACATACCTCATGCTTTTTTGAACCCGGAAAACCACAAAGAGATCTCTGATGAGGTAATGCCGCCATTACATCAGTGTGAAAATGACTGATGCAAGTTCCAGATCGTGGGTGGCATAATTATGCTCATGAGGGCGTAGCTTCCTAGACCCATAAGATTTCACCCCTTGTTGCTGCATCAACACACATCTGAGGCCTTTCCCTAAAGTATCACAGAACACCTCATACACCTCCCCTTCATCCAGTAGTCTCAGTACTGGGGCACTAACAAATTTATCATTCAGATAGGTGATGGCTGCCTCACACTGCTCACTCCATACGAAAACATGGTCTTTCATGGTCAAGGCTATCAAAGGGGATACAACTCGGGAGAATTTGGGTATGAACCTCCGATAGTAACCTACATGCCCGAGGAAACTGTGAACCTCTGCCACATTCTTGGGTTCTTCCCCTGAAACAACCACCTCAACTTTTGATTGGACCACTGCTACCCCCTATTCTGACAATACATACCCAAGGAAGTGTACATCTCGTGTGAAGAACTTGAATTTCAATAACTTCCCATGGATCTTGTGCTGTTGGAGGACCACCAAAACTATCCTTAGATGCTCTACATGGTCCTCCTCTGATCTTGAATAGATCAAGATGTCTTCGATGAACACAACTATGAACTGATCCAGGTACTCCCAGAATACGAAGTTCATAAGCCCCATGAACATAGCCGGGGCGTTCGTAACACTGAAAGGAATGCCTACATATTCTAAGTGCCCATATCTGGACCTGAAGGCCATCTTCGAGATTTATCCCTCCTTCACCCTCAACTGGTGATATCCAGACTGTAGGTTGATCTCCGAGAACCATCATGCACCTTTCAGCTTGTCAATGAGATCGTCTATCATTGGAAGAGGGTAGAGATTCTTGAACGATAAGTGATTCCACCTCTTGTAGTCTATGCACAGCCTTAGACCACCATCTGCCTTCTTCCCAAACAACATATGAGCGCCCCATGGTGAGGAACTTAGTCGAACAAAACCCTTCTTCATCAGATCGTCGATCTGAATACGCAACTCCCATATCTCCGAAGGGGACATCCGGTAGGGAGCCATCGAAATCAGATGAGCACCAGGCTACAAGTCTATCACAAACTCAATAACACGTCAAGGGGGTAGAGTCATCACCTCCTCAGGTAATACATCCTTAAAATCAGTAATGGTCTATGGTACTTTCACCATCTCAGCATCCACTGACTCTACTGACAGCTTAGATAACAAGGAGATGATGATTTCCCCTCACCTACTGCCCTTCTAGCCACTCCGCTCGCCGGTGGATGTAACATGTCAGCCACCCAAGTCTGAGAACACAACCCTTCCTCAGAAGCAGTCGATGATGGAACACACAGATAACATCTAGTCAATTCCTAGGGTAACATTGTATGGATATATCTGTTGCACTAGTAGATCCATGACCGACTGATATGGCCCTATCATCAGTCTGCATCCTCTACAAACACATAACAAGTCTGTCTAACCTCCGACCGGTGTCCTCAGAACCAGGGGCACTTGAAGTCTCTTGGAATCTAGACCCATAGAACGGGCCAGATCCGGTGAAACAATGGAGTGTGACTCTCCATTATCGAACAAGGCATAAGCAAGGGTACTGAACAAACGGATCGTACCTAAAACAACCTCTGATCCTGCTTAAACTGCTACCTCTGCAGCGTGCAACTATCCACGTCCATCCCCTCAACCCCTCGGCTGTCGGCGGCCTCCCCAACCATGCCCTGATCGAGGCCCCTGAGGAGCACCTAGAGGTCGGCCTCCCCCTGCAATGTCTTCCCTCGAAGGATCGGGAGCTCGCTGCCCTTGCTGCTGCTACTGGAAGGGCCTTGCTGGAAGCTGCTGCTAAGGCGGGTGCTAGGCATGTCCGCCACTGTCATATTGAACTCGGTCTGGGCACTGATTCTAGAGATGTTCATGGCTCCCATAGACAAAAAACCTCGTTTCTGGGCCTGAAGGGAAAGGGTGAGGATAGGGGGACTGGAATTGGAACTGATGCGGCCTGCTCCATACCGATCAGTTCCTAGAGGGTTCCGATGGTGGAGGTCTGGTGCTAACGTCCTTTACCTTTGATGGTCCTAGCTGAATCCCCTCTCGTGACACACCGCCCAGCGTGGACATCCTTTCCACCACCTCTTCCATCTTCTGGAACTCCAAGTATGTCGGCAAGATGAAGGGGGTAACATCGTACTAGAGGGAGGGTCGGAGAACCTCCTCTAAACGTCTCGACCGAGACTCCTCATCTGGAAAGCGGTCCAGAGCAAAGAGGAGGAGATCCTTGAACTTAATACCCAGCTCCCTTACCAACATACTCCCTTGTTGTAGGAAGATTAGCTCCTACCTCTTCTCTGCCTTCAACATCGAAGAGAGGTATTCCGCCCGAAACTCCTTCTCGAAATCAGCCCATACCACCTAATCCTCTCTCCTCTCCCCCAGGTAGAGCGTCCACCACTGACACACTGCTCCTCGCATCTGGATGACAGCCAGAGGATCCTAGTACTCTGTCAGAGCTTGTATCAAGCTGAAGGCTATCACCAGCTCCTCTAGCCATCCCTCCTTCTTCATGTTAGAGGTTATGCCCTCATACTTCTCGACGGACTGTCGCTGGAATTCTCGAACCCTCTTCTACCACTGGTCGTCCTCCTCCTCTCAATCAGCACTTTGCGGATCGGCCAAGTCAACCTCTTGGGCCTCCATCGCTAGTACAACACGTGGTCATCTTCCGGGTGCCATAGCTGCAAGGTAAATAAGGAATGCCAAATCCCAAGTAGTGCAGAATATTATTCTTACATTATATTGGACTTATTTATTTATTTTTTTGAATCCTCAAAACACCCAGAAACACGAGAACATAGGTCATTATGATGCATGTACCTTTCCTAGGGTCTTTACCCTATAATCATTGTATCCCCACTTGGTTTTTTAGTAGTTCCAGATTCATTGCATCAGATCACGGGGGGGGGGGGGGGGGGGGGCTAATATCCCGTGTCCTAGCCGGTCTTCCCTGGCCTAATTCACGCACCAAGGTCACCGAACACTGTTTCCCTACCATCCCATGCAAACCACACTATGCCTAACTCCAGACACAATCCTATCTCTCAACCATCACATTTAATACCATTCTATCATGACCCCCCATCACCAAAAGGAGGGAAGGGTCAACATATTTCCAGGACCTTCCTTCTTTAATTTGAAAGAGGGATAATGACCCCCGAAAGCCGCCTTCAATAGGTCCTAGAGTCACAACCATCACTAAGGGTATAAAGTCACACTCTAAATGGAAGGAATTTCCATTTTTCTTTTAATAGTATCGGTAGATAAGATAGTGAATCCCACAACACCAAAACTAAAAGTAAAAGTAAAGCCAAGAACCATTCCCAATGCATGTTACAAAAGTAAAATCAACAATGTATAAGGAGACTACAATGAAAAATACCAAAAGAAAGAACAATAGAAATTGAGATATTCTGTCACAGGGTTTGATCTAGTATGTTCCACCAGGATCCCCAAAGTCCTCATAGAAACCTGAAGGTAGTTTTATATACGTATGGTGGGTATACAAGTATACTCAGTAGGGAAAAACCAAAGACTCTCATGCACAAGTGGGGAGGCATACAAATATCCTGTGAGGAAAGAGATAACCTAGCACCTAACAAGGAAACTAACCACCCAAGCCTCACGAAGGCACAATCCCCAAATAATGCAAGTCAAGTAATTTATAGTAATATCACATCAATGTTTGGGTACCCCGCTCCACTTCCCACTAGTTATTGAAGATATCCTACGCATCGAACCAATCACTCCATTCTCATCACAGTCCCACTGCCATACCCCGACCGCACACACCTGGGCAACAACCACACATCCCACCCACATACACCTGGGCCACACCCACTAACCCGCCCGGAGACACCTGGGCCACAACTATCAAACATAACCACGCCTACAAACACCTTGGCCAGAACAACCACTGCCACGCCTGAAGACACCTGGGCCTCATCAGGATGATACTAGGGAGACCACCTACCCGCACACACCTGGGCCAACCACCACACTATCCTGCCCGAAGATTCTTTGGCTAATAATGGACTTCAGGCCATTACAGCCTGCCCGAAGAGTCAGGGGATATTATTGAAAGGGAGTACAAAAGGAGCTAATAACCAGCCACTCATAGGAGTGTTAGGAAAAACACCCTCCCCAAAGAAATCAGGGTGTTCGACACTAAGTGCTCAACATGGGTGGGGCGTGAATAAGATACACAAAAACTAAAAGTATATGTATAGATAACAAGCACTCACCCAGTCTAGGTTTTTCTTAAGACAGGCTAAAGAACACCATCCTTATAATTCATAAGAGAACAGAACAGTACCCAATCCCAAGTCACAACTCACACTAAACCACATCCCCATTTGTCCCATCCTTGTCTTTATGTTCAGAAATAATATTTAAATAAGCATCTGCACTACTGGGAAACTAACAACATAAGAATAAAACAAGGGAAAAAGTTACATCCAATAGAAATTTAAGCATTCACGCCCGGTTCTATTACAAATTCACAACAACAAAGGGATAAGGGAGATCCATCGATGTACTGGAACCAATGAAAACCCCAAGATACAACCCCATGTCCCCAAAAAAATTCTAGGAGCCAACGATTTCTCAACAACAAGGGATCCCACCCCAATTTGTGATACAAACAGAGGATCCCATCCTCACCCACATCACCCCCAGCAATCGGGCCGTGAAAGAAACAACCAAACTGCTACCACCAACACAAGGTATTCCCAATAAGGTATTTTTAGATTTAAAAGATTTAACACACTCAATGGTTTCAATTCCACTGTGCTTTAACCGGGGTTATCACAGAAAAGGGATGATCCTAGTGATTTTAATTTATTTAACCGAGTATATGTAATTATCCAATTCCATTTTATGGTCATTTAAATATCCAAAAACACCGAGGTTCAGTAGTGCACGGAGAAGGACCACCAACGACTATCATTTACAGTGAGCATAGGCCAGTACAATTCACAAGACATAACAACATAAAAAGTACAATAGAACATCAATCACACCCCTCCCCCTCGTTCTTTAATGTATGCTCGTTATCTTCATTAAGTTCGGTTTCATCAATTTCCACAAAGGCAAAATCATGCCCACCATGCATGATACACAGAAAAAAGAGACGAATGAGAAAATCTCTACTTGATTGATCAAGGATCGACGTTTTTATACATGTTCCAGAAACATGGGATGCATGGATTGTAGGGGAGGAAATCCATGGAATACGTGCAGAAGGATCCAGTAGAGGCACACCACATGGGAAGAAGGACTCCAAGAGTGCTAGTGAAGAAGAAAGAAACACAACCAATAAGAAAATGAGAACTCTAGCAAGAGATATAAAGAGAGTTACTAGATATGGAATTTCGAATGCTAGAAAAACGGATCATGGTTTCCTACATGGGTGGGCAGTTACACGTGATGATATTAAGAGTTATTTGATATCCCCCATCAGGGATATTTCTCGCATTTCTTAGGAATAAAATCTAGGATTTAAATGACATCAAAAAGGGTATAAAAATTAATTTACGTCAAAAGATACGTTACGGGAGTGGAAAAGTCGAGTACTGGAAGAAGGAGCGAATGGCTCGGTAAGGACACGGTGCCACCATCGCGGTGTGACCCTTACAGTGCCACAGTGACCGCTGAGACAGTCACAGTGTCACCCTTACAGTTCCACCGTGAACGGTGTGACCGTCATTGTGCCACCGTGACCGGTGCCCCCGTCACAGTGCCACCGTCATGGTGAAGCCGTGTTTTTGGTAAAGTAATGTCCAGGTGGTCCGGGCCATTACAATCGATCTTACAAATGGTGTTTCTAATGATCCATTTTAATGGAAAAGTGTAATATGGTTTTGAGAACCTAGATTTCATAAAAACACTTAGAACAGAGTTTTTGGTGGCTAGATAGCCTTATATAACTTTTTAAGAAAATATAAATGTTTTTCAAAACCATTTTTCTATATTAAAATGAAACATTTTATTATATTGGAATAACACATACAGATATATGGATGAAATACATAACCTAAATGTTTTACATTGATTAGGCCTGGTTTATTGGAAATATCAGTTTTCTTGTTAACGTTAATGGATGAAATGGGATGGGAGAGATCATAAGATATTTATATCACATAATTTTGGATTATCATGAAAAAATAAATCCCAATTGAATGCAGGAATTAGCTGCATTATTTGATTGAGTCCACATGTGTTCTTGGAATCCAACATAGTTTGTACCATTGTTCATCATCTTCAACTTGGGCCCTTAAAATCTCCTCCACATAAGTTGAAAATATCAAAACAAGTAAAATATACATTTTTATCATTGATAATAATTATTTAATTTAATTAGACATGAATTGATATTTGTTATTATAATTTTAATTTACAGTTCTAAATCAGTTTAATATAATGGTGTATGGTTTAAATAAAACAGTGAATAATGTTGTGATCGATCATCCAAATGGGTAGGTCATATACAATGTGGATTCCCATGAATTATATTGTGTAATGTAAGAAGAATATGGGTGACCCTAATAGTATTACGTAATTTTATCTAAAAATGGATTTGGGTAATTATTATCTGAGTGGCCATTACATGATTATGTTTTTAGAGGAATGGATTTGAGGAAACATATATGATTGATTAGTACAAGGTGTTTTCCAATAACAAAATATGATATTTATATATGAAATAAATGAAATTATTGTCTACCATAATAGCTATCATAATACTAAATACTAAAAAAACCAATAATATTGTGAAATATATGTCTTTTCTAACTAATAGATATGATTTATAAGATATATCATCCATTTTGTGGGATGTTATTAAATTAAATTTCAAATTAAATATTTGAAAAACATGATAATAATTTGATAAAATCATCAGTTATAGATAAAATATAGTCATTATAATATTTATATTAAGGAAAAAACTTTAAAAAGGATAAGATTTATAGAATCAACATTCTATATTTTTATAAAAACATATGACTTTTTTTAATGAGAAAATAATTTTTGTATTGGAAAAATCCCTTTTTGATCAAATGATCAACCAAGTTATTCAATGGAAAATAAAGAGGTGTATTTTGATCTTAAATAGGATTCTCATAATATATATACTATAATTATTATATATATTAATTTTTTATGATTATAAATGTGATTCCCCAGCCCAAGATCAAACTAACGACACTAAAGCCGGTGTCATCACATGAATAAAGGAACCCCTCCCGAAATTATAGAGGCTAATGACTAATGATGTTAGTTAAAATAAAACATAGGTAACACTATACTATTTAGATTCTATAAATAAAAAAGAATTAAATAACCAAAAAACATCAACAAACATATATCATTGTTTTCCCAACAAGAGTTACAAACTATATTAAACTAGACTAAATAATTTAAAACCATGATATAAAAAATGTAAAATGATATTCATAAAATAATACATCCCAATAGAGAACCCAGTAAGCCAATAAAATATAAAAAATGAATAAAATAATAAAATAAAAAAGGATAATATATTGCCACGTCAAAGACTCACCTCAACCGAACTCCAACAAATCTCAATTAGATCTATCATGATCCATTGTATAACCTATGATAAATCCAATATATTGATATAAGGTATGTTGATGCACCAAGGTTTATATGTAGGGTGTCATAAATAATCTAATTAGGGTGGCACTAACTCATACATAATATAATCTATCATATATTTTTACATATATTTTTATTTCTATATGAGGAAGAGAAATTTATAGAAATACCTTGCATGAAAAATTTATGAAGGGTAAACATGTAGTGATCAGGCCACCTTGACATCTAACCCTACCGAGGTAGTTTACCACTAGTGAACCATATCCTTTATCACATAATGAATAAATGTATTCATATATAATTTTATACTAATGATAATCAAATTATTAACTCTTGAAGGTTTGAAATGGCTTCTGTGCTCTTAAATAATCTAAACATGGGAATTAAATTTTATCAGGTGACCATGAATCTCTTTTTATCTGACTATAAATGATAAATTTCATATGATTTTCTTGTCCTTAATTATTTTTTACTATTTATGTCACACTTGGATCAACATTTTCTTTGATTTCTTTTTTCTGTTCATGGTTTATGATCACGTAAATGTCTTATTGGTTGAATATTGGGTGTTTTATCTAATGAATTGGGAGTTTCTTATAGACAGGAGGGTGGAAAATGGTTTGTTCTTGGTTTGGGGAAACTGTGGCTAGTAATGTGAAAATAGTATAGTCAAAAGAATTACTCTATCGATGAAATACAAGCAACACAACAATGTGATCCAAAACATCTTCAATTTTTTTTCATAGAATGTTGTTCTTACCATAATATATACCAATATGCATGGGAGTATGACCATTTCTAATAGGCTATGTGGCCTTATGAAGAATCACATAAGGGTCCTCATAATTAGTTCAATAGTTTTAGAGACATTTCATCCTACCTAGGGATTCTAAAAATGTAAATTTCCATTTTTTATTCCCATAATTAACCCTCATTCTCCCCTCATCACATCCATTCTTTGGTGTGGCTCCTTGGGTTCCTTGAACAGATTCGTCCCACCCTTCTCCCTATATTTTTTGTTCTCCTCATTATTTTTTAGGTATAATTCTACATAGGGTAAGTCATATTTTCTCTATTTCTCCTCCAAATTGATTATTATTCATTAATGGATTTGTTCTTTATTGTTAAAAACCTATAGTGGGGTTGGATTATGTGGGTTGATTTTCTCTATGTTAAGATGTTTGGTTATCTACATGGTCTTTCTTCTTCCTTATTATAGGGTTGAGTCCCATTTGTATGCCAATGAGTATGTGTTTCTATCCATCTCCATTCCTAACCATGATATTAGATTCTATAGATTTCCCAAAATAGTCTCTAAATATATTCTTCATTCTAGTGGCGTATTGTTACGATTTTTTTCATTTATATGTTTTTTTAATGATAAAAATAGATTTTTATGGTGTTAAAAAATTATTTTAATTTGTATATGTATGCAGGGTGTTTGATTAAATCCCATGTGGCCATTAAAAGTTTAATTGAGTATTTTGAAATGATTTTTGGACTTATTGAGCCTTTTTATATTTGGGCGACCTTTATAATTTTTGTTTTTATGGGTTTTGGTTCTTTTTAATTGTTTTATGATCATGTCTAGATTCTTGTTATTTTGTGTAACAACTCTTCTGTTTCGTTTTGGTTCTCCTTATGAATCTAAAATATAGACTCTCAGACATTTTATATCCATTAATATTAATAGTGGTATATTTAATAATTATTATATGTGTGTGAGGGGTAGATATATATGATCACATTCATATAAATGGAAACTCCATAAAAATTTCCCTCATAATAACATCGGGTTTCAAAACCATCTCTTCCCATATTCTTTCATTCTCTAATTTTAATACTTAAAGGTATCTTAAAAAATGAGAATCATTTCTAGATGGATTATTGGTTTCTAAATGACTTAAAAAATGGGTTTCAAGTGAAGTTCTAATTAATTAACTATTTGGTATCATGGAGGTATGATTTGTATAGTTTTTTATTTTAGAGGCCCACTTGGAACCTTTATTTCATGTTTAATGATTACCCTAGATTCTGGGTATGGATTTGTAGAATATTGAGTTTTCATTTGTAATTGTTTAGGTTTTAAATCATAAATGGTAATTTGGTACTTTGTGTTATTTTTTGGAAAATTGTATAAACTTTCCTGATGTGTAGTAAAAACTGTTACTTGTTTAAGGTTTGTTGTGTGATGTTATCTATGACAACCCTACTCTTTATTAAATCTCAATTAATTATTTATAATATAATTTTACACATAATAAAACCCATAATATCAATAATTATTATGTCTCTTGGAATTAGGTAAATTAAAAAAACTTCAAACGAAGAAAACATCACCATAATTTAAAACATTTATAACATGATAATATTATTCCTTTATACTAAAAACTACATGGGATAACCACAACACATAAATAAGAATGTGGTGATCAATTAATCTCAGTATGGGAATAAAAAAATAAAGTATTGAATGTAATAAAATAGTAATATTAATTGTATGGGGTGAGAATCATAAACATTAACAATGATATATGATATTACATGAGAATAATAAAAGGGAACATGAGAAATGTAGAAACAACATAAAACATGGAATCACAAACAAAATTAAAGGATAACATTCAAGGAATATGGATAGAAAAAGTCTCTTGATGGATTGGGTAAACATCCCAATCCATAATATAATGTATCATGTGACTAAAACATTATCCAATTCATGTTAGTGCTATAAAATTCTGGGAGCCTCAGCCACTTCCATATTATTCTCGTGCATAAGTGTGGCCCATATATTATACAAAATGGAATCGTTTTTCATCACATTTTATTACACAATCTGTAAGTGTCTAATAAATAAAAGGAAGTCCCTAACAAAATAAGTATAACTACGTAATTATGATCACCCTTAATAATAAAATTAGTATGGGTATTCACTGGATAATTATTTGTTATGGAAAATTGTGGTGATATTTCTGTAGCTTAATGATAGTACTCAAAAATTAATAATGGTGGTTAAAAGAGAGTGCAAGGGGTATATAATTATTTTTAAATCAAATGGATAGTAATGGAGATATGGAAGAACATATCCCAACATGATATGATGTAAATTAAGAGGCATAATAGAAAATAGGTTCTTGAATATATTGAAGGGATTAAGATCCCTTACTAATTTCATCTTAGCAATGGGTGCACATAAATGATTATGGAATGTTTTAATGAGATAGAAATGGGTCTCCAATCATATAGACATCATAATTATAAAAATAGGGTATGGAAAAAAATATCACAACATTCAAATGTTGAAATTATAACACATAACCTAAAATATGTTCATGAATAAAAACAGTATACGGTGATCCCATACTAAAGTTTGGCATGTAATGTATGTATATAAAAGTTAATACGAGGGATTAATAAGAGTAAAATCAGCCTCTCATCACATGGTTAAAAATAGGTAATTGATAGGGTTGTATAAAAACATTCCCAAAAAAGAAAAAATGGAAATTAATAGGCATAACATAAAATATGTTGTTGGGTAGAAAGGATATTAAGAGATTCCGTATATTGAAAAAGTAATTCAAAATCTTCATAGAATCCTCTAGGAAGACAAGGATCAATGTTGGAGGGATATATAAATGGGATGTAATACTAATTATTTGGTGAAATTACTTTTAGTGAAGAGAATTGGTATATTGGGTGAGTTTATATAGGAAAAGAGATGATAGTGCTTTATTATTTACCTATCATACCTAATGGAATCTATATAATAATATTAAAAACCATACAAAATTACCATGGTTTATCCCATGGTTTCTTCCAAACATGAGTGGTTATAATTATTTTATAATAAAATGAGCTTAAATCATTAAAAAAATAACCTATTTGAATCGATGTGAGTCATGTTTATAATGGAATGATTTTAAAACCCTAAAATATAATATTGTTCTTCGAGGATTCATAAGGTATTTATAAAATTAATAAAATAATATAAAAATAAAATTATTTAATTTGGAAACATATATTTGTTATTATATACAATTTATATAATTTATTACTAAATTTTTGGGTCGTTATGATTTTATAATACACCACATATATTTATTCCGAATTTAGTTTTTTACACAAAAAATGATATCATGTAATATTATGAAAAAGAACCGTTGGATAATTATTATGTGCATATTAATAAAAATATATTTTTTTTTATTTTTTTTAAAATATATAAATTATAACATTGGAATTAGAATTGATATTTCTTTCTAAATGTTGGGTTTTTTTAACAATAACAGCTTTCGAACCATTTTTGAAATTTCATTTTACATTAGAATTATATTTTCATTTACATTTTTCATTAATAATATTATAATAATATCTTATTAAAATATAATTTATTTCAAAAAACCAATAATTGATAAAAAGGAATGCCTAATTTGAAATTTCATATTACTCAAATATAATATTTTTTGCATCATACCACTATATAATTTTCATCAAACTGATAAATAAAAAATTATATGTCATAATAAAAGAATGAATTAACATAATCACAATATTAATTAAAATTATATTTAAATATTCATACATTTTTTGTTTAATTTTTTCTTGACTTTTCCAAATTGTTCTTACCATTAATTACCTTATATATATTTTTACTTTTATTATAAATATTTATTGCAGTTACAATTCATATTTTTCAAAAATTAAGTTGAAATTATTACAAAATATTAATTATGATGATTCAAATTAATAAATATATTTTACCAAAATAAATTCATATAGGTAATATAGTATAATTTAATATAATATCTATAAGCATGATGAAAATATGTTGTCCAAAAAATGAATTTATTAAGGAATATATGATTTTTCATTACATCTATAACTAATAATATTCTTTATAAGAATTTAAATTCACAAAAAAAAATATATATATATAATATTAAATTTTAATTTATATATTTCCTCTTTATTAATTATTTTAATTAATTATAATGGATAAAAATTATGCATTTGAAAAAACTTTTTAGAATTTTTTTTTGAAACATAAAAATATACTTATTTTAAAATTTCATATAATGATGATATAAATGTAATTAATTTAATTATATATAACGAAATAATATTAGTTATACCTTCAAATAATATTAAAATAATAAATTAACTAAATAAATTTATCAAATGAAATAACAATTTTAAATTAAAATGATATTTTTCTCTATTCAATCAAAAATATATATTTTCTGAAAAATCCAAAAATTTCACCCTCATTTATTATTTATAATTTTAAATAAAAAAAATTTCATAGTATAAAAAAAATTTCTAAATGTTTTATAGATTAATTATAATATTTTTTTTTATAAAAAATATAAAAATCATTTTTTATGAAAACATATTATTAAGAATAAAAAAGATATTAGAAAAAAATATTTATTATTTACTATGACATTATATATATATATATCTTAATGTAGTAAATCCTACTCATATTATAAAATTAAATAGAATAATTTAAATGGTTATATTTAAAGAATCATTGTTTTTTTGTGTTTGGTGTTGAATATCACAAACACTAGTGAACATAGTTTTCTCTATTAAAAACTTGGGGCATTACATTATTCCCCACATCTAATATGTTATGTTTTATAATTTTAAACTTGAAATAAGAAATCAATACATTAAAATATCCTCATTTTAAACCCACATCATATAAATTGTTTTAAAAACAACATCCAGAAAAAATATAAAGGGATGTATAAATGTAATCGTATAAATAGTTTTCCTAGAATGAGAAGATTTGGGGGATATAAAAACATAGATGTGAAAAAAAATCAACAAAAAATTAATTGAGTGTTATAGAATACATGTTCAGTATGAAGTCAATGAAAATAAAACCATAAATATGTGATGGATAAATTTACCATCAATTCATCAAAAATTATCATAATATAAAAAATTATTCATGACTATTTTCCTAGTTTTTAGGAGCTCCTTTATCATCTAGAATTTGAACATAAGGAAATATAATTTTATCACAAGTATAATTTAATCCTCTAATTAATATTCACTAAAATCTCATCTTTTTCTCTAAATGATGAGAGCTCAATGAAATTTTTTATGCCTAAGGAACTAGAATAATGTTATCATGGACCACATAATACCTAGTTTAATAACATTTCATTCATACTATATTTAATAAATTCAATGTTTTTATAATAAGGACTGAAAATTCTAAAATTTAATAAACCTTGATATATTAATCTATAAAATCCAAAAAACAATTCCAAAGGTTTAACATAAAACATTCCAAAAAAAATTCTCATATATAAAACTAATAACATAAAAATTAAATAGTGATTTAAACAACAAGGTTGTCTCATACCCATTCATATTACACCTCCGAAAAACATTACAGCATTATTCTCGAATAACACTAATTGGCATTGATAACATAACCAAAATAACATTAAAAATATCTTTAATCAGCTGAAAATAGAAATTATATAATCATCTAATATGTTTCCCAGAATAGAAATCTAAAATCCCAAAACATAAATATTAAAAAGTTTTATCAACACTTATAAATATTATTCATGGAAATATCATCCTATGACTTTTTAGGATTATCCCAAAAGAAAGAACCTAATTAGTATTCTAAATCCCTTAATCATGTGTTTTAGTAAATAAAACAATAGTACTAAATCACTTGTATAGGTAAATGATATCATTAAATATATTTTTCAAATATATAATGAAAATTTATTGTAATTCAATCCTTATATATTTCAAGATTATAATATCGATAATTTAATTTCTATACTTCATGTTAAACATAAATATAAAATTCCAATACATAAACATTTAAATGCTTATATTTAAATGATTTCTATAGAATAGGTTCTTAGTTATGGTTTATCCCTTGTATTATATAATTGACTCATATAATGTCCATATTCTTCACATGTATTAAATTAAACAAAAAAATGATACTTTTGGATGTAATATATTCCCTTGTATCACACAAATTACTCGTTTATGGAAACTAGTAACATTTTTCCATATTTTTACACACTTAAAACACCATTGAGTTCCTTTATGAATTTTTTTTTGTGATGAAGTACTCATTTTTATCATATAGGAAATTGATTCTTCATTCCTTTGTCACATTTCCAGATAAATATTCTTGAGATGATTTCATCCCCATCCGATTTCCATCCATTCAAAATAAAAATATTAAAACTAAAAATGAGTATATTCATAAAGATAAAAATATTCCAATATAATTTATGGGATATCACAAAAAGTGATGTTCAATCTTTAACATATTAATTTGTAAGATTCAATTAATGTTATCTATTATCTATTTGATAAAATATAAAATTTCAAAAATAACCCATTAATAATGGTTCAAAATATGTTTTTGAATTTACTAATGCATATCCCATAAGAGTGTCATACCATTTGTGTATGAAGACCTTTTTTTAACCAATTCAATACCTAATTTATCCTAATGTTTTGTTTTCTGGATTTTCCCATAGGTATATATTTTCCAGGTCCACATCCACTTGTATTAACCAGACATGGATGTATTTTTTTTAAATCAGCATACTATATTATTTACCAGAAGTTTGGGAAGTATTATTTTTTAGTCATGTCCCTATGGCTTTCACTATAGTTTTCTAATCCAAACAACCAAATCACTAAATATTCATTTTATAGAAACTATGATTTCCATAGTATTTATTACACGTTAATTAATGATTTATAACTAAATTTTACACATAATACAACCCTAAAAAATTATAATTCTAGTGACATTGAGAATTAGGTACATTACATAACAACATAAAATATAGAATACAAAGTCATTACATAAAACATTATTAACACACACATATTATTCTTTCATACATAAAACTGTATGGGATAACCATGAGACATACAAAATAAAGGTATGAGATATAAATCCTTGTAGGTTCATAGCATAAGGTATGTATTACTTGGAAAATAATAGGAATATAAATGATACACAAATGTGGTTACAATCAAAAACATGAAAAATGAGGAATGATATAGAATTATAATCATAAAAGAAAACATGGTAAATGTGTAATCAAGTTAAATCATTGAATCATAATAATTGGTCAAGGATAACTTATATGACATCATGAAGTAAAAATTACCATGTTAGATTTGGTTAACTAAATAATCCATTTGATGATGTCTCATGAGACTAAAATATTACCCACTGTATTGAATTTCTATATAATTCTGGGTACACCCATTACTTTTATATCATTCTCATCCATAAGTGTGCATCATAGACCATCCAATATAGAATAATTTTTCATCACATTTTATTCCACTATAATATATTTTTGAATAAATATATTTATCTAACCAATAAAATAATTATATGTTCATATAGTTGAGCTACCTTGATAGGAATAGGGAATGGGTATTCACTACCCAATTGTTTGGCATGGCAAATTGCTATGATATTTATACCACACGAAGACAATACTCCACGAATCATAAAAATAGTTTCTCATCATTGTTACAATGGTGTCCTTTCTCTCTAGAACTAAGGAAATAATAAAAAAATCTCAATCATCACCTTTGACTATAATGTTTATAGATTTAATATTCTCTAATATCATATTTATTTCGTTCACATGATCACCAACGGGGACATAATATAATAACATTATTTTGAACAATCTTTTCATAATGAAAAAATTGTTAAGAACTATTAGATTATGATACATTTTAGCCATTGAATTAGTAACCATTATAGGTGTTTTCTTTTCTATAATTTGTAACACAACATTTTGAGAAAAATAAAGCCATATTAAGGATTTATACTTCCTATCCAATGGCCACCATTATATATTTTCCATTTTTATGGGAAACACAGTAAACATAATAGCATCAATATATTTTTCTATTAAAATATATTCTAGCTAGATTCTCCAGAATGAAAATTCCATTACATAAAACATATTTATATGAAATTTTCCAACCTACAATTTTTTTTTCCAATAATAGTAAACTAATTTAAATCATAGAAACTTTTGTGACATGTGATTAAAATTCACCTGAATACTGTGAGATATGTAAAACATACCATTCCAAACAATGATACCACTAGTTTGGATAGAAAACACCTATGAAGTTACCTTTTTCTAGTTGATCTAATAGATGGTACTAGTTAGACAATGATCACTAGATAGATATATCCATTTAGTCATGTTATCATGCATAGTGGACATTTCTGACAATGTTATTTGGTAGATAGTGTTTCCAATAACTACCACATCCCAAATAATTATCACTAGAACTACAATAATTAGAACGAACCTAATCACTATACACAACTCATTAGTCATACTTCACATAACACATCATATAAAAAGATTAAAAAACAAGATTTTATATTTCATAAAAAATAATATAACAACCATAATAGAAAACTACAAATAATTTCATCATTGGAGATAAGAATTAGTACAAAAACACTCACTCACTTACTCTCCAATTTTGGGTCAAAGAAAAATAATGTTAGAAACATCTGATGTTCAACTACATAGTTTTATGAAAAATATTATAGATTAATCAAAGAAGGACCACCACACCCCTATATAGAGTCCTCTCTCCAGTCAATACATTTACACAACATTCAAGTTTCACTGTCAACCTCACATTGACCTAAGTGACTATTGATCCACTACTGTAATACCTGATTCAACATCAGAAATTCAGTCACCATGATATAACATTAAAATTAGTCACCACTCTTGATGAAAAAACAGGTAGTGATATATACCCAATGATCCCCACCCTAAAATTGATACCTAAACAAAAATTTGCTTAGATTGATTAAATAATTACTACAAAAAACTCTGTATGATGAACACTATCCATTGTATGTTCTCTCTATTGACAAAACCTTCTATCAAAATGCTCTATAATAGTAAAATAAAAAACTGGTGATCTATTATATTTAATGATCTCTTTTCAATCTACTCATTCTAGAAATCTCAATTAGATAATACCGAATAAAGTTCCCAATATCCAACTAGATCCACCCTATAAAACCATTTTCCATAAATATTCTTCTACTATATTGAAGTTTAATGATCATGGTAGCTTTTATGTGATACAATAGATTTATCTCTCAAATGGAATGAATGAAAATCATATTCAACCTTTATTAATTCTAGTACATTTATATTTATCCTGTATTTAATTTCACAATTTTCATTTCCTATAACAACAATTAATTTTCTCAATGGATTGTCTAGTTTCTCTTTAGACAATTTCCTCCAAAATATTCAATCTCCGCAATTCACATCCACCATATTCTTCTTCATCAATTCATGGGTTGATCTTCATGTAGATGTTTGATAATTGGATTTTTTAGATATTTACATATTAAAATAATAGAAATAAATCTTTTCATGGTCAAATTATTCATAAAATATGACATTTAACATTTCATGGTTAAGAAATCATATAATTCATTAACTTGTAAGTGAATTTGGTAGATCATTTTAATGTATTTTTATGTCTTTTTTGGTTCCTTTGATGTTTTACTTATGGAACTGATGTCATGATTTTAATTCAATTCATACAGGGTGTTAAAGTAGTATTTACAGGGTAAAGACATATTTGATGTAAAAGTATTACAAACATCCCAGAAGGATGTACATGAACCATCTTATGATAAATTTATGTCAAATGGAACAAAATAAACTCGTGGGTTGGAAGGGTTTTACGTATTACATACATATATGGTTATGATATTTAAGAAAAACCTACATTGGTGCCAAATTCATATGCTAAGTCCCTTTTCTTATTTGGACCTTCCAAACATGAAAAACACAACTAAATATATGATTTTCCTATTTAATAAAAAAATTAATTAATCATTAAAAATCATAATCAGAATAAATTTAAAGAATTTAAATCTAGAACCACTAGTAAAATTATGTATTTTTTAATTAATATAAAAAATGAAATTAATTTTTAATACCCTTACCTATTAAATATTTGATTTCCAGTAGTGAAAAATATTACATAATATATCAGGATTTATACTAATTATGGTTCTTAATTTCCATTTAAAACTATATTAAAATTAAGAATATGTTGGTGCTCATCAATTATTGATGATGGTTACATCTATTTGGTAGCGTTGGAGGGTGTTTGATGGAACCATATATATTGATCCTCTAGTTATCTTTGAAGATAAATTACTTTGGTATTGGTCCATGGGCTTGGAGTTAGATTCCTATTTTTGATTACAGGGCATGGGTGAGTACACTACCTTGGGGTTGGTAACCACCCAAGAAGGATTAATAATTCCATGTACGAATGAATTTTAGAATTTTATATTACTCTTTATTAAAACTAAATCTATAAAGTCATAGTATCTTTTATTTATGAGATCAAATGTTGAGAGAGTTGGGTTTCCTAGAATGAAATGTCAAATAAAAATTTATTAATTGTGATTTGAATTATTTAAGCTCAGTCTAAAACATTTTTAATAAACATTGAATATTGATAAAAAATTTGAGTACTTATAAATCTATGTTCATTATATATTTTTGACTAAAATTATTATTAAAAATGATCATATTATTGATAAAATAAAAATTTAGTAAACAATTGATATGATATTTACCCTGTAATCCACAAAATCATGTTTTCTTATTATATGTTACATTTTATAATTTATTGATTATAATATTAAAAAAAATTAAATATAGTTGTAGAAACTTTACTCATGACGAAATTTATTTGAAGAAACTATTTCGTATACTATATGGTAATTCATTAATTAATAATTTTTTAAATTAATAATAAAAGATGAAAAATATAAAAAAAAATATCGACATGTATAAACCCAACAAGAACAACTATAATGAAAAACAACTACTAAATAACATAATAAAATATCATTAAAACATAATAAAAAATTTATACGCCTCTATTATTTCCCTAAAACATGAGGAATAATCCATTTTATACATGAGAGGGATAAATAAAAATCTTAATCTAATTATTATCATGTTACCTCAACTTCTCTTTACATTTAGCTGAAATCCTAAAAGGTCTAAATGATATGTTGTTTCCAATTCCCATGATAATTCCCTCCTATAATTGAAAAAATATATCTTACATAAACTCGTATCTACCATATTTCCATTAATTTAATTGTGAATAAATTACAATTAAAATAGACCTTAAACTACTAGTAAGATATTATAATTATTTCTCAAAAAAATGAACTATGTTTCTATATACATTGGATATGTGAAATCCTCAAAATAAAACTAAGGATGTATAAAAATTCCATTGGGGTGGGTTTCATTATGTCTTGGTGGACTTACCAATTTTTTATAGAAATGAATCACTTTGTTATTTTGACTCACTAGGTCATTGAATTCTCCATATCATTGCATAATCCCATGTTCATTTTTAAAATATTTTAAAACACGTATGAATGGATAATAATTTCTCTGAAATAACAATGGGTTTCCATTAACTTCATTATTCACTTTAATCTTGTCATTTAAACCACATTTTAATCATTATATGAAATTTGTTACAATATATTCAACTACTCAAACTATTCCACCAATGAACATCAACACCATAGTATTATAGATTAAATTATGACATTGTCGAGTCTGTCTCTTTGACTCAAGAATCAATCCTCCTCAAACAATGTTCATTTACTAATATTTTCAATAATGGGATCATAACTCATATATTCTCACAATTTAATAAAATTCAATTTAATCACCCATGAACATCAATGCTATAACTAAACGACAAGAATTTATATACTATAGCTATTTTTATCACTCATTTCACCATTAAAATTTTCTTCTTATCATACAAGACATGAACCATAACATAAAACATAACATGGTCTTCAAAAAAATATCTATCTTTCATGAATAACACCACTGTGATTATTTTTCAAACTATTTAGGCCTCTAGCATGGACCACAATGCATTAAAGAGAACTCCATGGTACATTGATCATTTTCATGAATTGTTTTTCATAAAAAATATTTAAAATTACCTCTAAAAGTATAATATCTTTATAAAACATTGAAAAAATAATAAATTAGGCTTTATTAACACATTTATCAATTAGATTATAAATATAAAAAATTCATAAATTTTATTTACCGAAACCCCCATAACCAAAACTCTTGCTTCTCCACAATCATATATATTCCAACTATACAAAGAAAAATTAATAATATTCATTATTTAAAAAAACATAATTTAATAGTTAAAAAATTATCAATAATGTGTTATCCTTGAAAAATCAAATATAAAATATTTTTAACTCATTAACATTAACGAAAACAAATCAACAATGTATTTTAATTCTCCTCAAAATTTATTGATATTAATCATCTCTTCCATTTATATCATTTATCTTATTATTATTATTATTATTCTGGGACTATTATTATATAACAAGATGAAAATTTATTATAGTCATGTAATAGAACAATATTTAAATATATTTTTTCCACTAATTATGTAAAATATATTTGACAATATTCTACACACAGAACACAGAACAAAAAAAATGTCGATATGTTTATACTATTAAAAAAAGAAATTGAATTAGTAGGTATCAGTAAGAGAATATGAATTACAAATTATATTAATATATATATGTATATATATGTTATTTAATAAATGTTTACTAAAATCATTATTATTTTTATGAATTTATTTTTTTCTATGATGTAATTTTTAATAAATAAAATTAACTATTTTATTTTAATATTTTTTTAATAGTATAACATATTAAATGAATAATTTTATATTTATTATTTTATTATTGAAATTAAGAATAAGAAAAAATATTTTTAAACAAATGTTATTTTCTTAAATATTTGTTTCTCATTATATTTTATGTTTTTTAGATTTTACAAAGAATTTAATATATATTTAATTTGAACAATTAAAAATTATTTTTAATTTTAGAATCTAAATATTATTTTAAGGGGAGTGGTTTTTGGTTTTTCTAAAAAATGGGTTTTAAGTGAATACTGTAAAATACTATTTTAATAAATAATATGACTTTAATGAAATTGTTAGTATATATGAATTAATTTATAATTCCTGAAAACAATTTATAGGAATAAATATGTATTTTATAAGTGATTTTATAATTGTATAAAAATTTATTTAAATTTACCAACCCATATTTGAAATTTTAGAACATATGAAATATTTCTCCAAAAAAGATATATAAATTACTTATTTTATTTTTGAAAATTAATTTTTTATAACATATATTATTTTAATATAATAAAATTAATTACATTTTTTCGATCTATCACGTGAAAATTATATTATGATTTTTTTTGGAATTTTTCCAGAAATTATTTTTTATATAAATAGCAAAAAATACAGGTATTTTCCGAATAGTGAATTTTATTAATATTTTAGAATATAAGAAAGACTTTATTTTTTATATTAATTTTTAATTTATTTAATTATTAATTTTAATCATTCAATTTATAATTTGTTTTTTAAAACCAATTTTTATCTTTACAAAACAAAAGTTTCATTTTAAATAAAATAAAAAGATGCTTTGGTCTTTCACTTTACATAAACACTATTTAGGTAATATTTGGTTATGGATTGGTTTTCAAGTAATAAAAATGATTTTCCTTGTTATAAACTATTTTATAATATTAAAAAAACATTGAAATCTTATCCTATTTCAATTTTTAGTTCAAAATGAATTTTTCAATTAAATATTATTTTTATGTTATATGCCCTAATACAAAAATGAATGTCAATAATTCATCGATAATTTATTTTTTAAAAATATCTTCCATTATTTAAATAATGAATTTTGAATTAGAAAATAATTAAATTTTTAATTTTGGCCATTAAAATTAGTTTCTGAGGTTGAAAGTGGTATTATTATGGTAATGGTAAAGCTAGATAAAATTAGTTTAACAGTGTGAAAAAGAAAAAAACATGGAGCATAATTGTATTATATTTTATGGCTAAGTAAGGATCCACCTTATATCATTCTTGATACCATTATTTTCTATTATGGAGGTTTTTTTCAGGAATTTTTAAGTAACATTTTTTAAAATTAATGATATTTAAAAAACTCTCCTTACTTATAAAAGGAGCTCACCTCCCCTATATTTCTCCAAAAATTGAAATGTTTTTTTCAATTAAAATTATTCTCAGTATCTCCTAAAAACTCTACCAATTTTTATATTGCCTTGGTCTCACCAAAATACAATGATAAACAGCCTTAAGAAATTACCCGATGGAGAACATCTAAAGAAGATGTCATACTCAAAACCAAAAATTTCATGTAATTTTTCTCAATATACTTCCTTCTACAACTCTATTTTAATAAAGGTATTATAAAAAATAAATTATTACTATGATGATGTGTTATTACAATGTTGTAATATTATATACATACCTTCCCCAAAATTTATTTAAAAAATGAAAATGTTTTCATGTGTGTGTGCAAACTACTATTCCGTGAATGGAGTCATTAATTTTCCATCACCAACAGAAATGGTAAGATAAAAAACTATTTAATTAACTAATTTTTTATTTATAAAATTATTAATATTCATAAATTATAATTATATCATTTCCCACCCCTATAAGTACATGGAAAATGAATGTTATGTCAATGTGTAAATGTAGAATACTACTTGCATGAAACAAAAAGTTTTTTACAAGACCATATAACATTGATGAATTTTAAAAAAAATGTAGTATTTAAAAATTATATTTTTGGAAACATTATTATTTTTTAAAAATAATATTTGTATTATAAATTTTTGATTAACAGGAAGAAATTATAGTAACTATAAAAATATTAAATTGGGTTACCAAGACACATTTCTTAAATTGGGACTATGTTAGAATAAAACTTAATCTTTATAAGTATTGTTCAAATTGAATAATAAATAACATAAAAATCATTAATTATATAGATAATGTTTTTATTTTAAAAATGAATTTTCCACATTCGACAAACATGAATTATTATGAAAAACTTAACTGAATGACCCAATGTGACCAACATAATTGTATAATATATTAAAAATAAAAAACAAAAGTGAACATATAAACCTTGAAAAAAATTAATTATAGATGGATAGGATTCATTGATATATATTTAATAAACATAATATAATTATTTACTAATTTATAAAGAATTTCAAAGAGCATTTTTATATGAGGTAATGGATCCACTATACCACCATTTTTACATGATTGTAACATGTTACCTTTCTTTTTCTATATTTTAAACAATATTCAAATCATTAATTAATTATAGTTATATATATATGCATTAATTTACTATATACCTATCTAAATATCATTTTCAATTCCTTGGTTGTACATGTTATTATATCGATATAAATTCCCAATTTAATGTAAACCTATTTTAAAGGAATTTTTTCCCATTGTATCAAGGAATTCATCACCCACATAATAAAATTTTAATCAACTAAATTATTCTAAAAATCTAAAAAAATATGTTTATGAAATTTGGTTCATTTCAATTTTTATAAAAAAATAATACAGAATTAACTTTTTTAAAATATCATTTACTTATTTCTTAAATGCCCCACCTTTGTGGTTATATTTTATTATATTTTCTCCAAATTTTTTTCCTGATTTTAATATATTTAAACTCCTTTATTAATTCTTATTCCCATTTTTTAATTATGAAATAAAAAAACCGAATTATTCTATTAATCCTTAGGATTTTTCATTCAATTTTACCTTGAATCAAAAATATTAAAAACTCAGATTCTTATAATGGGTTTGATCATGATTATGATTTATGTGTACATTATTTTCCTCATATGGAACTCATACGTATGAATTTCATTATATTATTTCTAGTCAAAGTTATATATATCCCTCTACTTCATTTGGTAAAGTTTTCATCTCAATGGATACCATGTATGGTGCATGAGTGGTTATCCTAATAAAAATTTGTTATATAGAGAGTGGGCCTAAAATTATATATACCTCCTCTACTTAGAGTAACGAATTATATATCACGAGATGATATATATGGGATTATTGAGTGAATCTAATACATTAGTGGAATTTTTAAATTATGTTTTTAGAAATGGTGATTAAAAAAATCCACCATGGGAATTTATCCATATTTTATGATGGTCTTGGGATTGACCCATGACTTGGGTTTATGATGACATAGATTATGTTATTTCTATATATTTCATGATTACACCTTCCTGTGATTTCATTTCATCATTCGAATTTCCTATTCATATGAAAATTCCATTTAACATATTATTATTTTCTATTGACTCTCAATTTATGTATTATTTCCATATTTATTCCCTTACTAGGATTTATATTGCAACCTTTTCCTTATGTATTATCCCTATGGTATCCTATAAAATTTCCGATTATATATTGTAGTTTATAAATCTAGGTGGAGTTCTAAAAAAAATTAATTTTTTAAATTTGATATGATCCTTTTTTATCTAATCATCAATGACTCTAGACCACTAGATCCACAAATTTAATATGAGTAAATGTATTGTGGAAAACAATGAAATAATGTGTTTTTATGTATTGGGTCCCCATATTTTCAATCACTTGAAGGTAATGTAATTTTTACAGATTATGATGAAAGAAAATTGGTGAATACATTGGGTGATAATCCAATGTAATGGATAAAATCTTGTTTTATGGTAACATTATGAATATGTATTTGTTGACAATTATATCCATGTTTGGATATTGGGAAGTGGAAGTAACTTTTTCTCATTTCACCTAGAGATAATCTCACAATAAAAGAGTTAGATGGTCATTAACACGATCTTCACTCTGATACATGATAATTGGGTCTAACACTATACACCTATTTATATACACCCTATAACAGATTAATCTTTTTATAAACAAATATTAATCTTATTTAGATAAATATTCAATAAAATATATGAGGCAAATAGAACCTATAATTTTTTGTCATTGGAGATTATATATTCAATATTGTTATTTTAAAATATATCTTCCAAATCTCCAAAAAGTATCTTCCCACATAGTACAATTTATGAGAATACCCTACTAAACACATTATGTATAATACTAGGGAAAAAACAGAAGGAAATAGTTAAAACCTCCTTTTGAAAACATTTTTAGAAAACATGAACATCGAAGATAAATACTCACCGGTGAATAATTAAACATAATAAATCTTGAATAATTATTAGAGAGTGAAATAAATACTTACATCAGGTATCTCCTTCCATTGTTCACATTCAAATATAATATATAAAAAATATGGATTTATTATACATGTATTAAATAATCATATTAATATCTATCATACCGTGTACGATTTTTTATAACATCTTAACACTTTTTTTATTAAACATTTGTTATTAAATCACTATTATGGGTGGTAACTACATCATTTTACAATCATGTTTTAGTTTTGAATTCACAATCCTTATAATTTTATCATGCTCAAATTATTTAAATTATTTTAATCTTTTTATAAAAATAATATATTTTTATTATTTTTATATTTATAATCATTAATAAAAAATACTGGCAAAAAATTGAATTATACCATTTAAGGAGATGGTAGGTCATATATACATAAGATCACTATTTAAATTCTAATAATGATTTAATCAAATAAATGTATGTAATGATTAATATTGAAATAAATATTATGATATCATATATATTAGTCTAATTCATCTCTATTATGATCCATGTTAAATATAAATGAAAAATGAATAAAATCACATCTTGTATATGGTAGTATATACTTACACACGAGATACGATATCAATACCACAAATATTTTATAGTAAGAATTAAAAAATAATATTATCAACTAAGAATTATAATTATGTCTTAAATATCATATATAAACATTAAACCTATTTTAATACCCAACAATAAAATATCATGTGGAAAAATATATTTAATTGTAGCGTTGTGACAATATGTTGTATGTATGCACAGGCGATAGCATCAATTCTTTCTTGACGAGAAAAAGTGTTTATAATAGTGTTTTAATTTAGAAAATAATAAAATTTAGGAACTTTTTTATACAAAAATTATTATTTTATAATAAAAATCAAATATTCAGAGGAGGTAAATAAGATTATAATAATAAACTGATCGTTTAAACCATATTTTCTCAATTTTCCATTTTATGAGCTGAACAATTTTACCATATTTATTTTTCATAATGACAAAAAACCTAATAGGGGCCTAATTACCAAATTTAAAACATCTAATTATCAATATATAATTAATTTTATCTAAATAAATACCAAAAAATGGAATAAATTATTATTAAAATAAGTGCCCAAAATTTCAAAATTACACTTTTCAGAAAAAAAAAATACATTTTTAAGAATAATACTAGTTTTATTTTAATCCTATGATTAAGATAATAATTTTTATTATTTTTGTAAAATTTGACTATGTAATATATATATATATATTTAAAATCATTCACCAATATAAATTTATTTTATATATTTATATAAAATATATTGCATTTTATTTTTAGTATCTAATAATTTCTATTTTTAAAGATACTAATTTTATGAATAAAGAATTCATTTTATATAGGAGTGAGCTGTACATTTTTATAATTTTATAATTACAATTAATAGACTATAAACCAACGACTAATAAATAATGGGCATATAATATTTTTATAATGTTCTACATTTCATCTATACTCTTCCATTTGTGTAATACTGGATGTTGAAAAAATTAAATCATTTAAATATATATATTTCAAAAAATATCAATGTGTTAAATTATACCCCCATAAAATGAATTTCAACCAAGAAATTCATCACTCTGATACAAATATATGATGATACATTTACCTTATCAAATCCTCAGGTTCCCACATATCTTCCTCAAATTTGTGGTTCTATCTATTAAACTATGACAACACATGTGGTATTATTTTAAAGTACTTTCTCTCTATGAATCCGATTATATACAAGTTATTCTTCATAAGAAAATCTTTCATCAATGGTACAACCTCCTAGTTTATTACATTTGATGGATTAGGATTGTAATTTATGAAGAGAGATACATAGAACACATCATAAACTTGAGAGATATTAGATGGATGAACCAAAAAATAATTTATTGTCTATAGAAAATCAAAACCTTCAAAAGGACAGATATACCAAGGGATTAAAATTCAATTCATTCCAAATCACATCACTCTATTCCATGTATGTATTCATTGGAATACCATAAAACCAACTTCAAAATCTAGATTATTCAAATGATTTTCAACCAAACATTTTTAACAACTCTAAGAAACTTTTATGTACTATTGAATTGATTTAACCATATCTATTATTTCTACTACTAAATCTGGACCTAATAGATTTATTTCCCCAAATTCATTCCAAGTTGTTCTAGCTCTACACTGAATACCATAGAGGGATTCGTAAGGATCCATCTGAATCTTGGAGGTAAATATTATATGCTAAAAAATCTACTAGAGTAATGTGTCGATCCCAACCAAATTTAGAATAAATAGATAAATATCTCAATGTTTCTTATAGAGGTTTAATTTTCATATCAACTAAACATATGTCAAAAGATTATAAGCATTTCTAATACAAAATTCTATACCACAATTTGGCTGAATACATTTCTAGAACCTTTAGTTAAATCTTTGATCCTGATAAGATAAAATTTATGTTAGTAATACCTGAAATATCACCCCATCTATAATATATATTTTTGGAATCATGAGAAAAATAGAATTATTACCTAATAAAAATGATGTGTATGAACATTTTATAGTGATTAAATAAAAACATACAATATTAGAACCAATAAATGTTTTAGGGTGTCTGAAGAAAAAATACATAGGGATGGATTCCTAGTTCCATTTATGTAGAGTTAATGGTTTTAATATCCCATTATACTTATTAATCTAATACTTAAAATTATGAAAAAACAATAATTAATAAAAATTCTTTGCAATATTTCACATCATATTATACCACCTTAAATTATCTTTTAAGTATTTATACATCATTTTACTTCAAGGATAAATATAGATTTATAAACTAAGATCCTCATCCAATAGTGATTTTTAATAATCTGGTTTGGGATGAAAAATATAATACCCAAGCGTCCATAATACACTTCTTTTAAAATAATTCAATGGATTGTGTTGTACATAACCCTGAGATCAAGCACATCATAACCTATTAATGTAGCAGTTTAAAAATTAGTTATTAATAGTACTAACCATATTTTAAAATTTTATAAATATTATTTTTCCAAATATAATTCATTTCATTATTCTGAATATAAAATTTATCTTTGGGTAAAATTTTGATAATTTTATGAACACTTTCATTTATTGACGAATATTGATAAATACAGAATTTTAACACAAAAATGAATTTTATCTAATTTATTAATATTGATAGATGGTATTTATAATTGGTTTTTAAGTGTAATTTTATTAATAGTTTTTTAATTTCTCCAATTATGTTCATTGTAAGTAATTTTATATGTAATTTTTACTTAAACGCATGTGAATATCTTGAAATATATTATTTGTTAAGAACCCGCTTTTAGTTTTGACAACATGAATTAATTTTAATGTAATAAATACAACACATATGTTTTGAATTTGGAATAATAGATTCTTTATTCTATATCTGAAGGTAAAAAATCTCTAGATTTACTTTTTATTTTTGGGAATTATGAATAATAATTTCAGTTCTTATTTTATTTACCATGGTCAAATGGTAAATATGGTAAATAAGGTAACTTAATAATATTATAATAATATTATACTACCCTAAAACATGATAAAATCACATATAATGATATATTTAGGACAATGGTCTTCCATGGGTTTATTTTAGGACCTGATGGATTGACATGGGTGTGAAATTGACATTTTATAAGAATTCATTTAAATTAAAGATTAATATAACATACACATGTATCATTTACTAAATTAATTTTTATATAGGGTTATATAATTGATCTATTCATCTTTGAATAGTAATTTTGAATCTAAAAATATTTCCTACATCATGATATTTTATTTATAATTTTAAAACATTAAATAAATTTATTTATTTATGACAGAATGATAAAGCAGTGATTACAATAGTAATGAAAGATTCAATTAAATGATATTATAAATATTAAAATAAATATAATTTGGTTATTTTTAAATGATCCAATAATTTTCCGGATGATATTGACATATTATGTTTTAGTTAATTCCTTTTATTCGATGTAATAATTTTTTTATGACTTTAACAAAAATCAATTACTATAAAGTCTAACATTTCACAAATATGAGTTTTTTAAAAATATAATATTTGATTGAATGATATAAAAATCAAAAAAATATATGATTTTTCCAAATTAATTAGATAATGTTAAAAATATAATTAATGATCGACTTGAGTTTTTCCTGGCATTTATTATTGAATAAATTATTCATATATCATAAAAATCCAATTAGACATGGTAAGACGTAAACTATTTAACTAAGGGTTAATCCCAAAAAATATGGATAATTTTATGAACTACACAAGTATAAGAAATGTTGGTTGAGAGGATTTTGACCCAAAAACATCCTATATATGAAATAAAAAATTATGGGACCTATTTGAACAGAAAATAAATTAATAATAAAATAATACTTCAATACCTTCAAAAAGACCCCATCTCCCACTTACAAAATAGAACCACCTATAACCACTCATTAACTTCTCCAATTATCTTTTTTCTCTGAAAAACCACCCAATATATCCTCCCAACTTCCCTCACTTAATCATTGAGTCCAATATTTTGGCATAAAAACAACTTAAGTAGTCTTTTGTGAAAATCAAAAGGAGACATCTGAAGAAGAGGTAATCGTTTTATCCCTTCTTTCAAAGATCATTTCTTCTTATACTTCCTCTTACTATGTTGTCCCCATAAAAAATATTAACACCAGAATATATTATATTATTTTATGTTTTTATGATTTTTGTACAAACATATTTGACTTTTAATCATTCTGTTAAAAATAATATCACCATGCATGCCTGTATACAACTTACTATCTTCACGCCCTGATGTAACCTGTTTTTAATCAATACATCATTTAGATGGGTATAATGTTGAATAAAAATGAAATAAATAATAAATATAACATGAAATTATTTTTTACAATTCATATTCTATCCAAATCCATACCATTAAACCATTAAAGAAATGATATTGTTGTTCATCCGTATGTACAGTTTATAATCTCCACAGCATGATGAGACTCTTATTCAATGTTCACCATCCAAAAATGATTATAAAGATATATATTAAAAATAATTATGAAATATATGGAATAAAAATTACATTTTAATAATTTATATATATATCTCTCTGTGTGTGTGTACATATAAGTTATTCACTTACTTCTATTCAATACGATAAGAAAACAGATACATTGTTAATGCGTACGACTTACCATATCCATGAATAGTGTATTCCATGTAATATATCTACCTATTATATATATTTATATTATGAATATATATGATATATAAATAAAATATTTAAATCATTATCAAATTAATATGATCATTAATAACAATTCAAAACATGTATGAGAAATGAAAAGGTTATTACCCAAAATGATGCCTTAACATGGAATTGTTAATAAAATAATAATATATAGTCATAAAAGAATCATATTTGATATCATAAATATTATTATTATTCAAATATTTGTTAATAATACCATAATATAAATGTTTTTGAAAGATAGATAAACTATTAGACTTTAGATAAGGGACTTCGTCTCAATTTCATTTCGTTGACGCATGTTGTAATGTTATGATTCTAGTTTATTTTATATGTTTTATATTCTACCTTTTGACTTCTTGTATCATTAATATCATTATTTAAATGACATTATATTATTTCCATCATGGTAATTATTGATAGATCCATAGTAGTCATTTAATAGGGTTATTGGATAAGGCATATTATTTATTTTAGTTATTCAATATGAGAAATACATGTGAATAGAAATGACAGGTGGGTCTCAGACATTATATAGCTCCTCGATGCATCAACATGTTCTCATTAGATGAATTAGTTGGCCAAATGGGTTTCTACACTTAATTTTAAACCAACTATTGAAATGTCATGAAGGTAATAGGTTTTCATGTTCCTCATACATGACATCTTTAAATAAAGTATTTTCATCATTTATTTTCTATTATTATTTAACAATGAAATTTTTCATGAAAATATATATAGAAGTCGTTCATTATCAGTTTATTAATTTATGGAATATTTTTCAGTAATTTACTTTTCCTATGAATAGTTCCATATCTAGTTTTGTAAATGGAAATTGTTCTTAAATATTTTAGTTTCCATACAGATTGATTAATGTTTGCATTGTACATACCCTTACAAAGAATTTGAGCTCACACATTTTATGTTTATCTCAGCTGGTTATGATGAAGATAAATTTTATTATGCTTTCAAGGATGATGTATATTTCAATTATTTTGTTTCATGTTTTATTTTTTTCCCAGTGTATTATGGGTTTCACATTTGTAATCTAGATTTCAAAAACTACTAAAATTATATTCCTTTGGGATATGATTCCTTGTAATCATTACCATGTAATGTAATAATACACCAGATTTAGGTTATCTGAGGTCGGTGCATTACAGTTGGAATCAAATAAAGTTTAGTAATAACCTTGGAAATTAGATTTAGAGACCATGGATTAGGGAACATACCCTAAGTTAGAAATTAGAGACAAACTTATGATAATTCACCAAATGTAGCCTATGTTTATGACTTATGATGCTAAAATATTTTGCAATAAGAAGGATGTTTTCATTGGTGAGGATGTTGTAGAATACATTATCATTAGAGAAGAAACTTTATAACCTCATTCATATCAAAATATACCCCAGTATATTTTTGAATGAGATTATTGAGGAGGAATACAAATCAACATCTAAGAATGAAATAGGTAATCTTAGAAAGAAGGACATACCTTTTTTTAAGGAATAAATAGTTTTTTTCATGAATATTTACCTAGACACCCCCAGAGCGTGATGTTGAGTTTTGAATTGATTTAATCTCAGATGTAAGGCCAATATCATATACTTTTCAAAGAATTGACAATGTGAAAATAGTAGGGCTAAAAAAACGAGAATAGTTGGGTAATATGGACTGATCTGCCCTATTTTTTCTCCATGGGGATCTCCTATTCTCTATTTAAAAAGAAACATGAATCCATGAGGTTGTGTACTAATTATTAAGAAATAAATGTAATTACAATAGGGAAAAATTTTCCTCTACCAATTATCGATGATGTATTTGATCAAAATCAAGGAGATCAGTTATTTTTTAAGATTGATCTTCATTTTGGATATCATAAATTACAGGTGATAAAGGAATAAATTTCTAAAATAGATTTTTTGATGAGGTATGGTCAATAAAAATTTAAAGTAATGACTTTTGGATTGAATAATGACCCCATAGTTTTTATAGATCTCATGAATAAATTAATCAAGGAATATCATGATGATTTTTTTGTGGTATAAATTTATAATATTCTAATAGATTCTAAAATATTTGAAGACCATGAGTTTGACTTGAGAATCATTCATGAGAATATCAGTATAGAATAACTTTAGGGAAAATTTAGCTGCTGTGAATTCTGGTTTCATGATTTTTTTCCTCATCCATATAGTCTCGAAGGATGGAATCACTATTGATCCATAAAAGAATAAAGTAATTAAATAATGTCCATAAATGACAAGTATAAATGAGGTATGTAGTTTTATTAGTTTAGTAGGTTACTATCAGTGTTTCATCTATAATTTCTCTTGATTGGATAACCCATTAACCCAGATCACAGCTAACGATGTTAAATTCATTTCAAAAAATTGTGTTAATACTATTTTGATGAAATGAAGCGATTCTTAGTCAATTATCCTATCTAGACATTACCATCTAGGAATTATGGGTTTTTTATATATAGTGATGCATCACGGAAAGGATTTGGTTGTGTCCTTATGCAGAATGATAGGGTTATTTCATATGCATCAAGGAAATTAAAAACCCATGAAAAAAACTATCCAAATCATGATATTAAGTTAGATAAAGTAATGTTTACTACGAATATATGGAGAAACTATCTCTATGGTGAAAATGTGATATATCTACTAATAACAATAGTTGGAAATATATGTTATCATAGAATGAACTCAACATGAGTCAAAAGAGATGTCTTATGATACTCAATGATTATGATTTCAAAATACACTACCACCCATGTAAAGAAAATAAGGTGGTGGATGACTTGAGAAGAATATACCATAAATTTATAAACAAAATTTGAGTTGAAAGGGTGCCTATGTGCATGGATCTAGTAAAGATGGATTTGAAAATTATCATTGAACGTAAAACAACACTACTTTTTTAAATATATTCCAATACAAATTTACTGAAAAGGATAAAAAATTATCTAACTGCTGATGATGAGTTTCAAATAAATTAACATTTTGAATAATGGGATATTTATTTATTTCATATTATAAGAAGGAATTTGTAAATTTCATAAGATGCTTTGTGTTCCTGCTCTACCAGGGCTAATAACGTAATTATTGGATGATGTTCATAGGTAAAATTTCTATATAAACCCTGGTGTAACTACGATGTATATATATTTCAAAGTACATTTTTTGTGGGACAACATAAAGAGAGAAATTGAGTATTATGTGTCGAAATGTATCATTATTCAACACATGATGTCTAGAAGGGAACATCCTAGAAGAGTCACGCAACCTCTTCCTATAGATATGTAGAAATGGGATGATATTAAAATCGATATTTCCATGGGCCTACCAAGGACACCCATATAGAATGATACGATATGAGATATGTTTTATTTTCTTACCATGTCAACACATTTTCTTAATTTAAGAGATGTTATACCACTTCAACATTTAGAAATACTATATATTAATGAGGTTTTAATACTTCATGGTGTACCTCTATCGATTTTTTCTAACCTTGATCCCCATTTTACATCACGATTCTAGAAAAGTCTTTAGATCGTCCTTGATACTAATCTTCATTTTAGCAGTGCATACCACCCTCAAATAGATGGACAATCATAACAGACTATTCCAACATTAGAATAGATGTCTATATCATGTTCAAATGAATTTCAGTGTATGTGGATCAGTGTTTACCTACAATATAATTTTCTTATAATAATATCTTCCATTCAGGTATCTATATGGAACCATATAAAGCAGTATATGGAAAGAGATGTCGTACACCAACTTGTTGGGGTGATGTGGGTGAAAGAAAACATTTATGTCTAGAACAAGTTAAAGAAACAATGGAGAGGTTGATATTATCCAAAAACCGATTAAAATTGCTCAATGTAGACACAAGAGATATGTTGATAACCGAAGGAAGAATTTGGAATTTCATGTAGGTGATCATGTTTTTTTGAACGTATATCCATGGAAGGGTGTTATGCGATTTAGTAAGAAGGGTAAATTAATTATCATGTACATCAAACCTTTTGAAATTATAAAATGAATAGAAGTTGTATATTACCATTTGGCAATGGGTCCTAGTCTCTTGAAAGTTCATGATGTGTTCCCTATATCACTGTTAAGCAAATACATGCCAGACCCAACACTTATACACACCTATGTAGAAATAGAACTGGGGCCCAATATTTCTAATTGTGAAGAGCCTATCAATATTATTGACACAATAGAACATGTTTTTAGTGATTGGACAAAATTTATGGTAAAATATTTTTGGAGAAAACATAAAATGGATACTGTGAGGTGGGAACCTAAAGAAGATATCAGAAATAACAACCTGAATCTTCCTGTGTTGTGATATTATAGAAATTTAAAAGACAGAATTATTTGAATGTGGGAATAATGTAACACCCCAATCATCCACAATACACTTCTTTTTAAATAATTCAATGACATGTGTTGTACCTAACCTTGAGTTCAAGTACACCATGACCTATCAAAGTAGCTATTTAAAAATGTAGTTATGAATAGTATTAACCACATTTTAAAATTTCAAAAATAATATATTCAAAATAGACATCATTTTTTAGTTCAGAATATAAAAAATTATCTTAGGGTAATATATTGGTAATTTTGTGAAAAGTTTCTATTTTTGATAAATAGTGAAAAATACTTCTTTTTAACTCAAAACCGCCATTTCTTCTAATTTATTAATTTTTAGAGATTACTTTTTATTTTGTTTTAATGTTTAATAAGATTAATTTTTTTCATTTAATCCAATCATGTTTTTTGATGTAATTTCACATTTTAAATTTACACAAACACATGTCAATCTTTTGATAGATATCACATCTTAAAAAACCCATTTTCTGGTTTTAAAAAAGAAAATTAATTTTAAGTTAATGACTATAATACCTTTGTTTTGAAACTGAAAAAATGGATTCCAAATTTGTAATCATAAGGTCAAAAAGGTGTAAATTGGTAACATTTATTTTGGGTATTATGACTATTAACTTCAGTAATTAATTTATTTATCATGGTTAAGGGGAAAATCATGTATATATGGGTAAAAAAATTATTATAATAATATTAAACTCTTCTCTCACATGTCCAAATCATATTGGATGATATATTTCCCTCCATGGGCTTCAGTGGGTTGATTTTGGAACCCCATAGAGCCACTTGGGTGTGGAAATTAAATTTTATAAGAATAAATTTAATGTAAAGATAAATGTAATATAAACACATATCTTTTCATAAAACTATTTTTAAATAAGGGTATATAATTTATATCATTGACTATAAATAGTAATTAGAAAGATAAATTTTTTTCATATATTATGATATTTTATATATATTTTTTATACATTACATAAATTAATTTACTTTTGACGCAATGATGATGCAATGATTACCTTATTAATTAATGATTTAATTAAATGATATTTTAAATATTAAAATAAATATAATGTGGTTATTTCTGTTCCATACACAAATTTATTATGCTAAATATATATATTATATTTTATTTAATTCTTTTTGTTTGAATTAAACAAGTTTTTATGATTTAAAAAAATCAATTACTAAATAATGTTAAAATTGAGCTAAGTGAGTTCATAAAACAAATACATTTTTATTAAATGATATAATACTACCAAAAATATAAGATTAGTAAAAATGACTTAGATAATGTTAAAATATAATTAGTGATCCACTTTGGGTTCTCTATGCATTTTATAATAACTAATTTAATTCTATATTATAAAAAACAAGAAGACATGGTATGACTTAACCTATTTAACTAAGGGTTAATCCAAAAATATAATTATGTTTTATAACCTATACATGTCAAAAACCTATATAATTAGAGTATTATGATGCAGAATCATCTTATATTATAAATAAGTGAGTTTGTAACCATTTAAAATCGATTTTAATTTTATAAAAAATAATACTTCAATAACTTCTTAATGTGCCCATACACCCTCTTATAAAAGGGAACCACCTTTTCCCACTTATTCAAACTTCCAAAGATATTTGGTACAGCCAAAACCTGACCAAATCTCTTCTTGACTTCCCTCAATTCATCTTGGAGGCCTTCATTTTTTCATAAAACCATCAAAAGGAGTCCAATTTTTCAAATCAAAAGGAGACACTCGATGAAGAGGTAATAGTTTCACACCTTCTTTCAATGTTCATTTCGTCTTCTAAATCCTTTTACTAAGTTTTCACCATACTAAAATAAGAACTCTAAAATATACTATATGCTGATATGTTATTATGATCATGGCACAAACATATTACTCTTCTAACCAACCTATAAAAAACTATATCACCATGTGTGTGTGCTTACGACTTACTGTTTCCACGCCGCGGCGTAAGCTATATTTCATCTATAATTCATTTCGATGGGTATAATTTTGAATAAAAATAAAACAAATAGTAAATATAAATTATATTATTTCCCTAAAATTAATATTCAATCCAAATCCATACCATTAAACTATTAAGTATGTGATTGTGTTTCTTGTGCGTACGTATGACTTGTCATCTCCACGATGCAATGAGACTCATCTTCAATGTTCATCATAAAATAATGATAATAAAGAAATATATTAGGATTATATATTAAATATGTGACATAATAATGATATTGGAATAATATATATATATGTGTGTGTGTGTGTTTGTGTTTGTGTGTGTGTGTGTTTATATATATTTTATTTACTTACTTCCATTCAATACGGTTAGAAAAAGGAAACAATGTTCCACCCTTCATATGATTTAACTTCTACATGAATGGTGTATTCCATATAATTTATCTATACATTATATATATTTATAATATTAATATATATGATATATAAATCTAGTAATTAAAACATGATCATAGTAATATAATCAAGAGTAAAATGCTAAAACACTTACGATAAACAAAGCGATTATTACCCAAAATGTTTCATTAACATGTAATTGTTAATAAACAAGAAATATAAAGTTATAAAATAATCATATATGATATCAAAAATATTATTATGATTATAATAAATGTTATTAATACCATCATATAAAATTTTCATACAAATATAAAGAGTATCATACTTAAGGTTTGGGATTTCTTCTCAATTTCGTTTTAATGAGGTATATTGTAATGTTATATAACTAGTTCCTTTTATACAGTGTATAATCAAACTTTTGACATGTTATATGATGAATCTAATTAATTTAATGGTATTATATTATTTATTTCATGAGTATTATTGATAGATCCATATTACTCATTCAGTATGGTTATTTGATAAGGCATACTATTTATTTTAGTTATTTAATATGATAAATACATTGGAATTGCAATGACAGGTGCAGCTTGGATAGTATATCACTCTTCGATGCATCTACATGATACAATGAGATGAATAAGTTTTAAAAATGGGTTTATAACATTATTTTTAAACCGTCTTAGGAAATGTATTGACGATAATAGGTTTTCTGGTTCTTGAGACATGATGTTCTTGAGGCATGATGTCCTTAAATAAATTATTTCCCACATTTAATTTCAATTATTATTTATCCATGATATTTTGTGTCGACATATCTATAGAAGTAATTCATTCTTAGTTTAATGATTTATGGCATATTTTTTAGTTCTTTACTTGAAATATTATTTTTTCCTTCACTAGTTTTGTAATTGGGAAGTGTTCTCAGATACTTACCTTTCCATATATATTTATTGTTTCTTCTGATGTACATACTCTTACTGAGAGTTTGAGCTCATCCTTGTTATGTTTTTCTCCCCATGTTATGAAGATGGTAACTTTGATTAAGATTTCAAGAATACAATATATTTCAATAATAGTGTTTCCTGTTTTATTTTAATTTCCCTGTTTATTATGGGTATCATGATTATAATCTGGATTTCCAGGACTTCCAAACTATACAGTACTTCGATACATGATTCCTTGTAATCGGCAAAATATAATGTAATAATGAACCAAAATCTAGATATCTGAGGTTGGTGTGTTACAAAAACAAACACAGTTCCTAAACCTTATCATACAATCACAATCATTCTTGAACTGAAGAATAATTATGAGCTACTTTTGTACCTTAACATATTCTAGTTGTGCCAAATTAATATTCCCTTGGATAAATGGATGAACATTTATTTGAGGAAAAAATGATTTCTTACCTTATATTAATATTTAAAAATACTTCCATTGTATATCCAAAGATATTGGAAATTTTTTAATCCTTATTCTATATAATCTATAATTTTCTTTCTAGATCAATGTTCTGTCCACCTTTTTTTCTATCCCATAATCATAATTTATTATGAATTCATAATATGTAATCATATAAAACTATTATCTTGATTCATGTTCATCAATTTTGGAGAAAAAATATAAATTAATCAATTATAATAAATATATATGTCACAACATTCTCCATAGAGATATTGTATCCATATCATTAATGAAGAAATTACCGCAACTAACACAAAACCCTATGTTGGGTCATTTTTTTAGTGGAAAATTAGTTCACATGAGGAATAAGTTATTACAATATCATTTTTTTATAACGGATATCATCAACCTCATTGATTCATAAGAATAGATAGAAAATATTTATCTACTATATGGTAGTGTGATCATAGGTGCATTGAGCATCCTTCTTTTCAGATCCATGATATTCTCTTCACATCCCACTATCCATATGAACAAAAAAATTTATTGAATAAAATTTAGAATGGGAATATATAAAGATGTTATATATTTCAAAAAAAGATGTAAATATCCACATAAACCAAGAAAAAATTGGACTTTGGTCACTATGGTTGTTCTATGATATATCTCGATATCTTTTTTCTTTGAAGTATCTATTGATATACCCTCTGTTGATATTATATAACCCAGAAATGAAATATTCTAAATCCAAATTCATAGTGGAAATTTTTTCATAATGATTATCCTTCTGACGGGAATCATCACAATAGCCAAGGGATATTAATTTTCATAATTACTCATTGAATATAGTATAATGTTTTTTATAAATACTACCATAAACTACTCAAGGTAATCTCTAAAGAATCTATTCATTAAATACATGAAGATAACCATGAAATTAATAAGACCAAAAGGAATCACTATAAATTCATTGGGTACATACATTATACGGAATGTCATCTAGGATATATCCTCCTTATTCACTGTCAATTGATGATATCCAAAATGAAAATCAATCTTGTAAAAGTATTAAGATCTACCTAGTTGAGCCATTAATTCATCAATATTGGGAGAGGATAATGGTTCTTGATATCTATCTTGTTATGTTCCCAATAATCAACATAGTGTAACATTGTTCCATCACCCTTCTTAAAAAATATTATAGGTGCACCCCCAGGTGACAAAATTGTATTAATGTATCAATTTTCAAGATTATCCGAGAGTTGGTTCTTCATTTCCTTCAAAGTAATGGGGGCCATTCAATAAGAAATCGTTAAAATAGTCAGAGTAGTTGGTTAGAGTTATATTTAAATCTCAATATGAAAATTTGGTGGAATACATGAAAATTATTCTCTAAATACATCAATAAAATCCCATATAATAGGTGTTTCCATATTATTGATTTCAACCCAACGATTTGAGATATATATCCCTAATTTATATAAATTAGGACACATCTGATAGAATCAATTTTCATTAGAATTTCATATTCATCCTTACATAAAAAAATGATCATTGGTTCATTTATAATATCAATGGTGTCCTATCTTCTTCGAATATTGATATGGGATCTATATAGAGAAACCCAACCCATGATAATAAACACATCAAATTAAACATAAGAGAGAATAAAATGTTCTTAAGGGATCATTATCCTATAAAATTGTATCAGAAAAAAACTATATAATTGATATTTGATCTTTGTTCCATTAAAATTATTCTAATTAAATTAAACATCTTAATTTTAGGTGATATATAAATTTCATTATATTATTATTTTGAAAAAAAAGGATGGTGGGTCAATAAACAAATAAGACATTAGTTGTTCTAGAGTGCATGATAAGTGTTCTATTCACCAAATCTTTCTCATAACCCACTTTATTATTCGACATCACATGATATTTCATTTTTTTGTATTAATATGTTATTGATGTCGATTATAAAATATCTATGGATTGGTGATCGTGATAGAATTATAGCCAAACTCCTTTCATTTGATGCATTGGGAAATGGGTTATGCGTTAGATAGTTTATTATTTTCCACCATTGAATTAACCATAATATTCAATGCCTTTATAGGTTCTTGGTATTTATGGCCTGACTTTCTACAATTAATGCACCACTAAATATAATTAAAACTCTTTCCTTGATGTATCGTCAAACAATAATGGATTGTATATGGAACTATGTTTTTTTCTAACATGTTATTTATTCACATTTTCATCAAAATCATTAATTCTTTTTTTAATAAAACTGTTTGAATAATGAAAATAATTAGTTTCCATTTCTACTTTGAGGTAAAATAGAATATTTTTACTCATAGCTATTGATTTCTCATATAGCCAACCCATTTCAATGGTACTGTTTATACCACCAAATAATCAATAAATTTTACTTTTAAGAGTGATTCTGAAACCAGAAGAATTTATTTTAAGCTTTGTAATATTTTCCTTATAGGTACCAAAGGATTCATCAACATTTTGATTTAGCTAAAAAAATCAATTATCCATCTTCATACGTTTAATAAAGAGAATTTAATTACAACATATAATTCTGTTATGATCTTTCAATTCCATAGATTCTTATTCATACCCTTTCCTCATATTCATAATAAAATTTCATCAATGACAGGATTCATATACTTAAGGACAAATAACATGAAAACATTTTTCATTTCTCAATCATTGATGAATATAAAATGTTTTATCAATGGTTTGGATCCATCACTTAGACACTAGTGTATTAAATGAGCCACTAAATAAAGGTGGATGTAACCTTATGAATGTTTCTATATCATTTTGTACATTAATTTTATCATTTATAACTTTTTCATGATTCATATACCAATAAATATTCATGATCATAACAAAAAGATTCTATATTCCTTCTCTGATAACTTTATTTGTTTAGGTGGGAAAACACCAAATTTAATATCACATTCATAAATATAATTATTAATTTATGTTCCAGTCATTGAATAAAACCAAAAAGCAAATTGTGAGAAATAATAACTACAATGTTAATCCACATAATTTTGAGAATCCCTTTATAAAATGATAAAATTACAATAACATTTTTTTAAACGTGTGGATTAAGCTATTTTATTCATCGTATTTATCAAAAAATTATAATTTAATCCTATATATAGACCTACCACCATGGTTTAAATAAAATAATTCTAGTCTTAATATCTAAATATTTACTAATCCCAGTATTGATAACAACTATAAAAACAGACAATTTTATACACAAATATTACATCTATTAAGATGAATACTATATATATAACAAGAAAATTTATTCTAAAACCATAAAGGTTTATATAATTTTGATATTATACGAAAAAAAATTATATTATGAAATTCCGTGATCATTTTCTAAACATATATCCCCATATAGTACTCTATAATTAAATACCCTACTAAAAACTTTCATTCTTTACTTGGGGAATAAAAACATAAGAAAATGATGATATCATGTGTTTAGTAAGTGTAAAAATGGGAGATATCAATTGATTATAATATAAAAGAATGATATTGGAATAAGGGAATGATATCTTAATAATAACATAAATTTTTTATGCCCAATCTAAAAATGATCATAAAAATGATTTATGAAAAAACAATAATAATTCAGATGACAATAATCATAAGAATGCAACTTCATAAAAACCTAATAATGAATCATTTTTTCCTGATTTGGGTACCATAATAATTATAAAAACAATTTCATATGTCAATGATAATTAACAAATACATCAGATCATAAATATATACATATTTCTCATAGAAGATCAATCGCATCGACTTATTTCTCATAAAAGTTCAAGTACATCAATATGTTTCCAAAAACAGAACAAGATCATAGATTTTTTCCCTCAACTATCTCATGAGATATAATAAATTACAAAAAAATATGGTAGGGATATATATTTCCATTAAATCACATAAGTAAATATACATGAATACATTCCATAGGATTATATATCTTTCATCACATAAGAACCTAAGAAAATAAATGTGTTTTATAAAAATTTCATCATAACATAAACCATGGAAAAGAAATGGGGTTCATAAACATTTATTAATCATAAAAAATATAAGTATATAATAAGGATTGTATTATTATTTCATATCCTATCTAATGCTCAAGAAACATCAAAGGATTTAATCATACATAGTAAATGATTTTTAGAATCACTTGGAATAATTCTCTAGGACAATAAAATTTTCATTTTAAAAACACATATGTTTATAAAATTATGAGAAATTGTAAACGAAAACATTTTCTTTGAAAATAAACCTTTAAACATTTAAATGAATAATTAAATCATAAAGGTATCATGAATATGGGAAAATTAGTGCATTCTGTATAAGTTAAAAGAATACCTTCGTAATATTTTTTGGAAATGGAAAAAATTTCCACATTTGTAAAATGAACAAAAATTTGAAACTATTTTTTAACATAAAACATAGTAAAACATGATTTTGAACAATTATAGAAGAATAGTAAAAATAATAATTTTTGAAGGTTTATAAATACATGGAAATGAAAGATAAATATTCTCTTATAGAGATTTGAAGATAAGAACCCCTGAAAATAGAAGGGATTCTGATATAAACCCTTATATCAAGTATCAACATTCCTTGTTAATAATAAAACATTATATATAATTACTATGGATTAATTATAAATGTAATATAAAAAATTTACATATATCCTACCTTGTCTGATTTTGTTATAACATCACATCACCCATTTATTAGTAATTATTTATTAAAAAAACTATCCAGGTGAAACCGCCTTCATTTTCCAATCATGTTTATGTTCAGAAATCTAGGTTCTTTTAAATTAATCAGGATTATATCATTTAAAAAATATTAATAATGGATTAAAATTCATTTATATTCATTATATCAATATATATAATCAATAATAAAATTTAAACATCGAAAAGTTAAATACATTGTTCATGGAGATGACATGTCTTATGTACTCATGAACATTGACTCTATTTTTATATGATAAAATGAAATAAAGTTAAAATATAATAAACCATTCCTAAATCATTATTATATCATATATATTCATTTAATTCAGCATAATTACCATGAATGTTAAATATATATTAAAAAAACATCATTGCATCATAGATATGGTAGTCCATATATATGCATGGGCGACATTATCATTTTCAAAAAGATTGGATGGTAATAAGGTATGAGTTATATAATAAATAAAAGATTTTAATTATTTCATATATATCTAATATAGATAATAAAACCATCATAATACCCATCTATAAAAAAATCGTGATGAAAAATTAATTGTATCGCTACAAGGAGACGGTAAGCCTTATATACGAATGAGAGATACATTCACTTATTGTTTAATATGAAAAAATATTATAATAGTCTTTCAATAATCACAAAAACATTTAACCATGTTTTTAATACTTAATAATTTATTTTATAATAAAATTCATAGAATTACAAGAGGAAAAATAGAGTAGTCAATTAAATTGATCGGTTAAGGCGATTACCTCTTATTTGGAATGACTTATTATGATATCCTCAAAAGGGATATATGGTTAATATTTTAGGATGATAAATACCTCTATAAGGTGGATAAAGAGGTTTTAATGTGAATTTCTTGGAGTATTTTCTATCCAACCCACTCAATTGGGTGTAATGATGTGTTAGATGAGGTGTCCATTTATAATTTAGTTGACGAGATCTTTTAGAATTTATCAAAAGATTAAATTATAATGAATTAATTCTCCTAAAACGTAAAACAAAATTGAAAGGAATTACAAGATAAGTTGATATATGTTTTTAATCCCATCATCCACTAAAATGTATATGTGCATTGCTGTAATATTTAGCCTTATCATTTTGATTAATCCTTAGTTATCCAATTTTAATTTAGACAATGATAACCAATTTTTCAACACTAAAAGGTGTTAATATTTACATATAAGGAGAAATTTTGACTACAACATTAATATTTATGACATTTTAGACCATATCATAATAAATTTTTATTATATCTCAATTTTTATGATTTTCAAATAATTTAATAATATAATACTTTGATAAAATATCATTATTTTTAGTTTTGACAATTGACATTTTATTTACCTTAAAAAATTAATACAATCTGTAAATTTGAATATAATTATTTAGAAACACCTGATATATAATATATATAAATAAAATATATGATACAATAGTGAAAAAAATATATCACTTTTAATATATTCAAAATCATTTATTATAATTTTTTATTAAATAGAAAACTACAGCGTCAAAATTTCCCAATTCATTATGGAAATTATATAATTAATCATGATTATAAAACAATTTTACTTATGTATCTAATTTAGAAATGATCAAAATAGACACTTATATTCATTGAAAACATACTTTTCCTTTTTGTGTATACATAATAGGTATTAAAAACAATGTTACTGATAATCTATAAATTTCATTTATTTTAATAATATATACGTCATTCTTATTAGAATGTTTCCATTAAATTACTAAATTTAAAAATATCAATGTCAATTGTTGAATAAAATTCATAAATAATAATAGGTTAAAAAATTATCACCTTATAACTTATTTTTAATCCTGATTTACCTGATTTACTTTTTACTGAGGTAATAAATTTTACCATAGTTTCTATTCATATTGACCAAATAATAAAGCTTCCTAATTAAAAAACATTAAAACATGATTTTTAATATTAAATTATTATATATAATTTAACACCTACAAATGGAATAGGTAAAATTTTAATATAGAGGCACAAAATGTGACAAAAACTAAATTTTAGAGAAAATACATTTTTGAAAATAAATATTGATTTATACATATCCTATACATAAAAAAATATATTTTTGACTATTTGAAAATTATTATTGAATAAATAATATATAAATTTAATTAAAATCATTTACCAATGGGGATTAATTCATTATATTGATATAAAATATAGTTCACGTCACTTTTATTTTGTAATAATTTTTTGTTTTTAATGATAATCATTTGATAAGTAATAAATTCATTTCCTAAATGTGTCAATGATATAATTTTCATTATTTAGGTGGTACTATTAATATTTTCCAATCCAATATCTTGGAGATAATAGAAATTTAATATTATAATAGAATTCTTATATTCGTCAAACATTCTCTTACGTGTAAATCACGCAATCGAAGAAATAAAATTATCTTGATAGAATTATTAAAAAAAATTATGGTGTTACAATCCCATGGGATATATTTTTGGTGACAATATTATATTTACAATCCACTATGAATGATTTGTTCCTGAGTTATTTTTAATGTATTTTCTTATGTAGTATGATGAAACCCAGTATAATGTTAACTAATGTGATTTACAATTGATAAACCTCTAACCGATGATGATATATGTTTAACTAATAATGTTATATGATAAAATCTGTATGATATAGGGTAAAAAGAGGGATATATCATGTAATAATATAATTATTAGCTTATATGATGGTATTATAATGATAGACATAAATTGTTTATAATTCGCCTTGGTTAACTGGGAAACTTCTATTATGTTGATAATTTTTCATCACTCATGTTTACCCATTTGAAATATAGTAATTCATAGGACCAAAACCAACCTATTTAATATTAGATATGACGTATAATGGAGTGATTATCCAAATGATAAACCATTTATGTGCTAGTGGGACTAAAAAATTGAGGATTATTCCAAACCTACTATTGAAGAACATTATTAACCATGTGAGAATAATTAATATCTTGAACTAAAGAGAGAAGATAAATATTGAGTATCAAGGGATCTTAGTGATGAAGATGATGAAGGAGATAATTCTAAACCTCTTAAATTTAATTAATGCGTGAAGAAGAACCGTTGGTATTTCCTTATGGGAAATAAAATATTCATTACTTTTGGAAAATGTGGCCATCGAGAAAAAATCTATCAAGCAATAAATAAGGACACAGTGAATGAAGATATTGTTTTTCATGAATCCAATAACAATTTGATATTTAAATTTTTTGTATTGTCTTGGAATTTCCCTGTATTATTTTAATTATTTAGAATTATTTCAACACTACACGCTCTAATGACACGTGATTCTGAGGCACGGTGATCCCAAAAGAGAATTTTGAACATGTTTTAATGTACATATAAAAAACATGCAATCGGGATTTTCAATCTTTAGATTCGGGGATCGGATAAAAAAACATGAGGGCACTGTTGAACTTATAATGTCGAGATTCACCTAGAAAAGACTTTACTTCGGCATAAAAAGGCTGAATAAAAAAGTTATTTTTTTTACTTTTCACGAAAAATTACAATTACATTAAAAAGATATTTTATTTTTTTCCTCAACTGAAAATCATCGACATAGAAATGATGTGATGTAGGGATGAGATGTATTAATGGAACTCACTAATTTCTTGTTAACGTGTAGTGAAATGAAACTTTTATTATTCATAACAGTGATGTTGTTTCATAAATGAAATAGAGTAATAATGAAATGTCACAACGTAATAGAATGTTTGTGACTTATTTTATTTTTAATTGTTTTACCAGATTGGTAATGAGTTGGATTCCATGAAGAACCTCTAATGGATTTACTCCCCAATGAATAATGACTAATGACAATGGGACATCATCGTCTTTGACGTACCTTGATGAACGACGAATGACATCGACCTCCTAGACCCTCTAAGAAGAATTTATATGATAAAAAACCTAAAAGATGTATGGGTTTTATTTTTAAATATTCGTCATCCATTATTTATAAATAATTAAATACCATCAACCCAGGAACATGTTGATCTGCAGGTCACTCGTTCTTCTAGGAGGGTACTATTTTTGGGGTTCAAAATCCGGACTGAATTATCATGGATTGAACATCTTCCCCAAACCTCTACCCGGTTTTAAATCTCTTATCCTTGAGGGCTTGAGTGGACAAAAACAGTGCCTGAACCTCACTTCATGTGCACTCATTTTCAAAAGAGACTACAAGATGGAGGAAAGGAATATCTGAAGACATCACGGTGATAGTGACATGATACAGAGCCCATAGGCCCAGGCAGATTGAGAAACGGCCCACTAGAGAAACTCTGATGGCCTACAAAAGGAACCAGCAGCATGCAGGAATCTGCTTCCAGCAGTGGCCCATGGTGGAAGGAGGCCATAGCTTACTTGCTATGGTGACATGGTGGAGCAGCACCGACCAGTGGCGCATTGAAGTGGCAGCCCGAGTTCGGGCCGCACGGGTGACCTAGAGAGTCGTGGTTTCTTGACCGCGGTAGAGGGGAGGTTGCGGTTCGTCAGCCACAAAACAATCTAGACATGGTGTTAGACTGGCACTTTTTGGGACGAGCATCCCACCCCATGTGGGCCCCGTTCAGACTGAGGAGGGGACGCAGCAACAACTCCATCGTCTCAGGCACAAAAAGCTGGCACCACATGCAGTCCTGCTTTAGTGGGTCGACCGCACCCCGAACTAGTGGCCCGTATCAGCACATACAAGCTAAACCCATGCCAAGTGGCATGTACCCACACCAGAAGGCTTGGCCAGATGAGACCAAGTCACCTAGCAACTTTGCAGGTTAGAACCTCAAAAATTCCTAGCCATGTTGAGTGAGGCCAGTTGGTCATGACCTAGTAGTTAGGACAGACTGAACCATCCCAGACCCGAACCGGGCTAGTAAATGTATGTATAATTAAATAGGGGTATGTGGGTGTAACACCACGAGATTTTATGAGAAATAATTTTTTTAATTTCATTGATGTCTTGGGTTATACGATACACCAAAAGGAGATTTCACTACACAAATCCCATATTGGCTTGCATTACACACAATCGCGACATTCCATGATAGCGTGTGTTGTAAACAATACCGAGTTTCACTAAACAACGATATGTTATATAAACTAGCCATTATGAATAGTAAAACCCACTTTATGAAATTTTATAAATTTGATCTTATGAAATGGAATTCATTTTTGGATTCGGACTATCGAAATTAGCCTAGGGTGAATTTTTTGTATTTTTTTGAAAACTTTCAATTTTTGATTAATGGAGAAAACACTAGGTTACTATTTAAAAACTGACTTCTTATTTAAATAGTTATTTATTTTATTTAAATTTATTTTAGGTCAAAATTGATACATAATACTTATATAAGTTCAATGTAATTCATTTGAGTCATTTTATAATAATTTTAGATATATAAAAATTTTATTGAACTTTTCACCTTCTTTTACCCACCTCATATGAGAATTTGAAAATTTACATAAACATAATTTTACCACTTCTGTGAGTGGAATTTTGAAAATCCAAGAGACATAGATAATATCAAGCAGTAAAATTTGGTTCAATAATATAAAAATAATTTTTGGTGAATAGTAACTTTTTACTTTTATTTACCATATTTAAAAGTAAATGGGGTAATTAAGGGTAAAAATGATATTACTATTACCCTATCACATGTCCTAATTGTATTGGATAAGTTTTATTCGACCAAAAAAAACCTTAGTAATAAAATATTTTCCTTTAGGTCCACTTGGATTAGATTAGGACATTTATTATTATTTTATTTAAGGAAGAGATAAAATAGTTAAAATCAAAGTTTAATAAATAAAAAAATTTAATATAGGGTTATACATAAGATAAATTAGACAATAAATATTCATTAGAAAGATAAAATGATTTCCTACATAATGGTATTTTATTTATAATTTTTAAACATTAAATAATCTAATTTATTTATGACACAAGGATGATGTGGTTATTACCTTATTAATGAAATATTAACATATTTGATGTTATAAATAGCCAAATAAATGTAATTTGAGACTTTTTATGAATTACACTAATTTTATAGGTTAATATAACATTTTAGTATTGATATAATTAACTTATTTGAACTAATAATGCTATTATGATTTTCACAAAAATCAATTACCAAATTTTGTCAAAATTGACAGAAAATAGTTTTTAAAACAAATATTATATTATTAATAGTGATTTTATTCCTAAAAATCCAAGGCTCGGACAAATGTCTTAGATAAGGTTATATATAATAATAATGGACCACTTGGGGTTCGTTTGGATTGTTATAGTAAGTTTATTAACCATATAGTGTAAGAAAACAAGAAGAGGTGGTAAAAGTTAAATTATTTATCTTAGAGTAAAATCTAAATGATAAGGATAAAATAGTAACCTAAACTTTCCTAAACCTTATTGGTTGAGTGGATATCGACCCATCCCCACTATAGCTTTGAAATAAATCAATTTGGAGCTATTATAAACCTAGTATGACTTATTTATAAAATAATATTTTATGTTTTCCCAAAAGTGCCCCTCTCCTCCCTTATAAAAAGGGAACCCCTTCCCTCTTCTCGTCGCACCCTTTTGAGCCTTGAAGATATGCCAAACCCTACCAATTTCTCTTATCAACCTCTCTAGTTATATCATAGAGGTTTTGGTCTTCTAAAAAGACCAACTCTATTTCCCAAATAAGAAGTTTAAAGGAGGTGCGTCGCGGAAGAGGAGTCTCGGACACATACCGAAGAAATTGGTATAAAGTAGGGGATAATTATTCCATTCTCATTCTTATCAGAGATTGTTATTCGTAATTATTGAATTGGGTTATTTTTATTATTCACTTCCATATGTTCCCAAAATGTTTTCATAAAACGTTTAATTTTCTTCCATTAATGTTTAAAGTCATTTTTACATTTTTTTTACGTTTACCACATCGTATGGAAGGAATCTTTATTTTTTTAACCATACGAGGTACTTTATGACTTTACCTGAAAAGTACGAGAATAATGTTTCTTTAACTTATACGTCATGAACATATTTTTACTCTTTCATAAAGCCTTATTATTATGAAGCTTACTCTACATGATTTAATGACTATTTTTCAAAAAAATCATTTTCTTTTAAAATTGCATGGCATTTTTTGAAAAGAAAATGATTTTGAAGAACTTAGGATATTTTCCTCAAGAATTTATTTCAAGTGTTTTATCAAAACTATTTTCCATATAAGATGGAATTATTTCATATTTTTATGTTTCAGGTTAATTTCTCTATGATTTAAATGGTTTCACTTTACTTATGATGAAATGATATCCATTTTTTTGTATGGATTATGTTATGATGGGATGATGTTTATGAAACCCATTTTTATTCTTTGGGTTGAGATGAATGATTTATGTTTATGTTGTGGCACAAGTAAAAATGATTTAATTATGAGATTGATGGGACCTATATCTCCATCCAATGCATTTGGTAAAGATTTATCTCTCATGATATAAACATGGCTGGAAGGGTAAGTTAATCTGGTTCAGTGATACATAACTGAAACGAGGTGTGAAATCGATTCAGAAAAAGACTTTTTCCACTAAGATGGTCTTGGCAGCAATTCCTTGGCTACTATTGAAGTCATATCATGTGCTTAATGGTTTCCCACAATTAAATTCTTTATTCCTATGATATTTTATGATGATTAATGTTCCTTTATGACATATGCCTTACGTACTGCCAAGAGTTTTTTCACAACTGAAGATTTCGATGTGTAAACTTTATGTTCATGTTTTGATGATCAAATGTGTATGGTTTGTTTTATTTTCTCCATGTTTACCCTTACTATGAATTTTATCTCACCCTTTTTATGTATTATTTTCCCCATAATATAAATAAAGGTTTTAGGTAAGAAAACAAAAGGGGGAGATATTTATGGGTGATGTTGAAGATCTTTCACCAAGATTAGAAGAGTATGTTCCAAGTTTGCAAAGACACTAAACTATTATGGTCATTTGGTGTCTGTTTTTGATAGGTATTATGTATTTTGTAAATGTAATGTAATGTCCATGTACGTCAAGTTTGGGGTCTTTAGAGTTGGTATTAGAGGCAAAGGATGTATAAATGTTTCTGATCCTTGGGAACTCTCACATGTGAGCGTTGGACGAAGCATAGCTCTCTGTCCAAGGGATTTATAAGGAAATGACTTCCAGTAGGGATGGTGGTGTGTCCCATATAGGGGTTGTAGCTACCCATAGAGTTCCCTGATAGGTATGAATTATATTCCACTAGATGTAATTCTAGACTGCTATAGTTGGTATCAGAGGAAAGGTTTAGTCAACCTTTGGAAACTAGGATGTGATAAATTTAGTGAGATCTCTAGAGATATTTATAAGATATGTCTAGAGATGTCCCTATGGTTTAGTATAACTATAGGTTACAGACCTATAATTATGTTTAAGATCATGAATAACCTAGGGTGAACCTATGGTGTCATGGATTAAAGAATGTGTGATAAGTTATACATCACATAAGTTACTTTTTATGATTACGTGGTTCCTCATTATTTTAACTGCTTCGTACCCCCTTTTTTTGGATTTAGTCAATGGATGGAACCAGAAGGAATTGGGTCTACATTGAATCTAGTGGAAAAATTGGTGACTATGAGAAAATAAATTATGTAATTCCTAGAAAGAATGATTTTGTGATTTTGCTGAATCAGGCATCATGATATATGATTAACAAGGTTAATATTAGTGATATTCACAATTCATCAAATAAGTGGAAGATGGACATTTATGCATGTTCGAATGTTGAGGATACTAGAGAAATGAATATTTAGATTTCTAAATAAGACAAGAAGAACCTTGATGAATACATCTAATGGAGGGGAAGATGTTATCTCCGTGGACAGAAGGTTCATAGAGTGACAGACTGTTATGGAGATCAATGTCTTATCGGTGGAGAACATGGGAATTACCCAACTCAATTCCCTGACCTAAGAGGTTACTTATATGGAAGGAATTATTCCATGTAAATCATTTAAGAGGATGGTATGACATAATTATGTATTTGTATTCAAGAATAATGTTATTGAGGTACTTTTATGGTATGTTGGAATACCTATATATTGGTCCATTGTAGTTTTCCATAAGAATATGTCATCAGTAACCATGAAAAGTGATTGAAATATTTTTGGAAAGAAAATGATATGCGCACAATGAATGGATAAAGAGAAAATTACATGTTAGATAGTATTCATGAGGTCATGACTAATATACGGAAAAAGTGATACCATGGTTTGAGTATAAAGAATTTTTGGGATATTGGAATATGGAAAGAGACAACTTTTGACAGTATTCATGTTTTCAACTAATGTTATATGGTAATTAATGTTGCAAGAGAACACATTATTAAGGTATTCACATGTTTGGAATTTGACCAAAAAGATATATCATATGATATATGGGGGATAAATGATGGTATTCACCTTCTCGGTAGATGACATTTCTAGTAATTGTTTTCTTTATACTAGGATCTTAGACAGAAGTATTTTAGATAAGCCTAAGGATCTGAATGGATTATGTTGGACATAAGTTAGTATTATTTAAGGACAATTTTTTTTTGATATTATTGAGGGGATGTTATAATAATTTATTTTTAGAAAAATGATAACCTGCAGGACGAGCGACAACCCGTTGCGTCAGACAAGGCTGTGGGAATCGAACCCACAACCAAACTGCGACAGGCCTTTATCGCCTACCACTGGCCTATATGAAGTACCTGGTTAGTAGAAACTAGTTTTATTATATTAAGTAGTATTATATATTAAGTATAAGTCCATTTTAGCAGCCATATATGGTTAATCTCGAGATCGATGGACTTATGTATGATTAATAAATTGTGCTAAACTTTATGCGATAGAAACAAATGGAAAGACCTATCTTTCTATCTCATTTTCTGCTAACACTTCACAGATGACAAATACAACTTCATTTATTTAATATATGAAGTGGAAATTGGTCAAGGTACAAACAACGGTGATATTTTACCACAATCAAGTTATTATTTCTTTTAATTCAACAATTCTTCAGCATTAGGGGAATGATCTTGAAAACTAAAAACGTTTTCCTAGTACCCTTATATACAATGAATCAGCTAGTACCTTAGATCATCACAAATTTATGGCTTTTTGATTGTTGGATTTTTCATAGCCATGTTCTCTACCACTCTCCATCAGAACATGATGGTTGGATTTCTCTTTTATATCCATATTTTCACCAATGTTCTCTTATGTGGAAACCCAGTGATTAGTTAATATGGGTAACCATTACATTTCATACTTTAGTTTTTAAAGATAAGTTTTGGTATTCCTTTTTACGATGTGGGTTTCTATTAACGAAACTTTCGAGTAGTAAACCATTTATAACCCTGACGAATTTCGAGGGTGAAATTCATTTTTAGGGGGGTATAATGTAACATCCTGAGATTTTATGAAAAATATTCTTTTTAATTTCATTGATGTCTTGTCTAGTATGCTACACCAAAAGGAGATTGCACTACATGCATCCCTGACATGGATATCATTATACGCAATCACGACCTTCTACGATAGTATGTGTTGTATACAATACCGAGTTTCACTAACCAACAATATGTTATATAAACAAGCCATTATGAATAGTAATACCCACTTTTTAAAATTTTATAAATTTTATCTTTCTAAATGGACTTTATTTTTGGATTCAGAATATCAAAATTAGCTTAGGGTGAATTTTTGATATTTTTCTGAAAACATTCAATTTTTGATGAATAGTGAAAACACTAGGATACTATTTAAAAGCCGACTTTTTAATTAAATAATTATTTATTTTATTTAAATTTATTTTATGCAAAATTGATACATAATACCTATATAATTTCAATGTAATTCATTAGATTCATTTTATAATAATTTTTGATATATAAAAATTTTATTGAACTTTTCACCGTATTTTACCCACCTCCTATAAGAAATTGAAAATTTACATAAAACTAAATTTTACCACTTCTGTGAGTGAAATTTTGAAAATCTGAGAGACTCGGTTAAAATCAAGGAGTAAAATGTGGTTCAATAAGATAAAAATAATTTTTGGTGAATAGTAACTTTTTACTTTTATTTACCACGGTTAAAAATAAATTGGGTAATTAAGGGTAAAAATGATATTACTATTACCCTAACACATGTCATAATTCTATTGGATAAGTGTAATTCGACCAAAAACAACCTTAGGAATAAAATATTACCCTTTAGGTCCACTTTTATTAGATTAGGACATTTATTATTATTTTATTTATAAAGAGTTAAAATAGTTAAAATCAACGTTTAATAACTAAAACATTTTTAATATAGGGTTATACATAAGATAAATTCGAGTATTAATATTCATTAGAAATATAAAATGATTTACTACATAATGGTATTTTATTTATAATTTTAAAACTTTAAATAATTTAATTTATTTTTGACACAATGATGATGCAGTAATTACCTTATTAATGAAGTTTTAACATAATTGATGTTATAAATACCCAAATAAATGTAATTTGAGACTTTTTATGAACTCCACTAATTTTATAGGTTAATATGACATGTTAGTATTGATTTAATTATCTTTTTTTGAACTAATCATGATTTTATTATTTTCACAAAAATCAATTACCAAATAGTGTCAAAATTGACAAAAAATTGTTTTTAAAACAAATATAACATTATTAATTGTTATTTTATTCATAAAAATTTAAGGATTGGACAAATGACTTTATAAGGTTATATATATTAAAAATTAACCACTTTGGGTTCCTTTGGCATGTTATATTAAGTTTATTAACCATATAGTGTAAGAAAACAAGAAGACCTGGTGAAAGATAAATTATTTAACATAGAGTTAAATCTAAATGATAAGATTAAAATAGTAACCTAACCTTGTCGAAACCCAATTGGTTGAGAGGATTTAGACCCATCCCCCCTTTATATTCTAAATAAATAAATTTTGACCTATTATAACCCGAATATAAATTATTTATAAAATAATATTTTATGTTTTTCCAAAGGTTCCCCTCTCCTCCCTTATAAAAAGTCCACCCATTCCCTCTTCTCTTCACATGCTTTTGAGCCCTGAAGATTGGCCAACCCCTATCAATTTCCCTTCTCAACCTCACTAGATATATTATAGAGGTTATGGTCTTCTCAAAGGACCATCTCTAGTTCACTAAGAAGAAGTTTAAAGGAGGTGCGTTGAGGAAGAGGAGTCTCGGACACATACGGAAGAAATTGGACAGAAGGTAAGGGATAATTTTTCCAATATCATTATTATCAGAGATTGTTATTCATAAGTATTTATTTGGGTTATGTTTATTATCCACATCCATATTTTCTCAAAATGTTTTCATAAAATTTTTACTTTTCTTCCATGAATGTTTAAATTCATTTTTACCTTTTTTTTACATTTACCACATCATATGGAAGGAATCTTTCTTTTGTTTACCAAACGAGGTACTTTTTGACTTTTTCGGTAAAAGTACATGAAGAATGTTTTTTAAAAATATAAGACATGAAAATATTTTTATGGTTTCATAATGCCTTATTTTAATGAAGCTTACAATACAATATTTAATGATTATTTTCAACAAAAACATTTTCTTTTAAAATTTCATGGAATTTTTTGAAAAGATAATGATTTGTAAGAAGAAATTATATTTTCCTCAAGAATTCATTTCAAGTGTTTTATCAAAACCATTTTCCATATAAGATGGGATTATTTCATATGTGTATGTTTCAAGTATAATTTCACTATGATTTACATGGTTTCACTTTTCTTACGAAGAAATGATATCCATTTTTATTGTATGGATTATGTTATGATGGGATGATGTTTATGAAACCCATTTTTATTATTTGGGATATGATGAATGATTTATGTTTTTGTTACGACACAAGTATTAATTATTTCATTACGAGATGGGTGGGACCTATATCTCCCTCCAATGCATTGGGTAATGATTTATATCTCATGAGAAATACATGGCTGGAATGGTATGTTAATCCGGTTTAGTGTTACAGGACTAAAACGAGGAGTAAACTCAATTTAGAAAGGGACTTTGTACACTAAGATGGTCTTGGTAGAAATGCCTTGGATACTATGGAAATAATATCATGTACATAATGGTTTTACACATTAAATGTTTTATTACCATGCTATTTTATCACGATTAATGTTCCTTTATGACCTATTCCTTACGTACTGCCAACAATTATTTCACAACTCATGATTTTGACCTATAAACATTATGTTCATGTTTTGAAGTTCAAATGTATATGGTTTGTTTTATTTTCTCCATGATTACCCTTACTGAGCATTTGAGCTCACCCTTTTTATGGTTTATTTCCCCCAGGATATAAAGAAAGCTTTTATGTAAGAAAAAAAAAGGGGAAGATCATTATGGGTGATGTTGATGATCTTTCACCAAGACTAGAAGATTATGTTCAATGTTTCCAAAGACACGAAACTATTATGGTCTTTTGGTGTCTGTTGTCTTGTGCATGATGGTTGTGCTTCATTCTTATGTTTTGTGAATTTATTGAGGATTTAATTGTGGTATTTCCTTTTTATTTTGGGGTCCCCTACTAAGTATTTTATAACACACCCGTGCACGATCTTTTCCCATACGTGTTGTGTCTGGCGCAGATAATTGACACTTGGATGGAGTACATGGTGGCCCAAGAATAGGCGGGACACAATAGAGTCATGTGAAAAAATCCATACTAGTTTGGCTTCCAGTATCTACACTACTCTTTCCTACATGTGGGTTTTTTAGTAAATGTCAACATGATTGCCTTTTTACATACCTTTTTTTAAGTTCTTTTGTTCGGTTTGTATTATGTACCACTTTTTTTCAGTTGTACTTGTACTCGGCACTTGTTTTAGTATACTTATTTTCACCTTCAAGTTATTGGAATGTGGTTGGGTGTGTGTGTTCCTAATGGTACTTATGAAATTACCTCCCACATATAGGTTGACGCCTTCGGTTCTAGTCTCTATCCTCTGCCCTTCAGGAGGCAGGCTTTGGTTAGTCATGTCATGGGCCCTAGGAGACAGGTCTTGACAAAGTGGTATCAGAGGTGGGTGGTTCTATCTCATAGAACGAGAGTCTCTTGTATTGTTTTTTGGGAAATAGTGTTATGTGATACAAGTAAAATTTTTAGATTCATGGATTCCAGTGTTGGTGTGGCAGCCGACATGTCCACACACTAGGACCATGAATTCTACTCTTCACTCAATGCATAAATAACACGTCTCAAAAGTGACTCCTTATGTTTTTATGTATAAGAGTCACATAAGCATGTATAATCAATTGACTGTGGCCCATATTGATATATTTTAGGATGCCTCCCTTTGGAAGTCCAACTATGATTATGATATGTGGTTTGATGGAAATCCCTCCTAGTGATGAGGCGTCTGTTTAGGGACCAGTTCTTGAGATGGCCCCTCCAGGTGGTGCACCAGTGCTACCACCACTTGATGGTGAGAATCTACTATCAGCGGTGCCGATAGGGAATGTGAACACACTCAGTGCCTTGCATGAGTTTTAGTTATAGAGACCTCTTATGTTTTGGGGATAGAGGGATCTCAGGACACTGAGGATTGGCTGGAGGAAGTGATGTGGGTCTTCCTCTTAGTGACAATTTTACCCAACCAGATGGTGGTCATAGCCACGACCCTTTTTCATGTCTTGGAAGGGAGATAGTGGAGCTTTACCATCTAGATGCATTATGTGGTGACCCTCACTGTGACGTACATTGGGCTGTATTTCTGGGAGTAGAACATCCCCTCAATGTTGTGATTATTTTAAATTTGGAGTTGTTTCACCTTCAGTAGGGAGGCATGATGGCGGCTGAGTACTCAACGAGGTTCGTTGATATTTTCTACTACTCTGCAGACATGGATCAAGGCCTTTTATTTAGTGCCCAATCCATTTATCAAGGTATGCACCATGATATTAGGGTGTTCGTTCTGTCTCTCAGCATCCATTTGATATCTAGAGTGCTGTAGTGAGATCTAATAGTATAGATCTTCCTCACAGAGCAGACATTGACAATGGGTGCCACAACCATGAAACACATAGCTGAGCCATCTTATAAAGGATTCCGACATATAGTGAAGTGGCCCGAACGAGCCATATCATCTAGTGGATGACACCAAGACTCAGGATAGGTCTTGTGAGGCCTCCAAGATAGGAGGAAATAGAAGAGGATCCAGGTGTGGTACTCGTGCAGTGGGCAGGAACACCTAGATTGTGACTACCTGACCCACCATACCGATGATCATAAGACATCCGAGGGACCACCAAGACATAGGTAGAGGTTCAGGTATTGAGGTTCATAGGGTGGAGAACATGGAATGGGATCAGGCCAAGAAGCTGGTGGTGTGTGGTGGTTCGAGGTACCAATTCCACCACCTCTAGGTAGTCCCGCAACCTAATGGATCAGGCGAATAGAGGTGAGATGAACATCACCTAGTAGAGGCTTATGACCATAGCTATCTAGAGTTTATTCGAGGCATGATATTTGACTTCTCAACCTTAGCTACAGTTCTTGTAGACACGGGTTCTAGTCTCCCTTTTTTCTACATCTCTCGTTCAGAGCTCTATTATTATGGTGGAGACATTGGCTCAATCCTTACGTCTATAGACTCTTACAGGAGGGGATTCGATGTTTACACATTGGTGCGGGTAGTGTGAGATTACTATAGGAGGCAAGAGATTTGGATGGATATCTTATTAGCAGCATCTATGCCTTATGACATAATCTAGGGTATGGGACTGGTTATCTAAAATCCCTTCTAAGATTGACTATTTTTGGCGCAAAGTGTGTGGTGTCAAAAGATATTTGACTAGGCTTTCCTTCACCTATGAGAAGGAAACCTTTTCAGCACTGGACAGACTATGATGGAGGAGGGGAATCTGATCACTCGCCTATTGGATAAAATAACCCTTAGCGCAGTCGACGAGAGAATTCTATGATTTTTATAGTGGTGGATGAGTACAGTGATGTTTTTCTTGAGTATATTCCAAGACTACATCAGCGTAGAGAGTTTTATATTTAGATCAACATGTAGCAAAGGATGATAGTTATATACACATCAGAATATCAGATGGCTCATGCAGAGCTTCACAAGATAAGGGTACAACTATAGGACTTGCATTAGAATGGGTTTATAAGGCCTATCCTTTCTCCATGGGACACCCTAGTTTTGTTTTCCAAGAAGGCATATGAAATATTGAGGATATACATGGACATCCAGTGCCTGAAATAGGTGGCCGTGAATATCATGTATCCACTACCAAATATTGATGACCTCTTCGATCAACTGAAAAGAGAAAGGTGGTTCTCAAAAAAAACACCTCAGATCAAGAAATCATGTACTTCGGGTATGGGTGGAGGACATACCGATGAATGCTTTCAGATACCTATATGGACACTATGAGTTATTGATGGTTCTTTTCAGCAAGACCAAGGACCAAAAGTATCCACAGGACTCATGAATTGGATATTTTGGCCTTAACTTGAATGTTTCGTTGTACTATTCATTGATAACATCTTGTGGTACTATGCATCGATGGAGGATCAAGATACACACCCACAGATAGTTCTAGATACAATATAAGAGCATTATCATTATGGTAAGAACTCAATGGGCCTGTTCTTGATTTGGGAGGACTACTTTCTAGGATAGGTCATCTTGGAGGCTGGAGTTGTGGTGGAACTGGAAAGAATATAGGTAAGGATTTCTTGGGATCCAGAAAGAAGTGTGACTGAGGTGAAAAGTTTTTGGGGATGGTTGAATACTACCAGAGGTTCATTCCCAACATTTTTAGAGTATTAGAACACTATATATATTTGAGAAAGAAGGGTCACCCCTTCGTGTGGATGGATAGGTTCCAGAAGTGTTTCAAGGAGTTGAGCCATAGATTGACGAGTGCTCCCAAATTGGGACAACCAAAAGAGTGCGTTGGGTATATAGTATTCTAGGATAAATAAGAGATAGTATTGCGTTGTGTACTATTACAGGATCAAGCAGTGATCAAATATAGATCATGATATTTGAAGCATCATGAGAAGAACTACACGACCCATGACCTAGAGTAAGATGTAGTGGTCTTCGCCTTGATTATGTGGTGGCACTATATTATGGGTGAACATTTTACCATCTACTCAGACGATGAGATTCTCAATATTATATTCTCCAAGAATGACATGATCAAGAGACAAAAATGATGTCTAGTGTACCTCCATGAAAATGAATTTTATATAGTCTATAAACTTTTGAAGGGGAATGTGGTAGAAGACATTCTTAGAAGAAGTACCAGTTTGCAACTGCAGAGTGAGGCGACATAGAATTTAGCAGTGAAGCATATATACTTTGTTGATGAGGATAGAGCCACATAATGTCAGTCAAAGAATATTTCTCCCCAAATCCTATAGTGAGTCAGGGAGGCGTAGTTTGAAGATGTTGACTACCTGGCCCAACATGCTCAGTTATCCTTCAGACATTCTCCTCAATGATTTTCGATATGTGGAGAGCACGTTAGCCTTTTTATAGAGAAACCCATGTTAGAAGTGGAATTATAGGAGGAAATGTTTAGGGAGTATCATACATCCACTTTATCATTACATCATGTAGTGGTGAATATGTACTAGGATGTCTAACGTTAGTACTGGTGGCCAGAATTGAAGAAATCTGTGATTGAGTTCGTCTCACAATGCCCAATATTTCAGCAAGTGAAGACTGAGAATCGGGTTTCCGCATGATTGGATCATCCACATGAGGTACCATTGTGGAAATATTATGTTATCTAAATGTAATTTCTGATGGGGTTACCATGTACATCCATTGGACATGATTCTATCTAGGTGATCATTGACCGACTGATCATGTCATCTCACTTCCTACCCATCCAAGAGCAGGGACTTGTACAGGGAATGAGACACCTATATGTCTAGGATATACTGAAGCTTCATCGGGTTCCTTCTACAATCATGTCATCCCCTGATGCATGCCTCACATCATGGTTTTGTACAGGATTATAAGAGGCATTTGAGACTCAGCTGAATTTGAACACAACTCTTCATCCCCAAATGATTGGTCAGATGGATCTGACCATACTGACCCTAGAGGATAAGATTCATGAATTCGTCCCTTATTTATATCATAGCTGGGAGAACCACATTACACTGGTGGAGCTTTCATACAATAACACATATCAATCCATAATTGGCATGGCACCATTCGAGGCCCTCTATGGGTGGCCTTGTAGATCACCTCTATGTTGGAAAGACAAAGGTGTGTCATCACTCTTGAGAATAGAGTTAGTACGGTGTTCCATCATGAATGTTCAGATCATCGAGAAGTGGATGAAGACTATGAAAAGTAGGTAGATTTATTATGTCGATAGGATTTGGATACCCTTGGAGTTTGAAGTGGGAGACCATGTGTTCCTTTGGATCTCACCCTGGTGGGAATTTTAGAGATTTGGACATGGTGACAAGCTATCTCTGAGGTTCATCGAACCTTTTTAGTTCCTGATAAGAGTTGGAAAGGTAGATTACCTCCATGATCTTCCCCAAAAGTTGCACCGGGTGCATTAGGTTTTCCACGTTTCACAGCAATAGAGATACACGCATGATCAATTTCATTTCATTGGATGGGACATGCAGGAGATTGAATATGGGGTGATGTTTGTGGAGATCCCAATGGGAATAGAGGATTGAATGGAGTGGGAATTTTATGGGTGTTTAATTTATCTGGTGTCTGTTCGGTGGTAGCACGAGAAACTCTAAGAGAGCACATGGGAGTGGAAAACAAAGATTTGTTCTCAGTACCCCCATTTTTTTATTATCCCTTATTTTGGATTTCAAGGATGTAAATCTCTATCGTGGGGGGACATTATTGTCTCGGAATTTTCATGAAAAATTATTTAAATTAGAATGAATTATTTTATGACTACACGCATTTATGGATCATGATTCTGAGGCCCGGTGTGCCTGAAATAGAATTCTGGACTTTTTGGAAGGTACATTCAGAAAACATGTGAGTGGGTTTCTTAACATTTGAACCGGTGCTCGTATCAAAAATTCATGGGAACCATTGAAATCAAAACATAGTGATTCCCCATGAAAGGGAATAACATCTTCTAGAAAGGGCTGAATGGGAATGTTAATTTTTTGATTTGTGAGGAAGAAAATAAAATAACATTAAAATGTTATTTTATTTATTTTTCTCCTCTGACGAGCGATGAATCGATGACACTAAAATACATACATGGGGCAACGACGAGGCGAATTAATGGAATTCATTGATTGCTCATTAAATTGAAACATAATGATTCATTAATGATGCATAAAAACAACACTTTTTAATAAATGAAATGGAATAATGATGCGATGTCGTAGTATAAAAAATTTTGTTATATGTTTTATTTTTAATAGTTTGACATTTTGGGGAAAGATAATTAAACTATGAGTATTATCTTATTATCCTCAAAATTATTTTATCCCTAATTAAGAAGGAAAAATACCAGCAGGATGTTATTGACTTCGACATACCTCGATGAACAACAAAATCCATTGACCGCTTAGTCTCATGAGGATGATACGATATGGAAATGAATGTCAATGTGGTAGTGGTTTTACATTGAAGACTACCTCATCCTCTATTTCTAAATAATGAACACAGTTCAACCCATGAACTTGTTTATCTACAGGTTTGTTGTACTTACGGGAGGGTACTATTTTTGGTGTTCAAAATTGGGACAGATTTATCATGGATTAAACATCATCTCGGAACCTCCTCCCTGTTTTAAATCTTCTATCATGGTGGGGGAAGGCCAACACAATGAAGTCTCGAACCCCTACACATATGCTCTAATTGTGAACTGATTGTCCAAGATGGTGTCCAAGCACATCCAAGACCATTGCGGTGATAGTGACTCCCTATGAAGCCTATAGGTGCTGGCAGATTGGAAAATGGACCCCCAAAGCATCTTCAGAGGCTGCAAGAAGGAAAAGTCAGTGTGCAGGTGGGGGCAAATAGAAAAGGGAGGTGGTTCAATAGTTGGTGTGCCATTCCATGATGGCATGGAGGAGCAGCAGCGATTGGTTTTGCGTGGAGATGGGGGCATGTATTTGCACTTCCTAGTGACCTGGAAATCCAAGGTTTCTCAAACACGGCGTCGGCGATGTCACGACCCATCAGATACGATGGGTGCTGGATGCAGCGACCAGAAATTCCAAATGGGAGGAGAGTCCAACACTTTATGGTCCACATTTAGACAGAGGAGGGGATGTAGCGGTGGCTTCCACAACTAGAGCACACACCACCAGCCACACGTGTGGCCGAGCATCAAGCTGGTGGGCAGCACCCCTAGAAAAAGGGTCGGACCAATCCCTGCCATCCAGACCCACATTGGTAGGCCGGTCCTACCTAGTTGTGCCAAACCGATGCCGAGAAGACAAGACTCACTCACTTTGGGATGGTCCGGTCGAGACCAGGCTATCGAGTGACCCAACAGGCTAGACCCTCAGCCAAATCGGGTCGAGTTCAGTGAGGCCCATTGGGCCAGGCCCACTGGAGAAACCGTACTAGAATGACTTAGATAATAACCAAGATAGGTAGAGTTAGTAGAATTAAACTAGGGTATGTAGACCCCTCAGTCCAGGTTGATGAGGTTTTTTCTAACTGGGTTGGACAGGGCCAAGATGCAACCATCTCCTGATAACTACCACTATAGTCACATGCTAACCAGGTTTCTGATTGATGAGTTGTTTGCGGCATTTGGACCCTCTCAATGAGGGGGATATTTTGGCAAGATATAAGGAGAGATCCAAGGATTTTTATTTTCAACCTATGGATTGGGGGAGAAATTCTCTTTGGTTGAAGCACATAGATGAGCAGTAGTCGTGTGGGCCTTAGTGGCTCGGTAGGCATGCAACTGTATGGACCTCAATGGCCTAGTAGAAAAGTAACCACGTGGACCTAAGTGGGTTTGAAGAGCTATGTGGTCCTTTGTGTTCCAATAGATGGGCAGTAGATATGTAGACTGCATTGGCCTGACAGATATTTGCGACTCATTAGGGATGAGTCCCTCAATAGTACGAAACATTATTCCCAATAAATGAAGATCCTTTCCTACTCTAGAATATACCTGGTGTGAGTTGTCTTGTTCTTTGTGATTGTGCTTCATGCTTATGCTTCTTTCTTTTCTTTCAATATTTTTTTATGGCCTTTAGAATTTGTTTCGAGGTCCCTTACAGATTATTTTGATACTCACCCCTCCACGATCTTCACCTGCAGGTGTTTTGTATAGTTCTGATGATCGGCTCTTCGACGAAAGGCATTGTGGCATAGGACTGGGTGGGGAGAATTAGGATCTGGATGATAATAATTATTAGTTCTACATCTAGTAGGTACACTTCTATTACTATCATGTGGGGTTTTCAGTGGATGAATACCTGAGTCCCTTTGTTCATTCCTATTATAAGTTATTTTGTTGGGTTTGTATTATGTCCCACTTGTTTTTAGTTGTACTTGTACTTATAACTTGTTTCAGTATACTTGTTTTTTCCCTCTAGTTTGTGAGACATGGTTTGGCATGTGTGTGCGTATAGGTACTCATGAAAAAGGCATCCCACATGGTAGTTGACTCCTTCAGCACTAGTCATCAGCCCTTGTCCATTGGGAGGCAGGCATGGGTTAGTCACGGCACATGCCCTACGGGACAATTCGTGACATTTTTTGAATTTGGTCACTATGAAACCCAACTCAAAAATCCATGGGTTATGGAGGAAACCCAACAACCACCACCTTCTAGATCAAAGATATAAAAGATATCCTCTAAAACACTATTTTTTAGGATGCTAGTGACTGTATATTATTCAATGTCTTGTTTTATGTATGATTTCACCTACTATATATTATGATACAAATAAATTGAATTTGAAAGAATAATTATTATATATCTTGTAAATAAACCATATTTATGGAATGATTAGTATTTTGACATACTGTTTAATAAGTTTTTCACATATTAGAATTATATTAGGAATGCACTATGTCTTTTTACAAAGGGTTTATATGAAATTTATTTTAAGGAAATATAACAATAATCCTAAATCATCCCATGATATAATACTTGTGTATGATTAATTATATCTACCGGATAAAATTACCCCCATCATATGTGTTATAATATTTTGAGTATCAATTTTATTTATTAGTAAGGGGGATGTAATGACCAGAGTTTTTAATATATATTTTCCTCTAATTAATTGAAAATTTGTTTAATATATTTCTCCACACACAAAACATAACTAAATTAAAACTCTGATATGTTTATGATATTAAAAAATAGACAAAAAATTATTAAGAATGAATAGGAATAATATTAACAAAAAATATATTAATTTATATATATTATTTATATAATGATTATTTTATATAAGATTACTAAATTTGTTTGTGTGTTTAAGAATATATCTGTATATGCTCTACTTTTTTAAAACAAAGCCTTCATATATTATTATGTAATGATGATTTTAATAAAATATAAAACTAATAGATTAATTATAAATTTATAAGTTTTTTATAAAAAAAATTTTAGCAACATCGAGTATTTTTTAAAAAAATTTATTGTCCTATAAAAACAGTTTCTCATTGTATTATTTGATTTTCATTAAAAATTTAAATAAAAAATTTAACATATTGAATTTGTAAAAATAAACTATTTTTGGATTTATAATTTCTTATTTAGTTTAATATTAATTATGTTGGGTCTTTCTAAAAATGATTTATTTTTAGGTGAATAATGAAAAATTTTATTTTTATAAATAACATAACATTAATGCTATTATTATTATATATGTATGAATTTAATATAAATAAAACCTTCTTACCATACTAAATTATAATTTGATAATAAATTTCATGATTTAAAAACATTGTATTTAATTTACAATCCCATTTTTGGAATTTTATAACATAAGTTATTTTCTCTGAAATTTTTTTTTAATACTATATAATTTTATTATTTTAAAATTTATTTTTATCTGTTATATAAGTTGAATATAATAAAATTAATTCCATTTAGGATTTATCATGCAAGTTTTATATTAGGATTAAATTTTTGGATTTTTCAATAATAATCAATTTTTAGACGAATATTAAGAAAGGCAGTTTCTTCCAAAATGGTAACTTTTAATACATTATCCAAATATAAGAAGGATATACAATTATATAAAACCTTTCAATTTATTAAATTATAATGTTATTTTTCAAACATATTTTTTCTAATTTATAAAAAAAAATATATATATATTATTAAAGAAATATGTTTATTTAAAAAAACTATTTTTGGTTTTTTTATTTAATTAGACATTATATTGGTAAAATTCATTTTAAATTGATTTTAAAGATAGGTAAAATTTAATTATTTCTTAATAAAATAATTTATTATATTTAAATTAGAAATAAGGATAATGTCATCAAAAACTAAATATCTTTTTTTAAAATATCTTTTCCTATGAAATCATTTTTATGAGTTAAGTGTGATATTACTAAAATAAATTTATCTAAATCCATGAAATTTTATTTTACAGAAATATTTAAATATTTGAAATCATCATTTTAAAATTATAAAATGATTTCAACTATTATTTTGGGCTCTATCATTAGTTATCGATGGGTAAAGTGGATTTATTGATGTGATGGTATATTTAGGTAAAAGATGTTTAACCAAGAGAATATATATAAAACATGAGAAATACATGTATTATATTGGATTAAATAGGAATTATAGACCTTATATATTTCCACACACTATTATTATAAAATTTCATGAGGATTTTTCCTTTTATAATGGATTCATATTTTTGAAAATAAAAGATACTATTTCAAAACATCCAATCCAATTACATAAAAAAGGATCTCACCACCTATACATTTGTATACCCATCATAATGATTTTGATATACTGAAATTCAGGACTAATCTCTCACAAAAATTATCTTCATTCCCTTTAATCATTTTCACAAAAAAACCAAGATAATGAACATTAATTAGTTACCCAAGGGAGACTATCCCAGGTATATTTATTAATCTCAACCAAACTTTTCTATGTCATTTTTTTCTTCAACCCCCATCAATAACACTTTCAATATGAATGTTTGATAATAATATAATTTTTAATATTATGATGTTTTATTAAACTAACCTAATATTCATTTTCTACCTTCCTCAAAAACCATTGATAAAAATGAAATTGTCGTCATGTGTGCTCAAGGGAAACTACCTCCATGAACGACATGTTCAATCTTGCAGCAACACCATTAATGGTGGGTTTAAAAAATTTATTTAATTATTTAATATGGTTTTATTGCATTACTATATTTCATAAATTATAATTATATATTTTCCTTCCCATTCCATACTATAGAAAATGAATTTTTCATCCATATGTATATGAGGAATGCCACATCCAAAAAATGACTTCTTTTGTTTCCAATGTCAACCTAACATGGATGAATTTATAATTATATTTATTGTGTAAAATGTTTACATTTACCACCGTTAAAATTTTATAATAATAATATTGGGAAATATATGTGTGTGACTAACAAAAAATTGTCATAGTACCATTAACCACCTTAATGGGCATATCATAATACCTTTCATAATTTAAGTCTATCTTGAGATAACCTCGAAGTCAAATAAGTATTGTTTTAATAGAATCATAAATTAAATAAACCTAAAAAATTATGGATATCATCTTGTTATATTATAAGTCCTTTTACCATGGTCAAGAACCCAAATTTTTTATGAATAATTTAGCTGAACCACCCATGTAACAGATGTCTACTACAACTATTTTATATTTAATTATCAAAGTAATTGACCATTTAAAATTAATTACATATGAATAATTTTATTTTGTATATATTTAATTTTTTTAATTTAACTAATCATAACATCCAATGATTGTTCATATCGCATTCATACATTTTATATGGGATCTTCTCTACCACTCTCATCAGTTGTTGGCAACACATTCTCTTTCTTTTTCCCTATTTTACAAAATATTATTCCCCAAAAATCTTCTATTTTAATATGAGATTACCTTTTACATATACATAATTAAATATCCTTCTAATTTTTGTAGTTATACTTTCTTTTAGTTAGTATTTAAATTTCTGCATTAATGTAATCCTTTTTTATGTGAACATTCATGTTTCTTATCTCATTTCAGGAATCAACCACATAAAATGTTTTAAATTAAAAATATATTCTTAAAGAACTCATTATTTAATAAATAAACCCCTAGGTTCAATTTTTTTTATCTAAAAAAATAATAATGTTCAATTTTTAAAACATCTCACTATTATTTCCTAAAATCTCTACCCAAGTATTTCATTTTCATTAATTATTTAAGAATTTTTTCTCTATAATTGTCAAAAATTAAACTCCTTATTTATGAAATATGTCAATATTTCAGTTATGGAACTCCAACAAAAATAATTCATTCTAAATTATGTTTTCCTTAGAATTTATGTGTTAGTTATTCCTTAAATCATAATTCTAAACCCACTTTCATTTCATGGATTTGATTTTGCATATAATTTATTTATGATTTAATTTCTTCATGTGGAACACATATAGATGATTTAAATTATGTGATGGGTTAGATTAGAATTATATATACACATAATTCATTGGTATAGTGCATAAGTGGTTATCCAATGAACACTGTATTATGTGATGTGTGGGCTTGGTAATATATATCCCTTAAATGCATTTTATAAAGATTTATAACTAATGATATGTTTTATAATGGATTAGGAAGTGGACATAATCAACCATGGGTCATTCTTCATTGTCTTTATGGGATTAGGGAGTGAACACAATCCACCATGGCACTTTTTCACATAATTATCATGTCCTTACGAGTAAATCTTTGTAATAACCTAATTTTATAAAAGAAAACAATTTTTATTACATATTAAACACACACCACTCCTCATAAATGAACCATATAATAATAATTTTAAATATTATTGATATATACATGCCATTAAATTCTCAGGTATAAATCGGATTAACAATAATATAAAATATATATCAAGGTCCTTGTAAATAATTTTTTAATAAATTATTAGGAAATAATTTCTCAATTTCTCATTAAATTAATTTTATGTTTAGAAAATAAAATTCCCCAAAAATGATTTTTATTACTTTTTATGAGAGAATATTATAATTAATATATTTATTTTTTAAAATTATTTTTCTAAAAATTAAATAATTTAATAATTTCAAATTTTTTAAAAAATTTAATTTTTTATTAATATTTATGTAATGTTTGACATTTTCAATGAATAGGGAAAAATACATATTTTTATTGAATCAGTTTTTATCTTTTTATGTAATTATAAAATCACATTATATATTGGATTATTTTTAAAATTAAATTATATATTTTTAATTAATTCAATCTAATAAATGTTATTGGTATCAGCATTATACTGTAACTTGGTATAAAAAACACTTTTACAGTAAGAAATAATTTTTTTGATAAAAATTCTTTTCATCGTGTTTTGGATGTTTAATTTTATATTTATTTTTATCAATTATAGAAAGTTAATCATTAAATATGGAAATTATATTTTTATTTAAGAGTTTACTATTTTGTAAATAGTTTCTAATTATTTTTTGTCATTATGAATAGTTATTTTGGTATATATTTGTCACCTCTGTAAGGGTAAAATATGAAATAAGGATTAAAACCATTGAATAAGGTCCAAAAATCAATATAAAACCTTCCATTATTAAATATTATGTTATATATTTGACAATATATATATATATATCCAAAATTTGAATATATGTAATTTTTGTGCTACTTCCCCTTTATAGCTACGTTTATATTATTTTTAGTCTAGAAAATTCTAGAATGTCACTCTATTGACTTTAATATCATTAATCTTTTAAAAATGTGATATGTTTTTTTATAAATTTTTATTTCATTAATAAATTTATTTTCTTATCGTATAAAAATATTTTTATTTTTTAGTCAGAAAACAATTAAAATAAATGCTTACACAATATTGACACAATGCTTGTGCATAAAATAGAATATATTAAAAAAATGAAATTTAATAACTTTAAAAGTAATATTTTATAAAAGAGTCAAAGTGACCAAATTTTTACCCAGATAATTAAAACATAATATATATGTTTTGAATGTTTATATTTAAATTAAATTGTTATCTTAATGGCATTAAAGGAAAACTAAATCATTTTGTCCAAAATTACACTAATAATATTTTCGATTAAATAATATTTTATTAAATTATTTAAAAATAATAAAATAACAAACATACAACAATTGTCATTATTAATTTTCTAAAATTACATTCATTTTTTATTATCATGTTTTACCTTATATGTAATATTATTATCTTATAATATTGAAACACTATTCACCATAGTTATGTTACAAATGGGTTAACGAAGGGGTTAAAACAAAAGATAAGTTTTAAATTGATATCTAGACCAATAAAAATTTTATAGGGTGATTATATTAAGAATAAAAACTAATTAAATATGAATGAATTTAATTTTTTAATCATTTTACATGATTTAGACGCATATTATATTACAATATTTCATGAGTTTCCCAAAATTCCTCATCAATTACTTATAAAAGGGTACCCTCCTTCCTCAACATTACACCACATTAATAAATATAGATCGAACAAAATATGACAAATTTTTAAATAGAAATTAATTACCTTGAATTATTGGATTTATCTCATTAATAAACTATTCTTAGTGTCGATAATAAAGGGTTTAAAAGTTGTCTACTGAATAATGGGCAATCTTCCAACCTGACACTTTAAATTTATTTCTTCTTCTACCTCCATAAAATTTTCATCAATAATGTTAAAATAATAACATAATTATGTTACATATAATAATATTTTATTATTTTACATGCATAACCTATATCCATGTAATGTTCCATCAAATGAGAAATGAAACTTTGGTTGTTTATACGACGGACTGTCGACTCACGAACCGATGTTTTTCATTTTCCATAACCACATCTCATAGCTTTTCATAATGAAGTATTTAATAGATAAATATGATATTGATCACATAGTTATAATTATATATATATAATATAACATCTTTTTTATCACATTTCTATTTATATAAAAAATATATCGTCATTCGTGCATACGTGTGTATTATATTTTCCAAGAAAAGATATGCTTGGTTTTTAATCACCACATAATATGTATGGTATATATAAATTATTTTAAGATAAAATAATCCATATGGTATATAATAATCATCATGAAATAAATAAAATAAAAATCTCTCTCTTTACATGATTTTTGTTTTAAAATGGAAGTGTTACTCATGCATACGTAAGGCCTACTATCTTAATCATTGAAACATAATTTATTTTTTATTCCCATAGTCATTACTTTTTTAAATAGAATACTTAATATATAAAAATTATATTTCTTTAATATTATATATTATTTTCATGATTTAACCATTTCCACTTTGGACATGGTCAACATACCAATATTTTATTGGATGTATGAACATAAGGTCCTAAAAAACACAACTTAGAGTTAACTAATCATGTAATTAAATATGTCACATAAAAAAATTGTTTAATTACATTGGATTAAAAATTTCAATGGTTCATAAAAATTTAAATATAATTGTATAATTTTATTATAAAGGATTTAAAGGACATACATATATAGTATGGACTCAAGGTAAGAAATGTTTTCTCAAATTCCCATCACTCTTTCATTATTTAATGTTCTAAAAAAATTTATTTGTTATGGTTTATATAGTGAAAATTTACATGTTATATCAGGAATCCAAAACAATTTATATTATTTTGGTTATAAATTTGAACTATTTAATCCATGTGTATTTTAATTTAAATATATATTATCGTAAGGGATTTCTTTTAATTTTTTTCCATTGATAAATTTTTTATGTTTTATACAACTATTTTATTTTATATGGTGTATATGTTTTCCATTTTTCATGGTATTTTAATAACCCTTCATAATTGATGTTATTTAAGGTTATATTAATTTTAATTCATCCATGCATTTTTAATTTAGAAGTCACTAATGTAGTAATAGGTTCGAAAGCTCATTTTACTTTCATTGTGTCAAAACATTTTTTCATTAGAATTTCCATGCAATGATTATGTGTTAATTGATACCAAAATTGTTTTATGATTCAGTTAGACTTTATTATATTTTTTTAAATAGGTTAAAATAATCAATTTTTGTACTAATTATCACTTCAAATGTTAGCATCATTCCAAAGGATTTATTTTCATAATATCATTATCTTAAGACATGTTTCATGTTGTGCACCCTGATTTACTTATATAGTGTACCTATTGACTCATGACATGATTTTGAAATATTACTTCATGAATGTCATAGAAACTACAAAACATATCATTCTATTTCATTCAATGCCTCTTAATTTGAAGGAAACAAAAGAATTAAAGACAATAGGTTAATATATCCTATTTTTAAATATTGTTTATGTTCAATGATCATTTGGAGGAAATAAAATTATGTATTATCATGCACCAAATCCATTTTATACTATATTTTTTAATTTTTTTTAAATGGTTATTTTCCATTTAATATTTTATTTTTTTAAAAAAATCAATAATGTTTATTATATTTGATATTATACATGTATATTCTTTTAGATCTAAAATATTTTTTGTATATATCAATGATTTATAAAATTTATTAAACAATGTTATTTTATAAATATAAATGATTCAATAAAATAAATTTACATGATTTTGGGATTTATTTTAAATGGTTTTAAAATGCAATTTCTTATAATTTTTACTATGGGTAGTGTTAACATTTACAACATGAAAGAATTATTCAACGATCTTGACCACTCTTTTAATTAAAGCGTCATTTTTATGTTTTCAATGTTTTTTTAAAAGGATATTATTTTCATAATATTTTTTAAATTTAAATGTAGAAAGTATATTTTCATCAATAGTATTTATATTGGTCTCGTAATTTTATTTATATTCACTAATATCCCATGATGTTATATATTTTTCCATTTTTGTTATTTTGTAGTTCTATTATCAGAATTATTTATTTATGTAGATTATCATTTTTTCAAAGATATTTTTATAGAACCTATTTATATTACATGGGTAAATTAATCTATAAAAGTAAAATTATTATTATTATGTTGAAAACTGAAATATTTTAATTTTTTTTGTATGGTTCTTGTATACTATTGATGAAAGTGGAATTGGGGAGTATTAAAAAATTAATTAATGTAAATTTTCCTATATTTTATAGGTGGGTATATTTATAATCCTACAATTCATTGGATTATGATGTTATAATTTTATTTATTATAATTAAATAAAAAAATATGATGGCGTTATGCTATTAACAAGTTACTATTAAGATATTATGGGTATTAACTAGGTATAGATATCCAATTTCTAAGGGTTCTTGTATGGGTTATATGAAAATAATATTCCAAGATTACGAAACATTTTTTATACTCTCTATGATATTTAATGATTACTTTGGTCAAATTCGACATCACATGGATCATGATTATTTCTTATTCTAACTATTACCATTGACAAAGCATTATTTCATGTCTCAAAATATATAATCTCTATTAAATGTGTATTAATTCTCTTAATTGATGATTATGCACCATTATTATTTCACCATACACTTATGTTTATATTATACTTAATAAAGACATTAAATTTTTATTTATTATTTTTACCGTTAGTGGGAAATTTATATCAACCATATTATGATTTCTTTTTCCCATGGTTATAAATAATGATGTTAATATAATGGGATTCATAAAAGGATTCATGTGTGAATACTTTTATTAGATATTCTGAATACTTTTTATAGAATAGAAAAATTATGGTTTAGTTGAAAAAATTCTAATATGAAGTCATGGGTAGTTTAATGTTATATTTTTTCCAAAATCTATATAAATATAAACCTATAAGATCTTTAGATATGTATATGATCCAATATTTTTGTTTGATGGTATATTTAAAAATGTTAAAATTGGGAAATTTTTATCCATATAAATGCTAAAAATTTAATGATTATGTTTTTAACATTGGATCCATGATTATTTTTTCAAAACATTTATAGATTGTATAAGAGTAAAGGTTTAGTAACATTTTATATTAGGGTTTTTTCATTTCAGTTTAACAAAAGGATTATGGTTGACCTCTTGGGTTTACATGTTTATGTTTGATTATTAGTTCCATATACTAGAAATACCTTTTTTAGGTTTTATGGGATTATATTTTAAGGTGACTAATGAAATTTTGGATGATTTTTTTTGTTTTTTTAGTATTTATAACTCATAAGTTTTATATTAATAATTATTTAAATATTATTAAATTAAATATTTAAGTATTTAAAACATAAGGTATGGTACCAACTTTTAAGTAAAAATATTCTTTAATGTGTATTTTATTAAAGCTCAAAATGATATAGGGTTATTTATTTTTGAAATAGTTTGTGTTGAACCATTGGTGTAATTGTTGAATTTCAGAGATTAATGAATAATTTATTCAGAGGATATTTTATTCATTTTGGATATTATATTACCATGTGATAATAATTTTGGGTTTAGATAAGTTATAATAGTAGGAGTAATAGCTTATTATAAGTTTTTCATATTATTTAATCTATTATATTTTTATTTTAGATCTTCAAGTATGAAATATTCATCATAAATATTCATTATTTAGAAAAAATATAATATTTTGGTGGAAAATGATTAAAGGATGAAAATGGAATTTTTATGTTAATATATTTACATATGTTCAAAATACAGATGGTAAATGGTATCTTCAAATCTAGAAAAATGATCTTGGAATAAAAAATCTATCCTCTAACATTCATTTATGATGAAACGATGGCCTTTTTCCCACATCAATAGTATGTGGTTTTATTGTCATATATATTCTCATGAGAATTAAATTTCTTGTGATCAATATTATCTATAACTCTCTATAATTATTTTGACAAAACATTTTTATTCCATGTTCATGTTTTCACTACCGAATATTGTTCTCCTTTTTTAGAATGTTTTTATATTTCATTCTAGATTACCTTCAAATATCCCACTCCCTCATTAAAAAGGAATTTTTATGAAACCTTATTATGATGCACAATTTCAATAAAATAATTATTAATTATAAAACCCTTTATTATTGAGTCCAAGTTCATATTTTTAATGTTAATTTCATTTGGGGTGATCTAAAAATCTCGATATCTAAAAAATATTATGTTTGATAAAATATACAACATGAAACACCAAGCATAAAAGAACATTCAAATATTATTATTATTATACGCATATTAAAGTTATTAGTTTAATATTATATTAGTGGGTATTAATAGGATTAATCTAAATATAAAATATATATAATATTTCTACTTAATAAATATTTTTAATTAATTCTTCAGAAATTAGAACACATGTTTTGAGTAAAGTCTTTTTTCATTTCAAAATTATGTTTCCATCATAAATGGATTTTATTGACTTTTTAGAATGAATATTATAAATAATTATTCATATATTCATAAATTTTATTTGATAAATATGTATATTATTTATTGATTCATAATGAAAAAATTAAATGGGGATAAATTTTGGGAAATTTTTTAAAACTTTTTTTAACTGAAATGATAAAAATAATGGTTTTTATTGAATGTTGTATTTTAGTTTAAATTGTTCAAAAAATATAATTCTATTTGGGATTAGTTTTGTTTTTTAATTAGTATATTCTGATTAAAAATAATCCAAAAAATGAAATTTGAAGCAATATTATACTTGAATTTGGTCTAAAAACATTTTTATACTTAATAATATTTTTTCAGAATTTGTTTTCATTTTTTCTAGCACAGGTTTCTTCTTGAACCCAAAAATAGGCATCCTTGAGAAAATTAATGATGCAATTTGACCCATCATTCAATTTGGAGAACCCTAATGGATACTTGATAATGGTTGAATGCCTATACAGAAGAGGAAAATCTGTGTGAAAGGTTTTAAAGTGGATAATCTGATGTCAAAGGAGTTCTTTCACCCCCATATTTCCCAAATGTGGCTAAGGAATGTGCTCGAAAGTATAAAAGACCATTCCCAAGATATCATTCTCCAGGAAAGGTTGTTATTTTCCCAATGCTGCATCAACTGCCTCTTTTGAGATGCCATTCTTCTGTGCTCCCATGATGATTTTCTCCTATCAATAGAATAGAACCCCACCATTTATTGTGTAGCGCTCCAAAAGTTGGATCATCACTCCAGTCGGTTCAATACGACTTCTTTTTCCACCTCACTAATGTCATTAATACAAGGTACAATATCATGCATGATAGTTTCCCAATGGTTGTAACATTAGTTGGACCCACAAGGGCTTGACCCTCACCAATTTCATTTTTTCCTCAAGAAAGTATGCACAAAAGATCCTTCTTACAAGCAAGACATGACCATCTATTGTAACTATTCATCTTAGCACCCATTAATTTTTTTGAAGTCTCACATATTATGCTGAACCCTTCCAATAGGATCCATTGGTTTTCATTATCTTATGAATCCATTTTTTAGTCCCTATGGCATGGAACATCCATATCATGTGTGCGCCCCCTATGTACCGCTCTCCATCATTGCACATTCTGATTTCTTGGTCACATATTAAGTGTCTAAAATTTCATTTCTCTTCCAAATTATTCATCTCATATGTATGAAAACAGCTATTGGTTTTTCCATTATCTATGCTAATATGGACCCCTCTACATACTACGCCACCCCACTGTATATCAGAATTACCAGTGTCCTCCCTAACACAAGTGTTGGTGTGCATGAGTCATGTATGTCCTAGGGGTGAGGAGAGTGTTCTCACCAACCAAGTTACAATTAGTTGAACATCTAAGCACAATTCATCAACATCATATTATGTTAAAATGGATCCTCACCCCATGCAATGCACATCAGGTGCCTTACATCAAGAAATTTTCCTACCTGATAGTCTCCATGGAGGTGAGATCATCCTCACATGAATTGTGATCCTCCTTATACAGAGAAAAATCTGTTGTTGGGGAAGGGAACTCATCATTGTGTAGGACCCTATCCTTTCTTGAATGAGGTAACACCCCTCAACAACTTTCCTATTCTGAATGAAAATACCATAAGTGTGATGGGAATCAGGGACTCTTAATACCCAATCCATCTCCCTTTGGGATTTTTTTCCATGGGCCACTAACAATGGAAAAAACATACACCATCCCTCACTGACACATCTTCCGCAACTCGACTGTCTTGTCTGATACATCAACTTGTTTCTCATACCATGCATGACACCCATGGTAATAGATGTTATTAGTTACCATGGCACCCTTCATCTGGATATCCATCATAGAGTGTGTCTAGATTTCACTTTTAGGTCCGCTATCCCGTTGTTAGCCCCAATATGCAATAAGCACCTAGCCATGTGTAATAAATGACTCCATTTATAACTATATGGACATTGACACTATCTTATACACATAGTACATAATAAACCACTTTGGGGTTCAATGCCAACACCATCATATTAACATTAGTTTACCATCATCCTTACCATATGATATTAAAATGCATGGGATTCCAAAACAATGGGGACATTGATTCCAAGCCACTAGGTTACGTAGGAAGCCTTTCAGGTTATCAATCCCAAAACCGAATCACCATTCATATTACATCAAATTTAATTTAGCACTTCATCCTTATACATCTTGATTCATACTTAGGCCCCCCACATCCACGTGAGATCATTCCATCTACACCATCACTACTCCATACAGAATTAGGGGAGAATACTATTTGTAATCCCCACACAATCTATATCACTATAACATATAGTTCCCCACATGTGATGGGAAATGGTCCATGTGTAACTTCCAAACAACCCGCTAGAACAATGTAGGTTTTGATATATTTATTCTATATAGGGTACATAGAAATCCTCCCTAAGGTTCAATCCCAAAAAATGGTAAACCATGCTGTTCCACTAGTTGGGTATCATCTCCTTGATCCTCCCTCAGTGGTGTACAAATCAGACTTCACAGTTTGAAACCTTCTCCTCGTGAGAAGCACCAAATGAGGTCCACCCACATTAGATGTTCTAATCCATCCTTCTGGTAAACCTTCCAAGTGCCCCCTTCTTGGGACGTTCCTATTTGATCCACCAGTACTATTGTTCTGATCAGTTATATTTGTCTTCGCTACACACTTAAATAAAGGAATACCCCGTGTTAAACATCGGAACCAATCCTCATAGGCATGCCTCTAGAATAAGATACACTACAATAAAGGTTGGAAAATTGGCATTTCTACAGCCTTGAGAATCCCTCCAATAGGGAAAAATTACGGTGTTCCAGTGTTTCATCATCCAAACATTCCATCGCTACCTAGTGTGAAAACTCTCTTAAATGAAGGTTGACACCATTAAATGGCCCTCTAGAATGTCATGACAGAAGTAGCATAATTAACTAGCATCCATAAAGAGATGAATCCTTGGATGAAGGGACTGATATCCCATCATCTCATTTAAATCAAGTATAAATCATCATTGATGTAGTGATTTATGCCCCCTACTTTTGGAAATCGATATTGTAGGATAAAACACACTATTAGAGGATATCAACCACTACACTCCTGGGCAACATGCCCCAGTGGAATGTGTCAGAAATAGAAAGGGTGACCCCGTGGTGAACTAGCACTACGCCCAAATTTATTTTTTTGTTTATTTATTTTTTATTTATTTTTTATTTATTGTTTATTTATTTATTTATTTATTTATTTTTAATTTTATTATATATAACTTATTACTTATTTATTATTTATATATTATTACCTTGATCAAACCCATCTACATTCACAAACCAATCCCAATGCACATGCCCATGCAATATACAGAAATTCTATGTTGGTTGAGATTTGAACCCCTTACCTCTTGTTTATTCTGCAAAAACATTACCACTCTTGCAGACTATTCATGTCATCGATAATTCGAATTTAATATACTTATATATATATATACATTAATTGGGAAAAAATAATACATAACAAATAGATAAATACTAAATAATTATTAATCAATAATGATTAATTAATAATCAGAAGTCAATAATCAATAATCAATAATCAATAATCAATAATTAATAATTAATAAATATAAAAAATGAATAATAAATAAAGGACCTTATATTATTGAAATAAATGGTAAATAAGAAATAGTAAATAATATATTGTAAATAATATATAGTAAATAGTAAATAGTAAAAATTAAATTGTAAATTGTAAATAGTAAATAGTATTTAATAAATAAATATTCTTAATAATAAATATTATATAATATATAATATATAATATATAATAATTAATATATAATATAAAATATAAAATATATTAGATATAATATATATAATATGAAATATGTAATATATAACACATAATATATAAGTAATTTATAAATAATATACTAATAAAAAATTAATAAATATATGATAAATGAATAATATATAATTTATAAATTAATAAATAATAGATAATCAATAATAAATAATAAATAATAGACCATGAATAAATATATAATGAATATATAATGAATATATAATAATTAAGAAATTATTAATTCATTAATAATAATATAATGATATAAAAATAATAAATTAATGATATACTATCATAAATAAATAATTAATAAATTAAACATAAATTTATAAATGATAAATGCTAAATGATAAATAATAAATAATAAATAAATCAATGAATGAATGAATGAATGAATGAAAGAATGAATAATAAATAAATAATAAATAATAAATAATATATTATATATTATAAAAATTATATAATAAATAATTAGAAATTAGTAATTAATAATCAGAAATCAAAAAATAATAATAACTAATAACTTATTATTAATAATCGATCATTAATAGTTTAAAATAGATAATTCATAAATAATATTTATAAATTTATAAATAATTAATAAATAATTAATGAATTGTTAATGAATATTGAATATTGAATAAATATATATTAAATAATGAATTAGTGAATAATAAATGAATTATAATATAATAATAAATTAATATTAATAAATTAAAAATAAACTTTTTAAATAATAAATTAATAAATTAAAAATTAAAAATATAAATTATAAATGAAAAAACTGATAAATAGATAAATAGATAAATTAATAAATTAATAATAAAAAATAACTAATAACAAATAACTAAAATATAATTCATAATAATTCCAAATTCCGACATAAGAATTCATAATTAATAATAAATATTTTTTATTTTTTATTTTTTATTTTTTATTTTTTATTTTTTATTTTACATTTTATAATTCATAATTTTTATTGTTAATAATTAATTAATAGATAATAAATAAATGATTAAAACACAAATAAATAATAAATAATAAATAATAATTTAATTAAAAATAAATAAATTAAAAATTAATTAATAATTAATGGGTACATGGTAACTATATAATATATAAATAAAATAAAAAAATATTAAATATTAAATAAATAAATAATAAATAAAAATTTTAAAAATAAAAATTAATTAATTAATTAATTAATATTAAATTAATAAATAAATAAATCATACTATGTTATGAAACCCTTAAAACCTAAAAAACACGGAAATGTCCATAAAATTTGATATGGAACTACTTTTTTAGTACCACAACTAGTCAAATTGATGATCATGAAAAAGATTTGATATGGTATGTGGTACAGGCCGGACATACACCAGGATAGGATGTTATAGTCATATGAATTTTATGAAATCAGGGTCTGTGACTAAAAACTATGTTTTGGAGGCCTTCTAGGCCCTTATTTGTGGAAAATTAGTACAATGATCAAAAAGATAGTACAAAACCTAAGTGGTGTAGATCTCATTTTAGGCATCAATTTGAAATGTGGTAGAGCCCAAACAGACACGAGGATGAAAAGTTATTGCAATTTGATGTTTGAGTTCGATTTCCAACTTTTTTGAAACTATAATATCGTTTATTACAATATTTTCACCCAATTTTATGGATACAATGTTCTATATCATTTCATAAGATTTGATTCGACGGGTTTTGAAGCTAAAACTGAATCTCAGATCAAAAGTTTTTTTCATTTGATGTCCAAGTATCTTTTTCAATTTATTCATGAATTTTTTAGTTAATAAATAATAATAACTAATAATTATAAATATTTATTAATTTAAATATAATATATAATTGTAATTATAAATAGTAGACTATATATGATCATAAATAATAAATAATAAGTAATCAATTTTGAAAAAAAACGTTAATTTTGTATTGGTTTTGAAAAAACCACTTTTAAAATTAATTGTAATTATTTTTGAAATTTTTGTGAAAAGATTTATAAAAAATATTTTGAAAACATTTTGCGGTGATTTTTAAAAAAGGATGTTAAAAACCACCATGAAAAAAATTTCATTGAATCACTATTTTCTTGTAGTGTAGTTTTCATTCAACCTTAGGGATTGGTAGTGCTCGAGTCATTGAAAGATGAGTGTGACACCAGATACAGCTATCTGGTTCTAGGCCCCTCCATGAAAATAGTGGTTGTGGCATGAAACAAAACAAAATTAGGTGTCGTTAATTGTTGGGATTACCGATCTTTGGCATTATAGGCATGGATCTCTCTCTCCAACCATAGAATAGTGAAAAACACTATGGAATTGGGATATGATTTCCTAATATAAATTATAATGGATGAATCTTCCTGATATGTAGAACCTATGTTATAATAAACCAATCACCCCCGCTCGCAGATGTAGGGGTAGGGGGAATGATATTGTTGAAATTTCTCTTGATTCTACCTCTAACATGAATTCATCCACGACCCTGGCTACTGGGTTCCCACACCCTATATCACCAAATGAAATTGAACATAGAAGTGTGATAGACATTTTTCTTTGAAAATATTAGCATGAGGGTGTCATTCTGAAAAGTTCTATGGCCCACCATGACATGGAATATTTTGTGCATCACTGTCATCACTGCACCCAAGGGCTTTGTAGGGAGCCGCGACTCCCCAAAAAAAATCAAATATTTCAGTTACCTCTCCTCAGAACGTTTCTACAACTAAATTCTCTATGCCAATGAGTTGAGGGGCATCCAAGTCATCCAAACTATGAATACCACTTGAGAGTTTCCATGGGGGTCTCCCACTAGACCATGTCAGTACCACAAACTATCGACCCTTGTGTAGATGACCCGATGACAACATCGAGCGAATTCCTTGAATGATTCCCATATAGGGGTGTCATCTTCCACATTTTCAGCAGACAATTCATCTCCAAATCATTCCACCAGGTCCTCACTACTATTAATCATGGATCCACTTATGCCTAATCTAGATCCAGACCTCATCCACCCATGTTCATGTTGTAGTGACTCATTCCGTAACTATCATAAATAGCAGCCATCATGATCTAACTTGTGATGATGATATCTAGTATTAAAGCCCTCCACATATCATTTCCATCTATATTAGACATCCTCCCCACTCTCATACTCTGTATTAAGGTCCTCCCTTGGTAAATACTACCATTCTATGTGGAGATTCTCCACATATTGTTGATAACTATTGTGGAGGTTGTTCCCAGGCCTTGGATTCTAGATGCGAAGGTCATCCTCATGTATTAGAAGGTTATCATGAAGGTCCTCCTCACATCAAATTCATATCAATAGGATGTCCTCCCCATCATAGCATCGGCTAGATTGAAGGTCATCCTTAATTAGTCACCTATCAACATGGAGTTCTTCGACATGATTTCACTGGCTTCGAAGAAGGAAATCCCTTCTCTATAAAACATCCAAACGGAGGTCCTGCCCACTTCATCAACAGCCAACACAGAGGTCCTGTCTGTGCGCAATAAAATCTCTAAGAAGGCCTTCCTCATGGTACTACAATCAATCATCATAGAGGTCCTCCTCATGCCACATGAAGTAGACAGGGAGGCCCTCTCTATATTTTAAGTTACTCCAAGAAAGTTCCTCTCAACTAATGTTCTTCCAACTGTGGAGTTCCTACCAACACATCCATCAATCGTCATAGAGTTCTTCCACATGATCTGTTTGACATATGCCCAGGTGCACCGCTTACATCAGCCCACAAAAGTGGAGTCTTCCCCACTATAATGATAATGGATATGAAGGTCATCTTTATGTCACAACAAACCCTCATTGAGTTACTTCCCAAGCTGAATATTTACACTACCATGAATAACCATTCTAGGGTAGAGGGGTGAGTCATCACTGCCAACGGAAGAACATTGAGATGGACCTGGTCCTTTTCAATCTAGTTTGTCTTTCATTTTGAAAAGTGAAATGTGACATGGTGATAGAGACTTCCCTCCAATCCAATAAATTAGAATCTGGGGTAGGAACTTGGCATGTGAGTTTCACCCTCTTCTAATGTGAGATCTACCATATCCCCAAAATACTCCACAAAGTACATGCATGTGGATAAATATTTGGCTCCCTTCTAGGGTACATCCATCCATAATTTTGAACCATCGCGAGAATCATTCAATATGTCAACATGATATCACTAAGAGTTACTATAGGGAATGGTAGATGATGAGTACCCACCATAATCACCACAAAATACCAGAACCCTTGCAATGACATCATGGTTGGAACCCCATCTTACCGGGACATGATGATGCGGTCGGTACCAACCCTAAGAGATGAACCTGTCAGTAGTGGTCTGTCAGCTCTTGTGGCAGTTTCTCCAATATATAAAAAATTCCCAAATGGTCTAGATTAGTGTCCTTTCCATTCCCTCATCATCCCCCAATTGATGAATGGGGAAACAAACATAATGATCACACTTCTGAATGAAGAATTTTATGTTACACCCTTGTAGCAGACCATTTACCATAGTTGTTTTTGGAAATTAATACTTCTTATTCTGATATTCCATAGTTTCACGCCACGGTATAAGTCTTATGATTTCATCAAAAGATATGGTAAATGAATTTACACCTTCACGGTATATAATAGGCTTATCCTAAAATCTAGGAGGACTCCGATGACATCGGACATATGTGTTTCAGGGTTGACCTTGTCATAATTCCAGTGGCTCAACACCTAGTATCACCCAACCATCATAGGGAACCTTAGCATAGATGCATTCAGAGATTTCATGTGCTCAAAATAATTTTTAAATAGTTATATCCCCATGTGAAAATCAATGGATAGGGTTAGTATGTTACTCATCATTTATGTCTAATACTCCAACCAATGGACTTACCCAGCAATATCAAGGATATGCCTCAAGGAACCATCCTAGTTTATATAGTTGTTCTTAAGATATACATAAAGGGGTGTGTTAGCGTGAGATCCCAAGAGGATATTAGAACCCCAAGGGTAGCATAACACCCATCGAACTCCCCCATGCATTGTCACTCTCTAGAAATGGAATATCTTTGTCCTTGTAGAGCCCTCCAAGAACATGCCCTTAGCTTGAGACCCCAAAAGAGAAAATTACTGAATATGGCTAGTGAGACTTATTAATTTTCTAGTTTATTGTACAAGATGGATTTTGATACAGACATAACATACATGCTCAAGAAAATTTCTCAATATAAATGGATTTATTGATGATCTTATTTCCAAGAGCCTTGTTGGATGGTGTCTAGACTAGAGTGATCCTCAGTATGATCTCATCACTCCTCCACTGGGGTAGTAGGGGAAGCCATAGTCCCTCCTTGGATAGATGCCTACTCTTAATATCATCAATATCATTTAACCCAATTGCGTAGCGATTCGAGATTATGGTAATCAAACTTTGTATTCATCGTTGAATCCTCTAGAGTTTCATGAGAATCATTCTTTGTACCTGACTCTTTTTTTCCTCCAGAAAGCTTCTCGGGCCATTCCGGGAGTAGTGTTACAGGACACTCCATGAACTGTTGAGCAGTCCAACCATGTTGATCAGTATTTAAATGTATGAGCGGTTAATAATTCTCACCATTATTGAAATCCCAATCATAAGGATCTGATTGCCACTCTTATCACCCTCCTTGAGGTTATTGACATAATATAGGTGGTGATAACACAAGATGGAAAGACGTATCTGGCATGGGTGTATGATATTCCCACATATACAGATTTTAGGAATCCTACCTTATTTCCCATCCATGGTATGGGTGGCCAGCTACCACATTTGGATGACATTATTTCACGGTGTGGATTAATGTTGGGAACAACAACATAGTAGGAAACCATCAATCTTAGATGTTTCATATAGTCTTTGGAAGGGAATGAACTTGTCTAGAACAACAAGTTACCGAGTGGGATCATAGATGGTTGGGAAGAACATCGTAGGGAGGTATTGTATTACAATAGATCCACCACATGGAAGACTAGTACTAATAACCTCATGATGTGAAAACAATGACAATATGAGCGTGTCACAAACATTGTTTCTAGGTGGAAAGGACATTAAAATTAACTCGAAATCCCAATAAATCTTGTCAATTTACTAACGATGTGTGTGGGGAATATTAAGACTAAATTGGTTCTATCCTTTTTCACATTTATTTTACCTGGAATATTCTCATAATTAACTAACAATTTTCCACATGTTGAGGAATCTGGATAGTAATCTAAATAGGAATTCCTATTTCATCCTACATCCAAATCAAAAAGATACACCAAGGTGGATACTGCATTCTTTATACATGTAGAGGTCCATAAACTGCTAGAACATTTATCATTAGAGCCTCCTACATCGAATCCCCAAGGGCATCAACCTCATGCCCAACATCATGCTCAATGTCACCCATTACAGAATTTCTAAAACCACCTAGTCAACTACCACCACCTTAGTGGGAAAACTGGGCTCCATACCTCCATCAGACTCCATGCTCTCATAATATCTAGGATCATAGAGTCCCTTTCCAATAAAGAAAAATTTGAACTTACCCATTTAATGAAAAATAAGACCCCAATTATTTCTTTAGTACCTTGGATTATGGAATCCTAAAGATTATAGAATGTAGGAGGTCTCAAGAGAGGGACCTCCTTGATTTCTCTGACTCATGTCCCTATTACTACTTTCATAGATTCACCATCTAGTGGTGCAATATATTTATGGTCTACATCCAGGACTATGTTGTAAAAAACATGGTAAGATTGGTTCTTTCCCCATCACAGGTGGCATGTATCTCGGTAAATCGAATCAATGAAAATGATGGTGAATGTAAGAAGGTATCCAGCTACGGGTATCAGAAATATGATGATTGGTCATCCCATAAAGAAATTTCTCACTCCCATGGTATCATCTTTTCCTTTTGATTCATCCATTTTATCTTGATTTCTCCACTCCTCCTTTGTATTAAACTTCTATATCTATGTCTCAACCATCTACCCCATATAGGAGAAGGTGTCAATTGCACAAGGGAAAGCAGATCCAACTGTTGGTTCGAAATTTATCTTGTACTCACAAATAATTCAAACACCTCGAAATGGGAATCACACTCATAATTATCTCACTATTAGATAATTAATTTCATGATGATAAGATTTATGCCTTAGTAAAAAATATTGATCTAGTGGACCCCAACATGTTTCCTAATATTGAGGAGCATTGGGAAGATCCTCCAAATGTTCCCAGTTGACATTGTCATTGATGAGGCCATGGAGATTTGAATCCTCATAATTCTCAAGAAAGGTATTATAGCAGGGTTTTTCATGATACTAATACCAGATATAAGACTCAATGTTTGGATCAATATTTGAAACCCTTTCATCCCATATCATCCAGTTCACCACCATCACCGTTTGTGAAAGTCAACCAATCAGAGCTGCTAGGACCAAGTCGGGATTAGCCGTATTCAGATATGTACCAACCACATTCATTAAACATTCATCTAGTTATAATATTTAATGTATCAACTAGTGATCAATGAGATATTTCCAACTCTAGCATGAATCCACTGGTCTAACCAGCGACACCTGACAAGCCTTTAGCCACAAGAAATGTACCCTTAGAACAATGTATTTTGTGAAACATAACCTTTCCTATATTACTATAAATATATCATCCCACAAGAGTCTCCTCCTATTGGATGATATGTGTGAATTCCCCATGGAGTATTTGAATCCCACCCTCTAGTTTGAGACAGAGGTAGCAACTGTTTCGGCCTTCCATGGGGTGGAAGTTGACAGAGTAGAGTTCCAATACATTAACTCATTCTCATGATAGGATATAGGCTCCCATGTACATTGACACATTCATCTGTCGTAAATAAAAGTTTATCTCATTGGTTTGTAGGAACACCATTTTCTCATTAAATTGTGTTCTGTGATCAATATCATCTTGACATGGATGCTACGTTAGTTAGGACAGACTGAATCAGATATAAGTCCCTCTAGCTATTGAATTATGATTTATAAGAGGAATGAGTAGAGGCCGTGTGGAAATATTTCCCTGATGACATAATTTTGTGGCCTGATTTACAACAATGAATTAATGGTCATCTATAAGGACAATATCGAAAATACCTTGATGGATATAACCTAACTCCATCTATATGCACCAGTTCCACCCTCATATCACCAATGACTCATGTAATCCCATAATGGTTGATATGGCATTCTTCAATGTGATAAATATCCCTATCCCTCTTATTAATTCTTTAATTTATAAAATTACAATTAAACATACAAGGAATACAAGGTTCAAACTGACGAGTTTGAGCCAAATAGTACCATGGATCACTAGTGGGAATATTTTGATGACGAGTTCATCCTCCTGATTCACCTATTAGAGGACACAACCCCAGACATGGGAAAATAAATCATCATCTATCATATATGGGGAATAAATTTTCCCACGTAAAAAAGTATTGGAATATTACATCCTATTTTATAAAAAATAGGCTATTGTGATACTAGAACTCTTACCCCAGTTATGTATCAAGATTATCATGACATGGATATAAAATCACACCACACCTTCTTGTTTCGTCGGGCTTGTCTATGTCAACGCTGACTAAACCACCACTATTTCATTGATATCATCATTGATGGTGCCCATAGGAAATGGCCTAATGGAATTGGTTCAATAACATTTTTAACATGGTTTAAACAGTGTAGTATCCTCTAGGAGAAGAGAACACCACCACTCAAGCTGATAATGTCATTCGTCCAAAGACAGATAACTCATGGGATTTGACTCTTGACCAACCTGTCTTAGATGATGATGATGACCTATAGGTTAATCCTCACACATTTGAAGCGGGAGCCTCCCCAAACATTGATGAGTTGGTACAGGTGGATCTCAGTACAAAGATAAACCAATGATTGACATAGATCATCACAGCTATTCCTTTGGAAGAGAAACAACAAAATGCGAATTTCATAAAATTGAATCATATGTATTTTCCAATAGTTATGATGTTATTTTAGGATTAGATCATAAATTCTCTTTCCATTGCTTTGGTCTACTGATAAGTCATCATGTAATCGAGTACCTCCATAGAAGATTCACTCATCACAAGGTTCCTTGTTCAAGGAAAAAGTTGATAGGATCATTGTAGACAACTTCTTCAAAGAAGTATAGTAACCCCAGTGGATAGCCAAAATAGATCCCATCGGGTATAAGAACAGATAGAGTAGAGAATGTACAGAAATATATGATCTCAACTATTACAGTTTGAATAAATATTTTCTCCTTCATGTGACATAACAGTTGATCAATGCTACCACCACATTCCAGGCTCTCCCCTTTATGGAAGGGAGTTCCAAGTATAATCATGTCTTGATGGACATCAATGATGAAGATTTCACTTCTATCAGAGCACTAAAGGGGACCTTTTCGTATCTGGTAATTCCCACCAGTTTGATGAATACCTTGTCTACCAATCAGTGTGCAATGAATCATGTAAGAAACTGACCATTGAGACACAATGTTAATGCTTTGTGGATGATTTGGTGTTTAAATCTCAACAGCTATTGAACTATCTCCGAGATCATTAGAATGTGTTTGGAATCCTCAGCTCCATCCAACAAAAGATGACCCCACCCTTGAAATTATCTTTTGGGGTTTAAAATGTTATGTTTCTCTGATTGATTGTTACATACATAGGCGTTGATTTCAACACATAATAGATCAAAGATATCAGTTAGATTCTTCCTCTGAAAAAACCAATGGGAACTCTAAGGCTTTAAAGTCAACATATCAAATATAGGTTTCTTCATCATGAATCTGGATGAAAATTATAATCCATTTTCCCAACATAGGATCAATAGTTTTTTATACCAATGAGATAAAGTGTGCATGTAATGACCCGAGATTTCACAGTACATTATATCTTTAATGTAATTCAATACTTTGTGTTACACACAACACCAAGTTTGAGTACACCATGACATACAAAACTAACTGTTCAAAATAAGTTATGAATAATATTAATTGAATTTTGAATTATATATATTCCATATAATTTTAACATCCATATCATGTGTTTAATAGACATAATATAAAAACAAATTCAATTTATCAGATAAAGGAAGTATTTTTTCAGAAAATACAATTTTACTGCTTTTTAATGGTGAAACCTTTTTCAATACAATATTTGACACTTCAATATATTATATTTGATAAAATAAAATTCTTCTTTAGAAGAGGGATATAAATATTTTGTTTGTGTAAATTTTTGGTACTTTTCTAATAATTTCTATATTTTGATGAATAGTGAAAATGTTAAATTTTAATTGAAAACAAATTTTTTAATCAAAATAATTTATTGTGTTAAATTATGAATTTTAGTTATTTTAAAATATAATTAGAATATATTTTTTCATTTAATATATTTTTTCATTAGATGTAATTTTAAATTTAAATCGTACATAAACACATTTCAATCTTTTGATTGTTTTTATTTCATAAAACCCCTCTTTTTGGTTTTGACGATGAGAATTAATTTAAAAATAATGAATGCAAACTCGTATGATTTTAATTTGGAAGAATAGACTTTATTGTTGGACTTGGAATATCAAAATGATATTTGGGGGAATTTTTGATATTTTTTTGAAAATGTTCAATTCATGACAAATATGGGAAAACACTGCGTTATTATTTAAAACGAACATTTTATTCAAACTTATTATAAGTAAAAATAGATACATAAAACCTATATTATTTCAATTTAATTAATTTAAGTCATTTTATAATAAAATTAGATGTATAAAATTTTATTGAAAAATTTAACGCCTTTTACACACCTTCTAGGCACATTAGAAAATTTGCATGAAACATAAATCTACCACTTCGGTGAATTGAATTTCTAAAATTTGAGAGGCATTTTTGACCTTAGATAGTAATTTTTTTTCAATATGATGAAAATATTTTTCGGTGAATAGTAATTGTTGACTTTTATTTGCCACAATTAAAAGTTAATAGGTTCATTAAAGGTAAAAAATGATATTGTAATTACCCAAACACAAGTCTACATTCTACTGGATAAGTGTTTTTTGACCAAAATAAACCTTAGAAATAAAATATTATTCTTTTAGTCCACGCAGATTAGATTTTGGCATTTATTATTATTTTATTTAAAGAAGATTTGGATGTGTTAAATTATAAGGTTAACAAAAAATTTATTTTTAATACAGGGTTATACATAAGATAAATTAGACTATAAGTATTTAATTAAAATTATAAAAATATTTCATATGTAATGGTATCTTATTTATAATTATTATATATTAAATAATTAAATTTATTTTTGACCAAATGATCATAGAGTAATTATGTTATTAATGAATGATTAAAATTAATAATATTATAAAAATACGAATAAATATAAAATGATACTTATACTGAATTCCACGAATTTTATTGGTTAATATGAAATCTTATTATTGATTAAATATATTTTTTTCAAAGTGATAAATTTTTTAGGACTTTCAAAAAAAACAAAATACCAAATACTGTCAAAATTGACATAAATGAGTTTTTAAAACAAATATTATTTTATTAATTGATATAATATTCCTAAAAATCTATGGTTCAGCAAAAGGAAATAAATAAGTTTAGATATATCAATAATGAACCACTTGTTGTTCTATTCTATTTTTATATTATGTTTATTGACCATTTAATATAATAATACAAGAAGATATGGTAAATGTAAAATATTTAACTAAGAGTTAAAGCTAAAAGATAGGGTTAAAATGGTGACCGAAGGTTGCCTAAAACCAAATGGATGAGATTATTTCGACCAATCCTTACCATATATTTGAAATAAATCATTTTTAGAAATAAAAAACGGGAAATTATTAAATAAGAAAATATTATTTAAAATAATTTTTAAACAGACCCTCACCTCTCTTATAAAAGTGTAGATCCCCTTCTTTCATAATAATACCTAAAAAGCCATTTGTTTCGGCCAAACCCTGCCTAAATATACTCCCAACATCTCTGAATTAATCCTAGAGGCCTTCCCTTGATCATAAGTCCAACCTAAAGATCCCTTATGTTTAAATCAAAAGTAAACACCCAATGAAGAGGTAATTATTTTATCACCTCTTTCAAAGTTCTTTTTCATCTACCACATTCATTTTCTTTATTATTTCCATTCCAAAATAATAACTACCATACCTTACAAATATTGTTATTTTATTATAGATATTTTACAACTATAATAATTATTATATCCATACTTTGAATAACAAAATCATCATACCAGCGTATGTACGACTTACCATCTTCACGTTGTGGTATAGTTTGTCATTCAACACTTCATTATTTGGATGAATACAATAAAGAGTTTAATTTATGTAAATAATATATATATCATGTTAATGATTTTGTATATATTATATCCCATCAAATTATATACAATTTCACCATCAATAGAATTATATTTTCGCTCGTGCATACGTACGACTTACCGTCTCTACAATGCAATGAGATTCATTTACACATTCACCATTCAAAAAGGATTATAAAAATGTATATTTTTAATATGTAATATGTAAAAAAATAATTATACAATAAATATATAGATATATATATGTGTGTGTGTGTGTCTATGTGTGTGGATTTACTTATATATCATTCACATACTTCCCTTCAATATGATATGAAAATGGAAACAATGTTTATGTGTACGTACAACCTACCGTCTCCATAAACTGTGTTTTCCATTTCATATATCAATATATTATAAATTGTTATATTATAAATATATATGATATATAAATCATTATTTATATTCTGGAAGTATTTAAATCATGATCTAAGTGATACGCTCAAGAATAAAAAGTTAAAACATGTATGATAAAGAAATCGATTATTACTCAAAATGTTTATTTATCAATGAAATTATTAATAAATGGGTAGTATAAATTAATAAATGAGTCATTAATGATATCATAAATTTTAATATGGTTCTGGTATAATTTAATAACATAATATGGTCTCTGTAAATGAGTTCAAACGTACACTTGACTAAAGGAATGTACAAGGTAAGGGTTAATTCTTCAATCTCATTAATATTCATGATTATTTATGTGTAAATATTTTCTCGGGAATATTTATTATACATGTCAATTATTCCTAAAATAAATATCGAAATGATTATTTTATTGTACTATTTAACTATAACATCAATTTAAATGATTTAAATATTTATTCTTCTAAATCATTTTCCTTAATCTCCATGTTTACAAAATGGTTTTCATTATTTATTTATATGAACATGATTGGTTTAAAATTTTAATTGCTTTCAAAAGATTAAATGTTTTATGGTACATTGTGATTAGTAAATATCTTATATATGACTTCCTTTATAAATGTGTGGCTTTTAAATGATTTCCCAAAAAGGGAAATTTCTCTCAATATGTTTTACTGGTCATTTAGAACTATGTCAAAATCATTTACTAGATATTATTCGTGATTAAGGTTGATTTATTATAATACAATATTCCATATTTTATATAATGAGTTATGATTTTTTTACCATGGATATGCTATTTTTATACACTTCATGTTTTATGGTTGATATATTGAAATTTATATGCAGGTTTTAATATGAATGTTTATGTTATGATTCAACATTTTCATATGAGGAATGAAGTAGACTTTGAAATTGACAGGTGGGTTCTGCATTAGCAGCCTTATGCATAGGTAGGTCTCATGAGATAAACTAGTGTCTTTGAACAAGGCACTGAAAAACATTTAATTTGTAGTCCTGGAAGGAGGCCTTGACTATGTGGTAATGAAGTTCGGTGTTTGGAAATCTCTCATTATGAAATCAATTATTACATTTGATTATTCGACTAGCAGAATATCCATGGGCATGTTTATATGGTAATTTTTGATTTATTTTTTCAATATTATGTTCATTAGTATGTTTATAAAAGATTTTGTTTTTATTAGACATATTTTCTTAAAAGTTTATAGCTTTCACTAAATTATTTACCCTTACTGATTTTCTGAGCTCACCCCTTTCTTATGTTTTATTTTACCTGAATTCCAAGAAGTGTAATATGATTTATATGATGGTTTAAGATAGAAGAATACTGGAAATCTAAAAGTATTATCTATGGGGTATCATTTGATAGAAAATTTAATGTAAATTTCATGTATGTAATCTATTTTCCAAAACTACTAAACAGATCAGTCCTCTAGGACTTGATTCCTTGTAATCATTCCATTTTATTAAAATAATGCACCATCTTTGGGATTCCGAGGTCAGGGCATTATAGTTGGTATCATATAATGTTTTGTACAATTCTAGGAAACTAGATTTAGAAAAACTATGATTAGAGAACATTACCCTAAGATAGAATTTGAGGACTAGTATAGAAGAAAATTATAGAATTTTGGTATTGTAGAGATTTTTTGAATTTTCCAATCAATAAATCCCTAACTAGATGCAAGATGGTAGAGGCAGATCTGGAAATTATGTACCTAAGCGTGAAAAATCAAAAAATGAGTTTCGAGCTTGACTTCGGGTATCCTGGTACATGAAAACGGGTCTTACTGCACTCTTGGTTACAACACTCCTAGGGTATATGCTTAGAATAAATCATATTATCTATATGAACCATTATAGATGAGTTATGAGTAAATATTTCTGCAAGGAAACCATTTTTAGTATTATGAGATTAGATGTGTGAAAATATTAAATTAATGTTGATAATTTTTTTTGTTTTTGGATTATACATTATTATATGATCTAATACAATTTATTTCATCATTTAAAAATGGTTCCCAATAGAATGAATGAAAACTCTAGTAGTAAACATTATCCAACGAGTAAGAAGGATCATTTTTTTCATGGCCCTATCCCAACATTTAGAAGAGAAATATTCTCCCATGTATTCTCATCATATGAGGCAGTAGAATCATGTGTTAATATTATATGTAAACAATTATATGATTCCTATTTCTTTGAAGGGATTAAAGAGATGAAAAGTATTGTAGAGGGGAAGATGAATAAATGGAGGAAGGGAAAGAAGGATTTTCTCATATGTGATAACTGTGGGCAGAATCACATTTTTAAATTTTTTATGGGAATGGAGGATTCATATATATGTAGAGAAAAAGGACGCCATATACGCGATTGAAAGGGTAAGAAAAAGGTATCAAATGTACAATACATCATCTTCCTAGAGTTGGGAAACTACAAAAATCAATGTCCCAATCATTAGAGTATACCACAATGATACTGTTGGAAAATAATCATGTTATGATCCTACAGTAGATTAATATGAATGACTAGTATTCCAAGGTTGTTATTAAATAATTATATCATTTGAGTGTTTTATCAATGATTTACTAGTTATAATAACTATAGAGTATATAAGGATTACATGACAGTACTATTTCATTAAGGATTTGAGATTTTGTGGTACAATGAAAAGTTCCTCAATAGCAAGTTAAACTTTTTAGAAAATACATGGTTGAAGGTACTATAAATCCTAATATGGTCTTGATACCAAGGTATTGATTTTGGAATAAGAGATGATTGATTTTGATAAATTATATTGTATATTATTGACTACGTTGGATCTAATTAAAGGGTTGTTTATTACATAATTGTTGGGGATTACAACATTTCTTCATTTCACTGTTATATCCAGTATTGTGTGTTTTACAGAAGGAATAAGGATATACATACCTTTTCAAATATGGTTTTCCATTAATTCATTTGTTACCAATCTTGAGAAGAATACACGATAAATGTATTCACATATATATTATTTGATCTTCTTTATTAATTTTGGAGTGTGAGTTCAGATATAAGTATTGTGAATAAGTCTAAAAGATGGAATTGATTATGTTTGAAATTGGATAATATTGTTAAGGTAAAATAATTTCTTAAGATTATATTTTTATAATTATAAAATCAAAAACCTGGAGGTCGAGAGATAACTCATAGTGTCCAGCAAGGTCGTGAGAAATGAACATGAAAACTGAAGGGTGACATGGGTGCATCACCATCCACTAGCCTACACAATTTCCTAGTTTTTATAATGTAAATTTTAAAAGTTCTGATAGATGAATTATAAATTCATTATTTTTGGAACCCTATACAATTAAGATAAATGGAATATTTCTAAATTCTATTATCTTTTGGAGTGAAATATTTGTTTTTGTTAGAAATTAGTTGAAGGATGAAACTCTACATGTCAAGTATTTTTTTTGTCTTATTCTATGAAGAAATTATTTCATAAACTATAGGGATGGGATATTGAAACCAAAAATGTTTTTTCCAAATACCTTATGTTTTTTTGAACCAATGATATTTTAAATCATCTTATATTTATGGATTTAAGACCCTCAATTTTAGACTTGTTTATGATTGATGACCTCAATCACTCCCATGAAATATTTGCATTTTCCCTCCAATTACGTGTCTCTAATTTCAACCAATGTTGTCATAATTGAGATCATTATTTTGTGGTGACTTTTTCATTTCTCTTTCACTCTTATTAAGACTATATTTGGTTTACCCTATTTCTGATGTGGGATTTCCAGAATTGTATTTTCAATTTTTTGACTTTTATTTTTGAAATATAATTTCAAATTGTGAGGATGCAATTTAGTGGAGGAGAGAATGTCAGTCCCTAGGATTTCATAGTACATTATCTCTTTAATGTAATTCAATTGTTTTTACTACATGTAACAATGAGTTTAAGCCCACCACGACTTACCAAACTAACCATTCAAAAGAGGATATAAATAGTATTGACACAATTTTTAATATTATATATTCCCTATAATTTTAACAACCATATTTTTTATTTCTTAGACATAATATAAAAACAAATTCAATTTTTTTGAAAAAAATAATTTTTAAGAAAATGTAATTTTAAATCCTTTCATTTGTGATCATTTTATAAATCCAATATTTAACACTTTTATATATTCGATTTGAAAAAATAAAATTATTTTTTTATGAGGGAAATAATACTTTAGATTGAATAAATTGTTGATACCTTTCTCATAACATTCATATTTTGTTGAATTGTGAAAAATACTAAATTGTAATTGAAAACAACATTTTTAATAGAAATAATTAAGAGTGTAAAATTATGAATTTGATAATTTTTAAAGTAAAATTAGATTTTATTTTTATCATTTAATATAATTTATGTCATTGGATATATTTTCACATTTAAATTGTACATAAACACACATCAATATTTTGTTAGTTTTTATTACTTAAAAACTCAATTTCTGGTTTTGACAATGGGAATTAGTTTTAAATTAATTAATGAATCTCATATGTTTTTAGTTTAGTAAAATATACTTTACTTTTGGATTTGTAGTATGAAATTTTTTTTGGGTGAATTGTTGATATTTTTATGAAAACCTTCAATTTTTGATATATAGTGAAAACACTTCGTTATTGTTTAAAACCTACTTTTTATTTAAATAATTATTAATTTAATTTAAATTTATTTTATGTAAAAATAGGTATATAATACCTATATTTGTTCAATGTAATTTATTGAATTCATTTTATAATAAAAGTAGTTATATAAAATTTTATTGATTTTTTAACGTCTTTTTCCCACTAATTAGGCACGTTAAAAAATATGCATAAAAAATAATTTTTCCACTTATGTGAGTTGAATTTTCACTAATATGACTGTAATTATTGAAATTGGTAAGGAAAATGTGGTTCAATGTGATGAAAATAATTTTTTGTGAATAGTAACTTTTGACTTTTATTTACCACAGTTAAAAGTAAATAAGGATATTAAAGGTAAAAATGCAATTATAATCACCCAAACACATGTAATAATTATATTGGATAAGTGTATTTCGACCATAATAAACTTTATAAATAAAATATGATCCTTTTGGTCTACATGGATTTCATGAGAACATTTATTATTATTTTATTTATAGAAGAGTTAAAAGTGTTAAATTCAAATTTTAATTATTAAAATATTTTTAATATAGGGTTATAATTAAGATAAATTTGACTATAAATATTCATTAGAGATATAAAATGATTTTTATGAAATGGTATATTATTTATAATTTCTATACATTATATAATTAGATTTATTTATGTCACAATGACGATGCAGTAATTACCTTACTAATGAATGATTTAAATAATTAATATTAGAAATATCCAAATAAATGTAAATTGAGACTTTTTAGGAATTCAAATAAATTTATATGTCAATATTACATGTTACGGTTGAATAAATAAATTTTTTTTCTTTGTGATAAAATAGTTATGACTTTCACAAAAACAAAATACCAAATAGTGTCAAAATTGACATAAATGAGTTTTTAAACCAAATACTACATTATTAAGTTATATTATTTTACTATAATAATATTCTTTGTTGCAAGGAAATAGATAAGGTTATAAATATTAATACTGAACAAATTTTGGTTCGATAGAATTTTTATAGTATGTTTATTAACCATTTATTATAATAAAACAAGAGGACATAGTAAAAGTTGAACTATTTAATTGAGTTATATCTAAAAGATATGGTCAATATGGTGACATAAACAAGTATAAAACCAATTGGTTGAGAGTATTTCAACCCACACTAACCTTTTATTCCATATTAATTAATTTAGATCCATTAGAAACTTAAAATGATTTTATAATAACATAATATTCAAAACATTTCCCAAAGTGACCCTCACCTCTTTTATAAAAGGGAACTTCCCATTCTCTCATTATTAAACATAAAAAGTCATTTTCCTCTCCCAACCTCTTCCCAAATAACATTCCAACTTCCCTCACTTCATCATAGAGTCGTTTTTTGACCATAATCCCAACCTATGGATCCATTTTGTTCCAATCAATAGGAAACACCCAAAGAAGAGGTAATTATTTTATCACCTCTATACATGTTCTTTTCTTCTTCCACATTCTATTTCATTGTTATTTTCAAAGCAAAGTAATAAAACTAGAACCTTATACATACCGTGAGGTTATTATAAATATTTTACCACCATATTCATTTTTCCATCCATCCTATGAATAACAAAGTCACCATATGGGTGTACGTACGACTTACCGTCTCCACGTTGTGGTGTAGTTTGTTATTCACCACAACATTATTTGGATAGGTATAATAATGAGTATGAATTATGTAAATAATATATATAACATGGTAATTATTCGTTATATACAATATAGAATAAATTATATAAATTTCACCATTAATAAAATGATATCTTCGCTCATGAGTACATACAGCTTACCGTCCCCATGACTCGAAGAGATTCATTTCCACATTCACCATTCAACGATGATTATAAAAATGTATATTATCAAAACATATGTAATATATGAAATAATAATCATAGTGGATATATATATATACATATATATACATATATACATATATCTCATTCACTTACATTCCTTCAATACGATATGAAAACAGAAACAATGTTTATGCGTACGTACCGACAACCGTCTCTATAAACGGTTTTCTCCATTTCACATATATATCAATTATAAATATTTATATTCCAAATATATATGTTATATATATATATATATATCATGTTTTATATTCTTCAAGTATTTAAATAATTATCATTGTGATACGATCAATAATATAAAGCTAGAACAAGTATGATAAAGAAAGCGATTATTACCTAAAATAGTAATTTAACATGGAAATTATTATTAAATGGGAAATATAAATTCTTAGATGATTCATGTATGATATCATAAATATTAATATGGTTCTATTATAATGTAATATCATACTATTGTCATTATACTGGAGGTTAAACGTACTCTCGACTAAAGGAAAGTACAAAGTAAGGGTTAATTCCTCATTCTCATTATTATTCGAGATTGTTTATGTGTAATTATTTTCTGGGACATTTTTATTATCCTTGTCAATGTTTCTTAAAATTCATTTAAAAATGATTAATTTATGTTACACATTAACTAGAACATAATTTTAAATGTTTAAAATATTTATTCCTCTAAATCTTTCTCATTAATATACGTGTTTTCAATATGGTTTTAAGGATCTATTTATATGGACATGATTGTTTTAAAATTTTAATTCCATTCAAATTTTTCAAAGGTGTATGGTACAAATTGATTCAAAAATATCTTTTAAACAACTTCTCTTATAAATTTATGACTTTTAAATGATTTCAAAGAAAGGGATATTTCTCTTAATCAAGTTTAATAGATCATTTTCAACAATGTCATCATCCTTTACTGAATATTATTCTTGAATAATGCTGATTTATTATAATACAATCTTCCTTATTGTATTGAATGAGTTGTGATTTTTTACTATAGATGTGCAATTTTTATACCCCTCATTGATTATGGTTAAAGTATTGACATTTCATATGAATTCTTCAATAAAAATGATTGTGTTATGTTTCAATATTTTCATATGAAGAAAACAGTGGGATTATTAAGGGACAGGTGGGGACCACTATAGATTATCAATGCGTCTGCAGGTCTCATGAGATATACTACTGTCTTGGTACAAGACCTTGATAATTTTCTTTTAGTCTTGGGACGAGGCCTTGAATATTTTGTAATGATGTTTGGTGTTAGGAATTCCCTTATAATGAAATTATTTATTAAATGTGATTATTCTTCTAGTAAAATATCCATGTTCATGTTTCTTTATAAATGTTTGATTTATTTTTTCCTTATTAACTTCCCAATTATGTTTAAAAATCTATTTTTATTACACATATTGCTATAAAATTTTATAGCTTCGGCTAAATTATTTACCCTTTCGGAGCATATGATCTCACCCCATTCTTATGTTTTATTTTCCCAGGATGCAAAAAAGTGTACTATGATTTAAATGTCGGTTTATGCTAGAAAAATAAAGGAATTCCTAAAGGATTATTTTTGTTGTGTTTTATGATAGAAATTGTAATGTGAAGTTTGTGTATTTAGTCGATTTTCCAAGACTACTAAACTAATCGGTAATTCAAGATTTGAATTCTTATAATCATTCCAATGTATGAAAATAATGCACCAGCTTCGGGCTTTTGGGTTCATGGTGTTACTGTGCTAGACTACCATTCAAGAGATCAAGGAGTACATTCTATACCCTCCGGTCTTGACGCCAACCATTACTAGAAATCCACAAGTCCATTATGTGAGCAACCTATAATTATCCATTAGTACCCTTATCACCCATATAAATAATTAAGGGATATGGAATAGTTTTTACTATCACATATATATTCTCTATGATCTAGTGACTAGATATTATTTTATCGAGAAGAGCTTCCTCATGCCGGTTTTTGAAGCGAAAAAGTTATGTCATTATCTAGAGAATCATGAAATATATCTAGTTTCCCATGTGGATCAATTAATGTATATTCGAATCCATCCTATATTAATAGTTAACATATCTATGTGAAAAGATATTCATTAGTAGTTTGACGTTTGGATTGTTCCAAATAAGGAAGTCCAGTGTCAAGCACTAGTAAACTTTCTCTCCACAAATACAACCCCTGAAGAGAAATCCCTAGATAAACATTTTTCCCATGAGGTCATTATATCAGTATATTAGGCTATTCCATCTAGGTATAATAATTTAGATAGATAATCTCGAAGTCCCACCGGTATAAGGCTCAATGATTTAGGACTCGATTGAGTAGGAATAGGGACTGTCTTGATAATTCATACACAAGTTATCTTACTCCATTCATTTTTTTTCAAAATATTTCACCAACAATGAGGAAGAGTATCAAGACCTCCTCGTTAGTCTTGAGTTGGCTATCGATATTTATTTTCCCCACCTACATGTGTTATGGGACTCCAAGCTAGTTATCAAGAGGATAAATGGTGACTATATCTTCAATAATCTAGAGATCTTACCCTTTATTAGTTATTCACGCAATATGATGTCCTTGTTCCTCATCCACTAGAGGTCACTAAGGTTCCCAGGTTGCATAATGGTCTAGATGATGCCTTGGATTGTTTATCCTCTTCTCCCTCAGTACCAGACATGGAATATTTATTCATTCCATCCATCCAACATTTTAATTTTTATTTAAAGAGACATAAAAAAATACAAAAATCGGACCGATCTAATAGAGGATGACTATAATGTATCCCAAGGGAATTCCCCCAGATTGCGTTCATACCCTATAGTTTAAACTATGAAAAATTATAAATGCAACAAACTGAGGAGCATGGAAGTGCAAGAGAGGAATGATAGTCTATTACTTTGTTCCCTGACCACCTTGTATGGGTGACTCTATCTTTGTTAGGATGATGATGAATGATAAAAGGTAAACCACCTTATCTCCAGTGATTCCAAATCAAGTCCTATAGATCCCCCTACTACATTAGATGAATCACATGATTGTAAAACCCCATTCATTTATTATCTACAACATGACAACATCTCGATAAACAGAGCCAATCACGAGAGAATATTTTTGTGTGAACTGCAGGTTACCCAACAGTTCGATCCCAGCCTTCAACTGATATACTACAAATATGTGTCTAATGTAATTACCCTATAATACATTTAGGTAGATGATATTTCCAATGTTATGAAGGATGTTCATGTTAGTTCAGGTGGTTCCCATTAGACAGATTTAAAATTCTATCACTATATAAAATGATTTGGATAATTTTGGCCCACCATGATCCATGAATTCTTTGATTTTTACAAGAGGAACCATGTGTGTCATATTCATTAATACATTGTGCATTGAAGTCTAATAACCCTCCAAAATTTTAATTCTCTTTTTCCCATCATGGTCTTGGAACATGATGTTATCAGAACATATATTAAAATTATAGCTCCCTATTGTAGGTAAATTCTAACTACAATAGATTTATTTTCCAAGTGGGTAGAGGAAATTCTACTCCAGGGGGTCAAGGACCATTCAATTGTTTATAACATAAGATCAAATATCATCCATCGATTAATGTCCCACATTCTATTCTCACTGTAAATGACACAAATTTTTTAGAAGGTGAGCTAGTTAAATTGTATGTCGAGTATATCATTCAGTCAAACCACACATCTCACTACCATGCATTGGAATATAGAAAGATTGATTACTTAAACAAGACACTCTCTAATATTTGTAGAAGATTGTGGGCCATAACATGAAGAGTTCACTAGAAAATATCCTTATTTATCCATGGTCGTTAGATGATAACCTAAAATTTCACCCAAGTGGCCCCACATTCCCTAGTGTATGAAACAAAGATTGTACTTCCTATCAATATTAAATTTCCATAACCCCATAAAACATTCTCCAATCAAAAGAAGTTAGATATATTAAAATAAGTCTTTCTGGAAATGATGGAATATTTTAATGAGAGTTGGATCCCAACCTTTCCCTATCTAGAAAGTCACCTGGAGAAGATTTACAGAGAATTAAATAAGAAAGTTCATACTCACTCCTTCATTCAAGGTGACCCAGTGTTGTTCATGAGGATCCTGATGATACCTGGAAGGAAACCACTAATGTCAGATCCCAAATTGGAAAGACTCTACATAATTTATAAGGTTTACCATAATGGTTTATGGACATTGTTAACCCAGTATGGAGAGTGAGTTACTCATCCCACCAATGTCAGGTTCTCTAAACATAACTTATCATGAGTGGGGTTCCTTCATTGGTCATTAAAATAAACTCAAATCACACCTCATGAAATTAATATGCACATAATGACCATTAATGTCACAAATGTAGTTAATCTACATGTAATTATCCAATATGATGATAATCTGCCCCTTCATCCTGCAGTTCATGTTCTATGACCTTAAACTATGACCACTACTTATTTGAGATACAAGGAATAAAAATACTGCCCACTAATGTCCTTATTGCATGACAGTAAACTTCAAGTAATTTCTATAACTATGTATCGATTAAATACCATCATTGAGGGATAAATTGGAATGCCTATGTATTTCATATATGGTCCATGCTCACATTCATCTATTTTTTTCCCATGGAATGTGTTTTTCATTGGATTTTTCAATGCAGTGGTGTGGACTCCATGGTCCTCATTCACATTGCGATTATTTTTGGAACCATACTACATAGTCTCCTTACGATGGTTTCACTACATAGTCTGAGCTATATAACCATAAATTATGACCTCTTTCATCAAAGAAACAAGATGTTAAACTTTACCACCCAATATCGCAGAATGTTAATTTTTTCTGACCTACCTACAAGACTTTAAACTACGTATCACTTATAATACTTTCATAATGAACTTAAAATATATGCAACCCTTAAACAATCATGATGTTGAACTAGCCTATCCCTCATGTCATTAAACTATTTCATTTTTCAGTTACATGATGTTAAACTATGGAACAACTTCCGTCCTGGATGCATATCGATAAACATCACAACACCCCAATGTACTCATCTAAGAGGGGATCACCTATTTTCTTAGAACTAAATATATCTTTATTCACATTCTAATGTGATACATATGAACTCCCCACAAATTAGACTATATTCCCAACCTTTATGTTATCCTTTTGGCCCCCTTGACATTAATAATCTATTAAAATCACGTGGTGTGATATAAATTTCACTTGTTCACATGTACATTGGGTTCATTTTTAAGAACCACGTGCTTCTCATTTGGGATACCTTTACCCCCAATTTCCTAGTCACATGATTATAAAATGGGTAACTACCATCATATTTACTCCACAATGATAAATTTACAGAAATTTCTATAACTATGTATGGATTTATTCCCATACTTATCGTATTTTTATGACTTAAGAGTAATTTTTTCTTCAGGCCCAATCCAGGTTTAACGCCCAATTTTTTTTAGTAATGTGAGGAATGGTGACATAAATTCATTTTCCTCATTCATGTTAGGCCTATTATCTATCCATTCTAATCATAATGATTAGAAATGCCCCATCCAATGGTCCAAACTCTATGAACATAATCTTAGTGTTAATTTCCTTGGAACATGACATTAATCTAGGTACCTAACATTTGGAATTATGTATTTAAACCATGTAGTACCTAGAAAAAACTGTGTGGTGGGTCACCTTGGTATCATTCAGGTCAGGTTACACTAGCCACATCATATGTTCTTCTTTAGGATACCTCTTCATTTTATTATCCTAGGCTTATAATGATAAATTTCATGAAATTTTCATCCTTATCACAATATGTTAAACTACATCATATTCAATAACTCTATGGTGAATTCTCCCATCGTTATGGGATATGTTTGAACACCCAGACATGTTGTCTCTAAATCTAGCTGCGGGTTTATTAACCATATTTTTCCCATATCGTTCTCTTTATTTTGAATTGGCACACAACCATGCTAAAACTAGGATGCATATAAAAAATTATACACTTAATAAGGGATTTTTAACCCACTATCTGATAGTCCACATTAGTGCACTCATGCGCACTATGTTATAGGGCCTAGATTATTGGATTTTTCCATGGAATTTTTTCATCTAATCTCCACGCTTCATACATAACATTATTTGGGTCTCAAAAATAATCCACATCTGAATGGACCCCATATTGGAATAATATCATGATTGTTTTTATCACCTACCATCCTAGTACAATTCCCAAAAACACATTGGATGAAATCCTGATCGAGGTACCGCATATTGAATATGGTCAGCTGCAGACCCCCATTTGTTTGTTCCCAACCAAGGATGCATGATATTAATGTCATATATCGAATAAGGTCATGATATATTCTCCATAATTATTCAACCATAATTATTCCCCAAATATTATAAGATGATATTCCTATCGCTTTCAAAAACCTTATGTCCTAGAAAAACAACACCACCCTCGAAGCTACCCCTCATTGTACATTTTCATGTTGATAATATCGACAGGCATCATTGGTCCATCCTTAACCTGACTTCCATGTTTCCTTGTAGTGTGTTCTCATATATTATAATAATTCTATCAATCACATATTTACCACACTGAGAATGGATCCTATGGGATTTCGGATCTTGTTATGGGTTCGTACACACATGGAAGAATCTCATCATATGTTCCAAACACTATGACCATAAAGTACGAGTTTACATTGAAATCTAAAGTGGTTAAACTGATAATCCAAGTCCAAACCTTTTGACTTCAATGAATGTGTTGTGTTCTTTAAGGAATATTTCATGTGGTGTGGATCCTCTTAATCTTCATTCTTGTCAGGTTACTTCATGGAGCCACACAACACACTTCTGATTTGGAAGCCGAGTATTTCGGTTCAAGCCCAATGATCATACACTAAGATCCCATGGATCCTTGATTCACAATCATAAGATGAATAATATCCTCTTATCCTAATCATATATATATATTAGCAATACATTCTAAATTTTATCTATATGATAGTAGACAACATAGTTCTATGATGTCTTCACCTAAGAAGGTAGCACACCTTAGTACTGGCTATCTTTCCTTCTATCTCTGGAACTACAAGTGGATTTATTCCCATATTCAGGGGATATGTAGTGAAATCAGAACATCTTTTCACTGGGCCCAGAAGCTGAATCATGAACCTCCCCCCTCTTGGTCTGAGTTCCTTCCTCAACAATTTGTGTTGTGGTGTGTATATCTTTTCTTCTCATTCAAATTTGGTTATGAAGACCTCCCCACACATATTCCATTTTAATAACCCATCCTATAACCATTATTGATGACATTGAAATGGAGATAATCCATGAAAAACATATGACTTGATTCCCATCCTTTTTAGATACATTGTAAGATCTAAGAATTTATTCCTTGGGCCCATCAATAATTTCATCTCTTCTGGCCCCATCACCTATGTATCGTTTTAGAGTTTTTCGTGTGGTTTGAACATAATTTTTCCCTATTCACATCTTGTTGCATCATGGTGCCACATTACACATCTATATACCCAATTGTCCAAACACTATGACCTTATATAAATATTTAATGTGTCATATATTATATGATAGTAAACTGCTTAACAACCCTAATTTTATCAATTGATATGATATCCCCCCAATTGGAACTAGCCACATGCTAGACCTACTTTGTGAACTATGTATGTCATGAGTAATGTCCTTGTTGGATATGTAAAAAAAAATTTATATATCTTCCCCATGACCATCTATAAATACAATTTTTTCTAGTTCCCCAAGATTGCTCATTGAGAATGCACAATATAGTCCAGGTATCATTTTTCGTCATTCAGATGAAGTTATTTTCCATACCATGCACTTATACTTTTGGGTAAACATTTCTTAATCCCATGATGATAAACTTCATGATATATTTCATCCTTATAGCATGAAATTAAACTATGTGGTTATGTCCCACACACATGAAATTAATCTAGGTATCTCGGTCCAAGAAATACTCCCTTAAAATATTTATAACACGATGGAATTTTATTATTTATTTCACTAGTTCTTAACACTGACTTGACTAAATGGGTGGAGGCGCAATACCAAAAGGGTCAAGTGCCATGTAGATATCTATGAGACCTATCTCTACACTTGTATTCTTTCTAGGTTTGTCTTTCTACAACCATTTACATCTTGAAGGTTCCCATAATGTTGATGATGTCATTCTTCATTAGATAACCTCCTATCATGGGCTAATCCACTAATATATTTCTAGAAAAAATTTGAGGGTCCTATGTTTTGATTATTGATAGCTTCTGATTCCCAATTAGTACCCCCATCCCCAACAAGTGAAATTGTCAACCAAAGGCTTTGTATATGGTAACTAGTGGTATGACCCACTAGTCTCCCTTTTCATAGCCATGTCCCTGGATGATTAATAAATAAACTTTAAACTTCTTTCTATTCATGGGATTCTCTAACATCCCTAGTGTTGTTCCTTTGTGCATCTTTGCATGTTGAGTGGGAATGTTTTCATGGTCGGGATTTTCTCACCAATAGTTTAATTTATATTGCTTGATCCCATATGATTCCCAAACCTAGAATCAATCCTTATTACCCACACTAACCCTCAATCAAGTGGAATTTAGTGTCATGGTAGGGTTATACCCACATAAAAAGTTGTGCAACAGTATGGTTCGAGTTTTAAGACAATAAAATAATATATAATTCATCTAAACAATATGACATTAAACTATGTTGACCCATCCAAAATGATGTTAAATTGTTCCGTCCTTACCGAATGATGTGAAAATTCATGGGTTAGTCCAATCATACAACCTTAAACTACGACATCATTGTATTGCCCGCATAACAGGCAATGACATAGAATTGTGGAGTTCCCTCTTGAGAGGGAATCACCTCTGGTGCATATTATCCACCATGAAATCAATCAAGACCAATACATGTATTGATTCCCATAATGAAACCCTATAATTTTATCATAGTCCAACCTCTTAAAATATGAAAGGTATATAGGAACAACATAACATATAAGAACTATCTAATACCAATTTTCTTTTTGCACGGGTCAGGCATGCATGTAATTTTTTTAAGAACATCATGTGGCTTGATTCCAAAAGCTATAGGATAAATAGTGACACGTGAATCATCTATCTCACATCCCACCAAATCATTATTTCCCTTTTTCTCATCCTCAATGTGTGACATTAAACTGCAACCATAAACCTATGTATGATTAGGATTCCACATGATAATTATGTGTGGATTCAACTTCCACATTGTAGAATACTTCCTCCCTCCATTGTTTCTCTCCAACTACACTATGTTCAAGAACAACGTATGGCCTAATTAAAATCCTTATGGGATGCATAGTGATGGCTAGACACATTGTCATGGGCCCAACCATATGTTCATTAATAATTTTGTCCCATTGGCCCCAATTACATTACAAAATCCATGACCTTAAACGTGGATCATCACAATGATATTAGGTTTGGAAATAAGTCACTGTGAACTTCATTAATTTAATGTGTTACCCCTCTACACCTCATATATTTCCCTCTTTCATCTATTCCTCCATAATGATATGGTGTTAAATCCTTCTTTGGATCATTCACATCAGGTTCATATCCTTCATGCCATGAAAATATTTTTGTAATAGAAATCATAGTTCAAACAACAGAAGTATAAACCGATGCCTAGTGTCGGGGCCATATGAACATAAACAATGTGAAACATCATGGTCACATGTGTTAAATCATTCCACGCATCATCCTCACTACATGATGTTTAAATACATGTTTATTTTTTTCAATTGAACTACTTGGAATATAAAGCATCACATACACTCATCTGAGAGATCCTCTCCCACAGTTAATTTCATTTGCTACAATTTTCACATCTTCAGTTGTCTCTTGATGAATTTTTAAGATAACGCTCCATTAGAAGATATGTTTGATTTTTCTTCTGACCAGTGTTCCTATACCAATGTTCTCTAATCCGAGGTGAAATATTATTTGGATTATTAGAATACTTTAGAAAATTTCACCACTCCACATTCACACATTGTTCCCTTTATTTTGATCTCCATCCTCTTTACTTTAATAAGGGCCCCATAATTGATTGTCTATGAAACATCAGCTCAACTTCCACCACGTACCAATGACCTAAAAGATTAAAAAAATTATTTCATGTTTGGTCTCATGATTCTAATAAATTTAGTGTTTTGAATTCATTTGTTTGTCCCTATTTCTAGATTATGCTAAAAATAATGTGTTTCAAATATGGTCAGTAGTTATCTCACACAAGCATTTCATTATCTCTTTGATTCCAAAGTTTGCATCTTTTAATTAACAACCCCCATTTCCCTTTGTTTGGATTCTTTATTATTCCCCTCTAATTGTCCCACTCGCAAAATAGGGAACATTGGGAGAGGAATTTTGGATTTTATGAGAGTCACATTCTTTAGTCACAGTATTTATCATCCCAAACACTCTAGGTGGTCATTAAACAATAAAAGACACTGAGTATTATATGAATAGATGACATTCTCATACGAATTTAATGATTATATGTTTTTCACTTATTTTTCACATTGACAATGACCTTGGTGATAATAGGGATTGATCATTAGTTTCTTCATATATATGACTGAGATACAAAATTTAAAGAAAAAAATAAAATAATTCCTTGAATTCAAATAAATATTGATAAGAAATCAGGAAAGAATGTTTCATAATTTTTTCAAAAACACTATCCGTATAGATCTTACCCCTCAATGGAGTGTTTCAACACAACCACTCACTAGCATGTTGCTTCTAGAGTCTCCAATCACTTCTTGAGATCCCTCTCCTCATCGAAGACTATAGGGAGAATCTTATTATCCTTAGTTTCCACCCAATAATATTCTTCTTTGAGTTCATATAATAGGATTCTTGTGTACTTCAACTATTATTGGGCCTCTATAAGTTGTTCTGGAAATTTTGCAATGAGTTTTGATTGATTAATAAAAGAGGTATAATGATCGCTCTCTTGTGCTCCAAGGCACTAGATCTCTTTCTCAGATTTTTGGATCAACAAGATACTAAAATATTTATTTTTGTACAATGTTTCATCCTTGCATTAGAAGGTCTCCAATATCTTCACAGGAATACATTCATAGATCATCACATGATGATGGTGAGAATCCACCCCTCCAACATTGAGACAATACCTCTAGGTGTAGAGTGACCCCATTCAAAATAGAAATTATTCCTTAGGGATATCAACGAAATTTTTGATACCCATCCATGAGTTCCACCATGTAATACAACTCCCCATGCCTATTTTGGGATTAGAATTGTCTATAACCACAGGGTCTATAGGTCTATATTTCAGAAAGATAGAAAAAGGCTCTATGGCATCATCTTATCTCAGCATCCTCTCAGAGGTACTAGGATCTATGATATAGGGATACCTATCTTTAGTCATGTATTCATTAGTAGCCTCACCCTCCCCACCTTCCAACTCTGTACTGGTAGTGATATCACATATAACCTCAATTTCCAACCCACCAAGCACCAATACTGGATCAACATGAGTGAAAACTACTCATGTATAGTTTCCTTCTTCATGAGAGATCCTATATATGTCCCCTATTCCTGGGTTCATTGAGATTATAGACATGTGATCATTGTGTGGAATGGAATCCTTTCTAATCCACATTCATAGATAAAAAATGTGGGTCTATAAAAAAATTGATAAATACAATAGATAAGAACTACTAAATCAAGTGAATGAGTCATTGTGGGAACTTCATCCATAGAATGACCCTCAAAAATTACCATATTTAAGAAATTCATGGACACTTTATGAAAAACTATGGAATCTCAAGATTCTGATGTTGTCACTTCAACCAATTCTGGCTCACCTCTAGCAGATTACTCCACAAATGGTTTACCGTTTAGCTTAACCCCTAATGAGGTCTTTTGGAATGCCTCCCCCAATGTCCATTGAAACATTATCACCATACATTGTTGGATAACCTTGATCATCACCAATGTGTTACTAAATAGGAAAAGGTTTTGTTAACAAATATGAGTTATATAAAGATATGGGCCAAGAGAGATATGGTTAAAGAATCACATTGAGATGTTTTACATGTTCCTCATCAGAGCCTGAAATTTTTACACTCTCACCTGGGCATCATTGCTGAGCCGTTATCCCTGAAAACTCCTCACTTTAATAAACTTCATACTCTACCACCTTGTATTATTCTTATACATCATCTTCCATTTCTTATTCATCATCATCATCACCATCATCGTTGAATGACATTTCTTTTGGGTCATTCTCTTGGACGAGAATCACTTTTAAAAAAATATTAGGATCTTCATATTTCACAAATTAGTGAAGATAAACATATATGGCCATTATAAATGTGTGTTTCCAATGAAAATAAATCCTTTATATAACCCATATAAATCAATTTTTTGACATATAGATCCCATCTTAGGATGGTTTTTTCCATAGACATTCTAATGTTATTGATTTATATAGTTTTTTCTATGATGATAATTGTGTGAGAAATTTTTCTTTATAACCAAATTAAATAAGATATCTTATTTACTTCCATAGGGATTCTCTATCTGGCGCATGAGTCCACCTTTGAGACCAAACATCCTCAGATGGAAGATGTGCAGTCGCACCTTGTGGCATTCATTCTGCTAAGGTTTTAGCTCATTCCCCAGCTACTGGGATAGCCTCTTGTATTTATTCTCTTAAGGTATCTCTCCCTCTCTCTCACCTCCCATATTATATAGTTTCCAACTTTATTTTTCAAATGTTTTCCAATATATTTGCTTTTAGATATAGCACCACCTAGTGGTTAGCTTATTACATTGACATATTTCCATAAACATGAGTGGGGGAAATATAATTGTTTCACATAATCCAGCAGTTCTTCAAATGGGCCATAAATGTAAAAGTATACAAGGGTTCTTATCCTCCCAGACCTTTATATATACATTCTTCAGCATCCAATATAGGCACAAAAACTATTTGATGAAGAGTGTTGTAACATATGACCTGTTAATGTTCTTTCCAATGATAAAGGATACTAGCACCCCACCCCTGATGCTAGCATGTATTCTATTTTCCCCAGTGGACCTCACATATCATCTACCATCTGGCTGACTGGGGTTCCGAATGGGTAGAAGTAGATTTCTTTTATGATTTTCTATTAGGAGATTTACCCTATCCTCATTGAGAATTAGCGGTCGAACCCCAACCATTTTTAGAATATATTATTATTGGATTTTTTCTATAGGGAAAATGGAATTTAGAAATTCATATACACCAAAGTGATATGTGATCCATACATAGAGAATTTGAAATGGTCGAAAAATTATCAAGGGCATGTCTCCCTATGAAATGTGCCCCAAAATATTGTATATCCTGGCCAATACATGCACTCCATGGTTAACTTTATTGTAGGCATAATTGATCAAAAAAATTACAATCTTCCCTAGATAAACAACCATCCTTTTCCCCCAGTGATAGTAGCCACCCTATTATGAAGGCAGTGCAGAATGAAATGTGTCATACCTACAGGTCTAGGATCTCATCCGCATAGAATCCATATGTCTGATATTCACCTTATCTCAGAACCACCCAAAATGATCCAACCTTCCCCCTCTATGACACATTTTTTCATTTCTTCCCATGGATTGGAATACTCACCTTTATATTTATATTGAGGAATAAGATGAACCATGATGGGTTGGATATGTCCAAATATTCCACCTGTCCTTTACCAATTCTAGTAGAATCCATGTGACAATGGGGGTTCATGCTCTGTCTCCATAGATATTCACTGTTGGTAGTAACTCATCATAATGTAGTCACTATATAAGAATATCATAACTGTAGTGGATGTACCAAATACTGATACTAGTATCCTAATAGTGTAGGTGGAATGTATTTATGTCACGATACCACAAACTGAATAGCTCTTCCAAAATATCATTCTGCTGGTAGAAATGAAATTGTGACATCCACACAACATCAAATAACTCAATGTTTCATTGATATTCCACAAACTATTCTAATGTTTGGAATTACCAAAATGACCATTCCCATTTACTCATGAAATTCCCCGTGGACTTCAGGTCTCAGTCATGATGCCAACCCTTTGTCTTTTCAACGATTCTTCTCTAAAAGGTTCTCACAAGGTGGACATGGAAATATTTTGCCACTAGTTTTCTCCCCATAACTACTGTGTTTTTTAGATTTGGGATAGTGACAACCATCTCTAATGTCTCCCTAATAGGGTGTCCAATTTTTGTCATGTTTTACTGTAGAATACTATCTCCATGTGTAAACAAAGACAGCGGTAAGTCAGTCTCAAAGCTTGGAATAAACACATCTTCCAAAATGAAGAAGTCCCCAAATTGGAAGATATCTCTTAGTATCTAATACTTTTGAGTGAAAATCCTCATTCATAGTACCTATTATGTTTACAATAGTACCTTTATTGCATAAATAATTTGTGTTGTTGCGGTCATGTATGCCCTCTGCGCAGCAAAGATGACCTCCCTCTCATCATCGATCTCTTTACCGGCCATTTTGAGAATATTAATAATTCACAACGGATTTCGACTAAATGATTGTGGTTAGGAATAAAAAATTATTGTTTCAAGCAATATCGTATTATAGAAATGAAGAGTTTGATTATGTATAAAGGTCATAAGAATCCGAAGATTCGGGAAAATGTGTGACCAAGATTGGGGTATTTTGTGTAGGAATGAAAAACTTAGGCACAAAAGAGTGAATTTCTTGTCATACAAAAATTTATCGGACTGATCCTAGATCTTATACATGTATTTATTATCGGGCCCAAGGTCTTCCATGGCTGTTCAAGGAACCATGTCCCCCAGTGTTTGTGTTTATTGTGCGTCTCTCTAAAAACACGATTCTCTTCAGTGATTCCCTCAGAACCCAACATTATGGTCCCCTTTCAACTCATATACTAATGGGGGGATTTTTTGGCACCCAATTCATCTATAAGTCAGAAATAGGAATCCTTGAGAAACATAATTCAATAATTTTACTCAGCGGACAATTCTGAGTACAATAATGGAGTTTCACCCATGATTGGATGCTCGCGTGTAAGATGTAAATCTACACAAAGTGTTCATACAATCCCAATATGATGTCAACCAATTTATTTCTCCCTGGACTCAACGAATGAGGTTGTGTCAAGAAGGAATAATTATAAAAGAATGTTATAAAAATAATATTCATTGTGTAATGTTCTTAGACACCCAATGTGACATCAATTGGCTCTTTTGTGCCAGCCTTCGTCGATTCCCCCACCATGATTTTCGCCTTTAAATAGAAGGAAATTCTTCCCTTTTTAGGGAAACACACCATAAGTTGAGATGGTTCTCCCATGAATGTAAGAATACTTCTTCTAAAACGGTTCTCAAGTCATGATATCAAGGTACATGATCTTGGACGATAGGTCATGCTTGGTTCCTTCTTTCTATGGGCCCATAAACGATCGACCCTCACTAATTTCCTTTCTCCCTTAGGAATGTGCACACAAAATATCCCTCTTATGTTAATGACATGACCTTCTATTTTCCTCTTCTCCTCAACCCCCTTAATTCTCAATGAATGTTTCCTATCCTATGAACACCACATAAAATAGGACCTTTGGGATATCTTTGTCCTAAGGAACCATTTTTGATCCCCTCTTGAACTCAACATCCATATCTTTTGAACTAATCTTAAGTGTGAGCCTCCAAGCTTGCACATAGTTATTTTCTAGTCCCCCATGAAAAGCCACATGTTGTGTTTGGCTAGACAATTCTTCTTCTCATAGGTACACAAAAAACTATTTCTTCATTGCATTGAAATACTAATGTGGACCCCTCGACTAACTATTCCACTATATTGTTGCATATCATCTTTTCATATTACATACCTTCCCCATGTACCGGTGGGGATTAGTCAAGTTTGTATAAGGGGTTATGAATTAGTCCTCATCATCCCAATTGAAGGACGTTAAAGGGATATACACCATTCGTCCTCACCCAAAGATGTTAAAATATAGCCTCACTATGTGAATTTCACATGGGGTTCCACACCGTGGGAATTTTCCATAAAAAATAGTCGCTATAGAGGTGATATATTCCCCACATGGAATGAGAACCTTCTTGAACAGAACAGAATCTTCCAATTGTGAAAGGAAACCATCTTGGTGTAGGCCCATTTCCTTTTTGCAGGATGTGCCACACTTTATCCTCCTTGCCTCCTCCAAATGAAATGACCTGAAGTGTGGTGGGAAGAAGGGAATCTCAATACCTCATCCCTTTCCATTTGGGATTTTTTCAAAGTGAATTAACCATTAGTAAGCCCCTCTCTATCTATGTCGAACTCATCCTTCATGACACAACTATCTGGTCTAATTATACCTCTTATTTGTCACACCAAGCATGAATCTTGTTGCCTTATAGGTTAGTTGTGACAATTGAGCCCTTCTTATGGGAATCTATCATAGAGTAGGCCCTAGTTTACACCATCATGTGATGATAAAAAAAGTTAATCCCTATCATGAAATGGGATACTATCCATGTGTAAGCCCCCAATGCCATCCAGATCTATGTGGACTTTGATCCCTCTCTTCTACACAGGGTATGTAGGAAACCTTCCTATGGTTCATGACCGACACTGTCAAATTCATATCAGTTATCCCTAGTCCATACCATAATATGTTATACTACCAGGGATACCTAAAATACATGAAATTTGATTCCCAGCCACTAGGGTATATAATAATCCTCAGAGAGATTCTATCCCAACAACCATCACCATCAAAATTCCATCAATTCCACTTCCACACTTTCTTCATATCCATCATGATTCATACCCAGGCCACCACATCCTACTGTGCACATTCCCTTAAAACTATCACTGCATTATGTAACACTCAAGATGTTAACCATGAGTATGCCCCCACACAATCAATATCCCTCCAAGAATGAGTTCCCCTCTTATAAGGCCATGGGGTTCCATCCCAAAAAATGGTAAACCATATTGTTTTCATCATTGGGGTTATGATCCTTAATCTACCTTCAGTGGTTCTAGATCATCCTTAATGGTGTGAAAACATATCCCCATGATATGAGCCACCTCAGGTCTATCCTCATTGGATGTTTTGATCCTCCTATCTAGTAATCCTTCCTTGTGCTCCCTCTTAGGGCAGAGCCTATCTAATCAACCTTCAAATGTTTTTTGATTAGTCTTATACATATATGATAGAAACTAAACTTTGGGAATGCCCCTTCTTAAGCATGGTAATCAATTTAAAAACGTTGAGAAATTCATATGGAATAAGATACCATGTGATCGATGTGGGAAGCATCAGATTTTAGTGCCCTTGAGAAGCCCTCTAATGAGGAAAAAATATGGGTGTTCAGGTGTTCCAGCATCCAGACAAGCCATCAATGCCTACCGCAACTACTCTATTGACCAAAGGTTTATTCCCTAACATGACCGCCATAATTTCTTAAAAATAATCTACATAGTTAACTAATGTACACAACGAGATTGAACTACGAATGAGTTCATGAACAACTTCTTAATCTATAAGATAGACCTGGACTAAGAAATGAATTTTAAGGAGCAATACACTGAATGAGGGACATAGAACCCATTATCCCACTTCAATCAAGGAAAATACATCTTTGATGAAGTAATGAATGTTTTCCGCCAATGAAAAGTTATAATGTGGGGTGAAATGCACCATCAGTGGACATCAACCAAAATTCCCTCGTGTAGTTCCCCAGGGTGGAAATTGTCCAAACCAATTTTTTGGTAATATCAATTTTAAATTAACCTATGAAACTTATAAAAATTAATTCTCTAAAAATTAATAATAAATTTGAAATAAGTATGTTTAAATTTGGTAAATTAGACACTTTTTTTCATTTTGAATAGTAACTATCTTAAATATTTATACTCTCAATAAGGGTAAAATGGCGGAAGCACGTATTAAAATATTATATAGCATATCTAAAATTAATCAAAACTATATTTTATTTACCAATACGTAATTAACAAGACCATATCCATCCCGAAGGTGGATATATGGAATTTTGGTGATATTTTTCATTGAAAATGACATTTATATTATTTAATGTAAAGAAAATTCGAAAAAACTAACTCTATTGAATTTATTATATTTATATATTTAACAAAACCATAAAAAGTTGATATTTTATCTTATAAATATTTATTTGAAATATTACTAATGATTTTATCAAATTAATTTTTTCTAGTTTTTTTAATAAATAATTATAAAAAATTCTAATTCCACACTGACACAGTACGAGTAAAATTAGTAGAAAAATCATATAAATTATATTTTAAAGGAAAAAAGTAACATTTTTTTAGGGGATAAATTTTTTTATTTATTTTTAGTTATATATTACATATTCTAGTTGTATGAAATTCTTATATTATAATTAAAATTTAATATTTATAAATGTAATGTCAAATCAAATTAATATGTAACAATTATATTTTAATTATATTTTATTTTAAAAAATATTACATTACATTATTTAAAAATCATAAAAATCATTCAATAGGATAGTTAAAATTTTGAAAGATCTCTAATTTCCTAAACTTTAAATTTATGACCCAATTTTTATGTTATAAGTTAAAATATAACCCCTTAATATTGAAATTTTTTACAATAGTTAAGGAAAAAACATGATAGTTAAGTGGTTATACAAAATTAAATTATTTAAAATGAAATGTAAATCTAAATTTTTTTATCTGGTGATTATATTAAAAAAACAACATTCTTATATTTTAATAAATATAATATTAAAACCATTTCAAATGATTTATACACATATTATATTATAATATTTCATGAATTTCCAATATATCCCCTCCCCTCCCTTAAAAAGGGAAACCCATAATTTTTATTCTATACATCACCATGAGCATTCCCACTTTGGCAAAAAGATTTAAATTATCTTAAAAACATACCTATACATGAATAATAATTTTTTAAAAAAGTTGAATACCATTCCAAGGGTCCTTGTAAAGGGATATAATGGAGGTTTACTTATAAGATATAATTGTCCAATCCTTCATATTTTAATTTATTGTATCTTGTACCTCTATAAAATCTTCTTCTTCCATGCTAAAATAATAAAATTGGTATAATAAATACACTTATATTTTATTTTGTGATTGGAATAATCTATTTAGATCTCCACTTCCATCAAATGGGAAATGAAACTGTCGATCATGTGTATGCCGAACTAATTCCTCGTTAACCAATATAATTTCTTTTTCATCACTGCCTCTCACTGCAAGTCATAATGATATATTTAATTTTATAATATTACATTAATGATGTAATAGTAATTATGAATGATAATATATCATATATTTTATTAAATTTTCATCTATTGAAAAATGATATTGTCATTCTTGCATACATTTTATTAACACCTCCACAAATCAATGTGAATAATTTTTCATCACCAAATCATATGATTATTATATATAAAGTATTTAAAAGGATAAAATTATATATATGATATTATAATAATTTTTTAAATATAAATTTATTCTTTTTTTCATTATATCATGTTTGTTGAAAAATAGAAACCATGCACATGATTATGTGTGACATACCATCTCTATGATTTTAAATAAAATCATTTATAATAACCATATTTTATAATTTGATATAAAATTTTAATTAGTGAATAAATAATACTATTATTCCCTGATTAATATTATAAATATTATGTATCAATTAACACTTTTACCACCCTCCTTATGTGGAATTCATTTTGAAATTATGAATCAAACATCCCTATTAAAAAGACATCTAATTAACTAACAAATTAAATAAATATATTACATAAATAATTTAAATAAATGTTTTGACAATAAAGTAATGAATATTGTAATGATCATTATGAAATTAAGAAAAATCATAGATTTTTATTTTTAAGGAGTTAAATGACATACATTGCATGTATGGACTCATGGTAAGAAATTTCTGTTTCAATTTAACTTTATTGAGGAATGTCATAATGATATTCACCTAATTTATTTTGTATGGTGTATATAATAAAATTTTACAAGTAATATAAAGAATCTTTAAAAATTCAGGTTTTTTTATTTTCCAATTCAAAATTCTTCACCCAAGAGAATTTTACTTAAACATACAATGTGATAAGGGATTTTATATCAATTTTCATTCATTAAGGAATGTTCTAAATGTTATAAAACAATTTTATTTTATATGGTGTATATGTTTCCACGTTAACATTTTATATAATGAATCCATTATAATTAATTTAATTTTATATGAAAAATTATTTTTATGCATACAAGGGGTTTTATTTGTATGATTCTAACATAATAAGTGGATTCTTAACTATATTACATTTAAATCGGTTATAAATATTCTTCATTAGATTTTAAGCCATTATTCTGTGTGAAATTTTCTCTAAATAGTGTTATGATGTATTTAAATTTTTTAATTTAGAATTAAATATCTGGACATATTCACTTCATGGATTTGATATCACTTATTAGGATATGATATTTTTAATGGTTTTCTTTGTCTAAATATCATATTTTTGATATAGGTTTTAGGTCATGCATCGTGATTTTGTTGTATCATGTACTTAAAACAATATGATGGAATTTGGAAATAATAATTCATGAATTTAATAGTATATATATATCCACGTCATTCTATTTATTTACATTAATTTTGATTCAAAATAGACGATACAAATAAGGAATTTATGTTACCATCACAATTTTTTCAATATTTTTTCTGTTAAAATATTCATTGAGGAACACTATATGATGTATTTTCCCGAAACACATTCCAATTATTATCATATGTGTATAAATGTTTTTACATGTTTAATTTTAATTTCCTCTGTCTTTTATTATCAAAATATCAAGAATGTAGTTTTTATGTTATATAGATCTTGTATATTATTTTACATTAGTAATTATTCTCACCCATATATATGTTTTCTAAAATTCATCCAATATTTTAGAAAAAAATTATTTACTAATTTTTTTTACATGACATTTCTTATTTTTTAAAAAGTTATCAAATGTAAAATTAGTAAATGTTTCTTCATTGACATTGTTAACAGTTACAATAAGAACAATTTTTACCACCATAAGGACCATTATTTACATTATTGATTCATTAATAATATTCAATGTATATTTTCATTAAAATATATTTTCATATTATTTAGATACTTTTAAAATGTAAGGGGTATTTTTCATAATAGTTTTTATAATGATATCTTATTAGAATTTAAAATCACCAGTAACCCTTGATGTTAGATATGCTTCACTGGGGATATATTGTAATGATACCATCCTATTTATTTCATTGTATGGATTATTATTATTTCAATGATATTATCATGGAAACCATTTCATTTACATGAATAAATCAAGATATAAGTTAACAATGGTTATTCTTATGTTGAAAAGTAAAATCTTCATATTTTTTTATATAATATTCTAACATTATTGATAAATGAATAATTAGGGAGTAAACCTAAATACATAAGGGATATTGTTTGATATGATATTGGGGGTTTAGTAATATACCCCAAACATATTAGGTAATGATAATAGAAATGATTGATTATATGTCACCCCTCATAGAAAATGTATTTAACCAGTTAATAGGTTACTCCTTAGAGATTTTTTTTATTAAATAGATACTTTTATCCAATTTATAATGATTCTTGAAAGTGTTTTCTAAAGATAATTTTCCATTATACCAGAAATTTATATAAATGATTTCTAGTAGTATTAAGAGCTCATGTGATCAATATTTTCATCACATGGATTAGGGTTAGTTATTCTTATGAATCGTGCTTTTGATAATGATTTATGACTTATCTAAAGATATATTATCTAAATTTAATGGGAATGTATTATCTTACGTAATTATCATCCACGTTGATTATTTCATCATAAAATTGTACTCATCTTATGATCACTATTGATATTCAATTTTAAATTATTATGTTTACCATTAATGAGAATCTGAGATCACCCTTATGATATTTCATTATCCCTAGGTTATAAAGAATGATTCTAAATTATTCATGTCGTGAATGGTTTAATATTCAATGATTTTATTGGATATATTTAAGATATAAAGTGGGATAAAAAACATAGGTATAGTGGAAAAAATAATCACATGAATACATGTGTTGTGTTATGTATATGTTTTTACTAATTACCAAAATCTATAAACATACAATATACTTGGGCATGTATGTGATGCTATATTTTTGTTTTATGTTATATATTTTGATGTGTTAAAACATGTTCACATTTATTAAAAAAATACATAAATATAAACAATTTTTTAGCACTAGATCAATGACTATGGGTTTTCAGTCATTACACCCTTTAAATATGTTTATAATGTCATGTATTAAATTATTTACACATATTATATTATTCCATTATAACATAATTCCATTCTATGATTATGTGTATCTATCCTTATGATCATTCTCTTTATTTTACAATGTAATGCCTCTTGACTCTAATATTATTATTTATTTCTCTGTTTGTTACCATACATGGATTTTCATCTCACCATTTTCTTTATTTATTTTCTATAGGTAATCCTAGGATGTTTGAGAAGATATATGGGATGCAGGATCACTATATTGTGTTTCAAGTAAATATGGTGATTCTCTGTTTAAAATTATGTAATTTTTTTAATCATTAAATTACATGAAATCCCTGGATCCTCAGTATGTATTTATTGGAAATCAAGGTGAAAAAAATGAAATAATGTGTGTTTAAGGATTGGGTCTCTATAAATCATCACTCAAGGTCATTTAATTTTTGATACTCTCAATATTAAAAAATTACACACGATATATAGGATTACAAAAAATAAAAAACTATATTAAAAATAAATATACACTAATGAAGAGGAATTTGGAATGGGGTTTTTAATGTTAATGGTTGGTTATTCGTGATATAAAAAACTATAGAATGATAAAACTAATTAATAATTTTACCTTTTAATTCATTTTTTATATTTTTTATTTTTTATAGAGGGTATCCATGAATGATTAATGGAATATAATTTATAAACCTTTTCTCCTGAAAATTTTAAACATTAAAAGTCCTCCTTTTTATAGAACCTTAATAAATACCATAAAATTATTCCCATCATACACTTATTTCATATTAAATCAGTAAAAAATAAAAATAATTATGGTATATGAGATAAATAATTATATAATGTTGATTCCAATAAAATATATTCTTCTTTGAAAAGGCCTTAAAAAAGATTAATTATAATTTACATCTTAATGGTCAATGGATCTCAACTAATAAACCAATATTCATAATCTTATTAATTTGATTTAAAATACTCATGTTTTAGAATGATTAAAATTCATGTTTTGGTGGTCATTCTTATCCTGAGAATATCTTTAACAAATAGGGTATATGATTGAATATGAAAACTAGTTTAAAATGACTCTTGAGAATAGTAATATATATATTTAAAACACAATCAGAGAATGACTAATAATAATTAATCAGTTGATATTAATATTGTAACATAAAAGAACAATCATGTTAGAGAAATTTCACATACTTAAATTGAACAATATTTATATGAAATAATTAATATATGAAATACCCACATGCTTAACATTACTGATCCATTCACTAGCTTACTCATTAAATTACATGAAAAATAAAATTTAAAATATGATATTATAGTAATCCAAAGAAATAATTTTTTTTCATAGGTAAAAAATATATTAATAAATAAAAACGTGAAATAAAAATTAAACTAATATTAGGAATAAAAATATATAAATCAAATAAAACAACACTACATTATCTATTCAATATCATTCAATTTATCTCTTTTGCCTTATTATTTCTTAAATTATCTATATGGACCTACAATATCAAAATACAAAAGTAAAACTAGAAGATACATTATATTTATGCTTAAGAAAACAAGATATACTGAATTATGTTTCCCAAAAAGATCTTAAACAATCTGAAAACAATTTATAAATTGAATCCTAAACACTAACTCATAAAACTCTTTTATGATACCCATGTAACAGAAGAATATAGAAATGTTTCCTAAAATGGATCAATATATGTCCTATATTGATATAACTCCACATATATGTGTATCCTTAAATTACATTAAATTAAATTTACTCTTCATTAAGGGAGAATCTAATACACTAATAATGGTCCAATCCTCTAATATATAGTCAATCTTGAAAAATAAAAGGACAAAACATATACTTATCAATCATTTTAGTCATATTTTATCACTTTTTCCATATGATTTTTCCTGTATCAATTATTTTATCATTAGTACCACATATCTCTTAAGTTCATATGTATATTTCATTCCATTATTCCTTCTAATGGATCCTTATTTCCTATCACTAATTGAAGAAACATCCCCGATGTCATTTTTTTCCATTTCCGAAATTATAATCTTATTCATCAAATATTTTCATCACCTGATCAGTATTTATCTTATCATACTCACCACCATATTTTAAAGATAGATCACAATTGTGGACATCAATTATAGATCATCCTACTCCTAAAAATGACATTAAAAATATGAGTAGTGTTTTATAATCATCTATATCAGGCACAATGAAATAGAATCAAGACTAAAAATAATACCCTAAAATTAAAAAAAATAGTCAAACATGCCTCATGTATATAACATTGTTTTATCAATTAATTTAATTGAAATATTTGTGTCATTTTACACCTCCATTAAAAATATTTTGAATTCTATGTACAAAATAATTTTCCGTCTCATACATAAATCACAAATTTATTTTCAAAACTCATGATATTTAATATTAATAAGAATTAAATAAATAATCTTGATATTATTTTCATGATTGAATCCTAAACACCACATCTTAGCACTAGAATTTAAATGTTAATATTCATATCTTATCAATATTTATTTGGTTTTATAAAAACTATTTTTGGGACATTGAATTTTTTTTCATGTTTGATAAATAATCTTCAAAGGTAATTTTAATAAAATGTTTTGTGAAAATTAACAAAAACATACACTTTCAGTCAATATGTTTAATTTTTATTTATCATTTTTTAGAAAGGTAATGGGGGTTTCAAGTAGTGGGGATTATTCTATAACATATTTTATTAAGTACATTTCCTTTTAATTCCAACTTTATTTTCATTTTATCTAATTTTATGATTTTTTATATTGGTTTCATCTTCTTTTTAACAATTTATTCCATGGATTTACACTCATAATGATTAGGGATTTCACCTATACATGTAGATTGATCGATGTGTCACCCAAAAACTCTCCTTTGGGACTATCCTTGACTTCAAATAATAAAATACAACATGGAATGTCAGATTTATTATCAAAACTTCATTAGTAATCATGAAATCCATCAAGGTGTCTTATAATGAATGTACTTTTCTTTGAAAAAATGATACTTATTATTATTTCAAGAACCCTACATCACATTCTCTTTGTTGGAATCTGAAATTTTGTTTTTTCTGTCAACCTAAAAAATTATTTTAATCATTAAAAAAAATAATTTTAATCATTATTGTACTCACGTTGGAGTTGGTCCATAACCATCATTGTGTTTATCATAATTATAAAGGCATGCAATAAATCTATTTCACATGGATTTTTATCAATCGTTTTACCTAATTTATATTCAAATCCTTATATATTTAATTGAAATATATTTCTGAATATTTCATCCAATTAATCATATGACCCTATTAAAAGATTTATCATCAATGAACCTGTAGTATTGGTATCAGTAATTAATATATTATACTATGAAAAAAACTTGTAAATGTTTTCAATTAGTAACCAAATTCTGATATAGTGAGGGGAAAACATATATAAAAATACTTTTTTAGAAGGTGATTCTTTGGCCAATTGACCAAAGAATCATTTTTCAATAAAGTAAAGAATACATGAGTATAAAATAGGAGATCATTTTACAATCATTCACATGAAGGGAAAGAATGTTGTATGGAATATCTTCCAGTCAGGTGATGCCCTTCTCAACCACATTATTGGTAAGAGCATCTGCAACCATATTCCGGTCTTAGTAGGTATTATTTTAATTATAGTTGATTCATTTGGGTGAACAGAGAAAATTCATCCAATATGTAGTAAGCGAACCATCTAGATGAATCACCCCATTCCGAATGTCCTACACTAATGTTTTTTAATCATTATCAATCAATAAGGTAATCTAAACATGGATCTTGGTGAAATATATAGCATGAATCACACTCATCATTTTGGTTTCCAAAGAGGTTGAAATTCCAAAACATCTAAAAAAGCACCCAACGTTCTGACCAAGATGATTTTTGAAGATGAGGCCACACCATTTGGGACCCAGATTCCCTTTAGAGGATCTGTGACCATTAATTTTAATCCACCCTAAGAGTAGTGGGCTCTAAATAACATCAAATGTGCATCATAGATGGATGAATATCGAGTCAACCCAAATAAGTATTATGATCCCTAACAATTCCTCAAATCATCAAGAGAAAAAATAATGTGATTCGTCATCAAAATTAATGAAATTTAAAATATAAACACAAATGATTAGTGATTTTTAGAGAGAAAAGAATCATGTAAAAAAATTACTAGATATTTTATCCCATGTTATAATGGAATGATGTTCCAATATTTTAATAAATTCCATAATGTTATAAATAAATGATATTTTAATAGTATGATACTTAATACATCATTAAAATACAATTTTTATGAAATGTATCAAAAATAGTTATGAAACATTTCTGGTGTTCATTTTGATATTCTTGTATTACCCTAATAATTGTGCAAAATTTATGAACATTTAGATGATATTTATATATCTCAATGATATTTTTATGATAATAGGAATTATGCTTCATTGTTTTACCCTGAAATTTAAAGGTAAACCATAATCCATAAATTTCATTTTTTTATTTGCAACCGATTATAAAATGATATATCTCACCGACTCAACAGAATCCTTCCATGTCTTCATTATTTCTATGTATCCTTAATCTCTTATCTATCAAGGTATTACAAAAAAATTCTATAGATTTCACATCCACCTTTTAAATCAAGTAATCATGTATTTGTAATGTGTATCATAATAAACATCGCATGAGAAAACCCATCCTATATAAGAAACTAATTAGTAGATATAAAAAGGTTGAATAGAAGAATTATATATATTAATTTATCAAAATTGCTCCCTTTCCAAGTCTATAATTTCCATGAATGGTTCAAAAAAAATTTATTTCCCACAATGAATCATTATTTCAATATATGAATCAATATTAGAATTTTATTTTATTTAATTCAAAAAAAATCTCAAAAATTGTATTCTAGTTTAAAAATAATGTTGAAACCAAACAATCTTATGTTAACTATCATAAAACATAATTTTATATTCAACACAAATGTATTGGAAAAATAAATTTAAATCCAAATCAACAATAATGAAATATTACGAATTAGAGTGTACTGTAATTTTATAAATCTAGGGTTAGGAGGAAATTAATATTTTAATACTTTTTATAAATGGTCTTCTTTAATGGCTCGGACATCTCCAGTCCATTACTTTTTGAAAATGTGGTGTTTGAGGTATTCCGGGAGGTCAAGGTGACTTATCCCCAAAACATTCCCAAATTTACAATTCTTTTAATAATTCTATTAGTGAATGGTTCTATCGGTAACCTTTAATGGTAACCTCTATTTCCTTTTCCAAATTTCCAATTCTGTGGTCAATTCTATCGGTAACCACAAACGGTAAACTCTATTTCCTTTGCCAAATATTGAGTTCTGTGAATAGTTCAATCAGTGACCAGTTCTACCAGTTACCTCTAATGGTAACCTATGTTTCCTTTTCCAAATTTCCAATTCTATGAACAGTTCTATCAGTGAACAGTTTTATTGGTAACCTCTAACGGTAGGTGTAGAGTGCTTCCAGAATTTTGAGGTCTATCAGTAACCCTTATCGGTACCCTCTAATGGTAGGTGTACAATGTTTCCAGAATGGTGAGGTCTATCGGTAACCTCAATCTGTAACCTTTAATGATAGGTGTACAATGTTTCCAAAATGGTGAGGTCTGTTGATAACATCTGTCGGTAACCTCCAACGATAGGTATAAAGTGTTTTCAGTACGATAATGTGTATAGGTAACCTCTACTGGTAACCTCTAATGGTAGGCGTATAGTGTTTCCAAAATGGTGATGTATAACAGTAACCTCTATTGATAACCTCTAACAGCGGGTGTATTGTGTTTCCAGAACTATAGGTGTACATTGTTTCTAGAATGGTAGGTCTACAGTGTTTCCAGAATGGTGAGTTTTATCAGTAACCTCTATCAGTATCCTCTATCGTTAACCTCTATCGGTAACCTCTATTGGTAACTTCTATCAGTAACCTCTATTAGTATCCTATGTTTAAATTGAGAAATTTTGAGTTCATGAATAATGTTTCCAGAATGGTGAGGTTCTAAAGGTTAGGGTTGTGAATAGTGTTTTTCGTTTTCCAAATATTGAGTATGTGAACAGTGCTTCCAGCTTCCTATAGCTTCACCCCTTTGACATTTCCTTTGACATAAAATACATTTAAAGCCTTATTTTAAGTACTCTAAGACCAATTCAAAGGCCATAACTCCTAAATTAATTATTACTACGGCTCAGGATGTTTTTACATGGTCAAAACTCATGGTTTAATGTGATATGCTTTTAAGGAGAAATCTGACTTACCATATACAACCACTCTGTTAAATCTTCTAAACGGATGAGATATCTTCCTCCCTTGTTCTTTGTCCTTGTTTTCAGGTGTGATACACTTGAACATCCCATTCTTTATCATATTAGTTACACAATCAAACTTTCCTCCTTGGGTTGGTTCTTCTATGTTTTGATGCAACCAAGATGTATCGACCAATCATAGATATAAGGTATGTTTATCATCATTCTTTTGGGGATCATATTTATCTATTTATCCCTTCAATATTATAGCATGAAATCCCCATACGTTTAATAATTTTTTCTTGGGTTTTGGTTTGTGTGGTCATACAATGGCATCCTTGGGTGCATGTAGTTGTTACGAGAGGACGATCGTGGCCATTGTGTGGATAATGAACATCAAGAACTGTTTGAGGTAGAGGATTTGTTGCTTCTCATTTCCTTTACGTGAAAGTATAATGGTATAATGTTTAATCCCACTAGATCACAATGTAATTGACATATTAAATATTTTAACAGGATAAATAAATTGATATTGATCGTATGTTATTGCCTCTAGTTTTGAAAGAATGTTTGATATCTATTCTTTCTTCGTATATCTGTTCATTCTTGATAGAAATTGGTAAAGAACATAAACTAGAATTAATTTATAATTGTTTTACTAAAGATAAAGAGTCATGTAAATGAATATGGTTCTTCTTGTTGTAATTTTTATGTTAATCAAAATGATGAAGTAAGCATGATTAATTTATTTTTGATAGATTACTTTTTAGGTTTCCCAAATGTGGAACCTACATATAATAAATCAGTTAATTAAAAATGGATTATTTTTTTGATAATTCTCTAATGGATTCTGAGTTACCATCTTGTTTGTAAAAGGGCCATTAGCCCAATTGTTAAGTTTTCTATTTTCCTACTACTTCTGTTGTGATGTGATCCTAGATGGCTGTTGCGATATGTGTGGGCATGGTGGCCTATTGGTTGTGGCAGCAGGTGACGCCTAAAGTGGTGAGATGCATCTGTTTATGAATGTGGGTTTCAAGGAGGACACCATGGATGATGGAATATGATAGATGTGATTGTTGGATTCTTTCTAATTCTTATTGGTTGTTTATCTGCATTACTTTTTCCAACTGATCAAGGAAGCTGGTCTTACTTACCCTTATTCTGAAAGAGGCGAAGACACGTGAGGTATGCAACATGATTTCCATGTTTAACTTCTCAAGGGAGGATGGGTGTAGGCTCCTGCTATAAGTGGAAAAGACTTGACAGGTAGTATATCTACTCACCGTATTGATCCCCTTGTGTTTAGTAGCATATAATGTTTTTATAGAATCCCTAGGAATGTGGAAATGTATTTCTGTAGGAAATAATTGAATAAATGGTGTTAACTCATGGGGTTGGAGTTTTATGGAACATAATGATGAGGTTGTAATTTTGAATGAATAGATGACTCGAGTGTGATGCTAATGAAATTTAATATGGAATTGTCTAATGGTTTATTAATTCATAAAGAATTAATTAACAGAAAGTGGAACTGAAATAAAGGGAATGATGTAATCTAATAAAGCTCTTAAAATGGATGTGTGATTATAGGATACCTAGCCTTTGATGTAGCAGCCTGGAGTCTGATATACGTTAGTTGAAATTTTTTCTAAGACTAGGTTATTCCCATAGTGTGGTATTGAGATATAGTATATCCTATACTTTTTGTGATTCTTTAAGCTACTCCACCTTATCTGTAAGGGAAAATGACACCCCATAGATTCTGAGCCTTTGGGGGTGTTTTCACCAGTATTCCAGTGGGAGGATGGATGGCTGAATACCCCCTTTGGCCTACTCTATTCTCTTGGTAGTTACTTGTGCTGGCAGGAACATTGGTTAGTTTTCCGCATATATGTGTGTATAGGGCTGTAATGGCCTGTGGTTATTCACACACATATATTCTGGATATAGTTTTCTATGGACTATTGTAGGTGCAATGTGTATAGGTTGTGATTTCTTGAGAATCCTTACTTAGTGTATGGGTTGTAATGGCTTGAGATATAATACATGACGTATGATACACATTATGCGAGATGTGGTGGCTCCCGAAAACTACCTGGTTACTTTGGTGCGTGGACATGGTGGTTTTCATTCATGGAGTGCGTATTTTTGTGCTTCACCCATGTGTATACAGGTAAGACTTTTTGGAGATAGATGTTTTGGATGTACGACATTGGGGAAAAGAAGAAAACCAGTGGGGAAGTAATAGCAGGATAACCTTAATATTCTTTATTATAGGATATATTCTTGTTTGTGTTACTTTGGGAGAGTAGCCATGGTGTGGTTGGGAACTTAGTATACCTTTTTAGGTGACGAGTTATTTTCACATGTTGTTTACTGTACTTTATCATGCTTCCATTAATTTTTCACAAGAGGCCTCGGGGAGGATCCAACAGAGTATACTGTTATACTCACCCTATGTATATAAAAATTATTTTTCAAGTCACATGGATGGGGTTATGGATCAAGATGGTTACATATAACTTGTGGTTGCAGTAGCTGTTCGGGCTTGTGGTTGTTGTTTTTTTTACATTCTTTTGGGTACTTGCAGTTTTCCCCTTCAAGTTGTTGTACTTTTTCTTGACATTACATATGTTCACTTAGATTTTCTTTTATATTTTAGTTCTAAGTATGTGATGGTTGGTGTCTATATTATATCTCTCTTCTTCATGTGTTTTCATAGAAGATAAATCCTCCCATTTATGTGTTTATTATACCCTATGTGCTAGTCTCCAACCTATGGCCTACTGGAGGCGGGACTCGGGGGGTTATTAACTCCCATCTCACATTGTCGACCCAAGAGGGGTACACTTTATGGACAGGGGGTCGTGACAGAAGGGTATCAGAGGTCAGGTTGAGCGAAAGGATGTTGATTGATGTTAGGCACAAGCGAGGTTTCATGGGATGGTAGGGAAATAGTGTAATTAAGGTTTAGCAAGTAATCTAAGCACATGAAACAATTTAATACATAAGAATTTAGGGCCCCCTATGATCTGATGTATGGACTATTATGTTTACAATGGCTACTGAACATGGTGATACTAGTTTCAGGGTAGAAACCTAGGAAGGCATCATGCATCATTCTTCATTGTGCCTATGTTTGAATGGGTAGACCTTGGGATAAATTAACATAAAAAGAAATGAAATAAAACAAATAACTAATTAATGTTTAGTCTTTCATATTCCAGGTTTAGGAACTCTAACGGTTTGTTATTTTATAGGATTGGCTCTAGGTTGACTTCCTTGTCAGGTATTCACCGAAAATGTTCAGCAGGCTGTTCCAATAGATTTCAATAGGGTAGAGGTTGAAGACGAAGACACTTGGATAAAGACACTCAGATAGTTTCAGTGCCAGAGTCTGTAGAAGTACGAGGGATCCATTTCAGATGTAGTCACGGAAGACTAGTAAGAGGAGGTCGAGATCAGATTCAGTTCGATCTATGCTCAAAAGGATCACTAGGTATCCTTGGCTGTGACGATACTGCATGGAGCAGTGAGGCAGTGGTGGTTCTCGTTCCTCGGGGATCATAAGGAGTCAGCAATCTCATGGGAGGAGTTCCAAGACATGTTTAGAGTCGAGTTTCTTTCTTCGACTGCGAAGGCATCTAGTCTCCATGATATTCTTACTCTTCGATAGGGGACCTCCAGTGTTTGAGAGTTTGTAATCCATTACATGAATCATTTATGATATTCTTCGGATCTGTTTCAAGATGACGATGCCAGGGTAAGACAATTCGAGGAGGCTTTGCTTCCAGATATCCAGCGCCATGTCACCCCACTTATTTTGAAGACATTTTTGGAGGTTCTTATGAGGGAAGAGGTTGTCGAGAGGAATTTGGTTGGACCAGATCATCAAAAGAGGGGAATCAAAATGATTTCTCAAAAAGTAGAGTTGTGGTACAACTTTCCTGGTTTTCATGCCAGAGGAGTTTCTGTTCAGTCGGGGGTAGGTCCTAGCACTTCACATCATATTTCTCCAGAGACAGCGACTCTTAGTCCAATACCAGGGGATCAGGTTCTTATTTTTCTTGTGGTGGTCGTGGTCATCGGCAGTGGGAGTTCCCGACCTTTCAGAGAAGTCATCGTGCACCATGTGTTACACTTCAAGTTTCACCGTTGTGGCGGTTTCATCCAAGGCAGCAGTAGTAGCTGGTTACACTTGATTTAGATCAGTAGAGGGTAGATGGGGAAGGTATAGAACCAACCCCCAAGATGCTCTCTATCCTCAGAGAGTAGATCATGGTCGTGGTGGTGGTGGTGGTCATCCTCAGGGTCAGAGAGGCCATAGAGGATGTCGTGGTCAGGTTCATGCTCTACCATTACCAGCTCTAGGAAAGACATGCATTGTTCGAGGTACCCTTTTCTTGTTTTCTACCATGGATTATGTCTTGTTTGATTTTGGAGTGACAAAATCCTTTATATCACCTACCCTTGTCCATGATTTGATACTTGAGATAGAGAGGCTTCTAGTGCCCTTGGCATTGACTACGCCAGTTAGAGGTCAAGATGTCTTGTTTAAAGTATTTAGAGACTATGAGATAGTGTTGGGTCAACACCGATCTTGGGGAGATTTCCTATGTTTATGAATACAAACCAATGATGTCATCATCACCATGGTTTGGTTGTATTTGGGGTAGGATATCAGGGATTGATTCAATAAGAAGGTCATTTTCATTGGTGTGGATGGAGAGCCAGTGGTTCTTGTTTGTGAGCGAGATCCTCGGATTGGTTATAGGCACGTTCTATCCTTATCATCCATTATGGCTGAGTTGATGATGAGTTTTTCAGAGGTTCAGTAGTTGGAATTTCATAGGTTGGTAGAAGAGTACCCTGATGTCCATCCAGAAGAGGTTGTAGCATTACCCCCTCAACGCGAGATCGAGTTTGGGATCGAGCTACAACCTGGAGAATATCCTATCTCTATTTCCATATAGGATGGCCCCTTCTGAGTTATGAGAGCTATATATACAACTTTATGGTCTATTATAATGCAGTTTTTTTCGGCCAAGTGTGTCACCGTGGGGCGCACCGATTTTGTTCGTGAAGAAAGCAGACAACAGTTTGTGGTTGTGTGTTGATTATCTTCGCTTAAACAAAGTGACCATAATTAATAACTATCCACTTCCATGGATTGAAGATTTATTCGATCAAAAATAGTGTGAATGTTGGTTCTGAAAGATAGACTTGCGGTCGGGATATCATCAGATGTGTGTGATGAATGGGGATATCTTGATGTCTGCTTTCTGTTGTCGTCATGGGCATTATGAGTTCATTTTAATGAATTTTAGTGTGATGAATGCTCTTTCTATATTTAGGGGATTGATTAATGTTGTGTTCTGTGAGTTACTGGACAAGTTCGTGGTATTTTTCATCGACGACATCTTTTTGTACTCCATATCTGAGGAGGTGCATGAAGAGCATCTACAAGCCATTTTGGGGCTTCTTCGTCAACATCATATGTGTGGAAAGTTGTCTAAGTGTCTGTTTTGGGCTTGAGACGTACGTTTCTTGGGGCTTGTTCTGTCCCAATATGGATTAGTTGTGGATATATCGAAGATAGAAGCAGTTGTGTCTTTGGAATCCCCCAATACATTGTTAGAGGTGTGGAGTTTCCGTGGTCTCGCAGGCTACTACAGTAGGTACGTAACCAATTTCTCATGAGTTTTGACTCCTATGATAGCTCTGTACAGGAAAGATCAGGCATTCATATGGACAAATCAGTGTCAGGAAGCTTTTGAGTACCTAAAGGAGAAGTTAGTATGTACACTTGTTCATTGTATCCCAGTTGAGGTAGTTTGGTTTGATGTTTCTTATGACACTTCACATCTGTGGTTAGGTGGTGTTCTCATGCAGCAGAGGTTAATTGTTTTTATGGGTTTGGAAGTTTCATCTCCATGGACGTAGCTATTCCACCCATGATCTTGAGTTAGAATCCATTGTGTTTTCTCTGATGTTGTAGAGAAATTACCTCATTGGTGATTGATTTGTGTTTTTCATCGATCATAAGAGTTTGATGTATGTTTTATCAGCATGAATTAAACTTACAACATCGTCAATGGAAGGATTTTATATAGGAATACAACATCAAAATATCATATACACCTAGAAAAGGGAATGTTGTATCGGATGTGCTGAGTCGAAATTCATGTAGTGATGTTGTCCATAAATCTGGTGATTCCTAAAGAGTAATTGAAGAACTTTCATCATTACATATTGATATGGAATATGTTTGGGGTAGAGGATGGATTTTTCAGATGACGGTATAGTCATCCATAATGTAGAAGGAGGAAGAGTCCTATTTGTGGGATCTAGAGGTGGTGTTCTGGAGAGACCGAGTTGTTTGTGGGGAGGTCCTTCATGGTTGGTCTGAGGATGAACAACACCGAGTGTTGTATCATAGAATTCTTTTTGTTCCTTTGAATGTGTGAGAGACGGTTATCAGAGAGTTCCATTGTTCTCCTTTAGCGGTGAATCCTGGCATGAGAAAGAATTATTAAGGCTTGAGTAGTCAGTTTTGGTGGCCTGGGCTGAAGCGTGCAGTTGCAGATTTTGTGGCTCAATGATTGGTCTGCCAGAAGGTGAAGGTCGAACATCGTGTCCCTAGTGGTATACTCCATCCATCATAGATTCCTCAGTGTAATTGGGAGTCCATATCAGTGTACAATGGTACTGGTTTACCTTGATCTATAGGAGGACATGATGCTATTTGGGATTTAGTAGATCGTTTAGCAAAATCGTCCCACTTCATAGCGATTAAGGAGTCAAGCTCAGTAGAATTTTTGTCGAGGAATTATCTAGAGGAGGTGGTGAGACTTCATGGATTCCCAAAGACGATCATTTATAATTGAATTCCTCATTTTACCTCTAGGCTGTGGATAGGTCTCCAATATGCTTTTGGTTCTTAGCTAGGCCTTTGCACTGGTTTTCACCCTCAAATGGATGGTCAGACAGAGAGAATCATCCAGAATATTGAAGACATGTTACACACTTATGTTATTGATTTTGGAGGTTCATGGATGTGGCAATTTTCCTTGGTGTAGTTTTCTTACAATATTATTTTTCACTCTACCATCGGAATGACACAATTGGAATCCTTGTATGGTCAGCCTTTCCATTATTTGTTGTGCAAGAATGGGGTCGGAGAGTCATCAATTCTCGGTCTGGAACTAGTGTACAAAACAATAGAGATGGTTCAGGTGATTCGTGAGAGGATGAAGATTGTTCAAGAACATAAAAAATCATTTGTTGATCAAATTAGGAGTCCCTTAGAGTTTAATGTTGGGGATCATGTGTTTCTGAAGGTGAATCCTTGTTGTGGTAAGTGAAGGTTTGGTAGTGGGAGTAATATTTCTCCTCAGTTTGGAGGGCCTTTCTAGGCTTTAGCTGAAGATGGAGTTGTGGCATATCGAGAAGCACATCCCCCACATATGAGCCAGATACATTATGTTTTCCATGTATCATAGCACCATCATTATCTTCAAGATGACTATCACATCATCAATTGGTGAGAGATCGAGTTTGATGATAATGCAACCTTTGAAAAGTGATTTTTTGATATCCCAGACTGCAAAGAGAAGGTGTTGTGTGGGCATTCTATCCCCTAGGTTCATATCATGTGGTGACATGGAGACCTGGAGGGGAGTACCTAGGAACGTGAGTCATAGATACATGATCAGTACCCAGAGTTTATTGATGTTTAACACTTTTCATTTAACGATGTCCCCTTTGTGGTTAGAACTTTCATGTTTTTTTGATGAATTTATTTTAATGATTTTTTGGATTTCTATCTTTTGAAAGGTATCACGATGGGTGGTTGTTCAGACCTCGTTTCTTTTTTTCTTTATATTTTTTTTGAATTCTTAAGGATGAGAATATTTAAAGAGATATCTAATGTGATGTCTCAGACCTCATCAGTCCATTACTTAGTGAAACTGCCATTTTTGAGGTGTTCTGTAAGGTCAAGGTGATATATCCCCAACACATTTCCAAATTTCCAATTTTGTGAATAGATCCATTATTTAATAGTTCTATCAGTAACCTCTATTTCCTTTTCCAAATTTTTAATTATGTGAATAGTTCCATCAGTGAAGAGTTCTATAAGTAACCTCTAACGATAAAATTTCTTTCATTCTCAAAATATTGAGTTTTTCGAATAGTTCCCTCAGTGAACAGTTCTTATAGTAACCTCTAATGGTAACCCTTATTTCCTATTCCAAATTTCCAATTCAATGAACAGTTCTATCGTTGAGCAGTTCTATCGGTAACCTACAACAGTAGGTGTATAGTGTTTCCAGAATGGTAGGTGTACAATGTTTCTAGAATGGTAGATCTACAATGTTTCCTGAACAGTGAGGTCTATTGGTTACTTCTATCAGTAACCTCCATCAGTAGGTGTACAGTGTTTCCAGAATGGTAAGGTCTATCTGTAACCTGTATCGGTATCCTCGAATGGTAGGTGTATAATGATTCTAAAATAGTGAGGTCTATTGGTATCCTCTAACGGTAGGTGTACAGTGTTTTCTGAATGGTGAGGTAGAACAACAACCACTATCAGTAACCTCTAACAGTAGGTGTACAAGGTTTCTATAATGGTAGGTGTATTGTGTTTCCAGAATGGTAGATCTACAGTGTTTCCAGAATGGTGAGGCCTATCGGTAACCTCTATTGGTATCCTCTATCGGTAACCTCTATCGGTAACTTCTATCGGTAACCTGTTTCGGTAACCTATATTTCCATTGCCAGATTTTGAGTTAATGAATAATGTCTCCAAAATAGTGAGGTTCTAACTGTGAGGTTTATGAAACATGTTTTTTCTTTGCCAAATTTTGAGTATGTGAACAGGGTTTCCACCTTCCTACAATTTCACCCCTTTGACATTTCCTTTGACATGAAATACATTTAAAGACTTATTTTAAGGACTCTAAGACCGATTAAAAGGCCATAACTCCTAAATTAATTATATCTAAAGCTCGAGATGTTTTTACTTGGTAAATCCATGTGGTTTAATGTGATCCTTTTTCATATAGAAATCTGGCTTACCTTAAACTGCTGCTCCATTAAATCTTCTAAAGGGACGGGATATCATCATCCCTAATTCTTACTCCTTATTCTCATGTGTGAGATGATCAATCTTCCTATTCCTTCTCATAGTAGTTAAACAATCAAACATTCCTCCATGGATTGGTTCCACACTATTTTGATGAAAACAAGCTATATCGATCAATCTTCTATATAAGGTATGTTTATCGTCGTTCTTTTGGGGTTTACCTTCTCAAGTTTATCCTTTCCATTATATAGCATGAAATATTTATTCTTCTAATAGAGTTTTATTTGGTTTTTGTTGGTGCTGTCATACCATGGCATCCTAGGGTGGATGCAGTTGTCACGAGAGGATGATCATGGCCATTGTGTAGATAAAGAATGTCAAGAACTGTCTTAGGTAATGGATTCATTGCTTATCTTTTATTTTATGTGAAACTATATTGTTATAATGTCTAATCCCACTGTATGATAATGGAATTTACATAATAAATATTTTAAACGGATAAATAAATTGACATCGATCATATTTTATTGCCTCTTGTTTTTATAGATAGTGTGATATATATGCTTACTTCGTATAGCGGTTCATTGATGAAAAAAATTGGTAAATAACATAAACTGAAATTGATTGATACTTTTGTGACTAAAGATAATGAAGCATGTAAATGAATCTAGTTCTTTTTTTTTTAATTTTGATGTTAATCAAAATGGTGTAGTATGAATGTTTAATTTATTTGTGATAACTTACTATTTAGGTTTCTTGAATGTGGAACCTATGTATAATATATCAATTAATTCATTATATATTATTTGATTGATAATTCTGTGATGTGTTCTGATTTTCCCTCTTCTTTGTAAAAGGTCCAAGAGAACAATTGTTAAGATATTTGTTTTCCTGCTGGTTGTGTTGTGATGTGATCCTGGATTGGTGTTGTGATATGTGGGGGCATGGAGGCCTTTTGGTTGTGGTAGCAGATGACTCCTAGAGTGGTGAGATGCATTGGTTTATGAATTTTGGTGTTGGGGAGGACACCATGGATGATGGATGTTATTTTTGGATGCTTACTGATTATTATTGGTTGTTTATCTGCTTTACTTTTTCCTACTTCTCACGGCAGCTGGTCTTACTTACAGTTATTTCAAAAGAGGTAATGAAATGCGGGGTATGTCACGTGCATTACATGTTTAGCTTCTCATGGGACGATTGGTGTATGCTCTCTCTATAATCGGTAAATACTCGATGGGTAGTACATCTATATACTATGTTCATCCCCCTTGTGTTTAGTAGCATATAATGTTTTTCTAGAATTCTTGGGAATGTGGAAATGTATTTTTGTAATGAATAATTTAATAAAAGCTGTTAATCCATGGGGTTAGATTTTGTTGGAACATAATGATGAGGTTGTAATTTTGAAGGAAAAGTGGACTTCGGTGTGATGATATTGAAATTTAATATGGAATTGTTCATGGTTAATTAATGTTTAAATAATTAATTAATGTAATGTGGAGCTGTTAAAAAGGGAATAATGTAATATAATAAAGATCTTCAAATGGTTTTGTGCTTATAGGATACCTAGTCTTAGATGTATCAGCCCTGAGTTTGAGAGACTGTAGATTCAGTTCTGTCAATGACTAGTTTATGCCCATAGTGTGGTTGTGAGATATATTATATCTTATTATTTTTTTGTTTCTATACACTACACCACCCTGTCAGTAAGGGCAACTGACACCGTAGGGATTCTACGACTTAGAGGGGTTTTCCCTAATATTCTGATGGGAGGATGGATGGATGACTACCCCCTTTGGCCTTGCTCTCTTATCTTGGTAATTACTTGTGCTAGCAGGATCATTGGTTATTTTTCCTCATATATGTGTGTAGAGGGCTGTAATGGATTTTGGTTATTCATACAAAATATTCAGGATATAGTTTTCTATGGACTAAAATAGGTGTAACGTGTATAGTCTATGACGGTTTGAGGATCCTTACTCAGTGTATGGGATGTAATGGCATGAGGTATAATACCCGACATATGATATAGGTTATGAGAGCTGTGGTGGATCCTGGAAACTACCTGGTTACTTTGGTTTGTGGATGCGGTGGTTTTGTTGCACGAGGTGTGTATGGTGGTGCATTGCCCAAGTGCCTAAAGGTAATCCTTTTGTAGGGAGATTCTTAGGATGTACGATATTGGGAAAAAGCAGCAAACAAGTGGGGAAGTGTTAGCGGGGTGCCCTTGATATTCGTTATTATAAGATATAATCTTGTATTCTTTACATGGTGAGAGTATCCATAGTGAGACTGAGAACATAGTATACTTATTTAGGTGATGAGTTTGTTTTCCTAGTTTTTCACTGTGCTTTAGCATGCATTCTTTACTTTTTCATGAGAGGATTTTGGGAGGATCCTACTGAGTATACTATTATAATCACTTTATGTATATAAAAACTATTTTTACGGTCACATGGAGCAGGTTGGAGATCAAATTTTTAACTACTAGCTTGTGGTTTCTGGAGCTGTTTGGCCTTGTAGTTGTTGTTGTTTTACTTTTTTTGGGTACTTATAGTTTTCCCCTTCCAATTGTAGTAATTTTTCTTGACATACATATGTTCACTTGGGATTTCATTTATTTTTTAGTTTTGAGTTGGAAATGGTTGGTGTCTATCTTATCTCTCTCTCGTGCTTGTGTTCTCTTTGAGTGTAATGCCTCCCATATGTGTGTATACTATACCCTCAGTGCTAGTCCACAACCCGAGGCCTACTGGATGTGGGACTCGGGGGTCTTTATCTCCCTTCTCACATTTCCACCCAAGGAAGGGTACACTTTGTGGGGAGGGTGTCGTGACAACTTCTTATTTTAAAAATTGTATCCACATAAGACCATATTGTATCATTTACTCTCTAATAAGTAAAATCGTATTTTATTATGGTGATACAATCAGATGAATTTAAAGAATGGGTGATCCAAAATCAAATTTAAACATGACTACTAAAACTCAATCAATGATATATAAGGAATTAAAACGGCTAGTTTATTCATTGGAAAGAAAAAGATCAATCAATAATCATTTTTTCATGTATAATGAATTTTAAATGATATAAATTAATACTTTACCACTTAATCTTATCGAGTAATGATGTTAAAAACCGAATAAATGAATAAATTAATCACCATTTAACATAAATATCAGAATTAAATGTCTACCCAACAATTTTTAAAGTGATCCAATGGATTAATATATCTTAGTCAACATATAAGGATTGAAAAAGACTAATATAATTTTTATCCTTTTTATTTAATCTCATAGATCCTCTAATAAAAACATTCCAGTGAATGAATGATGTATTTTTTCAAATCTCTATGAAAATTCAATCCTTTTATGTAAAATGATATATATTATATCGCCCATATCTTATTTACATTAACTTATCTATAAATTTATCTCAATTTAGTCCATAAAATTCAACTACAATATTTTAAATTTCTATCAAAAATTTTGCTTGAGGATACATATTTATTTATATATAAAACATTCAAAATTGTCCAAACATATTCAAAATAAGTCTTATGGTATTTCCTCCAACTGTGTTGGTTGTACTCATGGAAAAAAATGTTTAAAAACATACAAGAGATTACATACTGTGTAATATAATTTCCAAAAGCATTCTGTAAATCCTTATGAAATTTCAAATCGTTTAAAACTAATCAAAATTGCCTCTGATTTCTCTAAAAATATACCAAGTGAAGCCCAAAATAATTATTGACATATATTCATAAAAAATGACAACTTTTAAAATTTAGATTATCCCTTGATTTATTCTATAATAGTTTTGAGTTCATGAAATGGATAGAGGAAGTTTATGCTATATTTTATTAATATGATTACATAATGGAATGTCAATGTGTGATGATGTTGAGTAATGTGAATAATATTAATGAAGTTTCACTTGGTTAATAAAGATTATCACATAATAGAGTATTTAAATGCATGAAGTCTCTACTATTTTAATAGTTCACAGAATCATTCATAATGTTATAAAAGTGATTTTAATATTAAAAGATATTTATTTTTAAGAAGGTCCATATACATATAATGTTTTTAGCAGATATTAAGTGTGATATAAGACATGTGATGAAGGTTAATGAATGAGATGAATAAAATATTTTCCAATTGATGTTTTTTAGAACCAATACTTTTTTATGTATAAAAATTATTTATGAATGAAAAACTACACTCGAATGATATATGATGAGTTTAATGAATGAAATGTGGGGAAGAGGAATTATAAAAGATAAACAATTATTTTTCCAAACATTTTATTCATAAAAAATGTGATGAATCCATAAATGATATATTGTTTGGAAAAATACTTAGAGAACATGAGTATGGTATGTTGTGATGAAATGATACTGGAAGATAGATGTGTTGATGATTTTCAATTGCCTATATTATTTAATGATAAGTTTCATGGAAGATGAGTTTTAGAATAAGAATGTCTTGATTGAATGAAATCATGAAGAATCAAAGATTGAAAAGACTGGTATATCTGATTAAATGTTAGATGTGTCGATGAATTTTCATAGTGGGATATTGTTAATGTGATATGTAAGTGTACAGAACACTTATATAGAATTAATCAGTTGAAATGAAAAAATCAATAAGAGGTTCATGAGGATGTATTTTAGAAGTTATGTTATATGATTGAATGTGTATATTCATAGAATAAAATATCTTTATTAATTAATTTAAATATTAAATTTTATATTATTATCAAATTTTGGGGAAACTATAATAAATTTTCATCAATTTATTGGTAAGTGAGAAGTCATAAATTTTAATTTATGTTTAAATAATAAATGTTATGGATTATCTAGGAGCATTGTGAACTATATGTAAATAGAAGAAAATGAAATGTAATTTATTAGGATATGAATGAACAACACATGTTGAATTAATCTGAAATAAAGATGACTTTTTTTAATATTAATCAAAATTATTAGAGGAATGATGAAGTAAATGAAAGATTATGAGGATTAATAATTCCATGCGTGAAGATGATTTGTAGATAGGAAGTTCATATGTTTAAAAGATATGATGAAAAATATCACTGAAATATTGAGTGAGTAGAATAAATCCTAGATGAATTATACATGTGAAAAATAAGTTATCATAAAATGAATTTTTATTTGAATGTTTTTATTTAATTCAAATGGTCATATGTTTTAAAAACCATTGATGAGGAACTTTTATGTTCTAGAGGCATTACAAACTAGGGGAATAATAGCTTAGTATGATGGAAGGGTTCTTACACAAAGGAATTCATGTTCATGTATAATTTATGATATTTATAACCCATTATTGTTGAAGGAAACATCCATCAATTATATAAAAAGTATATAAAAATGAATGGGGTCATGTTTTTTAGTGACAAAAAGAGTTCAGTGAGTGATCTTTGATTATTTACAATGATTAAAATGGCCATGTGTGGGATCATTGTTGTCTCTAAATATTTGATAATCCAATTATTAATAGAATATTTTTATGGGATATATATATGTTGAGATTATAATGAAATAATATCATAATCCATATTCTCACATAAGAATTATGAAAAAGATGTTCTTGTGCGAAGACAAAAAAGAGAGAAACTATTATGTAAGGAAGCTTATGAAAAATAGATTATGAAAAGTTTTCCTATGTGAAACAATAGATACTCACATGAGTAATAGAAACAATTCTACTCGGATTTTATTTTTTGAATATTTGAATATTCAAAATATAAGATTCTATAATTTAATAAACTAGAACATACGATTTTGATAATTATCACTGAGAATAAATCATTAGTATCTAAAGTCACAAAACCTGAGAAATATCAATATATAAATTTAGGGTTATTAAAATATAATCATTGTAGAACATCAATAATTTTATATTTTTTATAATAAAAACACAATAATTTATAAATAAACCCTTACTTTACACATAGGTCATAAGTGATTGAAGTTAGGATACTTGGTTGATATTGACATGAATTAAAATACAAATATTTTTGGTGCATAATGAGTAGAATATTATATTAAAATTTCTTTTTATAAAAAAAATATAGATGGGAAGTTTTATATACTATTTATTAAAAATAATAAGGAATAAGACATCCTAAAAGAACATGACAAATTTTTATTTAGTTATTTTGATTCTTTATAAGAGTACATGGATGACATGCATGCAGTTATATTTGTGTATTCAGTGGAATTCAATGACTTACAATTGATAAAAACATCTTGAAATCGATGCTATGAAATCCCATATAATAAGTAATTTCACATTATTAGATTTATATACGAATAAATTTTGAATACGAGAGGATAATAACATAATCTAAGCCTCTCCTCTTGAAATACTAAAAAATTATGGGTGGTAGTATAAAGATCATATCGATTTATTATTGAATATCCTCAGAAAGTGGATATTGAAACATTCCTATTATTTTCTATATTTAAAATCTAATATTTTAGGGTATGTGTGTTTGATAATAAATTCTCACTCATTTGAAATATAATTTATGAACTAGTGATAAAACAAGTGTCTCAATGTATACCCAAATATACCAAGTACATATTCGACTATATTGGGGACAAACTGTGCAAAATTATCACGTTATGTGCTTTATATACATTAATTTTATGAATGTGGTGTGAATTTGGTTGAGAATTTTACATTCCAATTTATCCTAATTGGTGAATTATTCTTAATAAAAAATGATAAATGTTTATGATTATTTAAATTAGTAAATCTTGTTCACACTGATTCATCCCCTCTAAGTGTGATTTCACACAATCATATGCACTTTAAATAGAATCAGAGAATACTATGTATCCTATATTAAGATATGTTTTCCCTTTGAAATGATTTTTATCCAAATATTATGTATTTCAAATGTAAAGATATCTCATAATTTTACCGGATTAAAAATATTGTTATTATCTATTTCACTGGTAACATAGAGGTTTAAGATAAAAAATTAATGAATAGATAGAATAAATAGGAAAAGATATTATGAAATTACACCATGGTGAAAGTGAATAATTTACAATTTTGAATCAATCAGAATGGAAATGTTATTATATCAATTGATTGTTATATTATTGAATATTATATTACGTGTTTTGAAGACGACATGCATATTAAATAACTAAGTGATTGTTACACTCAAGTAATATAATAAATGAAAAAAAATTCAACTTATTCATTCACAAATATAACTGTATACTTTGAGATTCTATATGGTAAAAAATCACAACCAGAGAGAGAATCATATGCAATGAAAATATCATTAGAGAAATTGTTTCAAAAATTGCAACATGAACAGTAAATATTTTAAATATAAAGAAAATTATATACTACATTAAAATGACAGAATTTATTTATTTTAAAAATAATTTCAATTGTATGTTTGTGGGAAATTTTTTTTTTGAGAATTTTATTTCTAAACTAATCCATAAATTAGAAAAACTATACCAAACCTCTGTGAATGTCAATTATTTTTACTAGATATTATATCTAAAATGGTGGAGGATCTTGAGAATTATACACAAGAGGTGAAAATGGTGCATAATGATTTATTGTTTTGTTTATGAAATAATGTAAAAATATTGATTGTAGTTGTGTTTGATAATTATATCCTTAATTTAATGTATCTTGAGCTTGAGATTAAACTGAGAAATATTAGGTAAAAAACATAAATATTCCTAATATTTTATGATGATAAAGGATACCATTTTTACGTGAAAAAATACTCATGTACCTAAAAAGTCTCAAAATATTGGTAATAATATTTTGAAATACCTTGGACAAACATCCATTTCAATATCTATAATGAATGTAACTAATAACAGAATTATTATTTTTATGCATGAAATTTCATTTTCTATTACAAGTTAATATTGGAATCTTCAAAAAAATGGGAATATAGAATTAGTGAAAAATACACTTCTATATCTAGGATGGGTAAAAGAAATATAATAAACATTATATACAGAATTAATTCTAAAAAAGTAGTGTTATTTATAGAATCCACTCTATTAAATTTTACAAGGCAATGCATAATGGAAAGAGATGAAAATTAATTTATAATTACTTTTGTGATTGTTGGTTTGAAACAAAGGCCACAAGATCATGTAATAATATGTCAAGGCATACAAAATTTTAAATAAATACATTAATGGGGTTAAAGAGATAATGAAAAGATGATTTAAAATATTCAGAGTAAAAACTCATAGAAGAAGGTGAATCTCTCTACCCAAAATAGTATTGAGTGTCATAAAAACATCTATAATTCTATAAAAAAACTAGTCATAGTAATGATGGGTTCATGTGAAAGCCTACCAAAAAAATCATACACTCCTGGAAATATAATACCACAAGAGATTTATATACCTTTAAATTAATATAATTATTTATAGATTATAAGTGAACGTAATTTTTTGGAAAATATAAATCCACGAATAACACTAAAAACAATAATAAAAAAACATGATATTATTATATTTTAAAAGTAATGTGAATATTAAATACCATTTAAATTATCAAATTAACATTAATCACTATTAAAAAAATTAATCATCAAAAGTTATTCATCCAAGTAAGAAATAAAATGATTGGTATAGTGTAGAAAAACTATGAAGATGTATCAAATAAGTTTCCAAAGATATGAAAGTTTAAGGATAAAAATGAATATTTTGTTGAAGGTGGAATTAAATTATACATACCACTAATAATTTAATGAAAATGATACCTTTATTATTGGATATGTTTTGACACAATGAGAAAGCACCATTGAATCTATGTTCTAAAATTTCTTCTACTAAAAATGATTCATTACACATGGTAGACATAGTGTGTTCTAAAATAATACTTAATGGAATGTCTAATATTGATATATTTTTCTAGTGATTTTAATCAATCACAAAATAATGTAATAATTTTTATATATAAATTAAATAATCTTATTAAATCTTATTGGAATGTTGAAAAGTGTAAGAAATTATTGCATCCCAAAGAAGATCATATTTTTAAAATAATGGTTGATGATAGCATGAAGAATCATAACTATTTAAGACCTATAATGAAAATAGTCTCTATAATGGGATTAATATACCATATTTGTTTCTCAAACTAAAATTAAAAAGAATAATTCACTTTATTTCCCCATATAAATATATATAATATAGAGAATTTTAGGTGATTAATGTATTCAAGGGGAGAATTGATGAATTTAATAGTTGGTATGTTTTATATCATTCATAAGGATATATATATAAAATATTATTTTTCATAAACTGATATAATTTAGAAACCATAAAAAACATCATCTATGATGAATCCCATTGAATACATTTCCTTGAGGGGGTTCATAGATGATGGATATACTCCTATTGTTTTATTATTTCAGGATAAAATCTATAATTCTTAATTTTAATTGAAGAAGCTAATTTTTATTGATTAAAACAATATTTTAGAGTTATTTTCTATTGTTTAATAGTTTATAGATGATTTGATGGTCTATATTAGTCTATTTTGTTTTATAAAAAGATAATTTATCAGGTAGTCATAGAGATGATTAATTAATGTCTCAATAATAAGTGTAATTTTATGATACCATTCTATCAAATTATTTTTATTGCTTCTTTAAATATTGCTGAGAAGAAAGGTTATAATATGAAAATTTAAATAGTGGATGAAGGATATCAAACCGAACTATTATTATACTTATAATTTTTATTTTATTATCATTAAGGATAGAAGAATAAAATTGAATTTATAATGTAATTGGGTATTGACAAAAATTACTAAGGGGTGGATTGAAGATCCTAAATGGATTTTTTAATTAGAGGTTTTATTTTTTGTCAGCATGATTATGTAATATAGATTCATTGTGTTATAAATTTGACTAACGTGGACGATCGAAATGAAGTTACATATAGATGATGAATAGTATCATATAAAGGGTGATATTTATTAATGGATTTTATAAAATTTAAAGACTCTTGAAAATAAAAATGTATGATGTAAATTAATTTTAATGTTTAAGAGTTTTTATAATTTAAGAAAAATATTTTATATATGATGATTTATTAATTGATATTTTGTGATATTTGTGATATGTGATGGTTGGAGTTAAAAGAACATCCATGATTTTTTAATAAATGTTTTTAAAAAACCATACTTTTGTTCATGATGTATAAAAACATATATAGAAAAATAAAATAGAATAATGTTGTATTGGAATATTAATGTAAAATAAAATTGAGGAAAAAATGATAAAATATGAACAATTGTTTTCCTAGATGTAATATTTAGAGGTTATGAGGTGAATTTGTTATTGAAGTTTAGTCTAATGACACACTCACGTATAATTAGTATAATATTATTAGATGAAGAGAAATTAAAAAATATATATGTTGAAGAAGATGAGTAGTCCTGAAGATTAGAATAAATTTTTCCAAAAAATTAGTAATGGATGTCAAATGTGTCCATCAGGTGAAAATTACCAGAATAAAAAAATTGAATATGTCATATATATATGACCATATGTAATAAGAGTTAAATAATTCATGAAAGGGAAGATCCTAATAATAATATGTACTGTTAAAAATCTCTTAAATAAACTTTATTAGTTGAAAATAACTGGATCAAAATATGATTCATGGTATGAGTTTTTGATATTAACATTGAAAATACTACGATGATAATCACAATATAATACATAATGATTACCTAATGTAAATCATGACTTAATCAATTAAAATTATAATTTGTGGGCAATTAAAGTTATATTTCATGATTGTATGATATGTGTATTAAAATTTTGTTATTGGAAGCTGAAGTAATAAAAGTTATACATTCTTTTGGGGAACAGTAAACTAGAGGTGAATAAAATCTAATGTTGTGAAAATTATGAGGGAATGATTGATAATAATATTTTTATTTTTAAGATGTTTTATTGATATTTGTTTATTTAAAATATTAATTATCTGAGTAATGAAGGTTTAAATGACAGATCCACGTGATGAAAAGTCAATACATTCAAAGGACTAGAATATTGGAATCCTAGATACTCAGAAGATAAATTTATTCATATCATCAAAATCCTAGATAAGTAAAAGTAATGTATAAGGATTTACTAATGTGATAGATGAGTCTACTTAGAAACCATTTTAAAATGAATAAATTTACTCAATAAAGAATTTAATATGTTAATAAAATGAGTCACATTGAACTTTTATGTTCTGAGTGGATAATGAGATAGGCACAAATATTCTTGGTGAAAGTAATGAATGATTGACGAAATTAATTTAGAGTCATATTTCAGGAATGAAACACAAAAAACCATATTTGAAAAAACTATTTTCATTTGAACTACTAAAGGTCAATAAGAAAATTAAAGCTGTTATTTTTTTTCAGTCACAAAATTTTGAGTGACTAGTCTATCGTTATTCTCAAAATCATAATGTGTTGAATGAAAGATCAACCATACCTATAAATATGTTGTAATAATATAATTAAGAGAAGATTTTAGGGATATTTTTATAAGTTAATATCATCTAAATATAAGATAAAATATCTCCATTACCACATAATATTATTGGACAATCTTTTATTTTGAAAATACAAACATGTAGTAACCTGTTGAGAGTGGAAAATTATGAGATAATCGATTACCCAATGATATCCAACATGAACCAACAAATTACCATTATTGTAGAAGCATACATGTTATGTCTATGAATTAATTTGGTCAAAGATAATAAAAATACCCTATAAGTTAAGAAACTTGAACTTATGAATCTAACATAAAGAGCGGAAGAGTAATAAAAAGTTACTTAACCCAATAGATAGTGACAAAGTTCAACGTACCGTGTATGTGTATATATATTAAATACATTGAATAACATAAAACTTTTAAGAATATGGGTAGTCAAAGAATGAAAACATATATAAAAATAAGATCCTCCCCTATCCAAAATATTTTACATAAGTAAGTATAATTGGAAGAACTCTATAAAAAGATGAATTTACATCATCTATTTAAATAGTGTCTAGAATAAATAGTAACAACTTTCAATTATAATTTCTTTGAAAAAAGAGGTTACACCCTCTATTTATTATAAAATATGTGTATGTAGATAAATTAAATGAACCTATAGATTCCTAAGTTGACCATTCTGGTTTTTTAGAAGAGTATAGGGACAATGCGTGTATAGTTTAATTGATTTATTATGTATAATTTTAATAACTTTTATTGAGTAAAAATTCATTTTAGTTTTTACAAATACATCCCAATGTAAATGTAATATCATATTGAGAATTTCATTATGAAGTACAATATATGAATGAAGACAACTGTTGTTTTTTATGCCACACCAATTTATATACTAAATTATTTTATGAAGTATTATTAATATATTATCATGAAATTGAAGATTATCCTGGTGAAGAGGATATGTAACCTTCCCTAATGTTACCTATAGTTTAAATGAAAATATTTTTGGTATTAATCATTGGGTAATCACATCTCATCAAATTTTAACTTATATTTTTAACTGGTGGTTAAATATGTGTCATAAACTATTCTTGATAATAGAAAATATGTAGTCACCCATATTAGGAAAAAAAATTTAAAATATAATGTCATATGCTTAATTTACTATATATCATTAATTTAGTTTGATGTTATTTAAGAATGTATGTGGAAATTTCATCTTACTTGGTATCAGATGTTTGATATCAAAAAGGATAATGGGTTAGGTTGAAATAAATCAATAAAACAAGTTCGTGCAAATTGAATAATCAAATTAGTGCGACTACAACGATTCATGGGAACAATAATGATAAAATTATAATATTTTTTTCTTCCAAAAACATCACTACCACAGTGTAGTGAGTTTAATTATAGCATTTTCATTCAATCTCAGTTACTCATTCTCAAATCCCAATTCATCACTAGATATATATCTTTTTGAGTATGGTATTATATATTATATATTAAATCTATATTGAAATGTTCATGTGAAATACCTCTAATTCAATATGATATAAATCGACCATGACATGTTCTTTTCCAAAATCCTTTTTAACTTCATGTTTATCCTTTTTGGTATTATTATTATTATACAGTAAAAAATCAATGACCAAACACTCCTCATTGTCTTTCAAAAAATCATTTTTTTACCATAATTAACTCCACCATCCAAATTTATGTCAATTTTTTCCCCTCCTAAATGGACTGCGATGTGTTCAAAAGATTAACATGGTACAATTATCTTCATCTTTCATCAATTTCTTCATAATAATACTTAATATACCTTAAAAATTTAATCATGAAATAAAAAATTGAAAATACAGTAAATTATGAAATTTTAAATCATTTAACATTAAATTTATAATATTGAAAATAATAATAAATTAAACTTAATAGTTTATTATGGGTGTTAGTTTAGTGATGGGTTTATTAAAATGCATAGATAATGGGTTTCTTGGGGAATTGTAAGTTGGATTGTATGACTACTATTAAAATGTTTATAGTGGGTTGGATTTAAAGTGTGATTTGGGAATGAAAATTCAAAACATATGGTATTATGAACATTGATATTTATAATCACTATAGAGGTGATTCTAACTTATTACCAATGATATGTAAGGTTTTCTGTTAGATCCTTGGGAACTGAGTGGGATGGGTTTCCCTTCCTCTAATTTGATGGCATATAGAATAATCTTAACATGGATAATGATTCAATATGGGGTATAGTGATGATATCATTTGTTTTTTAGTGAGTGACATGTTTTTATTTGAGTAATCTGGTCTATTTATGGGTTTATTATAATTCTTGTTTTTAGTTAAGACATGGTATTCACTTGGTGTTTAGGATTATAACACAGTGAATTAAATTAGGGTATTTTTTAAAAAAAATGGTGTTTGTTATTATTCTATAGATGTTGATGTAGGGTGTTTAAATATAAAGATACTACTCTGAAAGAGAATTTTCGATTCCATAAATAGGTTTCAGTAGTGATCCACTCCTAAAGTATTCATTCCTAAGAATGATGTATCATGATCGACGCTTTTAATATAAGATATATATCAAATAATATGTTATGATCCACCAACTAGATATTATTTCATTTGGTGTGATGTATTGAGACCCACCAACATAATACATTGTATCATCAAGTGTATGTTTTATGATCTACCACCTATAAATTCTATCTCTATAAATAGTATGTTATGATTATCCACTCTAATAAATTATTTCTGGATGTATGTGTTGTAATGTACCACATGGATATACATTCTATTAATGTGGTACGCCTTGAGCCCCAACTCAAACAAAGGAACGTCTATGAGATGTGTTATTATCCATTGTCAAGATTTATTTCCACATTTTTAATGTATCTTGATCTACCATTTCAATTCATGATCACATCCAGTGGATTTTGTTTGATACACCAGCTTATTTACCATTCCTTATGTTATCTGGACTAGATAGAGTGTAGGTTAATATATGGGTTTTCTTATGGTATCAAGAGTACTATTCTATATAATATTCTAACACATATAGATTTTGGTGTTTTGGAGTAATGGTCAGCAGATGGTGAACCAATTTAAGTTCATACATTTTATGGGATACAAACATTTTTATTTTTTTTGTATATAATTTTGATATATTATATAATATATGGGGCTCATTTAGTGGCTCATAAAATCTTTCAGGATCACACTGTATTCATAGAATATTGTGGTTATATGTTATTCCAACAAGGTCAAATACCCTTAGATAGAGGGGTGAATTATTTTTTGGTATATAATAAATACATTTCTTTTTAATATTATTTTTTGATAAAAAATCCTATTGTCACTCCTTCATATAACACAAAATAAATTAAAATTAAATCATAGACTGGAAAAATTAATTTCTACATGGTTGAAAGACATAAATCTATACATCGAGAATACAATGTGAGTGTATCAAAGTACCATATCCATGAAATATCACTTCGGTTACATGGTCCTGATAAGATTCATTGTCCCCCTATATTACAAATATTTATAATTAAAATCTCACCACACTATTAACAAATGTTTGCACACTACTCCATCAAAATATTTTCTAATTAATATAAATCAACACCAAATATTTCCACACCCATATGGGTGTACCATGAATCCTTGTAATCACCTTTGAGATGAACTACACATCACAACATGGAGAATTATTTTAAAATATTCCTTTAAAAATCTTTTTTTCATCCTCCAAAAAATACATTAAACCCTTCCCAAATTTCCTTCCACTATATAGTGATGGTTCTTCAAAAAAAATTTTAAATCATGTAAGATTGATTCCTTTTGAGACACCACTCTAATAGTGCTATTTACTACACAAATAACTATGATCCTCTACATGTTAATCTTCCTTTATAGACAAAACTCCATTCATGATCTCAACTCCATCATGAACCACTTCCTTTGGGAAGCACTTCTAGTGCTAATCTAATTCTCTGAATGATGATTTTCATAATCAACATATATATTATTCATAAAGAGTTTATTGCATTATTTATATAGGTGATGAAATCAAAAAACATATTAATAAATATTCAAAATAATTAATTTTTCAGTATATTCTTTACTACATTCTACACTCTCTATTACATTCGCATTCACATATCTCCCCTTATAGAGGACTTTGAATCACCATTTCTTCAAAAACGATTAATATCCTTTGTGTAGACCTCTAAATAATAATGTATTACCATAAAAATGATAATCCATTTTTTGAATCCTTATAGTAGTTTAATATAGGTATTTATAGGTGGTTTAAACGGCCAATAAATTGTTTTTTGATAGTTTTGGAAAACCACTACTAAATTGTTGGTCGAAAATCCATTAGCGTTGGTTTTCATGAAATTAGAGGTGGTGTTGAATTAATTTAATAAATTTAGTGACTAGGTGTTCCCAAACTATATTAAAACAAAACGTCCCAAAATCAATCAATGAACTAGAAGAAATTTAATAAAATAATTGATTAATTGGAAAGGAAATCATCAATCAATAAGAATTTTTCAGGAAAATAAAATTATGAGATTATATAAATGAATACATTAATAAATTTATCTAACAAATAATTTATGATAAAAACAATTTAATTCAAAAAATTATTCATTATTTAATATAAAACTCACTATAAAAGGATTATCCACTCATGTCTTCAAAAAACAGAAGAATTTAGCCATGTTAGTCATGAGAGTGGGATATAAAAATTCAAATCTAATTTCTAAATTGGGAATTTAATATTCTAGATAAAACTATAAAATTATAATAGTTGATGGATTATTTTTTTCTTATAATCTCTAAAATAATTCATTCCATATATATTATTACATATATATATAATATCTCCCAAATCATATTTACTTTAGTTTTTTTCAAAATCTTACATAATATAGGACATAAAATACTATTGTGACGTTTAAAATATCTCTAATTTTTTTCTTTAATATAAATTTTCTTAAATATATATATCATTCAACGGTTTAAAAATATATCAAAAACAAGGATTATGGCATTTCGTTAGGCTATGTTGGCATTCCTCATTGTGGAAAAATATAAAAACCTACCCAAGATTAACCACCAGTGATTGAAATTTCCAAAACCATGCTCCAAATCATTCTAAAAATTTAAAATCTTTCGAATCTAATCATAATTGAATCCAATTGCATGAAAACTCTAGAAAGTGTCCCAAAAAAATTTTTGGACATAATTTCATTAAAATGAACCACATTTAACTATTAAATAATCCTAATATATAATAAATAATATAATTGAATATCTCAATTTTATAGATGAAGTTTAGGATATATTTTTTTAATATGTTTATAAGAAGGAATGTCATTGTGTGCTGAATTTGAGTAATATGGATAAGATTAATGATGGTTCCATGGTTATTGGGGCGTATAATAGAATAGACTGAATTTCTGAATGATGTTTCTTCAATTAAAATACTATTTACAATCATTAATAATGTTATAAAACAAATTTTATGATTAAGAGATATGGATTTTTAAGAAAAAGACTACACATCTATTTTTTTCTATTAGACCATAGGTATGCTATATGACATGTGTTAAAGGTTTTTTAAAAAACTAAATAATATATATTTCCATTGATGTCATTGAGAACCAATCCTTGTATTATTTGGATTATAAAAAATAATAATGAAAGATAAACTAATGTTTAATTATGTATGGATATTTTAATGAATGAATAGTAATAATTCTGACTTTCAGAAGATGAATAATTATTTTACCAAAGGTTTTATTCGTAAATTATTGGTTGAATTAATAGATTATATTTTATTTAAAAAACTGATAAAATAGGTGTAATAGATTCTATGCTAAAATGAAATTAGATTATAGATGTGATCGAGATGATCAGTTATCTAGATGATTGAAATATTTGTTTTCTAGAATATGAGTTACATACTAAGAATGTGTAACATGAATGAAATAGAGTGGATCTAAACATTGAAGATGACCGGTATATATGATTGACTGATATAAAAGTATATGAATGATGCAAAGGGACTATCCTTATTTCTATATGTAATAGTACCAGACACTTTCCTAAAATTAATCAGGTGAAAATGAGAGGGTTAATAAGAGGTTCAAGAGGATTTTTTAGAAGTTATATTATGTGATTATATGTGGATATTAATAGAATACTATATCAGGATACCATAATATTATTCATTATTCTAGATAAGATGATCAGATATTGGGGACACTAGAAGAGATATGTTTCAGTTGTATAAGAAGTGGTAATAATTACATATTATATGATGATAAAGTAGCATACATTATATATTCACATGGATCATTGTAAATAATTGGTGAATTGATGAAAAATAAATTTAAATTAAGAGGAATGGAATAAACACTACTTGTAGATATATTCATAAATGTATGGTTAATATAAATCCAATGTATCATTAGATTGAAAATGTAAATGACTAATTTTTGGGGATTAAGAATTTCATATGTGTATATTATAAGTATATTGGAATCACATTTGTTCAAAATATATTCTCATAAAATTCATTGAAATATTAAATGAGTAGAATAAATACAAGATGACATATATACGATAAATAGGATTTATCCTAGAAATCATATCAAGATGATTATTTTCAAGAATTGAAATAGTTATAATTTATAAAAACCAGTGAAGAAGAACTTATAGGTTCGAGAATTATTAAAATAAAGATGAAACCTCGATTTGGGAAATGAAAGGGTTATTACACAAAAGAATTAATATTTATGTATAAGTTAATATATTTTGAAATCTTTCATGGTGAAGTAATTATCATTTAATGGTAGAAAAAATAATATAAAAATGGAAGGAATCATGTTTTTTATAGTTGTGAATAGTTGAGTGGATGATATACTTTGATTTATAGAATATCAAAAGGATATGTGTGGGATCATTGATTCCTATAGATATGGGCTAATCCAATATTAATAGAATAATTTTTATAAGATATATTTAAGTGTATATATTTAGAAAATAATATATGTAACCCTATTTTTACATAAGACTTATGCGAATGATGTTCTTGTGTGAAAAAATTAAAGAAAAAAAACTATTGTGTTAGGAAACTTATGAATAATATATTAAGAAAAATTATCATGTGTGAACAAAAAGTTACCCATAAGAGTATATTATAACAATTTAACTTTGAGTATTTCTTGATTTAAAGAGTTCTATAAAAGAATCATAAGAATCTATATGTTTATAAACAAGGAAAAAGTAATTTGAAAATTATTACTGAGAATAAATCAGATGTTCCTATAGTTAGTATATCGAAGAAAGATCAACATAATATTTCATGGGGGTTAAATTCAATGCATTGAATCCCTGGAATAAGTAGATATCATTAATATCGAAATAACTATAAGATATGAAGAAGAAAACTTTACACATCTTGTATATGTTTTTTAATATAGGATACATGGTAGATGTTAAGACGAATCAAATAAAACATATTTTGATTACACAATGAGTATAATCTGATATAACATCTTTCATTCATATATTTAGAAAAATAGAATTTATATCTATGATTTATTCAAAATAATAATGAAGAATATATCTAAAAGTAAATTTATTAATACTTAGTTTGTAATTAAAATACTTTATGAGTGTTCATGGATGAAATGTATGGTCATAATGTTTCTAATTTCTTGGAATTTGATGACCTACTATTGAGATATAATGTCTTACAATTGATACTAAAACAACCTATAGAATAGAGAATATCATATTTTGCAGTTATTTCTTAATAAATATTGAATAATTAAGGATAATAACAAAATCCAATCCCTGTTTGTTGAGAGGTAAAAAATTAGGGGTGGTATTATAAAGATAATATTGATAGATTCTAGAGTATCTACAGGAAGTGAATATTGAACCTCCCCTATTGTTTCCTCTTTTGAAAATCAGACAGTTTATGGTTTAATTGTTGGATAATACATTCTCATCAATTTTAAATTTCAATTATAAACTAGTGGTAAAATATGAGTCTCTGAAAAAATCCAAATATACCATGACTGTAATTACCTGTATTGGGGAAATTCCTTGTAAAAATATCATACAATGTTCTTTATTGATGATTTTTCTTTTAGGTTTTTTGAATGTGTTATAAAATTTATGAGATTTATTCATCTCGATAGGTTGAATATTTTCAACATTATAAGGGTAAATGTTTTTGTTTAAAAAAAATAAGTAAAACATGTTTATGCTAACGAACACCCTTCCACTGTGTGATTGCCCAAATCCTAGGAACATTAAATTGAATCAGAGAAAACATAGTACCGTATAATTTTATCTATTTATCTATCCTAATGAATTTTTATCAGAATAATATTAATTTCAATTTTAAATATATTTCATAATATTCTATGATAAAAAATTAAATTCTTATGTTTGTCAATGAAAACATAGAGGTTTTAGGTAACAATTATAAGAATTGATATAATAATGTGGAAATAATGTTACAAAAAGATACAATGTTTAATGTTAATATTTTATTATTTTGAATAAATAAAAATATAAGTGTTGTTAAATCAATTTATTGTTATCATACTAAGTATTCTAGTAAAAGTTTTGAATATAACATTCATAATAAACAACTATGTGATTTTTTACTCTAAATTAATGGACTATGTGAAAAACATTATAACTAGTTAATTTATATATACAATTGTATAAATCAAGTCTTTATAAGGTCAAAAATAAAAACCATATTAGGAATCCAATAAAATGGAAGAATCATTAGTGAAATAATTGTACAATTTAAACATCAACACTGATATTTTAGATGAAAGAGAAAAATAAATACTACATTGCATGGTAATATAAATCTAGTAAAACAAGTATTTTAATTTGATTTTTGTGAGAATGTTCTTTTTAGAATGTTTTCTTCTAATGTGATTTATAAATTGGAAAACTATACTTAACCCCTATGAATGCTAGTGATGGTGAAATGGAAATTAAATCTACATTGGTAAAGGATCTTAAAAATTATATCAAATATGTTAAAAGGGAGTAAGATGATTAAATTCTAATGATAAATATATAATGCGATAAATAATGAGTTTTGATGATTTTGAAATTAATATCATTAATAAAAAGTCTCTTGAGATGGAAATTAAACTAAGAAATCTAGATGGTTCAAAACCGGAATCTTCCTATGATTTTGAGATAATAAAAGATAATATATATACTTTTAATAATACATATGTATCTAAAAAGACTCATACTAATAGAAATATTATATTTAGAAATTTTAGATAAACATACCCTATAATATCCTAAATTAATGGAATGTATAACATGATTATGTTTTCCTTTACTAGTAAAATTTTCTTTTTTAGTGATGTTTTGGAATGAGATCCCATAAAATTATGGGCACTAATTAGAGGGGGATATAATTAATATATGAAATATTATTTACACAATTATATCACAAAATAAGAGTATTGTAATCCATAAATGTGATTCTATAATAATATACTAGAATACGTATAGAGGTAAGACATAAAAATTCATTTGTAATTACTTGTGTGGTTAGAGGATTAGACATAAGGCAAAAAAATCATGGAATAATATTTCAATTAATATAAAATAATTTATAAATACATTATGTGGGAGAAGTGATAAATAAATTATGAATTATATAAGTAATAAGAGGACTCAAATAAGAATATGAATCTTTCTTCCAAAAAAAGATTTGACTGTCATGAAAGCATCTATGATTATTACAATAAAAGTAGTCACATTAATGATGTGTGAATGTACTACCCTACCATGAATAATTTATATACAGATGATAATAGAAGACCAAAAAATATGTATATACATAGAATTGAATATAAATCTTCATAGATTCTATGTGGACATAAATTTCTAGACCATGTATATCCAAGAAGAACAGAGAAAAGGATAATAAAGCAAATTGGAGATTATTTTATTTTTCTTGAGAAGGTAATATTATTATTCTTTGAAAAATGAAATAATATCAATGTTAGTTAAATAAATAAACATCAGGGAAATAAATCTATCTAATGATTCAAAACTGACAAGTCATGTGTGAGACAACCCTAAAAATATATCAAAGATTTTTCCCATGATAGTAATTATAAATGATTATAATAAATATTCTTGTGGAAGGTGGAAAGGAATTATACATAACTCTAATAATTTCAAGAAAAGTATACCTAGATAGTAAATGATATTAGGAAACAAAGGTAAAGCATCAGTGATTCCATGTACCAAAACTGCTTCAACTAAAAAGGAATCATCACACAGGATAAAGGCTGAGTGTGATCCAAAATAATGTAATAATGAAATATGATTTATTTATAAATAATAATTCTATTAAATATAATACTAATGTTGAAAATTGTAATGAATTATTGCATATAAATGAATTTCACATTTGTAAAATCATGGTTGAAGCTAGCATAAATAATTATCACAATTTCGAAGCAATAAAATAGTGAATATCTAGAATGAGATCTAGGTCCCATCCATGTTTCAAAAACTAAAATCAAAAAAGAGATACCATGTTATTTTCATATATATATATATATATATATATATATATATATATATTGTTCACATTGAATTTAAATTGATTCATGTATTTTGGGGGAGACCTGAAGATGTTAATGTTATCGTTGCTTTATATCATTCATAGGGATATCTATTATAGATTGTTTTTATTCAACGTGTACCATTCACAGGGAAAACTATTAAAGAGTTTAATTATTTCATGATAATCTATAGTTATGAATTGAACTTGCAGAATATGAACTATAATCCTCAAAATAATATTTTAGGGTTATTTTTGTGGGATGAATAGTTTAACGATGAATTAATGTACTGTATTAGTCTATATTTATTTATACATCAATAATTTTTCATGAAGAGATAGATATGATTAATTAATGTCTCAATGATAAGTGAATTTTTTTGTAACCTTTTCTCAAAAGATTTTTGATTCTTCTCTAAATAATGTAGATAATAAATCAGATTATATGAGAATTTATATTTGGATGAACTAGTTGAACATAACCATCCCTTATCATTATATGTTTTCTTTTACTTTTTTAAGGAGAGTATATTAACATTGAATTTGGAATCTAATAGGGTATTGACAACAAATATAAATGGTGATATTGAATATTCTAAATGGATTGATAAAGTTGATGTTTTATTTTTATAATATTATTATGTAATTAAAAATCATTGTGATCTAAATTTTACTAATGTGGATGATCCCAATGAAGTTCCTCAAGGTTGGGGAAGAGTACCATAAAAATAGGGAGATTTATGAGGGAAGTTTGTACCATGGAATGAATCATGAGAATCATACATATAATTGTAAAATGATATTAGTGTTGAAGTTTTTTTACATTTTAAGATACAAAATTTATATATGATGATTATTGGACTGATATTAGGAGTGATTTCGGATTACTACCAATGATAGATGAAAGCATTGTCGTGAAATTTTTTTAAATGATGTGTGTTACAATGTATCATTGTTTTCATGATCTACACAAACAAAAATTAAAAGATAAAATACAGTATGATTATATTATAAGACTAAGGTGTAATAAAATTGAGGAAACATTTTTTTAAAATTTGAGCTTTTATTCACCGTAAGTAATATTAAGAAATTTATAGGTGAATTTATGAATGAAAAGATAGTGGGAAAACATGATTTGGTATTAGGCATATCTGATACATATATAACATGATATTGGAAAATATATGTTAATGAAGTTGTGTATTGTAAATTTTTATAATATATTTTTCATAAAGGATGAGTAAAATATGATAAATATGTCTATCAAATGAAAAATATAGAAAAAAATACAAAACAATTATATAGATATTAATTGATGTTATGAGCGATGTGTAATTTAGACAATAGAATCTCCTAAAAATGATATTTAAGAGTAATAATATATAATATTCAAATAATCAGTTGAAATTAACTAAAACATTAATAATTTTCAAAAGATGATTGTACAATGTTAACTGAGAAAATACCTCGATGATCATCATATTATCATACATCATTATTACTTAATTTAAATCAATATTAAATCTATTACATTTAGAATTTGAGAAAACCGAAAGTGATATTTCTTAGTTGTATGTGTAGTGTAATGAAAATGTTATAGTGGAAACTGATGCAAAGAATGTTATAAATGATTTTGGGTAACTATAACCCATAGGTTAAAAAAATATACAGTTCTGAAATATTAAGATGGAAATAGTGGAAACCATATGTTCATTTAGTCAAAATATTTATTGATAATTGGTTAATGAAAATCCATATTATTTGATTAATAAAAGCTTAAATAAATGATATAGGTGATGAAGAACCAATACATTCAACTGATGGGTTGATTGGAATCTCTAATACTTAGGAGATACATTCATTCAGATCATTTGAATCTAGTATAAGAAAAATTAATTTCTAAAGGATTTACTTATGTGAAAAAATTTATGTTGGAAACCTTTTTAACATGATATTTTTCATAAATAAATATATTAATATGTTAATAAAATGCGTCACATGGAAATAGTATGTACAAATATCATGATGAGATTTGCACAAATATACTTGGAATAAATAAATAATTCTCACACAAAGGAATGTAGAGTCATATATGGGTCATGAAATAAAAAACACATATTTGGAAAAAAACTATCATTTTTAGACATGAACAGAAATATGAAAAATAACGGCATAATTATCCTTAGAGTCACAAACTATTGAGTGAATAGTTAGTCATTATTTAAAAAATATGAAAGGGTTGACTGAGAAATCAGCCATACAAATAAATTTTGAGTAAAAATATCAATAATAAATGGTTTTACAGGATATGGATTAAATTTTATATTATCAAAATATAAGATCAAAAGATATGTTATCACATAAAAGTTTTTTAGAAGAAATTTTTGTGAAAATACATTTATGTAATAAACTCTTAAGAGTGAAAAATTATTAAATAAAAAATTCTCAAAGTTATCCTTTATTAGGAAATATTTTCAAATTAGTGTAGAATCATAAATATATGATATCAACATCAATTGTGTCAAGTATAAGTACATAAAAAACATATTTCCCCAGAAGTTATGAAACATGAACATATGATTCCTATATAAATAGATAAGAATAAACTAGAAGTTACTAAATCTGATAGATAGTGAGAAAGATCAACATACCATGTATGTGATGATATATTAAATATGTTGAAGAACATAATTAATTTAATAATATTGGTAGTCAAATAACAAAAATATATAGAAAAATAATCACCTTCCCTATCATAAAAGGGCGAATAGGTTAGGATAATTGTAATAGCATGAGAACAATCAAAAGTTTCATCTTAAACTCACAAAATTAGTAGAATAAATAGTTACATACTAAAATTATAATATATTTTAAAAATCAGTTACATATTCTGATTATTTATAAATATGAGGATTAATATATCATGATGGAACCTATAAAAACTTAGGTTGACCATTCTGATTTTTTAGAAGAGTATATAAACAATGTTTATACATGTGAATTTATTTATTTAGAATAATTTAAAAACATAATATTGGGTAGAAATACCGTATAGTTAATTCAATAACATTCCAATTTTAATGGAATATCATATTTAGAAGTTATTCAATAAGAACAATAAAATAATGGAGGTTGCCAGTATTATCCATTCCCCACCAATTAAGAGACTAAATTGTTTTAGGAGTTAGTGTTAACATATTCTTATGATATAGAGGTTATCCAAGTGAATTGGATATGAAACCTTCCATAAATAATCTTATAGTGTAAATTAATATAATATAGGCATTTAGTGTTGTGTAATCACTACTCATCCAATTGTAATGTCTCTTATAAAAAAGTGATAAAGAATGTTTCTTATAATAGACCCAAACACAGAAAATATGTAGTCACCGAAAATGGGGGGAAAGCATTTAAAAAAATAAAGTGATATGCATATTTTTTTTCATTTGGTTCGATTTTATCTGAGAATCTATGAGATAATTTCATTCTAATACGTGGAATAAATTTTATATCAAAACGGATAAAATTATAAGTTGAAAGAAATATATAAAATTGGTTTATACAGATTCACCCCTCCATTTAATGTGACTACACCAATTCATAGGCTCTTAAATATTCATACACTAATTTTTTTCTTCACAAAACATAAACACAACCAAAAAGAGAGTTCAATTATAGAATTTTCCTTATATATCTTTCACTCATGCTTCAAACCATCATATGAAGTGACCATTTCTATTGAAGTTTTAGTAAGGAATCATATAAAATATCATGCATCCACATCGTAGTAATCATTTTGAATTGATATGATTATCAATGTTATAGCTCAACCATGAAATATTACTTTTACCTACCATTTTTAACTTCCCAATTATATTTTATGGTATCCTTCTTATTATACATAACTAATTTAATCACCAAACACAGTTCATGGTCTTTTAAAAATTATTTTTATACCACAATTAAATCCAGTATTCTAAATTTTACTCATTATTTCCACCTTTTAAGTAGTCTATGATGTGGTCAAAAGAGAAACATAGAAAATTATCATTATATTGTTTCAATATCATAAAAAATCCTAAAAATATCTTCTAAAAGATAAATCGTGCCAAACTAAATTTAAAACACACTTTTAGGACACGTTTTGTTTTAAATCTCAGAAATCATGCAAATCATGTCAATCATGTTAAAATACTATAATTCATGAATAATATTATTAAAATATGTTTTTATATTATTGTGATTACCATTAATCAATTCTGTGAGTATTACTTCTTTAAAAATTGGTAGATAATTGATTAATTATGAGACACCATTTCTACGATCAAACTATCTCACTGTGTAGTATGAAAAATTGACAAGGTATGAGGCACAATTTTTATACCCCAATAGTACCACCATAAAGTCAAGAAATTGGAAAAGTCAGTTTCACTATTTTCCTAACACTGTAATTGTACTATAGGTTCTATAATTCGGAACAGACTGGACACAGTGGATGTGCGTCCAGTTCTAGATATTGTAAAGGACCATACATAGAGACAGTGCAACTAGATCCAGAATTAAAAAAAGGAATAGACATTGTGACCATGCTATCAGTTACAATATTCATGAAATACTAGACACCATTTCTATAAAACCGGTTATGTGACACCTTAATAAGACACCATTCATAATTTTTTCAAAGTAAAAGATACCTTTTCTATGAAACTATAACAATTAACCATAATAAGACATAGTCCCATGTCACCGCATATGAATCACTGTGACTGTGGAACCAATATTGTCTCACCACCAACTGTGACATCATTCCTTTACAAATTTTCTACCTTTTTCAATTAATCTTAAAAAATGATTATAATAGTCATTTTTGAGTCATTTAAAGACACAGACACAATTAATGATCATTTATAGATTTGGAGCATGATAGAACAAGGTACAAGGTTAATAGATCTAGTTTCCTGTTGTAAAAAATAGAAAAACCAAAATATTAAATACAAGGTGGAACATGAGTTAAAGGACAAGAAGTGTCGACTGAAGGAGACGTTAGAGTGAACATACATGCATGCAAGTACTCACATAAGATCAAACATAATACATATTACTTACTTTGTAACATCATGTGAACATACTTACAACAAAAAATCAATGAAGAATAATTGAAACAAATTGTTACAAAAAAACTCATTGGAAACCAGAACAAAGATCTCACAATACTCTATTTTTTTATGCATTTAGAAGAGGACCCAAACATCAAATCTGTAATATTCTAAAGTCCATAGATATATAAAACAACACTCAGAAAATTTATAATCCATTCTTATTATCCTCTGCTAGGTGGTGTATTATTTTATTGATCTATCGAACTGTGTGGGCACCTGTATTCTAAAAACACATTGTCTCCCGCACTGAACTATATGATACAAGATATCCTCACAGAAATATCTTTTTACTCTCTATATAACACTCATAGAACATTGAAAGAGGCCCTATGTGACTAGGATTTTATATTTTCCATGTTTAACCGTGGAATTAGTCAAGTGACATGAATATCTTGTGTATTTATATGTAACCCACGATCCTGGATGTGGTTGAAAGAATTATATAAATTTTTCATGATTCCCAGTGAGCACCATGTGGAGTGTATAAGGTCTTTTCTTGAGACCGAACCACATATTTTACACACTGTATTTTTCAATTTAGTTTTTATCTATTTTAAATCATATTTATGAAAACTATGTTTCACTTTGATAGTTGGCCTTGATAAGTGTTTATAAATGATTTTATTTTGTAAATTAGATTCAAATGTAATATCAATATCTCAGATTATTATAATTACGAAATAATCAATATTCTGAGATGTTAACTAAACATTAAAAATATTATTAAATTATTACTCTAATTAACTAGCCTATTTTGTTTTTAAATTGAGAGATATTAAAATAATGTTTTGAATATAAATTCTTATAGGAACTAAATTCTCCATACTATTGTGTTTTTTACTCTAACCAACATTTATCATCACATGTATGTTATTAAACTATTATTTTCAATGGTTTAAAATATTTTTAAAATTATTTCCATTATGACTTAGTTGTGTTTTAAAAGATATCTAAATTTTTGTGAGTTTAGAATCCCATGATCATTAAAATAAATCCATTATTCATTTTTATGGGTAATATACATATATGTTCTACTACCAAGAATCCTCTATTATTTAATATAACAAATTATTACTAGTGGAAAATAAAAATTAAAATTCACATAGAAAGTATGGGAATTGATATTTTTATAGTAATAGAAGATAAATATAAACTACCAAAAAGTCCCAGAAGCGCATTGAGTGAAGATACAAAATCTACTATCAATAATAAATATAAATCTATAAAAGCATTGTTTTGTGCTTTTGGGGATGAAGAATTTAATAGAATATCTGCATAAAAATATGCCTATGATATTGGGATACCTTAGGTGTCTCACTTCAAAGAAATAATAATGTCATTGAAATTAATCGTAAAGCCTATAATATTATGTATGATAACATTAAGATTAAACATGATGAACCCATTTCTTATATTTATCTCACTTTTGATGGAATATTTACCACAAGGAGCACTATTGAAAGCCAGTGGATTCCAATGGATAAATCATGCAGCTAATCATTTTTCTACCTAAAATATGGATAAGAACCACCATATATATTAGAGAATACTATGAGAAAAGTTTATTTCTAGTCAAGGATATGATAGGTAAATTGATGATGTGTGAAGAAGAGATAAAGGCTGACAAATAAAAAAAGGACGATCCAATGAGAAATTTAGTGGATTTTAAAACCACTACTTCCAAGAATAATGAAAATAAAAGGATAAAGACTCATTATAATAGTACAAGTAATGATGATTCACTATCAGACAGTGATGATGAAATAGATCAGTTATCTTGAATTTTTTAAAGTTTTATAGGAGGAATTACTTCATTAGGAACCCTATCTACAAAGGAAAGAATGATAAGAAGGGAAACCAGAAGAAGGACTAGAAATGGACCAAGAACTCAAATGAAATACTCTATTGTGAATGTAAGTGAAAGGGACATGTAAAGGATGACTATCCCAATCTAATTTATAAAAAGAAGTATGGGTAAAAAAATTACAAAAAGGAAATATATGAAACATAGATTTTTTCTAAGGATATAACAAGTGACCTAGAATCTTCACATAATGAAAATTATGATAAATCCAATATGTTTTTTATGAAAAACACATCAGAGGTAACCCTAGAGTATTCTATCCAAAGTTATTATTAATCCTAATATGAAACTGAATCTGAAAATATGACTACTGATGAAATGTTTTAATACTTCAAAATACGTGAAGATATATTCAATAAATTAAAATATATCTATAAATCTCTAAAAAACACCATTATATTATGTCTCTTATTTAATATTAGCTTACTACACGAACGTAAAATAATGATCAATTACTTAAAAAGAACTATGAACATAAATTATATAACGAGTAATTAAAAAAGGGCATAGAAAAATTTTATAATGAAATGAATACTAAAAAACATAATCTTGGAGAACAAGTGGATCCAAGGTAAACTAATGTTATAGGATACCAGCCAGAATGGAGGAATTGAGTAAAAACTCATTTTATAAAAAAATCTGTAAAATCTGTTTTCATACCCAAAACTGAAAAATGTAATAGTTCAAGATCTTGGAAGTCATTCACTGCATCTAGTTTTTTAGGACCAAATTTTTTTCACATTTCCAATTTTTTACAAACTATGTATAGGAAACCCATGAAGCATGTATGGGTTTGTAAAACACTTATTACTAATGTCACTAGACCCAATCAAATCAGGGTACCAAAATCATCTATTGCTTAATTATTTTGTTGGAAATATGTTTGAAGAGCTCCAGTATATATCTATCGTACTTGGATAGTGATCATTCAAAACACATTATAAGATATTACTCATGGTTCAATAATATAATAAATTTTTAGGGGGCATGTCACTTTTCATGACAATGTTAAATGGAAAAATAATTATCTTTTTCTAGATTTGTAATTATAACTCAGTTTTAATTTCTCAATTACATTTTTTATGAATTAAAATATAATATTATTAGTATTTCACAATTATGTAATGATGGTTTTAATGTTAATTTAGAAAATAAATCTTGATTTTTTTTAATTATAAAAATTAGTATTTCATTATATTGGAAATTAAAATGATTATGTTGTTAAAATAGATTCCTTTGTTTCTTAAAATGTGACTTTTTTTACTGGAATTCACAAATAGTATAGGATTTCTCATAGTTGGATTAGAAATTTTAACATAAACTCCCTTAGAATGCTTACTATAAAATGCTTCAACAAGAATCTACCAAAAAATGAGTTTCCTAATGATAAAGTCTATAATATTTTTCAAAAGGGTAAACATCACAATATGTCATTTAAATATAATAAATAAGTTTCAACTTATAAACCCCTAATGATGGTTCTCATTGACTCGTTTGGATCATCTATAGTTTTATTCCTCAATTGGAAGCATAATGTATATATTCTTGTTGATGAATATTATATTTATACTTGGAACATTTTACTATCTCATAAAAGTAAGGAGTGTTCTAATTTTCTCTATTATTCTATAACTGTAGAGAATAGAAGTGGTCTTAAAATTAAAACCCTAAGATTTGGCCCTCACTGTGAGTTTGAAAACCAAGATTTTGTATCTTTTTTTCTCACTAAAAGGATTTAGTAAAAACTTTTATGCCACTAAGTCACCTTAAAAAAATGGAGTTGTAGAAAGATGCAATAGAACCATAAAAGAAATATCTAGAACCATGTTCAATTAATATGACCTACATATCATCTTTTGGGATGAAGCAGTTAGTAAATTTTTCTATACTATTAATAAAGACCAAATCAGACCCATTTTTAAGAAAAATATTTATGGGTTGTAGAAAAATAGAAAAACCATAGTTAATTACTTCAATGTTATTGGTTGAAAAGTTTATATTATCAATAGTAAGGACAATATTGACAAATATTTCACTATAATTGATGAAGGAATTTTAAAAGGTTACTCAATCTATATAAATGACTATATAGTCCATAATAATAGAACAAAATGTGTTGAAGAATCTATACATGTCAAATTTGGTGAAAGAGATCCACATGAACCTACGATCTCACTAGAAAACATTTAAGTAGATGTTCCAAATCAATAAATAAATATAAAATCTTTTGACCCAACTATCATGAAAACTATTGAATCTTCTAGTTCTATAAATTCTAAAGATTCCAATCATGATGAACTCAATCCTCTTGAAAAACCTAAAATCTCTAACCCTTATTTTTCTTGATCTATTATACCTTTGAAGAACGGTTTTTTGGTTGTTTTTATTGCAGATATAGTCATATGAACTTATACAAGAGATTATCTAAGAAATAAGGATTAAAATAATGATTTCTAGTCATAGATTGAGTATAAGAACATCAATGAGGCAATAAATGATTACATTTTAGGGATAGTTATGAAAAAAGAATTGAATCATTTTGAATGAAATAATGTCATGAAACTAGTGGATATAACTTAAGACACCTTGATGATAGGTACTAAATGGGGGTTTTAGAATAAGGTAGATTAATATGAAACTATTGTAATAAACAAATATTGATTTGTTGTACAATTTTATAGTCAAAAAGAAGGGATAGATTATCAAGAATCATTTTCACCAAGCTCTAAACATGATTCCATTAGAATCTTGCTTTCATATGCAGATCTTATATATTTCATGATATATAAAATCGATATTAAAGGTGAATTCCTAAAAGGGAATATAGTTTAGGATTCTTTTGTTGAACAACCACCTTGTTTTACAAATTCTCATTTTCCAAATGATGTTTTTAAATTAACCAAAGCACTATTTTGTTTAAAACATGATCCAAGAGCTTGGAAAAATAAAATATATATTTTCCTTACTTCTAATGGATTTACAAACGGTATAGATGATCATACTATCATTAAAAAATAATTTCTAAATATGTTTGAGTTGTTCATGTCATCGAGGTTGATATTATTTTTGGATATTCAAAAAATTAAATATGTGTTGATTTTTCATATATGATGAAAAATGAAAATGAAATATGTTTGATGGGTGAACTAAAATTCTATCATGAATTTCAAATCCTTCAAAATAAGGAATTAATTATTTTGTATCAATGTAAATACACTAAAGATCATCTAATTTTTTTGGCTTTGGAGAGTAATATCATTAGTGGCAATCCAATAATTACCACCTATATGTTGGGCCTTGATGAGAATGATAAACCTGTTGATCAAACCAATTACATAGGAATGATTTGGTGTTTACTCTACTTAACTACTAGCAGGCCTAATATTATGTTTAGTGTATATATGTGTGCTCAGTTTCAATAAAATCTTAAAATGTCAAATCTTTATTATATTAAAAAGATTTTAAAATAACTCAAACATACTACTAACATATGAATGTTCTACCATAGAGTATAATAATTTTCTATACTTATTTATTTAGATGCTGAGTTTGGATGTTTTATATTAGATAGAAAAACACCTCTAGAACATGTAACTTTTTAGAAAAGTCACTAGTATCATGGTGTAGTAAAAAAAAATTGATGACTTATATACTGTCGAAGCTCAATACATAGTTGTGGGTAGTTTTCGTTCTTTGAATTTTTTTTTTTGAAACAAAGTTTTATAGATTATAGATATCAATTTAAACATGGCTCTATAAATTATGACCACAAAATTTGTATTTACAACTCTAAGAATAATTTTTCTTATTCTAAAACAAATCTTATTGATGTAATACATCAATTTATGAAAGATAATAATCAAAATGGTGATATTACTTTAGAATTCATCAACACACAACATCATCAGGGTGACATTTTACTGAAGACATTAAATGATGAAAGGATGAGTTACGTCATAAATGAATTAGGAATGATAATCCTTGATTGTCCAGTTTACTATCTAATAGTTATTATTTCACTGTTTTTTACACAATGTTATTTTCTCATAGTTACTATCTCATAGTTACTATCTCTCATATTGTTATCTCATGTTTTATATCTCAGTAGTTATTATCGAACCATTTAGATTCACATCGCAATGTTGACAGTGTGACTACGTGTTCCGATATCATTGTTATGGCTCATACTTCTATTCTTTTAATCCTTTCCCTATATCTCTATAATGATTATTTTATTTATTGAATACGAGGTTTTTGTGTTTTGTGATGTTTTAACTCCCTAAATGAAAGAATCATGTCTTTTCACTTCACTTTTCACGTGAACTCTCTAATATTGAATACAATATCATTTCTCTCAAACTCCTAATCACTCTTGAGGCTGTGTTAAATTCCCATTTGGAGCCATACAGCTTCATCATATCCTAGAAATCACTGGTCTTCAATTATATATAAAAAGGCTCTGATTACCATGACTGAGTAATTTCTAAACCTTGTTCTTGGGGATCGAACTGTTGTGATAGAGAATGAAATATGTCTGAAGTGGATCCTTTCAAGAAAGTAACATTTTATTAATGTTTTTGATAATCAGAGATGTGTAGAGTGGTTTAGAATAGAGAAAAGTCTTATCTATAAAATGTTGGTTTTTGAATTTATCATTATTTTTAGTTCACATTCAACTATAAAGATGATATTGTGGTTAGAATTTGGGTGAATGGAAAATGATGTACCATTTCTTTGAGTTTGTGGGATTCCATATTAGTAATACAAAAGTAAGATATTTTTTAATAATATCAAAGATGTCCTCCTCCACGAAGTGATTTTTTATCTTAGAAGGTGCTCTGGATAGTTTTCCTAGAAACAAAAAAATAAGACTATTGCTACTGAAATGGATATAGGGACTAGGATATGGTTTAAGTTTTTTCAACAATAAATATGTCCAAGGAAAAGTGGCATTACTACCAAAAATTCTAAAGTTGTGTTTTTGACACATAATCAGAAGAATGGTCACATGATTAATCTGTGTAAGTAAAATATATTACAAAAATGTGATATGGTGAATACAACATCAAAGTCAACATCCCTTTCTATTAAAGGTTCATCTTTTTACTGATACTGGAAAAAGGTTTGGTAGGTACAAATTAATAATAAGTTGACGATTATGATTTTTTTTCAAAGGATACATGTAAATGAATGAATATTAGTTTGAATTAATGGTAGAGATCATGGGTTGATGATATTGACATACTATAGGAGGTTTTTAATCCTATTAAGAATTATTCATGACCTAATGATGTATAAAATTCTAGTTTAGGATCTTATGAGATTGTATAATACATATATAATGTAAATTATGTTGATAGAAATAATGGAGAAAAATATGAAAATAAATTTGAAACAATTATGGAAGAATATATTGTACCCTTTAAAATAGTTAGAGATATGTCTGAATATGATAGAGTAGAGGGTGTGGAAACTAGACAAGTGACTGAATCTTTTAGTCCTAAAAGAGTTGTATCTATTGAGGAGGATAAAACCCCATCATGGTAATAATTCAATGGAAAAATACAATTAAATCATGTTTTTTGGATACATGGTATATTTTCCTTAGTTATTTTGATCTCGATGAGCCTAAAGGAATAATAGATAAAGTATTGGATCATTCCACTATGATTCAGCTGAAAATAGTCTATGAATATGTGTCTGCTATGGAACCAGAATCATTTTCAGTTCCTACTCTTAAACCTACACAAGAAACACCTTGTTACATAATTCGTGATTATTTGAAATAATTTTGATACAATTTTGTTATCTATTTTTGATAATATCATGATGTCACAGCCAACTCAGGTGACCAATCTAAGTGATAGGGATGCTACATTTTTTCAACAGAAAATCATACAGAAAATCAAAACCTAGATGCCTCATGAAATTGAGGATGTCCAAATTAAAAACAGGTATTTGATTGATGAGATGAAATAGTTAAAATATGTGGGTTTGTAAATGATGAAAAAAATGAAAAATTATCAAGCCTATGAAGATCTGTCCTTAAACATTATGTAGTAGAAGACCTTTAATCGGTCTTGATTCTAGAGAGTTAGAAACAAACTTAAAAATTATCTGAGTTGCAAAAAACTAAAAAAATACAAATAAAAAATATGGTGTGAGGTAACTCTGATGCGAGGAGAATTCCCTCAGAAAACACTGATGGATCTAAGAAAAATAATTAAAAAATGGGTGAGTTGTAAATATGCCCAGTAAGGGGCCAAAAAACCGTCGATAAATCCTTTTTTCCAATATTCATTGAAAATGATTTAATAAATACATAAAGAAAACCCATTATAGATAATTGAATTTTAAATTAATAAAGGGTTAAAATGCTTCGTCATTTTAGGAAATACTTATCTATAATATTTTTTAAACATAATCCATTTTTTTATAAAAACAATATGTGTGCTTCCAAAAACAAAATATTATTTTGAGGTCACTTGAATCGTCAAAGGCTGTTTATCCCTACCCTCTTAGTGATGGATGGTTTCACTCCCCAATTGCCTTTTATATTTTCTATTATCAAGCACCATATTTTATGAAAATGTTTTATGATTTCTTTACATATGTATATATTTTCACTGGATTTTTAAATTTTTGATAAAACTCATCACAAAAATAAAATACACATTCCCACTGATTCTTATATATATGTATATATGTATATATATTTATGCATATTTTATTTCATTTCATAGAACTTGTGAGTTCGGTTACAACCAAACCCCTGGTCATAAACTATCCACGTATTTTATACTATTTACATTCTTATAAATCATTGATCTTATTAAAATAATCATAATAATTAATTGTGTAACTGGCATAAATTTGAAGTGAATTATTTAAAACATTACACTTATAATTCATTAAATTTATTTATTAAATTCGATGTTTTAAACACTAAAATTTGAATTTGAACCATGGTTTTCTTAAGGATGAAATGGATGATGGTGTAAATGCATAAAATCATAACCATGTATATATATAAACATGATGGCCAAAATTCAATAAAAAGTGATAAAATATTATAAACTTTCTTCTGGGAACATTATTATAAATTTATAATAAACTTATAAACAAGTAAAAAACCTCTTCATACATATATACATCTATATAAAACACACATTTGAACATGAATATAAATAATAAATATCTTACCCATATTTAAATTAAAAATTAATGGAAAAATATAAATAATTCTTTAAAATAAATGCTCTGAACTAATGAATAGTATCCCTTACTGTAGAAAAAAATCACGTATGGTTTTGATAAAATAAAAATAATATATCTTCTTATAATTTCATAACATACACACTTTAAATATATGATGCTTTAATAAAAAGGTAATTAGTAAATTCAAGAAAAAAAGAACTGAATGTAACATAGATACACCCTTACAAAATAAAATTTAATACAATAAAAATACTCTTACTTCCTTGATGGAAAACCCAAAAATGGTTTCCTTATTGTGGGGGTGTCAAATCAAGAATGATGTCTTGAACCGGGTGGGGTTTCTCCTTCAGAAAATATGAATGAGTCGTCCCAAAAAATAGAGGTATAAATAGAAATTTGGGATGGATTGAGATTCCTCGAGATGTTGTGATTTAAAAAAAATGTTGTGCCAAGGAATTGATTTTTCACCCATGTTGGTATGTTTTTCTCAAAGCAACAAAAAACATGAGTTGTGTTTCAATTGTTAACATTATCTTTCCTGTTATTATAATATATTCTCTTGTCGTTACCACTCTTATTCTTGTAATGTAATAATCAATAATTATTTTTAAATTATATGAAATAAATTATCAGTCCCAATTTTTACTATAATTTGTTTAATTTATTTTCTTTAAAAGATACACATATCCTATATTTAAATTGGTTTTATCATTATCAATAAGTCAAAGTTTTCCAACAATTTTATTCATTTTAGTTTTTTATTCTATTAAATTATTAATGATTGTTTCTTAATGAAGAATATATAATGATTTTCTTCAAATATTTTGAATTTTGTTTAAAAAGTATATAAACTTTTTTTTAATAAATCATATTTCACATATTTTTTTAACAAATCAAAATCTTTTTTTAACATAATTATATCATTTACTTTTTTATGAAAAATCTATAGCTAATTTATATATATTAATTTTTATTATATATATATATATATATATATTAACTAAAAAATATAAATTATATATATATTTAAATTTTTTGATTTTAACTAAGTATACATATCATTTTTCCCAAGATTTCCCAGGACCCATTATTTTTACCCTCAAAATAAATTAACGTTTTAATTTTATACTTAATTACATGCCTCTATATAATGTTTTAATAATAATATATTATTTATTATTTTTTTCAAATTATTTCATATTTTTTTATATTTAATTTTTGCATCATTTTGTTGACTTTTTCCTTCTTTTTTTATTCTGACATTCAGTTTCTATTTTATAAATACCATGTTTTCTAGAAAAATGTTATATATATATATTCTTTTAAAACATTATAATATATATATATAAATATATATATATATATATCTCTTTTTTTGAAATAATATGATTATATATATGTGCAATTAAAAAAAGACAATATATTTTGATATATTAAAAATAATAATTTTCTTAAAAAAAATTCACACGTATTTATTATTACTATTATTACTATTCTCATAAAAATATTAAAACAAATTATATTTTTTTCAAATTAATGGTATAATTATAATTAGCATCACACATTTCATTTTTTATGTGTTAAAATGTTATCATTTTTGGTTTCAAACCAATTTAATATTTTATTCTTAAATTTTTTCAAAAAAATTACATGTAAATATGTTTATATTTAAAAACTATTTTAAATAAATTTATAGCATATTAAAAAATTATTATATTCTGTATAATGAAAATATATGAAAAAAATTAATTAATTAATATATTTTAACATTAATGACATTTTTTAAAGTAAGATAATAAATAAACTAATCAATATTTCAGTTTTGTAACATCATTTGTTAAAACCATTCTTGATATATATATATATAAACAATAATTATCTAAACAATTATTTGATATAAATTAATATTTAAATTTATTGGGGCGTTAAAAATCCAACATTTCTCATATGAGTGAGGATGATGGTGATAAGATCCCAAAGAAATTAGTACCTTTGATTCAAACCAACGTAATTACTGTTTATAATAAGGTGGTTAATAACAACACTAAAATAGAAAACAAGATTTGTTCCCTTGTATCGAGAATCAATAATCTGACCACTATATATAGAGTATGTTTACAGACTATTATAAAATAGCTTAATGCCCTCACATCATCTGTTTCCACTCTATCTTCTAATTCTCTGCCATCTCAGCTTTTCACTAATGAAATGATCATATCAGTATTTAGGAATGAAGTTTGGTTTTTGTTGAGTTGTACTACTCATGAATATCTATCTACAATCATTAAGAATAGTGACCATGTGCTTGACTTGATAAGAAATCACTCAAAAATTTCCACTGATGCTCAAGAAGAAATTTCTAAGTGGACCACTACTTCAAGAGGATCAATTTCAAGCATGAGTAAAGCATCCATTTCAAGTATCTTGTGGGGAATTTAATGATACCTCTTATAAATCATTCTTTTAAAATTCATTTAGAATAGCTAAAGTGCATTAAAACTACTCTAGATAATTAATGGAAAATAAATATGACTTGTAAAAGGCCAGGTATATTGGTGGTGAAATCATCACACATTTTATCAATTTGATGAAACTATATCTGCATGTTTATAGAATAACCATTGTGGCTCCTACTGTGGCTCCTTTGAGGACTGTTCTACATCCTTCCACCTATCCATCTTACTCTACATGATTTTCATCTTCTAAAACGTTTATTTAACAAGCTCTGAGCTGGATCTAACATCTTATTATTTAGAAATCATTGCTTCGATCTTCAACCAGACTAACCATTTACCCTTCTATCATTGAAGGAGTGTCATTACCTTCCCTTACTAATGCTTCTACTATATCAACTTCTACACAACCTTCTTTATCTCCATTTGTCTTTGACAATGATAATGTTAAGGATATAGAATCCAAAGAGATTTGGAGGAATATTTTTATTAGGGATGTGACGTTTTCAATTTTTGTGATTATAAATAAACATTGTTTGTATATTCAATTAAATGTTCAATCTATCTGTTTTATTCACTTGTCAGTTTCATTTTATGTTTGTTTCTTAATCACTTTTTGATAAACCCAAAGGGGGAGAAGATCTGGAATTTGATTTAAATTTAGAAACACTCATTTTACATACATTTTGGTAATATATTTATATGATATGAAATATGTTTCTTCCTTTCTAGGATGCTGGGTTTTAAAGTCCAAGATTTTTTATCTTCAAAAAGGGAGGTATTATTGGACACCTATTATTTTAATGCCCATAGATCTTATAAATCATGTAAATTATGTAAATCATTTAAATCATGTATATATTTTAAATCAGGTTTAAATATTATAAATAATGATTAATCTTGTTCTACTATGTTTTATTACAATTATGAGAAGCCTTAATCCATTCTGTGATTATTACTTCTTCTGATAGGTGGAAGATATTTGAAGAAGTGTGAGACATTGTTTCTCTGATCAAACTATCTCACCGGTTATTCTGAAAAATCTAAAAAGTATGAGACACCGTTTTTATGCCCAAATAGTCTCACTGTTTTGTTTGGAAATCAAAAAAGTCTATGACACAGTTTCCTTGACATAATAACTGTGCTACATGTTCTATAATTCACAAAGGACCTCACTTTATAACCATGCTACATGTTCCCTAATTTGTAAAGGACCAAACACTGAAACAGTTTTACCAGTTCCAGAATTTGAAAAGTAATAGACACTGTGATCATACTACCAGTTCTAGAATTCCCAAAGGTCCAAACAACATGACCATGCTACTTGTTCCATAATTCAAAAAGTACTAGACACAATTTTTGTAACACTGGTTCTATGACCCCATAACAAGACACCATTTATATGTTCAAAAAATGACACTATATTGTTTCTATTACACTATAAAACAAACGTAACATGACACAGTCCCATGTCACCACTTCTGACTCACCGTTATTGTGGAACAATTCTTGTCTCACCACTAACTATGAAACTATACCTTAATAATTTTTTTCTTTTTTAATTAAATATAAAATTTTATTCCAACTATAAAAATTTGATTCACTTAATAGAACTAACATAATTAATTATCTCTTATAAGCATGACACCTGATGGTATGAGGTTTGAGGTGAAGAGATTGTGCTTCTTATTAGCCAAAACAAAAACACCCAAAGATTAAATACAAGGTGGTAAACAAGCAGAATGAGGAGAATTTCCAACTAAATGAGATGTTAGTGTAAACATACATGCATGAATGAACACATAGAATAAAAAACCTCAATCCATATAGAATTCTGTATACCATCATGAGAACATCCTTACAACACGAACTCATCAATGAAGATTTGTTATAAAGAGTTACACAAAACTAAAAAAAACCAAAACACAGAGCTCACAATACTCTGTTTCTGAGATTGCTATCAGAAAGGGACATGAACATCAAATATGTTACATCCATGAATTCCAAATATGCATAGAATAAAATTTAGAGAATTTCTAATCACATCATATTATATACTACTCTATTGTGTACTATTTTATCAATATTTCGAGCAGTGTGTGAATTTTTACATTAAAAATAAATTATCTTCTACACTGAACTAGAGGATATAATATATTATCACACACATATATTTTTACACCTTGTTTCACCATTATATAATTTTGGAAGAGGTGGTGACCCAGTAGGTCTTGTGTATTGTTCTGTAAAATCTAATCTTGTGTGTGGATTAATGATTTATTTATATTTTTCATTGTGTAAGGTGATCAGCATGTGGAATGTATAAGGTCTCGGCTTGTGACTCAACCACTCATTTTATCTACTATGTTTTTAAATTAGTTTTTCTATATATTCACTCTTATTTCAAAAAACTAATGTCCACTTTTATTGTTATTATTGTGTAGTATTTATAACGTATTTGATTTAGAATATTATTTTCAAAGGATACAGCAATATCTCATAATTTTATTATTGATATATAATGAAACATATGAAAAATTAATTAAATAGTTAAAATATTATAAATTTACTACTTTTATTAACATGCATGTTTGGTTTTAAAATTGAAAGATATCCAAATAATTTTTTTAACAGAAATTGCTATATGAACTCAATTCACCTCCTCTTGAGATGTACGACAATGTCCAAGAATAGAAAATTTTAAAATATAAAATCATTATTCATTTTAGAAAAATGAATAAATTATTGTTTTTTTGAGGTTTTGGTATAGTTATGGGATTACCAACATGCATAGATAATGGGTTTTTAGGGAAATAGTCCTTAGCATATTGTTTGAACTATTAATTTGAATGTAAAATGTTGTATTTGTAGTAATATTTTTGTAGGAAACTTGAAACCATATGATATTATGAACTATGATATTTTTAATCACTATATAGGTTATGAGAATTAGTTACCATTGATATATAAGGTTTTGAGTTAGATCCTTTGAACTGAGTCAGATGGTTTCCCTTGTTTGTGATTGGATGGACAATAGATTCATCCTAACATAAATAATTATTAAATGTGTGTAATATTGGGCACAGTATAAGTTTTTTAGTGGGAAATGTGTTTTGATTGGAGTAATGTGGTATATGCCTAGGAATATTATAATTAATGTTTTTGTTTTATGATATGGGGAGAAGTAGGTGTGTGGGATTCTAGGAGAGTGAATTGAATTAGGTTGTTTATAAAATTTTTTGGTTTGATTATTATTATAATGATTTTGATGTAGGGTGTTTATATATAATGAAACAACTCTGAAATAGATGCTTGTATGTCAGATATAGGGTTCGGTAGTGATCCAATCCCAGAATATATTTTTCCATACCTGGTGTATCATGATCTACCCCGTCAATAAACGATATATATCAAAGAATATTTTATGATCCACCATGTAGATATTATTTATCACGGTGTTATGTATTGATAGCCAACAAAAAATACATATTATCTTCATGTTGATGTTTCATGTACTACCACCTATATATTCTTTCACTACATATACTATGATGTACTTCTATACTAGAATACTTATATTAATAGGTGTGTCATGATGTAACACATGGATATAAATTCCATGAGTGTCGTATATTATGTTGAAAGAAGAAAAAAGGATCTTCTATGAGATTTGTTATGATCCACTATCTATATTTTTTCCATATTTTGTAATGTATTATGATCTACCCTCTCGATACATGATCACTTATAATGGATATTTTTCTAAATTTGTAATGTATAGTGATCTCCCCTTCATGATGCACATAATAAATGAATTTTAAAACAGAAATTGTACACAATGATTTTTTACATGGTTCACACACACCGGGATATGTCTAAATAGAATACACTATCAGTGTATTGATTTACCAAATCTAAAAAATATAACTTATGTTACATGGTTCTATTTTTATTCACTTGTCCCTGTAGTTTTCGACAATTCACAATTGAAATATCAATGTTATCTTAATTAATGTGTGTGCATTACTCCATTAAAAATTATTTTATTTATTTAAATCACCTCAAAATTATTTCACACATATATGTGTGTTCCATGAATCATTGGAATCATCAATGATATGAAATCTACATCCGCATATACGAATTTCTTTTTTGATATTACTCTCACAAGTCATTGTTCTTTCTCTTCAAAAATAATTAAACCGTTTACAAATTACAGTTCACTTCATAGTTTGAGTGATTTATGAGTGCATTTACCTCACACAAGACTGATGCCTCATGATAAACCACTACCTTTTTGGGATATAATGAAACAAAAACTATGATCCTCTATAAATTAAACTTCTTTTAAATAATGAAATCTATTCACTATATCAACTCTTTCATAAACAACCTTTTTAGGAACCAATTTTAGACTTTGTCGAATTATATTAGTGATGATTTTTGTAATAAACATATCTATTTTATATAAATTGTATTTGGGTAGATTATATTGGTTAGTAAATTAAAAAAATCTATTTATCATTATTATAATAAATTCCTTGTTCGAAATACGATTCACTATGTACTACACTCGCTATTTGGCTGACAAAACACATAACTCCCCATGTAGAGGCTTAAAAAATCCCATTTCTTCAGAAAAGAAGAAATACCTTTGAAGATTCCTCTAAATAAACTTATTTTTCCATAAATGAGGAGATACCATTGTGGAATTCATAAACACACTACATTCAAGAACAAAATTTTAGAACACCTTTTCCATTTTTAGAGCACAACTATAATGTTGAAATCATTGCTTTGCTAAATTTTATACACATTTTTACATACATTTTATGTGGTTATCATAGAAAATATCATATTTGGTATAAAAAAATTCCAAAATTCCATCATGTAATCCTTTAGTTTCCATGAGTTACACTAAATTTTTTATAGCGTAATCCTTCCATTACAATACGGAAAATACTGGGAAATTACACCATCTTCAAAAAAGTTTATTTTCAATAAAAAATTATGGATCATTATCATGTAGATTTATAAAAATACAATCCAAAAACAATAACTCGCCATCAAAATAATTTTTTCAATCACTATTACAAATTTTGTTTGATATAAAAGTTTTATCAAATTTTATAAAGTATATTTGGATGAACTATCTCGATGGTTTTGATGATTGGATTGAGAAGAAAATCAAGAATTCATATTTCCATAAACTTATGGTTTTAGATATTTTATTATATTTTATTAATGGGTGAAATTGTAGTAAATACTATTTTGTAAGTGTTATATATAGTATTTAATATCTTAATTTAATAACGAATGTTTTCATGTTTATTGAATGGTTTCTTAAAGCTATAATCCCAGACATTTACTCAGATATTCTAATTTGAATGATGCTCATATTATTTATTTATTTTTACTTATTACTTATCAAGTGTATAATCTCCCCATATTTGAAATAGGCCATCACCACATTTCAGTAACCATTTATATATGGGGAGGCATGCTTGAGGTTATATAGAGGCCCATATCAATTATTCTTCCAGTAGACTAGATTTAGGAAATTACAATATTCATGAATAAAAAACATATACAAAAACACTACATTTATAAATATATAAAATATACATAAAATAAATTCATATATCACACTTTTCATACTATTAAATGAAATTGTTAATATTTTTATTTTGGGTACTTTTTATAAGCACCTAGAGATCACAATTACAAGAAATGTTTCTATAAAATCCTAAAATTGATAAATTTTCCAATATAAGTAAATAATATATATATATAAATTTATAATTTAAATGAGTTTGTGAAAAATCAATATGAATGTTATCTAGGAAAAATTATTCCACATTTTAACAATATTATTATGATAAATTTTGATCACGATGGACCATGGTCTATGAGTTATCAAATTAATCAAGTAATTTGTAGTACCTTTTTATATGGTTAGTACACAATTCTAAAAACAAATAATTAATGAATCCACATAATTCAAAATTACATACATATTATTTAATTTCTTCATAATTATTACTTATATTAATTAATAATTTTCTGATGTTCACAAAAAATGTGTCTCTAGGATAATTAATGTAAAACCAGTTATGGTTGTGATGTTTATCATTTTTAAAAAATGTAAAATTGAATTTACAGATATAACAGATGTAAAATTATTTTGATACCAAGGAAAAATATTAAAATGGTTTCATTATAACATTCCACCTCACCCAAAGAATAATTTTTTTGATCAAGATTTATTTGTTTTTTTCAATATAACAGTACTCAATTTCCTGAAGCATATTGAATTTTCTAAAAGTATTAACAACAATATAAACATATAAATAATTTTATAAATTATCAATCATGTATTTTTTTATTTTTTGACTCTCAGTGGACACACACTTATTTTAATGGTCATTAATATACACTCTAGTAGAAATAAAATAAAAAATTTAAAAAGGTATACATTATTTTTAAATTTAACTCAAAAAAATGAGGTTATAGAGAGAATATAGGTTATTAGTGAATTTTTCAATACTATTTATTTAAATTAATAGATTAATAAAACTAAAATTTAAATGGATGATTTGAGTTACACTAATATAGGAAACATAAAACAACATTGTTATTGTGGTGTTTTCTTTCACCATTGTATTCCTTTCATGAAATTTCAATTGTCAACATCCACTAGCACTTAAATTCCAAAGTGAATGTGAATTTTATAGGATATTATTGAATTATTTAATAGATTATGGTAGATAATTTCTAAAAAACGTGATTTTTAGGTGGAATATTGACAAAAATTTATCATGGGATGATTATATAAATTATAAATCTTTAGGACAATAGGGATTTAATCAAAAAACCCAACATCATGGAAAAAGTAAAAATTAAATCAATTACATTATAAATATTGTTATTATATTTCTGAAAATTTAATGATTTTTTTTAATTATCATATGAGGATATATAATTATTTTGAAAAAATGGGTACAAAACTCAAGATCGTATTCAAAATTTTTATTTCAAAATGGGACAATTAAAATATATATATATTTTAATAGATAATATAAAACATATATGTCCTCCAAAAATCATTCCAATGATAAGAATTTTCGATATTAATACAGACATGGTAAAATATAATAGACACAATATATTTATAAATATTGAAGAGGTTCTTGTGGGTTCTAGTTAAATGAGCTGACAACCCATTTAGAAGTAGAAATTTTTAATTAAAAATATTCTAATAAATTTATATGTGTGTAGAAATGTCTATGTGTAATGATGGAACATTTAAATTTATAATTTAAGAATTAGAATCCCTTAATAACATAATGATTTATTTTGGATTTCTAGGGAGATAATGATTATAATTTCACAATAGATTAAAATTTATTACAAAAAATAAAATAAAATTCCTTTGGTATAAGAATTGATAACTTATTATTCTTATAAAAAAATTATATGGTGTTATATATGATAAGAATAATTTAAAATAATGATCTGTTATACCACTTATTACAGTGTTCAATGCTATTACCTAATGGTAATTTTCAAAAAATATAAATGATTGGGGATGTTTAATGATTTCATTTGAGTTTTGAGGAAACATCATATTTACTTTATTTTTTGATTAGGAGATAATGTTTTATCCAGTGAGTTTTTTTAAAATTTGGATATTATATAAATTAGAAAAAATAGTATATATGAAAAAAAATGTATAAATCAATTAATTAACTTTTTAAATTTGTTATCAAAGTAGACTATATTAGGTAATTTATTAATACAATTTTATATATTATACATCAATTGGGAACCAACAAGGTAATTATAATAATTTCTATCTGACATTTTCTAGGTCCTGAAGGATACATGAATGATGTTTCATAAGAAAAATTATCTTTTTTACATTGATGATGACAAAGTGTATTTAATGATGTCTATAATATTATACATATATATTATATTTCTGAAATAAAATTATTAAATTTTAAATAATTAAATAATATTCTAATATCATTTTAAGAGACATGTGAGGTAAACATAAAACTGAATGACTAAAAAATATCATTTTTTTCATGCATCAAAGAACCGAGTTATATTATAGATGCATGATTTTAGGGTGAAATTAACAGAATAATAGTTGAATATTTAGGAATACCACATCCCCTTTTGTTTATATATTCAATGAATCTATATTCTTACACATAAACCAGAGGAAATATTTCATTAGAATTTCTTATTTGCATAGGAGCAACACATTTTCAGATGTTATTCATTATTAAATGATTATGTTCAACAGAATTATTTTTAATAATTTTGAGTTTTTATAAAATAGAATTATCATAGACAATTTATTTATCAAAAAGATTATAATATTCTTTTGTTGAATTTTAATTCTATTATAGAATGTGACAAGAAATTAATTCTAAACATGATGTGGTAAGATTATAGATCTTAAAATTTATTAATATTGAAATTATATAACAGATTTTTTGAATCCCATTAATGAGGGAAATTCCAATTTTTGCAATCAAATAAAGAATTAGAATTTTAATATCATAACATGGTCTTACCAAATACTGGTTGAGTCAGTGGTTCTATATAACCTTAGAGGGGCCTCCAAATATTCTAGAGAATTAAAACCTGAAATTAGAGTTTATTTCTACTGTTTTAGAGTCTATTATATCTATATCACAATATAATATATCAATAAAATAATAGATACATTAGAAAAAATAAATGTACATGAAATCATTTATAGATAATAGTGTTCCATAAATAATATGTAAATAATGAATGGTTGTTTTAAAATAGATTCATTTTAAAAAAACACACAAAACAAAAGGATCACACACTTTGTTAATCATATACAATTAAACCTAGGGAAATAAAATAAAATATAAAATATAAGCATACAACCTGAGTATCTACTCAGTAATGTCTTCAAAAACTATAAATATTATACATTAGAATCTCATATAAAAACAATTAATTGTCACATATATTATATATAAGGTTTTCATGTCCATTATAGTGCATGTTTAGTGAGATAGTATAAAACAATATAAGGAATCACCAATGAGATGCCTTGTGTATGTAGTTCAATGTTATTTTTTTAATAATGGGATAATAATTACAAAGGGGATGTAATTTAGATTTTATATAATGTGGGCCAAGGGCATAATTACTAATGAAATTTAAACGATTAGGTATGAGGGAACCTAATATTCTAGTCACCTAAATTCATTATATTATATCCCCTTTTATTGATAGGATATCCACTACCATGTTACCATTTTGAATGGTGTTTTGGATTAATTTATCATAATATAGTAAAAAAAATTAGTGGCTCATGGTGAACATAATATACCAATGGGTACAAGAATATTTGAATTGGAATTTGATATGTGAAGACAAATCAAGTCCCATTTAATGTGACAGATATTATGATACATATAATATTTGAGATCATTCAAATGAGTGTGTTATTTAATGATATGAGAATTACTAGTACCATAAATGGAACTAGCCGCCAAGATAACTATTTTGAATGAGTCACACATTATCCCTCAACTATCCATAAATATTTTATATCATGATTTGTTAAAATTATTCAATATAATATTCCTAGGTGTCCCCACAGACCCAATTCTGACATTTTTTCTCTTAGAGGATCACTGCTTATGAGGTTGGTTGTGATACATTATTAGCAAGAAATTAATTTGATGGACCTAATCGAATGATTTTTTTCTCAGACTAGTCAGAATGACGTATGTTTAAGTTTATTTATGTTGATTCGAATTACGTGGTTCCTTACAAAATTGTGGGGATCTCATAGAACCCAACATCATATCAAAAAGTAAATACCAGGGATCTTTATTTATTAAAGACTCAATACTCTATGAAACAATGTTTATTGAAGAGATCAAATGACACCATGTTTTGATAAATATTAAAATGGCATGAAATTAGGTACAAAATGAGTTACCCACAATCTACTCCGGAAAATTAATTAATTTTTATTTCAAACACTTTAGGAAAAGTGAAAATCATACATCCCTTAACACCAACTAGAACACGACTTGACAAAAGCCGGTCAACCACAAACCAACCAGTAAAACACAAAAATACATATCATAATACCCGTAATCATCTCTGCATCCCACACAAGAGTCCCCTTCTGCCGTAGCTGTAGCCGTAGCTGATTCCCATTCAGAGGCTGATTTATATCACCTCAAGAAGTATTTATTGTGCCCAAAACTCCTCGCTTGATCCACTAAAGGATGCTCTGGACAAGGTTGTTTGTCCAAGATGTCTTTTTGATGTCAACAATAAAACCATTGTCCCGCTTAAGGGAATATCTTGTACACATCGGACACAGGAGATAAGAAAAATCTTTCGTTGCTCTCCTTCTTGGTGTAGCAGATATTGGTTCTGCGCACTCAATCATCCTACCAGTCCCATTCTAGACAGTTTCACTGAATGAAAATAGACCTGGTCCACTCAAATTTTCCTTCTTACCCCCAGAGACATTTTTTCCCTTGTTCTTCGGTGTATTACCCTTGAATCCCGAATAATTCTCCCTCCTTGTCAAAGGTGTGTTAATATCAGTCGGGGAAAGGCCTTCCACTGCAACAGCATCCTCCTCACCAGCCTTAGGGATATCTTCATGACCAAAGATGGCTGTAATTTTCCCTTCCACACAGGGCCCCTCAGCATCACCACTGACCACCAGACCTGCATCCAAGACGGCTTAAAAAATGTCTTCTGAAGGCCCTTCGAACCTGTTGGTATTTGTGATAAAGGGTTGGGATGAGGTGTTTAATCCTCTAGAACCCCCAGTACCACTCAGACTGACCATGCCCGATGTAGAACCCTTTATCCCAACTCTCTTTTCCTTTCCCAAAATTTCCCTATCCGAGTGTTGCACCACACAATCCTCTTGCCATCCCGAGCCAGCCTTCTTTCTAGTCAGGGAGTTCGAGGGTCCCTCCAAATCTTGCCGCAGCCTGTTGAAAACTTCTACATCTGTCAGATTAACATGAGGTGACAAAACAATTAGAATTTTAGAAGAATGACCATCTATTTCTGTCACCTTGTTAGACTCTTTTCGGCTAACCTCAACAACCTAACTCATAATTCCCCCAACTTTGAGTCCCGGGGCATCCAAGACCAAACCAGACATCACATCCACCTCCGATGTTCCACCTGATGCCGCATTCTCCATAACCACAACCTTCTTCCCCCTGCATCTACCTCCCAACAACGAATCAGTGCTCCTTTTGCGGCAAGCCTCCAAAGGGTGCCCCAGAAGCTTTCAAAAAGGAAAAAAATCAGTCCAATTCTCATATATCACCTGCTGCTTCCACCTGGATTCTTCTCCGATAGTGATCCAAACATTGTTGAAGGGTGAACGAGAAGCATCCACTTCAATACATACATGAGGATTCACTGGATGAAAAACGGCCTCAATTTGACTACCAAAACACAGAAAATGTCCTACAAGATTGCGTAACAATCGAATAACCATAGGATTCTGAAAAGGTAAGAGAAGGTATGGAAAGCTTACCCATACCACTGATATAGGAGAATCCTGATTCATATAAAAATCAAAGGACCACCGAAGGAGGAAGAAGTGAACGGAATTGAAGCTACGAGGATCCTTCAACCATTCCTTGATGAGGTCTTCTTCTGATTCCAACCAGATCATAATATGTTGGCTGTCAAGCAATCCAACAACCGCCCTTTCTTGGAGATCCCATCTTCCGAAGACGAACCGGTCAAATGAGTCGATTGAAGGTCATCTGTGCTTAAACGATGCAACCAACGTACGATTCAATAGGGTCGAGGTTTTCTCAAACTCAAGAATGTCTGGAACCTTCACCCAATAATCTCTTCCGTAGTGGAATTTCAATACTTTTTGTTAATTCTTAGTGGTAAATGGTACCTGATACCACTAGGTTTGACATATGTCAATCATTTTAATCAATGAAAATTATTTAATTAAATTTGTTTTTATTGGGTATGGAATCCAAAATAGTTTAACATTTATTATGTGTATAAAATAAAAAATATAAATGATCGCAAATATTATCCCATTCGAGTTTATCCGGAAAATAATTCTTCAATTCATCCATTCCTCTAACATTGATGCATCTTTCTTCCACTAACAACAAAAGTCTTTTCTACATAGTGTAATGGATAGAACCCTCATAATGTTCATCTCATATAAATATAGTTATAATATTGTCAATGTTCATGATCACTAATGATTCTATTTTAATGACTAATATCATATTCATTAATGTTGATAAGAGAAAATTATTGACAAATGTAAATCCCCCAAAAAATACAAGAAATTATTTTTTGAATTAAAAGTACCCCATGTAATACTATTGAAAACGCCATCACACTACTATACTCATAACCATCCATTTTTTAACTAATCTCTTATGTAATAACATGGAATATTTTCCTTAGGAAAATTGTTCAATAATTTAATCATTTATGTTTATCAATCAAGAGGACAACTGGAAACAAGAAAATTACTCTATCAAGGATTATCATACTTTTGACACTACCATTAATATAATAATATAATTTATTTAAATTCATTAATAGGTCCCAATTTTCAGTGATAAATAAAAAAAATCCTTATAAAATAAATATAGTGTAATCAAAGGGGTTCTATAGTACCACCTATGAGGATTTAAACTTCATACTATAACTACTTGGTTGAGATGTTTATTAAGTTCGGCATTGGAAAAAATGAATAGAATTAGTTAAAACATGTATCCCTTCTATAATAATAAACTGTAATTGAAGAATATAAATATTATTTACAAAATACATTATAAGATAATAGTTGATGTGAAAAAATTAAAGAACAAGTCACAAACTAACTAATAAAATAAAATACCACACATTAATTTTAGAATTTAGCTATACTCAATATTTTCATATACTTACATCATATAAATCTATAACATGGTTTTCCGACATAAATTTTACCAATCCAATCCAATTATTATCCCATGTATGAGTGTAATCGACTCTTAAATATTTTTCCAGTTCATAAAGTCATGTTTCCTCTCTAAAACAAGTATACGATGGATACATATAAGTTATTTATCTAAAATATTTGGTAAAAATATATTGTTAATATTACACATACTAACTAGATATACCTAATGATAAGTGTTGGGTTTGTTCAAGAAGTGATGTTCCCCAAATCCTATGTGATGTCTACTAAAATATTGCTAGATCATTTTTGGTCATATATAATTACATGAATAAACTAAATAATTTCTTATAAATAGAGAATATTATACTGCCTAAATTATTTAAATGATATGTTTATTCTTTCAAATACTTGTATATTCTAAATAATCATTATAGAATTTACCTAAGATAAAATTCACAGGGTTTTTTTTCAATTTTATGATTAATTTATAATTGATTAAAATCATTAACTCAATATCTGTATATCAAAAGTAATTTCATGGATCATGAAATGAGTCCCCGTCGGCTTTATTACATATATTTTTTAATTCATATGGGGTTATTATCATAGAATAATATTCCTATATAACTTTCTCCATCTCTTAAAGTTATATATATAATTATTACTTTTCACTACAAGTCATTATCATGTCGTATTGTGAAGAAGAATCCCTACTGAATTTGAGTGATTTTCTCAATCTGTGGATACATCATGGTGTAGTTATTTACATTGGATACATATTAATTTATGTTCAACAAAAAAACATGATAAATATGTTTTCTAAATATCTACACTGTAAGTTCCACGAATGGTTTAATCTTTTTATTTATTTATGTTATAGATGGATTCATTTATGTTTAATATTTTTTTTGGTTTTAATAATTCTTATACTAAATATATTAAATATTAATATATCACTAGAAACCCAAAATCAATACTAGATATATATTATGATCAATGATTATCAGAATAATGTATAAAATAAGGAAACATGATATCACATAGTTATTGTATTTTCTAACATAAAACTAATAGTTAATTATATTCCTTATTTTTTGGGACATGGAATATGATATAGGTTACAATTAGTTATGACAAAGTAAAAGAAGTTGGTTTATAATGTACCATATTGTATGATATTACAGAATTATAAAATCCTTTGAATTTACATGTTTTTTTTAATTTTATGCATATAGTGGTTGTGGTTTTTATTCTAGATTGATGTGTTTGGGTATATGGAATGGGAAGCGAAGGGGAAGAGAGAAAAACCCACAAATTAGAGTTTCTATTTAACCAATGACCACCCAGTATATTTACTAAGTTCTAGATAGTATATGTAGAAGTATCCTAGGATGAACCTATACTAGCTAGTTAGTTGAAAATCATAGTTCAACCCATAGATGAAATGGCATCCAAATCAGGCCAACAAGATCAAATATAGTTCATAGGGTTCATAGATATTAGCGGTATTACCATATAATTTAACTAACATTCATTTATTATAATATCCTCCCAATGTTAAACTACTATTCAACTATTACTAACCTAATTAATTTGATTTTATAAAAACATTCTCTCATTCTCCTATCTTTAAAATTCAATGTTTGGGTCAATCAATTAATGCTCAAATGGTATGATTTGTTTGTTCTATCATAAATCATATCATTCTCCCAAGATAAATCATTGATCTGTTATATATTTTTATATGTATTTATTCAATCATGTTATAATGTATAATTAATGGTTAATTTATGTTTTCATATGGATGTTAGGGAATTTTCGTTCACACATTGAATGTATCTAGATTTAAAAAAATCCATAGATCGCATTGGATAGGATGGTCCACTTCTATGACTGTGTTTTATTTTCTTATCTATAATCATAATTCTAGAATCATTTTTGAGTTGAATTTGGATTGGTTATAAAGAATTATTTGTGTGGTCCTTATCCGAGCGGCTATTCTAGACATTGGGCATTTATACTATTGATGTAATAATTCCTTACAATATTTTGTAATTTTATTGAATAATTATTCCCTTATTCAAACATGTGTGATTTAGTTTGGGGAATTAAAATACCATATCAAATGAATAATTTACTGTTATTTTCTTATATATTGGATGATAATAGTTTGGTAAGGTGAAAATCAGGCAGGGTAGACACACATGTGTCGATTCATTTCATGTGCCACAATGTTTTCGTAACTCAACTAGTTTCCCCAATAGAGAGTGTGTGTTTTCATTAGGGTTAGAAATTTTTTATTTTACCATTAATAACATATGGTTTTGTGACCGCATATAGGTAACCATCGTAGGATTTCAATGATGGAATGGATATAATGATGTCTGAATCCCACCTCCAATTGTCTACAAGTTGGAAACAAGCACTGAGGGTATATCATACACACAAATGGGAGGCATTACTATATATAATTTCTAAATATAGTGGATAGGATACATTAATAAAAAAAATATGTAACGATAAAAGATAAAAATGAATTCAAATTACCTTAATGTAACTTCCCACAACTAAAAAAGTAGAAAAAGTAAAATTCATCTACCAAAAGATAAACCTGTTAGTGAAAAATAAATCCCTAAAAGCTCGTTGACAAATAAAAATTAAGTAATGTCCCTCCAAATCATAAACCATATCCGGTAAAATAGAAAAATAGTTTATATATATGTTATTTGAGGAAAATATGCATATATAGTAGGATCATCCATAGGGCCACTAATGAAAAATATAATGAAATACTAACAAGTAAGAGTGAACAAAAATTAAAGCTAACTCATCACCTAAACCGGTATGATTTTTTCTAGCCACACCATGGATAACTATCTCCAAGTATCACATACAAGATAAAATATAATATAGTATCAAAAGAATGTATCCTCCTACAACAACCAAAATAATTATCTATTCAACTCCATCAACACATATATTGAGTCATCTGTCTACAAAAGAAGACAACCTGAAGGTACTTGGGAATAATATTCCGAATATACATCCCATGCATCACAACATCTCATTATCACATAACATTCACCCAGTACATCATAGCATCTTATAATCTTATGAAAAATATCTAGATTGTAATCTAATAGATTATGGAAGCCACCACTTTTCATATTTCATGTATTATACCTCATGAAATAAAAACCATTCACTCTATACCTATAATAATTTATATAATACTATATATAAAAATAAATGTGTGTGAAATATCCATAATATATTTCTCTAGGCTCTTGGAACACCCTGAGAATGTATAAGTGAATCAGGGTGTAAAATATTTAATAAAAAATCACTATTAATATTCCCACATTAGTATGAACATGTTGAAATAGCCATCATGGAATTTTATAGTACTCCAACATTCACATGAAAATATATAATGCCACCATTTTACTTGGTACACTAATAAGTTCTTGTGCAATGCGAATACACCTATAATGTGTCATCTATACCAAAATCCACAAATTTTCACTAGTTCTGGAACAATGGAGTTTAAACATAGTAACAAAATTCTAGAAACACTTCCATTAAATGATTTTAGGGATAACTAACATCCACCTTTGGGACACTTACATCAATTTCCCCTTGCACTATTTTGTAGGTGAAGTTTTAGTTTATTTATCAACATAATGGTAACTTTAGTATATTTTCATTTAAATCTGTAACCCTTTCTAGCAAGAGACTATGACATCACCATTCTCCTGAATTCATGCACTTCAATGAACTAGTAAAACAGACCAGGTATTCAAGACCTGAAAATAGAAAAATACAAAAAAACATGCAACACATATTATTGCATGAGAAATTAATTATTTTCAAGGAATATTTATTTGAGGAACCCTTATTTTTTGTGAAACCATTCCATAAATTTTACTTGTTCTAGATAGATGGTTGGAACATTCTATTTGCAATATTTAGTGTGAACTAGACTTCTACATGAAACTATTTTATGCAGAAGAGACACCAAATAATCATTGGTAAGTGTTATTACATTTTTATGGGTGTATTCACTTATTTATATATGTTTTCAACCATGTTCACAAGTTCCATGTGCACCTCCCCCCAAGCATGTATGTTTGAATTTTATGTCTTTTTTGGAACATAATATCCATTCTCATAACATCATATTTTGTGCAATGATCATTCCTTTTCTATATTTGATATGTCGATCTACAAACTCCACTTGTGGGTAACTCATTATTGATGTCATATTTGGGGTAAAATATTCTTTAAAACCTAATTATGGGTGCACAAAACGTCATATCATGAAAACCATCATTCATGTAAAAGCAAATATCTCACACAAATATTTACTCTTTTATATTTGGAAGATATAATTATGAAACAAATTTGTGAAAAACATTTATATTCACCTCCAAAAATGTGAAAAACATATTTTTTCCAAGAACACCATTCTCCATTGTACATATTTTGAACCCAAATATTTTTAAAACACTCAGAAATGATACCACCATCAAAATTGAATTCATCATAACTATAAAAAAATTTATTTATCAAAATCCATGAAAAATCCAATGTGGATTGATAACAAACAGAAACAATACTCCATTTTTATAAAATATCACCCTTGGTTTCAATAATCACCCTCATTGAGTTTGTTGGAAATATATAAAAAATTTCAATAAGGCACCATACACTATAAAAACCTAATATGAGAGAAACAGATCATCCATCACTCTATCTCTATATGATAAAATAACAGTATAGAGAACAATAGGGGAATAATTAATTGTGTTTCATGATTTGTAACTCTTAAATATTTCTAAGCTACGGTCATATTGTTTCCTCATAGCACATGATTATTTTGAGGTCACCAAATCGTTGCAAGGTTTTTCAAAAACATGAAAGTAGAAAAAACATTAATACTATTGATTTTTATTATTCTCCCCTTTGGAAATAAACTCAATGACTACATCACATCCACATACCGACCCCTGAGATTGTATATATGCCATAAAACTACATTACATCCACAAAATAGAGTGAAACTATAAACACAAATGGTTAGATGGGAATAACTGAAACCTTATCATGCATTGGGATTGGGATGAACACCATGTTTCAACCAATGTTTCTCAAAAACATGTGCTTCCAACACATAGTCATAATATCATCTACCTGGTCATTAGTTTCAAAATTACCCCATTATAATCACACCTTGTCAAAAATTTTCATTGATGTAGTGATATTTAGCCCAAATATTATTTTTATGAGAATGTTAAACTGGATTCTTTATAATATAAATCACACTCTTATTTTCAATGTAAATCACCTCTAGTTTGTGGACCACATAAAAATATCAGTGAGTTATTTCTTTATCAAAAATTATTTAGTGTATTCCATTTTATCCAAGATATACTCTAATTCAGCTAAACTAAGACAAGTGATTTCCTATTCTTTTCTCACCCTTCCCAAATATTTATTTCTGATGAAAATGTCACCACCACGAGTGGAATTTCAATCCACAATTTCTATTTCCCAGTCATCCTCATAAAGTGCTAATAATTATTTATCTCTTTATGAATGATATTATAATTCACAATTGAGTGTACAATGAATATATATCATGAATGTCTTAACTATTACTAAATTATCCTCCTTCATATTACCTTGAATGTGGGCCACTAATCTTGTTGAAAATATGATATCTGGACATGATGGAGTCAAGTATAACAATATTTTCATAATTATAATATACATGGTGGGATATATAAATGTCATATCCTTTGGATTTTAATTTTATTAATCCATAATCGATGTTGACATTACATTGGATTCGTGAATTTTGAATTTATTTAGTAGATATCATGGAAATATTACCTAACAAATGGATGTGTAACCCTTCTTCTGAATCACCTATTTCGCTAAAAAGAATGTGAGTTTACCAATCATAGGCATTTTATTTTCAGATTTCTTATTTTAATCATATTGTACAACTGATCCATGGCTGCTTTCTCCAAATAAAATATCAACAACATACACAAGGACCAAAAATTGACCATCCATTGAATTCATCACATATAGACTATGATCAAAACCTCCTCCTGGGAATGTATTCTTCTTTGAATAATCATCTAGTTGAGAATACCATGAACATAGTGTCTGTTTTAGACCATATAGGTCATTCATTAGACTATAAATAATTACTTTGTCATTTCCTATCATAGATGCCACTGGTTGGTCAATGTAGACTTATTCTTCAAGAAATCCATTGAAGACTACTATTTTGAAATTCATCTTATAATATTTGTATCCTCTTCGAATCTCTATAGAAAGGAAATGATTGATCAACTATAGTCTCACTACTGGAGGATACATTTATTCCACATCAATTCCTTAAATATATGAATAAACGCTACAAATTAAGAATTCTTTATTTATTATCACATTTCTTGGCCAATTGATATTTTAACGATCCACTTTGTTCTAATAAAATTTTGAAATTTTGTTCTCATAACTCGATCCTAGGTCTGGTTCATGTAAATTTGATATAGATATTAATTAATATATTTAAATCATGATTAATTTTTTTATTCATTTTCAAATGAGTTTGGTTCTATAATTTACAATATTGTAGAATGATAATCATTCCTCGTTCTCCTTGTCTGTGTGGGTTTAGTCCAATCCTTAATGTTGTTGGATTGATCAATTTCCACTTTTCAATTTCTTCTGTGAAGATCAGATGATGCTTCTTTATCCATTTTTTCTTATTTTGATTTTTCTTATGAATCCCCATAATTTTGTGACACAAAAATGTTTTACATTCCTTCCACTACTTCGACATTTTAATTTTTTATACATTCAATTTGTGCATCATCTTCTATCATATCAGAATATGATATTCTCAAGGTATTGGTCATTTTATCTTCAATAATATTGATATAATTTCATCACAAATTCACTACATTAATATTATTGAATAATGTGTAGGCATTACAATTAACTTAATATCCAATGAATATTCCCTCACTTATAGCATCACCATAAACTCCCTGATTCTCATCATTGTTTCAGATGATACATTTACTTCAAAAATCATGTAAATAACTCATATATGGATTCCTTAAATAAAACATCTCATATTATCTCTTGGTATCTCCTATATAAAAACCTATTCTATTTTGAGTGTACACTACTGATTTAACAACCTCTTTCAAGTAATGAGGATATATACAACTCTCAATCAACACAATTCTAACCAAATTATTCTCTAGTCAACTTATGCATTCAACAACTCCATTTTTTGGGGGTTCTCACTATATCCAACTCGCTATTTATTCCATGTTTTATAAGTGATTTTTAAATTCAATTAATATGTATTCCCATCAATTCTCAGATTGTTGAACATTAATGGTGTTTCCAGTACCATTCTATTCTATTTGAAAATTTCATTTAATACAATTAAGCAATTATTATTTCCTATGTATAATTATTACACAAGAAATTATAATATAATAATAAATAAAAATAAATAACTAAATCTCCCTCTATATGCTTTCAAAATTTATTGGACCACATACATATCTATAGATTAGTTAAATAAGATTTTATTCCATATTCTTCAATGGCCGAAAAAAAATCATTACTGTCATTCTATTCGTGGAAGCATCAGATTTATTTTCTCATTCAAGCTTTAGATTTAGAATATCAAGGAAGATATTTATCATATACTTCGTTTCCATTCTATTTTGATTAATGTTACCCAACCTCTAGTTCCACAAGTTGATTTCTTGCTCAAATTTTAAATAAAAAATGTTCTCTTTACTATGTACCTTTTTATAAATTGTCAACTCTTCAGTATTTTTTAATTAGATAATTCCTTACTTTTCCATTAACAGTTCACCCATTAAGATTAAATTTATCTTTCTATCTCAGTTCATATAGTTTTCAAACATTCCTGATATTCTGATTCAAGTCATTTATAAGGATAAATTTAGTTTTCATCAGGTTATAGTTTTTTATACATCCACATCATTTAATTTTAAATTCACCATCACTATCGATGTTTACTATACCATTAAATATTATCATGACATTATTCAATGAGTCACTATTTACAATCCTATGGGATGAGAATATGCTATCAAGAAACCATGTGATACTATTTTTGTGTCTTTTAGAGCTGTTTCTATAAGGTTGCATTTCTCAAATTTATTTTTTTCCCTCTATTAGATTCTTGACTAAGTAAAGGATAAATATGGAATCAATAATATCAATTCCATATGAATTGGTTAATTATATTCATATTATTATTCTAGAAGGTAACACCGATTTTTAAGAGTGGCTTCTCTCAGTTGCTTTGTATTTTCTTATCTATGGGCTCTTTAGGTAATGTTCTCACATTTCCTTTCCTTGAAATGAATATATATATGTCCATAGTTAGAACATTAAAAAAATTTCCATCGAAAATATTTCTTCGATATTATTATGGATATGGTATCATTATTCTCTATTGAGATCTAGTAATCTCTCTATTTAGATTGCTCCTTGCCATTTCATAGCATGACATGGTATAGCCCAAAAATACATTGAATTAACATTATATAAGAGTAAATTATTTATCATATCCATTTCTCATCATGTATGCTTCTCTTGTAATGGTACATAACTAGATATCATTTATGGTCACATGAGTATTACATTCAACTCTACTTTCTATTTTTTTTTTGATTATTTCGTTATTGGGATATCTGATGACTTTTTGATATGTTTAATTTTGTGGCTCCCTTTATTTTTCCCCACCCTATTTCAATCCATTGATATTTCATCATCATAGCCAATTCAACTTTTTCGCATACATGTAGATCTATTTAATTTAAATACTTCGTTACTATTTCAAAACCTAATTTAGATCTTTTGAATATCTATTCATCTGAGAATCTTATAAACTGTAATTTATTTTTTGATTCACTCAAATTTGATATAGTTTTACTATTACTCATTAGAGTACCAAATAATTATTCAACCCCTTCCACTATCTTATATTTATCCTTAAGTTTTTATGTAAGGTCAATTATGACTATTGCATGCTCCTAAATAATAATCATAAATTCCACAATATCATCTGAGTATTCAAGAGTTGTTGAAATTTTTTTCTTATTCATCTACTCGATCCATTTTTGATTTAAGTCGATCAATATACACTAAAGACTTTTCTAAAATACATCTCATCATTATATTTATCTTTCTTTGATTTTTATACTTCTGAAATGAATCCCCATGTTACAAATTAAGATAAAATATGAAACTCATGTGATTATATTTATCTTTTGAATGTTCTATCTTTTATACTATAGCCACCAAGGGTGCCTAGGTTCCATATTTAAACTCTTGTTCTTCATCCTTGAAAAACACACAGTCATCTTATTTTTCTTTACAGAAGAAACACTTTCGGTATAATGTTTTTTCTGATTTGTAGACTTTATTTTTTGGAAGCCTTTCTGGAGTCTTATTCAGGTTCTCAGCTTCACTTTCATCATAATTTATAATATTTTACCACTAAGATAAATTTTGACTAACAATACAACATAAAAATAGAAATATGATGATTTCATTCAAATATCCATTTTACTGTTTTGATTTTCATAGAATAATGTAAATTCATTTCATCTTAATAATTATCATTATCAATACCATATCTATAAAAAAATTCAGGGTTAAGAATGCCACTTCCCTTATGACATGATTTGTAATATATTATATTATTACTATCATTTTTTATTCCATCTGATTGCTTACTATATCATAAAGATAATGATTAAACATATTCTTTTCCTTAAGGTCTGACACTTTTGTATTTTGTGGAGGTGAAAACCTTCTCATGATTTTATTCAAAATGTAAATATCATTTAATTCATCACCATGTACTCAGATTTCACAAAAATATCAGTAATTCAATTAATAAAGGTATCTATAATTTCATCAGGATGCATTTTCATACCATTAATCCTATAACGAAAAATATAGAGTTTCACATCCTTTACTTTATTATCACCTTCGTGTATATTTTTCATTTTTCCCACATAGTCATCGATGGAGTGAAAATCACCACATTCAGATAGATTTGATCTGATAAATATGTAATAATAAAATTTTATTCTTTTTCATCTACATCATGTCTTTTCTTCTCTCTTTCAGGGAAAGTCTCTCTTGTGAAATCAGTTACCTAAATCCTTGTTGCAATGGGAAATGGAACATCCATTCTAAGAGAAATTAAATGATATATCATTCTTTTCTTTCAAAAATTTATGTATCTTCCATCAAATTTTTGGACTCTCCTATTATATACTAAATTATACATGAAACTAAAAGTGTAAATACTAAACACTGATAACATTTACTATATAATAGCACTTTTAGTACTCCAAAGAACCTTAATATGGGAGGGATGAATCATGGAGTAAAATATTTATTTAATTTGAAAAATATAGTTCCAAAATTGGTACGAAATTTTTAATCGTGTATTTAGGGAAGCATGTACTAATAAAACATCGACAAGTAGATAGGAAACACAACAATTTTACTTGGTTCACCATTAAGTTCTAGTCTATGGAGAATATGCTTATACCATGTATGTCATACCAAGATCCACTAATATTTACTAGTTATAGTATATAGATATTAAGACACAATAACTCTATTCTATACACACTACCCTTTTAATATTGCATTGATCGCACACTACATCGCCTAGAACTCTTCCATCGCCTCCCATATGTCACTTATTTAGTTGATATATTAATCAGTTTAATGACTAGAATATTTCTTCAATGGATTCTCATTTAATAATTTTTAAATATCTAAAAAAATATATTTATTCAACCTTATTGTAGAATTTATGCACTTGAAATCATTTATCAAATAAATGGATATTCAAAACATGAATGTAGTATAACATAGCACTTTCACAAAAAATTGTTCCTGCATGCAACTTTTTGGATTGTCACACAATATTTCTTTTGTGAAAACATAATATTTATCAGAACTACCCCTTAAGTTTTAATTTGTATTGATAGATTAATGTAACATTATGAATGAATGATTTACTATGTGCATGTCTTCTGTGTGAAACACTTTCATGTCTTATAGAGGAAAAATATTAATTGGAAAGAGTTCTAACAATCGTATTATGGTTAGCCACCGATTTATAGATTTTTTTATCCCTACATAAAAGTTACTTAGGCAACACCCCCATGAACGTAATTATGAATTTTATGGACTATATATTGAATAATATCATTTAAAAAAACATTAAATTTTGTGCACTACTCATTCCTTTATCAAATTTTATTTGATGGTATCGAAAATCCACTTGCACATAACCCAATTTTAATGTATTATTTAAAAACTAATCCTCTTTTGTTCCAAATTATTTTAGCATAAAACATCCAATAATAGATTCTATTTTTTGTAAAAAAAACTCTTTCACATGATTCTTTATTTTTTTATAGTTTGATGAGATGATACTAAAACAACCTTAAACACAACATTTAGATTCACCTTCAAACATTCACACAACATCCTTTTACAAAAAAACACCTTTCCCTATTACCTAGATTATTGAAACAAAAAATTGGTAAACACTGAGAGAAAACACCACCATAAAATATAAAGTCATATGTACTGAAAAACACTTATTTTGAAAACTCCTTAATCAACCTAGTGTGGATTGACAATAAACACCAACCAGACTCTATTTTAAGAAATGAAGAACCTAGGTTACATAATGTATTTACCTCTACACATATATATTGATAAATATTTTTATTATTCATAATATCATATAACCCTACCATAATAAGAGAGTGAGGCAAGAGAGTGTAGTTAGTCATCAGCTCCTCACTAACCTGTATGTTTTGGGAAATCACCCTCTTAGAGTCAACTGGGTGTCGTTATCCTAACCCATATTGGTGTGTAGAATAAGAAATCACAAAATACCCATGGTATAATATATAACGTATCCACACAATGGTTCTTAACCTATTCATAGGCTCAAATGCAGCTATATTTCCTTGTACACCCCATTATCCCTAGTATAATCTAGATAACCTATAAACACCCATGCATTCTATGATTTTCATTGAACTCGTTATTTCATTAAATTATTTCACTATATGTTAATTAATTAATTGTTCATTAATTTGAATTATTGTATTCACATTTAATTAGGAACCAATATTTCTATTCCCAGTAAACATAATCCAACCGATTCCAAAATTCAACAATATTATTAACATGTGAATACAATTAAGTACCAATCCCATGAGCTATAATATTCATTAATCATTATCAAACCATAATTATAATTACTCAATGAAATTTACCAAGCTACCATAAAGAGATACATAAACCAAGAATGGCCAACTATGTTAAGATGTGGGAAAAGAGATACAATATCAAAAACCAAACCATCCAACCATTCATGTAGAACATTGTCAAGAAAGAATTATAATAGTCCTACAATCACAATCCTTGTTCCAATTATAAAAATTAATATTTATATTTTTAGATTTGATACTAATAATTGTCATACAATTTGAACCTTTGAAAACATAATAAATTAAAAGGAATTATTTTATCTCTTACATAACCAATTACATTTTAGGTTTATAAATTTGGAAAATTAATCAAAAAACTTTATTTATTACATGGATGAAAAAAATGGATCATAATGATCAACGTCATTTCTAACTAATATCTCCACATATTTTAACATTCATAGTAATATCATCCTTAAATAAATTCTTCATAAAAAAGTGGATAAGGGAATATAATAAGGGTGATCTCAAGTGATGTTTAATTATAAACATATGAATTATCAATTTTAAGAAACAAGTTTGCATAAGTGTGTAATGATATAATAAATGTTCATGACATAAAATAATATAATTTACATGGACCAATATATATATATAAATTCATTATATAAGTCATTGACATAAGATAAGTTTCATAGGTCTACTAATATATCATAAAAAAGGTTCATGAGTAATCACATGAGAGAATAATGTAAATAATATGGTATCATAAAAAATACAATATTAACACAAAAAATGACATAAAATTATGTTCAGAATAACATATAAGACAACATAACATTTTTAATAGAGTCCCATCAGGAATTAGGTTTATTCCCTATTCCCATACATAATATCTCCTGAGACTAAAACAATACACAATACATTGAAGAACTATCTGGGTTCACCCATCATTACATGTTCATGATTTTGTTTAAAAAAGGGAATCACTCGGAAATCATAATAATATTAAATACCCATACAAATAAAGGGGTTTCACAATCAAGCCTCATATCATTATCTAAGATATTTCTTAATAAGGCATTTGAGAAAGAAACATAAGGCATGTATTACCCCATAAAAGGAATGGATAATTGGATTGATATATATATATATGTAATATGGATATATGTTTAATTTATATGAAATTTATAAAAATAATGGTTGTTTCCTTTTATTAATAGAAATAAAATAAAAATATTTAAAAAATTGAGGAAAATTCTATTTCTATTTTGAAATTATTTCTTTAAAATATAAAATTTTTAACAATTTTAGGGATTTTTTTAAATACCTTTGAAAAAATTTAAATATGGTTTTAAATAATTAATTGGTCCTGAAAGTTGGAAATTTCATTCAAACCTTATAAGATAAAATGATTATTCCTTAAAATACATTAGTAAAATAGTATAAAGTATTTCATTTAGAAAACTATAGTAAAAATAAATTTATATAATTTGGTATAAATTCAAACATTGAAAAAAAAATACGTTAAAAAATCATATGATAATATTGTTATTTTTAATGAAAATATATTTTGAAAATATGTATATGTAAGAAAATGCTTGTTTGACCAAAGAGTGAAATAATGTTGGTTTTTGATAAAAAAAATTATTTTGATATTTTGACTACCTAATGAGTGGAAAATAAAAGGAAAAAATTTATTTTCAAGAAATAAATATACTAAAAGAATATTAAATGTGAGTATTATGCATTGATAATGTAATTTCCTTCAAATTAAATTTCGGGATAAACAATCTAGATTAAAATGAGATTTTGAAATATATTCATAAAACATTGGTAACTTTTGAATCATAACCTCCAAGAAACAAATAAATTAAAATGAAATATTAAATACCATGAATGTAAATTTAATCAGAATATTCCATGTCTAATTGAAAATATATGAACCTCATAAATTAATATTGGTTCATAAAATAAAGTGTATCCGTAAAAATTTTATTTGAGATGATAAACCCTAACCTCAAGTACAACTCATAACTTAAATTTATTATCATTCTTATTAAAAACCTATTTTAATTATTCACATTCTTAATATGTTTTTTAAATTTTATTATACCGTTTAGTTTATATAATTCCATGTTATATTTAATTATTATATCAATTATATTCACATCGGTCTTATTTGGGATATTTTGATTGTATGAACATTATTAATTATATAGGATGGCTATGGTCAATGAGTTTATTATGACATTATATATAGAATAATAACCATGAATAAATTATAATTTTGATACATAAATTATTAGGATAAAAATAATTAATAATTATGGCTACGAAAAATGAAATATGTTACAATCACGGAGATTGCAGGTCGTACATACGCATGAGTAGCATTTCCATTTTCCAATGACCGTTACAGAAAGAAGGTAACTATTATTTAATCATTACATGATGAAATTAATAACATAAACACCACATTATATTTCATAATAAAATTATATATATCATTCATGTAATGGTGTCATTAAAAAAGAGTCACATCTTTTTATGGATGTCATAGTCCACATATAAGCACAAAAGAAATAACCATTTTTTGTGAATTATATGTTAAGAAAATAGATTATATATTAAATAAAAATAATGATAAATATTCCACAAAAATCACAAATATGAAATAAAAAATCATTACAACTAGTCATTTGAGGTGGTGATGGGAAACTATTTAAATAAGCTCGCATGGTTGTTCCTCCACATACACATGTACAATGGATTCATTTCCCATTTCTTGAAAGAGGAGAAAAATATTGAGAATTAAATTAAAATAAAAAAAATCAATATATATGGTATATAAAAATTATATTATATTATCATGGTTTAATAATACATTAACGAGGTCGAAGAATAAATTAATCAAATTTCTCGGTCATGAATGATACCTCTTCTTTGACCAACCTCTTACTGTTTTCACCAAAATCCTTTTTATTAGGGATTTCTAATCATACCAAGGTCTCTAGGTTGTCTTAATTGAAATATATAAGTTATTTTTTAATAATGTTTATAATAAAAGATTATTTTTAATTACATGATATTAAAGGAGGTTACACTTTATTGGTGAAAAAGATAGAAATTTTTATAAATATCCCAAAATATTTAGTAATATTAAATCACTCTTAGGAAAAGTGGACCCAAAATAAAAAAAATTATTTATTAAATGGAATATATGTTCAATAAAATATCCATAATTAAAATAATATTTTTTGAACATGTTATTCCTTTTACCATTATTGTTATTCACATTTAAATTTTTAGTATTCAACATGGTGACTAGTATTTACCGAGGTAATTTATATGTCAAGCATAAACATATAATGATCATTATTAGAAATGATATACCAAGTGGTCATAAATAGAATATTCCTTTGATAATATAAGAAATCATATATGTTTATAAAATAAATTTTATTAAAAGCACATGTAACACCGAAAACCATATTTCAACCATAACAATAGTATTTATTTTTTATTTTTTTATTCAATACAAAAAGTTATGTTGACCTTACTACATAATTTAAATGATTATGATTCTAAATATGTAATCCATTATATGAAATTAAATTAAATTAAGTGTAATATTTTAATTTAATTTTTATCCTACAAAACACGATGACAAGAGTTTTTTCAGGAAGATGTTTTTTACGAAATAAATGATATTATATGAACTCAACGACTATAAATAATAAATATATAAATTTAAAAAAATATATAAATTTAAATAAATATAAATAGAAAAATAATATATTAATTTCATTTAAATAATTCATTTTATTAGTTATTTTAATAAATTAAAATGGATATTCTTTATTCACTTCAATTTTTTTAGAAAATTATTTTTTTATTTATAAAAACAATATTATAAAAAAATAGTGGAAATTACTTACTAAAATTAAACTATTTATTTCATATAAATCAAAAATTTCATATTTGACATTAATATAAAATCAAAAAATGTACAGTATCTATTATATTGTTTTATATAATCAAAATTGATGACAGTATTTGAAAAATAGGTATCTTACACTATCCACTTAAAAATCCACTATTAAATAAATATACAAAAATATTAACTTATGTAAATTTTTATATTATGATTTAAAAAAAAATTATTTTATAAAATAACATTTCATAAATTACAAAAAAAAATAATTATAAAATTTTCTCTAAAAAAATTAAAAAATTTATTTTAAGAATGCATATTTTAGGAGAATAAAATAAATTTACCAAAATTTAAATTATTCTATAATGATAATTCATAATGAAATATATATATATATATATTAAAAAATTAATTTTAATATTCATACCTTCCAATTTAATGGTTATGTTATAATTGTAAAAATTAAATAATAATAATTCATTAATCACTTAGGCCTGGTATTTCATGCTATATATTATACTGAACATTGTTTTATTTTTTAGAACATAAAGGTGTTACCAGAATCTAGATTATATAAAAATAATGGGAAATACTAGCTTTAGAAATTTTTATTAATATGTGTTCCATCCCTGACACTATCCTAGATATCACCATAGATATCTGTCCATATATAACCATGCATCCCACCATTGTATGTGACAACTGCTATCACAAACCCATTACTCAATTGAAATTTCTTCCAAAAACATCAACTATCCCATGATTATATCTCATCATATATAATTTACCATATCCACATTAAAAAAAGAAGGAATAAAACAAAAACTAATCAACAGGGAATTTATTTTTTAAAAACATTACTCTCAACCTTCACATTTAAAAAGGCTTACTCAACCCCAAATATTTTTATTTTTCATAAAAAATTCCATAATAAAAATATTTGAACAATATATTAATTTATTATATGTTATAATTAATAGTAACTAGACACATCCACTATTATAAAATATTAAATTTCATAGATATACTCTGAAGCAATGATTCTAGTTTGAAAAAATGGAAATAAAAAGATACTCTATTATCATGAATCATTATTATAATAAAAAATATTAATTTTATAATTGCATGTTTTATATAACATATAATGTTCATAGAAAGTAATTAATAAAATTTATAATTATTTAATCATCATTTATTATAACATGTTATTTGAATCAAGGGATTCATTATGCTTTCATTTTTAATTATTTATCCATAAACATTACAAAATTTATTTTCATTAATCGTTATATTAATATTAAATATGATGAAACCTAGCATTAAATTTATAACCAAAATATAAACATAGATAACACATTATCTTAATAATTAGGAGGCAACCTACCATCATGTTGATAAAACATGTGGTCGTTGCAACTATAAACCATTTGTTTTTTTTATTCTGATTTATTGTTTATTAAACCAATGAGATAAATAATTATTAATTTATAATTTTAGATAAAACTTTTTGAGAAACTATGTATTCTAGACCAAAATTCATTCAAAATTATTCAAATGATATTGGAACAAAGAAAACCAAATTATGATCATCATTCCATCTAGTATATTATATCTCTCTAAGTGGTAAATATAATAATTATTCCAATAAACATCCAAATAACATTATAAGAAGAAAGGAGATCTTCTACCAAAGCATGGAAATGTAAAACTATAGGAAAAAACTAATCAGGGAATAAACCTTAAGGGGATGTGGGAAAATCACCTTAGATAACCATAGATAAAATCTAGAATCTGGGGATCAATCACTTTTTAAAAGGGATTATAAACACCTGGAGAGAGATACTATGATCTCCTAGTGGTGGGAGATAATTAAATGAATTCGTAGAAAACTATTGGTGTTATTAGATTTGTTGGTTAATTTTCACACAATGAATAGGTGACTCATGCTATGACAGGTTTTAGTTTTAATAATCACTAGAAATACAATACATCAATCCAATAAACATGGATAAATTCACATCATTAACATTATGATCATGTCATGTGTTTTTGAGATATATTTACCGAGTGAAAAAATCATCCTTTCATGTCATGTATATATAATACACATGATGAATTGTGCCTTACGAACCCCTCTAATGCATATTTCTGGGGTACTATAGAAGTACTTTAGTAGGAATTGTAGTAGAACTGTAGTAGGAACTGTAGAAGAACTATACACTGTGCGGGTACTGTAGCAGAATTGTACACTGTACAGGAACTGTGCAGAACTGTACACTGTGTGGGGACTGTACCATACACTGTAACAGTTACTGTAGTAGGTACTGTTCGGTATTGTAGTGACTTGAACTATTCACCTTGGGACACTGATTTGGGCTTAGAGTCCTTTAGGATTTCACGCCTCCCAGGCATTCGGGTCAGTACGGATTTTGGGCCACCTCAAATCCATCAGGCCACATGCAGTTTCCTTAGACACACTAAAAAAAAGAGCATCACCAGAAGAGGATTCAGAGCAGGTGCACTCACCAGATCAGAGCCAAATGGATTTGTCAGACTGAGAGGGTATGGATATGCCATTAGGTATATCATGTGCTTGCACAGGAAGCCTAGCCAGACGACCATGTAAAGGTGGAGAGCTACTATCAATATGCAGATGCCAGGGAGGGGCAATTCCTTGTAGATATTGTGGTTTAATTCCCTAAGACCTTCAGGTCATGTAATCTCTTAAGCCCAAGGGCCATGTAATCACTGAGCCTACGGGCCTTGTACGGGTTCCCCCTCATCCTTTTAAAGGGGTGTTATCAAAATTCTATAAAAATGATGGCCTTCGGGCCATTCGGGAATGTTGCAAAAAATACGATAGGTTTTATGATACACAATAATAATGTGAACTATTTCTCACATCCTAAACTCCTCTTCCAACCATATTTCATCATTTCAACTCTCTGTATCTTTATTTATGATTCCTCCAACAAACATGATCTTTGAAATCATGTAAAAAATGATCTAGAAGAATTTATTCCCTTCTATCAGATACCTCTTAGAAAATTCTCATCCTTTAGAATTTAAAACCAAACACAGTGATATGGAAATGAAAAGGGGTCATATAAATCACCAAACTAATAATTAACTCCCAATAATTACACCATCATATGAGCACAATCACCTCACTTAATGGAATAAATATAGAAGCCGCAAAATTCCAACTAACAACTAATAACAACACTCATGGGGTAGATACATCTAAAAAAGAACATGTTGAAAAAAATCACTTATGAAGATAAAACCAACTCAAAATCCCAAAAAATGTCAACAAACCAAAAAATCACTATAAGAGAATATCTAAACATAAAATATCACAGTATATTGAATATGAATCTATGATTCATATTCCTATGTACACTCCCACATACCATCATTTCACCATAATATATGAACTAAGGAAATATATTGCACATGAGAAACCTAATGTAGGAATTACTAGATCTCTACAGGTCTCTATTTAGTGGTCACATAATTTAGAATTTTATTCTATCTATAATTATTGAAATAGAGGACATCATGTTTTTAGATCATCTTTGAGGAGAGTTCTATCCAATATGAAATGGCTTAAACATGAGTCAATGCATTGAAATACCCAACAAACTAAGGAGAACGATTACAACCAAGACAAAAACACCACTACCCATGATGAGGAGTCACCATTAAGAACACATTATCATAAAAATTAATCAATAAAGGTATCTTAAAATTACATTTAGATAAATTATAATGATCATACAATTCATCCAAACTCTTAGGAATCACATAAACCATATCAGTTGTTCTATAGAGTAGTTTTTCCCTCACAGTTTTTGACTCCTCTACCCCAATACATCAAAATGAATAATGGAAAGGTGAATGATAAAATTATTAAAATGATTCTTTACAGATGGTTGTGTAATAAATTATTTTGTAATAAATCATTAAAAAAGGTAGTAACCTCATCCTCTAACCACAATAATATAAGGAGTGAGTGGAAAAAATGTCCATAATATTATAGATAGTCCACTCTCGCTGACTGTCCATATGTGGTTGTAAATTAATGTTAAGTAAATATTGATATCCAAAAAAATTTCATAGACCTCTGCACACCATAGATTTAAAACAATGATCATGATAATTGATAACCAAACTCTAGACTCTAGGTAGTTCATCTCCTCCTCTATACATTTCCTAGAGAAACCCTCCACGAATCATGACTCCATCATCTCTATAAAGGTGTTTTATTTCATAAAATTTTCCATAATCACACAAAAAGAACATAAACCTCCAAAATATAATAGAAATCTACTACTGTAGTCAATTGAGAAATCATACCACTTCCACTGAGGAACATCCAATAGTAGGGGAAAATCACAGGGAATGTGTTTCTCAATCATTTCCTTTTGACAGACTTAACATCGAGATAAAAAATATATATCTTAGCACATCAACCATAGACCCCAAAACTGATCTCCTAGTGTTTGGTAAATATTTTTCATGCTAGTATACACCACCATCAGTGATATATTGAACTCCAATAGAATCACATCAGGTAATTATAATTTGACAAAAATTCTCCCCTGGAATAACTCGTGGTGTTTTTCATCCTCATACTAAATAATAAGTGAATAACAATAAAAATCAATATTTTCAGATCTACACCTTAGAATATTTTAGATGGGACTCCACCACCCACTGAAAAACTGTTTACTACACTGATTTTGGAAAAGTAATCCCTTTTCACCAACCTATCCAATATAAATATGTTTAACTAAGAGGTATTTCACCACTCTTAAATAATATCTAGGTTTTTTATGGAATCACATAATAACATCTTGCACATTATATCAGCCATAACATTAACCTTACCCAATGTATATGAAATAAAAAGGTTGTAATTCTATATGTGTTTCTTGATAAATAATTTTTTAAAAGATTAGATCATGCTAGGTGAAGAAATACCTAATGAAATAATGATAGTAAAAACCCATAAAATTCTCACAGATAAGGTAATATGATTAAAAAATCAAGACAAAAACATCCACTTCCAAAATGATATTTTTGTTGGAATAGTTATTATAATGGGGAAGTAACTATTGAGAGCCATAGGAAACAACTAATCTATATTTTATAAATTAAATCTCAAACAATGACATTAAGTCTCACATAAAATATTAAAACCAAACTCTCTCACCTGTAAAATGATGTACTGGAGCACTAATCAATTTCTCATTTCGGATCTCAAAAGATTTTATGCACTGTCCAGTCCAAGAAAACACCTGATTCCTTTTTTCATGTTTTTTAGATTAGTAAGAAACTGAGATAAATCTATTATGAACCTCCGATAATATACTACAGGACAAAAAGAACTCCACACATCTAAATCTATATTTAGGGATTCTCAAGAAATGAATGTCTATATCATTGAGGATTTCAATTGCACAACACATTGTGTTATGGAATTACCCACATAAAAAATATAATGTTCCAATAAAACAAACATTAGTAGCTTTTAGAATAGATACTGATGATTAAGAACTGCTTATAATTCTTGAATATTTTCTTCATGATCCCCAGTAGATGCAATGTATACAAGGATGTCACAGATGATAAGCACTATGAATACATCTAGGAACTCTTTTAACATTGTCTTTTATGAAAAATGTGAACATAAATAGATCATTCATTATAATAAATTATATAACAATGATATCATAATTCCCATAACAGCCTCAGACTGTGGTATTAAAAATATCCTCACATTTTACTGAGATATGATTATATCCTAACTACAAATAAATCATTGAGAATACCATATCTCTATTAAGCGGATTAGAAAAATCATTAATCCATAATAGATGATAGAAATTATTCGCATTCATTTTGTTCAATTGGAAATAATTGTTATAGATTCATAGACACCCATTGAACTTCTTGATAAACCAAACTAGAGAACTTCATGGTGAAACAATCGATACAATAAAACCTCTTTTCAAAATACCATCAACTTGTCCCCTCATATACCACAAATCATAAAGCTTAATCCTATATAGGAGAAAGTTATTAGAGGCGAAATTGGTTATAAGACCATAAAAAGCAACACCTCTTAATGAGGGGGGTAAAACCAAAACCTCAGGAGGTATAATTACTGATACTTTTCATACATAAATATCACATCTTATTTTATGAATATTCAATACATAACATTACAATCCATAGTATAATTGAACTTGTCTAGTTTCATTAGAAACATTGATACCTAAACAACTAGATCATATGTTATCTATATCATCTTCTCAAAAGTTCTTCATAAATTGAATGGTTCTTAGAGACATCATACATAATACTTTCATTATATCTTCTTTAAAGGAATATAAAAATTCGGTGTGATTCGTTGAACAGTGTAGGTAAATAAGGGAAATAACAATTATTACTTAATCATGACATGATACTATGTCAATGAGAGAATAATGTTATCATTTTAAAGAAACAACCTACATATCATAGATAATAATCTTGATTCATTGAACAAATTTTAATAGTTTATATTTAATTACTCATAATGGAATCATTGAAAAAAAACCCGTGAGAGCATAAAATTATCGTAATACACAATTTTTTAACAGACAAAAAATCATATAAATTAATATTTGTTGTAGTAAATACTCACATAAAAGACTATATTATAGGATTATGTTCGCTCCACATTATATCAGTGTAGTTCATCTTCACTCCAAATATTATTCTAGTGGATAGAGTCCCTTCATAGACTAGGTTCACTTAACATTCTATTCCTCTTTATCTCATCAGATATCCATCATTACCTAATGTATTATAGGGATATATTATTTTGTTCCAAACCATCACATAATGAAAATTAAGCATTTTTTATAAGATTTTAAAACACTTGTCATATCATTACTAATGAAATTGAAATTGTTTTTATAAATATTTCCTCAAATCATTACTTGGGAAACAAAATAGTTTTCATAAAAATTTCATTATAGAACATCCCCTAGAAAAGAAAAAAATTTCATAATCATCATGTCCACATAATCATAAACCAAACATAAAATGAATAATGTTGGTATCATTGGATCGTTTCCTTCATAAAAACATAAATGACATCAAAATATTCCCTTATAAATGAAAATTGCATTTAAAATATTCCATGAACCATGTATTAAGGAAAATAAAACTTCACTTTGAAATTATTTATTTAAAATATAAAAAATTCTAAAATAATAAATAAAAATATTTATTTGAAAATATACATAGAAAATTATAAATAAATCTAAAAATAATTTATTGATCATGAATATGAGATGTTTTTTTCATTCTATTTATGTTAAAAGAAAACATTCATTTCACACATTTATAAAATGTCAAAAATTCACCCATTCTTATAATTAATAGAAGAGTCCTTGATAAAATATATATAAAAAATTAAATAATGGGTGTAAAATAATTTAATCAATTAAATAGAAATTTTTTTTATATTATAAAAACCATTTTAAGAAGACGTGTGAATGGAAGAATTTTTTTTCACTGAATTATGTTGTAAATTTAGTTTCCATTAAAAACGTTTCTTAGTATCATGAGTTCCTAAAGATAGTTAATTAAAATTAATATATAAAATCTCTAGAAATAACTATATGTGAATAAAATTAATTAATTAATTTATAGTTATACAAAAAATTTTGATCATTACAATCATAATAATTAATAATCTTGATAGACAATGAAATTGTAACATAAATCACTTTCCATTTTGGTATATTAGTAATTTTATAAACCAAGATAGAATAACTTAAAATAAAACATTAAATATCATTAATATAAATATATTCTTTATGTAACATGTTAAAGTGTAGTACATACACCTCATAAAATATAATCTATTAATAACATAACATATTTCTCAATGAAAACAATTTGTGATGATAAACCCTTATCTACATTGCCAATTTATTTTAAAGTTCTCAACAACATGGTATAATAATGATAAATTTATTATAAATATTTACCAAAATCATGTAAAAAATTATAATATATTATATAGTACCTTTATTTAAATTCTAATTTCTTATTATCCAGTTATCAAAATTTTAATTTTCAAGTGTTCGATATTTTTTTTATTCAAAAATTTAGTTCTCCAGTTCTGATCCTTGTAATTTGATCATGTATCCATCATATCCACAATGTTAAACATGAAAAAAAATATAATATGTATTCAAAATATATTTTCATATTTATCCATAATGTATATAGGAAAAAAATGAATAACACTGTTAATGGAGATGGTAAGCCACACGTGAGAAAGAACATTGTTTTAAATCATCAATGAATTAAATAAAATCAATGTAAATATTAATTAACCATTAAAAAAACATATAATATATATATATTATCATATATATATATATATACGTTAAATCTATTTTAATTATTATCTATGTCTAGTGGAAATGAAAAAAAAATCACATCACCTCGTGGTGGAGGTTGTAAACACCTATGCATGAGCCACATTATCCTTTTTCTTTGGATTTGAAGGTAGGAATGTATATATGATATTATATCTATAGAGGGATATTTAATTAATTAAAATAGAATATAATTATTAATTCCATCATAATAACTATCTATTAAATATGTTGATGGAAAATAAATTATATCTCTACGTGGATGTATTACTCTACATGTATGTACATGTTATTCTTTCACTTCTTATTTGGTAAAATATAGGTTAATAAATATAATTAATAATTTAATAATAACTTTTATTTATATTTAATATAATGAATTTATAATTTTATTTTGAATAAATAATTTTTGTGTATGAATAAAAATAACTAAATTGAATGAGGTTGGGTAAGACAATTAACTCTTAATTCGTTGGCCATTTTGTAAATTCATTCTTAAGGACCATTAATTATTTATTTTAAAGAGAAAATAACATCAAATTCATGCATATATAATTTTAATATGTATTTTATGTTTTTTAGTCAATATTGATGTCTCAAAGTGTTCTATGGAAGATAAAGGTGAGGTAGCCTTTTATAAGTGGGGGATAGGACACAAATGGAATTTAATAAAAAATTAAAACATAATAGTAATTATTAATAAAAATTCTTCCAAATGGATAGAGAATGGATTTTGGGATATTATAGGTTGTAAATATGGATATAATATATTATTCATTCATTTACAAGTGTCACAATTTACATTATCTCTTGATTTAATCGTCATTGTAAACCTATTTATACATTATTATCAATGTCAATTTTTCTCTTTTTTTATTCATTATGAACCAAAATAAAAGGTGGAACCATAAAAAATGGGAAATTACTATTATTAATTTATATTATATTTTAAAAAATTAATCTCACAAATTTTATGAATTCATGTTTGAAATAAACTGATAAAATGTGAGGAAAAATATGTTTTCAATAAAAAAGTTTTTCTAGAGTTTGAAATTTTTTATGAAATATTTTCATAAAAACTAATTAAAATGAACATAATTTGATTATTAATAATATAAATTAACTAATTTTACATTAGAAATAATTTTAAATCATCTTGTAAATTACTATTTATATTTAATGAAAGGATTTTTTCATTAAAAATTAGAATTTATCCCAATTCATAAAAAATTTATTATTTTAAAAAAATTAAAAAATGAATCTATGCTAATTTAGAAAAATTTAAATTGAAAAAGGATGTTAATTTATTTAAATAAATTTTATTAAATTTAAAATATTTATTATATTATTTTCTCATAAAACCCTTTTTTAAGGAAAAACTAAAAATCACTTTATCAAATATTTAGTACTTATGTATTTTTTTGTGTCTAATTAAATTATAATTTTTTTTCAAAACGGGGTAATTATTATTAATACCAAAAAAATTATGTGTTTATTATAATTTTATACTCCATTATGGTTTATTTAAATGTGTTTTGTATATCACAATCTATAAAATAAATATTATTTCTATAAAGAGAAATATATAATTTAATCTTATAGTGTTACATTGTACCCCACAAAAATAAATTTCACCATTTAATTCTCGTCAATTTGATAAAAAAATTAGGATATATATGTTTCATCAATTTTTTATATTCCTATGTTCCTTAAAAATTGTTACTTCAAATTACATTAACAGGGTATGTATTTTTAGTCAATGTACTTTATCTCTACGATCCATGATTTCTACCATTTAATCCTCCTTGGAATGATCATGGTCTATTTGTATGACATATAAATTTAGTACATATGAAGGATGATATATGTACATCCTCATGAGAGATACATAGATAACATCATTAACTTGACAAACATTCCGTGAAAGCATAATGTCATAGGCTATCTTCCTTACTCAACCAAAAATCTAAAAGGGTCCAATATAAATAAGGATCATCATTCTTTTTATTCTGAATATCAGAACCTTCTTCCATGTATAAATTCAAAAAATTATATTTTTACAAACTAGGAATTCCATATTTTTTTCAAAATATTCTCAACATAAATTTTATGTCAACTTAGAGATGAAACAATGTTCTACAAAATAGATCTAACATTCCCTTTAATTTCATCCTCTAGCTATGGTCCCAAAATATATCATTCACTAACATTATCACGTCCTATGTGATTCACCAACATCCTTCTATATAAGGCATCATAATGTCCCATCGAAATTATTATGTCATATATATTGTTGAATGAAAACTCATCCTGAGGAAAGTGTTGATCCTAACAACCTTTAAAATATATAATACAAGATTGTATCATATGATCTTGGGTTTAAATGGTTCCCTCAAACTGAAAATCTGTTTGAGGGTGATAATAATTACTAAAACTCAACTCTATAACTAGGTCCTCAAAAATTCTTCACTAGATGTTTGTGGTAAATCTACAATTTCTGTTAATGAAATATAATTTGATACTCTATTAAAACTTACAACTTCATTAATGGATATTCTTGAAATTTAACAAAAGGATAAATATTATCTAATATAAATAATGTTTGATGACTTTATAATGATATCCAATAAAACCAAAATATGATTATATACCATTATTATTTTATAGATTTAAATGGAAAAATTCATGGTGATGTTTTACCATTTCTATTTTGATATGAGTAATGCTTATAAAATCCCCTAAAAATTATATCTCTCATCCTTAACATGAAGAAATACTAAGCACCGAGAAACATATTGTATAATATTTCTATTCATTTTTTCCCAATAAAAATATTCATTTTGATCATTATAAATCTTATTAATTCCAAGATGAATATAGAATGAAGAACTATGAGATTCATCCAATAACTACTTCTTTAAATCTGTAATAGATGGCGTAGATACATGGTTCTTGAACCATATAATTCCATTACAATCAAGGTTGATATAAAAAACATTTGTTACTATATTTTATAGTTCATCATCATCCATTTGTTGATTTTTAATAGTTAAATGGATATATAGTGGAACACTCAATTTATAAAGATATAATTTCCCCAATTTATTCAAGATTACCAAATCCATTAATTGAAAATCATGATATATTTTTTCTTTTGTGATCCCTATTATAAATAAGTTTATAAAGACTGATGATATGTAAATATCAGAATTTTTTAGATGAATATTTGATATATTTCATTGACACACACATGTGATACATAATATTTTAATGTATTTAGTGAATACAAAAACAATCTTATTAATTTTGGAAATATATTCCTCATATCATATAATAATCTTCTTGAATAATACGCAACGTAGGGATACCCAACCAAAACAATTCATTACAGTTGGGGGAAGTAAGCATACAAAATGGTGAGATCTGAAACTCATTATTTTAACCATAAAAGATATCAATATATGATCATATGAAATTATAAGTTAAATATAATTGTTTTTTATTATGAAGATAACATATGATGTTCATATCCAACATTTCATAGATCATAAACATGATTTAGGGAATTAAACATTATCATTATAAAAAAATTTCCTATAAGAGATACAAATCATAATAAATCAATCATAAACTATAATATCATTTCATAAAAGTGTTGTACCAAAATAAATATATAAAATTATTTAATATTTCATCGTTAACTACAAATACCATAAATAATGTTGATCAAGTCTCATCACATTCTTCCCATGATAGATCAGGACATACCTATTTCCCATAGTGGATGTGGAATCATCACATGTTTCCCATTGTAGATCATGAAACACATATTTCCCATAGTGGAACATGACTCACCTGCCCATAAGGGATCTGAATGCACCTATTTCCTATATTGGATCAATCCCATTAACATTTTTTCCATTATAATATTAGGATATATAAAGGATTACGATATTTATTTATGGTTGATATATATCCCGCCGATAACATAATGAAAACCACATTTCTGTGTGACATAATATCATAAAACATTAATCATATCATCACATCTAAATTCAATGTAATGAAAATGTGTTCAATTAAAATTTCAACAATTCAATATATATTAATTGAGGAAAAGTAAATTATTTACGAAAATAATTCATTATAATAAACCAAAAAAATATAGATAAAGAATGATTAATTTTTATTCATTTTTATACCCCCTATATACTAAAAACATGATATGATGTCAAATTATATATAAAATAATGATAAAATATTAATTGGTATATTTATTGGGGAAAATATCCCTTCAAATGTAGAAAAAAATTTCTAAAACCTAAAAATCATCCAAAATGATTTTCTTTCAGAATATATTTGTAAACTTATAAATTAAGCATTAAAAATAATTTAAAACGTTTCTAATGATAATATCCCTTAAATTTATTAAAATTTATCATAAAACAAAGCATTCATAAAAAGGTAGTGTAATAATTTTCATTAAAAAATTAAATTGAATCATATAAATTTATGTTTAAAAAATTTATTTCGACCTGATAACAGGAAATAATTTTCATGTTATTCCCAATAAAAAATATTCCATTTACATTTTCAGTAAAATTAAAATTGGCATTGTTTGGAAAATGACATGTAGATTCTATTCAAAAATATGTGTAAAAAGGTAAATAATTTGAATAAAATATATTTAATAAATCCTTTTATAATATAAAAAAATTAAAATACATTTATAAAACATTTTTTGGATGAAAAGATATTTTTATTCCAATGGTGAAATAATAATGACTTACCTTAAGATATTCTTTTTATCTGTTGAGTATATAAAAAGAGTTAAATGAATGAAAAACATTTATTACAATGAAATAAACATCGTTGAATAAAAACCTAATATTATTGAGATATTGATCCTAATATTTCATCATTGAAATCATAAACATAAAACAATCTTAATAATCAGCGAGATAGCACCATAAAACCATTACCACTTTAGTTATGTTGAATCATAAACCCCATGATGAAATAAAATTAAATGAAATAGAAAATAGAATGAGAAAAAATAACTAGTATATTACTAGTAAAAGAGTCTATATATATACCTCATAAATGAATATTGGTACATAACAAGACATATGTCTCAAAAATAGAAACATGGTATAAAAATATCTTTCAAATTTATTTAATTTTTAAACCATAATCCCTGATAACTAAAAAAAATGAAACAATAAATATCATAAAATAATTAAATTCACCATATAACATGTAAAATGGTAATTATATACACTATAAGAATAAAATGAGTGGTGAATTAGCATATATCTCCATGAAATAAAAGGGAGACCGCAAATCCCACACCGACTTGGTGACTTCTGAACCATAAAAGACATAAAATTTAAATACATGAAAATATATGTAAATATAAATAATTTTATCAATAATAATCATAAAATAAATTCATGGTAAGCATATAGACCACATAAAATCAATAGTTTGTGAATATGGACTGTTTTTCACTATAGTAAAAAAGTGATACAGAAATAGCTTAAATTATGTCATGAAATCTGGCGTACATGTTAAAACCTCATGTATAATAAAGAAAAGATGAAAATATATATATTATGGAACCATATATATATATATATCATTCGATATATGAATTAATTCTGATGTTTTAATAAATTTTTTGGGTAATAACTATTTTATTTTTCATGTATTTTATTATTAGTTATTTTTTGGTCCACTAACATTTGTCTAGGTTAAAACTACTTTATAATCTTACAAATTATATAAATATCATATATATTTGATATATATGTTTTTTTGAACTCCCAAAAATATAAATATAGAAAATCAAATTCACCATTCCTAGAGATGATAGGTCATACGTATGCATGAATGTTATTTCCATTTTCTCAAATGAATAAAAAAACTAAATGAAACTAATATATTACCATTAAAAAATCATTAATATGTTATATATATTATTAATTTCTATTTATTAAATTTACACTTAATAACTATCATGTAATGTGTATGCGAAAAAACATCACAGTGCATCGTGTAGTAGTAGTCTGTTATACACAAGAGCGACGTTATCATATCCCCACAGAAAGGAATGTAAAAAGGTATATGTGATGTCATAATTAAATAAGTATAAAAATTTCATAAATATAATATAAATATGAAGAATTTTTTATTATATAAAATTACAGTATTTGGTGATTGAGAAGAAACTACATCATTTTGTGAGGTGGTAATCCTCCATACATGTGATCCACAGTTTCATATTAAATTTTATGGAAGTGGAGATTGATATATTTTATTACATTAAAATAAATATTTATAATAATATAGGATAAAATTTAGTTATTATAATGTACATTTAATACAAAATTGAATGTGGGAAAATAATAATGAAAATGAATGATCATAGTGAAGGCAATTATATTCCCTTAGAAGCACCTCTATTTGATCTCTTATTAAGGACCCTAGTGTTGGTATTTTTGAAAATCACAATAACTATAACATTGAAAAATATTGGTGAGGAATTTTTTCAGGGGTTTTCAGAAATATATAGATTGATTTGTGCGAATATTTGAAAGGTGGTGGTTTCCTTATATAATTGGTGGAAAGGAACATAGTTGGAAACAATATGGAATTTCCCAAAATAATCCATATTAATTAATTTATTTCATGGAAATATGCTTCCAAATTTCAATATAATCATTCATCTAAATAAAAAATTTAAATATTTCCTTAAAAAATATTTTATAAGTATTACAGTCATGTAAAACTCTATCTTATTATTTTAACTCCCCAGTAAACCTAATTTTACCTTAATCGCGTTAAACAATATTTACTGATTTTACTATTCATTATTGTTAAACATTCATATGAAATTGTTAGATAATATTAATTATTATGAACTAAAACTAGGAATAAAATTTCATAAACTTGATTCATAAAAGTGGTAAAATTTAATTCAATTATAATTTCACAGAAGTAATGAGAGAGCATCGTTTCATATTGACAAATTTAGAATAGTTTAAAATTATTTATATCCAAATTCAACATAATAATGATTATAAAGAACAAAATTAGATTAATTGATATATAATTGAACTAATTTCTCTTTTGAAACTTTATAAAACCATTTTTATGAATTTTAATGCTTTAAGATAAATGAAAATTCTAAATAAAAATTGGTATTTTTAATTATTCATTGAAATATTCATCCTCTTATAAAAGTCTCAAATACGCATCCAAAGATAATTGTTTCATGATGATTAAAAAAATTAAAATTATTTTTTAAATATATTTTAAAAGGTTTCAAATATTTTTATAAATAATTGTGCAATAGTAGAAAAATATTTTGATTATGAAAATATTTTTGTTGACCATTAAATTAGAATTATTCTTATCTATTTTATTAAAAAACAAAAGGAAGAATTTTAATCATTTTATTGAAAATATGATATATTAATTTCATTAATATAATCCACTAAATTTGAGAAGTGCAATTTATTTAGGTAAATAAATTGTTTGCAGAAAAATTTTCCTTCAGAAAATGATTTACTTTATTTTCAAATTGTTTTTATTTTTTTATCATTAATTTTTCAGAAAAGAATTAATTTTATTTACTTGTGTAAACTATATATTTTCATATTTTTCTTAATAATATTAATACCCACAATTACAATTTCTAGGTGAAGACTATCATATTAAATAATAATATTTTAATATTATCTCATGTTTCTTTTAATCTTGTTGTTGTGTGTATTTCAAGATAAACTCGGTGTTCCGTGTAACACATGATAAACAATTCATTATGTGTAACTCATGATAAACTAGGTTTTTTGTATAATGAAAAATATCAATGAGAAGAAATTTATTTTAAAAAATAATTATCAAAATCTAATGTAGTTTCATTCTACCCCCCTTTAAATGATTTTTTCCTTCGAAATTCATTACATTGGTAGAAAAAGAAGTGGAAATTTTATCTCATTAAATCCTTAGGTTGCAATGTAACTTATTCTAGCTAATTTTTTCCAATAAAAAATTAACCTTGTGAGTGGAATTTTTCGGTAAAACATCAATTATTCAATTCATAATCTTTATCAGTTGTTTTTTATAAGAAATATTGTGCTCTAGCAGTACAACCTCATAGTTTAGTAATAGTTATTTGATAAGTATATAAATTCCCAAGATAGATTCATGAAAAAAATTATGAACCCCATAAAGGTTAAATGGAATTTCGATTCAATAGTATACCATCATGATATCCTCAATAGTTTAAAATGGGTCTTCAAACCAATGTCTTATGTTTTTTATTATTTTATATACCAAATTTCATCCTATTGTTGTGCTACAATAAATTTTCACTTCAAATATTAATTAATGAGGTGAATTCCTCATGTATGAATCACTAAATATGATCCATAAAAGAATTATAATCCATTCCTTCTATCTCATGTTTCTATCAAGAATAAAATGGTTAGAACAAGTTGTGCATAAATCATCCTATGGTGAAATAATACATTAATCTCTAATCCCTCATCTAAAATCCAAAAAAAAATTATCTCCTAAATGGTTAAAAACTTAAACCTTGAAAAAATAAAAAAAATATAAAGAAGGTCACTAAATGTTTCAAAATAAAATTAATATTAATTATACAAGTATCATAATGTTGAATTCTATTTTCACAGATCAAATATGTGAATACATTTGGAATTTTTTTTGAATCATTGTAATAACTATAATTACCATGAAAACAAAATGAAAACATACATAGATACACATTTATTAAAAAAAATATTATTAATTAAATTCCTTAAATCCAAGAATTCTAAAAACTACATCAATTATATCAAAACTCAATTTGTATTTAAATGACTAATTAGTTCCTATTTCATCTATAATTCCATATTCACATTAATCATATAAATCCTCTCTTTATCCAAACAGGACACCATTTTCTTAATAGAAGTACATATTAAGGGATATTTTGATTTAATAAAAACATTAAATTTCTATTAAAACAACTTTCTATATTATTAAAACCCATCATTATATTCTTTCATATTCTTAACAAATAAATAATATTAAATATTAATTACATATTTCATCATTTATGTAACATTATTCCAGAATTATAATATATAAACACTTCAACTTTCCCACTTCCTTCTCAAACAATTAAATAGGCATCATTATCTTATTTATTAATATATATTTCCTATAATATGAAATATGAATCATGTATTAACATTCATTATTCTTAATTTCATCATTCTAATCATTTTTAATAGAAACAATACTATTTGAAAAACCCATAACATTGATATGTAATTTTAAATCTTATAATAATTAATCTTAAAACCATTAGTTAAACCAAATTTCTTATTTTGTTCATTAACATTCCTTTTAGGATTTTTATTTTTATATTTCCCATACATTTGATATTTTAAATATTTAAATGTTGATGATATACTAGGGAGACTATTCTTCTTATACATTTTGTTAACTATTATTTTGGTTTTTTTTAGTAATCACTCAATCTATGTCATTATTATATAATACCAAATCATCTTCGTGGTCCTTTGATACATTCCCTATTATTATTTTTCCCAAATTATTGATAAATAAGAAACTGAGATTTCATTCCTCCATTTTCTCCACCACCTAAACTCTAAATGAACTGTATCCTTATACTATTTGGTGAGTCTATGAGTAAGTCTGTGTTAAGGTAGATAATAATATATCATGATAAATGATTAGGTATAATAACTATATCCTTCATAATAGTCATCAATCAATTTGGTTTCTCATCAACCTATTTTCTATCACAATAAAAGATAATCAAGTTCATTCTTTTTCTTTCCATTTTTTAAAAACAAAAATCAAATTGTGAGTAATTATAATCATAGTATGGAATACCATTTTTAGGAAAAATTAATTCTATGGTTTCAAAATAGTAACTCCTTATTTAAAATGATTAAAAAGTTAGTTTTAACAAAGTTAATTCATTATAATTATATATTTAAATGTATGAAAATGGTTTATATAGTGTATTTAAATTGGTAAACCTAATATACCTGGAGTTTCATACCAGGTGTGCAGAAAGGCCCATTTTTTTCACTAGGTAATGATCGAGTAAACTTCATTGTCGAATTTTAATAGTTAATACAACTAGGTATCTCTATGTCATAACCACATACACTTGTAGTACCCAGGAAGGGTTGTAATATTTTAAAAACTTATCTCTCCATCCTTTATATAGTGTATTATTCCAGATGTTGACACTTCTTTATACATATCTTTAAAAATATCTCTAGATATCTCTCAAATGTTTTTCCATCCATGTTTCCAATGTTTAACTAATCCATTCCTCTGATACCAATTATAATGATCTATTATTTTCATAAAAATTATTAAATCCTTTTAGATGAATATTCAGTAAATTTAGAAAAACATTCCCAATGAACATATTATTTTTATGTATTTAGATAATTAAAACAAAATATATCTATTTAATGAAATATTTTATATATCCCCCTCAATTTATATCCACACATAGTACTCTTATTAGGTAAAACCTACCTTAATCATTCATCACATACTATGGAAAAACAAAATAATGTGTGAGCTCAGATTCCTAATAAGGGTAAATACAAGAATTATCAATATAATATCATATTAAATCATAATATAGCCGAAGTGTATGTTATCCTAAATATATATTACAATTTTCATAGATACCCTTTCAAAGATCAGAACCATGAGGCATGGAATAATAATTTATCATGTATAAAAACATGGTCCGTAAGAGTGGTAAATAATCATAAATTAATCTTGAACCATTAACTCTTGTCATTAATTTGTTTCCACCATCATACATATTGAAAACCAAATAATATCTCATTCTTAAATACTTATTCCACCAACCTAGAAGATCTGCATTGATAACCTATTTCATATTATGGATCCAGATGCACATGTTTCCCACAGTACAATAAGACTCATCACATGGTTCTCATTGGGGATACAGATGCACCTGTTTCTCATAATGGATTAGGATACACCTATATCACTATGTGTTTAAGTATGCACCTATTTCCTATTGTGGATGAATCCCATCGATGTGTTTCCATTGTTATCTCATCATATATAAATAATTACCCAATGTATTGGTGGGAAATATAGGTCCCAACTATCTCATAATGAAAACAACACTTATCTGTGACACAATATCATTAAAAATTCATAATATTAATACATAATAATCCATATAAAAAATGGGTTTCCTAAAAATTTCATCTATTCCATGTAGTGTAATTCATGTTAAATAAATGTGTTTCAAAAACATTTAATCAATAGAAACCGTAACCATATAGAGAAGGAATAAGAATGTTATTATTAAATTTAATCCCTAATAATGCATAATAAACATCATATTTTGTCATATTTAATTGAAAATAGTTTTAAAATATTATATGGTATATATCAAGAAGAAAATACACCTCCCACTTTGAAAAAAATCCTTTAAAAATTAAGACTTTTTAAAAATCCTTTTTCATGAATATAAATTTTTTATTTTATAATGGATGAGATAAAAATATTTTAAAACAATTATTGAAGTAAAGTATTTATCCATTTTGAAAATAAATTTTACAAAAATTCAAAATACATTTTTGAAATATTTTAATTTAAAAATAATCATTTAAATGTATTGATTAATGTATAAGATAATGATGTGGTTATGATGGATGAATTTAACATTTATTGCATACACATCAAAATAAAGATTTATTTCAAATTTTTGGGAAAGTAAAAATTCATTTTTAGAAAAATAAATAAATAATACATTTAAAAACATTATTTAAAATAATAATACATGGTTAATTTTTTTATAAATCCTTTTGTTGATGATAATTTTTGGTAGAAAACATTGTATTGGAAAAAATGTGTTTTCATCCAAATAGGTAAATAAATACTATTTAAAAAAATATATTTGAAATCATGATTAAATAAAGAGTGGAAAATGAAGGTAATAAATTTTTTAGCTTGAAATAATATTATTATATTAAAATTTTTGAGTTTCATTATAGATATATCATAATATTTTATCATAGGAAGGATAATCATAACCAATCTAGATAAATAATGACACAGTGCCATAAATTCATTAGCACCTTAGTAACATTGGTTCATAAGACCCATGAAATAATAAAATTAAATAAAAAATAAATATATAATGAGAATAAATAAAATCAGGATATTTTTGGTCAATGGGGATGTATATAAAAATCATAAAATAAAATAGGTTTGTACCATTACACATGTTTCAAACAAGCAAAACTGAGACAAAAATATATTTTCAGTTTAGTAATATTTTGAATATTAATCATTAATAAATAATGACATAAATTGAATCATTAAATTTCATTTAAATAATTAAATTCATGATATAACACATTTAAGGGTTTGTATATAAAGCACACAAAACAAATGAGTGGTGAATTGGTATATGTTCCCCTAAAATAAAAGAGTGACTAGAAATCCCATAACAAATTTGTGTCTTTTTAATCATAAAACCCATAAAAGAGAAATAATAAAATAGATATGTAAAAACAATATCCAGTATAAGAACCATAAAATAAATTCATGGTCAGTATATACCCCCAAAAAAGAAATTAGTGGAAAATATAACATGTTTCTCACACAAGTAAAAAGTTATATGAAAATATATTAACATTAGTCTCTACTTCCATCTTATATTTTCATTTATCCCTTATAATAAATATATGTTTATTATAAATATATTAAATAAACAGATATATATATATATCATACCATGTCTGATTTACATATAAACTTTTATTAGTTTTTTGTTAATGCTTCCATATTAAAGTCACATTTTGAGAAATATTTGATTTATTTATCATATATGTATTGATTTTTTAGTATGGTATTATTACATTGGATTTAGTTCCATCAAATATATAATATTAAAAATGAAATAAATATCATATATATTCAGTGTATATGTTTTTAGTGCAATCCATAAAATAATGAGATAGAAAATTATATAGATCGTTAATGGTGACTGTAGGTCATTCATATAAATGACACAATTTCCATTTACTCAATGGTTTGAAGCAAATAAATTTAAATAATATATTTCCATTAAAAATAATTTTGATATCAAATATTGAATTTATAATCATTAAATTTACCAGTACTATCTTCCAAGTAAAGCATATGCGAAAATGAATCATATCACTTCGTGGGGTGGTAGTCTATTATACACGCTAGTAACATTATTGTACCCCCCACAGAATAGAATGTAATATGGTAAATGTAATATTATACATAAAAAGTATATTAAATTCATAAATATATTATAAATATATAAAATACAGCATTATATTCATCGTTGAAATGTGATGATGTGTCACACCACAACATTGGAAATCCATTTTATTTTATTCTTATCTTGGATTTCAATCCGTTAGATGGAGTTTGGCTTCAATCCTAGTTTGAATTTTTTAGTTTCTATTGTGAAATGAAATTTTTTGGCTTTGATGAAAGGGGTGACGGATTAGAACACAGTTTGGGTAAACTATGTGTTCAATGACAGTAAACTATGCAGATTGTTCTGGGGTCTAGGTGTAAAAAACACGGGTTTTGAATGGTTTAGGAAACCATGCGACAACTATGTGTGATGATCAATCCATTTTAACTAAGACAACAACATGGTTTGTATAACCATGTGTAAAACCCTGAGATCTTCCCATATCAATGAAATTGATTAATGACTCACTTTATCATCAAGTGTTTTAACCCCATTTGGCAATTTGTCCCCCTTGCTCGACCTATGCTCAACTGAGGGTCCTTTTAGCATCACCCCCCTTTGCTTCTTTTTCAACATTGCAACTCCCCAAAGGTTCCAAGTTATGTTTTTATAGGTTTTTGGTCGATTTCCTCATCTTATTCTCCTGTTATATTGATTTCTTGGTTCTTCCTTTGTGGGGATTAATTTTAGATTAACACTAATAGTTATGGTTGATATGTAGGTTGTATTCTAGGATGTTAGGGTGTGTGCATTATCTCCCAATCTCAGTTATTCTTTCTCCTTAAGATTCATCGCATGATCACATTATTGAGGTACGTGTTTCTGTACATTTCCATTCCATCACATTCATAATTTTTTATTTTACATGTAATGCCTTAAATATATTTTAATCTTTCATGTGGTGTGATGGAATAATTTGGTTTGGTGTTTTCGTGATGTAAAATCGGTGTCAAATGGGTTAAAAATTTGTTTCTTTAGTTATTCAAACATTCCATGCACACATGGTATCTAATAAATTTTCTATTAATATTTAAAAATAAAATTGGGTGACTTTGGTGTTGTTTAAGCATGTTTATGTTTTGGTATTATGATTGGACTATGAATTTTCTGTCATATGTGGAATTCAATTATTTTTATATTGCTATTATTTTGAAAAAATTGTTTTTTTTGGTTATAAATACAATTGGTTTTTTCCAAAAGGTTGATTTCAAAATGAATCAAATTGTGCATGTGATGAAAATTTGTTTTATAAAAGAAATTGATTTTGTTTCTAGTATTGAACTTGATGTGCCATGTGAATGTGTTCAATTGTCTATATAAATGGTGTGAAATATGTTTTAAAGAGTCTTTGATGTTCCAAAATGATGTATGTTGGGTTTTTACAGAATTTGAGTTTTCATTCACATGATCCCCTTTTTGTCTTTTAAATGGGTTTCATGAGTTGTGCAAGTTGTATAAATGCCCAATTGGTTCTTTCTAGGTTGTTTAATCTTTCCCCTTTTTCTTGAGAATGGGTTTTTATATGAAATGTAAATGTGTGCTTGAAATTGAGTTACTGGAAGTGGTGATTCATACATACTTCGGAAATGTTTTATAAAATACAAGTAAGTGTATTCAAATGAGAAATTAAATGGAATATTTGTGACTTATTATTTCCTTTAAATGTCTAGATTTCACGTTGTGTGACATTAAGGCTCTATTGGTATTTGATGATGTTTTTCAATGGGTTTTGAAACTAAAATGATATTAAGGCTATGTTGTCACTTATGAATGGATTTCTGTGATATGGGCACATCTCTGGACACCAAAGAGAGAGTATCTAATAGGTTGTGTTAGTGGGTGGGGTAAAAAAGTGTGATGGTGGTAGGTAAGGTGAGCCACGCATGAGATATAATCATCTATTCATTTTTGTACTATCATCATGGTATTCTTAGTCATCTTTTAGAGGTTCGAGTGAATGTTTATTATGGTCCTAGATTAGATGAGTGGGTATCCACTTGACATAATATGTCTAGGTTGGATGTCCCACTAGATCTGATAGTTTTGATCAGCCAGCTAGTTATTGACTTTGGAGATATACCATACACCAATAGGTGAGTTTGATATGAGTACATCTATAGATATTAGTAGGGATGTTTAGGAAATACTTATGAATCATTATCCATATGTTCTATTTGTTCCTTCTTGTTAATTGAATATATCCATGCTATTTTATTGGAGTTGTTTTTTGTTCCTTTTAATTTATGATATTCCATTTTATTTTCTTGAAATGGATTAATTCTTGTACATGAGATTTAGAAAGGCTAGTCAAAAGTGAATCTTGTTTTTCAATGGAAAGTTGTGTGTGTGTTGTTTCAAAAGTCCAATATGTAGAAGTTTGGTGTATTTCCATTAAACTATTAATATCATTTTTTTTAAAAAAAATTTCAAACAAGTTTTTATAGAATATTTCAGGAAATAAAATATGTGGAATCTTTTGTGATTAACTACTAAGACATTAGGATGACACCCTACTTATAACATTTGGTGTTGGTAGACCTGAACTATTTTGTATGTGCATGTTTTTTTTGTTTATTTCCGCACCTTTAGAGTATGTTAGGGTGATGGTTGGTGGTGACTAAGAGGCATAGTGGAGATCTTGTAGGCATAGTCTAATTTTATTTTTGTATCCAATATTTTTTCATTCATTACTGGTTTTATTGGGATCAGTCTATATATGTATCTTATATTTATTTATTATCAGTTCTTCTTCTTATTCGATTTATTAATTTGACAATGGTTTTCTTGGAAAAATCATTCCATTGTGATTACATTGATACTTGAAACTATTTTCCATCTCTTGTAGATTAGGGAATCCTTTAGTGTCATTCCATAGAATGAGTCGGATTCCATGTTGGATAGAATCCTGGTGTGGTTTGTGAAAAAATGCTATAAGAGAATGCCCTTTGTTATTTGGGGTGTCATTATTTTAGAGACTAGAACTGTCAGAACATGAGTGGTAGGTACTGGAAGAATGTCTTGAACCCTTTCTTGTTTTGATCCCCACATTTCCAGGGGGAGTTACAGATTTTAGTCCTTTGTTTTAGATTTTATATGTATGGAGTGAGAATGTAAATGGTGGAAATCTAGTATAATGTAGTGATACCACATGGAATAGTGACCCATGTGGAATATGAGTGAATGTTTCATTATCCTCTTAGTTATTGATGACTACCTAGGGCATAACTTCTAACCATGATATTGGCTTATATATGTCCACTAGTTATTCATCCCATATGTTGGGGTGAATTATTCATTTGGGATAGTTGTTTTTTTTATGAGTTCTATTTTTTATTTGTTTAGAATTTCGTGAGTGGCCCATTAAAATAAAAATTTATTTTGAGATGGAAATTACTTCCTTCAAGAGGTTTGTGATTAACAAAAATGTGTTTTAAAAAAATAATGTGATTTGTAATTTTGAATAGTTTTAGATATTTTTTTGGAAAAGTATATTAATAATTTGGTAAATGATTGGATTTGATGCTGACATGGAATATGAGACCATTGATACTCCTTATGAATTTTCACATATGTGAGAGTGTGTATGGAAATTCCTTGTATCCAATTTTCCATGGATGTTGTAAGTGGAAGTGGATGAAAATATATGAGATAATTTTTAGGATACCATGTGTGAGTATTAGAAACCAATGGTTTGTCTTGGATTTTTTAAAATGATGTTTTAAAGCGGATAAATTTTGGAAAATATTATTTTCTTTGTAAAGTGGGTTTTCTTTATAAATCATTGTATTTGGAATTGAATGGTGGCCTAGAGAAAATGTTGTTTTGAAATTGAAATTAAAAAGGTGGTTTCTGAAAAGTATATTTTTTTTTTGATTTTCTGTGTTTGGATTTAGAGCCTATTTTTTAGGCAAGGTATTCTTTTCGATTATGTTTTGGGTTGATGTTGATTTTTGGTTTTGAGTTCCTTTTTTGGTTCATAAAAATATTCCCACAAGTATCCCCAACGTTTCTAGTGAGGCTTTCCCAGTTTTTATTTCTTCTCGGTTGTTTCCCTTGTTTTTTTGGTGATAGAGGTCCATTATATGTAATGTAACTCTATGAGGAAGTTTATAATTTCTTGATATTGTTGGGAACTCCTGATGTTGTGATAGTGTTTATTGTAATGGGTTTGTTCAAGGGTCTATATTTGGATTAGTGGATGTTTTTTTCACCATCATTGTGAATTTTGGGACTATGTGAGAAGTTTTTATGTCCATCTTTTCTGATGGTTCAAATTTATGTTGGTGAAGATGATGAAATTCCAGAGCTCATGAGTAATTGGCATGGCTAGAGGGAAATATATGCCTATATTGACCACATCAAGGATCTAGTTTCATTTTCATCCAAGATATCGTCATATAACTAGTAAAATAATTCACTTTTCATCATGGTTCTTCATCCATTGATCATGGACCGAGCCCAATCCTCGCATTATATTCATTTCAAGATGTTTATAGATGATGTGTTCCTAGTTGAGTATGTTTCCAGAGAGTTAGTTGGAAACATAATGTCTCTTGTTTCTCATAGAGATTCCTTGATCTCGACAGGAGTTCATAATAGAGGCACCTATCTTTGAGTAGTCACCTTTGTTAGTTATTTCCCTTTTTTTAATTCATCTCGATCGTATGATTCCAGTGTGGCTAGTATGGGAATCCAAGCCATCTTATCACAATACTATAAGGGTATTCCATCATTTTGGTCGTTTCGATTATCTATAGAATTTTTTTAGAAAGTATTGAGTAAGGAAGAATTCATGATAAGTGGATATTGGCATGTTACTATAATGAAGTGGATACTTCAATCATCAGGGCTGCAACAATAGGCCTCAGAGTGAATCTCATGCACAATCAACAGATCGTCGAGGGATCTATGAAATTTGGATGATTTTTTTTCTAGAGTTCAAGTAGAGACATTTTATGATTCTTATTGTAATTTTTTTTATACTGATTTAGTTTTGACAATATATGAAACTAGATGGTTCTATTTTTGTTTAAAATCGTGTGTGTCCCTTGGACATGAATCATTAAATTCCTAGAATTTTTGTTAAGAGTTTTTAGTTTCTGGTTGTGCTTTTTTGGAGATATAAGTTATCATAGAGATCATTGATTGTATCTTCTGTTCGTGGTCAATGCTCGGAGTGTGTTTATTTCCTTGGATTCCACATTAGTTTGGGGTTTTGTAATTTTGGATGTTTTTTGGTTCTTATTAAGGCTTCACATGTTCCTACATTGGTCACCTAGAAGGGGTGTTATTTGGGGTTTCAATGTTGGTTGTGGTAGTCAGGTTATTATAGTGGGGAGAATCCTGTTGTGTTATATCATTAGTTCTCATGTTTCTATTTGATATAAATATTTTTGGGTATGACTTGTGAAGTGAGAGGAAACCCTGAGGTATATGTTGCTTTTTGGCTATTTCCTAATTATGGATACAATTTTTTTTACATTTTAGGTTGGTGAATTTATGGGGGTTGAAATTTTGTAATGGGGATAATTAGTACACCCAAACAATAAAAATCATTTTTATTTAATTATTCTTTTTCCTTTTAATCATTTCATTTAGGTTTAGGTTGATTCCTAATATTAGTTATTGAGTTTCTATTGTGAAATTGATGTTTTGGGCTGGGCAGTAAGGGGTGCATGGTTATCACACAGTCAGGAAATATTGTGTGGCGTCACCTAAGAAACCATTAATTTTTTTGTGTATTCTATGTGTATGGTGTATATATTTTTCATTGTTTTGGAAACAATTCAGCAACCATGGATGGAGATCTACCCATTTGGGGAGTGGGGACCGCATGATTTTAACACGGTTTGGACAATAGTGTGGCCAAATAGTTTAAGCTGCTCAGATCATTAAAAATGTTAAATGTGTCTCTTGATCCTATAGTGTTTTAACCCTAATTCATTATTTCTCTCCATATCAAGAAGTCACAATGTGGGGTCCTCCAACCTCCTCCTCCAATACTTCCCTTCCACCGTGGATGCTCTCTAATGGTACCTAGGTAGGTTTCCTTTGGTTTTGGGTTGATTTATTCATATTCAACTTGTACACTCTTTATTCCCTAGTACTTCCTTACTGAGATTTCATTGTGTCCAAAGCCCAATGGTTAGGGTTGTTGTGTTGGTTTTTATTATATATGATATGTTGTGAGGATTATCTCTCTGCCTTAGTTATTCCTTATCCTAAATTTTAATTCCATTCACACACTATCAAGACTGGTGTTTCAATCTATTTCATTTCCGAAAAATTCCTTTTATTTTTTATCTTTCCTTCAATGCCTTAAATATATTATAATATTTCTTATGGTGTGTGGGACAAAAAGTTTCTGGTGTTTTCATGATGGAAAATGGGTGTAAAATGGTTTATAAATGGGTTTCATCAATTATTCCCAATTTCAATGCACATGATGTTTTTGATAAAATGTTAATTGATCTTTTAAAATGATATTGGGTTGCTTGGGTGGTATTTACCCTTGGTTTGGTTTAGGTATTGTGACTAGATTTTGAATTCGGTTTCGTATGTGAAATTGGGTGATTTCTATAGATTGATTCTTATGTGTGGCTTGTTGTGTTCATTTGAAATTATAGTGATGATTCTATAAATATAGTTATTTTAACTGGAAAGAAATTTTCAATGTGTTAGAATGTGGATTTCTAATATAAATTAATTTGGTTTCATGTATTCCAAATTTTCTTTTTCAATGTGAATGAGTTCAATTGGTAATGTGAAAGGTGAGAAATATGGTTTAAATATGTTTTGAGGTACCAAAGTAATAGAAGTTGGATTTCAATAGAAAGGTATTTCTTGTTGCACCTGATCCCCTTTATTGTGTATATTAAATGGGTTTCATGAGTAGTTCATGTCATTTCAAGGAATTTTTGGCACTTTCCAGGTTGTTGTATGTTTTCTATTTTCCTTTGGAATGATTTTTTATATAAAATTTAAAATCTCATTTTGCATCACTATCATAAATGTGGTGTTTTATATAAACATTTGAACTAGTTTTTAATTGAATTTTATGCGTATTTAAATGATAAATTTAAAGGTGAATTTGGAACCTTGTATTACCTTGAGAAGTATATTTTTGATGTGATGTGACGTTAAGGCTCAGTTATTATTTTATAATGTTTGTAAAAGAGTTTGGAAGCTCAAATTTTTTTAAGGCCTAGTAGGAACTTGTGACTTTATTGTTGTGAAATGGGAACAACTAAAAGGGATTTTGCAAAGATATTGGTATCTCATAGTTGGTTTTAGTGTTTTGTGTATGAATGTGGGGTGGCGGGAGGTATGGTAAGACACATGTGTGAGGGACACCTCCTTTAATTGGTTAATATTATCATGGGATTACTGGTAGCCTTTTACATGGTTGAGAGATGGTTCTATTTTGACCAAAAATAAATGGGTTTGTATTCCTTGACATCAAAGGGTTTGTGGTATGTACAACTGGATTGTATTGTTTAGATGTCTAGTCTGTTATTGACTGTGGAGATGAACAATAAACAAGAATGTGAGTTTGATATTAGTACATCTTGGGATCCATCTTGAAATTATCAGGAAATTATCATGAATCATTTTCCATATGTTTACTTTATTCATCATGGTTGTTTATATTTCAGCCCTGCTAGTTTCTGCAAGTTGGAATTTGTTTCTTTTACATTGTGTTTATCATATTTTTGTTACATGGTATGGAATATTACATGTACATTTTCCTTAGGAGTGTTGAAAATTAAATACTTTTAAAAACAATTAAGGTTTTATGTGTGTTATATTAAAAAAGAAACTATGGATGTTGGGTTTTATTTATTAAATAATTAAAAGCATGTTTTTTTAATGTATTTTGAAATAATTTTTATGGTCTATTTTAGGAATATAAATGTATATACTCTGTGTTGACTAACTTCTATGATATTTGGATTACACCCTACTAGTACAATTAACTATCAGTAGACTCGATCTTGTAGGTTCGTGTTTCTTGTTTGGTGTCTCACCTTTGGAGCAGGTTTTTCTTATGTTTGGAGGTGACCAAAAAGTCACATAGAGATCTCATTGGCATGGACTAGTTTTAGTTTTATATTCAGTTTTTATTTATTCACTGGTTTTTTTATTTTGAATGGTGTGTGTGTATCTAAGATTCAGTTATTAATTTTTCTTCTTCTTTCTCAGTTTATTTATTTGATCTGAGGTTAATGGGAAAATATAATCCCTATTATGATCTATTTCATTACTGGAACTATTTTCTAGCCCATGGACATCATGAATTCCCTTCTATCCATGTCTTAAACTGTGTCTACTATCTGGTTGGATGGTATCCCTTCTTTATTCATGACATGATGGAAACCAAAAAAAATTGTTTGTGAGGAGGAAGTCCATCGTACAGATGATCGATATTTTTATTTTCCATTTTATGGAAGTATATATTGATAGAAGTTATTACATTAACATAATAAAATGAAAGAATATATTAGATAATGGTTTTATTATATTGTATTTGATAAGACATAATTTTGGGTGGAAACTAAGAAAGAAAAAGAAGGAAATTATTGAAGACAATTCTCACTGCTTTGAAGCGCCTCCTATTGATCTCTTTATAAAGACACTATTGTTGGTCATTTAAATGGTCTATTAGATCTATAACGTGGAGAATGACGTTGGCTATTTATTTTTGAAGGGTTTTTATGAACTATATCCTTTAATATGGGTGATGAAGTTAAGGGTGGTGGTAGCATTTTATTAGTGGGGGAAATATACCCACGTGGAAACTAATTGGATATTTTCCAAAAGAATCCAAATTCAATATTGTAATTCCAATGACAAAATCACCCAAATAACAAAGTATTCTAACATGGTAAGTATATGATAGAAATATATACATTAAATAGGAATATAATAAGTGTTATTTATATTTTTATCCTTATTTTCATTGTTTAACAACCAATAACCATTTTTACCTTAACCATGGTAATTAGTTCTTTTTCTATTTTTAAAATTAATTTTGTTCAAATATTAAGTTGACATTATCAGATAATATAAATTTTTTATGATTTAAAATATTAAAATAATTTTTCTTAATTCCAATCATAGTAGTTTAAAATTTAATTAAAAATTAATCCAGGAGAAGCGATAAGAAAGAGGGCTTTCCCAGAAAAAATTATAAATGGTTTTAAAAAAATCTATTAAAATTCAATGTTATAGTAATTATAATGGCTTAAATTTTTTAATGATAATATTATTTTACTAATTTTTATTTTAAAACCATCTTAAAAGAATTATAGGTTTTCTAAATCAGTAAATTAAATTACAATTCTTCATAAAAACTAGTATATTTCAATATTAATAAAAAAACTTATCATTTATGAATATTTTAACAAATTTACACTAAGATAATTTTGGAATGGTGATTTAAAAAATGAACATAATATTTTTAAATAAATTTTTTAAATTCAAAAATAAATCATTTAAAATAAGTGAAAAAATTGTTGAAATACAACTTTTAAGAAAAATATTATATTATGTATTAAAATACATTATTTATTATCTCTTGTCTTTAAAAATCCTAATATTATTTCTAAAAAATTAATTGAATATATAACAAAAAGTATCATTATAATCCAGTAATATAAGTGTGTTTTTTAGTTTATTGATGTAAAATGAATTTGTTTTCGTAAAATATTTTTCATAAAAATATTTCCTTTATTTTCAAATTGTTTTCATTAGTTTATAATTAATTGGTCACCAAAGAATTAATTTTCTACATGTGTTTAAATCATATATTGTAATAATTTATTTATTCCATTTCAAAAATGCCATTCCAATGTCTAGATGATAAATATAATGTTAAACAAAAAAAATTAATATTATTTCATATTTCATTTATACTCATTGTTGTATGTAATTAATGATAAACTCATTGTTGTGTGAAACACAAGATTCGGGTATAATGGGGAAAAATAATCCCCATTACGATCAGTTTGATTCCTGGAACTAGATTACAGCTCATGGGGATCAGGAATTCTGTTCGAGCCATGTCTTAATCTATTTCAAATGTTATATTGGATTGTATCGCATTATTTTTCACTACATGATTGATACCAAACTAAATTTTGTTGTGAGGAAGAAATCCATCGTATAAATGATCAACTATTTTGTTTTCCATTTGATGAAAGTAGATATAGATATAAGTTAATACATTAACCTAATAAAATATAAGTTTATATTATATAATGGTTTTATTATATTGTATTTGATAATACATAATTTAGGTTGGAAAATTAAGAAAGAAAACAAACGAACTTTGTGAAGACAATCATCATTTCGTTGAAGCACCTTGTTTGGATCTCTTATTAAGAACACTAGTTTTGGTCATTCCAAAGGTCTATTAGGTATTAATCATGTGTAGTAATGTTGGGTATTGTTTTTGTAGGATTTTTATGAACTATATTCCTTAAAATATGTGATGAATTGAAGTGTGGTAGTATCCTTTTATAAGTGGGGGAAAGAAACCCACTTGGAAACTACATGTAAATTTCTCCAATGAATCCAGAAAAAATAATTCACCAGAAAAATTATTCCAAATGACCTTTTATTCTAACATGTTAAGTATATTATTGATATATATACATAAAATGGTGATTTTATATGTGTTATATACATTAATACCGTTATTTTCATAGTTTAACAACTAGTAACATTTTTTACCTTAAACATGGTTATTATTTTTTTCTATTTTTACCATTCATTATATGGATAATTTATATTGAACTTATTAGATAAAATAAATTAATCTAATTCAAAATATGGAATCTATTTTCCCAAATTCCATTCAATATAATGGATAATTTAATTAAAAATTAATCCTATTGATGGGATGAGAAAGAGGGTTTTCCAAAAGAATATGACAAAAGGTTTATATATATATATATATATCATTATTCAATATGATAATTATTCTAATGACCTAAATGATATAATATAAGTATAATTTTACTGATTTTTATTTTAGAATCGTCTTAAAAAAATTATGTTTTTAAAATCATTAAATGAAATGATAATTCATCATAAAAACCAGTATATTTCAATATTAATCAAAAAGTTATTTTCTTTAAATATTCTAAAAAATTTGAACTAATATAATTTTGAAATAATTATTTTAAAAATAAAATTATAACTTCAAATAAATTTTTTAAATTCTGAAAATATTTTTTAAAATAAGTGCACAAAAGTTTACATAGCTACTTTTAAAAAAATATTATTTTAAGCAAAAAATTGGAGATATTATTATCTATTATATTGAAGAAACATAATATTATTTCCAAAAAATTGGATTGAATATATAATAAAAAAATATAATTATAATCATTTACTAAAAGTTTTTTGTTTACTTTATTGTTGCAAAACGCCTTTGTTTTTATAAAATATTTTTTCATTAAAATATTTATTCCTTATTCAATTTGTTTTTCTATTAATATATAATTTATTGTTCACCAAATAATTAATTTTCTATAAGTGTTTAAACCATATTTTGTAATAATTTAGATAATTCTATTCATACCTGCCATTCGAATGTCTATGTGATAACAACAATGTTAAACTATAATTTTTGAATATTATTTCTTATTTAATTTAAACATATTGTTTCATATAATTCATGATAAACTTGGTGTTTTGTGTAACAAATGATAAACTCAGTTTTGTGTGTAATGAAATGTAATATAGATCTTTTGTATAAAAAAAATATCAAAAAGATTAAATTTATTTGGATATATATATATATATTATAAAATATTAGGGTGTTACAAAGCTAGCATTATCCATTAGAGTCAGGTTATCTTCCACCTTCTCTACTTTACCATAGTGGTAATATATTGAGAAGTCATGATATTTATTTAAATATAATCATCTTCTCTAGAACATATTAATCACTTTATATGTGAATATATAGTACAAAAATTTATGATAATTATATATCACACCATTGTCCATAAATATAATGCCTCCATATCTTTAATTAAATAATTATCACATTTAAATATAAATCAAGAGGTGGGTCATTTTTCTTAAGAACCATCAATTTTCATGAGATATAATCTATCACCATGTCATTGTTCTTATGTATGAATCCTTTCCCTTTTTGAATGCATCAATATATAAAAAAATCATTCTCTACTACTAGGTAGTGTAAGAACAAGTGTGTCGACAAAGCCTCGCATTAGTTATATAAAATTTTCCACACATTCATCAATCCAAAGTTGTATGTATCACTTTTGAGTAAACATTGTTCGTTGATCAAATATCATTGAAAATTTATTCAAAAAATATTAATAATATCTCATTGAACCAATAAAAATACTTATCATAGTCAAAGTGGTTAGTTTATGACAAGGTTCAATATCTTTCAACTATGATGGATCAACCGAAATAACCACACATGAGATTATATAACCCAAAACATTAAATTTTTTATAGCCAAAATACACATTTTATTAATTTTTCATAAAAATTTTCCTTCAATAGGGTCCTTAAATAATTACCAAATGATCGTCATGCTCTACCTTTCTTATTGAATATGTTTGAATATCTCACATGAGTATTATAATAACAGATCAAATTACACTGTAAAACAAATATTCATTAAATTTATTATGATATAAACGGTGTGAGTACGACCAAGTGGTATCAATATATATTCATTTTGTCCATAAATTTAATTATATTTTTTCTTATGTAAATCCTCTATCTAGACCCCAAATTTATTATATCTCTAATGATGATCAATCTTTGAAAATTATTGAGCTCTATATAGTTGATCAAATAACTCATAAATGCAATGAAGATGGTAATTATTCTTAATTGTGATATTAAAATGTTTTTTACAATCAATATAGAGTTTCATTGATACATATTTCTTCATAAAAATGAATAGGTTTAAACTAAGGGGACACACTGTGATGAATAAATACCATTTTAAGATTATTCTAGAGTTCATTCTTCAATTCCCCAAACGTAATCAGATATATTCTATATGTATTTTGTGAAATAGTTATTGAACTATGTATGAGTTCAATTAAGATCTCAACATCATGGTATGTGGTAAGACTATGAAACTATTTTAGAAACATATCAATAAACTACCAATCAATAGTAATATCATTGAATTTATGTTTCTCCCAAATCATTTGAGATAACAACCCATTTTTAAAAAAAATCAACACCTATATAATAGATTTTCTTTTAGTCATAATTTAATAAATATTATCACATTGATAAATGATTATAGGTTGGTGTGACATAAAAAAATTTAATTCCATCCAACAATAATTAATCTGGGATTTATATAATGAAATCCAATACATATTGAAGATAACATCAAATTCAATTAGAGGTAGAAAATGATATTTTGTGGATGAACATTCCCAAAAACATAAATTAGCAAGGAATCATTGAATTTGTGTGAAATCATCATATCATTAGTGGTTTTAACTACAGTTCAACATCTAATAATTTACGATATGAATTAATATACCATGAGACCATTATTAGTATAAAATAATTCATACAAATAATCTAAAATAGGGTAATTCAATATTTTTTTGTACTTATTACCAATGAATATTCATCAGTATATATTCAATACCTTTTTAAAACCAAAATGAATAGAATGACTGTTATTCATATATAAATAGAGAGATAATTCATGAAAAATTTGTTTAAGGAATGTCTAAATTATGAAATCTTATTTTTAATCTATGACTAATTAGTCTAAACCCATTTAATCTAGGATAATATCTTATTTGAAACATTGTAGTGGTTCTTATAGAAAATGTGAATTTACACAATCATACCTGTAAAGACCTGGAAATTCCATATAATTTTTTTAATATAGGGGAATTTTACGAGTCCATAAAAGTTGACGGTGCATTATTCCGAGGCCTGGTGTGCCCGGAATGAATTTCTGGACATTTTTTAGGTACGTTCAGTTATCATACATGTGGGTTTTTGTATCATTTGAGCTGGTACTCAGAATTGAAATCTGAGAACACTATTGAACTTGCAGATCTGGTATTCACTAAAGGAGACCCTCACCTTGACTATAGTAGGTCGAGGGTGAAAGATAGTTTTGGGGGGTTTTCATGGGAATGAAAAATAAAATGAAATAAACATTTATTTTATATACAATAAACCTCCCATGTGAAGGCTATGGAGATGGAGACCAAGAGTGGTTAAAACCTCCCAACATGAATGTTTGGTGGTGGGGACCATCCGAGCTTATAAAACCCCCCATTTCAAAGTTTGGTGGTGGGGACCACCTGAACCCCTCATTAAGGGAGAAAATAATCTCAACTTCCTACATTAATTATGCCATCTCACATTCAAATAATTACACCAACTCTACTTTAATTAATTAAGCCCACCTTTTTGTGGTGATATTAAATTAAACAACATATTCTGTTATGTTGGTTACTTCTCATTTTCGTGGTTTTGGGAGAGGATAAATTTTGGGAGGATTACTCTCTCCAATGAAGAATGCATTATCCAATGATGAACACACTCCCCAATGAATAACGCTCACACCGACGAGGAACATCTTCTATGACAATGAACCGACGATCCGGAAACAACAACATCACTGAATTCACCCCTTCCAATGCCAAAGAGCAATCAAGGATTGTTTTAGTTGTGTATGATTATATACTTGCATGTTCTTCGCTTCTAAAACAAATAAATCATATCAACACACTAACTAGTTTATTCAAAAATTATTTCTTTTGTCGGTTTAGGAATAATCATTGCGGGAGGATAGGTTTTTACATTCATAATTCATGTTTTTGTTGAGTCTATGGTTACCGCTCTAACGCAGAGGGTGTGATCCAAACAAACATGGCCCGACCCATCCTTCATTCTTCTTTAATGGTGTATCTTTTTCAATAGAAGAAGGAGACTTTGTTCCATGGTGATGAGCATATGTGGCGAATGGAACATTGTCGGCCACGATGAAGGCAACGGAACAACTACCACGCCTCGCGACCACCATCACCCCATGACCTCCACTGCCCACAGCCTCCGCTTCCCCATGACCTCGCCCCCTGCGGCACCCTACATCACCATGCGCCCTCGCCACACCGCGGTGTCCCCCCAGCACCCTACGACGCCCCACAGCCCCACCACCCCTCGGCACCCCGTGACCCCACCGCCCAGTGGCCCCCTTGGACTTTGCCACCCCGCAACCCCCTACATCCCCATAGTGATGTGGCCTCTACCAACCCTTGTGGCCTCACCGCCCAGCGGCAGTCCATGTCCCCCCCCCCCCCCCCCCCCCGCAGCGGCGCTGCCCTCACAGCCTCCGCGCTGCCTCATGCTGCTCCGCGTTGTCTGGTCCGGTCCAGACACAGTGGGATGGACCAGACCAAGCAGGCTGGGTCAACCCGGATCGGGTAGGGGTTGGCCCAGGCTGAGTTGGGCCAGGTCAGTCTGACAGGGTCGAACCAGAGCCAGGTAAACCTCAAACTTTACTCTCTTTTGCACATAACTTTGGCACCAGAAACCCATTTGACGAACCGTCAGCGGCGCTGGAAACCATGGAGCGAGCTAGTTCCTTTAGTATACCCCTCATGATATTTGGAAACATTTAGAGTATGTTCGGGTAGGATGAAGCACAATGAAACTGGGCCCTTAGGACTAAAAGGCTAATAACTCAAAGACAGAGCATCTGATTGATGCACCGTATGATTCATTGAGACCTATATGACATGGTGGTCATTTGAGATACTTATATGTGAGAATTAATGGTTATTAATGTATAGACCAATGGACTATGGAGAAGACCTCCGGGATACAAGAAAACGTAGTGCGAGAACCCTAAAACAGTTTGTGACATGAAGAATGAAGAGCGATCTTTTGTGGGTCACCACTGAGCGATCCTGTGTGGGTCAGCATCAAGTGATCATGTGTGGGTCAGCAGTAGTGCCTCTTAACAGAGTAAGATGATTCAGTAGTTAAATCTAATCATCTCTACTACTGTACCTATGTTACACGTGGCATGGTATGAGTCTGTACCTGTGTGGTACTTTTCCATTGTGGTAATACCTTGGTGGTATTCATATGTGTGGTGTACCTATGTGGTATTTACCTACGTTTTATACCTTCCATTGTGGAACATTTGAGCTTTGAGATTTTGAGTTAGACATTGTGTTTTCTTTAAGATTGAGATGGGTTTACTTGATAACGTAGGCATATGTATGGGCATATACCTAAGTTGGCTTGACAGCCGACTTCATGCTTTGTGTATTTTCTTTTTTGGATTTCTCAGACCTTGAGGGTCTCAGGCTCCCTATTGAGTATCGTTATACTTACCCATGCATGGGTTATTCCCACACCCTATTGTATTTGATGAAAACGATGGACAACGCTGATTGAGGATGGGAATACCTGGACTGGAGGTACCTCGAAGGTCGACATTAGACAAGGAAAACCGCAGAGATGGGCATTCGTGAGTTGTACTTACCCTTCAAGAAGGATTCTTGGTGGAGGATTCAAGAGTTGCTTTTCACCTATCATATTTATTGTACATTCCAGTTTTCCCTGTACTTTACAGTTGGGATTGTATTCTGGCCCCTTTTAATTACTGTACTCACTCTGTTTACTATTCAGTTTACATGAGTTCGTATATTTTTTTGTTCTTGGTTGTGTGTGTTACATGTTATAAAGGTAATGCCTTCCCAGTTTTATGAAATATGCCTTCGGTGCTAGTCGCCTGCCCTTGGCCTATGGAAGGTGGGATTGTGGTAGTCACGAAACGGGCCTCGGGGGACATGTCGTGACAATACCTCCCAAGAATGTCCAACCAGGTGCATAGTTATGGAATACTCACCATTCACTGCAATTATGGAAAATATATGCCCAACCAACACTTCATAGTGTTATTAATCCTCTATGAATATGTTTACAAACTATATATACATATAGTATACAGAAAATGTTGTTTTTCTATAAAACTACAATCATTTCATTACCATTAAAAAAGTTATTATACCATACATATGATTAACTTCAGGGAATTCACCGAAGTATTATAATAATAGTTTATAAAGGTTCAATAATACCTACTATGATAACAACTATAACAACACATAATTTCTATAAAATGATAAAACATATTTTTATATGAATATTCAATACAAAATATTTTGATCCAAACTAGAATCGTATAGGTATAGTGTCTTTAGAAACTTGAATATATAAAAAATAGGTATATAATTGAACTAAATAATCTTCCACTATGTTATTCAGAACTATATCCCTTCTTAAAAATATCATTAACAATACCATGCTTAATAACCCATATAATTTAAATATATTAAAGGGTGATCTATGATGCTATGTTAGGGTAAAAAAGAGAGATATTAAGGATAAATTAAGCATATCTAGAGTATAAGGGTTTGAGAACACGAGGTTATCATTTGAAAACCATATTATTCATACCACATATCATAATACTCAGTCATGGAATACATCTTCTAATTTTATAATACCTAAAGAACATAGGAATCATTGATCATAATCCATCAGATATAAGAATTGGCATAATATAAAGTATTTTGGTATGCACAAAAGAAGAGAAAGTCAATAACATAGTATTCAAGAATCACATGAAAACCTATTATAGTTGATTTTTTTAGTCCCTAATCAAATTTAGTGTTAAAATTTCAATCCCAATAATATCATAGTTGATAGAGCCCCATACTGAACTGATTTCACTCCCCATTCTAGTTTGTTTTACCACTTGATTTATCCTTATTTACATTATTCATTAGAGGGTAATAAAATTCTAGGACCACACATTACATAGTAAAAACTAATAGACATATGTTCCAAAGGATCATAAAACATTCATTATATCATCAACCTTAAAAATAAAATGCATTTTATAAATATTATATCATATCATAACCCATGGAAATTAAATGGGTTTTATAAATATTTTATTATTTCATCATCAAAAAACCCATGTAAGATTAATTTGTTTCATAATCATCTTATCATCATAATAATAAACAATTTAATTAAACTATAATATTTAATAATGGACTCATATCCTCAATATAATAATATGTAACATCAAAGGATTTCATGAATAATGATAAATTCCTTTAGAATATCAGTTGAATAATGCCTTTAGTAAAATACCCATTTCACATTGAAATAACTTATTTAAAATCTAAAATTTTCCCAAATAAAAAAGAAAATATTTCCATAAAAATAAAACATGGAAACAATCAATTGGATATTAAAATAATTTACTATTTTTGATGCTGGTAAATTCAGTTCGTTCCATATAAGTTAGAAGAAAATATTTCGTTCACATATTTTTAAATATTCTAAACGAACCAAATTTGGAAAAAATATTAGATATTCCCTTTTGGCAATTTCATAAAAATAAATAAATTTGTAAAAATTATTTTAAACAATAATATAGGAATTTTAAAAAAATTCATTAAAACATTTTTAGAAAACGTGGATATTGAAGAAAGATATTTTTCGACCGAAGTTAGAAATGACACCAGTTTTTCTTAAAAATATTCTCTCTATATCATGTTATTATAATGAGAGGAAATTAAAATGAAAAAATTAATATTGATAAAAAATCATAGGATAATAAAATTCATGAGTTTATTATGAGGCATAATTTATGATTTTTTCATTAAAAACATCATCATAAATAATCTTGATAAACAATGACATTATAACGTTAATTCTTTTTAACATTGTTAACTTTTTTAATCTCATAACACATGAAATAATTCATTAAAATGAGACATCAAATATCCTTAGTATAATTAAATTCATGATGTAACATTTAATATGTTATTACATACACCTCATAAAATAAGATAGATTCATAACATTAAGTATGTGTTAATGAAAAACAATTTTTGATGATGAAACCAAGCATCAAGTTCCATTTTATATGATAGTTCATTATACTCCTGTATAATAATTTTCAATTAATTATATTTTAATACATTAATATGGTACAATAATATAATATATCATATTATCCAGTTATTGAAAACCCATTTTATATTAACCCCTTATTAAAACTATTATTTTTGTGTGTTAACTCTTTCATTTTTATGAAAATTTCAGTTTAGTAGTTTTGTTCTATATTGTTTTATCATGGTTCCATCATCTCTAAAATATTAATAATTATATAAATATCCTCTGTATTCAATATATATATACATATAAATTAAATAGATATAAAAATTAATTAAATTTTTTATGGAGACAATAAGCCATATGTATGCTTGAACGTTGCTTTCACATTTCGTCATATGGAATGAATGAAAGGTAAATAAAAATTTAAAGTTATTGAATAAGTATTATATCAGCTATAATTAATATATATTCAGTAAATATATCTTTATTATCATCCATGTAATGTAGAAAAAAACTAATCACATCATTTCGTGGATGCTATTTTTTATATGTACGTACAAACAACATTTTCATTTCCTAAAGGATTAGAAAGAAAGAAGTTAGATATGTTACTAAAATTCTGGAATCATCATTATTTGATAAATATAATATATAGACTTTTTATCATACATAACTATAATCTGTGAAATATGGTGAAGTAAATTGAAATTTTTTCAACATGGTGGTGGTAGTCCACACGTATGCAGGAGAGATACTTTTAGTTCTCAATTGATAAAATAGAGTGGAATATTAGAGGATACATAATCATAATATATTTTAATTATATTAAGGATGAAAAATTTATTAGTTTATGAGGAATACCATATATTTAGAGATTGAATGAAAAAAGAAACTTAAATACATCCGGTATGACTGCTACCTATCCTTCGATTGACAGATAAAAGGTACATTCAAAAAGAACCTTTGAATTATACTATATGAAGAAAAAAACCTCAAATTATTGTATAAGAATGAATATAATGAATTTAGGTATGAGCTGGTAAATCTATAGGGCACAAAGTTGTTTAAATAATATAAATTATGGGTGTCCTTTTATAAGTTGGTAAGAGAAAACACTATGAATTTCATAAATGATTAAAATATAATAATTTAAGTCTCAAAACATACACATCCAAATAAAATCATAATCTAATGTTCAATATTTTTTTGTAGAAGTATTTCGATAAAATTGAATTTGGACAAGTTTAAGTAGAAAAATTCCCATTATATCAAGATTTAACTACCCCCGTGGAACCCATTTTTAACATAACTATGATTAAAAAGTTTTAAATTTTTATAATTAATTATGTAAAAAATGAAATTTTAATAATTAATAAATATAGACATGTTTACTAAAAATTATATATATATTTTGTAAAATCCTTTTAATAAAATAAACAGAAATTAAAATTAAAATAAATGCACAACACTAGAGGAAAAATGATTTTCTAGAAAAATGTTTTCCTCAATTTACCATGTTTTTTAACAAAATTCTTGTAAAATTTATTCCATTAACCATCATTGGATTTTTCATAATATATATAATCTAATTATACTATTAAAAATATTAAAATAAAAATTATTTTTCATGACCTATAAATGGAAATGTTTTTTATAAATATCCATACATTTATTTTTTCATCAGAAAATTAACCTCTTTTGAATTGTCTAAAAAATTTGAACTATGATATTTTTGAAATTTTAATTTAAAAAATTAAAATCATTTTGTAAATTGAATTTTCTCAAATTTGAAAAATAATATATATTAATTTCTCACAAATATAATTTTTGAGGTAAAAAATTATAATGACAATATTTAATATTGTGTACTAGTGTATTTTCTTTTTATAAAATCATTATAAATTATTTTTATATTTTTATATTCTTATTGAAATAAAAAATTTAAATTATTTATTATATCCTCGTTATATTTTATGCATTATTCAAACATGGGGTTATGTGTATCAAAAAAATATCAATGAAATATAAGTTATTTGAATAGATATATATCTCGAAATATCTATCTGTTACATCCAAAAATACATTAGCATATTATTATACAACCTTGGGAAGACTACCTACTATGCTTATGATTAAATTAGAATTTGATTAACCATCACTAAATATATGGATAAAACATTCCAATGACCCATCTAAGGTTCTCCCTCACCGAAAAAACACTATATGATCTCTATCAGCATCATAAAATATGATATGATACTGGTAGAAATCCCAAATATCCTAAAACAAATTCAACCATTCAAGGATGAGAATAATTTTTTATACATATTTCATAAAACATTGTATATCTCCACAAGAGTGTTTCCTCCCTTGAACTATCTCACAATACCTACACACATCACATAGAGAATCTAGACCTCATACTGGCATATTAAATTACAAGCGAACTGTAATCCTCTCTACCAATGTCCCAAAACCTGGAATAATGAAGGTGGTATGAAGGGGTGTGTAGATCCTGAATCACTCAATGTATGCACCCAAGTAGAAAAAAAGTAATGGGATCCTTGAATGATGTCTCTATCACCTAACACTAGTAACTCGAAAGCACTAAGAGTGCCATGAACTACACAATAGCCTCTTTAAATTCGATGGTGACCACCTACACAACCATAGTCTAATATATATTGACATTGAACATCACTAGTATTTCCTATTTCAATCCCAACTTTCATTCTCTAGTACCAAGATGCAACACCCTACTACTTCTCTCTCAGAAAAAACAAAATCAATAAGGAACTTAAATCAAAACACATATTTCACACTACCTACTCAGAATGGTTAGACACTTTTATCATGATGTCCTCAAAATCCATATGAAAAACATGTGTATAGTCCCTTGGTAGGATATTGAGAGCATCCAACCATTGATTAATGAGATGATATGGGATGTTCTATACATCTAGTTATCTAAATACTCTTTAGTATAAGAAACTGGAAAAAATAGACTAAAAATAGACTACAAGAGGAATCCTAATAACTCCCCTCCCATGACATACGGGTTATAGAAACATTACTCTCAAAAACCTATACTCATTCCTATTTCACAAGATATATCATCTATATATATGTGGTGACTCAGTGCTATATCTATGGATGAAAATAACCTCCCAAATGCCTCTACCTAACATACCTATCTAGAAGCACGTATGAACCATAACCTATGAGGGTATAGAAATTGATCCATAACACCAGAACTCCAAAACTATTCTATTGAAGGTTATGTATCTCCTGGTGACTAGGCAACATCATGGTCCATTAAATATACACGGCTCAAGACTGGTCTCAAAACCTATCAAATGTGACAACTGATACATCATGATCACCGATGCTCAAGGACCACCACCAAATGAAAACTCATGACTAAATCATAACATCTAATAATACCTTGTTCTATTTTCAACAATAGATCAACCTAATTTATATTTCCTCATACTCCAATAATCCATATATTATTAAGTAAAAAATGGATCCCTCAAACTTCTACAGACATTAGAGTTGGAACTCTAATATTTTCCTCCTCCTAGTGTCATATTTATCGACCTACAGTTTATAAAGATCATTTGGAACAACCTACTGAACCTATTAAGAATTAACATGATAGGGATATCAAAATAGATCCATTCCTACAAAATATTAAAACTATCAGGTCTCCTAGGCCTATAATTGGGAATATAGAATATTTATTAAATATTTTTTTTATGTTCAAGCATACCCCAAGGTCTACCCATTTCTTATAAGAGTGGAAATATGAATTATGAATGATCTTTTAAAATTTTCCAACCCAAAAATAAGTACTAAATTTAATTAAAGTCATATAAAACATAACGGTTCATGCATCAGATCATTGGGGGCATAGATACCCTTATCTTAGTTGATCTACCATATTTAAATTTATTAATAACTTTTGATGAAATTGTTTACCTACCATCCAATGTAGTCCTCACCCTTGTCTAACTATAAAACCCATACCATCCCTTGAACCTAAATCTATAATACCACTCTATTGAAAATCCTCCCCCAATTTTAACTTTGCGTGGCAGACATTGAGATAAGGGAGATATTTACTTTTGAACCCATCTATCAACCAGCAAAACATGGAGGTTGACCACCACTCTTTTCCCCCTTCTCAAACCCTAAGTGCATACCTCTATTTCCTATAATTTCTCTTAGTACTATAGTTATGGATTTATTCAATGGAGTACTATTTTTTTTTTAAATATAGATTTCACTATTGTATGAGGCTTTTTCAATCAAACACTTGTTTAAAGATTCAAATATAGTAGTCCACAAGTCAAGGTAGTCGATCACTTTTATTTGGTTCTAGGAGTTTACATGAGCATGAAAAAGTAGGGATCCTTTACTCCAAACACATCTGGATAATGTTTTCCTCATAGGAATACTTGATATGGTTTGGTCGTATGCACCATGATTCTGAAATGATTCTTGATTTATCCTATTTTAATGGTCATATGATTCTCATATGAAATGAAGCACACCTACAATGGTGGTATGGGTAATAATACCATAACTGCTAATTACATTTCAAAATTTGATGATTGTTTGTTTTCTTGGCCACCTCATTGGTCATTATTTCTATTCAGATTGTAGTAATAGGGATATATTCGATCATATTTCTCCTGGAATATGTTTTGATGTAAATATGTTAAATATTCCCATTGAATTATTTGGGTCACTATAGGTGAAGAGTTTCATTATTTGCTATATGTTATCATTGAATCCTGATATGAATTCTATTCCTGGTGAAATAAAATAGGTCATCGAATAGAGGATTATAGGCTTGAGAATCTGATTTCATATGAGTTTGGCATGAGTGTTGAAGATGTGATCTTGGTCTCGGGTGAGTCTATGGTTGTTAGTGGAAATAAAATTATGGGAAGTGGGTCAATTACAGGTCGTGAATTGTTATCCCTAGATAAATCTCAAAACCATGATGTTAAGACTCTTCATATGAATTAGTCTATCCAACAGGGGTCAAAACATAAGTACACATCACTGGACTCAAAAATTTCAAACATTCTTGGTATAATGAAGCATGACCAGGGAGTGAGGTTTTATAAAAATAGATTGGTGACTAATGGTGTCTATGTGGCTTCAGTGGATGTCATTATAGGGGAATCTATTTCAAAATTAATGTGTGGTGCATTTGGGATCTCCAAAAATTTTCAATCTATTGTGTAATTAAAAATGAAGGATGAGGGAATACCCTAGACTTATATAGATTTTTCTAATGCTATGGTATCCCAATTAGAGGATGTTATATCTGATGGAGGCCTTACAATGGTCCGTTCAGATTCAATCTGGTCACATCCTAGAAGGGAGGATGTTGATATCAAGCTGGGTAACAATTTTGAATTTTTTAATAACAATGAATCAGTGTAAGATTTTGTAAATGATCTGGTTAGGTTATCTATGGATGAGCAGAATCCCCATGAGAATGAGTCCATTTATGAGCACTCTATCCAATTAGCTGGAGATTCAGATGATTGTTGTTTTCGAAATGGGATTCCAAGCCTAAGAAGAAATAAGAGCCGCAAGGGTGTTAGTAAAAAGAGAAAGTACAAATCATATATTCCACTACTTATTGTGACTAGAACTATAATGAATTCAAAAGATGGTATGGTGGGGAACAAACCTATAGATGTCTGCAAATATGAGGAAACTATGGTAGTGCATGAGAAATCATCAGAATATGTACTGCACCTAGGAGAAGAAATTCTTGAATCTGTTCTAATGATTGAAGCTACTGATTAATATTCCAATAGAATGATGAGTAGGTTATTAATGGTACATCCTAATGAGGAGTGGTGTTATTGGACAAAAAATAATGATATTATAATTATAAGAGGGTTCAAAGATGGTAAAATCAAAGTAGAGGAGTACATCCAATCCTCGGAAAAGCTGGCATTCAAGTTTGAAGATATTTTAATGGATAATTCAGAAACACAGGTAAACAATATCTACTATAATTTATTTATGTAATCAAAATATAGTATATTTAATTTTTTCTTTAATGTATCTATCATTTCATATTGTAGTTGAAGTCAATGTTTCTCTTTTTTTCTTCAAAATTTTTGGTAATAGAAATTTTATTTTTCAAAAGAAAATAAATAATCCCAATTTAATTCAAGTAATGTCATAAATCTTAAACAACTACAAAAACTGATCTAAAAGAATGAAATGACAAACTTTGATAGGCCTTTAAATCAAATAGCTCCTAAACAAACAATGAGCAAGTAAGGTCCAAACCAATCACGAACATACAACTTATTACATGAAAAGTAGTCCATATATATATAGTGTGAGAAATAAATGAATACTCAATAGGATTCTACACATTCCATATTTTTCAAAGATAATTAATGTATTCTAAAATCTAGTGAATAAAATTTGAAGCTAACTAATCACCTAAATAAGTATTCTATGTTCCCAATATCACAATTGGTAACTCTCACTAATTATCACATAGAAAATAATGTACCCATCTAAAATTTCTCCTATAGTTTTCCAAATTTTCTAAATGTTTCATATCCTAAGACATCACTCTCTAAAAGAATCTAATAGGAAGAAACCTATATGAAATAACATAATATGAATCACATGCATCATTTTATCATCCCATCGCATACCATAAATGTGACAACTAGGCCCCTGTGATAGCGCAGACACTCTGCCTTAACATGGTCGTCAGGTCCTGGCCCGCTAGGTACCACCAGTTGCCCCGAAGACATGTGGTCCCCACACTAGGGTCCACCCCCATGCCTGAACGGGTCATCTGACTAATTAAAATCCTCACAGTCCATCACATGACCATTCCAATGTGTTTTTCCCTCACTCACACATACCCTAGGAATCCTCTCAAACGTCACCCATCCTGATCACTACTTCAGGTCAAGAACGCTTAACTATGGATTTCTAACCAAACAGGCTCCCGAAAAAGAAGGTTCACCTTGTTAACATGAGTCACATCATTTAGTCATTTAACCCTTTATCATTCAGGGGTATTACAATCACCCCACTTTGGAGCACAACGTCCTAGTTGTGGGCCCTACATCTCATCCCAGGCAATGCGCTGCACTTAAGGTAGGGTACCACCTCTAATACCAAATGTAACAACCAGGCTCTAGTGAGAAATAAATGTATACTCAGTATAATTCTCCCCATTTCATATTTTTCAGATGATAATTAATGTATTCTAAAATCTAGTGAATAAAAATTGAAGATAACTCATCACCTAAATAGGTATTCTATGTTCCCAATATCACAATTGGTAAGTCTCACCAATAGTCACATACAAAAGAAAGTACCCATTTAAATTTTCTCCTATAGTTTTCCAATATTTCTGAATGTTCGCATCCTAAGACATCACACTCTATAAAAATACAGTATGAAGAAACATATATGAAATATCATAATATGCATCGCATGCATCATTTTACCACACCATCGCATAACATGAATGTGATAACCGGGCCCTGGTGATAGCACAGACATCCCGCCTTAACATGGTCACCGGGTCCTGGTCGGCCATGTACCACCAGTTTCCTCGAAGACATGTGGGCCCCACCCGGGGGGTCCACCCACATGCCTGAACGGGTCATCTGACTAATAAATGACCCTACAGACCAACACATGTCCTTTCTAGTGTGTTTCGTCCTCACTCACACACACCTTGGGAAACTTCACAAAAGTTCACCCATCCCTATCACTAATCTAGGACAAACATGCTTAAATATGGAGTTCTAATCAGACAGGATCCCAAAAAGGAAGGTGCACCTTGTTAACATGAGTCATAACATTTAGTCATTTTACCCCTTATCAATCAGGGGCATTACAATCACCCCCCCCCCTAGAACAGAATGTCCACGTTGTGGGCCTTACATCTCTACCCAGGTGGTGCACATCACTTAAGGTTGGGTACCACATCCGATACCAAATGTGACAACCAGGCCTCGGTGATATCACAGACACCCCGCCATAACATGGTCATTAGGTCCTGGCCTGCCAGGTACCACCAGTTGCTGTGACGACACATGGGCCCCACCCTGAGGTCCACCCACATGCCTGAACGGGTCATCAGACTAATGATTGTCCCCACAGGCCAGCAGATATTCTTTCCAGTGTGCTTTGACCTCATTCACAAGCACCGAGGGAAAATTATTAGAAGGTCATCCATCATGATCACTACTCCATGCCAAGCATGCTTAACTATGGAGTTCTAATTTGACAGGCTCTCATAAAGGAAAGTGTACCTTATTAACATGAGTCATATCATTTAGTCATTTAACCCATTATCATTCAGGGGTGTTACAATGATCCTCAGGAATCACATAATCTCATAATACAATTCCATATCTCTAGATTGTAATTAAGTAGCTTCAAATATCCACCAAAGTATGTATATTATGTGTAATACATTTTACCATTACATCCCATTCATTTCCTACTAATAATAATCCACAAGATACTTTAGCATGGGATATGTGTGCGTGAAATAAAAAAAATCCATTACAACCCTATACATATATATGCGAAATGATAACATATGTGAATACCGACACATTATATTGATATGATAAAAGAGTTGGCCCAGTGGGTGTAGTTAGCCATCTATTCCTCTACAACCTAGATGTTTAGGGATAATAAAATCCTAGAGTCCACATGGTGTCAGTTCTCCAACATAAATTGGTGGGATAATGTATGAAATCAAAACAAATATAACGACTAATATATAGATCACTCTTACACTATATGAATTAACATATTATTAGGATCAACTGTAAGTATCATCTCATGAACACCTGGATGCCACCAGTACGTGAAAAATATCATATAAGTCAAAAATAATTAATGGAGAATCATTTACATAATTACATTCTTTTTAAAATTTTCATTACATTAATTAATTCATTATCCATCAGATGAAGTAACCATCTAATAAAAGTTTATTAGATAGACTATCAAAGGATGATTGAATGGAGTTGACATAAAAAGATGATTATTTTAAAGAAATAATGTATAAAAGATTCATTCTAATGAAGAACCGATCAAATAACATCCTATAAATAAAAACTGTAAGAACAATGAAAAACATAACGTTATCAATTTGAGAGATATATTCAGTGAATCAAATTGAAAAATTATGGCATACATTTAAAAAGTTAGCAGACCTGTGAAATAAATAAATACTATGAATGTATATCAGAATGATTACTAAGAGAGAGAGGAATATATTTTGAAAATGTATAGATAAATAGTTTAACAACATTAAATTTTTTATTGTAATAAATTTAGATGATTTAGTGATAATTATTCAACACTACAATCATCATGGAACAATATCCCGACACTAGAAGATTCAAAAAAAGTTTTTAAATTTTTTTGACAAATTGTATTATGTTGAGATCCTAATTTTCATTAACATTTAATGTGGGGAAACATTGACTATTTTTCCCTAGAATTTTAAATATTTGGGTAGGATGTTTTACTTCGGATGTGTGTGATTCACCCTGAAACATTATAAGACCGCTTCCTATATAATGTGGTGCAAATACGTTCCATGGAATAATGGTTTTGTTTAATTTTATGAGATTTTTTGTTGATATGTTTATTTCTAAATTTTTAAAATGTTGTGAGGAAGTTATTACCATTACACATGAGATCAATTTTTAGTTGGGTTTTTCTAAAAAATGGGTTTTCAAATAGAATAGGGGTAATGGGTGAAGTGGAAGCATAGAATAAATCACAAATGCATTAATCAATGATATGAAGATATTAGGAAAATAATAAGGGATTAAATGATCTGGAATATGAGGAAAATATTTTGGAAAAACATCATAGAATGAACATTTACTAATGAAAAATATCTGATGAAAAATAAATTATTAGACAAATATATTTTTTGCCGATGTGATGTAGATGAAATAATATCATGATATGTATAAGAATAGAAACTAGTGTAAGAAAAAAACATTCTATATTCTATTATGAATAAAAAAAATTATTTTGTTCAAATTGGCTTGAAATAGAAGAAACGAATGATGAAAATATTATCATTATTACATACAATAAAATATTTATATGGAAAAATACTATTTTGGAGTGGTAAGTGAGTTTAAATTATTTTAAAGGTATCTTATCATGTATTTCAAAGAACCAGTAAGGAGTTGTAAGTTAGAATATGATTTCACCAGTCCAAGGATTCCAGATTGTATTCTTATGCCCCCTAATAATTATTAGAAAATTTCACTATGTATCAAGAATTTAAATAGGAATCACAATATAGTTTTGAATCCATGTAGTGGCCATCAACATGCAACCAAATATAAGACACTCTTATTTAGTAGTTAACCATGTAAAAAATCATGTGATATCCATTTTTTGTTTTCATATTCCTTCAAATGATGATGAATAGAGATAAATATAATCATGATGTTGAAATTTATAATAGGCAATGGGATAAATAATTATAATTGTTTTATAATTCCAAATCACTAATCCCTCAATCAGTTTTATGAAAATCCCAATTTGGTCCTCTCAATTGGTTTTAGAGGGATAGTTCACCTCTATAGCATTATCTATCATGATGATTATTTTATTTTTAATATTTATTATTTTTTACTATATTATTAATAATGTTTATTTTCATTAATTACTCTCATATATTAGATAATAATTATAATTTTACCCTAACCATATTTAAAATAATATAGAATGTGAAAATAATGTACAATGAGTTGTCTATAAAAAACTAAGAGGAAGTAGAAAGGCCATTTTTCTTATCCATGAAAATAGAGAAGACATATCTAGCTTAGAATGTGAAGAACACATTGTTATAATTTATCCAAAAAAGAAGGAAAATATTTCAAATATAATAATATATAGATCAATTTATCAAGAGGTTTGAGAATGTTTTTATACAAATTTTCCTCGATAAGAATAACCTAGAATAAGTTGTGATGATAACCAATCCACAACGTTTCAGGAAATATTAGTTATTATGTTGAATGATATTCAATATTTATTTTCAAAAGAATTAGTATATATTTTTTGTGATGAAATTTAAATTATACATGAATAGATATCCCAGCTAGATGAATAAGATGATAAATTTTGGAAGGATATATAAAAAACATTCTCGGACTTATAATGCTCTCCATGCATGTTATAACCTTTATTATAATAAATTTGATCTTTAAAGATGTATTGGAATTCCTAAAACATGATTCTATATAATGATGTAGATAAATATGAATCTAAGAAGGTTTTGGAAGATAACATGTCATGACCCCCTCTCCACAAGGTGTACCCCTCCTGGGGAAGCAATGTGAGAAGGGAGATAATGACCCCCAAGTCAAGCCTCCAGTAGGCCCCATGATGGAAAATAGTAGTGAGGGTATAATAAAAACACAAATGGGAGGTATTACCCTCTAAAAGAACACATGCAAAAGAGATAGATAATACATACACCAACCAAATACAACTCATAAATGATTATTAAAAAATTATCAAGTACACATATGTAATATTAGGAAAAAATACTTCATCAGGGGAAAACTAAAAATACCCATTGGAAAGTTAAAATAGTAGCAACCATTAATCCCAAACAGCTCATGAAACCCCAGTCTAGTAGAAACAATCTTGGTCTCTAACCTACTCCATGTGACATGAAAAATTTATATACATATAGGGTGAGTATAACAGTATACTCAGTATGATCCTCCTCGGAGCCACTCATGTAAATGTAAAGAAAGCATGCTAAAGAACAGGGAACAACAAGAGAAACTAACTCATCACCTAAATAGGTATATTATGTTCCCATCCTCACCATAGAAACTCTCAAAAACTAACACATACAAGAGTATATAACATAATAAATAATATCAAGGGTACCTCACAACTACATCCCCACTGGTTTGCTGCATTTCCCCAACATCGCTCATCCTAATCCATATCTCTCCAAAATGGATTTCCTGTAGACACTTTTATGAAGCACCAAACCATGCACCTTGTGCAACAAAACCACCACATGTAGATAAGAAAAGAAAATAGGTAGTTTTTGGGAGCCACCATAACTCACATAATGTGTATCATACATCGGGCATTATACCTCAAGAAATTATAGCCCATACACCAATTTAGGATTCTCATTCCATCACAGCCTATACACGTTAAACATATAGTATGTCATAGGAAACTATAACAACTATATATCTATGTGAATAACCAAATTTAATTACATCCCTCAACACACATATATGGGGAAAACTAACCTATGTGCCTTCTAGCACAAGTAACTACCAAGAGAATATAGTGGGAGAAGAGGTGGTAGTTAGCCATCCATCCTCCCACAAAAATATTGGGGAACACCCCCCAGGGATCAGAATCATTGGTGTGTCATTTTCCATAACTCATGGGGTGGAGTAGCATATAGAAATACAAGAAGTATAGAATATACTATAGCTAACAACCACACTATGGGAATAACCTAGTCATATAATCAACTACAACTAACGTCTCTTGGACTCTTGGCTACCGCATATATTACTATATATCCAATAAACACACAACCTTATAAAGATTTTGATTACATTCATTCATTCAATTTTTTTCAGTTTCACTTTACGTTCATTAATTCATTAAACATTAATCAACCATTAAAAATTTCCACATTATATTTTATTAGCATCACACCCAATGACCATTGTTCCGTCAAATTACAACATCAGCATTGGGTTCTATAAATATCTTAATCCATGGTTTAAAATAATTTATTCAATCATTTATTAAAAACATTATTAATCTCCCATATTACAAGGAATTCTAGAAAACATTATGAGCTACTAAAAACAAGGGTCCAAACACGGTTAGTTGGTCAACTACCCATCGTGTATTTTCCACCTATAGCTGGAGAGTCGACCCATCCTCCTTTGGGAAGATAAACACAGAAGGAACATGGAATACCTCAAACGTCTTCACACCTTTTGGAAGGAGGGTATGAAAACAAGATTCCTTGGTCAGTGGGAAAAGTAGATATGATAAACAACCAACATAAATCAGGAAGCATCTAAACATTCACATCCAACCCATTCCATCATCTACAAAGTCCTCCCCGACACCCATATGCATAAACCGATGCATCTTGTCACTCTAGGCATCAATTGATAACATAACCAATTGGTCTCACTACCCTCACACATCATAACATCCTTCCTTTCTCACATCACTGCACAAGAAGCAGGAAAACAATCATCATATCCACTGGGCTCATGTACATTAAACAAGAAAGAGGGTATCTCAGAACCCTATAAGTAATTATCTTTTATCAAATAACCAGTTCTTTAATCAATCATGAATTAACTGATTTATTATTAATAGGTTCCAACTTCAGGAAACCTAAATAATAGGCTATCATATATTGATAAAACATGATTACTACATCAATTTTATTAACATAAAATTAAGACAACAACAAATAGATTCATTTAAATGCCTTTTTATTTTTATCCAAACCATTATTAGGTAATTCCAGCATTATTTTCATTACCATATTCCATTAAGAATGAAAATATAACAGAGAAAGCATAAATATGACACTATTTATAAAATCATGAGGCAATAACATATGATTGATATCAATTTATTTATCTAGGACAATTATTTATTATGTCAATTCCATTGTGATCCAGTGGGCTAAAACATGATAACACTACTGTTTCATGTAAAATATTAGATAAGAAATGAATACCCTACCTCAAATGGTTCTTAACACTCTTTATACGAGAATGTTCCACACAACGGGTTACAATATTCTCCCCCTGTGACAACTGTATCCACCAAAGGAAGTAAAGACACCACCACTAGTCAACACCCATGAAAAGTCCATTATGAACATAGAGATATAATTCCATGGAAGATGAAGGATAAATAGAAGTATATGAACCCAAATTAATGATGATAGATCAAACCTTATATATAAGATTGATCGATACTACTTTGATGCACCAAAAAAATAAGGGAAGCAATCCAAGGAGGAAAGTTTGATCACCCAACTCCTACAAGAAGGAATGAAATGTTCGAGTGTCTAACACCAAAGAAAAAGGATTAATAACTAGGGAGGAAGATATCCTATCATTTTAGAAGATTTAATGGAGAAGTGTTTTAAGATACTCTGGATTTTCCATTAAAACTGAATTGTATTAAACCATGTGGTTTGACCAAGTAAAAGCATCCTGAGATATATGAAAATAAATATAGGAGTTAGGGCCTTTGAATCGTTCATAGAATCCTTAAAATGAGTATTTAAATGAATTTTATATAAAAGGGAATTTCAAAGGGGTGAAAGTGTAGGAAGCTGGAAACATTGTTCATGAACACGGAATTTGGGAAAGGAAATAGATGTTGTAGTTGGAACCTCTTTATTCTGGAAACACTATTCACATAAGGCTTCCTTTGGAACTGTTCACATTAGGATACCATTGGAACAGTTCACATCGGGCTACTGTTGGAACTATTCACATATGCCCAACTCTGGAAGTGTTCATATAAGCAAACTATTGAAACGGTTCACAAGGCTACTGTTGGAACAGTTCACATCAGTCTACCGTTGGAACTATTCACATACACCTACCGTTGGAACTGTTCACATCAGTCTACAATTGGAACTGTTAACATAAGCCTACCGTTTGAACAGTGCACATCGGGCTAACATTGGAACTATTCACAGAAGCCTTCCATTAGAACTATTCACATGGCTACCGTTGGAATTGCTCACAAGGGTTCTATTGGAACTGTTCACATAAGCCAACCTTCAGAACTATTCATAAGGCTACCGTTGGAACTATTCACATATTCCAACCATTGAAACTATTTACAAGGATACTATTGGAACTATTCACATAAGCCTATAGTTGGAATTGTTCATAAGGATAATTTTGTATTTGTTCACAAAAGCCTACATTTGGAACTTTTCACATAAGCCTACCATTGGGACTATTCAAAATGATACTGTTGGAACTGTTCACATAATCCTACCGTTAGAACTGTTCCCATGGATACCGTTGGAACTATTCACATAATCCTACATTTGGAACTTTTCACAAGGCTACTGTTGGAACTATTCACATAAGTCTGCCGTTCGAACTGTTCCCATGGATACTGTTGAAACTATTCACATAAACCTACCATTGGTAATGTTCACAAAGCTACCATTTGAACCTCACCATTCTGGAAACATTTTTCATGACATCCAAAATTGAAAAAAGAAATAGTGGTTGTAGTTAGAACATCACTGTTATGGAAACAATTTTAATGAACTCAAAATTTAGCAAAGTAAATAGAGGTTATAGTTGGAACCTCGCCATTCTAGAAACACTACTTACAGAACTAGAAATTTGGAAAAGGAAATAAAGGCTGCAATTGGAACCTCACCATTCTAGGAATACTATTCATCGAACTAGAAATTTGGAAAAGTGATGGGGATGTGTCACCTTGGCCTCCTAGAACACCAGAACCACAATATTTCAGTAAGGGAATAGACCAGAGATGACTAGGTCATTACATCAGATACCTCTCAAAACACTTTCTTCCTCGAGAATCCAAAACCAACAGAAAAGGAATAAAAAAGTGGTATGAAAAACAACTCCTCTAGATACATTATAAAAGAGATAAATCTCTATGAAGAAACAATATAAAGCCATATCATACACATGAAAGTTCTAAAAACACAATACAAACATCTTTTTTACATGAAAAGTGTCAAAATTCAAAAAAAAAATTGGTGTAATGAGCATGTATATGCGACCCACGTTCCCAATAACTCTTTTTGACACTACCATGTCACCACCAAGACACAAACCAAAGGAATAGATTGCCCATGAAACACAATATACTTGCATTCTGGGATATCTACTGGCCTATCCTCAAAGGTCTCATATTCATCAACATCGATCTCACTCTAATTGATGATATTTCAAACGTCATGAAGATAACTACAGATCTCTGATACATGGAAAACATCATATATCTAGCTCATCTATGGGGAAAGTTATATCTGAAATGGCATAGCTCCAACACAATAAAAAAACTCTAAAGGACCAACAAACTGGGGAGAAATCATACTCCCACGACCAAACCATTGCTTCCCGTGATGGTGAGTGACATTCCGAAACACGTGATCCCCATAATAAAACTATAATGGTATCCTCCTTTGTAGGCATATGATTTCTGACAATCTTGTGCTAGTTTCATACAATCTCAAATCACCAAAACCATATATGTCATCTTTTCTACTTGTTATGGTCTGAGAATTGATGACTCTCCAACCTCAGTGTGGCACAACATAGAAGAGAAAGTCAGTAATATGAGGCTTAAAATGGTACTATATTGATGGTCAATTGAATGCTATTATTGTAGGAGAACTCTACCAATGGTAGGTGACTCATCCATGAACCTCCAAAATCCAGGACACAAGAGTGTAACTTGTCATCATGATTCTGGATAGTTCTCTGTGTCTAATGCTTGTCTGCAGATGAAAAGAAGTGCTAAGGTATAACTGAGAACCAAAATAATTTTGGAGACGTCCCAACACCCTAGAGGTAAAATGTGGGTCTTGATCATGAATGATCATCAATGGGATTGTGGGAAGTCTAACCACCGCCTCCAAATACCGCCCAAACCAAACATTGACTATGATTGACTCCTTGTTAGCTATGAAGTCAGATTATTTTGTTAAACAGTCTACTACCTCCCAAATAGCATCATGTCCTCCATGATCTAGAGGTAAACCAGTATAAATTTCAATTGAGATTTCCTACCAATTCTACTAAGGAATATGTAATGGATGAAGCAGACCACCAGAAACATGGGGTCTCACCTTCACCATGTGGATGACCAATCATTGAGACACAAACTCCACAACAACATGCTTCAACACAGGAAACCAAATGTAACTCCTCACGGATCGGTACTTCTTTGTCCCGTCATGTTGAACTGAAAAGTTCAATATAAATAACGCTCTTATAATTATATCATACATCTCTAAATGAACTAATATCCTTCCATGATAAAACACTTTCTATTTTTCATCCTCTAGCCAACCACCACTGGCTTTGACACAAACAACTTAGTCTCTCCAGACCTCTACCTCTAGATCCCCCTACTGCGACTCTTCCAATTGATGCACCAGAGATGACTGCACCATCATCTGGGAAAGACAACCTGTGCCCCCAACTTTTTCTAATTTGAGATGTAATGCTGAATTTTCTTTCATAACTCTCTAGGAATCACCATATTCATGCACTGCATCACTGTGTGACTTCCTTATCAGCGCATCAACTAAAAAATTCCCCATTTTAAGGGTATATGATATTTCAATGTCATATTACTATAAGAACTCCATCCATAGACACTGCCATAAGTTCAAGTCATGCTGGGAGAAAACATACCTCAAACTCTTATGATCTGTGAAAACACCAAAACACTCTCCAATGAGGAAATTTCATGACAAATTCAGAGAAAATAGCATGGTTTCCAAATCCAGATCATGGGTTTCATTGTTATGTTCATAAGGACATAGCTTCCAAGACCCATGAATAACAATTTATCTCTACTGCATCAGAACACATCCTAACCCTAGATGCGATGAATTGCAGAAAACATAGAATTGAACTCCCTCTACTAGAAGACAATGATCTGAAGCACTTACTAACATATCATTTATGTACATGAAAGATACCTGACACTAATCGGTCCGCATAAATGCCTGATCACTCCTAGTAAATGCTGTCATAGGAGTCACAACCTGAGAGAAATCTCCTACGAAACTCTTGTAGAAGAATGAAAGACAAAGAAAACATCACACTTATTCCACTATATTGGGTGATTCCCAAGACCCAACTACTTATATCTTCGATGGGTCCACAACTACTTCCTGGTCAGACATAACATGCCCTAAGAAACATCCTTCTCGAGCCCAAAACTCAAAGATCATCAACATTCTAAATAGCTGATGTTGACAAAGAACTCCCAAAACTACATGTAGATGCTCTGGATTCCACTCTTCAGAAATAGAGTACACCAGGATGTCATCGATGAAAACCACCAAGAACTTATCTAGTAACTCACTGAACAAATAATTCTTCAATCCGACGAACAGAGTTAGTGAATTCATCACACCGAACGTCTTTGTAATGAACATGTAATACCCATGACAACAACAGAAAGCACTCTTTGAGATATCCTAATCCTTCACACGCATCTCATGATATCCTGAAAAAAGTAGATAATTGAAAACCAACATTCACCCTTTATTTGATCAAATAAATCATCATTCTGTGGAAGAGGATAGTGATTCTACACTGTCACTTTGTTTAAGGTATGATAATTGAAACAAAAACGCAACATGTATCTAGTATTATTTATGGAAAAAACAGGTGCACCCCATGGGGACACACTCTGATGACCAAAAATGCACTGTAAAATAAAATTAATATGTATACATAGCTCTTGTAACACATAAGGGTTCATCCTATATGGATACATAGAGATAGGAGATGCTCCTGGTGGTAGCTCGATCCCAAACTCGATCTCTCGTCAGGGAGGGGGGGTGTAATGCTTCAACCACTTCAGTAAAGACATCAAGGTACTCTTATATAATACTAGGAAATTATGACTATTGAACCACTGAAGAACTTAGCATCATCTCATAAATCATGGATGATTACGATAGAACATGCCTCTAACCCATCAGAGGGTCTCTCATTCCATCAAACACCACTGGCTCTCTATCTGCATCAAATAACACAACCTCCCTCCTAAGGAAATCCATGACAGCCTTCACTGAATATAAAAAATCCATGTGGAGGATGACACCATATGGTTTTATCCATGAATATAGGTAATATCCCCAATAATGGTTATTCCCCAACACTAGCTCACAGTCCCTACATACTTCAAACTGGTCTGCTCGACCTCACACTATTGTAGTAAACCCCAAGGGTACTGGAAACCTCTCAACCTCATCCCCCAAAACATATAAAATGGTAGGGGATATGATGTATTATGTCTCTCCTATATCAAACAATTCATACACCAAGGTTCAAAACAAGAAAAGGGTGACTCAAATGATATTTGAATCACATAGAGCTAGAAATGCTAAAGCATGAAGTTGACCACAACCTTTTACACAGCCTCTATGACCATGATGAGGACCACTACCATGTTCACGCTCTACTCTCTGATGATGGGGAGTGTCACAAGGCTATCCTATACCTACCCAATCTACCCTCTGATGATCCAATGTTGGTAAAATCGGCTGCTACTTCCTCAGATGGAACTACCTGAACGGAGGAACCTAGATTGGAACACCTGGTTTATGATGAATACTCTAAAAGGTCAGGCTCTCTCTTTACTAATGACCTTGACCATAAAAATAAAAATAAACACCTGATCCCTTGGCATTGAACTGAGAGTCACTACCCTTGGTGAAATGAGATGTTCAGGGCTAGGACCTACCCCTGGATGAATGGAAACCCTTTTTCCCTAAAAAGAGTGAACCCTTTGTAGAGACCCCAAACATGACGTACATGGAAATTACATTAATTATGCAGAATACATAATACATAACAAAAAAAAGACTCCAAAGGAGCGTAATAGTTTAGTGTCTTTGGAATCATGGAACATAATCTTCTAATCTTGGTGAAACACCATCAACGTCACCCATAAATATCTTCCCCTTTTGTTTTCTTACCTAAAACATTTCTTTATATACTGGGTAAAATAAAACTGAAAAAGGGTGAGATAAAATTCTCATTAAGGGTATGCATGGATAAAATAAAACAAACCATATACATTTGAACTTCAAAACATGAACAAAAAGTTTACGCATCAAAATATTGAGTTGTGAAAAAAATCGTAGCAGTACGTAAGGCATGTGTCGTAAAGGAACATTACTCATGATAAAATAGCATGGGAATAAAACATTTAATTGTGTAAAACTATTATGTAGATGATATGATTTCCATAGTATCCATGTCAATTATTCCAAGACCATCTTAGTGGACAAAGTCCCTTTCTAAATCAAGTTCACTCCACGTTTCAGTCATGTAACACTGAACCAGATTAACTTACCGTTCCAACTATGTCTATATCATGAGATATAAATCATTATCCAATTCATTGGAGGGATATATAGATCCCACCCATCTCATAATGAAATCATTCTTACTTGTGCCACAAAATATACAAAAATCATTCATCATAACCCAACGAATAAAATGGGTTTCATAAACATCATCCCATCATCACATAATCTATATAAAACAAATGGATATCATTTAATAATAAGAAAATTGAAACCATTTCAATCATAGAGACATTATACTTGAAACATACACATATAAAATAATGTCATGTTAGATAGAAATTGGTTTTGATAAAACACTAGAAATGAATTCTTGAGAAAAATATCCATTCTTTTCAAAATCATTTTCTTTTCACAAAATGACATGTAATTTTAAAAGAAAGAGAATTTTGTTGAAAATAATCATGAAATCTTGTAAAGGAAGCTTTATGAAGATTAAGCGTTATGAATCCATATCAATTATTTCGTACCATATAAGTTAAAAAACATTCTTCTCGTATTTTTTCAGAAAAGTCAAAAAGTACCACGTATGGTAATAAAAAGGAAGATTCCTTACATACCATGTAGTAAAAGTCAAAAATGGGTAAAAATAATTTAAACATACATGAAACAATTTTTAGAAAATAGGGACTTGGATGAAAAATATAACCCCAGTAAATACTTACGAATAAACAATCTCGGATAAAAACGAGATTGGAAAATGTATCCCTTACCTTATGTCCAATTTCTTCCGTATGTGTCTGAGAATCTTGTATAGTGGGTTTAAACAGATTATTAACATGTAACAGAACCATAAGAATATTTATGAAGTCATATATGATTCACAAACGACATTATATTATCTGTTCATTTGTCAATTCCATGTTAAAGCAGCGTTTTGTGTAAAATCATTTCATTTATCGTCTGTGTTTTGACTTGTAATTATTAATATGATTACATAGATCATGATTACATAATTATAGAATATAAAACATTATTTATATATAATAAATATTCATAATATAAATATATATAATAGATTGATAAATGTAATGAAATACACCGCTCATGGGGACGGTAGGCCGTACATACTCATGAACGTTATTTTTCATTTCCTTATTGAATTGAATGTAATTAAGTATATAAAATACATATATATATATATATATATACATAAATCAAGTAGAATTATTATCTCATACATTTCATGATTAATTATTATATATATTTTATAATAATTCTTGAATTGTTAACATTGAAAATGAATCTCATCATGTCGTAGAGACGGTAATCCTTACGTACGCACGAGTGATTATACCCATCCATGTATGGTGGTGGTGGAAAAACTGATTACACCACGACGTGGAGACGGTATTCCGTACGTTGCGCGCGCGGTGATTTCTTTTTCCGTAGGATGGATAAAAGGAGAAATCGGGTTGTTTCATAATTATAATAAAATATCAGTATATAATTAATACTGATGTTATTACTTTATAATGAAACAAATAAAGAAGAGTAATTTGAAGAAGAAAGAAACTTGAAAGAGTCGGTAGAATAGATTACCTCTTCCATGACGAACCTCCATTAAACTTCTTCTTAGGGAACTAGAGTTGGTCTTTTTAGAAGACCAAAACCTCTAAGATATAACTATATAGTTTTAGAAGAGAAATTTTATGGTTTTTTCCAAGCTTCAAGGATTAAAAGGGTGTGAAGAGAATAGGGAAGGGGTGCCCTTTTTATAAGGGAGGAGAGGGGCACCTTTGGAAAAACATAAAATATTATTTTATAAATAAGTCATATTCGGTTTATAATATCTCTAAATTGATTTATTTGTAAGATAAGTTGGGGATGGGTAGAAATACTCTCAACCAATAGTGCATAGACAAGTTTAAGTTACTATTTCAACCATATCATTTAGATTTAACTCTAAGTTAAATCATTTAACTTTTACTGTGTCTTCTTGTTTCTTTACACTATATGGTTAATAAACTTTCTATAAAAATCCAAAATAACCCCAAGTGGTTTATTATTAATATATATAACCTTATATAAGTCATTTTTCCGAGCATTAGATTTTTAGGAATAAAATAACAATTAATAATATAATATTTGTTTTAAAAACTATTTTATGACAATTTTGACACTATTTGGTAATTTATATTTGTGAAATTAATAACAGCATTATTAGCACGAAAAAAATTATTTAAATCAATACTAACATGTCATTTTGACCTAGAAAATCAGTGTAATACATAAAAAGTCTAAAATTATATTTATTTGGGTAATTATAAAATCAATTATGTTAATATTTCATTAATAAGTTAATTACTACATCATCATTGTGTCATAAATAAATTAAATTATATAATGTTTAAAAATTATAAATAAAATACCATTATGTAGGAAATCTTTATACCTTTTTAATGAATAGTTATAGTCAACTATATCATATGTCTAACCCTATATTATAATTTATTTAGTTATTAAACATTGATTTTGTCTATTTTAACTCTTCATTAAATAAAATAATAATAAATGTCCTAATCTAATCCAAGTGGTCCTAAAGGGTAATATTTTATTCTAATGTTGTTTTTGGTCGAATTACAATTATCCAATATAATTAGGACATGTGTTACGGTAATAGTAATATCATTTTTACCCTTAATTACACTATTTACTTTTAACCGTGGTAAATAAAAGTAAAAAGTTACTATTCACTAAAAATTATTTTTATCTTATTGTACAACATTTTACTCCTTGATATTAACCGTGTATCTCAGATTTTTGAAATTCCACTCACAGATGTGGTAAAATTATGTTTTATGTAAATTTTTAAATTCTCATAGGAGGTGGGTAAAAGACAGTGAAAAGTTCAATAACATTTTTATATATCTAAAATTATTCTATAATGACTCCAATGAATTACATTGAACATATATAGGTATTATGAATCAATTTTGACCTAAAATGAATTTAAATAAAATAAATAATTATTTAAATAAAATGTCGGTTTTTAAATAGTAACCTAGTGTATTTACTATGCATCAAAAATTGAATGTTTTCAGAAAAATGCCAAAAATTCACCCTAGGATAATTTCAATATTAAAAATCCAAAAATGAAGTCTATTTTGAATCATAAAATTTATAAAATTTCAAAAAGTGGGTATTACTATTCATAACGGCTAGTTTATATAACATATTATTGTTTAGTGAAACTCGGTATTGTGTATAACACATGCTATCATGGAAGGTCGTGATTGAGTGTAATGTATTCCAAGTCAGGGATTCCTGTAGTGCAAGCTCCTTTTGGTGTAGCATACAACAAAAGACATCAATAAAATTAAAAATAATATTTTTCATAAAATCTTGGGGTGTTACATTCTACCCCACATAAAATGAATTTCACCCTCGAAATTCATCGGGGTTATAAAGGGTTTACTACTCAAAAATTTTTTTAATAGAATCCCACATTGTAAAAAGGAATACCAAAACATATTTTTAAAAACTAAAGTATGAAACGTAACGGTTACCCAAATTAACTAATCACTGGGTTTCCAGATAGGTGAAGATATCGATATGGAAGAGAAATGTAACCATCATGTTCTGATGGAGTGTGGTAGAGAACATGGCTATGAATAATCCAACAATCTCAAAGCCATAAATTTTTGATGATCTAAGGTAGAATTTGATTCATTGAATTTAAGGGTACTAGGGCAACATTTTTAGTTTTCAAGATCATTCCCCTAATTCTCAAGAATTATTTAATTAAAAGAAATACTTAATTGATTGTGGTAAAATCTCATCGTTGTTTGTGCCCTGAACAATTTCCACATCATCTCTTAGTGAAATGAAGTTGAATTTGTCATTCCTGAAGTTTTAGCAGATCATGAGATATAATGATTGGTCATTATATTTTTTTCTATCGCAAAAAGTTTAACACTATTTATTAAATATACATAAGCCCATATATCTAGAGATTAATCATATATGGTTGCTAAAATGGACTTATACTTCATATATCATAATGTATAATATAATAAAACTAGTTTCTACTAAACAGGGACTTCTTGTAGGCCAGTGGTAGGTGATAATGGCCTATCACACTTTGGTTGTGGGTTCAAATCCCACAGCCTTGTCCGACGCGATGGGTAGCCGCCCATCCTGAAGGTTGTCATTTTTCTGAAAATACATTATTATATCATTCCTTCAATAATATCCAAAAAAGTATTATCCTTAAACAATACTAACTTATGTCCAATACAATCAATTCCAATCTTTTGGCTTATATAAAATACTTTTGTCCATACTCATAGTATAATGAAAATAATTACTATAAATGTCATCTACCGAGCATGTGAATACCATCATTTATCCCCCATATATCATATGATATATCTTGTTGGTCACAATCCAAACATTTGAATACCTTAATCATTTATTCTCTTACAAAATGAATAACCATAGAACTATAGTTGAAGACATGAATGTTGTTAAAAGTTTTCGCTTTCCACATTCCAAAATCCCAAAAATTATTTATACTCAAACCATGATATCACATTGTCCTTATATAAGTCATGAGCTCATGAATACTATCAAACATATTATTTTCTCTTTATCCCTTAATTATGCACATATCATCTGCTTTCCAAAAATATTTCAATCACTTTTCATGGTTACAGATGCTATATTCTAATGGAAAACCACAATGGACCAATATATAGGTATTCTAATATACCATAAAAGTACCTCAACAATATTATTCATGAATACCAATACATAAACACGTCAAACCATCCTCTGTAATGATTTTCATGGAATATTTCCTTCTGTAGAAGTAACCTCTTAGGTCATGGGATTGAGTTCGGTAATGCCCATGTTCTCCACAGATAAGAAATTGAACTTCCTAACAGTCTGTCACTCTATGACCCCTCTCTCCACACAGATAACATCTTCCCATCCATTTTATGTATTCATCAAAGCTCTTCTTCCCTTATTTAGAAATCTAAATCTTCCTTTCTCTATGATCCTCAACATGCGAACATGCATAAATGTCCATCTTCCTCTTATTTGATGAATTGGAAATATCAATAAAGTTCACCTTGTTAATCATATATCGTGATGAATGATTCGGAAAAATCACAAAATCTTTCTTTCTAGGAATTACGCAATTTTTTTTGCTCATAGTAACCAATTTTCCCATTAGATTAAATGTTCACCCAATTCCTTCTGGTTCCATCCATAGACTAAAACCAAAAACCATGGGGTAAGAAATGGTTAAAATAACGCGGAACCACATAATCATAAAAACTTACTTATGGGATGTCTAACTTATCACAGATTCTTTAATCCATGACACCCTAGTTTCACCCTTGGTTAATCATGATCGTCAATATAATTCTATGATTGCAACCTATTGTTACACTAAACCTTAGAGACATCCTTAGAAATACCTTATAAATATCTCTAGAGATCTCACAAAAGTTATCGCATCCTAGTTTCCAAAGGTTGACTAAACCATTCCTCTGATACCAACTGTAGAGACCCCAAACATTACATACATGGACATTACATTACTTTTGTTTAATAATTAATACATTAAAAAACAGACACCAAAGGACCGTAATAGATTAGTGTCTTTGGAAACTTGGAACATAATCTTCTAATTTTTTGTAATATCTTCAACATCACCCATAAAGATCATCCCATTTTGTTTTCTTACCTAAAACCGTTCTTTATATACTGGGGAAAAGAAACCATAAAAAGGGTGAGCTCAAATGCTCAGTAGGGGTAAGCATGGAGAAAATAAAACAAACCATATACATTTGAACTTCAAAACATGAACATAAAGTTTACACATCAAAATCTTGTGCTGTGAAATAAATCTTGGTAGTACATAAGGAATAGGTCATTAAGGATCATTAATCATGATAAAATAGATTTTTAATAAAACATTTAACTGTGTAAAACCATTAAGAACGTGATATTATTTCCATAGTATCCACGGCAATGCTGCCAAGACCATCTTAGTGGACAAAGTCCCTTTCTGAATCGAGTTAACTCATAGTTTCAGTCCTGTAACACAAAACTGGATTAACATACCGTTACAGCCATGTCTATCATAGGAGATATAAATCTTTACCCAATGTATTGGATGGAGATATAGGTCCCACCCATCTCATAATGAAATCATTCATACTTGTGCCACAAAATATACATAAATCATTCATCATAACCCAAAGAATAAAATGGGTTTCATAAACATCATCTCATCATCACATAATCCATATAAAACAAATGGATATCATTTCATCACAAGAAAAGAGAAACCATGTAAATCATAGATACATTATACTTGAAACATACACATATGAAATAATTTCATCTTAGATGAAAATTGGTTCTGATAAAACACTGGAAATGAATTCCTGAGGAAAATATCCTTTCTTTTCAAAATAATTTTCTTTTCACAAAATGACATGTAATATTAAATGAAAATGACTTTTGTTGAAAATAATCATGAAATATTTTAGAGGATTATCTATGTAAATTAGGAATTATGAAACCGTAAAAAATAGTTTGTTCCATATAAGTTAAAAAAACATTCTTCTCGTACATTTGCCGGAAAAGTGAAAAAGTACCATGAATGGTAATCAAAAGAATGATTCCTTACATACTATGTAGTAAAAGTCAAAAATGGGTAAAATTAATTTAAATATACATGAATAAATTTTTAGAAAATATGTACATGGATGATAAATATAACCCCAGTAAATACTTACGAATACACAATCTCGGATAAAAACAAGATTGGAAAACTTATCCCTTACCTTGTGTCCAATTTCTTATGTATGTGTCCGAGACGCCTGTATAGTGGTTTTAAACAAATTATTAACTTGTAACAGAACCTTAATAATATTTATGATATCATATATTATTCACTTTCTACTTTATATTATCCATTCATTTGTCAATTTCATGTTAAAGCAGCGTTTTGGGTAAAATCGTTTCATTTATCATCTGTGTTTTGACTTGTAATTATTAATATGATTACTTAGATCATGATTACCTAATTCCAGAATATAAAACATGATTTATATATAATATATATTCATAATATACATATATATAATAGATCAATAAATGGAATTAAATACACCGCTCATGGAGACGATAGGTCGTACGTACGCATGAACACTGTTTTTCATTTCCTTATTGAATTGAATGGAATTAAGTACATGAAATACATACATATATACATAAATCCAGTAGAATTATTATGTAATATATTTCATGATTACTTATTATATATATATTATAATAATTATCAAATTGTTAACATTGAAAATGAATCTCATCACGTCATGGAGACGGTAATCCGTACGTACGCACGAGCGATGATATCATCCCCATATTTATTGAATGGAATTGGAGTGGTTGATATAATATTTGAGTGTCATTATGATGTTATATTAATAATATATAGTTATTATTTACACCATTATACCCATCCAAGTAAGGTGGTGGTGGAAAACAGATTACACCACGGCGTGGAGACAGTATTCCGTACATGCGCACGCGTGGTGATTACATTTTCTGTAGGATGGATACAAGGTGAAATAGGGTTTTTTATTATTTATAATGACATATCAGTATATAAGTAAAACTGATTTTATTAATTTATAATGAAACAACTAAATAATAGGAATTAGAAGATGAAATAAACTTGAAAGGGTCTGTAGAAGAAATTACCCCTTCCTCGACGCACCTCCTTTAAACTTCTTCGTATGGAACTAGAGTAGGTCTTTCGAGAAGACCAAAATCTCTATGATATAACTAAAGAGGTTGAAAAAATGAAATTTTCAGGGTTTTTATGATCTTCAAGGCTCAAAAGGGTGTGAAGAGATGAGGGAAGGGGTTCCCTTTTTATAAGGGAGGAGAGGGTCACCTTTGGAAAAACTTAAAATATTATTTTATAAATAAGTCATATTCGGTTTAATAGCTCTAAATTAATTTATTTAGAATATAAATTGGGTATGGGACTAAATACTCTCAACCAATAGGGTTTAGACAAGTTTAGGTTACTATTTTAACCTTATCATTTATATTTAACTCTGAGTTAAATAATTTAACTTTTACAGTGTCTTCTTGTTTTCTTACACTATATGGTTAATAAACTTACTATAACAAGACAAATGAACCCCAAGTGGTTCATTATTAATATATATATCCTTGTCTAAGTAATTTTACTATCCTTATATTTTTAGGAATAAAATAACAATTAATAATATAATATTAGTTTTAAAAACTTTTTTTTGTCAATTTTGACACAATTTGGTAATTCATTTTTTTTGAAAATCATAACAGCATTTTTAGTGAAAAACAATGTTAATTAAATCAATACTAACATGTCATATTAACCTATAAAATTAGTTTAATTCATAAAAAGTCTCAAAGTACATTTATTTGGATATTTATAACATCAATTATGTTAATATTTAATTAGGAAGGTAATTACTACATCATCATTATGTCATAAATAAATTAAATTATTTAATGTTTAAAAATTATAAATAAAATAACATTATGTATGAAATATTTTTAGATTTATAATGAATATTTATAGTATACTTTATCTTAACTATAACCCTATATTAATAATGTTTTAGTTATTAATATTTTATTTAAACTAGTTTAACTCTTCTATAAATAAAATAATAACAAATGTCCTAATCTAATCCAAGTGGACCTAAAGGGTAATATTTTATTCCTTGGGTTTTTTTTGGTTGAATTACACTTATCCAATATAATTAGGACATGTGTTAGGGAAATAGTAATATCATGTTTACCTTTAATTATTCTATTTTCTTCTAATCGTGGTAAATAAAAGTAAAAATTTACTATTCAAAAAAAATTAATTTTATCTTATTGAACCACATTTTACTCTTTGATATTAATTTTGTTTCTCTGATTTTCTAAATTCCACTCACAAAAGTGGTAAAATTATGTTTTATGTAAATTTTCAATTTCTCCTAGGAGATGGGTAAAAGACGGTGAAAAATTCTATAAATTTTTTATATATCTAAAATTATTATAAAATGACTCTAATGAATTAAATTAAACTTATATAGGTATTATGTATCAATTTTTATCTAAAATAAATTTAAAAATAATAATTATTTAAATAAAATTTCGATTTTTAAATGGTAACACATTGTTTTCACTATTCATCAAAAATTATAAGTTTTCAGAAAAATTCTGAAAATTCACCCTAGGCTTGTTTCGATATTCAGAATCCAAAAAAGAAGTCCATTTCAAAAAAATAAAATTTATAAAATTTCATAAAGTGGGTATTACTATTAAAAACAACTAGTTTATATAACATATCCTTGTTTAGTGAAACATGGTATTGTGTACAACACACGCTATCGTAGAAGGTCATGATTGCGTGTAATGAAAGCCAAGTCAGGGATGAGTGTAGTGAAAGATAATTTTGGTGTAGCGTACAACACAAGACATCAATGAAATTAAAAAGAATATTTTTCATAAAATATCAGGGTGTTACACCGTTGACCACAACTTTTCTTCGTGAGGATTCATGACTCCCCTCTAGTTAAGATCCATTTCAATCCAATGTCATCTCAGTGACCTCTTCCCTCTCAACCACAACATGATATGTATAAAACATATATTGGGAGACCTGGAGTTGGAACTATGGACAGAAAGATTCCTCAAAATGCCTCACCACATCCTCCTCATTTACAAACAGGTCTGAAGAAAATCGTAAGAGGTTCCTAAAATAAATTACAAACTATCTAAGACTAGTTCTCCCCAATCGAAGACTATGAAGCTTTTGGTGACTGGATACCTTTGTGGTCAATGAAAGAATCTCAACTCTAAACAAGTCTTGGAACTCCACCTATGAGATCACCAATTCCTCCCGATCAAAAAGGAACAAGAACCACCACTACCTCGTTGCTCCACGCAGCATCGTCACAACCAAATAAACCTTCTGCTCCTTCCAATAACTTATTGAACTAAATCCTATGTTGACATCCTCCAACCAGTATTCTGTGACCCCATCTAAAATGGATCCCTCGTACTTTGGCAGACATTGGAGCTGGAACTCTCTGAGTGTCCTCCTTTAAGTGTCATCGTTATCAACCTCTACACTACGGTGAGCTGCTGACACAACTTGGTGGACATCATATGTACAATCCTGATAAATATACTGACTTGAATCCATACCTGCAAAATTAAAATCAGTTTAAGCTCATAAAACATGAATATGGAAGGATCAACATTAATTAATTAATTTTTTTCTTTTATTCATTTTAGTTAAACCTATCCCACGGTCTACCCATTCAAACCCAAGCACAATGAATAATGATGCATGATCCTATCCTAGGTCTTTACCCTATAAAAAACATCACCTCATTTTGTAGCAATTGTAAATATAAAGATCCAAGCCTCGGATTACTAGGGTTCCTAAACGTCTATGACTCATCTAATATCTATTGTTTACATACCTATCTAAATATTATTGACACGGTTTCCCTACCATCCCGTGCAACCTCACCTGTGCCTAAGAGAAAATTACATCTGACCCCTCAACCAGACCTCTTATAAAACATTGTCACAACCCCCTCTGTGCATGGTATTCCCATCCTGGGATGGCAATGTGAGAAGAGAGCTAATGACCCTCCGAGTCCCACCTTCAATAGGCCCCTAGTTTGCAACTAGCACTGAAGGTATAATAAAAACAAAAATAGGAGGCATTACCCTCTCAATGAACACTTGAAAAAGAGTGATATAAGGCATACACCAACCAACTCCATCTCAGAAAACAATACAAAATAAATCCCAAGTACACATATGTAATGCCCTTCAAAAATACTACAACTAAATGGGGAAAACTGAAAAATCCCAATAGAAAGTAAAAACCATTGCAACCACGAAGTCCAAAATAGTTCCTACAACCCCATGATAGTGGAAACCATCCTGGTCTGCAAACTGCTCCAACAGACCTAAAAAACAGATTATATAGTCATAAGGTGACAATAACAGTATACTCAGAAGGACCCTCCTCAGAGCCTCCCGTGAAAAAGTAAATAAATCATGCTAAAGAACATTGATAAAAGTGAAACCAACATGTCACATAAACAAGTATACTATGTTCCCAACATCACCATGGATACTCTCACCATGTATCACATATAACCGTATATAATATAATAATGATTATCATGGTTACCCCACTACTACATCCCCTCTTGTTTGCTTCTTTTCCCCAATGTCGCATGACCAAATCCATCTCTCTCCGAAAAGTATTACTTGTAGACACCAAGGTGATGCAACACAACATGGAACTCATGTAACAAAACCACCACATCCACATAAAAAAGTAACTGGGTTGTTTTTGGAATCCACTAGTGCTAGCATAACATGTATCATACATCAAACACTATACCTCAATCCATTACAGCCCATACCCAGAGTAAGGATCATCATGACATCACAACCTATACACATTACACCTATAGTAGTCCGTAAGAAACTATATCAAGAAAATATTAGTGTGAATAACCACAAGACATTACAACCCTTTACACACATATATGGGGAAAACTAACTGTTCTATCCGGAAGCACAAGTAACCACCAAGAGAAGAGAGTGGGGCTAAAGGGGGTAGTCATCCATCCATTCTACCAATATAATGTTGGGGAAACACACCTCCCCAGGGCTGAGAATCCTCAGGGTGTCAATTTCCTTAACTGATGGGGTGGAGTATCATATAGAAACACAAAAATTATTTATTGTACTATATATCACAAGAACACTATAGTATTAACATAGTCTTAGACTCAACTGTTTCTAAGATCTCTTGAACTCCCAACTACCACTTCTAAGACTAGGTATTATATAAGTTGACAACAATTTAAAGATCATGATTATATTAAATCATTCCCATTTTATCATTTTCACTTTACATTCAATAATTCACTAAACATTAATTAACCATTCACAATTTCTACATTATATTTTATTAGAATCGCACCCAAAGTCCACTGTTCCTTCAAATTACAACCTCCACATTGGGTCCCAGAAAGATCCAACCTCATGGGTTAACATCATTTATTCAATATTTTTTAAACAAAATTATTACATTCTGATTTTACCAGATATTCTATAAAAGAATATATGCTACTAAAAACAAGGGGATCAACACGGTGAGTTGGTGAACTACCCATTGAGTATTTTTCACCTACAGAAAAAGTGTAGACCAATCCTCCATCGAGAATATAAACACAGAAATCACATGACATTCCCCAAGAATCATCACCACTTCTACCAGGAGGGTAATAAAACCATGTGCATTGTGGAGTGGGAAAAGTAAAGAAGATAAGCAACCAAAAAGAATCTGAAAGAATCAAAATATTCATATACAACCTATTCCATCATCTCAGTGTCCTCCCTGACACCCACATGCATAAACTGAAACATCTCGCCACTCTAGGTGTCAACTGTTCAATAACCAATAGGCCTTCATGCCCCACCATATCACAACAACCTTCCAGGATTACATCACAATAGAAACACATCGAAATCAAACATCATATCGACAGGGCTCTAATAACTTTAACAATTAAAAGAGTAACTCAGAACCTTACAAGGAATTATCTTTTATCAAACAACTTGTTCTTTAATCCATCTTGAATTAACTGATTTATTATTTGTTTATTCCATATTTGGGATACCTAAATAGTAGGCTACCACAAATTGACTAAACATTCTTACTATATTAATTTGATTAACATCAAATTACAACCACAACAACTAGTTTAATTTATATGATTCTTTATCTTTATGCAATCCATTATTAGTTAATTTGATATTTATGTTCATTACCAATTTCAATCAAGAATGAATAGCTAACAAAGAATTCATAGATATAACAATGTACTAAAAAACAAGAGGTAATAACATATGATCGATGCCAATTTATTTATCTCGCTCAACATTTTAATATGTCAAGTCCATTATGATCTAGTGGGGTAAAACATGGTAACACTATAGTTTCATGTAAAATATTTGAGAAGCAATGAATACCCTACCTCAAATAGTTCTTCATGTTCTTTATATGAGAATGGGCCACACTATTGGTTAAGGTCTCCTCCCCCCGTGACAACTGTGTCCACCCAAGTATGTAGAGACACCACTACCGGTAAACACCCATGAACTGTACATTAGGAACATAGAGATATAATTCCATAAAAGTTAAAGGAGAGAATAAGGATATGAATCCAAAATAATGATGATAGGCCATAACATATATCAAATATTGATCGATACTTCTAGGTTTCATAAAAATAGAGGGGAACCAATACAACAAGGAATTTTTGATCACACAACTCCTACGAGATGTAATGACTGGTTAAAGCATCTCACATAGTAGAAAAAATAGTAATAACTAGGGAGGAAGATATCTCATCCCTTTAGAAAATTTAACGGAGCAGCGATTTAATATACGCTGGATTTTCTATTAAAATTAAAGAACATTAAACCACGTGGTTTGACCATGTGAAAGCATCCTAAGCCTTGGAAAAATTAATATAGGAGTTATGGCCTTAGAATTAGTCTTAGATCCCTTAAAACAAGTCATTAAATGAATTTTACATCAATGGAATCATTAATGGGGTGAAACAGTAGTAGCTGGAAAAACTGTTCATGAACGCGAAATTTGGAATAGGAAATACACATTATAGTTGGAACCTCACCATTTATGGAAACACTATTCACATAGGCCTACCATTGGAAATATTCACATAAGGATATCATTAGAACTATTCAAATTGGTCTACCTTTGGGACTGTTCACATATGCCAACAATTGGTACTATTCACATAAGCCTATCATTGAAACTATTCACAAGGCTACCATTGGAACTGTTCACATTGGTCTACCACTGTAACTGTTCATATAAACCGACCGTTGGAACATCTCACACCAGTATACCATTGTAACTATTCATATAAGACTTTGGTTTGAACTATTCACTTCAGGTAACCATTGGAAAAATTCGCAAATGCATACCATTAGAACTATTCACAAGGCTACCATTGGAAACATTCAAAAGGATACTGTTTGAACAATTCACAAAATTCTACCATTGAAACTGTTTCTAAGGATACCATTGGAACTCTTTATATATGACTACCATTGGAACTATTTGCAAGGAAACCATTGGATATGTTCACATAAGCCTACTATTAGAACTGTTCACAAGGCTACCACTGGAACTGTTGAAATAAGCCTACCGTTGGAATAGTTTTCAAGGCTACTGTGGGAATTGTTCACAAAAGCCTACCGTTGGGACTGTTCAAAATGCTACCGTTGGAGCTGTTCACTTGATTATACCATTGGAACTATTAACAGGGCTACCATTGGAACAGATCACATAATCATGCCATAGGAATAGTTCACAACAGTGTTGTTGGAAATGTTCATATAATCCTACTGTTGGAACTGTTCACAAGGCAACCCTAGAAACTATTCACACAAGCCTACCGTTGGAACTATTCATAAGGCCACTATTGAAACCCCACCATTGTAAAAGAATTATTCATGAACTCTAAATTTGTAAAAGAAAATAGAGGCTACAGTTGGAACCTCACCCTTCAAAAAACAATGTTCATGAACACAAAATTTGGAAAAGGAAATAGAGGCTGCAGTTGGAACCTCACAGTTTGGGAAACATTGTTCATAGAAATAACATTGGAAAAGGAAATAAAGGTTGTAGTTGGAACCTCACCATTCTAGAAACACTATTCACAGAACAAGAAATTTGGCAGTGTAGTCACCTTGACCTCCCAGAACACCTCAAGCACCAGAGTTCAACAAGGGAATGGACTAGAGAGGTCTGGTCCATTACATCAGATACCTCTCAAAACATTCTCATCCTTGATAATCCAAAACCAACCACAAAGAAAACAACAAAGGGATCTAAAAAACACTCATCAAGATACCTCTCAAAATGGAGAAGCCCAATGAATCAACAAAATAAATCCATCTCATAAACACGAATGTTCTATAACCACAATGAAAAAATCCATTTATTACATGGAAAGAGATAAAAATCAAACAACTTGAGGTAATAAGCACATATCTATGACTCACGTTCCCATGTACGCTCCTCGACACCACCATATCGCACAAGACAGAAACCAAGGGAATATAATTCCCACGCATCACTTTCTCGTTGTGGACCTAGATCACTACAGGACACTCATTGAAAGTCATATCATCGTCAACATCGATCTCTCTCTAATCATTAAAGTGTGAGCCATCAAGAAGATAATGACATATCATTGATACAAGAATTAAAAAATGTGTCTGGATAATCTGTATGGGATATTCTATCTGATACGCCATAGCTTCAACATGACCAAAAACCTCAAAAAAACCTACAAAATAGGCATAAAGATTACTATTGTGACCAAACCATCGCTTCCCATGAAAGGAAGTCACCATCAGAAACCCATAATCCCCAACATAAATTTTTAAGGGTCTCCTCTTTGATCGTCTTTTGATTTCTTAAGATCCTGTGTTGCTTTCATCCTCTCATGAATCAACTAAATCATCTCTGTCGTATTGTGATCTATTTCTCGTATGAGAATTGATGACTCTCCAAGCCCATTCCAACATAATAGGGAAGGAAAAGTTCATCCATACAAGGATTAAATTGGTGTCATACAAAGGGTAGAGTGAAAACTATTATTGAAATAGAACTACATGAAGGGGAAGTTCTACATAAATAAACCACCAAAATTGTGGAGACAAGAATGTAACATGTCATCAAGAGTCTATATGGTCCTCTATGTATGACCATCCATTTGCAGATGAAAATAATTTCTAAGGAATAACTGAGAATGGAAAGAAAGACGGGGACCTCTATACCCCTTGAGGTAAAATGACGATCTCGATCAGAAATGATCATTATTGGGACTCAGTGATGTCTCACCACCTCCTCTAAATAATGCCTCAACAAAAATTCTATTGAGAATGACTCCTTGATCACTGTGAAGTGGTATTGTAACAGCCCAAGATTTTATAAAAAAAATATTCTTTTTAATTTTATTAAAGTATTGTGTTGTACGCTACACCAAAAAGAGCTTGCACAACACGCATCCTTGACTTGCCTTGCATTACACGCAATCACGACCTTCCTCGATAGCGTGTGTAATATGCAATATCGAGTTTCACTAAACAACGATATGCTATTAAAATATTATTAAAACTAGCCGTTATGAATAGTAATAACCACTTTTTAAAACTCTGTAAATCTTATTTTTCAAAATTAACTTCATTTTTGGATTCGGAGTATCGAAATTACCCTAAGGTGAAATTTTGGTACTTTTCGGATAACTTTCATATTCTGATGAATAGTGAAAATTACTAAATTATAATTAAAAACAACTTTTTTAATCGAAATAATTAATAGTGATAAATCATTAATTTGAGTGGTTTTAAAGTATATTTAGAATATATTTTTACAATTTAATACAATGTTGGTCATTGGATGTAATTTCACATTTAAACCAGACATAATCAAGTGTCAATCTTTTGATAGATATTGTTTCTTAAAAACACGCTATTTGTTTTAACAACGGGATTTAATTATAAAATTAATTAATGCAACTTTTATGTAATGAATTTGGTAAAATAGACTTCATTTTTGAATTCGGAATATGAAATATAGCTTGGGATGAAATTTTGGCACTGTTCTGAAAAACATCAATTTTTGATGAATAGTGAAACTACTAAGTGGTAGTTAAAAAAAACTGAATTTTTCATAAAACTTAATTTTACCGCTTCTGTGAATGGAATTTCAAAAATCCGAGAGACACGGTTGATGTCAGTAAGTAAAATGTGGTTCAATGAGATGAAAATAATTTTTGGTGAATAGTAACTTTTTACTTTTTTTTACCGCGGTTAATAGTAAATAGGGTAACTAAGGGTAAATATGATATTAATATTACCCTAACACATGTCCTAATCCTATTGTACAAGTGTATTTCGACCAAAAACAAACTTAGGAATAAAATATTACCATTTAGGCCCACTTGGATTAGATTAGGACATTTATTATTAATTTATTTAAAGAAGGGTTAAAATAGTTAAAATCAAAGTTTAATAAGTAAATCATTTTTAATATGGGGTTATACATAAGATAAATTCGATTGTAAATATTAATTAGAAATCTAAAAAGATTTACTACATTATGGTATTTTATTTATAATTTTTAGACTTTAAATAATTTATTTTATTTATGACACAACAATGATGCAGTAATTACCTTTTTAAGGAAATATTAACATAATTGATGTTATAAATGCTCAAATGAATGTAATTTGAGACTTTTTATGAATTAAACTAATTTTCTAGGTTACTATGATATATTAATGTGTATTTAATCAACTTGGTTCGAAAATATAATTCTGTTATGACTTTCACAAAAATCATATATCAAATAGTGTCAAAATTGACACAAAATAGTTTTTAAATCAAATATTATATTATTAATTGTTATTGTATTCCTAAAAATCTAAGGTTTGGCAAAATGACTTAGATAAGGATATATATATTAATAATAAACAATTTGGGGTTCGTTTGGCATTTTATAGTAAGTGTATTAACCATATAGTGAAAGAAAACAAAAAAACACGGTAAAAGTTAAATTATTTAACTTAGAGTTAAATCAAATTGATAAGGTTAAAATAATACCCTAAACTTGTCTAAATCCTATTGGTTGATAGGATTTCGACCCATCCCCACTTTATCTTCGAAATAAGACCCTTTGGAACCATTATAAACCGATTTTGACTTTAATATAAAATAATATTTTGAGATATTCCTAAGGTGCCCCTCTCCTCCCTTATAAAAGGACACCTCCTCCGCCTCCTCCTCACACCAATTTGAGCACTCAAGCTCGGCCAACCCCTGCCATTTTCTCCTCTCCACTTCCCTAGAATAATCCTAGAGGTCCTGGTCTTCTCCAAAGACCAATCTTAGTTCCTTAAGTGGAGGATTCAAAGAGGCGTTCCAAAGAAGAGGTAATATCCATTACCGATCTTTTCAATTTCTTTCTTCTTCAGCTTCTTCTTCTTTAGTTGTTTCATGATAAAGTAATAACATCATTATTACTTACATACTTATATGTTATTATAAATATGAAACAACCCTAATTCACCTTCTATCCATCCTACGGAAAAATGAAATCACCGCGCGTGCGTACGTACGGAATACCGTCTCCACGCCGTGGTGTAATCTATTTTTCCACCATCACCTTACAAGGATGGGTATAATGGTGTAATGAGTAACTATATATGATTATTATGAAGTAATATTGATACTGAAATAATATATATATATACTCCAACACAATTCCACGATCATAGGAACGATATCATCACTCGTGCGTACGTACGGAATACCGTCTCCACGATGTGATGCGACTCGTTCTACATGATCTTCATTTCATAATGATTATATAAATGAATTGAATGAATGAATATGGTATATAATACACTAATACCATTCTGTAAATGAATTATCTATAACCTAAAGATAAGAATAAGAATTTATTCGACAAAACACGCATAAGAACAAAAAGTTATAAAGACCCGAGTAACAAGTAACAATGAAATATTACTAACAAGAAGATAATAATATGACCATATATGATATCATATCAATATGTATGATTCTGGAATAAGTCAATAACATTATTTAAACCATTATACAGGAGCTTCGGACACGAACAAAGCAAATCGGACCTAAGGTAAGGGAAATATCACAATCTCATTTTTATCCGAGATTGTTTATACTTTGGTATTTACTGGGGTGTATTTTATCATCCACATCCATGTTTCCTCAACATGTAATATTTATAAAATGGTTTATATCCAATTTTACCCTTTGGTGAGTTTTTAGTAAAAGATATGAAAGGAATATTTTGTCGTTATTCGTACGAGGTACTTTTTGACTTTTTCGACAAAAGTACGAAGAATGTTTTTAACTTATACGGCACGAACGGATTTTTACGGTTTTATAAATCCTTATTTTCATGAAGCTTCCTCCAAAAGATTTCATGACTATTTTCAATAAAATATATTTCTTTTAAAATTGCATGATGTTTTGTGAAAATAAATTGATTTTGAAGAAGAAAGTATATTTTCCTCAAGAATTCAATTCAAGTGTTTTATCAAAATTACTTTCCATCTAAGATAATAAAGGGTTCTGTTTCTATCCATATTTTTCCATTGATTTGACTATGTTGTGATGGAATTATGTTTATGAATTCCTTTATCTTATATGAATGGTTTTATGATGTCATGTTGTTTAAGAATCCCATTTTTATTACATGGGTTATGCAATGATGTATGATTTATGATTTTGTGGCACACATAAGAATGGTATCATTATGAGATGGGTGGGACCTATATCTCCCTCCAATGCATTGGGTAAAGATTTTATATCTCATGAGATAGACATGGATGGAATGGTAGGTTATACCGGTTCAGTGAAAGAGGACTGAAACGAGGGTTACTCGATTCAGAAAGGGACTTTGTCCACTAAGATAGTCTTGGAAATGAGTCTTGACTAACAAGAAATGATTCTCTATGATTATGTGTGAATGCCACAAAGTTTCATGTTTTAAGTTATGGTTATTGTGATTACATTTCACTACCATGATTTATCCCATGTTATGAAATTATGCTCTCTTTTGCAGGTTATGATTTCCAAAATGTTATGTTCTTATGAATATGATGTGATTGATATTTCTTTTGTTTACCCTTACTGAGCATTTGAGCTCACCCTTTTATGTTTTCTTTTCCCCAGGATATAAAGAAAGGTTTTAGGTAAATAAAAAAAAGAAGAAGATCTTTATGGGAGATGTTGAAGATCTTTCACCACGATTATAAGATTATAGTCCGAGTTTCCAAAGACACTAAACTATTACGGTCCTTGTGTGTGTGTTTTTGTAATGTACTAAGTATTCTGCAAAAGTATTGTAATGTCAATGTACGTCAAGATACGGGTCTCTACAGTTGGTATCAGAGGCAAAGGAGGTAGGAATGTATCCGATCCTTGGGAACTCTCACATGTGAGCATTGGACGAAGCATGGCTCTCCGCCCAAGGGCTTCATGTGGAAATGGCTGCCACTGGGGATGGTGGTGTGTCCCGCCCAGGGGGTGTAGCCGCCCATGGAGTGCCCTGATAGGTATCAATTGTAGTCCACTGGAAGTAATTCCAGACCGCTACAGTTGGTATCAGAGGAAAGGTTTAGTCAACCTTTGGAAACTAGGATGCGAAAACATTAGTGAGATCCCTAGAGATATTTCTAAGGTATGTCTAGGGATGCCCCTAAGGATAAGTATACGTATAGGATATAGTCCTAGAACTATGGTAACGATATTAGATTAAACAAAAGATGATAGATATTTAAGTTACTCCCCCTTTATTATGATTTTTGCATCTAACACTATTCTGTTTGGGTTTTAGAAAATGGCTGGAAACAAGATGATTCACAATAATGGAGGATATGATGGACAATGGAATGATATTCTTCATGAGAAACCAAATGAAATGGGATTTGGATGTCCAAACATCATTATTATGCCGAATCAGCAATCTCACAACATGATCAATAAAGTAAAATTTGGTAAGTTTCCTGACTCGACTAATAAGAGAAAGATGGAGTTCCATGATGATCATAGAGGAAAGAAAGTTCAATTTCCCCTATGTAAATCATGTGGGAAGAGGCATCAAGGAGAATGTTTCAAGGGAACTGGAAGATGCTTTGGGTGTGGAAAAGAAGGACACAAAGCAAGTAAGTGCAAAGGAAAAGGGTCGGTTAACACCATGGATGAGGATAATGGTATTGCTACGACATCAAAAATGGTTAAGTGTTTTAAATGTGGAATGTATGGGCATTATGCAAACAAATGCCCTAAGGGAAAGACTCATGAAGAGAATCAGTATGGTCATATGGGTAGTATTTATGTGGATGATGATGAAGAGACTACAAATGATATGTGAGATGAAAGAATTTTTGAAGCTCGGTCAATGGTTTGAGAATGTAGTGGAATGATTACATGTTTATCATGTGTAATTTTGGAATAAAGAGACATCTATGAATTGTTACACTGTTGTCCTTCCTTGTGTTTTGAAAGTGTATGATTAATGTTACCAGTATCCATGAAAGGTTATTCAGATATTTTTGGAATGTAGATGATATGCACATAATGAAGGGATAAGGAGAAAATTAAATGTTTGATAGTATTCATGAGCTCATGATTGATATAAGGACTAAGTGATATCATGGTTTGAGTATATAGAATTTTGAGGATTTCGGTATGTGAAAAGTGTTAACTTTTAACTGCATTCAAGTTTTCACTAAGGTTCAATGGGTATTCAAGAGAGTACAAGATTAAGGCCTTTGAATGTTTGGAATGTGACCAACAAGATATATCTTATGATATATGGGGATCAACGATGGTATTAAATCTCTAGTAATCGTTTTCACTATGTTATGAGAATGAACTACAGTATTATGGATAAGCCTAAAGATTGGAATGGATTATGTTGGACATAAGTTAGTATTGTTTAAGGATATAAGTTTTTTTCGATATTATTGATGGGATGTTATGGTAATATAGTTTTATAAAAAGGACAACCTGTAGGACGGGCGACAGCCCATCGCTTCGGACAAGGCTGTGGGAATCGAACCCACAACCGAAGTGCGATTGGCCTTTATCGCCTACCACTGGCCTACAGGAAGTCCCTGTTTAGTAGAAACTAGTTTTATTATATTAAGTAGTATGATATATGAAGTATAAGTCCATTTTAGGAACCATATATGATTAATCTCACTATAGATCGACTTATGCATATAATTTTTGCTAACCTTTTGTTTGAGACAGATGGAATGACTCTTCATTCTATCACATGATCTGCTAATAACAAATTCAACTTCATTTATTTAAGAGATGAAGTGGAAATTGTTCAAGGCACGAACAACAGTGAGATTGTACAAAAATAAAGTAAGTATTTATTCTAATTCAAATTTTCAACTTTAGGGAAATGATCTTGAAAACCAAAAATGTTTTCCTAGTGATCTTATACCTGATGAATCAGATGGTACCTTATATCATCACAAATCTATGGATTTGTGATTACTGGCTTTTCCATAGCCATGTTCTCTACCACTCTCCATCAGAACATGATGGTTAGATTTCTCTTCCATATCCATATTTTCACCTATGTAGAAACCCAATGATTAGTTTATTTGGGTAACCGTTACGTTTCATACTTTTTTTTTAAAGATTGGTTTTGATATTCCTTTTTACGATGTGGGTTTCTATTAAAGAAACTTTCGAATAGTAAACCATTTATAACCCCGACGAATTTTGAGGGCGAAATTCATTTTAAGGGGGGTAGAATGTAACAGCCCAAGATTTTATAAAAAAAATATTCTTTTTAATTTTATTAAAGTATTGTGTTGTACGCTACACCAAAAGGAGCTTGCACAACACGCATCCTTGACTTGCCTTGCATTACACGCAATCACGACCTTCCTCGATAGCATGTGTAATATGCAATACCGAGTTTCACTAAACAACGATACGCTATTAAAATATTATTAAAACTAGCCGTTATGAATAGTAATAACCACTTTTTAAAACTCTGTAAATCTTATTTTTCAAAATGAACTTCATTTTTGGATTCGGAGTATCGAATTTAGCCTAAGGTGAAATTTTGGTACTTTTCGGATAACTTTCATATTCTGATGAATAGTGAAAATTACTAAATTATAATTAAAAACAACTTTTTTAATCGAAATAATTAATAGTGATAAATCATTAATTTGAGTGGTTTTAAAGTATATTTAGAATATATTTTTACAATTTAATACAATGTTGGTCATTGGATGTAATTTCACATTTAAACCGGACATAATCAAGTGTCAATCTTTTGATAGATATTGTTTCTTAAAAACACGCTATTTGTTTTAACAGCGGGATTTAATTATAAAATTAATTAATGAAACTTTTATGTAATGAATTTGGTAAAATAGACTTCATTTTTGACTTCGGAATATGAAATATAGCTTGGGATGAAATTTTGGCACTGTTCTGAAAAACATCAATTTTTGATGAATAGTGAAACTACTAAGTGGTAGTTAAAAAAACTGAATTTTTCATAAAACTTAATTTTACCGCTTTTGTGAATGTAATTTCAAAAATCCGAGAGACACGGTTGATGTCATTAAGTAAAATGTGGTTCAATGAGATGAAAATAATTTTTGGTGAATAGTAACTTTTTTACTTTTTTTACCGCGGTTAATAGTAAATAGGGTAACTAAGGGTAAATATGATATTAATATTACCCTAACACATGTCCTAAACCTATTGGACAAGTGTATTTCGACCAAAAACAAACTTAGGAATAAAATATGACCATTTAGGCCCACTTGGATTAGATTAGGACATTTATTATTAATTTATTTAAAGAAGGGTTAAAATAGTTAAAATCAAAGATTAATAAGTAAATCATTTTTAATATGGGGTTATACATAAGATAAATTCGATTTTAAATATTAATTAGAAAGCTAAAAAGATTTACTACATGATGGTATTTTATTTATAATTTTTAGACTTTAAATAATTTAATTTATTTATGACACAACAATGATGCAGTAATTTCCCTTTTAAGGAAATATTAACATAATTGATGTTATAAATGCTCAAATGAATGTAATTTGAGACTTTTTATGAATTCCACTAATTTTCTAGGTTACTATGATATATTAATGTTGATTTAATCAACTTGGTTGGAACATATAATTCTGTTATGACTTTCACAAAAATCAGATATCAAATAGTGTCGAAATTGACACAAAATAGTTTTTAAATCAAATATTATATTATTAATTGTTATTGTATTCCTAAAAATCTAAGGTTCGGCCAAATGACTTAGATAAGGATATATATATTAATAATAAACAATTTGGGGTTCTTTTGGCATTTTATAGTAAGTTTATTAACCATATAGTGAAAGAAAACAAAAAGACACGGTAAAAGTTAAATTATTTAACTTAGAGTTAAATCAAATTGATAAGGTTAAAATAATACCCTAAACTTGTCTAAATCCTATTGGTTGATAGGATTTCGACCCATCCCCACTTTAGCTTCGAAATAAGACCCTTTGGAACCATTATAAACCGATTTTGACTTTAATATAAAATAATATTTTGAGATATTCCTACGGTGCCCCTCTCCTCCCTTATAAAAGGACACCTCCTCCCCCTCCTCCTCACACCAATTTGAGAACTCAAGCTCGGCCAACCCCTGCCATTTTCTCCTCTCCACTTCCCTAGAATAATCCTAGAGGTCCTGGTCTTCTCCAAAGACCAATCTTAGTTCCTTAAGTGGAGGATTCAAAGAGGCGTTCCAAAGAAGAGGTAATATCCATTACCGATCTTTTCAATTTCTTTCTTCTTCAACTTCTTCTTCTTTAGTTGTTTCATGATAAAGTCATAACATCAGTATTACTTACATACTGATATGTTATTATAAATATGAAACAACCCTAATTCACCTTCTATCCATCCTACGGAAAAATGAAATCACCGCGCGTGCGTACGTACGGAATACCGTCTCCACGCCGTGGTGTAATCTATTTTTCCACCATCACCTTACAAGGATGAGTATAATGGTTTAATGAGTAACTATATATGATTATTATGAAGTAATATTGATACTGAAATAATATATATATATACTCCAATACAATTCCACGATCATAGGAACGATATCATCACTCGTGCGTACGTATGGAATACCGTCTCCACGATGTGATGCGACTCGTTCTACATGATCTTCATTTCATAATGATTATATAAATGAATTGAATGAATGAATATGGTATATAATACACTAATACCATTCTGTAAATGAATTATCTATAACCTAAAGATAAGAATAAGAATTTATTCGACAAAACACGCATAAGAACAAAAAGTTATAAAGACCCGAGTAACAAGTAACAATGAAATATTACTAACAAGAAGCTAATAATATGACCATATATGATATCATATCAATATGTATGATTCTGGAATAAGTCAATAACATTATTTAAACCATTATACAGGAGCTTCGGACACGAACAAAGCAAATCGGACCTAAGGTAAGGGAAATATCACAATCTCATTTTTATCCGAGATTGTTTATACTTTGGTATTTACTGGGGTGTATTTTATCATCCACATCCATGTTTCCTCAACATGTAATATTTATAAAATAGTTTATATCCAATTTTACCCTTTGGTGAGTTTTTAGTAAAAGATATGAAAGGAATATTTTGTCGTTATTCGTACGAGGTACTTTTTGACTTTTTCGACAAAAGTACGAAGAATGTTTTTAACTTATACGGCACGAACGGATTTTTACGGTTTTATAAATCCTTATTTTCATGAAGATTCCTCCAAAAGATTTCATGAATATTTTCAATAAAATATATTTCTTTTAAAATTGCATGATGTTTTGTGAAAAGAAATTGATTTTGAAGAAGAAAGGATATTTTCCTCAAGAATTCAATTCAAGTGTTTTATCAAAATTACTTTCCATCTAAGATAATAAAGGGTTCTGTTTCTATCCATATTTTTCCATTGATTTGACTATGTTGTGATGGAATTATGTTTATGAATTCCTTTATCTTATATGAATGGTTTTATGATGTCATGTTGTTTAAGAATCCCATTTTTATTACATGGGTTATGCAATGATGTATGATTTATGATTTTGTGGCACACATAAGAATGGTATCATTATGAGATGGGTGGGACCTATATCTCCCTCCAATTCATTGGGTAAAGATTTTATATCTCATGATATAGACATGGCTGGAATGGTAGGTTATACCGGTTCAGTGAAACAGGACTGAAACGAGGGTTACTCGATTCAGAAAGGGACTTTGTCCACTAAGATAGTCTTGGCAATGAGTCTTGACTAACAAGAAATGATTCTCTATGATTATGTGTGAATGCCACAAAGTTTCATGTTTTAAGTTATGATTATTGTTATTACATTTCACTACCATGATTTATCCCATGTTATGAAATTATGCTCTCTTTTGCAGGTTATGATTTCCAAAATGTTATGTTCTTATGAATATGATGTGATTGATATTTCTTTTGTTTACCCTTACTGAGAATTTGAGCTCACCCTTTTATGTTTTCTTTTCCCCAGGATATAAAGAAAGGTTTTAGGTAAATAAAAAAAGAAGAAGATCTCTATGGGAGATGTTGAAGATCTTTCACCACGATTAGAAGATTATAGTCCGAGTTTCCAAAGACACTAAACTATTACGGTCCTTGTGTGTGTGTTTTTGTAATGTACTAAGTATTCCGCAAAAGTAATGTAATGTCAATGTACGTCAAGATACGGGTCTCTACAGGTATTATTTTCTTAAATGATCCACTGCCACCCAAATAATGTCATGTACTCCCTGGTCTTGTGGTAAACTAGTATCAAACTCTATTGAGATGTCCTCACACTTTCACTGAGAAACATCTAATGTCTAGATCAGACCATGAGGAAAACTGTGTTTGGCCTTAACCATCTAGAAGACCAAAACTTGAGACTCAAACTCCACAATAGCACACATCAACCCAAGCCACCAAAACTGACTCATCAAGGCTTGGTACATCTTTTTCATGCTAGGATGCACTCCTAAAGGTGAACTATAACTCTAGAAGAATCGTATCATGCATCACCAATGGAACAAATAACTTCCCATGATAGAAAATTCGGTGTTGTTCATCCTCAGACCAACCACCAGGGGCCTCGCCACAAATTACTCGGTCTCTCAAGACCTCCACCTCTAGATCCCGAACATGGACTGTTCCACCCGCTACACTTGAGATGACTGCACCATCATCTAGAAAAGACAACCTCTGCCCCTATCATCTTCCATATCGAGATGTAATGAGGAATGTTATTCCATTACACTCTAAGAATCACCAGATATGTGCACTGCTTCACTACATGTCTTCCTACTTAGCGCATCAGCTACAACATTCCCCTTTACATGGTAATATGATATGTCCAAGTTGTGTTCTTGTAGGAACTCTATTTACTGAATCATCCGTATGTTCGAGTCACGCTTGGAGAAAACATACATCATACTCTTATGATTGGTGAGAACCAAAATGATATTTCCTATGAGATAATTTCAATACAACTTCAAAAAAACAACACAGCTTCCAACTCATGATCATGGGTGGCATAGGTATGTTCTTGGAGACATAATTTCCAATATTCATAAGAAAGAACTGATATCTAATGCATCAAAACACGTCCTAAATCCAGATGCAAAGCTTCATAGAAAAAATAAAACAGAACTCCCTCTACTAGGATACAAAGATCTGAAGAACTTACTTAATTCTCCTTTAGATACTCTGATGTTGCCGGACACTAATCAATCCACATGAACACCTGATCCTTCCTAGTAAATGTTGTCAGAGGAGCCAAAACCTGGTCAAAATAGGTTATGAACCGCTTTTAGAATCCTTCAAGACCAAGAAAAATCCACACCTCTACACCTTTCTTGGGGGCTTCCCATGACACAACTACTACTATATTTGATGGATCCCCAACTACTCCTTGCTGGGACACAACATTCCCCATGAAACAGACTTCTCGAGCCCAAAACTCACACTTTGACTACATCCCTAACTATTGATGTTGACAAAGAACTCCCAAAACAGTGTGTAGAATCTCTACAAGATCCTCTTCAGACATTGAGTACACCAGGATGTCATCGACTAAATCCACCATGATCTTATCTAGGAACACACAGGACAAATAATTCAACAATATAATGAACACAATGTAAGCATTCATTAAACCAAATGACATTACAACAAAATCATAATGCCCATGATGACAATGGAAAGCAGTTTTCAGGATATCCTCATGCTTCACATGCATATGATGATATCCTGAAAAAAAAAAATCAACCTTTGAAAACCTACTTTCACCCTTCAGTTGATCGAATAAATTATCATTCCAAGGAAGAGTATATCTATTCTTCACTATCACGTTGTTTAAGTAATGCAACCTCAAACATCCATCATCCATCTTCAATAACAATACTAGGGCACCCAACGATGACACACTTGGCTGAAGAAAACCACACTATAATTGACCATCAATATATATATATGTATCTCTCGTAACTCATAATGTTTCATCCAATATGGAGACATCGATATTGGAGACACTCCAATTTATAGCTCGATCCCAAAATCGATATCTCATTAAGGGGTTAATGCTAAAACCTATTCTCAAAATACATCAGGGTACTCTTCTACAACAGTAGGAAATGATGGCTACTGAACCTCTAATGAAATCAGCATCAGATCAGCTATCATTGATGATATGAATGAAAAATGCATCTGACTCATCTGAGTGTCTCGCTCACCAACAAACACCACTGGCTCTCCATCCGCATCAATGAACACAACCTGCCTACTGAAACAATCCATGATATCCTAAACTGATTACAACCTATCCATGACAAAGATGAAATCCTATGGTTGTATATATAATTGTAAGAAATCCCCACAAGGGCAGTACAACCTCAACACTAGCTCATTGTCTCTACATACTTCAAATAATTCAACTCAACAACCAACTGGTGTAGTCATCACCAAGGGTACTGGGAGCCTCTAAACCTCATGTCCCAACACATGGAAAAGGGTAGGGGATATGAAGGAGTGTGTCACTCAATAATTAAACAAGTCATACAACAAGGTATAAAATAAGAAAAGAGTACCTCAAATGATTTCTGAATCACCTAGAGCAGGAAATACTAAATCATGAAGCTAACCATGACCTCTTTGACCCTGAAGAAGACAACAAACATGGACAATATATCCTCTATGAGGATAGGGAGACTCACGAGGCTATCCCTTTCCTAACCCATCTACCCACTGTTGATCCAAATCTGGTGGGACCTTCTACTACTAATTCGGTTTGAACTACCTCAATGGTGGAACCTGGAGCTGAACACCTAGTGTATGATGACTGCTCTGAATGTTCAGGAACTTTCATCGCTGATGACCTCAACCACCAAAACAAAAACAAACAACTGATCCATAGGCATATTCCTGAGAGCCTCTATCCCTAGAGAAGGCTGAGACCAACCCATGGCCGAATAGAAACTCTTCTTCCCTAATAACTAGGAACCCCAAACCATATCTCTTCTTCATGAGGAATCATGAAAAATCACATCTCATTATTATTCGATTTTGGCCAGCGTCCTCTTGATGACCTCTTCCCTCGCTTGAACCTCAAGATATGACTTAAGAATTAATGGGATGACTTGGCCCTAGATCATTGGATGCAATTCCTTCTTGAAATGCATTGCCCTGTCCTCCTTATCTGGAAACACATCCGAAGCATATTGTAAATGGTTCATAAAATGGATTCAAAACTCTTTCACACTATAAAGCCCCTTCTAAAGGGTACGAATCTCTTGGTGATTGGAGGGCATCACAGTTGAAGAAAGATACATGAATATAAACTTGTCATGGAACTCCTCCTACAATATCACTGACTCCTTCCAATCGACGAGGAACAAGAACCACCACAACCTCACTGCTCCATGCAACATCGTCACAACCAAATAAACCTAATCCTCCTTCCGAGCACAGATCGAACAGAACCCTATCCCGACCTCCTCAAACCAGTCTTCCATTACTGCAACTAAAATAGAACCCTCTTACTTCTGCATAATTTGGATCTAGAACTCTCAAACTGTCCTCCTCCACATTTCATCGTCGTCAAACACTACCATGTGATGATCTACTAGCACAACATAATGGACATATTCTGAATGAACCTAATGGGGATTTCGACCTGGAGCCATACCAGAAAAATAAAAAACAGTTATATCTCTTAATCCTAGAATATGGAAGACTCTACATAAATAAATTAATTATATTTTATTCATTTTAGGTTATCTTATCCCATAGTCTACCATTCAAAAATAGGAACAAAAAAAAGAATTATGCGTGATCCTTTCCTTGGTCTATACCTTGGAAATGTGTAACCTCGTTTAGTATCCATTATAAACATAATGTTTTGTGCATCAGATCATAGGGGTACCTAAATTCCTATGTCTCAACAGGTCTCCAGTGTTTACATCACTTTCTAAACATTACTTCAACTATTTCCCTACTATCCCATGCAACCTCACCTACGACTAAATTCATATTGTATCCCTTCCCACAACTAGACATTTGATACCACATTTTCATAACCCCCTCCCCACAAGGTGTAACCATCCTAAGATGGCAATGTATGAAGGGAGATAATGACCCCCGGGTCCCACCTCTATTAGGCCCCTAGTTAGCGACTAGCACTAAGGCTATAGTAAACACACAAATTGGAGGCATTACCCTCTAGGATAACACATGAAAAAGATATAGATAATAAATACACCAAAAAAATCCAACATAGAAACAATATAAAATAAATCCCATGTACATGTATGTCATATCATTCAAAACTACTAAAACTGAAAGGGGTAAACTTAAATTACCCAATAGAAAGTAAAAAACAACAGCATCAATGAATCCCAATCATCTCCTGCAACCCCAATCTAGTAGAAACATGCTTGTTCTCCAAACTACTCCATGTTACCTGAAAATAGTTTATATAGGCATAAGGTGTGTATAATCGTATAATCATTAGGATCCCATTTGGAGCCTCTCATGAAAAAGTAAATAAATCATGCTAATGCACAGTGAATAACAAGTGAAACTAACTCCTTACATAAACAGTTATACATTTTTTCTATCCTCGGCATGGAAACTCTCACCATGTAACACATAAAAGATTATATATTATAATAATGAATATCATGGGTTTCCCACTACTACTTCCCAACATGTTTCCCTGTTTTCTCCAACATCGCACATCCTAATCCATCTCTCTTCAAAAAGGCCTTCCAAAAAAACCTAGGAAAAGAACCACAACTGGCACCCAATGTAAAAAAACCACTACATCCCGTATGAAAAGTTACCAATTAGTCTGTAGGAGCCACCAGAGCTTGCATAGCATGTATCATACTTCTGTAATTATACATCAATCCATTATTTACCATACACATAGTAAGGATCCTCAATCCATCACATCTTATACATGTTACACCTATATTAGTCCATATGAAACTATACCCAAAATATATTTGTGTAAATAACCACAATCCATTATATCCCTCTACAAACATATATGGGGAAAACTAACAGTTGTGCCTTCCAACACAAGAAACTTCCATGAGAAGAGAGAAGGACCAAAGGGGGTAGTCATCCATCCATCCTACCAACTAAATGTTAGGGAAAAAACACCCCATGTGGCTCATAATCCTCGAGGTGTCAGTTACCCTAATTGATTGGGAGGAGTAGAGTATAGAAACACATAAAGTATAGAATATTCTGTATCTCACAACCACATTATGGGAATAACCTAGTCTTAGACTCAACTACATCTAATGTCTCTTAGACTCTTAGATACCACATAAAAGACTATGTAACATATAAGCACACAACTATTTAAAGATCTTGATTTCATACCATCATTACCTTTTTATCAATTTCAATTTATGATCATTAATTCATTAATCATTAATTAACCATTAAAAATTTCTAAATAATATTTTATTAGAATCACATCCAAATTACACTATTCCTTCTAATTAAAACCCCATCACTGGGTCCCAACAAGATCCAACCCACTGGGTTAACTTCATTTATTAAATAATTTATTAAAAAAATTATTACATTCCAATTTTCCCATGAATTGTAGAAAAACCTCTACGCTATAAAACATAAGGGGATCAACCTGGTGTGCAGGTGAACTACACATCGAGTATTTTCTACCTATAAGAAGACTGTATACCCATCCTCCATCGAGAAGATAAACTTGAAATGAACGTGGCATACCTTGTGCATCATCACCCCTTTTGGAAAGAGGGTAACCAATATGGCTACCTTGAGTAGTGGGAAAAGTAAAGAAGACAAACAACCAACAAGAATCATCGTGTATCCAAACATTCACATAGAACCCATTCAATCATATCTGGTGTCCTCACCCAACACCCATATGAAAAAGCTTATGCATCTTTCCACTCTAGGCGTCAAATTTTTCCACAACCAATAGGCCTAGGATCCACCACAAATCATAACATCAATCAAGTCTAAAATCACAACACAAGTAGAAGGAAACAAAACTATATATCAACTACGATCCCTGACCTTAAACAAGAAAAGGGAAACTCATAATCCTAAAAGGAATTATCATTTATCAAACTAATAGTTTTTTAATCCATCCAGAATTCACCAATTTATTATTCTTATGTTTCTACTTCAGGAAACATAAATAGTAGTCTACCAAAAATTGATGAAACATTCTTACTACATCAATTTGATTAACATCAAATTACAACAACAACAACGAGATTCTTTTACATGCCTCTTTATCATTCTCCAAAACATTATTAATTAATTATATATTTACATTCATTACCAATTTATATCCAAATTGAAAAGCTATCAATGAAATAATTTTTATCACACTATTTATAAAAACAAGAGGCAATAATATATGATCGATGTCAATTTAACTATTTGGTTAAAATATTTATTATGTCAATTCCATTTTGATATAGTTGGATAAAACCTGATAACTGTAAAATTATATGTAATATAGTAGAGAATTAATGAATCCCCTACCTCAAACATATATTGATATTCTTTATATGAGAAAGAAACACACTACAGGTTACAATCCACCCCCCCCCCTGTGACAATTGTATCCACCCAAGAATGAAAAGTCACCACCACTGGTTAATCCCAAAAAAAGTCCTTTAGGAACATAGGGATAGAATTCCATAAAAGGCCAAAGATTGAAATAAGAATATGAACCCAAAATAATGACGATAGACCAAACCATATATTGAAGATTGAACAATACAGCTTGTTTGAATCAAAAACAGAGGGGAACCAATCCAAGGAAGAAATTTTGATCCCACAACTCCTATAGTGATGAATGAACTGTTCAAGCATCTCACACTAGAGAACAAGCAGGAATCACTATAGAGAAAGATATCTTGACCCTTTAGAAGATTTGACGGAGTATTAGTTTTTGATACACTGGATTTTCTATAAAAATAAGATCACATTAAACCACATGGTTTAAGAAAGAAAAAGAATCCCAAGCCTTCGGAAAATTAATATTAGAGTTATAGTCTTTGAAGAGGTATTAGAGTCCTCAAAATGAGGCATTAAATGCATTTTGCATCAATGGAAATGTCAATGGGGATAAACGTTAGGAACCTAGAAACACAATTCATGAACTAGAAATTTGGAAAATGAAATAGAGGATATAGTATGAACCTAACCATTCTAGAAACAATGTTCACATAAGCCTATCGTTGGAACTATTCACATAAGTCTACCATTGGAACTATTCAGATCGGGCTACCATTAGAATTGTCCACATATGCCTACTATTGAAATTGTTCATATCAGTCTACCATTGAAACTGATCACATAAGACTACCGTTGGAAGTGTTCACATCAGTATACCTTCAGAACTGTTCACATAAGCCTACTGTTGGAACTGTTCACATTGTTCTACCATTGGAACTATTTACATAAGCCTACTATTGGAACTATTCTCAAGGCTTCCATTAGAACTATTTACTAGGCTCCCATTGGAACTATTCACATATGCCTACCATTGGAACTATTCACAAGGATACCATTGTAACTATTCAGATAAGACTACAATTGGGATTGATCACAAGGCTACCATTGGAACTGTTCACATAAACCTAATATTGGAACTATTCACATAGCTACCTTTGGAACTTATCACATAATCCTACCATTGGAACTGTTCCAAAGACTATAGTTAGAACTATACACATAATCCTACCATTGGAACTACTCACAAGGTTACCATTGGAACTCTTCACATAATCCTACCATTGGAACTATTTTCAAGGCTATCATTGGACACATAAGCTTGCCATTGGAATATTTCTCAAGGCTACTATTGGAACTATTCATGTAAGCCTACCATTGGAACTATTCACAAGGCTACCCTTGGAACTATTCACATAAGCATACTATTGGAAATGTTCACAATGCTACCATTGGAACCACACCATTATGGAAACACTATTCATGAACTCCAAATTTGGAAAAGGAAATAGAGGCAGTAGTTAAAAACTCACCATTCTAGAGACACTGTTCTTGAACTCCAATACTGGCAATAGAAATATTGTCTGTAGTTGGATCATCAGTATTTTGGAAACACTGTTTGTGGAACTAGAAATTTGGAAAAGGAATTAGAGGCTATAATTGTAACCTCACCATTCTGTAAACACTATTCACAAAACTAGAAATTTCTCACAATGAGTTGGGGATGAGTCAGCTTGACCTCCCAGAACACCTCAACCACCAGATTTTAGAAATGGAATGGATCAAAGAGGTATATTCCATTATATAACATCAATGATCTTAAATAATATTTGAAAAAATAATTGATAGAATGGATTTAAAATGGGAAGAAAAATCAAAGAAGATTGTGGAACATGAATCTTTGTTACAAATATAGTTAATATGCAACAATAGGAAGTTGAATAATGTTTTTTGGGTAAATAGATGTTTATTATGATTGGAGATCATGGGATCGCCCCCTACATGATTTGTCTAAAATTATAAGTCTTGTTTTCTAATTTTGGGTTGAAACATATTAATTATTCCCAAAATAACGAGCAATTAATATTGCTATCAAATGATCAATTGATGAATATTATGTTAAAATAACTCAAACAATTAATAATTATATCATAAAATCATATAATGATCTATCTCAATCTACTGTAATGAAATATATACCATCTATATATTCTTGTAATAATGTTTTATCTAAATCTGTTTTCATATAGATTATTGAATTAAAAACAAACTACATACAAGTATATTTTAATAAATGTTTAAATAGATATTCCACCATGTCTACTACGGATATAAAAAATTTTATATAAATTTTTTCCATAGAAAGATCTCAATTTTTAATGTTTAAAACCCAAAGAAATTATATACAATATATAAGAAGATCATAGTTTGTTGGACAATGTTTGAGTTACAATTGTTTTCGACATTCTGCATTATATTGTTTGTATAATCCAACAAATATTAAAACTCAAATAATTTCTGTGCGAAGGCTGAGAAAGATAGATATGGAGATAGAATATCCATAGATTATGAAAAAGAATTACTTCAAATATATTTGTATATATTGAAAAAATATCTGATTTATAAAACAACTTTGGTTAGAAGTTTCGTATATGATCAACTCAACACATATATATATATATGTGTATATATTTCATATTAACAAAATACTATTTTATTTGGTTATGAGAGAAGAATAAAACTGGTAAGAAAGAAAAAATTTTATTTAAAAAAATTCCCAAGAGTATTTCATTAAGAAATCATTAAAAATCCCTGTATTATTTATCCAAGAATTTGTGACTCATCGAATAAAATAAAAAATAAGAAGTAAGGAACATAGAAGAATCCATCTAGAAAAAAAATACTTTAACCTAATGTTCCCTTTGAAATTTTAGTAATATATCCAAAATATTTTGAAATAAGGATCTAAATGGAAGGATTATAAGATAATGATAGTGGAAAATGAAAAATAATGATTCTATATAAATATTCCAATGTTCATGATAGGTTTTAAACAAAATAAAAAACCCTGTTAAATATTTTTTATATGAGATATGAAATAAACATATAAATAATGAAAATGGTTGTTTAAATATTATTCAAGTGTAGGAACTAGTCCTTAAAATAATTTATAATTCTTCATATATGATGGTTTCAAGGAATAAAATTTCTCGACACTGTATGAAAAAAGTAGTGAGAAGATACATGCTGCCCTAAGGTAAAACAAAATTTATTATACGATATGAAATCATGAATATTGGTGGTTGTAGAATACATGGTTAAGAAAACCACCTCAACCTTTTTGTTGAAATTGGGAGTCAATAAACATCAACATTATTCCTACAACCCTTATGTATAGTATTTGTTCTCCAAAAATAGGGAATTGAAGGAGAATAATGATCTTTTAGGGGGGTTGTGCTGAGAGAGTGGATGGTATGTCAACACATGAAAAAAGTAAATAATGTCCTCTCTTTATTTAAACCACATGAATAATTCCAAAGGAATATATTGAAGATTTCATCCTTGGTGGAGATGTAGTAGTTTTCAAAATTCTGGAAATCCACATTATAAAGGCCCATTTGGCTGTATTCTCAATTTGATGTTCTTACAGAATATCAATTGAAGATATTAGTTCTTATAAAGATCATAAACATGGTCTAGTTTATGGGAATACATGTAATGTGTGATGAAATTAATTTCAAAATCATTACATAATATAAATATGATTATTCTGATATTTTCCTGAAGATGACTCATTAAAAATGATGGTTTTGATTAATCTATCATATATGGTTATAGAAATTAGAATTTTTTTTAAAGAATTAGGATAAATTGAAATATTTTATGACATAATAGAATTGGATATATGAGATAGTTACACAGATTTTTTCCCTATTTTCTATTCTTGAGTGTTTTAATATGTTTGTTGAAGTGAGTGTATAAGTTTTAGGCTTATTTATTATTCGACTATTTTATATCAATTTTGTTACCCTTATCATGGAATATGATTTGAAAACCCATGAATAAATGATTATTTTTCCTCATTTCATGATAAATCAAGATGTATTGGAAATGGAAATTTTATCAACTATATCAGAACTGTTTTTTTCTACACCGTATATTTCTAAGGAATACATAGAGTGAATTGATTGACGTAATATTTTTTTGTAATGAATTAATACAATTTTCAAAAAAACATCAAAAATATTTTTAATAGGGGGGAGATAATGTGAAATAAACATTTGGAAAATAATTATCGGAGATAATGAATATAAATATTAAATATTTAAATATTCATATTGATCCAATATTAAATTTTTTTCTTGAAATAAAAAATGGGAGTTTGGTGATAAAAATATTAGTTGTGTTGTATATATTTTAAATGGTTTAACATAGTTATTATTGGTGGTCAATATAATATAAATATTTTATTAATGTCAATATTTTTAAAAATTTATAAAGAATAAGTTGCTAGAATGACTTTTAATGTATCAATATTTGATAATAAAGTTGATGTTGCTTGGTCAAAGAAGAAAATGAGTAAAAGGAAGTTGCAAATTCATATTATATTGAAGAAGATGTATTGTGTTCTTACCCATTGAATATTTATAATATATTCTTAAACAAATATATTCACTGCATCAAGGTGAATGAGATTTTGAAAATTTTATTTACTGGTGATGATTGTTGAGTTCATCATATTGTCTAAAACATATACTTCATGTTTAGATAAATAATTTTTGTTATCATCATCATAATTATTGATTAAGAATATTCTTTAAGATGTTTTGGGAAATAAATTTACCGTATATAGGAGAAGGGTATGAATGAACAGAGAATGTTGAGGCCCTAAAAATGAGGCGGAATCGAATGTACATTGGGGAGGTCGTAATGTTTATCAGATTGATGAGAATAGATGATCTGTGGAACCAAATGTTATATCCAAATGAGTGTGCAAGTTCCACAGTAAATTCATCAAACTATAATGATATCAAAATATTCATGGTTATTTTTCCTTATTGAATAAAAAACATAATTCTTTATGGTTTTGACTCTATGATAGAGTTTGGATGAATAGAATAATCATTATAAATGGGAGAAAAATAAATCATTTTTCCTTTTTCCAAAAGTATCCTACCTCATAACAATTATGAAGAAATCATGGTCCTTTATATAGTTTGTTTATTATTGAATACAGTGGAACATTGATTATTGAACATTATAATGTGTTTATATAAGGAATATGGAGAGATATAGAAGGAATAATATAATGGAATGCAAAAAAAATCATGTTGAGAAATAGTGAATAATATAATATTTATGTTTTAGCTAATGATAGTATGTATGATGTCTTTCATATGAATAGTAATTTTAATAAATAGGCTCAAGTGGATATAAGTTATTGAAATATCATGAATAGGTTTCCTAGAAGATGCATCAGAATGAGGAAATGTGTGAAGATACCCAGATAAAGAGGTTTCTAACGAAATTCATAAGATGAATGATTGGTTGAGAATATGTATGAAAATTTGTTTCCAGATGATGTTTTTAGATACAGGTTTCTAAATGAATCAAACAAAACATAGTCAAAATATCGGAAATTTTTTTTTTAATCATAAGATAGATAATTATTTAAAAATTAGTTGAATAGTTTTTTAATATATAATAATAAAAATAGGAGTTTCTAAAAAATTGTGTATTAGAGTGAGGCATCCATATGAAGTCATCATACAGAGATCTGATGGTGTCATTCATTGAAAAAATTCTTCCATTCAATGGAATCAATGATAAGTCTTCATGTCAGTTCATTATACAACCTGTTAGAAGGAAACCAAACTAAGAATAACAAATTCAACTAATGAAGTCCAATAAATTCATTATTCAAAATAAGATGAGATAACCTTTTAGGATTTATCAAATTGAAAAAAATGGAGAAAAATATGGTAACCCATTGGATGAAGTTCGAGTCTTACAAATTAATCTTAAAAAAACATTTAAAGGAAGATCAAACAGAGGACACATATAAAGAAGATTATTATAGTGACCCATACATTCCATGAATTGATATTATATAATATTAAATTTTTATTTATTATAGAACATAATGATCCAAGATATAATCATATATGTATAGTGCCTTTGGAAACATGGATATATATAAAAATGCTTCGTAAGTGAACTCTATAATCTGCAACTAATTTTTTCATAACTGTAACATTTTTTAGAAAAATAATACATAATAAATTTATTTATACCTTTTTGAAAACAAAACACGTGACAGGGTGAGCTCATATGCTTAGTAAGGGTAAAAAAGGTAGATATCAATAATAACATAAGCATAACGTGTGAATAATGGTATGAGAAAATGAATTTTATATTTTAAAACCATGAATGTCATGTCATTAATCTTACCTCTTCACAATACATGAATTATAAAAGAATAGAATAATCCATCAGAGAATATAATTATCCAAAGTCATAGATTCATGGAATACCGTTAGTCATACTGATTTTTTCCTTAATAGTCAATGGTCACTCCCAATATATCATTATAGATTGTCTTCACATCCCATTCCAATATAGTAGATGAGTTTCACTCCCATGTGTATAATAGCATATATATTCCCTTACAAAAATATAATAAATAAACCTTCAATCTATCATTATCTCATTAACAATCCATATTTACCTAATGTATCATAATCCGTTATAGTTCCAGGACCACCTATCACAGAATGAAAATCATATATATGTGTGTCATAAAATCATAAAAAAATAATCAACCATGAAAAGTAAACTGGATTCCTTAACAATTTCATCATATTATAAATCATGTTAAATAATTGGATTTTATAAATATTTCATCATTTAATTATATCATAACCAGTTTGAAATAAACAGGTTTCATAATCATTTCTTAAATTTATTATAGAATATCCCCTAGAAAATAAATATGATTAAAAAATATATTGTCTTCATAACCATAAACCATCTTGATTAATAATAATTATGGTATAATAGAATAATATCTCTAATATAAATTTATATAACTTTAATGGATGTCATTACAGATTTTAAATTACTTTAAATGTCACCCATTGAATGTCTCGATGAAAATAACCCTTTCAATTTGAAGTCAATTATTTTAAATATAGAAATTTCCAAGATATTAATTTAAAATTTTCATTGAAAAAATCAGTGGTAAACTTTAAAGGAATCTTCAAATCATCAAATGATCATGATCATGGAAAAATTAATTCATGTCATATAAGTTAAAAGAATCATCCCTTCACACAATTATAAAAAACTCCAGAAGTATATCATTTAAAAAAAGACATGAAGATTCATTTTTAATCCTTTTAAAAAAAATCATGGCTAATAATTAATTTAAATAAACATATATAACTATTATGAACATTTATCAAAATATTTTTATAAATCATGGACAATGACGAAAATATTTTTTGACCAAAGAGAGAAATAAAGATAGTTGCCCTTAAAAATATTCTTTTATCCTATTGAGCTATTAAGGAGAGAAAAATGAACGTTAAACATATAATATATAGACACAAACACATGATAATAAAACTCATGAAATTCTTCATAGGTATATCATGAAATTCAATCAACATAAACTTAATAATACACTATATCGACAAATATTGAGACTGTAACATAAAACCCTTACCACTTTGGAAACTTTTGAATTTTAAGCCCCATGATAAAATAAATTCAAATGAATCATTAGGCATCATGATCATAATTATATTCATGATATAATATAAAAAAGGGGTAATATAAACACCACATAAAATATGATAGCTAAATAACATAACATATGTCCCAGAGAATATAATTTGGGACTTACCTTGAGTTCCACTTTATTTAAAATTTCCCTATCATACAAGATAATAAATTTAAATATATTAAATATAAACAATAAAATAATTTCAATAATTATTATATCATATATGATCCCTTTATAAAAGTTCAACTCCCATCTTAAATTTTTCCATATTAAAATATCTATTTATGGGTGTCCTCTTGAACGATCCTGAAATTTTCTATAGATTCACAGAGCTCATTTGCTGGTACATTTTTTCTTTGTTTTGTGTATATATATTTTTTTTTCATTTGTGAGTTTTGGGTGAAATTTTAGAATGTTGGAAAAGGTTTTTACAGTTCATGGTTTTCCAAAACCATACGCCTTACCCAATTTAAACAATGGACCCTGTATATAGGGTTATTTCATAGCTCCCACACAGTTTCCCAAACCATTTACCCTTTTGGTAGAACAATACACCAATTCCCCCACCCAGATGAGGAGCATGTTTGAGGTGAATGATTCAGTAGGCTATGTACCCCATCCTGAATACCATGCACGTCGTTTTTATAATCGGAAAACTGGTTTTAAAAGTCCAAAACCACTCAAACATCACCCAAAATTGACATAATTAGACCATAATTGAATTATATTGTTTTAGAGGATCCTATAAGAATTCTAAGGCCTTATGAAATTCATTATTTAAGATTCAAATCAAGGACTAAAAATCAATAGCTATCTTTACAATATATTCCCAACTATAATGGTTTCCTCCCCCTCTACCATACTTTTCCATCTTTTTAGGGGATTTTTACCTCTATTTGTAGTGGATTTAGATCTAAATTTTCATAGAACTAATAAATTTGATGATTATTTTAGATTTCATACTTATATCTTGTTCCTAATCATGTTCTACTTTGATCCACTTCAATCAGAGATTATGGATGGAGAGTGCTCATCATCAATCGTGAGGTAGGTGGTCTAAATTCAATTCCTATAGTCATGAATTCCAATTGCATGTTTGTTTTGTGGAATTTTAGTTTAATATTTTTCAATTTATTCTTGACATGGATAAATTAATTGAAAAAAAATTATTAGGATTGAATAATTAGACTAATATATTAGGGAATTAATTAATGTGATCTTTTGTTTATTTAATTAGATTAATTAATAAGTTAATTATTTAATGGGATATTTGGGTTGAAAATTTGGTTTAATTTATTGGAGAATTTATTAATGTGATATAGTGATTTTGGAGTTAATGGTAATTGATATAGTGTATTTGGTAAATTAATGTGACATTAATTAATTGAAAATGGGCTTAAGAGATGGTTGAATTGTCCATAATGGGTTGATGGGTTATAAATTGAATATTATATAATTCTTTAATGATGAAGTTACATATTATTACATGTGATGTAAAGTGTTGATCCTTTTGTTAACTAATTTTTCAGGGACAGATTCAATATATTTTTTTGATAATAAGGTCAATGATGTTGAACCATGAAGTATTTGAAATTGTAATATATGAGATATTTTGACTCTTGTGACATGTGATATATGTGTAGGGGGCATGAAATGTTGTTTCAAAATTCCATAGTGTCAATGAGAGTGGGACAAAAAATTGCTTCTTCAAAATATCACTTGTTTGATTGACAGATAAGTGAGTGTGGGAAAATAATGTTTTTTAAAAATCTAAATAGTGTAATTTATTGATAAATGTGTGTATGACAAGAATTTATTCTCTAATGACCCGTAGTGATAAAAACTATGGGCACAGAATGCTGTATAAAATTCCCACAAGTACTAATCCATAATGGTCTATGACGAAAATGTTGGCATTAGAATATGGTTCGAATTGACTATAATATAAATTGTATTAATTTGAGAAATTATAAACATGGTATTATGATATGTGATATCCCATAGGTAATGTTTAAACATCGTCATAGACCAAAGTAGAAGTTCATGGTTTCTGTGTCCTTAAGAACTCCAGGGTTTATGTGGTATATCAATGAACAATTGAAATTGTGACAACTATTTACTTCATGAATTACAATTTATTCTTTATATAGCTTCACACACTGTTATTGGCATGATATTGTTTTTAATACTGTTTGTGGTGTCCTATTGAGTTGAAAACACACCCACCATAGGATACATTATTGGTATTTGAATAGAATTCATTTTTCAATATATAAAAATAGAAATGATCCTATATAAGATGACTCTGTTGGTATGGATAAATAATGTGGGTACCCGATCATTTTTCTGACATGATCAGAAGTAGTCAATGTCTGTATATAATTTGGGATTTTCATATTGACACATGAAATATATTTTGCATGGAGTATCTATTTTTTATTTGGATATTGTATTATTGTTTTACTCATTCTGTGATACTAGTTTTTTTATAATGATTATATCATTTGGTTGTTATTATTAATTTATGTTATAGTAATTCTTTTTAAAAGAGGGAATATTCTCCCCATGATGATATATCAGGTCCTCAGTAGCCTCTGAAATATGGGGAGGAATGCTAGAGGTCATGTGACTGACTAGATTAGGGAACCCATGTGTAACTCCCAAGTCATGACATTACAATGTGGTATCAATGGAGGTTTTATTTTCCATTCCTTTGGTTTTTCCATTTAGGAAAGGATAACAAAAGAATATGATGATTCAAACCTCAGTTAATAGCTCATGCATGGGAATAACTAATCCATGTACCAGGGGGGTTAATCGAAGTACTGAATGTGGGATTGTTATTATTGATGTTCATTGTTATAGATGGATGTTATTTCACCTCGAGTAAGGCACTTTTTTATTTGATTATTGTATTTTTTGTTTTTAGTATATTTTAATCATGTAATGGTATGTAATGAGAGTTGAGTATGAATACATCATCATAGGAAATACAGATTTATTGTCACATGAATTATATTATGCATGAAAGGGAAAAAGAATTTGTTTTATGTTGTTAAATGATTTTTTTTCTATTATTGTGTGAAAAAATATTAAGGTCTATAATATGAGTTAAATATGGTAAATGATTATGGTGGTGATAAATTGATATTGAAACAGGGAGTCTGATGAGAAATTTTGTTAAAGAGAATGAATTTACCCTTATTAACCATGACCTAGATGTAGTATGGTTAATAGTTGTAATATCACCTTGGTTTTGATCATGTGTTGGGGTTTGAGAAAATGACTTGTGATGGATTATTTTGATTTCCTATTATTTAAGTGTTGTGAAGTGGTGTTATGTTTACTAATAGGTGTGTTTGGAATAATAGATATATTTCACAATGATGATGTTCTCTGATCGGAATATAGTAGGAAATGGTTGAAAATAATCCACCAACAGTGGTAGTTGGGGAATCTATAATGCCCAGTGAGGGAGATGGAGAGAAGTTACATGTTAACTTTAGTTGTTCATGTATTTTTTATAAGGATACCTAGGGTGGGTTGTGAAAATATTGCCTGATTTGACATGATAGTTCATGTTATATAACCCTCTAATGTTTACTAGAGAGGGTGGAAGTAATGAAGATCAGTTCGTGATTGAGTCAATCATGATAATACTTGACAAATAAGAGACTCATACTGAGAAAATAGTTATGATGAAATCTTACATGTTATGTGGTATGTAAAATAACTGGTGGGACATCGAAATATATGATGTATAGTTACAGAATATGGAGATTATGTAATTTCAACATAAGTTTTTAGGGAACTTTTTCCTTGATGCACATAGGTATGAGAGAGCAGATGAGTTTTTCACATTCACATAGACGAGTATGTCTGTTGTGGACTCTTCTAGTTTCATTACATATTTACAGTGATTTGTTCCTGCATTGGTAGGATATGAGGTGACCATGGAAAATTGGTTTTAGGATGGACTTAAATATGAAATTATGTCCAAGGTGGATATGTTTAGGCTGAAAATGTTTTCATAAGTGGTGAATCCAGCTCTCATTTCTTCAATGAAACTAATATAATATTTTAATAAAAAGGATAATTGGTTTCAACTGGATGGTTATTAGGTGCACCATTCAAGATTAGGAATCCTTGTTAAGATAATGTTGACCATGGTAGTGGAAACTAGAGTGGTCAGAATGGGATTTGTTACATAATACCTTAATCGGGTGACCAGTCAGTAGTGCGGTAGGATGGGTCACCTTCATAGATAGTGGCATCGACCACTTCTAGAGTGATAATCTTGTTTTAGGGTGAGACATCTATAGAAGATCTGAAGGAACCTATGACATACATGTAATGATAGAGAATATAGGAAGAATCAATGTTTTGGAAGTTGCTATTCTACACCCTTTTAGTATGGAAGTTGGAATCATATTAGAAACTGAAGTCTAGGTATTGGAAGAGGTGTTTCTAGGAAATATCACTCATATTAATAGGGTGTTGTAGATCAGGGTACCCAGAAATCATCACAGGGAAGATGGGAATCACAGTTTCTTGCAATCCAACCTATCATTTTTATACCATGGCCAGACCATATATATATAGAGGAATAATTGATATTGTTTATATGATTATTATTGACATATTTTATAATGGTACATCTCATTAGTTTATATCTTAAATAAATTAAATGAGTAAACTATTATAGTAGAGTTTTAGGTTTGGGTAATGATGATAGATACACATTTGGGAGTGCGGTTGAGAGACATCTATTTTGTACACGGGGTGTTCTCTTGAAGTTGGGGAATAACATTTCAGTTGTCATCATTACATCCTTTCCATTTTTGGATTTACATAATAATGTTTATGGATATATTGGAGGAATACCAAACCCACATTTATTGTTACCATATGAGAGTGACTTTTATTTCCTTAGTGGGTGATAAAAATATTCCCCATAGAGAATGGGATATCAAGTTTGGATGTGCAATTCTAGTTCATTGGAAAAAGGGGGAGAAATTAACATTGGTTTCTAGTCTTTTACAAATGATGGGCGTGAAAATCATGATGTCTTTGCACCCATAGTTGACAGGATTCCTGACAGTTTTTCTAAAAACTTCTTATGGCTTCCAACTAAAATATATGTGGAATTTAAAATTAATCTGAAGTATGGGGTTCTGCTAATTTCTATTCAACCATATAGAATGGAAACAATATAGATTTAAGAGATTAAGACTCTAAAGGAAGTGTTGATGGATATTTTTTTATCTATCCAAGTATATATTTTTGGGGTTATCTAGTTTTGTTTTCTAAGAAGGATTAAGTGAGCTTGTACTTATGTGTTGATTACAAGAAGTTAACCAGATGACTCTGAAGAACCAATATTCACTTCCACATATCGATAATCTATTTTACCAGTTGAGGCGTTCCTGTGTTTTATCTAGGATAAACTTGTGATTTGGGAAACATCATTTGTCAGTTAGATGTTCTGACATACCTCAAATTACTTTTCAATGCATGTATGGCCATTATGATTTCTTCATTATTATGATTGGGATGATGAATTCACTAGTAGAGTTTATAGACAAAATGAACATAATATTTCACCCATACAAGGATCATTTTGAAAGACTATTTTAGATGAAATCATGGTTCACTATAAGGATCTGTAAGATCATGACAAACATCATGAGTAAACTAATAGATCATTGTATATGATAAACCCATAAAAGTATAAATTGTTGATCAATCTAGTACCTTTATTAGGAAAAATAATTTTTGAGGAAAATGTGTTAGTATACCTAGAGATTATTAGTCATTTGTTTCATTGGATCATCCAATGAATGTTTTTGATGTCCTAAATTTTATGTGGATGACATGTAATTTTCAGCAGTTCATCAATGATTTTTCCCATTTGGTAGAACCTCTATCATGATTGAACATGACATGTGTAATGTTTAAATGGTTTGGAGCAAGTGAGGTTTATTTATAGATCATGTTGAATCATTTGACTATGGAATCAATCTTGATCCTACTCAAGTCAAGTGAGGAGTATACAGGGTTATGTGATGCATCAAGGATTTGGAATAGAGTTGTGTTAATTAATGTAGATCTAGTTGTTCCAAATTGGTTAATACAGTAGATGTCACACACACCAAACTACCATATTCATGTCCTAGAGTTTCTTTCAGTGGTTTATGATTTGATGTGTTGGTGAAATTATCTAATGTGTGTATTAATAATAGTTTCATAGAGTGTATCTTTTCCCAATAATATTTGAATATGAAGTAGAAAATATGGGTGGATTATGTGATTTCATTCAAATTTTACCTAGAATATACTCATAAGAATAGAAATATTGTTCTTGATGCATTATCCATGAAACCTCAAACCCATGTAGTTCAAGGTTATAGTGCTATGTTGAATATGCTTAATTTTCAGGTTGAGATGCATATTGTAATTGAAGAGAGATAAGGGATTATGACTCACATATCAGTGCTAATGGAGTCCATGCTTTTGAGTTATATCAGAGATAAAGTATCATGATATCGAATGTTTGGCCTTGAGGAAAATCCTTGGAGGTGGGGAGTCACAATTAAATTGGTCTATAGATGAGAAAGATATCATGTATGTCAAGAAATGGGTGGTTATTCCTAAGAGTATTTTAGAGGAAATAATTCATGATTTTCATTACACTAAGTTTGAAATATATATCGGATTGATCAAAATTTACCTAGAACTATGTTGAAATTATTGTGGGAAAGAAATGAAAAGGGAATAAATATGGTTTGTGACATGATACTACACCGTTCAACAGCTGAAGTCTGAGCATCAATGACCTGGTGGTTTACTATAGCTATTTTCCATTCCAGAATAGAAGTTGGATGATTTTAATATTTAATTTTTTATGTTTCTCTTGAGGATTTCTTGGATGAATAATGATATTTGGGATGTTGTGGTCAGACTGAGGAAATTTACGCATTTTGGTTATATACATTGCAAATTCTTAGTGGACTAGTTGAGTTATTGTACATCCAAAATTTAATTTATCTGCAATGAGTATGACCAATTATTGTATCATATTGTTTCTCATTTTTTACATCGTGCTTCTGGAAGGTCATTCCGAAGGCTCTTGGTACATATATTTTACTAAGTATGACATTCCATCTTCTAAAAAATTGGTAGTCCAAACATACTATACATGTTATCTATGATATTATTTGATCGTGTGTCAAATACATTGGTGGGATTTTTGGATTAGAACCCAGATTATGTGGAGTACTCTAATAAAAATTGTCATTGGGAAACATTATAATTGGAACTATACGAGGCTATTTATGGAATTCCATGGAAATCGTATCTATTTTTGATAGATTTAGGTGAGTCAGAGCTATGTGGATGGAGTATCATATAAGAGATGTCATAGGTGGTTTGGATTATTTGTAATTTCATGCCTCCAATTTAGAGTAGACAAGAAGTCTAGTGCTGAAAAATGTTTATAAACCATATATTTTATAGTGAGTGATAATCTGTTCTTTTAGGTGATTCCTTGTTTGGGACACAGTAGGATTCAAAGATTGGGAAATAATGTTCCCATGTTTGTTCGACCATTTGAGGTTTTATATATAATGACACTGTTGGTGTACCAATTATCTCTTACACCAATTAATAGTTTTTCTCATTTTGTTTTTCATTTATCACAACTTCAATAGTATCACTTTGACCCATATCGTATGATCAATATGCATGATGTTGAGCTTTATACTGTTGTGTCAATTATGGAGCATTTGATATGTGTGTTGGATCATAGTGATAACATTTTTTTGGTAATACTGTGATGATTGTTCATGTATTTTGGAAACACGTCCAGGTTGAGAAGGAAACATGGGATAGAGAAGTTGATATTTGGGTTCAATGGATCGATCATTTTAACTTCATGAGGATTATCTATAATAAATGGTGAGATTATAAAAAAATAAACCTCTTCTAGAGATGCATCATGATAGTTTATAGGTATATTATTTCCTTGTTTTGATTATATCTTTTTTGGGTCTTACCTTGGGAAGGTATTGGGTTAAATTAGAGAATGATGGAAGGTTTTGGGAAGTGAACGGTTGGAACACAGTTTCCCCAAACCATGTTCCCTAACACAAACAAACCATTTAACCCTAAATATAGATGTATTTCATTTATAGATCATGTATTTTCAAACCATTCACCCTTTTAGGAATAACCATGCACCCCCTAGAAGAGGCCCATGGTTCAGGTACACCATTTTGAAAACAATGTCTGCCCGCCCAAGAGACTATGAACGCACTTTATTATTATAAAAATTGGTTTATAAAATCCCATGTCACTAGGACATCACCCTAGTTGACAAAATTTTACCATTAATTTATTTCTCTCATTTTTTGGAGGCTCTTAGATGGATTACATGGCCTTCTGGCTTCTGTTCTTGATGATTCGAAGTATAGATTGAATATTAGCACCACACTGAGAAAGAGATTATAATCCTAAATCGTTTCCCCCCTCCCTCCCATATATATTCCATCCATTGAATGGTTTTTCCCTCCTATGTAAGTGTATGTATACATATTTTTTGATAGTTATAATACATTTGATCATGGTTCTATGACTCAGATCTGGATATCATTCTTCATCAAGTACTTGATCAATCTACATTACATGGGGACTACTGGTTGATAGTGTTCATCTAAATCATGAGGTAGGGGGTCTAAATTTAATTCCCATTGTCTTTAATTCTAATTTTTAATATGTTTTGGGAAATTTAAAATGGAACATTCACTATTTAATCTTGAAATTATTAAATTAATTGATTTATTAATTAATAAGATTTTGGTATTGGATTAATTCATTATTGAATTAATTATTGGGATATTGTGATTATGGAATTGGATTAATTATTTGGTGAATTAATAAATGGGATATTGGTATTTTGTAATTGGTTTAAATTATTGGTGAATTAATTAATGGGAAATTGTGATGGTGGAATTAATAGGTAATTGGGATTTTGTTTTTGGTCAATTAATGTGATATGAATTAATTGAAAATGGGGAAATAATACAGTTGAATTGACATTAATTCATTATAAATATAATATTGAATAATGTATTAATGTTGAATTTTCATATTATTCCACGTGAATTAAATTGTGGAACCTTATTTGTTACTGGATTGAAAAAGCACACTGTAAAGATATTGATTGATAATACGGTTAATGGGGTTTAACCATAATGTATATGAAATTGTGATATGTCTGATATTGGGATACATTTTACATGGGATATACGTGTGTGGGACATGGACTACTACTTCAAAATCCAAAAGTAATAATCTATGTGGGACATGAACTACTACTTCAAAATATCACTCATGTGATTCCTTGATAAATGAGTGTGGGACACAGACTGCTACTTCAAAAGACCACTTTTTTGATTGATTGATAACTGTGTGTGTGACATGTATTGCTTCATCAAAATACAATTGTGATAATGACTGTGGAAGATAGAATGCTGCTTCAAAATCCTACAGTGTCTTACCCGTGATGGTCGAGGCCCAGAATGTTGGCATTTAACTTTGGTTCCAATTGGTTGTAATATGAATTAAATTGATATGATGAAAGATACCAATGGTATTTTGATATTTTTTAAAACATGGGGATAATTTAGAAACCTTCATAGACTGAATTTGGTACCGATGGTTCATGTGTGCTCAGGAACCTAGGGGTTTATGTTGTTAATTAAATAATAATTGAATATGTGATAATTATTTACTTTATGCAATGAAAATTATTATTTATATAATTGTATATAATATTATTGAAAATGGGTCAAGGAACCTATGAGAAAGAACATAAAGTCACAACAATGACATCCACATATGAATTCTCACTATGTAATATAATCCCTTTTTCACAATATGTCATCATGTAGGTTTCATGATAGTTTCATAATCCTTTTTTATAGATACATTGTTCATTGACTACCTAAAATAAAAGCGTTGTTACACCATGGAAATTGAATTTCATGTGACTGTTCTATTTCAATCAAAGAAATTATATGACAACATCCATAAATGGAAAGAACAAATTCTTCCTCAACATACCCATTAATAACATGCCACTCGTGATGTACCTAATGTACCCTACTTCGCGCCAACTATCTATCTAATCGTTTTCATTAGTAAACCAAGGTTCTCTAGTCGTGACCCATATTAATGATAATCATAAAGTCTAAGGATAATTACACATGCTCGCAGATGGGAATATCTGATGACCCCAAAAGAAGTGGAATTCCTTTTTGGAGGACTGTTCTCATAATCTTTTTTATTGGATATTACCAAGTGTGAACATCATGAGAGGAAGTATCATCTTTTTTGAGTACTCGAACCTGATGGTCTATGTGCTATGTATCCCATTATAGTATACCATCCAACCACAAAATTTTATTTAAGAATATGGTTATAACATTTTAAGGTTCTCATCAAAGTGGGGAACTGACTTGACCTTTTCAATGAAATAAATACTCTAGGGAATTATTACATCATATTCATGCATAACAGTGAACAATATGTATTACAAGAAATATCCATGTAGTTATATTATAAATAGTTGGTTCTAGGACACCAACTTTAATAGGCGTGTCTCCTGGATCTTGAAACACCTCTTCAAAATGACATATGTGATACAATGAGTATTCCAGACATTCCATGGAAAGTCACAGGGTCCCCCCTTAGGCATCACATTGATCTTGTGAAACATCAGAGTCTATCAACAAGGACTTGCGACATCCATCGAACACATCACATGGCTCATACAACAGTGCATGCACATGTCAATCGAGTCTCACCAATGAATCTGGAGATGATCACCAAACCATATTCGCTCTCAGTAGGTAAGTCAGTTGAGAATCGTATCACCTTCTATATACATTTTTTAGGACTTTAGATGTCTTTTAGAGGTGTCATCCAAGACATTGAACACCCCTTGAAATACTCCAAATTGGCTCTCATGACACTGTCCATATGTGTCAAGCCAGGTCATGCGATGGCTCTCAGGACATTCTAATTGGGTCATGTGGTGCCCACCAGACAAGATGGTCATGTCATTAGAGAATCCGATGACTTGAAAACATTATATGTCCTCTATGTGTAAGCCCTGATCAATAGGGAATCCTTTGTGTTTAATAACCTATATAAAAGGAACCATGGAGACCCTGATTCTAGCCATACATAGGATATATAGGCTACCTCTCCCAATGTTTCTAGCTCTGTATTAATCATATAGGTGAATCCTATTATCTTAGTCCCCTACTCAAAAAAAATTACATTAACCAATTATTAATCATTTATTATAAAAATGAACATGGATAATGTGGGCTTACAGAATCACACTAATCATAAAATCTATATTGTAGACCATTACAATGGCACAAGGAAGTCTTAGTGTGTAAGCCCTAACATAAAGGTAACTATGATGACTCTGACTCCTACCTTACTCAGGATATGTAGGATACCACTCACTGAGGTTAGAGATCTATTTTAATCGTCTAGGTTAATCCCACTATCTAAGGCACTTACTCAAAGCAATGAAATTGATAGCTTGTTATCTGTTTTTTCTCACAATGGTCATGGATCACATGGGTTCTGGGAATCACAATGATCATTAAATCATCACTATAAACCTTCACAATAGAACATGGAAGCCTCTTTGAGTAATCCCTATCATAATGGGAACTAAGAAGACTCTAATTCCTTCCGTACTCATGATATGTAGGCTACATCTCCCTGAGGTTTGAGCTCTATATCAATCATCTAGGGAAATCCAATTATATAATTCCCTTACTCAATGTGATGACATTGATCACATGTTATAACTTGTTTTTCATGATCATGGAACACATGGGATTAAGGAATCATAATGATAAATAAATCATCAATATAAACATTGAAGATTTCATAGGAAATCCTTAGTTGGCAATCCCTAACATAATGTGAAATACAAAAGCTCTGATTCCTACCATACTCAAGAAATGATGGCTAACACTCTCTGAGGCTTGAGACCCATATTAATCGTGCATTGAAATCATAATATCTAAGGCCCATAATATATGAATTGACATTAATCCCATATTATCCCTTGTTTCTCCCAAATAGAATGGGTTACATGGGAATAGGGAATTGTAATGATCCTGACCTCTAAACTATAAACCTTCCTAATGGTACATAGAATCCTTGGTGTGCAAGGACTGATATAAGTTGAACTATGAAGACTATGATTCATTAAATACTATGGATGCATTTGATACCTTCTAAATGAATAATATTCATACTGGACACCCCAAAGATTGTTCTAATACCCATGATCCATATCTACAGACCATGAGGCAGATATCCTACTACCCCCTTATTTCTCACACCGAGTATAGCTCACACAGGATTAGGGGGAAGGAACAAACACCTCATGAAAATCATGAATTTAAATAAACCCATGGAAAAATATGGAAACCCTTTATCTAAGTGTATATATTATAGGGAGAGTCCAATGGATGTGAATGATCTATTTTTTTTTATTCCTACAATAACCAGAATATATAGGATGCCAAATATTAGACCAAACTCATCCTCAAAATACTAAATAGTTCCCTAAATGAAATCATATTCCCAATAAATTTGTTATATGTCTTCATCATATTATTAGCCCCACATTACTAGAAAATAATAGAAAACCCCATATACTTATAGAAGGATTCACTAGAGGGATCTCGATATTTTTATTACAAAAGAGAATTAACTCATAGTATTTTTGTTAGGGTAACTAGTGTTGTATTATAATTATAATGAAATTAACTGAAATATATTACATCTTTAATAGAGTCCCAAATTATGAAAAAACTCACCCCAAATGGGTGTGATGATTCCAACCTCCCATCCTCTCGACCAATGTGAGTCCCCAAGAGTTATTGTGCCCGAAAACCCAGACGGTTGTCAGCCTTTGGAAAGCAGGTTTGTAACTATATACGAATAAGGGAAACATTAGTAGAATCTAGGGAACACAAAGAAAATTGAAAACCAGATTTTAATGATTTAATGAGGACATAAAATAACCCTCAATCATACCACCTAAGGTAACCACATTTTGTAGTCCACATCGAAACCCGTTGAAACAAAAATGGTGAAGTTGACCTGATTCTCTCTAATAACATATGATTGGGTTATAATCCATAAATCCATGTTACCAACCCCTAATATAAAAATAGAACTGATGGATCAATTTGAATCTCTTAGTCCAATTTCAATTAGACCATTTTTACAGACAAAGCAATACGACTACCATAAATTGGGATTCTTGTAAGTCTATATGCGCGCTAACAAGTCCCCGCAACTAGAATGACTGGAAAGGGAATATAGGAAAAAAAATTAACCATGTATATCGGACTGACCATTGTCATTCCTACTAAAAAAACTGATCAATAACCTTGATCCTTCATGTCTGTGTGATTGAATAAACTAATCTCATCCAATGAATTTTGACCTGAGAGAATGTCTTCATCTTCCAGCACCAGTTTCATACCTCATCAATTTTTGAGACCCTCACTAGTCATAAAGAGATATTTCTATCCAGATATATCTAATAGTAGGTATAAATACAATGATCTCATTGTACCACCTATACAGTACATTCCAAAAAATGGATACTACTTTTGAAATCCTTCATGCATGGTATTTGACGAGTCTGCATCACCCGACGAATGCAACTGTTAAGCTAGTATCCCACCTCACTATGACCAATAGCTTCAAAATTATATTCCCATAGTAATACAACCACCTCCTTCCATATCTGAAGAAGGTGGACTTGGAATCCTAATATGGCTCTGTTTGGGTCAGGGATCTATCATGGATGGTTCATGCTTATCACTAACACCATCATCATGATGTTGGTACCCATTAGTTGCATGCTTGGGGTACCATCTAAAATACATCATCCTATGATTCACATGCATGGGATCTAAGGAAGAATCATCGAAGGATGAGAGTGTTCGAAAATCAAGAGTGGGACCATATTCCCACACTGGTCAGCGATGCCTATTGGAATACTATTGACAGAACAAGTAAGTTGGATCATATCCCAAATGTCTCAGAAAAATTCATTGAGAATATCCCTGAATCCATCAAGGATAGGGCTCTTATCAACCCTCCTTCTGAAAATTCCTTACCCCATAATATGGAAGGGTCTAGAAAGCCAACTCACACCCCTTCTCACTCAAAATAAGTAGATGGGAATTTCCCCACAATAGGCATGGTGGAAGCTCATAATTTTAATCCAATATGCAATTCCCATCAACATACTCTAATAGAACAAGATCCAGATAAGTGGGAGCATTTCCCTGCTTCATTCAACAGTTTTTATCAATAGGTAATGGAGAGGTAATTGTGCAGACTTATATCCCTTCACACGCTATGCTAAAATTCCAATATATTTTAGAAAAAGTTGAATTCCAGTACTATTATAGATAGGGGATAGATGAATACTTCTATCCCTAAAAATAGGACAACTAAACTATCTAATTATCATGGTCATGTGGTTTGACTAGAGAAAGAACACAATCTTCCTCACACCCAGGAAGATGGTCAGCATATTCCATTGAATAGAGAGGTATCAAACTAGGCACATAATATTGTTCAAATCAGGTCCAACTAGGTGAGAGTGGCACAGACATTAGGACAGGGGAAATTCCTATCAAATAATATGGCGGGATACTCTAAAGGTCCAAGATTATGCGTTTATCCTCTTTATGGATGAGGATAAATATTTGAGATAAGCACAACCAATAGGACAAGCTCATATTCATGATACTGAATCTTCTCGGCATACTCCGATAGATCACATAAGAAAGAATCATTTTCCTACTTCCACTGAAGAACGAATAAACCTGCATCATTCCAAGGCAATACAAGAAGAGGGTCATACCCCTTCTCCCATTAAATAGGTTTATCGGTATATTTCGATTGGAAATTCATATTTAGACTGGGCTCATAATCCCTTTATTACTATGGAACATTGTGTTAGAGTAACAAACTCCTTGAGGCTGGATTATACTATTCCAAATAATGAGTATAGGCATATCCCAAAGGAGGAAGATTGGGCTCATACTCTCGTCTTGGTTGAGGCTCACCAAGTTAGAGTGGCACATGCCTCATGAGAGGTTTATATCTCTGTAAAAAATGGGACATCCTACCAATTTAATCTAATATATTCTCAGAAGTGGGACCATACTCCCCCAAAAACTGATGGTTATATACAAGATTCACCCACCAACAGACAAAATGATCATACCCCTAAACAACCATAAAAATAATGTCAGCATATTATGACAAAGATGAAAAATATGGCCCATATTCAAAATCTTTTCAATGTAAATTCCATTTAGGTTTCTTTGACCCATTATTAACACAAAAATGATCCATCATCTCTTCTATCGAATTGCATGTAGAAGGCATTCATTTCCATGATAATACTCATCTTGTTATTGTGGTGATGGATCATCGGGACCTTACTCCTGAAATCCTCCTTGCTCATCCATCCCATAGTGATATATCACATGGGAAGGAATTATACCTTTTTCTAGAAACCTCTATATAGGGATCTGAACCAATCACTGACACCTTCCCATAGAGAGGTGCTTGAGACACTAAGGTCAACTATATATGGTCCCTCAATCAACATCCAACAACACACTACTTTTGTTATCAGGAGACCATTAGAGAAATCATCTATGGTCTGATCGTGTTGAGACATGTAAGTATAATGTGGAGGAGTATGATATTGTAATATGGAGATAGTTAGCTAGAAACAATATTCCAATCATGTTATAGCCCCTCTCTACATCCATATATGAGATCCCAAACGATCTATAAAAGGAGTATATCCCTAATAAATGTTACAATATGTGGTCTAGTAATTATTGAATGAATGAATGATATATCCCTTATCTATGATATGAGTGTCACCTTTAGACAATAAGGATAGACTATTGCCAGCTGGACCTATATTCTATCTCCAGGGCCTGGGATACAAACCCAGAAAAGCACTGTGCAAATCAGCAACACGCTTTCAACCATATCTTTCTGATTCTTCATCATCTGATCTCAAAAGAAATGTTAGGAATCCACATTTGAGGATGGCGAATTTATTGAGTAATAAAAATTTCCTATCCCCTGTAAAAACAGAATGCCTCCAATATAAAACCATTCAATGTTATGGCCTCAAACTAAATTGGGGTACCAGGTAATGCATAGACCATTTGGTCATTAAAATAGTATTCCCCACTAAAAAGGTTCCTAGACACAATGGAAATGGAGGGAGGATAGCCAAAAAACTAAAAACTAGGCCCCTCAAGACAATATGAGGGCATTCTGAACATGGAGATTTAAGTTGTGATCACCCAAAAAGCTTCTCTCAAGTAATGATACTCATCATGGGATTCCATTGCACCCATCTTCCATGTGATTATAGCCACAACACATCATGGAAACCACAATAAAAACTACCGTAAAATCCATCCAGTAGTGTACATGACCCCCTCATCTAGAATAATATTTTCCACCACCTCCACCCCTTGGGTCATCGATTCCCAAAAGGATTCAGGACATACATTCATTAGTTATAGGTGAACCCCGGCCCACTGGGATGGGGGAATTTATATCTCAGTCACCACCTCCACAATGATTGTCCCCCAAAAGAACCATGGATGAATCGGCAATATTTTTATGGCATCCTCATCACACTGATATGGGGAATTTATATATTCATGTCCATCCTAGTAATACTCAACTCCGTGACTGGAGTCATTAGATCAATGATAAAAGGGCCAATCAATTCCAATATCTGCCAAAAAATTACACCAATAAAAAACAGGTTTTGGGGCATTTTTATTATCATCATCACCATAGAGGGAATCAATGTTATCTAGGTTGGGAGGATAGAATCAATAGTTGGCGTCCCTCTAGTTCCTCCCACCACAAGATAAACCTCTACTGGTTGGGGATAACTTGGAAATCCTGGAAAAAAACTTCCTGAAGGTCATTATTCATAAACTAAAAGAAGAGGAATGTATAATGAAAAAATTAATACCCCAATGGTGTTTCAAGATTAAATGGCCCAATATGGACAAGGGTTCTAATAATGACCCTACTAGAGTCTATGAAGGATCAAATTGTTTCATGCAATGAAACAGAACAGCAACCATTGCCTGGTATGCCTTTTTTAATTATTTAACTATTAACATTGACATCATTTATCAACATGAGGATGTAAGGGGTCAAAACCCTGAAAAAAGACTCTAGGGGGATGTGATTTAGATGAAAAAAATGAGGTTTCACACTCCCAAAACTAATGAAGGATTCAAAACTTTTCTTTTTCAAATACCGAGTATCCACCTCCTCAGCAAAATACTAGAAATGATAAAGGGAAATATGATACTACATCTATGTTTCCATCTACAGAAGAAAACTTTTCATGATATGAGAGTGAAATACATGCTCTAAAACAACTCAACGAGGAACTACTTAGGGGAAACATCCCCACGAGGTATCATCTCCAGATAGAGACAAATATTCTCCATCCAATGGATGATTCACCCACAAGATCGGTATCTCGAGACCATATTGACTTGCGATCAATGAAATAATTCTATATAAATTAAGTATATGATGGAATTCCCTCTACTGTAGTGACAACCACTCCATCACTAGGGTAATCCTACAGTCATAGGACGAATCTAGGATTAGTGGGTAATGAAATAGAGACCACTGAATGGTCCCCCACCCACTGCTTGGGGATCGGAGGTGGCTGAGACAGAATTACCCCCAAAAAAACATACCATCATTGAATACATTTATAATTGGATAGAATCCATGGAGGGTTGATATGAACCTATAAATCCTGAGAGGAATCCATATCCTAAATGGGTGGATGACACCCCACCTCTACCAAACATAAGAACCCCAACCTTTTCTACTAGTTAGGTTGAAGGAGATCATGAGAAATAGATCACACACTTCATGTCCCGATATGGGCTGACGAAGGGCCCTCAAGAACAATAGGAGGGAAAAAGATGTGGTGTTTCATACTGACAAGGACATCGCTAGCCTTTATTTTGAATAATATTATGAATATGTTATAAGTTAAAGGATGTGAAGACCCTCGTCATCATTTCCTTTTGTCAATTCAGTTTTACACAAAGTATAAAGATAATCATCTACCTAAAAAATTGCAAGAAAAACTAGAATGAGAGGTTTTCTGGTTTCATAGAAAGATTGAATGGTTTGACCTATTGTCTCAACATCCCCCTCTAATGGAATAAAATTCTAGAACACTTTTCTGAAATCAATAGGGTTGAGTTACAGATGCCAATAATTCCCCTGAAATATACTGGCAGGTTTCATGAATTTTATGATATAGCATTAAGTATTGAAGAGGTTATTCAGTGAACCTGATACAAGTATCTACCCATTTCCACAACACAGTGGGGAAATACACGTAGAGTGGAAGCTACAGTTGTCTCTCCATATCCCTCTTCATTTCCCATCTATGAAACCATGGAAGATTTGAACCAAGCAACCCCTCCTTTTCAGTGGCAATGACAAAAGTATTACCCTAATCTAGAAGTACAGAAATATCAAGGTCACCTCACATTTGAGGAATATATGAACACAGTATATTCCTTCCAAAATGAACAAGTACAGACATATTTTTGGAATCTATGGATAATAACATGTTCATGATTATGTAACACATGAGGCCTGATGAATTCAAACACACCAACTATCCCAATTAATTCCCTTTCTACAGAAGATTGCATCAGAATTTCCATAATTTCATCATCTTCAAGGATTTCATTCAAGGCATCATCAGCTTCAGATTGTTTATGCTTGAAAATTCTCCAGATCAGGTGGATTTCAAAACCATCATCTCATCAGAAGAAGAGAGTGGTTGGTAGAATTTTGGCATGGACAAAACAAAATTTTGAAAACTGGATGACATGGAATATAGTTCATCATGCTCATGTAGTTCTGAATGCATAGTTTCAAAAACCCACAATATCCCCAACACCCATGAATAATATATAATAGGTTCATCCTAAGGGTGGATGTGTCCATTAAAAGGAAGATGAGACAGAGTATGAAGAGTCAAATTCTACTATAAACCATGATCTGAATCTATTAGATATTTCCTTCATCATATACAACACGGGAACTACCCCCACACAAAAGATTCCTCATCAGATGAATAATTAATCATTGGTTATGTCAAAAAAAATACACCTGCGAAACACATTATCTGATGATGACTAATCCATAGAATATGGTTTTTCTGCATATATCTGGGGTATGGGAGGCCACTTGCACAAGAGCATTGGATATAAGGGACATCTTGGCCGTTTATGGACTCAATATCCTAGTCATGTCCCCTTAGAGGACACATATATAGGTTAGACTCATAATAAAGCACTCTTTCCTGCTCAAAGGAGGCCATAATGTGCCCCAAAGACCTCCAACAAACACCCACACCTGATTTTCATGTGTGACCGCTTAGTGGGGAATCAATATAATTAACCATATAAATAGAGAAGGCCATCACGACCTACACCACATGAAGTAGATACCACCTTAACCTATGAATAATCTTTAGTTCTATGTACCTAAACTACTTTATCTCCTAAACCACATACCCCAGCCCATGAGCCACTTTCCAATGAGTATCCCCACACCGGGAAGTGCTGACCTCTTGTGTAAAAGTATGGTGTTCTGAAATAGATCTTTGGAGTCCCATACAAGTTCTTGATCCTTTATATTCTTGTCATTTTAAAATTTATTAGAGATTCACTTGTTGAATCCCAGTTGAGCCAACAATAATTTGAGATAGACACCATTCCATCCATGTTTTATCAAGTGGAGACTATGTCTAGTAATTTATGCATTGCATCCATGGGTATCATAATCATTAGAGAATTACCCTTAATATAATCAATCTTGAGACCCAATTATGGGAGATCACATCTGATATCGATTTAATGGTTATCCAACAAGACATCATATACAATTTCATTCTTGAAAATTGTTTTTTCTATAGCCATTTGGAATTTTCATCTACATTCCATCGACGTATGAAGTACCCCATCAATGGAATGGACGACATACTACATAGGGACAGTTCCCCCTTCTAGACATACAGAACCACGTATGCTGAAACATATTTCTATAATAATGGATGTAAGCAACCACTTGTGGATGATGATATAAATGTTGCATCTCCCAAAGGCTTAGGAACCACACCTATAAATACCTAGATCATAATCGATAATGATTATGTCCTCCCCATAAACATAGTTAGAATAGTAGGTCCAATTCTAGAGGTCCAATCCTATGTCTTCATCATCATCATCAATCAAATATAGAATATCTCAATATAATCTCATATGAAAAGGGTTGAATATATTTATTCTCATGGACTCCCTCACCATTATAATGATGGAGAGAACCCAAGTTTTCATACTCACCTGAATATGTCTTTATAGACTCATAAATGGAATAATATGAGTAAGATCTCTAAATCGTACATCTAGTATTTGATTAATGTGTTTCCTCCACCATTTAGGATCTTGGGCAGATAACCCTAGGGATAGAAGAAGATCCATGACCTAACCTGATTAGTACCATAATGCCCCCTGATGAGAAGGAGACGTACATTGCACTTTTAAAGAAGAATATATATGTGTTTTCCAATATTTATATTGAAATTCATGGACTGAATCCAAATATGTCTACCCACCATCTCATACTACCTGATTTTCATCAATACTTTATGACGTAAGCCATGAAAATTCACCCTCGTATGGAACCAATATAGAGGTGGAAGTTTAAAATTTTATCGAAGATAAATTTGTCCAAGAATTACTATACCCAAGATAAATTTCCAACATCATCCATATCATGAAGAAGTGTGGGTTGATTTGGGTCTAGATTAACATTAGATACATTAATTGGTATTTCCCAAATATTTATTTCCCATTTCAAACCAAAAAACTCATAATCGATTGAACTGTTGGTTTCCAATAATTTTCCTTCTTTGATGGGAACACTAAATATAATTATATAAAAATTTACCATGGATATGAAGAAGCCACTACCTTTAGGGAACCCTAGGAGATCTTATAATACATTTTCATTCCCTTTAGATTAATTAATATTGATTCCATATAACATCATTCCATGCAACACATATTTAATCCATTCCTCGTGAGGATAGTTTACTGTTTTGTCGATGACCTGGTCGTCAAATCAAGAAAGTGATGCAATCACATCACAGATCTCCTAGAAATCATTGACAATATATGAAAACACATTATAAAGATTAAACCAATGAATTTTTATTTTGGGGTGACATTATTCATGTTCTTTTGTTTTGTGGTATGCAAGTACGACATTAGGTTCCCCACAAAAAGATCAGTGCTATAGTTGCAATTTGACCCACCAGAAATTTGAAAAAGATATAGGGACTCCAACATCACCTCTCCAATATTCATTAATCCATATCCAATATTGTTAGAAAAGACCTCCCCTTCAAAAATCTATTAAATAAATGTGTCACCTACCAATGGGATAATGAATTTCAAAAATCCTCTAATGTATCATGAAATTATTGCTACCCACCAGTTTTAATGCCTACAGTTGAAGGGCGACCACTCATCATATATGTGGCCACCATAGAATTCCCATTTGGTTCTCTCCTCCTGAAAAATAATGATATAGGGAGAATTAATATTCTCTAATACCTCATCTAGACCATTATAGGTACTACGACATGATATTCTGATGTGGAAAATAAATTCCTTCCATCATCTTCACAGTGAAAAGGATGAGGCCCAACCTGTAGCACAATGAATTCCGCCTAGTCTCTCATATTGATCCTCTCGACTAAATCCTTTTACATACTATATTACTCGGGTTCTTGTATCAATGGGATGAAAATTTATACCAATAGAATATTCAGTTAATATCACTAATCTTAGTGAAAGGGAAATCCCTGGATATATTCCTCACAACACATCCCACCCAAAAAAATACAGTAGAGGACACTGAGCATCCAGAAGATTTATTTTTTACTGTGACACTCCTAGAACATGGGAGATGTATTATGATAGTGCCTCTATATGTATTTCTTTCCCAATAATGGATTATTTGAAACTCAATTGGGCCAGTATAAGTATTGTATTGTTCTCTCTAGATAAATCTGTTTTACTTACTCTTTCTCATTGTTTGTAGGCTGCAAAAAAAGGCTGAGTACCAAGACCTCATAGATAGATTAAGAATCACTATACTGCTACACATCACCAACTTGAACATGAAATGGTACACAAAACTTATGATAACCCAGATAAATGATGAATATTATATTATAAAAGATAAACTATACCATATTACTAGCTAAGGTAGTGGATTAATGGTAGTATTCACCATTGTAATCACATTGCATTATGTAAATCGATCAAAGAATGCTCATGCTGATGCATTGGCTAATGGTACATCTTTACTCATCAACCCTGATCTGGAGGAAGAAACCTTCTATATCAAACATCAAATAATGGTCTTGTAGATCATTGTATGTGATATAGGATGAATCAATTAGGTCAGCACAACGCTAGAGAATTATGAACCCATGAACACCCAAGGATGGATGGATCCCAAAGTAAGATATCCTCATGAATGGAATCTCCTAGAATAACTTGCTAGAAGGCAAGTAATTCAGCACTGAACAACAAAATTCACCCTATAAGATGGCCCAAATGAGAATAAATTATTATACATGTGTGGTTTTGAAAGAATTATCCTTAGGTAAACAGTAGAATGAAAGGGTCCCTCTATCATGAAATAAGATCATGCAGAAACCTATGGCATCCCCAATATATAATCACACTCCCCCACCATATTAGTCGACTAGGGTATTACTGGCAGACCATGACACAAGACTGTGTATAATTCACCTGAAAATTTCATGCATTCAATATTCATGAAATCATCATCCACCACCCCCCAAAATTATTGCATGTGGCTAGATATTCCTATCCATTCACAATTTTTGGGATGGATGTTGTTGGGACATATCCCCCAGCCATAGCTAAGCTGTTCAAGTATATCCTTACAGCTACAGACTTATTTCAAAAAGGGGCTAAGGAAATACCCCTCATAGATATTGGGATGAAGAATATCACCCACTTTGTGAAATACTATATCATTACCATGTTCATCATCCCTCACTTAATATTGATGGAAAATGACACCAACTTCTATTCCACATAGTTGAATAAGATTTACAAGGACTAAAACATCGAGTCCAATCAATCGTCATGCTATCATGCAGCAAACAATTGACAGATAGTTGCATTTTATATGATAATCAAATTTAGTCATGAATATAGGGAAAAATTATTAGAAGTCATTACGGATAATATCCACTATGCTTTATGGGACCATGTCTCTACCACACGTATTTCTACACAGGAAACACCATAATCATTGGTGTACAGGACTTAGACAAATCTATGCATAGAGGTCCATCTTCGATCACTACAAATAGATATTTGTGGAAAAAAAATCATATGATGAATAATAGAGTAGTTGACTAGATGAGTTGGGATAAATAGATGAAAAAGGGTTGGGAAAATTAAACAACATAGTGGTCCCACATAATAAGATAGAACAATCATTTAATAAAATGATCACATTCACTCATTCCTCTAAGGAGAACTACTGTTTTCTTTTAAAACCACAACGATACTGGGAAAGAGTCCCCAAAAATTGGATCCCAAGAGAGAAGGACCTTAAGTCATACATATGGTCTATCAAAATAGAGTCAATTCACTGGACACGAGGGATGGGGTGCATTTTAAATGAACCAAAAATGCAATATTTCATAATAAATAATTTTCATAGGTGCCAGGAATGGGGAATCAACATAGGTGTAAGTCCCATAATATTTCCTCACTGTAGGATGTTAAAATCCATGGAATGCCTCATCTTGACTACATGATGTTAAATTGTGAAAGATCAACCTAGCCACATGATGTTAATATGTATAGGGGATCGCCCTCACATCATGAAGTTAAAATGCTTGGTCACTCAAGAACTCCAAGGGATTGATTTCTAGCATCATAAGATACATAGTGACGTCTAGACCTAAACATCTGGGCTTAGCCATAGGATTATCTTCATATCACAATGGGTAAACCAATCTCAGTACCACATGACGAAAAACTACATGGATTCATAGCATCCCCTACCATTCATGTTGATTCACCCACATCCTCACCACATGACATTAAACAACATATCCAATTTAGATATATAAGTGGATTTATTATGATTTCTAATGGGATTTTTAGGGATACCTTGATTCTATGTCTTGGTGAAGCTACTACATGGTATAATATGCCTCTATTGTACCCCTTTTATGTACCTTCAATGATGAATGATTAATGTTGATCCTTGTTTCTCACACTAATTATAGTTCAAAAGATCTTAGAAAATGTTGAAAGGACCTATAATCATATGAAATGCATAAATGTACACCACATGTCCATTACCATGTTGAATTAGAGGCCATAAAAGGAATACGATCGGACCATACCTCATACTGTTTAATAACATGGCCTCTCTAGAACAATGTTTGGCATGATTTTCATTCTTATGAGATACTTAGTAATTCCAATATCTCCACTCATGGTCCTAAATGAAATTTCCCCATCAATTTACAATGGTTCTCAGTCATTCTTACCACATGACATTAAAGTTCATGGAAATTCCATTACAACGTGTTGTTTGAATATCATAATAATGAGATAAATAGAGATACCCCGATATTTTATCTTGGGTAAAAACCACATGAATGTTTTTAGCGTGATTGAGACATCTTTGGTCCTCATTCACATTAGGATTCTTCAAGTAACAACACAGTGCATCTCCATGTTAGGAGATTTATCTCACATTATACACCACATGCCCCTAAAATGCCCACGTACACCCCTAAAAGATGCAATTAAACTGTGTTGCATCATCCTCACCACAATGTGTTAAACTTCAAAACATTCCAAAACTACATGTGTTTTTTACTCACGTAATTTCAACTATATCCTCACAACAGGATGTTAAATTGCATGGAACTACGTTCTTACCCCACAATGTTAAAATGCATGAAATACATTCTCTCTACCTTGTATTAAACTTTATGAATATGAAAACCCCCTACATGACAATAATCTATGTAGACCATCTATAAATTATCATTCCTTATCAAAGGACCATGAGACACTTAGATCATCCAAATAGAATACATGGTTCTTCCACCATCCTTTTAGATCACATCAAACCAATATACCACACATCATTTCTTCAGCATCTTGGGTGACCTTAAATATTCCATATCCATTGGGAAGGATATCCAAAATCAAGGTCCCTTTTTTTACTATGTATACATTCCCAGGGATCCTGCATATTTTATATTTCTGTAAACCAAATACATCACTCAAAAAAATACATTCCAATTATCATGGTCACTAACATCATAGTGGTAGAACTCAACACCTCAGTGTGTATGAAACCCTCTCCATATGACTATCCCTTGTAATTACTCATATTCTATGAATCTCATGAAAGGATTTTTGACACCTCCACCCTTCTCTTAGAAAAAATATGGAGTGTTCTTGACCCTAGGTGTCTTAATTATGATCTTGTGTAACACCATATGTACTAGGTCCCTGAGAGTCATGACCTTAAACATTATTTTTATTTGGTCAATATTGTATGAACATAAAATCTAGAGCATAATGGTCCAAATCCAAAAACCATAATATTCTAAAAAAAGAGACATAAAAATTGTCAGGACAAAAAATGTAAAATAACACCTGTGAAAAAGTGGGGTCTTTGCCTGATAAATTCCCCATTCATAGAGTTTGGGAAACAATTAGGGAAAACAGATAAATGTAATAAATCTCATTTACTATACAACCCTTGTAAAATCAAATCTATGATAGCTAGACCCACCAGTTTAGAAAAAAGTTAAGGATGCTTCTGTCACATCTCCTCAAAAAGAGAATATGTTCTATTGGAGGTGATGTGGATTTTAGGGTACTAAAACACTCCTTGGATGTTACATCTTCCACAAACTAGAATTCATGATTTGGGGTGTCTTGAATCACCATAACCTTCCATAGCACTTGGAAATGATATTTTTCATAAAGGGAACTTTTCTTGACAATTCACACATGTCCATGACCCTGAATATGCACTTATGTATGTCAACCCCTCCACTCTAAAAAATGACATTTAGATTATCATTAGCATTTAAATCATCATGGTAACACTCAAAATCCTTGTATGTCTAAATTTTCTCCTAGTATGACTCCCCTAATCATTCCCCAAACTCAAAAACTCTAGATTCTGATTTACAATTCCCCCTATCAAACTATTCAATCATATTTGATGTCCTCAATGTTTCCCCACCTTATTTTGTTCTACTCCTCAATAAAGTACTATGATGCTTCATTTTGTAACATTTCATTTCCCACATATCATGATTCAAAACCACATGGCATAGATGTCATGTTTCACTATAAGAGATAGCTTCCCTAGGGTTATAGAAACCCTTCCTAAATATAATTCTTCACATAACCAACATCGCACCATTTGGACGTCTTAGTCTTATAAATTCTTTCATATCCATATAAAATAAGTAAATATAATTTTTCCATTAACATGATACCAATACATAAGGGACATGACCTACCAAATGGAGGAATATTCTCTTATAATGGAAGGAGCTCCAATCCCTTTGAACCTTTTCATAAATATGTAAGAACCTTGAATTATAGAATGTGATGGAATATACCTGACATTTCGGCACTGGCTCATACTCATGGCTTCAAACATTCGGGTTATGATTTACATCATCCATGTAATAACATTCCGAGTAGTCCTAGCATCCCATATATTCCAACCTCATCAATATTACCACCATAAATAATCCATATCCCTTAGAAAAAATATTCAAATTCATTAAACCTTTCTTGACGATGCATAAATTCTCATGGATCAAAAAATGTGACTATGGTCATCATCCAAATGTGTCACACTACAAAAGGGAATACTGATCCTCACGATCCTATGAAACACCAAGGTATGATCCAAAACCTCAGAGTGTTTTGGGTCATTCCTAGAAAATTGGTACCATATTCCATGATCATATGGTCAGAGTAAAAATTCATTAAACTAATGTAATAGGTTAACTATGCTGAAATAACATAAAATAAAACAATAGGTTGTCTGAGCTAAAAGACGTTAAACTAAAGAAATAGATAGTCTGAGACTGAAGACAATAAAATAATGCGTTAAATGATCCGAGATAAATTACCTCAAACTAAAGAGACATATATTATATGATAAAAGACCTTAAACTAAATACAAATGTGTTTTGATCTAAAATAAATTAATCAATTGAAAAGGGTGCTTGGAGATGAATGACCTTAAACTAAACCAATTGGTGGTGTGAGCTAAAAGACCATAAACTAAAATGAAACATGGTACGAGCTAAATGACTATAATATAAGGCTATAGGTAATCCGACCTAAATAAAATTAATAAAAACATACATTTTATGGATGATAAAAGACCTTAAATTAATGAATCAAATGTTTTGAGCAAATAACCCTTCAAACAAAGAAACATATGGTCTGAGTTAAAATAGGTAAACTATTTTGAAAGATCTTATGAGCTAAAAGAACCTAAACTAAATATCATGGAAATTACTATGTGGTCCACTACATGGCCCTATCATGATTGATATATATTAAAAGAAATATAAAATACTAATTCTTTAAAACATATCTCATGCCCTGATGATCCCTCTTCACATCATGTGATCTCAATATAGCTATAGTAGATTATCAATACAAAACCTCGTATTATCATTCCTTCATGGGAATCTATTAATGGTAATCATTCAATATTTCAACATCCAATTCTAGGAAATCATGTATATTTAAGATAAATAATGGGATCGGTATCGACCATGGTCCTTTGATTAGCCATAGTGTAGGAACCATAGAGAGAACCAGAATCCATTTCAAAATATGTAAATGGAACAAGTCATTCAATGTGACCAAGAGGCAATGAAAAAATAAGGATATGATAAGAGACAATGGAATCATGATAGTCATATTAATCAACAAGGGATTCTAAAACCACATAAATAGTTCATGGATATCCTGATCTACAGAAGACATGCTGGGGGCATAACCCCTGCAAGGCATGATGGGCATCACATGGCCCCCATTGGAGACTTGAAATTTCATGACCATGATATAGTCACATGAATTGAATGAAATCAATCCATTTGGATAGTGAAGTGTCACAAAACATTTAATGAAACCAAAACCGTCATATACTATGTCTGAGAGATTACCGATGAATAGTCACAGTTGAGGTATAAGATTTTCTAATCCAAAAGAAGTCTTGCACAAGAGATCTAGAAAATATAGTTTGTGGGACTGTCATGCGATGGAAGAACAAATGAGAACACTCTAATAATGAGGTTGTAGGTGGAATGATGTTTCCTCCACCCCAGCCCCAATATATAGGCGTTTCATGGAATACTAAGAATTCCCCAGTAGACGAAATGTCACCTAATGAACTGGTTCAAAACACTACCAGGGACTCTTGTGGGATTATAGATTCTTCATAACTGAGTCCTTGTCCCCTTGAATGTCAAGATTGAGGAGGGAATTTGTTGACACCCACCTAATAAGCATCGAAACATAACAATGTATTCATTACCTAAATAAAGGTAATACTTTCCTCACAAATTAATGAAATAATGTGATAATCGAAGACTCTCAAAGACTCTAATGTACTTGTGATTAAATGACCATTTCAAGGTCATGCGAAGTCTACACGCATGGTGAGTGGGACCCCGTGGCACTCTAAGAGGGCAGGGGTGAATCAAGGTGTCCACTGTTTTATTCAATGCGATGGATCATGTTATCACATTGATATAATCTTGTTAAACCTGATTAATATATATGATAATCAATAAAATATTCTTACAAAGAGATATGACACAACTATTTTACATGGTTCACCACTAATGGAAACATCCAAGGTTCATACTCCAATAGTGTGCCAGTCATAAAAAATCCAATAATCATAACAAGCTATGGAATGTAACTGTTTTTTCATAATCACTCTATGACAAACACAATAACATTACACCAATTCATTGATAACTCATTGCATCCCTCATAAAATATATAATAACTACCATATATTATTACATTGAGAGAATTATAACTCATTTTATTGGTTTGAAGGTCTCTTCAATGGTTTGTCAGTAAAGTCTTTGTCCATGTCTTTGCATGGGAGTCTAATTACACTATAGACCTATGATGATGCACACTAAAAGCCATGTCCACATGAACCCAATATTCTAAAACATCCTTCTGTAATTCTCCTTCATGAATATCAATCCTTCATAGAGATCAAACATTTAAAATTATCACAACTTCACAAAGACATCTACATTGAAAAGATCTTTCACCATTACAAGACAACATACCTTCACGAAGTTCACTAAGCCAATGTGGAGAAACCCATATTTAAAAAGCACTTGAAAACCTATAATGATCGAACTGAGTCAAGACAACATTAGTTTTTTCATAAAGCACAAGGTCTCATAGAATCCCAATTTTGCAGAGCACCCCTTGCTTCATGAAATCAGTGCGATTTTGGATTTTCCCTAAAAGTTTTATTATCATATGAAGAGGGGTATCCTTTTATTTATAGGCACGACCAATGAGGAGACTCCATTAACTCTAGAACTTTTTCATAATCACTCGAAAATGTCTTCACGGTTCCCCTCCCTTCACAAAGCCCCACTAAAATTTGATGTTGTTGTGATGATCTTCGTCAAACCCATTGTGTTTCTTTAATGCTCCACTCTTAATGATCATCCATTTCACCATTTGTAAATCATGCCATTCTAATAAAGACCAAATTATAATTAACTAAGTATTTGAAAAAAAACATTGTGAATCCTATTATACAGCCCCAGCCTTAATCCTTACTTAATCTTGAGTTATTACAAGATTATACATTGAGGATCTTTTCAGGTTTAGAGTTTTAGAGAATTATATCATAAAACATGAATTACATTCTACATTTAATCAAAGTGGTTACATAAAAGATAGTATTTATTTTTCCCATCAACGGAAAAGTATTTAAAATAAAACATGGATTCTTTGTTGACACTTCCATGACACTATCATCATATCATGTACCTTTCCCTTGACCTGTGAAAAACATTTCAAAAACATGGGATAAGCATAAAAAGCCCAGTAAGGGATATAAAAATATGGAAAGGAAACTTGAGTACATATATACATAAGAATGAAATCATACTTTACCCATAAAACTTAAGAACTTTAACATACCTCATCAAATCATGAATAAATCATAGAAATCGTAAGACATAAAGGTAACTTGAGGAATTCATAACATTCTTATGTAGGAAGTAACCCTCTTGGTTACGTTTGGAATACCCATCATAGTATATTCCCTAAATATCTACAGAGAAACCTTAACGTTTAACTCCTTCACGTTACCCAATGCATTGGAGAGCTATATAGGGCTCACCCGCCCTTAGTTTATCACAGAACCACCCGTCTTCATAATAATGTCCAAGAACCACAACATAAATGTATCACATAAAAAATGCATAAAGGAAACATAACATTTCCACATTTCAATCACAAGATATCAATACAACACATTGATATAAAAACATTATGAAAAACATTTACAATAACAAAATAAAAGAAAAGTAAAACATGGTATTTATTTTTCTTTTAAAAAAAGGTATGGCTTGTAGAGGAATCCGAAAATCAAATAATGTTCATGGCGGCGGAGAAGTCGTTGTCGTCGCATACGTACGACAAAAACATTCCCTTTTATCATTTAGTAAAATACTTCGTATAAAAAAGATTCCTTTTGGATAAATGTAAAAGTCAAGGGGGTTTATACACCATATAAATGATGGTTGTGTATAAAACAAAATATACCTCAATGAATGGATATTGAGACGAAGTCCCATACCGCGGGTCCGACTTGACTCGATCATTCTTTAAGATCCTGAATAATAAACTTGAGTTAATTTATACTTGCTTATGAACCTTTTTTAAGTTCATTATTCCTTTTATATCACTTATTACCTTGTCATGAACACTATGCAATTATTTAAGTTAATAACGGTCGTTTTAACGATCATTGCTACTTGAGTCAAAAATATGCTATTTATAATTACAAGATGTTCATGTATCCATTATATCCATATTTATACTCATGATTTATTTATCATATATATCATATATATTTAGTATATACATGCATTTATAATATTACATAATGTTTAGAGGTAAGAAATGAAATGCAACATTCATGGAGACGGTAAGCCGTACGTACGCATGAACGCAACTTTCATTTCTATTTCGTATTTTATGGAATGGAATAATAATGATATAAAGGTATATTATAATTCCAGTATAATATCATATATAATAAAATTAATTAAATACTTTATACGTCCCACATATGGAATTAACGAAATCAAATCAATTTGAGGGGGCGGTAGTCCGCACTTCCTAAAATGAAGATATCGCGTATACCCATAATGGAAGCCATAAAGGTATGACATAAATGAAAAATATAGAAGCTTAAGGAAATAATAATCATATTATATATCACATATAAATATAGTTACATCTTAATGTCCACCTTTGAAGGTGTTAGAAGAATATTCAACAATCATCGTTTCGTGAGGCAGAAATTCTCCATACAAGGAAACAGTATGTTCTTTAACCACTATATGTAGGTGTGTGTATGTGTAGCTCTAATACATCTAATAACAACATCCCAGTATATGGAAGATACTGGTTTTGTTACAAAATAAATTAATAAAAATATTTTAGGGGGTTGGAAAAGCAAAATAAAACATAAGAACACAAGAGAAGAAACTACCTTTAAATCGGGTAACTCTTTTTTATTTGAGCTCAAAGGCTTCCTTGGGAAGACTTATGCCCAGTGTGAGGATTCTAAGAGTTATATAGAGATGTGGAAAGACAAAATTGGTAGGGGTTGGCTGAGCCAAAGGCTTTGGAAGTGTGGGTAAGGTGGTAGAGGTGGGGGCCTTTTATAAGATGAGAAGAGGGGCACTATTGGAAAGTTATAAAAGGTTACATTATGATAAAATGCTTTTCGGATAAAAAAGGTCCCACAATTATAAATTTAGAGGATAATGTGATAAGAGATCTAAATCCACAAATCCATTAGGTTTTTGACATGTGTAGGTCTTATATTTTACATTATATTTTCATTTTATTTAAATCGTTAAATAATGAGGTAATCGCTGCATCATCATAGTGCCATAAATAATTTAATTTATTTAATGTATAAAAATTATAAAAAAATTATCATGAGGTTGGAAATATTTTTATCTTTTTAATGAATATTTATAGTCAAAATTATGGCTTGTATAACCACATTTAAAAATTGTTTTAGTAAAACATCTCATGTTTGTGACATTTCTATTTTAACATTAAATAAAAAGTAATTAATGTCAATTTCCTACCAATGTGGCTCCATGGGGTCCCCAAGTTGAAAGATGGATTTTATTGGTCGGCCATGACACATAAAATAAAGGTAGGACATGTGGCTAGGTAATTTAATATTATTAAAACATTATTTTTATCTTAAACTACACTAATTACCTCTAATCGCGATTAGTAAACATAAAAGTTACTATTCACCAAAAATTATTTTAATCCCATTGAAAAAACATTTTACATCCTAATGAAAACCATGAATGTCGGATTTTTGAAATTAAAAACACAAAGGTGGTAAAATTTCATTTAAACGAAAAATCAGTCTTTTAAGAACCACTTAGTGGTTTCACTATTCATAAAAAATTGAAGTTTTTTAGAAAAATCCCAAAACATCACCCTAAGCAATATTTGATATTACGAATTCAAAACTGATGTCTATTTTACAAAATTGAAAGCATATAAGTAACATTAATTAATTTAATAATTAATTCCCTCTGTCAGAACAAATAGCGTGTTTTTATAAAATAATATATATCAAATGATTGACACTAGTTTAAGTCCATTTTCAAAGTGAAATTAATTCCAATGACCACTATTGGATTAAATGGTAAAAATATATTCTATTTACACTTTAAAGCCAATTTTAAAGATAGTATAACCATATAATTAAATTAGATTGAAAAGTAGTTTTGATGTAAAATGCAGTATTTTTCACTATTCATTAAAAAATGAACATTGTCAGAAAAATACCAAAAAATTAACCAATGTAAATTTAAATATCCCAATTATAAAGAATAAGTTTATTTCAAAAAATAGAGCTTATAAAATTGTCCAAAGTTTTATTTAAAAATGGTTTTCAATTAAAAGGTAGTAAACCAATCTTTTAAAAATATTAGTGTATTACATGCTTAAGATTTATTTATTCTCATTTTAAGCCTCTAAAACACTATTTAATTAATTAATATACATAGATAAAAAAATATATATTATTCATTACTTACATGGGATGTTTCATTCTTCCCCCCTTTAAAAAATTGTGTCTCCACAATTTATTTACTTATCGAATAAGTGGGGGTATTTAGCACTCATTGCATTTTCAGATTCCCATGTTTCCTCTTCAATCATGTGGTTTTTCCACAAAACCTTTACCTAATGAATCACCTTATTCCGTAACACTTTCTCCCTGTGGTCAAGAATCTGGACCGTTTGTTCCTCATAAGATAGGTTCTCTTCCAGCTAAACTACCTCTGGACTCAAAACATGCGATGGATCTGGCATATACTTTCACAACATCGAAACATGAAAAACATTGTGTACCTGAGATAAACTCGGAGGTAATGCCACTCTGTATGAAACTGATCCAACTTTCTCCAGAATTTCATATGGTCCAATGAACTTTGGAATTAGTTTTCCTTTCTTACCAAATCGCATCACACATTTCCATGGTGAGACTTTGAGAAAAACCTGATCACCTACCTCGAAAGATAGATCCTTCCTACGGTTATCCGCATAACTTTTTTGTCTGCTCTGAGCTGTTCTCATGTGTTTCTGAATCAACTGAACTTTTTCTGCCATCTCTTCTACCAATTCTGGTCCCATCAGCTTCCTTTCACCTGCATCATCCCAAAATCTGGAGTTCGACACCGCTTCCCATATAATGCCTCAAACGGAGCCATCTGTATACTGGAATGAAAACTGTTAATATATGAAAATTCAACCAAAGAAAGATGTTGGTCCCAACTTCCCTGACAATCCTTTGAACAAGCACGTAGCATATCCTCCAATTTCTTGATCGTTCGTTCTGACTGCCCATCTGTTTGAGGATGAAAAGTTGTACTAAAATTTAATTCAGTACCCAATGACTTCTGAAGACCCTTCCAAAAGTTATAAATAAACATGAGATCACGATCAGATACAATGGAGGGAGGAACTCCATGTAACCTGAATATCTCATTAAGATACAAAAGAGAAAGTTGATCTAGGGAAAATGTATCTCGTATAGCAAGGAAATGAGAAGATTTAGTCAAGCGATCAACAATAACCCATATTGCATTATTACCTCGAGATGTCTTTGGTAATCCCACAACAAAGTCCATGGATATATTCTCCCATTTCCACTGTGGAACTAGTAAAGGCTGAAGCATCCCTTTCGGTTACTGCCACTCTTCTTTAACCTGCTGACAAGTCAAACACTTCACAGTAAAATCAGCAATATCTTTTTTAATTCTTTCCCACCAGTAATACTCCTGCAGATCTCTTTACATCTTAGTACTACCACGATTAACTGAAAACAGAGAACTATGAGATTCACATAACAACTCTCACTTCAACATTAAATCACAAGGCACACACAATCTCTTCCCAAATCTCAAAACACAATCATTATCAATGTTTAATTTAGGAAACTTACCATTCAGAACCAGGTCTACCTTTTTCTTCAAGTCACTGTCTTGCTTCTGTGCTTGCTTGATTTTGTCTGATAGAGAAGATTTTACTAATACCTGAAACAAAACAGAAGAACATCCTGCACCAAAAACTTCTATTCCAAATTTAATCAAATCCTTAACCAAAGGATCACATTCCAAACGCAACATTGTTAATGAAGCATTACTTTTTTGACTCAAAGAATCAGACACTTTATTTTCTTTTCCCAGATGGTAATTAATTGTACAATCATAATCCTTGATTAATTATAGCCATCTACTCTGTCTCATGTTCAATTATTTCTGAGTGAATATATACTTTAATATTTTGTGATCGGTATATATTTCACACTTACTCCATAGAAATGATGCCTATTAATTTTTAGAGCAAAAACTACAGCAGTAAATTCCAAATCATGTGTAGGGTAATTTACCTCATGAGTTTTCAACTGTCGTGAAGCATAAGCAATTACCTGATCATTCTGCATTAGGACACAACCATGTACTTTCAATGAAACATCACTGTAGATAACAAACTCATCATTCCTGGAAGGTTGTGCCAAAACTAGAGAATTCACCAATCATCTTTTCAGTTCTTGAAAACAATCATCACATTCTTTTGTCCAGATAAACTTAACACCCTTCCGAGTTATCTTAGTCATTGGACTAGATAACTGTGAAAATTTTCTATCAAACCTTCGGTAATATCCTTCCAAACCAAGGAATCTACGAATCTCAGTTATATTTGTGGGTCTTGGACATTCTTCAGCAACCTTTGTTTTTGCAGGATCAACAGTTATCCCATCTTTAGAAACAATATGACCAAGGAAATAAATTTGTTTCAACCAAAACTAACACTTTCTGAATTTCCCAAATTTTATTTTTTCATTTATGGTTTGGAAAATAACCTTTAAATTTCTTTCATGCTTCTCTTTACTTTTAGAAAACACCAAAATATCATCAATAAAAACAACCAACATTTTTCACCTGAGTCAACTGAGCCATAACTACAACAAACTGTTTCGTTCTGATTCTGACCATCTCAGGATACTGATTTGAAAGGTCATTTCCCTCTGTATTCCTTCCCAGAAAAGCTGTTCTGTTTCATCTATGAAAAACCATTCTTAACACAACAATATCTTAGGTGAATCAATATGGTAATCTTCAAATGCTATATCATTTCAATTTGACAATAAAAGAAAAAATATTTTTGGATAATCATTTAATAGAATTCTAACTCCTAAAGTTATCTAAACCGACCTATGATACCAACTATAAGGCCCCAACCTTAATACTTACTTAATCTTGAGTTATTACAAGATTATACATTGAGGATCTTTTTAGGTTTATAGTTTTAGATAATTAGATTATAAAACATGCATTACATTCCACATTTAAACAATGTGGTTACATAAAAGATAGTATTTATTTTTCCCATCAACGGAAACATATTTAAAATAAAACATGGATTATTTCTTGACACTTCCTTGACACTATCATCATATCATGTACCTTTCCCTTGACCTGTGAAAAACGTTTCAAAAACTCGGGATGAGCATAAAAATATCAGTAAGGGATATAAAAATATCGAAAGGAAACATGAGTACATATATACATAAGAATGAAATCATAATTTACCCATAAAACATAAGCACATTAACATACCTCATCAAATCATGAATAAATCATAGAAATCATTAGACATAAAGTTAACTTGAGGCATTCATAACATTCTTATGTAGGGAGTAACCCTCTTGGTTACATTTGGAATACCCATCACTGTATAGTCCCTAAATATCTTCGGAAAAACCTTAACGTTTAACTCCTTCACGTTACCCAATTCATTGGAGTGCTATATCGGGCTCAGCCGCCCTTAGTTTATCACGTACCCACCCGTCTTCATAATAATGCCCAAGAACCACAACATAATCGTATCATATAAAACATGCATAAAGGAAACATAACATTTCCACCTTTCAATCACAAGATATCAATACAACACATTGATATAAAATCATTATGAAAACCATTTTCAATACCAAAATAAAAGAAAAGTAAACCATGGTATTTATTTTTCTTTTAAAAAAAGGTATGTCTGGTAGAGGAAGCTGAAAATCAAATAATTGTCACGGTGGCAGAGAAGTCTTTGTCGCCGCATACGTACGACGAAAACATTTCCTTTTGTCGTTTAGTAAAATTCTTCGTATAAAAAATATTCCTTTTGGATAAAAGTAAAATTCAAAGGGGTTTATACACTATATAAAAGATGGTTGTGTATAAAACAAAATATGCCTCAATGAATGGAGATTGAGACGAAGTCCCATACCTTGGGTCTGACTTGACTCGATCGTTCTTTAACCTCCTGAATAATAAACTTGAGTTAATTTCTACTTGCTTAAGAACCTTTTTCAAGTTCATTATTCCTTTTATATCACTTATTACCATGTCATGAACACTATGCAATTATTTAAGTTAATAATGGTCGTTTTAACGATCATTGGTACTTGATTAAAAAATATGCTCTTTAAAATTACAAGTTGTCCATGTATCCATTATATCCAAAGTTATACTCATGATTTATATATCATATATATCATATATATACATTATATACTTGCATTTATAATAGTACATAACGTTTAGAGTTAAGAATTGAAATGCACCGTTCATTAAGACGTTAAGTCGTACGTACGCATGAGCGCTACTTTCATTTCTATTTGGTATTTTATGGAATGGAATAATAATGATATAAAGGTATATTATAATTACAGTATAATATCATATATAATACCATTAATTATATACTTTATACGTCCCACATATGGCATTAACGAAATCAAATCACTTTTAGGGGGTGGTAGTCCGCACTTCCTAAAATGAAGATATCGCGTATACCCATAATGGAAGCCATAAAGGTATGCCATAAATGAAAAATACAGAAGCTTAAGGAAAACATAATCATATTATATATCATATATAAATATAGTGACATCTTAATGGCCACATTTGATGGAGTTAGATGAATATTCAACAATCATCGTTTCGTGAGGCAGAAATTCACCATCCACGGAAACAGTATGTTCTTTAACCATTATATGTAGGTGTGTGTATGTGTAGCTGGAATACATCTTATAACAACATACTAGTATATGGAAGATACTGGTGTTGTTACAATATATATGAATAAAAAGAGTTTATGGGGTTCGAAAAGCCAAATAATACATAAGAACACAAGAGAATACACTACCTTTAAATCGGGTAACTCGTTTTGATTTGAGCTCAAAGGCTTCCTTGGGAAGACTTATGCCCAAAGTGAGACTTATAAGAGTTAGAGAGGTATGTGGAGAGACACAATGGGCAGGATTTGGCCGAGCCAAAGGATTTGGAAGTGTGGGTAAGGTGGTAGAGGTGGGGGCCTTTTATAAGAGGAGAGGAGGGGCACTCTTGGAATGTTGTAAAAGGATACTTTATTATAAAATTATTTTCAGATAAAAAAGGTCCCAAAATTATAAATTTAAGGGATAAGGTGATAAGAGTTTTAAATCCACCCATCCAATAAGTTTTTGACATGTGTAGGTCTTAGATTTTATATTTCCTTTCATTTTATTTAAATCGTTAAATAATGAGGTAATCGCTGCAGCATCATGGTGCCATAAATAATTTAATTTATTTAATGTCTAAAAATTATAAAAAAAATTCATGAAGTAGGAAATATTTTTATCTTTATAATGAATATTTATAGTCAAAATTATGTCTTGAATAACCCCATTTAAAAATTGTTTTAGTAAAACATCTCATGTTTGTGACATTTCTATATTAACATTAAATAAAAAGTAATTAGTGTAATTTTCCTACCAAAGTGGATCCATGGGGTCCCCAAGTTGACCCATGGATTGTCTTGGTGTCAAATAAAGGCAGGACCTGTTTCTAGGTCATTTCTTATTATTAAAACATTATTTTTTACCTTAAACTACACGGTTTACCTTTAATCGCGATTAATAAACTTAAAAGTTACTAATCACCAAAAAAATATTTCAATCCCATTGAATATCATTTTACTTCCTAATGACAACCATGTATGTCGGATTTTTGAAATTCAAAACACGAAGGTGGTAAAATTTCATATGAATGAAAAATCAGTTTTGTAATTACCACTTAGTGGTTTCACTATTCATAAAAAAATTGATGTTTTTTAGAAAAATCTCAAAACTCACCCTAAGCTATATTTGATATTCCGAATTCAAAAATGATGTCTATTTTAAAAAAATTCAAAAACTATAAGTTATATTAATTAATTTAATAATTAATTCTCACTGTTAGAATAAATACTGTGTTTTTATGAAATAATATATAGCAAAAGATTTACACTAGTTTAAGTCCAATTTCAAAGTGAAATTAATTTGAACGACCACTATTGGATTAAATGGTAAAATTATATTATATTTACACTTTAAAACCAATTAAAAATATAGTCTAACCACATAAATAAATTAGATGGAAAAGCAGTTTTGATGTAAAATGCAGTATTTTTCAATCTTCATTAAAAAATTAACATTGTCAAAAAAAACCAAAAAATTATCCAATGTAAATTTCAATGTCCCAATAATAATGAAAAAAGTTTATTTCGACAAATAGAGCTTATAAAATTGTCAAAATTTTGATTTAGAAATGGGTTTCCATCAAAAGGCAGTAAAATAATCTTTTAAAAATATTAGTGTATTCCATGCTTAAGATTGGATTTATTCTCATTTTAAGCCTCTAAAATACTATCAAATTCATTAATAGACATAGATAGAAAATTTATATTATTAATTACTTACTTGGGATGTTACACCTATCTCTATGAAACTTGTTCATTTTCCATATTTTTATATAGCCTTCATGAAAAACCACATTTTACAATGCCTTCTATTCTCAATATTTTTGACCCTAAAAATTTGGAATACACTATGAAATGATGCAACATTCAACACTGCTTATGGTATGAACTGTATGATCACTTTCCTTATAATATCCCTAGTCATCCATTTGATTATTGAAAACCCAAACAAACCATGAACTATTTACAGTAAATAACTGTATTGATTCTTAAATGGTGTATACCCTATGGAAGGTCCAACAGATCCCCCATCCAATAAGCCATCTCCAAAGGATCTATAGACTACAATGTCTGCATGGTGAAAATAAAATGATCACACCCGGGCTGCAATTTGATTCATTGTAAATTACCTGAAAAAACATACAATGTCGATCATAAATAAATAAGATTTATATTCAATGTGAGTGACCCCCTGTGGTCAAAACGATCATGCGCCAAATTATCATTGGGATGAATAAAATCCCACGATGATATCGATCCAACTCACAAGAACATTGACATTTTATCACATTAAATGAATTAGATAAAGTGGTTGAGGTGTGTGGGATTCACAGTCACTCTGGGACATAAAATGCACACCACAAGTGATTCTAGAGATAGTGTGAGACCATATAATTACCTAGAAGAATACCTATAGCTTGAAATCCATTAAAAACAGAAGTACTAAGGAGTATCTAGACAACCTTGTAATTCTCCCAGAATAAACGAATAGACAATTCTACTACATGCTTTAAAACTCTACACAACATCCATATTTTTCTTAAGAGTCATCTTTGAGAAATTTATTAAAATTTATAGATATTACCCATGCAAACTCACATGACCTCAAATGCTTTTAAGATAAAACAAAGGGGTTAAAAAGGGAGGAGAAAAGAGGAGTTCACAGTTTTTGAAAGACATGTGGTGAACCCTTAAGACCACCATGCAACCTGAAGTCCTCAGATACATTCCCCCCTCTCCCCAAAAAATCCCTTTATCTTTAAACAATTGTTACCAAGACATTTCCATGAAATGATCACACACCCCCATTCATGTTACATGATGCATTACCAAAAAGTAGAATAAATATCCTCAATATTACTCATGATATAAATCATGACACCCAAGAATTTTCACAAAAAAGGAGATCAAAATGGTGGAGGATAAAGGTAGTCAGAGTCACTGAAAGGCATGAGAGACACCCAGGGTAATCATAGTGTTGTCTCACAAGACCAAAGGACAGGTCACCGAAGATCTTATGATTGTCTTCTGGAAGGCACTCAGATCTCATGGGGAAAATTGGACATGTTAATGTGACAATAGATATGTCCTTAGACAAATCAATAAGATAAAAAATTATTTAATAATTTTCAATTAATTAGATAAATTAGGTATTGTTTGAGTAGACTGAAAATTGCTAATATTTTAGTGATGTTCTTGAAGCTTTCCATGTCAGAGACTCTCAAAACTGTGTGGTGACATGCCTCTTAGTTGTCTCTAGCCAGGAATCACTCAAGATATGTAGCACAAATAGGTATGTATCCAAGGGGTTAGGCCTATAAATTCCCTACCCAAACATGATGATATATTGGACTCTAACTGCTATTATGCATGTCAAATGCCCATGCTCTACAAAATTAAACTCTTGACTTCTACAGACTTCTTCGAGTAACTCATCATGTGACCGACATGTTTTTTCATAATTAATATACTGACAGGATACCAGAGATTTCATGATCTTGGTATAAAACACATAAAGTGATCATCCATGGATCATGTGAATTATCTCTGGTGGGTTATGTGAAGAACATCTTGAAATCCCACTAGATAACATGAGACTCAGGGGAAACAGACACCAAATAAAACTATGTAATCCATGATGTAAGGGATGGGTCCTATATTAATAGTAGAGGAATTAAGAAATATACATGCTCGCTAGTCCTCATACGCTTCGCATGATTCATCCAAAGACATGTAGTATCACCAAGGGTTTCCACCACGATCATATGACACCTCTTCATCCTGAAATTTGGGATACATGATGTACTCCAGACATGATAGAGAAAGTCACATGGTCCCTACATGGGCACCAATTTGATCTTGGGAACCCTCAGGGTATAATAACTAGGACTTCTGATATCCTATGGATGCATCACCTAACTCATATAATGACACCTTATCATATCAGATGAGTCTCTGAAAAACATCATTACATGACATCCAACCCCGCATTGAAATTAATTGGAAAATTTATCATAGACTTGTGGTGCCTTCCAAATGTGTTTGAAAGGTCTCATGATGTCTCTCAAAGGTGTCATTAAATATATGCAACACCCCTGAATCTATTCCGTATGGGATCCCATGACATCCTTCATATGTGTCAATATAGGTCATGTGATGGCTCCCATGACATGCCAACCAGGTCATTCAATGCCTTGAAAGCAAGAAGGTCATGTCAATTAAGAATCATATGTCTTAATAACGTTTTCTATATGAATCATGTACATATCAACAAATAGGGAAGCATTAGTGTGTATGACTCAACATAAAGGGAACTATGAGGGATCTGGTTTCTTCCATACTCAGGATATGTTGGATACCTATCACTAAGGTCTGTTCTCCATGTTAATCATCTAGGGAAATTCAAGTATCTATGTATGTTACTCAAATAAATGAAATTGATCACATGTTATCCTGTATTTATCACAAAGAGCATGGATAATGTGGGTTTAGGGAATTACAATGATAATGAAATATTCACTATAAACCTTAACAATTACATAGGGTAGCCTTAGTGTGTAATACCTAACATAAAGGGGACTGCGACGACTCTGATTCATTCCTTACACAGGATATGTAGGTTGTCTCCTCTTGATGGTCGAGCTCTATATTAATCATCCAGGTAAATCCCAATATCTATGGACATTACTAAAAAATGACATTGATCAATTTTTATCCTTTTTTTCTCGCAAGGAGCATAGATCACTTGAGCTATGGGAATCACAATGATTATAACACCTCCACTATAAAAATTCCAAACACTACGTGGGATCCTTAGTGTTTATGCCCCGACATAAAGGGAACTATGACTACTGTAATTTCTTCTAAAAATCATATGTGTAGGCTACATCTCTATAATGTTTAAGATCCATGTTATTCATCTGGGTAAATCACAGTTTCTAAGTAGCTTACTCAAAGAAATTACATTTCTCACCTTTAATCCATTACTCGTCACAATGGGCATAGATCTTGTGGGCTTAGGGAATCATAATGATCATGAAATATGAACTATATACATTTAAATTGGCATAAGGAATCCTTAGTATATATACCCTGAAATAAAGGTAATTATAATGACGCTAATTCCTTCCATACTCATGATACATAGGCTACATATCCTTAAGGTTCGAGCTCTGTATTAATTATCCTTTGAAATCCTAGTACTTAATGACCTTACACAATGAAGTGACATTGATCAATTATTATCCCTGTCTTCTCACAAAAAGCGTGGATCGCTTGGGATGAGGTAATCATAATGATCATGACATATTCAATATAAACCATCACAGTGGTACATGGAGCCCCACAGTGTAAGCACCGACATAACCGAACAACTACATCTATGATTATTACCGTACTTTGGATATGTAGGATATATTCTCAGGGATCAATATCTATATAAAACACCCCAAGGATAGTTTATATTCTGATTCCCTATATCTATACTCCATGAGGCTGGTCACCTGATACCTCTTATTTTTCACACCGAGCATATCTCACGTGGGATTAGGGGTATAAAATAATCACCTCATTTAGCATCATGAATATCCATTAACTATGGAAACAGTATGGAATCCCCTCATACAAGGGTATATACCTTAGGCCCAGCTTAGGGACATGTATAAGCTATGTTGGTTTTGATTCCTATAAAAATTATTATACATTGGAAGACACATAATGGATCAATCACCTCCTCTAAATACTAAATTCTTCTTTAAATTGAAGCATATTCTAAATCACATGGTTATATAGATTCAACATATATGAATTCACCTGTTACTAGAAAATGAAGGAGAATTTTTATACCTACGAATGTATTCACCAAGTAGATACGCATATTTTCCATATAAAACAGAATTAACCTATAGTCATATTGTTAGAGTAACTGGTCCCATATCCAGATTAGGAAGATATTGAAAACATATATTAAATATATAAGAGTGTCCTTGAGTATACCACAACTCCCCCCAAAAGGGAGTAATGATCCAAACCTCACATCCTCTTGACCAATGAATGTACCCAAGATTCATTGGGCCTGAAAAACCAAATCAACACCGACCATTGGAAAATTGGTGTACTAAACTATTAGTAAGGGATCTTTTTTGAGTTTTTATTTAAGATGGAGAAAATCGAAAAATAGATGTGAACAATTGAATGAGGCCATAAAATATCAATCAATCAAACCTTCAATGAGAACCTCATTCCATGTTCCATGTCAAAATATGATGAATCAATTATGTTGATTATTTTTATGGAAAGATGTAATTTAAAAAATTAATCTTCTAGAATGTGGTGATATGGATCGAATGAACCTCATCATGTTAAAATTAATATGAATTATTGTAATGTGAACATATAGTTTTAACCTATGATTATGAAATTTACCCTTTAACAAGGTGATAAATTTTACCATGTTTCTATTCATAATTACAAAAAGTGAATTATTTACCCACTTTGGAACACATAATGTCAAATATGAATTGATTTTTTCACTATTAAATTTATATAATTGATAGAAACTCGTTTTAAAATAAGCATGGAAAACGTGATGAAAACTGGTTTTTACACAAATTCATTTTAACCATAATACTGGATATATATTTTTATCTAATTCCTAGAAAAATTATTAGATGAACATCAATAAATTTAATTTAATAAATAACATTTAAATTTCAATAAAATTAGTCACTAATAGTGATCAATTAAATTTTGTAATAATGAAATGGATTTTCTGCATTAAAATAGTTCTCAGAAAAAATCATTACATATATAAGATTTTAATTTACATATCTAAGTAGTAGATAAATAATGAATTTATATATACGTGTGTATTAATATATTTTTTAATAATTTAGAAATTGATATTTATACCCAAAAAAATATATCTAGTTTATAATCGTATACTATATGATTTTTCATTTGGACTTCTATTTGTATATGTCACGAGCTATTGAATAAATCAAATTTCATTTATATAAATATATCTCAAAATCATTATAACATACATTATACCAACCTTAAAATTAATTTCTCCCCATGAATTGTATTACTATGTAAAAAGAGATCCAATCTCTATTTTATTACATCCTTGGGATCCAAAGTAGCTGTTTTGTATTTTTTTATTCATATAGATAACATTGACCATGTTAGTTGTGTTTTTCTATAGAACATTATATATAGGTTCTAAAATTTATAATTAATAATATAAAAGAAAAATTCTACAAAAGTGAAAAAATTGAGTTCATTACTTGTTAGGTATCATGTATGTACTACCTTGGGATACATACATAGAACACATCATGGACTAGAGAGAAGTTCAGGGGAAGTGCCAAGCTATAAGCTATCACCACTACTCGATCAATAATATCAAACAATCTAACATTCCTAGGGATAAAAATAATCATATTTATGAATATCATGACACTATTACATGGATAAATTCATAGAAACTGATTCTTACCAACATCATAGTCTATATCTCACCTATAGTTATCATCACAAATTTTTCAGTAACTCTAAGATTCCTTGACATGGTTTTGAGTGTCTCTGACATCCTCTTCCACTTTATTAGCTACCTTAGGACCCAAAAGATTTCTTTCTCTACCTTTATCAAAAAATAATAGTGTTCTACATTTATTTTCATAGAGAGATACACAAGGATACATCTGAATGATCATATAAAATCTTTTATAAAAAAAAGCTGACGAGATGAATTTTTTGGTCCTAACAACCTTTAAAATAAAAATAAATGGATATTATCATACCATATATGGGTTTAGGGTTTATATTAGATTAGACATATGCCTATTTATGATAAGAGGTAGTTAAATTTAACTCTAGATCTACATCATGGTGAATACTTAACTAGTTCTTTTTGGTAATGCATGTATCCAACTATGATACAACAGATTCTGGTACTACATGAAACCTTACCACATTATGTATTTTCAATAAATATGATGAAGAGTGAATTAATATTTGATAAAAAACAATTTTGATGACTTTTTATGGTGGCTCACTACCACATATGTTGAATTATGACCTTTAGGCACATAGGGTAGTCCAAAAAACAAATCCATAGTGATTATTTCTCATTTTCATTCTAGTACCGGTAGTAGTTATAACACCCCATTATAAATTTTTATATAAAACATAACATTCTAATATATCATCGGACATGATACATACTCAAAAATAACCCTATTACTATTATTCATCCAGAAATACTCTTCCAAATCATAATACATCTTCATACTTCTAGGGTGAGTATAGAATGGTGAACTATGAGACTCATCATACATCTCCTTATTCAAATATAGTATTAATAAAAACTAAACATAGTTTCAAAACGTTATCATTAAATAAAAATATTTGTTAAACTCATGATTATTTATAAACTTTTTCTACAATATCGTATATTCCTTATGCACCTCTTTAACCGTCGAATGGATTGATCGTTGGAATCTCATTAGAGAATGATAATATATATCCCATTCATACATGTGTTCCATATACATAAATTAAAAATCCAGAAATATTGAATATTTTTAACCCACATCGTAGATAATATAACAATATCTTTTCTACTCCAAGCATCAATCACATTTTTTTCTTTCGTAGAGTGGTAATTTAATGAGAATTCATAATATTTAATCAACTAAACCCACCATATCTTGTGGTTATTTTGATATTTTTTATAGAATATATAATTTAAACTCTTAAGATTAGTATATATATCACATATTTCTCCATACATATAATTTTTCATATCCTTTCATGAAAAAATCAACCCATCTAAATCAAAATCATGATTTGGGTAACCTTCTTAGGATCTTACATTTTTTGAGGAAGAAACTATATCCACAAAATTATTAATGATAAATCATTATAGTTAATTAATTAAGGAAGTAATATAGTTTATAAACCCTTTCCCACAATTAGATAACATAATCACAAGTTTGATTATTATGCTTCTCTAAAATTCTGTTAAATTTTTCTCACTTTCATCTATTCAGTGGAACATGGTTCCTTTCTAAAATTAATTCAATAGGGTATTAGATAGCCATAATAGAGTCATAAAATTTGTCTATAATATCAAGATAATATAATAAAACTATATATCTCTGTAAAAATGGTTGGTTTGGTCCAAATTTCAATAAAAGCTGTCATTAATGGATCCACAGATATACCCTCACATGAGATTAATTTACCAAAAAATGATTATTTTTATATTCAAAATTTAGTTTTTTTAAAAAATTTCATAAAACTAATCCATAATATCATTAAAAAAATCTTAAAATTATATTCACTTACTTAATTTCTCTTTGAATATATATGAATATTTTGTATATAGATTTCAAAAAAATGACCAAGTTAATATTCAAATACTCTCTTCATAAAATACTAAAAGATAGCATGGGGATTAGCAAGACCAAATGGAATCACTATAAATTCATAGTGGAAAAAAAATTTACAGAATTTTTTCATGGTAATATCATCATTTTTTAATATTGGTTGTTGATATCCAAAATGAATGTAAATATCAAAAAAGTGACTAGTTTAATGTAGTCGATCAAATAAATAATCATTACAGGGAAGGGAATACTAATTATAGATTTTTATCTATATATGTTCAATCAATTTATAGTATCAATGATTCATATTTGTTTTTCTCAAGAATAACAGGTTCACCACATATCAATGTACATGGATAAATGAGTCCAATATCTAGATTCTACAAGATTTGTTTCACAAATTCCCACAACTCAATTAGGTCCCTTAAATTTATAGTCTTCAAAAAAGGGGAATCAATAAGTATGAATTCTATTGAGAAATAATCGTCATTTTTTGTGGAATACTATGAAACTATTAATGGAAAATACCTCAACCCCCCCCCCATTATAATATCATCAATTTTTAGTTTCCACCTAACCATATAAGATAAAAACCAATTTTGAATAGGAATAAAGACCTAAAGTTTATATTTATAATCACATTGATAGACGATCATATATTTGTTACAAACATAAACATTAATTACCTTCCTTGAAAATTGATTTTCATATTATGTAAATAAATGAATCAAATCAAAAAATAAAATTTAATTAATTAATGGGGAAAACTATATTTTTAGGAACTATATTATTACAATATTAAATTGGAGAAGATTCATATAATTATGATGAAAATTTCATACCATTTGGGTTTTTTAATCTTAATTTAATAGAGAATCATTGTGGTCATATTTTGAGACCCATAGAAAATTATTTATAGAAAAAAAGTGGGTATATCATGAATCAAAAATAAATTAATAGATTTAGAGTAGATGGTACATGTAATATTCACCAAATCAATATTGCTACCCTCATAAGTTATAATTATCACATTATATTTCCCTTTATCTCTAGTATTATGTGTTAGTTGACATAAATAATTTTCATTAGCCATCAAATTTGAGAACCGGTTTTCATAATTCCCATACTCATTCTATATAAAACACTAGAGTCTTCATGTGATATTTTTTGAGATTTTTATTGTTTCCATTCCTTGATTGGTATCTTCACATACCTTCATCATTTGATGCCTGATAACCATCCATTCCATATATAATATAGTTTGATCACACCTTAGGATAATTTCCTCCATATTTCATTCAAGACTTAGATCATAAAGTAAATATCATATATTCTCTCAATTTTTGACTCCCTTGTATTCCACCATTATTTTCTTATCAACAAACTGATATTGAAGGGTAATTCCAATTTTCATTTCCCCCTTTATAGCACATTGAACAATTTTTTTATATATTAGAGAACCTTGTGGATAATGATCTTTGGAGACATGATTTTATTATACTATAGAATCTATCAACATTAATATCAGTTTTGATGGCGAAACTGGAAGTTTACCCCATATGTCTTATAATATTTTCCCCATAGATAAAAATTTATTCATCATCCTTCTAATCTTTATCAATTCTCATATGAAGAATACATGTGAATATAAATATTGAAAAAATATCTTAAACTCATAAAAACCAAAGGTTTTTATTTCTTTATATAGCATCATGTTCTAGATTAAATTTCACCATTGTTAAATTTCAACTCCAGACTGATAAACAACTGAATTAAAATTATCATGTCCTGAACACTGTAGAATGAAAATTATATTTTCAGTAGAACTTATCTGTTGATCACAAAATTTTGGGTTAAGAGATAAATGAAAAGAAGTTTTATGTTTCCCCATGAAGGACTCAATAAAATGTTTTCCATCCATTATTCTTATGGGAGTTTAAAATGATTCATTGCATGAAAAAGTTTCATAACCATATAAATTTTTTTTCATTCCCTATACCATATCGGTTGGTTTCATAGGTGAGAAAGCAACTAATTTTTCCGAATGTTCAAAATAAACACAATTAATTAATGATCTACCCATTGACTAAAAGAAATCAACTTGAGTTTGATAAACTATAATAATAGTAGAAATCAACATAATCATTAAAAATCATATAATGATGTAAAAATCAAGCCAGCTTCTATTCAATCTATGACCACATAGGTTTAACCTCGGAAACTCATAGCCATAATTTATTCAAATCCTTTATATTGGTTACTAATTTAAGATTGATTTATCCAATACATATTCTCATGAAGTATCAATCCATGTGCATAGTAAGGCTAAACTCACTCTGCACTAGAATGATGGTCGATAAATGCTTAAGAAATATTTTTGGGGTTATTACCCCTAAGATAAATTGTGTCAAAACAGTAATCATGTGTAGTATGTAGGGAGAGATGTTTTTCTTGGAAAAAGATCACTTATTTATTTACCATTATTGATTACCTTGTCCAACACATAATATTATACAAAGGGTTTTCACTAAATTTTTCTCATCTGAGTTTTTGAAGGTAACAATTTTTTTCTGATACAAACTATAGAAACTCATCCTTTTCACCAATGGGTTTTATATCTTATTAGATCAATTTTCATTGAATAACATAATAATACACACCAATATAATATAGGTATAGTTCTATTGAAATCATCGATACAGAAACAACTCATTCATAATTGAACAACATCATCTCCCACTATGTACATTGTAAATGGAACCCTTCATAGTCATATCATAGTCAATACCTTTTTTCAGAAAATAGGGAAAATGAAGCATCAACATGGGTGATTTGAGATACATTGTATGGGTAATTAAAGAAGATATCAATGGTCACATATTTATAATTAAATCATAAGGGTAGGAGGAAAATATGTTTACATTTGAAAATCATAACATACATATCATAGATTATAATATTGAGTCACATAACAATGATTAGTAGTTAATAATACTTGAAATATAAATGAAAAAATAAATTAATCCATTAAAGAAAAATAATTGCATGAGATATAGATTTTTTATATATATATAACTATAAAAAAAATTCTTTTTAGTAAAGGATCACGGGCCTGACTATCAATGTGAATTGGGTTCACTTCACATTCCATCATATTAGTCCGTGTTCACTCCGAAGACAATCATAGATGAAATATTCAGTTACCGAACTAGGTTCACTCCCCATTCCAGCCCTATTTATCGCATGATATTTAAACCTTTACCAAATTCATTGTGGGGATATATAATTCTTTTCCCACTAACCACATAATTATATCCAGACATATGTGTGACCCAAGATCATAAAAAATCATTATATAATAAACTATCAAAAGGAAAATAGTTTTTAAATGTTTATTTATAGACTAAACTATGTAAAAAAAGATTACTAAAAACTTTTTAATTTCATCATAGCATAAATAATTGAAAAGAAATGAGCTATGTAATCATTGAATCAATTCATAATGGAATTATCATTACAACTCACAATAGAATCATAACCCCATGAAATAAAAGATTTAATCATTAAGTGTCATGATAAAAATAATATTATTGATATAAAATAAAAATGTGAGTGTATAGAAAACTAATTATATATTTTAGGTTTAAAACATAACATATGGCCTAAAGTAGAATATTTTCATGATAAACCCTTACCTTGATTTCCAATAGATTTGAAGATGATTTATTCTCAGGTAAAATAAATTTAAATTTATTATAAAAATATATCATATGAATTTACATACTTATAATATCATATATGTTCCCATTGTAACATTGAAGAACCCATTCATCAATAATTCTTTACTAACAACATCCATTCTGAGTGTACATTGTTTCATTTTCTCAAAAGAATTTAGGTTGAGTGTTCAATTCCTTGTAATTATATTATTATTATATAATATAAATAATTATAATAATGAATTAAAAATCGCATACATTTATTATATATATATATTATGTATAAAATATAGAGAAATAATTTACATTGTTCATGAATATGGTAGCTTGTATGTACACAAGAATTCTATTTTTTCTAATAATGGAATGAAAGAAATATAAATAATAATTGTTATTTAATATACGTCATATATATTTATCAAATACATCTTTATTACCATCTATATAAAGTGGTAAGTAAAAAAATCAAACCACATCGCTTTGTGTAGGTAGTAATCCATACGTATACATGAGAAACATTATCAACTCTGAAATATTATAAGGTAAGAATTTTGATATTATATTATCATTATAGAAGAATAATTATGTCATAAATATAAAATATAAAAATTAAACCAATCATGATGAACATCCATAAAATATTGTGATGAAAAATTAATTGTGTCACTACATAGATATTGTAAGTTGTAGGTACACACGGGCAATAATTTCACATCCCATTTGATCAAGAAGATGGTAGATAATTGTGGTTTCATAATAATAATGAAATTTATGTATATAGGGGTAATGAAAATAAAAACTTCATGATAAATAATACATTTTTATAGTAGGTAAAAAATTCATATTTGGTTAAGGTGGATACAAATTTATAGAAATAACATATTTAGATATCATTTTAAGGATCAAAGGGTTCATATTTGGGAAGAAAAAACATATAGAATTTGGAAATTGTTCTTTATAATATAATTTTTAGGGGTCTGACCCATTCTGTTCAATTTGGTGTAAATAAAAGAAAGGATGTGTTCCCATTTATATGTGAGGGGACGGGTAGTCATGGAGTTACTAAATATAATAAAATATAAAAACTTCATTGTCTATCCAAATGTCTAAAAATATAAATATATTTGTATATAAGGTGTTATTTGAATTAAATTCCATCTAAAATAATATTTTATTAGATTAAGTTGTGTTTTCAGCCATATATTTTGGTTTAACCCCTTAGCTAACTAATTTTAACCTCCACTAGATTAATTTATTTTTCAACCATAAAGGGTTATAATTATTCATATATTGTGAAAATAGTCCCATAAATGGGAAAGGTATATAATTTTATGAAAAATAATATCCCCATTGTCCACTTTATTATATTTTATTTTAATATAATTTAAAAAAAAATATTTTCATAAAATATTTATAATTTTATTCTTACACTATTAATTTTATTTCTTAATAACACCGACACAAGTAAAAAATTAAAATAAATATTTTAATATATCGTTAAAATTTTATATTGATCTATAATTTTCATGGAACACTATAACCCAGTCAATTTAAATGACATTTAATGTTTTAAAAATCATTTATTTTATCAATATATTAATTCTATAAATATTATGTTGGCCTTGTGTCTTAATTTAACGTTATTATATAATCACTAAAAATTAGAAATAAATTTTCATAATCAAAAAAAATTCCTTATTATCAAAATATCCACTATTATTTTTTCACAACATTCCTTTTCTTATATGTCATGATATAAAAGATATTTAAAATAAATATAGTAAAAGTATAATTTTTTATTTTCTTTTAATATTATATATATAATTTTCATGGGCACACTTCCTTAAAATGAAATTTATATCATAAGGTGATAAGGGTAAAATTAAACTAATGAAATAACAATTAAGATGAAAATTGGGACTTAACACATTTTTTTAAAATAGGATAACCCAATTTACACTTTACTGAGGTGATAATTTTTTCCAAGATTAATAATTATAATTTTAAAAAATAATAGACACCTTTTTACAAAATTATAACCTCATAATTCAAAATATGGAATTTAATTTTTTAAAATTAAATTTCTATGAGTGGAAAAATGTCATTTTATAAAAAAGTACAAAAGATGATGAAAACATTTTTTTTAAAATACATTTTAACTGAAAAACTAAATATATATTCTTATCTAATTTAGTAAAAAATTATGATCTGATTGCTATAAAAATTATTGATAAATAATATAAAAATTTCATCAAATATTTTTTATCAATGGTGATCAATTGAAATTATTAATATAAAAAAGGCATTGCATTCATAGTATCCATTTTTTTTGAAAAAAATATCTTTAACCTATGAATGTTTTTCTATTTTTATATCTAATAATTTGATAACTATTTTATTTATATTATAATTTTTTAACCATGCATTTATTATAATTTAATTTTTCTTATTTTAACCATCTAATTTAATAGTTGGGTTATAACATTATACTATATTGTGGTTCATATAGGCTTGAGGATGCATGTATTTCATGCTTTCAAATAAATCATTGTTTATTTATAAAACTATATCATCAAATTGAATGGGAGTTGAAATTATTGCAGAGAACACTAGAATGATGAGTCCGTACAGATAAAAATAGGTCAAAGGAGATCCTATGAAGAATAAATTAGATGACAAATAACTACATGAAGTTATGATAAAATGCGGATTATTGATTACATTAGAAAATACAATCCACAAAAACATTCGATGAGTTATTAGATAGAAAAAATAGAGTTTTATTTCGAATGTACATCAAACAGAGTACTAAAATATAAAGTGTATTTCTATGAATAAGTACCAAACATAGAAATTCAAGAACATATGAATTTATTTCTTAAATTCTTCAATTGAGATGATGCTGAGATGATATTTTAACACTAAAATATCACTTATAATGATCATTATTATAGTATGAAGATTCAAACTTTTTTTAAAGAGTTCCTTGATTATTATAATTAATTAATGTTCTTAGTTTTTATGAATTTTGAAGGTAATCAAGAATTTAATATTTTTAGATGTATTTTCAAAATATTAATAAGATTTTTTATTTTAGAAAAGGGTTATTCACCCTAAAAAATTTAAGGATCATTGCACATATAAATCAATGCTAATGTATTTCATGTAATAGTGGTTATAGTTGAATTTATTAGTGTTATTTTTACTTCTTATATTACAGAATAAGTAAATTATCATATTTAATTTCCAAACATGAATCTTGATGTAAATTATTATTTGGATTGATGAATTAGAATGAGAGGTATCAGAAAGATTAAGTGGTAACTGATTAAGAAAACGAACCATGTGATGTAGTAAATATTTTCTCAAAGAGAAGGTGGTGGAATAGATTAATGGAATTGATGATGAGGAATAGTATGAGACAATATTGGATGAACATTATATGAAATAAAATTATAGAATGATAGTATCAGAAGAAAAAGTAGTTATTGGAAAACAATGTTTTGGTGAATAGTGAAGTAGAATGAAGAAAATCATGAGAAGATGAAGTATTGAAAATACTGTAAGAAAAACACCTTATGTTTTTTCAATGAAGAACACTATTTTCATGTATTATATTGTCCATGTACACTAAAATGGATTCACTATGACAACAACAAAAATTCTAATATGGTATAAGAATTTTATCATGTTTCAATGTAACATAAAAAGTTTAATATTGTCTACACATGAAGTATAAATAAACAGTTTGGGGCCACAAGTGGGACTAGGAATTTACCAGTCTATTGATTCATTATTTATTTCCTGTATCCCCCACCCTAAAGTATAGGGAATCAAACATAGGATAATGATTGTTTCTTATCCAAACCCTTTAAAAATAAGTGTGTAATTACTATGTAGAATCTAAGTGTTGGTAATAATTATAAACATCATGGAATATATACTATTAATTATTAGAAAACCATATAAAAAACCATGTGTTATCCTTTTATCAATTTCATACTCATTCATGTGATAAGAAATAGAGAATTAAAGAACCAAGATCTCAACCAGTCTAAGAGGTAAGTGGATAAAAAATTATAAATGGTTTAAAATATCATATCACTGATTCCCCCCCCCCCTACTGTTAATAATATCCTAATGTGTTTCTCTCAGTTAAATATCCTTTAAAAATATTCTGTGTTGTTTTCCTTAAAAATATAGAAAATGAAAATCCCTCAACCATTCAGATTAACAGGTTCTCTAAATTAGGGTCCCCATAATTTATGTTGTGTATAGAATTGTCAAAATGGATAACCCTAAGACTATGTTAATCAAATCCCATAGTGATATTTGGGTTACACTTATGTTTAATACCTAATATTTAGCATACCATATGAATGGTGTTGAGTTTTTCAATATAAAGGATTTTCTGAATAGTTTTCCACTCAAATATTTATGATTTATTGATGATATAATTTATATAATGGCCTACCTAAATATCAATGTGGTTAAATTAATTCCAAATAAAACAGATTTTTCATTGAAATGTGGATATTTGACCACTAATAGATATAATGAGTTCAACAGGGGTTTTCATTTTCATGGTATCAAGTTAAATAAATTTCCTAATTAATTGATGGTAAAACCTAATACAAATCTGAGAAATAATTTTATTATAGAAAATATAATCATAATCATAATCTATAACTTTTAAATAAATCCTATATAAGATATTTTAATATCAATAACTTCATAGTTTGGCATAAAATAGAAAAAATGTTTTTATGGATTTATAATTCTTTGTGTTTGAGTAAATCCTTCATGTGTAACCAACCATTGAAGTACTCAAACTAGTTAATAGAATATTATACGAATTATAAAATGTTTCACTTATGTTTTTAAATTCATTAGATAATATATAACCTAAGAAACCATAATATCCACCCATATAATAAATATGATTGAATTTTCCAATAAATAGGAAAGATTTAATATATTCCAGAAGGATTGATTCATGAAATAAATTATATGGGAAGTCCTCTATTGTGATGAATGAGTTCATAAAATTTATAAACAATTTTATCAAAACATTGAGTAAAGATGAAATTGGTGTATGATGTTTCCGTAATGGTGCAGCATAGATAATACAGTTTAGAAAATGTTAGAACTAGAAGATTAGACTAATGTTTTAGTGGCCAGTAATGTTTCTTCTAATTGATGTCTAAGATCATTAAAATATATAGTTATTGGTATAGAGGTGTAATTTTTTCATATCTCATAATTATATAAGAAAAATGATGGGGTTTATGAAACTCTATGGAATGTTCATTTTAGGTATCATGGTTAGAGAACTTAATTCTTTATTTTTAATGGGTATATCATATTAATTATATGCATTAATTTTTTTTAAATATATGAGAGTATAAAATAAGATGAATAATTTATAAATAACATAGTTTGAATTAATATTATTAAGAAGTTTTTTATATCATTAATTTTAATGTAATGGAATATATCAATATCAGATGGTTATTAGTAAATAATGTGTATAGTAATATTATTTTTCTAATTTGATGAGATAAGTTATTTGTTGTGAAATATTTCATATGAAAATTAGATATTCACACAATTTTTATGATTAATTGGATTCTCTAACATACTTGAAGATAAAATATAGATTAAAATTATTTATCTTGGATAAACGTACATATCAATTTTTTTTATAATATGAAGAATTTAAATTCCACTAACATAAGTGGAATATTTTAAATAAGGGAATCTTATTTTCAAAAGAAATTAAAACACAAAAAATTCCAAATATGAGTTGGATATAATATTATATATATAAATATATCTATTAAATATAAATTAGAATAATTTATGAAACATAAAAAAGATTACAAATAATAGAATTGTATTTTGAATTGGTTATTGTGTTTAGGATATTATCAGGAGTAGTTTTGTATTTTCAGAATTTTAATGAAAAAAATTAATTATATCAATTAAAACATAATTTGAAATATAATTTCCAAATAAAAACATTTATGGATTTTAATCCAGGAATGATTTTAATGATGTGTATAAGAAGAATTATATGTAGGCATAAAAAGTTATTTACACCATAACATTGGATTTTTTGAGTTAAGTATTATAAATATATTATTGTTTTTATCCTTAGGAAAATAATTAATATGACTCAACATTATTCACAATATCATGATTCAAAGATGTTACTCACTAAAGTGTTTATTGGGAGGAATTTATTATATATCCATGTTATGATATTTTAAAAATTACATAGAGATATCATAAGTTTAATAGAACCCCTGAATGTGTTGTAAACATAATGATGATCAAGTAGTTTATCATTTATGAGATTTTAAACAAGGGATTATTCTGGGTTTTTTATGTATTATTAATGGAATTTATGAATATAAAAAGAATAATTTTATACAAAATAAGATCCTCATTTTATAAATATTCTACATTAGATATATATATATATATATTTATAAAATTCATGATGTGAAATGATAATAGACCTATAGAAGTAAAACATTGAGTTATAAAAAATTGATGATCATTATTGAGTATTAGTGGTTTTGAAAAAATGTTATTTTTATAATTAGTATGATTCTTGTATCAGTATACATAATATGTTCATGAATCCAAAAATGGGTTTTTTTCCTAATACACCATGGAGTGTACCACATGGAGTTTACTGAATTTTCTATATGGAATACGAGGGATGAATCATTTATAGTTTTCATCCCCACTACTTGAGGATGAAGATATAAAACAAATGTAAACCTTTATACTTTTATATATTTCTTACCCCATACATGAGGGTAAGATAATCTTGGGGTGTTTGGTTATATTGTTAATAATTTCATTGATTGGAACTTAACAAATATGAAATTTTTTATCTCATATGTATAGTAAGAAATATAGGATCACAATTGAGAAATAATAGAGTAGTTTACTACTATATCTAGATTGTATATATGATGTGATCATATATTGGGTGATAGTATTGTGATGTGATTTTCTATAAAGGGAAATAAAATTTGATGAATTCATTGACCTGGTCTAGCTATACTCATATAATCAAGAATAAATGATGAAGAAATTATGGATTGACATACTTTATGAACCATGGCCACTCAATATCTATAAAAAAGGGTCATATAAACATTAAATTTTTTCATTTGATGTTGGTGGTGGATATAAATATTGAGAAACATATGCTTGACGGATATCATGACAGATCCCTTTATAGCTAGGGGATAATTGTTGATTTAATTCAGGCCTTTCTTTAGTAACATTAATGGATTCCATGATATATATTTATTTTGAATTTTTTAAAGGATTATGGGGTCACACATTGTTATTTAATGAATAAATATTGAGTTTGACTGAGTGATATACTCTAAAAATATTTTAGAGTTAATTTTAAAGCAGTTTTGGATAGGTATACGAAAGGTATTTCATTTGATGTGATATATGATGAAGTAAATTATTTATTTCCATAATCATTTTCAAATATATCCAAAAAACATATTGGATATTATTTCAAATTTTATTATATATGATAAAATAAAAACTGAAATAGAGAAAATTCTATGTGGATTTAGTGCAAGTGGAATATGGTAAAGAGATATTTCATAAATCCCATGAACTAGGACATATTTTTATTCTATAATATGTACAATTCATATGGTACACATGAAATGAAGTTAAGAGATATCATATTCCTAGATTAATTGGATATCTTAAAAAAAATTAAGTTATAATATTATACTTCATAAAGAAGATGAATGATAACTGTAGTCATATAAATATTCATATCATAGACATCATTATTATATATTTTACAAAAGGTGAAATACATATATAATATTTGACAATTTTATGATGACTATATTTTTGAATCCATTTAATCATGTTTTATAATGTGTGAGTAAATGAATGTTTCTTGAGGAGTATCATTGTAAGAATTAAATGGTCGGTCTCTATCATCATGATAGTGTGTTTGAGGTAGCCCATGTTCCTTGTTTGATTTCATTTATATCCTATATATATATATATATCTTATTCATCCATTATTCAATAATGAAGTATATTTCTATTTTAAAAAGGTGTATCTAACCAAATATTCTGGTGATTTATTAAACCAATGGATACACCATAGAGGATGGAGGTCCATTGTATGAGACAAGGGTGATCATAATCAAGATCATAAAATAAATATAGATGTTTCAACTATATTATTTATGTTATATAAATTATTTTGTCATTATTTTATAATTTATGTGGTTTCAAGGTTATTTAATTGTCTATATTGATTTATGGGTCTCTTATTCCTTCCAAAACATAGGTTATGTGTAAATATATCCTTATTAACCTAAACATTTTACCGTATTAATATGATCAAGATAAATTATATTGGTCAATCTAAGTAGTGTTACACCTTTTATGTAATCTTTTATATCCTTTATTATGTCCTCATGTACAATGTCCCATGTATATATATAAAATGATCAAGTGATTACCTCAGAGATAAGTTTTTTCTCTATATTTTTTACCATGATATAATTGTATATTTTATTTATATATGGGGTATCCTCAAACCATATATTCATGATAAAATAAATATATTGAGTAATGAATGTAAGGAAAATGATTGATTAATGCATTCAATATATCCATAAAAATTTCTGTTACATGTGATAAATATAGACAAATATTCATTAATATGGGTTCATGTAGTTTCTATATCACATGTATAAGCAAAACATCAATTCAGATTTTTATTTTACCTAATAAAATTTTAAATTTAAATTAGTCCTAGAAATTTGTGGTGTTTTTATCTACCACTTTATGTTATAACATCCTAGATCTCCCACATGAAACCCTCTCATTCTCAATGAAAATATCTAACAATTACCACTTTTTTTATATCATTGTTATGAAAATATTATCATAACAATCTTTTGATATGATAGTATTAATCATTCAATTCTATTTTTATATTTATTCTATAGTTATTTATTATTTATTATTTATTTAAATAATCTATGAGAATTATATTTTATACATTCAATTTTATTATAAATAACAACAAATGGTTTTCCTTGTACATGTTTATTATAAGAAGGTTGTTATTTTTACATAAAATCATATTCCTAGTTACCCAATTGAAAAAGAATAAGGGATTATAATTTGATTTAAGTTCCCCCGTGAATATAAGAAATGGGGAGTGGTCATATAGATCATGGGCATGGTATGTGTATAAAATCTAAAGGAATTTAAAAATCCTTGAAATATTCGATATGCATCTACCATTATTACTCTAGTTCTACCTAATTACATGCTTTTTGGTACAAGAAATTTAAGGATCTCTTTTGTAACTACAAACAATTTCATATTTATACAATAAAAAGTGATTATAGCCTTTCATGACTTTCCATTAGAATTTATGACCACAATTCTATCTATACTTATCAATAGTGTTGTTAATGTAACATGCAATAAAAAAAGGGTTAAAATAGTGGTGTAGATCATTATATGAATGATATAAAGGCCTTGGATTTTTCTTGTATAGTATATGTGTTCATATCCTCAATATATATCTTAGTTTATGATTTAGTATAAATTTAACAAATATTTTATATTTGAAAAGATCTAGAGGATATCCTAATTTTGTGACCACTCAATTGGGGGAATCCTATAACCCTAGCCCTTATTTCATAAATTGATTATTGGGGTGGATAAAATAGTATAAGAAGTATTTATTTCCTCCTTTCCCACACAGGTGGGAAAAATTTTATTTCCCAAATTAATATAATCGAGAGATATCCATACCTTTTATTGATATAAATAAGAAACCTTCACATATTAGGAATTATAAGAAATGGGGTCACTAAAAACCTAGATTAATCAAAACCAAAAATGAACATATAATATCTTAAATCCCAATAAAATTAAAAAGGTTGTTTTATATAATGAAATTCTCTAAGACCCTTAATTTCAATTTTCAAGATCATAATTTGGAGAAATCGGAGGAATGTAACACCCTAAGATTTTTGTATGAATTTACCTTTAAATAACACAGTTTTCAATAAATTTTTTCCCATATATAACTAAACTAAAATTAAATGTAAAATATTTTATTGGGATAAAATATTAAAATTTAAGATATACATTTACACATTCTAAGAATACCATAGGAAAATCACTAACAAAAAATACAAGAGGAATAAATCCACCTGTAAATAAATATTTAGAGAACATAAAATATAGTTGTAAGATATGGGGTCATTCAATATTAAGAAATTGGGTATAGATATATCCAAGGGGTATATTTGTGATGTATTTTTAGTAGAAAATTGAAATTAATATTATTCACAAATGATGAACAATGAAACAAAAACAAAAAACATAATTAGTACATTTTATTATTAAAATATATATATATATATATTGATGCATTGTAAATTATTATGGTTATTGATATAAAATAATGTTTTAATATATTTAAATAATTATAAATAAATAATCTAAGGGATAAAAAAATTTAAATGTTAAAAGAAAAATTATTTATTTCAAGGGGATACAATTCAAATTATTTAATGATAAATGGGTTATTTTTCAAAGGTTTTATTATGTTGTTTTTTATTTGTTCTTAATTAATTAAATTGATCACTTTGAAATGATTATTATATTAAAAAAATTAATATTATAAACTTCTATATTAACATTTATTTACTTATTAATATATTTATATATAAGGATTAAGAACTCGTAAAACATTAGAAATTATTTTTCAATAAAATTTTTTTTTCTATATATATTGTGATTTCATTCAAAATATAAATTTCCCTTATTTAAAAATAGATTTGTCTTAATTGAAGGTTATATTCTTATTCTTATCATTGATTTTAGGTAAGGTGGTTAACATTATATATAGGTGTAGAATATATGTTTCAAAGTAAAAAATTTAGTTACCACGTTAAAAGTAAAATAAGTTAAAAAAGAATTAAAATACGTATTAAGGAAAAAATGTTTCATGAATATATATATATATATATATATATATATATATTTAAAATTGATATATAAATATATATTATAATACATCCATTCATTTTTTTTATCCATTTTCCTATTAAAATTAAAACCTTATACATGATGGAATTGGAATATTGATAAATCACACTAAAAACCCTCTTAAAAAGGAACCCTCATCTACACTCCAAAACAGCTCAAACCAATTGGTTACCACGTCAATAGACACTAATTTTTAAAAAATATAATAATTATTAAAAAAATTATTCTTATACCTCATAGAAGGAAACCAAAACCCTTTATTCCCAAGAAACCCATTTCAATAAGTAGTTAATTCATTAAGGTATAATGTTATTCAACATATGTTAAAATTTTATTATCATATATGCTATTTATAAATAACATTCCTCCCTATAATGATGTTATATTAATATCATTTCTCTTCCAAGAAAATGATATTATAATTATATGACTCTATACTATTACTCATTCATCTGTAAAGCATGTTTTTATATGGGTTAGTTCGACCACCTACATGAATGATAATATACTAATATCATGATATAATTAATTACAATTTTCATGATAGAAATTATATAGATATATGATATAAATTAGTAATAAATTCCACTGATATTGTTATATATGTGTGACGAAAATATTAATTTCCATTACAAAGTAACTTATTGTTATAAATAAACTACCCAAAACATGCTCATCATCGATTCCATTATCTCAACCCATACACATAAATTCAATCACAATAAAATGGGAGGAATAAATGTATGACAAAAACTAATACACTATATTTAAGGGTATGTGAATGATGAATTTGTTGTCAAATAATTGGTATTAAGTTCACCATTCAAAAGATACATGAAATAATTAATTTTAATAAATTATAATCATGAAAATATACCAACATCAGATAATATATTAATAATTATATAATATAATTTATGGGTATGAAATCTAATGGCTATGAATTTTGATTAATAAGTTATTATTATGGAAATGTTTAGTATATAATAGGTTGGAGAACATTGTTAATGTTGATATAAATGGTAATAGTTTACCATCACACTCTTCATTCATTGAGATGTGTTTAATATTGACTTAATTCATTATATAGTGTAAATATTACCTCACTAATTTATTTTTACATAAATTCCATTTCATACATATGATTTTTAAATCCATATATTTCTATTTTTTTAACAATTTGTAATTAAAAATTTAAAAAAGTTGTAAGGGTTTGTTACAATATTATAGGTCAACCAAGATTATATATGTATGAACTGTCATTTAAAGTGAGTTTTTGTTCATCATATATTAAAACCCAATTAATTTTTATCCTATAATTATTTATAGATTTTATACTTATTCATAAAATTTTAAATTCATTGGTTTATAATTTAGCAGAAAATTTACGAGTAGGTGGGGTCAAAATAATATCTTCTTTAAGACAAAGAATATTTTCCTCTATGTTAATATTATTTATTTTCTTTTAGGTATATCCATATATTCAATTATATGATTTCTTATGTTACAATTCTTCTATACATGACTTTCTATATTGAAATTGGAAATAATTATTTTTTTACATTTTCACATGGGTCATTTTGTGTGGATTTTACATTCTTTTTAGACATGTGCAGAAACATTTCCATATTAATTTTCCCAACATGAATTACATTTACCAAAATCATTAATTTTTTTCATTATAAATATTTCTCTAAACTATTTCATATATTTCTTCATTAATTTATATTTCAATAATTTTATAAAATATTATTAATAAAAGAACTATTAAAAATAATGCTTATTTGTTCATATCATTTTATATAATTTTATAATGTTCTTATAAAAGTGATATTATTATATGTAAACATAATTTAATGTTTATAATTATTACTTGGAGATATTAACTAATGATATCATCCATATTATTTTTTTGGATGACTTTTGATAATTTATTATATATTTATTCTAGAAAACTATTTCGTTTTCACTTATAAACTATGTTATGATATAATTATGAATATTTTCATGTTTATGGGAAACACATATGTATGTTCAATTATTATATTATTATAGGGTCTACTCTTTCAATCTAATGTATTAGGTAATGTGTTATCTCTAGACATAATTCAGGATGGGTAGTTAACCCAATCCCCTATAGGGATTTTGTTGCATTGTGAGGGGTGTGACCAAAATTATATTTCCATTAAATGAATTGAGTAAAAAATTATATCTCACGAGGTAAAATTTATCATATTGTAGGGAAAACATAGTATATTAATGTAACCATTCAGCAATTTCATGATGGTCTATTTAGTGATCCTACTCATATGAAATTATTTCTACACTTGAAAAAATTCTATATTATTTTTCCTATGTTATGTTTTCATTAATCATGAATATATATTCACATTAATTTGACCATATTGCTCATATGTGATGTTATTTAAAAATAATTATTCAATAAATCATGATGTATGATATATGTTTTATTGGGTACGATTATCTTATGTTATATATGAGAACCTTGATATGTTATCATACCTTCATTCTCATCCTATTATCACCTATGATACTTTATTTTTAGTTATTATGGTTAAATTTTCTAAGAATAATATGTTATAACATTCTAATTATTAAATTCCCAAGGTTATGGTGACGAATGTGGTGTATGACGTGTCTAGAATGGTTTCACATAGTAATTCTATTTTTGGGAAATGAAAAGGTTTTACAGAAAAAGAATAATATCATATAGTTGATCTCAAAAGATACTAAACATTTTGGTTGTGTAATCTTTTTAATTTGTTAGATGAAAATTTTAAATTATGGTAATGGTGTAAAATATATGTGTGCCATTATGTGGTCATATCACATGGTATCAAACAATATGTGTAATCTTTTTGTTTCTAAAACATGATCTCAGATTGGGGGTTAGGGGCATTTTAATTGGATTGAAACAGGGGATTACATATTTTGGGGGATTGTGTTAATTAGTACAAGAGAAACCAATTATAAACATACAATATTAGACCCAAAGTGATGTTTTAAAAACCTAAATTTTTATTATTTGAATTGTAGATGTAATTTTTTTTGAACATATTGGAAAAAATTACCCATTTTCTTATAATTAATTACTCTAATTATTGTTTTGTGTTACCCAAATTAATGTTTTTTACTTTTTATTAATGGAGGAATTGGATGGAACTAGTATAACAATGTATGTGGTATTCAATGTAGTACTTTTACTAACATGAAGCAAAATTGAATGAGAGGAGAGAAAAGACCCATCGATGATTTATCATGCATTATTAATAATTTCATAAACCATGTTGATATCCATAAATCACTAAATAAATAAAAACATAATATTTATTATTCATTTTTTAATAACCCCTAACTTTTATTGTATCTTATGTGGCTTTGGGAAATAGATTAATATGAAATAATGGTTTCATTTAATTCTAAGAGAAATAAAATTTATGTTTGGATTTATGTCATTTGGATGGTGAAGTAGAAAAATAGAGGAATTTGGTAGAGAATAAGACACAAAAGGAAGTAATCAACTGCATGAAATGGGAGGACATAATGGATTTATTTTTCAAATAAAAACTTTCTAGAAAAATTCACAGTAAAATAGATAGATAAATCTTTATGTTGAAAATAATGTATGGTGAATCTATTAGTACTGATAATGTGATGTTCAAAAGACATGAATGATATGATTCTAGTTTTATTAGTAAATCCAAAAGTAAAAATGGTATTTATTTATTGGAATAATACAAATTTTTTGAAAAGATTTTTCTTTATGGGAAATTAGTATCTTTGAATAATTTTATTGATGTCCTCTCAATATATACATGGATATCATTGACTTCCTTTATTCCCAAAATTTCAAGGATGATAATAAAACATTTGATTCTCATGGAAACAAAAATGATAGAACCAAATGTGGAATTGTAATTAATCTCTCTATATTTAGAATATGTCGGAATAATCACAGATTGATTTCCTCACATGGATTTAAAAAAAATAATGTGTTAAAGAAATGTATATCGATTACTCGAATATCAAATTGATATGAATACTGAACATACTGGAAACTTAATTCACTACACACACTAAAATTAATTAGTTTTAGTAAGTATAGACATTATTATTACTAGTACACCAATTAAAGGGTTAATTACAATAAGAAAAAATAGCAACCTCCAAATCCAAGGTGAAAAAAGAAAGCCTATGCAATCCCAACTTTTGAAGTGGGTCTATAATATGAATTTCTATAAAGTAAACTCATCATCATATCTATAACTAGAAATTAATTATTTGGGCCTAAAATACCACACTCAATGATATTTTGTAATTTATCTAAGATTATTAAATAATAATGTTTATTATTAGACATTTATATATTGATGAAAAATAATTATTGTATAATGATTTCATCACTAGATTATAACTATTCTCTATAGGAATTTGTTTAATTTAATTCCATAAAATATTATTTGTCAACATTTTGTGAAAATTTATGCGGTATTTGGAATGTATATTATTTCTCTTCAAATAAACTACAACAACATCTAGATTTGGGAAATCACATTTCATATCTCAACTCAGCCTATATTCATATGTGATTGCATGGATGTCAATGAAATTTTTACCAAAAATACTTCCATTATATTATTCATAAAACCCAATCATGATGTGATTTTTGATTAAATAGTTAGTGAAATGATCAATTTTTTATTCTTATCTGTTATTGTGTGTGATACCTCTCTGTCACAATTGTGTCAATATTTTTTAATTTGGGTATATTTTTTCAAATTTTGGAATTTCTTTGTCTTTAAATAGAAACATTTAATATATTTTACTCTTCCTTATGGTTGGTACATGATTCAAAATAAACATGTGTGTTCACCATGTGTTGTGATTCAATTTTTAATGGTGGTTCGTTCATGGTTTTCACACAGTACATCAAATTTTTTACGTTATCCACGAAACCATGAAGATTGGATTTGTGTATAGTGGTGATCAACATTGTTGGTTCAAGGTAAAACAAAAATATATAGGTTTTGGGGATTCCATTTAGTGGCTCATTCAAATTTGGTGAATGGTTAGCCTATAAATTTATCTAAACTATACTTCCTACCAAGTATCACTTAAATGTTATATTTCAGAATTTTCTATTTATTAATTTAATAAATTTAGATATACTTTAACTATTTTTTCATTAAAAAAATGTTTGGGGTGAACAAGTGTTCACTTCCTCATTTAGAATTTTATTTGGAGTCCTCTGCAGATAGATTTGAATTTTATGTCTATGTAAAGATCAATTTTCAACTTTTGTGAGATCTCCTCTCCTCTACCAACATTTTTATTTCAATGTGGTATTCTCATACTTTACTTAGGGGATGTAATAAATTATATTATAGTAGGGTGTTATTATAAATTGTGATTTTAGTTGAAATTAAATTTTATAGGTTGTTTTCTTTCTTGGTTGAGAATTATCCATTGAAGTCGACAGGTTGTGAGTTGTTTCCACTTGAGTATGGTATGTTTTTCTTAGTCATTCAATTATATATCATTCTATGCTATTCATGGATCTATTAAAATTCCTTTATTTATAAAAATTAACATATATTCGATACATATGAGGAATTGTAAATTTTTTTCATAAGTTTTTATAATCAACATGATGACATTTTTGAAGAATTCATTATAAGAATTTTGAAATCCATTTTATTCCTTCTATGTTTTTGAAAAAATTTACAAGTGATTTATCAAATAAATTTTGGTGATTTTAAAGAGTTGATTGACATTTAATGTGGTTATTTAAAAAATGGTGTGTGTTTGGACATGTGAAATTTTGATAAGGATTGATAGTATTTTGATTCTATTGAAGTGATTTCTTATAAAGTTGTTTATTTTCAAATGGATTTCAAAGATGGTCCCCATGACCCAGTTTTATGGGTGTTTTGAAATGAGGTATAGAATGGTCTAAAATTCCATATAATTCCATGTTTATTTGAGAAGTTTAATTTGTAATATTATATGTGATTTTTACATAATAATTTTGATATAATAATTCCCCCAATTATGTGATGTATTATATAGACTTTTGAATAATGTGGAATGAATTAAATTATGATTGAATATTATGAATGGTTATGAAAGGGGTTGTTTCTTATGATGGAGTTGTAGGTGAGTTTGGAATTATTTAAAAAGATTTGTTCTTATTTTTTATTATGATCTCATGGATGATAGTTTCCTCAAATTAATTTATAGATGTCCTCAGAACCTAGGCTTGAAAATAGTATATCTATATGAGTACTAATATATAATATAATACAAACTATCAGGTTCTATAGGTATTATTGTGTTCTATTAGGGGTTTACACCTGATGAGACCATGTACATGAGACATGGTTGATTTCTATGAAGTTCACCTAGGGTCAGCCCATTATAATTTTGGTGTTCCATAAGTAAGGTCCAAACTAATTCTTCTTTGAAACTATGGATTTTCCCCTGACTGTTGGTCTGTATAATAGATTCTAAAGTGATTTTTTTATTGAATCCCTATACATTGTTTAGTTATAAGGGATTTTATAATATTCCACATGATTCCTTATCAACACATTTTTTACTTCTTGTGTTTATATTCTACATAGGTTATGATTTGGTTATTTTAAAATTATTTTTAATATTGTATTAAGTGGTTTTGCATCTTTATTGAAATGTGAGGTTTCCTTAAAACCATTTTTTAAATATTTTTGACAATTTGAAGTATAAATGATACATTTTTTTATTTTAAATCATAATTTCTATTTCAACATATTGAAATTAAATATGAATGTAATTTTTTTAATTGGTTTCTTATATTGATATATTTTATTTTATGTTGTAAATTATTTATTTTTTTCTAAAAAAGAAAAATTTTAGTTTTAGGAAAAAATATAATTATATTATATTATTCTTCCCAGTATTATTTCACTTATGAAAAAAATATTTAATAAATTATGTTAAAAATTTAAATTTATTTATTTATTAGGAGTGGAACAACATTTTGTCTTTGGTGGAATCATATTGGGTTCATTTTTTTCAAAACATCCATACATACCGGTGACAATGTCTTTGTGTATATACATATTTTATTTTTTATAGAAGGTTTACAACTGTTAATCATGTCCAATGTTTTATATTTGGGTCTATTTAAGGATGAATGTTATTATGAGTGGTCGTAAGATAATTGGATTTTGCATTGGGGTTTTTCTGGTTCATGTATTCTTTTTATGTTTTTTGAGTATTGACCAATTTTTGTCAAGTATATTTCATGATCATGAATCCATTATTATTATGTTTATAAATTTATTATTCAAATTATTTATTATTTTGAGGATTATTTTTTAATTTATTTTTTTTATGTTTTTGAATGTGATTAGTCACCTAAATTTATTATGTATCATTATGGATTCTTATTTGGATCATAACATCTTTGTACTATTTTTTTCATCATCTATTTTATTTAGGTACATTCATTACATTCTTACTTATGGATTGGTCATGAAGGATTTATCATGTTTTATCTATGATAGATTTATAATTATATGATGGAAAAACCATTACCATGAATGTGTTATTGATACCAAAATATTAGTTTTCATCCAAAGGGGATTCGTAATTTTATTTGAGCATAGAGGCATGTTGGGTCAAGTGACATGTTTGGTCATCATAGATCTATTCATTAAAAATGATTTCAGAACCTAGTTTCTAAATAAGGCCTAGGTTATTGAATAGCTTTCTTGTTATTTATTAGGTCAGGTATAATGTAAATAAGAATTTTGGGTCTCAAAAGGATATTGCTGGGAGGGACTAGATGAATCATTCCCACATAGATCCTAGATTTACCTTTGATGGTTTTGATTTAGTTATTATTTTTAATATTCATTTTGTGTTGATATTAGAAATGATCATATATGATCTTGATTGTAATTATAGGAGTTTCCTTGTTTTTTTGTTTTTTTGATACAAATATAGAAGAAATCAATGGATGAAATGAACAACCATATTGTGACTAGGAATATATTTTTGGAATCATTCTATAAACTATTACATGATTGGAACTCGGAAATTCATATAATGTTTCCATTTCATGAATATTTTTCCCCCATTTATATATATAACTATATATTGTATGGCTACCTTTCATGATTTTAATAATGGTAATTGAATAATGAATGGTTTTGTGATATGTTGATTTTGTTAGATTAAATATTAGTTTATGTTTTTTGTGTGCCTATACTTATGTGATTATTATAAAACATATTTTGTGAGGGAAAAATGCATTTCATAAAAATTTTCCCAAATTTAACTGAATTTATATGGGATTATTTTTAAAATCTATATGTCTTTCAATATATTTTTCAAAAAGTATTGTTTTATCTAGAAATCCAGAGCTTTTTTAGGTTTTAAAAACATATTACCAAAATTTGATTATATAATTTAACCGTCTTTGAGTGCATTGAATATTTTTCAGTTTTAATATTGTAACCAAGTGGTTATTTTTATTTTTCAAAAAGTTTGACATGTTTTGAAAAATTTCATAACATTAATATGTCCAAATAATTTTAATTTTTTAAAAAGAGACAATATTTTGTAAGGCTGGATTTATATTTTTTATTCCTAACCCTTCATGGGTGTTGATACTACGGATGATTTAAAAAAATTAATGTTGGAGGTTTTTTTAGATAGAAAATTGATTATACATGAAAATTTTAAATTAATAATTGGTGTATTTTAATTTTTTTTGATATCGTGAATGTGATTAATTTTGGTTTTACAAATTTATGTGGGATGTTTGAACATTAAACTTATTTCCCAAACATTTTTTTCATTTAGAATGTGTTTTTAGACTAAAAAAAGATTTTGGTATAAAAATATATGTTTTTGGAATATTTATATCTTTTATCAATGAATTTTTCATTTACGTTTTTATTTTTATTTATATTAGTACTGTTTGATGTGATTTAGAAGACATGAATTGGTTTAATTGTTGTTCTCTTTAATTTTAAGTGAACCTCCAAGAATGGTATTGAGTAATGTTAGTGTGTATAACTTTATGGGTGGTCCATTTCATATTCTCAATTACTTCAAAAACTCTAATTTGATTGGAACATGTTGTCTTCTCCTAATAATGGTGTAGTTGTGCATCTTGTAATTATTCAAGGTAGCTTATTCCTAGTTGGTTTTCTAGAAACTATTAGGTTGAGTTTAGTATGATATACTAGTGTGCCTAGATTGAATATCCAAATCATAGAGGATACATATTTTTGAATTTGAGATTATCTCAATAGAATAAGAATATTGGGTGTAATTCTAGATTTGGGAATATACTATTTATGGATTCATGCATGATGGGTTTGGAGTTTTTTCAAATATTAGGTAACTTTATATTTGATAAATTCATTAAAGTGTAAGATTTTATTGTTATATTTTTGATTGGGTGTTACTCTGGTGTATTTATGCCTCATTATTTTGATCTCTTTGTTTTTTGTAGTGAATCACTTGTGTTAAAATCAAGTTTTATAGTTTAAACATGAGGAATTATGGGGTAGGTGCATTGGTAATTAGGTTTTATTATTTGATGATATTAGAATCGTCAGTATGAATGGTTTGGTAAATTTTTTAGTATCACCATGATATAATGATATGTTATCTTATATCCATGTTTCCATCATATGAATTTTAATTAATGGAATAAATAACGATACATTTTCTCATTATATTTTCACATATAAAATAATTCTTTTATGAATATGTTCAGATAATAATTTATGTAATGTACTATAAAAGGATATTCGTAGACACTTTAGTTGATTCCTACTAGGTGTGTTCTACATACACCCATTATAAAGATCAATTTCTGTTTGACTGTGTGAATCTTTTATTTTTATCATAGTTTATCTAGTGTTTATTTCATTCGATGTGTTTTTTGGTACTATTGAGTGATATTGTTTATAGTGAGTCTGTATGGTTCACATGGAGATGATATTGTGGTTTTCAAGAACCTTTATTATTTTTTAGGATATTTGTTTATTTTAAAATTATCGTAATGTATTCATTGTATTCTTCTTCCAATTTATTTTTATATTTGTATATTGAAAAAACATACAATTTATTATTGTGATTCGTATTCATTTACCTTTATTACTTATGAAATTATAATAGTCACATTTAATATATTTTTCCATGTAGTGGATGTCTATGCAAATTACTCAATGTTTCGAATGTTTTATTATATTTTTTATATTTATTTATATACATTACCACCAAATTTGTGGATGGATTATGCTTATTATTATTAAATTTTAACTTTTTTATGATTATATTTGAGGAATAAATTTTCATGTATTTTTTATTGATACCTAGAGACAATTTTCCAACCCAAGGGGATTGGGAATACCCACTATGACTACTGGGGAACCGGGTCGGGTGACATGTCTGGCCATTCCGGGTAATTTTGTTACATTATGAGGTTGATAAATCATTAAAATTTATTTCATGATTCATATATATCATAAAAAACAATAATTATTTCCATCAATGTTAGATAATTTAAATTTTTTGGATGTAATTTATTTAATGGGGTACTATGAAACACCCTAATATGTTAGTATAAATTTACCTTTTTTAAGAATTTTTTTTTCAAATAGATAGTTCATATAGAAACCCCAAAATAAAATTAACCTCTATACAATTTATTTACAGAGAATATTATAATGAAATTTAAAAACTAATAAAATATAATAATGAAATATTATATATTATTAATAAATTTATTAGAGGAATAAATCGATAAATAAATAAAAAATCCACGAATTTAACATTTTTATCCTCATTTTTTCCAAAATGATTATCACCCCAATTGTAACTATTGGATAAAGGGAAAAAATAATATATAAATTGGGTAGGTTGAGAGAGAAGTAAATAAGTTGAATTATTTATTGATTATTATAGAAAATATATAGGAATAAAATATTCACATTATATATATGATCATCAGACATATGTACATTAGAAGTGTTTTTGTAGGAAATATATTTATTGGATATACAATACTTGGATATTCATGTATCCAATAGGTATATTTAACATTTTAAATGGTTATTAAGCGATTGAAATTAATTTTAATAATAATGATAAATATTGAAAAAATTTAATTCAATTAGAATATTTTATTATAAAAATATATTATTTTTCATTACATATTATTTGAATTAAAGATTTATTTTACGTATTTTAATGTTTAATGTATGATTATAAGGGATTAATAAAATTTAATTTCTAGAATATAAATTAATAATTTTAAGAGGATATGATTAAATTCATTTAATGATACAAGGGGTGTCTTTGAAATGGCTATTTTTAAAAATGTTATGTATTTTTATCTTAATAAATTAAATTGATGAATTTTAAATGGTTACTTAAATAAATATTTTCAATGTATAAGACAGTATATTAACAATTATGCAATTGGTAATTGATATAAAATAAGATTAATAAAACATAAATTTTATGAAGTTATTTATATATAAAAATAGTTTTTTATACTTTTTATATTTTTATTTAAAATATTTATTTCTCATATTTATCAATATAATTAGATTAAACAGATTAAAATATATAATCATAATTCCTAAAATAGATAAGTATTCCTATTTCATTGTTTGGCATAAAAATAATTTATTGAAGTAAAATATACATTATCACAGTAATGGTAGACTGAGGTATAAGAGTGTTGAATTAAATCGTATAGACATTAAATAACATAAAAACCTATCATTAATTGTGATCATGATGGATATATTGGACAAAATGTATCCAACCTCTATTATTGTCAACATTTAATCAAAATCCCTTTTAAAACACCAACCTTGTACATTTCAGAAATGAAATTATCAAAAATTCCTCCAAAATATCATGAATAAAATGTCCCCTATAACCCACTAAAACAAATAAAACAATTTGGTTATCTTTAATACCTACCCATTTTTCATCTCCAATATCAATATTTTATTTTTGGTAGCTTCAAATTCCATGTATAAAATATGAATCTTTTCTTTGGTAGAACCACTTTTTTATAAGGACGTAATTTGTTACAATATTTTGTTCATCACCATTTTTTCTAGTTACCTCCACTATTTAATATTATAAAATGTCATTACCAACTATAATGAATTTATATTTACGTTATTACTTTCTTTGAAAATTATATTACAATTTTGTAACTCTATACTCTTACTTATTCATTAATATATAATATTAGTATTTGGGTTGGTTCAAAATCAAACATGAAGAATGATATACCATATAATAATTTTCATCATTAATAGGATCGAATAAATCAATAATAGAGATATATAATATTATGTAATATTTTATATCATGAATATCGTAATTTAATTATGACATAAAAAATGAATGTTCATTATATTTTAACTTGTTGTAATAAATAAATTAATTGAAACATGGTCTTTATTGATTTGACTACCATGAACCATGCCCACCCATTCCCACAATGTAACATGATACTGAATAAATAATTGAACCATGATGATTCCACTAACATTATCAATCATAGAATTGTAAAATTGTTATAAGAAATGGGGACCAACATTTCCATTACCAAACTTTTATGTAATAATAAATTTTCATAACATAAGATGATGAAAATAAATAGAACTAAAAGAAATATGTGAAATAAATGAATATAATTGAATACTATAAAAGGTAATATATCAGAATATTGTTTGTAAATAATTTCCTAATATTCTTGTGTTTACCATATCAAATGTTAAATAATTATTCTGAAATTTATGTTAAATGGAAGGGTTTATAATATAATTTTCTTTTATCGAGTCTTGTTCTATATGTACCGTCATATTTTCTTATGTTATGTTTGTATTACATCACAAGCATCTTTTGACAACTTTTAAATTCCATATAAGTGAATTTAATATCCATATAATATTTTTATTTTATGGTATTTTGAATCAAAATGTTACCAAAGTTATTTGGGTTTTATTCTAATCATGTTTTTAAATCGAGATTGTATACATATGAACTCCAAATTTAGGATAAAAATGTATTTCTCTATTAATACTGAAAAATAATTAATCCTATAGCAATTTTTTATTTCTCTATTAATTCTTAAAATTTTATCATCCTTTGGATTATTATTTAACCACAAATATTCTTGTATGCGTAGGTGGACCTATCTCATCTTTTTTGTTTTGAATTTACTCTGGACTATATTCATTATTTTATTTTAAATATATAATTATATCATCATATATTATTTCATAAGGTATTTTATATTTTAAAATACATATATTACCAAATTTTGGATGGAATAATTTTAATTTTTTTAAACAAATCATTTAATATTGATTTTACATTCATTACAAAAGTTTGAAAATAATGTTCTGTTTTAACATTTTAAACAAGAATTTAAATTCATTAAATATTATTTTTTTCTTAAGAAGTTTCTTTTCTATGATTTCATGATTTTATAATATAATTTATACTCACATTGTTTGGTAAAATGTTCACTTTTAAAATAAATGTTATCACAAGTAAAATATATTTCTTTTCATCCTTGATATTAATTTTTCAAAATTCTCATCAAAATTATTTTTCATCAATGTGAAAATATTTAATGTTTTATATGATACATTTGGATATTATCTAATAGCATTATCCATATTCATTCTCTGGATGGATTATTATAACATCATGTTTTTGTTTTTTTGAATCATGTTTCATTTCCACAGTTTAGTTAAGATATAATGGAATTATTTATTTTTCAAGTTTATGTAGAAAACCTATGTATGGTATACCAATATATGATTATTGGGTCTAGTATATAAATACAATTCTTTGGGTAAATAATTATCTCTTTATACGACTTGGAATGGTCATTAAACCCAATCACCTGGTGATATTTCTCTACTATGTGACAGTTGTGCCTGGTATTATATAGACCTAAAATGCATTAGGAAATGCATCATATATAATGAGATAATTTGACATAGATTATGTATTATTCATAATACATTGATATACTCTATCTACATTTTCATTATGTTCTTGAAAGTGATCCCTAAAATAAGAAAAGATTTCTACTACTAATGTATTTTCCATATTTCTTTGACTACATTATGTTTTCATGGATCATGATTATATAATTTTTATTATAGACCCCTATAACTTAATCCATATGTTATTCATAAATATTTATTCCAAGACTCATCATTTATGAAATATTATTTATTCGGAATGATTATTTTATATCCATTATTGTTGATTATTTTATAATTCCCACATTTTCATGTTATTCTCAACTATGATATTAGATTTTTATCACTTGTGTTTACCCTTATAGGGCATATTTACTCACCCTTTTATTATTTTTCTATTTTATATGACCTGAATAATTTTATTATATAAAATTTTTATAAATGGGTATCATTTGAGAATGATTTTTATGGGTAAATTTAAGAGTTGTTGTTAAAATGTGATCATATATCTTATCTTAAAAGGAATTAAACCATTTGTTTCTAGGATTATGTTATTTTTATAGGAAAATTGTTTAAATTATGGTAATTATTTATAATATAGTTGTGTCATGATTGGTTAGTCTCACATGGTATTAAAGCATTGGTGTAATTTTTTTTATTTCAATAACTATTTTTGAGAGTGTGGTTCTGGTGTGTCTCAATTTTTATCATAGCAAAGATTAATTATTTTTACATATTAGGTTAACATGTATAAGATAAATATACTTTAAAATAATATTTTATACAAAAAGTGATGTGGGGGGACATGAAATTTAAATGTTTGTAAATAATTTTTCATAATTTAGGCATTCATGGAATTTTTTTCCCTTTTCCTATAATTACATACTATTATAATTGTTTCTTGATACTCACAATAACCTTTTTATTCTTTGTAAAAGGTTGGAACCATAGTGAACCATTTTAATAATTTTTGACAAAGAAAATATTAGGATTGTCTAAACAAGAAACCGAATAGGATGGAAGCAGGGAAAACCATCTTGGAAATATTATCTCTAGTTTTGAAAAATAATATTAATCATATTTGCCTCCCGAATTAAACAAAGAATAAGAAACACTATTTTTGTGTGTTTCATTAATCTAAAACGGCCTACCATTATTGGATCATGTGATCAATTCATTTCCTTGAAATGGATTAAAATTATAAAAAATAGATTTGTATTCTTTTATTCTCATATAAATTATATGTTTTTTTGAACTATATAATATGTATGGTGAAATAGGAAAATGTTGTAATTTTATAAGGAACAAAATGCTAGGGTACAAAATTAGCTTCATGACAGTGGAGTTTACATAGGTATTTTTAAATAAATATTTTTTTACAAATTTTCACCTTAAAATTAACAGATAATTCATTTAATTGAAGTAAATTCAATATGAGACTATCATTACCTATTAAGAAAATATCACTAGAATTATACAATCAAATTATTCTTTTATCATTACTCAAGAATAAAAAATATAAAATTTATTTAATTTATTAAAACTATGTCCCCAAAAAGCACTGGATATTAGGGAATTTGGTATATATGAATCAATTTTTTGATGTTTTCTCAAGGTATAAATAGATATTGGATACTCATATTATTATCATAGATTTGGAGACCAAAATTAAAAAATAGAGTTTCATGGAAATTAAATTGATAAACCCTATATATAAACGTAAATTAATATTAACATATATTGGAGATGTAGGAAAATCATAGAGGTAATTTCTTTAAGGGAACATATAAATACTTCAAGTAGGAATGATAATTCCATAAAGCGCATGAATGATAATGGATATGAGGATTAAAAATAATTATTAACCAAATAGTCCAACAACACTGCACAACATTAATTGTAAAAATCATGGACATTATGCTACCCAGTTCACAAACACAAAATATTATGATGAGAAATTACATCAACATCCTCCAATGCAAAGGAAAAAATGGAAAGGATATATAATCACAGTGGATTAAGTGGGTTACAAAAACTATGTGGTTTCATATACACTAATGATTCACTTCTAGAATGAATATGAATTTTTTTACTAGATATACCCAATCATTAATATCATGGATGTTTTATAATAGCATCAAATAAAATACCCCTTGATTATATATTTAAAAATCAATGAAAACATCTAGTGGTCTAATGATTGTATATCATGTTTATAACTATTATACGATTGATTTTAGTGACAATATAAATCTAGAAAATATTATTAATCTCCATTTTTCATATTTTTTGTAATTTTGTGAGAAATTGAATCTATCTATAATAACCACATATTAATTTTAGAGATATGGAAGGAAAATTTCAAATCTGAAATCATCTTATGTTCACCTATCAGTGCCTAGATGATGATAAAATCTATATAAAAATTAATATCATTTTATGGGTCTTAATATCCAATAATGAGGGGTATTTTGTAGAAATGGTTAAGTAAATGACCAATTTTGTAGTCTTACATACGATAATGAGGATTATATGTCACTATAAATTATATATTCAGTATTTTATATTTTACATATACCCTTGATAATATTAATCGGTAAAGAATAATAAAATACCATCGATGTAATTTATTTATGGAGGCAGAATGTATCACTTAGATATTTTAATATAAAATTTTATAAAATAAATACTATATAAAATAGATTTTTTCAAATGTATCAACAAAATAATGTGAAATCTAATACTTTTTTCTACGATAACATATTAAAATTAAACAAAAACATTAATATATTTTGATAATTTAATATGAAACATTACTATGAAATGATAAATTGGTAAAAATACACTATTGAATAAAAATACTTTGAAAATAAATTTTGTTCACATTGTTATCCATAAACATAATCACATTGACAATAACTATGAAAATAATTAAAAAAATTATAAATATAGTACGAATGTTTTTATAAATTTTAATAGGATGATTTTTAGTGAGGATTATATGGCTATATATATGAATGAAATACGGTTGATATATATATAGTCATTTTTTATATGACAGATGCAAATATAGTCATTGGAATCATGGTCCTTATAAATATGGACATTGTATATACATTGTCAAATATGTATTTTGATGATGTGTAATATTTAGTAATAAATTGAAGATAATGAAATTCATAAATGATAAAGAATAAAACAAAAATATAAACACTAAATAGAATATTTTAATATAAGAATTTATTTTTATGCATTACATATTATTGTTATTGTTATGAAAAATTGTGTAATTTATATATAAAGTAAAAAATAAATATTTCAATTTAATGATTAAATTTTACAATTTGATGATAAATAATTAATTTCAAGGGGATACAATTAAAATCAGTTGATGATGAAAGGGAATATTCTTAAAAATGATTGTTTTAATTTAAATTATCTTTTATTATTTTATTAATTAATTTACTTGATCAAATTTAAATAACTATTATAGTAAAATATATCTATTTATAAACATATTTATTAATAATAATATAATTATAAGTTGGTATAGTATCAAATTATAATCACAGAAACTATAAAATTTATTTTTTATATGAAAAAAATGTTTTCTATATATATTATGTTTCTATTTTAAATTTAATATTACAATATTAATATTTAGATTTAGATTAAATGGATTCTAGTTTATTAATAATTATTTCATTGTTTTTTTTGTAGTTAAATTTCAATTTTATGTCTGAATATATGTTTCTGATGAAAAAAATAATTTTCCACAATTAAGGTAAAATATGGTAAAAGGGGTTAAATTATGTAGTGATGGAAAAAAATATATATATAATATATTTAAATGTGTTTTTTATTAATATATAAAACAAAAATTTCAGCACGTTTTTTATTTTTCCACTTTTTACTTACATTCATATTACAATGCTAACTATAAACATTAAAGAATGGGAATTTTCAAGAAATCCCAGTCAACACTCACATATAAAAGGACCCACCCTCTTACTCTCCCAATCCACTCAATAAATAATATTATTCCTTGAATAACTACATTTTATGCATATCCTAAATAATATTTATTTGTTTTCACTATTTGAATCCATGAATAATGATTAAATTCTCCATTCTAATGGAACCAATTTCAAGAATGATATAACTCATCACGGTAAGAATCTAGTTATTAAAAAAAATTAACATAGTTTCCCATATATATTATTTCTAAAAAATATTTTCTATTATAATAATGTAATATTTACATCCATTTTATTATAATGAAATCATATTTTTGTTATATCTGTTTATACTCTACACGTTCATTATTATATCATGCTTCTGTATGGGGTTGTTAATCCACCAACCCAAATGATTTTATAACAACATCATCACATTCCTCATGAAAATGTATCAATCAATCAATTTTAGTCATATATGTTTTTATGGAGTAACTTATTTCCTTAGTATTTTTCTGTAATTATGATATTAAAAATAAATTGGCAATATAAATTATCTTTTTTATTAGTAAATTGTAGGACACATGCTCATCGTGGAATCCATTTTCATATACCATAATCATCTATTCAATTATAAGAAAATGGGACTAAATAAATAATTAGAAAAAAATTATTCTGCTAACTTAGATAATCTTCTTGTTGATGAACTTATAAAAAATAACATTGATCAACATCTCTATTATAGAATATATAAAAACCAGTCAGATTTTCTTACATCTAATGATGATAATAAAATAAGAAACTAATATATACTTAATTGATGAATATAAATAAAGTTTATAAAAAGTAATAGATTTGAATTAGGATATAAAATAAGTGATTAATCATGTTTTGTTTATTATAAAGAGATTCATGTGATTTCATGGAATTCAGGTGAAAGGAAAGGGTTTATCATTTTGAATTTTTTCATTGAGATATTTTTCATATTAACCAACTTATTTCATTATTTGTGGTTTATATTACCTCATGAATTTAATTTACCATATTTTTCATGTAATCCACAATATTATAAAATCTGTAACATTTTCTATATTTCATGGTATTTTTATTCAAGAGCAAACAAAGTTGCAAGGGAATCATTCTATTGTATCCTTTATATCATGCATGAACATGTATGGACTCTAACATAGGTAATATTTCATTATTTATTAATTAAAATCTAATTTATTTTAATTAAAATTATTATTTTTGTTTTTTATATGTATTGAAACCATTTTAAATTCCATTGGTTCAAAATTATATCAAAATTATATTTATAATTTTAGTTATGAAGATCTGTTCATTTCAAATTTTCATATTTCTCTTATATGTTAAGATTATTTAGTATGTTTTATTTCTATCTCTTCCAATTCTTATATAATTACTTAAAATCTATTTATATTACACATTATTTTACTTTATTGGGGTTTGAAGGAATATTTTTAATATTTTCCTATGATTAATTTTATATTTATTTAACATTCATTACAAATGCTTGAAACTAATCTAACATTTTAACCTTTTCGGAATTAAAACATTTTTTATCCATCTTCATTTTTTTCATTGAGAATATTCCTCTCTTGGTTTTCATGGTTTTCCAATATAATTTCTACAACCATAAGTTCATAATATATTCTCTTCTAATATAAAATTTATCAATGTAATGGATATTTCTTCCTATCTTTCAATTTAATTTTTAAATGTTTATATAAAAGTGTTTTTCAACTATGTCAATATCATTTATTAATTATATTGATTAAGTAGGGTATTATATTATGATAACTTCCACCTAATATTTATGGAAACTAATGTAAATTTTTATAATGCTAGTATTTCCATGAGTTAATAATGATAGGATGGTCTTAGGAATATTTTAATGTTTTTATGGTGTGTACCTATATAGTCTATCATTATGTGATATATGGGTATTTAGTATCCCCAGAATGAATTGAATAAATAGTTGTCTCATTAGATGACTAGAAATGGGGGTAAAACCAAAACAATAAGGGAATTTTATAATCATTGATTGGTTGACTGTGAATTATATATCCCCCTAATGTATTGGGTAAAGTATAATCTCTCATGTTCTAGTATGTTATAAAATAGGGAGAAAACTCAACCCATTAAGTGACATTTCCACTCTGTAATCCTGGTATTGGAAATGAGCCTTGACAGAAGAAATTATTTTCTATTCTTATCTATGTAACATATTTTTATTACTATGTTATATTTTCATGCTTTATGGTTATGAATTCATGCTTCTACACACATGTTACTCTTAAACTGTGTTGTAAAAAATCCATATTCCATGAAACATTATTTATGATCTTGGTTTTTTGGGTGTGGTTGCCCTATGTTATGTCCTTGATCCTTAATTATTTTCTCATAACCACATTTTCATCCACTAAACAACAATTATATTTAATTTTTACCGCTTATATCTAACCTAAGTGTATTACATTAGAAGACTATTTTTGGGAATTGATTAAGAATTATAGTAAAATATTAATCTCAAGTGGCTAATCTCAAAATACACTTAATCTTTGGGTTATAGGTTTGTGTTATTTTTTATGAATAAATGTTCAAATGTTTATAATTATGTGTCATATATGTTTTTCAGGCTAGTGTAGTCTCACTTTGTATCAATGAGTATTTAAAAAATTAGTATTTCTTGCAGAAAATCTGAGAGTGTGGGTCTGGTTCTCTTCAATGAAACACTGGAAAATTTTCTCAATATAATCTAGTTATTTCATGTATTTAATTGTAAATTCATTATAATTTTTTTATAAAACTCTTGAACTATATTTATGTTTAAAATAAATATTCATTCAAAAAAATAGAATAATAGTTAGAGAGATACCTCCTAAATAATATTTTGAAGAAGAGGAGATTTTTTAGTAGTTCATAGAAATATAATGAAAGGTTTAAGTGGGATTATATATAGAGGGATTTACGTTCTAAAAAACTGAATAGGTATGTCTTTGTAGGTGAAGTTCATTTCATAACATAACCTTGATGGGGAAAATAGGATCATAAAAAAGGATATAGTGTATACTACCTGGGCTAAATTGTTTTACAAAAAATGATTAGAAAGAACCATTTCTATAACTACCCTGGTCATTATTACACACATAAACATGATTTATTACATAAATTTCACATTATACAACCAAGAAGATTGATTAGTTTATTTTATTTGGGGCATAGAATCATTACATGACAACTTAAGACATAAAAATACAACATCTTTATTGAAATAATCTTTTTTAAGACCATATTGTTATTTTATACTTAACACCGTATGGGATAAAATGAGGACATTAATAAGAAAAAGGTGAGATATAAAACTTATTAAGGGTGAAAATAAATAATAACATGATGAATATAATACATTTTTGTCAACATTCATATCAATGGACCACAAGAGAAACATGCACCTAAATGAATGATATAGAATGGTTATCAAAACATGGAAATGTTAAAACAACATTTATCATGATATTAGCATTATAAAAGGCTAATTTCACAAATAGAATGAGTAAACCCTCATTGAACTTGTATTCGAATGAACCCTCAATACACTTTACGTATCATGATACTAATCTTTACCCAATGCGTTGGAGCGCTATCAGGGTGGAGACTTCTTAATCATTTAATTTCATGCATAAGTGTGCCACATAGGTCATACAACATGGATTAATTAACCATCATAATTTATTCAATGAATAATAGATTTTGAATACGCATATATATTTTTTCAATCAATAAGTACATGTGCATATTGGTTAATACCCTTGATAGAGAAATGGGTCTAGTATTCACTTACACAATTATTTTGGAATGGAATGTTTTGTGTGACTTTGGTAGCTTAATGACGTCAAAATGAAATTAAAAAATGGATTGATGAGACCTAAAGTGGAATCTCATCATTTATACATGAAATGTACAGTTTAGTGGTAATGGAACATAATATCCCAACATATGTACAAGAATTTAGATATATAATATATAATAATTGTTTTAATATAAATGAGGAGAGAGAAATACCTTATGGAATTTCAGCATGGTTACAGGGGTACATGGGATGTATTAATTAGAGGGAAATGGTTCAATAATCATTAAAATATATGTTTGGAAGTATAGGGGTGGTTAAAATCATACCCCATCATTTTTAATTGAAAAAATGGTATAACAACATAATAATTTGTGGACAAAAATGACAAATGAATAAATATCATACTTGATAGTGTGATACCAATGGATTTAGAGAGTCTTCTAGGGATATTGGGTCACATTGGGAGAATTATAGAGAGATTATGGAAGAGGTTGGTCGATATCCAAAGGTTTTTAGTGAAGATTAATGGGATATTTTGTGGGATTTTATCAGAAATGAAAGGAAATTCTTTCCTATTAAGGTTTTGGAAACTAAACATTAAACTAATCAAAACCAAAAACCATCTCGTGGTTTTTGCCCCTAGTTTTTTCCAATGTAGAGTGGAAAAAATTAATTTATAAGGAAAATGGCTGAACTTATTAAAATATTAGACTTGCTTATATGGAGGTGAGTCACACTCTGAAAGAAATCATTTTAAAAAGGTAAATTATTTTATATGTCTTGGAGTGTCCACTAAGGCACAATAAAATTAGGAAACCAAATATGAAATCAAATTATTTTGTAAGTAAAAAATTTGTTTGCCGAAATTCAGTTATATAGTATTATATTATATAACTATTGGGTCATTATGATTTTATAAAACAGAATATATATTTAAAGAGTATTTAATTTTTTTGCAAAAAATTGACTATCTTAGAATATTAGGAAAAATTCACCATTAGATAATTTCTACATCCAGAATCCAAATTTGTTATTAATTATTATTTTATTTTTTAATAAATATATGAATTTTTACAATTAATATAAAAATAGACATTTATTAAAAAATCATGGGTTTTGACAGAAATAGCTTTTAAACCATAATAAAAAATACATTTTTATTCATAAAAATTATATGATCATTAATAATTAATAAAAAGTGAATTATTAATAATATTTTATTAGAATATTATTTAAATAAAAAAATCTATTATTTCATCTAAATATCAATCTTAATTGAATGTTATCAAAAATATTATTTATGCTTTAAACCCCATTTATAAAGAAACAATAATAAAATGAATGTATCTTTATTATTATATAAAAGAATAATGAACATGGTCATTGTGCTAATTTCTTTTTACATATCCCTTTATAACACCAGCATATGACCTTAGGGTAAGGTGTACGATGGTGACAGACTCTTAGGGTAGCTTAGATAACATCGATCACATGGTAATATCTATTAACTTCCACTTATCCAATAAGAAATAATGTTCAAGCTTAACATGTTGAAGATCAGATTGGGCTTGGTCAGGATTCAAGCTCAGTGACAGTACCTCCTTTCTGAACTCCGACAAATGGGCTTCGTATGATGAAATTATACTGGAAGAGGACATCACTTCCTTTTTCTGTGTAAATTGGATTTGTTAAAGACCTATATTTTTTTAATAAATTTGATGACAAGAACAAGTTTCCCAGTTCATTTCATCGAAAAGAATTTATTAAATTCAAAAAGATTCATTACAAACACCAGGTGTAATGTACTTACACCAGTGGGGATTAATAGAGGGAACAAAGAAACTCAAGAAAAAAAACAAAATCAAAGCTAAAAAATAGCCGATATTCTAGATAATGCAGTGGGAACCTCTCTCTTAATGAGAAAATAAATCTTCTAGATACAACATGAAACTTCAGAGACCACGGCAAGAAGCAGTCTGAAATTTCCTTTCGAATTATCCAGAGAGCAGCTTCATCACAAAACATCAGATTCCATCAATAGAGCAGAATATGCATCTCTTCTGTCCAGCAAGCAGTACCAGAATAGATTCCTAAACAGTCCATAAACGATTCCAGAATCATGATCGAAGCAGAGATGCATCAAAGAAGAATCCAAACAATAACAACTACATAAATTCAAAATCTGAGATAAAATCCATCATGATGTTGAAGCAATCAATGATAGCATGCAATCAGGGGCAATCTCAGACAAAGAGAAATTAAGGAGATCTTTGGAACTCCTTTTTTAATCATTCTTTGAAGATGTCATGATTAATGGAAAGATAAGTGTCCTTCAATATTTCCCCTTTTATAAATGTTTGAAAACGGATCGTATCTCGAAGCTTCTCCAAAGATTCAGGTTCCTGACAGTATGGGACATCCTATTTTACAATCTGTTCATTATGTTGATGTACCTCCACCTATTAGGGTGTCTTAATCTCTTTGTATGACATGTCAGCAGGTAGTTCAACTTGTTTTGTTTCAACGTTTTATTTTCCAGTAAGAATAAGAGAACGTGTAACTATGGTTCTCTCAATCTGTGAGTAGTCCTTGCTTTTTCTAGTTTTCCTGGGGTGTGGTGTGATGACACCATCATCATCCACTGAAGGATTTTTACCTTTCCATTCCATGTATTTTAAATAATCTTCCTTAATTTGTCTATGTTGATCCTCTACTTAAATTGAGGTATCACTAGAGACTGGATTCTCCTGATCTTTTTCTTTATCCCCCACTAGTTACCTATATTCATTTTGCTCATCATTGAGCAGGATTGGGAGGGTGCACTCATTTCTTTAAACATCGGAGTGTTCTTGTTGTTTGGTAAATCCATGAGTGGAGTTATCAGTGACATACATAACTTCGTCGACAAAGTCTGCTATTTGATTTTTCAGGTACATTAGAATTCAATCCCCCTTTAACCCCATCATTTCCTTCTTTGATAAAACAATCTGATGGTCCAGCTTCTGCCCTATGTTTTTCTCTACCCTTTTCTATCCATTTTTGATGTCACATTTTTAGCACAATTATTGGATTTTCCACAACTAATAGATGTGTGCCCAAGCCTGAAACATAAATGAAAATAATTTGGGACTCTTTCATATACTACCTCCTACAAAAACCCAAATTCCCAACTTTATATCCATATGGCCGAGGGTAGATTCTGTGAGACATCTATTTCAATACATACTCTGGCTACAGAGGGCCTGGAGAGAGTCTTAGTGGCATGATCAAGCCTCAATTGGGAACCAATAAATGAGGAAATGGAAAACAAGGCATTTTTTTTTAATATGTGCAATGGAAATTCAAGAAAATCCAACCCATATTGGTGCAATTGGAGACTCAGAATAAGTATCAAAATATGGCATCCATTTAAGAATTCTCATTTGACATTCCCCAATGGACCATGTCCATTTTTTCCAGAGTCTGTAATAGTTCTCTATTGAGTCAAATCGAAGAACGATATGTGTGTGATTGAGGAGACCAAATTGAAAACTCGTAAATCCAATGGATTCTAAAGCGGAATGAAGAAATTTCAAGGACGACCTTCAATTTTGAAATTTCCCAACCAAGACATACAGAATATCCGAAGATAACAAACATACTGCATCTACTGAGAAGGATATTGCGAGTTTTCCATGATGTCGATAGGTCTTAGGATTAATCTCAATATTCTAAACCTCACATACATGAGCAATATAATCATCGAGCGATTTCCCAGCAACCACTTCAGCGAAGGTACGAATATCTGTGCTAGGGTTAGCATTGTGCGGCGGGTGCGTTCCTAGTTCGTGACGGGTCCCCATGCTTCTGTAAAAGCCCTATATTTATACTAATCATGTTCTCTATGTTCAATGGATATATTAGCAAGGATAAAAATTCTTAATGGTAATTTAAAATCCAAAAACATAAAACCAAGGATGTGCATATGTTTTATATAACAAATACACTTATTTAGAACAAGAGCAATTTTCATTAACAAAATTTTACGTTGTTATAATCCTCCCCCTTTAAGAAATTTAGCCCTTGAAATTTTCATTTTCCAATAATAAAATAAATAAGGGTAACTATTATTCATTAATTACTCCAATTTCCTCATTGCTTCTTCAAACATAAGGTTCCTCTACATCACCATGATGAGGGGAATTGTCTTATTTCGCAGAACTTTTTCCCTATGATATAATATCTTCACCGAATTCTCTTTATAGAGGAGGCCATTTTATAATAGTACCACCTTTGTATTGAGTACATGTGATGGGTAAGGTGTGTACTTTTTCAAGAGTGATATATATAATACATAATGTAGTTGAGACAGGTTCGGTGGGAGTGCTAGTCGACAGGCCACTACTCCAAATGGATCATGGATCTCAAAAGTGTAGATGTATATTGGACAATGATTTCCCTTCATTAAAAAAATAAGAACTCTCTTCCATGGTGATATGAGGAGGAAGAACATTTTCCCAACATCAATCTCAAGGTCTCATTGATAATTATCTGTATAGCTCTTTTATTTTCTCTGAGAAGCATTAAAGTGTTTATGGATCGTCATAACCTTCTCCACCATTTCTTCAACCATTTATCTACTTAAGAGTTTGTGTGCCCCAAATTCATCCCAACCTGTCAGTGTTCTTCCCCTATTCCCATAAAGGTATTCGTAAGGAGCCATTTGGATGATTGAGTGGAAACTGTTGTTGTAAGAGAACTCAGGAAGAGGAAGATGTTGATCCCATCCTCCTATTAAGTCCATTGAACATGATCTCAACATGTAATCAATTGTTTAAATTGTCCTCTCAAATTGTCCATTTGCTTGTGGATGATAAGATGTACTGAAGTTCATATCAGAATTCAGAGTTTTTTGGTGACTCTTCCATAACATAGAGGTTAATATTAGATCTCGATCAGATACAACAGATAGTGGTACCCCATGTAACCTTAAAAATTTTCTTATTTATGTCGGTTCCAAGTGATCCAATGAGTAATCCTATTGAATTACGATGATGTGTGAAGTCATTTTAAGATGATCCTGAACAACCCAAATAGAATTGTTTCCATTGGATGTCTTCGGATGTCCAGTGACAAGTTCCATGGAGGTGTTCTCCCATTTCCATGTTGGTATGGGTAATGGCTGCATAATCACGTTAAACTTATGCCTCTCAGCCTTAAATTACTGACATATCAGGATCATTGATGTATTCTCAGTGATCTCTTTCTTCATGTTATCCCTCTAATAATTTTCTCTGACATCTCGATACATCTTTGTGTTTCCTGGGTGAATGGAGAAATTTGAACTACGTGCATCATCCAAATGATCATTCTTTAACTTTGGATAGTATGGAACACATCATCTTGACACTTATCTACCAATTCTTTCTTCATTAACATTGAACTCAAAGTATTTCCCTTTTCTAATAGTTTCTAATTTCATATAAACTCCAACATCATCCTTTTGACCATCCATTAACATTTCCAAAAGAGATGTTTGAGAAATAATATGTGTAAGGATCGAGGATGTTCCCTTCGTTATGCATCCCATGTTCATCTTCATCAAATCTAAAGAGATTTGATCCTTTTAATTATCTATAATGATAAAATTATTGTGTTCTTTATACATAGATCATCTACCTCATACCTTGCTTTCCTTAGGTGGTAATGGATTGAGCAGTCATAGTCTATGATTAACTCTAACCATCTTCATTGGCGCATGTTCCACTCTTTCTGTGTGAATGTATACTTAAATCTTTTGTGATTCATATATATTTTTCAGTTCTCCACAAAGAGGTAATTCCACCAAATTTTTAATGCGTTTATTACTAAAACCAACTCGAGATCATGTGTTGGATATATTTACACATGAAATTTCAATTTCCTTGAATCTTAGGAAATGACATTGTCATTTTTCATTAACAAATAGCCCAGACCCTTCATCAAAGCATCACTAAATACAACAAAATATTCTCCACTTATGAATAGTGTGTGAAAGGGAATAGTGATAAGCCTATTTTTTAAGTCCATTTAGTTATATTCACATTCACCATTGAAATAAAACATGAATCCCTTCCAAGTTAGCATAGTAGTTTAGTTTGGAAATTGTGAGAAATTTCTCCGAAATCAGCGACAATATCCAACTTACCCCCGGAAGATAAGGATACCCATCACTGATATTGGCCTTGTCCATCCACTAATTAAAGCTATCTAGGAGGTATCCATAGATATCCCATTTATTGTGATGATGTGACCTAGGAATGAGACATTCTTCAACCAGACCTCACACATGCAGTACTTGTCATAGAGATTCACCGTTCGGAAGGTCTCTAGTAAAGTGATTAGATTCTCTTGATGATACTCTTGTGTTTTGGTTTATATTACAATATCATTTATAATGTATATCACAAATTTTTCAAGGTAATCTCAAAATAATTTATTCATCTACTCCATGAAGACTGTTGGGGCATTAGTGACACGAAAAAGATTTACTATGAATTATTTGTGCTCATACATTGTATGAAATGCAGCCTTGGAGGAATCAACCATTTTCACCCTTACAGGGTTGATGGACCATAAATTTGGTATGTGGAGAAGAAAACATGGGGCTCTTGGGGATTCCTCATGATGCTTTCCCCTGGAGCACCACAAAACTATGGCTGGAATGAAGCTCCCCCTCTGTGAAGCCTCCATGGAGCAAGGAGGCAAGAGGCTCTATGAACTAGTTTTACATTTTCCAAGCCCCTAAAAATCAAGGAGACGAGAGGTTCCATGAACCAGATTGATGTTTGAGAAACCGCCATAGAGTAAGGAGGTGAGAGGCTTCATTACCCAATTTGATGTTCGCGAAGCTACTATGGAGTAAAGAGGTAGGAGGCATCACCATTACGACAAAATGCCACATGTCGTCACACCAATCAAGCTCTTCTTTGCGGCACATCTTGTCTATAAGTATGGGTCTCCATTAAACCACAAAGTATATATCTTCTAACAATTCAACTTATTATCTCTCAAATAACAATTCAATTTCTTCTCTGTGAACCATGAGAATTTCAAGGTACTTTTTCATCACGTAGCTCATCCCCCATTGCTTAATTCTATACCAAATCAAAGAGGGATTCTTATCGTGGATCTCATGAGCCTCTGCGAAGTAAATGGATCCCTAAGGGGACTCGGGTCTTCACTGAGCACATATTCTTCACAAAATAACCTGCATGAAAATGTGGCCCTCATGGTAATGTATGGTCAATGTACGTGGTGAGGAACATTGTTTCACAATTCTATCCTTCACAGGGCTACATTGCTTCTCAAAGCCTTGCTCCACAAAATACTTTCCATGTGATGAAGCACCTTCCATATGAACCTATTCCCTATGCCTATTCCAGGAAACATCACTTCACAAAGAATACCCCTTCGCGAAGCCCCTCCACTGCATGAACCACCAAAGCTTCATGAGGATTCTTCTTATGAACCCCTTTGTTCCATGACTCCTTTTCTCGTGCAACCTTCCAGGTTTGCACAAAGTGATTTAAATGTCCCTTGGAAGGTACTTCATCTTGTATTTCATAGCCTGTTTCTTCTTCGTATATGAAAAATAATGGCTATTTCTTATTCGTATATCCATGCTAATGTGTACCCCTCATTGGATAACTCTATAACACCCCCTTACCAAATCATTGTTGATTCATCCCATTCCCCAAGGGTAGGTGGGTATCAGTCATGTAAGTCTTAGGGGTGCAGATTAAACCCACCTCGTCCGAACTACAATACGTTAAACTACCATGCACCCTCATCCTTAGCATGTGATGATAAACTGGAGCCTTTCCCCATGCATCAGACATGTGGTACCCCTCTCGGACATTCTTTATGACCACTAGTCTACATGGAAGTGAGATCATTCCTCACATGGAATGAGATCCTCTTTACTGGAGAAACGTATGTTGGTTAGGAAATAGAAACAACTATGGTGTAATCCCCTAGCCTTTCTTGCGGGAGGCACTATCCCTTCTCCTTCTATCTTCATTCTGGCTGATGATTAGGGAAGGGGGGATGGGCACTAGATCCCTCATATCTTCCATGTAAAATCCCTCTCCTACTAGGTGTTACCACCACCGTTCCTCCATCCTTGAGTAAGTCCCAATACTCAGCTTCATGGCCCGCTAACCACACATAAGCCCCTGTTTCCTTTTTGGGCCTCTAAGCACGTGTAAGGCCCATTCCACTCCCCATGGTTTCACCATTTGTGATGTGATAATAAGGTCTTTTATACCTTTTATTTCTCACCCCATGAATGAATCACATGATCTTAGATTAAGAATTGACCATAGAATCCAACACTAGCTACCTTAATGTGTAAGAACCACCCCAATTCCAGACAATGTGGACATTGATACATGCCAAGGAAAGGTACTTAGAACTCCACCCTAATGTTTATTCTCAACAACCATTGGTCTTGACCATTTCACATCGGTTCACAAACATTCCAGAACTATGCAGACTATGATCATTACCAATGAAATGTACATAGGAATCCACCGGGATGTTCAAACCCAAAAACCATTGGTCCCGACCATTACATGTCGATTCACCCACATCATGCATGGAATTAATCATTATACCCCTTTTGTCCCGCATCAAACTAAAATATCCCCTATTTAGAGGTAAGTAGTTTTGTTCCATATTCATTGGTAAGTCATTATCAATCCTGTTCAGTGGTAACTCGCTTTCACACCCATTTAGCAGTAACCTATTGTCACCCCCATCCATCGGTAACACATTGTCAATCCAATCCATCATTAATCCATTGTACTCTATAATCAATGGTAGGATGTTTTCATCCCTTTCATTAGGACCCACATCTCTTGTCCTCTCCAATGACGTAAGACCAACACGGGCTGATAACGACGCGAGAACCCTAGTATATAATCGGGTCACTGTCCTCATTTCACACCCTGATCCTATACCCCATCAGGAACAACATGGACTTATATTCCCTACCACATGGATATGTAGGAGGTCTCTTCGAGGCTCAAGCCCAACATCACCATCACCCTCGAATCGAATCCATCTCATTCTCCATAAACTTTAATTAACCATCCATAATACATCTTGATTCTTACGCAGGCTGCCACATCCCGATGAGATGATGAAAATTCACCTCCTAGAACTAGTGTTCCCTACAGGGGTTTCACCCATCTGATCTACAATAGTTAGTCTTCTGATCAGTTTGATCTGTCTCCTCTAGACGTTAAACTCGCATCATACAATGATTTTCACATAGGAAGATGGGGAAAAACTCATAGAAATTCCTATGGAATATAATTCCCTATATTAGAGGTGGGATTCCTCGAGAAACCACACCATTAATAATCCATATAACAATGGGATGAAACCCAGATGTGCTAGTGTTCTACGGTCCAAACACGCCAGTGATGTCCAACATGACAACTCCCCCAACCGAATGTTGCTTCCCTGACCAGATCCCTTGAAAATTCTTGACAGAAATAGTGTAATGAACTGACAATCAAAATGACCTAGCCCAGGTAAGAGTATCACAAAAAACATATTAATCAATAAGGGAGACTGAGAGAAAGAGACAATTTTCAGGGATGACTCCATAGAAGGAATAACTTACATCCCATTATCCTATTTCGATCAAGGAGAAAACATCTTTGAATAAGAAGTGGGTGTTTCCCACTATTGGAATGCAATAATTCTGGGGAATAGTTAGCAATTCCTCATCATCCTCTATAAAACGGATGTATGTTCCCCATCATAAGCATCAAAAACAAAAATGGTGAACCTGACATGATGTTTTTATCCTCAATGTAGAGATTAGTAGCGTTCGAGACATTAGTAGACTGGCGTGTCACTGGATCCAGTTATCCGGTGCTAGGTCCCACTATAAAAATAGTGGGCCTGGCATGAAATTAAATAGATGTTGGGGAATTTGAACATTGGATATCATGTTCTATGACGTTTTTAATGAAGATCCCTCATACCAAACATGGAATACATAATGGCATTGGGGCACTGGACATCGATTTCATTGTTTCAACAGTAATGGTTTTATCTCTTTGATTTCCAGGAACCAAGCTGCTACATTAAGATTCTTATCGCCACCCACCCTTTGACACGTGGGCAAGGGAAGTGCCAACATGGAAATCCCACGTGGCTTTACTTCTTCTACGACAGCTTCCACACCCACATCTATTGGGCACCCACACCCCATCTCCCCTTCTGACTTCACAAAATGTAGGGAGATAAACAACCATGTCCACCGATACAAGGAGGAGGGGAATATCCCAACTCTGTATATGGCTTCCTAGGTTCAAGAGGAATTTTTGCCTCATTTACACAGCCACCCCCAAGGGATGTGAAGTGAGCATGTTCTCTCCAATCTGACGTACAACCATTTCAATAGCCTCTCCCCAGAACTCTTTGATGAATCCCTCCCCTAAGGTGATGTGGTTGGGGATGTCTGGGCCAGCCCAGTCGGGATCCCGTTTTAGGGGCTCCCAATAGGTCCTTCCAATGCCGGAACATGGTCTCACGAGTCGAAAAATAGGTAATCCATGCACCTGCATCACCAGCCATAGTCCGTCTGACCCGACACCAGCGTCGGGCACAGGCCAAGGAGGATGCTCTCCAAGGGGCGTCAGTTTCAAAAACTATTGTGTCTCGTTCCATCACCGAAGTATATCATCATCCTCCTATGTATTCTAAGTATGGGAACTAATATAATTGACCTAGATCAAGCCCCTAACCTCCCACAGGCAGGTTGGGTCGACTCTCTTGGTCGCCGGTGTAGGGAGCACCCTCTACGAACCGACCTGCAGTAACAAAACTCAGTACGGAAGCCTTCCCCATACCTCTAACATTGATAACGCATGACCTCCCCACTTCCAATCCCATCATGGATGTTTTCTTCACGACATCTTCAACCCAAATGTGGGTCTTCCCCATAGCAGTGACACTCAGTACCCAATCCTCTCCCGCGTTCATTACATCGGGTATGGGGTCTTTCCTCCTGCCACAGGCCCCCGACGTGGAGATGTTATGCATCTAGTCAATTTCTAGCATGGGGGACACCCCAATGTCATTAAAATGGATAGAGAAGGTCTTCCTCACCTCAGAAATTAGTGGAGTGAAGGTCAGCTTCGCTCCTGCAGCACCCAACATCGAAGTCCTACCTGTGTCCCAATTGACTATCCTGAGGAAACTCTTAGCACTAACACTGGTAGGGGAAGTAAGCTTGGAGGCCCTACCCATGCTCCTACCAACTTTGGCACATGTCCTACCCACTCCGGAACATCTGGAAGAGATTCCCTCCTCACATCAGCTAGTTGACACGAAGGTCCTCCTCATGTCCCCTTCTCTATCTGTCTAGGAGCTCCTTCCACCCCAGCTTAATCAGGTGGAAATCTGCCCCACCCTTGCAGTAGTACGATCAAACGTCCTCCTCACATCTGAAATCTACCCTATCATGAAAAACCATCCTGAGGCCGGAGGGAAGGCCATCAGCACAGTAAAAATAATATTCAAAAGTATCAGACTGAGATTAAACCAGTATCAATCTCAGATTCTATGGTGGAATAAGAATAAGTGATGAAACCCTCACATAGATCCTCCATGGAAAGGGTCGGGGAAGGAACCAGGCACCTCATCCTCATACTTCAGGAATGAGAGATCAATCAGATTCCCACCTCCCTCCATGAGTACATCCAGAAGGATGAGAATTTGAAAACTCCAGAGGTTTTGTCAATGCAATCACTACAATCATCACCAGAATCACTCTATACCTCGACCAGAGATCATAAAGGGATATTTTGGGAACCAATAGTGGAGGATAAGTACCTTGATTTATCGACAGTAGCCTTAATCCCTACACTAGAAACTGTGGTCACCATCTCGTCTTACTGAGATGTGATGGCTAATTCACTACATTCTTTCAGAGGATAGTCTGAGAGGCAGCAGTTTGTCAGCTCCCTCTCCATGTTCTCCATCGGCCAACCTACTATCTCATCAGGATACTGCAGTATTACTACCGGTTAACCAGTAACCTTCGTTTTACGAGTGGGATAATGAAGGGACAGAGCCCAAACCTAGGAAATGATCTTGTGGGAATGTCTTGTAGTAGAAAATTTCTTAGAGATGTTTTCCCCAGTTGCAGTGCCAAATTTCAGGGCACTAGAAGCATTCACCTAGGAGGAGGTTGGATGCTTTGGCCAAACCCTCTGGGAGACTCATTTATATCTTTGTTAATGATGTGTGTCCTACCCCAAGAGTCATGCGCACATTGAAGACATAGAACAAAAATGTAGTTTGGCTAATTTGGCCACACTCTCCTTGACTAGCGCCTTGAGTCACTATGACGCAATTGGACCCTCCAATGTTGATGAATCCAGAACAATAAAGTGCTCCAGAGGATTATCAAGGAGGCTTATCCCCATGTAAAAATCTATGGTTGGTGGTTCTATGAACCCCTCCATATCAGTTCCATCTAGCGCTAGCCTGATTTTCTGAGTGACATAGAGAATATGCCTTGAGGCAGGGTTGTGGTTAATATGTCCAACCTACCAGGGATGAGAAGGAGTGAGATATTTGTGGAGAGGATCTAACCCCCGAGAGAGTTTCACACCTTTTGGATCTTTTTAGAAGGATTACTCATCAAAAGATGAATTTCTTTGGTCTTCTTGTAACCACCAAGGAATTATCCCTCAACCTGAATCCCAACAAGGGAAAATAACACCTTGGAGTATTCAAACCCTTCATACCATCAAGATTTGTCTAGAAGTCTAAAGAAAATCCCCAAAAATCCGTTTTGCAATAGAAACATGCATAACACAAGATTATGGTCGATGACCTCCTTGTTGATGACACTATAGAGCAATGACTCGACTACAATGATCCTTGTCCAGGGTAGCACGGGCAGACACAACATCCACCCAGAAAATTGCCTCTAGGTAACCCTTATCGGCTTTCCCTTTCAGATAGGGCCGAAGCCAGATCCTATAGAAATAGGGCACGATATATGTCTGCAAATCCTTTTAAACGGTTCTACAACCCCCAAGAACCAGTTAAAATTCCCCCAGCACCTCTGCAGATCATCCCTCTACCAGCTCCACGAGTCATCAGATATTCTTATCTTGTGGAAGAACCTACCAATGCATTGGTGGTCAAGGGTCCCCATAAAGACAATAATCCCCACCCATATGATCCAATGGCGTAACACATCATCTGCCTCGAAGCTTTAGAGGCTCGACAAGTTGAATTCTCACCTAATGGAAAGCCATATCTGGCCTGGGTGGATTAAATTCCAGCACCATGGGGTTTTAGAAATCCCACATTTTCTCCCATCAATGGGATAGGGGACCCACTGCATCACCTAGCCCACATTACCTCAATGTGTGGGCCTATGTTAGGAACAATAGCATAGTAGGAGGCTAATAAACTATGATACTTTTCACAAGCATTGCAGGGTCCGAAATTTTTGTGGTATAGCTATCTACCCATTAGATCAATTGATGGGTGGGAAGACCTCCATAGGATATTTCTCTACCAGTTCAGTTCCACCACTCAAGATACAAGTATCAAAAACCTCATCAAGTGAATGTAGAGGGATAATGAGTGCATTGCAACATTGTCGCCCGGTGGAAAGGGCACTCATATTCACATTACATGCCGGTAACATAGAAGAAACTACTGACGATTTGTATAGGAAATGTCAAGACAGAACTGGTCCCTTCCCTTATTATTCATAATTTCCTCAGTGGATTCCAAGACTTCTCTGATAAGGCCAATCGCCTAGAATAATCCTTACCACATGATAGCCAGACATGTCTTTTGACTCCTACAATCCCCGTGAGAATGGCCGCTAGGGCCGAGCCCACCGCGATGGACCATATATAGGCCCCCATGAATATAGAGGTGTTACCAATTGAGCAGCCACCCCTGTGTTGAAGGGGCCTTCTACCTTAAGTTCAGCCTCCGGCCCAGCAGTACCCACCTTAGAATCGGAGGGTTCCCCCATGAAATGTTCTGCCATCTCCTAGGTAAAATAATCAGCCTACACCACATCGATAGGATCCTCCATCCCCTCTTTAGGGTCAGGCTCCAAGGACCCCATTCATGGACAGGAGGAACTAGACATACTCTTTCAACAAGTATCATGTCCTAAGTTATTTATGAAGTGCCTTGGAACATGGGATTGTATGTTTTCCTAAATGCAGAAGGCCGGAGAGGAAAAACTCACTGATTTCACAAATTACTGCCCCTACCACTGGATCCTAGGACACACCCTCAAACAGTACCATGTGTTTATTGACTGTCTTCAATACCATGTGGATAACAACATTGACCAGTTAGGCCCAGCTCTAACATAGGTGGCATCTGTCTTTGTGAAGCCAAACCATTGAGGTGATAGTAATGGCTAGTGACATTGGGTTTCTCACCACGGATCCCAAAAGAATGGTGATTAGATATCTCATAAGACATTCACCCCTTCCCATGATATTTTCCATGCATGCCTAAACCTATCTGAACCTTCAAGAAATGCCACACAATCCACCATCAGTACTTCTGTGTCAACAACTTAGTCATCCTCTTCTTAAAAGAGAAAGCACCAGTGGTGCAAGGGAAAACAAAGTCCCTACTGATTCCATCGTCATCACGTACTCTCAGTGACATCATACCCCCAGATAAAGAGATTCCTCCCACAATCTATCTAGTAGTGTATGACTTTTTGAGTGATAGTCGAGGGTATGCCTTAATTAATATCATAGAGCTGGTAAACCCCTACATAATTCCTGACGATAAGGACAACTAGTCAAATCCTACCAATGTCCTCAGCCATCATCAGTGTCGACAGAGATGTGAAAATATGGGTTGTCGTAGTGCCTTTGTCAGTATTTCTAGCTTGGTTGTTCATGCTCCTAAACGAGGCAGCATGCCCGGCATATAGCTCAGCATGTGAAACCTTCTCATTTGGTGTCATCAGGCCTGCCTTAATCACCATTCGTGTTGTAGGATCAGGCAGATCCACCTCAACTGCATTGTGATCATCCACAATTTTCTACGAACCGATCTTAGTCATCAAACCATCATCCTGTAGTCACAATGCAGGCATCGACTAGTGAGAATTACGATATTCCAAGAACTAGTAAGTCGTCGGTCGAGTCGGTAGGGCCAACCATACCTCTTATCATAGAGCGACCTCATGTGAGCATAAGTTCATGCCTAAAATCGATGTTTTGTGTGCTCAAGAATATTTTCAATATTCCAGCAAGGCTATCCATAATTTAGGACCTTCTCTTTTCAAACGATACACATGTATCCCTCGCCGAGGCTTTAATAATCCCCCTCCAGTTTGAGATAGAGGTAGCAGATGCAGAAGCCTTCCATGCTAGGGTAGTTGAGCACACTAAATGAGAAGACATCATCTTATTCTTTGTAAAAGATGAAGGTTCTCCATATAGGGGAACATTACCCTACTATACTTCACTAGAAAGTTTAATGGCATGGATGTTCGTCGTTGTCTTGTCGACAAAGGCTTCAGGATAAACCTTATATTGGCTCAAACAATGTGAGAATTGTGGTTGTCCAAGGATTATTTGACTCCCTCGTACCTATTAATCAATGGTTATGATAGGGAGAAATAGACTTTCGTCAGAAAGATCCACTTAAAGACATAGTTCGGTGGCCTAGATGCCAGCACTATGTTTATGGTCGTGTCCTAAGACACCACCTGCAATGTGTTGATGGGAAGGCCATGGCTCCACCTACATGTGGCGGTTCATTCATTATATCAAAATTTCCTTATGTATTCCCTTAATGGTCGAGTGGGCGTACATTTAGGTGATGAATCTACCTTTACCACTTGGGAAGCCCACTATTTTTATGCGGACTATTAGAAGAGAAAGGACAAGTAGATTCTGGCTAATGAGGTTGAGCATGCTACGACTACGATAGACCCATGGACAGATCTAGACATTGCTAATATCTTTCCAATCCACCGATTGGAGGCTATAACCCCTGACATGGGACAATTATTTGTTTATTATATAACAAGGGAGAACACATTACCATGTCTAAGTGTTTTCATATGATCACCTCGTAATCCTACAGAAATTAGGCTCAAGTGATCTCAGAGCCTCCTACTCCCAAAATGGATTGGGATTTCTTCTCCATGAAAATGACAATATGTCATACCTACTTATTTTACAATTCTAGAATTAAACTTCTCAAACCGATGCACCACAATTTCTTCAATTTAATCAAGTGTGGCCCCTTGGTCCAAAAAATAGATGGGATTGAATCAATTACTTTCATCACCTTGGTTTCAGAAGAATAGGAGTTCCCCGATACAGTGCCCACCACCACTCAGGATGGTAACATCCTCCCATCGGGATCTTTCGACACAGAGGAAACTCCTCCCACTGGGGTCCCTCCTTCATATGTGAGGAAGATGATTTAGAGGATCATCCCCCAACCAGTGAAGATGGACTCTCTTCCATGATCGACAAGTTGGTACAGGTGCACCTAAGTAGCGAGGCGGACACAAAAACCAATATTGATCAGTGCCTCTATGCCCCTAAAGGAGAAACAATAATACATAAACTTATATAAGAATCAATGTGTATTCACCTTGATATATATTTAGATTCTTGGACTAGATCCTTAGGTGGTCTTCCACCGCATCGGTTTCCAATAAAATCATCACGGGTTCAAGAAACATCCCTGAAATATGCACCCTTCTCATGGTGTCGTAGTTGAGGCATAAGTTATTATGATCATCAAAGATAATTTTGTCAAGGATGTCTGGTAACCTAAATGGATGGCCAACATTTTTCAAGTCAGGAATACGAACAGACTGATTTGAGTCTTCATCGACTTCCGGGACCTCAACTGTCTGTGTATAAAGGATGGTTTTCCCCTTCATGCGATGAAATTGTTGATTGACTCTACAGGTGGATTCCAAGCCCTCTCCATCATGGATGGGTACTATGGGTATAAATATATCCAAATGGCCCCTGAGGATGAGGATTATATTTTCTTCAGGCCACCAAAAGGTACATTCTGTTACCAAGTCATGCCCTTCGGTTTAATTAATTAATGGTCAACTTATCAAAGGGCTATGCATTGTATATTTAAGATGATCTTCAGAATTTTGGTACAATGTTATGTGTATGATTTGGTTGTAAAATCTCACCAACTTCAGGACTATCTCAAAGACCAAGAGAATGTGTTCGGCTTCCTCTGTTCCCGCCTCCTAAAGATGATCACATTGAATTGTGCCTTCATTGTAACCTCTGGAAAGTTTCATAGCTTCTTAGTTAGATACAGAGGCATCGAAATCGACACAGAGAAGATCATGGCCCTCAGCTAGATTTATCCCCCAAGAAACATATGAGAGCTTCGTGGTTACCAAGGAGAAATGGCCTAAAAACACTAATTAATCGCGAATCTGGTAGGAAAGTGTAATCCCTTTTCTCAGCTCATGAAATAAAGCACAACCTATGAGTGGGATAAAAAATGTCAGACTTCTTTCAAGGATATCAAGCAGTACCTACTCCAGCCTCTGGTCATAATGCCACCTATCACTGGAAAGTGGATGGTCCTTTACATGACTACCCTGGATTGGTCTCTTAGTGCCCTTCTCACCCAGAATAACAATGAGGGTATAGAGAACAATCTATACTATCTCATCTACATGCTCCTCGATACAGAGAACACATTCTTCCTTATTGAGAGGAGAAACCTTGTGCTAGTATTCGCAATATAGAAATTGTGACATTACTTGCAACACCATTAGGTAATGCCAGTATACAGAGTGCATCCTTTGATGTACATCATGTACCACCCAATGTTAACAAGATGTCTTTATCAGTGGGAAGTAATCCTACAGCACTTCGACATCAGGTTTTTCCCTTAGAAGGAGATTAAGGGTCATGTGTTGGGTGACTTCCTTTCTACCCCTCCATCTCTTGAGGACATGTTCTTGGATCTCAATTTCCCTGATGAAGTGATTATCACAGTAATCCAATCCATGTCATACTGGAAAATACATTTTGATGGTTCTTCCCAGAGCCCCACGGACAGAAGGAACAATGAACCCAAGATCAGCAGAGTAGGCATGAGTGTTGTGTTCATTACCCCAGTACAAGCCATTCTACCATATTCATTTCTATTTTCTGAAGCCTATAAAAACATTTTTGTATATTATAAGTTTCTTATTCTATACTTGAGATGGCCCTAGAGATTAATTTTCCCCATTTGAATGTGAATGGGGACTCCGAACTATTCATAAAGAAGATCAATAGTGATAATGTCATTAGAAAGGCAGAGCTCGCACCATTGTTGGAACACAACCTCCAGCTAATGGCCCAGTTCCCATATCAGACAGATGTTACACATGTATTTCAATCTCATAACGATCAATTTGACATCGTAACTAGCCTAGCTTCATCACCTGATGTGCATGAACAAAATGATATGATTATCAATGTGGTACACCAGATAGTCATTCCTCTCATCACTCTGAATAATGATGACAACCTGCAAGTAATCCACCATACCATCGGCGCCTCCTCTATTGAAATAGTTAGTTCCAAAGACCCAAATACTCAGTGTTGTAGATTACCATATCGTGTATACAATTATCTATACATGATGTCTTATTACCATTTTAGTGTAGACTATTATGCCTTAAATATTGAAATAGTAATGTACAAAGGTTAATTGTCGTATCGAAAGGTTATAGTAGTTCCCATGAAATAATGAGAACCTCAAGATACTATGAAATTAATCTTAAATATATGTTCTATAATCAAGATACATCATACTGATTGGACATAGTAGATGTTTGACTATCAGGTGCTGGGGGCTCATAAGAATTGAGACTTCTTCTCATGATGTTCGCACATGGTGATCTCTAGAAGTGAGATCATGAGGATTGACCCGCAAATAGAAACTCTACATATTTTGGGTGGAATTGGATGTTCTTATCTATGATCATGTGTAATTGTCCCTTTACATGAGATCGTTACCATTGTTTGTCACTTGATTACATAAATAAGCAAGACGAAAACCATGGTGATGAATTCATGTTGAGGTAGTTTGTGTTGGTTGCATCATTAGTGGCATTACATTGGTTGAATGGTCAAAAAGGAATTGTCACTTCTGGATTATGGAAGTAATATATCTCAGACCATGTTGATATAGATGGCAGTACCTTTACAAGACCATGCCCAGGGCAGTTGATGGTAATTCCATCCAGTTACATCAACAAAAAAAAATGTAAAAAAAGGGCGATGAAACGAGAGTGTGTCCTCATTTATGAGATATTAGTGACAAATAGATTATATTACACAGTGCGTGTTCGAAGGTTGGTTTTCACTACTCTGAAAATCCTTATTTCTTTAGGGGCCATGATGGGTTTCTAGATCTCGCTCTTGGTCCTTGAATACTATTCACTTCTATCAAAATAAGGGCCTAGAGGGTCACACACAATAGCATATTCAAGAATCATCCCTATTCAGTCGAATATGAATTTTTTACATAGTTTTCCTCGCCACAGGGGTTCATGATTTATCAAAAGTTAAGCAATTACCAATGCTCTAACTAAATCCATTTTATTTGAGTTTAGAATAATTAATATTGAATTGATTTATTAAATGTATTTATGAGTTTTAGTAAATACATGAAAAATGTTTATTGACGAATATTAAATTATTCAAGGTTCAATGAATATTTATTAGACAAACAATTCGAGTTAATGACATAATTATTATCACAAAATATTTATGAATCAGACAAGTAGTCATAAAATGTCATTCATAGTGCATTAAGTATTTGGGGGCTGGGTTGGAATTTATAGGAAAATAATTAACCACTATAACTATTAGAGGAGAGGAGATTTCTAATCAATATTCATAAAGCTTCTCTCTCATGTCCTCTCTCTAATACTCTAGAGAGTGATGCTCTAGATACAAAGAGAATGGATCAAGTAATCTCTCATGCATCACTAGTGATGTGGTTTGGTGATGGTTGGAGCATCTAAGGCTTCATCACAATTCCATGCTATCACCCAGATTATGGAGAACAGTGCTCCCACGGATTCCTTGAAGTGTGTGTGGACGATCTAGAAGAATTCAACTTTAGATTCATCGAGCAGCGATTTCCAATGACAAGAAGACGTCATGTGTGAATTTAGAATAACACCATGTATTTTTATGGTTTATATTTGTGCTTAAAACCCTAACGCAAGATCCTCAGTGATTACTGGGATGCTGTTCACCGACGTCGTCAAGTTTTCATCGATCATCGGTGGAAATTTTTTAAAACATACCTATTTGGGGAAACCACTACACACCCAGTTCCTACATCTGTGTTAGGACCCTCAGGTCCCCTGGATATAATGATTGATGTGGCTTCTAATTGGATAACCTCCTTTTTCAATTACCTCCCAAATGATAATCTCTCTGCAGGTTGGGCCAAGCGCACGAAAATTCGACGTCACACATTACAGTTTACCCTCTATGAGGGTATTGGTTGATAGAAGATCCTATAAAAGCATGGGTTTGATGGGGTTATCCTCCATTTCATTAAAGGATTCATGATTTCCCATGTCATGTAGGATTTTCATGCCGGTTCCTGCATGGATCATCAGACCGAGCTGAAGCTATCTCACCAGATCTAGAGACTGGGGTATTTTTGGACTTTAATGATCCACGAATACATCAAGTTATCCAATAGGTTCCATGCATTCCAAATTCATGCCAACTTTATGCATAGGCCACTAAATCCTCTCTACAATACCATGTAATCTTGGCCATTTACGGTATATGGACTTGATGTAGTGGGACTATATCCACCGGTGACAAAACGCCATTTCTTGTTCATCCTGACTGCTATAGTTTTCTTCTCCAAGTGTGAGAGGTAGTCCTTATCAAGGTGTTCAAGGCCCATTCAATTTATTACATCATGAGCTACAACCTCATCTACCTATTTGGAGTCCCCCATGCCATTATCATAGATAAAGGCACCAACTCTCAAGAAGATGAGCTAAAGAAACTGTATTCTATGTATAACATCAATTCTAACCATACCTCCCATTAACATTTGAAATAAAATGGACATATTTAAGAGTTCAACAAAACCCTCTATAAAATTTAAAAAAATGGTTTTTCAGAATAAGAAGAGTTGGACGGACAATCCCCCCAACACCCTCTGGGATTATCAGATGATGACAAGTAATTCCAACTAGGTGACCCCATATTCCCTAGTGTAAGGAATAGAGGTCATCCAACACATCAGGATTCATTTGACCTCATTGAGCATAGATTTCTATGATGAGAAAGATCCTGATAAGGTATCTGAAATATATCTTGCTGAGTTGGATGCACTCAATGAGAACTGGCTTCATGGCCTACACAATCAGGAAAGGCATCAGAATAAGATAACTAGAGCTTTCAAGAAGATTTTTTACCTCTACTCCTTCTTTCATGATTACTTGGTTATTTCCCTAGGGACCCCAATGATGCATGGTAGGAAACCACCCAGGTTGGAGCCCAAATGGGAAGGACCTTACATCATTCACAAGATTTACTCCAATGGTGCATACTCCCTGGTTACTGTGGATGGTGAGTATATATCTCCTCCCACCAATGCCATGTTCCTCAATAAATACATCGCCTTAGTCTCCTGGTACAACATGACCATAAACTATATATTCTAACATGACCCTAAAATACATTTTGGTCTAGCATGACCCTAAACTATTTGGTATCACATGACCTTAAACTCTAAGGGTCCTACATGACATTAAACTGTCTGGTCCTACAAGACCATAAAATGTAAAATTCCCCAGATGAAAATAAAATATATGTCATCCTGCATGATGTTAAACTGTATACTATCCCTCACGATGTTACACTATGTGTCGTCCTACAAGACGTTAAATTGGGTGTCATCCTGTAAGACGTTAAACCACAAGAACTACGTAAGGACGGATTCCCATTCTCATGGGATACGTAAGAATTCTCAGACTCTTCATCCTAAGTCATGCCCTAGTTTCCTCTTTAACTACCCCCTTGGGTATAGTAATCTTGGAAAATCCTACATTGTGTCATGTAGGCTTCTTTGGCCCAACACATGTCAACATTACAATGATTGCACCATGTTCCATCCCTCGTTCTTCTATCCTACCACATCCTGACCACACGACGCTAAAGTGTGTGGCCATTATAACAATGTATGTCTTAATTCCCATCATTATAGGATACATAAGACTGAAAAAAAATTTCATACGTATCCCCAACCCCAAACTTCTGGACCTCCCATCGGGTCGAAACACATTGTGTGGTGGAGGATTTTCCACTCATTTTCGTTGAGTTCATCATGACCGTACCATGTATCCCTCCCCCAGAAAATCTCCACCTCTTACACAATCCATATTGACATTAAATTTCATGGGAAAATTTATGTTTCATAAAATTCATGTAATTGGGAATCCATTATCTTTCACATTCGATGGGACCCCCGAATGGAATGGATGGTTGGCCCAAGGGATCTCCTACTGTTATAGGAAAACATCATTGAGGGTTTCAAACAACCAATTGATACAAGTACCGTGTTTCCAACATGGTCAGTGGTTGATGATCATTTCTTTTCATTTCAGGTCACATGATATGGATGATGTGTTTTGAATTTTTTCAACAGCCGTCCTTTTTCATTGTCACCACCCACATATGTCCCAAACATTTAGTGTTGTGGCTCATTCTACCCCACTAACTCTTCAAGATTTCTTCTTCCTCTGGCATGAGTGTGATTCCAGATTTCAGACCCTTACATGATTGGTAGATCCTAGTCCTAGTCCTTGTTTCCCACACCGAGCATTTCCGATGTGGGTTTAGGACCTATGGTAAGGCAATGTCCACATGAGAGGTCATATGGAAATAGTTGGCCGGGACACCCACCATTTGGTCCCCCTTCTTTTTTTGACCCGTATCTCAAGTGTTTATTTGAAGTTGTATGATGTGGTATGAGCTAATTACATCATTTATCTTAGGCTACTCGTCACTCTATACACATCCCTTTTTGGGGTACCTTGCCCTTATTTTCATCCTTATTGCATGGTAATAAACTACAGAACATCATTTTTCATAGAACTATGTATGGAAAGATTCCTATTCTTATGGGATATGTAGGACCACATAAACAAATAGTCTTAGGGCTCAACCCCATTTCTTAGAAACCCCTATATCAGTCAGGCCTCTTGGCCTGAGTCCTTCCAATGGTGGTCTATGCAGTGTGGTATGGGCTTGTGTCCACATTCACATCGGGTTTGTAACAACCAGACCACATACCTCTCTCTCATGAGCGCCCTTCACTCCCTTCCCTGCACTTATCTTTTTGAGTTGTATGCTCTTATGTTGGGTCCCTCAACTCTTTTTAGTGATTCTCTAACGTTCCTTGGAGTACTCTGGTTTACAACCCGGATTGTTAGATTCAAACTGGACATGCATTCACCCATTAATCAGGCATCTTATTCCCCTTCATTGGGTCTTTAATTATCTATGAAATCTGAAAGGACCCCCCATGTGTCATGAATTTTCATCCCATGGGATCCACTACCATTACGGGACAACTTCCTTGAGGGTTTTGAATAGAAAATTGATACATGTCCTGCATTAATATGGTCATCATTTGACGCTCATTTGTAGTTCCCATTTCAGGTCACATGATATGAATGTTGGGTTTCAAAATTTTCAACATTTATCCTCCATCATCACACCAACCCCTTCAATCCACAAATGCCGTTATCATGATTCACATAATTTTCCCCTACATCATTTTAATGTGTAATTTCGACACTCTTACTATTATCCCTCGGTGCATGTTTTCAGGTTTGGAGGAAAAATCTACAGTGAGGCTCCATTCAGGGATTCACATCGCCTTCCCCGTTACGTGTATTCCATTTGTTTCAAATACCTCACCCTCACTTGTTTCCCACACCATGTTTGACTCATGTGTTCTTAGTGATCGAATCAAGGAATGATCTCGCTTAGAGGATTTTCGCTTATTCATGGTCTGAGATATAATAACTTAAACTAAGATATCATTATACATCATCTACTAGAACTACAGATATCATGATTCCCATTCTCATGGGATACATATAAATGGCTAGAAATTTATTCCTTGTGTCCATATTAGATTTCACAAGTCATCACTTCTGTACATCCTTTTAGGCCCCGACCTATATAGGATCACGTAGTGTGGTGTTTGTGGACTTATGTCTTCATTCACATAAGGTTTTCCAGACCATCACTATGTACTTATCTTCTGATTGATAGTCTCTCCTACCCAATATTCTCTAACATTTTCTTGCCCCTCATCCTGAGGTTTCTTTCTTGGAATCACCCGTGGCATGATGTGGACCTTGTCCTCATTCATGTCAGTTATTCATTATCACGTCGTGCATATCCCTTCTTAAACCTCATTTGTCTTACATATATCTATGTCATATGATTTAAACTATGTTTCATAGTCCAATATTAATTGAAAATGTTATTTCTATACTGCACGACAATAAAATGCATGGTTGGTCCCATCACATGAACCAAAACAGTGACATTATATTCATGTCTGCATGACAAAAAATTGCACTGCATTGTTGTGTCCTCACTCAATGGGACATCATGTTTGGCATCAGTCACACACCATACCATTTTTCAACAACTGTATATGGTCTTATTCTTGTGGTGATTCATGGACTTATACATCGAAGTTCCATCTTTTCACAAAAAAAACACACATTCATCCTATAAGACAAAAAAGATATATGAAATGCCTCTTCTTATATTGAAAGTCCTAGACCCACATGACCTTGCAATCCCTGGAATTGGTGTCTTACCATGCCCCTTAAGAACATTGTATGGCATGATTCCCATCCTCATTGGGTAGGTCAGAACACTCGGGTACTTTGTGTCGGGCCCAGCAAAACTTTCACTTTTGGTCCCCTAACCTGGAAGTTTCCCAGGGAGAACATTGTGGTGATACAGACTCTTAATGACCTCATTCATGTTGGGTTTAGTAATTACTTCACCACGTGTCTCCCTTCTGTAGTTCCATCTATGGATCGAGATATGTGATCATAAACTAAGAAAACTCTGTCTCCTTTCCATAAGACGTTAAAATTAACAATTATTCATAAACTACCTATGGATTGATTCCCATTCTCGTGGGATACGTAAAAATGTCTAGGCATCTTGTATTTTGGTCCAGCCATAGGAATATAAAATCATGCCCCATCTCTCTTACCTCTTGGCCTGAACTCTTTGGGATCATGTGGTGTACTGAGTACCTCTTGGGTTCTCATTCACGTCGGGTTTTGAAATATCTGTACCATGTGCCTCCCACGTATTATCCCAATCTAGTCCACGTTATATGACCATATACTAATCCTTCTATGGTAACTATGTGTCAGGTTTGGCTACTTCCCTACCTTTCACCAAATCCATTAAAACACCCCCACCCTTAAAGGTGCATCCAACTGCCATTATGTTTGGAGTGTGAAACCTCGAGACCCTTGTACTTGGAGGGTGAATCGAATCCCAATATATAATACGTATTATTGTCCTACTAAGGTGCATTGTTGTTAAGTTCTTTAAGGGTGTAATTTTCACATGTGCATTCCCTCATTCCATGTCCATGATTTAATAGACTGTTATTTGGATCCTCATCCTCTTCCGCATCTGGAGGGACCCCATTTTTGTCCATGTCTCATGCCACATTGGATTACCAACTTCATGGGCCAACATCCCAGAATACATTGAAAAAAAATTAATACGAGTACCGTGTTTCAATCATTGTTAGTGGTCAACCCCATTTTTCCCCATTGTAGGAAAACGTGATATATATGTTGTGTTTCAAAAATGGCCAACAGTTGTCCCCTATCGTCATGAAACCATCATTTTAGTCTAGATATCGAGTATCATGATTCACATTAGGAAACTTCCTAATGTTCAAGTGGAAGTTTAACGTTCTTGGCTTTACCCCTTCACACATCATGGTGCATTAAGTATGCAGGTCAACATTATGGGTACTTCACTCATCTAGAATCATGCTTCCCCTACTGTGTGCCTCATAGTACTAGGAATTCCCCATCACATCTGCTTGTTTCCCACATCGAGTGCGACTCACGTGGCCTTAGTAGTTTTGGTAGGACATGTACCAGAGCATCTATGTCACACATTCACCTTTTCATCCCAAAGGACGTTAAACTATGCTCTTAAGAACTATTTTTGGCTTGATTATCATCTTTATGGGATACATAGCCACCCCCAGGCATTTCACCTTGGGGCCAGCCCTAGGGTCATTAAACCTTCTGGCCCCTCAGCCCAGATCCTGGTCAGGGAAATATGACGTTTAATGTATTTTCACCTTACTCACAATATGACATTTAAACTACATATCTATCATACTGATCAGTATGATGTAAAACTATAGAGCATTCCAAGTCCATTCTAAATATGTCCTGCCTGGATGTATGTTTGATCTATGACGCGGCATATATTCCCAACTAATGTGTTTCCACCATAGTGGTATGATTTCAAGAGTGTTGGAATCCATTCGAACAACCCATCACTCAACACTTTTTGTGTGATTTATTCTAACCCTCATCCACTTTAACGTCTAAAATAACCCCCTAATAGTATGGATTCTTGGCCTATGGCTTGCCTACTATCCTAGGACAATGTTATGGAAGACTAATAAGTTGAATTTTGTGTCAGGACTTGTGTTTCAGACATGATCAACAACTGACCTTGTTTGTTATCTCTATTTCAGGCTATCTCCATAAGGATATTGTGTTTCGAACATGGTCAATAGTTATCCTTTATTTCCACTCCACCCCCACAGTGTTAAAAATATGGGGTATTTTGACTCACACTTTTAACTACCTTATGTTCAGATTAATTCCAAATTCCTTTCGCATTGCTGCACTCGTGCACTAGAGCACATTGGGAAGACAACGTGTCGATTTTTCTAAGGAAATTATCCTATAGTTGGGTCTCCCCCTTTCTTCCTATAAATTAGGATTGGTTGTTCAAACCCTGGATGGAAGATGCTTGGTTTTCACTCTTATATTCAGATAGAATGACATAGTGGTCATCCATTTTTCTCACAACAGGCCAAACCCACGTGATCTTAGGAACTAATCGCTAGATGTTCCATGAATGTAATGGAAATTAAATAGACCAAAAATTAATAACAAGACTCATGCATGAATCTAGAATAAATAATCAAAACATGAAGTCATATTCAAAAGTTACAGGAATCACATTACCCGGGGATCGACCCCTCCCGTGGATGGGTTGACCCAATGAAAAGAGCTATGTTGCTCTTTCACCCTCTATCTTATGGAATACAATATTTGATATCTCCTATTCAGTTCCCACTCCTCTTGGGCATTAATGGGGTGCAGTTCATCAACAGTTGTCTAGGACCACTCCTGTTTGGTTTGTATGATGGTCATCTCCTCGGAGGTTTGCCTCATGTGCTCTATGCCCTCCGCCAGATGGCCTTTAGCCATGATATAATCTCCAATTTCATGTTGAGGAAAGAAAAATACTCATCCACCCAGACATGCAGCTGCTGAATCTCATTTTCAACCTCCGAGAGCCTCTTTATGTTCACCACTTTTCTTTTCATCCATCCAACACCAAGGTCACGATCAAATTCTTAGATCTTCTCCACCATGATATCACAGATGAGCATATAGGAACACCAGTCATACACACCCCTAACGCACAATTAGAACAGTTGAGAATGAAGTCTCTCCATCTGATCTATCCATTGTTCCTAAGGGTTGTCATCAATAGAAAACTTGATCAGCTTCCATGACCAGCGATAGACAATCTTACTATCCTCTTCATCAGAGGCTGTCGCGTCCTAGTATGCGAGGTTGGCAGGATCATACCTAGGTAACACTCCAAAAACTTGTCAATGGGTCCGCATTTGGTGCATGATCTAGTATAGAAGTACTCATGTTTTCTAATTGATCGTCATAATCGAATCATACCTCAATAATCTCAGGCTCTACCCTGCTAACAGTTCCACCAATGATCAGGAGTGTCGTGGCTTGGTCGGTTCGACTTTCTGCTTCGATAATCATTGGTATTCCCCTGGGAAAGGTTCCACCGGGAGTATCAACCATCCATTACATGGTATCCCAAATCATGTTATGAAATGTGCATACTAATAAGTCTATGGATGTTAGTTAACCTGATCAATGGGTGATAGACATGAATTCTGTAAAGGGAACTTACAGAGATCAAATTTTCACTCTCACTATGGCTGATTCCATCAGAACCCCAAAGTTTGTCCCTCCATATATTATTATAAAAATCTCAAAAATCCATAGGAACCACCTTGGGTGTCCTAGCCACATTGGATGCGGTAATTTCCATAGCTGCAGGCATAGATCCCAAAGGCCCCGCATCTGCATCTAATGAGGGGAGAGAACAAGTTCTGCTTATGAGGCCTTCCCTCACAGTTTAAATATTAATGATGGGTCCAATGTATCCTAGAAGTTTATTCCATTGAAGTGACTTAGGGTTTTTCCTTGGGAACCTCTACAAACTCATCAAACTATGGGTATGAATTTCCAACATCACTATCCTCTAATGTGCTCCCTCTACCAACCTCCTCCCCCTGAGGAATCATCTGATTCTTCCAGAAAAGGGATGTGCTCCCTGAGATCAGTAGATGAAAACTATTGAGGTGTCGTACAATCAAAAAACACATTTACCTGATCTATCACTTGATTCGGGGCACCCCGGGAGTGCATGAAGTCCTCCAACTCAGTCGGGTATTGCTTCACCTCCGCCTGGGATACTACAAAGCTGGTCTTGATAGAGTTTATTCCCATAAAATTTATCCAGATATGTTTTATGTGATTCCACATCTCTTAATGTTTGTGGAATTTCTAGTTGACATACCATATTTCCCATTCATCTGTAATGAATTCATTCTCCGGCATGCCTATAGGGTGTAGCTGCTTCCCCGGAGCTCAAGTGGATATCCTACATAATCCCTATAGTGGCCTCCCCACCAAAAAATTCTATTCATTAGGGACTAATGGCCCCTTTACCGATGCTGGATCCACCACTACCTTGCCTTCGACCAGTGTAGGCATCGCCACCACTATATCCCTGCCACCGTGAGATGTCCTCGCCACCTTCTAGCCCCGGCCTCGAGGTTTGGGAGCACCCCATCATTAGCCCAAATAATTTTCTTATTTAGCATCACCCCTGGGTATTCTGCCTCCCAGATCTTGTTATAATACATTACCTGCTCAAAGATGGACATTGGAGGAGTCCTCTCTTTCTACATATTACCATCTTCCCATGTAAATATGAGCCACATATTCCTCATTACATATAGGTGATCCTTGTCCCCCCCCCAAGTATAATTGTGGGGCCAACCAATGAATACACTAAAACTGCCTTGTCAATAGATGTGGTATGAATGGAATACAGTGGACCGCGACCCACCCATGCCACCTGGACACCCCATTTAATGGCCGGGAAGTAGGATAGATTCTCTTATATTCCCCAACTGTCATGAGTGAACATGCCTGTTGGCATTAGGAATGGGTGGAAATTGAACTTTTCTACCTTCCATACCTGGTTGAATACCACATTAATGATCATCTTTGTCAGAAATCTCTTCACATAATTGAGAATTGACGGGTGGAAGTTTGATCCAGGAGGGGAGATGGGGTTCATATATTCATAGTCCCCCCTGACTGGTGCTGCTATCCACCCATACAGGAGGTGGAATGGCCTACATATTCTCTATGGCTTCTTCCCCTCACTGATATGCCACAACATCTTATACATCTTGGAGAGCATCAGGATCCATAGGTTTACTCGCGATCCTGTCTCCAGTATAGATTCCATTATAAACATGCTTAGTCACACACTCATGTTTGTTTTTCTCACATGCAGGATCCAACCGTAGATTAACACTGCAATAAATGCATCCAACCTGACATCCAGTTGTTGCTCGTTACTGACGTTGAATCCCCACATCTTCCACTAGCTATCCTCTATGATCCATCAGTACGAGGGCTCCAAGCCTTGTTGGGCCCCCTTAGGTCATGTCCAAGGACTCGAGGGATATGGATATTTTTTGAGAAGTTCAAGAACATCGTTAACCACCATTTTAAGGGGATGTTCCTCACCGATTGCTTGTCCTCTTCGGACACTAGGTTAGTCAATGTCATTGAAAATGGTGACAGATGTTCTGGATCATCCCTCTCACCCTTAATGGGGAGGAACTCATTATACATTGCCCCCAATATTTGGACCCTCGAGATCTGATGAATGTCCCATAAACTGATGATGACTTCTCCATGGTGCAAATGGATGGTATTGGTCCTCAATGAATATCTACTCAGCAACTCTGGCATCAACTACTTCGGCTGATACATATAGAATTTGGAGGCCCAAAACACCTCATATAGGCCCAATATTTTCATCTCTACCAAATATTACACACACGAGGAACCTACCGAGTAGGTCCAGGCCCAGTAATCTGTGAAGTTTCCTCCCTTACGTAGATCCCACACGTACGACCACCCCTTTTTTAGGTTCCTCAGGACCTCCTTCATGATATTATGATACAGTGGGGGATATTTCTCTTAATGTAATTCCTTCCCGTCAACGTTGTTCAAGTGATTATACATACAGTCCGCATTGATAGGCATGAAGTCCTCCCATGCATGGTCATTTTCTACCCTGAACCACTGGAGCTAGCACAACATGCTCCTAAAAAAGTAAACTGGCTCATCCCAACTTGCATTAGGGATGAAGACAAAATCTCTTAGTACAATGACATATAGAGGAAGCCTATTGCACAAAAAAATAGTTCTTTTTGATTTCTGACAACATCTCCACCACCGAATTATGGTTAGAATGGCATCTTATGAACACACCTATACATGAGCTATTTGCCATCTCCTTCCTCTAGGATGCATCTGCAAGGCCACCCCTAGCAGCCTCTTTTTGATCCATTGAGTTTATTAAGATTTGGACATTTTGGTTTTGTTTCAGGAAGCCCTTTTGTGGATCTCATTCTCGAAGACCGTTCGCGGAGCTCAATTCCAACAACGCTATCGAAGATCCTGGTCCTAAACATCAGACACAAGACGTGAAGTGCACCATCATGAATTCAAATACTAGATGTGTGCCTCGAATCAGAAGGCCTGATTCACATAGAGCAGCCGCAGAGTATGCGGATCTTCGTGAATCTAGAGTGCTAAATTCCAAAATGCGAAGAGGAGAAAGGACAAAAGAGTGGTCGGCCTTTCCTATTTATAGTTGATAAACCCTTGTGCTTTTCAGCGCATCCAACCATGGTGGGATTTGTGGCGCATCCGACCGAGGTTAGATTTTTGGAGCACTTAGCCCACACATTGCCTCTATTCATTGCGAGCCTCCAACTTGATTATTTTTCACGATTGACCAGAGAAGTTTAGTGATTGACCCTCAGACATTGACCCTCGCTTTATCCTCTACTCCAAGTCATAGTGGGGAATTTTTTGGTGTATAAATTTGGGAAGAAGAGAAGAAAATGTGGGCCCTTATAGCTTCTTTCGAAGCTATCCCACAGAGACGTGCCGCACTATGGACCACACGAAGCTCCACATTTGCGAAGTCTCCACAGATCAAGGATGTGGGAGGCTCTGTGGAGCGAGGAGGTGAGAGGCTCCGTGAACCATTTTGATAATGGAGAAACCATCGTAGTGCAAGGTGGCAGGAGGATTAGCAAAGCAGTTTGACATTTGCGATGCCCCCATGGAAAATTGAGTTTAGAGGCATCGTGATAATGACAATATTCCACATGTCTTCACTCCCAACAAGATCTACGTTGCAGCACCACTTGCCTATAACTACCAGGCTCCCCTCGATCCCAATGGATGGATCTTTCAGACGTTCACCTTTTCATATTGAAAATCACTAAGCAATTTCTGCTCTATGAACCTTAAGATTTTCAAGGTACTTTATCCTCTCAAAGTGCCCCTCTATGCTTGAATTCAGCCCCTCTTCAAAGAGGGATTCCCTTCATATAGACCACAGGCCTCTACAAAGGCAGGGGATCCCCAAGCGGACTTGGGTCTTTGTGGAGCACTTACACTACAAGAAACACCCTCCATGCACATTTTACCCACATGATAACCTAGGGTCAATGTGCTTCGCGAAACACGTTTATTCAAAATACTTTACTTCGTAGGGCACCCATGCTTCATGAATCCCTGCTCCACAAATGCCTTTCCACATCACAAATCACCTTCCATATAAACCTATTCCCTACACCTAGGCTAGGCCACTACACGTCGTGAAGCATACCACTTCGCAAAGCCCCTCCACTATATGGAGCACCAGATCTTCATGAGGCTTCTACCTATGATCCCCTTTGCTCCACACCTTCTTTTCCTGTGCAACCCTCCAGGTTTGAATGAAGTTATTTCAGTGTCCCTTGTGTGGAACTTCACGGTACATTGCTTAGCCTTATTCTTCATTTCATCGACACGCTAATGACTATTGCCTCTTCGCATAGACACACTAACATGAAGACCTCTTTGGATCACTCCATAACACCCCTCAGTGAAAAAAATGCTGATGGCTTCCCTTCCCCAAGGGAGGATGGATTTCACTCATGTAAGTCCTAGGAGAGTGGATTAAACCAACCTCCTCCGATCTGTCGGGCATCAAACTGACAAGAACTATCGTCCTTAGTACATGTAGTTAAACTTTAGCCTTTCCCCATGCATCATATGTGGGGTACCCTGTCTCAGACATTCTCTATGGCCATTAGCCTCAACAAAAATGAAATCATTCCTCAAATGGAATGAGATCCTCTTTATAGAAGTGTCATCTACCCATGAGGAATGGGAAACCACAATGGAGTAAGCCCTTGACCATTTTTGCAAGAGGTATCATCCATGCTTCTACTACATTATTCTTGACTGAAGACTAGAGAGGGGGGATGGGTACCAGAGTCCTCCTCTCTTCTGGGCCATATCCCTCTCCCATGGGGCTTTTTCGCCACCATGCCACCATCCTAGAGTATATCATAATCTTCATCTCCCTGGGATGCTAACCACGTGTAATCCCATGTTTCCTTTTTGGACCGCTAACCACATGTAAGACCAATTCCACTCCCTATTGTTGCACCTTTTGTGATGTGATCATCTGGTCCTTACTGCCTATTATTTCTCACACCAAGAATGAATCACATAAGCATAGAGTAAGCATTGAAAAATGTAATAATTCTTAGGTAGCATTAAGATGTAAGCCCTACCCCTATTCCAAACTACGCAGACTTTGATCTGTTCCATGGAAAGGTATATAGGATGTTTAATTGAGGTTCAAGACTAAAGAAACATTAGTCCCAACCATTTCATGTATTTTCACCAATATTCTTGAACTATGTAGACTTTGATATTTTCCAATGCAAGGTACACAGGAAGCCTAACTCAGGTCTAAGACCATCAACCATTTGTCCCAACCATTTCACGTCGGTTCACCCCTGTCCTACATGACAATAAACAATATCCCTCTTTTGTCCTTCACGACACTAAATTTCCCCCTATTCAGTGGTAAGCCGTTGTGATCCCCATTTAGTGGTAAGCCATTTTCAATCCCATGCAGTGGTATGATGTTGTCACCCCCATCCAGTAGTAATCCATTGTCACCCCCATCCAGTGGTAATACTTTTTCACTCCCATCCATCTGTAAGTTGTTGTACTCTGCAATTGACGATAAGTCGTTGTCGTCTCTTTCATTGGGACACACATATGTAGTCTGCCCTAATGGGGTACGACAAACTCGGGATAACCTCGTGTAAGCCCCTGTATATAATCAGGTTGTTGTCCTCTGCACACCCCCAATCCTATACCCCATCCAGAACTATGTGGACATCGATTACCTACCACAAGAATATGTATGGGGTCTCTTAGAGGCTCAATCCCAACATCATTGTCTCCCTCGAGTGGACTCCATCTCATTCTCCATCCACTTCACTTAACCATCCATAATCCATCATTATTCTTACCTGGGATTCCAAATCCCTGCGAGATAATGCCAATTCACCACCTCGTATCAGTGCTCCCTCTAGTGGTACCACCCATATGATCCACTCTAGTTAGTGTTATGATTGGTCTGATCCATCATTGGTAGATGTTAAACTTGTGTCATACCATGTGGAAAACATAGGAAGATGAGGAATGCCTCAGAGACAAGACTATTGTAACACCCCAACCCCAGAATCCAGGAGCCCGTGCATTATTTTAATACATTGGCATGATTACAATGAATCAAGTCTCGAAGGACATATCTGTTTAGTAGTATTGAAAAAAATACATACATAAGATCAGCATTAAAACATGAAAATAAAAACAACGCTAATTTATTCCCTTAGACACATCCAAGATTACTATATTATTCCTGCAAGTCACTCATGACTAACTTCTTCATATCCAAAAAAATGAAACATAAAAAATAGGTGAGCTCAAACACACAGTATGGGTAAGAAATAAAGTAGAATATAACATAAATATTATGCATGGTGAATAATTGAAAACACATACATTTAGAAATAGTAAACATGAACACTTTATTTTATGAATATGAGATGAGTAAATAATTCCAAAATAAAACATAGTAATGAGTATTCTACTAGTAGAATAACAACATGAAATAACAATAGCTAATCTCATAATTATGGAATGCATAACGCTGGACATCATAACCACATAGTCAAGTCGTTGTTATAAGACTACAAATAAGATTTTTTCACGGCCTTGTTTGGGGACACTAGTTGTCTCATGAGACCTAGTGATGCTTCAGACTTAGAGACAAACATTGAAACCCTTTTACAGCAATCTAGAGAGCTAGAAGAGCTTTAATGAAAATGGAACGGACGTGGGCATGGCCATGGACGTAGAATCAACATGGATGATCTGCATGAAAAAGAGCGTGAGATTGGCATAATGATCAGGAAGAAGCTTCGACGATAACTTTATGTTTTTCTTTGTCTCTCCTACGTTCCCTTTATTTGTACATTTGTTTTTTATTTAAATAAAAGGGGTCCTGAACCCTCTTAAAAAAACTAGTGATGCTTTGAGGAGCTATAGAGGGCTCCTCCCATCACTTACTAAGTCCAATGCATTCCACATATGAAAAGGTTGAAACATAATCTCAACATTGATATTAAAAGTAGCATACGAAATGTCAATATTTTAACAAGAAACCAAGAATGGTACAAAAATAGCACATCCATAGTTAAACATAAACCATTCAATACAATATAGAATATTGTATTATAATAGATTAACCACAATCATGAATAATGAAGGATGTCAACATAGAAGAAAATAATCATCAAAACTATTTAAGATAAATACCCTCGTTTTTCTTGAAAACATTTAAAAGTCACATTATTTATCAAGAAGCCATTTAAAATAGATTTTTTAATCAAAGTGTCCCATAACCCTTTCAAAAATTTAAAAGTAATTTTAATTTTAAAAAATTAATTTCCATATAAATAAATCCGTAAAACCACTTTTTAAACATGGACATTAATGAGAATGATTTAGAAGAAAAAATCATTAATACATTTAAAATGATATTTTAGTTAGAGTTTATAACAATATGAGATACACTTGAATAAAAATAATTGAGGTATTAAAAACATTATAATATCATGAAAATAGATAGATTCATGATATACTATGCGAAAGTACATTATATATACCATATAGAAGTTAATTGGTGTATAACAACAAACAAGTCTCAATGGAATGTAAATTTTGATAAAATTCCTTATAAAGACCATATCCTTAGGTTAAGGATAAATCAATGAAATAATTATGTGTGAATAATATAAATACATTCTATATGATTGGATATTCATTGTAAATAAATCATAGTACATTCGAACATTTTCTTGAAAAACAACACTAATGACTTGGATGTTTAACTCAATGAATGGAAATTAAGTTAATATTACACTTATCAAGTTCATATCAATGACTTGAGAAATTATCAATGGGGTGATTGTGTGTATAAAAAGTATATCCACGCAAAGGGGAGTTTCAATTAATACATAAATAAAAAATAGTGATTCCACAAATAATCTTCGGGTAAAATAATGAATGATGTATATGTAATGCCCAATGAGTGGAAATTGAAATTTCAAATTTCCATACCAATTTGGTAACTCATAAAATATACAGCCAATGAAAGAAGGATCATAAAATGAATTTGTAAATACCCATATATTAATGTATATTACACATGTAATAAAATCATGTCCATTAAATACACAACAAAAATTGAAATAGTGGTAATACAACGTGAATCTCACAGGAATAAGAATTGAGATGAAATCACATTACCACGTTGGAATCAATCGAGTCATATGACCAAAAGTTAATAACCACAAAATAATTCATAGAATATCATGAATATAAAAAGAATAATGATAATATATATCAAATTGTAGTACACAATAAACCATATGCAATAAATAAGTGGCGAACAATGGAAATATGATGGAATTAAAATGAGATAAGAAACCCCTTACCTCATGCTCGACTTGTCTTATATGTTCCTTGTTCTTCCTGAATAATAAACAGAGGTTAATTTCTACTTGATTAATAAAAATTTTCATGTTTATTATTACTTTTATATCACTTCATAACTATCTATAACAATTAGTTAATTATTTGAGTTCATATTGGTTATTTTATCGATGGTCGGAACTTGAGTCAAAAAATGTATTTGTTATAATTACAATTTTTCTATCTGGTCAAAATTACAATATCTCCAGAATGATATAAATGATTAAGATATCATGTATATATATATATATATTATATCCAATATATATTTATTTATAATATTACATAAAATTGGGAGATACGAAATGAAATGCACCGTTCATGGAGACGGTAAATAGTACGTACGCATGAACTATAATTCCATTTATATTTTGTATTTTAATGGAATAAAAACATAATTATACATATGAATATTATAATTCAAGTATAATATCATATATAATATCATTAAATATATCCTTTATATGTCCCACATAAGGCATTAACATGTCATATCACATTGAGGGGGCGATATTTCGCACTTCCTCAAATGGAATTATCGTGTTTTACCCATAATGGAAACCATAAATAAATTCTATAAATGGAAGATATATAATCCTAAAGAAAACATTAAAATAATATATATCATATATAAATATAGTTCTATATTAATTTTCACCATGAGATGTGGTGGTAGATAATTGAACAATCATCGTTTCATGAGGAATTAGTATACCATCCACAGAAACAATATGTTCTTTACCCATTAGATGGAGGTGTATGTAAGTGTAGTTTGAATCCTTCTCAAGAAAACATCCTAGTATATTGAGGATACTGGTTTTCTTACACAATAAAGGAATAAAAATTGTTTAGGTGTTGGAGAAATAAAATAAAAGAAAAAAAGTTAAGAGAATCCATTACCATTCATTTGGGTAACTCCCTTTGGTTTGAACCAAACATACTTCTTGAAGTGACATCTAACTAAGGTAAGGCTTCTAGGTGGAAGTCAGGTATCATGAGAGATTATTTGGTCAGGGGTTAGATGGTCCAAGGGGCTTGAGGTGTGTGAGGAATGGGTTAGATGTGGTGTTTTTTATAAGGGAGATGAGGGGCTCTTTAGGAACGCTTGAAAATGATATTTTATTATAAACATATATTCGGTTTCAAAAGGTCCCAAACTCATTAAAGTCAATGATAAGATGACTCATATTTAAAATAAATTCGTCCAAGAATAATTTTAAAAGTTTGGATATTTTATTAATATTAATAATCTTATTTATTTAAATCATTGATTAATAAGGTAAATACTACATCTTTATTGTGTCATAAATATTGTAATTTATTTGATGTCTAAAAATCATAAAAAATACCATAATTTAGTAAATATTATTATCTTTCCAATGATATTTATAGTAAAAAATGATGATTTATATAACCCCATGTAAAAAATTGATATACTGAAAGATATTTTTTAATGTCATTTTTGTCTTTACTTTATGTTAATTAAAATAATGTTTTATTATTATTCTTAAGTGGCTCTATGGGGTCCCAAAATTGAACCAATGATACTCATGGTCGGACCTTACTCATCCAATAATGTTAGGACATGTGTTAAAGTAATATTGTATTAACATAATATTCTTTTTACCTTTAATTACCCTATTTAACTTTAACTGCAGTAAATAAAAGTCAAAAGTTACTATTCACAAAAATTATTTTCATTTTATTGAATCAAATTTTACATAATAATAACAACCATGTAAGTCAGAACATCAAAATTCAATTCACAGAAGTGGTAAAATTTTATTTAAATGAAATGGTCAGTTTTTTAACTACTAATAAGTGGTTTTAATATTCATAAAAAATTGATTTTTTTTAGAAAAATATCAAAAAAATCAGCCTAATCTATATTTGATATTATGAATTCAAAAATTATTTCTATTTTAAAAAATTATAGAATTTTATTTAATTAATTTAAAATTCATTTCCATTGTCAAAACAAATAGTGTGATTTTAGGAAATAATAACTATAAAAATATTGACACTTGTTTATATATAATTTCAAAGTGAAATTAATTATAATGACCAAAATTAGATTAAATGGTAAAAATATAACCTAATTATACTTCAAAACCATTAAAATTTATAATTCAACGTATAAATTTATTTAATTAAAAAAGTTGTTATCAATTAAAATTTTGTATTTTTCTCTATTCACCCAATTATGAACGTTATCATAAAAACACCAAAAAAATTTCAAAACTAAATTTTTATTTCCCTATTTTTAATAAGATGTTTATTTTGTTAAATTGAATATATAAAAGTGTCATATATTGGATTTAATAAGGTTTCATCATTAGAAGTTGGTAAAATTGCATTTTAAAAAAAATACTTCCTTTATCTGAAAAAATGAATTTGTCCTTATATTATGTCTAACAAAGACATAATAATGATGTTAAAATTAAATGGAATATATGAAATTCAAAATTAAGTTGATAATATTAATAACTGCTTTTGAATAGCTAGTTTGGTAAGTCATCGTTCTCTCGAACTCGGTGTTGTGTGAGGTGCAAGCTATTGAATTACATTAAAGAGATAATGTACTTTGAAACCATAGGGTGTTACATTCTCCCCTCCTTCAATAAATTTCATCCTCACAATTTAAACTCATGATTGAAAATTTTGGTTTTGACATTTTAAAATATCATAGTTGAAATCCCAAAACGAAAATGGATTAATAATGCCTCTATATTTATTATTAATAAAGGTAAGTACGAATGTTACCAAAAATAATATACATTTCGGTTCCATGTAGGGAAACATGGGTAAGGAAGAGAAAATTATTCATCATGTTCTGAGGTAGATTGGTCGACAATATTATTAGGATAAAGTTAACGATATGAAATCCCTAAACCTATTATGGTTTAAAAGATTATTGATTACCCATTAAGAAAAGTAAATGAACATTGTTTTTGTTTTAATGTCATTTTTATAATGTTGATGAATTTATTTATCAGATAGACTAAGGGTATAAGGTTATATAAGTACTTTAGAAGTATGGTTTCATTCATCAATAAATTTATACCACAATCTCATATTTTCTCTAAATTATGAGTATTCAAGGTGACTATGTTACACCTAAAGCACTTGAATCAACTTATAGAGAATCACATAATCCAAAAAGTTTGAAATATATATTTCCCTTGTCATTAATCATTAACCAATACCAAAATATTTAGTACATGGAAAAATGATCCCCTTAAAGTATAATCATTTATAGAAAGAAATACTACTCTTAATATCCAAAATTTTAACATACAATACCCAAAGTTCAACGAGTACCCTTCAATGAAAAATTGTCCTTACAATACTTCAATATAATCGTAACTATGATTGAAACCCAAAACTCAGAATAATTTGATTATTTTTTCTTCCATGTTAAATTTTATCTCCAAATAACATCGATAATTCTTAAAGTCACATACTTAAAATTAATTAACCAAATCATATATTCTCTATGATAAGATAAATATTTACATAAATAACCCAAATCTCTATAAATCCACAATAAAAACATAGAAAAATATCCATCATTACTCCTCTAATAAAATCCATAGTATTCTATTTTCCTTTGGCGTATAGTGTTCCCAACAGAGCAAACGTCTTCCAAAATAACATTTATCAATTAATCACCAAACAATTTTCCTATACAAAGGATAACCATTTGATAATAAATAAGGTCAAAAATCAACATATCAATATTGTTTAACTAAAAATAATTAGTCACACTAACCAGGGACTTCACGTATTCTAGTGGTAGGTGATAAATCCCAATTTCACTCTGGTTGTGGGTTCGATTCCCACAACGTTGTTCGATGATATGGGTTGTCACACAGTCTGTGTGTTGTCATTTTTCAAAAACTACATTTTTTAAAATTTCCAAAATGAGATAAATTCCCCAAAATAACCATAACCTAATTTATCCCAAAATGTTATCTCATACCTCACCTTTTAATCCCAAAATTTATTAACTTTTAATTTACTCAGACTCAATGATCATATAAAACCAAATGGATAGTTATAACTATATCCACAAGAGAAAAGGTAATTCTTCCTCAAATATCATTTTCACCTGACAAATTGTAGGGTTACAAATACAATAGAAACTCATTCCAATGTAATACCATTAACAAAGAGCACTAATACTTTTAAACATTTTCCCTTCAATTTATTTCCACATAGATTTTTCTTTGACCCAGAAGATATCCTATTGAGTAGGGTATTCACTCGGGTAATGGTCAGGTCCCCAACATTTATGGAAAATGATTGTAAATGGATTCTTGGGAACATTTTTATTTTTTCCATTGTACTATTTATTTTTCCTCATCAATTCTTTACTTTATGTCCTTATTTCTCACACGTAATACATTTCTTTATTCCATTAAGGCATTTTCCTGGCTGTCTCCTTCCTTATTTCCTGCATGATGGAAATTTTGGTTTCTTTTACCATGGTATCCACTACTGGGCTCTTATCATTCATTTTCTTTATCTTCTTTGTTGAGTCATGGAGTTGGTTAATATATATGTTGTTGATCATATTTTTGGAAAAATGATTTAATATTAAAACGATATCTCTTATACATATCAACATTCCATTTTTTTCTAATTTCCACCACCATTCCCACCATTTACATCATTCTCAAACATACTATGACTTCCTTGGAATCCATCCACTGACTAAAACTAGAATGGTTTGTGTCAGTAACAATAGTCATAAAATCATATAAAGTATATCATGACACCTTATCTTCAATTTAAAACAACTTAGGAATAACTAAGGTCATTTATTCTCATCTTATATTAAAATCATTCAAATCATTTTGTAAAGAAAATGTAAATTATCTTAAGCATATCCCCCGAGAGTGTCGTAACCAAGAGTGAAGAAAAGCCCGTTATCATGTACCAGGATACCCGAGGTTAAGCCCAAAACTCATTTTCTGAGTTTTCATTACTAGGTACATTTGTTCTATAGCTTCCTCTAGCTACTCGTATTTAGATAAGGATGTATTTCATGGAATGTACACAAAATATCTACATGACCAAAATTCTATGAAGTTTTTATATACTAATCATCATAGTCTATCTTAGGGTAATTTTGTCTAATTAGAGTTTATCTAAATCTAGTTTCCATGGTTTGTATTAAACATTCTATAATACCAGCTGTAACACCCCGACCCCAGAATCTAGGAGCTGATGCATTATTTTAATCCATTGGCATGATTACAAGGAATCATGTCCCAAATGGATTATCAGTTTAGTAGTCTTGTAATCAAGATACAAACATAAGTTAAAAATTAAAACTTGAAAAAAACACTAATTTATTCCATTAGAAACATCAAAGATTTCAAGATTATTCCTAAAAGATACTCATAACTGGAGTCTTCATATTATAGGAAAATGAAACTTATGAAAGGGGTGATCTTAAATGCTCAATAAGAGTAAGTAATATAACAAATGTTTACATAAACATTAGGTATGGTGAATAATTGAAAACACATGCCTTTACGAATATTATACATGAGCACTTTATGGAAGGAATATGAGTTGAGTAAATAATTCCATAATAAAACATAGTCATGGGTATTCTACTAGTCGAATAACAACATGAAATATCAATAGCTAATCTCATTATTATGGAATGAATAATTCATTACATCATAACCACATAATCAAGTCCTCGTTCCAAGACTAAAAATACGATTTTGTCTAGACCTAGTGTCAGGACACTAGTTTGTCTCATGAGACCTACCGATTCATTGAGGAGCTATAGCAGGCTCCACCTGTCACTTACTCTATCCAATGCATTCGACTTGTTAAATCATTGAATCATAATCTCAACATTCATATTAAAACTAGCATAATAAATGTCAATATTTTAACCACAAACCAACAATGGATTAAAAATTGCAATCCACTGTCAAACATAACTCATTCAATTCAATATAGTAGACTGTATTATAATATATTACCATAAATTGATAATAAGGAAGGATATTTACATAGAAGAAAATAATCATTAAATTTATTAGAGAGAAATATCCCCCTTTTCCTTAAAAACATTTAAAAGTCACATTATTTATCATGAAGCCATTTAAAATTGTTTTTTATATAAATGTGTCCCATACCAATTTGAAACTATTAAAAGGAATTTTAATTTTCAAACATTAATTTCCATATAAATAAATCCTTAAAACCATTTTTAAAACATGGACATTAATGAGAATGATTTAGAAGAAGAAATCATTAAAACATTTGAAATGATATTTTAGTTTCAGTTCAAAACCAAATGAGAGACACTTGAATAAAAATAATTGAGGTAAATAGAAATTTATATTATAATGTGAATAAATGGATTCATGATATACTATGTAAATGTACATTATATACACAATATAAAATTGAATTGGTGTATGACGACAAAGAAGTCCCAGTGGAATGTAAATTGAGATGAAATACCATATATAGACTGTATCCTTAGGTTTAGGATAAACCAACGACATAATTATGTGTCAAAAATTTAAATAAACTATATATGATTGGATATTCATTATAAATCAATCATAGGACATTTACACATATTCTTGAAAAGAAACACCAATGACTTGGATGGTTAACTCAATGAATGGAAATTGCGTTATGATTACTCATATCATGTTCATATCAATGACTTGAGTAATTATAAATGGAGTTATTATTTTTATCAAAAGTATATCCACACAATGGGGAGTGGAAATTACTACATATAAAATAAATATATATTGAACAGATAATCTTGCTGTAAAAATAATCTATGAAGTATGCCTAAATCCCAATGAGTGGAAATTGAAAATTTAAATATCTTTATCGATTTGGTAACTCATGAAACACACACCCCATGAAAGAATGATCATAGAGTGAAGTTTTAAATACACATAGATTAAATTAAATTACACAATTAATACAATAATGGCCACTTCCTACACCACACAAAAGGAAATAGTCGCAATACAACTTGAATATCACGGGAATAAGAAGTGAGATGAAATTCCCTTGCCATGTTGTAATCAATCGAGTCATATGACTAAAGATAATAACCACCATATCATTCATAGAATACCATGAATATAAATAGAATCATTAAAATATATATCAAATGGTAGTACACAATACACCACATGGAATAAATAAGTGGTGAATAATAGAAATCTCACAAGATTAAAAGTGAGATAAGAAACCCCTTACCTCAAATCTAACTTGGCTTGTATGTTCCTTGTTCTTCCTGAGTAAAAAACATAAGTAAATTTATACTTGATTAAGAAATTTTTTAATGATTATTATTATTTTAATATAACTTATTACCTTTCTATGACAATTATTTAATTATTTGAGTTCATAATGGATATTTTGTCGATGTTTAGAACATGAGTCAAAAATGAACTTTTTATAATTACAATTTTTCAATGTGGTCAAAATTCCATTATCTCCAAAATGATATAAATGATTTAGATAACATATATATAATTATATATCCAGTATATAAACTTATTTATAACTGAACATAACATTTGGTGGTATGAAATTAAATGCACCGTTCATTGAGATGGTAAGTTGTACGTACGCATTAACACTACTATCATTTCTATTTTGAATTTTAATGGAATTAAAAAATAATGACGCATAGGTATATTATAATTCCAGTATAGTATCATATATAATATCATTAACTATATTCTTTATATGTTTCACATAAGGCATTAACGAGTCATATCACGTTGAGGGGGCGATAGTCCACACTTATTCAAATGAAATTATCGAATTTTACCCATAATGGAAACCATAAAAGAATGATTTAAATGAAAAATACATAAGAATAAAGAAAAAATCAAAATAATATTTATCATATATAAATAATGGGTCATCTTAATGTCCACCATGGGGGTGGTAGGAGATAATTGAACAATCTTCATTTCGTGAGGCGTTAGTTTTTCATCAATAGAAACAATATGTTCTTTACCCATTAGATGGACGTGTGTGAAAGCGTAGTTTGAATAATTCTAATTAAAAAATGATAGTATATATATTATACTGGTTTTGTTATGAAATAATGGAATAAAAAGAGTTTATTGCTTGGAGAAGTAAAATAAAAGAAACACAGTTAAGAGAAACCATTACCATTAATTTGGGTAACTCTGTTTGGTTTGAACCAAACAAACTTCTTGAAGTGACTTCTGCCTAAGGTATGGTTTCAAGGTGGAATTGAGGGATCTTGAGAGATTATTTGGGAAGGTTTTGGACGAGCCAATGGGATTGAGAGGTGTGAGGAATGGGTTAGAATTGGTGTCCTTTTATAAGGCAGAGGATTGGATCTTTAGGAATGATTGAAAATGTTATATTATTATAAACATATATTCATTTTAAAAAGGTCCAAACCTCATTAAATTTTAAGATAATATAACTAATGTTTGAAATAAAATAATACAATAAGAATTGGACCGGTTTTGGATATTGTTATTATATTAATAATCTTATTTATTTAAATCATTTATTAATGAGGTAAATACTGCAACATTATTGCGTCATAAATAATTTAATTTATATGTTGTATAAAAATTATAAAACAAATACCATAATATAGGAAATAATTTTATAGTTCAAATGATTAATTATAGTTTAAAAGATAACTTATATAACCCCATGTAAAAATTTATATAATAAAAGATATTTGTTAACGTCATTTTTTTCTTTACTTTAAGTTAATTAAAATATAGTGTCATTGTCATTATTAAGTGGTTCTATGGTGTCCCAAAATGATCCCAAGGATAAAAATGGTCCGCCATGACTCATCCAATAATGTTAGGACTACTTTTAAGGTAATATTGTATTATTATAATATTCTTTTTACCTTGAATTACCCTATTTACCTTTAACGACACTAAATAAATGTCAAAAGTTAGTATTCACCCAAAATCATTTTCATCTTGTTGAACCAAATTTTATATAATAATAACAATCATGTATGTAGGATTTTATAAATTAAATTCACAGAAGCAATAAAATTCCATTTCAATGAAAAAAATCATTTTTTAACTATTACTAAGTGGTTTTACTATTCAAAAAAATTATAGTTTTTTTGAAAAATACCAAAAATTAATCCTAAGATATATTTGATATTAAGAATTAAAAAATGATTTCTATTTTACCAAATTCATAACATGGAAGTAGTATAAATTAATTTTAAATTAAATCTTGTTGTCAAAACAAATAGTCTATTTTCAAGAAATAATTGTTATCAAAAGATTGACAGTTGTTTATGTATAATTTCAAATTGAAATTAATTCCAATGACCAACATTGGTATAAATGGTAAAAATATAATTTAATTATACTTACAAACCATTCTAATTTATAATTGAACACTCTATATTATTCTGATTAAAAAATTTGTTTTTAATTAAAATTTATAATTTTTCACTATTCACACAAATATGAATGTTATAAGAAAACACCAAAAATTTATCGAAAATAAATTTTTATTTCCCGATTCAAAATAATAAGTTTATTTTTTCAAATTGAATATATAAAAGTTCCATGTATTGGATTTAAATATAGTTTACCGTTAAAAGGTTATAAAATTTCATTTTTTGAAAAATAATTCCTTTATCTGAAAAATTGAATTTTTTCATATATTATGTATAAGAAACAAATAATATGGATGTTAAAATTATATAGAATATATAAAATTAAAAATTAAGTTAATATTATTCGAAACTTCTTTTGAACAACTAGTTTGGTAAGTCTTCTTGTGTTTGAGCTTGGTGATGTGTGAGGTGCAAGCTATTGAATTACATTTAAGAGATAAGGTACTATAAAACCATGGGGTGTTACACATATAACATATAATTCCATTCATTTGACATGGGATTCCTTGGGCTTCTACACACATGAGATTTCCTATAATAATGGGAAGAAACCTAGTCACGCTTGTGTTCAAATGTCCAGAGACGAAAGTGATGTCCAATGTGACTACTCCCCAGACCGAAGTTTAGTGCCCTAACTAGACCACATGTGTTGTCCTAAAAGAAGCATTGTAATTAATCGGTGTTCATAAAGACATGGAACTAGGAAGAGTTTCACAAACAACATCTTAATCTACAAGGGAGACCCAGCCTAGATGACGATTTTTGAGGAGGAATCCATGGAAAGAAGAGCCAACATACCATCATCCCATTTCGATCCTGGAGAAAAATTCCTTGAATAAGAGATGGATTTCCCCCACCCTATGAAAGTTGGAATGCGGGGAAAAAATTATTGCATTATCATCATCCTCAAGTAGACGGATGTGCGCACCCATGAAAAAGCGTCTGAAACATTGGTAATACCCCGACTGAAAATCCACAATGGAGAAGTATTATGCTCTGTGTAGTTCATAGAACAAGTCATCAATTTAGTGTAGAGGATATTTTATCTTTATCGGGATTTTGTTGAGCTCACGATAATCGATGAAATGGTGCGTTAAACCATCCTTCTTTTTGACAATGAGGACCGGTGCACCCCATGGTGCAATACATTGGTGTATAAACCCTTTATCCAGATTCTCCTTTGTAGATGTTTCATTATATACTCAATATCCAAAACATTAATTATATTAAGATTCTTTGATATTGTAAAATCCCTAGATATAAGATCAATTAAGAATTCAACATCTCTTCTAGGAGGAAGACCAGCAAATTCCTTCGGTAACACATCAGAAAATTCGATCACAGTAGGCAAGTCTTAAAAGATTGTTTCTTCATTAGAATTAATCATAACAGAAAGATATTCATGATCATAGGGTTGTAATATCCATGGTTGAGATGATAGTTCTAAAGAAGAATCATCCACCTCCTTGAACTTGTACAGAATTGAGGGTCTATTCTCCATATGGAGAGTGATTACGTTATCACAAAAATTTATGCTGGCGATAAAAAAAAATAAAATCTATGCTAATAATTTAATCAAATTCTTCTAAAGGTAGTATGAAGAGGTTTTTAGGGATTTTCAATCAATGTTTTTTTACAGGGGATGATTTATATTCATGTTAACAATAATTTCCCCACTTGATGTTGTCGCCGACTTCTCTACTTCTATGATTTGTGGTGGTGTTGGTATTTTTTTAATAAATTTTTGGATATAAATGAATGTGTAGAACAAGAATAAAAAAAAGTATATTTTAATGTTTTGAATGAATAACTTTCATACCTATAATCACTTTATTTTTTTGGTTCTCTTCGGTGGTAGTGAGCAAAAAATCTCTACTCTACCACCATTGAGGTTTTTGGTTGCCTCTGAAAATCCTTGTTATTGGGCACTGGTATGTAATGTTCCTTGATGCTTTGCAGTTGAAGAAATAAACAATGTATTGAGGGTCAAACAGAGTTTTTCTCTCCTATTTCATAGCAGGGGGTTTTTCTTTTCCACAGTTGATGGCTAGGTGCCCTTCTTTTCCACTACTAAATCATATCCTCATCCCATTTAAGATATTTTCTTGGTGTTACATTCGGAACCTTTTGCATGTGGGGTGCCAGGATTTATTATCACTATTGGAATTATCAATCAGTCCACCAGAATTAAATTCCACCTTATGCTACATATCAATATGATACCCCTAAAATTCACTGATCTTCATTCCATCATTTAGGGAACATCAGAAAATTTATTTATAGCTATTGATGTCACGAATCACTAGGGATTTCAAGGGCCTAGGTTATATCCCACAAAATAAGTGTTCAAACATGAATTTGGGGGTAACGATAAATCTAGAGGCAAATTGTACAAGCCATTTGTTGTTTTTATCACATGATCCCATATATTTTCCATCTTTTTTCATTAGTTCAAGGAGGTCCCCATCCATCTTAAGTGGGAGGGTGTGTGGAAAATGTTTTTCAAAAAAAATCTGGTAATCCTTACATTCCAACAGCTCAATATCTTCCTGAAGATTTGTATTTCAGATCAACTTCCACCATTGATCAACTTCACCCTCCATACGATAAGCATCCTTAAAAAATTCTCTTGTTCGGAACAATGAAGCATGGATAAGATCATTTCAATAGAGTTGATCTGTTGTTTGACAATTGAGGGATCATATGATCCATTTACAGTAGTGGTCCTTTGTTACATGAAACTCCTGAATGTGTCTTGTTCATTCTTATATTTGGTTGAACGTTCTTCTTAATGAGTTATTCTATTAAAAACATGAGTTAACTGAGAGAGTATCATGTAAAAGTTTGTGATTCCTGTTCCAATCGGATTGGGCATCTCATTAGAATAGTTGTCACATTGATATTTCCATCGATCGCTATCATGTGTCCTCCTAATAACATCCATTAGCCCGAATAAGACTAATATTATGGGTAACTCGTAAAGGGGAATCCAAGGACATAAAATGGGTAACTAATCAATTAAATTTATTTTCTTCACATATGAATTTATATGCTTCATTTTATGTTATCAAATATGTTCTTGAAAAAATATGTTTATAAGGGCATTTTTTCCATTTATAATGGTTCATACTAAGCATATGATTTTACCAAACCATATCCCCTGAGTGTGTCATGACCAAGAGTGTATCAAGGCCTATTGTCATGCACCAGTTCTCATTCAAGTCTAGCTCAAAGTGATGTTTTCGGGTTTTACCCATAGATACATCTGTACTAGAGTGGCCTCTACTTTTTCGTATCTAGACGAGTATTTATTTGCATGATAATCAAATTAATCCATAATAACAAAGATTTAAGGATGTTTTATTACACTTTTTCTTATCCAAAGGATTTCACTAGGGTTTTGTAATCCAAATACCAAAAATAACTAAAGCTATCATATGATACCAACTATAACAACCTTTATCTTTATTACACACATAATCATGATTTATTATATAAACATGTACTTAATATAACCCATAATAAGGAGTGTTATAGTGTATATAGGGTGTAGGAACATTACATGACAACATAAGACAAAAAAATACAATATTAATAACGAAAACATCATTTATATAACCACAAAATTCCTTCGTACTTAGATATGAATGGGATGACTAGAGAAAATAAATAAGAAAAGGGTGAGATATAAATCCCACTAAGGTAGTAAATGATTAATAATATTAAGATTATTGTACATCTTAGGAAATAGTAATATCAATGTAGAACAAGAGAATCATGAACATAAAGACATGATATAGTATAGTTACCATAACATGGAAATGTAGAACCAACATTTAATATGATATTAGCTTGAGCCAAGGCTCGTTGAACATGGAGACTAATTGAACCCTCATTCTAATTTTATTACCATGATTAAACCCTCATTCCGCGTGACGTCTCGGGATACTAATCTTTACCCAATGTATTCGAGCGCTATCATGGCACACCCTTCTTAATCATTTCATTTCATGCATAAGTGTGACACATAGATCACACAACAAGGATTCATTAAATATCATAATTTATTCCATGAATAAGATATAGGGAATATATAAATTTATCCCCTAAATCAAAAAGTTAATGTGTGTAAAGTGGATAACCTTGATAGAGAAATGGGTACGGTATTAAATTTCAGAAATTTTTTGGTATGGATATTTTTGTGTATCTTCGGGAGCATAATGATGACAAATAGAAATCATAAAATGGATTGATGTGTGGTAAAGTGTTATCTCAATATTTATATTATAAATGTATAGTAAGAGGCTCATTGAACATAATATCTCAACTTATCTAATATAATTTAGATTCATAATATAAAATAATTCCAAGAATGTAAATGAGGAGAGAGAAATCCCATAGAGAAATTTCGGCATTATAACCATTGTAATTGCGAGGAATAAATGAGAGAGAAATGGGTATATCATCATTAAAACATAAGGAGGGAAGTATAGGGGAGTTTATAATCATACAACAACATTTTTAATTGAATAATAAGGTATAACAACATAATGAAATTTGGAAAAAATGAGAAAGGAAGAAATCCATTACATGGAAGTTTGGTACCAAAGGCTTGGTAGAGGCTTGAAAGAGGCTTATAGGGAAATTGGGGCAACATGGGAAGATTATAAATAGAGGATGGCAGAGTTTGGTATATCTCATATGGTTTTTAGTGAATTGGAATGAGATATTGAGTAGGTTTATATTAGATAGGAGAAGTAATTCTTTATTATTTAGGTTTTGGACAATACACATTAATCTAATCGAAATTAAAAAATAACCTATGGTATTTCCCATGTTTTTTTCCAATGTGGAGTGTAAAACATTAATTTATATGGATAATGGATTATATTATTAAAATATTGGGATTTTTATTTGTTGGTGAGTCAAACTCTTATGAAAATCATCTTAAAATGTTAAAAAACTTTATAATTCTTGGAGGGTCCACAAAGAATCATAAAATTAATCAAATAAATCTAAAAGAACATTATTTAAAAACCCATATATTGGCCGAAAATAATTTTTATAGTATTTTATTACATCACTATTGGGTCATTATGATTTCATAAAACACATTATATATTTAAAAGGTATTTAATTTTTACCCAAAAATTTGACCGTCATAGAAAATTATGAAAAATTTCTTGTTAGATAATTTTGACATAGTGAATCCAAAAATCATATTAATTTTATCTAAATAATTTTCTAAATATTTGAAATTTTAGTTTTTTTATAAAAACCAAAATTTATCGAAATTTTATGGGGTTTGACCAAAACCGCTTTCAATCTTTAATAAAAATTGCAATTATATTCATAAATATTATATAATCATTTATATTTAATAAAATTTGGTTATTTAATAATATTCTATTAAAATATTATTAAATTAAAAATACATTAATTTATTAAATTAGTTTTCTTAATTGAATATTAACTAAAAATACTATATGTGATTTAAAAACCACATAAAATGTAAAAATAATAAAATGAATGTATTTTATTTATTCTATACAAAAATAGTGGACATAATTATAGTTCAAGGTTCTTGCTACATAAGCCCTTATAACACCTGTGTAATACCTAAGGGTAAGCCTTCTTAGGGTGACTGACTCTTAGGGCATCTCAAATAACATTTCTCGGGTGGTAATCTCTATTAACATCCACTTCTCTGGTAGGTGATTCTATTTAATAATAACATGTTGAATATATACTTGGTCATGGTAAAGACCGAATCCCACTAATTCTACCTCCTTTTAGAGATCTAAAAAATGGACTTTCCATGGAGAAATTCTACCAAATGAGGCCATCACTTCCGTTGTCTATGAAAACTGGATTTTTTAACGCCCTCTATTTATACTAATAATGTAATCGTTGTTCAATGACTATATTATAACTGGTAATAATTATTTTATTGTAATTAAAAATCCAAAAACATTAAACTAATGAAGATCATATGTTTTATATAACCAATAGACTTAATTAGATCAAGATGAATTTTCATTAATATAAGTTTGGGTCATTATAATATCAATTTATATTTTCATTATATATATATATATAAATATTTCATCCTTGATGTTGATGAATTTATAAAGTGGAATTCCCCAATATATTCTCCAATGTGAGTAAAAATAATTTGAATATATAACGGAATAAGAATCATGGAAATGTGAACCTAAATCCCTTACATTTTCAATTCATGGGATTTGTGAATATACATTGACCACTGAATGATAAGAAGAATATATTTTAACATATTTGATAACGTTGATCCCAATCTTTGAGAAAATATTCTTATAATATGATTTCATGTCTAATAAATTATTTATTATGAATATAAATCCTTTCAATCCCTTCTTGATTCTATAATATAATATATCATTCAAAAATTCATAGGGAGAGATGATCTAGTCTAAATTTATTGATCAAGGATCAGGATTTCAAAGATTACCATGAATATAACTCTCTAATGTAAAGAGATTAGACATTATTTCCATATATTTTCTATGGTTATTTTCATGTCTTACTGATCATATGGATGTATGGTAGGTTCATAGAAATAGGTTAGTAAATCACGTCTCAATGATTTTTATTATAATAGATTCATTCCTATAGGATCACATTATGATATTCCCACCGTGATTCCATCTAAAGGGTATAGTGTTGGAACCGAGGATAGGGAATTCCATCATCATGATTTAAATATGATGAAATATCCCATGAATTCCCATTGAATGGTTCACTATATTATATATGAGGTGCCATGTATATTCCATAATATCTAAGTATGTATGTGAAAAACTAATTAGAATCATAAAAAAGAATTTATTTTGTGTAATTGTTTCCTAACCATGACACTACAAACCCCAACCACATCAATTATTTCCAATGTTGATAGAGAATTGTTGTTACACCCAATACATACTAAAGAAAAATATGGATTTTTTATAATTATCTATCAGTTTTATACATGGTTTTATAGTGATTCATATTAATGACTAGTCCATATATGATATAGTTTAGAATATAGTCAGAGTATTTACTATTCTTTCTTAATCTAAGTGTAGTAGGGTGTCCTAATAGTGAATACCCATTTTCTACCATTGCCTAGTAGCATGTCCTGTTAATAAGTAGTTTATCCTAGAAAAAGTCTACAAAGGAGTTTCAATAATGAAATTTTTTTCCAAGACATATCATATAAGAATCATAGGGGTCGTTAAATATGAAACCCTAATTCCTTGGAACTAAAGTCATGACCTCACTAATACTATAGTCTAGAGACATTTTACATCTTCATAGTCAGGATGAAAAAAAAAATTCTTAGTTGACATATCCCAAAATAAAATCTCCCAACTAAAAACTAATCGATACATGAATCATACCCATATGATATCAAATAATTAACCAAGGAACAAAAAATAATGAAACATCCCACTATATTTGGTCATATTAGTATAAAATGAAGTTAAACCATATACCCTAAAAATTACATATACCTAGTTCCATGATCGACATATAAATCATGTATCACCAATAAAACATGGTTATATAATTTTTTATACCATTAAAATGGGAAAATATTTCTAATAAATACCTAAAAACTATCATTAACTTCCTATCACACGACCAATACCCAAATAAATAAATTTATTTGACATTATGGAAGATAGTTGTATTTTATATTCATTACCATACACTATGTATATAAATGATTCTACAAGATACCCAAATTTTATCTTCACATTGGTTTCATACTTCAAATTCTACCTATGGAAAGTTGAACTCCTTAAATTACATAGTCATATATATGTATCCAGAATAAAATGAATGCTAAAAACATCACTTACGTAACGTACTTACCAATAAACTCCAATACAAAAAAGTAATCCCACTAGAATATAATGTTGTGAATATTCAAATTCATATCTTAAGGGATGTTTAATCTATAATAGAAGAAATATTTCAACTTTTACAACCCTTAATTCCATTAGGAAAACCCATTTTGAGTTTTTTATAACCTTAAATAACTCTACATAGCCTAATATATAGAATAACTTTATCCTTATAATTTAGTCACAATTAATTTCTCACATTAATATAAATCTACTCTTATTTATAATGGAGTTTCAATGTAAACAGTACATACCCATAATTTCCATCATATAATTCATAATAATAATCAAAAAATAAAACTACTACCTAAGGACCGACCACTTGGTAGTGTTTTAACAAACACCAAAATGATCATTTGGAGCCATTGATAATAAATTACATGGACTGAAAAAATTTATTGAAAAAGTACCTAATACTATTGGCCACATATATTTGTGAAAAATAAATTTTACATCATAAAAATATCCAAAAATATATATATAGAAAACTTTCTATACATTTAAAATTTTTAACCTAGATTAATTCGATATTTTGAAATCACTCGGTTCCTATATTGAATCTCTAAACCTTGAATCCTTATGCACGAACATAAAATTTTTATACATATAAATTGCATATTTCTAAATATTAATCTGACCACCTACCACCATATTAAAATATTTAACTCTTCCAGTATCATATCTTGAGTCAACTATTTTTTCTTAAAATAAATAGAAATTCCTAAAATGTGATTTATGTAGAGAGTGGTGATATAAGAGAAAAACTGAAAGAAACCCTAAAGAAAGACATTACCCTTTTGATATATAATTTTCTATTTATATTTATCATTGATTATGTTATAGGTGGTTATATATGATTATTTAGAAGGATACATAGTATGATAGAAATAGGATGGAGGGGGGATATGGTGTGTTGGTCAAGCTATTAAAGAATGATTGGAATATATAATGATTTAAATAAATTAATTATTTTTAAAAAGGTAATATATATCCATTTTTACATATATCACTGTATGTATTTAAATTTAGTAGCCAATGGACACCAAAAGATGTTCCTAGGGCATTAGATAACTCATCAGGTACCATGTACCTTTTCCTCAGGCACCCAAAGTCTTATGCTGCATTTTTTAGAAACTCTACTACTCCAACTAATTACTTAGTAGAATTATGCATTTTCCACTGTATAATATACCTATATTTTCACCTATCTAGTAAAAATTACCTTTTAGAAACAATAAGTTAGTACAAGCAACCACGATGTATTTGAAACCAACTACGGTCTAGCTTCATATTAAAAACATTTCCACATACACGTTTAATGATTATACTTCCCCCCAACCTCCAAAAAACTATTAAATAATTCTCAAATCAGTGCATAAACATAAAGATTAAATCTAATTACCTATTTGAACCTGTAAAAAATTTTAATTTCATCATATATTTCCTCTGTAAGATTTCAAATTCAAATATGAAACTCAAATGAAAAACACCCCCAATGTAAGAATCACTTGATATTGATTTATTTGATTCAAAATATATGTAATGATGCAAGTTGTTAAAAAATAACCTCTATAGAGATTCTAAACACTGATAAGAATATATTAATATCTATTAACTCTTAATTCCTTTATCAAAATATGACCCCACAACTCATTTTCAATTATGGATTCAATATGGTCTTAAATCTCATGAAGAATTTATTGAAAAATCATTTTACCAAAACAATTAATCTAATACCATATACATATTATATATTCTCATAATTAAATATCTAACACCTATTCCATTTCCCCACATCCAAAATCCCATGAATGGTGTTCATATTTTCTCTGGTACATTGACTACTCCTAAACACATATTGGCCCTCTCAATACATCCAAATATTCCCAATCTGAGTCAAGATGCCTCATCCGGATGATATTATGAAAACCCATGAATATTAAATTTCCCATTCCTAAAATTCAATCACATTTTTTTCAATAGATACTATTGAAACTGACCACGTTAACCTACCTTAATAAATGGTAAAGGATAATATCTTATAAATTCAATGGTTTTTCCTTAACAAATCCATACGACATTATCTATAACAGGATTACCCATAGTATAAACCAACAAATAGTCATATACACTATTTATTATTCCACATGATGATTAGTATTAATGATCTATTACTAATGTATTTTGATATGTTTATTTACCATAAAAATCTCTATCCCACTAAGTTACATCACATCCATCCTAAATAAAATGTATACATATTTATAAAAATGAATATAATTCCATAAAAACATAATTATTTGTGGTCTAATTAAAATTATGTTACATAGAATCATTGATAATTTAATCAATTAAAATTGTTCCAATTAAAAAATATATTAAACATTATTTGACTAAGATAACCAATCTTTGGCTCCCTAAAACATTAATATCTCACATGTTTTAGCTTTCCATATTGTAAATACTCAACAATTCCATTCATATTAACCTATGAGGGTGAAAATAATTCCATTGAATGATTCAACAACCATAAATTTGAAGCTCAAAACATATATTCCACTCAGAAATAGATATATTCAATGTCACTAATATCTATTAAGGGAATAAACCCTTTTATTGATCATAAAATATTTTATAACAACCTCAATCATTTTTTCTAGAAAAATATATTATACTCATACCTAGAATGGGTATTTAAGGCCCTTCTTAATATAGATAATTTTCATAATGTCACATCCCTTAAATTTTAACATAAAATGAAATTACATCTAAAATTTGGTTCCATGATTAATCAAATTTTCTGATAGGAAACATAATAATTATTTTCTAGGGATAAAAGATAGATAAGATAAGTAAAAAAAAGTTTCACGATGGATAAATATATTGGGGCCAAGCATATCACCGTGGATTATGATAATATAGACCATTGGTTAAGAATATCAGCTCAGAAATTTCTTAACATTCACTTCATGATCTTCTCTTGAATAATATTGGTAGGAATCCTTTTTCCATCCTTCTGGTCATGAAATATCTCTACATATAAATACAACATGCTCTAATAACTCATTATGGAATATAAAAATATTTAGTGGCCTGGGATAGGGACCCAAAACGATATTATAAGAAAAGATTAATTTCGTTCAATATAAAAAATAAGTATTTTATTGTACTTGAAAATAGAAATGTTTTTAAATATACCATGAAATTAATCTTTATTAGAAATTACATCTCTATAGTGGGACGTAAAAAAAATTACAAACAATCCTCTTCCATAACGGACTACACTACCTCCTCATATGGACCATTGAAAAAAATACCAATTATTGTTATGGTTATGTTTATTACAAGGGGAATTTAAGTAGACACGCACACTAATGCACCTTGTACTGGTAAATAGACCATATAATAAGGGATATGTAATCATGGAGTAAAAACAATGGTGTAGAATACCCTCTTTACATAATAGTGATACAGATTATATTAGATAAGGAATTTTGGATTTTAGATAGCTATTTTTTAGAGAGAGACCGCAATGTTTGAATTCATTATATGTGTTCAAAATTAATGAACAACCAACTATAAAGAATATTCTAAATCTGTGATCCTTTAGGACATCACATACATATATGGTAAAGAAATAAAAATTTAACTTATCCAATGTATAAAATAAACTAATATTCTACTCCAATGGATATAAAAATTATGTGGAGTAAGACTACCTATAAAAATAAATGAAATATATATTTAGAACTAGAGTTATTATAACTAAAAAATTATATACGAGGTACCCTTATTCTAGACATATACATCAACGATGGTTCCATTCCTCTGAGATTAATTCCCCATCATGAACTAGTTTTCCTAATTTATGCCTGAAGTTATATTAATGTCAAAAATTCTAGAAAAAAAATCCTAAATGAAGGTTTGCATATGATTCTCAATCATTATGATTATTGCCTTTGAAACCCTACCAACAAACAAAACATGAATTGTAATAGAGAACATTAGTGTATTAACCAAGGTAATTTTTCCTATAAATAAAGGGAATTTTATTTTCCAAATGGTGATCATTCCTAAAATTCTATGTAAAATAACACCAATGTATTCAATACAAAATAATTAATTGGATAGTGGATCACAAAGAAATTCTATTGTTAACAACATTGTGGAGTTTCCAATCAAATCATTAATGTAATTTAAACACCAAATGGTTTATATTTTGTAAATATAGGTACTTATTTTATATAAATTAATGTATTTCCATATCATGATACTATAAAAATTTCAATATTGAATTGAGGTTAATAATGTAAATTCTTGTTCAATTAATATCTAACATCCTTATAATCCTTAAAAAATAAATGATAAATTAACTCAATTATATACCAACCTATGAATGCATAAATAAGCCCCATAGAGATGCTATAATTTGAAATTTGAATTAAACATCATATGATACAATAAAAAGGATCCCTGAATGTGAATCACATTGTAGATGGACTCTAAAAGATATATTTAAATTACTTCTCCTCCCTATTAGAGAAATATTAAACAATGAACATGTAAATAATAGAAAAAAATTTCATTGACTCACTTAGAGATTCCTTGTTGTCATAAGGCCTTCAAAATTAAGATCTATTTCATCCTATCATATAAATTTTAAATACCAATTTTATACATGATATTGGATCCAAAAAACATACCAATAATGATCTTATGTCTTCTATTATGGATGTCTAATGGATCCTTGAATATTTATACCTTTGATAAATCTATACTCTTCATAAAAAATTTGGGATATAAGATACCTAGGTTTTATTTTATTATGAATTGTGGAAAGAATTTTGATAGAGATTTTTCTTAAGATGATGGGGTGAAATTGATAAAAATATTGTGGGTTATTAACCTTTGGAATGAGAATTTAGATATTGGAGACACTTCTCTAGGATGGGGTATTATATTAAAAGATTATTGAATATCATAAATGACAACATGTTTAACCATATCCCATGTAACATAGAAGAATGATCCTACAAAATATTTAAGTCTTGGGGAGTGCTATAGATTAAGTCTAACAAAAACCACTTTAATATCCCTTATATCAGGTATCACGCCTATTAAATAGTTATGTAATTCCCCAAAAGATCATGGAACACAATTATATAGAATGACATTATCCATAAAAAATATAGTTTATCCACTTGGAACCTTCCGCAAAAACATGTAAGTAGTTAATAGAATAGAGAACTTAGAATGGCCCTGTGGAATTCACATAACTATAGTGGGAACTATACTCTAGGATCAAGTTAATTTTTCTATATAATTTTTTCCCAAAAAACATAATGAATATATATTATATTTCTGTCACCATGGTTAAAGTATTTACATAATTTTCTTTCTAAAGACAAATGTTCTTATTATGATAGATCCTATTCTAAGATTTTTATTAGTGAGATAAATAAACAATAGTTTCATTATTCCATTGGTCATTCATCCTCTTTTCCAGATGATTATTTTAATTTTAGAGTCCTAAAATGACAAATTCATAATATGGATGACTATTTTCTTATCTAATGATATCCCTTATAGTTATTCTATGTTTATAACGTAGAATCCTTAATGGGTACCCATTAAAGGGGTCAAACTAAGAACTATGAACCATTTCAATAATGAAAAAACTCTATACATTTATTGGATTAAAATAAGATTTTATCCTTGTAGTGAATGATTGAATTTGGTGTAGTAGGTGTGGGTTATCGGAAATAGATTTATAAAGTGGTGATAATTTGATTATCTAAATGAATAAATAGATATTTTATTTCCTAAAAATCAATCTAATATACTCAAAGTCTTTTATTATCCCACGTATTATTAAACAATTCGAAATTATTACCAATTACTCCCTAGTCAATAAAATCATTATGAGTTTAAATTCATCTAAATTATTTCATTTCCACACACAAGTAGAAACCACCGCACTATTTCATCTTTTTCCAAAATGGAGTTGATGTCATGCCTATAACCGATGCAACTGATCTAGGATTGAAAGATGAAGGGGATTTCCCAAGTGTTTTTCCTTAATGAATATCTCATATAGTAGAAATGAAAGAAAAATGAAAATAAGTATGTTGTTTAATGGCCTTAAAGGAGATGTGTTGAGATGATCAATCAATTTATTCCACTCCAACATTACCCTTATAGAAGATTCAAAAAAAGAAATTTCTATAAAATGAATAAAATATTTTTGGATTTATAAATTTTGTTAGAAATTCCATCAATAGTATTGATAATTTTATTGGGATAGATAAATGAATGAATATAATTTTCATTACTCCCAATACATTGAAGATGATTTTAATTTTTACTAGGGAACTGATCCCCCTATAATTGCATATCAATTAAGAGATTATGAAGACGGTTCAGTGGAGGATCGAGGGCACATGACACCATTAGGTTGCACATCAACAATAACACAGTAATTATGAATAGTTCTAGATATCATACTACTCGGAGTATAGGAAATAGTTTTAGTGTTATTTATCATATTTCTTGAAGTGGTAAGTAAATGGAGATCTTCACTAACCAATTATAGATGTATGAATGAGTTTGGAGATTTAACCTTCTTGTCTATAGGATCATGATGATAATATCATATCAATGTAGGAGGCAATACAAAAGGTAGTAACTCATAAAATTAGATAAAATAATTATCATAGAATATATAAACTTCAGTTTCCTGAAAAACCTATAAAAAAGTAAAATGGGTATCTGGATAAATAAATGTCGTATCTTCTTCAGAAAGAGGTGCAATTTTTTAATACAAGAAGCTAATTCAAAGCGATAATAACTCATGTATTTTTACTATTCCAAGGGACTATACACTATGGGATGGTTGATTGAAGTATATTATGATATAATAATATTTTCCCACAACCCCACATTACGGGATAGTTCCAATACAAAGGGGTCTAGGATTAAAGAAGTGCTGAAAAACCCCTCCTTAAATCTATCTTCTACAAAATCTAAGAGGAGTATTCTGTTATTGTTACCACAAAAAAACTATCATTTAGAACTAATAATGGACCAATTTAATGGATAATTCCCCCACTATGATCAGAATATCATCTTTCGACTCGAATCTGAAACCACCATTTCTATATATGGATTTTGAGTGACCTTAAAGAATACATTGATTGAGAAATCCCACATATTTTGGATATAATATTTTTTATATATAAGAATAACTCATACATCCCTCATTGTATAATTCTATATAGGGTATGTAAATCTACATCAAGATCCATACAAATCGAGCCAATATTTTGTGCTCCATCTAGAGTGTGTCTTCATTCAAATAAGGGTAAATATAAAATCATTGAAAATAGATTTTTACAATAGATGGATTCTAAATTTGTAGAGGGATCCCATGAATAATAATCTATAACATTTCCAATGATGAATATTTGCATCAATGAGCATTTGGGCCCCATAAAAGAAGGGTAAATATATTATTCACATAGGTATAACCATCACTATGTTGGGCCTGGATGAAATCCCACTCAAATAATAGATTAATGAATAATTATTTCCTATTAAAGATTGAAAATGGATTCTTACTAGAGATATCATAGTAGTTAAAAAATATTGATAATGCCACAAGGGAGGGATGACAAGACCATAATATTGTGATTAGAGACCAATGTTGATAGTGGGATGCATATATATGTTTTCCCTCCATTAGAGAGAGGAATATTAATCCTTCAAAAAATTACCAATATTTTGATTCCATGTAGGTTTCTTAAAATAGTAGGAGTGAAAAATTACATGTTTAGTGATGTCTCCCCGATGCCATAGATTTGAAGGAATGACGATGTAGAGGTACCAGAGACACCATCCTTCTAGAGAGGGAAACATCAGAGGTAGGTAATTTTATCTTTATGTATTAATTTATACTATAAATGTTGAATATATGGAAATAAATTATGTTATTTCCACAAAAAACATTAGTAGAACCTCTTTCATAGAGGGGTTATCCATAGACTGGATATGGGGGATCCTGGGATACATCTCCCTGAATAGACTAAAAATTAAAAATTGATAGAAGTGTATAATGTGTTTTCGTTAATTGTGGAGAACTTTTTGGGTGGAATACTTTGTAATAAATAACTCAGTATTTTTGAAACTCTAAAAAATTATCAAACATTTACTAATGAGAGGATTGAGTGAAAAAACTATCATAAAAGGAAAAAAAGATGCATAAAATTTTTTCATATTTTCCATTATGATCACGTGACTTCCAAAATTGAGCTACCATACCATAACATTTAAATATATCAATATTTATATGCATCTCCCAAGTTTTATTTATCTATTCAAATTATTACTAATCATTATCCATTCTATCTTTTAATTATAACAATCTCAAGTCACCATTTGATTTTAGGTACCTCTACTCTTGAAACTCATGAATAGATAGGGTAACCCTATAATCACCTCTCATAATTCCCAAGTAAAAAACATTAAGGATATATATATTTCTCATTAAAAGGGTTCATCCATCTAGGTAACATATCTAATATAATTCTCTATCATTTACAGATAATTTTTTTCTATGAGTATTGATTAGATAACAACCTATAATACACAATCACCAATTAAAAATTTAACAGATCATACTCCATCCAACAGAAAACATAAATTGGCATCAAAATCAAAAACATGAATAATTACTATATACTTGTTAAATTTTCTTTAATTAATACATCACAAGATCATTTTATTACCAAAGAAAATATACCATGAGCGTTTCCCACCAATAAACAATGAGAAATATCCTATACCCCAACTGCAACAACAAATCCACACTCAAAAAATAGTTTATGACCTACCACAAAATAATTATAACTATTAAAATTATCATTCAACCATATAATATCAAAAAAAATAGTAAAACCTTACTAATCGAAGGAAATATTTCATAATAACTCTACACACATAATTTCTCTAATCAATATGACCATTATTTCTCAATACAACACATAACCAACAAAAACATTTCCCTAATTATTCTCTAATCTATATAATACCTAATCCTACCAACTATAATATTTTCATATACCATGTTATCATGACTATAATATACTATAATTTTGAAATTACATTCAAAACAATATTTTAGTTTCAATTTATTAATTCATCCAAATCCTGTTATTAAAAAAATCATAAAATAACTTATTATTGAAAATATAATTAACCAAACACTATTTTAAAACCATTTTTAAAACAATTAATTTTCAAAAGAAATATTCCAAAACCATATTACTTTTTATAACCATTTAATTCACATAAATATGCATGCACATGAAAGCAGAAGTATGTTCCCAATTTGATGCATAATCACATACACTATTAAGCCTTGCGTCCAAGAGTAGACAAATTAATAACATCATCTTAATATAATATCAAATGTGACTAAAAATGTTATCTATAATATTCTAAAATAATTACAATCTTCATATACCCCTCGTAACATAGGTTTCAATTTTATTTGGGTTTTTGAGGCACTTGTTTGTTCAATATCAATAGTTTCACAAAATCCTACTTCCATCTACAATGTCAAAAATATAATGTCAATAAAAACAATGATTTAATATCACTTTTAATTCCTTGTCATGGGCTACCTAAATAGAGGTTTAACTGACGGTGCCACGTGACCTTAGGTTCTACTCTATGTATTCTAGTGGATTTCAGTTACTGGTGGTATTCTATCTTCAATGTCAAAAAAACAAAAAAAAAATATTAGTGAATCATATAATATTAATAAATAATACAACATCATACAACATCATAACAAACAAAATAATTTTAAAATATGAGATAAGCATAAATATAATATGACTATCAATAAGATATATCCAAATAAACTTATGTAGATCTGACATACAAGCACTAAAATAAACCCCCACATGATCAATCAAGTAAAAATGTAATCTAAGGAATAAAAATAAAATATGAGGTGTAAACATAAAACATACGTGTCTCCAAGGTCCAATCCCCAACACTATCAAGATATTATAGTTCGATCTCTTTCATAACATTTTAATAATACTTTTCTATACATTAGGTTTATATGTGCATTAGTGTTTACATTTTAGGTATGTGTATGAAACATTTTAGGGATCAACCAATGGGGTATAAAATATATACAAAATAGATGTAAATATATACATAGAAAAATAAAATAAGTATCAATATATAATACACAAGAAATCAAGAAGTGTCATTTTGTGCTAAAAAGAAAAGCATAACACCCAACCTCACCTACATCAAAAAAATGATATTAAAGAATCATAGTTACACCCAAGTCATACTATGAACTAGCTATTACTTATGGTAATTAAAAGTGTATTCACATGATATTCAAGTAGTAAGTCCACGTAATGACTTTTCTTTCCAATACATGTTCTAGTAGGAGGAATAATAATTATCAATTTTTTCATTACATGGTCTAGTTGTGATTCATTTTAATGATTGATAAATCCATTACATGGTCAAGCATGGAGCCCCAGTAATAATTAGTCGGTCTGAGCCACAACTCAGTAGACAATTATGGTAATAACTAATTTATCTAAACCACATAATAATAGAATTAGCTATATAGTTGGATGTGAAGCACCAATTTCCTGGGATCTAGGATATATCATTATTATTATAATTTAACAAAAACACCATGCATTTGTATATTCTATATAAAAAATATTTATTTGAAAACATAGTCTTTAATAACATCTTAAATATTTCAAAAAATCAATACCCCCAGTCCAATAGATGATTTCCTATTATTTCCCAAGAACAACCCATCTTGACTCGTCTCACCATACATGAAAATATCGAAATAACCTATAGCTAAAACCATAGGTATTATGAATATAAATTACTCAATCCATGATCAATCTGCTAATTATGAACCATTGGTCATAATTGGGTATATTTATTTACTATACCCATCACATGAGATTATATTTCTATTACACAACTAAAAAACTAACAAGAACTATAGATCATGTCTCTGGTACCTGTATAATCACCCTAATGTTACTAAGAGGTTTATACAATAATTTCTGACACATTACCATACAATAATAACATATAGTCCACTAAGGGATAACCCACATTGATATACCCATCGGTATCATGATTTTATTATAATCCAGGTCAATTTAAACTCTTACAATTCCCTATAAATATGAAGGAAACCCAAAACAAACCAACAAATGCAACTAATCGTAGGTTACATACATCCATATACTATAAAAACGTCATTATAGTAACTAATAAAGTCATATACCTATCATATTTCAATTAAATTCTAATTGTGAGTCTCATACACATTTTTTCTGACTACCCCACTCTTAGTTTAACTAGGAAATTGTATGATGAGTGGTTAACTCCTATGACACTCCAAGAAACCCAATAATTAAAATAATTTAAGCCTAGTAGTCTATTCATTTTTTCCCAATTGTATTTCCTTAAATATAATCCACTTTATTGGTGGTATTCTAGCTCTGAAGGGTATATCCAAATCCCACATCATATATTTTAAAAATAAAAAAAAGACCAAAATAATTAGTCAATGACTGAAGACTTATAAATCTATTAACAAGATCAAAAATGACCATGTTAGGTTATTATTTATTTACATAATGGAATTTATCCATTTAAATAACCACTATAATAAACTAGTATCCATTCCCATAAAAAATATCCTTTTGTAATTTATAAATTCCATAATAATACATGAAATTACTAATCCACTCCTTGAAGGATATACCCTCAACTAATTCATGATTGAAAAATCACCCAATACCTATACAAGATCATTTAACTCGTACATTATATGAATTAAAATATAATATATATACATATTCGAAACATATTAATAAATATTAAAGGGACTGAAAAGATATTATTTATAATAGTTAACACATCTATTAGGCAGTCCCAATTTAATATTGTTTTTTTGGAAAATTTATTGAATTAGACAGATACATCCTAAAAAAGGTTTAATCTAAGATAGAAGTTAAAGAAAATAATAATATAAGGAAAAATTTTATATGATCATGACATATATCATAGAGAGCTCATTCTTCAAATGGTGTATTGATCAAGTGATATAAGGACCCTCCAAGAGTATTTTTAATGTGGAAGAGGAGGAATGAAAAGAAGGATTGAGGGTAGGGGTATTCTGTTTTATTATAAATGAATGAAGGTGAGGGTTTTAATATTTTTAATAAATAATTTAATTTCAATAAAATTTATAAAATACTATCAACTTTCTACAAGGTACCCAATGGATATTCACAGGGTACCAAGTGGCCACCCAAGATATTTCCCATCCATTGAAAAGATCATCATGTACATAATATCTTTTCACTAATAATCTTATTTATTTTTAAACAATTTATATAAAATAAAAAACTCACATTGAGAACCCAAAATTATTTTTTTAGTTCTTAGTGGGATCATTTTACCATACCATCTACTTAATAATAGAAATAACCCAGTATTAGATACATTGTAATTCTGAATCCCAAATACAGTCTATATTCTCTTTAGAAATATTACCAAATATACCTCTAGTCTTTTTAAATCCTCGGAAACAACCAAAACTAAATTAAATTATTCTCAGATAAAATACCAAACATTAAAATTTAATCTAAAATTCTATATCAATCTAAAATATTTTTAAAAAATATACAATATTTTATCCACCATATCCCAAATACAAATTTACAAATCAAATTGAAAACCAAACTCTATTCCAACTCTAATCGATTATTTTTGGATTCTACTTACCCATAATGATGTGATCACTAAAAAAATATTTCAAATGATATAGTGGAACTCGTATTAATCTAAATGATTATGGGTATGATATTTTTTATTTATTACCGAAAACTAAATTTGGAGATATGAAAAGTAAATATTTCTCATGAACAGACCTACCTTAGGCATGTTACCATGTTATATGACCCCATGGGTCTCCTATAATATCGTGATTTCTTTCCCATAAAACAATATGTTATTACCCACCAGGGTCACTTACTAGAAAAATGATTTCTCCCACTGGCCAAAAATATTTCTCCTGGCTTACTCAGACTATACTCACACACACCTAAGGAAACCTCCTATGATTATACTCAACCTGATCACTATTCTAGGCTATGCATTCTTAATTATGGAATTCTAATCTAGTAAGCTACCAAAAATAAAGCTGTTCCTTTTTGACCTGGGTAGTAACATTTTTACTATTAAATATCTATTTTATATGTATGTAGAATCCACCCAAAATGAAAAAGACTATAATTTTGTATTTCACAAATAAATCCCATGTACTTCCTCTACATTTCTTTCGGGGTATTAGATCTGATTACAGTTTTCATTACCCAATCTATCTTAGGCCATAAACCCAGTCATCATTCCCATGAGTCTCTAGTAATATCTTGGTTTCCTTTCTACAACACTCCATGGTATTACTTGGTAGATTTACATATCATACTAATTACATTCCTCATAATCCAACACATTTTTTCACAATATCATTTCCATTACTCACACACACCCTATGAAACCTCCTAGGATGTCACCCATACTAATCATTATTCTAAGAAAACCATGAATACCTATGGTTCTTTACATAGTTATGAACTAGAAAATAAATATTCACCTTGTTAAACTCTATATTAACATTTATCCATATTATTATCTATTTTATATGGGTGTTTTATGGGTACTATACCAGTAATGTGGAAAGTGGTGAGGCCTTTAGATGCCACATAGTCGGTTGATTTAGATGATTGCGGTGTGGCGTGTGGCCTACCAGGGCTCATTATATAAAAAGGTTCATTTTTATTTAATGATCCCTATTAAAACATATTTCACACCAAAATGGTCCACATAAATCATCCATGTGGTCTTAAAATTCCTCTCCACATTCCATGTGGCATGTATTGTCACCTTCAATCTGGGGTTGTATTATGCCTCTCACATAACACAAATTTCGGACATATATAATAGCATCCCACAAAAGAAGCATTATAAGAACCATTATTCAATCAACCACATAAAATTTACATGTGGTGTCCAAACACCACCCTAATTTCTATGTGGATGGTATTTTCCCCTACAATCAAATATTTTGTTTTACCTCCCCCACAAATAAAAATATTTACCATTAGAGGAATATACCATAGAGGAGAATCACAAGTACCACTAATCTATTATCCTAGTGGTACTCATAACGCTCCATTTTGGGTTATTATTCCTTAGGTCTCATTGTTTAGTAATGAGTGAGGGGGAATAAAACCCATGAAGGCTTGTGATAGTACAATCCACAAGGATAATGGAGAGGTTTTTGGACACAACATATCTAGTTGACATGGCCGATAGCAGTGTAGTGTATAGACTATCGAGGTTACGTAAAAATTATATGAATTTTCATTTAAGAAATATGTGATATATTATCTATTAGATAATAATATTTATATTTAGATGGTTATTTAGGATTAAAAAGTTATTATTCTAGATAATGAATAATATAAGACATATTTCACACATAGTTATTATAAAATTACATAATCATGGATGTATTTAAGTATATCATCTAAATTATAAATGATAATTAGTTTATTTTGGGATATCATTTATGAAATATTTGAAAACAAATTGACATTTTTTTAATTGTAAATAATTTTTAAAATATTTGATTGATGCCCTGAAAATATTTTTTTTATCATTTATCTTATTAGTTTAAACATGTTTTTAACTGAAAATAATTTCCTTTTATATCTATATAAATAGATTTTATAATAAAAATTACTAATAATAAGACAAATGTAGATAAGAAAATTATTATTCAAATTTCTACTCTCCCCACCCCACATAATTTAGTTAGATCATGGAAGATATATTTTGGGAATGTTAGGTTATGCTATGTTTTTATATATAAATATTAAAAAAAATAAGCTATGTGTACAATTTTCCCATTATGGATGCTCTATTTATGTTTTTAAAGTAATTTTTTATACATTCAAGGATTAAGGAAGGATGAAATCTTCATACCTATAATTAATAATCATAAATGAATTATAGAACTATTTATTACATATGATGCAAGATAATTTCCATTTGGAGTTGTTTTGGGATTGAAAAATCATGAAAACATATAATTTTATCAATTTTGAAATAATTATTTTGAATAAAATCTAATATACTTATGTTACGACCTAAGAATACATCATTGTGGATTTTAATAACATGGTAATTTTTTTCCATTCCAAATAATTTGAAATCATTTAGATATATTATTCTGTGTCAAAAAAAATTATTTTTAAATAGATATGAAAACTACTATTTTTTGATTCCGTTATTTTTATAAAAGAGTTGGATAGTTAAATAACATATAATTAGGGTCTGAAAACCCCTGTTATGGATCATTTATCATGTCTCTTTATATTAAACATGTTTTGACAATTCCAATAGTAGATTAGTTTTTGGATGATACACTTATTATTTTTAAATTCGGAGTTTTTATATGATATTGTTCTCAATAAAATAAATTGACTTTATGGTCTTTCATAAGGAATAATTTATTCTTCAAAACAAAAAAAACTGAATTAAAATATACATTCATGAAACAGTCTATCATATTCTATCATGTATTTTATTGATGAATTCAAATTGAGTTGATAAAAAATAAACTGGTTCTATTATTTATCATCATCATGAATCTCTATATAAATAATATTATAGAATAAAATGTAAAATAAAAAGATGTAATCGAATTTTCCATTTTTTGGCCTAATTTATTCAAATATTCAATTAATATTGTTTGAATATTGGTAGATCATAAAGATAGAGAGATATTGACCATCATAATGATATTCCAAAAACAATAATTATTAATGTAAATAGATTAGTTGTTTTAGATTTTAATATTATGCGACTATTCATTAAATATCATTTTAATTAATATTTTCTTATTAAATAGAATTATTTTTAAATTTGAAGATTAATATTTACCTTATAACTTTATAATTTTTATTTAATTTATCATTGAGGATGAGTATCTTTTTTATTTTTTAGTAGTTGGAACTCCCTTCACAAGGAAAATGTGAAGGAAATATAAGGTTGAGAAACCCAAAAATAAGTTCCACTACATCACCCAGGGCCCCCTCTAGTAATCAAGTCTACGTAACCCATATCTCATTCAATCACATGTCCTACCTCACTTAGATCTCCACTAGTCACTAAACCCATGTAAAACATTTAACCAATTTTCTCCTCCTCAATTTTGTTGGCCTACTCCTCCCAAGTCTCAACCCTTTTCTATTAACATACCCTCATATCTATTCGGTAGTGGACATGTTTCCCACAATTTTAAGAAATAATGAGAGCCTTACCGAGATGATTGGGTTACCCAATGTCTTAATTTGTCCAACCCATCATCTACAGGTTCCCTCATGACAAACCTGTTACTGAGGGTTGGTCACATCTATAACCTGTCACCCATGGATTGTCACATGGGTGACACATCGTGCAATGGTACTCAACTAGTCCACCAATAACTTACGTTTGAAAATTAGGGAGATACATGTCATGGGTCCTAAGATTGGGTGATAATATCTTATTCAGAACTCACTAGGGAATTGTGTCTCTATGGACCACTATTATGGAGAGATAATTTATCGATATCTATATTAGGATACGATTAATGATCCATTTTTATGAGTCATAATACCATGTTACTCATATCTTTTACTTGGTAATTTCTCCACATAGGCTTCTTCGACAAGCACTAGCTTCACATGGCTCAGGTATATGGAATAATTGTGTTACCCCTTCAATCATGATTTACTTTTTTAATGGTTATATAACACATTTACTCTATAGTTATTAGGGTCCACGAGGTTTGGTCATGAATCACCTAAGTGATGAGGGACCCAAACCCAGGGGTAGTTTTGAGAATCTTCATGGACCATTCAATTTACTTTTCATCTAGCATGATAAACGAAATGAAGATTAAATATAGAGGTTTCATCATGTTATTTTTCAGTTAGTCAATAAATAATCACCAATTATAGTTTAATTTAGGTGGATTATTATATATCATTCTCTCTACTAATAATGGGATTAATAATAATCCTATATAGTGTAAGTCACTAGAATTTTTTTGTGATTCAATATCCCTCATACCTATTATATATCCCCCCAACCATAAATAATAAATGAGTAGATTCATAATTTTCCGCTATTTAATATAAGATCCACTCAAATATTATTTCTTGCTCTTGAAATGAACTCGATCTCATATCATCTCTTATTTCTCAAACTGATCACAGCTCACGTTAACTTAAAGGTATAGATTAATTTTACCATTATAACATATTTTGGTCTTCCTTTGTATGTGCATGTATCAACCATATTTTATTCTTCTCATAGGGCCACCTACCACATGAGATATTCCATTACAGGCATATAATTTGAATAAATCATCTCAGGGAAGCATTATATGTGAAATACCATCTCAATCCTCTATTTTTCCACTTTTATGAAATTGATATATTCAACATCAGAACTATACATAATCATATTCCTATTGTCCAGTGATATATAGGATACCTCGCATATGGCTGATCCCCACTAAATAAAATCTTAAAATTTTCCCATATATATCCCCACAATACAGTGTTACACTACATTGTCGTTGTGCTTATTACATGACGTTAAATTGCATAGTATTTTCCCATCACAGGACCTTTAACTCTGTCACTCAACATACATGGTATTTAATGAAAGTCTCATCATGACACATAGGATTCCTATATCGGGTTTAAATCCCACTACATTTACCATACTTTTACATAATAATTAGTACATTTTCATCATGAGATCATTTATGTATTCCACTCACCTCAATATAGTCCTCTGAGTCTGTATGTTTCATTCATTAAGGGCATATTCCCTACAGACCATTCTCTCATCAAGATATATTCATGATATTATCATTTCCCCACTCAGAGGGATATATTATTTTTGTGCCCTATTATATAATTCCCATCAGACTGTATTTCTAGTGGGATCCATTCCTAGAGGGTAAAATCCATGTGACATCAAATCAATCACAGTAGGACATAATACCTTAGAAGTCAACCTTAAATGCATTTTCATGGCTATGTCCCATAATAATTATTTCTTAGAATCATTGTCAGAGTATCCTTTACTATATTAAATTAATCTAAATGGATATGTTTTAATAAAATAACCTTATAGGATACAATGTTCTCTAATAAGTGGAACTGAACTACATGGGTAATTATAACATTCATTAGAACAAAAAGGAATAACATTCATGGAACCACTTCAAACACAATAAACACATCTATCTGTTATAAACATTGATAAATTATAGATCACCCAACTATATAGATTTATAAGATATGGACCCCTATACAAACATCACTATGTAATTAGATTAAAATGATATAGATCCATTGAAATATATAGATGGTATTTTAGATGTATAAAATCTGATCCATACATATTCACAAGAAAATAAGTTTTCATTGATAAAAGTCAAAATTCCCATCTAAATACAACAATAACTAATTACTAAAGGTTAGGATAAATGAACATAAATTTGTTTTTTGGGAAAGATTCCCAAATAATACATAAATCAATATTTGTTCTTTTGGAGTAGGAAATAGTCCACCAAATAGAATGTGATGGTCTGGACCTCACTTTTGTACCACCAATGTGAGTTTCTAATTGTCATTAGTAGAAAACCTTAATGGCCTCTTTCATTTGTAAAGTATTAAAATATCTATTTGTAGATCTTTGATCCATTTTTGTGTTTCTTGATCCAAGAATAAACCTCATTGTAAGATGTATAATATAGGAACAGTGACTATTGTATAGATTGTGCAGCTATGCTCAGCACCTAAAAATCCAAGAATAACTGGACACCCACATCTTATATAAAAAAATAGTGAAACTAAATGAATCATTTAGAAACTAAAACTAATATGGTTTCCCATATTTTTTTACATTTAGTTTTTTATATTGTATATAAAAAAATAATTGAACCGGATCTGAATCTTTTAAGAACCATTAAATGGAGATTCCTATACATAATTATATTAGGTTGACATCTTACTTGTGATGTTACACTATTTGATATTCTTATTTTTTTTATCATTGTGAAATTAAGAACTATTCTTTATAAATATCTTAATTTAATATTTATTAAATCTTCATCAATAAATTATTCATTTTATACAATTTTTCCACATGTCACATCGCTCACAGATAGGAGAACAACATAACCTTTTCTGCTCCATCAGTTCCAATTTGAAAATGAAATGGTGTAGAAGCTCCATTGTCATGGTACCATCCTAAACCTACAGAACACACATATATGTATCTATGAACCTAATATTTTGGTCTTATACTAATTTAGGAGGACCAAAATGATGCTAGAATTGTCTTTTTACACTTTAAAATAGATTGAGGAGTATATCCCCAGTGTATAGTAACCAATAAATTCCTTACCTTAGGAAGCTATATTAGGATGTTGACTATGACTTCACCCTAGTATAGAAATATCCTAGGAGGGATCCTTTCAATCACATTCACCACAACATAAAATTATTATACCTATACTACAATTGTTAGTGTATCCGAGTAGATTGGTCCCTCGGTCACTCAGACAAGGGCCTTCAAAAAATCCTACTAGACACAAATAGATGAAAATCAAAGGGAGATGGATCATATCCCACTTTCTCCATAGAATATCCCTTTCACAATTTTTTTTCCTATAATGATTGATATCTTATACATGGTTTCATATAATAAGTCTACCATTACATTCTAGAATCATGTAACAGGAATGTATATATTCATGCCCCCATGCACAAGGCCCATCAGCATCCAAAATAGAAAATAAAGGATATGAATGGGAAAATATTACCAAATATATAGAAAATGTTTATCAGAATATCATGGTTATATAAAATAAGCAGGTTAATATTTTTCCCCAAACCCTTCTAAAAAAAATACATTCTAACCGTGATAGAGGAAATTCTTCAACAAATTCATGTAATCACATAAGACAATGAACAAATTACTATTCTAACCATTATAGGAATGTGTTATTATGTTCATCAATTCCAAATAGATGCGCAAAGGAAGGTGAATATTTTTGATCCCATTTCTAAGGATTATAGTCATAATTTGATGAAGAATTTGAACCAATAACATGCCCATATAGCACTTCTAACTAGGGTTCATCAACCTAATTTGATAGTCACCATTGTATATGTACATATTTGTATAAAAGAGTTTCATTGAAATATTAATAATGAAAACCAATGATTGGGAACATATTCACACTTCAACTGAGGTATGTCAAAATATTCTTGTAGTTACCTTTGGGGAGGCCCATATCCCTTCTAATAATTCAAACGCCTTCCATCATATCCTAAAATATGATAACAGAAAGGAACATATTCATACTCCTTATAAAGAAATAATTTATTAGTATCCCCTATAGGGTATAAAGGAGTAGGCACATATCCATTATTCTATAATGGGGGTTACATAAGCGTATTAGTATAGGGGATGGAAATCAAAATCAAGAACATTTCCCTCATTCGGCTAAGGCTATGTGGAATAGTCCACCAGCCATAAAAATCTAGGACCATATTCATGAAAACAATTTATATGATTTACAACATATCCCAGAATCATCCTGACAGTGGGTACATATCCCTACAGTACCCAAATTCATCCATTGGAATATTCCGGAGGCCTTCACGTAGCACGCTCCAAACTCAACCTCAAATGGAATATTGAGGTATTCCTTAGATTATATATAATGAGCCTAATATTCCAAACCTACTTAAACGTAACTTTCATGAGTCTACATATATATATATATATTTATATATTTTATACTGATGATATTTTATCTCCTCATATGAGGAATAAGGTCATGTATTCCATTGATGTCCCTTGTGTGACATCATAATGATGAATTTAGTGGATCCTACCTATAATATCTACCATAAATAACCTCCACACTATGATATCTCACATAGGAAAGGATATCCTACCATTTTCAGGAAAACTTCATACAGATATATGTTAGAATAGTTGGACTGAAATACAAAAGGTGCTCCATCACTTTCTAGAATCACCACACCTTGGTCCAAAGATAGTGTAAGGTAGAGTCCATTATATCAACCTTTTACAAGTCAGGAGTCATAGTCATCAAAAAATAATCCTATGTTGTTTGACCAAGTAATGGTTCATGATTCTAATGAAGAAGATAATGACATGGATCTGTGTAATAATTATTATAGAACAATCACTAAATAGTGTTTTAGACCATAATTTCTTCTTGTTATGAAATCCCAAATGTGTTGAAGGAGGACTGAAGGCCTTACATATACAACAACCTTTGGGGAACACATATTAAAATAAATGCTAAGATCCTCTATAATTAGAAAAATTTCGATCAATTCATAGAGGTAAGAGATATTTTCTATTGGATAGACCCATATACTATTCACACAGCTTAAAACATAAGGTAAGAAAATCATTATAATATCTAACGGTATGTTTTTACCCACAGTTAACTGGACCACCAATAGATAATTTCAAATTCCTCGTATAACAAAAACATCAGGGGTTAGGTTGATTAAAAAAAATCTCCACATCATCCTTGGGTTTGTAGAGTCCCTTAAATATGACATTCTATAATTTAATTACCATATGAGAGGAAACATATTTGAACCACACGCACTCTAGTTGGTCAATCCAACAAAATATTCCAATCTCTAATGCATATAATTCCATAAGTAACTATATTTTTTAGTATTTATTAACTTAATCAAATTACATAGAAAGGTAAAAAAACTATTAAATTTGGTAATAAAGAATTCCTTTATCTCTTGAGAACTTACCCAAATAATGATATATCAATCTGAGTAAGAATTACACCAATCTCATAATCATGTAAAATACTATATCAAATCAAGAATATTGAATTGAAAAATTCCATGGAAATAATTTTAGTGTGGCCCAACCCATATTATTGGTGGAATATTTACCACCACATCCACCCCTAGGGTCATCAAAATCATAGCGTGTTTAAAAAATATCGAAAACACTACTAAGAAATACCCATCATGAATGGATGTGGATTTTTTTACCACCATCTCCACCAAAAAGAACAGAAAATCCTTATAGAATTATAAATTTTTGGTGGTGAATCCATGTAATCCTTGTCCCATATGTCTTTGGGAATGAACAGTTTATCCTATATGAAAATGATTCATTCCCATGATATCTAGGGATTACTGATAGTTGAATATCCCCTTGTTCATGTCACTAGGTGAAACACCCCTATTAGTGGGAAGGATGATCACTGATGTTTAGAGAATCTATGAATATCACATTCCATTGATAAATTTCAAGGTTGAATCCAATTACGAATATCAAACCTCATATATTTTATAGTGATAAATGGATGTTTTTGAAAACTAACTAAGAGATAGACGTTGGTATACTCTTGGAAGATGATACTAATTACCACAAGTCACACAATTACTAATGTGATGATGCAATGACCCTCACCACCTGATACACCTTGGAAACGTTTTTCAATATTAATATATAGATATCATAGTTAAATACAGATATACTATGGTAGAGAATATTGAAACAATACCCAGAGATGTTGGTAGTATAGAAACACAAATAGAGGCCTTGTGTACTGTGAATTAATGGAGAAAAAATAATCATGGAACCCCTCAATAAGGAATATGCAATCTATCCAATCCATTTCAATAGATTTATAAGGAACAATGTGGATATGTCTCACTTTACTCTAAAATTACACTTATCGCACTCTGTAAAATAAAATATTGTGCATTAGGAGGAAATGATATTCAATCTAAAATGGATCAATGAGGATATACAAAGGGGAAATATTCACAGAATTTATAACCATTTAAATTTTTTTTATCCTCCCACTCATTGAGAAGAGGTTAATTTTCCCACAATTATTGATCATGATCATCAAGTTGGTTCTAGATCTAGATAGTAGGTATGCTTGGATTTATGGAATATGTAATTCCTTGATTTTACTATATTATAGAAAATAAATTATAATATCTAGATAGATATTGAGTACAAATGAGATCATAATGTTATCATCCAATGGATGTCGGGATATGACATGAAGCTTCACCTGCTACCCACACTCAAAAAATGGTTCGAGCAAAGTGTCCCCTGAAACACCTTAGTACCATTGTGTTCTCTATACTTTAATAGTGGAAAAGGAATGTACGTATTACCTAGAACAGCCTAAAAAGTAACTATACTCTAATTGGGTGGACATTAATCCACATATTACATGCTTTGGGAATCTTATTTTAATTTTTTTTGGAATGAGTGATTTTGGAAAATCATCCCTCGCATTTTGTGTCTTGGTTCACCTCGTGATTAGCTAATGCAACCATAATTAGGAAAATAAATTAATACACTCTGTACATGCTCTAGTGTAGCCATTGGTTATTTGGTACGATAGTCTATACAAATGGTCCATCATGGTATGTGAATATCTTTTTTATACATTCAATTATAAAATTAGAACCATCATGAGTAATTCTAAAAAATTGTGATCCCATTAAAGATCTTCGGTGGGTTCCATGAGTTTTTAGACATGAAATATCACTTATAATATGTAATTCAATGAACTATAGAAAAATATTAGTCTGTACCAGCTATCGAGGGGAATACTTAATTAAGGAAAAAATTCCCTCTATAACATTAAAAAAAAACAAAAAAAATTTGAACCACCTAGAAAAGCACCATATCATTCAAATACCTCTATTAAGAAACAACAACAACAATTCTATACTATTTTTTGTGCTATGAAATTTTATGTTCATGTATGATATAAGTATAAATGAGAGAAAACATAGTTTATAAAAACCTGTATGTAAATACATCATTTTTTCTATATAAAAAAATATCTCTTCATGCATCTAGAGTTACAAAACGCGAAGAATCCTTCCTCAATGATCCCCTTGAATATTGACCATCTCACTGGATTTTGGGATACACAGTAAAAAATGGATTCTTTTTCAAAGAAATAATGTTGAAAATAGACTATTATAGATATATTATATTAGTAAAATAATCAATATAAGTGAAAAATGTGTCCACCATTCAACTAGAGGATGAAGTTGGATAGAAAAAATTCATGAAAATGATAGAATAAATATTCCATGACAAGGTGTGTCAGAAAGTAATTGATCAGTTTCATTTTATTATTTGGGAATAACTATTTCAACTAGACGTGTTTTATATCCTCGTGCACTATCACAATGGGTTTCATAAAACCTATGCTATAGAGGAATATGGTACTATTAGATGCAGATTAGGATGCATGGTTAATATACTTAACCAACTTTAAAACCAAACCATACCTTTATAGACTTCATCCTCTTATCATCCAATGAATGAGAAGTACCTCACCAAATGAAATACTAATAAGATTAATTTTCACTATTTGGATCTATTAACAACATTAATTTATGGGAATAATTCATTGATGATGAATTTGAATAGAAACAAGAGTTTCCCATATCTGACTGGGGATCTAGAGGTAGAGTCCATTGAAGCTGTAAAAATAGGCATAGTGGAATTCTTGGATTAGTTTAGTATCCATTTTAAATCCCCAAGAAAGCCATATATGTAGCCAAATCCAATGTAAGATAACATCATAAAGCCCACGAAAATTATGGATACACCGTTACATTTCTTTATGAGTACTCATAACATATTTTTTTGGAATATAATATTGTGGATGCGGAACTTCTGAATCTGCACAGGCAAGTGAGAATACCATATAGGCTTAACCTATTAGAGATATACATCCCTTAAAATTTTATCAAAACACCACATCAATTTATATAATATACTTAGGACCCCATTTCACATTCCAAGGAGAAGTCCCATATTTGGAATCCTTGACCTCTAGTTCAGTATTATGAAATATTGAAATTGTAAGTGGTTATATTTTCATTCTCCCACTTCACGAGGAACTTTACCTTTCAAAAGTGTTGAAGAAGCTTCTTATAGATGAATTCCAATGTTCCATAGATTTTGAGATAGAATATTCCATTGTAGAGGTGGATTATATAAAAAATATTTCATTAGTATGTTCATATACTATATTATTGAAGATGAATGATCATGAAGACTTCATTCAGCGGAATATCAAATCCATATATATATATATATATTGAAGATGTTTATATTCTATGGGTTTTGATTGAAAATGGTTCTAGGATTAATCTTTTTCCATTCCCGACTCTCTGTTCTGTGTGATGAAGTGAGGATGTTTTGTACCCTTCGATGATGAACATGTAGGGGTACCATAGATCGTGAAAAAGTAAATTAGAAATATATAACTAAAGGAACAATTCTAGTAATTAGTATCTGATTTCATGTTAATGGTCATACAGTTTGATAGAAAATATAATGTCATAAATAGATGTTATTGGATTCATATACATGAAACAATGTTTTCTTTATATAATAAATGGTTAAAGTACTCTTTCAATGGAAAAATTGGAATTCGATGTGGTTATAATACCCGACATGAATCTTGTGAATCTTGGTTTGTTGAGGTGGGATTCTACAAGATTAAAGGAATAAAATATATATCAGAGGATGATATACTGGTTACCACACCTAGAAGTTTTGGGATCTCCCCCGTAATATTTGATAGCTTACTCAAAAATGAATGTAAATTTTCTATCATACTGATAGAGGAAGTGTGATGAATTTCATCAAAGCAATATTTTTTAGAAACATTAATATCTTGTGCCTACATAACAAAAGTTGTACTAGGAAAAGAATACTCATCAATTGGTTGTTAGTTCATTCCTAGGAAGATTAATTTCCAAAATAAGAGTGTTCTTTTTTCTTTCACTATCATAATTAGATAACTGCCTCATTCCATTGAATAAATTTGAAAATTTTCAAGTGAGGTTTCTTTGATGATAGAGATTTTCCAAGCATCCCTTACCAATATTTTCTATTTTTTAATAATACAACATAGTGCGCACAATAGCATCAATATCATGATGAGTTCTGTCACACTTACCATTTTTTGATATTAATAATTTGAAACTAGAATATACTAGTTGAATAAACTAATAATATACTATTTAGGGTTATGAACACATAAAATATATACATGAAAGTGAAAAAATGAATAACAAGAAGAATTTATAACACTAAGATGTTAGTGAAGAAGCATTATAGTTCTTAGAAAATCCTATTTATTTTATAATTTTTTTTTAAGAAATTTAATCTCGTTATCACATGAATATAGTGATGAACCCTATCACTCTACACCCTCTAATTATACTTTTAATTACCCCCCACAGACCCTCCAAATACTCTATAATATTCCTCACATCAGCACCACAATTCTAATCCACCACATATAGAATATTATGATGTTGAAGAAGAAGAATAAATGTAAATGGGGAGAGGAACAGAATAGTTGAAAAATTAGTTGACTTAATAATGGCTCAGTATTAATGTAGATGAATATAACAATGTTTTTAACAAATGGACATAAATATTCCTAAATATCACATTAGATTAGTGAATTTGGATACATGGATGCATAAAAAAATGGATCATAATACATATAAACCTTCTCTCACATATTTCTTCATATTTAGATCTCTTTTTAACGTGTCATATTTAATAGAAAATTCTTTACATCCTACGGAAAATGAACATAAGAATAGGGTGAGATCATATTCTTAGTAAGGGTAAAAAGGGATATATATATATATATATATATATGCACAAACAAGATCATAATGTCTATGAAAATGTGTCCATAATCCTAGAAGGACATACTATACATATCCAAGATCATAAACAAGAATCATGGAAAAAGAATTTGTATTCATAAGACATGAATCGTGAGGGAATTACAAAAAATAATCCATGAGATCATAACAATGAAAAATGACATGAAATTGTATCATGCACATAAATTTATAACATTCTTAACAAGTATAAATAATAAAATTTTCACTCATTAAATTTATGAAATGATATCAGGCCCTTGTATAGACATATACACCTGATAACTAGGTACACACATAAAATAATGGACATGAAAACTAGGTTCACACATACAATTGTTAACATGAAATTAGGTTCGTACAAAACAAGTACACCTCATGAGTTATCTATATTTACCAAATGAATTAGAGGGAGATATTGGTCTGACCCATCACATAATACGAACCATACATAATTTTTCCACAATAACATAAATCATTCATCATATCATATCCCATGAAATGATATGGGTTTCACAAACATCATTCAATTATAACATAACCCTTCTAAAAGAAATGGGATTAATAAATATCCATCCATCATAACCCTAAATATACCATAATAAGTATAGGAATGATAATTTTTTAAAATATCACTTTTAAATCAGAATGAACGGTAATTAATATTCTAATATATTTCAAAATAATTCCTAATGAAAAAATCCTTTCTGTTTTGAAAAGGTTTTCTTTTCTTAAAATGCCGCATAATATTAAAGATAAAATATTTTCTTAGAAAATAACCATGTATGATATTAAGGTAAGCTTTAAGGAAATATAATATTATAAAATCATAAATATTCATTCGTGATATATAATTTAAAAACATTAATTTAATTCTTTGGATGGAAAAGTCACAAATTATTTAGGAAAATAAAAATGTATTCCTTTCAAAACATTTTGAAAAAAATTGTACATGTTTTAAAATAACATTAAATATTCATTGGATAATATTAAAAATATTTTAGATTTTTTTTAGAAAACATAGATGTGGAGGATAAATATTTCCTATGGAAGATTTAAAATTAAATAGTCTATGACATTGATGAGATTGTAGAATTAATACTTATCTCTTTTTTGTCAGTTGAATTATATATGAATGAAAGAAGAAAAATTTTAATATTATGAAATTCCATATTATATAGACTTATACTCATAAAATGAATTTATATGTGGTGTATACATTACACCGAAGAAAAATGTTGTGTGTAAGTAATGCCTTCCATAAAAATAAAATCTATAAAAAGATCCAATACCATAGTTATGGACTCTCGTCATACTCATATAAAATTTATGTACAATAAAAATACTTTTATATAAATCTATTATAGAAACATATTATTATTTCTAATACCATATATGATTGGATTATGAATTTTATTAAATCATTATTTTTAGTTTCATGTTAATGTTATGCTTCATGTAATAGCCACTTTTTTACCGCACATGATTTGATTTATAATATTTTTTATCCTCTTACATATATATTAATTTAAATATGTCTAAAAATATTACCCTGATATAAATATCATATATATTTAGTATATATATATTTAGAATATCCTATAAAATATATAATTATAAAATGAAATACATTGTTCATAGAGATGTAATGTCATACATACACAATAACACGTTTTCCAAAATCATTGATAACTTTTGGAGGCTTTTTGGGCGGCATACTCATGACAACACAGAAAACACTGTCGAAACCGGCACCAAGCCAAAACTCAATCAAAGTAACAACAAAAGCCAAGGGGAAGCCGGCCCATAATCCATACATATACAAACCCATGAAAAAATTTAAAAAACATCACTTTTCCAAAACTGTTATTTCTTCAAAACTCTAAAAACTCACCTATAGCTCCTTATGAACCATTACTCGTGCGTTTATTCAATCTCGATCACATAATCTGTGAACAAGTGACTCCACGCACTTTGTATACATACCCACATAGGTGTGACCCTCCATAAGGAGTTCCACAATTAAAACAAATCTTTTCCTTATCAAATTCACACACATACAAAGTTTTTCCAAACCGATACACATTCTCTTTAAAAACCCACTTTAGTAATTTTAAAAACAATTTGGAAGAAACACTTTTCCGTTTAACAACCAATTTCACATTTAACGCACACTCAAATCAACTGAGACTAAAAAAACACAAGTAGTAATAACCCAATGGAATGAGGAACTACTGCATATGTCTGACCTAGCTACATGGTGGTGATCCATGCCCCAAGTAAAGAATAACACTAAGAGGACCTTGAGCTCATCACTTGGACTTCACCTGGGTCACCACCCCATATGAGGCCGCAAAGTGAACAGATTCTCCCGCTTTATCATCCCTCACTCCAAAACAACAAAAGATAAAAGATTCAAATCCCGGACTAACTCTGGTAACTCAGGTCTCGTCACGAGTGGTGGTGATCAGACATCAACCCGTAACCTACCATCGGAGCCCCGACAGTCCTAATCGCCATCTACCAAACATACCAAATAACAAAGGGCGCTCTGAAAAGGTCGGTCCACTAAGAGCCAACCCCCTATGATACAATTTTTTCATGAACCAACCCAGGTCGACCCAGAGCCGGTCACCCGAGTCTGTCTACAACATGGCCCGAGAGGCATTCCTGAACCTCCCGTGCTGGCGACAAGCTCCAAGGCATCAACAAAGGTGGTGGGAATGATTTCACCCAGTTAAAATAAATAAATAATGCAGAAGAAATAAAACAGAGTAGCAGAAAATAAATAAAGTAACTGAACAAGAATAAAAGAAAAAAATTAACTGAAAGAGACAACCACGATCTCCGTGTGACCTCGCGGGTCACTGTCCAACCCACGACCAAATGTCGCCCAAGGCGAACACACACAAGCTATATCCTACCCAAACACTAAAAACAGAAAAGAACTATAGGCATGAGTATTGAAACTTAGCAGGCATGCCAAAAAAACTATTCCCAATGCACTACCTTTAAATAATGATATTTATTAATTCTAGGTTTTAACTAAATATGAAAAATATTGGTTTTCACACACACACACATTCATTTCTAAAACAAGAATCGGTCCTTTACACTTTATAATTTAAAAACAATCGTTAATGTTTTAAAGGAACAGGTGCATTGCATTTTAAATCATTTTTACGAACTATTAGAAAACCAAACTTTAGTTATTAGACAAAATGGAAAACTTCCCATAACACACAAGACACGCCAAGGGCAACAGAAAAAATGGCACACACGAGCCAGCCACCGAACTAGACTTCTCAATTGTGCACCACACACAAATAAGAACCAAAAGAAACATGGTTATAACCTATAAGATCGTGAACAATCCAGAACATACCATACATGGGACTCATCCCAAAAGCATGCTTTAACTCGATGACGTCATAACACCCTAACGCCCGGCATAGCCCAACATGGCTAACCGAGGGGCCCAATCCCCATAGCAGCAATAACTTAGTATTCTCCTGTTATGGGGCCACTAGCCACTGTATAATCGAAACTAGTGCTCCAATCGTTCTCAGAATATTCACTCACTATGCCAGATTCCCATGTCAACACAAGCAATAAAAAGGGGGTGTGTCCACAATGTAAATTAATCAGTCACGATGCACAAACATCACATATAGCTCACTCAATCAACACACTCCAAAGGTCACCCTCGAGTGGGTTTTTCAAATTAATCTATTTTATTAAAATTCCAAATGGGCCTTCAAAAATTTTAAAAAAAGGCCTCATTTCTCGAGAAAACCCAAAACACTTGTTCAAAAGAAATCATTTATCTTTAAAAATATAACTACATTTGAAATTACGTGAATTATATTTAAAGGAAAAATGGGAATTCTTTCAATACAGGGTGTCATCTCATCAGGAAAATGTTTCAAATGTCGTGTATAAAAAAAACGGCTCTTTTACACCAAATAATTATTTAAAAATTAATTATATTATATTATTTCTCGTTCATTAAAAATTAATAAAACAACAAGCAATTAAAAAATTCTAAATCTAAAGGTAAGTGCAGTGGAGGACCTACCTCAACTCGCAGACTGGTTACGATACGATGCAACGTGGCTCGCACTGGTGCGCAATCGTGCGCAAGCTGACAATCACATGAGTGTGGAAAAACCTTGCCAACGCGCTGCAACCGCAAAGATAACAAAAATACATAAACACGGACATAAAACAATCCAAACGAACAAATAGAGAAAAATATCCACTTCTACCTTATTTCAATGCATAACTCGCATTGCATGAACTATTTAATAAACCACTTTAAAATTCATAAAACAGTATCCAAAGAGTAATCCATGACATTAGACACCCAAAACCAATTAAAAAAATTTAAATAACCAAGAAACTATATTGGAAATACTCATCACGCATTTGAACCATTTAGAAGACCACTTTTCAAGAAGTAACATTTAAAAACTATTGAGCACTCATAATACATCACTAATTTCCACACTAGGTGGAAGACATATTGCTCTGTGAAAAATTGACATTGGAGGTTTAGAAAAATCAAGTACAACAAATAAATAACAATTTCTAACAACCATAGCCAAATCACATAACATGAAAATACTATATACATATATAAAAAAATATTTTTAAAATAGTCAGGTAATTATGGATTTCAAATTAAAGGGCAAGGCATAGGGAACCTACCCCAATTCACAGTATGAACTCGACGAAGTGACACGCCTCTTGCAGGCGCATATGCACCCGCAAGCCGATGACTGTTGCATTGAGGAATTATTCCGCCAAAATACTTGGTGCAGAGATGAGCTCGACCCTCGGGGTCGCGCACCAGTCAGAAGGGGTGGCGTGCACTGGCAGGGAGATCGCCGGGGGTCATATGCTGATCGTTGGGTGTGCCGCTGGCCAGCGCAAGGCGGTGGTGGATGGTCATGCTGCGGAAAGCCGGAATGTGGCCGAACGGAGGTGTGGAGGGGCCAATAGACAGGAATGGCTAGACAGAAATAAGCGGGAAGACCCGGAGGGCCAGACGAAGTACGGAGAGAGATGCCCGAGACCAGCGGATAGGCGGAGGGGTTGACCAGAGCACCAGGAGGAGGACTGGATGCCGGAATGGGCGGGCATAGGCCACTGGCCAGAGCATGGGTTCACTGGATGTGCTGTTCGGCAAGGTGGAAACCGAGGGCACCAGAGGTGCTGGCCGGCGGCGGGGGCTTGTGGGAGGTGTTGGGCGCTACGAGGGTCGCGCGGAGTAGGGGAGAGGTGGTTCGAGGGTCACGCAGAGAAGGGGAGAGGTGGTTCAAGGGTTGCGCCAATAGGGTATCACTGTAGGAGGTATGCGCTGTGGAAGGGCGGAGCGATGGGAGGCAGTCCACAGGAGGGCAGGCTGGAGCGGCTGGCTTCATGCAGAGGAGGACCCGAGGCGGGGGTCCTGGTGCGCCAAAATGGAGAACAAAAATTGGGGAGCGCTGCAATGAGGGGTGTCAGTGGATGGATCGGCTGGGCTCCACTGCATGAGGAGGGTGATAGGGAGCAAGGGAGGCCACCTCACAAATAGAAGGGGGGGGGGGGGGTGGCGGCTCACGCGGGGCACAACAATGAGTGTGCGTGAATTATAGATTAGGGTTTAATATATATATATATATATATGTATGTATATAATAACATTAATGTAATAATAATTATAATAATTTAAGAAACAAAAAATATTAATAATCCCAATAAATATAACGAGTTCTTATCCATTTTATTTTAAGTGATAACAATAAAAATAATATCAATGTTACAAATATAATAGTAACAATAATATTAATAGCAAAATGATGATAGTAATATTAATAACAACAAAAGAAAGTAAGAAAAAAATAAATGAGAATTAAAGTGACAATTTTATTACGTTTCATTGAATATTTATATTTATAACAATTTAATAATATGATTATTGTTACCAGATTAAATAATAATAAAATTTCCATTTCCATGAACATACTCTCATTATTATAATTTAGACATTAACCTTGTTTTATTGATATAAAATTTTATTTGGATTCCACTATCAATTAACATAATTAATTTACTTAATTTATTATTTATTTGAAGTGCGCGCCATTGCACACCATCGCTCTAACACCATGACCAAATGCATGGTCTCCGCTAACAGTGTGGTGGCCATACACTAGACGAAGACCCACCAAAAACACCAAACCTCATAAAAGTTCAATCACAGACCCAACTAAACCCCGTCCAAACAACGTGGGACCGATAAATAAATAAAATAAAAGGTTTCCGTGGTCAGGGTGTGACAATCTATGTTAATCATGAACAAATTGATTGAAAAATTTATCTGATATGAATTTATCATAGTATTATTAAAACTGGATCTCTATAAACTCTTCCAAATTTGAATGTAAATAATTTCATAAATTATTACCCTTATTAACCCTCTATAATATTAAAATATAAAGCTTTTGAATCAAGATTCATAAATATCCTAAATAAACTTATCAGTAATTCCCAAATAATCATTATTTACCTCATAATTGTCACATACAAAACATGTGCAGACCGTCATTATGTTTTATATTTAAGTAATTTAATAACATGAAAAGACACATATGTATTTGTTTAATATATTTTCACTTTTCTTATATAATAACATTTTTATTGGAATCTTGGGTTCATCCTTGTACCGATATAATATGGGATTTCATTACTCCATAGTATTTGTGGTTAATCGCATGAACTTTTATTAATGGATGACCAATAAGAACATCATTTGGATTATTCATTTAATAATAAACATGAAATTACTAAAATTGATAGAAGGAAAGTAATCCCAAATTTCCATGGATCACTTTATTCATTATGATAGCATAATCATTCCCATTGTCCATTTCATGCAATGTTGGATGTGACATATCTTCCATATTAACCCTTAGATGTGGGAAATGATTTGGTTAGTGGCAAAACACTTAACATTTATAGCACTACATTGTTATTGGTTCATTTTGTTGAGATTTCCCTCCATTAATTTTATTGACTAACCTATTTACATAACTCCAACACTCTTGGGCTCGATGGTTAGGCTTCACACACTTGAAGAATATTCTTATTCCTTTCAAGTATTCCCTTGGGTGATCCCTTCCACCTTTTTGTAAAATAAGAAGTTGAAAAATTTTCTTCCCTCGATGTTATAAGCCATTAAAGCTTCATTTATGCTCTATATTTCCTTTCTTATAACCAGATCATTAAGGGTTAATAACACCCATTTCCACTTTTTTGTGCATACCAAAATATATTTTCACAGCTTCCAATGTCCATTATATTTTTTTCAAAGATATGGTTTCATTAAAAAATATAATCGATCAATTTTACATTTAGGTTGGATGATTCTTCCATAAGGATACCATGTATGTCTTATAAATTTTTATTGTCGGTTCCAATAGATTAATAATTCTATTTTTTAACTAAAGGAATTCATTATTAATTTGTGCATTAAGAATATGAGGAATGTACTTGTTAAAAAATAAGTTCTTCATCTCATCCCATTCCGTTGAGTCACTTTCATCCCATATTATCATATTTTGGATAAGATTACACCATTGATATTCTTCACCTTCTAAAGGATAAATATCTAGGAAAACATTTTCTTATTCTGATAATTTAATGAATGAAAATATTTTCTCAATGGTGTTGATCATTTTATCCGCCATTAGTCGATCCAAAGAGCCACTGAAATAATATGGTTGTTGACTCATTAATGGATGACCATAATGTTGTTCTATCCTTTTCTCATTTTTAATTCTATAATGATTTATATCTATTGTGAGTATAGCCATAATATTTTTTATTCCTCCTCCAACTATATCTGGTTACTCAGTAAGATTGTAGTTACATTGCTCATTTCATTCAGTATTAACATGGTTCCTTCATGTTCTAACCATTGACAAAAATTGAAAATAATATTTTTTAACACATATCATGCTAGGAAACCCGCATATTCTAGGGAAATTACTGATAAAATTTCAATCTATAACACCTTAGGTTTAACTTAGGATTTTCATGATCATTTCCAAAATTCTAGAACTATAACATAATAGAACCCTTAGGTTTTTTACTAAGGTTTTATCATCTTAGTTTCTAATGGTTAACTAGTACTTCTCTCTAATACAAACTATAAAGACCTACTATTAGTATACATAGATATTAAATAATTTTTCTATAATACCCATGTATGTTCCCAAATTCCATTTATTTTAATGCATTTGGAAAATTGGAAGCCTAATAACTAGTTTATAATACATGTACATCTTCTCTCCCTTATTTCATCATATCTAGAACCCCTTTTTATGTATCATACTTAATACAACTCACCATATCCATAGGAAAAGAATCATATGAAATGTGTGAGTTGAGTTTCTCAATTAGGGTAAAAATTGAGATTTTAACATATAAACATAAAAATAAAGGATATGAGAATGTGGTCATAATATTATAGGATCATAACCTTCATATCAAAGATGATAAACATGAATCATGGAATAAATATTGGTAGTTCATAATACATGTATCACAAGAAAATCAATGAACACAATCTATCAGAACATAACAATGTCATAACATTTCAAATTGTTGAATACACATAAAAATGTAACGTTGTGACCATGTAAAAATAGTAATACGATAAATCATTAATTTTAGGACATAAAATCAGGACCTTGTATAGATATATTAATATGAAAACTATGACCACATATTAAATTATGGATATGAAGCCTAGCTCCATGCATAGAATTATAAACATGAAATTAGGTTCACATGTAACATATATACCTCATGAGTTATATATATTTATTTTATGAAATTTAGGGAGATATATCTCAAAAATATCCTATAATGAAAACCATACATATGTGTTCCACAATAATATATATCATTTATCATATTAGAACCCATAGAAGGAAATCGGTTCAATAAAGTTAATCAATTCCTTACATAACCCATGGAAGAGAAATGGGATTCGTAAATATCATTAAATCATAATAATAAATCAACAATAGGAATTATAGAAATATTATTTTGAAAAATTATACCCATTCATGAATAAGTAACATAAATTAATGTTATCATAGATTTGAAAATAAATATTGAGGAAAACTCTATTTTTTATTTAAAAATGGTGTCTCTTTTTAATTTTTAAAGAAAATTTATAAGAAAACATTTTACATGAATATAACCATGTATTAATAGAAGGTAAAATTCATGGTAACAAAGATTAATGAATGAATAAAAACACATCAATGTCAACAAAGTAAAAATCATTCCTTTAATACTGTAGTTAAAAAAGTAAAAAATTAGTTTGTAAAACCAAAAAAGATTCCTTTCAAACAATTTTAAAAAAATTAAATACATTGGTTAAAATTACATTAAATTATCATGTGATAGTAGTTTAATTCTTTTTTGAAAACAATTTTAGAAAACATTGATTTGGATAATAAATATTCAAGAATGATGATTTAAAAATAAAAAACCCTAATGTTGATGTCATTGTAGAATATATATTTATCACATTATAATTAGTAGAATTGTATTCGAATGAAATAAAGAAAAGTATAATTATATAAAAATACCATAATCTTTACAATAATAATAATAAAATACATTCATGGGTGGTGTAAATTACAAAAAAAAGAAACGTGTAGTGTATTAGTCACGTGTCAAAAAAAAGTGTGAAAAGGAAACCATACATTATTTCTTGACTCTCATTGTAATTATATAGAATACCAATATAATAAATATATTTTTATTATAAATTTATTACAAAACCATATACTTATATCCAATAACTAGTATGATTCTATTATGACTTAATATTGCTTATTTATTAACAATTAAATTTCTTTAAAGAAGGGGTTGAATACCATTTTTATAATAAAAAATTCTTATTTAAATCTAGGTAGATAGAATCCAATTACATAGATTATATACCCAGGTGTCTAATGGTCATGGTTCAATGGCCTAGTGCATCACCATGCCAACATCATCCTATATTTGTCACCGCCTACCCATGTCATGCCTGCATCATTTCCAGTATAGTTAATCCCTTAAGGGGATTTCAAGGAATCAGAACCTAGACCTTTTTATGTTTTATTATCATGTTTAACTCTTATAAATCATCCCAACATCATTTACTAACAATTCAATGTAAATTTTACGCATTAGGTAATATTTTCTTTTTGTAGAATGTGTTTTGATTTGATGTATTTTTTGTCCTCTTACTGATATTTTTAAATCTCCAGAATGATAACCATGATATAAATATCATATATATTCCATTTATAATTATTAATAATAATCTATAAAGGATATAATTAGAAAATAAATTTCATTTTTCATGGATACTGTAGGTCATACGTACGCATTAATGCAGTTTCCATCGTCATGTAATATTAAAAAAATAATGTATTTGAAATATATATAATATAAATACAATATAATTATTATAAAATACATATCATATAAATTCACTAAAATCATCCTTAATAAATTGAATTTAATTTTTGAATGACATACATTTCATTGAGGAGGCATTAGTCCATACAATTAAAAACAATGTTATTATATTTACTAATAATGGAAAGCATGAAGTTATAAGTTATATAATAATTCAATAAGGATAAATATATGAAAAATGTAATATTTCTCATAAAAAATATAATTTACATCATTATTCCTAAATAAAAATTTTGTTAATGGAAAAATGAAATACATCGGTTCGCGGGGTGGTAGTCTACTATACACATGAATAATGATTGTGCATCCCATTTGATAAAGTGTGTCTGTGTTTAGATCAGAACCATAATTTAAAATCATTTTACTATATTGAGGATAATTAGTATATTATATACAGATTAAATAAATATCATTTATTATGTTTAAAGAATAAATAAAATTAAAACATTTATCGATGAACATTACCACTTCATAGGGTATCTCTTTTTGATTTGGACAAAAAGTCTTCTTTTGTTGGATAAATGACAAAATTAAAGAATATAGGATGAAGGGAGGTGTTTTTTGAGTATATTTGGATAGAGTTGATATTATAAAAATATATTATAAATTTTATTTAAAAGAGAAGAAGATGTTTCTTTTTTTAAGAGAGGGAAGGGGTATTTTTTGAACTTCTCAAAAGAATATTTTATTATAAATTAAATTTCATTTCATATGCCATAAAATGAAATGGAATGAAAAAATAAGGCAGGATAGGGTGATAAAAACAAAAAAAAAAATTTTAAATATGTTTTTATGTAATTTTAAACATTATCTTTTTTATGAACCTCTAGTTAACATAGTTTAAATTCAACTAATGGAACAACTTTTTAAATATTTAAGTGTCGATATTATTACTTATATTCTATAAATTGAACCATAAATTGAATATTTATGATATTTTCGACCATATAACCTAATATTTGTACTTATTTATCTATATTTATGATTTTTAACTAATTTAATACAATGTTATTTTCAAAAATTATAATTAGTTTCAATTTTTACACTGTTCATTACATTGACTTAAAAAAACACAGTCCGACAAGATAACATAGAAAAAATTAATTTATTAAACCCATAACATTCCATATTTACCTATTACATTTTTACCACGGATATTATTCAAAATAATATTTATTTTAATATTTATAATATCATTTAGTTGATTATTTCATTAATTGAGTTATTACAACATCATTATTGTGTAATTATTTTTGAATATTATTTCATCGCTAAAATATAATACGAAAAAATGATGTAGATAAACAATATTTTTTTTTGAATATTATAAATAATATTGAATTTCTTATATTAAAACACATATTAAAATTAATATACTTATTAAAATTATGAGGGTGAAATTTTTCCACTCTTTATGATTTTAATAATATGAATGTAATTTTCCATGGAATGTTCCCATTAAATTATTATATTTCTAATATTGGGAGTTAAGGTTATTATGATATTCATTGGATAATATTTGGGTGACTTTTTGGGTAGTTTTTTAATATTTATAATATTTTTTTCCATTAAATATTAAATTTACCCTTAATCATGATAATAAGAAATTAGAAAAAGTACTAATCATATTATCGAAAAATAAAAAGGTAATAATAACTATAAATAAAACATACGATTACAAATATTGAAGCCATTTTTTCCATGTTAAATTTTCATAATTTTCAAAAATTAATTAAAAATTAATCCCACAAATGAGACAAAACATCGAGTCATTAATGTGAAAACATACAAAATATTGATATATTTTCATATCAAAATTCTATATCAAATAGATTAAAATGAAATAAAATCTATTAAATGATAAAAAAATAAATCTAATTATACATTAAATAAAATCAAAATTTTAATTTAGCACTACAAATTATTTTGATGAAAATGCAATTTTAAATTAAATTTCTCTATTTTTGAGTATTCACTAAAACATGAAACTTATTAAAAAAGTATAAAAACACATCAAAATTAAATTTACACATATGTTTTAAATGTAATACGTTTATTTTGTCAAATATAATTTATAAAAGTTTTAAAAGGTATATTTAAATGAGTTTCTCCATAGAAAAAGGCATAAAAACTACCTTTTAGGGGAATACTTCTTTTATGTGCCAAAAATTAGATTTGTTCTCAAATTATATATCAACTAAAATAAAGTGAATTTTAATCATTATATTGAATATTTATATTTATATATCATTATTACAATCCAATAGTATGTCTTTTTTACATAAAATACACTTCTTCATTGTTTTTTTAAATAACTTTTATTTAAAAGGGGGTTTTACATTCTTTTAAAATTGATTTTTTAAAAAACTGTATATAAATTTGTAAACTATAATTTCATGTTTTAATTAATCCTTTTCATACCCACCATTCTAATATATAGTTTTTATTTTTTTTAATTAATTATAATAATAAAATTTCATTTCATAGAAACTCTATGTTGTGTGTTAGAAAACAAAGTCGTTATTGTGTTCTATGAAACATGAACTTTGTGTAGTGTATAACACAATACATCAATGAAATTTAATTTATTCAAAAAAATCATAAAAATTTTGGGTGTTATATATCCCATTACCAAGAGTGGATTATCTACTTCTGATTTCGTATAATACAAAAAGGAAAAATAATTAAGCTTAATGAACTCAAACACCACCACTCCCTCCCCCCAATAAATGGGATATAGTTACACCATTTCAAAAACCTTATAAGGGTAACATTTGTGGAAAATATAAAACAAGAGATATGAGAGGAATAAAACATGACCAATATATATTTAAAATATACAAGGATAAAAAAGTAACAATACTTCAACTTAGCTACCTGAGCATAGAAATAATTTATAATTGGTGATGTGGTTCATATTTACATGTAAATGGGTGGAATGATTTTTGATTCAATTTTTTCATCCATAAATTTTCACCAACTATCTTTAACAAATGGATGAATATGAAAAAAAATGATTCATTAATATTCAAAGCCTATGTCTTTCTCACTGACCACATAAATTTATGCTTGAGTGGTAAAGTAATTAATGAGTTAGGAAATATTTACTCCATAATATTATTCTCACAAGGCCACTCTTCGAATTTTATTTATCTAAATTACAATGGATTTAGGTAATTCATGTACAAATAATCAAGCATTCAAATAGCTAATGATGTTTTTTCACAACCCTATCTCTATATCCATTTATAATTTCATCTTGGGTCTTCAATTTAAGATATATAAATCCACCATTAAAATTATCTAGACATGTGAAATGATTTCCAAATTTAGATTCTGGTATTGTTTGGAGCCTTTACATATTCGGCTAATCTTTTTGTCTAATTTAATAGAATGAATATAATGAAATATGTAACCCTAAAAAAATAATTTCCCAATTGACATTAGTGCAGAAATTATTATGGATGTAATACACAAGTAAATTAAAACAATTAAAAAAAAATTCCATTTGTCAATTACACTAATGTTACTAGTAAATAAAAAAACTGAGACAATTACCCATAGAATATGAAATTTTTGGGATTAATTCATTTAATTATAGAAAAAATATTTGTGATATTTTGAGTTTTCTCAATATAAAAAATTTGGATGTTATCAATTCTTTTTCCCATGATGACAATGTATTGGTAAGAAATCATCATTATAACAACCCTAATAATAATTCCATTGAATTGGAACTATAAAGGTCTAGGAGTGACACTTATTTCTTAAAAAATTATATATATTATCATATATTATCTACAATTATAGTGAATAGTTTTTTCGACATTATGATGGAAGATAAAGAGGATGATCCTAGAGATTCTCCTTTGGTAATCATGGAATATTTCTTTATCACAATAGAATGAGTCAAAAGGTAAACATAGTTACATAAGAATATTTTTATACCACATTTATTGGTGTCATTATGCCTTGGGAAGAGAAATATATATATAACTTCTTATTGAATCTATAATTTTATGTGTTTTCGTATAACTACATTGATATGTGAGGGATAGATCCCTATGTGACCACATATCACTAGGGAATTTTAAATGATACCCTTGTATTCAATAAGATAAATAGAGTAATACATCCCTCACCTTATATTATGGTAGAGTTTGAAGTTGAAAATATAATCCAATATATATTTGTTATATACATTAAATACACAAAATTGATTTCCAATGTCATCCCTATTATCAAATTGAATTTTAATATCATGGTCTACGTCAATTTCTTGGATCTCAAATGACATTGATGAAAATAATATTTCCTAGTTCTAATTAATGAAATCCTAATAGATGTAAAGATAGGATTCAAACTCTTTCTTTCATGGATTGGTTATCGTGGTACAATTAAAAAAAATATAACCCCTTAATATGATCAATCCATGGGATATTATACTAAAAGATATTTCATTTGGGTTTAAAAAATAATTTCTTCACCTACCGATGTATCATCCATCAAATATTCAGAAATTTTAAGGAAAAATTTTAGAATACCATATCAAGGATCTCGTGGTTAAGTATCTTCAGTTCTATGATAATCTTTTTAAAATGAAAAAAGTCATGGAAAAAATACAGCAGCACAACATGAAAATGAACCCCCTAATTTGTGTTTTTTAGGTGATTCCAATAAATTTCCCTATTTTTTTAATAGACTATTTGAAATTTAATTTAATACTGAGATGAAATGCACAATCCTTACAATATATCCTCCTTAAAACAGTAATGTGTTGAGTATAAAATATGTATGATTGACTTATATATTATGTTTCATAGCCAATTTGGATGGAAACTCTCTCCCCATAAAAATGATTATTAAGAAAGGATATTATTAAGGATGGGAAAATGATTTCAAAGAATCATTAAAAATATTCCAGCAATATCTTTTTCACCCACCAATTTTAAATCCACTGGTATATGGTAAGACACTTATCTTATAAGTGGTCATTATGGAGAGATCATTCGATTCCCTTCTCACATTAATGAATGATACATGGAAATAAAATAAACTCCACTATCATCAAATAATGATTCTAGATACTAATAATCGATATTATGGTATCGAGATAAGCATCATGCACTCATTTTCACTTTGGAAAAAAATGAGATAGTGCTTGCACACAATGAGGTCAACCAATTATCTCATATGAAACCACTAAATTACATTCTCAAAATCCTTATACTAACCACGAATCTCGCATGATGGGTGTTTATACTACAAAAATAATAAATCAAATTCGTATCATAGAAATAAATAATAGGGAAAGAACTATCTCATTTCCTCATAGAACATCCTTTATTGAAATCCTGATGGTAAATTACATCATTACAGAAGAAGAAGTTTTATATTTCTACTAATCTCCCCAAACATGAGTGATTTACATTGATGTATCTTCCTGTTGTCTGATAGGGATTATAATTGAAATCCTAATGATTAACCATGTGGTTTATGGTATTATCTTCCTCTCCCCATGAAAGGGGTTCCTTACCTATTATTTAATTATATCTGATGGATGCACAAACTGTGAGGTAGAGAATTAAATGATTATCACATAACTAGAACTAGAATAAGAACAATAGACCACCCATATAATTTTTCATATCTATTTAGATCTATATATTAGGTAGATCAATATTGAATACTCGCTCAAGTAGAATGATTTGTTATATCTTGCTACCTATGTGAAGGTATTTAGGGAAGAGTAACCCGTTATAATGATGTTTAACCACATCCATTGATAATGGAATTCATGTGTTGATTCACTGGGAAATGATTCCTAAGGCATGATGAGTTGATGTTTGTTATTATATAGATGCTCCCCAAAATGGACTACCTCCAGAATGAGAGCAATCTAGTGAATCAATCCAAAAGGGATCATATCTTACACCAAGGAAAAAATATTACTTTTTGATGTGCCAAATGAAAAAATCCTATTTAAATATGGCTCCAATGGAATCCTTATAAGATTTATTAAAGAAGGAGAGACCCTCTGTAACGCTTCGACCCCAGCTACCTAGAGTCGGTGCATTACTTCGTAACATTGGAATGATCACAAAAGATCAAGTCTCGAAAGATCGATTAGTTTAGTATCCTTGGAAACACTAGATACATTTATAATTCATAAATTACTTCATAAAGTAAAACAAAACTACAACATCTTCTCTTCATATCCCGTTATTTTATCCCTGCAGGTCATTCATAATATACTTCTTCACATCCTGGAAAAACTAAAACATTGAAAGGGGTGAGCTCAGATGCTCAGTAAGGATAACAATATAGCAGAAGCTTTCATAAATAAACATTAACATTAAAGGCAATGTATAACCAAAACAAAAGCCTTTTAAACTTGAACTTTAGCATAATATGGAAAAAGTAAAATGAAATAATTCCATTTACTTACTCACATGGATATTCTACTAGTCGAATAATCACATGAAATATCAATAACCACATTCATATTGATGGAATGCATAATGTCAGACGATCATAACCACGTAGCCAAGGCCTCATGCCAAGTCTAGAATAATATTTTGTCAAGGCCTCGTGCCAAGACACTATTTTGTCTCATGAGACCTACCGATGCATCGAGGAGCTGTAGCGGGCTCCACCCGTCATTTATTAAGTCCAATGCATTACTCATATGAATAGGTTTAAACATATCATAAACCATAACATAATCATATCACATAAAACATGCATTAAGGAAACATAACATTTCCACATTTCAATCACAATATATCAATAAAAAACATTGATATAATAAAAACACTTTCAAAACCATTTTCAATACCAAAATAAAAGAAAGTTAAAACATTGTATTTATTATTATTTAAAAAAATGTTATGGCTTGTAGAGGAAGCCAAAACCCAAATAATGGCCATGGCGGCAAAGAAGTCATTATCGCCGCATACGTACGACAGTAAAAACATTCCTTTTTGTCGTTTAGTAAAACACTTCATATAAAAAGATTCCTTTTGAAGAAACGTAAAAGTCAAAGGGGTTTATACACCGTATAAAAGAAATTTGTATATAAAACAAAATATGCCTCAATGAATGGAGATTGAGACAAAGTACCGTACAAAGATCATTTTTTAAATAAAATCTATATATTATGTGTATTCACTACAAGTAAACATAATGAAATTAAAAATACAAGTTAGGATATAATAATATCATGACATAATTTGAAAGTAGGAGATTAACCCAAAGAATAGAAATTGGGTTAAGAAGTTCCCTTACCTCGTGTCCGACTTGACTCGATCGTTTTTTAACCTCCTGAATAATAAACTAGAGTTAATTTATATTTTCTTAAGAATCTTTTTCATGTTCATTATTTATTTTATATCACTTATTACCATGTTATGAACATTGTGTAATTATTTATGTTAATAACTGTTATTTTGTCGATCTTTGGTACTTGAGTCAAAAATAAACTTCTTATAATTACAAGTTGTTAATTTGGTAAATTATCCATTATATCCAGAATTATATTCATGATTTAGATATCATATATATCATATATATCCAGTATATACATTCATTAATAATATTACTTAACATTTAGAGGTAAGAAATGAAATGCACCGTTCATGGAGATGGTAATCTATACATACGCATGAACGCTACTTTCATTTATATTTGGTATTTAATGGAATGAAATTATAATTCTATTCAGTTATACTATAATTCAAGTATAATATAATCTATAATACCATTTACTACATCCTTTATACATCCCACATATGGCATTAACGATTCAAATCACTTTGAGGGGGCGATAGTCCGCACTTCCTAAAATGAAAATATCGTGTTTACCCATAATGGAAACCATAAAGTATTCCATAAATGAGAAATAAAGAAGCATAAGGAAAACATAAACATAATATATATATCATATATGAAAATAGTGTCATCAAAATAGCCACCATTAGAGGTGTTAAAAGAATATTGAACAATCATCGTTTCATGAGGCAGTATTTCGCCACCCACAGAAATAGTATGTTCTTTAACCATTAGATGAAGGTGTGTGTAATTGTAGCTCAAATAATTCTTATAAAAACATCCTAGTATATTGAAGATACTTGTGTTGTTACAAAATAAAAGAATAAAAAGAGTTTTGGGGGTTGAAGAAGAAAAATAAAACAAAACAACATTAGAGAAGACATTACCTTAAAATCGGGTAACTCTTTTTTGATTTGAGCCAAAGGCTTCCTTGGGAAGAATTAATACCAAAGTGAGGCTTCTAGGAGTAATAGAGGGAAGTTGGAAGAGTATTTGGGCAGAGTTTGGCCGATCCAAATGGCTTGAATGTGTGAATAAAGTGGTAGTGGTGGGGGCCTTTTATAAGAGGAGAGAAGGGGAACTCTTGGAAAGATTGAAATGTTACTTTATTATGAAATTCTTTTTAGGATTCTAAATGTCCCAAACTTATATATTTATAGGGTAAGGTGATAAGGGTTAGAAATATACTCATCCAATTGGTTTTTTACAAGTGTAAGTCTTAGATTTTACATTATACTTTCATTTTATTTAAATCGTTAATTAATGAGGTAATCGCTGCATCATCATGGTGTCATAAATAATTTAATTTATATAATGTCTAAAAATTATAAAAAATAATATCATGATGTCAGAAATACTTTTATCTTTCTAATGAATATTTATAGTCAAAAATACGATTTCTATAACCCCATTTAAAATTTCTTTTAGTAAAAACACTTAGGTTTGTGACATTTTTATTTTAACTTTAAATAAAAGTTATTTATCTCATTTTCCTACCAAAGTGGCTCCATGGGGTCCCCAAGATGACACATGGATTGTCTTGGTCGGCCATGACACATAAAATAGGGGTAGGACAAGTGTAAAGGTATTTTTATATTTTTATAATATCATTTTTACCTTAAATATAACTAATTAACTTTAATCACGATTAATTAAACATAAAAGTTACTATTCACCAAAAAATTATTTTAATCCCATTGAACCACATTTTACCTCCTAATGAAACCATGAATGTCGGATTTTTTAAAATCAAATCATAGAAGTGGTAATGCTTCATTTAAACGAAAAATCAGTTTTTTAACTAATACTTAGTGGTTTCACTATTCATCAAAAATTGAAGTTTTTCAGAACAATGCCAAAATTTCACCCTAAGCTATAATTGATATTCCGAATTCAAAAATGATGTATATTTTAAAAAATTTCAAATATATAAGTTTCATTAACTAATTTTATAATTAATTCCTGCTGTCACAACAAATAGCGTGTTTTTAAGAAACAATATATATCAAAAGATTGACAATTGTTTATGTCCAATTTCAAAGTGAAATTAATTATAATGAACACCATTGGATAAAATGGTAAAAATATATTCCAATTATACTTTAAAACCACTCAATAGTATAATTTATCACTATAAATTATTTTGATTAAAAAAGTTGTTTTATGTATTTTTCACTATTCATAAAAATTTGGAAGTTCTCAGAAAATTACAAAAAATTCAACATAGGCTAATTTTGACATTCCGAATCAAAAAACGAAGTCCATTTTGAAATATAATTTATATATAATTTCAAAAATTGGGTATTACTATTCATAACTGCTACTTTGATTGGTCGGAGAGTGTTAAAATATCGAACTTGCGTAGAATGCAAGCTATTGCATTATTGAAAGAGAAGTGTATTGTGAATGCTCGGGGTGTTACATTCTCCCCTCCTTCAATAAATTGCATCCTTGCAATTTGTAATTTTTCTTTGAAAATAAAAGGTTGAAAATAGAAAATACCGTTGTGGAAAACCCACATTGGAAATAAGGTTAATAAAAAATATAACTTTTAAAAAAATAAAGATAAGTACAAAGGTCACCTAAGATAGCCCATAATAGGATTCTATGAAAATATGGATATGGAAAAAAAACCATCAAGGTCTGATGGAGAGTTGTAGAAAACTGGATTAGGAAAAAGTTAACCATAAGAAAATCACAAACTTGTGATTGGTTAAATGGTAATAAAATCCCCAGTTAGAAAAGTTAACCGGCAACGTTTTTGTTTTAGGTTACCTTTTATAAATTTTAGGAGTTTATTTAGGATATTTACTAATAACTTAAGGGAATATACATACTTTTCATGTATACTATCATTCTTTAATAATTCTTTACCACAAACACATCTTTGACTCTAAAAGGTAATAGAACTCAAAAATATTCTATTTATCCTAATTTTATAAGCTTCCAAATATTAACACATACCTTTTAGATTAGTAAAACTTTTTTTAAAAACCAGGGACTTCTTGTAGGATAGTGGTAGGTAATAATGGCATGTCGCACTATGGTTGTGGGTTCGATTCCTACAGCTTTGTCTGACGCGACGGGTTATGCCCCACCCCGCAGGTTTTACTTTTCCTAAAACTATAGTATTATAATATTCCAAAAATAATCTTCAGAAATGTTTTAACCTTAAACAATACTATACAAAGATCAACTTAATCCATTCCAACCTTTATAGTTATCCAAAATACTTATGTCCAACACACAGTCTAAATTTTATGAGGAAGGTAAACATAATGAAGATCCCCTTTTTCCGTGTAACAACATGTGAACACCTTCATCATGTATTCTTTTAAAACACTACAACATCCTGAATTACCATGATCCCATATTCCTTATAGAATACTAGATATACTCCTTCTATCCAAAAATGTATACAAATCATCATTCAGTTTCAAGGAAGTTAAGAATATCCAATATAGTTTATCCAAATCAATCATGTCTTATTTCAAAATCACTATCTCGGTATCAAAACCATATTATGGTTTCTCTTTCTCTCAACCATATATTTTCCAAAAATTTAACCTACTATAGAGCCACTTTTCTTGGTTCCACACAATCTCAAGTCCTTAATGAAATAGTACTGCAGTATAATCCTTATATACTCCATAAGTATTTTTGTAAAGACACGTAAAATTCCAGGGAAATTTTTTCTTAATTTTCTTTAGAATTTTACAAGAGCGTGGTTTCCGACGGCACCTGATTCCGAGGCCCGGAGTGCCCGGAATCAATTTCCGAAGTTTGGCTCGGGTACGTTCAGTGAACGAACGAGCGGGAATTCCTAACTTTTGATCCGGTGCTCGGAATTGAAATCTGAGGGCACCGATGAACTCGCAGTGCCGATATTCGCTTAAAGATACCTTTTCGGAAGTTGCGTTTGTTGCGGGTTGGAAGTTAGTTTTTGGGATTTTAGTTTTAGTTAAATAAAATTTGTGAAGAACAAATTTTATTTTAACTAGATAAATCCTACCAAAGGGAGTTGGGAGTGGGACCCACATCCACTTAACCTCCCTTGGGAGGATTAAGTGTGGTGGGGCCCACACGAACCCCAACTCCTCAAATTCTCTCAAAACCTCCCCTTTAACCCATTTCAATTAACGTTGACAACTTGACATAATTAATTGAAGAGGGTTAGTTTAAATTTCAAACCTTTTAAATTCTAAGAGGAGGGTTGTGTAAAGAAATAAGCTTAAGCTTATTTTATTTTGTTGGGTTGGTTCCCTTTGTTCTTGAGAGGATTTTGAGAGCTCCTCCTTCTTCTTCAACTTGACGAAGAACGCTCAACTCGACGAAGAACGCTCAAGTTCCGACGAAGAACGTCGCTCCGCTCTTCTTCGTCTTCCGTGTCAACGAGAGGGAACGCCGCTTCCTCCTCGAATTCCCTTCGTCGGCATACGAAGATTCGCCAACGACGTATCACATCGGACGCACCTCTTCATCATCGGATTTGACGAACGACGACCGCGACGCCCGACCTCCGCGACGTTGTCTTCCGCGGGACGTTGTCAAATATTCGAACCTATACCCGAGGTAGGGGTTGTTGATTTATTGTTTAATTATTTCATTCTTGATCGTGGATCTAGCATGTCTAACGTGAGGCAATTGAATATTTTAAGTTGTGTTATTATTTAACGTGAGGGGGGCCGGACCGTATAAACACGGCCGAACCCCCTCTATCGTTCATGTTGTTTTATCTTGCGGGTGGAAGCAAGGTGGCGTGGTGCCGTCGCACCACGCGGATAATTGTATGTTTATCTTGCGTGACGCCGTCGTGCGCGCGCCATGGAAGAATCTTCAAGAACGTGACGCCGCTGCGCCGCATCAAGGGGAATCGAAGGCGCGGCGGAGGGGCGCGGTGCCGTCGCACCGCGCCGGACGACGAACACCGCGGCCGGTTCCGGGCCGCGGCGGAATGAGAAGACCGGCGGCCGGGCCGCCGGCGTCGGAAGCCGAAGAGGGGACCAGATTTTCCGGTCCCGTTGGAGAAAACCGGCCGGCCAGCTGGCCGGCCGGATGGTAATAAACCGGGGGAAATTAATCCCCCGGCCAGCTCTAAAAACACCCCTCATAAAGAGGGGGGCGGTTTCCAGGAAGGGGGGGGGGGGGGGGGGGGCAGCAGCCCCCCGGTTTTTCTTCAAGCCGGCCCCCACGTGGGGGCCGTTTATTTCAAAGGGCGCGGCATATAGTCGCGCCGCCCAATCAATCCAGCGGGGGATTGATTCCCCCCGCGCTGCCTCCGTGCGGCGCCAGGCCGCCGCGGCCGCCGCACCGCCGGCCGGCCGGCCGGGCCGGGTCGGAGCCGGGTCGGGTCGACCCGGTTCGGGCCGACCCAAGGGGGGTCGGGCCGGGTCGGCCCGGACCCGGACCCCCCGTTTCGAATCAGATTCGGTCTTTTGGCCATATCTTGAGCCACGGACCTCCGATTGATGAACCGTCTGCGGAAACGCGATCCTTGGATCGAGACGGTCGTTTCGGTATATCGCACTCAAGGTTTCGGATTACTTTGAGTTCGGCCGGGTTGGTTCGTTCACGAAACCAACCGGGCCTTCGGAGCGGAAACGCTCATATCTTGAGCTACGGGCGTCCGATTGACGTGTCGTCAGCTGTGTTGTGTTCCTCTTAGTGAGACGGATCTTTTGGCATACTCCGCCCGAGGTTTCGACGCAGGTGGAGTACGGTCGGGTTGGTTTTTCTTTAAAAACCAACCGGGCCCCGGGGACGAAAATGCCAATAACTCTCAGACCGGGCGTCCGATCGACGCGTCGTCTGTTGCGTTGAGTTCCTGTTGACGATACGGAACTTTTTGATACATCAACTCTGGACTTTGTGACAGTTGATGTATCAGCCTCTCGGCTCATGGAGCGGACCCTCCGAACGAGCTTGCTGTGTGCGGGAACCCTAGTGCTGGCTGCGACTGTTACTGTGACTACTACTGCTACTGTGACTGAGACGACGACAGTACAGAGATCCTGTGTGGATTTGACGACGACGACTACAGCACTCAGCGATCCTACGTGGATCAGTGCTACAGGTCCTATGTGGGCCCGATCCTGTGTGGATTCGACGACGGCGACTACAGCACTCAGCGATCCTACGTGCAAGAAAAGGAATAAGGAAACCAAAAATGAAATCAACAACCCCTACCTCGGGTTTAAGATTCGAAGATTCGTCTACGTTCCGCGGAAGACGGCGTCGCGGAGGTCGGGCGTCGCGGTCGTCGTTCGTCAAATCCACACAGGATCGGGGCCACACAGGACCTGTAGCACTGATCCACGTAGGATCGCTGAGTGCTGTAGTCGTCGTCGTCAAATCCACACAGGATCTCTGTACTGTCGTCGTCTCAGTCACAGTAGCAGTAGTAGTCACAGTAACAGTCGCAGCCAGCACTAGGGTTCCCGCACACAGCAAGCTCGTTCGGAGGGTCCGCTCCACGAGCCGAGAGGCTGATACATCAACTGTCACAAAGTCCAGAGTTGATGTATCAAAAAGTTCCGTATCGTCAACAGGAACTCAACGCAACAGACGACGCGTCGATCGGACGCCCGGTCTGAGAGTTATTGGCATTTTCGTCCCCGGGGCCCAGTTGGTTTTTAAAGAAAAACCAACCCGACCGTACTCCACCTGCGTCGAAACCTCGGGCGGAGTATGCCAAAAGATCCGTCTCACTAAGAGGAACACAACACAGCTAACGACACGTCAATCGGACGCCCGTAGCTCAAGATATGAGCGTTTCCGCTCCGAAGGCCCGGTTGGTTTCGTGAACGAACCAACCCGGCCGAACTCAAAGTAATCCGAAACCTTGAGTGCGATATACCGAAATGATCGTCTCGATCCAAGGATCGCGTTTCCGTAGACGGTTCATCAATCGGAGGTCCGTGGCTCAAGATATGTCCAAAAGACCGAATCTGATTCGAAACGGGGGGTCCGGGTCCGGGCCGACCCGGCCCGACCCCCCTTGGGTCGGCCCGAACCGGGTCGACCCGACCCGGCTCCGACCCGGCCCGGCCGGCCGGCCGGCGGCGCGGCGGCCGCGGCGGCCTGGCGCCGCACGGAGGCAGCGCGGGGGGAATCAATCCCCCGCTGGATTGATTGGGCGGCGCGACTATATGCCGCGCCCTTTGAAATAAACGGCCCCCACGTGGGGGCCGGCTTGAAGAAAAACCGGGGGGCTGCTGCCCCCCCCCCCTTCCTGGAAACCGCCCCCCTCTTTATGAGGGGTGTTTTTAGAGCTGGCCGGGGGATTAATTTCCCCCGGTTTATTACCATCCGGCCGGCCAGCTGGCCGGCCGGTTTTCTCCAACGGGACCGGAAAATCTGGTCCCCTCTTCGGCTTCCGACGCCGGCGGCCCGGCCGCCGGTCTTCTCATTCCGCCGCGGCCCGGAACCGGCCGCGGTGTTCGTCGTCCGGCGCGGTGCGACGGCACCGCGCCCCTCCGCCGCGCCTTCGATTCCCCTTGATGCGGCGCGGCAGCGTCACGTTCTTGAAGATTCTTCCATGGCGCGCGCGCGACGGCGTCACGCAAGATAAACATACAATTATCCGCGTGGTGCGACGGCACCACGCCACCTTACTTCCACCCGCAAGATAAAACAACATGAACGATGGAGGGGGTTCGGCCGTGTTCATACGGTCCGGCCCCCCTCACGTTAAATAATAACACAACTTAAAATATTCAATTGCCTCACGTTAGACATGCTAGATCCACGATCAAGAATGAAATAATTAAACAATAAATCAACAACCCCTACCTCGGGTATAGGTTCGAAGATTTGACAACGTCCCGCGGAAGACAACGTCGCGGAGGTCGGGCGTCGCGGTCGTCGTTCGTCAAATCCGATGACGAAGAGGTGCGTCCGATGTGATACGTCGTTGGCGAATCTTCGTATGCCGACGAAGGGAATTCGAGGAGGAAGCGGCGTTCCCTCTCGTTGACACGGAAGACGAAGAAGAGCGGAGCGACGTTCTTCGTCGGAACTTGAGCGTTCTTCGTCGAGTTGAGCGTTCTTCGTCAAGTTGAAGAAGAAGGAGGAGCTCTCAAAATCCTCTCAAGAACAAAGGGAACCAACCCAACAAAATAAAATAAGTTTAAGCTTATTTCTTTACACAACCCTCCTCTTAGAATTTAAAAGGTTTGAAATTTAAACTAACCCTCTTTACTTACCGGCTTTGGAAGGGGTTACAGGAAGCGTTCGGGACGCAGCTACGTCTTAGCACAGCTTTTCACCCTCAGACAAATGGTCAGACGGAGAGGACCATTCAGACTCTCGAGGACATGCTCCGCACATGTGTCCTTGACTTTGGTCGTAGCTGGGAGGACCACCTACCCTTGGTGGAGTTCGCATACAACAACAGCTACCACTCCACCATCGGGATGGCACCGTACGAGGCGTTGTACGGCCGACCATGTAGATCTCCTTTGTGCTGGACAGACCCTGGGGAGTCAGCACTAGTGGGACCGGAGATGGTCCAGGCCACGACAGAGAAGGTCCAGGTCATCCAGGAGCGGATGAGGACAGCTCAGAGCCGGCAGAAGTCATACGCTGACAGGAGGCGGAGGCCACTGGAGTACGAGGATGGCGACCACGTCTTCTTGCGGGTCTCACCTCGACGTGGTATTCGGAGATTTGGCCGAGGCGGCAAGTTATCTCTGCGCTTCATCGGACCCTTCCAGGTCCTCAGCAGGGTTGGCGAGGTGGCATATCGCCTGGATCTGCCACCTCAGTTGCACCGGGTGCACGACGTCTTCCACGTGTCTCAGCTGAGGAGATACGTGCACGACCCGACGCACATCATTGACCATGGGGAGCTTGACGTTGACGATGGGGAGACTTTTACGGAGGTCCCGGTGGAGATAGAGGATCGACAGGAGCGGGTCCTGCGTGGGCGATCGATTCCTCTTGTGCGCATCAGATGGCAGCACAGGAATCTCTAGGAGAGCACATGGGAGCGGGAGGCTCAGATGCATGATCAGTACCCTCATTTGTTTCCCTAGTTTTTGATGTATCTTTACGGGGACGTAAAGCCCTGATGTGGGAGTAATGTAAAGACCCGTAAAATTCCAGGGAAATTTTTTCTTAATTTTCTTTAGAATTTTACAAGAGCGCGGTTTCCGACGGCACCTGATTCCGAGGCCCGGAGTGCCCGGAATCAATTTCCGAAGTTTGGCTCGGGTACGTTCAGTGAACGAACGAGCGGGAATTCCTAACTTTTGATCCGGTGCTCGGAATTGAAATCTGAGGGCACCGATGAACTCGCAGTGCCGATATTCGCTTAAAGATACCTTTTCGGAAGTTGCGTTTGTTGCGGGTTGGAAGTTAGTTTTTGGGATTTTAGTTTTAGTTAAATAAAATTTGTGAAGAACAAATTTTATTTTAACTAGATAAATCCTACCAAAGGGAGTTGGGAGTGGGACCCACATCCACTTAACCTCCCTTGGGAGGATTAAGTGTGGTGGGGCCCACACGAACCCCAACTCCTCAAATTCTCTCAAAACCTCCCCTTTAACCCATTTCAATTAATGTTGACAACTTGACATAATTAATTGAAGAGGGTTAGTTTAAATTTCAAACCTTTTAAATTCTAAGAGGAGGGTTGTGTAAAGAAATAAGCTTAAGCTTATTTTATTTTGTTGGGTTGGTTCCCTTTGTTCTTGAGAGGATTTTGAGAGCTCCTCCTTCTTCTTCAACTTGACGAAGAATGCTCAACTCGACGAAGAGCGCTCAAGTTCCGACGAAGAACGTCGCTCCGCTCTTCTTCGTCTTCCGTGTCAACGAGAGGGAACGCCGCTTCCTCCTCGAATTCCCTTCGTCGGCATACGAAGATTCGCCAACGACGTATCACATCGGACGCACCTCTTCGTCATCGGATTTGACGAACGACGACCGCGACGCCCGACCTCCGCGACGTTGTCTTCCGCGGGACGTTGTCAAATCTTCGAACCTATACCCGAGGTAGGGGTTGTTGATTTATTGTTTAATTATTTCATTCTTGATCGTGGATCTAGCATGTCTAACGTGAGGCAATTGAATATTTTAAGTTGTGTTATTATTTAACGTGAGGGGGGCCGGACCGTATAAACACGGCCGAACCCCCTTCATCGTTCATGTTGTTTTATCTTGCGGGTGGAAGCAAGGTGGCGTGGTGCCGTCGCACCACGCGGATAATTGTATGTTTATCTTGCGTGATGCCGTCGCGCGCGCGCCATGGAAGAATCTTCAAGAACGTGACGCCGCCGCGCCGCATCAAGGGGAATCGAAGGCGCGGCGGAGGGGCGCGGTGCCGTCGCACCGCGCCGGACGACGAACACCGCGGCCGGTTCCGGGCCGCGGCGGAATGAGAAGACCGGCGGCCGGGCCGCCGGCGTCGGAAGCCGAAGAGGGGACCAGATTTTCCGGTCCCGTTGGAGAAAACCGGCCGGCCAGCTGGCCGGCCGGATGGTAATAAACCGGGGGAAATTAATCCCCCGGCCAGCTCTAAAAACACCCCTCATAAAGAGGGGGGCGGTTTCCAGGAAGGGGGGGGGGGGCAGCAGCCCCCCGGTTTTTCTTCAAGCCGGCCCCCACGTGGGGGCCGTTTATTTCAAAGGGCGCGGCATATAGTCGCGCCGCCCAATCAATCCAGCGGGGGATTGATTCCCCCCGCGCTGCCTCCGTGCGGCGCCAGGCCGCCGCGGCCGCCGCGCCGCCGGCCGGCCGGCCGGGCCGGGTCGGAGCCGGGTCGGGTCGACCCGGTTCGGGCCGACCCAAGGGGGGTCGGGCCGGGTCGGCCCGGACCCGGACCCCCCGTTTCGAATCAGATTCGGTCTTTTGGTCATATCTTGAGCCACGGACCTCCGATTGATGAACCGTCTGCGGAAACGCGATCCTTGGATCGAGACGGTCGTTTCGGTATATCGCACTCAAGGTTTCGGATTACTTTGAGTTCGGCCGGGTTGGTTCGTTCACGAAACCAACCGGGCCTTCGGAGCGGAAACGCTCATATCTTGAGCTACGGGCGTCCGATTGACGTGTCGTCAGCTGTGTTGTGTTCCTCTTAGTGAGACGGATCTTTTGGCATACTCTGCCCGAGGTTTCGACGCAGGTGGAGTACGGTCGGGTTGGTTTTTCTTTAAAAACCAACCGGGCCCCGGGGACGAAAATGCCAATAACTCTCAGACCGGGCGTCCGATCGACGCGTCGTCTGTTGCGTTGAGTTCCTGTTGACGATACGGAACTTTTTGATACATCAACTCTGGACTTTGTGACAGTTGATGTATCAGCCTCTCGGCTCGTGGAGCGGACCCTCCGAACGAGCTTGCTGTGTGCGGGAACCCTAGTGCTGGCTGCGACTGTTACTGTGACTACTACTGCTACTGTGACTGAGACGACGACAATACAGAGATCCTGTGTGGATTTGACGACGACGACTACAGCACTCAACGATCCTACGTGGATCAGTGCTACAGGTCCTATGTGGGCCCGATCCTGTGTGGATTCGACGACGGCGACTACAGCACTCAGCGATCCTACGTGGATCAGTGCTACAGGTCCTGTGTGGGCCCGATCCTGTGTGGGTCCGATCCTGTGTGGGTCTTTGCGCTCAGCGGTCCTGTGTGAACCAGCGCCTACAGGTCCTGTGTGGGCCCGATAATGTGTGGGTCTTTGCGGGGGTTAGTTACCTATCGATCCTTCGTGGGTCCGACGACTTAGATGGATCAGAGATCATCTTTATCGTCTTTCGAAGAAGTATTCCTGTGTGAGCTGAAACCTATTGCTTTCCTGTGTGGATTGTGTTGTGCAATCCTGTGTGGATTACGTTTTGCTTTCCTGTGTGGAATACGTTTACTTTCCTGTGTGGACTGAGTTGTACTTGGGCTCGGAGGTTGGAGCGTATTTGAAATTCATGACTTAGGTATATGTATGGGAATATACCTAAGCAGTGTCGGTTATTACTTCGTGATTGTTCCTTTCTTCGTGGTTTATCCTTTGAGGATTTGAGAGACCTTCAGGGGTCTCGGGGTCCCTACTGAGTAGCTTATACTCACCCCTGCATGGGCTTTGCCCGCACTACGTTGTGTTGGTTGCAGACGACGGACAGCGTTGACCTTAGCTGAGGCTTGCAGAGCGGGACGGTACCCGGAGGTGGACCACTGGGCGGGACGTGCTCGGAGCGGACGGCGGGACCGTGGAGCAGTGGAGCTATCTGTACCCACCCTTCAGGTGGGATTTCCAGTGGACAGCTCGGTGTAGCGGCTTTTACTTTTCAGTTGCTATTTTCCCCTTTCGAGTTGTACTTTACTTTCAGTTTGGGTTTGTATACTGGCCCATTTACTTTTCTGCACTTTCAGTTGTACTCTGCTTTTGTTTAGTGTTTACTTTCCGCTTGCTTACTCTGTGGTGTTTGTTTACTTTACAAAGGCAATGCCTTCCCTTTTTTCCGGGATTTACGCCTTGGTGCTAGTCGCCAGCCCCTGGCCTATGGAAGGCAGGCTTGGGGTAGTCACGGCACGGACCCCGAGGGCGGGTCGTGACAATTATAACCAGTACATCATTGATACAGAACTCAAATTAAAAAATTATTTAATAACAACATAAGAACTCTAATCATTCCTCCTCATCTGTGGTAGTATCATAACTTGATTATTATCCAATAACATCATTTGGGGCACACTATGATGATTTGGACATTGGTTTGCGTAGTGTCCCCACTCCTTGCAGATAAAGCATTGTACATTTGAAACCTTTTTCTTACCCTTGCAGTCAGACACTTGGTATCCTTTTTCTCCACACTTATAACAAACTCTCATTCCCTTCAGGCATGTTCAAAGGTGTTTCTTCCCACAGTTATCACATATTGGAAAATTCTTCTTTTCCCTCATCCCTTTATCCATCATTCTCTCTTCTATCCTTTTCTTCTCTTTCATCCCATCAAACCCATAAGACATAGAGAATTCTTTACTTATATTATTAACACATGATACTATTTATTCATATGTTGAGAACACATGGAAGACTATTTCCCTTCTAAATTTTGGCTTAATATCACGAAAGATATGATCCTTCTTACTCTTTGGATCATACGTATTGCTAGAGTTCACATTCCTTCCACTAGGCACCATTTCTATACAATGGCATAAACTAGGATAGTTTATGAATTTCAATGGATAATTCCAAACTTGAAAAATAATTAATGTAAATTGAACGGTTTATGGATATAATCCATAATCATAAAAATGTTTTCTTTGAGGAATTATATACTCATAACCCTTCATAGTGGTTTGTAAAGAAAATGAGAATTATCCTAAGAATATCCCCCGGGAGTGTCGTAACCAAGAGTGCAGCAATGCCCATTGTCGTGCACCAGTTATCATTCGAGTCTAGCTCAATGCGGTGTTTTCGGATTTTACCCCTAGGTACATTTGTGCCAGAGCCACCTCTACCTGCTCGTATCCAGACTGGTATGTATTTCTCGGAAAACTCACAGAATCTCTATAAAACCAAAATTCTAGGAAGTTCTTATATACTAATCCTAAAAGTCTATCTTTGGGCTATGTGCTCTAATCAGATTTTATCTAAATATAGATTCCAAGTTTATTACTAACCTCCCTCTGATACAAATAGTAACGCCCTGACCCCAGTTACCCAGAGTTGGTTCATTACTTCGTAACATTGGCATGATCGGAGAAGATATAGTCTCTAAAGACCAATTAGTTTATTAGCCTTGGAAACACTAGATACATTCATAAGTCTTACATTACATAATAAAGTAAAACAACACTAAAACATCTTCTCTTCATATCCCCTTATTTTATCCCTACAGGTCATTATAATATACATCTTCACATCCTAGAAAAATTAAAACATTGAAAGGGGTGAGCTCAGATGCTCAGTAAGGATAACAATATAGCGGAAGCTTTCATAAATAAACATTAACAATAAAGGCAATGTATAACCAAAACATAATCCTTTTAAACTTGAACTTTAGCATAACATGGAAAATGTAAAATGAAATAATTCCATTTACTTACTCACATGGATATTCTACTAGTCGAATAATCACATGAAATATCAATAACCACTTTCATATTGATGGAATGCATAATGCCAGACTATCATAACCATGTAGCCAAGGCCTCGTGCCAAGTCTACAATAAGATTTTGTCAAGGCCTCGTGCCAAGACACTATTTTGTCTCATGAGACATACCGATGCATCGAGAAGCTGTAGCGGGCTCCGCCTGTCACTTATTAAGTCCAATGCATTCCTCATATGAATAGGTTTAAACATATCATAAACCATAACATAATCGTATCACATAAAACATGCATAAAGGAAACATAACATTTCCACATTTCAATCATAAGATATCAATACAAAACATTGATATAATAAAAACACTTTCAAAACCATTTTCAAAACCAAAATAAAATAAAGTTAAAACATTGTATTTATTTTTCATTGAAAAATGTTATGGCTTGTAGAGGAAGCCGAAACCCAAATAATGGACATGGTGGCGGAGAAGTCATTGTCGCCGCATACGTACGACAAGAAGAACATTCCATTTTGTCTTTTAGTAAAACACTTCGTATAAAAAGATTCCTTTTGAATAAATGTAAAAGTCAAAGGGGTTTATACCCCGTATAAAAGAAATTTGTGTATAAAACAAAATATGCCTCAATGAATGGAGATTGAGACAAAGTACCTTACAAAGATCATTTTTAAATAAAATAGATATATTATGTGTATTCACTATAAGTAATCATAATGAAATTAAAAATACAAGATATGATATAATAATATCATGACATAATTTGAAAGTAGGAGATTAACCCAAAGAATAGAAATTGGGTTAAGAAGTTCCCTTACCTCGTGTCCGACTTGACTCGATCGTTCTTTAACCTCCGGAATAATAAACTAGAGTTAATTTCTATTTTTTAAGAATATTTTTCATGTTAATCATTTCTTTTATATCACTTATTACCATTTTATGAACATTGTGTAATTATTTATGTTAATAACTGTCATTTTGTCGATCTTTGGTACTTGAGTCAAAAATAAATTTCTTATAATTACAAGTTGTTCATGTGGTGAAATATCCATTATATCCATAATTATATTCATGATTTATATTTCATATATATCATATATATCCAGTATATACATTCATTAATAATATTACGTAACATTTAGAGGTAATAAATGAAATGCACCGTTCCTGGAGACGATAAGCTGTACGTTTGCATGAACGCTCCTTTCATTTCTATTTTGTATTTAATGGAATGAAATTATAATTATATAAAGTTATAATATAATTACAGTATAATATAATGTATAATACCATTTACTCCATCCTTTATACATCCCACATATGGCATTAACGATTCAAATCACTTTGAGGGGGTGGTTGTCCGCACTTCCTAAAATGAAAATATCATGTATACCCATAATGGAAACCATAAAGAATTCCATAAATGAGAAATAAAGAAGCATAAGAAAAACATAAACATAATATATACATCATATATGAAAATAGTTTCATCAAAATGGCCACCATTAGAGGTGTTAAAAGAATATTGAACAATCATCGTTTCGTGAGGCAGTATTTCGCCACCCACAGAAATAATATGTTCTTTAACCATTAGATGAAGGTTTGTGTAATTTTAGCTCGAATAATTCTTATAAAAACATTTTAGTATATTGAAGATACTGGTGTTGTTACAAAATAAATGAATTAAAAGAGTTTAGGGGGTTGGAGAAGCAAAATAAAACAAGACAACATTAGAGAAGACATTACCTTAAAATCGGGTAACTCTTTTTTGATTTGAGCCAATGGCTTCCTTGGGAAGAATTCATCACAAAGTGAGGCTACTAGGAGTAAGAGAGGTAAGTTGGGAGAGTATTTGTGCATATGTTGGCCGAGCCAAATCTCTTGATGGTGTGAATAAGGTGGTAGTGGTGGGGGCCTTTTATAAGAGGAGAGAAGGGGAACTCTTGGAAAGATTGAAATGGTAATTTATTATGAAATGATTTTTCGGATTCTAAAGGTCCCAAACTTATATATTTTGAGGGTAAGGTGATAAGGGTTCTAAATCTACTCATCAAATAGGTTTTTGACAAGTGTAAGTCTTAGATTTTAAATTATATTTTCATTTTATTTAAATCGTTAATTAATGAGGTAATAACCGCATCATCATGGTGTCATAAATAATTTAATTAATTTAATGTCTAAAAATTATAAAACAAATATCATGATGTATGAAATCTTTTTATATTTCTAATGAATATTTATAGTAAAAAATATGACTTCTATAACCCCACTTAAAAATTGTTTTAGTAAAACAACTTATGTTTGTGACATTTTTATTTTAACTTTAAATAAAAGTTATTTATGTCATTTTCATACCAAAGTGGCTCCATGGGGTTCCCAAGTTGACCCATGGATTTTCTTGGTCGGCCATGACACATACAATAGGTTTAGGACAAGTGTAAAGGTATTTTCATATTTTTATAATATCATTTTTACCTTAAATATCACTAATTACCTTTAATCACGATTAATTAAACTTAAATGTTACTATTCACCAAAGAAATTATTTTAATCCCATTGAACCACATTTTACTTCCTAATGAAAACCATTAATGTCAGATTTTTGAAAATCAAATCACAGAAGTGGTAATGTTTCATTTAAACGAAAAATCAGTTTTTTAACTAACACTTAGTGGTTTCACTATTCATCAAAAATTGAAGTTTTTCAGAACAATGCCAAAATTTCACCCTAAGCTATAATTGATATTCCAAATTCAAAAATGATGTCTATTTTAAAAAATTCCAAACATATAAGTTTCATTAACTAATTTTATAATTAATTCCCGCTGTCACAACAAATAGCGTGTTTTTAAGAAACAATATATATCAAAAGCTTGACAATTTTTTATGTCCAATTTCAAAGTGAAATTAATTCTAATGAACACCATTGGATAAAATGGTAAAAATATATTATAATTATACCCTAAAATAACTCAATAGTATAATTTATCACTATAAATTATTTTGATTAAAAAAGTTGTTTTAAGTATTTTTCACTATTCCTAAAAATTTGGAAGTTCTTAGAAAATTACAAAAAATTCAACATAGGCTAATGTCGACATTCCAAATCCAAAAATGAAGTCCATTTTGAAATATAAAATATATATAATTTCAAAAAGTGGGTATTACTATTCATAAATGATACATTAATTGGTCGCGGTGTGTTAAAATATCGATCTTGCGTAGAATTCAAGCTATTGCATTATTGAAAAAGAAGTGTATCATGAAAGATCGGGGTGTTACATTCTCCCCTAATTCAATAAATTGCGTCCTCACAATTTGAAATTTTTCTTTCAAAATAAAAGGTTGAAAATAGAAAATACCTTTGTGGAAACCCACATTGGAAATAAGGTTAATAAAAATATAACTTTAAAAGAAAGAAAGATAAGCACAAAGGTCACCCGAGATAGACCATACTAGGATTATATGAAAATATGGATATGGATGAAAACAAACCATCAAGGTCTGATGGAGAGTTGTAGAAAACTGTATTAGGAGAATGTTAACCATAAGAAAATCACAAACTTGTGATTGGTTAAACGGTCATAAAATCCCCAGTTGGAAAAGTTAACCGTCAAAATTTTTGTTTTAAGTTACCTTTTATAAAGTTGAGTAGTTTATTTAGTAGATTTACTAAGAACATAATTGAATATACACACTTGTCATGTAGACATTCATTCTTTAATAAATTTTTACCACAAACCCATCTTTCACTTTAAAAGTTAATAGAACTCAAAAATATTCTATTAATCCTAATTATATAAGGTTCCAAATATTAACACATACCATTTAGATTAGTAAAACAATTTTGTAATAACCAGGGACTTCCTGTAGGCTAGTGGTAGGTAATAAAGGCCTGTCACACTATGGTTGTGGGTTCTATTCCTGCAGCTTTGTCCGACGCGACGGGTTATGCCCCACCCTGCAGGTTGTCCTTTTCCTAAAACTATAGTATTATAATATTCCAAAAATAATCTTCAGAAATGTTTTAACCTTAAACAATACTATCCAAAGATCAAATTAATCCATTCCAACCTTTATAGTTATCCAAAATACTTCTATCCAACTCACAGTCCAAATTTTATGAGGAAGGTAAACATAATGAAGATCACCTTTTTTTCGTGTAACAACATGTGAACACCTTCATCATGTATTCTTTTAAAACACTGCAACATCCTGAATTACCATGATCCCTTATTCCTTATAGAATACTAGATATACTCCTTCTATCCAAAAATGTATACAAATCATCAATCAGTTTCATGGAAGTTAAAAATATCCAATATAGTTTATCCAAATCAACCATCTCTTATTCCAAAATCACTATCTCGGTATCAGAACCATATTATGGTTTATCATTCTCTCAACCATATATTTTCAAAAAATTTAACCTACTGTGGAGACACTTTTCTTGGTTCCACACAATCTCAAGTCCTTGATGAAATAGTACTGCAATACAGTCCTTATATACTTTATAATTATTATAACCAGTACATCATTGATACAAAACTCAAATTACAAAATTATTTAATAACAACATAACAACTCTAATCAGCCCTCCTCATTTGTATTAGTATCATAACATGATTATTATCAAATAACATCATTTGGGGCACACTCTGATGATTTGGACATTGGTTTACGTAGTGTCCCCACTCCATTTAGATGGAGCATTGTACATTTGAAACCTTTTTCTTACCATTTCAGTCAGGCACTTGGTGTCCTTTTTCTCCACACATATAACAAACTCCCATTCCCTTCAGGAAAGTTCCAAGGTGTTTCTTCCCACAGTTATCACATATTGGAAAATTCTTCTTTTCCCTCATCCCTTTATCCATCATTTTCTCTTCCATCATTTTCTTCTCTTTCATCCCTTAAAATCCATAAGACTCAGAGAATTATATACTTATCTTATTAACACATGATACTATTTCTTCGTATGTTGAGAACACATGGGAGACTATTTACTTTCTAAATGACGACTTAATACCGTGAAAGATATGATCCATCTTACGCTTTGGATCATACGTATTGCTGGAGTTCACATTCCTTCCACTGGGAACCATTTCTATACAATGGCATAAACTAGTTTAGTTTATGAATTGAAATGAATAATTCCAAACTTGTAAAATAATTAATGTAAATTTAACGGTTTATGGATATAATCCATAATCATAAAAAATTTTTCTTTGAGAAAGTATATACTCAAAACCCATCATAGTGGTTTGTAAAGAAAATGAGAATTATCCTAAGCATATCCCCCGGGAGTGTTGTAACCAAGAGTGCATCAAGGCCCGTTGTCGTGCACCCGTTCCCGTTTGAGTCTAGCTCAAACCGGTGTTTTCAGGTTTTAACCCTAGGTACATCTGTTCCAGAGCCATCTCTACATACTCGTATCCAGACATGGATGTATTGCTTGAAATACTCACAAAATCTCTATAATACCAAAATTCTAGGAAGTTCTTCTATACTAATCCTCAAAGTCTATCTTTGGGCTATGTACTCTAATCAGAGTTTATCTAAATCTAGCTTCCAAAGTTAGTACTAACCTCCCTCTGATACAAACGGTAACGCCCCGACCCCAGTTACCCATATTCGGTGCATTACTTCGTAACATTGGCATGATCACAAAAGATCAAGTCTCGAAAGACCGATTAGTTTAGTAGCCTTGGAAACACTAGATACATTCATATGTCTTAAATTACATCATAAATTAAAACAAAACTACAAAATCTTCTATTCATATCCCCTTATTTTATCCCTGCAGTTCATTCATAATATACTTCTTCACATCCTGGAAAAATTAAAACATTGAAAGGGTTGAGCTCAGATGCTCAGTAAGGATAACAATATAGCAGATGCTTTCATAAATAAACATTAAAATTAAAGTCAATGTATAACCAAAACATATGCCTTTTGAACTTGAAATTTATCATAATATAGAAAATGTAAAATGAAATAATGCCATTTACATACTCACATGGATATTCTACTAGTCGAATAATCACATGAAATATCAATAACCACTTTCATATTGATGGAATGCATAATGCCAGACTATCATAACCACGTAGCCAAGGCCTCGTGCCAAGTCTACAATAAGATTTTGTCAAGGCCTCGTGCCAAGACACTATTTTGTCTCATGAGACCTACCGATCAATCGAGGAGGTGTAGCGGGCTCCACCTGTCACTTATTAAGTCTAATGCATTCCTCATTTGAATAGGTTTAAACATATCATAAACCATAACATAATCATATCACATAAAACATGCATAAAGGAAACATATCATTTCTACATTTAAATCCAAAGATATCAATACAAAACAATGATATAATAAAAACACTTTTAAAACCATTTTCAATACCAAAATAAAATAAAGTTAAAACTTTGTATTTATTTTTTATTAAAAAAATTGTTATGGCTAGTAGAGGAAGCTGAAACCCAAATAATGGCCATGGCAGCGAAGAAGTCATTGTCCCCACATACGTACGACAAGAAAAAAATTCCTTTTTGTCATTTAGTAAGACACTTCATATAAAAATATTCCTTTTGAATACACATAAAAGTCAAAGGGGTTTATACACCGTATAAAAGAAATTTGTGTATAAAACAAAATATGACTCAATGAATGGAGTTTGAGACAAAGTACCATACAAAGATAATTTTTTAAATAAAATAGATATATTATGTGTATTCACGATAATTAAACATAATGAAATTAAAAATACAAGATAGGATATAATAATATAATGACATAATTTGAAAGTAGGAGATTAACCCAAAGAATAGAAATTGGGTTAAGAAGTTCCCTTACCTCGTGTCCGACTTGACTCGATCGTTCTATAACCTATTGAATAATAAACTAGAGTTAATTTATATTTTCTTAAGAATATTTTTCATGTTAATTATTTCTTTTATATCACTTATTACCATGCTATGAACATTGTATAATTATTTCTGTTAATAACTGTCATTTTGTCGATCATTGGTACTTGAGTCAAAAATAAACTTCTTATAATTACAAGTTGTTCATGTGATGAAATATCCATTATATCCAGAATTATATTCATGATTTAGATATCATATATATCATATATATCCAGTATATACATTCATTAATAATATTACGTAACATTTAGAGGTAAGAAAATGAAATGCACCGTTCATGGAGACGGTAAGCCGTACGTACGCATGAACGCTACTTTCATTTCTATTTCGTATTTAATGGAATGAAATTATAATTATATAAAGTTATACTATAATTCGTGTATAATATATTGTATAATACCATTTACTCCATCCTTTATAGATCCCACATATGGCATTAACGATTCAAATCACTTTGAGGGGGCGGTAGTCTGCACTTCCTAAAATGAAAATATCATGTTTACCCATAATGGAAACGATAAAGTATGCCATAAATGAGAAATACAGAAGCATAAGGAAAACATAAACATAATATATATATATATAATATATGAAAATAGTGTCATCAAAATGGCCACCATTAGATGTGTTAAATGAATATTGAACAATCATCCTTTCGTGAGGCAGTATTTCGCCACCCATAGAAACAGTATGTTCTTTAACCATTAGATGAAGGTGTGTGTAATTGTATCTCGAATCCTTCTTATAAAAAAAATTCTAGTATATTTAAGACATTGGTTTTGTTAGAAAATAAAAGAATAAAAAGAGTTTAGGGGGTTGGAGAAGCAAAATAAAACAAAACAACATTAGAGAAGACATTACCTTAAAATTGGGTAACTCTTTTTTGATTTGAGCCAAAGGCTTCCTTGAGAAGAATTATCCGCAAAGTGAGGCTTCTAGGAGTAATAGAGGGAAGTTGGGAGAGTATTTTGTCAGATTTTGTCCGAGACAAATGGCTTTATGGTGTGAATAAGGTGGTAGTGGTGGGGGCGTTTTATAAGAGGAGAGAAGGGGCACTCTTGGAAAGATTGAAATGTTACATTATTATGAAATGTTTTTTCGGATTCTAAAGGTCCCAAACTTATATATTTTGAGGGTAAGGTGATAAGGGTTCGAAATATACTCATCTAATTGGTTTTTGACAAGTGTAAGTCTTAAATTTTACATTATATTTTCATTTTATTTAAATCGTTAATTAATGAGGAAATCACTGCATCATCATGGTGTCATAAATAATTTAATTTATTTAAATTATAAAAATTATAAAAAACTATCATGATGTAGGAAATCCTTTTATAATTATAATTAATATTTATAGTCAAAAATATGACTTGTATAACCCCATTTAATTTTTTTTAGTAAAACAACTTATGTTTTTGACAGTTTTATTTTAACTTTAAATAAAAGTTATTTATGCCATTTTCCTACCAAGTTGCTCCATGGGGTCCCCAAGTTGACCCATGGATTTTCTTGGTCGGCCATGACACATCCAATAGTGTTAGGACAAGTGTAAATGTATTTTCATATTTTTATAATATCATTTTTACCTTAAATATCACTAATTACCTTTAATCATGATTAATTTAACTTAAAAGTTACTATTCACCAAAAAAATTATTGTAATCCCATTGAACCAAATTTTACTTCCTAATGACAACCATGAATGTCGGATTTTTTGAAAATCAAATCACATAACTGGTAATGTTTCATTTAAACGAAAAATCAGTTTTTAAACTAACACTTAGTGGTTTCACTATTCATCAAAAATTGAAGTATTTCAGAACAATGCCAAAATTTCACCCTAAGATATAATTGATATTCCAAATTAAAAAATTATTTCCATTTTCAAAAATTCCAAAAATATAAGTTTCATTAACTAATTTTATAATTAATATCCGCTGTCACAACAAATAGCGTATTTTTAAGAAACAATATATATCAAAAGATTGACAATTGTTTATGTCCAATTTCAAAGTGAAATTAATTCTAATGAACACCATTGGATAAAATGGTAAAAATATATTATAATTAAACTTTAAAACCACTCAATAGTATAATTTATCACTATAAATTATTTTGATTAAAAAAGTTGTTTTAAGTATTTTTCACTATTCATTGAAATTTGGAAGTTCTTAGAAAATTACAAAAAATACAACATAGGCTAATTTCGAAATTCCGAATACAAAAATGATATCCATTTTGAAATATAAAATATATATAATTTCAAAAAGTGGGTATTACTATTCATAACTGCTACTTTGATTGGTCGCGGTGTGTTAAAATATTGTACTTGCGGAGAATGCAAGCTATTGCCTTATTGAAAGAGAAGTGTATCGTGAAAGCTCGGGGTGTTACATTCTCCCCTACTTCAATAAATTGTGTCCTCACAATTTGAAATTTTTCTTTGAAAATAAATGGTTGAAAATAGAAAATACCTTTGTGGAAAACCCACATTGGAAATAAGGTTAATAAAAATATAACTTTAAAATAAAGAAAGATAAGTACAAAGGTCACCCGAGATAGCCCATACTAGGATTCTATGAAAATATAGATATGGAAGGAAAACAATCCATCAAGGTCTGATGGAGAGTTGTAGAAAACTGGATTAGGAGAAAGTTAACCATAAGAAAATCACAAACTTGTGATTGGTTAAACGGTCGTAAAATCACCAGTTGGAAAGGTTAACCGGAAACGTTTTTGTTTTAAATTACCTTTTATACAGTTGAGGAGTTTATTTAGGAGATTTACTATGAACTTAAGGGAATATACATACTTGTCATGTATACTTTCATTCTTTAATAAATTTTTACCAAAAACCCATCTTTCACTCTAAAAGATAATAGAACTCAAAAATATTCTATTTGTACTAATTGTATAAGGTTTAAAATATGAACACATACCATTTAGATTAGTAAAACTATTTTTTTAATAACCAGGGACTTCTTGTAGGCTAGTGGTAGGTAATAAAGGCCTGTCACACTATGGTTGTGGGATCGATTCCTGCAGCTTTGTCCGACGCGATGGGTTATGCCCCACCCTGTAGGTTGTCCTTTTTCTAAAACAATAGTATTATAATATTCGAAAAATAATCTTCAGAAATGTTTTAACCTTAAACAATACTATCCAAAGATCAAATTAATCCATTCCAATATTTATAGTCATCCAAAATACTTCTATCCAACTCACAGTCCAAATTTTATGAGGAAGGAAAACATAATGAAGATCAACTTTTTTTTCATGTAACAACATGTGAATACCTTCATCATGTATTCTTTTAAAACACTGCAACATCCTGAATTACCATGATCCCTTATTCCTTATAGAATACTAGATATACTCCTTCTGTCCAAAAATTTATACAAATCATCAATTAGTTTCAAGGAAGTTAAGAATATCCAATATAGTTTATCCAAATCAATCATGTATTATTCCAAAATCACTATCTCGTTATCAGAACCATATTATGGTTTATCTTTCTCTCAACCATATATTTTCCAAAAATTTAACCTACTGTGGAGCCACTTTTCATGGTTCCACACAATCTCAAGTCCTTGATGAAATAGTAATGCAGTACAATCCTTATATACTCCATAATTATTATAACCAATACATCTTTGATACAAAACTCAAATTACAAAATTCTTTAATAACAACATATGAACTCTAATCATTCCTCTTCATTTGTGGTAGTAACATAACTTTATTATTATCCAATAAAATCATTTGGGGCACACTTTGATGATTTGGACATTGGTTTTCGTAGTGTCCCCACTCCTTGCAGATGAAGCATTGTACATTTGAAACCTTTTTCTTACCCGTGCAGTCACACACTTGGTGTCCTTTTTCTCCACACTTATAACAAACTCCCATTCCCTTCAAGCAAGTTCCAAGGTGTTTCTTCCCACATTTATCACGTATTTGAAAATTCTTCTTTTCCCTCGCCCCTTTATCCATCATTCTCTCTTCCATACTTTTCTTCTCTTTCATCCCTTCAAATCCGTAAGACTTAGAGAATTCTCTACTTATCTTATTAACACATGATACTATTTCTTCATATGTTGAGAACAAATGGGAGAATATTTCCCTTCTAAATGTTGGCTTAATACCATGAATGATATGATCCTTCTTACACTTTGGATCATACGTATTTCTGGAGTTCCCATTCCTTCCACTGGAAACCATTTCTAAACAATGGCATAAACTAGGTTAGTTTATGAATTGAAATGAATAATTCCAAACTTGTAAAATACTTAATGTAAATTGAACGGTTTGTGGATATAATCCATAATCATAAAAATGTTTTATTTGAGAATGTATATACTCAAAACCATTCATAGTGGATTGTAATGAAAATGAGAATTATCCTAAGCATATTTCCAGGAGTGTTGTAACCAAGAGTGCAGCAATGCCCGTTGTCATGCACCAGTTCCCGTTCGAGTATAGCTCAAAGAGGTGTTTTCAGGTTTTACCCCAAGGTACATCTGTGCCAGAGCCACCTCTACCTGCACGTATCCAGACAGGGATGTATTGCTCGGAAAACTCACAAAATCTCTATAATACCAAAAATCTAGGAAGTTATTCTATACTAATCTTCAAAGTCTATCTTTGGGCTATGTGCTCTAATTAGAGTTTATCTAAATCTAGCTTCCAAGGTTAGTACTAACCTCCATCTGATACCAACTATAATGCCTCGACCCCAGTTACCCAGAGTCGGTGCATTACTTCATAACATTGGCATGATCACAAAAGATCATGTCTCGAAAGACCGATTACTTTAGTAGCCTTGGAAACACTAGATACATTTATAAGTCTTACATTACATCATAAAGTAAAAGAAAACTACAACATCTTCTCTTCATATCCCCTTATTTTATCCCTGCAGGTCATTCATAATATACTTCTTCACATCCTGGAAAAATTAAAACATTGAAAGGGGTGAGCTCAAATGCTCAGTAAGGATAACAATATAGCGGAAGCTTTCATAAATAAACATTAACATTAATGGCAATGTATAACCAAAACATAAGCCTTTTAAACATGAACTTTAGCATAATATGGAAAAAGTAAAATGAAATAATGCCATTTACGTACTCACATGGATATTCTACTAGTCGAATAATCACATGAAATATCAATAACCACTTTCATATTGAAGGAATGCATAATGTCAGACTATCATAACCACATAGCCAAGGCCTCATGCCAAGTATATAATAAGATTTTGTCAAGGCCTCGTGCCAAGACACTATTTTGTGTCATGAGACCTACCGATGCATCGAGGAGCTGTAGCGGGCTCCACCCGTCACTTATTAAGTCCAATGCATTCCTCATATGAATAGGTTTAAAATGATCATAAACCATAACATAATCGTATCACATAAAACATCCATAAAAGAAACTTAAAATTTCCACATTTCAATCACAAGATATCAATACAAAACATTGATATAATAAAAACACTTTCAAAACCATTTTCAATACCAAAATAAAAGAAAGTTAAAACTTTTTATTTATTTTTCATTAAAAAATGTTATGGCTTGTAGAGGAAGTCGAAACCCAAATAATGGTCATGGCGGCGGAGAAGTCATTGTCACCGCATACGTATGACAAGAAAAACATTACTTTTTTTCGTTTAGTAAAACATATCGTATAAAAAGATTCCTTTTGAATAAACGTAAAAGTCAAAGGGGTTTATACACTGTATAAAAGAAATTTGTGTATAAAACAAAATACGCCTCAATGAATGGAGTTTGAGACAAAGTACCTTACAAAGATAATTTTTTAAATAAAATATATATATTATGTGTATTCACTATAAGTAAACATAATGAAATTAAAAATACATGATAGGATATAATAATATCATGACATAATTTGAAAGTAGGAGATTAACCCAGAGAATAGAAATTGGGTTAAGAAGTTCCCTTACCTCGTGTCCGACTTAACTCAATCATTCTTTAACCTCATGAATAATAAACTAGAGTTAATTTCTATTTTCTTAAGAAAAATTTTCATGTTCATTATTTCTTTTATGTCACTTATTACCTTGTTATAAACATTGTGTAATTATTTATGTTAATAACTGTCATTTTGTCGATCTTTGGTACATGAGTCAAAAATAAACTTCTTATAATTACAAGTTGTTCATGTGGTGAAATATCCATTATATCTAGAATTATATTCATGATTTAGATATCATATATATCATATATATCCAGAATATACATTAATTAATAATATTACGTAGCATTTAGTGGTAATAAATGAAATGCACCGTTCATGGAGACGGTAAGCCGTACGTACGCATGAACGCTACTTTCATTTCTATTCCATATTTAATGGAATGAAATAATAATTATATAAAGTTATACTATAATTCCAGTATAATATAATGTATAATACCATTTACTCCATCCTTTATACATCCCACATATGGCATCAACGATTCGAATCACTTTGAGGGGGCGGTAGTCCGCACATCCTAAAATGAAAATATCATGTTTACCCATCATGGAAACCATAAAGTATGCCATAAATGAGAAATAAATAAGCATAAGGAAACCATAAACATAATATATATATCATATATGAAAATAGTTTCATCAAAATTGCCACAATTAGAGGTGTTAAAAGAATATTGAACAATCATCGTTTCGTGAGGCAACATTTCGCCACCCACAGAAACAGTATGTTCTTTAACCATTAGATGAAGGTGTGTGTAATTGTAGCTCGAATACTTCTTTAACAAAATTCTAGTATATTTAAGATACTGGTGTTGTTACAAATTAAAATAATAAAAAGAGTTTAGGGGTTTGGAGAAGTAAAATAAAACAAAACAACACTAGAGAAGGCATTACCTTAAAATCGGGTAACTCTTTTTTGATTGGAGCCAATGGATTCCTTGGGAAGAATTCTTACCAAAGTGAGGCTTCTAGAAGTAATAGAGGGACGTTGGGAGAGTATTTGGGCAGAGGTTGGCTGATCCAAATGGATTGAAGGTGTGAATAAGGTGGTAGTGGTTGGAGCCTTTTATAAGAGGAGAGAAGGGGCACTCTTGGAAAGATTGAAATGTTACTTTTTTATGAAATCCCTTTTCAGATTCTAAAGGTCCCAAAATTATATATTTAGAGGGTAAGGTGATAAGGGTTAGAAATATACTCATCCAATAGGTTTTTTACAAGTGTAAGTTTTAGATTTTACATTATCTTTTCATTTTATTTAAATCGTTAATTAAGGAGGTAATCACTGCATCATCATGGTGTCATAAATAATTTAATTTATTTAATGTCTAAAAATTATAAAAAAACTATCATGATGTAGGAAATATTTTTATATTTCTAATGAATATTTATAGTCCAAAATATGACTTGCATAACCCCATTTAAAAATTGTTTTAGTAAAACAACTTATGTTTGTGACATTTTTATTTTAACTTTAAATAAAAGTTATTTATGTCATTTTCCTACCAATGTGGCTCCATGGGGTCCCCAAGTTGACCCCTGGATTTTCTTGATCGGCCATGACACATCCAATAGGGGTAGGACAAGTGTAAAGGTATTTTCATATTTTTATAATATCATTTTTATATTAAATATCTCTAATTACCATTAATCACGATTAATTAAACTTAAAAGTTACTATTCACCAAAAAATTATTTTAATCCCATTGAACCAAATTTTACTTCCTAATGACAACCATGAATGTCAGATTTTTGAAAATCAAATCACAGAAGTGGTAATGTTTCATTTAAACGAAAAATCAGTTTTTTAACTAACACTTAGTGCTTTCACTATTCATCAAAAATTGATGTTTTTCAGAACAATGCCAAAATTTCACCCTAAGATATATTTGATATTCCGAATTCAAAAATGATGTCTATTTTACAAAATTCCAAACATATAAGTTGAATTAACTAATTTTATAATTAATTTCCGTTGTCACAACAAATAGCGTGTTTTTAAGAAACAATATATATCAAAAGACTGACAATTGTTTATGTCCAATTTCAAAGTGAAATTAATTCTAATTAACACCATTGGATAAAATGGTAAAAAAATATTCTAATTATAATTTAAATCCACTCAATAGTATAATTTATCATTATAAATTATTTTTATTAAAGAAGTTGTTTTAAGTATTTTTCACTATTCATAAAAATTTGGAAGTTCTCAGAAAATTACAAAAAATTCAACATAGGCTAATTTCGATATTCCCAATCCAAAAATAAGTCTATTTTGAAATATAAAATATATATAATTTCAAAAAGTGGGTATTACTATTCATAACTGCTACTTTGATTGGTCGCGGTGTGTTAAAATATCGAACTTGCGTAGAATGCAAGCTATTGCATTATTGAAAGAGAAGTGTATCGTGAAAGATTGGGGTGTTACACCCTCAAAGTCATGTAGGAGCACCATGAAAGCTCATGTTATACTCGTAATTAATGAATAGACCACTCCCTCCAAAATAAGATTCATTGATATTTTTGTTCAATGACAATAAAAAAGTATGTGAAATTTTGTTGGATGTTCTATGACATAATAATATATGTCAGCTTCATCCACATACACTCTTATTTTCTTATACATCGAAATAGTATTGCCTATTTTTTATATAGGTATTGGATATTATGGGTCTATTTCCCTGAGAAATATCTAGGTAGTTTAATTATATACCTATAGACACCAATTTTTTTTAAAATAGGGTAGGGAAAACCCCTAAAGGATGTTTATAAAATAACAACATCCACATTTTTAATTCTAACATCATCATTATATTTAGTTTCAATCATACAATATTGAAGTACAATGGAATAAAAATTTAGTCACACAATTTGAAATGGATTTATCACGAGTATAAAATGTAATCTAACCATTAATACAACTATCATGAAGTAGAAATGGGTAAATATAGGCTTAAATAAGGCTATACAAAATATACATCATAATATGGTGAAAAAGGAAAATAATTCATAGAAAAATAGGCTCTTGGAATCGTTGTGGGCCAATCACACTATAACTCGAACATCAATAGTAGTGACCCCATATTTTCATATCTATGGAACAATGTGCATGCTACCCATCAAATCCAAATTTCCCTCAATTAACATTATTTCTTTTGGATAGCTCCTAGAATATAACTATCCAAAAAATCACTTGATTAGTAAGATAATGTCAATAAGAATAGGTTTTATTTTCTTAAAACCCTATATGTCCATAAAAATTGGATTTTATATGCCATCAACAATATAACCTACCACTAATCAATCCTCTATGTAATGATGAAACAAGTTCTTTGAATACCAATGATATCTAGAATGAAACCCCCAATTTTATAAACAAAATGGGAGGGAACATAAATCATATATAATGTTTCATCAAATATAGATTTATTTAGAGTTATAAGGTATATGGAGTTCACGATTCCCCTTACCAAAGAATGGTATCTCATGAAACAATTTTCATAGTCCTTATTAAAACACACATGTCCTAACAATATAACTTTAAACTGAATAACATCAATTTCATTATCACTTAATAATAAATGGAAAGGTCATAGTCCAAGTTCCATGATGATAAACTAAAAAGAACGTCCTAGATATAAATTGTAAAATTAGAATGTGTGGGCCAATGTTGCATTAACATAAAAATTATAACACATAGTGAATCACTTCATGTCCTTAAAATATATCTCAAATTATATTGGAAATTAATCCATTATACTAAATTCCATATTAACCATTTAATACATCACTCTAAACTAAATACAGTGACCTAATATTGATGGCTTCGTTGTCTGAAACATGTTGGATTTTACCAAGTAAATATCTTTTGTACACAATCATAAAGTGCCTCATAAAATTATTTCCTCCTTCTCCATGCATATGAGTAACATCTATGTAATGAATCAATTTATCCACGAATTACAAGTGGATGGATTCTAATTGTCTCAGTATACATAGTGACCTTAGGGTCCCCTATCCTTATCCTACACATATGTAACTTCAATCAAATAAATCCTCTCATACTATATATGATTTTGTTCTATGACTGGATAATTTTCAACAACTATGTATGGCTTGATTACTGTTGACTCGAGAGATATAGTGAATATCAGATCTCAGTTATAACCCATTACCAAACATATGGGATAAATCTATACAGGGAATACATATTTAAGAACTACATGTCATTGGATTCCCATTAACTCATGATACATTATGATGCATAAAAATACTATTTTGGGCCCAACCGTTTTTCCACTAAAAATCACTCCCTCCAAATATGATCCAAATATTTTTAGGGTATTTTCCTCAAATAAATCAATGTGGTTTAATTCTTATTGACATAGGATAAATAATGATTCTTGAATCTTCAATCCTGGATAGAGACAAAACATTCAATGACAAAATTAATTATCTATATGAATTACTTGATTCTATTTAATGGAATCCTTCAAAATATCAATAGGTTTATTAGTTCCTAATATTTAAGGTTACATAGTGAAACATGGATATGTAAAATTTTTCCCAACTAAAATATATGGAATATATTTAATTTGGCCTTCCACAACACATTTATCAGAATTATAAATATGGAATTCCCCTATGAACTATTGGTGGATTTATTCCCATTTTTAAAAGATATATACTGATTCCTAGATTTTCTAACCCTATTCCATCCACAACATTAAGAATAAAATATTTTCTCTCTAACCCTCTATATATATGGGAGAGATCTAATTATTCCATACCTCAGTATACGATATCAATTTATTTGGGAAATTTTAAGAATCACATATACTTTTATTCCTACATTTCATGATACATAGAATCATCAAGATATCTTATATCATCCCAAATAAAAATGTTATCATCATTAAAAAATATAATACCCGGTTTCACCCTAATGTATTTTCCATTGTTACTATATTTCTATACATAAATGTGAAATCTCACATCCCTATTTCATAACTATAAACTAAATAATATTATTTCCTTCTTACATGATATTAAACTGAAGAACTCCCAATTAAATGTCTCATGATTTTAAATTCCTTAACATGTCATATTTGAAATGTGTAGGTCATACATTTATATGGTTAGGAACTCACTAATTTCACTTTACGTATCTTTTCCCTGAGAATGTGTTCAATATATACCAGTGTAACCTTTAGGGAACTAGAATATTTCTTGAATATATTAATTCTATATGGACCATCTTCATATCAATTATATCTGAATTAATATAACATAATCCCTTTATCACACATTCGCATGGCATCCAATAACCATGAGCCCACACTCTCATGGATCTGTGTTTTAGAGATATTGGTAATAGGGACGGTATGATATGAAGGGAACGCCCTAGGATATATTGGTTTATAACACAATTTCCTTTTATCTTGTTACATAACTCCCATTGGATGTTTTATTTTAAGAAAAATTCCCACATAACACCGTGATATGTTTTTATGATAGTGTGGAAGGGATTTTTTCCAATACTAATGGTTAAACTACTATAAGTAGTCTCTATTTAATATTTCTTTTGAAATTCATATATATGATTTAACTATTCCAAAAAAAATTCAATTGGAGTGAAATTCTATTATTATTAAATGGGAAAGAGTCATCCCCAAAATTACAGAAAGATTATTATCTATTATTCATGTTCTATTTCATATCCATGTGTAACTCTCTTATATAAACCTTGCTTCATTGATCAAAACTGTATAAACTTAAATACTAGAAACCTCTATGTCTGAGATCTATGACCACACAATATATTAAATATATTTTCATGTTGTTAATATAAATTAAATGATGTGTAACCAAATCATGTTTTGTTTTTCCCACCCATGTTTCTATGTAAACTTCTTTATCCTAATCAATAATATTCAACATTAATATAAAATATTGTCAGCTAAAATAATATTACATTAAAAAACATAAATTAATTTTTCCAAACATTCTAAACATAATCTATATATAATTATTTTCATCATATGATGCAGCTACCAAACATTAAATACTTATCTATATAAGAGAACATGTCATTGTGTCACTAAATCGAGATATCATGTCCCCTTTGAAATGTAGGTTCCTAGTGCTTTGGTTCACCACATTTTTGGTTAATTACAACTTGTAACATCAACTAAGATGTATCAATAGGACCAAAATTTCTTGACAATTGTGCACATAATTTTAGGATGTGTTTATTAACCGTTTTAAACACCATTCTAGAAAAAAAACAGTTCACCTCTCAACTATCTCAATTTTTTCAAATATTTTTTTATATCAATAACTAGAGTGTCCATATCAAAGAGAAACCTCTATTTTTCTATAGAAACATACAATAATAAATATCTTTCATATGTGTCTTCAATCATGTTCGTTAACCAAAGACCCTTAATCCAAAGGATAATGTCCTCTAATATCTGTATACGTTGAAAACATCACATTAAAAAATTTCATTATAATATTATTAGTGGTCAAACATTACCAAAATTTCCCATATTATAATTTCTTATTTGAGAGCCTTCATGAATAACTTAATGTATCATCACACTCTAGTTATAAGGTTTTGGGGGTATTCTTGGCCAAAAGTTTCAATGATGTCTATTGTATCCCAATACATTTTCATTTTATATTGTCCATACACCATGTACTTAAACAGTGTGCACCCATGCCAAGGATGAACAACCTTAAACTCAAGATTAATATATTCCAAATCGAAATACAATAAAATTATAGAGAATGATAAATGAAAGTATTCGTATTGAAACGCTAAAAAAGGTGGGCTATGAAAAATTATAGTATATTATCACTAAGCATTAATCTATAAAATATTACGAAAACATTAGAGATCAAATAAAATAGTAACACTTAATTATATTCCCTAGAATATGGTCCTATAAAAATATAATCCTCCCTCAATAAACCCCTATGGTCTGGAAATATTTAGTGTAAAAAAGTATAAAATATAATCCTTGATGATCTGTTTGATAACAAATGAGTTCAACTTTAGTGTAATTGAACCCTTATTAAGTGCTCATATTCTATGAAAAAACATCGTTTTAGAGCATTTGTATCCTGATAAACCATATATGGATATCATTAATTATTTTATCTCGCTTAAAGGGACACATATTCTTGGTTATAAATTCATGATCCCATTTATTTCCCACATATGTTCCACAAATCTGAAATATATACTAGAGGAATATTCATCTTGATGAAAAGGATGTCTAATACAAATATTACTTGATGGGACTATAGTGGAACTAGTCATTCAAATAAAGTTAGTTATTTTCCATTTAATTTATGTCATATCTCATCATCTCTATTTCAATATATTTAAGACATGATTTACCTTTTCCATGAATCTTTCATTTAGTTAGATTCATTATCCCTGTTATCCATCCATTGTTCACTGTACTATTTAACAAAGTAAGGATGCAATACATTTCTCTTTAACCTTTGTCTAAGATTCAAGAATATAATCTAATTTTAATTCATTTTTTACTTGCTCAACTTTTCTCTCCCTAAAAAATAAATTATCATAGTCAATGTTATTGAACCATGAGAAAAAGAAATTTTTTTTTCTAACTTTGATGAACATAAAAATCCTATGAAAAATGGATAATACTCAATATGTTAAATTCCTATAAAGAAAGTTCTTGGAGAAATCCATATATCTTCTTGTTGGGCATACCCCAGGCATAATCTACGAAAAATTAAGCATTCAATCCTGGATAAGAATATGTATCATTAGGTTTAAAACTTTAAAGGTGTCATATGTAAAATAGAATTCATGCCCCGTATGATTTATCTAGATAATACATTGGAAAACTATAGAGTGATAAAGAAAAAAAATGAAACCTTTTGTTTCCACCATAAATCTTTTGAAATATTTAGGCTATGTTCACTAAACCTATATTACTAAAAAACTAGATCATTTATTCAGGGAGCTCAACCCCTCTAAAAAAATGGGATGATTATGCAATAATATCACCACCATAACCCCCATAATTATGGGTTAACTAAACACTCATCTCAATTGGAAAACTCTAAATTATTAGGATGTTTCCAATGCCTATATCTATCCCTAAACCAAATCTAATATGAGATATTATTGAACAATATGTCTGGGGGCCACAACCAATCATAATCATGATTAAGAAAATTTAATGTACCATAACACAACTAATTAAATTTTATATTAGAGGATGTAATGTAATAAAAAAATATTGGGTAGAAGTGAATGAGAACCAACAAGATGATCAAGGATAAATATTCGTTAACAATCACTAATTAAAATAAGAGGAACATTTATAGGATGAATTCTTATATTATTAAAAATTTCATATTGCTGGAGACTCTCTATAGAGCCTAGGAACACACTAAATATGTACCTATCCTTTAAAATTATGTAATGTAATTCGTATTACCTTTTGAGATCAACTTCTCTAACAAGATAATGGTTCAGATCATTTTAATTTTAATTTTTATTATCTACATATGCATCATGTAAAAGTATTTCAAACCCTAATAAATTTTTTCAAGAACTAGCTAACTCTAATTAGAGTTTTCTTTCTTGGATATCCTCTTCCTAAGAAAGATGTTATTTCCATAATATGATGGAAAAATAATGTAAATCTTATTGAAACACCCAATATTTAATTTTGGTGAACTATTCATTTAATTACAATTTGTGAAGGCATCCCACAGTTTCTCCACCTCACTCACAATCTCATATGACTACTTTTAAAATGTAATAGATAACCTGAAAATGAACTCTGATACTACACAATAACATGAGGATAAATTTTTGCGGATTAATATATAGACTTCTATCATCTATATGATAATTGGAGATCATGTTCTATATGTGTTTCCACGAATGATGATGATTGGTATGATAATAGTTAATGGTTTCCTCGTCTAGACCAGAGTCACTACAGTATAATTGAATATAGTTTGGAATGTGTTCACCTAGACTGATCATGTCCTCTTCATCTCGGGTTTTTGGAATGGGGGCCTAACATTATACAATCGGGACAACTATTTGTGGGGGTAATATTATGAAATAAATGAAAAGATATATTCATGGATAGTTTTGGATTCAAGATGGAGTAACATAGACAGTCAAAAAATTCAACATCTACATTGACTTCTTTTTTTAACGCTACTCTAATAGATGAGGCCGTATGGGAATACATACATGTAGTTTTCTCTTTTTAGTGGTAATTGAGGAACCAATAGTCAGTGTAGCCTCACCTATATGCACAACTGGGATACTTTCTTCTCCGTCGATAACACAACCACCTTTTGGACCATGACCATCCCATTTTTTCCACTTCTTATTCCTAGTGGAGAGGATGAAATGGTAGGGGATAACTTTATCAGATTAGTTAAGGGAATCTATACAAATATTTTAACACTAAGATATCCTGTATGTGATTTTTTGATAGGGTGATGATGTTAATTTACGTAAGGAGATGCTCTAATGTGTGATAGGACTCAAAATCATAACGGATATGGATGTTGCTTCTCCCATTAACATTAATCCATCTATAAACTGTTTCTCATTCTCTAAAATATCACCCTCTATTACTGGTATTCCCTTCGTAGAAAGGGAAACCATTTTACTAGTAGAAATTAGAACCTCATTTGAGGAACCTTTATCAACATCATTGATATGTTCCTCAAGCCTCCATCAATAATGGGACCATGAAATCAATTCATCATTATGTTAATTGTCCTAATCAGATGATCAACCACATGAATTGTTAACAAAGAATGATGCTTAGAATCATAACAATATCTTATGTCGAAATACCCTAATCTTATGTTTTGGTCCTCTAATAGAATTTGATAACTGATAATGGAGGGTCAAACCCCACCACTGGTTAGAATAAAATTTGTTGAGGTATAATGAAATAAATACATTTATGTTGTTAATTTTACATCATTTCTTACTTATGGGATAATTACCCATCATCTATGTCCTCAGATAAGGCCCGGGCCAAATACTCAGTGGAAGTTATCTTTTTTGTACTTTCTCCCATATAACCTCCACCCTCTTCCAATAAAACGAATATATAGCAAGATAAAAAGAAAAATTCCTAGATGAACGTTTTTACACATGAATATGTGAAATTAAATGATTTGTATAATGAAAATTTTTGCACTCCTCCTCCATGGACTAGTTCTCTACACCTTCAAGAGTTCTGTAGTCATTCATGACATTCACCTACTAAGTGATTCGTACCCTTAAATAATTGTCTTGGATTAGCATATCCTACATCTGAACATTCATCCAAAAATACATGGGGTAGGTCTAAAAATAGAATTCATGGAAATAATTTAAATTTGTTATATTGGTAATGGGAATTCCATATTGATATAGAGTCTCGAAATTTTGAATGTTGTCAAAGGAGGCACCAACAATCCAAAATAGAAGATCCCCAATATATAACTCTTCTGAATCAAATGTTGAATTATATTGATGAAAATATGAAGAATCATGACTCTTTTAACCAATACAACTCTCATTTATTTTTGTCACACTATTGGATTTTGACTATATATATTGACAAAGAAACTTTTGATTGACCTCTTGTTGCACTAGCATGGCCTGTGGTGGAAAAAAATATTGTATCTCAAAATGCCTTGTGGATTTTGGAATCCCATCTTTTATATGCTTCTTGGTGGAAATTTTGGATTTTCTATTCCTTAATAACAAATGATATTCAATTGAGACTCTAGGGATGTCCTTTTATAATATTCCCATCTATTATAATTATATCCATGTGTGGAAAGAGTCAGATAATTGCCTATTGAATGTGCACTATGGCAGTGCGGGTGATGACACCTCCCATAATCACATGGTCTATTATCAAGTAAATATTTCTTGCTACCATATGATTATATTCAAATCACACATCCACCTTATGTGACAACACTTTTTATTGAATTCATCAGAACTGGCATAGAAATTTGCAAGGTTTATACAATTTAATAATGATATCCTAGTCAACTAAACCAACCAACACATTGTCCATCAATTTAGTCATATAGGATTTCAACTTTTATGTGGACTTCCTATCATCTGTAATCATACCACACGATGTGGTTCACAATGAAAGACTTTTAATTACAAATTAATATGTTAAATTTTAAGGGCATATTAACTATTTAATGATAATGAATTAATTCTAGAGTCACATTGAATAAAAAACAAGAACCAAAATCATAAGATCCCCAAGGTACTGTGAAGGTTATAGATAATAAATTATGTTCCCATTATACTCCATAGAATTGAATATGGACTAGATACATGAAAGGGGGACTCCCATTGTGGATATAAAACAAGGTCTAGTGGTTCTTTACCAATTTCGACATGACCAAACCCATTAGAACCACATTTTCTGGTTTGGAAACCACAACATTTCTACTCATCCGGAAACCGTTGTTAGATTCATTCACTAGGAGGAGATACCATCTTAACCAAATGGTTGGAAACCATACCATAAAATCCATAACCTGAATTTTTTGGTTGATTCCATATCACCACATTTCACTATCAAACTAATTAATTACATTCTAATATGTCTTGGAAAATCATACCTATTGGATGTAAGGACCTATTGTGGGGTAAATGAAAGTATGGTTGCATTTTCAAGGAACCAGGAAAGCACTCATTCGATCCAAAAACATGATGTCGACTCTAGGGACTGTATCGTTCTCCATGAAATCACATTTTATTCTCAATATCTCCCAATCTATGCACAAAACGCATTAAAAATCTCTACATGTATCCTAAATAGGTATAGGCACATAATACATGCACTTAGGGGTCAACTACCATAAGATATGGAAGATGAACCACAAAATAATACCCCAAACCATTTTTGAGATTGAAGTTATGGATTTTGGGGATCCAATAAATCATAATTTTTGGTATTATATAATTAGTTTTATAGACATATATTTAGGAAGAAGAGATAGAATCATAAATAGTATCCTTTTTCATCTAGTACCTATATTCTACACATGGAGTTTGGATCCATTAGGCCCTTATTCACTCATCTATGAATATTACCCTGGGATAAATATCCCACTCATGATTCTATCCCTTGTTCTATTCATTTTAAAAGTGAAAATTAATAAATTTTTAGTAGTACATGTTAGATTATTTTGGGAGCTTGTTTTTCTTTGAGGATAGTGTATTATAACAAAGCAGACATGATAAATGGATGGTGCCTTTATGAATATAAGAACAATTTGATGATATGTTCACTCATTCCCCCCCCAATTTTTTGTACCAAGTGATCCATGAATTTGGGAGATATGTGTTTGGATGAGGGATATTCTCCTTGGTTGGAAATCCATTCCCAAATGAGGGTAACAAATTTTACATAAGGATGTCTAGTTGATGTTTCTTCATGATATTTTATAAGGGTCAAAGGTTGGGTTCCTATTAACTATACAACGCCATGTTAGATTGGGAAACAATGATCTTAACACGAAAATTTTATTTATCATATAACAAAATTTTGGAAGAAAAGAAAAATATAAGAATGCAACAGAATTGAGAAAAGGACATCAACCTGATGAATAAAAAAGGAATGCAGGGGATGAACCCCATTTCAATTGTGGCCCTACTCAAGACCACTCACTGAGGATACCACAATAAGGACCCCATGATAGGGTTTCCCTACTAAGGACCCCTTACAAGGGTGTTCCTACTATGGCTTCCTCATTAGGGTGGCTTATCTATTCCCTTTTAATTGGCTAGACAGAATAAGCATGCTTACATGGGTGCTCCTACTATGAACCCTATTTATTGGTTCCCAAATTATTCCCCCCTCGCTTGGATGGGATATCTAATGCCGCCTCTTTATATAGAACCCACTAAGGCCTCATCATTATGATTCCCCATTCTAAAAACCCCTTTATAGGTTGACCATAATAAGGTCCCCTTAATAGGGTTCCCCCACTTAGTCCCCCTCAAAAGGGTGGAAATGAAAAGGTCCCCCCACTTGGGGTTACCCCATAATAGAAAAGTTTTATATCACTCACATTGAATAATCAATGAATATGGGGGAAATAAAGTAGGTATTATAACATTTTTACCAGATGAGGGTACCAACCTATATTATAGGGATGTCGATTTCCTCACCTAGCCTTTTTAGTGTTTCATGTCAATAATGAATTAGATATTCCACCTAGTATGGCTAGTGTGGCTCACCCATCCCACCGTATAAGGGAAATTTTGAATTCATTTGACCACTTGTTACATTAGGCGGAGTTAACCTCAGAATATGATCCTCAACATTCTTCCTACATCCGATTTTTAGGGGGGTGATTTATTTGAAATGTAAAATCCCAAATGTGATTCCACTAAAAAGGTGACTTGATACGATTGGCCTCAGAGAATCAAGCACACGTACCCATATACATGAGGCTGTAAACTAGAAGCGGGGTCCTAAGTTGCGATATTAGGGATATTAATCCTTCATATCATAGTCAGAATACATACAAATTACCAAAAAAAATTCAAATAAATAAATAAGTATAATAGAAAATAATTACATGTGAAAAATATATAATAAATAAGGAAATGAAATATATTAATGAACATTCATGTCATTTATACATCTATGATATTCTACTGGGTCCATCATATACACAGGAGTAAAAAACAGAACAAAAATAAAAGTACAAGGATCTCCTACTATATCCGATAACAACACAAAACCTAACTCCACATATATAACCAAGTCATCTTGACTGATCATTCTCGGGCCTCAGCATAACCTATGGATACAACCAAGTGAATTTATGATCAGATAACCTATTGTAGTGGTGGACTAAGTAGGGTTTCAATAAAAAACCCCATTGATAACCACAAATTTGGTCTCATATATAGCCATTCAATTCATTGTATGTTTATGTGGGATATGAATTATGATAATAAATAATAATAAAATGTTATAATATTAATAATAATAACTATAATATAATGAAAATATAACAAATTATAAATAAACCGTAGTATAACCTTGGTTTCATGAACCGGGTGGTCCATAATTTCTTTAGCCAAATCCAAATTGTCTGTCATCCATGTTTCATCATGTATATTAATATTCGAATAAGTATCTCTATAAAAATATATTTGTGTGTGTGTGTGTGTTTATAAGTAAGGAAACAAATAATACAAATCCAAAAGTTGTTGATCCATGGATTTGAAACCGTAATAATCTGGACATCCTTAATGTAAGGAATTGAGATGGAAATAATAAATCTCAATCCATGTAAAATAATTAAATACTAAAAGATAGATAAATTTATAAAATATAGCTTACATCAAATCAATAATGTATTAGAACAATGAGGGACAAAAGAAAGGTCCATTGAACAAGGATTCCTCTTCAGTCTCATTGAGATCATCCATTAAAAACATAGTATGATATAATTATACATTGGTCGTGAACTAGGTCTAGTGGTCATGGAATTATCTTCATATCCATGAAGAACATCCATTGAATACTCTTTATATTGTTCCATATCAACAAGAATTATCATTTTTATATCATGATTCCCTTCTTCATTTCGATTCCATGTTATTCATAATATACCATGAAACAAAACCCATATCCTATGAAGTACATGTACACATCACAATCAAATAAAAAAAAATGTCTTAGAAGATGTGTCCTGGATAGTACCTCTTCGAATCCATATCAAATAACTTATCACATCTGGATCATCATCCATATACCATGAAGTACCTAGGAAATCATAACTGCAACACAATAACTATGTGAATCAATGGACATAAGAGTGGGAAGGCGGATTAATGTTTACCCCAATCACTAAAAAAATATCCTCACAGATCACATATTTTGTATGTGTTCTAGGTGCCACCCCTACAATCAATATAACCCATGAAGTTCAAGCATTGGGTAGGTCAAACATTGGGGAAACCACTAGGTATCCTAGGGCAGTACTTATGAGAATTCCAACATTGCTCCTCATGGTCCACCCATATGTAGAGGCATCCCCAAATGAAATCCTATAAGTGATTTCCACACTCTATCTAGGATTCTCTACACACCCAAATGAGTTCTATTCAGACTAAGGTTTATATACCCAGACTTATATGAAGGAAAAAATTCATTACCATGCTTATTTACACAAACTAATAGTTTTAAAGGATACTCGTGGTCTTAATTTAATCTGTCTCCATGAAAAATGGTCAAGGAATGAGACTAGCTCATATAGGTTGTTAGTAAAACCAAACATAAATACATTAAAATTTATAAATTTATATAATATTTAAATCACTTGAATTAATATGAACATGATTCATCTTCATTTGGGAGATCTCAGGAATATTCACATAACCATAAAATAAATAATTTCCATAGTGATGGTATGACAGACCACCTACCATTGGGAATATTTAAACCATATATAAAAATATTTTGATAGATTCATTCAATCTCGTCGATGTTCAAGACAAGATTCATCATATTAAAATTAATAGAATAACATGGGAAAACTCAAAAAAATTTCCAAAAAACTATTGTAACAATAAATAATTATTTATAAAAATAAAATCAAAAAATAAATAAAAGGTGATAACTCATTAGTTTCCAATCGGTGGAAGAAAATATAAGAAACCATATGAAGAATATCGATCATGTAACCATGACACCATTACATGGAAAATATTTAAAAAATATGTAAATAAACATATTTAATTAATTTTATTTAGTCATTAAAGAATTATTAATTCACCATGGTGACTTAAGATAATGAAAGGACACAGAATGAAGAGTAGATGGCCTCTCCGGTTACCCTTGTTATAGGAAGAAAAAAAATCCTTATCATCAGTATCCTATTATACCATGATCTAGTGGAATTGAGACCAAAATACATAACTAGAGAATTCAAACATAGAGGAATATATAAAAAATTAATTGGAGGTGAACAAGGTCAAAGGATCACCAAAAGGATTCTAATGCACCTGATGAAATTTGACTCTAACCAGGAATAAGGGTGAACTATAATGGAGGAAGGGAGAATAAGGGTAGCGTAATTGGCGGGCCTTTTGGCTATACATGGGTGGGGAATTGGGTAGAACATATTATGGTTCATAGGGGGGATGCAATTTTTTTCTTATTGAATAAGTTGTATGGTTAGGGTGCACGATTTTAAAAACTGTTAGCTAACCATGTGGACCTCACAATCCAATAACCCACATCCTAAATGGTTGAGGTTCATGATATTCCAAATAGAGAGCTAACCATGTTCATGGCTCTCTAATTTATTTTAGAGCATTGATGGCTTTCATGACCACCTCACATAGTTTAATCAAATTATATCCTTAACAAATTGGTCCATGTCATTCAAGACACACATATAGCTCTAAACGTGCACTAATTGTGTGCCATATTCATCACTAATACAAAACATTAACATGATTCCCTAAACCATTAGAACACTCTCAAGACGTCATAGCTACTTTCAAAACATAATTCCTCATATAAGAAGGTCAATTAGAGGAATTCAATAATTTATAATTCCATTATAAATCTTCGGTCAATATTTGATCCCACAAATGGTTGAAAATTCTAATTCCCTCAAAAATTTAAAACTCATAAAATAATGGATCATATGTTCTCCCCACCACAAAACTTATCATACATGACATGTTCTAGTGGAAATAAAAACAAACAATATGGTCTTCTTTGTATTATTAACTCCTCTAAAATGATCGTGTATCATTTCTAGACACCTTATATGCTTCTGAATTCCATTTTAAGGATATGGTGTTTAACTTCCAAATACATTATCCAATGTTCCTGAACAAAATCAAAAAACTACGATAAAACATACATGATTTCATATAATTTAATTATGATAACATTTTAGATTGATTATTGATGCAACTGAGTGAAATCCCATCCACAGGTTCTCAATTTTAATGTATCCACTATTGTCAATTTCCATCAAAACATTCTTATATATTTATAATGATTATCCTAGAACATTTCACATATCTATACACCTGATCACACATGTGAACGGTAACCTCGGTAATCAATCTTGCAGAGAAGGCCAAATTCCAACAAGAAAAGATCCTCCTTATCATGTATTCCATTCTCTAAACGTCTTGGACAACCATTGAACCATAGTTGTATAATCCCATCATCTCACTTCATGTGGTTCTATAATAGCCTTACCCATATACATTAAATGATTAAAGTCAATCCTACATAGATAATGATTATCATAGAAGGCCAGATTTCACATGAATCACATTATTAAGACTTGATCACAATTCTTTTATCCGATATCACACCAATATCATTTCTAAATTCCCACAAAATCCCATAACTTCCTTATTGTGACTCTATGAGGTCAACCATACCCAATCCATTATGATATCATGCCTCAATAAGAACAGTATCTCATTTATAATGAATTATCTTTGACTCGTGAGAAGATATAACTACATCAGATCCTATTGTATAACTCCACCTATGTCCATATTCAATCCTATACCTAGAATCTAATGAGTAAAATCAGTTGTATTTGGTTCCATTTATTCAACAACATGTGAAATACTAATGATCAACCAATGAATGGTATAATTATCATAGGAAATCATGCTCCTCAAATTAAGAGCATCCTCATCATGGCATCACCATTGAGTGTCCCCAAATACCAGTTCCCCAGATCATTACAAAACTTTTCATAACCACTAGCACATTAGAAAAACATTTATTCTAAAGCTTTAAATTAAATATTAGATCATGACCCATTATACCATCCCAAGAATAGTTTCTATAGAAACCATTGAAATATCAACCAAAAATGTGGGTCATGGCCATCAGAGTGTTAGTGGATCACTCCCCACTATATGGTTTACCTTACTCCACTCCTCAAGTGAAACCATAATAGGTTCCATCACCAACTAGGAAAATAATTTTTTTTTCTCTTTTTATAACTAATTTTCTATCAACATACTAAAAATGTTGTCATGATACAGTATGATCTTCTCTAAGCATAGTACACTTCGATTCCATCTATATGACTATGTCTCTCCCCCATTCCATGATCAAAATAATCATGGTATGTTCATGTTTTACCACCTTCTTCCAACATGTGTCTTCAAAATGCATCTCTATGAGTATCCATGATTCTACCACCTCCTAGAACCAAAACCATCTCTGATTTCTTCTCTACCAAGGAAGGACATTTCACATTTTATCACAACTCCAGAGAAATCTCTGCCCACAAAACCTCTTCAAAATCACTGTTATTTAGAGAACACCTATATACCCCATGATTGATGATATAAATGATAACATGAACAACATACATTCACCCTTATCATCCAAATGATTCTCCAATGATTCATCTGTTACTAAATCCATGTTCATTGTGCTAAAATTCACATCAGTATTATTCTACTAGAAGTTCCTATGGAACACATCATAAAAATTAAGAACCATATAATTTCCATGATATATACCTCTAACTACCTTCACCTATAATAATTCAATTATTGTGAATCAAGTCATTCTATGTCCACATTAGCAATAATGGAAAAACTAGTAAATAGGTCTAGGAACCCAAAGAGAAAATCTCATCCAAGAAAATCCCAATAATCACGAACTCAAGGTTCCTCTTTTGAAACCAAAGGAACCACCCTGGGAATTTCATGAAACTAGATAACCTCTAATTTATTTGTATCTACAATATCGTATACCCATTATCACTACCTAAAAATGAATCTAAAAACCTGATACAAAATCTACCACATTTTTCCCCCGATCAAAAAAAATATTGACCTATAGGGTTCTGATTCAAAACTATTGTCCTCTCGGTATCCCAGTAAGGCATACCCATCAAGACTCATAACAGATTCACCATGTACAACCACATGTTCCAATTATTATACATGTATATGGGATTTAAATATAACATAGAATTACGAGGGTCAAAACTGCCAAAACGTTATCACCTACTAAGACTCACCCTACTTGGTCTAGATCAATTTTGTGAATTCCCATAAAGGACTTATCCATGAAATTTCAGGAAAATAACATAGAAAATATTAAATTAAATTCATCCACTAGGAATTTTAATATTTTATTACCCCATAATGGTCTATTTTAGTATAAATTTTATGGAATCTATCTACATCACACTAGAGGATCCAACTAGATTACCAAAAATGAAGGCTAGTTAAGTATAAATAAAGTACAAGATGTGTGGAATAACATTTTATATGTTGTTATTGAACCATTAAAAAATGAAACCACAAAAACAAAAAACCAATAGGTTTCTAACAATTAGAAATTTTATTCTCTATTGATTTACTAGCATCCGTACACATTTCATGCATCGAGGATTGAGTAATCTGAATAATCATCAAATTTTTATCCATAGATGCAATTGCCATATCATCTTAAGGGAATGTATACATACAAGTATGAAAATTTTCGTTTTCCTTTACTACGAATCTAGACTAGAAAACACCATTTTATGTATAATAGACACTTTAATCAATTTTTGTATGTCATTAGTAAGAACACACTAGAAGGCCTATAATGTATAGACCCAATGTTGCATATACGAGACATAAAAAACCTAATTTTATTTCTAGCCTAGATTTAATATTTGTCATTGAACCATTTCCAATCATCTAGTGACAAAAATATATCAATGGTATCTCACCAATGGGTCTAGATCCATCAATCCATAATAAATTATAATCTTCCCATTACATGTACATCACTCAAAGAGAAAATAATATACATGTGTAACATCTCATATGAAGAGCATCAATACCTTATAGATCATAACGTTTACTTCATACCAGAACAAGGGTTGGTGACACACTATTCTGAAATCCATCATAGGAACCAAAATATTCCAAATATTCTTTCCTTCCATATCTGAAATAACAATAAATGTTAAAGGAATAACTGTGAAAGAACCTGTTATACATAAAGTACTAATCCCCAACTAGGCTGATCACATTTTAAGTATTAAATAAAATTAATTGAAATAAAATTTCTAGTCTATAATATTATCTTGCATACCATCATATAACTTATCATTATTTTCATAACCTAGTCATCCTTCATGATTAGTTAATGGGACTAATCCCATCATATGCCTTCAACCAAAAAACATTCTACTCGAGTACCCTAGTGTAATGGATACAAAATAAGGATGTGAGTAAAATACATTGTTGGATACCATAAAAATTATCTCATATATAACCAGTAAATTAAGACAATATATATTTCAGACACAAATCAAGATAATATACAATACAAGAAAAAACCACATTAATAATAATACCAATAAATTGAAGATAATCTAATGTATGATTAAATAATACATAGGTGATCCAAGAATTCATGAACCCAATTGACCATACCTTATCTTGTCTATGGGGGGAAGTATGATACCCATGTTCCATTATGTAAATATATTAATATATATACATATATACATATATGTATATATGTATATATATCTTCATGTATATAAAAGTACCAATGTAAGGAAACAAATAACGTAAATCAAACAATAGTCGATAATTAGGGTTGATTCATTTATTGTCTAGAAACCCTATAAAAATGAATCATTTTGGATGTCATACCACTCAAGAAATGTAAAATATATAACAACTACATGAGGTAATAATGCATCAAATGATTCCTACATTAGATGTATCATGTATTAGACCTATGAGGTATAAGAACACATGCCCCTGACTATTGTGTCCTCTTCAATCCCATGGAGCTCATTTATATCAAAAATAGTATAATAATCACTATCATGGGCTAGAAGCCAAGGGATAGTATCCATGGAGTCCTCTTCAATTACATGGAAATCATCCATTTATAACTCAATATATGGTGAAGTGCCATAAATCAATATTAGATCCATGCGATGATTCCAATCATAGATTCTATAACATGATATGAATAATCCATAATGACTCAAATATGATTTCTAGGAAGTACATATTTGAATCCTTATCTTATCAAAATAAAAAAAATGCTTAGAAAGTGGATCCTAGGATATACCTTAGGTTATTCCTATTAAATAACACATCCCATTAGGCTCATTGTCCAAATAACATGAACTGCCTATTGTAATAATTATTACATCCTAGTAACAATGTGAATCCTTAAATATAAGTGAGTTCGGATGGTTGAACACTTATGCCAATACCCATTACCACAACCTTATGGATCACATGTTTAGTCTGGGTTCAAGGTGCCACCCACTATAATATTGACGTAATCCATGTTTTTCTAGCTTAGTGTAAGTCAAAAATTATGGATCCCACTCGGTACCATATTTATGTAATAATGAAATCCATACTTTTATAGTCCCAAATATCAAATAATAAGTAACTTTATACCTCTTGTAATCTTCTATATAGTTTCTGTAATATATTTGGGATGGCCTACACACCCAACCATGTTCTGTTCTTCTGAAAGTTCATCCACCTAGGCCTATATAAAGGCTGACATGCATTAAAAATCAGGGTATAACCTCTTAATGGTTCTAGAGGCTACTAGATGTCTCAAGAGACAATGTCTTAGACACATAGGTTCAAATCATGAGACTAGGACATAGGGATTGTTAATGACACCTTACAGTCATCCATTTAAATTTAATAAATTAACTAATGATCATGTCACATGAATAAATATAATCATGACTAACCTACTTAACTATTAACCTAGTCAAACTCATATCACCATCAAAGAATTTAATTACTAGTAGGATGTTACAATAGACTACCTACCTTTAAGATTCTTTAATCCATTTATACATATCTCTCAGTAGATCTATCGAAGATTTCTAATGCCCTTTCCTATCAGCATTAGATTTCATCTCCCTTTAAAACATAAGATATCACACATAAATTTCAAAACATCAATTATTACATTAATATATTATATATTAAACAAAATATAAAAAATGAATATTAGGTACTATATCACTAAACAACTATTTCTCGAAGAAAATCCAAGCAATGAAGTGTATAAGGTCTACTAGGTGCCCAAATAATTATTCCTAGTAAAATACATAACCAAATATGTCAACACACTTATATAAGTAATTTAAATTTTTATTTAATTCTATATAAATTCACCATAGGGAAGTGACATAATGAAATGAGATATGGTGAGATGTTAATTGCCTCTTGGGTTACCATTATTATAGTTAGAGAAAAATCTGTATCGCTAGTATTCAATTCAACCTTGCTATAGTGCATTTGCAACAAAAATACCTAAATGGATAAGTCAAACATAGATAAATATGGTGAAAAAAATAATGGGCTCTAATAGAGTCGAACGCTTACCTAAAGGCATCCAACTATCCTGATAATGTTTGATTTCGAAATCTAATAAGGGAGAACACCCATAGAATAATGGAGAAGAAGGGTTTCACATGTGAATGGACTATAAGGTAGAAAAATAAGGCAAATTAGGATTATAATACATTAAGTGTTTGTAGGGGTGAATGGTAATTCTATTCTATTTAATAAGTCTCAGGGTTAGGTGACACATTTAGGTAAACCTTGCATCTTCCATGCATAACTTATTGTCCGAGCACCCCCATGTCGTACAATTGAGGTTAAAGGCATTCCAAACTTTGAACCAATCATTCACATGCATATAAAATTTATTATAGCGATAGAATTATTATATAAATCACCTCACATTGTTTAATCAAACTGTTTCCTAAAGAAATTTGGCCACATGGTTTAAGTTTCATAGTTATCACAAATTGCGCCCTAACCATGTGACCCATTCATCACTTTTCAAAAACTCCAACATTGTTCCCTAATACCACAAGAAATTATTTAATAATTCTAGATACATTACAATATTCACCACCAACCCAAATAAAATCATCATTTATAGGAATTTAAAACTTTAAAATTTAGTTATAAATTTCTGATTTGGATTGATCCATCCAGCTATTGGAAATTCAATTTCACTTAGAAATTTACAACTTGAAAGAACAAGGGATATTATAAAAACTCCCTTTTAATTACAAAGGAAAATGAATAATAATTTCAAGATTCCATAGAAATAATCCAATTTCACCTTTTAGGGTCCCATATAGTAGACCAGTATACCTCACCCATGTCTCATTCAGTCTTCTAGCCTACCTTTTCTGAATATCTTATGGTCACCCAAAATGTGTTTCCCATGTCACCTATACACATTTCCTCACTCACTCAAACCAGGTCCACCTATTACTTTATCATTATCTAAAGATAGTCCCCCTTGGTTATTTAGTATTGAAGGATTTTCCCACTTCTATAAGATAGAGAGAGATAGATATATATCCTCCTAGATTCTCATAACCCATGAATCTCACATATCCCTTAGGTAGCTAATGCCAATTTAATAATTAAGAAAACAAACTAATGTGGTGTTTTGTTGTTACCCCAATCCTTAAGCTAAGTTATCCATCCCTTGGGGGGGGGGCTCATTAGTGAATCATTGACTGAGGGTGTCTATTTGATTGACCTGTTACCTGGGGGTTACCACCCAAGATACACATAGGTCAGGGGTACCAACATGACTAACCCATTTCACTAGCCTTGTAACATCAGTGGACCATATCCCAAGGATTTACCTATACAAAATCCATTTTATAAGTATACCTACCTGGATACCATTTTGTATGGTTAAAAACATGGTCTAAATAAATCCTAGGTTTAATTTTCCGAAGATACTTTCTCCTTAATCCCTCACAAGGGATGAATTTCTCAAGGTCCCCTATCAAGGAAGTTACGTTATTGACCACTATATCGGGATACTATGAATGTATCATTTCATAAATCATTATACCCCTTTATTAAAGTCTTATAATTGAGAACTTTATAACTGAGGCCTCCCCCACAACCACTAGATTAACATTTCCAAGGTAGAGGGCACACCATCATGCTCCCCTTATATCATCCAGACATTACTAATGTGGGTCTCCTTATTTTCATCCCCAACATCTAAGGTCATCTATGTGTTTAAAATCATTAATCCCATTAGAAATTATGGCCCTAAATGTTTGGGAAGTCATGATAATACTAATATCCCAAATAGTTGAATATGTATCATTCATGATGTATGTAATGTGGAAAAATGATGGCAGTTACCTCACCATCTATTTTCCTATCAAAAAATGAATAAGTCCATAATTTTAAGAAATTTTTATGAATTACACTTTATCCATATCCCCTCCACTTATATGTTTAAGAATAATAATACCTCATGTTGTCAGACATAAGATTCTCTTGCATTCTTCTATAACCCTCTTACCTTCTATAGATACTCCCTCAGCCATTAACAAGAAGATAGTAGATTAAAAAAATGTAGGTTTTTAATGAATTCCACACTCAAATACAGTAACCCACCCCAAATGAAATGAACCTAATACTCTTATATCACTTATTTCTCACACCAAAAAGGAATAATATTGTCATTTAGATCATAGTCAAATTCATTGTTAACACATTTTAATTGTGAGCCTCATTTTTATGTGTAGCACAAGAACATATTATATTTAATCAAGGGGATATATTCCCCATTAAGAATTACGTAAAAGAGATATAATATAAATGAATCATCTTAGGTAACCTTAATATACATAATCCCCACTAAATCCTCTACTCTTACACCATTTACAACATATATATATTTTTAACAATGAAACATAATGTAGTCTGATTCACATCCTCTTCGCATACATTGGATGCCTATCCAATGCTTAATCCCCTCACTTGATATCAAATAATAAAATTTCCCCATACACATCCACAAAGTATAATGTTAATATATATGTTAGATGAAATAACTACATGATGTTATAATGAATTATACGTTCTCATCGAAAAACCTTAAATTGTGCCCCTTGAACAATATTGGATTTGATTCCTATCTCAATGAGATACATAGTATTCCTCTTTAAGGTTCTAGATGAATAATATTAACCTTCCATTCCAATCATAATTTGATCATATTCTTGAAGATATTATTTATTCCATCCACACTATTTTCTATAAACCTTTGATTTTGGATGTTTCATCCATTATGGCCACATTCGTGATAGACCATCCTTTCATCATTACATGTTTTATATATTACCATTCACCCACCTGATGGAATGTTTTCTTTTACGGAAAAATCATATCATCCTCATCATTTTCGGTTCCCTAGGGGAACCAACCCCATAGGACCACATCCATTGTGTGATCAACCCATCCTCGTTAAAACATATTCCCTTTTAGGTCAACCTAAATGGAATTATCTTTTTTACGTCCCACATCAACCTTTTCTATGAATTTTTGACCTAGGATCTTTACGGTATGACATTAAACTATATAGGGTATACACTGTCACATGAGGATAAAATTAATTATATGTCTCATTAAGTGGAATTGAACTATGTGGGTTATGATTAATTCCAAAAGTATCTATTGGAAGCTCTTTCTGGGGCTTGGTCTCGACACCATAAACCCAAAACAACATCTTATATAATGATAAAATATAGATATACCTATTTTGTGTCTTTAAAACATAGTGACCCTAGTCAAAAATCACTATGTAACAATAAGATAATGATGGAGAACATATGATATATAAAGATGGATTCATCGATGGAGAATATTAATTAATTAAAGATACTCATGTTGATGGGATACCATTAATATATATGTAAATTCACATAAGCCTTCACCAATTACCAATTTCTAAATGTTAGGGTAACTAGTTCTTTCCAATGTTTCAGGAAAGATTCTCAAACTTGTATAAAATTTATAATAATATCTGAGTGTAGTAAATAACACCACCACCATTTGGGTGTGATAATCCCAACCTCTTAATTACTCGACCAACATATGTTCTTGAGTTTCATTAGTAAAACCCACAATGATATCCTTCCTTTTGAGAGTAGGCCCGTATATGGTTACAAATATGTGATTAATTTTTAGTTTATTATTCCAAGAATAAACCAAATTTAAAACAATCCAAGATAAGAGTGGTAACCTGACACAAATATTTGAACAAATAAACATTTCCTCACAAAACTATGTATCATTAGACACACCAATCATTATCCAAAAGTGTAAGGTTATAAGAGATCATAAGTAATAATAAAGTAATATTCATAAATTATCAATTACTGTATTTTATGGAGTCATGTGGTTTTAAACACTAAACTAAGGATACATTTACCTCTATAGATGTAGTTAATAAGGGGTGTGAATAAAACTTGAAAATCAATTTTAGAGAAAATAGTGAACTTTATAAGGAAGATTTAACTAGTCAAGAAATAATATTATCCGTGGACCAATATTATGGCTTACAAGAAACCCATTATGAACAAACAACCACAAAATGAATTCATATTAGATAATTTTATATGAATATTCATTATATCTCCTAATAAATCACTCCCCAGAAGCAATGGATTAATGTATCTTGATATTTGATATATATCAATATTATTATTAAAATATTCTTAAACAACTATCAAATAAAATATTATCACATGATACCCTTCTAAAAACATCATAAATAATACTCATAGTAATTTCCTATGGAATGAAAACATATAAAAAGCTAAGCTCAATATAATAAATAATCATTATACAAAATGTATATCAGTAAATTATTATAAATTATCATAAGATTATAATGTCGGTATGAGAACATAATCATGTAGCATGAAAATAAATTAATAAATTATTGCCTAAAAAATAATTTATCATAAATAACTATTCATTCAAATAGACTTTTATCATAACATAAGACATGCATCATAGGAGTGTGAAAACATTAATAGATAATATTGATCCATGAAAACATGACATTAGAACGTTTCATAATATAGAGATAATGATGTGGAATGTAAATACGGGTGTAAAATAATTTCTTATGTTAAGTATCACATCCATGTACATTATTACATAGTATATAGAGTCCCATATTAGATTTATTTCACTTGAAATACCCATAAACATAGTTGATAGATTCCCTTTTCATATTCGGTCCAATCATTATTCTAATGAAAATATTGAAAATACCCATATTAGATTAGGTTCACTGCCCATTACTTTACAAGACATGAAAATAGATCCAATATTTTCTCAATGAATTGACGGAATATATTATAATCGTCTCACTAGTCATTTAAATAAAACACTATACATACATGTGGAATACTAAGATGTTAACATTCTGAAATTAATTATAAAATTGATAAACCATAAAAAATAAATGGGTTTCATGAATTTTTTCACAATTAATTATAAAAACCCATAAATCTAATGAATATGGACCTTATCATTAATCCAAATCACCAGTGATGCATATGAAACATTAAATGATATTGGCATTGATGAAATCCCATTTATAAGAGATATAGTAAATTGAATTGAAAAATAAAAATCTTTAACATGTGTTTTTTATAAAATTTATTTTAAAATGATATAATTTTTAAAACTTTACTATTACAAAAATTATTATAATCTAAAAAAATTACATTTAATTTTTATAAAATTCTAAAAGTGAGCTTAATAATGAAAATTGAAGAAAATAATAGGGGAAATAGAGTATGTGATAAGCATTAAAAATCATTTATTTCAAAATTTTATAAAGAAATATATACTCAATAAAATCACATTATGAAATCATATATATTGGGATATATACATAAATTAAATCATATGAAAATAATAGAAAATGAGGGAAAATATTATTAACCAAAATGAAGTGATATGGTCAATTTTAGTTATAGGCATTATTTCAGTTGAAATATAGCCAAATGGGATGTGAAATGTTAAGAATACATATAATCATTATAAACAAATAAATTATAATAAAATATATTGGGGAATTTATAGAAACTATATATAATTTCAGTTGATGTAATTGTATACATAAACATCGTCTCTTTCATTATGTGATTGGAAAACACAACATATGAATTTGGTAAAAATTGAACAAAAATAATTTGAAATAAAAATACTAAGATTTATTTTAAAATATAATGATAATTATTTAATTAATGACAAAATAAATAAAATGGTATGTATATAAAAAAATAAAGAATACAAGGTGTGAATATTGGTCATATCTCAATGAAGGAAATTTTAAATGAGAATTCCTAACCTCGAACTTATTCCTGGTCAGTTGTAACATTGAATATTGCATAATAAATTTAGACTAATAAATAATATATGTAAAAAAAATAAAAATAATTGTTTTAATCAATAAATTCTTTTATATTTCTATACATCCCACATATAAATTTTTTTATTGTTAATATTAATATTTAGTTGTTAACTCTTCCATTTTTTCCCACACTTTGGTTTGGACATTTTGGTCCTCACACTATTATCGTGGTTTCAACACAAGAAGAATATTAATTATTATTTCATATATTTATTTCATATTTTTATGGAGTTATATGTTTATTTAATGGATTATATGGTGACAGTTCACATGGAACACTTAAACATGTCCCTTTAATTTTTTTTTACTTTACATAATAATTGAATTTAATAGTAGGTATAAATTATCATATTATAAATATGAAATTATAAAAACATATTTAATTAATAACTATTAAAAAATATTTAATTTATTTAACTTTTATTTTTCATTCATGATGTTTACATTATAAGAATATTTATGCGTGTAGAAAAACAGACCTAAACAATGAAACTTTATAATAATTAAATGAGTAATAATATGATTTCATATAGAAATAATATCACTTATATAGAAAAATAATGAAATAAAAAAATTTATTATAGTGTTAAAGAATTTTTAAAATTATTTTTATGATATATATAAAATATAATGATTATGATAAGGATAATAGTTATGTTGAATAATTGAATCTTCTTTTGGATATCCCATTGAAAATGAGGGATTTGAGAATCATTATTTTGGCTTCAGGTTCCTAAATTTGGGATAGGTTTATTAGGTAGAGTGTTTTATAATTTTTTCAATATTTTACTGAAGGAACAATGATGGTTTATGTGAGGATAAGAGGGATCCTTCTGTATGAGATATTGAGTATAATTTTCACAAATATCCATTCCTTAATAAATAAGTATTGTAATTTATTATGTAATATAGATCGGTAGTGGAGAAATAATAGAGATTGGATAAGGGGTGGATGGTTTTTCCCTCATCTAAAAATTTAGATATAATAATTCTATGATATTTTATGAATTTACCACTTAATTTAATCATTTTACCTAATTTTACCTTTACTATAGTAAATAAATTTTACCATGGTAACTTATAATTATGCCTAAAAAAGAAATTGACCATATTGAATAATTATTAAGTAATGAATAAATTTTTTAATCCTTTTAATAAAATTCATATTCTAAATATGAGGAATTAACTTTTAAATGAAAATATAAAATATATAATAAATCATTTTTCATAGAAAATAGTCATTTTAATACGTTAATATTCTTAATACTACTACATATAGATTAAAAATTAAACGATTATTAATAAATAGAAACATTTTAATTAAATAATCCTTTAAAATTGATTGATCCAATTTATTAAGGAAAAATTATAGAATATTTAGAAAAAAGAATTCTTCGAAAAAAAAATGTTTTTTGACATTAAATAGTTTTTATAACGTTCAATTACTTATCTTATAACCATTTAATTTTATAAATACATATGTATTCGATTTGTTTTGTTTTATTTCATAGATACATAAAACGATTCATCAATAAGTATAATAATAATAATATATATAGAATAAGGCAATTATATTGTAAAATGAATTTTAATTAATTATTCTAATTTTATCATTCCATAATTAGGTATTATATATGAATTATATATTTTAATAATTTACTAATAATAATTAAAAAACATACAAATACTTATTTAATAAAATAATATCCAAAAATAAATGTGTATAATATAATATATCTAACATCTAAAAGTAAAATGATAATATTTTGAATAACCATATATATAACAATCAATTACATTACTATGTATATCCTTTGATGTGTCCCAAAAATCATTCATAATATTATAAAATTTATTTTTTATGAAGATTATCATATTTTTAATGTGTTTTATTATTTCTATATTTTGTATGGGTAGTTTGATCTCCATAGAAGATCGTGATGATGATAATTTCAATCATGAAGTAGTTTAATATTATTTTCAATATCATTTCATTAAAAAAATTGCTACTTTTTTTCAATTACTTATTTCATAGTGTATTTAATTCTATATTGTAATATTACCCATAATTGAAATAAAAAAATATTGTTTCAATTTTGTTTTGTGTTTTTCAAAATCTGTAGAATAGAAATGAATTTTAAAAGGGATATAAAAAATCATGGGGTGTTATATTATACCCTCCCTAAAATCATTTAAACATCAATATTTTTTTACTATGGTGAAAAAAATGAATTTATGTTTTTTTGTTACAATTTAATGTTCCCAAATCACTTCTTCTAACATATGGATGATTCATTAAACTATAAAATAATTAGTGTCCTTATTTCATTTTACTTTATCTCTATAATCAAATATTATTACAAGTTCTTTCTCATTATAGAAATCATGTTTTTCTAATACTATTCTGTTAAACACTTGTGAAGCCCTGGGTATGTGATTACTCAAATGAGAAATATAAAATACATCATGAACATAGACGGTGTTCAGTTGAATTTTATGTGGATAATATATCTTCCCAACATGCAAATGTATCTTGAAGGAAAAAAATGTATTTTAGTCTCAAACATTCATTATTCTAGAATCTCATAACACTTTTACATGGTGGTATTAAATGGAATACCATGTCTCCAAATTCATACAGTAGGTATATTTGTTGATTATTAGCATTGCTCTTTAGTTATCATGGGGTAGTTTTATGTTCCACTAAATGTTTAGAATATTACGAAAATCATCTTAAGAAAATTATTATCCCAAAACAATAATTCCTCCAAAATAATCCTGGAAATATGCATTTTTTCATCTCTTTATTTATATACCTACATATGGTGACATTTGAATGATAAAATGAAAACTACAGTTATATGAGAACTATACAAGGGGAATTTCTTGATCACAACCTCCTTTTAAATCCATAATATATTATATCATCATATCTTCCAAGGAATTAATATTTCATTTAGATTGACCAACATTCTGAGGATGACAAGGAGTGCTAAATATTATCTTCATATCTATCTATGGTCGATGATCTATCTGGAATTTCAAGATAACCCTTGTATCTAAATTAGATTCTATTTAATGTGGCGGTTACTTTATCTTTACCACTTCTTTTATATATAGTATTTTCATTTTATCATGTGAGAAATATTTTGTATTAAAATGAAATAGGAATACTTCATAAATTGATATTATACAACAAAAATGGGATTATACACATTAAATTTCTTAGGAAGTTTTTTGAATAAATACCTGATGATGTTCTCACATATCTATATTAGTATTGGTAACAATTGTCTTATTCTTATATACATTAGTTATTCTTCCATAATATTCTTGTAAACCAATATTCATTATATATAATCTACAATATCCTTATTTATTTTGTCATATCAAAAGGGCTCTTTGAGATATCTATACTTATACCAACTTCAAAAATGTATATAGAAGGAAGAATAATGTGCATTGCACAAAATCACATTATTTAATTCTAATATTGAAATGAAATATATTTTTATCATGAATATTATAATTTATTCACTATCAAATTTAAATATTAATACATTTCTTATAATCTTTTGTGAATCGATATCCTCATTTGATGCTTCCTTCATATTTACATTAGTGGACGGTTGAGCAATAACTTGGGAATTATAGAATTTATTCCCATCGATTATGAGTTAATGGTTTATAATTTTCAAATCAATGTTTGTTAGGACTAGTTCAATCAACATAAGATATAATGTATTGAAGTCCTTCTCACTTAAGGAATTATACACCTTCTTTTCCTTCCCATGGTGGCAATGTACTGAGTAGTTATGTTACTTGATCCGCTCTAACCATATCCTTCATTGTATTATCAAATTTTTCTAAGTGAATAAATACTAAAATATATTTTAATAATTATTTATTTCACACTGGTCATAATATAGATAAGTTCACTATATTTTTAATTCAAAAATTTTCTCTTAATGTTCTAAATCATGTGTCGGGTAATTTTTCAAAGGCATTATTAATTATAATTAAGAAAAATTTACCATCATATATTTTTTTAGGAGGACACCTCCTAATCCGTTCTACACTATATAGTAATGAGAATATAGGTACCATAACTAGACATATATTAATATGTAAGAAGTTATTTGAATATTAACCAATATATTGGAACTTGAATAACTTTTGGGTTAACATGGTTAGTAGATTTGACGGCTAAGTGAAAATTTATATTAGGCATAAATAATATAATACGAATACAAGGAAAATATAGATCTATATTATAGTGGTTTGACAAGGACATTCTTAAATAACATTCACCATTGTAGGATACATAGATTTACCCATTCATGGGTTTACATGTCCTATGAATGATAATTTCTATATCAAGTATTCATACATTATTAAAATATCATACAATTTACCATTTCTCAATGTATTTGAAAAAATAATAAAATAATATTTTAGTAATTGGGTTCTTAAAAATATGTGAATATCAGGTATAAATACAACCAAAAGTATATCAATGTATTATCTAAATACTATAAAACTAATATTGATGAATATATCATTGGAATTTTAAATTCCAAACAGAATAAAAATGAATTTAATTTTTCCATATAAAAAATGGATGAATTTTATTATTATATCCTTCATTTAACCATCAATTATTTATATTAAAAGTTAAGTACAATCATTGTGAAGTATTTATCACCATGTATTTGATAAAAAAATTTCCAATAAGGGTTATAGGATTCTAGTACTTGATTTTTATCTATCTACATTCAAGATAAAATTAATAAATGTATTGATCTGTCATTATACTTAATAATGGATACTAGATAATAACATCCTGAAAAACATTAGAATATAAAACCCTAATCTATAATCTTTTGTATTTTCTTTTTTATAAAATATAATTAATTTTTCTTTCATTCTATAAGTACCGTTTTATATAGGAAAACAAATATATAAAAGTTCTTGCTAAAACTAACCCTCAAGATCTGGGGAAGAATGGTCAAATATTATATAAAAGTATATATGTATTCATTAAAAATATTTATATACATAATATTGAGGTATATCCCATCCATTTTTGTTAAATATCCTTCCTGATTGTGTATTAACACCCATATAATGGATTTAATTTCTTTAACGAGTTCAAAGTAAATATTTCACCTACAGTCGATCAAAGGTCTATTTAGGATATGAAATTTGACTTCCCTATCTATGTTGTTATTATTATTAATATATAAAGATATTAAATATATTCCCAAAATGAAATTACTTTTTAGTAAATAGTGAATACCATGATTTTAAGTAATAAAATTCATATAAAATTTTATCAAAAAGAAGTAAAAAAACATTGGATTCAATCATTATACCACTAGATATTTTCACATTTAATATAGTATCTGAGCATTTTGGTGGTGATTTGATTCTGTCAACATATTTTTTAGACATAAATATGTGGGTAGATTGATAATTTGATATTAAATTTATTGTTATTGGCTGGATTATGAGTGTACTCTACCTTAGTAATTATGATATCACAACTGTAATGGAAGAAAATTTTTAAATAATAATTATTTACTTAATAAATGGTTGTTATATTATATTAAATAAATATTATATTCATATAAAACAGAGGGAAAAAAATTAATTATTTTGTTAGTTAATTTTTTAACATTAGTCAAAGACAAACCCCCTGAAAATGAAACATATTACAATAGGAAAGAAATACAACATACAAAAACAATAATATGAAAATATGGATCCTCCCAATTTGTTCGACTCATCCCTCCCATCAAAAAACTATATAAAAGAAAAATAAATTAATAAACTAATAAAAATTATAAAGAATATAAATATAAAACCATGATATAAATTGAGTTAAATAATGAATTTAGTGGTATTTAATGGATTAAATGTTTCCATTTTAATAGTAATGTGATTGTTGGAATAGTAACATAACCATTAGGAATAATAATATTACTGTTGAATATAGTAACCTAACCATTGAAATACTATTAAAGCGGATCTTGGGGATATTATTAAAGCAATTGGGTATCTTGTCCATTCTGGTTGGCATGATTTATGAATTAAGTCACACACATCTATTACAATTAAAATTATAAATGATCATTCAATAAATCTGCCATAGAAGATACTAATGGTCTTGGCATCATGCATTTAGCTTCTATACTCGCCCTCCCTTGAGGTCACACATGATTATCGCGAACCTAGTGAAGTGGTAGACACTCTTTCGAAATGGGAAATTTTTTCGGTTGCCTATAATTGGTCATTTATGTTACCTGATTATTGTGCATATCTTCTTAATGCTGATTATTATGGTGAGGTTTACACTCATATTTTTAGAGTGACTCTATGATGTCTTATCATGTACTTTATAATTTTTTATTTGATTTTCCTAGGAGAAGGCAAGCCAGACACCTTATCTTCTTAGTATTTTAATGTTTTTTATATAAATCATAATTTTTAATTTAAAAAATAACATTACCTATTTTATAATTTTTTTATCACAAAATGAATATAATTATTTTTATTCACCATGTAGAAATTTTCCCAGAATGAATTTTTGGTAATTTTCTAAAATACATTAATTGTTAGGTGAGTTGTAAAAATACAGTTTTTCTCAAAAATAGTGTATCTTGAATTACATAATCCATGTTGTTATAAAGGCCTAATAATTTAAAAAAATTTAGTCTAAACCCAAACAAATTTATTCCATATATGATTCATTTATATAAAGTAAATTTAATTTTCAAATTTAAAATGTAATCTTGAAAGTCTAAAATCTAAATAATTTCATTAAAATAGTTGTTTCTCATTTTTACACCTTTACTTTTAATTAAACTAATGAATTAGAATTATATAGTGATTGAAAGTGTTAGAATCATGTTATATCAACTAAATATGGGTTTTATATTTGAAAATGACAGTATTAATTTTTTTTACATTAGATATATTATTTTATTAAATATTTTTTTCTAAAAATACTCCTCTCCTTGTGTATAAATAACACCTATCCATACCCCTATAAAACCAATCCACCCACCATTTACAAAGATAAATATATTCCCAAATAATGTCCCTTAATCCTTATATAATCCATTGGTGTATAATAGATTAATGGAACTCCAATCATCAAGGGATTATATTTTCATACAAGGGAAGCAACACCATGAAGAATGTATGTTTTCATCTGCTCTTCTCTATATTTCCCTCTTATCTTCCTCTCCTAATCTATTACAATAAAAATAAAAAATTCTATGATTAATTAGGAATTATTTTAACATTATTTTAATGATTTTATCCTATTGTATATTTTTCATTTTTAAAGTACTTATATTTTAAATTTTTATGTCCCCTCCTTTGGAAAATGTTCATTATAATGGCTGGTTAGACACCTACGAGAACATTTAAAAATTATTTAACATCAACCAAATTATAGATGGATAAAATAAATTCTTTATTATTTATGTAATTCACCAGAATTTCCATGTAATTTTTCTAAATTATATGAAATTTTTTTGAGACCACAATCTTTGACGACACATGATTTAGAATCCCGATGATCCTGGAACTGAATTCTGACCTTTTTTTAATTTAACATAAGTAATCATGCGAGCATATTTTTCTACCATTAAAACTCATTCCCAGATCAAAAATAGGAGGGTCCCATTAAACTCAGAACTGCGGGATTCACCTAGAATGAACTAAACCTTGGTCGGCAAGGGTCGAACATAAAAGTAATTTTTTCGGACTTAAAGAAGAAAAATACTAAACTTAATATTATTTTTATTTTTATTTTCATTCGGTTGAGTGACGATTCGTCAATGCTGCGACACAATGAAAATTCCACACTACTTTAGTTAATGACACTTAATAACAGTACATTGTATCAATGATACAATGCTCAATGCATTTTCTTTATTAGTTAATCAATGATTCAGGGTAAAAAACCCCCATTAATTTCTCTAATTAAATCCCAATGTAATGGTCCACCGCTGAAAAACTACGGAGATTACAAACACAACAATGAAACTCTAAGAGAATAGATCAGAATTGATGACCAATGAATAGTAACGAATCACAATGATTAAGGAATCGGTGATGATGACATGGATCTCATCCATTGCCAGTAGAGAATCCAACATTCTAGGTATGGGTTTATTCTTTCTTAATGATTAATATTGTTTTAAATGTTCTTGAGGTAAACGATGAACATGGAACAAACCAGAAATGGGTTGATATGTGAAGTGATCATTCTTGATGGAGGGTTATAATGTGGCATTCAAAATGAGAATTTAATATGATGTGTGGTTATTTTTTTCCCATGTATAAAATCTAATGCGGATGGCGTGGGCTGACATAGACAAGGACAAGGTCCCTACATTGTGGATGTTTCTTGTGTGTTCCTCATGGAAAAATGATCAGGTTTGTGGAAATGATATTTTTAAGGATTCACAGTAATTGTGACACTCCAAAATGATTGTAGGCATATGAGTATTGAGAAACAGACCACCAGATCAACTCCAGTGGCCTGTAGAACAATCTAGTGACGCGCTGGTGGCAGTGGCACGCCAGTGGTGGGGTGGTGACTGGCGGTGGCCTATGGTTCTAGCCATGGACAGAGAGAGGTGACACACCTGTTTGTGTGCCCCAGTGGTAGAGGTTCATGACCAATTGGATGTGCTGGTGAGGTGGAGGAGACCCACATTCGGGCCGCTCAGGTGAGCTGGCGGTACGAGGTCCATTGATAGGTTGTAGGTGGACCAGATGACCATTTGTTCAGTTATGTGAAACTCAATGGATGTAGAAGAGTCTCATCTAGGTTGGAGAAGCTAGCCTGCCTCAGCGTTCTGTGTTTCAATTATTATGACGCATCCCACTAGGTGGGCTAGTCCAACATTGGGTTGGACCTATGGGGCCGGGACCCCATAGTCCCCCGTTTCACTGAAACACTTGTAAATAACATATCAAGCACCTGATTGATGTTACTGTAATAGGATGAGGACCCTTGTGATGAGAATGTTTTTTTATGATACTCTAAGTGAGTTTTAATAGAGGTTGGTATACGTTCGGGATGAATTGGACTCGAAACAAAGAGGGTCCTTTTAAAAAATGAATATATCTTACAGATTGAGCGTCTGTTCAATAAGTTTTTTTATTGCATTGGGACCCTTATGATGACATAGTTAAATGTGTTACTATTTGTGGGACTTACTGGAAGTTTAGTTAATACCAATGGATTGAAGAGTAGATCCTCCTGGAATCAGGCATGCTTTGTGCAGGAATCCAGTGGCTAGATGTGATGTGAAGAATGATGAGCGACCCCTAAATGATCATTAATGGAGTGACCGTTCGTGGATCAGAAAAAGTGAGAACCTTCCTGGATCAACACGAGAGAATACCTCCCTGGATCAACATGAGAGAGACCCTTCTTGGATTAGTAGTACTGTGACTCATCGTGGATCAGCCGCAGAGAGACCCGTCTATGATCAGTAGCAAAGGGACCCTTCAAAGATTAACAGTAGTGCGAACATACGTGGATTAGCAATAGAGCCTCTCAAAAAATAATATGATTATAATTTATGATTAATTATCTCCATTTCTATAAATAATATATACCTAGTGTAAGCTGTCTGTTACTTTCACTACTAGAAATGAAATTAATACCAACGGTTGAAAACCATTGGTATAGGGTGGAGAACCGTTTGTATAAATTTTACCACTGGTTTTAGTAACCATAGTCAAGTAAGCCATGAAAATATTCATATACCAATTGTTTGAGATAAACCATTGGAATATGTGAATAAATCTACTCTATAGCAATGATATTATGTAAACCGGTGGTATAGAGTTCTTATACGACACATATGAGAATGGTTTCAAGACCTTTGGCATATCTTATTTCCCAATGGTTCTATAGGAACTACTGGTAAATAGTCCTCTATTCACCCCTATACCAATGGTGGAAACCATTGGTTAAGGTTTTTTAATAAAAGTTATGAACAAAATATTGGTAAAAAAATACATACACAAGCTATAAAAATGGTTTAAAACCATTGGTATAGGCTTTGCTGTACAATTCACAAAGCAGCCTGCTGTGTGTGCTGCTGTGTGAATTGTTCAATAGTAAATGTAGAATACAATACAATACATAATAAGGATATATAATTAAAAAATGGTAATTAAGAGGATACATAATTTAATAATCAATTATGAATACAATAAATTAAAAACTGAATATGTAATTATATGTGATATAGAATTAAGAATACATACAGAATTTCATTTTTTATAACACATACATGATTGAATTCAAAAATTAGAATCTAAAAACCCAAAATAAGAAATTGAATAAATTAATTCAACCAAACACAAGTATAATGTCCCATAGATTGGGGCAGGTGTCTTTGAACTTAGTGATGATGAGAATGGGTGTGTATCAACGAGCTTGTACGAAATACGGAATATAGATGTCCTTGGAGAATTAAATGTCATGTGTTTTTTAATAGGGTTTGAAGTTCGCCACATGAGAAGTGGGTTGTGTGAAGCTGGACCATGGATCGTTGTGATAATGTATCAACACAATCCGTATATGTTTGGTCTGTTTTCCTTATGCCAGTTGTTTTTACTTAAAATGATGTCCATTTTAAACAAAAAGAGAGATAGATAGAGTGATATCAGCCACACCGTGCCTCATATTGCGGCAGGGTTAACTCGTACATGTCACATATGACCCCTGGATCGTTTTCCTAAAGTATCAATACAATCCGAATGTGTTTGGTTGTTTTTCCGTATGATAGTTGTTGTTTCCGCTTAAAATGTAGTCCATTTCAAATAAAATTGAGACACTTTGAGTGGTACCGGCCACACCGGGACTCAGATTGAGGCTCAGTTGACTTGTACACATCATAAATGACCCATGGATTATTTTTCTAAAGAATCAACACAATCCAAAAATGTTTGGTCAGTTTTTTTGTATACCAGTTGTTTTTATATAAAATAGTGTCCATTTTAAACAAAAGGGAGACACATAGAGTGTTACCGGCCTCACCGTTCCTCGGATTGAGACAAAGATCACTTGTACACGCCACAAATGACCAATGCATCATTTTCCTAATGTATCAAAACAATCTGATTGAGTTTGGTCGGTTTTCCGTATGGCACATGTTGTTTTTATTTAAAATGTTGATCATTTCAAATAAAGGTGAGACACTTTGAGTGGTACCGGCACACCGCACAATGGATTGAGTCGGGGTTGACTCATACACATCAAAAATGACTCATAGATCATTTTCAAAAAGTATATACAGAATCCAAATAAGTTTGGTCTTTTTTCTATAAGCCAGTTGTTTTTACATAAAATGATGTCCATTTTTAACAAAAGAGAGACATTTAGAGTGGTACCAGCCACAACGTGCGTCAGATTGATGTGGGGTTGACTCCTCCACGTCAAAAATGTCCCATGGATAGTTTTCCTTAATTATCAACATAATTTGAATGCGTTTGGTTGGCTTTCCGTATGCCAGTTTTGGTTTTCACTTAAAATGTTATCCATTTCAAATAAAATTGGGACACATTGAGTTGTACCGGCCACACCACACCACAGATTGATGTGGGGTTGAGTCGTACATGTCAAACATGACCAATAGATCATTTTTCTAAACTATCAATACAATCTGAATATGTTTGGTTTCCATATTCCAGTTGTTTTTTACTTAAAAATGTGTCCATTATAAACAAAAGAGAGACAAAAAAAGTGATACCGGCCACACCATGCCTCAGATTGAGGGGGGGGGGGGTTGCCTCGTACACATCACATATGACTCATGGATCATTTTCCTAAAGTATCAACACAATCCGAATGTGTGTGGTCTGTTTTCCGTATTCTAGTTGTTGTTTTCACTTAAAATGATGTCCATTTTAAACAAAAGATAGATATTTAGAGTGGTATCGGTCACACTATGCCTTAGATTGATGTGGGATTGACTCATACATGTCACATATGTCCCATGGATTGTTTTACTAAAGTATAAACACAATCCTAATGTGTTTGGTTGGTTTTCTGAATGACAGTAGTTATTTTCACTTAAAATTTTGTCAATTTCAAAAAAAAGACAGACACATTGACTGGTACCGGCCACACCGCACCTTGAACTGATGCAGGGTTGACTTCTACATGTCACAAATGTCCCATGGATTGTTTTCCTAAACTATCAACACAATATGAATACATTTGGTTAGTTTTATATATGCTTGTTGTTTTTACTTAAAACATTGTCCATTTTAAACAAAAGATAGACACTTAGAGTGGTACCGGCCGCATAGTTCCTCGAATTGATGTAGGGTTGACTCATACACATCACAAATGTCCCATGGGTCGCTTTCCTAAAGAATCAGTAGAATCTGAATGTGTTTTGTTAGTTTTCCATATGAATGTAGTTCTTTTCACTTAAAATGTTGATAATTTCAAATAAAGATGAGACACTTTGAGTGGTACCGGCCACACCATGCCTCAGATTGATGCGGGGTTGACTCCTACACATAAACAATTTCCCATGGATCATTGTTCTAATGTATCAACAAAATCTGAATACGTTTGGTCCATTTTCCGTATGTCAATTTATGTTTTCACTTAAAATGTTTTCCCTTTCAAATAAAATAGGGACACTTTGAGTGGTACTGGCCATACCGTACCTCATATTAAGGAGGGTTTGACTCATACATGTTAGATATGACCCATGGATCATTTTCCAAAAGTATACACACAATTGAAATTTGTTCAGACGGTTTTCCGTATGCCAGTTATTTTTACTTAAAAGGGCGTCCATATTAAACATAAGAGATACCCTTTGAGTGATACCCATAACACCATGCCTCGAATTGAGACGAGGATGACTCATACACATCACATATGACTGATGGATCATTTTTCTCATGTATCAACACAATCCGAATGTTTTTGGTCGGTTTTCTGTATGCCAGTTTTTGTTTTCACATAAAATATTTTAAACAAAATAGAGACAATTGGAGTGGTATCATCCGCACCATGCCTTGGATTGAATTGGGTTGACTCATACCCATCGCAAGAGTCCCATGGATCATTTTACTAAAGTATCAATACAATACAAATGTGTTTGGTTGGTTTTCCATATGCCAGTTGTTGTTTTCACTTAAAATGTTGTCCATTTCAAATAAAAGTGAGACACATTGAGTGGTACCAGCCACACCGCATCTCAGATTGATGTGGGGTTGACTCATACACATCAAAAATGTCCCATGGATGGTTTTACTAAATTAGCAACATAATATGAATACGTTTGGTTGGTTTTCGGTATGCCAATTGTTTTTACTTAAAACATTATCCATTTTAAACAAAAGAGAGGCTCATAGAGTGGTATCAGCCACACCATGCCTCATATTGATGTGGGGTTGACTCGTACACATCATAAATGTCCCATGGATCGTTTCCCTAAAGTATAAACACAATATGAATGTGTTTGGTTGGTTTTCTGTATGCCAATAATTGTTTTGAAATAAAATATTGATCATTTCAAATAATGGTGAGACACGTTGAGTGGTACCAGCCACACCATGCCTCAGATTGATGTGGGGTTTACACCTACATGTCAAAAATTTCCCATGAATCATTTTTCTAATGTATCAACAGAATGTGAATATGTTTCATCCATTTTCTGTATGTCAGTTGTAGTTTTCACTAAAAAAAATTTCCATTTCAAATAAAACTGAGACACTTTGGGTTGTACTAGCCACACTGTGCCTCAGATTGAGGCAGGGTTGAGTCATACACATCACATATGACCCATGGATAATTTTAATAATGTATCAATACAATCCAAATTTTTTTGGTCAGTTTTCCGTATGCCAGTTGTTTTTACTTAAATGGGTGTCCTTAAAAAAGACACTTTGAGTGATACCGGCGAAACCGTGACTTAGATTGAGGCAGGGTTGACTCATACATGTCACATATTACACGTGTATTGTTTTCATAGAGTATCAACAAAATCCAAATGTGTTTGCCGGTTTTCCGTATGCAAGTTGTTGTTTTCACTTAAATTGATGTCCATTTTAAAAAAAAGAGACATTTAGAGTGGTACTGGACACAACGTTCTTGATATTAATATGTGGTTGACTTGTACATATCTCAAATTTTCCATGGATCATTGTCCTAAAGTATCAACATAATCCGAATGTGTTTGGTTGGTTTTCTATATGCCAGTTGTTGTTTTCACTTAAAATATTGTTCATTTTAAATAAAATTGAGACACATTGAGTGGTACTGGCCACATCGCACCTTGGATTCATGAGGGGCTGACTCCTACATGTCAAAAATATCCCATGTATCATTGTTATAATGTATCAACACAATCTGAGTATGTTTGGTTAGTTTTCCATATCGAATTAATTTTTACATAAAACATTGTCCATTTTAATCAAAAGAGAGACACTTGGAGTGGTACTGGCCACACCATGTATCAGTTTGATGCGAGGTTGACTCTAAAACATCAAAAATGTACCATGGATCATTTTCCTAAAGTATCAACACAATCCAAATGTTGTTTGTTGGTTTTTCATATTCCAGTTGTTGTTTTCACATAAAATGTTGATCAAATCAAATAATGGTGAGAAACTTTGAGTGGTACCGACCACACCATACCTCAGATTGATGCGAGGTTGACTCTTACACATCACAAATGTCCCATGGATCATTGTGCTATTGTATAAATATAATCTAAATAAGTTTGGTCCATTTTCTGTATGTTATTTGTTGTTTTCACTTCAAATGTTTTCCATTTAATATAAAATTGAGACACTTTGAGTATTACCGGCCAAAACATGCCTCAGATTAAGGTGGGTTTGAGACATACATGTCACATATTACCGATGAATCATTCTCCAAAAGTATCAACACAATCTGAATACGTTTGGTCGATTTTCTGAATGCCAGTTTTTTTTACATAAATTGTGTCCATTTTAAACAAAAGAGAGACACATTGAGTGATATTGGAAACAATGTGCCTCAGATTGAGTTGGGGTTGACTCATACACATCACATATGACTCATAAATATATTTACTAAAGTATCAACACAATCTGAAAGCATTTGGTCAGTTTTCCATTTGCCAGTTATTGTTTTCACTTAAAATGATATCCATTTTAAACAAAAGAGAGACATTTAGAGTGGTACCGACCACACCATGTCTCATATTGATGCGGGGTTGACACGTGCACATCAAAAATTTTCCATGGATTGGTTTCTTAATGTATCGACATAGTCTTAATGCATTTTTTTGGTTTTCTATATGCCAATTTTTGTTTTCACTTAAAATGATGTCCATTTTAAACAAAAGAGTGACATTTATAGTGGTACAAGCCACACCATTCCTTCGATTGATGCATGATTTACTCATACACGTCATAAATGTTCCATGGATTTTGTTCCTAAAGTATAAACACAATCCAAAAACTTTTGGTCAGTTTTACATATGCCAGTTGTTTTTACATAAAACATTTTCCGTTTTAAACAAAAGAGAGACACTTAGAGTGGTACCAGCCACACTGTGCCTCGAAATGAAGTGGGGTTGACTTTTACATACACAAAATGTCACATGGATCATTTTACTAAAGTATCAACACAATCCAAATGCGATTCGTTGGTTTTATGTAGTGTAGTTTTTGTTTTCAATTATAATGTTGATCATTTGAAATAAAGGCGAAACATTTTGAGTGGTACCGGCCACACCGTGCCTTAGATGGATGTGGGGTTCAATCCTACACGTCACAAATGTCTTATGGATCGTTGTGATATTCAATCAATAGAATATGAATATGTTTGTTCCATTTTCCGTTTCTCAGTTATTGTTATCACTTAAAATGTTGTCCATTTCAAATAAAAGTTAGACACTATGAGTGGTACCGGCCACACTGTCCCTCAGATTGATGCAGGGTTGAGTTTTACACATCACATATGACCCATGGATTGTTTTCCTAAAGTATCAACACAATAAAATAGGTTTTTTGGTTTTCCATATACTAATTGTTTTTACTTAAAAAGGTGTCTGTTTTAAAAAAAAGAGAGGCACTTTGAGTGATACCTGCCACATCATCCCTCGTATTGAGGCGGGGTTGACTCATACATGTCATAAATGGCCCATGAATAATTGTGATTAAGTATCAACACAATCTGAAAATATTTTATTGGTTTTCTATTTTCTAGTAAGGCAAATCTTACAACAATAGTGAGAATATCTTATACTAATACTATAGACATTGTGCATGATGTGCATCCCCTGGTGCACGGTTAGGGAAAATAATGCACATTGAATTTAATATATTGCCCTATATGGTTTGTAGATACCTTTTGGGATGGACAAAAATTTGTTACTAACTGTGAGGTACACTGTTTTTCTACGCTGACCGGGGTTCTGAGCTCCGAACAAGCCCTAGAATCCCCACAAACCATTATAAAATAATTTGACTGCCATATTTGGTCAAAAATAAAGAGTTATATGGAATTAAAAAATATCCATACCAGGGTGAAAACCCAAATTCTTATATATTCATCCAATTTAATAGAAAAAATACTGAAGTTCACCTTCAATTGGTGGTAAAAATTTATTTGAGAACAATTCTGTCTAGGGGCTTGTCAATGGTCCAGGGGGTTTTTGGGGGTGGCAGTCCGGGGGGCTATCCAGGGGGGATGTTCGAGGTATAAAGATGGTGGGGGGCTGTCATAGGGTCTATTCGAGGGCTATCCAGGGTCCAGGGTGGAGTGTGGCGTGTTGTACGGGGGAATGTCCATGGGGGTTGTCCAGGGGGCTATCAGGGGGGCTTTTAGGGGGACTATCCAGGGTCCAGGGCGGAGGGTGAAGGTGATGTCTGGGGTGCTCTCTGGGGGGCTGTCCGAGGGGCTATCTTGGGGGTTGTCTGGGATCTAGGGAGGAGGGTGGGAGTGTCTATGATGGGTTTGTGAAAGGTGTTCTAATCTTTTATGAGGAACAACACATCCACATTAAATTAAAAATCAAATGTCCCAAATATCAGTAAAAAATGAAATGGATCAATATACCCTTGATCGCCATCACCATCACCACTGTAATCATCAACCTCATCCTCACATCCATCTTTTTCCTCATTGTCATCCTTGTGATTGTCCTCGTTATCATCCTCACCCTCATCCTCATCCTCATCCTCACCTTCACCCTCACCTTCATCCTCGCCCATGATCTCGCCATTATCATCATCCCCAACATCTTCCTCTTCAACGTCCTCGTCATCACCAGAAACGTCATCATCTCGACCGACACTAGAACTACCACATGGTGAATTGGATAATTCACTCATAGACAACATATATGTCTGAGAATCCACGCTATCATCTTGTGGTAGTGACGTAGATAAAGATTGGATCAGTTTCATAAATTCTCTCCCCCTCATTTAAACCTGTTTTTCCAACTCTATGACTCTTTTATCAAACTGTCTTGCATGCTTCTTGACCTATTCTAACTCGGTGGTACTAGAATAAATACTTTGAGAGGATGAATACCTCATCGGGACAATATTCATACCAGGTTGGCAGCGTACTCGACCAGATTGATCATCTCCCAAAACATAAAATAAATGATTGTGTGGCCCAAAATAGTCAGGATCCAGGGCGTCAAGGGCCTATAAAGCAGCCTATTAAAAATATTAATAGATTATTAGATTTCAAAATAGATATTAAACTTTGAAATAAATAAATTAAAACTTACAATTGTTTCTTATGTCGGTTCATTAACCACAGTTCAATATTTTTTCCATCTAGACGAGCAAAACAATTGTGCTAAAGGGATATGTCCTTCAATATTCAATGTGGGCTTCTGTAATGACATTGATACAATATAAAGTGAAAGTATAATCATCTATTAAATATTCAATAAATCACATAATTTATTTATCAAACATTAAAAAGGGCAAGTCCTAAAGAAAAATTATAAACAACTATATTGTACTAGCTGCCTCTCATGATCTGACATAGTAGTGCACCCGAGTGTGTGGAGGTATTTATTTGAATCAATTTTCATTGGTTTTTTCAGATGATTCCTAAATAATGTTTAATAATAAATAAGATAATACTAATGAAAAATATGAAAACTGTCATTTAAATACCTCAAATGGGATTAATACATTAAATTTGGCAGTCGCCCAATGGGTAATCATTTGGCGATATTGATCTATCAGGTAGTCATCCCTGATAGGTACCGTCTCCAACTCTATGCCCACTATATCACACCATCCAACATACACATTATGCTTATAAGATCTCTAAATCTCTCCTATCTCGTTTAAATGTGTTGGTCATACACCCTTGCCATCATGGAAGTTAAACTGAAGTTGACACCCATTAGAGTAATACATATAAATACAAAAAAAATACTACATTAAATTTAATATATTTTTACCCATATTTGTGTCCACACATTAACCTTGATTTCGTGTGCTAGATGTCTCTAAGAGATAGGGCTGACCATAAAGATGTCAGAGTATTTGGCTAGCGTCGCCAAAAAACCCTGACATTACAGCCCAGGTTTATCAATCATCTATCCATCATCATTGTATTCAACCATCAACTGTGTCTGGCGTTTCCATACCGCAAGCAAGCTAGTACGCCCCTCCCCCACCTCCTATCAGTAGTTGAATTTTTTATTAAAGAAAAAATATCAGTACATGTTATAATAAAAATAAAATTTAGTATAAATATTTGTTAGAGTTATATAAATATACATGTGGTAGTCAGATTAATGGGCATCACTGGATGTATAGAAGCTAAAAGAATATCCTTTATAGGTGGATTGTCTCTCAGTGTACACTCCTCAGCCACATACTATGTCGTAGAAGGAGTCAAAGAAGGTGGAATATAATAGATTGGAGATAATGAACCAAAAGCAAAATATGATGGAAAAGACGTCTGACCAAATGGTGGTGTAAACATCGGGGGCCTAAATATCTTATGTGTCTCTAAAGACACACCAAGATCAAAATGGGGCGTAGAATATATGTCTATGGTAGGGGCATAGTCCATTCGGGTATGAGCAGTGGATCGTCTAACTCTCACACCACGAGCCCTCGTACCACCAACCTCAATACCGGGATTACCAGATGATCGTTTAACTCTGACCCCACCCCCTCCTACCACTAGCCCTTGTACTGTGAGAAATATCAGTATCCACGTTAGATATCTCTCATCTAGGGGGTAGATCCTGAAATAAAGTTTAACAGAAATATAAAAAACTTAATATTATAAGTTATTAAAATATATATATTTGAAATAAAATACTCACAATAAGGATGAGTATAGGAACTCCCATCTATGTCATGCGGCGATTATTTTCTGTTATCATTTTCTGTTGCATACCTTAATTGGGTTTCATTTCTTGTAATGAAAATAAATACGTAAGTAATCAGAAATAGATAACTAATGTGTAACCCAAAAAAAAATATAGAAAAACCATTGTAATAAAATAACATGAAGAAAAATAATATTTATGGTGATTTGAACGTAAGTACTAGGATAAACACTCTAAATGATGTCGGTGAAACATGTTAGTGAGAACACAACTGTATGATTCTATATAATTCCCACCGCAACTTCAGGATCACAATAAACACTCACAATTGAGCAATTAGAGTCATCATATGTAATAAACGGATTAATTCCAATTGTAGAAGGGATAATTTCTACTTAATCATCACCATCATCAAAAACATGTATGGGATTTACTTTAAGAATTTAACTGTATTTATGATGACAATGATCTTTGAAATAAAAAATTTATTTCACCATTGATGCTAATAAATTAGGTTCATTGGTGGCAAGACTGTTAGTCCTGTCAATAACTCAAAATCCAAAATCATCAATAAAGGTTCCTTCCTCGTCAATGAATCAAACCATTGAAATTTCATTATCTTGACTCGACCATGTGAGTAATAATCTAAAATTAATATGTTCTCCACAACTCTATAATAAGTTACATTTTCAAAACGAGGTCTATTATCCGATGAACTAGCATAACAGTCTACTGTGGTAGTTATCATAACACCATCACAATATTTTCTCATGTTCCTTGCTCGTGCAGTGATAATAAATTTGTATCCAATTATCAGAAGTCATTTACAAGCTCGAACCATGGTATTAGGACCAAAATCCAAAGCTGTTATTTCCTTAGAAATATAGTCTGCAGGAAAACTCGATTCCTGAAATATAAAAAAATAGTAAACGTAATTAAATATTATTTTTATTTAGTTATTATAGTTTTATTTTTACCTTCAATTTCAACCAAGAAGAAAACCCTCTGCTATGAAAAGTATATTTCCTTCTCAGATATACAGAATGATGCTTTCTATATATCTATTCATTATGTTCCCTATAGATAAAAATAATAATAGTTGAACAAATATTTAAAATTACAAGAGATAAGATAAGCGATACAAGTAAATTTTACATACTTGACAAACTTATTGAAATAATCACAATTGAACAACACTGTGTGGTTTGCCATATCTCGCTATTCAAGGATTAATGTCGTCAATGTAAATGATCCCGAAATTCCTCCTTTCTAAGGAAGTGATGGAAAACTCGATTAAATTTTCTCATACTATACTTCTTGATTTCGCATTGGACTCTTTATTCTCATGTTAAGATAAGAAAAATAAATTGAGCATAAATCCATAATTTCTTGAGCCAAGTAACCGTTCACAGAGGAACCATTGGAATAATTCCTATTCCAAACATATGATTTCAATGTTTACATGTAACTTTTAGTTGGATTCAACAAATGGAAAGAAATAGGTCCTCCAAGAAGTATTTCTATTGGAATATGGATATTCATATGCAACATGATTGTAAAAAATGATGGAGGGAATATTTTCTCTAACTCACAAAAAATTAATGTTGTCTCTTCCAACAGTTTTTTTAAGAAGGATTTGGAAAACTTCTTAGCACAAAGATCTCTAAAAAAATAAACCAACTGAATAACTGAGACTATTAGATTATTAGACAAGAGATGAAAGATTTCTTTTGGAATCAACTCATGAAAAAGGATGAGATAATCATGAATCCTTGAAGATTTTAACTTCTACTCTTTACTGTTGACCCATTTTGATATATTTCTTGAATATCCATTAGGAACATTAATAGACTCTAGCACTTCCAGAAATTGATTTTTTTCAGCAGGTGTCATCACATAAGATGCACATGGAACTTTCCATTTATTTTAACTGATACAGACATGCTGTAATTCTAGTCTGACCCCTCCAATATTCCAAGTCACACCGAGATCATATATCATCTTTTTTATTCCCCTAGAAATTTAGAAGAATCAAAAGAAAATTTTCACATATATTCTTTTTAATGTTCATTACGTCTAAGCAATGATGTAACAAATTGGTTGACCAATATGACAAATCAAAGAATGTACTCTTCTTCTTCCAATTGTAACATGTACCATTTGAAACATTTTTCTTCTTTCTAGATTTTATTACATTTTTCCCAAATAATAAAATGAAATAATTCAATTCATTAAGCACATCTGTTCCAGAAATATGTTGAGGTGGATCGTCAGTCCCCATGGTATTGTCAAATCATGGACAATTGTTTCTATATGGATGGTTCATTGGAATGAATATTCAATGTCCCATAAAACTAAAACTACAATGATATTCCAGTCTTCTCAGTCGAGTCTTCTTCATACAAATAGGACATAAAATTGTTTCTTTTTGTGCTCAATCTAAAAATCATTCCATAAGTAGGAAAATCATTGATCATCCACATAATCACAACACGCATCTGAAATATGTCTTTTGAACATTAAATGTATGTGGGAACACCCACATCCCAAAAAAGATTCACCTCTTTCATTAAAGGTTTCATGTATACGTCTATATCATTTCTGAGATCAAAAGGGCCATATATTAGTATACTCAATAAATTTTAATGCCTTTTCATACACAACCATGGGGGAAGGTTATAAATGTGTATGAAAACTGGACATGTGTTGTGTGAAGTTAGAATCTGCCCAAATGGATTAAAACCGTCACATGAAAGACCCAGTCTCACATTAGACACATCAGATACATTTTCAGGATATCTAGCATTAAATCTCTGCAATGAAAATCCATCTACAGGGTGAACCAACTCTTAATTATTCTTTTTATATTGGAGTCATGACATCGTATTTTTACTGATATTTAATCCGACATGAAAAGGTTCAGTAATCTAGGGATCAATGGAATGTTCCCCATTACTTTTTGTGGCACATGATATGGTGTTCCATCATCATTTGGATTCCCTCAGGAGGTTCTACATTTGATACCCTCAGTTCTTTCAGTTGTTTCCTCCCAAAATAATCTACAATCGTTTTCCCAAGAATGAACTGTTTTTTGAGAATCCATGTTTATCAACTAACATCCATGCAATATAGTGGTTTGAGGGAATATCTATATCATCGAGAAGTAAGTCCTTCAAGAACGTAATAATGTAATCGATTGCAGTATTTGAAATCCCATTCATAGTTTTCCCCTGAAAAAATCAGAATGAAAATTATAAATTTTTCATTTTACCACCTGCCTGTATACTGAAGTCGACATAGCATCATTCAATTTTTTCACCCTATCAACATCATCATTTTCATTGAACGCATCATGTGTGATTGTATCGAAATCTTTTAGGATGGAAATCCTTTCCTTCTTATGATGTCGGATAAATGGAAAATGATCATATATCAAACTCTCCAATTCAGTCCTATCATTTGGATCATCAACATTTTGAGATTCTATTTTCTCTCCATTGTGAAACCACAAGTAGTAGTTTGTTTGGAAACTATACTTTGTTATATTATAGCAAACATACTTACGACTTAACCAAGGTCTTGTAACAAAATTATAACATGGGAAGTGTTTGAGACCACTATCTAAAGTCTTGTCAAATGAAAAATATAAATATATGTTCAAATTATTTTAGAAATCAATTCAAATTCGATCAGTTTCGTATATCCAACTTATATCCAATCTATAAAAAAATTAAAATAAGTCATTACAAAGGAATTCAATAATATATAAGTTCAATCAAAAAAATATTTAGGTAAATGAACATTGTTTAATTTTTATAAAATAATAACTAGCACATTACTCTCTATGAGAATCATATTAAGAAACACAAAAAAATACAGTGTATATAAGAAAATAAGATACATAATCTCTAATTCCTATATTCAAGGATTTACCAGTAAGATATTGGAAGTGGATCAAGTAATACATAATCCTTAAGTGTCTTGTTGGGAGTACTTCTGTTTTATACATTAACTTCTTCTGGGAGATCATAAAGGGGGCTATGATGAGGATCACATAAAAAGTAGTTATGTCCTCATCAAGTTTCACCATAACCATGGATTAAAGGATCCTAGGATTGGGGATATAGATCAATGGTTGGTAGGGTGTATTCAATGAATCATGTCCCAATTGATTTTATAGAGGGACCTTCAATAGTTATAAGTATGGATTAGATTAGAAACACCTATAAAAACGATATCCATGAATTGTGAAGTCCCAAACCAGGATGCCACACATTAGTGACTCGAACCTAGATGGCCACATGGCCTCAATCACATCTACCAAAATTCCAAATGTTATTAACTAATAGTGATAACCTTTGGTGTGTCTGGGGGGATACTATTACCTCCATAGTTAAAAAGTGGGAGAAATATAACAATGGAAAAATATTGGAAATGGATGAAAATAAAAAAATCTGTAATACAAACGAATAACAGAATCATAAACATAATGAAGGTAATGTATGTCACGTATCAAGAACAAAAAAATAGTAACAACTAGTAGGAAGTAGGCCTATACAAGAGGCTCAATAAATTATAAAATTCAACCTAGCTACTTGAGAAACAACCCAATCATCTGCTACATACTCCATCTTATGTCATGTGAGTTTTTATGCATTTCTAAAATGGTGATTCCCCTTATCTAAAACTATAATCATGTAGCTTATCTGGGTACCAAATGGCATCTTGAACAATTTTTGAGATACAATTCATGTAGGTGACCAACGAGAGTTCTATAACTATCCAGTATATTTATATAACATTTTATTATAATGATATGATAAATTAAGGAGAAAACTAAAAAATCAAAAAGGTTTTTCTAGTGATCCGAAGAAAAAATCTAAAAGGTATTTTGAGGTTAAATAAAAAACAGATACACATCAAAATAAAGAGATAGAACTGAAATATTAGATATATTACAATAAAAATAAAGTACCAAATAAAAAAATAGTTTATTAGGGATGTTTTGGATGAATATTCAGCAGCTAGGATGGGGGAAGCCGAGATTAAAACCATTCGGATGGAGGAACTGAGATGAACCTGGGAGAGGTGTTGTCTGAATGGGGGAGAGGTGCTCTGATCATGGGGGCTGCTGTCAAATTTGGGTTCTGTCTAAATGGGGAAGAGGATAAGGGCCATGTGGTGTTATTGGGGTAAACCATTAAAAAATGGGTTTCAAGAACCTTTGGTAAAGGGTGTACTACACTCGGTTTTACCAACAGTTTAAGAAATCCATTGGTATAACTCTTTTTTACCAACAGTTTAAGAAAACCATTGGTATTGATGTGTTGGAAAAAATCCCAATTCAATTATTGTTTTTTATATGTATTTGAGATCATTCATGGCTTTATTTATTTTGTGGTATTTAAATTGTTCTATTATCCATTTTGGATATTTGAAGGACCATCAAGGTTCTCATGGTCCCTACTGAGGTGTCATACTCACCCCTTCATGGGAATTTCCTACACGTGTTGTGTCTTGTGTAGATGATCGAAGTTGTGACGCCGTCCTTTGTGGTATAGTACATGGTGTATCTCATTGAGGAATAAGAAAATGGGTCCTACATGTATAGGTTCAGGTATTAATTCAAATACCCTCTATGTAGAGAGTTCAGGGTGGACATCGATAGTACTATTCCCTTTGTGGGTTCTCGGGCTTGTATTCTAGCCCCATTACTTTTAGTTTACACCATTAACTCTCAGTGGTGGTATTTTGTGTTGGTTTTAATCCTTTTTATTTTCTGGTATTATTTTTACAATATGTCATGTCTATGAATGTATAGGTTTAAAGGAAATTCCTTCACTTCTTGGGATATTTATTTATGGTGCTAGTCTCCAGCCCTTGGCCAACTGAAAGAGGGAATGTGATAGTCATTGAATAGGCCCTAGGGGATGTTTTGTGACAATTTTTAAATATAAAAATATTTTTATTTTAGTATTTTCATTTTATTATAGTAATATAAAAACTTCCATGAACAAAATAGAGAAATCGATGAAAATGAGGATTTTTTTAGGGAAACATGATATAAAAATGCTCCAAATTAAACATGGGAAATTATAAAATACAAAAATATGATTATGATTGATAAATTGTTTCATGAATGAATATAATTTACTTCTGTTTAAATGTATTAATTAATATAATTTTATTATCCAAGAGGTGAAAAAATTATAAATTATATAATTATTTAAGGTAATATGATTCTTGGACCGAACTCCATCTCTTTGGGTAATCACTCTTTCGTGTCATTTTCGATATGAATATTACAGTAATTTTTCTTAAAAATAATTTCACTAGTATTCCGCTTTATTTCATGTATATATATGTTTCCACCATTCTTTATAGGACATAAATAAATATTTTCCAAAAATGAATTTTCTTTCACAAACATATCATTCACTCCCTTGGGTTATTTCTTCTTTAAATGGGAATTTTTATGTTTATTCCAAATAAGTTTTTCCATATTCATTTATTAACCACATATTTATTCATGAAATTATTTTTCCATATATAATAATAAATTACATTCCCTCCCATTGGTTATTTCTTAGATACAATTGTTTATTTTTTATGTTCAATGAATGAATATTTGAATATTATGGCGTGATAGGTTGTCTTGGAATTATATCCCTCCAATGTATTGGGTAATGTTGTGTATCTGAAGAGATAATGTGTATTATGATTGACAATTATTCTTTAATTTTTGAAAATAATTATTTTATGATTATGCATATAGGTTAAGAATGAACATGATTCTAGTTTTGTTCACAACAATGTGGTGTATTTGACCCCTATAACATGTGTTAGGAAAAAATCCCCAATGGTGACATTGCAGAATTTTTTTGTTGGTTGTGTTTGTTGAAAAGGTGTGTTTCCATGGTGAATTTTTATGTTCTAGAGATATTGTTCAAAATACATGTTGTAAAAGATAAATGACAATTTAATTAATGATGTAGTGGTCGTACAAGAAGAATAGATACAATCTTACGTTATTTTCCATTATTTGCCATATTTTTTGGGATCCAAAATTTAGGGTTTAGCTAGAAATTTGAAATATTTAATTCCATGAAGATGTCATAAAAATATCTAAATGTTATGTGTTTTTTTAGGATGTAAATAATGAATAATATTTCATAAAGTACCCAATAAAACTGATAGTGATCACTTTGATTATGAAGATCTTCGTGAATGGTTGAGGGGAAGAGAAATGTGGCGGGGAAATGATTTTGAAAAAATCTCTATGATTATGAGATAAGGACCATTGTACAACCACAAAGGAATTGACAAAAGGCTATGTAATTATGATGAACATTTCAAAATGAAAACATCCATGGGGCCTCATGAAAATGGTGTATTTTGGAGAAAAAAATGGGAACTCCGAAAAAGGGTGCATATGTGGTTTTGATATGGCCAGATGGTTCATTAGTCAGTAAATAATTTCAATTAATAGGCCTCTACCCCCATTATAATAAGAGGGAGATTAAAAAAATAAATCACAAGTATCTCAAATCGCGAAAGAGGTTCGTAAAGGTAGTGAGTTTCATGAATGTATGGGAATTTTCAAAGCTAATTGAGCATTGGGAAGGAAAGAACATCACAAAGGGTAGTTGAGCATTGAGAAAGAGGTATTCTTCATGAAGTATAAGCTTTATGAGAAAGAAATAACATCATGAATTCCAGTTGAAGCTCTGCAATATAGTGAAATTTTTTAATGGAGTTTACTTCATGAAGGCTGGTTTCAGATTTTTGAAAGAAAGTGCTTTGCATAGCTGTGACCTTTGTGAAGGTGGTTTAATAGGGATTTCCCAGAGTTTTGTGGTAATGTGGTATTCATCCACATATGAAACTGATACATCAATTTAACATCTTCATATTGTGGAGGATTAATTCATTAGTGATAATAAAGATACCTATAGGTCTATAAACTATGATTGGATCTTCTGAAGAAGCAGTAAACACACTTTTGTTGGGATAGTAGTGATCCTTCATATTTTGATTAGTTGTAAACGTGGATAGATTATGGGTATTCTATGAATGTTGTAAAAAAGTGCACTTATATCTTAATTGGTACATCAACACTTTGCCGGTGTATGCTCCTCGAACATAGTCCAGTGATGGTGAATAGTGTAAAATTTTTGTGTCTTGTGCATGTTTTAATTCATGTGTACACTGTGTTGCGGAAAGAGAGAAGAGAGTTTTTTTAACAGAAAAATAATATCAAAAGGGGAATTTGTTTTACTCTTTCATACCTTGATTCACCCCTCTATGTTGGAGGTTATTTTAACTATTGGACCTAACAATTGGTATTAGATCCAATGTTTAATTAATGTGTTTCTTTCTCAATGGAGGTCATCAATCACAAATGGATACTGATAGTTGATTGACATAATTTTTTGTTATGGAATAATTTGATGCAACACTACTTCTTATATTTTGTAATATATGTTTCTATAACCGCGAAGCATGGTATTTCATCCTATATCAATAGTGGTGCACTATCAGTAGATGAAAAAGGGAATTGGATTTTGATTCCATGGGAATCAATTCTTTAGGGGGTCTATATCCAATGAAATCTACAAGAATAGTATTTCATGTAAAAATAACATTCTATGTGGTATATAAATTTAATATAAATGATTGCGATTCAACAATTAGAAAGGATATGATGAAACTTGTTTGGAATAAGTATGAAGAACTGAGAATGAACCCAAATTAGTTTGTCGATGCATTCATAGAATGGGTTAAGGATGTAGTGGAAGACTTGCATGGTCTGGGAGATGTTATCGAAGATTTAATGTATTTAAGAATATGTTGAAAAAACTTCCCCCTCAGTTTAATCTAAATGATTCATTTTTGGAAGATAAATATCTGAAATACCTGACATTGGACAATTTTCATAGTACTCATATAGCATATAAAATAAGTAATGATGATAACAATGTTGTGGAAAAGGGGAATATAAAGAGATGGAATTAAAATCCATGAATAATCTCACCATTAAAGATTCTCAAGAGGATTAAGGGACAAAAGATGTAATGTCATTCATTTCCTTAAATTTTCAAATAATAAAAATAATTTTCAAAGGGATACATCCACATGATTGAATTAGGTGTGGAAGGGTTGGTCATCTGACATCAAGATTCATCACAATCATAAAAGAGGATGTTGAGAATGAAATTTAAATCCATATGAAGAAGTCTTTATCCTATGAGAAATGAAAAAATGTTTTAATAATGGTTTAGACAAAGAATCTTCTTTCCTAAGAATGTGACAGATTAGATAAATATGAGGCTGAAGAGGTTTAGGAGATATATAAATGAAATGGTTGTAGAGAAAATGATATAGTCCATGTTGTATGTAGTTCTTAGAAAAAGAAAGAAACTGATATTTATGAGGAAGATGATGAAGGAAGAGTCGATATGGAGGCTTAATTAGAAGCTTCTTATAAAGAGATAATTGTTTAGAGGGCCAAAATGAAGAATGCCAATATAGTTTTTCATGACTCCAAACTCTACATACAATAGTAATATTAATAACCGTCAATGATAATACAATAAATTGAAAATCTCAAGTCATCATTTCCTAAAGAATCAGAAACTATCCATAATCATAAACATATAGTAGAAAAACAGATAAGGGAGAATGACTGTCTGAATAAAATAATGACCGAACCAATTCCAAGCAATGAAGAACATGAAGAATAAGTTATTGGCATGGGAAAAAGCTATGGATAATGAGAAACACTTGAATCTTGGTTTCAAATTGGGAAATATTATCAATTTACTGATAGAAAAGGATATAGTGGATTATAAAGGATTAGTAGATTATATACAACAGTCAAATCTCAATGAAAAGGATAGTAAGGGAATTGATCATAAAACAAATCTACCATGGTTAATGTCAGACCATAATCATGCACTATGAAATTGAATATTTATTTGGTTACAAAGTATAATTAGAAAATTCAGAGGACCCATGTGATAGCTAGAAGGGTAGAATGGACACGAAGGAATGCACCCTAGGTTAGTTGTTATTGATGTGGGATGATGGAAAAAGTACCAAATTTTTGTTCCATAGCCAAGAGATACCGAAGAGAATATGAAAAGCTGTGTTAGCTTAATATACAAATGGTACTCTAGAACATCTTTCGAGTGAAATTATTTCTGGTATGGAGGTTTTATCCACATGGAATGATATTTCACATCAACTATACAAAGGAATGTTCCAAAGAAAAATCAAATTAGTTGGAAGTAGAAAATCCAAGAATCAACATGTGAATTGAAATTTCAAAATAGAATCACAACATTGATGGATGAAGTTGGTCGGTAATAAATTGAGGGAGATCAAGGCCATTTTATATACTGAATATGAATTAAGAAACATGGATATAAAATAAAATAGCAGAGAAGGAAGTGATTTCAGAACATTCCCTTATAACATCAGACCATTCTGGTGTATGTATCCTTAATAGTGGTTACCCATCCAACATTGCAAAGAATAAGGTTTGGGTAATATGAATGAAATATAAAAAATAATGAGTTTCCATGTTTGGAAATTAAGAAGGAGTAACTATTATTAGCTCTAAAAATTCTAGGTTTTTGGAAAAGAAATAAGACATGCTGATGTTTTATTATTAGAATGTATCAGTCATTACCTTCTTTGTGTTAGTTTACTTTGTATATTATTTAACTCAATATTATTCTCTAAGAATATATATATCATCAAAAAATAATTGTGCAGTGGTTCTATATAGAAAAAAGTAATTTTTTACATTGTATGTGTAAAAGATTATATATGTTTTTTTCAGAGATGAAGAAAACAAATTATTGAATAAACTACTATATCATATATTTCAACCATCACTAGAAGATTTGTTAAATTTTGATACAGCTATAAACATCCATAAGCTATCATGTGATCATACACATTCATGCGGTGATTGTCAAAAGGACAGATCATCAGAATATTATACAAAGAAGAGAAAAATAAGTCAACAAGATCGCTTGAATTGGTGCATTTTGATGTTGGTGGACCTATTACTCCAAGATCCATTTACTGGAAGAGATATTATGTTCTTTACCTTGATAACATTATTATAATGTCTTGGGTATTTATCATTGGCTATATGTCTGATGTGTTTTGTTTTGTAAAATAGTATTGAAGAGATTTTGAAAGGATTCTTGGATAATATATTATGATGTTTCATTAATATAATGGTTCAGAATTCACAAACAGTCTGGTGGAAGACTATCTTGAGAAACACTGGATAAAGAATCATGTTTTTTCAGTGAGAACTAACCAAAAAAATTTTGTGAATGAAAGGAGAAATTGAATCTTCAAAAACATGTTCCTAATGCTGATTATTAAAAAATACCTACTAGAGAAATTTTTGGAAGAAGAAGTACAGGATGGGTCTATATTTCTATTAGGGATCTATTGTTTCCGAATAAAGGAATGAGTTTATATGAGATGTGGTATAGAATGAATCCAATGATAAAATAATTCAGGTTATTTGTAAGTATGTGATTTATTCTTGAAAAATAAAAACACACAAATTTTTTATTGAATGGGGATGATGGTATATTCTTTTGCTACTTAGGCAATATAAAAGCATAAAAATGCTTTAATAGGAGTCTGGGAATAGTTTTTGGGAACAAATATTTCACTATAGTGTTAAATGAAGAGAATATTCAACAACATAAGGAACAGTTTTGAGATGAAAGTGATGGGGATGTAAGAAACAGAAGGGGAACAAAAGTGGTAGATGCTGATTTAGAAGAATATATTGATGATGAGTAAGAGAAAGTTAAGTATGTATCTATTAAGAAGAAAAAGATTCAATATCAAATTTAATGGATAAAAATCATCAGAGATCAGAAATCACCAGTTCAAACATGAAAAATTAAGTCATTATAGTAGGTATCATTCCAATCTCAGGATGAGACTAAATTTTTTTCTGATGCAGCCGGAGATGAAAACTGGGATCAGAATATGAATGAAGAGATAAAACCAATTAAGAAGAACATGACATGGGATATTGTTTCAAGGAAAACGGATTATAATTTCACCAATAATAAATGGTTCTTCTTCAACATGATGAATGAATATAGAATATTGATTAAAATAATTCACGAATAGTCTAGAAAGGTTACTACCAGATAGATGGTAATGATTTTGATGAGACATGTTCACATGGTTCAAGGGTAGACACAATCAGAATATTATTGTCCATTATAGTGAAACTGATGTTCAATGTTTTCCTGATGGATTAGAATTCCAATTTGTTGAGTGGGTCTCTTAAAGGAGAAGTATATATTGAGATTCCAGATTTTTTTTCCATTCATGTATATGAGAAAAAAATCTGCTAAAGAAGGTGATATATGGGATGAAGCAAGCACTAAGATCCTGATAATCGAGACTTGACAAGTATTTAAAGAAGCTTTCCATTTATTGTGGTGGTTTTTATTACAATATATAAGTCAACAAAGATTATAATAAAATAATTATGGTGTTGGTTTATATCAATGAAATAATATTCATTGGATCATATGAAACATAATTTAGTATTCCTTCTGAATTCATGAAATGTGAGTTTGAAATGTCAATGATTGGTGAGACAATGTTTTCCCTTAGTTTATAAGAGACATAAGGGTGGAATTATAGTATCATTTATCCATCCAAGAATTATAAAGATATTATAAGAATATTTAGAAATGAAAATTTCAAGGACATGATGACTCCAATTGCTACATAGATGAAATTTTGAAAATATAATGATGGATAGAAAGTTAATATCACAGAATACAAGAAAATTATTGGGATTTTATTTTACCTAACAGAAATAATGATCTGATATTGTTTTTTTCACATTCTCAATAGTAAGATACCAATGTAATCCCAAGGTATATCATAATTCTTGTAGTAAAAAAAGAATACATCATTATAATAAGGGAACTATGAATTTCAGTTTTATGTATAATGAAAAATCTATGTCGGAGCTATTGAGATATAGAGATATAGATTGGGCTGGTATAGAAGATGAAATGAAATCAATGTTAGGGGGTTATTTTTATCTTTGTGTATTGTGTATATATTGGATAAACATGAATAAATATTTCTTTTCATTGACAACTGAAAAAGATGAGTATGTTTTTGCCACTCAATCATGGAAAAAATTATTGAGGATAAAATAAAATCACGATGTTATAGGAGTTAAAATCAATTCTATAATCAGAATCCCATGTCATAATTTGAGTTATATGAATCACAAAAGGATAATAAAATCCATAACTCAATGAAAAAATCAAATTGAGATGAAATATCATTTTATTAAGGAGAAATTTGATCAATGTTTTGTGAAGTTGAGTATGTGCCTACAGAACAATAGGTTATAGAAATTTTTACCAAGGCATTACCCAAAGATTAGTTTTAGAGGTATTTACTAGCTCTATTAGTTCATTCGACTCAGCATATTTGAAAGAGTGTGGATGTGGGAACCCCTTTTCCATGAGGTATAATGTGTTTTTTCCTAGATATACATATTTTTATTCCTTAATTTGTTGCAGACCACATTGGATTGACCTAGGGTTCATTGAAAAATGGTTTAAATGTGTGGATATTTATCTATTTATGAGGGATAAATGAAGGGAGAAAATGTATTCATCAATGAGACTTGGAGAATCTGACGGGTGGTGAACTGAGATAGGGGGAGCAGCTGATAGAGGGAGTATTATATTTGATGATGATAAAAGTTATTTATAAAAGGATATATATTATGCTAGCTGAGGTCCATGTTAAATTTAAGTGTTTTTTTTTCATGAATTGGGGTTAGGAATAATGTTTTTCATTGAATAAATTCTCATTTAACTATGTTTTCTAATTCAGTGCATTGGTCTTATGGGAATAGAGTATCTGTTGATTAAATATTTCATCAATATCTAAATTTTAAGAGGCCAGTGGTGGTTGAATATGGATGTAGATTCAAGGATGTATCAAACTATGAATGAGTTTTAAAAAAACTCAAAGGGGGATATTGTTGTGAAAAATCCCTTATGGTATCATTTAAGTATTAATGTTTTGGTTGTGTTTATTGACAAGTATGTTTCCATGGTGAATTTTTAAGTACCAGAGATATTTTTGACAATCCATGTTGAGAATGTACCATTACAAAGGAATTGATGATGTGGAGGTGGTAAAAAATAATAGATACAAGGAATTCTTTTTTCAAGTGTTTTACATATTTTTGGGGTCCAAAATTTATAGTTTGGATATCATAGAAAAATATATTTTTCTTGTAAGATCTCATAATAATTTTTTAAATTCATGAGTTTTGTGAAGATAGATGTCATGAAGAATATTTCATTAACTATCATATAAATAAAATGGTGTTCTACATGATTACGATGAGCATCATGAATGGTGGAGGTGTAGATCATTATAATGACACAAAGGTGTTTATTGAAGATCCTTGATTATTAGAGAATGAGAATCGCGGGGGAGAAAAAAGTTTTGGGGAAGGATCGATGATTACAGAGACCATTTCTAATTGAAAAGTTTTATAGAGCTTCACAAAAAAATGTAGCAGTGTGGGGAAAATTTGGGATACTTGTGAAATTGTGAAGACGTCGCGCTAACATGGAAGAAAGGTTCTGGAGTTGGGGAAACACCTATAAACAGGACTCTAGCCCATTTAGAAGAATAGGAAGACTCAATGAAAATCTCATGGCTCTCAAATTGGGAATGAGGTTAGTAAATGTATAGAGCTATGTGAATGTAAGGGAATTCATAATGGCTAATTGAGCTTTGTAAAAGGAAAGAACATCTTGAAGGCTCATTGAGATTTGTGAAAGAGGTGTTAATTGAAAAAGATCAGTGAGAGAATCATGACAATTAATGTGCTTCTAGAAGGATAGTTTCTGCTTTAAAAAATATCAATCTTTGGGAAATGTGGTGTACATTATGAATGCTTGTTTGAGCTTCCAGAAAAAAATATCTTCGCGAAGAAGTGATCTTTTCAAAAGTTCTTCAAAATGGATTTCCCAGTGTTCTGTTGTAAAGTGATATTAATCAATATATGAAAGTGGGATATCGATAGATAATCTACATATAGTAAGGGATGAATCATTTTTTATAATGTGGAGACCTATAGGTCTATAAATTATGAGTGGATCTTCTGAAGAAGTAGTCCGAACACTTAATTTGAGAAAGTTGGGAGATTTCTAATTGTGATTGTTTGTAAAGCAGGAGTGAGAGTGAGACTACTCCAAACATTGAAAACATCAGTACGCTTATACTGGGTTTGGTACGTCAATTGTTTTTGGGTGTATTCTTCTTGGACATAGCCTATGGAGGGTGAACCAAGTAAAATTTTGTGTCCCATGCATGTTTTAATTGTTATTCACACTATGCTTCATGAGAGAGTGAGAGAAGAGAGTTTTGTTTAATAGTGGAATAAGATCAAAAGTGGATGTTTTTTTAATCTTTCATACCCTAATTCACCCCACATATCATGTTATTTGACCTAGTGGACCTAATAACATGATTTTTTATTTGTATTCATCACCACATTCCCAGACTTTTTCAAATTTCTTTCTCATATTTATGATGATTATCCCATACTTATAGAATTATTAGGATGATTATTCTCACCCATGTACAATTGATTCATGTCTCTTATTTAAAATATGTAATCCTTACACTTATTGGGATTCTAAATCACCCATTTATTTTATGTATATCTATAGGTGGATAATTGTATTACAGAATGTGTTATATTTTTTAAATGAATAATGAAAAGGTATTTGAAAAATATAATTTTTTCATTATGTATACTTCCTTTATGATCCTAATATTTCCAGGATAATTAATTGAATCTTCTCAATAAAAATGTCTGGGTTCCAGTACTAATTCATTATAGGTGAGAACATGCGTTGGGTCAGGCATGTATTTTCTCAACAGTGATGTGTGGAACACATCATGAACTTTGGAGAGACTTGGCGGCATTGCCAAACGGTCAGCAACAATCCCAATTCGTTCTAGAATTTCAAAAGGTTCGATGTACCTGGGACATAATTTACCCTTCTTACCAAATCGTTTAACTCCCTTTGATGGAGATACCTTTAAGAAAACATGACCTACTACCTGAAATTCCAAATCCTTCCTTCGGTTATTGGCATAGTTCGTCTACCTACATTGAGCTGCTTAGATGTGGGTTTGGATGACCTTCACCTTCTCCATAATTCCCTACACATGTTCTGGTCCTACGAGTTCTGTTTCACCAACATCATCCCAACAGGTTGGTTTGCGACATCTCTTTATGTATAACGCTTCATATGGTGCCATCGGAATACTTGAATGGAAGCTATTGTTATAAGAAAATTCTACCAGAGGTAAATATTGATCCCACATACCTTTAAATTAATGTGAGCAAGATCTCAACATGTCTTCTTAAGGTTGGAATAGCCTATTTTTATTGTCCATCAGTTTGAGGGTGGTAGGTATTTCTCAAAAGAAGTTCAGTATCCAGGTATTTCTGAGGAATTTTCGAGAATCTTAATGTAAAATGTGGATCTCGATCCGAAACAATTGATAGCGGTACTCCATGGAGTCTTACAACTTCATTAATATATATTCTTGCTAAAAATTTAAGTGGTAAATATTCTCTTTTAGGAAGAAAATGTGCTGATTTGGTAAGATGATCAACAATGAGCCATATTGCATCATTCATTCTAGGTATCTTTGGTAGCCCCATGGCGATGTACATTGTCATATTATCCCATTTCCACTAAGGTATGTGAAGTGGTTTCATGGATCCTCCAGATTGATTCCTTCAAACTTTCACTTGTTGAAAAACCATACATCGTGACACCAAATTAGCAATCTCCCTCTTCATGTTGTCCCACAAAAAATGTTACTTAAATTATCTATAAATCATAGTTCTACAAGGGTGTATAGAGATATTGGAGCTATGAGTATTATCCAACAATTCCCTTTTTAGATCAGTTATGTTAGGAACACAATGACTCTTCCAAAATTTCAAAATTCGATCATGATTTATTAATTCACTCAATCCCCCATCGTTCATAACATTAATTTTCTTTTGAAACTCTTCATCATTAGACTAAAAACTTTTTATCCTTTCTAGTAATGATGGTTTTCCAACCATTTGAAAAAGTATTGATGTTTCACCTTCCATGATAATTACCATATACATTTTCACTAGATCCATTAAAATGGGATCCCTTTAAACTCTCATCATGTTCAAAACTCTGTGATCATTTATAATCAAAGAATATTCCACCTTATATTCCTTCCCCAGGTGGTAGTGTATTTTGAAATCATAATTCTAGAGTTTTTCAAGCCACATCCATTTCCACATGTGGTGTTCTTTCTGTGAAAAAATATACATCAAACTCTTGTGGTGGGTATATATCTCACATTTTTTACCATAGAGATAATGTCTCCATGTCTTAAAAGAAAATATGATAGCTGATAACTGAAGATCGTGAGTAGGATATTTTAAGTCATGAATTTTTAGCTTATGTGATTCATATGTAATAACTCTATCATTCTGCATAAGGACACAACCATGTCCTTTTTTCAAAGAATCACTATAAATAACAAACCCATAATTCCCCAATAAAAGTGTCGATATAGGTTCATTGACTAATATTCTCTTCAATTCTTCAAAAAATTCTTCACAATCTTTTTTCCAAACAAATTTAACCCCTTTACGTGTGAAATTTGTTAATGGGTTATCCAATCGAGAAAAATTTGGGACGAAACGCCGATAATAACCTTCTAAACTAATAAAACTGCATACCTCAGTTATAATCATCGGTTATGGCCATTCATGGATTTCCTTGGTCGTAGAAGGATTAATAGAGATTCCATCCTTAGTGAAAATATGGCCACGAAAAAAAATCTCCTAAAACCAGAATTCACACTTGCAAAATTTCCCATATAATTCATTTCTTCTAAGAGTCTTTAGAATATTTCGTAGGTGATTTTCATGATCTTCGTAGATTATGGAGTATACCAAGATATCATCAATAAATACCACTACAAATTCATCAACATATTCCTTGAAAACTCTATTTATTAGATCCATGAATACATAGGGTGAATTAGTTAATCCAAAAGGCATTACTGTAAACATGTAATGCCCTTACCTGGTTCGAAATGCTCTTTTCGGAATGTCTTCCATTTTCACACACAACTGATGATATCTAGATTGAAGGTCAATCTTTGAAAAATATTGATCTCCATGAAGTTGGTTGAATAAATAATCAATGCGAGGTAGAGGGTTATTGTTCATTATTGTTATAGCATTGATCTCCCTGTAGTCAATGCACAACCTCATAGATCCATCTTTCTTCTTAACAAAAAAATAGGGGCTCCCCCTGGAGAAACACAAGGGAGAATAAATACATTATTACTCAATTAATGAAGTTGTTTGTTTAGTTCCACTAATTCCACAGTGTCCATTTTATACGGGGTCTTCGATAGGGGCCTTGAACCAGGAATTAAATCAATGTAAAACTCAATTTCTCATTCCAGAGGATGTCTAGGTAAATATTTTGGAAACACATCATCATATTCTTGCACAATAGGTACTTTCTCTATTTGAACATTTCTTTCCTCACCCATAGTTATTTCATTATCCTCTTCCCTAATAATTGAATTTAGTTGAGCTACTTGGGGTGGATCTAGATAAGAATTAGGCGGTGACATTTCTGCTATAGAGATAAGGTACTCCTTATCATCATCGAGAATTGTAACCTCGTTCTTTTTATAATTAACTTTTGCATCATGGTCCTAAATCCAATCCATACCAAGGATTATATCAAATTCAATCATGGGTATAATGATGAGATCAGTAGATAAAGAATAATTATATTCCCAAATATTAACAGATTCACAAAACATTATTACAATGATACTTCTCTTAGGTGTTTGACTGACAACTCCTTCGTTATGTAAAATTGAAAATATCTAATTTTCATTGCAAACAAGTAAGATATGAAACAATGCGATGATCCATAATCAAATAATGCATTTGATAAACATGAGGACACCATTAAATTACCTTCCACCATGTCTTTTGGAGAATCATCCCTTGTAGTAGTGATATCATAAGCTTGGAAATTATCCCTTGGCCTTTTTTAGGAAATTTTCCTTTTTCGATTAGGACATTCATTTTTTGATAATTCCACCTTTATCTACAATTGTAGTATTCAACATTGATATAATCTTTATTCCCCTTACAATCGCGATCATGGTGTCATTTTTCACCACACTTGTAACAGACTCTCATTATCTTTAGGCAAGTTTCAGGGTGTTTCTTCCCACATTTACCACAGGATTGATATTATACATTTTCCTTCTTACACTTATATCCATTTCTAGAGTGTTTAGAAGATCTCTTCTTTTCTTGCTTTGATTTAAAGTAGTATGTATTATTGAATTCCTTTTCTGTCTTTTCTATCACATGAGACAATATCATCATATGACAAAAAGGATTTTGACACTAATGATCACTGGAGAAATGGTTTTAACCCATCAAATAATCAATCATTCTAACTCTTTGGGTTACGTATATAATCTGTTGCATGCCTTTCTGGACTTGTAAAGTTAGCCTGATACATTGCAAAATTCTCATCCTCTTTTTTCCTCAGACTCAGAAATTGCCTTTCCATATCCACTTGATGGTCACGAGGAAAGTATATTTCTAAGAAAAGGTCTTTAAACTCCATATATTACATATTTTATACTTCATAATATTTCTTTTGGTTTTGAATCAATGACCACCATTGATCTGCATCTCCCGTGAGGCAATAAACTGTCATGACCACATTTTCCCTTTCCCTTATCCCAACAGCGTGGAATATTTTTATAAGGAATTTATCCATTTCTCATATACAAATGGATTTGTACTCCCCTTGAATATTGGTGGTTTTTTCTCATGAAACATTCTAATGTTGATCATCCACATTGTGGATCAGGGTGCTCCATACGAGTAAGGCTATTATTCATAACCTGTGTTAGTAGTCCACGTATGGTGATAAGATGATCAACACCAGTTGGTTTACCAGCTCCACTATAATTATCTTGAGTAGGAGGGAAATCCCTACATGGATTACATTCATTGATATTGTTTCCATTCCATCGACTAGGCACAATTTCTTGACAATGGAATACAATAGATTAGTTTATGAGTCTCAATACATAATTCAAAACGTGTAAAACAGTTATCATAAATTTAACAGTTTATGGATATAATCCAAAATCATAAAAATGTTTTCCTTGAGGAAGTATATATTCATAAACCCTTCATAATGGTTTGTAATGAAAATGAAAATTATCCTAAACATATCCCCTAAGATTGTCGTATCCAAGAGTGCTGCAGGGCCCATTGTCGTGCACCAGTTCCCATTTGACTCTAGCTCAAAGTGGTTTTTTGGGGTTTTACCCCTAGTTACATCTATGCCAGAGCCACCTCTACCTTCTCATATCCAAACAGGGATTTATTTCTTGTAAAAATCAAAAAAAATTTACAATAAAAAAATTATAAGAAGTTCTTCTATACTAATCCCCAATGTCTATATTAGGATAATGTGCTCTAATTAGAGTTTTTATAAATATATCATCGATGGTTTGTACTAAACTTCCTATGATACCAACTACAACGCCCCGACCCAAGTTACCTAGATTCGGTTAATTATTACTTAACATTGGCATGATCACAGAAGATCAAGTCTTAGAAGACAAATTAGTTTTTTATCCTTGTAAATACACGACACATTAAAATATTTACATTACATTATAAAATTAAAAACTACAACAACATAGTCTCCATAGGACAGACTCATATACTATAGAATATCCCTACATGTCAGTCATAATTTAATTTTTTAAATCCTTGTACTTTTCCTTGGTCGAGGGTATGTTAACATCCTATATAATAGTTAAATCATTTTTACTATATTTTTAAACAACTATATACAAAAATATGATATCATATATGATATTCTAATATTTATTTGTTAATGATATTTCAGTAGTATCATCATTTCAGGTGATAATTGATTCATTTTCCTTTATATGAATTGTTACGTAAGTATTGTTTGTTATGGATAAGATGTATCTTATTCATATTAATAATGATATTTTGTATTGAAACAATATTTTTAATAATCAACTGAAAATTATTCTTGAATGGATGCGATGGCGAATGAGTCTCATCGCGTTTGTGGATATGGTAATCCGTACATACGCTTGAGTGAAGATACCATTATTTTGATATTAAAATCATATATAATTAGATGTTATATCATATATAAAGAATCATTATAATATTATATTTTTTATATAAATCGTTTATAATAATTATTATACTAATCAAAATGATGAATTGTTTGAATAAAAAACTACACCACGAAGTGGAGACGGTAATTTGGAAGTACACATGTATTGTGACTTTGTCATTTATAGGATGGCTAAAATAATGAATATGGTTGTACCATTTTCATACTAACATCAATTAATAGTTAATAAACCTGATTTATTATTTTATAATGGAAGAAAAAAAGAAATTGGAATTGGAAGAAGAAAGAAACTTGAAAGAGGTGATGAAATAATTACCTCTTCTTCGGGTTCTTCCTTTAGATTTAATCAAAAGGGATACATAGGATGGATTTCTGACAAAAGTAAAGACTCTAGGATGATGGTAGGAGAGCTGGGAGGATATTCGGTTAGGGGATGGAATTGCCAAATAGCTTTGAAGTTGTGAACTTGATAGAAGGGGAAGTTCCCTTTTATAAGAGGGGTGAGGGGACCCTAAGGAAAATATTGAAAAATTATTTTATTAGAAAATAATTATTGGTTTGTAATTCTCAAAAATGAATTTTTCAAAGTCTAAATCGGAGACGGGTCTAAAAGATCTCAACCAATAGGTTTTAGAAATATTTGGGACACTATATTACCCTTTTCTTTTAGATTTAACTCTTAGTTAAATAGTCTGACATTTACCATGTATCTTTGTATTTTTATATTATATGGTTAATAAAGATACTATAAAATTCTAAGATAACCCCAAGTAGTTCATTAATGATCCAACAATCATTATATAAGTCTTTTTATAGAACCTTATATTTTTATAATTATTATACCAACCAATAATATTATATTTGTTTTAAAAACACATTTATGTCAATTTTGACATTATTTAATAAAAGATTTATCATAGAGTCATAAAAACATTATTACTTCAGAAAAATTAATTAAATCAACCCTAACATGTAATATTAACCTATAATATTATCAGATTCATTAAAATTCTCAAATTAAATTTATTTGGATATTTATAATGATAATTATTTTAATCTTCCATTTATATTGAAATTAGTGAATCATCATTGTGTAATAAATAAATTTAATTATTTAATGTATAAAAATTAAAAATTAAATACCATTATGTAGAAAGTATTTTTATATTTATAATTAATATTTATAGTCAAATTTATATTGTTTGTATCCCTATATTAAAAATAGTTTAACTATTAAACATTGAATTTTACTCTTTTAACTATTCTATAAATAAAATAATAATAAATGTCCTAGTCTAATCCAATAGACCAATGAGGTTTATATTTTATTTCTAATGTTTTTTTCAGTTGAATTATACATGTCCAAAAGAATTAGGACATGTTTGAGGGTAACAATAATAATTTTTTACCCTTAATTTCCATATTTACTTGTAACTGAGGCAAATATAAGTTAACAGTTATTATTAACCAAAAATTATTTTCATCTTATTAAAACACATTTTACATACTGATATCAACTGTGTCTCTTAGATATTTTGAAAATCAACTTAAAGAAGCAGTAAAATTATGTTTTATCAAAATTTGGAAATGCTCCAAGGATGTGGGTAAATGATGATAAAAAGATCGATAAAACTTTTTATATCTAAACTCATTATAAAATGACTCTAATGAATTAAATTGAAAATATATATGTATTATGTATAAATATTGACCTAAAATAAATTTAAATAAAATAAATAATTATTTAAAAAAAATTGGGTTTTAAACAATAACTCAGTGTTTTTCACTATTAATTAAAAATTGAATATTTTCAGAAAAATAACAAAAAATAACCCTATTATAATTTTTATTTTTATGAATCAATAAATTAATTCCATTTTTAAATATGAAATTTATAAAATTTCAAAATCTGGGTATTACTATTCATAACGGTTAGTTTGATTGGTCACGGTGTGTTACAATCCCGAAGTTGGGTACAAAGAAAGCTATTTATTATTCAATGGGATACGTACTGTGGAATGTTAGAGTGTTACAAATACAAATATTTATCATTATGATTTTTTGATAGGTATATTTAAAAAATAGAAATAAATATATTTAAATAATTTCCTTTATTTGGGAAATATTTTTTTTAATTAAAATCATAATTAATACAAAAAATCAATTTTAAAATTTATAATTGATTTTACAACAAATAAAATATTAATTTAGTTATTATAAAATTATCTTATATTCATAAGACATAATATTTTAATTTATGAATATATTTTATGAAATAAATTTACTTCTAACTCATTATATTAACTATAAACATTTAAATAAACATTTACATTTCATAAGAATACTAATACTCAATTTATCATTTTTAAAAAATTTATTCACTTATTTCGTGATATAAATATATCATATTTTCTTTTATTAGATACCTAAATGTTATTTCTACATTCATATGTGAGGTTACTATTCTAATGGATGGTTTACTATTCCGAATGGTCACATGGCTATTTTAGTGGTAAAGTATCTATTCCATTATTATTGGTTCATTAATTTCTATAAATAACACATATTTTTTTTATTAATTTATGAAAAGAATTCTCTTATTAGGTTCTCTATGGGATTATTTTGAATTATACTATAAAGAATAATTATTATAAAGGAATTTCCAAGGATATAATTCTAGGTCAATATATTATAGAATTCCCATCCAAATTTTTGGCAGTGTTTATCAATGATATTCTCATTTACTACAAGGGAAAATATGAATATGAGGACGATCAATGGATTGTGTTGGTAAAATTAAGTAAAGAGATAATTTAGGATGTGTTTAGATTGTGTAGATTTTGGATGCTTAAATTCACATTTTTAGGTCATGTGATCTCAAGTGAGGGAAATTATGTGGACTCCTCAATGAAAAAATGAATTGAGGAATTGAACAAGACACCAGTGTCTTGAAAGTTTTTAGTTTTCTTGGTCAAGAAGAGTACTAATGAATTTTTTTTATGAAATTTATAAGCATTTCATATCACACTAACAATTTCAAAATGGATTATGGTAAATAATTTAAAGACAGTAAAAAATGAGGTCATATTTCAAGATTTCAAGAAGTGGAAAATAACTACACCTGCACTAACACTTGTAACAAGTGGATATGGATTTATGATATATTGAAATTATTCGAAGAAATACTAGGGTTGTGTAGAAATTAAAAAAACAAATTCATATCCTATACCTCATGAATGTTTATGATCCATGTGAAAAACTATTTGATACATGATATATATTTTGAATCTATGATCTTATCCTTTAAGATTTAGCGACAATACCTCTTTGGTCAAAATTTTTCCATTCACACAGAACTCAAGAGTATAAATATTTTTTTACATAGGAGGACCTCAACATGAATCAAAGTAGATATTTATATATAATCAAGGAATATTATATATCTATTCATTACCATCTGAGAAAAGAGAATATGGTAGAAAATACTCTTAGTATAAATGTACGTGTTACTCAAACTGTTTTGTATATTGAGAATAACCATATATTAATGGATATTTAAATTATGGATCTCGTAATATTTTTGGAATGGAATACATCCTACCATTTCAAAATCATTTCCCAACTATATATCGAAGGAAATATCAACAAGGGATTTTTTTATTATCTATTTATTCAAAATAAGGTGAAACCAATAAAAGGGATGCTACAAGAGTTCCACATTGATGATGATGGTGTTATATGGTTTGTAACTAATCTATGTGTTCTTTCATCGCCTAATATAAATAAAGAGATATTGGGGAATTGAAATATCTCATCATTCATTACTAATATATTATGTACCAAGATTTATCATTATATTCATCATCACTTCTGTTGGGACAACATGGATAAAGATATTGTGGTGTATATCTCAAGGTTATAAGTATGTCATGAATTTATAAAATAGTGAAAAATGTCTGAAGGGATGAGGGAAAAAATTCCTATACTAATTTGGATATGGTATATGTAGCTATGGTCGTTGTTATTGTCCTCCCGAAGACATACAATAGATACAATGTGATGTGGGTAATGGTGCATCGACTAACCGTGAAATCCCACTTTATCACTATTATAGAAGATTTATATCATAAACAACCATCGAAGATATATGTGAAGGACGTGGTAAGGATTAATGGAGTAACACATTAAATCATCACAAAATTTTGGAGAATTATTCAACAATCTTTAAAATTAATTGAATTTTTTACGGAATATCACCCGAAATAGATAGACAATATGAAAGGACCATTCAGAAAATTGTGGAAATGTTGAGATCATGTTCAGTGAAATCTAAATGATGATGGGATTAATATCTTCCATTTTTTGAGTTCTTTTAAAACAAATTATTCCACTGACGTTTCCACATGACTCCATATGGTTCATTTTATGTAATATCATATAGAACTCCCACATTTAAGGATGAAGATGGATAAAGGAAGTTACATCGTCCTAGTCTGGTAAAAGAGATGGTATAGATGGTTTAAGCCATCAAAAAATATATTCAATATACTCAGTGTTAGATGATGAGTAATGGTGACAACCGATTAAGAGAATATGAGTTTAATGTTTGGGGAAAAGTTTTCCATTCAATATCTCCATGGTATATAGGCATGTCGTTCGGAATGAAATGTAATATTATCCATAAGAACATTGGCCTCATTTAGATCCTATATCATATATGAGTAGTGGCCTATCATCTTTCATATCCACAAAATATGGATGAAATTCAAGAAATTTTCCATATATATCTCCTGATCAAGAACATACCCAACCCCACAAATGTAATAAATTCAATGGTGGTACAACCTGAGAACGACGTCATGTGTGAGGAATATCTTGTGATGATATTAGACCTTGGATACAATGTTATACGAAACAATAAAACTCTCCTTATAAATGAAATTTGAAAGAACGTTGAGCTTGTAGAGGTGACATGGAAACCATGGAAAACAATAAAACCATAGTACCCTCATTTATTATCAACTGAGAATAAGAGTTGAAATATCAGGGAAATATTTTCTGAATGTGGGAAGAATGTAAATACTCATACGTTTTAAATTATAATTGTTTCAAAACGAAAAAGTTGTTATATTATATTCTATAAGTAATATAACCATGTAGTGAATAAAAAAAATAGAATAATACATTATTTCATTAAAGTAAATTGTAACATTAGTGAAAGAGTAATCCCATGAATTGACCCAATATTACAAGGCTATAAAAAATTGGAAATATAAAAACTATAATAGAAAAATATGGATCACCCCAATATTCTTGATTCACCCCTCCCATGAATTTGAATATATAAAAAATTTTAGTAAAACAATGAAACATAATAGAAAATGTAAATATAGAAAATTTATAGAAATTGAGTTGAATATTTAATCTATAGGTATTTATAGGATGAAATGTGACTATCACAATAGAAATGTTACCATTGGAATATTAACCAGCCGGTTGGGAATAATAATCAGCCATTGGGAATAGCTACCTTATCGTTAAAATAGTAAGTTAACCTAAAATGATAAAAATTTAATATAAATAATATTTATCATGATTAAGACATGTAAAAATTTATATTATAATTCCAAAAAATAAATATCGTGTTTGAAAAATCAAATAAAATATAAAAACATTTTAAATAACCTGTATTTTAAAGTATCTTGTAAGAATAATATTTTTTATTTTAAAAATTAAAATTAACCATGTTAAATATTTTTATTGATAAAATAAATAAATTTTTTGAAATTATAATTTCAAAATTGTATGAGGAACCTTTTTTTTGATTATTTTAAAAAATATATTATTTTTAATGCGAATATAAAAAATATAGTTTTTGTGAAAGCCAGTGTATCTTGAATTACATCATTCATCATGTAATAATTATCTAATAATTTTTAGGGATTTAGGCTCGTCCATAATATATATAATTTCATTAATTATTCATTAAAATACAATAAACATAATTTCCAAATCAAAAAATTACTTTCCAAAGTCAAAAATCTAATTTATTACATTAAAATAATATTTTCTCATTTTTACACTTTTTATTTCAACTATAGTATTTAGATAAATTTATTAATGATAAAAGTATTAAAATAATTTAATACAACTAAAGTATTGTTTATAATGACAGATAAATAACTACTACCCGTTTTAAATTTGAAATATTACTTTATTTAATATTTTATTCTAAAAATACCCCTCTCATCAGTTATAACTAACCCCTCGACCTCAACATGTAAAACCACTCTCCCCACCATATGTAAAACCAAATGTATACTAATATACTCTCTATCTTATTAATACTAGAGTCTATTTTAGTATTATTTATTAATCTAACTCTAATAATCATTGTATTCTTTTAAAATACAAGGTATGAAACTCGAAGAAGAGGGTATGCTTTCATCAACTCTTCTTTGTTTTTCCTCATCTATTCCTATATTTATCCACCCATTTCAAAACCAAACATTCAAAGGTTAATTTTTTTTCATTATAAAATTATATTAGTGATTTTAAACTAATTTTAAATTTTCTATTTTTATTAATTTATATTTTATGACCTTTTTTATCTTCTATTGGACAACATTCCTAATAATAGTCAGTTAACCAACAACAAGGATGTTTCAAACATCCTTCCTTGTCACCCACCATATAGATAGAAAAATGGAATTTTATATGATATATATATATATATATATAAATATGGGTATAAATATACATGTTTTAATTTGGATGAATTTATTAAAGTTATGAATAATTTTAAATGATAAAAGTTGATAAATCGAAGGGAAACATAAAATTTTAAAGGATCACAGGATTTCAAAAAGCCTCAAAATCAAAAATGTAAATTAATAAACATAATCCAATTATTATAACTAATAAATTGTTTTATCAAATAACCTAATAATTTTATATTTAAATGTTTTAATAAATATATTTTTATTTTTTAGGTGGCTTAAATATAGAAAAACTAATGTGGGATTTAAGGTAAAACAATTATCAAACCCCACTCCAATTCATTAGATTATCCCTCTTTCACATCATTTTATATATAGATATTCTTATATTATTTCTAAAATATCATTTAAATATTATTACCTTTCCTTTTATGGATATACATGTTACCAAAATTGTTTATAAGATAAATGGAGTGAATTTAAAAATATATTTTTCTTTCAAAAACACATATTTTACTCTTCTTGAGTAGTTACTTATACACTCATGAATAAGGATTTTTTTCCAAATTTGTTTTTAATAATTCATTTGGGAACCCCATGTTAATTCCAGAAATTATGATTGATGAATAACTTATTAATCCTATTCATTTACATTAGTTATTTCACAACTATGATTTTTATATATTATATTTATCTTTCATGATTATGTGATTATTATAATGTGATGGGATGGTAGATAATTATATATCCCTCTAATGGATTTTCTAATTTGATATATCTCATGATATAATCTATATAATTCTTAAACATGATACCTTATTTGTTCAAAATTATTATTATATGATCCAGACACAATATTATGTGTGAAGATGATTCCATTTCTGTTCCAAACTATGTGTGTTATTTGAACACTATGAAATAATGTATCATTTTTATGCATATCAAATTTCAATGATTTAAAAATTTATTCTTGATTATTATGATAATTATAATTATTATTCTCTCTTGTTTAATATTTATTCTTCTATCATATTTATACTATGTTATCCATCCCATTACAGGGATTTTATCCCACCCATTAATTTTCTTCATATTTTTAAGGTATGACAAGTTATTTACAGAAAGTGAAAGATTTTATGTGGATAAAGAAGAATGATTTTAATAATTTTTATGATTTATTATTTATAAGTGATTCTTGATCCAATTTTTTTCAAGATACTACACCTTTTTCCCTTTAATGTATAACTATTATTTTGTTTTAATTTAAAATGATTTAATAGTCATTTAAGAAAAATTAGATCATTATAATAGTATATCTCGTTATCCCGTGTATTTGGAGGTTGTTGACATATCTTTATATTATTAAAAATTATATCGGTACAATAGTTTCCATAATATCTATAATATTTTCAATTAAAGTATTATATTTTGGTTGGTGTATTAGGGTTGATTTTCTTTACGTAAATTTCATTATTTTCACATTTCATAAATCTTCTAGATTCATATGATATATTGAATTATCTTCCAAAAATGAATTATATACCAATTCCTTAAAATAATGTACCACTTTCTTCATGGCATATTTCTAGCATGTAAGAATATGTATTCATTTCTATCTAAGGTATGTTTCATTTGAGTTTCCATGTAACAATATTATACTCTTCTTATAAAAAAACCCATGAGAATAATGGGAATATCAATTTATCATTTTCACCATCATAACACATCCAAATATACATTCGTATCTATAAATGTCACATATAACCAATGCCTATTAGAGGCTTGGTTTCAGGAAACCAAAGAAATATTTGATTTTCGTTTTGGGGAAAATTATAAACCAATATAATTAGTTGAATTCGTTTTGAATATTTTTTTCTAATGTGCTAATAGATTCATAAAATTTTTTTTAATTAAAGGAATTTTATGTCTAATTTAGACATAATATATCAAGGAAAATATTTATAGAAAATATCTTCTTATACTCTTCTCATTCCATATAGTTGAATTATTTTTATTTTTTATTTTCTATATTAGGTTCCATTATTAATATACATCTACTTAAAGATGAAAAATTTATAAAACAACTTTTTAATTATTCAATCATTGGATAATGAAAAATATTTGTTTGTTATATTTATCCACTTCTAAAAAATTAGTGGATCACTAATCCTCCTAATAGAGGGTGTAATTTTTTTCATGGAGGAATAATTAAAAATTTGTCCCTTAATTGTTGTGTCTATGAGTTTATCATAGTTCTTGATATTTTTTAGAATTTTGGTTAGTTTTACCAAAATTTGTTTGATATGTTTCACCCTAAATCCAATCATATTTCGTAGATCATTTTTAAAATCATTGCATTGTACATTTTACTAATTTTTTACATGCTTCTTAATGGATTAATATATTGGCTTAAAAAATGATAGTTTAGGAATCAAAAAATATTATCCAATGAAATAAATCATATTATAGTGAATGTAAATGAAAATATGTTCTAATTAATCCCAGTTGTATTTCATCCTATGAAATTTTAGATTCATTCAACATCACCTTTCTCCAATATAGGCTGTTTTATGGTCTATAATAATATTCTTCCTAACCTAATCGATAAAATTTGATCAAAACATCAAAGATCAATCCTTAAACTATATATATATTAAATCCTTTTATATGAACATCCATTATATTTCATAATAAATCACACTATAATCCTAAAATTTTATTGTCACTAAAGATTAGGTACATAACCTACTTATTATAAAAAAATATTCAAAATCTCACATAAATAATATTCTCATTTAAATACCTTATAGAAACAAGAAACATAATACTTGTTTTCATTACATGGGGATTGGAATATTATTAATGGTTGAGTTCATAGGCTCAGTAAATTGTGAAAAGATAGGTACAACTAAATGATCATAAATGAGAATAAGACAAAAATGACTGTATGATCACATAATCATGGTTCAGAAACATACATAATAAAATCATACCCTATAAATCATAATCATAAAACATGTGAAATTACATAAGTATGTTTTCATAATATAAGATAAGAGTAATAGAAGTGTAAAAATATGAGTTAATAATCCTGGTACATGAATAAATTAAATGTGAATGTTTAATTATATAGATATGTAGAATAACTATAATTAACATGCTTAAAAATATATCACATGGACAAGACAGTTGTCACTTTGTGGATAGAGCCCTATAAAATATTGTGTTCACAACCAATTTCTATAAACATCATGGGTAAAGTCCTATAATGAATCAGGTTCACTCTCTACTTTAATACATGTCACATGAAGATATTTATTTATTTTCCCAATGTATTTAAGGGGTATATAATTCTTGTCTCAATCATCACATAATAAAAAACAATACATATGTTTTCCACATGAACATGATCACATTTTAAGATCAACCATAGAATACAATTCCCTAATAAAGAAATGGTATTCATGAAATGTTTCAATAAACATTATCATAATAAATTAAATGATATAATTTCGATATTATAATTATAAAATATCCCTAAGAAGGTATAAAATTATTAAAAAAATATTTTTATAGATAATTAAACCTTTATAAGATCAATATAAAATTGATTTTGAAACATGAGAATAAATATTATTTTTTTATTAATTTTTATTTAAAAATGAAATAACATATAAAATACTAGTTTTAAAATATAATTATAAATTAAACAAATATTACATTGAATAATTATGAAAACATTAAAATAATTCTCCTTAATAAAAATTGATGAAAATGATGGGTGAAAGTCACCATGAAGAAAACAGTAAAAAATATTTCTTTAAAACATTTTTATAGAAATTAAAATTAAATATAAAATGAACTTAATAAATAATATATGTATTTATATAAAAATCAATAATATTTTATGAGAATCATAGATATTTATGAGTTATAATTGTGAATAAAAAGAAGAGATTAGGCCAGATTCACACAGAAGCATTATATCATTAGAATTTTAATCCAATAAGAGGGGATGTGTTATAAATATGTGTAAACCCATAAAAACACAAATTAGAATAAAATATATTTCATTTTAGAGATAAATGAAATATAATTTCTTATCAAGGTAATTTCGATATAACAAATCATGATTTCAATGTGATATTGGAGAAGAAGCCCTAACCTGATACATCAGCATGGTTAGATTGAATCTAATTCCTTCAATAATAAATTTAAGATTATGATTAACATATAAATTAAACTTATTAATATATTTATTTTTACCTAATTAAATTGGTTTATATATCCTTATTACACACATACTAATTATTTATTGATAAAATTAATATTCAGGTGTTAACTGTTTAATTTTTTTCAAAAACGATTCGGTTCAACAGTTATAGTACAAGAATCATTATCATGAGTTCAACTCAAAAACAATTTTCATGATGATATAATATATTATTTTAGTACTTTTGTGGATTCCCATTTACATTTTATGGGACTTATAGTAATGGTTTATAAGAAATACATAAAATATATGTTTTTGTCATTATTGAATAAATAAAAGAAATAATTTATTAATGATTTTACATTGTAATATTACAACTAAAAATTTATGACAAGATATTAAATTGATCATAATTAAAATATGTTACTCGTTCTTAATAATTAATTTTGTAATTTTTTTTACATCATTATGACTGTTGGTAGAACTGACCAAAACAAGAACATGTTATAACGACAAAATGAGTAAGAACAAGTCATTGTATATTAATAATATTAATTTTAGAGAACCTTAATGATTTTGAATACAATCAATTAAAGAGAAAATTAATTTTTAATAATTGGTGGATGGATAAGTTAAACAAAAATGATTAAAAAGAATATAATACTTATGGTGAAAACTTGAATATTTCCAAAAAGAGACTCTTAAAAATATAGGATTTGGGACTCATTATGACTAAACATTTCCAAAAATGGGAGAGGATTGTAAGGGATTTTTATAAAACATACAAGACAAAAACAAATGAAATTTTTGTGTTAATGTGGTGATATAATGGGTCCTTTTATAAGTGATTTTGAGTGACATTTGTTCAAATAAAAATTTATTAATGAAAATGGAATGTAATTTCTCATGTGAATTGAATACAATGTGGAAAAATAATTTAAATAAAATAATGGGTGGAAGATAATTCCCTCGTATATAAATTTATTTATAATTTTTTCTTCTATTTTATGGATTTTCACCATAATTTGTCTATTTTATCTCATTTTACTTTTATTTCGTTTACAATATTTTTCCTTCATAAGTTATTTTAATGTTTAAATGTGAAATCGACAAAATTTCCTAATTTCATCATTTTGATTAAAATTTTCGAATCCATTTAATTCAAATTAAATTTATAAATAATGAAAAGTTAAATGTTTCAGGAAAATATAAAAACATATAAAAAACTAGTCTTTTAGAAAACATAATTTCTAAAATTGAGAAAAATAATTCATAATTCATATAAATTTATAATTAAATAAGTGTTGATGGCTAGTTTTATAAAGTAAATCACTTTATTATATGAATCCTTTAAAATTGATTAATATAATTTTCTAGGATAACAATATAAAACACTTATAAATAATAATTTATAGAAAAACGTACCATTTTACCATTAGGTAGATTTAATAACATCCCCATTTTAATATTCAAACTAATATATTTTATCAATACATCGAAATTATAGACATTCTTTTGATTCTATAAACACATCAAATAATTTTTTTAGAATAATAATATATATATATGAATAACTATATATTTTTATAATAATGAATTTGAACAAATTATTATATTTTTTTATTTACATAATTTTTTCTTATATATGGTTTACATTATTTTTACATTTTAAATTCAATTATAAAGGATCAATGTACCTGGGGGATACAAGTATTTCCAATAAGGACCCGACATTAAAACATTACATAATCATGAATTAAATGAATAATTCACATAGAGGATCTTTTCAGGTTTAGTGTTTTAGGGAATTAGGACATAACTATTACATCTCAATAGATTACAAAGTAGACACATCTACTCAGTTTCCATTTTTTTCACAAAATAAAAACTCTTGAACAAAAGAGTCATGTCTTGTTCCTTGTTTTAGATAGAATGACATTTCCTTGGTCCCATCCTTGACCCGATTCCACATTATGTCATGTGAAAACCATTTCAAAAAAACATGGGATGAGAAAAAAATCTCCGTAATGGTTATAACAAGACCGAAAGAAAATATTAGTCCATGTATACATAATAATCAATGTAATCATTCTTTACTCATAAAAAATAAAAAATTTGACATACCTCATGAAATAATAAGATTTATACATAACTCAATCGAAATCATAATACATAAAGGTAACATGAGGCATTCATAAAACTCTTACGTAGGGAGTAACCCTCATGGTTATGTTTGGAATACCTATCACAGTATATTCCATAAATCTCTTTGGAGAAACCTTAGAGTTTAACCCCTTCAGGTTACCCAATGCATTGGAGAGCTATATCGGTCTCACCCGCCCTTAGTTTTTTTACATAACCACCCGTCATCATAAACAATGTCCAAGATCCATAACATAATCGTATCACATAAAACATGTATAAAGGAAAAATAAAATTTCCACATTTGAATCCTAAGATATCAATAACACATTGATAAAAACATTATCAAAACCATTTTTAATAAAAAATAAATGGGAAGTAAAACATGGTATTTATTTTTCATTTAAAAAAAATTTATGGCTTGTAGAAGAAGTTGAAACTCAAATAATGGTCACGGTAGCGAAGAAGCCGTTTTCGCCACATACGTACGAAAAAAACATTCACTTTTGTCGTTTAGTAAAAAAATTTGTATAAAAAATATTCCTTTTAAATAAACGTAAATGTAAAAGGGGTTTATACACCGTATAAAAGATGTTTTGTATAAAACAAAATATGTCTCAATGAAAGGAGATTGAGACGAAGACTCATTCAAAGACAGTATCCTTAGATTAAGGATAAATCAATTACATACATATGTGTGAAAAATAAAAATACACCCAATATAAGTGGATATTAAGTGCAAAAAAACCAGATTAATTCACACATATTAATATAATGACATATTCAAGGAGTACAAGTTTTACCCAAAGAATTCAAATTGAGTTAAGAAGTTCCCTTTCAAACATTCTACAGCCAAACATCATCACTTTAAAATTCAGAAAATGAGTTGATGAGAGAGAAAATGGTATCTCATCACTTGGGCATAAAATTTATATGAATAAGGAAATATAATAACATATACTAACATAATGAGAAGTAAATTTAAAAGAAATAACAAAACAAGTATTTTAAAAATAGGAGGGTGAAAGGCTCCCTTACCGACTTGGGTAACATTCAAAATGTACACCCCATGAAAGAAGAACAATACAACATTGATGTAAATACTCATAAACGAAATTATATAACACAGAGAGTAGAATAATGGGAATTTCATACACCACTCCAAGGAAATGGTGGAAAATGTAGCATAAATCTCACGGGAATAAAATTGAGATGAAAAATCCATTACAAAAACTCGGCAGCCTAACGACGCCACTTAAACATCCAAAAATGGATTTATGAGATCAAATAGGGGCTCAAATAATATGAAAATAAAAATTAAATAATGAGGAATATAAAAGAAAATTCCCAAAATAAGAACACAGAGCTTAAAATAAATGACATAAAGGGGAATACATATAAAGAAAGAGAGAGGTAGGATCCCTTACCTCATGTCCGACTTGTCTTGTTCATTTCTTTATATTCCTCAATAATAAAAATTGGTCAATTTATAATTTCTTAAGGAACTAATTTAAAGATTATTAATCAGTTCATATAACATATTATAAAGTTATAATAATTGGATAATAATGTGAGTTCATATCAGATGTTTTTGTCGATGTTCGGTACACGAGTCAAAATCGAACTTGTTGGAATAGAATTTTCCATGTAGTTATAGGTACATCATCTAAAGAATATTATTAATGAATAAAATATAATATATATCGAGTATATATTCATTTTATATTATTCCATAACATTTGGATATATAAAATGAAATGCACCATTCATGGATATGGTAGGCCGTACATATGCATAAATGCTACTTTCATTTCTCTATCATATTAATGGAATTAAAACTAAATGAGAGATATATATATTATAATTAGAGAATTATATCCATCATTTAGATTTAATATATGACATATATATCCATTATATATATATATATATATATGTACTTATAATAGTACATAACATTTGGAGATAGGAAATTAAATGTACCGTTCATGGAGCTGGTAAGCCGTACGTACGCATGAATGCTACTTTCATTTATATTTTATACTTTAATGGAATTAAAACATAATGATACATAGGAATATTATAATTACACTATAATATAATATATAAAATCATTAAATTAATCCTTTATACATCCCACATATGGCATTAACGATCAAATCACTTTGAGGGGGCGGTAGTCCGCACTTCCTAAAATGAAAATATAACGTTTACCCATTATGGAAACCATAATGGTATGGCATAAATGAAAAATAAAGAAGCATAAGGAATACATAAAAATAATTTATATATTATATATAAATATATTGACATCTTAATGGCCACCATGAGATATGTTAAAAGAAGATTGAATAATCATCGTTTCGTGAGGCAGTAATTCGCCACCCAAATAAACACTATGTTCTTTAACCATTAGATGAAGGTGTGTATCAAATTAGCTCGAATAATTTACATAAAAACATCATATTATATTAAGATACTGGTTTTGTTACAAAATAAAGAAATAAAAATAGTTTAGAGGTTGGAGAAACCAAATAAAACAAAAGTAAATAAGAGAAGACATTACTTTCAAATCAGATAACTCTTTCATTTGAGCCCAAAGGCTTCCTTTGAAAGACTTATGCCCAGCATGAGGCTTCTAGGAGTAATAGTGGGATTTTTAAAGACAATATGAGAATATTTTGGATGATCCAAGGGCTTGAGAGGTGTGGGTGAGGGGGTAGAGGTGGGGGCGTTTTATAAGAGGGAGGAGGGGCACTCCTAGAAAGTCTTGAAAAGTTACTTAATTATAAAATGATTATCTGATATTAAAGGTCCCAAAATTATCTATTTCGAGGATAAGGTGATAAGGGTTATAAATTCACCAATAAAATTGGTATTAGACATGTTTTTTCCATAGATTTTACCTTATCTTTTCATTTTATTTAAATCCTTCATTAATGAGGAAATCGCTGCATCATCATGGTACCATAAATAAATTAATGTATTTAATGTCTAAAAATTATAAAAAAATAGTTTGTCATATTAAATATTTTTATATTTCCAATTAATATTTATATTAAAAAATATGACTAGTATAAACCCATGTAAAAAATGTTTTATTACAACAATACATGTTCGTGACATTTTTATTTTAACTTTAAATAAAAAGTTATTAAAGTCATTTTCCTACCAAATTGGCTCCATGGGGTCCCCAAGTTTACCCATATATTTTCTTGGTCGGCCATGACTCATCCAATAAGTTTAGGACATGTGTCATGGTAATTTAATATTATTATAACATTATATTTACCTTAAATTACACTAATTATCTTTAATCACGATTAATAAAACTTAAATGTTTCTATTTATCAAAAATTATTTTCATCCCGTTTAACCACACATTACATCATATTACAACCATGTATATAATATTTTTTAAATTAAAATCACAGAAGTGGTAAAGTTTCATTTAAACAAAAAAATCAGTTTTTCACTACCAATTAGTGGTTTCATTATTCATCAAAAATTGATGTTTTTCAGAAAATACAAAAAATTCACCCTAAGCTATATTTGATATTCCGAATTCAAAAACAATGTATATTTTAAAAAATTAAAAACATATAAGTTTCATTAATAAATTTAATAATTAATTCTCGCTATCAAAACAAATAGCGTGTTTTTAAGAAACAAAATATATCAAAAGTTTGACACTAGTTTAAGCCAAATTTCAAAGTGAAATTAATTTCAATGACCACAATTTGATTAAATGGTAAAAATATATTCTAATTTCACTTTAAAAAAAAGACAATCTTATCATATAAATTAATTATATTAAAATGAGGTTTTGAATTGAAATACAACATTTTTCATTTATTTATTAAAAATGAACTTTATCGGAAAAAAAATACACAAAGTAAATTTTGATGCACCGATTCTAAAGAAGTATTTTATTAGGTCCAATAGAATTTATAAGAGTGAAAAAAACTATTTTTAATGAGGTTTCTCCATCAAAAGGCCATAAATCGTCATTTTAGTGAATATTAGAGTATTTATGCCTAAAATTGACTTTCTTTCTTATTTTAATCCTTTATCTTTTATTAGAGAAATATAAAAACATTTAAAGAAATATATAATCATATTTTAGTTATTTCTATTTATTTCGGCCAATACAATGGCTACGTGTTAACTTACTATTTAAAATAATATTATTATATTATTAGTGTGCAACGTAAGATTTCAAAGAAACTCGTTGTCGCATGTCGGGTACACTATCGAACATAGCAACCCTTTTGAAGTAAAATTTATATTTAATTCAAAAATATTAATAATTATGAAAATTACTTATTCTTTATTTACCTGGGTTGTTATATCCTTCCCCCCTTTTGGGAATTTCATCCTCGCAATATTTAAAATTGGACTTTGAAACTTTATTGAAAGTCCCACATCGGAAAAATAGTTAGTAAAACTAGCACTTTAAAAGAAATAATTATAAGTACAAAGGTCCCCCAAGAAAACCCATACTAGGATTCCATGTATGAAAACATGTATATGGAATAAAAAAACAAACGGTCATGCTCTGATGGAGAGTGATAGAAAACATGTTCATGAGAAAGTTAACCACCAAAAAATCACCAACTTGTGAGGGGTAAAACGGTATTTGATTTCCCTGTAGGAAAAATTAACAGACAACATTTTAGTTTCAAGTTACTTTTCATTGAGTAATTTATTTATTAGATTAACTAAATCACAGGGAAACATACTTACTTGTAGTTTAGACTTTCATCTCTTAATAGATTTCTTACACAAACTCATTTTTTACCTCTAAAAGATGAGTATTTAGGATGACTTGTTCACATTAAGAGCTCTATAATCAAATTCTAGAGAATCACCTAATCCATAAAAGAGAAATATATATTTTTCATGTCATTAGATATTAACCTAAACCAATTGTTGGAACATGATCAGATAATCCACAAAAGGATAATCCTTTATAAAAATAAAATCTATTCTTAATCTCCAAAATTTGTCCAACAAAACCCTATATTCAAAGAAGACCCTTCGATAAACAATTTTTCCATAAAATTGTTCAAAGTAAACCAAAATAATATTGAAATCCAACTATTTGAAGGATTTAATCACATAGTCTTCCAAGGTAAAAATTAACATTTATCTCCAAGTAACATCAGTTACTCCTAAAGTCTCATATTGAAAAGTAATTAACCTAATCATATATCCTCGATGATAGGTCAACAGTTTACTAGATAACCCAAAATCAACTTATTATTGATTCATAAAACTATATGACTAAAAAAAATTTCATACTAACCAGGGACATCACATAGCCCAGTGATAGGTGATAAATACCAGTCGCACATTGGTTGTGGGTTTGATTCCCATAGCTCTGTCCGACACGATAGGTTGTCGCATGGTCTGTGGGTTGTCCTTTTTCCAAAACTATATAATTCTCAAAACACTGCCCAATAACATATAAAATCATTAAAAATAACCATAACACCATTTAACCTCAATTTTATCTCATGCCTTTCATTTTCCATCATAACATATAGTAACCCATAATTACCTCAAAAGTAAGGATCATATAAACCCTAAAAGTTACCTTTATAATTATTACATGAACATACACATTGAGTTGGTCATATCCTACATGATGCATTAGAGAAATCACCATGGATCAAGTGGTTAATAATGCCTCCTGATAGTTGGTTTAGAATAAACACTAGATTTCTCATTGAATCCCCCATTTCATCTAGTCTCTTAATCAAAGAGCCACCACAGTTTCCTTCAAACCCGTTGTCATTTTGGTGCCTTCTAGATCCATTCATTTACTAAACCAAAAAGTTCAGTGTGAGTATATCATTAGAATCATCATATAAAACTAAGATATAATTATTCATGTTATCTTAAACTCATTCACTTTATCTAAAACTATGACCCTTTCTGAAATCCTGAACATTATGGTAATGTCACTTGTGCTTAAAGGATACCATAACCTCTAAAGTTATCTAAACCGACATCTGATACCAACTATAACGACCCATCCTTAAAACATTACATAATCATTAATTAAATGAATAATTCATATATAGGATCTTTTCAGGTTTATAGTTTTAGAGAATTAAGACATAACTATTAAATCTCAAAAGATTACAAAGTAAACACATATTCAAGTTTCCATTTTTTTCACAAAATAAAAACTCTTAAACAGAAGATACATGTCTAGTTCCTTGTTTTAGATAGTATGACATTTCCTTGATCACATTGTTGACCCTATTCCACTTTTTCTCCTGTAAAAAACATTTCAAAAAAACATGGGATGAGCATAAAAAGCTCAGTAAGGGTTAAAATAATACGGAATGAAAACATTAGTCCATTTATACATAAGAATAAATGTAATCATACTTTAATCATAAAACATAATCAATTTAACATATCGCATGAAATTATAATATGTATGCATAACTCAATAGAAATCATAAGACATAAAGGAAACTTGAGTCATTCATAACATTCTTATGTAGGGAGTAACCCTCATGGTTACATTTGGAATACCCATCACAGTATATTTCCTAAATCTCCACAGAGAAACCTTATCATTTAACCCCTTCACGTTACCCAATGCATTGGAGAGCTATATCGGGCTCACACGCCCTTAGTTTATCATGGAACCAATCGTCTTCATAAACAAATCCCAAGGACCATAACATAATCTATCACATAAAACATGCATAAAGGAAACATTACATTTCCACATTTCAATCACAATATATCTACAAAACATTGATAAAACCATTATCAAACACATTTTCAATACCAAAATAAAATAAAAGTAAAACATGGTATTTATTTTTCATTTTTAAAATATTATAGTGGAGAAGTCGTTGTCACTGAATACGTATGACAAAAACATTCCCTTTTGTTGTTTAGTAAAAGGATTCATAAAATAAATATTCCTTCTGAATAAACTTTAAAGTAAATGGGTTTTATACACTATATAAATGAATGTTTTGTATAAAACAAAATATGCCTCAATGAAAGGAGATTGAGAAGATGTCCCATACAAAGACTGTATCCTTAGATTAAGGATTAATCAATTACATACTAATGTGTGACAAATAAATATACACCCAATATCAGTGGATATTAAGTGTAAAACAACTAGATTCATTGACACATATTCATATAATCACATATTCAATGAGTACATGTTTAACACAAAGAATTGAAATTGAGTTAAGAAGTTCCCTTGCAAAAATTCGACAGCCTAACGACGTCACTTTGAAATTCAAAAAAAGAGTTGATGAGAGATAAAATGGTATCTTATCACTTGGACATTAATTTTTCATCAATAAGGATATATAATAACATATCCCATCATAATAAGATGTAAATTTAATATACATAACAAAATAAGTCTTTTAAAAATAGGAGTGTGAAAGGTTCCCTTACCGACTTGGGTAACATTTGAAACGTACACACCATGAAAGAAGGAAAATAAAATATTGATGTAAATAATCATGAAAAAAAGTATATTAAACATAGAGTAGAATAATGGGCAGTATATACACCACTCAAAGAAAATTGTGGAAAATGTACCATAAATCTCACGGGAATAAAAGTGAGATGAAAAATCACTTACAAAAACTCGGTAGCCTAACAAAGCCACTTAAACATCCAAAAATGGATTTATGAGATAAAATTGGGTCTCTAATAATATGAACATAAAAATTATAGAATGAGTAATATAAAATAACATCCCTAAAATAAGAACATGGAGCTTAAAATAAATGACATAAAGGGGAAAACATGAAAAGAAAGAGAGAGGCAGGATCCCTTACCTCAAGTCCGACTTGTCTTGTTCGTTTCTTTATATTCCTGAATAACAAACTTTGGTCAATTTATAATTTCTTAAGGACCTAATTTAATTATTATTATTCATTTCATATAAAATAATATAATTTTATCATAATTTGTTAATAATGTGTGTTCATATCATACATTTTTGTCGATGTTCGGTACACGAGTCAAAATTGAACTTGTTGGATTAGAATGTTCCATGTAGTTATAGGTACATCATATCCAGAATAGTATTAATTATTTAAATATCATATATATCCAATATATATTCATTTTATACTATTCCATAACATTTAGAGAGAAAAAATGAAATGCACCGTTCATGGAGACAGTAGGTCGTACGTACGCATGAACGCTACTTCAATTTGTTTGTCATATTAATGGAATTAAAAATAAATGAGAGAGATATATATTATAATTTAATAATAATATCCATAATTTAGATGTAATATATGAAATATATATCCATTATATATATGTACTTATAATAGTACATAACATTTGGAGATAATAAATGAAATGTACAGTTCTTGGAGATGGTAAATTGTACGTACGCATGAATGCTACTTTTATTTCTATTTTATACTTTAATGGAATGAAAACATAATTATACATAGTTATATTATAATTATAGTATATTATCATATATAACATAATTAAATACATCCTTTATACATCCCATATATGGCATTATCGATTCAGATCACTTTGAGGGGGCGGTAGTCCGCACTTCCTAAAATGAAATTATCGCGTTTACCCATTATGGAAACAATAAAGGTATGGCATATATGAAAAATAAAGAAGAAAATGAATAAATAAACATAATTTATATATCATATATAAATACAGCTACATCTTAATGGCCACCATGAGAGGCGTTCAAAGAAGATTGAACAATCATCATTTCGGGAGGCAGTAATTCACCACCCACAGAAACAGTATGTTCTTTAAACATTAGTTGGAGGTGGGTATGAGTGTAGATTGAATACTTCTCATAATAACATCATATTACATTGAAGATACTATTTTTGTTACCAAATAAAGAAATAAAAAGAGTTTTGGGGGTTGTAGAAACAAAATAAAACAAAAGTACATAAGAGAAGACATTACCTTCAAATCGGATAACTCTTTTTGATTTGAGCCCAAAGGCTTCCATGGAAAGAATTCTGCCTAAAGTGAGGCTTCTAGGAGTAAGATAGGTATGTGGAGGGAAAATATGAACAGATTTTGGATGAGGAAAGTTCTTGAGAGGTGTGGGTGAGGGGGCAGAGGTGTGGGCCTTTTATAAGAAGGAGGAGGGGCACTCTTGGAAAGTCTTGAAAAGTTACTTTATTATAAAATTATTTTCAGATATTAAAGGTCCCAAAATAATCTACTTATAGGATATGGTGATAAGGGATCAAAATTCACACATCAAATATGTTTTAGACAAATGTAATACGTATATTTTACCTTATCGTTTCATTTTATTTAAATCATTCATTAATGAGGTAATCGCTGCATCATCATGGTGTCATAAATAAATTAATTTATTTAATGTCTAAAAATTAAAAAAAATACTCTGATGTAGGAAATATTTTTATATTTATAATGAATATTTATAGTCAAAAATATGACTTGTATAACCCCATGTAAAAATTGTTTCAGTAAAACAATACTTGTTTGTGACATTTTTATTTTAACTTTAAATAAAAAGTTATTAAAGACATTTTCCTACCACAGTGGCCCCATGGGGTCCCCATGTTGACCCATGGATTGTCCTAGTCATCCATTAATCATCCAATAAGTGTATAACATGTTTCAAGGTTATTTCATATTATTATAACATATCTTTACCAAAAATCACACTAATTACCTCTAATCTCGATTAAGAAAACTTAAAAATTACTATTCAAAAAAAAAATTAATTTCATCCCATTGAACCACATTTTACATCCTAATGACAACCATGTTTGTCGGATTTTATAAATTCAAATCACAGGAGTGTTAATGTTTCATTTAAATGAAAAATTCAGTTTTTAACTACCACTTAGTGGTTTCACTATTCATCAAAAAGTGAAGTTTTACAGAAAAATACAAAAAGTTCACCCTAAGCTATATTTGATATTACGAATTCAAAAATGATGTCTATTTTAAAAAATTCAAAACATATAATTTATATTAATCAATTTAAAAATTAATCTCATTTTTCAAAACAAATAGCGTGTTTTTAAGAAACAAAATATATCAATAGATTGACACTAGTTTAAGTCCAATTTCAAAGTGAAATTAATTCCATTGACCAAAATTGGATTCAATGGAAAAAATATATTCTAATTTCACTTTAAAACTGATTCAAAATACAATATAATCATATAAATAATTTAGATTAAAATGAGTTTTTGAATTGAAATGCAACATTTTTCACTTATTCATTAAAAATGAACCTTATCGGAAAAATAAAAAAAACATACACAAAGTAAATTTTGATGACCCGATTATAAATAAGGATTTTATTTGGTCCAATAGAATGTATAATACTTAACAAAGCTATTTTTAAAAAGGGTTCTCCATCAAAAGGTGATAAATCGATCTTTTAGTGAATATTAGAGTATTTATGCTTAAAATTGAATACCTTTCATATTTTAATCCTTTATCTTTTATTGGAGAAATATAAAATCATTTAACAAACATATATAATCATATTTTAGTTATTTCTATTCATTCCCGCCAATACAAAGGCTACGTGTTAACTTACTATTTAAAATAATATTATTATATTATTAGTGTGCAAACGTAACATTTCAACAAAACTCATTGTTGCGTGTCTGGTATGCTATCGAACATAGAAATCATTTTTAAGTAAAATTAATATTTAATTCAAAAATATGAATAAATGTAAAAATTTATTATTCTTTATTTACCTAGGATGTTACATTTCCAATGACCAATTATTATTCAAGCATATTGACAATGTCCATATATTCGATTGTCATATGTGTAATGTACATATTCCTAATGGTAAAATGTAGAAATAAAATACATATAATAGACATATTATATTGTTATATATATACATCCTTACATAAATCATTAAAACCATTCATCATATTATCTAATTTATTCTCCAATATGTTTCTCATATTATTAATATGTACTATTTTTTATATATTTAACATCAGTGGTATGGTCTCCATGAAAAATTGTTATAATGAGAACGTAAACACTATATTTGTTTCATATAATTGTTGTTTTATTCCATTAATAACTTTACTATTTTTGTTTCATTTAGTGGTCTTGTAATTTATTTAGTATTATATTATAACATTGTTCCACAATGGAATAAATAATGTTTCATCTCATTTTAGTATTACATGAAATAGAAGCTTTAAAACATATGATATTTATTTAAATGGAAATATATAATGAAATTATAAGTTATTAAAAGCATTGACATTTATCCTTGTTAGTTTGTTTTAGGAAGAATTTTCACAAAATAGATAATATAAAACATACATCTTTTTATATTCTGAAAACATTGAATTATTATATAAAATACAATAGGGGATGTTTTCATTTAATCTAAATGAACAAAGATAAATTCATTGGTTCACATATATAAATTCCATATTTATTAATTAATGTATAAATACATTTTTTGTTTCAAAAAAATGTGTGCTAAGAACTCAGTGAATAGAATGTGGTTTTATTATTAATCTATTTGTTGAATTGTTTTACTAATAAATTAAATATAATATGGTTTGTGTTATTTTATGTGTTAAAATCGTATCCTATTAGTTTTTTCATGACCATGATACAAAAGAAATTTTATTTTAGGTTATTATTTAATACTAAAATTTATACATTTATGAAAACTCCCTCAAAATGCTAATCACATTTGATATAATAGAGATAAATGATAATAAAAAATGGTTGAAGATGTAAATAATTAGTCTTTAGGGGATATATTCAGAGAATAAAAGGATTTTTCTTAACAATATATTAGGAATATTTATTTTGAATGTTAAATCCCCTATCATAATTTTATTGATATATTTTTAACATGAATAATGGAAGATGTTAATTATTGGCCTTAAAAGAACATTAATGACATCAATACGATGAGTCTATATCGTATTATGTTAATTCTCCCCATCTCTATTTTTATTATCATTTTTAATTTATTTATTTATTTTAATTTTTATGTTTTTTACCATTAATGAATATTTAAGTAAATATTTTATCTATGTATAGATGACTAGTTATTAGTTAAAATAATAAAAAGTATTCTACCATTTTTCTAAGGATACATGTTTCGTATATAATTCATATTATTTTATATTTTTGAGAAATTTTTATTTGAAATTAAAATATTGAAATAATTTGTGAATAATATTATTATAATAAGTCAATTGTATTGATACATCATAAATAATGTCATTTGGTTTATTGATCAATTTTTTTTTTCAAAATTCTAGAAAAATGTAAAAATTGAGAATAATATTTCATTAGACTTATATAAGAAATGGGGGAAAATTTATAAAAATTCTAATTATGATTTGGTTACATCAATGGGTGAACAATTACACATAGAAAATATATTAAAATGTATATTAAAATTGAATAAATAAATATTTATTAAGCGACAATGATAATTTTCCTTTTATCTCTAAGGTTAAAAAAACAATCATGGGGGCTGATTGGGGTCGGATGAAGTGGTTATAGTTATTTTGACATATATTCTATCAAATAGAAAATTATCAGCATACACATTACCTTTTTTCGTTGATATAATAATGATATAAAGAGATAATTAATAGAGGTAATTTTAGGTTATGATAGTTTTGACCACCTTAAAATAAAATAATAAAACTAAAAATGAATAAAATATTTTTGTGTGTATTTTTGTCTCTTGTTATATAATTTTAACGAGAAACAATGAATTTAGTTTTTAAAATAATGAAAAAATCATTTCAAATATCAATGAATTTTATTCTGTGGGTAATTGAGTTATGTTAAACATGCATTAATTAACTGAATATCTTGATGAGTAGATACATGAAATGATTTTTATTAGTCAAATTATCAACAGACATGTTCCACTCACACATGAGTCACACATGTTTTTCTACATCACAAACATGTTTTTTCCACATTCAATAACATATTTAATCAATAAGACCACCTGTACATGGGGGTATATGTATGTCCTAATCAATTCCACAAAAACCTAATTTTGTATTCCTATTTGATGGAATCCAATAAAACCTTACAATAAAAAATTACGATCCATTAGACATCACAAACAATGATATTTTATTCAAAATAGATATCAAAATATAGAAAACCCCAACATGAAAAAATAATAATATCACGGGGATAAAAAAATTGGAGGCCTATAGAATTCTCTAACAATATATAAACACTAATTGTATAGTGAAACCATGGTGGTATATTTTTAAAAATACTGATCGTGAGAAACATTATAATCAAGGATGTTTGATTCATAATTCCATTCACACCACATATGGAGGATCTTCATCCAATCAGTGATAAAATTATTACACTGATAAATGTGATTTATAGTTACCCAATTTATGGATATTTACTCTTTAAGAGACATATGCATGCATTTTTAATCAGTATTTATATACTCCATATCAATTTGATTTGAGATGAATATCTCCAAAACTTTTACCATGATACATACCACCTCCCTCTGGGAATCGCTTCTCCAAAATAAGTAGTTAACTCAAAACAATTAAAAATATTTTTGTCACAAACATTTTGTCATCCATATATATCCCTTGAAATGAAATAAACATTATAATAGAGTTTGTAACAATTTTTGTATTCTTCCAACAAACCCATCATCTCTTAGGGAATGATCAAATAGAACAATCATTAATATTAATATTATTCATTAGTGTTCTATATGATTGAGAGAGATTTGACCATTTGATATGTTTACCTAAATTCTATACCATTCATTTGGTCCCCACATATAGATCCATCCTTCAACTCCCAATTATATCATAATGAGGATTATTTCACGCATTCATTAAAAACCACCTCCGAACAACAACGAGGATGACTATTGCCAAAACATGCATTTGTTTATTTTTAGTACCATCAAAAAATTGTTATATGAAACCATTATTATTGGTGACATGATCTATCAATCCCATAAAATCACATACTAAACACCACATAGTCTCTTCCCACTCTCATGAAATGATGAAGTGATGGATAAATTCATCAACATGGATATTGCAGCAGTTGAATTTGGAATATAAACTAATTACCTTATGTTTAATTAATTTATTCGTCGGTAGAGGGTTTTCAAAAAACATTCAGATGATAAAATTATACATCGATTGAATATCTATGTACCAAAGACACTCTCCCCGTGTATCATGAGCATGTTTATCATTCTCCATTCCCATGTAAGAATTAGATATGAAGTTCCTATAAGGGGATCTAAAGAAAATACATTTTTCCTATTTAAATATCATATAGATAATATTGATAATATTCTATTTATAATTGTTTATATTAGGATAAATGATGTTTGGGAAAGCAATATCTTTATTGAAGGACTTGTTAAGCATAGGTAATCCCAAAAAAAGGTGTAGTTCCTACCGAGATATCATTTAATAAAATTGTATATCCTTGTTCATTTAGTCATCATGCATGGAACTGTAGTATTAGAATATGATATTCACGTGTGTTACAATGAAAAAAATTTATTTTCATATGAGTAATGAGGATACCTCCCAAATCTATCTGTAGTGAATGTATAATTGACGGATTTTCCTTCAATGGTATCCCATAAAAACCAATCATACATGTAGTTCATCACTTCCTTCACACAATTGTGTTTTATAAATACTTAATTATATGTTTTTTCCATCCTGTTTCATTAATATAATATTTGAATATTGAAAGGACATCCAATTAGATCATTCAAATTCTTTGGGATATCAATTTCTTCTCTGGTATAATAATATAATTTCTTTTCTCCATTATATGAACATAAATTTCATTTATAAACTCTTATAATCATAATTTTAGTTTATTTTGGGACTAGTAACATAATAGAAAGTAAATTTTATTTATTCATAATATATATATACATATAATTGAACCAGTGACCATATATTTTTCAAAACAAACTTATTCAAATTTAGAATCTCAATTATTATAAAATAGTGTCCTAAAAATCCTAATAAGGGTATAACAAAATGATAATTGTCTGGTATGAAAGGTTAGTCTATAAAACATTTGTTAGAGAATATTATGTTCCTAAATCATTTGAAATATAATAAATAATCACAATATATCAGTAATAAATTATATTTATACATGAAAAGAATATGGTTAAACACTTATTCTAAACAGATTACATATTACTTGTTGAGATTTTAGTATGAATTTCCATTTATGTAAATAACATACTGAATATATTTTTCTCACAAGAAATGACAAACTAAAACTAAGAATGGGGAATTTTTTTTAAAAAAATATAATATTATTTGTCATTTAAATAAATAAACTATGAGAATAAAATTTTAAATATCACTAAGAAATGTGCAAGAGGTATAAATCCAAAAGTAAAAAAGAATACCATTAACATCAAATATTTATCTCCATCGTTTCCCATGAAGATCCAAACCCTGATTGAAACTACAAAAATATTGATTATACTTTGAAATATAATAGTCATTTTGAGTCATAAGTAAATGAATATGATAAATGAGTATAAGAGTTTATATAAGACAATATCTCCAATCATATAGAATGATATATGGCCATTATATATATAGTGTTTGAAATACGGTCATTAGATATATATGTTGATAGGTATGTACTCAATAGTTATATTGATTTTTTTTAATTTAAAATATAAAATTGAAAATAATATAATTCATCATTCCAATATGAAATGAAAAGATAATATTTATTAAAAATGTTTTATTATTAAAATATAGTTTCTATGAAATATACCTTATTTTTGTTTTTATTATTAATGAATGATTTGATTTATTTATAAAATCTAATGAAATATTATAATACATAGAAATTTATAAATATTATGTGGTAGAATATGAATAATTAATTTGAATTGGTTTTGGTTGAAATTATTTATCTTAAAAATGTAATTTTTTTTATGAATTTATTTTTTAAGTATTTTATATTTTAGTCTTAATATATATAATTAATCACATTTATGTAAGGAATATAAATTAATTTTTCAATGTTTGAAAAAATGTTAAGACTTATTTAGTTATTAAAACATTAATGTTTTAAAGAGTCATTTTCAATAAAAATAATTTCCCCTACACATATAATGATTATAATTAAATGTTTAGTTTCTCATATTTAGAAATTAAATTATAAAAAATGGAATGCATATTTTTAATCAGTATATTTAAATTACATAAGAGGGTTAATTTTATTTTTACTAAAAAAATAAGGTACCTAGGTAAAAATAGAGACATTATTGTATTTATAAATAAGGTAAAAATGGATAAATTATGTGCTAAATACATAAAATATGATAATATATATATATACACAAATAATCTTACAAGGAATCTGATATAAAATATGGGATGGGGTGTATTTTTCATTATATTGTATAAGTACTATAGAACTTACTATAGTGGTATTGTAGCAACAACACTATTCACGCATATTATGGTTTTGGGCTTGTAATCTATTTCAATAAACTAAGGCTATAGGCCAAAATATAAAATGGCCTATGTGCTTCTAGGCCTATGGTATTTGTAAAAGTTCCCTCTCAAACTCTCTAAGAAGGTTATCATATAATGAAAAAAATATTAAAATTCCTTCTGGTTGATGAGTAATGGGATTCATAGATTATCACTATTATTGTATCCATTTTACCCCTCTTTTGTCATTTCCCTCATTTGAGAACCAATTATTTGTGTTGTAAACATAGTCGCTACATGACCTAAGGTGAGCCTCCCCATATGTGATAGGATATTGACAATTAGTGAGGTTATATGATGTTATAATGTAAAGAATATATCCCTATATTAGAGTAAAATCATGTATAAAAATATACCAAACATAATCCATCACAAAAACATATACTATACAGAATCAATGAAACATGACATTTTATATCAAATGTAATACAAAATAAAATCCATATAACCTCATGGTCATGATATCATAAAAAAACTACTCACCCACTAGGATAAACAAACATGCACCATAAATGAATAAATGAAACAACAATAAATATTTATTTCCTTCCTCATGATGTAATTTATTATAAGACTCCAAATCCTATCCAAGAAAGAATTCTCAATCAATAATCATTATTCCTCTAGATTATCCATTTCATGCCTTTTTTACTATATGAATGTGTTCAAAAAAGATGCATATACACCTGGGTTCCCATGAAGGGGGTGGGCAATAAATACCCAGTAGGGAACACCCAACGATGAGCCTATCATCTATTTTTATATATAAGTTCATAGAAATGGTACTACCATCCGGGATAAATAATACTTGGAATCAGAACAAATTAAACACCATTGATCCACATGATTAAAGGTTCCACTACAGTTTGAGAAAAAACTAATTATGTCCAGTGTTAGATGTCTCAAAGAATATGGATATTTTTTCCCAAGTGGTAAAATAATTTCTTACCATTATAACACCACTAGTATAATGATCACATCATGAGAAATGCAGCCTCCATGATCATCTAACATATACATCTCATCAGGATGTCCTAAATCCATCCCATAATACGTCATAGTAAATAAATAAATTGGGGGAATTGAGCCATGCCTTGTTCATCTCTCTCTCTCTATCTCATATATATATTTCTTATCATGGGAAATTTCACCCTCCTATAACATCGCACATTATACTGATCACTCGGGGGTAGTTTTCCCCTCTTGAATCATTTTATATACACATATCTTGAATTTTTGTGTGTCCCCACTATAATATCTCATAATATATTAATCATTCGAAGGGTTTTTCACCCCTCCCTGGTCATATCACATATACATCTGATCAGAGTTAGTGTGTCCCTATACTAAATATAAATAACATGAATCTAAGGAGAGTACCTAGGTAATTCCATATAGTTATAATTGTAAAATATAATTTTATTTCACATGTCATTCTGTAAATACCTGAATGATGAATCACGTAAAATATCCCATGTATTTTATATATGCATAACATCTCAATCCCAACAACTCTCATAAACCATCATTCATACATGAGGGTTCTTTTTTCTACCTATAACATCCCAAAAAAATAAAAATAAATGTAATTGTATAGAAACATTTCAAACCCATATCATATTACAATAGAATACCTCTCATGTGAATGACTAATCCATGTTATTGTAGCCATGTGAAGATCACAACATCAATTCGGGTTCTACAGTGACACCTAAAAATCATCACTACCAATTACGAACACATAACTTTTTTGTGTTCAACATAATATTTGAAATCATTCAGAGGTCCCCTATGTCACAAATCATCTACGATTCTCTTCCTAGATCTTATATCCCATTCTAACCTATCAGGCCAAGTGGTCACATGGAGGGTAAATCATTTGTCCTAATTAGCGTAGTCATATCTCAACCTCATTCGTCTCATAGTGAAACCCACGCTGATATCAGTATAGAAAGAATTCATAAAACCAATTGCACAACCCCAGTTTCCCTATGATTATCCAAACATACCCAACCTTTATATTTCATTCTCTCACAACTGAGACACTTTATCCAAAGATCACCCATTACAATCATGATCTAAGGACAATAGTGGCCCTTTTTCCTATTCCTCTATTTTTATTAATGTCCCTCCCCAAGGTATCACCTATTGTCCCCTATAAGATAATTATTAATCCAATCATCAAAGGAATAATATATATATATATTATATCATACCATCGCTTAATAATCTTTTGAACCTCACAATAACAGTAAGAAAGTTTCTCCATCATGTTCTAGGTGAAAAAAACTCAAAAATGGAATCATCATGGGTCCAACTCCAATAATTGGGAATGAATAAAAAACCATTCATGGGGATAGTATAATATGGTTACCTATATCTTAATGTTGTAAACTCTCACATCCCTCATCCAGGGATATTTCACTTTCATACCGGGATTGTACATCTTCTATACCAGGAATATATTTCGCAAGTACACAATTTTTTATTATCCCTACATATTGTATCCCCCACATAGGGTACCTATCCATGAATCTCACATGCCCTTTTACTAAATACGCCTTTTTTAATCTAGTCATTTACTACACATTGGGTCTGTTCATGTACCCTAAATGGCCTTGTGCCCCCACAAAGGGTGTTTTGTTGACTAAATGACCACATATTGACATTCTATACATGGTATGTCCCTGTGGAATATAATTTCTTTAGTCTCCTATTTTATGTTTCTTCCAAATGAATAACACATTATGTGTGTTCCTGAATACAAAACGTCTTGTAGTTGGGTTTCCCAAATGGAAATCCCATACAATCTCCCAGAAAACACATTTGTCTCCAAATTAGGACACTAAGGGCCATAAAACACCTCCATAAATTCATATTATGAAATAAAAAATAAAAAATATGGATTCAAAGGATAAATAAAAAACTAATAATATAGGCAACATCATGGGGAAAATTTGTAGCATTAAGCATGGATATACATTTTACACCAACTTCACCCTGATATAATTTCAATCATTTCCTAGGATGATGCAAAAACCATAATCCTCCATCCATTCCTCTTTTTTTGTTCACAAAAAATATGTATGATCCTCCTCTAGTTTTTCTTACCCAAAAAACAAAAAAAGGGGGAGGTATAAAAATAATAAAACTAAATAAAAAATAAAGAATATAACTTGATAAATAGCTCGACCCCAGATACAAGAACCGAAGCATAGTTTATATCAACCCTATTTAAAAACCCATCATCATTTATTTATCATAAGATTATGATTGTAAAATAAATATACAAAAGGAATTTGAAACAAAAAAAGAAACATTAGTACTGAAAATTAGTGTTGTCTGTAGTGTTGAAGCTCAATCAAATCACTTCTAATCAGATTCACCACCTCAAGTGGAAGATCTGGCATATATTGATAGTAATCAATGTTAATTAAAATTTTTCATATTGAATAATGATAGTAAAACACCTAGTTTTTTTCATTCCAAATATATATAATTTATAATTGGTTTCATATAAGGCTTCTTCACCTTCAAACTATATAATTAGTTAACCATGAGGATTCATGTGTATTATTCATGGGGTTATAGAGAATAAGAAAATAATTCTCGACCATCATTAGTCTAACATTACATTTTCTATATAAAAGGAGGCCCACAAGCATGGCCATTGCCTCAGATTTTACAGAGTGTCCTTCCACAAAGTATTATGAGTACGGAAAATATTATTTCCCTTGGTATCATGAATCAATCCACTACCACACGTGAATACCTCAGAGCATGATACATCTATATTGAGATTAAATCTTAAATCATTCAGATACCAATATACTCAGTGACCCTGTGAAGCACCAGAAATAGAGAGTATGTAGTTATAAAAAGAGATCCTAATGTGGGAACATATTTCTAGAATTTCACAATATGTGTCATATAAAAAAGAAGTTATTTAATTCTGATCTCAAACATCTTACATGGAAAAACATCTCTTTAAAACTTAACTATATTCCTTGAAATCCATAAACACTAGTTTCCCACAATAAGAACTAGATCCCTTGATTTCCCCTCATATCCCCCACCCTTTATTCTCCCTAAACCCACATAATGAAGAATGTAATGTCAATGATATAATACAAATGGATACCTATGAAATCTCAAAAAAATATCCAGATGAAACTATCCCCATCTCCCTTGAGATTTTTTTTATGAGAATTCCTCCACCACTTATCCTAGTATGTGCACTTGTATGATAAACTAATGTAAATACTCTGGATATTCTCATATGTTGGTAAATCCATATTTATTATCCTCTAAGAAATTATATTTAATCATTCCATATTTACCTGATACTATTCTATACTTGCATAAATTTGGTGTGAGGGTGTTAGCAGCTTTAGGTAATCCTTCCTTGATATATCTCTTGAAGGAGATTTCATAAAAATAGATTTATCTAGATCATCATTGATGTCAATGAGATCATGGATTCTTTATTTCTTATTATCGGTAATGGAGTTAATTAAAACTGGATGATGTATCTCCTACATGAAGTTAATATCATTGGTTAAACTACATTTAAAACCAATCACATAACCAACCTAGTTATGGTACTATAATTATATTTCTTCACATCCCATAATCAAATTAGCAAAGAACCTAATATTTTATTAGTGGGGATGAACCAAATTTTGTATTTATTTTCTCGATGCTTCCCGCTACCCATAACAAAAAACCTCTTTTTCCAGACCATAGATTGATATACCCCTGACCACATCCCATGAAATCTATGAATGCCTACCATAAAGTGTATCATAGATATTATTCACATTAATTCTTTTTTCCTGCATGGGTTTTTCCAATCACTTCAACATGTCCTAGAGATATTGTTTTTATAAATTTTCATTCCAGATGAAATATGTAGGCATGTTATCCACATTAAATGTGATAGCTTTCAGAACTCCGACTATCGATACATAGTGGATTAGAATAGACACATGCACTCTATAAACCAATGTTATCCTACCATAAAACAAAAATAGTGATTCTTAAAATTCGTCATATGACACAGGTTATTCTCTAAAAACTGATAAAATTGATGAATGCACATTCATCATGAAGAAATAGGATCCCCTAGATAAGTCATGGGGAAACCCTTCCATTGGATACCCATAATGTTATAAAAACAGGTTTTACTTTTTTCTGAGATTTAGAGAAATATATAACATATTGTTCACCACATTTATTACCTTATTTATTTATTTGATGTTTATTTTAAGGACACATTTCATACTCATAGGTAATATCTTGTTATCAATAAGAAAAATTAATGTATCATCAGAAAAAATATGATATATGTCTATTGAAAGAGCCTTGCAGTGGTAAGGAATGGACTTCATTGGATGATTCTCTTTATAATGATCTTTCTTAAAACATCCATGGATAAAATAATGATTTTTGGGGACAAAGGAATCCCCTTTTCTTATCCAACACGTTATTTTCTAATAACTTCAGTTCTTCCCAAAAAAGGATATATCCATCCTCTATGAATTCAATAATCAAAAAATATGAACAATACCCCATGTTGAGAAACCGATTTTAGTCAGCACATTAATAATGATGTTCCATTAAATTAAGTAATATTCCTTTTCCATGTCAATAATATTAATCATATTTGAGCCAATGAACATGCTATTAATGATTCAAACCAACTATTGAGTCATTGTAATAGCCCCTTGAATCATTCTACCCTTCAAAATACCATTATGTACCCCAAAAATCCAATTTAGAATCTATGCTAAGGGTCTCTAATTTATGATTCTATCAAGTAAATTATAGAAGAAATTGCACATGCTAATGGGTTTTTAATGATAAAGATAGGTGGTATCCTTAATCGTAGGAATGGGGACCAAAGAGCTGGCATAGGGAACACGAGAACCCCACCCCCTGAAAAAAAGTAATTAATTCCCATAACTATGCCTTGTATAACCAGGTCCTAATATTCTATGTAAAAGGCACCCATAAATCCATATATCATAGTTTCACTTTTTGGGATGACACTCTTCATCAACACAGTGATTTCTTTATCATATGAAACAGACACCATGAGTTTATTTATAGAACTAGGAACCGGGGAAGGGATCACTTCAAATAAGTCCCTAACCCCCCCCAAATATCCCCTAATTATGTTGGGATTGGGGACAACCAGAAGATACTTAAAGATGGATTCTATCATGATCCCCCTCGTTTCCATCATTAGTGTAACTACCATCCAAAAATAGAATATCAGGTATGTGAAGCCTCCTCTATACCATTATACAAGAATAGAAGAGGCCATATTTCTATATCCTTTCATAATCTAATTTATACGTGCATGCTCATAAGCTAGATTTTCATGAATGAGAACTATATCGGGGAGGATGTTCTTCTTTCCCAAGAGAACAATTTATTGTATTTCAGCCTTACTATTCTCCTGGTTGATATTGATCTGTTCAACATCATTTGCAATCACATCCATTTCAGTGAATCATGGATCCTGTTAAAAAAACAATGCTCTATACTAAACTATAAATGTCTAAATTTTAATATGGGACTTATTTTAGGAGATATCAACTTTGAAAAAATTGAAAATGTTAATGTTTATTAAATAAATATTAATGTATTCTTAATGAAATAAACCTATGAAATAGATCACAAGATCGGAACCCTATGTTAAACACTATATTTTGAGATCAATAAAAAAACATAGAAAAATTTCTAGGATCATTTATTAATTATGGAATTCCTCGTCATATTCACTTAAGGCCAGAAAATTCAAATTTATACACATTTTCACAAGAATGGACAAAAATAGTGTTTTATAATCTTTACACCATTGAAATTATCAACCCCATGAAGCCTTAATAGTCCTTAACCATTAATCAAAACATACCACATTTATCAGTTCAGGATCAAATCATCATGTCCTACTGTGGAATGAAAACCATGATTATTCTATACCACATAAAAAACTAAAGCACACAATTCATTATAATAAAATTAACCACTAATCATTATCACCTTAACACCATGATGACACATACCAACACCATCCTCCCATAATAAACAAAGTTAACTTTAAACAACTCACCTCATGAATCATGGTGATCCCCGCATAAAGTCTCATTTCATAAGGTTCTAATTCTTATACATGGTTCTCCTTACCATAGGAATTACTTAATGAGACAAAATTCTACTAGTTAGTCTTCGTGATTCTGAATTTTCTTAGATAATTATTATAATCAACCAATGAAACATTATCACTTTACGAAATCTCACATCCATTTATCCTAAAGGCATTATTATATTATCCAACCAACCACATTGAATTATAAACCAAACTGTCTGTGGGATTACATGGATGTGTCCTCAACCATCCATTCAATAAATTATACTCTAACATGAGCACCGATAAACCATTAATCCAATAAACAACCATATCACATTCACTCTACCTTGATCCTAAATCTGAATAATAAGATCCATCAAACACTTCATTTAAATATTAAAAATAAAATTCACCAAGAAACTAGAAAAAAATTCATTCACCTTCACACATACATCCAAATTCTATATCTATAATCTAAAAACTATTATCATCATATTGATAAACTTACACACAATAGGGTTATTACTCTATGAACCATCCTCATTACATCACATAAGGAGTATACATGTCTATACTACTTGAAAACAAGTGAAAATATAAAATAAAAAACATCAAGAATTATTGACTTACTAAGAACCCCATTTTAGAATCTGATGAATGCACCTCGATAATGAGGGTTACACTATCCAACAATAATTGGTTCACTCCCTCCTATGTTGCTTTAATTATACTAATCTTTGATCACAACCTCAAAAGGTTTTTTCATCTCATGATAGTCTCTATTCCCAATCCAGGATCATCTAAACTACTAATATCTAATATCAAATAATCCACAATACCATCTTCCTCAAAGATGAAATATCTACCTTTCACATCAAAACTATGGGCCACTAATCCATTAAATGTTTCATCAAAACTGTTGGTCCTTAACCTACACATGGATTCTTACCAGTCTTTCTTAATTTTTCTACGTTTAAAAGGTTTATTTTCCCAAGCCACTAAATCACAAAACCCAACTCATGTTCATATGATTTTTATGTAATCAAGATTAGGATCAAAACCCTAAATCACGAATGATTCTCAGGAAATTTGAAAATTTTATATACCAAATAACCCTCAACACTTTCCGTGAAAATTGATCAATTACACCCAAGATAAGTTTTAACACATGACCACCAGAAAATCAGTGTCATCTCAAAATTAAGAAGTTTCTATCTACACTATATCCATATTGGATATGAAAATATAGGGTCATAATAAAAAATCTCATCAGGAACCACACCCAAAATCAATATGGTGGGGAATCCTATTGATCCTTTTAACTGAAACCAATCCACACAACCAAAGAATGTCAAATAAATTTCTTTACTAAATATCAAGGAATCACCATGCCTACATAACATACTTAGTAGCACCAATCTGGACCGAATATCATAACATAAATAATTTAACCATAAATATCATGTCTAAGGAACACACATGTTTGGGGAACTCCTTACATGGGATACCCTAATAAATCATAGTAAATCTCAACTATATTAATTGTGTCACTAATACACTAATCTAATCCTGAAGAACTAAGCTCTCCTAGAATGTCTAAATCAACAAATCTCATAGGTATCATCTAAAATAATGATATAACTTTTTCACATCTTATATATTAAAATGGAAATCATGTTAGAAAATAACCAAGTTGGGGTTCTTATATCCATATACACATCAGGAATCACATGTGGAGTCATCATCCTACTAGGGAACTAACCATTGTTGATAATCTGTATATGATACTACATCGTTTAGTTCGATGATCCCATTTCATTACAGATTTAAATATATCATTATTTCTTAATTTTGAGTATACCAAATCTATACCATTTGGTTATGTAAAATTCCACAAACATATTATATATTGAAACACTACAGAGGATTTTTTTGACATTTTATGTAAAAAAATTCATTTCCTTTCGAAATCAGAATAATTATCAAAATCACACATCTGGAGTTCATCACTAAGTCATCTAATGTATGTACCTACTAACTATGTGTTAGTACATTCCCCTTACATAGAGTTACTATATTTTCCTCATGAATTTAGTCTCCATCAAAGAGAATACCTCCATAATATCTATATGAACTATTATTAGAATATATATATTATAGTTCAGATTAGTATAATTCAACTAAAAAGATAAATTGAAAATCATTGTACTATATTTTCATTTCCACATTAAAAAATTGAATTCTCATCATCGATAATATCAGTCACACACATTAATATATATTCTATATTAATCCAACCTTCCAAAATGAAGCTTGTATACATTCCTCATTATAATGGTACATGATCCAAAAAACACATAAATCATAAATCTCAATAATACTAATGCTTCATGTTTGACTAAATAAATAACTAGTAAAATATAAAATCATAAACATATATACCCATTCCCATGTTTTTTGGACACTACATCCAAAATGTTTTTCATGAGGTGTGGGTTCAAAGTCTATCACAAGATCTGAAAGATCCATAATACATATCTATCATCCATATAAAGTAATAATTGTTTATTGATTAATCATAGAGAGAAACAATATCATGGAGGACCAGTGTAGTGATGTTCCAATGAATCAAATCCTACAATATCATTGCACTGGATGGGGATCCCATGCTAGAGAATATTATAAAAGGGGTATCATGTGCATATTTTTTGGATGAGAATATTATAACATTATTCCCTCTGTGGATTGTATGCATCATGTTTTCTCAATTTCTGTCACTCGTACACCATAGAAGGTGGCTGATAGTGGGACATGATTTGAAATATTTTCTTGGATATTGTTATCAATTACAAAGGAATATTTTTAAATTGTGGCCAACATGATATTGTGGGATAGAGAAAACTCAATCCCATTAAGAAGTGCATTGGAATCATGAATAACTGAATCAACACACCCATAGAGACCGTTGAAGGTGAAAAAAATTACATTTGGAGTCATGAATAACAACCCCTCCACCCTAAATGATAAGGATATTATGGGACCCATCATTATTAATTTTGAACCCACTAGTTGGGGGGATAGAAGACCAATATACCCTTTGTGGGAACACAATTTATTGAATGTATGAATTTACTCTCATCCATCACAATCATCATATAGGGGAAATTCTCCCTAACATTCAATAATTCACAGTGGTTTACTATATAGAATATGAATAGGATCTACATGTCCATACACAAGGTAAGAGTTGAATAAAGGGAATCCATATTCCTAGAACTTTAATTGCACCAGTAATAGGTAGACAACATGATTTCCACCACCATATACTCATGAATATTTGTAACAAATCTATGAAATCAAGATGCTAAAAATCAAATTTAGCACTTTCATGGTATCCACGTCCTTTGAGATCACCATTTCCACACCACATAGTGATCACCCATTCCAGATAAAAAAAAATATTTTTATCCATTTCATCCATATAAAATTGAAATTATATACATTTAGACGCAAACATAACTCTTTCTATATGATCACCCCATCTATCAATAAATCATAATTCTAGATATAGTAAATATGAAATTTATACAGATTTATAATTTAATTTAACTAGAGAACAGTTACGCTATATTCTTTATCACGGAAAACATAATCAGAATTTTCATATACAATATCCAAATGCATCCTAATGAGGCTCCATTCTAGATGAGTTTATATTTTTTGTATGACATCTAAATGATTTTGAATTTATCTCGTTACTACTGATCCTTGATAGACTGAATTATCGTTTCATTCATTGATTCTGAATAACAAAATATTTCTGATTCTGGATATACATGATATCAAACATTTATATCCACCCAAATATTGTTATATAATGTGATCTCTCCATAACCAATGATCCAATGTGATTGATGTTAATGTTATAGTAAGTGAATATTCCACATCTATCATAAGATTTAGATTATTCCATTTTGTGCTTCCAAATCCATCTCATATTTACTCAAGTTTAATTTTACTTTGATAAATATCTCATTCATAACATCCCAAGGCAACATAGATTAATGTTACAACATGGTTCCAACCATGACTTTATAGTGGATGTCTTCTCCTTCCACTGGATTAGCCATTTTGGTCCATGAGGTCTTGTGGCACCTTCCTAATACAAGAGAATACAAAATGAAGGATGTCGTCATATTATCAATGTTCCTCACTACTATTTTTGGTACATAGAGAATATATGATGATTGTATAGTGATGAAAGTTAGTGAAAAAGTGAAAAGTGTGATCCAATTACTGAAAGATAAGAAATTATTCTTCAAATTTTTAATATGGGTAGAGATATTATAAACCATACCCTCATAGTGATGGACATGAATCCTTTCATCTAAAATTGGGTCCCTTAAGAAATTCCTTATAAAATGACACATGTTTAATCATTGAATATCCTCAATTCTTTTTCTACATATTCTTATTTTGAAATTTGATATGTACATACCATTTTTTTCAAAATTTCTACATTGACTACTACACTAATCATATTATTTAATGGAATCTTGAATTACCTAAATTGATCTATTTCTAAAATTAATACATATAATGTTTTCATTAGTGAATATTTTTTGAAAGAAGATATTGAAGTGGTTTCTAAACAAATAGATGAGGATGGACCCTCTATGAATGCCTCTATTTAGGAACCAACTAATGGGACCTAATACATAAAAATAAAACATGGGATAAAAAATATCACCTTAATTTAAAACTCAAATAGACTTAAATAATCCTCATCTATTTCACATTAACATTACTTTGAATTGAGGGTATCTAAAAAATCTAAAAAATACCTCACTAAAACAAAAAACAATTTCAATTCATGACTATAACAATGAAACCACATGGTAATATGTTGAATTCAATATCCATGCAAATATAAATTTCTATCATGGATCCAAGAGTCTTCATATTAATTTCATTGATCATTTACCATGAAAATTTAGTTGAATCCTGGATGGGCCTTCATCAAATAGAGAAGTATTTCTTTATTGACACCCATTCAAGAAGATGAATTTAGAGCCCCCTATTGGTCATACTAGAAAGGATCTTTTAGGTAATGTTACACATACTTATAGGTATGTACTGATTAATATATTAGGGATCTTTAATCATTGTAATGACAATAAGAGTGGTTGAATAAGCAATATGAGGTTAGCCACCCCTAGAAATAATTTCACATTTCATATATGAGATAATTATTAACAAGATCCTAGTAAACTATATAATATGATCATAATAATCTATAATGACATGGGGAACTATTTTGATTGATAGAGATCCCTAAATTCCAAACATCAGTCTCTTCTAGAATGATCTCAAAATACAATTTAGTGGAATCTAACACCACATGAGGAATACAATAAAACAAATCACCATGCACCTTCAGGTACCCCTCCTACATAAAAGGATTAGCACTAGCAAGAAGGTATAATATGTGATACTTGACCAAATCATCCCCCAATTCAAGTTCATTGGTGTAATATCTATCCTCGATGATAATATCTAGAGTTTCACCATGTTCCATCTCTTATTAACAAGATAGAAAAAGATTTCAATTCAATTCATCCACTGTGAAGCACGTTTCTTCATATTTTCACCTAAAACTCACTATTGTTGAATCGACATGTTCAATAACTGTTTTTTATTAAATAAAATCTCACATAAAATTTCATCATTCCAATGATACCTATTCAATGATTAAACATCCATGATTTTATTCTCGATATTATCTAGATCAAGGAAGTGAGCAGGTTGATTTTTGACCCATTCATGATGATCCCCCATCAAGAGAATCATATTGTTCAGTAATCTAACAAATGATCATTCTCCCCTGAACATTTTCTAGGATGATAACACCACCAAATTATAATATATTATGGAGTTACAGCAAAAGGATATGAAAAAACATACACTAATAACATTATTAGATGTCAAGCTATCATGGGCATGAGAATGATATAAGAGAGACTCAACTTGGTGGATGACACCTTTACAAGGGAAATAAAAAATGTCTTGAAGGATTTTTAGGTAGAGACCAAGATGGAATAAAATGGGTTGAGTTCCATTTCGGTTATTTCACCAAGTGTAACTTTCCACCAATAATCCCAAATCTAAATGGCCACTATTTGGTGTGATGGAGGAAATAGTTTTTTAATCCACACAAGGACACATCCATCATCCCTTCTTATCAGGTAAATTCTTGATAGTGTTGAATTCTATAAAAATGATCCAATATAAGTACCTATGGATGAATTATTTAATTTCATAACATATATGATCTCTCTCTATTGCATCAACCTTCAAATAAATTATGTAAAACAACTTATCAATAATACAAAATTTATCATTACAATTGAAATGTAGTTTTTGGAAGTCAAAATTCTACACTGAGATTGATTTTCACTGTAATACCAAAACAAGATGGTTTATGGGATCATCGAATATGAATTCACAGAGCCCCATCTAATGATAAATGTAATCAATCCTTGAAGAATGTTTTTTCTATTACAACAACTTCAAAGAACATAGATAGGTTTCCTAGTTGGAGTCACCATGTGGCCTCACGTGCACCTCAACATATTATAGAGTCTAGTTACTTGAATCATGGGTCTGTGGGTAATATTGTGGAGTCTATAACATCATAATATTGGAAAACAAAATAAAAAATAAAACAAAAATAATCCGTCACAAAAATGAAGAATTCACTAAAGAAATGAAAATTAAAATATTACATAGAAGGTAACACAAAAGCATATAATAATATATCTATAGTGACATGTTAGTATAGATCATCTAATAACCCACTAAAATGATCACATATAAAATAAATAATGACTGAAACAACACCGGGGATCTATATACTTCTCTGAGAAGTATTGTAATCCCACACTCCAAATATCATTGGAGAAATCCCACTTGATTATTAATCCCCAAACCTCTTCCCTATAAAATTCACATTCCTATATGAAAATAAAATAATGAATATGGTTCGAATACACACCAAGGTTATTTTTTTCGAATTGTGCAATAAATTCCATATAAGATACCCCCAATGGTGTATCTATCATCTAATGTCATATGAAAGTGCACATACAATTGAAATGCCTATCCTTGAAACATAATGTAATGAAATAATATAAATGAAATACCCTTTATACAAAGGATTTAAACCACCACCTAGTTTTACCAAATAAAATTTATCCATTGTTGAATGTTTCTAAACACGTGGGATATTGGGTGACTAGATAATTTCATTCATATATAATACATAATTTTATAAGAATATTCAATACATCTCATTACTATATTCTCCAAAGAACCATAATGTTTATGAGTAGTTTTTACTAGAAAAACAATCATATTATTAATGAAATATCTATAAAATATCCTAAAATCTTTATATAACATAGTAAACCACTTAGATATACACTATTTAAAAACAATCAACACAAAAGGCTTAATGAAAATACAAAAAACGGTGATCCTATATGAATAGTAATGGAAACCATAAAAGATATTAATCAATGATCATAAGTGAGAATAAGATAAGTATATGAGTGTACTTAAATCATCATAAATTATAACAATCACACCCAATCAATTAAATATAATTAATCATAAAAATGGAAAAATGATTTTTCATAATAAAGTACATAAGAAATATGTGTGTAGAATCATCAATAATTAGTCATGATCCATGATAACATATAATTATATTAATATATATGTTTTTTGGCATACAAATAAACATAAAAAATATTTTCATAGTCTATGATGACTATATTGACTACCATAGTTGATTGAGTTCAGTAGTCATTCCATCAATTCATTAATCAAGGATCAATCTTGTGACTATATTGTTGGATATATTGCGCTACTAAACTTGGTTCACTCACCATTATAGTTATTATCTCATGAGATATACATCGTTGCCCAATGCATTGAACATTGTCATAATTCAGGACCCACCCATCACATAATAAAAATAATACATATAATTTATAAATGTTTATACAACATTCATTATATTATCATATCCTAAAACATTAAAACAAAAAATCATTCAAAAATATTTCATAATTTCATCATATCATAAATCATGGGAAATAAATTGGCTTCATAATGGTTTCATCATTACATAATTATTGAATGTGATAGAAATAAATTTCAACGAATCAACCATAAATCATCATCATAAAAATCTATCTAGATGAAGAAATTGGATGATATCATAAGAAAATATCCCCAAAAAAGCCAAAAAATCATTAAAATATACTAATATAGAAGAAAAATAACTTTAAAATTTCATTTGAACCATTATTTGTAAACATTAGAAAATATAAATTTCTATAGTTAAAAGTTTAATTAAAAACATCAAAATATTTAAAGAAATCATTTTAATAAAAATAATGGAAACATTAAATAATTCTTCAAATAGAATAATAGTCATGATGGTGGTAAAATCATTTCATTTCATATATGTTAAAAGAAAACATTCCATTCAAACTTTTATTAAATCTAAAAATGACTTATTAATAAATTGTTTAGAAATATACCTTTTAAACCCATTGTAGATAATGTTAGATAAATTTAAAATTATATTTTTTAAAAAGGTATAGATTACATATGAACTATCATAAATTAATTTATAATAGTTTTTACATGGAAAATAAATTTCATCAACCAAATATGAAATAATGTCGGCCTTTCTTTAAACACATTTTCTTAGTCATTTAACTAAGAGAGAGAGAAAAATGGTACAAATACAAAAAATAATTAATATCAATATTACGATAATTCATATTTTTCATAGAGGATATAATCAAAATAAAATTACTTAATAATTATTTGACATGGAAAACCCAAAAGGGTAATGGGATTGAAACAAAAACCCATTACCTCAAGACTAGTATTCATTTTTTACGCATTCAAATATTCATTATAATTTAATATATATTTATATATAAATATATTGTAGAACCATATTCCTAAATAACATATGATGTATCATTCCTCTGTAGATTTCAACTTACTTTATATTAATAAATTATACATTAAGATGAGCATTCCTGCGAAAATAGGTCTGTTTTTGAAGCATGCTTCAGTTTGAAGGTTATAGTGGTAATTCTGTCATCATATACTAATTCATAATCATTAATTATGTATAATTGTTTTAGTTAAATACTATTTTATAGTCATTAAGTAAAATATATTATTAATAATTAATTAGATCACTCTGTATAGATAGTAGTCCATATGTATGCACAAGTTATTTTTTCACTTTTCGATTGATGAAATGAAAGATAGGTAAATTATAATTCAAAATTATAGAATTATTTTAGTATCATAAAATTCAAAAAATATATCCATTAAATCTATCCAAATAACCAACTATACAATGAGGATAGTAAACAATGAATCACGTAGGACCGTGGAGGCTGTATTCCACACATAAGCACGATGTATGTTATCATTTTCAAATGGATGGAATGAAAGAATGTATATAAGATATTATAATTCCTGAATAGTAACTAATTCATAGATATAAAATATAGACATGTAATCCATAATAATTACCTACCATGAGTTATTTTGATGTAAAATGAACCATACTATTGGGTGTAGCCGGTAGTACACACATAAGTGAGAGGAAACCTTTTCATTAACCATTTTATAGAAATGATGTGGAAAATGGTAGATCCACATTAATAATAAAAATTATGTGTATTGAAGATAAAAGAGTTATTATTTTATAATATATATCATATATATATATCAAAGGTAGAAGAGTAAATAAAAATAAAATTAATAAGTTAAGATTTCTACCTCTTTTCAAGGAAACCATGTTTAGAATGAATATTAATCCTTGAATGGGTGGTATTATGATCAATATAAGACCTACATGATGTGGGATTGGTTAACGAAAGGTAATTTTTAAGATATTTATAAAAACACATGCATTTCAAACATATATATTACATTTTATTAGATTAATATTCATTACAGAGTATAGCGATCCACACCAGAATGGTATACTTATAGTGCCAATATGAGGTATAAATAATATCCAAAATTGTTGTTTATATTATAAACACTTCTTAAAAATATCATACTGAGAATTTTTCTTCATAACCTGGGTAAAAGGAATCATAGGAAAGAGTCATATCAATTTCATAGTAAGGATAAGAAGGGATATATCAATGCTCACTTAAGAATAACATGATCATATAGTTAAATAAAAATTACTGTAAAATTTTAAGACCATACCATACATATCTTTAATCATAACATTGTCTCATTAAATATATATTTGAAATTCATAATATAGGAATTATAAAATAATAAAAAAACACAATTCATGAGAGAATTACATCAAACTATGAAATATATATTTGGCACACACATAATCATAGAAAGTCGTTTCTATAGTTGTTAAGAAACACCTACAATACTATTATATTAAACTGGATTCACTTCCTATTCCATCATATTAGTCAAGGATCACTCTTAGGAAAATCGTAGTGGACATTGACCCTTACAGGTCTAGCTTCACTACCCATTGTAGTCCAATTTATCTCAAGTGACATCCATCACTTTCCAAATACATTGGAGGTCTATATAATTATCGTTTTATCCATAAGATAATTAAATTCAAACAAATATATTCAAAAATTATTATAAAATAGTCATCATATTATTACCCATGAAAAGGGAACAAGGTTTATAAAAATCTAATCATATCATATTCAAGGGAAATAAAATGGTTTTCATAAACATTTCATAATCTCATAATAAAATAATACATGGAAAATAAATAGGTGTAATAAATATTTCATAAATTCATCATATCATAAACCATGGAAATGAAATAGTTTTTATTAACAACTTTTCATCACAATAGTAAATTATCTAGTGAATGATAAGGATAGAAATATTGGTTATATCCCCATTATATGTTTATATAACATAAAAGAATTTCATCATAAAAATTTCTATTAAAAGATCAAATAAATCCGTTCATGATGAAAATTCCACGTACAATTTGAAATCAATTATTTAAAATATAAAAATTTAAAAAATATTAAATAAAATGCATTCATTGAAAAGAAACTTTTAAAATATAATATAACCTTAAAATCGATGACTTGTAATGGTGCAGTAAATTCCATTCATTCCATATTATTTAAAATAAAACATTCCTTTAACAGTTATTTAAAACATTCAAAAAGTACATTTTTTGGAAAATAAATATCAAATTCCATTTCAACCATATATTTAAATTTAAAAAAATCCATAAAAATTAATTTAAAAATCATATTTGAATAAAAAAAAATATGAAACATTTTTAGAAAACATGTCTATATAATAAAGGGGTTATTGACTAGAGAGTGAAAAAAAGTTGGTTTTCTTTAAATACATTCTTCACGTATCTTGAGTTATTAATGAAAGGAGACAAATAATTAAAAACATATAATATATCGATATAACTATAAAATAAGTATATTGATGAGTTAATTGATAATCAATTCATTGAATTTCATCATCAAAAATATAATCAAGAAAAATATCAATAAATAATTATACTGTAACATAAATTCATTACCTCATGTACATATATCTTCAAAATCACTATAACAATATATATAATAAATTTTTAATTATTATAATTATATTATAGATTCATGTACATACTTATAATATTATATATGCTCAAACTATAACATTTTAACACCAAATTTTTAATAAAATAAAATGAATCGATTTTTTCCTTTTAAGACATAGACATATTTTATAAAATATATTTGAAGCTATGAGCTTAGATGGAATGGGAATCCGAGGCCTAGAGGGCCTTGGTGTGGTGATATAAAAAATATTAAGGATATTATGTCGAATTAACACACATATTTGTAAGAAATTGAGATTTCATTGATTAAGAAATGAGATGGAAAATAAAATACAACATTTGGTTCTTGAATGTGGGGTTTTCCCTAGAAATGACATATGATTTTTTGGCATCAAACTTTCTATGGGAGGGGACTATTATTGGGTCAGTTTAAATAAAATAATTTATTAAAATATTTAATTTTAAGAAATGTCCAAAAAACCGAAATCCATCAACAAATAAATTATTATGTTGTTGTTACTTGGATATCCATGAAACCAAGGGATGATTATAGGACGATGGAATTATTCCTCATAAATGGATCATGATCAATGGATGATAATAATCAGATCTAGGTGACTTGAGTAGAAGGTAGAGAACACTGTATATCTATTTCATTATTGCTGGAAAATGTTCTTTTCACCAATTATTGATCCAAATTTGTAGTAGGAAATTAATTCCATGTATTATTTCCCAATTTATTTATCCATGATAAAAATGTATAAATTATAAAAAATTGAACTCATGTGTTTATCATTCAATTTGAATGTGGTTTTATTTACATTGTATTGAGGGATTAATTATTATGGGGGTTTAATAATTTACCATCACTTATCATTATAATGAACATATATTTATGAAAACCTTCTAATGTTCATGATTTTTTTTCCACTTTTTATTTCTGGGATTTCTTTCCTTGTTCTTTACATTGATATCACCAACATTTCCATTGGCTGGTTATTTGACCAATAATGGTGTATTGATCATTTTGAAATCGCTCTTCCCCATAATATCTCGAAATCACAAGTTTTTGTTTATGACTAAGGGAGTGATTGAGGTGTGACTATGACGGTAAATGACTGAAGGTGGAATTATACTACATTAATGTTACAGATTGCCCAGTTTAGAACAAGGTAAAAGAATGGTGTAATATAAGATGATTTTCTGAGCTATTTTGATTGATAGAATCTATCCACCCATGATGGAATGTTTTGTCATCCCCTAATCTAAGATACCGTAGCATGATTATTGGTATAGAAAATAGTGATTATGAGAAATGTGAGAGATTATAACTTCCAATGATTTTAAATAAAATATCAACTACACAATGTGTAGTATAAGGAATAAAAATAGTGTAGTCCCTCTTCTGCAGCATTGGGATATACATGAAGAAATAAGGATCACATTTTATTTGGTTCTGACCATAAGTTATGTGACATATTTCTGGTGTCTTAGAGTGTATCATAGTGGATACACATGAACAATCACATACAGGCTCATGAGCATATCTAGAGTATACAAGCATGTCTCAGTACTCAGTCACAATAAGGTGCATGAACATGACTATGTGTAAAGAATCATCTGGTGTGAATGATCATGGGAATCGAAACACATACAAAAACATTGGTAGTTTTGGATATATCATTACGTACTGTCTACCGTATATACACATCATGTGCATCCACTAATTTAGTTCAGATCCCTTTGTCACTTCAATTTATACCGGTATCGATTGAGTGTATTCCATTAGTCAAATCAATGATGGTACAGTGTGATATTATAACCTCTATATTTGATTTTTATCCCCAACATGGTTTTTTTCTGATAGATTTTGTGAAGTCCCTCAGGGCCTTAGGTTGACATTATTTATCATATCATCTATCATAGGTGGGGTGTTTGTAATTACCCTGGACAACTATAATGGGAATATGATCCCCTAATTAGCGAGTTACTCTAGATTAGGATTGTCATTCCCCCCAGGTACTTGGGTGTGATCCCCTATCTATGTATAATGATCTTATGATTTTCAAGGAATAATTATTTGGAAACACATGTTGACCATGATATCTTGGATAACTTTTTTTTGGGAAATCATATCTCGTGGACTGGTTTTTTCTAGATAACCATAACATTGAATCCTTGGGAGAAACATTTGGCTGATAGTATGGTCGAGAAAACTTGGAAAATTAGATTCTTCTTTTATTATATTTAGGTAATATCAAAATATTTTTTCTATTCATCATATCATTATTGACATGGCTTTGTAGTGATGATTTCACTAATTTTGATACATTGGGTTTGGTGATTTCATGTCGACCAATTGGGTATTATTATAATCAGAACTAAATGGTATTTTCTAAAACATTTCATATCTTATGAAGTTGAAAAACCTTTTTATGGAGTCCCAAGAGGACTATGAGTAGGCAGATAAATTGAGGTGATAGACACACCAAGGATAATATAAATTTTTTCCTTACTTATTTCCATATTTTTTTTACTTTAATCTGTGATAGATTTTATGTGTGCATTATAGTATTAGTTTTTCATAACATTTCAGAATTTTATGGGAATTTGGAGATGTGTGTGTGTAGGTACTTAGGCTAAGTCCTACCATGGGTCTCATATGCTTACTCTGCACTAGTGTCCATCCTATGGCATATTAGTGGTAGGATTATTGTGTAAATATTATATTATCACAAGGAAGGTGGGCCTTGGTGGGTCAGATCATTAAAAACATATATCTAAAAATGTTCTACCTTAAGGATAGAGTTTGGAGTTATGTCTAACATTTAGGTTTATTTTGGTATTTATACAAATTTTCTTAAAGTATTTTGTGTTCAGATTCCAATCCATGGACTCTAGTGTTGGTGTGGGGGTCGGAATTTCTACCACCAATACTCTAATAACATTCATGTCGGCTTGGTACATGTAGGAACTTGTTGTAGGGGAAAAATTGGAAGATGAATCATAAAAGAATAGGTTGTGGTTTTAACATCCTTCTTGAGTTAGATTCCAATATATTCTTAATGTATTTGCTATGTCAAACAGTATTCAGATGTTTCTAAAATGATATCAAATGAAGTTTTTTAGCAGTGTCTACTGTATAACCTAATTTTTGATGAGGACTCAATAAAGGGGGTTGATCATGAGGCTTTTTTCATTCATGGTGGTTAGCATGGGATAAATTCAACCATTTATTATTTCATATACCTGTATATATAAGATCATGTGGAAAATCATGTTAGATTGAGCCACGAGTGGCTCTATTGGTGCATGATAATTATGTGAAGGGGATGAACACATATCATGGGCTTCATTGTTAAACATTTCCTTGGATCTAGGGTGCGTAGGACCCATTGATAGTATTCGTAAAATGTAGGTCTTGAAAAAATAATATATTTCCTTCAAAAATTCCTACAATAAAACTTTTCATCTATGGTAGATGAATTATTATGATTCTCATAGACATGGAAATATCAAATGGGATTATCATGCCTATCACTCTTCTAAAAAAGGGATATTCTATGGACTATCCAGGCCGAGGTAGTGGTTAGACAAGGAATTTCTATAGGTTGGAGGTCGTGTTGGAGTATTGGGGAGAGAAATAATTATTGTCCAGTGCTTTTATTTGATACCACCACCACCCTTTTATAATCAACACTAGGATCTAGGATCTAGGGTATAGGGATGTAGATAACATCAAGAACTAGAGATATATTACATAGTCTCTTTGAGTGAATTGAGGTATGATGTGTTACATTTCATCCATCCCAATTGTTTTCATAGGCACACGTGTGAGTAACTCTTTCATAAAGACATATAATTCTTGATAGATATAAATTTTGGTGTTACCTATATTAGTTATGTTTTACATGGATTTAGACAATAGATAAAGAGGGATAATTCCTCCACTGAGATTCTTTCATATGAAGACATCCATAACAATGTGTGTTAATCAATGACACCTACATAGGATACATTTTATGTGTGTTGTAATAGTACCTTTAACATGTATTTTTGATGAATTATTTATAGGATAATGTGAAGAAGAGGGCCTTATTGGGTTAAAAGGAGGAACATTTAAAGGATTTCTTATAGTTGTGTGGTCTTGGGGAATGATGACTTTGAGTGTTGTATGATATATGGCATGAGATGTTGGAACTAATGATTTTCAATGCTAAAAATTGTGTCTATATTGTGTTTTTTGTTAATCCATGCTAGATATGGTAAGTGGGTTTTAAATAAAATAGATCATTTAATACAGATGGCTTCAGAAATGAAGGTGGTGTCATTACCTAATGTTTTCCAAATTTTGGAGCTCAAAATAATGAGGAAGTATAAATTATAGAGGTAGATCATAAATATGAAAAATTAATGGGTTTCAAGAAAATGTGTTTTGTGATGGTTGGGTTTCACACAGGTTGGGATTTTGAAAATGTATGAAGCAACACAAATGTGTGATGGAAAGATGGTTTTCTAGTGACTATGAGAAGCATCCAAATTGTACAATGAAGTGATAGTGAATCTAAATGAATATGTGAAGGTTCATGAATGGGTAATATCTCATTGGACATTCATGCATAAAATATCATTGTGAATATGAGAAAAGAGGTTTCAAAAAATGGCTTCTGGGATCATATGGTCATCAAAAACTAAAAGGTTTATAAATTGGTTCCCACCCAGTAGTTGAAATCATTAAGACATTTTGCGGAAAAGGGTGGTTTTCTATGAAATCATGATGGATGGGATATTTTAGAACAATGAATTAATTACAATATTGATCAACGTGAAATGATTAATAATTTCCCAACAAATGCTATGGATTTTCCAAAATGGTAGTTTTACGATGATTGGGAGTTTTGGAAAGTCAGAGAATTCTACGATGGATGGGATATTTAGGAATTTTGTGAGCTTCTTGATGTTAAGATGATCTGTGAAAGTGGGTGGGTTATTGAAGGGTTGTATTTATTTTAAATATATATGGGATTTCATGATATCTAGGAGCTTCAAAAACCATAGTGTTGAAAATAGAGTTTTAGGGAATAGTTATTTAATATCCATGAAATCTGTATTGTAATGTTAGTAGAGTCTAGTGCTTATAAATGGAAGAGGATTAAATTCCAAATCTACCGATATTACATTCATGTGGTTGTACTTATTAATACTTCACCAAAGAAAGTAATCTATGGTGTGTTTATGAATGATTTCTAAGCAGGATGTGTTCCTAAAATAGAGTGAATGTGTATGATCATTCATTATCCAAAATAACTATTGAAGAATACTATATTTAGGTATGAATGAAACACTGTCAGTGTATTCTCTATTATCTAGAAATAATTGGTGAACCAATTAAAACTGATGTGTTTTTGCTCTCCATGGGAATACATAACTACTAGGTGATTCCATCAGACATGTTTTACAATATTTTACCAATGTGGGAAAACTATTTGTTGCATTAAATAAAATGTTGGCATAGTAATTCATACCTCACATCTCAGGGTATTCTAGGTCCCTACAAGAGGTATCATTGTATAAAACATGTTGGGGTCAAATATGTCCTCTGCTATTTTTATGGTGAATTTAGTGAATGTTATGGGGTCCCCATCATTGTTGGAACAAACATATATTTGTGGAAGAATAAGATGAGATATAACATGTGATATATTAATAAGGAAGTTCTATTTTCCAAAAATGAAGTGATTCATGATCATAATAAAACCATTCATATTATTATTGAAATGGATTGTTAAATGCCTGATGCAGATTCTAATAACAAAAATTCCCTTAATACCTATCAATATGACCAAATATTTTTGAAGGTTATTAGATTAAATTAATACAAGTTGTTTTCAGAGAAAGAGAAATATATATATGAAGGATAAATCAATGTGAACGATTCCAAACTCCATTTTTTTAACATAAGTTTTATGTTATGGAAATGTATCAAGAAGAAATTATAGATAGATTTTTTAACCAAATTACTTCAGTTTTTGGAGATATTCAAGGAATTGATGAAGAAATTAATGATATTTACATTTTCTATAAAATAATTAAATGGATTCCACCACTATAAAATACAAATGTTTATTCCCTTGTGGAAAGGGATCAATCTAAACATTATATAGATGATATGTTAAGATGTCTAATGGCTTGTTAAATGAAATTAATACCAAAAGAAATAAGAATTTGTTAATGTAAGGAAATTTGATTCAAATCCATTGAAAATGGTGTCATTTTAAAAGGTAATGATGATGGTTTCAATTTGTATGATGAATTTATTTCTCTTGTTTCTATATAATTCAAGAGGGAAAAAGGGTGATTTTAAGGGAAGATTCCCTTGGCATTGTTTTAGAGTGGTAAAGTATGGAACATTATCACTATATGGCCAATGAAAATTTATGACGTACAAAGTGAATAAAAATTCATATATAAAACTTTGAATAGGTTCCATAATAAGGGAGACTTCATATCATGAATGAAATTATAGTGAAATAACTTCATCTATAAATAAGAACAATATGAATTTTACAATTTGGTGGATATAGAACCAGATTGTAAATCTGAGCCCAAAGCATCCATGATAGCTGCATTTGAAAAGGTAATACCTCAAATGGTTGAAGATAGTAAGTTGATTTGTGTTTTTGATCTCAAGGTATACCATTATGGTGATCGTGGTGAACTTTAAATTCATGTAATTAAAAACTAAATTATGATATATTTGTTAGAAGAGTCATTATAGTATATTGATCCACATGAAGTTGAAAATGATCGATTGTAAGGAGAGGAGGAAGAAAAAATATCACCTCTTGAATGTTTGGAAGAGGTTTTGGAGTTTAAATCTAGGGTATAAGACTTGAAAACATTCATCAAGGACCTTACGTCATGTCTGGAAGAAAATTATATGATATTTGAATTACAAAAAAAAGAAGTTGTTACTCTAGGGTGTAAACTTGATACTTAATCAAAATCAATGGAAGAAAAAAGAAATTTTAGTTTGGAAGAATCTATAATGAAAATATATTTGAAAGATATAAATTTATTCAAATTATTAAGAGATGTCTCTAAATTATTAGTAATATAAATGTAAGGGAAAAAAGAGGAAGTGGATATGATTTAGAGACATTAAAGGATGGAAATAGGATGACCAAAAATAAAGTGAAGTAGAAAGATGGACATATCACAATGGCACTTGATGTACTAAAAATGAAATAATAGAATCAACTAGAAAATAAGGATGAAAAAAATCCTCAAATATCAAGAGATAATATTAATTAAAATAACCCTATAAAAAGGGGACATTTGGAGGTCTAGAAGTTAGAAGATATTTCATCTTATGAAATGTCAATTTGGTGGATTTATGGGTCACACGTTGTCTTACTATGAAGTAGAAGTGAGATACATTAATAGGGATTAACCTAGAAGTCAACAAAGTATAAGGATACAATATCCATCTTCATATTGAATAAATACTTTATATGAATATTGTTTTCTCTATTCCAACTATGGTCATAAATCTATTCATTGTGAGTAATGTATGTTGAGTCAATAAAGTTTCCTTATGACTTTTCAATTCCTTCATGATTGGGGAGATTGTCGAGTCAATAAGGTTTTTTTATAACTATACCAATCCGCATGTTTTCAAAATCACAAACGCCATATCTCAAGGCAAATTTCATTTTACCCTATGATTTAATATCATAAGGAAATTTTTCCTTCCCCGAGAAAATTCATCATTACCATATTTTTCATTGTTTATTTACTTGTCTAAGTTTGAAATTAGGTTTCATATCTAAAACATTGGAATCATATAATAATTAGGTAAATAGAATCTTATTTCCAGGATCTGAATTCAAACTCCGAGTTCTCTGAATTCAGACTCTGAACACTTATGAGTTCTGACTCCATGTTCTCTGAATTCAGACTCCGAACTCTTCTGAGTTCTTACTCCGAGTTCTCTAAATTTAGACTCCAATCTCTTATGAGTTCTGACTCCGAATTCTAATGAATTTAGACTTCGAAATCTTATGAGTAATGACTCCAAATTATGTTGAATTAAACCTCTGAACATTATAAGTTTTAACTCTATCTTCTCATTTACTCTGACTTATAACATTGTATATTCATGTTCCGAATTCTTATGAATACAGATTATAAATTTCCTTGATTTTTTGTCTCTATAATTCTATAGAGTGTCGGTTCTAAATTCCTTAGAAAACAAAATCTGAATATCCTTGTATTATAGACACTGAATGTGTATTTGGTTAGACTCTGAACGTTTATTTTCTTACATATTGTATATTTGATTTTGGTTATGTAACCACATTTTTTATTACACATGTTTTTGTTATAAAATGATGTCATTATTTCAGTTAATATCTAACCATTGTTTGAGTTACACTCGTACAGGTCCCTTTGAAATTCAAGAAAAAATAAGACTATTGGAGGAGGGAGTCGACCATTGGAGATATGCCTATTAATAGGAGCTCATTTGAAATAGATCACAAATTATTGAAAAAAATTGATGAACTATTTAATGAATCTAGAGATCACGTGTTGTTGAAGTGATTTATAGAGAGAGACTCTAATTCATAGTTCTCACTGACTGCCTTTTTTATATTTTCTTTGTGTGACTCCAAGAGTTGCGGAGTACATTCAAGGACTTCCGGGGATAGGAAGACATAGGTGCCGACTACCTAAAAGTTTGAGGACTTCTTTATTAAGGAAGAGAGAGGTTTCCACTACCTTGAAGTTGAGGGCTTGCAGGGATAGAAAGACAGACACTAATCTTTGTATCGATGGCTTACCCTAGTGTTGGTAAGACAGAATTTCTTGAATGTATAAATCAAGGGACCTTTATTCAAGGTTGTTGGATACCCTTCTCTTTGGGTTAAAAGAATTATTACTTGTTAAATGGTTTGTTTCAATATTTCCACTGCATTTTGAATTTTTAGGAAAGTATATCTATCTTATAATTCCTTATACTTGTATAATTTTATTTAGTAATATTATATATGCTTTACAATAGAATCTATATATTTGTAAACAATAATTATGTTTAATTTTCCAGAACCATCTTTTCTGGAATCACTTTCTCTGAATTATATATCTAGAATCTAGAAAGTGTGTAAAACTAGAGGTTTTGTGAATTACCTTATTTAACCTTGTTAAAAATAATCTTCTTTAAAGTTCCAAAGGATTTTTTTAAATTATACAATTCACCCCTCATATTTTATTTTGATCATTATTATATACTTCATTCAATATCTATATTATTTCGATCATACATTTGTTATTACATAGTATATCATACTCTACATAACATATCAACAATTGGTATCAGAGGTTGGTGACCTCATACACTGTACCAATCCTACAATTGGTATCAAAGCAGGTCTCTGAAATACTTAAATTCAATTATAAGTTTTCCTTGCTCAATTTTTCATTGTTCTTCTTTTTTCATACTGAGGAATATTTTCCTTGTCTACTTAACCTTACTTATGAAATGTTTGTGTGGAGACAGTTTCCATTAAGATGGAAGGAATCAATGTTGGTTCCATTGACAACATAAATCCAACAAGACCACCTATTTTTTATGGGAATGATTACGAATATTGGAAAGATCACATGAAGACATTTATTATCAATAATGGAGGGGGAAATTATTTTTATGCTTACTGGAGGATATAAAATTCTTTACAAGGAAGTTTGTACCTGCACCAATCAAGAAAATCATGAATATCAACTGAATTATAAGGTACTGAATACTTTAATTTGTTCCATGACTAGAAATATATATAGCCAAATTTCATCTTGTAAAGCAGCAAATTGTATTTGGAAGAAACATGATGTTACACACATTGGAACTTCAAAAGTCATTTAATCAAGAAGAGAAATGCTCAGAGATGAATATCATGGTTTTTTCTTTCCTTATGGAGATACCATATGTAAGGTGCAACAAATATTCATGGATATTATTAATAGTTTATAATCAATGGGTGAAAAGGGTTAGATGATGAAGCTCTTGTTGATAAGATCATAGATATCATGCCCAATGGGTGTGAATCCATGATAACTTCTATTGATGAAAATAGAAATGTTACTCATATTACTCTTGATAAACTTTTTGGGACTCTTCATCAACATGAGACTAGAATGAAGAGAGGTGTTGATAATGTAATGAAGAAGAATGAGAATAGCGGTTTTTCTTTTACTACAACTTCAGATCATATTAAATCCAAGACTCATGAGAGAGTTACAATATCCAAATCTAGGTAGTGTGTTATACAATATGAATCTAGTGGAAGTGAATCCTTGGAAAATGAACTAGCCAATCTTGCTCGATGGATGAACAAGATTGTTGGAAAGAATAACTTTCAATCCAGATATAAGATGAAAGAAGGGAACGATAAGAAATATTTAGAAGAAACATGTTATGAATGCAGGAGAGCTGGACAAATAAGACCTGATTCTCCTATGCTTATGAGGAATGAAAAAAGAAAAGGAATTCTGAGAGAAATAGAAAGATGTGATACTAAGATAAATCTAATAATGTCCATAAAGATAATGACACCTAGAGTACTGGTGGTGGTGAGTATTCTGAGGAATCATCAGATTATGAATCTTCTGGACAGATGAATCCTTCTCTAATAGCCAGAATACCTATTGACAATAATTGAATAATGGATATGCTACACAATGTTGAATCAATGAACAATGTTTCTTTGAATGAAAAATATAGTAATGATAAATAATATGAATCTTCGGATGAATAATCTTCTTCTGATAAAGATAATACGTTACCTAACCATGAATAAGTTTATATGTATGCTAAACTACTTGAGAATGATAATTCATAAGTCAAAAAGAATCTTGATAAGGAAAATTCTAGGATTTCTAAACATACTAGGGAAATATCGGATCATTCTAAATATGTTGATAAGAGAACCCTTGATTTTGAAATTATTTCAAAAACCCTTGAGAAAGTAAATTCAAAGAATTATAGACTTTTTAGGATCTAGAAAATATAATTTCTAAGAAAAATGTTTTCGAGCCTAACTCATGTTCAACAACTAATTATTTTGAAGACAAGAACTTAGTTATCAAACTAAAATATGATATTTTTTCCTTAAGGAAGTGTTTGTAAAAAATTACCTTAGGTAATGAAAATTTTGAAAATATGTATACTCAAATACGACCTCTAATGAATAACATTGGATTTGGTTATACAACTTCTAAACCAATTTGTTGTAACAATTTTTTTCCTCAAAGTGCTCCATTCTACACTAAGTGTCAGTATGGTGGGAATTGGGAATGAAATTGTTCCCTTAACAAAACCCAGTCTTTAGGATTTCATAAAACCTATCTTTATAAGAAAATGTGGGTGCCTAAAATTTTGGGTTCCGAAAGTCTAACTCTTCTATTTTCATGAAAATAGAGAAAGTACAAGAACAAATACATGGTACATGGATAGTGGATGTTCCCGACATATGACTGGTAACAAAAACTAATTTGAAATGATTATTAAGAGGAAAAGAGGAAAAGTAACTTTCAGAGATAATGCTCAGGGAGAAATTATTGGTATAGGTTACATCGTTATTCTTGAAAAAACATTGATTTTGAATGTTTTGGTTGTTAAGGGTCTTAAGAACAATCTCATTAGCATAATTCAATTATTTTATGAAGGTTACCTTGTGAATTTTAGGAATGACAAGTGATTAGTACACAATTCCAGGGAAGAGTTTATTCTTTCTACCCATAGACAAAAGGTTGTATATACACTAAACATAGGAGACCTTAGGATCCAAGACATACAATGCCTTAGTGTAATGGTAGATCATTCTTGGTTGTGGAATAGAAGGTTAGGTCACTGTAACCTTTGGAAACTATGTAAAATTTCTAATAAAAGACTATTTAAGTATATACCAGAGCTTAGATTGGAATATTCAAAATTTTGTGATCCATGTCAATAAGGAAAGAAACATAAATCATGTTTTAAATCAGTCGCTGAAGTCTCAAATACTGATGCGTTATAGTTAGTACATATGTATATTTTAGGTCCAACACAAACTACAAGCATTAGAGGCATGTATTATATATTTCTTTAGTTATGATTACACTAGATTTATGTGGGTTTATTTTATAGAAAACAAATCTGAATCTTTTTCATATTTCAAATGTTTTAGAGCCCAAGAAAAAAAATTAGAAAAAACATCCTTTGATAACTATTCATAGTGATCATGGATGAGAATTTCAAAATTCTCATTTTGAAACTTTTTTTTGTAGAAAAGGAATTAACCATAACTTCTCACCACATTGAACACCTCAAAAAAATGGCGTTGTTGAATGAAGAAATAGAATTATTTAAGAGATAACTAGAACCATGTTTAGTGAGTATTCTGCAGCCAAAATTTTTTGCGATGAAGATATATGTGCTACTTGTTATACTATAAATCATGTTTTTATTTGACCTTTTCTAAATAAAACTCCTTAAGAGTTATGGAATGGTAGAAAACCTAGACTTTTATACTTCATGGTTTTTGGTTGCAAGGTATTCATTTTGAATTCTAATGATAATCTACATAAATTCACACCAAAATATGATGAAGGAATTTTCTTAGTTTACTCCACAACTTCTAAGGGTTATGGAGTTTTCAATAAAAACACTTATACTCTTAAAGAAACAATACATGTTAAATTTGATGAAGTTGATCCCATCATTTCTAAACAACCCCAACTACATCTTCAGATGTGTTTTCAAAAACTAGTTATCAACCATTGTTAGAATATCCTTCTGATAAGGAAAATTTCCAAGAAGATATTTCTGAAACATTTACCCGAGAATATTTCCTACCCTATGTTGATAAACATGTTTTACAAAACACAAATCAGGTGGTTCTAAATAATCATTCTAGTGATAGTATCATTTGTGATGATAATCAACGTGTAAGGATTAAAAGTACATTAAGAAATGATGTAGAACATCTAGGATTTATTTCATAATTATAACCAAAAATCACTAATGATGTTTTAGGTTATGATGATTGGATAAAAGCTATGCAATATGAGATAAATAAATTCGAAAGGAATAAAGTCTGGACCATGGTTGAAAGACCTAAGGAAAATAATGTTATTTGTGTAAAATGGGTCTTTAGAAATAAGTGTGATTAAGTGGAATCATAGTAAGAAATAACTCCAGACTGGTTGATAAAGGCTATAATCAACAAGAATGAATAGACTATGAAGAAACCTATGCTCTAGCAGCTAGACTTGAATCTATTCATATTTTACATAACTTTGCAACATTCTTCAATTTCAAACATTATAAATGGATGTGAAATGTATTTTCATTAATGGTTATGTTCAAGGTGATGTTTTTGTTGAACAACCCCCTGGTTTTGAAGATTCAAAACATAGTGATCATGTATTTAAACTTACCACAGCATTGTATGGACTTAATCAAGCCCCTTGAGCCTGGTATGATAGAATTAAATGATTTTTGATTCAAGAATATTACGTTAAGGGAAACGCAGATCCAACAATTTTTATAAAGAAAGATAAGAATATTTTTTTTATTCTTCAAATCTATGTTGATGACATTATATTTGGTTCAAATCAGAAATCTTTAACCGAGTCCTTGGCGAATCTAATGAAATCTGAGTTTGAAATGAGTATGATGGGTGATTTATCATTTTTCCGTTGTTTTCATATTTCTAAAAAACCAGAATGAATCTATATATCTCAACATAAGTATGTTAATGTTATTCTTAAAATGTATGGATTTGACAACACTAAGAGTATATGTACTCCCATTGGTACGTCATATTCATTTCATCTTGATGAAGCTGGGAAACCAGTACATCAAACATTTTTTAGAGGAATGATAGGAAGTTTACATTACTTGACAGCAAGTCATCCAGACTTAATGTTTTCAGTATTCTTATATGCAAGATATCAATCCAATCCTAAGGAATCTAATTTAAAGGAAGTGAAAAAGAATTTCTCGCTACTTAAAGGGAACCATGGATTTAGGACTCTTTTATACATCTAGAAATTATTTTGTTCTAAAATGATTTTCGGATATTGACTTTGGTGGATTTAGAATTTATAGAAAAAGTACGTTCGGAACTTATCAATTCATAATAGATTCATTATTTTCTTGGTCATGAAAGAAGCAACACTCAGTAGCACTTTCCACTGCTGATGCTGAATATGTAGCAGCTGGAAGTTGTTGTGCACAAGGGTTGTGGGTGGAACACATATTCACAGACTATGGTATGAGTTCTACCAAAACACAAAATTTTTGTTATAATACTAGTTCCATTGGTTTAAGAAAAAACCCTTCACATCACTCTCGTGCAGAACAAATAGACATTAGGCATCATTTTCTTAGTAATCACATACAAAAATGAGATATCATTCTTCAATTTATAGGAACACAAGATCAACTTGTTGATATTTTTACAAAATATTTACCCTCCTATAGATTTGAATACATTAAATAGAAGTTAGGAATGATAAATTTAAGGTAATCATCTTTATTAACTTTCTTTTGAAATCAATCTACTTACAGTAATAAATTCCTTTCCATAGGGGGAGTACATTTGTTTGTTAGTTTTTCAAAAAAAAATTATAGTCAGTTTTTTTAAATTTATATAAAGTTGATTTTATAAAAATCACGTAATAATGTTTTTTTAAAATTCATAAAGTATATTTTCAAAAACAAGTCTTAATGAATATTTTTTCGTAGTCTAAATTTTTTTCTTAATGAAATTTTTTTTCGTAGTCTAAATTTTTTACCCATACTCAAAATGTTTATAATAATGATTTTTGTACTCAAAATTTTCTTAATGTAGATTTTCGTACTCAAAATTTTTGTAATGAAGTTTTTTGTTTTAAATTTAATTTGTAATCAAAATTTTTTGGAATATAATGTTCTCAAGAAATTTTTTTCATCAAAACAAATAATCGTTCGAGAAATCCAAAAGTTATGTTTCCTTTCTTATGATTTCATAATCATCATTTACCTACTGGTATTTTCATTTATTTTTAAAAAAATTCGGATTTTCTTTTCCTTATATCCGAATGTTTTTTTTCATAACTAAAAAAGATTGGATTCTATCTTGTTTTCCGAGAAACTATCATATCAACTGTTAGATCTGATCAGAAGGATTTTCAGCCATTGAATTGAGTTTGGAAGATGAATCGTCACTTCGAACACCTACATAAAGGTCCCACAAAGGGTTTTCCTAGATCAATATCAAGCTCTCATGTGATGAAGTTCTGACTCTCTACTTATGTCCGTTTTGAAATTCTCAGAGTCTTCTCATTTTCAAATGTTTGTAGAAGAATCCTCTCATAAATATATTTCTATTGTTAATCCAATTCCATAGTGGTAGGTGTTTAAGGAAAGGTTGGTGCATCCGCACATCTTCTCAAAGTATGATTCAATCATTTTGAAGAACAACATATTGAATGTATGGGAGAGTGTTTACATATCGAAGACAGGAGATCAACATTTTGTATATCCATATTTTCTTATCGAATTTTATGAATCCATTAGTTTCTTCAAGGAAGATGGAGGAGAGATGTTCTCCTTAAAATGTAATGGAAATACTTATTCTCTTTCATACACTAAGGCACCTAGTTTTATTGGAGTCTTGTTTAAAGGAGTAGCAAAAATTTGTTCTCATAGGTTGCTAAATGTTCAAGGAAGTTTTATAAAGGTGAAGGATATGGAGTGCCTAGGTCATACAGATGTCTAGACTCTTAATATTTCTCACCTCTCTACAAATAATCAGTTCCTTGAATTGTGGGTTCAAGGATTTATCATTCCTAGAAAATGCGATAAGGAAACATTGAAAAAGAGTGAAATGTACATCCTATACGTTTTGGGGAAGCTGTGGAAGTTCAATTTGGTTAAGCATATTCTCTTTATAATTGAGAATATTAAGAATGGAAACTTGATGGCTCAGATAATTATGTATCTAGCCATTCATTCTATGTTGATTGTTCGGTGTCTAGAATCTTTCAATATATCTTGTAGTTCGAAGACAAGTAATTTCAAATTCATGTTATTCTGTGATGATACTTTTAAGAGAATGAACATTGGATTTTCTAAAGACTTCGAAGAATTTTACGACCTACCAGTGGAAGAAGCTGAAGCTAATCTAATGAAACAAGAAGTGGTGAATGGTTGCAATGAATAGGAAGTTGAAGGAAGTAGAAGAGGAATAAAAAACCCCAAAATATAAGCAAGCTCAATCTGAACCTCCAAAACCAAAGAAGAAAAAATCATATCATGATGAGGTTGTATCAAAATGGAGAGATGATAATAAGAATAAAAACGAAGGGTAGACCATGTTCGGACTAGACCCTGCTGAAGAAAAATATCTGAAGGAGATGATTGATGAGTATCTTGAAAGATAATAGAAGGAAAAGAAGAAAAATAAGAAGATGTAAAAAGCAGATATTGTCCAATATCTTCTCATGGCTGCTGAGAAAGCATCTGAAAATATTCTGGTACCAGAATCCTTCTTGGTAGAACCCTTACTTGAAACCCCTAGAAGGAAGTATATGAATCTGGAAATGGTCAATATAAAAGTTGAAGAAAAAGTAGTGGAATAAGTGGAATAAGAAGACATTATTGGCAATTATGAAGATTTTATTAAGCAAGTGGAATAATATCATGAGATGGAAAGTCCAGCTGAGATGTTTTCAATCCGAACATATGAGGTAGAATCTTCAAAATTGGTTACCCTAGGGAAAGTGGAAAAAGGAGAAGGTGACAGGGATGAAGATGAAGTGAATAAGCTCTACAAGGAACAAAGTTCTAATCATGACATAATTCATTCTAAGGAAGCTGAGGTAGGAGATGAGAAGGAGAATATAGATGAATATTGAATTCATCAGTTTTATGATAGTGAACATTAATCATCAGACGAAGAAGTCGTTCTGAGAACTGATAGGGGGAAATAAATGTTTTTTGATACATCTAATAAATCTATTGTGAAGAAGAAGCAATATGGGATATATTCAAAGAGGAAACTTGCTGATCTAGAGAAAGATACTTCCACTAGAAAACTCTCAGTTTCAGAATTATCTTTTCTAGGACATGATTTTGTTGTCCAATCATTGAAGAAGCTGTTTGGAACCATTCCAATTTTCACAAGCATAGACTCTAGATTCCATAATCTTCAACACACACTAAATAAGAAATCAGATTCAGTGTCCATAGTGATGGACAACTGTGTCAATCTTTAGGATGATTTCAAAAATTTCTTCATTAACTACAATAAACAAAAAAGGTCGTGTAAGAAAATGGTTGGTTGGATAAAGAAGAAAGTTGGTGATTTGAGAGAACATGATGATTTTCCAGATGGATTCATAGAGGATTTTGACCTATAATATGGGAAGACCAAGGATCTCACAAATAACATTGAGGAAAATCTAAATCTTGAGAAGAATACTTTGATTCAAGAATTTAAGGATCTAAATGGGAAATTTTATTATGTTGCCCAAATATGGATGAGAGGAAGATATCTTCGAATTGAGATAGAAGAAAATCATGTCAAGAAGGATGAAGTCTTCAAAGCTCGGGTAGAGGCTCTTAAGTCTTAGGAAGAAAGAATCAAGGCTTTAGAGAAGAAAGCTGAGGATCAGGATCAAATTCTTAAGCGCGTGGAGGAAGATCATAAAGAGCATAAATATTTGTAGACTATATTCAATGAAGTTGATGTCAAAGGAAAAGGAATGATAACTTTTTTTCAATCTAATCTTTTGTTGTAATTTTTTTCTTTGTAAAAATTCATTCTAATCATAATGAAATTTTTGGTTTTCTGTCTTTTGGATGTGTTGTACGAATCTTTCAGGTACCATAATTTCGTTTATATTCCCTCAAATACTTTTTAAAAATTACAATGGGGTAGAAAGGAAAAAATAATACTATGTAAAGAATAAATATCCCAATGTAAGTGAGAGTTTATCTAAGTGGGAGTTTTCATTATAGAGATCTTCATACTCAAGATAATTAATAATATCATTACAGAAATATAGAAGACGATCCGTAGTGTTCCAAAGCCTATGGTGGAGTTATTTGTATTCATCTTTTCCCATTTGATAAGGAAGATAAGTATTATTTTGAAAGTCTAGAAAAATATTTTATAAGTCCTTATTTTATTTTATGTAAGGATGTTTGTGCTTTCCAAAAGGGGGAGATTGTTGATTCCATAAGGTTTCCTTTTGAAATTTTTATTCCTTCATGTTTGGGGAGATTTATGAGTCAATAAGGTTTCCTTATGACATTACCAATCCTCATGTTTTCAAAATCACAAACACCTTATCTCTAGGAAAATTTCATTTTACCCTATGTTTTACATTCATAAGGAAAATTTTCCTTCCCCAAGTAAATTTTTCTTTACCATGTTTTTCATTATTCATTATCTTGTCTAAGTGTAAAATTAAGATTCATATCTAAAACCTCAGAATCATATTATAGTTAAATAAAGAGAATTCTGTTTTCAGGATACGAATTCAGACTATGAGTTCTCAGAATTCAGACTCCGAACACCTATGAGTTCTGACTCCGAGTCCTCTAAATTCAGACTCCAAACTCTTCTGAGTTCTAACTCCGAGTTCTCCGAATTCAGACTCTGAACTCTTATGAGTTTGGACATCGAGGTCTCTGAATTCATACTCAGAACTCTTATGAGTTCAGACACCGAATTCTATTTAATTTATAATCTTAACTCTTATGAGTTCTGACTCCAAATTCTAATGAATTTAGACTCCAAACTTTGTATGTTTTGACACCGAATTCTCATGCACTCTAACTCCGAACATTGTAAGTTCAGGTTCAGATTTCTTGTGATTCCAGATTCCAAATTTCCATGAAATTTGGACTCTGGAATTCTATATTGTTCTGTTTCTAAATTCATTAGAAAATAGAATATGAATATCCTTGTATTATTGACACCGAATGTATTATTGGTTAGACTCCGATATTTTAATTACTTAGGTTATGAATATTTTCTTTTGGTTATGTAACCATATATTTTCTTACACATATTTTTTTTATAAAACTATGTCATGCATTCAGTTACTAACTAACTGTTGTTTGATTTATAGATGTAATCGTCCCTCCAAAATTCAAGGAAAAATTTGACTGTTGGAGGAGGGTACTGACCATTGGAGCTGTGACTATAAATAAGAGCTCATTTGAAAGAGATCATAACATTTTGAAAAAAAATGATCAACTGTTCGATGAATATAGAGATCACATACTGTTTAAGTGATTTCTAGAGAGAGATTCTCATTTTTAGTGTGTAATGAATGACTTGTTCAGATTTTCTTTGTAAGACTCTGAATGTTTCTGAGTACATTCAAGGACTTCCGGGGATTGGAAGACAGAGGTGCTGACTACCTTATTGTTCGAGGACTTCTTTAATGAGAAAGACAGAGGTGTCGACTACATTGAAGTTGAGGGCTTGCGGGGATAGCAAGACACACTCTGATCTTTATATCAAGGGCTTACCCTGGTGTGTATAAGACATACATTCTTGAATGTATAAATCAAGGGACCTTTATCCAAGGTTGTTGGATACCCTTCTCCCAGGGTTAAAAGATTTATTATTTGTTACTTGGTTTGATTCATGTTTTCCAATGCATTTTTATTATGGAGGAAAGTATATTTATCTTATTCTTCATTACACTTGCATACTTTGATTTAATAAGATTCTATATGCTTTAATGTAGAATCTTTATGTTTGTCAACTTTCATTAAGTTTCATTTTCCGGAACTATCTTTTTCAGAATCACTTTCACGGAATAATATTTCTGGAAACAAGTGTGTATAACTAGAGGTTTTGTGAATTACCTTGTTTAACCTTGTTAAAATTAATCATCGTTAAAAGTTACAAAGGAATTTTTTAAAGTATACAATTCAAACCCTCCTGTTTTTTTAGAATTATTAGATACTTCATTAATTATATATATTATTTCTATACTACATTTGGTATTATATATTAAATCATACTCCACATACCATCTCAACAATGTAATGGTAGTAACAATACCAAAAGACATAGAGAAAAGATAATACCCACAACCAATAAGAAATTCTCTTTAGAATAGATATTCTCATCTAGAAGAAGAATATTTGTATAAATAACCCATGCATATATCAAATATGTTTGAAGTTACATATTTTTATATCACCCAATCTTGTATCTCATTGATGGAAAAAAAGAAATTTGAGATATCCAATCTTATTGAAATATACTTCAATTCAGAAAATAGTATTACATGGATTGTTCATAGGGAATGCTCATCCAAAATGATAGAAAGTGAATATTTTCTAATTAATGTTAATAAAATGGTTTATAGAATAGTGATATAGGGAAATAAAATTGCATTAATGATCAAAGGATGTGGAAATATAGAACTAGAAAATGATGAGAAAGGGAAATTGATGATTTCTATGTAGATTGTTTGGGTCACAATATTCTGAGTGTGAGTCAACTCTATGACCCAATTTTTATTGAGAAATTTACTCAAAGGGGTGAATTTTCAAATGAATGACACACAATTCTCTCAAAAAAAGATACCGAATAGATGTAAAATTTTACCAGGATCACTATAAAGAGAAAGTTTGTTACATAACAGTTGAATTAATATTTATCTATGGAAATATATGTTGGGTAAAATTAATTAATAGAGAATGGAATACATATCTAAGTGTATGATATGATTCAACATTCTGAATCTAAAAACTGATTAAGAAATAAAATGTGATTCATGCACGTGATGAATGATGGTCCAATGATAATATCATCTGAACAACGAAAGGACATAAAATCTACTTGATCTTATCCACATAGATGTTTTTGATCCAATGAATTTGTATAAAACATATGGAAAGATTTAATTATGTTTATTTAATATTATATTAGATGGTATTTTGGGATCTTTAGTAAAATGAAACGACATTTTCTTGATTGCATAATGAGTAATCATTAATTACATTAGAATGAAACAAAACGCTCAATCAAGATTCAATGATATTATAATGGAGGAGAATCCAAAACCATTTTATATTAAAATTACATGAAAACATTGTATTAATGATGTGGTGTATGCAATTAGATCCCTAAAAATGGTCTCATCAAACATAAAAAATGAGAGGTAAATAATATGGAACGAACTATGATGATTAAGATTCATGTTTCTTATCATTACATAGAAGAGTATATTCAAGTAGAGTTGTACACTAAAAATGAACATGGATTATTAGAGTAGAAACTATGACACCATATTTGATATTTTAAGGAATTAATACCTCTCTAAAGTATTTTCTTGTTTTTGGATGTAAATTATTAATCCTAAACACATAGGGAAATCAAGAATATTATGGTTTTGTTGAAAATGAGGTATTATTCGTTAGATATTCAGTGAAGTGTAATTAAAAAAAATATAACAGTAATACTCTTAGAATTATTATGGTAAGAAATTATGTCAATTTAATAACAGATAAAAAAATAAATACCTAATGAGACTCATATGATGATATGATTAATGATGAAGAAGAAATTTTATAGGGGATTGATTCAAATTTAGAGAAATATAAGAGAAAAAATATATTAATCCAACATAATATGGTATTAGACCACACTCACACAGACAAGAAGAATGACGAATAAATCACATTATTCCTTCTTATCAGTTTTGGAAGTGTCCTAGTTTGATGAAGATGAGAAGGATAAATCCCAGATTATATCCATGAATGAATAACTAGATCATATTTATATGAACCAAATGTGTGATATTGTTTATAGATCCAAAAATCATAATGATATTGGAACAATGTGGGTATTTAAAAACAAATAGATTTAACATATAAATGTGATCATAAAAAGGAACTCTTTGTGTTGAAGGCCAGGAATATATTGAACATGTTGATGCTGAAGAAATATTTTATCTAGTAGCTAGAATGGAGTCGATCTAACTCTTCCATTCAATGGGAATTCAATTCGGTACACAAATTATTAGATGAAAGTCAAAATGTAATTCTTAAACGGGAGTCTTGAAGAAAAATTCTACATTAAACAACCAGTGGGATTTTAGATTATTAATGACGAGCTAAAGGTTTTATATTAATGAATGATTTCTATGATCAGAAGTAAGAACTATGAGAATGATATTATCGATTGGATACATATATGAAACGAATGTAATTTAAAATCGGATGTTCCAATTACAATCTCAATGTAATGAATTCTCATAACGACTAATTTAGGGTGATTTTATATGTAGATGATAATGTATTTTGCAGATGAAGGAAGATATCTATGGAATAATTTTCTAATCACATGAAATATAAATTTGATATTATTATGATGAGTGAACTAACATATTTATTAGGATTATAGGTGGTTTTAAAGAAGTATTACACCATCATTTCTAATGAAAAATATGCAAGAGAGATGCTGAGGGAATTAATCATTCAAGAGACCTATATAATGAGGTCTCTGAATGTAGTTGGGATAGAACATGGGAAGAATGAGGATGTGAAATTTGTGGACCCCAACTTATACTGTGGGATGATTGGATGATTTTTATATGCGACTAAGAGATAATAAGATGTCATATTTGCATCATTCTAATCTTTCCACATCCTAAATAATATGAAATAATAGAATTTTTCTCGTTGTTAAAAGAATCTAGAGGTATATTAAAGGTAATTTAAAATTTTCAATATACATTTTAGAATTAAGAGATAATGAATTGTTATAATTTTCTTGATTTTGACTGGGATGGAGATGTGGTGAATATATTTCCCACAACTAGGGGAGAATAATTTCTTTGAAACAAATTTTTGGGGTGTTTAAACAAGAAACAAGAAAGCAATTGTCTTAGTATGGATTATGCTTACTAAATCTGTAATAAAAATGCATGAACACGCTATTATGGATGAAAAAAATAACTAAATGATATTGGTGATGATGTGAAATATTTGATGGTTATTCAATGTAATAATATGAGATAGATAAATCATGCATATAATCTGGTTTAGAACTCCCTTACAAAACATATTGAGATTAGATATCACTTCATCTAAGAAAATGTTGAACAATGTGTGATTAAAATGGAGCATTTCAGAACTAATAAAATAGTTATTAATAATTAACATAACATTTTAGGTCTATATGTTCGATAAAAATTGGTTGAACATTGTTTTTCAACAACCTTTGAGTGCATGAGTTGGTTATGGTTGGTCACCTATCATCAGTTCTGTTAGATTATATATTATGTTTTTAGAGGTGTCATATGTCTATATAGAGATATGATCTAGGTTGATTTTATTTTTATCACTAAAATAACACATAAATGTCTTTCGGTTTAATTCCAAATGGGAAGAAAAGTTAAGATCAAAAAATTATAGGTTATTAGGGTTTTATAGTGGTCTATAATGTTCTAAAATGATCTTTTCCACTCTGTTATTATTTACTATGCTCTGATCTTTTAGACTTTGAGTGATTAGTGACTTATTTCACATTAATCATATTTTTAGTTGAGGATGGTGATTTATTTAATTTATCTATATATTTCCATGTTACCCAAAGGGGGAGAGTATTGTATCCAAGGATTTACATAGCCAGAAATGGATTTTATTTTGGTTTTTTTCAATCTACAAAAGGTTTGATTAGCATGTTTGTATAAAAGGTGTTATTTTGGTGAAAATGGATTTAGAGTTAAAGGTGGCATCATTTCTAAGTGTTTTCCATATTTTTTGAGCTCAAAATAAATATGAGGGAGCAATATTTTTGAATGATGGATCTCCAAGATTAACACATAAAAAATATGGTAATGTTATGAGTTTTGAGAATAATTAGTTTGGTGAAAGTTGGTTTTGGAAAATGTTTTATTTTTACCATGTTATGCAGCATCAATAACGTGTTATGGAAATATGGGGTACTCATGAATATGATATGATTTGAAAATGTGTGATGGTTTGATGGTAAATCTAAATGGCTATGAGAAGGTTCCTCAATAACTAAAATATCTCTAGAGATTCTCTAATAAAGGATCTTCACGAGAAAGAAATAAGTGGTTTAGAAGAATAATTGTTGGATTCTTATGATCATTCCTAAAGACAAATTCTATAAATATGTATCAACCCCTTTTTGAAACCTTGTATATAATTTTAGAAATAGTATGAACCACTTTAATTCATTTTGGTTGTCATATTCATGAATCATGGTTTCATTATGATCGTGAGTATTTGGAAAAGACTTGTTAATTCTCAAATAATTATATGAAATTTATTACAAGGATTTTTTATGAAGACTAATGTTTTTCAAATACATATTTTTCCATGAAGGATGGAATCTTCACAAATTTTCGGATCTTCTTCTGGATAACAGAGCTTCCTAAAAGTTTGTGGGTTCGTGAATCTTAATAATTATTTGAAATGTAAATGGTTTTCATGAAGGCTGTGACACTATTAAATAGTAGTTTTTAACATAAGCTTTATGTGAAAAATTATTTCATGTTCATCTTATTAGGGCATCGATGAAAGTGTAATAACATACTTATCAGGGGAATAGACTTAATTTCCAAATATAACGAGGTCACCTTCTTGTCATGAAACCATGTAAGACATCACCCAATGATGTAAGCATGGGGGAGTCGATGGATGTTTTCGGATGGAGGTAGTATTTCATGCATACTACTCTTGTAAATTCAGTCTTCCTAACATAAGGTGAGGTTTTTTGATCTTATATACTCCACAATAACTTCTGATGTTTGTGGATTTAGGTATGACAGACACATTATCTCCCTATGATCCTTGTAATATTCCTTATGGTGAATGAATTAAAAATAAGTTGTTCTCTCTCAACTTATATGTGTTTATTAACTACATGATTTAATCAATTAGGATATAAAAGTTCCTATAAACATGGGAGCATGATCCATCACATTAAAATAATAATTTGACACCATGATTCTCCCTTATCCACTTAGGGTGTTTAGGGTTCAAACGTGAACCTACTTAGCTTCATCGATAGTTGTATTATAAAGTCATTTGACACATTTCATTAGACATATTCCCTAGTTGAGACCTTGAAATGCTAGTGGGGGATTTTATATTGACCCTTTTGTTAGATGCTCCCACATAACTGATTAGTAATCACACAATTATATGTATGGGGTGACCTAAATCTAGGTGAAGAGATATTGTCACACATAATCATTCTGTAGTGGTGGTATGACCCTATAATTTTTACTCGGTATGGAAAAGTTTCCCAAAATATATTCAAAATTAATATTACCATTGATTTTGTGGTGTTACCTATATTGTGGGATATAATTTACCGTATTTGGTTGGAAGGAACTCCAAGAAGAGTATAATGAAAACATGTGAAGGAGGATAGACTCTATTTCCACACCGTTAGATCTTATGACCCTTAGAGAAGTAGGTGTTGAGAGATTTTATTCTCTTTTGTTTTTAGAGGAATATTCGAAAATCTTCTCCAAGGATGGCCCATAGTTACCTCCCTATAGATATTTTCATCTATATGATCTTTCACCACATAAAGCTAGATGTTTATTCTATCATATCAGATGTCCATGTGAAGTTGTGAGAGATAGAGGTGTGGTTGGAGAAAACACTGTGTAGGGGAATTGTTATGATCAAATTTTTCCCTTAGTTGTGTAGTGTTGTTCACCTAAGAGGTATATGATATATTGAGATATTGTTTTTACTAACATCACCTGAACTAGGTAAATCATAAGGAGTATTATCCACCAGTGAGAATTGATGAATTCATCAAGCCATGTTTTGTGGGAAAGTGGTTCTATGAGTTCTTCCACATCACAAGTTATCACCAGCTCCATATTGAAAATGAGGATATATCTAATGTGGATTCCAAAAGATACTATGGTTTAATTGAGTTTATTGTGACACCGATTGTAATGTTGATTTCCCATGTAGTGTTTGTGAGACTTATGGACCTGATCCTCCCCTTATTGGATCTTTTTTTGGTAGTATTATTTGGTGGAATACTAGGGTACGTGGTGTCATAGGTGGAGTATGTGAGACACATAAGGATGGCTCTAGGCATGGTCTGAGAGTACCAACCTTTTGGGAGCATCTTGAATTATCAGTTTATATTCGATAGGACCCCATATTTAGATATTTCTCCTCAGGCATGTAAAGACCTGTAAATTTTATGGAATTTTTTTTTATTTTCATTGGGATTTTACGAGTACACAGTTTCTGACGACGCATGATTCTGAGGCCCGGTGTGCCCGAAATCAATTTATGAAGTTTAGCTCAGGTATGTTCAGTGAACGAGTGAGCGTGTTTTTCTAACATTTGAACCGGTGCTCGGAATCGAAATCTGAGGACACCGATGAAACCGCAATGCCGATATTTTCTTAGGAACACATTTTTTGGAGTTGTGTTTTCTCGGGTGAGGTTATTAAATAAATGGGTTAACTGAAGAGTGAAATAAAAATTTGTGCTTCAATTTTTATTTCTATTCTATGTAGTTATATCCTATGCATAGATGTTGGAGTGGGACCCACTACATCCTAACTCCACTTGGTAGGATATTGGTGATTTCTTTGTGTGGAATAAAGTAGATAACTCATGCGGTCTTGAAGGACATCTTCTTCCTCATTGAAGAACACGAAGAACGCCAGAGCACCAAGGAGAGACAACATGCTGATCTCTCCCTTCTCTGCAGCCGGTGTGGGATGACATCCTCTTCATGGAAGCTCACCAACGGCTTCTTTTAACCACCCTCGGGACGCCGTTTTTTCGCGACGATCTTGGTACGAAAACATCTTGATGTAGAGTTTTTGTTTTGTGTTCGTGAATATTCTTTTTCCATCCAACGTTAAATTCATTAGCCGCTTTTTATCGAATTAACGAGAGGGGGTCGGACTGCCCAAACATGGCCTAACCCCTCCCCCTTTGTTATTGGACTCGTTACGACTCGAATGAAGGTGGCGCGGTGCAACGACACCGTGCGGGAACGAGGAATATCACCGGGGTGAAGGAGCGTGGTGCTGTCACGCCGTGACGTTAAGGCCAAAAGAGGTTGTGGCCTGAGCAGGGCCGCGACCGGGGCGGGCCACAGCGGAGGGGCTCGGCGGCGTCGCGCCGTTCCAGTTGGACCAAGGCCGTCGGCTTTGGCCGCAGAGGAGCAGGGGAAGGCGACCGGAACCGTGGGACGTCGACGCTCAAGAGGCGGGACCAACCTATCCCGCGTGGCGCAACCGGCCGGCAGTTACGGCCGGCTGGATCCGAGAAAACCAGGGGATTGAACCCCCGGTCAGCACAGGGAAGACCCTAGGGTCCACCATTTCGAAGCATGAGGGGAAACACACTCCCCACACATCCGCTCAGTGCGCTGGCTCCCAAGCCGGACCGACCGCACCGGGCCGGACCGCCCGCGCCGGGCCGGCCACCCGCGCCGGGCAGGGCCACCCGCGCCGTGCTGGAACACAGCGCCGGGCCGGGTTGCACCGGCAGAGATGGGATGCGCCAGCCGGGCCGGGCCGTGCCCAACTAGGCCGGACCTGGACACGGGTAAGGTCGACCAGGATCGGGCCGACCCTTGGGGTATTGTGTCGGGTCGGACCGGGCCCAAACCCCCTGATTTCGGACAGATCCTGTCAAACACCCATAACATGGGCTACAAACCTCCAATCAACGCACCGTCAGTTGCGACACATTCCTTGGATCGAGGCGGTTGTTTCGGTCTATTACACTTAAGGTTTTAAGAACATTATGTAAGACCAGGTTGGTTCGATCATGAAACCAACCGGTCCCTCGGAGCGGAAACGCTTATAACGTGAGCTACAGACGTCCGATTGACGTGTCGTCGACTTTGATGGATTCCTCTTAGTGAGAAGGTTATTTTGGCTTACTCCGCTCAAGATTTGGATGCATTTGGAGTACGGTCGGGTTGGTTTTGACTTAAAAACCAACCGGGCCCCTGGGACGAAAAAGCCAATAACTCTCAGACTAGGCGTCTAATTGACGCACCGTCTGTCGCATTGAGTTCCGTTTGTTGAGACGAAACATTGGGATACATAAACTCCGGACTATGTGTCAGTTGATGTATCGACCCCCTTGGTTCGTGGAGCGGACCCTCCCGGAATCGAGCATGCTGTGTGCGGGAACCCTAGAGCTGGCTGCGACTACGACGACGATGACGACTGTACTAGGATCCTCCGTGGGTTCGGTAGTGATGACGACCGTACTAGAATCCTCCATGGGATTGATAGAAATGACTAATGTTCTTGAATCCTATGTGGGTCCGACAGTACGTGACTACTGTTCTTGTATCCTAAGTGGGTTTGGAAGTATTTGACTCTGTACTTGTATCCTACCTGGGTCCGGCAGAGTGGCTGGTCTTCTATCCTTTGTGGGTCCGACATCTTAGCTGGTCTTGTATCCAACGTGGGTCCGACATCTTAGTTGAATTAGTATCTACATCTGATAATCACAATCATCTTACGAAGACGTATACATGTGTGAGCTGAGTCTTGACTATCAATCATTATCTTAGATATGATTGTTTTGTTATCCTGTGTGGATTGGGTGGTGTAATATTGTGTGGATTGTTTGTGATTTCATGTCTGGACTAGATTGAAATTGGGCTCAGATGTTGGAGCCGAACCGGAATTGATGACTTAGGTATATGCATGGGCATATACCTAAGTAATGTTGGTTGTTACTTCGTGATTGTATCTTTCCATTGTAGATTATCCTTCGTGGATTCTGGGAGACCTTCGGGGGTCTTGGGGTCCTTATTGAGTAGCGTATACTCACCCCTGCACGGGCTATGCCTGCAATACATTGTGTTGGATGCAGATGACAGACATCACTGATCATGGTTGAGGCTTGTGGAGCGAGTCGGTACCTGAAGGTGGAACACTGGGCGGGACGTACACGGAGCGGACGACTAGACCCAATGAGATGAGGAGACTACCTATACCCACCCTTCAGGTCAGATTTCCAGTGGACGTCTCGACATTGCGGCTTTACTTTTCATTTGCTCTACTTCATTTTTAGTTGTACTTTACTTTCTGTTTGGATTTGTATTCTGGCCCACTTACTTTTCTGCACTTACTATTGTACTCAGTTTACTTAGTGTTTACATCTTCTTTCTTACTCTATGGTGTTTGTTTTATTTATAAAGGCAATGCCTTCCCTTATATCGGGAATTACGCCTTTGGTGCTAGTCGCCAGCCCCTGGCCTATGGAACGGGGGATTGGGGTAGTCACGACACGTGTCCCGAGGACGGGTCGTGACAAATTGGTATCATAGGAGTTTGGTTCTACCGCAGAACTCAAGACTCTAATCTTTCTTCTATGTGAAGAAATAGTGTTAAGGGTATTGATTGTGGTTATCAGTCCAGGGAGTCCAGTGTTGGTGCGGCGGCTGGCGTATCCATACATAAGGACCCTGACTTCTGATTTCCAACTCAGTGCATGAAAACATTGATTGCATGTGTGTTTCAAAAGTTTTCATTGTGATTACTTGTGTTAGCTCACCAGGTATATTGTACTGACTGTGCCACACCAATTTCTTTTCCGGATGACCCCACAATGACAACCAGCTAGGTTTCTAAGCTTTTTATGAGACGACAACCCACCGAGCGACAAGGCCTTGGTGCAGGGCCCTATTACAGCGGGGGCACCAGCGGTACCTCGACCCGCTGAGCCACCGATGCCACTAGCCCCAGCTGATGAGAGTGCATGTCATCTAAGTGCACTGTACGAGTTTCAGCATCAGAGACCGCCCATCTTCCATGGGGAGATGGACCCTCAGGCAGCCGATGATTGGTTGGAGGCTGTTGTACGAGTTTTCATGTTAGTAGGGACACTAGCTGACCTCATGGTGATCCTTTCAGCGACTCTCCTGCATGCGACATCAGGTAGATGGTGGAGCCTGATGCTCCATGTGCACGACGAGGAATCTCTTCTTTGGACAGACTTTGAGAGCCTCTTCTCCTCAGAGTTCATCCCAGCCAACCTCCATGTCGTGCACTTTCAAGAGCTACTACAGCTGCAGCAGGGCAGCATGATGGTGCCCAGTACTCAGCGAGGTTTACTGATCTCTCGCACTACTCTACAGACATGGTACGAGACCCATTCTTTTGGGATCAGAACTTCGAGCATGGACTAAGGCATGAGAACATGGAATTGATGATCTCCCTCAGCATACCAATACAGGCAAGAGTACTGGAGCAAGCCCTTCTTGTAGAAAGATTTCTAGCTGAGCTTACACCAGCAGCAAGACCTACCGTAGGGTGGAATGTAGCTAAGTCTTCTACAGCTGGCAGTCGACGAATGTCACAAGGGACCAGGCAGACCAGACCATCAGGCGGACAACCTCAGGACACTGGCTCAGGGTTGCGGGGCATGCGGAGTGGATCCAATATTACGAGGATCTGACAGTGCTATGTATGCGGCGGGCAGGGCCACATGGCTCGTGACTGCCCAACCCTCCATGCAGAGGAGTAGCAGACAGTTGAGGGACCACCTAGGCAGAGGCAGAGGGTCAACTGTGGCGGTCCGCAAGGAACAGGCAGACGAGACAGAGGAGATAGCCGAGCAGCAGGTGGTGGGAGACTCTTTGGGGCTCTACCACTACCAACTCCTAGAGGTCCACCCCGACCACAGGGAGCTGGAGGACAGAGGCATGCTCATCTTCAGGCAGTGGAGGCCTATGAACATGGTGTTCCAGAGATGTTTCGAGGTACTATCTGTGTCTACTCCACCCTTTCTGTAGTTCTTATAGACACATGAGTGAGTCATTCATTCATTGTCAATGCCCTTGTTCGGAGCTCGAAGATTCCGACAGATCTTTTGGCTCGATCATTTCTGCTAGAGACTCCTACGGGAGTAGACTCGACGATTACGCACTGGTGCCAGCAGTGTGAGCTTACTCTAGGAGATGAGAGCGTCAGATATGATCATCTTGTAGCGGCGTCGAGGCCCTACGACGTCATCGTGGGAATGGATTGGTTATCTACAGTCCATGCTCAAATCGACTGCATCAGGAACAAGGTGTGATGTGTTCGCACCGATGGGAGCAGGTTCACCTTCAACGGTGAGAAGGGAGCCTTTGCAGCGCAGGATGGACTCATGCAGAGGAGAGGATATACCATCACTCACTAGTTGTCTAGCCTTATCCTAGGAGCATTTGACGTGCGGAGTCCGAGTTTTCCTGTAGTGGTGGATCAGTATGCGGACGTTTTTCTTGACGACGTTCTAAGAATACCACCTCGTAGAGAGGTAGACTTTTTTATTGACATGTACCCAGGGACTGCCTCGATATATAGTCCAGCATATCCAGTGGCTCCCACTGAGCTTCAAGAGCTACGGGTACAACTAGAGGACTTGTAGGGAAAGGGATTCATTCGACCTAGTATTTCACCCTAGTCTTCCCCGATATTGTTCCCCATGAAGGCGGACGAGAGCTTGTGAATTTGTGTCGATTACCATCGCCTGAACCAAGTGCCCGTAATGCACAAGTATCCGCTTCCGAGGATTAACGACCTCTTTGATCAGCTCAAGTGAGCGCAGTGGTTCTCGAAGATAGACCTCAAGTCAGGCCATCATCAGCTCAGAGTTCGAGACAAGGATGTGCAGAAGATGACCTTCAGATGTCGGTATGACCACTATGTATTCGTCATTATGCATTTCTGCATAACCAACGTTCCAACAGTATTCATGAGTCTCATGAAAATGATCATTCATCCTTACCTCAATCGATTTTTCCTAGTCTTCATCGACGAAATATTGATATAATCAACCACTGAGGAGAAGCACGACTACCACTTGCGGCTTGTACTGGACACACTCCGAGAGCACCAGATTTATGGTAAGCTCTCGAAGTGTCGGTTTTGGATACGTGAGGTCCACTTCTTGGGACATGTCATCTATGAGGCGGGATTTGTGGTTGATCCTGCAATGATCGAGGCAGTGTTAGCTTGGGAGCCACCCAAGAGTGTGACGGAGGTGAGGAGTTTCTTGGGTCTAGCTGGGTACTACCAGAGATTTTTTCCAGAGTTGCGGAACCACTTTCAGCTTTGAAGAAGGGGAAACCCTTCGTGTGGTCAGAAAAATGTCAGCAGAGCTTCTAGAAGCTGATACAGAGATTGACCAGTGCACCCATCTTAAGGATACCAGAAGAGGGAGTAGGGTCTGTAGTATACTGTGAAGCATCAGGGACCAGACTCGGGTGTGTCCTGATGCAGGAGTGGGTAGTGATCACCTATGGATCACGACAGTTGAGGAATCATGAGAAGAAATACGCAACTGATTACATGGAGTTAGCATTAGTGGTCTTCGCTCTGAAGATGTGGTGGCACTATCTGATGGGAGAGCGTTTTACAGTCTATTCTGACCACCAGAGTCTCTGCTACATCTTCTCGTAGAAGGACCTGAAACTGAGACATCGATGATGGATCGAGTTCCTCCAAGACTATGACTTTGAGATAGTCTATACTCCTGGAAAGGGGAATGTAGTATTCGATTATCTCAGAAGGAGGATGGTCATTCGACTACTTGTGGAGGCGACAGAACAGCTAGCCGCTTTGCAGATATCCTTTGTGGATAAAGATGGAGCAACCTTTCTGCAGTCATTCGCCATCACTCCTCCACTACTACAGCGGGTCAGAGACGCACAATGTGGGGACGTTTACTGTGAGATGCAGCATGCACAAATATCCTCAGGACAGGCACCTGATGGATTCCTTGTAAGAGGAGAGCACGACAACCTTTTTAGAGGACGTACCATGGTACCAGCTGCTTTACATGTGGAGGTGCTGAGAGAGTTCCACATTTCCCCTTTAGCGGTACATCCAGGAGTGGAGAAGATCTACAAGGATCTTAGACGACACCACTGGTGGCCGGGTATAAAGAAGGTTGTGTTAGAGTTTGTTTCTCAATGTCTCACTTTTAAGCTGCTGAAGGCGGAGCACCAGGTACCAGTAGGCTTGGTACAACCCTTGGAGGTCCTGGAGTGGAAGTGGGATGAGATATCTATGGATTTCATGACTAGACATCCACGTACTCCCAGAGGTCACGACTCCATTTGTGTGATTGTCGACCGACTCACAAAGTCAGCCCACTTTTTACACATCAGAGAGTAGAGCTCAGTGGAGAGCTTGGGACGCCTCTACGTTCAGGAGATCATACGACTTCCTGGTGTGCCATCATCTATCATATCCAATCGAGATTCTCACTTTACTTCCCACCTTTGGAAGGGGATGAAGGAGGCATTCGGGATGTAGCTGCATCTGATCACTACCTTTCACCCTCAAATGGATGGTCAGACAGAGAGAACCATTCAGACTCTCAAGGACATGATCTGTGCGTGTTTCCTCGATTTTGGTCGCAGCAAGAATGATCACCAACCCTTGTTGGAGTTTATGTACAACAATAGCTACCACTGCACCAACGGGATGGCACCATAAGAGGCATTGTACGACCAACCATGCAAATCACCTCTGTGATGGACTGACCCTAGGGAGTCAGCACTTGTGAGACCAGAGATGGTACATGCCACGGCAGAGAAGGTCCAGGTCATCCAGGAGCGGATGAGGATAGCTCAGAGCCGACAGAAGTCTTATGCTGAAAGGAGGCGGAGACCACTAGAGTTTAAGGATGGCGACCACGTTTTCTTTTAGGTGTCACCTCGACGTGGATTACAGAGATTTGGTCGATGAGGCAAGTTATCTCTGCGCTTCATCGTACCATTCCAGGTCCTCAGCAGGATAGGCGAGGTGGCTTATCTCTTGGCTCTACAACCTTAGGTGCACCGGGTGCACGACATCTTCCACGTATCTTAGATGAGGAAATACATTCACGACCTGACGCATATCATCGACCATGGGGAGATGGAAATCGATGATGGGAAGACTATTGTGGAGGTCCCAGTGGAGATCGAGGATCGATAGGAGCGGGTCCTATGTGGGCAGTTGATTCCTCTGGTGCACATCAGTTGGAAGCACGGGAACCTCTTGGAGAGCACATGAGAGTGGGAGGCTCAGATGCGTGCTCAGTACCCTCATTTGTTCCCCTAGTTTGTGATGTATCTTTACGGGGATGTAAATCCAAGAGGTGGGAGTAATATAAAGATAGTTAAATTTCATGGGAATTTTTTTTCTTATTTTCTTTGGGATTTTACGAGTATTCAGTTTCTGACAGCACTTGATTTCGAGGCTCGGTGTGCCCGGAATCAATTTATGAAGTTTAGCTCGGGTACGTTCAATGAACGAGCGACCGGGTTTTTCTATCTTTTGAACCAGTGCTCAGAATCGAAATCCGAGGACACCGATGAAACCGCAGTGCCAGTATTTTCTTAGGATCTCCTTTTTTGGAGTTGCGTTTTCTAGGTTGAGGTTTTTAAATAAATGGGTTAACTGAATAGTGAAATAAAAATTTCTGCTACAATTATTATTTCTATTCATTGTAATTATAACCTATGCATGGAAGATGGAGTGTGACCCAATACGTCCCAACTCCACTTGGTAGGATATTAGTGAAGTGGGGCCCACATGATCCCCACCACTTCAATTCCATTAAACCTCAATCTTACAATTTTTTTTGTAACTCACCCACTTCCCCAGTTTAATGACATGTCAACTCTCACAATTAATTAGATTGTCAAATGATCTTCAATTAAGTTAATTAATTGAATGAGATATTTTGAATTTCAAATTAATGTTGGCATGTGTTTTTGTGAATAAAATAAGATAGGGTCTTATTTTATTGTTGGTGGTTTCTTTGTGTGGAATAGAGGAGAGAACTCCTGTGGTCATGAAGGACATTTTCTTCCTCGTTGAAGAACCCGAAGAACGCCGGAGCACCAATGAGAGACAACATGACGATATCTCCCTTCTCTACAGCCTGTGTGGGATGACATCCTCTTCTTGGACACCCACCAACTCTTTCATCATACCACCCTTGTGACGCCATTTTTCCCCGACGTTCTTTGTACGACAACATCTTGAGATATGGGTTTGGTTTTGTGTTCATGAATATTATTTTGTCGTCTAACGTTAAATTTTTAGCCACTTGTTATTGAATTAATGGGAGGAGGCTGGACCACATGAACACAGGAGACCCTCCTACCCCATTGTTATTATACTCGTTGCAGCTCGAACGATGGTGGCACGGTGCAACGGCACCACGCGGGAATGTGGAATATCACCGTGGAGAAGGAGTGGTGCGCCATCACTCCATGCCGTTGAGGTCGAAAGAGGACGCGGCCGGAGTGGGGCCATGGTGGAGGGGTCTGGAGCTGCCGCGCGGCACCAGTTGGACAAAGGCCGCGACCTTTGGCCGCGACGGAGTATGGGAGGGCGGCCAGAACCGTCGACCGCCCGTGGTCAGGAGGTGGGAACAACCGGTCCCGCGCAGCGCAACCGGCCGGCCGTTACGGCCGGCCGGATCCGATAAAACTGGGGGATTGAACACTCGGTCAGCATAGGGTGGACCCTTAGGTCCTCCGTTTCGAAGCAATGGGGGGCAGCGCACTCCCCCGCGTCCGCTCAGCGCACGGGCGCCCAGGCCGGACCGGCCGCACCGGGCCCCAGCGCTGGGCCGGGCCGTACCGGCTGGGCCAGGCCGAGCCGTGCCAAACTGGTCCGGGTCCAGACCTGGGTCGGGTCGACTCGGTTCAGGCCAACCCAGGTGTTATTGGGACAGGTCGAACTGGTCCCAAACCCCCTGATTTCGGACAGATCCGTTCAAACGCCCATAACATGGGCCACCGACCTCTGATCGACGAATCGTCAGTTGCAATGTGATCCGTGGATTGAGAAATTCATTTTGTTATATTACACTCAAAGTTTAGGAGATCTTTGTGTATAGCCGGGTTGGTTCGAACACGAAACTAACTGGGCCCTCGGAGAAGAAATGTTTATAACTTGAGCTCCGGACGTCCGATTGACATGCCATCAACTTTGTTGGTTTCCTCTTAGTGAGATGGTTCTTTTGGATTACTCCGCTCAAGGATTGGATACAGTTGGAGTACGGTCGGGTTGGTTTTGACATAAAAACCAACTGGGCCCCTAGGACGAAAAAGCCAATAACTCTCAGACCAGGTGTCCGATTGACGCACCGTCTGTCGCGTTGAGTTCCTTTTGTCAAGATGGAACTTTGGGATACATCAACTCCGTACTACATGTCAGTTGATTTATTGACCCCCTTGCCTCATTGAGCGGACCCTCCCAGAATCGAGCATGCTGTGGGCGGGAACCCTAGAGCTGGCTGTGACTGCGACGACGATGACGACTGTACTGGGATCCTCTGTGGGTTCGGTAGTGACGAAGACCATACTGGAATCCTCCGTGGGTTCGACGACAATGACTACTATTCTTATGTCCTATGTCGGTCCGGTAGTATGTGACTACTGTTCTTGTATCCTATGTGGGTCCTGCAGTATTTGACTATGTACTTGTATCCTACGTAGGTCCAGCAGAGTGACTGGTCTTGTTTCCTTTGTGGGTCCGACAGCTTAGCTGGTCTTGTATCATACATGGGTCTGATAGCATAGATGAATCAGCAGCTACATTTGATCTTCACTATCTTCTTATGAAGAAGTATACCTGTGTGAGCTGAGTCTTGACTATCAATCATTATCTTTGATATGATTGTTTTTCTATCCAATGTGGATTGGGTTATGTAATCCTATGTGGATTGGTTGTGCTTTCTTGTGTGGAATAGATTGAACATGGGCTCGGATGTTGGAGTCGAACCGGAATTGATGCCTTAGGTATATGTATGGGAATATACATAAGTGAATTTGGTTGTTACTTCGTGATTGTATCTTTCCTTTGTGGATTATCCTTCATGGATTCTGGGAGACCTTAGGGGGTCTCGGGGTCCCTACTGAGTAGCGTATAGTCACCCCTGCACGGGCTATGCCCGCACTACGTTGTGTTTGATTCAGACGACAGACAACGCTGATCGTGGTTGATGCTTGTGGAGCGAGTCGGTACATGGAGGTGGACAACTGGGTGGGACGTACACGGAGAAGACGGCTAGACCCGAGGAGCTTAGGAGACTATCTGTACCCACCCTTCTGGTGGGATTTCTAGTGGACGACTTGACGTTGCTGCTTTACTTTTCAGTTGTTGTACTTCCTTTTCAGTTGTACTTTACTTTCAGTTTGTGTTTGTATTCTGGCCCACTTACTTTTCCACACTTACTATTGTACTCATTTTACTTAGTGTTTACTTCTTCTAGCTTACTCTGAGGTTTTTGTTTTCTTCTATAAAGGCAATGTGTTTCTCTTATATCAGGAATTACACCTTTGGTGCTAGTCACCAGCCCCTGGCCTATGGATGGCGGGCTTGGGGTAGTCACGGCATAGGTCCCAAGGATGGGTTGTGACAAGGCATGGGATTTTCAATGGACATAGTAAGGGTAGAGGTAGTATTATCTTTGAATCCATCCAACAACGTATGTTAGTGGTAGAATATTATTATAGTAAGGTTATTCAAAGATTTATTTTAATAAAGGAAATAGATTAGTTGTAATATTTTTAGATGTCCTTAGTGAATAAGGATTATACAACATACATCCATTCAATGATTATCACCAGTCTAATTATTCAACGGATTCAGGAGGCACCACCTTGGTATATTTAATGTGTGATATTTCAGGACCAAATACCAATAGACTTATTCTTAATGGATTTATTGAAGGTACAAAAAACATCATACTTTTTCATGGATGGGAATTAACACAATTGATGATATAAAAGGATGTATTGAAGAGATTTATTTCCTTTAGTAGTCTATCTAGGTAACGATAGTATGTACTGAGAGCCAATATCCTTTTTTATGGAGCTGTGAATATTGTAGCATGTTTTTGACTAAAACTGTTGATGTCTCTCCTAACATTATATCATTATTATAATAGCATGGTATAATTTTTTTGATGACTATATGTACCAGAGGTATTTTGGATTGATGGAATTCCCTCAGTGATCATTTCTTACAATGATGTTCAATAATTTATTGATTATGGGGAGGTTATAGAAGTCCTTTGGGACTTTTTTTAGTTGACCTTGTCGATTATACCCCAAAAATGTGGTTGGGAAAAGTATACTATTTTGGTTATGGTGATTATTCTTCTGGTTTCATGTTAGTTATGATTCATATCTTGGAGGATCGTGTACCATATTCAGTGTTTTTGAATCAGAATAATTACCACCCCACCAATAGTATAACCCAATTTGATTCTGTTTATGGGTTTCCTAGTATGATACCAATGTACTGGTAAAAGCTAGTGGGATACAATGTTTATCAGCCATGTGATGGTGCTAGTTAGGCATATGAAAGGCGAAGTTCATGTAGTGTTGGATGAGGACTACCCCTTGACATTGAGAGTCCATTTTTGGATACTAATGGTCGACATTGAATTTCAATGAGGAGGTCATTTGATTCAAGAGATTTAGCATCCTTAAGGGTTACATATATTTTTATCATAATCACTATTATAAGGGTGATGTAAACATTTATTGTAGTTTGAGGAGACTAGTGTTATTTGAGAACCAATAATAGAAGTCCCTTTGTGGGGAGGTGATTCTATAGGGTCTGTGTTTTATAGAAGCATGGAAGTATTTAGATGAGCTCTCAGGAGTGGGATACCTTGATTAGATCTCAATAAGACAACATGTGGGTGGATTTTCACTTTTTGAGATGATAATACTTTTTGTTTTGGATAATTTAATTTTACTATTTTTTCTTGTAATACTCTTGGAATAGTTTAATGGATATTTTCAAAGCCAGGTGCCAAGATAATGTGTGATTCTAGGGCTTAGAGCACATTAGTGTGTTGATATTAAAAATAATAAATATATTATATCACAAATGAATATATTTTTAGAATAAATGGTTTTCTTATTATTTGGTACCTTAGATAAAAAATTCAAGATCACATATTATTAATAAATGGTGGGTTTATCATAGGCATGATGTATTGTTTTCCGACATCAAACATTCCATATGAGGTGACTATTAAAATATGTATTTAAATAAAATAAATATTTAAAATATTTATTTTTATTTAATTACTCAGAAACCTAAATACCATTATAAATATAATATTACGATATTTTAGAGTGTTGAACACAAAACACTGTGAAGAATATTTGAGTAAGATATCGTAGTTCTTAATTTATGAATTGGGACCAAAGGACAACGATGATAAGATCAATGTGAGTTGTGGGGTAGGTTTGGAACAAACTAGAAATCATTATTTATAACTAGAGAATTCAAACATCAACAATATGAGATCCATAATAAATTTAGTGATTTTATTCAGTGACTTTCCCCTTTTCTATATCCCCTAATCAAATGAGAATATATTATAAAAATATTTAGATTTCTGGGCTAATCGTGTGTTGCGAGAGAGATTTTATTTACCTGGGATTGGTGAATTCAGTATTATTTTTGTATAGTTATTAATTTTCATTCATCATTATAATGGAATAAAGTAGGGGAAATCTCATATAATGATTAGGTTTCATTCTTATTTTGTGTTTCATCCCATTATTTTCCCTTTTTTTCACACTCATTTCCATTATTTCATTTATCTACCGATTAAATGAATACTTGATCACCGATCATTGTATAACTCTTCTTTATGATAATGTTTTGGTATCACAATTTTAGGATTTTAATATATAGATTGATTTTGGGGATATTAAGAGGGAGGATGATCAGATGTGGAACAAGATCAAATGAACATTCCCCGATACCTGGTTTGAACATGGAAAATGAATGTTTTGACATGAGAAGATTTTCCCTATATATTAGATTGAAATAATATAGCGAACATAGATGGTATGGTTGGTTAAATGTTGATCCCTGATATATCGGTGTGATTCGTAGTGAAAATGATTGAAAATATTTTTGGGCGAATGTTTAGAATAACCTTGGATTTCTGAGAAGATATAGACATCATGTTTTATTATCTGATGAATACATGTCTTGTAGCCTGTCTTCTAAATTTATTTTCTTTATGAACAATAAAACAGAACACAGAATGTGCAGTCCTTAACACACACCATGTGACCTAGTGTTAGTGGATAATCATGTATTATGTTGGATACACAAGAACATACATGACCAGAGACACATGCACAACCAAAGTACATAAGAACAAATCACTACAAATACATGGTCATGTACCTGGACATAACATGGTATATGGGAAGGGCCATTATACATGGGAAAAGGTAGAGGAAAATTGAAGAAATCACGATTAGTTCAATGATTACTATTATATTCCATATACTTCCTATGATAAATTTTGGATTCTATTATAAATATAATTATGTTAAATCAGGATGTTGTTGTTATGCCTCATATATTGATTAAAAAACCTATGTACTGATGAGTATACTACTTTTGATGCTTTATCATTTGTGATTTTTGGTTGCCTTAATATATATTGATATACTCAGTCCATTATGTGATATTTTTTCATGATTCAAGTATTATAAATAATAAATAATTTATTATGGAATCCATGGAGGAATGTGAGTAGGTGTGTTATAGAATGGGACGGAACGAGGTTTGTACATTGGGTTACATTTGATAGTAGTCACCTTCTTCTGAGTAGGTTGGACACATTTGTAGTTTTTTTGTGGGATTTTATTTGGTGCTATAATTATTCCATATAATTTTTCTTACACTAACATGGGTGAGATGTTATTAATGCATTATGGTATATGTTATTCCTTAATTTTCAGCAATTATTTCGATTTTGGAGATGCATGTATATACCTGTACATAGGATAAGACCACCCATGTGTGTGATATGCCTAATCAATACTAGTCACTAGCCCTGGCATATTAGATGTGGGATTTGGATAACACAAATTTCTTATTATCATAATCAACATCTAGTTATACCTCAATTATTTAGGTCATGGTATAAGCCTTATTGAATGTGATTTTGTGTGTGTTATATGATTCATTTTTAATGATAATTTCAATTCATTTTTTCTGATCCTTGATACTTAATCATGGTTTCATCATGACTATAATTATAATAATTACATAAAAAAATATATTTATTAAGTAATTTTTTATATTCAACCATATATATTAGAGATAAAATATTAATTCAATATAGATAGAGATAGTAGGTCATATGTATTCATGAATGTAATTTTCAATTTTAAAAGATTGAATAAAATGAAGATAAAAATTAAGCATTAAAATATAGTTATAATTTTAAATATATCATATTATTCATTAAACCATAATTATTACCAACCGTTTAAGGATTCAATGATAATCGAATCACTTTTCTTCATGGAGGTGGTAGTCAACATGTATGCATGATCGAAGTTGTCGTTTTCTAACAGATTAGAAGGTATGATGTTAGTTATTATATTATAATTTTAGACAAATAATTATTTTAAAAATATAATATATGAACATTGAACCCATTGTACTAACCATCCACAAATGATGGTTATGTAAAATTAAATTCATATCTACGTGGATGAAGTATTCCACACACATGCATGAGTGGTTCATTCACTTCCCATTTGATGGAATTATGGGTGGATATTGGTTTATCTATAATAATAATAATTAATAATTATTATATTTTTATGAAATTTATGTAATTATTTTATGATAAACACTATTTATTTAAAAGAAGTAAAATAATAAGTAAAAAATAAATTGCCCAGCTAAGGCAATGACCTCTAATTTGATAGAAATCTGTTATATCTACTCTTATAGACCGTAAGATTATTCATTTGAATAGATAATTTACTACAATCCATTTATTCAAATGATTATAAAATAATTCCATAGTGTTTGGTCTATGTAGAAGGCTATACATGGTGTAAATATGGTAAGGGAATAGTGTTCTTTTATAAGTGATTGAGAGGAAACACTTGAATTTTTAATGGAATTAAATATAATAAAGGAATTATTAAAGAAACTTCTAAAAAGGGATATATATCTGAATTTTTCATAGAATGTGGAAAAAATATGGCAATGGTATAGAATTTTGAAATGTTTTAATAAAATAAGCCTTTATCTGTTGAATTTACCCCTCAGTAAACCCATTTTACCAAATTCAAGATAATTATATTTACATTTTTTATTATAAATTATAACCATAAATGAATGTTGACTAATTATAAAATTTACTAATGATTATAACAAATATAAAATCTAGTGTATCAAATTAAGCCACTAAACGTTTCCAAAATTAGATTTAAAATAAACTCATAATGTGTAGTGAAAACAGTTTCCAACAAAAAAACATAGAATAAAATGATTTTATATAAAAGTGCACAAAATGATAATTACAAAGACCAATAAGGAATTATTAACAATATAAATGAAAAAATTATCATTAAAACTATTTTTTATGAAGATTAACTTTTTAAATTCTTTAAATAAAAATATATTTTTTAATTAAAATAATTATTTTTCAAGTTTCATAAGGAAATTAATTTTTTCTGAAATTTTTTATAGACCCACTATAAGATAATTTCGAAATTCTGATATAAATAATGAAGATCATTTTCAGAAAACAATTTCTAAAATTTTAAAAAAATTAATTATATTCTTTTCTCCCAAAAATTAATTAAAAATAATTTTCTTGAAAATTGTAGTTTTTAAATATTTAATGACTTTATTAAAAGATTAGTACTTCTATATTTTAATTACCAAAATCCTTTACATAAAATTTTAAAAATGTGGTTATTTCTATTCATACTACAAATTTGACACCCATTTTATAAAAGAATACTATATTATAGTTTATTTTTACTCGAGGTTGTGTGTATCACAATATATCAAATAAAATACAATCTTGGACTATCATATTCTACCACATTAAAAAAATACTTCAAAATTATCATACTCTAATAAAAAAAAGGGGAAATATTTTTTCCATTACATTCTCAGGTTATAAATTATGTTTTTTAAATTTTTGATTCCAACAAAGAACAACAACAATATTAGGAGTCTTATTCCATATTACTTTAGCTTTATAATCTAAGTTTTTACTGGTAATTCTTCAATTGAAAGATCACGTTCCAATGATACGAACTCTGAGTTTGGTACATTAGTAGAGTCATATAAGTACATCCTTAGGAGTGATTTATGGAAAATGCAACACCTAAATTTTTTTTGAAATTGTTTTTTTCAAAATAAATTTATAATTTTTGATAATTTTCATTACAAAAAACATAGATTTTATCATCTATTACTTGCAACACTGAGTTTAAATAAAGCATAAAATACAATTAAAATATTTTTATATAAAATGATAGGTATTACATATCCGTTGGAGTGGAGGACATGAATTTGATTAATTATAGTATGAAAATATATGGTTTACCAAAGTATAAAAAAATGAATATTTGGTGACTATTTTTTAAAAAATGAAAAATAAAACTAGATTTAATTAATTTTTTTTTTGAAAAGATATTTGAAATTTTTTAAAAGTATTTCATATAAATTAATTAAAAAATAACATTTGTTGAATTATATATTTATATTTATACATTATATATTAAATAATATTTTTAAAATTTAATTTATTTTTTTGTATATAAGAGATAAAACTAAATCTAACTTTACAATAAAAAAGTGTATTTCTCTAAAAAAATGTTTTTTTAATTTTGTACATAGTTGTTGTTAAATTATTTTTCCCATATATAGATAATAATTTTTGTAAAATAAAATTCATTTTTAAAATTATCATTTCATATTTCTCTTAGATTATTTATTTATGAAAATTCTTATTTTTTCATTAAATAGCGAAAGAAAATTGGTTTTATAAAGATTTTTAATTTCTATTAAAAATTAAATACACTTCCAAATTATTATAATATTAGTTTAAAAGTGAAAAAAGGTCAATTATATATCAATTAATATAATTTAGTTCATATTAATCAATTTTATATTTAACATTGGTATAAAAACATTTAAAACATTTTTTCCTAAAAACCGCGGTTCTCATCATGTTTACTAGATTAATTTTTTTAAAAAAAATCCACATATCTTAATTGAATTAGAAAAAAATTATTTCATACATGTAATAATAAATATGTATTATATAACAATCATAAATTAATTTATGAACCTAATAAATTGTAAAAATCAAAAAATTAATTGTTGTAGTTAAGGTAAAAATTGGTTTACTGGGGGTTAAAAAAATAAGGGTTCAAAATGACCCAAAACAATTCCAACACCTTGGGTATTTCAATATATATACCTTATATATCCAATGTACTATACTCGATCATTTTAGATCCTTTTGGTATGTGAGAAACATGGATACACCTTTTTTCATTTTCCAAAATTACAAGTGTACAACTCAAGTCATCTATAAAAGGTCACCCCCTCTCATGTCATATTCACACATTAAGAATCCATTAAATCCAACAATTCAAGCTTTAATAACTTCCTTACATGCCTCCACTCATCCTATAAACTTTATTTGGGTCAAAAATCCATCCAATGAACCCTTTTGGTAGAAAATAAACGAAATTTTTTGATGAAGAGGTAACAATCATAACAGAGCATTTTTTTTCTTATTTCTTCATCCACCTTAATAAATTATTATTAAATCATTATTATATAATAAAATAATAGTCGTAAATATTGTTATCTGTTATTTTTTATGTAATAACATAAATAGTTCTATTCATCCATCAAATGGTTTATGAAATCATTATTTGTGTGTACAGAGGACTACCACCTCACGAACCGATGTTATTCATTTTCAATCCCCACCTAAAAATTCTAGATATAAGGATGGATATATTATTTCTATATGATATTTATGATATTATGTATTTATATAATAATTAAATCTCATATTCATTATTTCTTTAAATTTCTTGGAAATTGGATAAATTTTTTTATTTGTACAGTGGACTACCACCTCGTGAAGTGATGTGGTTCATTTTTCATTTTTAAATTACAAGGATTTTAATAAATATAAGTTTAAAAATAAATAATATATTTATATATGATGTAATAATTATTCTATAATGGTAATATATTTTTTACCTTTCTTTCATTTGATCCATATATAAAATATAAACATCATTTATGTTTACGTACAACATTCCTTCTTCGTGAATGGTGTATTTAATTTTATATATGTAACTATTATGAATTAATATAAATAAATATGTAATAAATATATATCAAATTAATATCATGGTTATAATTCTAGATTTTATGGAACCATTATCAAAATAAGAGGACTAAAAATAACATGTCAAACCATATATGGAAAATAATGTTTTTATCCAAAGAGTGATTTTAACAATGAACAATTAATAATATAGTAATAAAAGGTTATAAATAAATTATATAGGTTAATATATATAATTATGGTTCAATAATATATGTGTAATGAAATTGTATTTATTATATAGGATTTCTGATCATGTACGAATTAATTTGATACTTAATGTAATGGACCTTTCGTCAGACATTTATATTTTTTAGATAGATTACATATTAAACACTTGTTTCATATATGTGGTGTATATACTTTTAAATAATGTATTTTATATTTTTTTAAAATAAAATTATGATTATTTACAAATTCATTTGATGATATCTCTTTCATGGGGTTTATAGTTCAAAAGATACCAAAGTGGTAACAAAATTTTGTCTCAATTAGTCTTCTTTAGGACTTACATTATGTTATATAGCTATCTTATTTTATGATGTATATATATTACCTATTAAATTGAACATAATTAATTTATGTATTCTCATGATATTATATGTTTCATTTAATATTATTATTTTATGAGGATTACGATTCAAAAGTAACCAATGTGGAAGGGTTTGATGTTACAATCTCTTCATTTATCATGATTGTTTATGTTTATAGATATGATAATGAAATATTATGATCCATTTATCAATAACTTCGTGTATTTTTCTCTCATATGTTTATTTCATGACAAAACATTTTTACCTTCATTTTTATTGCTTTATATACTAAATATTCCAAAACAATTTTTCTAAATAAAACAGAACATAAATCACTCTTTAGTCAAAAATCCATTTTCATTCATATAAATGTTTCCAAAAAATGTTTTCAAATTTATTTTAAATTTTTTAAAAATAATTATAAAGTACATTTTTACCTGTGTATTAAATTTTAAATAATTTTTTGAAATTTATATTTATATCATTTTCAAGAAATTCCCATTTATAATTTACCAATAATGTAATAGGAATATTTATATTAACATTGATGATATGAATACAATTTCTAGATTTCATGACCAAACGATGTTTTAAATATTCAATTACATGTTTTAAAAGGTTATTTTCAACGAAAAAGGCTTTTAATTTGTTTAAGTTTATCGAAAAACAAATATTTTGAATTTTAAATTTTATTTTACTCCTTAAATTTTTTAAATAATATTAAAGATTATATTATATGTTTTTAATGTTATTTTCTATAAAAATGATTTAGGTTTTAAAAAGTGTTCTTCATAGTGGAAAGGATATCTTCCCCAATAAATTTTCCAAGTAATCTTTCAAACCAATTTTTTATATTATGTAGGGACTTTTGTTGTAAACTATGATTCATTTAGGATATGTTACATTGATAAAAGTATTACTATTTCTCTAAATGGTTTATTTTTATGTTGAAAAAATAATTGGAAATCATATTTCACTTCTATGGGTTATACCACAAAAAAATTCTTATGAAACCTACTTCTTTATCCATGGGTTTTTTCTATGTTGAAATGATTAAATGACTATGAAACCTTTTTTGACAACTTCAATGGTGTGGGGAGTGAACCAATTCAACTACAATAGTTCTGGAAATGAGATTTGATTACTAAGGATATTATTTTCTATTCTTATTTGTATGCAAAAATTCCATGTCTTATGTTAATGTTATGATCTCATGGATCATGTTTTTTGGATTTCATTATGATTCTTGTCTCATGGTCTTCAGATCATTATGTCATGGGTCATGATTTTGATATTTGATATCCAATTAATGGTATTAATATGTTTAGATAACGTTTTAAAAAAAATATTCTCACAGTATGTTTATTTATTTTACTTAGTTTCTAATAACTAATCATATGAGATAACAATATTAAGTTTCAATTTTCTAGGTTTTGAATAATGGTTTTATGTACGTTTTTTCTATAAATAGTAATAAATAGGAAAATATTTGTGAAAAACATTATAGATCATTAACTAAATAATAATAGAATTTACCTAGTCTCAAAATAAATTAAACATTATGATCCTTATGCATTTGTTTGTGTAATGTAATCATTATTCATCTATAAGATGTAATATTCATTTTATGAAAATTTGGGATGCTATCATTTTTATTAGAGGAATATTTATTTTACCATTGTGAACTTGGAGGAAAAAACTTATAAAAATCCCTAGGGGTATGTGCAAGGTTATGCATATGGACATATCTTCGAATTAGTTTAAGGATGAGTTAGAGTATGTGAAAAGGTCCTAATGTTTTGGTAAAGGAGGGAGCAAGTAGTTTCCAAGAAATTACATCCTTCTATAGATACTACATGTGGATATGGATTAGGCACATTGTTACCTAGAGGTAATAATTAAGAAAAGGTTGTATTGGGATAGACTTGATCATCACCACATGGATAAAAATGGACCTTGTTGCACACTTGTTATCACACTCTCCGAGGACATGATTTAGAAATACATGAAATCCATGTGAACTATCATTAAGGAATTAAATAATTGAAAAAAATAACCTAGGTTATGCCAAAAAAATTATATATTACAAACAAGATTCCATGATTTATGTGGTGTCTGAGACACAAATTACTCATAACAGGTGCTCGGAGTATGGTGGGCGACACACCCTCAAGCACATCTCCCCGAACGCTAAAGTATTATAACTTGATTTTAGGGATCATGGCTTGTCCATGGGGAGACAATGTTCTCATTAATTTATCATATCATATAATAATAATATAAACATAGGTGAATAGAGGAAGAAATATAAGTATATATAATGAACAAATGAAAATAGAGATAATAGTAACGATAACTGAAATAATGGTAATAACATAAAACAACTTATGATGATATGTCATGTCATAGGAAAATTGGAAACACAGATACAAGATAGTTGGAATAACATCTTCCAATAATGTATAAAGTAAATCAAAACACAATCACAAAAATTCCAAAATTTATCTTGTTCACTTACTATCAAGCTCCATCCCAAACAGTAAGCAATCAAGTGTTCGAAGTCCAATTCTTCCATTTATCCACACCTGCATTCATGTAGTCTACCACATGTACCAAAATACACCAGCGGGGTGTGTGATATAAATACCACTGGGCCCCCACCAATGTATTCTATAATATTAGGATTTTGTAATGGAAATGCAAGAGTTTTCATGCATGGATATGTAATGAAATTAAGTACAATGTTACTAAATACACATGTACCTACTTCAGTCCTCAACTTGTGTCTGAACATGTAACAGGTTTGTAATTTGATTTTTATAATTTTATAAATAATTCACATGTTAGAAATAGTGATGGATACACTATTCATCTTAGAAATATGAAATGATATTTTAAAATTAAGTAACAAGGTACTAACTAGGAAAACATAGACCTAAAGGGTCCCCAACTCAGTAATAACTGTAGCCCAACTAGGGGTAATATTGTAATCCAATTATCATAGTCAATGGAATTTCTATAATTATATTACAATAGTGTATGATGAGTACATCTAATTTAAAATAATGCAATGAAAGGATTGGTCCTAATGGGATTAAACAATGGACCCTACTTTTTAATGCTATAAACAAGGAGTATATCGAAGGCATCCTATTGTACTACATGAGAAATCCAACGATGTCATACATGGTATCCAATATTTAAAAAGGATTGCATTCTTGGTGGTTCTCAACATTAGAAAGTTGTATCCTTGAATTTAGAATGGGGTCCTCAAGTGCTTAGGCATTACCTATTGGAATCCAAGGTGATCTCGAGTCAAGACACACTTATTTTGAAAATGAATTCATAAAATAATTCATAATTTTCAATCCATTACAATTCATTGTAGTGAAATGGACAAGTAGAACACAACTATTCAGTTATTCAATTTAAGAAATTTTCAATAATCAAGAATCAATCCACTACCTTCCATTAACATGGTAAGTGGTTATATAGACATGCAACCTATTCTTCAATTACAAACAATAAGACCAAGTCATATATTTAGTATAATTGCCAATTTTTTTAATATTAAATCATTTATTGAATCACTTACATTAAGTTAGTCAGTTGTTAAGCATGTATGGTACTTTCTATTATGAAATTTAATATTTAAATTAATCCATTTAATATAGAAAATATTACCTTTAAGATGTTAACGAAAAGAAAAACCCCAATGGGTTCTCCAACATGTAAAGACACAAAAATGACAATTTTGGAATAACATCCTACATGGTATGGATAATGTTTTCTATGTAACCAGTAAAAACTAATCATGTATTTTGAAATAACATAACCATATGGTTCTAATGATTATAATAATGGAATATAACTTCAATAAATGGCACCCGATGAAATATGCGGACCCCAAATGAAAATTCAAATATCAACTAACATGACGGGTGAGTTATAGACCAGACACTATAGGATTTAAAAACTCTCTACCTCTAATATTATTCTTGTATATTTATTAAAACAGAATATGTATGAGAAAAAACGAAAAATACTCACAACTTGATATCTAGGTAGAGATAAAGAGAGATGAAGTACAATTAAAACAGATTTGAGTACTTACTATTGTCCATCCAATATTATGAACTGATGCTCAGAAGGATCTATGATGATGGATATCTGTTCATCCTTAGCTTATGACTTCAAAAGCTTCAAAACAGAAGAAAATAGAGGTTATGTTTGCTAGAATTTGGATTAGGGAACAATGGATGATTAATTAGATCATTGAGGGAGAAATGTGAAATTAACCAAAATTTATATTATGCACGCATTTTTTGTATTGTTTTCCAAACTGTGAGAAAACCATGCATGGGTACCTAGAGAAATGGTTGTACCACATGGTTGGGTCACAATGATAGTGAAATCAGGCGCCAACTATGTAATAATGCTCTTGCTGAAAATGCCGACCATCTAGAATATATATAATTGATGTATATTATATTTATATAATATATATAATTTAGGACATGGTGGAACCATGATTAATGTAAGAAGATATAAAATAATAAAATAAAACATACATGCCAAATAGAGAGGTTATTGTCTAAAATATAATTTTTACAAGGAATTGTAAAAAAATAGGTAATATAAAGTAATAGGTAAATCATATGAGGTATGATTTATATATATTTATGTTTATATAATAGATTTATAGTATTATTATTTTTATTATACTATATGTATAAACATGTATGATGGAAATTATGTCTGGTGGTATTGTATTTTTTGTATGACTTTTATATTTGTTAGATATATTATATATTCACCACTTATTCTTATATATGCTCTATATCATTACCATGGTGTAATTTTATTATTATTCTTGTGATAATTATGGATATTTAAATATCCATTTAAAGATATATTTTCACAAGGTTTTTGGTTCAATAGAAGGAAACATGGTAAGGGATTTTAGTGTCAATTAGTCCCCTTTGGGAAATAAGTTATGTTATGAACCGATCATATATTATGTGGTTTATACACAACCCCTATTACATCTAATATAATTAATTTATTTATTATCATTGAATTATAAGTTTCATTTAATTTTATTCACAAAATTGGGATTATGATTCTAATTTTACTAAAGTAGAATAGGGTTGGTGTTATAATCTCATAATTTATCAATATTGTTTATGTTTTTGAATAGATGATGAAATAATCAGATCCATCTTTCAAAAAATTAAAAAATATTTTTATAATATTTTTATTTCATAAGAATACATGTTTTAAATTCATTTTAAAAATTAAATCTACTCATGATTCAAAAATAATTTTTTAAATCATACCGACCTTATTTCCCACTTTGATTAAACACCCTTTCCATTCCATATACATCTCTCCTAAAACTGATTTAAAAAATATCTCAACATTATAAAAATAATTTAATAAATAAATTTTTAACCATGATTCATTCTTTTCAAATTTTTTTAATGGGATAATCAATTAATTTTCAAAAAGGACCCTTTTGACTTTTACCAAAGAAGTGAAAGCAGTATTCCTTCTAAATTGTACAACATGTACATAATTTACTACCATTATTAACACAAAATTTTTTAACACATCGTTTATACTTTTTAAAATTTTATTTTCAATGAAATTTATTTCTAAAAGTTTTATTCTAAAAAATGGATTTTCAATGTGGAATGTATATTTTTTTGTAAATGATTTAAATGATTTTTAATGATTCCTTTATATGTTTCAAAAAAATTCAATGAAAATGATTTTTGAAAATGATTAATGTTTTTAAAAAATCAAAATAGAAATTTAATTTCATTTAATAAATGTTCCAAGTAAACATTCAAATTCATCTTCCATCTAAAATGGCATATTTTTATGTAATATATGCTTTATTGTGGACATGGTCCAAGGAAACCATTCTTATTCATTCTTGGAGTGTTTTATTTTAATGATGTCATGATATTTATGAAATTTGTTTCTATTTAATGGGATATTCCATTATATAATTATATATAAGCCTACTTCAATTTCCATTACTTATGTTGTGATGAAAGGTTCAATTTATTACGGAACCTATTTATTTTCCATTGGTTGTTCTACAAGGAAATATTTATGCAACCCATTTTTCCATGGGTTCTCATGTGATAGATGTTTTATGAATCCTATTTCTTTTCACAGTTTCTAATATGATGAATGTTTTAGGATCTTACGACACACATATGTATTATATTCATTATGAGAGGGGTGGGAACAATATCACCCTCCAATGAATTATGTAAATATTGATGTCTCTTGAGATAGAAAAGATGAGAATAAAGAGTATTATTGTTCAAAAAGGGACATTATCCACTATTATTTTCTCTTGAGTGAAGCTCTAATTTTAAGATGGTTTGGAATATAAACCAATTACAATATGATAGTTTTGGAAATGACACTTGACTACTAAGGATATCTTTTTCTATAGTTATGTGTATTCTAAAATTCCACGTCTTATGTCATTCTTATGATCCCATGGAACATGTTCTCTGATTTCATTTGGATTCTTGTATTTTAAATTGCCATTATTTATTTTATGACTTAATATTTATATCATTGATTTGATGTTTGTTATATTCATATGTTATTATCATATTTTTATATCCTTATTATCACATTATGTTTATGTATTTTCCATTTTTTACCTTATTGGGAACCTGATCTCACCCTTTCTATTGATTCATATCCCCGTATTATGTTGAATGGTTTTTTTAGTATGGAATTCCAATGAATAGTGTTAAATGAAAATATATTTTTTGGAAACATTGAATATCTTTTACTAAATTAGAAGAGTGTATACCAAGTATCCAATGTAACTAAACTATTATGTTCCAATAGTGTGAGTTTATTTAGTACAATGAATATTAATATAAAATGTAATATATTGTTATGAAAAGTGTGGGTAACTATAGAACAAATCATGAATATGACATAGGTTTGGTGGAAGAACCAAGAAACATGCCACCATCCCTACTCAATGAATAATGTTGAAGGGGACAACATATATATGGATATTATTTCTTTTTTTATTGATCTGAAAACCTTATTCCAAACAAAAATATACAAAAAAACATTTATATAATTTCAAATTCAATATTCAAAGAATTATATTAAATATAACTTTCTTAATCAACTTGAAGCTACCATGATGTGATACTGAATAGATTTACCTTTCTATACCTTCTCCTAAGCTATCTTAGGTCCCAGTAGATGTTTTCTTCCATCTTCATCCCATAAAGTTAGAGTTCTAAACAAAATTAAATAGAGGAATTCTTTAGGATCTATATTATCACATGATTGAAATATAATGTTTTATGGAAACCCAACTATATGAATGTAATGATACCAACCACTGTTGAAATTTGTAGAAGTAGATCAATTCATATCCTATTTGATTTTAATGGTACTCTATAATTGATCATATTTATGAGGATTATGAATTTGTGATAAATCCATTAAAGAGTATCAAAAATATCCACACAAACTATGAACAAATATGGATCATAGTCATTGTGGTTGATATGGACCAACTTTCAATAAATCCCATGTTTGATGGATCAATAAATACAACTTCACAAAAGATTATATGATTGATGAATAAAACATTTTGTCTCCAAAATTCACACTTTGTAAAATTTTAATAAAAACTTACCTTCTTTAGAGTCTTTAGTACAATTATAAAATGACTTAATTCTATTCCAATCACGTTGAATATATAAATATATCATTTGTAAAAACTACATAAAATTATCAAGTTAATATCTAAAGACTATATTCTCTTGATCCATGAAAATATACAGGACATTCGTAAGACCAAATGGGATCACTATATATTCATTATTTCTTTTCCATGTATGGTAAATTTTTGTTTGAATATATGTATTATTAACCTTCAATTGATGATATTTTGAATGAAGTTCAATATTGGAAAAGTTCTGATATCTTCATAGTTGATCAAATATGTCATCAATATAAGTCATTTGATAAATATTTTTGATTTGGTTCATATTTATTTCCCAATAGTTTGTGAATAGTCTCATTGTTCCATCATTAGAATTAAAAAAATTAATTGTTTTACCCTATGGTGATGCACTCAACCTAAAAAACCAATTTTTAATATTCACATAGTGTTTCTTCTTAAATTTTTTCAACTCATTAAGGGAAATTCTATATTATGACATTGAAATATATATAGAATCATTTATGAGTTTTATTGAGAAATCAATATCATGATTTCTTGGAAGACTGGGTATCTTATCTGTATACACATCAATATAACCCCACATAATTGGCATATCATTTATATTTATTTTATCCACATCCTTATAAAATAAACAGACCTTTTGAATTAGAATCAATACTCCTTCAATAGATGAAATTTACATTGGATATTCCTATTTATCATTGCACTTATTTAAGATTATAGGTTTGTTAATGTTTTAAAATATGAATTCACATCCTTTGAAATGTTTATGAGTTTATGTAAATAAGTCTTGTCCATTCCCAGAATAACATAGAATTTAACTGGGTAGAGAATAATTATATTCTCGTGAAGAACATTCCTATAAAATACAGTTACAGAATAATAATGTACTTGTGAGGAAATAATCATCAAATTATAGGTTATCATTACTAATTTAATTTATAATTTTTGAGATGGTTTCATGATAACCGTTAAAAATATTTCAGTTATACTAGGGTTGGAATACCCCTAGTCAAATGAAAGATTGGTTATTCTAGAATGGATTAAAAGTATTCCATTTACCACTGAGTAATAATAATTAACATAAAAATAGTGATGATAGGATATTTCCCATTTTATATGGAATTTATTGGCTACTAGCATCGATCAACTTCATTAACCATCAGGTTTGGAAACTGGTTAACACAATCCCCATAAAAATTTCATTTAAAACACTAAAGTATGGGTAGTGCATTTTATGGTAATTTTCCTCCATCATTGGCTCACTTCCTCCTATCACCACTTCATTTGATTTTCTAATGACCTTATTTTACACACCTTTAAAATTTACAAGTCCCATTAATATAATTTACAACATTTTCCTTCCACAAATTTGGAATACTGGATAGATCATCTTCTTCTATCAATGAATTTCATAATTTCGGTTAAATTCCATGTTTCTTTTCTTATAATAACTATAAGATGGATATGTAACTCAAATATCCATTTACAGCATGGGAAAACATCATATTATTTTTTCATAGATACTGATGTCTCTTATGTTTAAGTCTTATTAGGGAATTTTTTTTAAGATACTGAAGAATTGATTAACTTTAATTTTATTTTGGATGAAAATACCTTAAGTGTACCTCTTAGGAATTGAAAAATTAACCTTTGAGGATATAATGGATTCATAATCCTGTAGTTTTATCTCATGGAATTATGTCTATAGTATTATATGAGGAATAAAAGTAAAAAACTTATTTATAAATAATCTCTTAAACTCAAACCACTCTATTAACTCTGGTTCATTTTCTTCTCTGATGTCATTGATAAGGTTCCTCCACTGATATGCTTTATCATCCAATATATAAATATTAAAAGTTATTTTTTTCATTTTCTATACAATAGTGAGTTTAAAATATTTTATTAGGGGTACAGATCAATTTCTCGAAAAACTAGTGGATTATAAGATCCCACTAAAAGAATTTGGGTGGTGCCTCATGGAGGACTCAAAAAATGTTATTCTTGCCTTTTCTCATTTAAATTATCACCATGATTTTGATCTTGAGAATATCAATGATATTTTCCATCCAACCACAGATAATATTTTTTATTATGATTAAAATCATTTTATTTTCGGTCACATTCATAATTAATATGATTATTTCGAGTTTTATCTATTCAATGAATCCAAGAAGAATAGTGTTAGTGTTAATAATCGTAGTGGGAGACCACATAATTAGGGAAAATAATTATTGGATGTCTAAATTCAGATAGCTTTTTTTCAATATATGATCATATGGTTAATATTATTCTTCCATGATCAGAACGAAAACATTTGTATGTTATCTAATACATATATATATCCCTAGGGTTCTCACTAAAAATTTATTATTCTAGTTTTGAAAAGTAACTAAACTTTGATTTGATACCAACAATAGAACCCCATAGTTTTCATATATAAATTATAAATATTGTTAAAATAATATTAAATAGATTACATAAATATATATATTATAATCGTAGCGTTATAGTTCTTTTAGATGCATGGATTCATAAATAAATTTTTCATATAAGGTATACATATTATCCCACAATGTCCTTCATAACTGTAACACTTCATACACATATCATACTATAAAAATTTCATTGTAACCTAGGTAAAGGGAAACATAAAAATGGAGATCTCATATTCTTAGAAAGGATAAATTAGTGGGATATAAAGAATAACGTACGAATAAAAAAATTACAATTGAATGAGAACCTGATATAAACATTTTATAACCATTACCGACATATAATAGATCATAATCACGAGTCATTAAAAAATATTTAAATTTTATAAGATATATTCATAAAAGAATAAAATAAACTAAGACATAAAATAATAAAATTGGCATAAGATATAGGTTATTTTGATACACATAAGCATAGAAAATCATTTCCTTAATATTCAAGGATCACTGTTCAAAACCCCACATTTTTCATTCTTTATAAAAACGTATCCTCTCCTTTGTCTCATTGTTTTTGAATTGAATCATGTATGGATTAAAAATTTTTGGTATTTGGAAGATTATAGAATCCTTTTAGAATTATTTTGGTGACCTTACTACCAAATTAGGTTTCATTACCCTCTTTTCTAAGTGGCTTTGTCACCACACTACAATGGTCCTAGGGTCATGCTATATTGGAGGAGTGTTGCAACGTAATGATCCTGACAAAGGGGTTATGTGTTGTATCCATTATTATTGAGAGATATACCATTTAAGATAAATCATGATGTATTTTACCATTACATGGTACCTTATCTATATGTTATATTAAGATATCAAGTGTATTTTTGTGCGTGAGGTTAGCCTTCGGGAAATTATGTCTTTTAATAGGAAATTACAAACTGTTTCAAGGATCTATTTTAGAATTGTTGAGGAATTTGTTTCAAATATTTACCAGGTTTTTAATGAGTTTTTCCCAAAAGGGGGACCTATCCATTAAAATACTAGGTTTCCATATATGATTCATCACTGTGTCAGGAGTTTGAAACAATTGTAGAGACGACTCCAGGATGCATTTTCTACCCATACACCACAAAATTTTGAGTCTAGTAAAATTCTAGTCACAATAATTATACTTTCATTATAGATATCTACTCGAGATGGATGTGATAGAATTTTGTTCATCATGTAAATGGACTATCCCAGTAGTAGGAATGTGTCTCATGTTTGGGGTTATATACTTGAAGAGGATGTGTAAGGTTGGTTAATGATGTTCTACTAGAATATTTCCCAAGAAGGTATGTTTCTCCTAGAATTGTGCCAAGGAGGGTAGAACCATTTTTTGAGGACCCATCATGTGTTTTGTATTTATGTCATATATTTCTGTTTATATTTTTATCATGTTTATAATCTATTATTCACATGTAAATTTAAATCACTAATGTTAAGGGACATTGATGGTGTCCATATGAGTCTTGTTCTCACAACATAATTAGCCATATCGATGTTCATGTAGACTTCATGAGCAGATAACTAAATAACGGAAAAGGGCCTACGGAGGGAGGATGATAATAGGTGTATGGAGCTAGTAGCATATAGAGATGTAATTTAGAGCACTCCATGATTTATTTATTTACTAAATACTATTTCATTATACTCTAGTTTGGATTCCATCTTTGATAGCATGTTTATATGAATTCTATATTTAGATTTCCACGAGTACTATGATAATGTTTTTAATATTTTTTCTCATTTTTATCATACATAATGATGTTAAGTGTATAGTCTCCCCATAGTTCTAGTAGATGCCCCCACTTCATTTTTACATCCTCTTGTATATGATGAGTCTTGCATGAGGTCATGTAGTATTCAAACTCAAAACCAGCGGATTGGGTTATGTTCTGACACACCGCCAAGACTATCATAGTTGGTTATGTTTACTCCATGTTCCATCGTAATAGTTAGGGTTCACACTCTTAACAGTCATAGTGGGAATATCTCTTTACTAAACTATGTTCACTCCCATTTCCATTAATGATTATCATGTGAGATATCCATCATTACCCTATGCATTACAAGGATATACAATTTTGGACGCACCCATCACATAATTAAATTCATACATTTGTGTTCTGATAGTTCATAGAAATTTATCTAATCATAAATAGTGAAAATGAAATGGGATTTATTAATATTTAATCATTTCATGACCAATATTAAAGAAATGGGTTTCAAAAATATGTCATAATTTCATCATATAATAACATGTGGAAAATAAATAGGTTTTATAAACATTGTATCAGTTAATCAAAGAATAACGTGTCTAAATGGAATAAGTATCAAACAGACATTTTCATCATAATTTTACACATAATAGAGAAATCATAAATACAGTATAATTGAATCACATCCTTTTTTTTTAAATTATGTAACATTTAAGGATGTCATCATATATGAAAAATTCTTTTAAAATATAACTGGAATTATGTCTTGAGTAAAATAACCTACTCACTTTGAAATATATTATTTAAAATCCAAACAATTCCCAAAACATATGGAAAAAAATATCATGGAAATTTCCCATGGAAACATATAAAGTGATATAAAAATAATTGATTGGTTATGACAATGGGAAATTCACTTATTACCGCATAAGTTAAAATAAAACTTTTCTTTCATAGGTTTTACAAATGTAAAAAAGATCATCCTTCATAAAATTATAAGAATATTCAATTATAAACAATTTAATTAAAATTAAATCATTGGAAAAAATGTAATTACACAATCATATAGGAATAGTAATAACATTCAAAAAAATATTTTTAGAAAACATTTACATGGAAGACAAAATATTTTTAACCAATGAAACAATTAAAGTCGGTTTCCCATAAAAAGATACTTTCAATATCTTGATATTTTGAAGAGAGGAAAATTTATGGAAAAATAGAAATTTTCATAGGTATCCAAGGTATAAATATTATGAATTTCTCAAGATCAAGATAATTAAATTCTATTATTGTAAATTTAATCATATATAATCATGAAAAACAATGAGGTTGTAACATAGAACCCTTAACTCAAGTCATATTATCCTCAACTACACTCGAAAATAGTTTATAACAAATTTAATTTTATTATAATTATATAATAGAGTAATATAAATACTAATATTAATATATATTACTCATTTATTACATTTCAAAACCCATTTAATACAATTTCATTGATAAATTGTTTATTTTTAGATGATAACTATTTCGGTTTTTTGGGGAATTTTAATTCAGTAATTATATTACTTTACCAAGATATATTTTCAATCATATCCATAATTTTAATCATTACATATTTTTATATTATATATATTTATTACATAAATTTTTCGAGTCATCCATAAATGAAAATGCTAAAATAAGGATTTAGCCCATTTATGAAGAAGGGAGGTCGTACGTAGTCATGGATGATATTTTCTATTTTCCACAGATTTAAGGAAAAAGAAAATACTTATTCCCCTTAAAAATAATTATTATCTTGTATATATTATATATATTAATAAATTTTTTCCTCATTACCATCCTTGAAAACGATAAATAAAATATAGTCACATCTCGTTAAGGAAGTGGCAGTCCATACGTACGCACAAGAAACTTTATTGTTTTCTAGTGGATTGGAAGATAAAAAATATTTTCAATGTTATAATTTAAAAACATAATTATATTAAAAATATTATATATAAACATTAAATTCAATATAAAAACCATCTAATAATTTTTGTGATGGAAAATTAATAGTATCACTTGGAGTATGTGATAGTCCACACAAACACATGAGTTATTCATTGGCATCCAAATTTATGAAATATAGGGTGGATATTGGTGGATCAATAATCAAAATAGAATTAAAATTTATGGATTTCACTGAATTTATTATTTTATGATAAAAACCATATATTTTTATGAGGATAAATAAGAAGAGAAAATAAATTGACACTTTAAGGAGATTGCCTCTTCTTCGATAGAAATAATTTATACCTCCTATTAAGAATGTAGGGTTATACTTTTGGGGAGACTAAAACTAATAAAAAATATATAAACAAGTTGTTAATGAAGTACTTTAAATTTTTGTTGATATATAAGAATAAATGTGTTGTAAATAATTAAATTTGATGATTCCTTTTTTATGTTGGGGAGAGGACACACACAGATTTCCTCAAAATAATGAAAAATGATTAAGACATTTTTATGAAAAATGATTCAAAATGGATAGAAATTTAAATTTGGGACATAATAAGTTCTAATATACTCATAAAATATAATTTTTATTCATTCAATGTAATATTGAACTGTAGTCTCTTGGTTTAACCCCTCCCCCGATATACCTTTTTTTAACATTAACCACAGTGATTTTTTTGACTATATTTACTTTTTATTATCACCAAAAATAGAAATGGACTCATAAAAAATTATTAAATGTGGATTTCAAATATTTGTATCATTTTATGAATTTAATATAAAAAATAAGAAGAAATTACGATTAAAAAACTCACAGTATGTGTTGAAAATGGTTTTAAAGAATTTTGTTTCCTGATTTATAAACATTTTTTATACCAAAATTCCCCATAAAATTTGTTATAATGATTATAAATAGATTAAAAATAATATAAATAAACTAATATTGATTTAAAAAATATATAAAAATTATAAATTTTCAAATTCTCTAAATGAAATAAAAATTTTAAATTAAGATCAATACATTTAACTATTCATTGAAAAATCAATCATTTCATAATATTCTAAAAAAGATAGTCTTAGATTATTTTTAAATGTTTATTGAGAAATTGAAGTAAATTTTTTAAACTATATATTCTAAATGTTTAATAAATTAGTTATTTTATATTCTCACAAAAAACATTAAGAACCATTTTTAAGAAATATTTTTTTATAGAAAATATAATAACATTATTAAAAATTCATTACATAGGTATTTATTTTATATAAAATCTTTATATATATTTTTGAATGATTTTATTCACATTTAGAAAACTAATTTGAAATATATGTTATACTTTTATTTTTTAATGTGGTTCAATTTGGATCAGTATTTCTTACTTTGAAAGCTATCGAAAAAGATAAAATGTTGGGGTGTTTCATTATACGCCATTTAAAATTAATTTCACCCTCAAAATACCATTACTATTATAAAAAAGGAGGACATCTCTATTTTCTCGCATCCATGGGTTACCAAGTAGATTCTTTGAATTATTTTTTCCTCTAAAAAAATTACAAGGTGATTAGTATTTTCCCAAAACACTTTATCTATATGGTTCATGATTTCTATCAGTTTTTATTCATATGAATGTTTATGCTCTAGTGGTATGATCTATATGTTTATTTCATGTTTTGGATGAGGTATGCGCTTCAATGGAGAGATACACAGAAGACATCTAGAACTTGCAATAGGTTTGGTAGAATCACCATGTTAGATGAGACCATCACTACTAGACCATGAATCTAGAAGGAACTAATATACATAGAGCTCTAATATTTATTCTTTCTGAATCTCACAACATTAGTAAATAGATAAATTCATAGAAATACATTTTCACAAACTTCAAATTCAATATATATCTGAATATTTTATTTTTAAAATAAATTCAACTCTGAGACTCCTTCATGTGATTCTAAATAGATATAACATAATATTTCCTTTACCTATCTTGATTATGTCCCAATATTTTTTTATCCCACATTATCTCCATAGTAGGATTATTATGGTTCCATCTGAATTCTCAAGTAAAATCTATAGTTGTATGAGTAATAAAATAAGGAAGGTTTCAATACCAACAACATTTGAAATATATATAATAATACCTAATCATATCCTTTAGGTTTTGAATGGTTCTCTCAAACTGACCATTTATCATAGGATGATAAGAAATAATAAAAGTCAACTCTATATCCAGAGATTACTATAGACATCTCTAGAACAATGAGGTAAGCCTTTGATCCTGATTAGAATTAAAATAATGTGGTACTCTATATAACCATACCATTTTAATAATGTATATTCTATCAATTCAATCAAAAGATAAATATTATCTTATATCAAGGATGTTTGTTGAATTTTAATATTGATTGAATCCATCCCAAATAGCATCATGGCCTTCAGAAAATTTGGGGATTCTAATTATAAAATTCACGTTGATGTCTTCCCACATACAATTTTTTAGAGATCATAGTTATAATATAATCATAGGCTTATTTATCTTATAATTAACATACTGGAATACCCAGAACCAAGATACATTATTTGCAGTATTAATCATCACACTTAAAACCTAATAATACTCTCTTATAAATCAATTAATCTTTGTACGACCAAGTTGAATAGATAGTGATGAACTATGAGACTCATCAGATATCTACTTCATCAAATGTAGTATATATGGAACCCAAAAATGGTTCATGAGTGTAATAATCCCCTCACAATAATTGTTGAACACAGAAACATTTTCGACCATCATCTATAGTTTCATATCTTTATTATGTACCTCATTAATTCTCACATGGATAGAAGATAAATCAATAATTCGAGATATATTATATTTATCACATTTTTAATGGGTTCCTTTTCTATCCTATATAAATCTAAAAATATTGGATATTTTTTATCCTCCTCAAAGATAATGTTTTACAGTATTTTCACTTGATTCCATCTGACACCTTGTCCTCATTACAAGGGTGGTAGTATATTAATCAATGATCATCATTACTCAAATAAAAAACTTTTTTGGAATATATTCAGAGATTTTTAGTGAATATATACTCTAAACTTTTATAGTCATTATAAATACCACATATTTCTCCATAAATATAATTTTTTCATATAATTAATGAAAATTTACCCCAAGTGACCCTAAATTCAGATTTTGGTAATTTTTCTCCTGAACCATCAATTATTGTGGGGAATAATTTATAACAATTCAATTATACATGATAACAAATCATAATACCTTCATTGATTCATCAGTATAGATTAAAAACCATTCTATACTATTTTTTAATGTAATCTTAGGTTCACTGAGTAACCGTGTTTTTAGTTCCCTAAAATTTTCCTAGCACAATTATATCCAAAGAAACATGGATCACTTTCGAGTTAACATGCTTAGTGTATTATAAATTCATGAAAAAATTCCTTAAAAATATCAATTATATCTACTCAAATGAAAAAAATTATAGATCTCAATTGCTTTTTAAGGTTCTCTTTTTTCATTGAATTTAAAGACTACCATAAACTGATCATGGTAATATGTGAATATTCTATTCATTTAAAACCAATATATACTTGGGAGATTAGTAATATAAAATGAAATAACTATATATTCGTAGTTTCTATAACTTATAAAAAATTTATTATATGGTATATCCCCATCTTGACCGTCAATTAATGATACATTGAATGAGGATCAATGATGGTAAAGTATAAACCTTCATGAAGTTGATCAAAAAATTCATCAATATGATCTAGATGATACTTATTATTTATTGTGTTATAGTTATGTTCCTGATAATCAATACAGTGACACATTGATCCACATTTCATCTTAAAAAATTAATGGTTTCACATGAAGTTGACACACTAGGATGAAAAAACCACTCTTCATGGTTCTCTTTGATTAACTTCTTCAATTCCAAGAAGTCAATTGGGTAAATATTACATGGAGTATTTGAAATTTTTGTTTCACTATGTATGATTTATAATGAGAACTCAACTTCATGGTTCTGTTGATGAATATGAATCTCTCCGAAACATACATCAAAAAAATTAGGTACAATTGGATTATCATCGATTTCATGTTTCTTAAAAACTATTTGATATAAACACCCCCTTTGAATATGAATTGAGACCCATATAGTGGATAAAATTTCCATTGAAAATTAATATTTACTATTTTTATAGTATATGATAATATGTTGTTTCCGAATATTAAATGTGACTTCACTTCCTAAAAAATCGATGTGTTATTTATGTAAATAAAGAAAATCAGTGCACAAATTAACTTCGAATTTTACTAGAGGGAGAATAACAATATTTCCATGTAGCACATTCCTAAAATAATTAATAATAAAAGAATCATGTACACATGAGAAGATCATCATTGAAATTTGGGTTCTCAATTCAAATTCAAAATCATATCATGGAGGTGGTACTGTGATACCATTATCAAATTTTTAGATATAAAAGTGTGGATTGATGCTGAATAAAATAAAACAATTGTAGTTATAGATTTTAATGTAAGTGTACCATTTAGAAAATAATTCTCATAATACAAATATTAAATATTGTTCTCATATTATTTTCCATTTCCTCTAAGAAAAATATATTAATAGCATTGATCATCATCATTAACTATTGAGTTTGATCACGAGTTTTTATAATTCCCATACTCATGGAAGTTGAAATAATGGATTGTGGGTGGCACATTATATTCTTCTTTGGTAACATTATTAGATAACTTCTTAATATTAATATTTATTTTTCTTTCCCAATGACCTTCCTTTCCACACATAAAACATTCATCAGTACCCTTAAGATAATTACCACCTTTTTTTATTCCACACATCGGGAATAAATGTAAATATCATATTATTCTCTCCAGGTTTATTAGAATTTTCATTGAATTACATATTTATTTTCTTATAAAATCAATGAGGTGGATATTTAACTCAAATTATCATTTCTAAAGTGATAGATAATCGAGTGATTTATTCATTTATATTGAATTCTAGAATCGAAAAAATTCATTTGGTTACTTGGTTTTAATATAATGATGAATCAATCAAACATACATTCAAGTAGGATTTTAATACTAAAACTATACATAAAAATTAATTTTTAATTTTACTCATAGGTAAAAAAAGATTCATCATACTCCTACTTTATCTTATGGAATTATTTATCTTATTTTATGAAAAAATAAGAAAAATTTCTATTTAATAAAATATCATAAAATCATCACACTCCATGGATTAAATTTATTTCTACTTATGTTTTTTATAAGGTTCATACAATTATTGTCTTCTCCTACTAGAATATAATCTCCAAAAATAACCCATTCTTGATTTGAACATTGGAGGAAAAAAATATCATTTCCATTGTAAAAATCAATTTATCAGCAACTAGTGAATCAAAAGACTAAATAAAATATAGTTGGTGTTTCATAATGAAACAATAAATAGAACATTATTACCACCTTTTCTAATTTTAATGTTCAACATTATTTAGAGCTTGATAAATTTTCAAAATCACCATAATTTGATTTTATATTCCATCTACCACAAAAAATTTTCTCAAGAGGAAAATTATTGATATTTCTGTTGGATTTAGCAGAAAAAATGTTCATTCAGGTTATAGCTATTGTATAAAACCAAAAATCATAGTTGGAAACTATATAATCATGAAAAATAATTTTTTTTGATGTCTATATCAACAAGACTTCTATTCAATATATGATTCATTAGGTTTAACCTAGGAAATCCAGGATATTTAGCAAAACATTATTATGTTATCATATAATTAGGTTTATCCTAAGGGTTCTCATTAACATTTTCTAATCCAAGTTTCCAATGTTAATAATCTGTAAACCAATACCTTCATACATTGATATAACATCTTATTAGATGAAAATTCATTGCATAACATAACAATCAATTTCAGGACCGTATAAGTCATTGTTCCATAGGAAACATGGATATAACAATTCCTTGTTCATTTGAGTCCATCATGGTAACCCACTATGTTATTCATAACTATAACCCTTCTTAGACATATCATACTCAAAATAATTCTTCTGAACCGGGGGATAATTAAGCATAAGAAAAGGTGAAACCAGAATATCAGTATAGGTAAATAAGGGATATATCAATGATCAATTTGGCATAACATGCTTATATGTGTACTAGAACGTAATCCTTATATTTTAATACTATACCCTACATATCATAGGTCATTATATTGAGTAATGGAAAAAAATTGGCAATTTATAAGACATGAATCATAATATAATCAAAGAGTATAATATATAATAGCATAAAATTATAATAATAATTAGATTTATGGGTTACATAAATGAAAATATACCCATTTAATTAGTATTTAGGGATCAATTCCATGTCTATAATAGTTTATTGGGTTCACTCTTCATTCAATTGTAGTAGTCAAGGTTTACCCTCTGAACTATCATTATGGTTAAAGTCTCTTACTAAATGAGTTCCACTGAAAATTATCATATTATAAGTCTAATGAGATATCTATAATTTCTTAATGAGTTTGAGGTCTATATAATTCTGGTCCCACCTATCATAAAAATTAAACAATATATTTGTGTTCCATATGATCATAAATCATTCATCACATTACAACCCATGAAAATGAAATGTGTTTCATAAAAATTTCTTTAGTTAATAACCCATGTAAAATAAATAAGTGTCATAATAAATTTAACCATTTCATCAAAAAAACATCTATTGGAAAAGAGATGGGTCTCATATACATTTTATCAATTAATCATAGAATAACCATTGAAAAAGGAAAGTGTTTCATAAACATGTTGTCGGTGTAATATTAATGCATCCATAGGAAGAATAATTATTTTATTTTCAAATATTATACATTGAATAAATTTAATTAACATCAAAATATGTCATCATAATTGAATCAACAATTTAAAAGATCCTATTAATCATGTCTTGAATAAAAAATCGTTTTATTAATGAATTTTATTCATTAAAATCTAAATATTTCTCCAATATTAAAAAAGTCCAATATAAAAAACTTGTAAAAATTTAATATAAGATTTAATTCATTAAATGGTAATTATATAGTGAAATTCCATTAATTTCATTTAATTTAAATGTAAAAATTCTTTTCAGGGTATTTTAAAAAGTAAAAAAGAACATCATTCAGAAAGTTAAAAAAAAATTCACCTTGATATCATTTCTTAAAAATTACACCATTGGGAAAAAATGACTTTAAACCTTCATATGTGAATATTTAAAACATTCATCAAAACATATTTAGAGAACATGGATATGGATGAAAAATTATTTTTGACTAAAGGGAGAAATAATGTAGGTTTAACTCAAAAACATTCTTTTCAGTCTCGTGAGTTATTAAAGGGGGAAAATGAATGTAATATATGTAATATATATATATATATATATGTGTGTGGTAAGAAAATTCATGAGTTCTTTGTTCTTAATATCATTTAATTTAATCATTTAAAACAATAACATAAATTATCTTAATAAATAATGTGATTGTAATGTAGAACCCTTTCCTCAAGTTCCACTTTAATTAAAAGAAGTTTAACCTTATATATAATAAATTTAATTTTTTTTAATACTATAAAAAAGTCATGTTCATACATATTGAGTCATATATGATAAATATATAACCTTTAAATAACCACATGTTAGAAATTACATTATAAAATATTCATTTCATAGTGTTAACATTTTATTTTTTCAATAGAAATTCAATTCGGTAAATATAATCCTTATTCATTGGTTAGGATTCCATCATCCCTATAATATCAATAATTTTATCGGTATCATATATATTTATTATATAATTTTATATATTCAACCATAAAAGTTATATATGACAAACTGAACTATATTGTTCCTAGATATGGTTTGTCATTTTCATGTAAGAATGTTGTTTTCACTTTTCAACGGATTGAATAAAAAAAAGTTGATAATAATTAATATTTATAAAATCACTATTATATCATTTATATCAAATATATATATATATATATTATATATCTTTATTTCCATTAATGTATATTTGAAATGAAAAACAAATAACTTCACTTCGTGGTGGTGGCAGTCAAAGATAAGCATGTGTGATGTAATTGTTTTCCAATAAAATAGAATATAATAATGAAAAAAATGAAATTATCATTAATGAATCATAATCATATTATAAATATCATATATAAACTTTTAAAACATCATAGTAACCATCCAAGAATGATGTTGGTTTTAAATGAATCGTATTGTTGCATGGAGGCATAAGTCCACCTGTACACATGAGCAATAATTTCACTAACCACTTGATGATATAGAGAGTGGATATAGGTTGAAACATAATTATAATAAAATCATAATATATTTTTGATACAAAAAAAATATTATTTTATTATAAAAACGATATATTTACAAGAGGTAGTAATTGAGGTAAAAAAATAAAGTGAATGGTAAATGTGATAACCTCTCCTTTAAAAGAAATCATTTAGATATCTTCTTAAGGACAATATGATTGGCCTAATTTGGAGACCAAAGTAATATAACCATTATGAGAGTGGTTTATATTTGAATTTGGTAGGTTTTTGTTGACCTAGAATTCTGAAAATGGTTTAAAGAAGGTAAGAGAAGATTTACCTTTTATACGTGGGGGAGAGGACGCACTTGAAATTTATTGAAATAATAAAATATAATAATGTCAATTAACAGATGAAAAATTCAAAATGGATAGATATTTGAAGGTTCAATATGATGTGGTTATAATACCACTAAAAATTTTACAGATGTTTAAATATAAATTTAACCCATATCACTTCATTTACCATCATGTTGTAAACTCATTTTGTCCTTTAAATTAGTGATAAATGTTTACTATTTTGTGATTAATTATGAACATAATGAATTTTGTCTCGATGTGGTCCTTATCTATATACTCTTTCTGTATCATTTAGTGTATCAAACAATTTTTTAAAAGAAAAATTAGTTTTTTTAATTTATTAAAAATGTTATTAAATTTTTTATTAATATTACTACTCAAATCTTAATATAAAATAATGAATTTTATTAGTTATTTTGTTGGTGTTTTTTATTTGCTAATAAAATAATTAAATTATTCAAATCACAATATATTATTCTTATGTAATTATTTCAATTTTATATTTCCATTTTATTATTTATTATAATTAATTTATTTATATTATCATTTTATGATTTCAAAATAATATTTTTTTTAAATAATAATATTTTAATTTAATTTAAAATTTCTAAGAGGTAAAAAATAAATTAATAAAATTGTTTCTATAATTAAATAATTTTTATGGGTTTTAATAATTTAAATATAATTTATATTCTCAAATATTTAAATAAATTATTTTTTAAAAAAATTCTTATTTAAGATTTATTTTTTTATTATTTTTTTCAAATTTATTTTTTATATTTTATTTTTCTGAGAAACTTTGGTGTCCAGTTATTATACTATGAATGACACGATTAGTCTATTTATCAGGCTTTAGCATACCCTGCATTTTTACCAAATACGCCTAATGATTTTAAGTGGTCTTAATGTCTGAAAAGTGATCATGCAGAATTTTGTGCCTTTGTAGAGTACCTACCATGAATGTTAGTTAGTATACCATGCTTCTTAAATGATATTATCATTCCATCCATTCTTATTCACTATAAAATGACCAATTTTAGAAATTTACAACAAACCCCCTCCATAGATAGTATTGGGACCGTGGCTTCGATCTTCAACTCACCACTATGAGAAGCTGATTCGAACTAAGCTCCACCAAGAATAGAAAAATCAGTGTTCGTCAAGATATTATAAGGATGATTTCATTGATTCATCTCATCCCTCACTGCTCTTAACCCTTTAGATGAGGTCCTCTATAGATGATAATCACATGCTTTTTGATCCATCAAACCACCTTTTGAGATCTTTTCCATTCCCTAATCTCATCTGATATTCTACAACTCCAAGACACCTGCCACATGCAGATGATGATAATCCTAACTAAACACCACATTCATTCCAGTGATTGAATAATTAAAAATATGATCCAGAATCTATTGAACTAACCTTAAATATATAAACAAGTATATGAAACATTGAAACTATATGTTACCCACAAACTGATGAACCTACAATGTTTGAGATCCACTATATGGTCCAGAATCATGAAGAATACCCAACCAAATATTAAATCCCTACAATACTAATGGATGAATATATTGTGAAAATTTGGCATATAACTAATAAACTAGAGATCCCAAGAAACTACATATATTCCCACATTAGAAATTCATATTCCGAGATGATTAATAAAAAGACACGCCCTTTTTCACTTGAAGCCATTGGTGATGTGCCGCTGAGATTTGGATGAAATGAAACTATATATATATAATAAAAATATTTTTATATATTTTAAATATATATCTATAAAAAAAATATAATTATAATAATGAAATATATATTTAGATAAAATATAAATAATCTCAGACATATCTAACATTCAATCACAAAAAATGCATATAGGATTTGTGCATGGATTCCCATAGTGTACAACAATGGAAGGCCCATAAGTTTTTCCTGAGTTGGCCCATGATCTAATTTTAAAAAGGGGAATATTATATCAAAAATTATAAATTCCTAACACCATATATTTATTTTTAATGAAAAAATGAAGAAATATCATCTTTGAGTGAGATCTTTGGTGCTTTATTGAATTAAATTGGAGGGTAAGTGCATCTCATTGGGGGAGATTAGCTTATTTCACCAAAACATCACCATAAGCTGGTGTTGTGTATAAAAGAACATTCCAAGTATAGGATAGTGAAATTTCATGATTTCATGTGAAATACAAACCATTTCTACTAAAGAAACACATCCATGTATTTAATCATCTCATCAGCATACAATAGAGAACAAATTTGGGGAAGATAGTAGAGAGGAGAGAAAAACCAGATATAGATATGATTTTTGAGGAAGGAATTCATATATATAGATATTTTTGTTTATATATTTCTTATATCACCTTGTTTTATATTATTTCTTTCATGAGTTACAAGATTTCTTCGGGGAATCAAAAAATAATGAGCTAAAACATATTTTTTCAGTTTTAATTCTATTAATATAATTGTTAGTGTATTTTATGTTTGGGGATCTTTTGGATCAATTATGTGCATATTTTATCACTATTCAAGAACAAATCTTTGAAATGAGTAAATCCAATTCAACATTTATAACTAACTGATGTTAAGAAAATTAGATATTTATAATATCTATCATCAAAACAATGAAGAAATAAATTTCAAATGTAATATAAAATTATATAAAAAATAGAAGCTTCATAAATTATGGATGTTCACTAAAGTGATACTTAGAAAATTCACCACCATCCTCTCAAGGTATGGAATTGTTTTATTAATTTTAGTAGAATTATATAATATCAATTTATCATTTCAAAGCATCCCGAGGAAACTAATTTCACCCACTATTTTTCTGTACTCTTTGTTTTTCTTCTTTTTATCCCAACTTCAATTTCTATTTTTGTAAATTTAATATTTTTTCATTTATTATATTTGTTTTTTAGCTTTTTTGGTCACTCACACTCAATAATCCTTGCCTATTTATTCAATACTCATTCTCACCACTATAAAAGTAGTTTTTAAGTTTTAAAAATTTTATTTGATTCCTATTCATTGAATTTTTGTGCTTTGATTTTGGCACCATTTCCATAGAAGGAATCTGAAATGAAGTCAAAACAAAAACACAAAAAAATATGCTTTTTTATTTAAAAAATAATACATGGAAATATAAAAAAAACCAAAAAATGAATCAAAAAAATATGAAAACAACAACTTTCGGTATTCAAAGAAGACCATCTAAAATAGGACTTGAAACTAAAATTCATGAAATTAATCTATATTTTGGTATGACTAGAAATAAAATAAGTTATAAATAATTAATTTAGACAATATTTATTTAGGAAGAGTTGAAAATAAAAACATGAATATCTCATAACCTATTCTTCATGATCTATGGAGACCTATATATAGGGAGTTTCATAATCCTACAACATAAAGTAATCCATCTTGCATAAGTTTTTTTTCATGGATCTAGGAATTATAAGATCAAATAGTTTCATCTCTCTGAGAATTAATTATTCAATTCTCTACCAACTATGGATTATTTAATTTTTTTTAAATTTTATATGGATTTTTGAAATAACATCCCCTAAAAGGGTTGACTATAGAGGATGTGAGATTTAGAGTTAATATTTTTTATCTTAAGGTTAGTGATAGAACATGGTTATAAAACCCATATAATGAGATTTTTTTAACCTAGTATGGTCATTTTAATACCCTTCTAGAACTTTTTATCCCTTGAAAAAATTCATATAAGGGAGGGGAAAAATCGTTACATTTTCCTTGGATGAGGGTGTGTTATTTCTTATAGAAAGGGATTCATTTTTAATTTTTATTCGACAATTTTATATCATCAATTAGTTTCCAAAATTCTCATAAGTAAAATCTACATTTTCCTCACTCTATAAAATAAAAAAATAGTGGAACATTGATGTGGTTGTGACATTTCTGAACCCAATGTTGATGAGTTGAAATAAATTTTTAATAAATAGTTCATAAATTCCCCAAAAAAGTGAACTAGGAAAAGAAACATTCATAGGGTTTGTTCAAATACTAAATTTCTTGTTGTTAGTGAAAAAATACATATTGAGAAGTGATTTTATCCCATATTTGATATTTCTATTCAACAAGACAAGAGTTCTTACTTTTTAGATAAGAAGGGATGAAATCAAGTTATCAATGGTCCTTTCTCAAATCAATACAATGTGAGATACGAAATACAACCAAATATATATTGGAATAAATAAAGGTTGTTGAAACATTTTATTTCATATGGTTAATCGTCATACGTCTTGAATTAGTTTCAAGGTGTTGTTGGACCTTCAATTTCAAATTATAATAAACAGGGGTTTTTTGGGTAGTTTATTAATATATTGGAATCTGAGTAATATAGAATTGATAATCTATAAATTTAGATGTATCAAATGTATAGGGATAAAAGTGGTAGAGATAAATAAGATCTTCCTAGTTTAATTGAGACCAATATGAGAGAGAATTTTATGACTGTCCTGGATATAAGTTGCCTAAAAATTCAAGAACCAATTAGGGTGTAGCCAGGAGAATGTGAAATTGAGGATTTGAAAAAACCTAAGAACCCAAATCTTAAAAATAAAATGTTTGGAATCTTGGATAGGAAGGTCAAACCAGGAAATAAGGATGAACCCATGACTAAAAAACTTAAATATTCAAGGGGGATCATGTGTGAAATGATCAAATAAAGAAAAAATAAGGTTTTATTTGAGGAATGTATGAGATATAAACCAGTTTTATAGCAATATTCCACTCTCATTATTAATAAAAAAATAATTAAATAGAATACTAAAATTGATTATTTTATGTTTATTAAAATTATTATAACCTTTACCATCAACATTATATTCTTGTAATCCTTGGATAAATATCCCTAATATATTTTATTTCACTAGGAGGTTTTAGAAAATAAGATTGGAAGAAATTGGTATGTTGCCTAAAAAATGTATCGATCATAGAAATATTATTATTCAATGATGAATATGAGGAGGTGAGAAAAGAAATTATTTGTGATTTAAGAAAATATATTAATTTAATGTTTTAATCATTGTTCAAAATTGTGGGTCATTGAAATTTTTACCTTAATTATATCTCCCTTAAACATGTTGATTGTTCACTCAGTCATCCATATAATAGGACAGATGATTTATTAGTCAGAGTATAGAAGCTCACTTTTCCCACTAATTTTATTAGTATTAATATAAAGTTCCATGAAAACGTCTCAATCCTATTAAGTAGACCATTCATTTCCACATGAGATTTTATCGTTAATGTGCCCAAAGAGAGACCTGATGTCTAGGCCACAGATGATGTGGATGAGATTCTTGTCTTTATGAAACCCAATCCAAGGGTACGATAAGTCCTAATTGAAATTGTAAAGGATCAATGATTACAAATAGAGGTCAGATTTTTGAATAGTTCTTTTCTACTTGATTTTACATAGATTTTGATTGGACAACCATCTGATACATTCTCACAAGACACTTTTTATAAGTAGATGTATTCCCTGAAAACAATATTATTCTAGAATGACAACATTTTTTTTGAGATTATTGATACTCTTTAGGAGGTATTGTAATCTATAATTGAGTGATTGAAAGTTACATTATTTGGGGATAGTTTTGGGTTGAATGTTACAAAAAACATAAATGGATACCAAAATGAATATGTATGCATCCTATTGAGTCACTCACTTAATATGAATTAGTTTATTTAAACAAAAAAATTACCAGTGGAAAATTTTGTCCATTAGGAATCCAATGAGTGTCTGATTGCGGAATAATTAACAATTTCATATCCCAATGAGATTATTTATATCCCTTATTTATTGATCTATTCTTATGATTATTTTTCTATCCTTGGGATTTTGTAATTTATTAGTGAGCCAAAGGAGGTTGTCCTTATATCACATAATAGAGATTAAGTATGTAATATTTTGGATCATTCGAAAGTTTCTCAATCTTTTAATCCATTTTTTACTCCTATAACATTTCAATAACTATAAATTTATTTATTTTTCACTAACATTTAAAATTTCCTAAATGAGTTTAGGGTTTTAATTCCTTCATCATATTTGGATGTTTATTTTGTTAGTCATTCAAATAATGTTAGTGAGTTGATTTTTGTAATTGTTTCACCTAATTATGAATTGTTAATTTTATCATGTGTGGTGAAGAGTGTGGTTATAAAATAAAGTTATAAATATTCTTGTCATTATTTTGATAATATTGTGATTATTTCATCAATCGTAGGGTTTGATAGTGAAATCATAACATTTGACATTACTGGATATGTAAAATTTACTATCAGATATCTCAATTATTAAGATATTTTTCTAGGATGTTGTTCGAATGGAATTCTTGAGTGAACATAAAATTCCAGATCTAATTCATTAAGAGTATTACCAAAATAATAACCATGGATAAGATATTAGGTATTATAGTATGGATATTCCCTCTAAAACTAAAACTACATTGGATAAATCCCTTGATTTTCATTGTTTCCAATTTAAATATATCTTTTATAAATTTCTTTTTCTAGGTTGTGTATATCCCTAGGCTTTTAAATCATTTTTTCCTGAATATCTGCTCGATAATAAAACTGGATCATATTGATTTTGGTTTGAAGGTGTTTTTGTAAACTAACAATGTAAAGCATATGGTATGCGATGGGTTGAGTTAACATGAAATCTGGTCACATGGTTGGTAAAGTTACTATGTTTAATGGGAAGGGTAATCTAGGTAATTATTTACCACTTGAACGGTTATTTTAATTTCTATTCCAAAATCAAGTAAAAGTTAGAAAAACAAAATAAAATTTTCCAACTTTTTAACTATTATTTAGTTAAAAATTAATTGTGATTTTTTCATTCTGACAAAAATTCATACTGAATCATGATGTTAAACCATTTCATTAAATCCCGGATACACATTTTCAACACAAAAAAGTGATAAGAATCATTTTATTTTGAGGATAACTATTTTAATACATCCAAATATATATATTTTTCAATGGTTGTATAAAATTCACGAAATTCAACTTATTTCTTATGTTATGACATGAATGATACATTTATGAAATTATATCAATTTAAAATCAATATTTAAGATACTAATTTTTTTAAATTACATGCCAAAATTTTTTTCCTTCGGAAAAAAATTACTATACATTAGATGTAGCATGAAAATTTTGAAAATTATTTTTTTGTTCTTTATTCATATTATTTTCTTCTAAGGATTATTTGTGCATAATTTTAATTTCATTATTATTCAACGGAAAAATATTTTTTACCTTCCCTATCACCCATTAAAAATACACATTTTCAATGATGATAAATCAACATATTTTAATAAAACTATTTAATTGTGTCTCCAACCATGGGAGTCAATATTGGGGAAATTTTTTAGTTTTAAGTATGGGGGAGGGGTCTAAATGTGCTAAACCTCATTTATTTTTAAACACTTTAAAACCATTTTTTCCCAAATTCCACCTGGTCAAGTTTCATTTCTAGATATTCCTGTAACACAAGTCCATAAAAATAAAAAACAAAAACAAATACCATAAAAATAAAAGAAAATAAAAAAAAGATATATCATTTCTTTTTTGGGCGAAAAATTTATTCTTCGTTGAGAGGATTGTCAGATTAAAAAATTTGCTAGATTAGTAGGGATTTTAATTTATTTTGGCCAGAATTCATATGGAAATTTGGATTAGGATATTGGGAAGGGTGTATGATGGGATATATTTTTTGGAATAGAAATTATATATTTTAGAAACATTAAATTTGATCTTGAGCCTCAGTAACATAACTTTTTGAAAAGACACCTCATTGATCCTTTATAAAGGTAAGTCATATATGTCCTTCACATCTTGAGTGATGTGGGAAATTGGGATCCAATGGTTAGTCAGTAATACAATGTCACTGGGTACATTTTTTCTTAATAATTTAATCTTACATTCACTTTTTCCTTTCTACAATGCTTTGCACATTTAATTGGCTAAGGAAAATTCAGATAAAATGGTCTTGTCAAAAATGATCTCATTAAGGTGAGGGGAATTTTGATCTCAAATGGAGAAGGAATAAACCAACATATTTTAAAATCATTTTATTTGTTTAAATGATGTATAAAATTAACCTATAGTTTTTGGGACCTAGGGGATAATAATAATCCCATGTGTGTTTTGATAATATTTCTATTATACTTTTATCTAAAATGTTATAATCCATTTTCTAGAAATTAAATTTTAAATGCAAGTGAGGTAGTAAGTGACATTAATTAAGAGGATTTATTTTTTACTGATTTAAATATTTTTTTTTTATTTTCATTATTTTTGACTTGTTAGATCATTTTTAGGATGACGATTTCTTTTTAAGATTCATTATAAATAAATAAAAACCATTTAATTTTTTGGGAGTTAAATTGATTTATTTGAGGGTCATTTGATGTGGCTCTTAACTCAATGATTTTTTGAACATTATTTAGTGTAATTAATTTTGTTTTTAATATTATTTTTTTATTTTTATTTAATGAATTTAAAATGTCGATAATTTTTTATTTAAATATTAATACAATAAATCTAATTTTAAAAATATAGATTAATTTGGATATTTTAGTCATGTTGTTTATATTTAATTAAGATGATAAATTATTTTGTTCACCATTTTTTCTTCCTATTTAGTTATTTTAATTTTAGTGTTCAATTTATTTTTTTATTTTAATTCATTTATTCATATTTTTAATTTATTTTCTTAAAAATTATAATTTTCATGTAATGTCATTTTTTTATTTTAATTTATTTTTTATTTCAAAAAATAATTTTTTTTAATTTTTAATTTTCATTTAATTTCAATTACTTTTTAAATAATATTATTCTTTTAATTATTTTTGTATTGAAATAATGTACATTGGTTTTAATTATTTTAATATCATTTATATAAATAGTTATTTACATCATTCTCTATTTGTTAATAATTTTTATACAACGTGATTTAATGTTATTTCATTGTCTAAAATAATTTTTAAAATTTAATTTATTGGTTTATTTATTTCTATAGAAAAGTATCTTCCATGGTCAATATAATAATTGTTCCATGAATAGTATAATTGACACACTCCATCCTTTCATACTTATTTATTTTAATCTATTCTTGGTCTTAAATATTCACATTTTAGGGTTGGGTTGAGACCCGAATAATTTATTTGTGTTTTTGTAATTTGGTTGGACTTTTGGAATGGAAAAGGGCACCACGTGGTCAGTGGAAACCATGTAGTTCAGCCTAGGAACTTTTTATCGCAAGAATTGGAGGGGAAAAAATCAATCGCACTGTTTTCACACAATTACAGAAACTATGTGACATACTCATGTTGAAGCTCTTGGTTTTTAGTAGAATTTACCACATGGTTTGTGCATGGTCACACAATACATGTGGGTTGGTTTTTGGGATAATTTTATCTTTAGAAGTGGCTACCGCATGGTTAGTACATAGTTTGGTAAACTGTATGGCCTAACCCGAAAATATGGTCAAATCATTAACATGTTGCAAACCCTATTATACACTCTCCCCTATAAACCATAATTGCACACCTCTCCCTCAGATCATTTTTGGCACTTGAAGGGTTCCCCTAAGCCCCTCGCATTGGTTCCTCCTCCTCCATGGGTGCTTCCTCTCCGATTATATGGTGAGTTTTAGGTCTTATTTCATTTTCCCTCCCCTTTCTCTTATCATCTTTTGATTATTCAGTTCTCATATGGGAGTTTCTTTTTTGGTTGAACACTAATTGTTATGGTTTGTGTGTAGGTATTGATTCTTCGGTTTCTAGGGTGACAAAATGACCCATGGGGCTTAGATATCTTTTCCTTGAAGGCTTCATCGCATTTTTACACCATTGAGGTTGATGTTTCAATCTATCTCATTTAAAATTCAATTTATTTGATGCTTGGTTATTTCAATTAATTTTTAAACATTAATCACATATTAATAAATCACATGGTTAGTTTGTTTTATTGTATATATTTTTGTAAAATTTTTTAAAAATAGGTTTCAAAGTGAGTCATTGTTTATGACATTGTGTGTGCACACTGAACGGTTTGATTAAATGTTACTTGAATCTTTAAGGGTATAATTGGATTCTTTGGGTGTTATTTCCCCATTATTTTTTTATTAAACTAGTTGGATTATTTTTGGGCTTTTATATGAAATGTGGTGGTTATTGTACGATGTTTTATTGTACTAGATAGAAAGAACATGTTATTTTTTTGAAATTGTTTGGGGAAAATCTACCTATGGAATACCATTGGATGTGGTCACATCCATGGGTGAAAGAAGTGAACCCATGGATGGAAGTTGAATAAATTATGTCATTAAAAATAATTCACTTATTGAAATTTATTTTTCTAAGAGGTTCATCATCTCCACATTCTTATTACTTCTATATAATCGGTTCATGTTTTTTCTAAATAATGTAATGTAAATTCATGATTTTATTTGATGTGATGGAATATTTGGTTTTTATTAATAATTATTGGATTCTAAATAATATGGTATCCCATTTAAAATATTTAATTGTGTTGTGAGGTTCCATCTTGGTTTTGAAACAATTTATGATTTGGAATAATGGGTTTTTTGGCATTGTGTTCTTGAAAGTGGTTATTTATATCAAATTTGTGATTGGTTGGGAAATTTTTCAATGTTTATTTGGTGTATGATTGATATAAGGCTTAGTTGGAACCTTTTAATATTGAAAAATGATGCTATTTTTCCAAATTTGAATGCTTTATTAACATTTTTAGACTATGTTGTGAAATGGTTTTCAAATATTGTGTCATGTCACAGACCAATTTGCACCTTTGAAGATGTGATGTGTACATACAAAGTGGGATCCTCTATATAGAGGATTTCCCATTATGTGTTACTTTATAAGTGGTGTTCGTGATTGGTGTAGGATTGTGCGGTGACATTAGTTAAGATGGGTTACACATTTGAGGGCCTCTTACTTACATAGTATAACATTTCCATGGGTTCCTAGGCATCTTTTAGGAGAGCGAATAATGATTTGTAATCAACCCCAAATAAATGGGTTGGTACCCCCTGAATTTATTGAGATACCATGTGGGTTTTTCCACTGGGTTGGTCAACTGTAGGAAGCCATCTGTTTATAAACTTAAGAGACTCCCTATACACTGCAGCTTATTCCAAATTGAGTACATCCATATATTTCTATAGGGATATTTTGGAAATTCCCCTTGTTGCTGTAAATAATTGTTGTTTTTATTTTTCTTCACTTGTTTTTCTTTTTATACTACTTATTTTTTTAGAACAACCCTAGTATAGTATGGCTAGGATTTTTGATTTAAAATGGTAGTCTATTTTTGAAATTGAAAAAATGGTGTGCATTGTTTCAGAAAAGAAACATAGATATGTTTACTTATTAAAATGAGAAATACCTATGTTTATAATTTTATTTAATACAACATATAATGTATAGAATTATGAAGCAGAGATATACAGATTCTTTGGTGGTTTCTTATTGAGTTGTGAAAATCACACTATAATTGTACCACACTGTGTTGGGAAACCTAATCTATTTTGTGGTTTTAGATTATTGTTCGGGTTCTCTAGTTCGTGTGCTCATCTTTGAAGATAGTTTTCCATGTTTCTAATTTATTACTGGATGTTGGTTTAATTGAGGTAATATGTTGATCATATTGGTTGTGGTTTGGTCTTGGTTTTCTATTTATTGTTTCTAGTTTTATCTTGAAACTGAATCAGTTTTTATTTATTTATTTGAGATTCAGTTGTTGATAATTGTTGTGTTATAAATTTAAATATTTTTTTATTAGATCATGTTTTATTTAGTAGAAATTGTTCCCTCTTGTTTTTTTAATTCCCAACACTAGTATCCAGATCTTGTTGATCGTGATCACCCTTCAGGCCATTCTGCGGACCAGGTCGGGTGGCGTGTAAGATGGCATCCTATATTAGTTCATGATGAATTGGAATAAAAGACATGTACATTTTTTGGGGTGTCTAGTAGTTGGAGATTAGTATTTTTGGGGATTATTAGGTAGTTCAAGGGTCATTTCTTGACCACCACCACTCATGGAGAACCTGACATACCAGGATGAGTCTTGTAATTGAGTCGTTGTATTATTTTGGTTATTTTTGATTGGGGAATGAAAATGGATGTGATCAGATGTCATGTTGTGACCTAATGTGGATTAGTGACCCATGTGAAGTCCATGTTTAGAATTCAAGGTCCTATTTGTTCTCATTACCTACATGGGTTTTCGCTCACTACAATATCGTCGGGTTAGACATGACTACTAGTTCCTCCTTCATGTAGTTTTCTACAAGTTCTGTTTCATTTTGGTTCTTGTGGGTGTGAGATGGTTTTTTAAATAAAATAATTTTTTTTGAAATTGAATTTATTTTATTATAAATGTTTTGGGTTGGAAAATTGGATTTAAATGAAATTGTTTTGGAATGAAAATTTTGTGCATGATTGGATGTTATAAGTAAATGTCTTGGGAACGACCCTTAATGATCCTTATGAATGTTTTCAACTGTGAGGTTATGTGTGGAAAGTTAATGTTCGCACTTATGGATGGAAATGGATGATGTCATGAAAGATGGTTTATAGGATTATAGAGGTGGTTTTTTGAAAACAAAGGATTGGACATGTTTTTTCAAAAGACATTTTTAAAGGGGAAATTGATTTCATAAATTGATTTTTAAATTATAATGTATGTTTTGTTTTGTGAATAGTGGATTTTGTGTTTGGAAAGTATCTTTCAAATGTGGTGTTTTTGAATAATAAAATAGAAATGATATTTTTGAAAATATTATGTTACTTATTTTTGTATAGGTATTGTTTTTGAGCTTGTTGTTTTGGATTGTGGTGCTATTTTTTATAATGCTTTGGTTTGATGATGGATTTAGTTTTCAATTTCCATGTTGTTTAGAATATTATTCCCTGAGAGTTCCCTAACAATTATAAGTAATCATACCCAGTTTCTAGTTCTTCTTCGTTGTTTTCTCTCCATTGTGGTAATATAGGTCCTTTAATGGTGGTTGAGTTTTTGAAGAGGTATAATGTTCCTCCAGATTTTTGGGAACTCCCAAAACTGCTAGTAATGTTTGAAGGCCCATATTTGGAAGAATGTGATATTTTTCCCATCCATCAATGGAAGTTGGGTTTATGTTGGATATTTTTAAGCTTGTTTCTTCTGATGGTTCATACAATAGTATTTATTAATGAAGAATACAGAAGATCTCATGAGTATTTAGTACGGCTATTACATATTAAAGGACAATGTTAACCATTTCATGGAACTCGTTTACATTTCTCCAAAGGTGGAAATGTATAATCTGATGAATGATTCTTTTTATGGTCAGTGGTGAGTCCTCTTCTCCAACGATCATTGTTTTGAGAAGTTTTTGGATAAAGAGTTTCTAGGAAAATTGTTTTCCAGAGTGCACACTGTTGTCAATATAGTTTCTCTAATTTTTCATAATGGTTCCAAAAATATAGATAAGGGTGTACACGAGGAACATATTTATGAATAGTCTCCTCTCATGGTTTTGGATTCTAGTTCGTTAGACCGTTCACTTGTGTGACACATGTGTGGCCAATTATGGCATTTAAAGCTATCTTGTTTCATTCCTCTGAGTACATGTCATCGTTATAGGTGATTGGGTGATATGGAGAAGTTTTGAAGGGAATGATTTCCAATTAAGATGTTTTGATTAGAGGATGCTAGTACCTGACTATGATATAGTAGATATATCAGTTATCATGGCTCCAACAACAAGCCTATGAGTGATGCTCGTGCATTGTTATGAATTTTTTGGGGTGTTTGGGAAACCCCCTTGGCCTGTTTGTTATATCCCATGTTGGGATGTAAATGTTTGATGTTTCATTTCTCTTTTTTTTCATCATTGCGAGTTCATCTTTTCATTATAATTGTTTTCTGAATATGTTCGTTTTTGACCTAAATGGTATTGTTCAACTGATTCATTATTTTTTGAATCATACATTTTTCATAATGTGTGACCAACCCTTGTTTGGGTTGGTTTTAGTTTTATTTTTTATTTTTTAGAATATCATCAATTTTTTTAATTGATGAATGGTATTTATGGTTTTAGATTGAGTTTCTTTGGTAGTTTTCCTATTTATGAATTTGTGGTAGTGTTCTGGTGTTGAATGTTTCATTTTAGATATGTTCTTGTAGTTAGAGAACCATCTTATATTCTTCCATCCCTTTTGTGTTGTGGATTCTTCTAGATTGGTAAGGTGTGACTTGTGAATTGAATAGTGAACATGAGTATTATCGGTTTCTCTCAGTTTTGATATAACATGGACTCGAGTGTTGATTATCATTTAGAAAGGCGACTTTATGGGGGAAGAAGTTGTACTTGGTCAGGAAAACTGTCAAACCCCAAACTCAAGTTACCCTTTATTTTGTTTATATCATGGTCTTGGATCTTCCCAGTTGAGGGTCAGGTTGAGACCCTCTTCAAAATTATTTGTTTTTTATGTTGGTTGGGTTTTCTTCTTTTCGTGGGCACTACATGGTTAGTAGAAACCATGTGGGTTGTAGAAGGTACCCATGTGACAATACCTAGAGCTGACCAAAAGATACCACACATTTATGCACGGTAGAAAAACTATGCAGCATGGTCATCTGGTATGTCAATGATTTTGGTATATTCTACTGAATGGTTTGTGGATTGTCTCACAAACTATTTGGATGGGTTGTATTGATGGTATTTCCTTCATTAGTGGCTACAACATGGTTTCTGAATAGTTTGGTAAACCTTATGACCAAACCTTACAACCAGGTCAGGTCATTAAGAAGTTAAAAACCATATTCTACCCTCTCCTCCATTTATCCCTAAACCAGACCCTCTCATTTGGGTCCTTTTTTGTTCTTGACTAGTGACACCTAGTCCTCTATTCCTAGTTTCTCCTCCTCTATGGGTGCTTCCTCTTCGATTGCAATGTGATTTTTAGGGGTTTTGACGCTTAAACTACCCCTTCACTTTTCTTCTCTCGATTCATAGTTTTACTTTTGGGTGGATATTTCATAGATGAATGAAAATATATATGGAATGCGTATATGTTTTTTTTATTGGGATATAGTGTGTATTAATGGTCCATGGGGATTAGAACTTTCTTCTTCGAAGGTTTCATCACATTTTAATGCCGTTGAGATAGGTGATTCCACTTGTTTAATTTCTAATTTAATATATTTCACGATGGGGGGTTTCAATAAAATTTTAAAGAAGATGAATATTGTTATAAAATTCATGGTTAGTTTTTTTTGGTGTTTTATTGTTAGTAAATTTGTTTATAAATATGTTTCATATTGAATACTTATTTATTCCTATGCTTATGCACACAAGACTCTGGTAAATTGATAATTTATCCTTGAGGTTTATAATTGGATGATTTTATTGGTTTTCCCCATTTAAATATTTCATTATATTGATTGTATTGTGTTTGGACTTCTTATGTGAAATATCTTTGCTTTTATAAGATGGATCGTTGTACTAGATTGAAATCATATGTTATTTCTTTTTAAATTTTTTGGAGAAAAACTTCTTGTGAAATGCCATTACATGTGGGAAAATAAATGGGATAACAGGGTGAACACATGGATGGGCTTTCAAATTATGATGGCATTGAAATTGAATCTCTATTTGAAATTTAGTTTTCAAAAAAGTTCCATTATCTCCTCTTTCTTATTCATTCTATAAATTGGTTCCATGTTTTCCATAAATGTCATAAAGTGGATTTAAGATTATATTTGATGTAATGGAATGTTTGGTGTTTGATGAAGGATAATTGGTTTCTAAATTATTAGGAATCCCTTTTGGAATTTTTATGTGTGATGTGTGTGTTCATATTTATTTTGAAATAAATTTTGATTTAGAATAAAGGCATATTTACATTATGTTCTTGAAAGTTTTCATTTTTATCAAATATGGGAATGGTTGGGATATTTTTTGAAAGTATATTTGGAATAGACATGATATAAGGACCAGTTGTAACCCGTTAATATTGATAAATTTAATGTATTATTTAAAATGTGAATGTTGTATGGGAATTCTTAGATTATTTTGTAAAATGGTTTTTGAACGATTATGTGACGTGATGGCTTGGTTGGACCCTATTATGTAGTGAAATTTATATTAATAGTGGGATCCTTGATAGGGTGGATTTAAATTTATTGTTTATCCTATAGATGGTGTTCAGATTTGGGGTAGGGAGTTGTAGTGATGACAGGTAAGATGAGTCATGCATGTGAGGGCATCCTAGTTACATAGTATACCATTATCATGGGTTCATGTGCATCTTTTAGAGGGTTGAGTGACAATTACTGATCAACCCCAATTATACAAGTTGGTATCCCCTGGATTTTTTGAGAGACCAGGTGGTTTGTGAAACTACATTGGCATGTTTATGGCAGCCAGTTGGTTATAGACAAGAGAGCATCACCATACCTTGGTAGGTGGTTCCGAACTGAGAACGTCAAGGCGTCACTCTAGAGATGATTTGGAAAATCCCATATTTACAATCTTTAATTATTTTTTTCTATAATTTTTTCTCCTTATAATGCTTATTATTTTATATTGATGACCTAATAATGTATATCTTCGATTTTGGTGTTTAAATGGATATCAATTTTGAAATAAGAAATATAGTGTGAATTTCATTAGAAATGGGAAAAAGATGTGTTTTCTTTTTAAAATTTAAAAAACATATGTTTATAACTATATTTAAAACTATTTTTAATGACCATGATCATGGAAACGATACATATGGATTCTTTGGTGGTTTCCTACTGAGTTATCAAGCTCACACCATACTTATACCACTCAGTGTCGGTAGAACTGATCTATTATGCATATTCATATTGTTGTTATGGTTCTCCTATTTGTGTGCTCATCATTGGAGCACTTTGGCCATGTGGCTATTTTGTTATTGTATGGTGGTGAAATAATGGTCACATAGAGTTAGTGTTGGTATCTATCTATTCTTTGCTTTGTTTTTATTATTGTCTTATTGTATCTTGTAACTAAATTAGTTTGTTTATTTATTTGAGATACCGTTGTCGTTCATTATTGCATGATCAGTTTATTTATTATATTTAATCAATCATGTTTTATTTGGAAGAAATCATTCCTTCTTTTTTTTGATTCTCAACACTAGTTATAAGCCCATGGGGATCAGGAACATCATTCAATATATATCTTAGATCAGGTTGGGTGTTGGATCAGATGGAATCCCGCCTTTTTCAGGGAAATATTTACCATGATTCATCCAACTATGAATTTTTACTACCATTCATGATCATTTTAGGTGAAAAAAATTATGAGATGTGACTCTGTGTAATTTGGGATCCCCTATTGAGTACTTAACATTAATGGAAGTCAGCCGACCATGCTTGTTAAATGAGTTTATCAAGCCATCCATTTTTCATCACCATTCTATTACCCAGTTTTAAAACATAATACAAACCTCCTATATAGTTATAATAGTTACCATTAATTCAATATTCAACTATTCACCATGACATGTTGATTCAAGATGTGCTCTATCAATAACTCCTAAATCATTAATGATCCAGATCTGAATAATTCGAGCTCATTGATGTGTTCTACTTCTCACTACACAAAACACTCCAATTCTGGTCCCCTAGTGAAGATGATCACAAGCCACCTCATCCACCAACCCACATGTATAAATCTAGTTGATTCCCTAATCATAGGTACTGTTTAAACAATCTCGGCCATGAGACACTCAAGGAGGAAAAATATTAAAACAAAAACCCATTATGTTTTCAATATGAATAAATCCCTAGAAGATCATTCATCGATCTAATTGACCTTTCTGTTTCAAACATGATGAACAAAAATCAAAATAAGACCTCACCCACCTACCGAGATCCAATGAACGAGGTACCTATTATGATCGATCTCCACCTTCAAGTCTAAAATCATGAAGAATACCCAATAAAAAATTCGACCATGATGATGGATAAATATTACACATAGATATGATGCTCTATAAATAAACATACATACCCTTTTCAAATCAATAGTCTTGGATGATGAAGCTTGAACCACCCCTATTTTCACCAAAAGTATGCAGCTTAATCCCTGGAGATCCACATATGAGGATAAATTGTATATATATATATATTCAATAATAATAATATAAACATATATAATAACAGTAAAAATAATATTTTTTTTCTGTGTATGTCTATAATGCTAATAACCATATACTAAAATTTTATAAATATATATATTATATAGGAATTATCAAACATCACTGATATTCCATCCAAAAAAATGGATATTGGAATTGGGAATGTGGGTCTGAGGTGCATAATAGTGCATGGACCAAAAACATTTCCTATGCTAGCCCACGACATAATTTTCTAATGTTGATTTTTTTTCCAATTTAAAATATTCTTAACTGAATATCATTCTATTGTCTGGTAGAATCGAGGAAGATCTCTTAGAGAGAGATCCAGGGAACTAAATTTCATAGAAATATTAGTGTAACTGCATCACATTGTGGGAGTTTGGATGATTTCCCCAAAATTTCACCAAACGCTGGTGACTTATGTGTCAAATCATGCCGCATATAAGAAAATAAAACTACACGTATTCATGAGACACACAAAACGTTTCAATTAAAGTGACACATCAATGAATTATCATACACTAGTGTGTATAGATGGGGAAGATGACAGTCCGAGGAGTGAATCTATATTCAGAGTAGATGTTTGAGGAAGGAAGAAATCTCATTAGTGATGTTCCATAATCTCTTTCTTATCTCTCTGTATATTTCTAATTTTTTTTTCATAATTATCAAAATTTCATAAGAGAATCAGAGTTTGATGATCTGGATTATATTTTATTCATTCATTTATTATTAATTTAATTTTTTTTATATTATGTTTTTTGTTCTTTTATATTCAATTATAATAATTTTTCTCACTACTCAATAACTGACTTGTGATGGTAGTGAAACAAATTGACCCATGAAAATTAATTGATTACCAAAAATTTTGAATTAATAATGTATCTATTATCTATAATGAATATATTAATTATAATATTAATATCAAAAGATCTAAAAAATAAGGATCATCAAACTGTAGATGTTAATTGATGTTATAGTTTAGTGATTATCTACCTTTCCCTCAAACAACAAGATATTTGTATTAATTTGATTCTAAACATAGAATATCATTTTATTGTTTTAAATTATTCCATTGACTCTATTTTCATCTAGGTTTTATCAATACTCTTTATTATTTTTCTTCAGGTCATCACTTTTATTTCATCATTCCATTATTTCATATATTTTATTTTATTATTTTTTATTATTTTCTTTTTCCATTCACCACTTTACTAATTACAATTTTTATGATATTAAAATAATGATAAATAAATGGGACCGAAATAACCAATACAAGCTCACTAGGAAATGAAGCTCTCATAGGGTAGATGATAATATATAAGCTACTATTATTAATGAACAAACACATACGGAGTAGTTTTATCATTGTGCGAAGGTCGTTCACAATAAAAACAAATATTATTCCAACATTGATCTCCCTATCTTAATACATTTTAGATATTGGATTATACGTTATAAAGAATTAAATTAGGGTGTAAATGATGCTTCCCAAATCAGTACAATTTTAGACAAAAAAAATTACCCAAATCTATCATGGATGGAACAATGAGTGTTGAATCTAGTTGTTTCCCTAACTATTCATTAAATCCTAGGAATCCATTTCAAGGTGTTACGAGACATTTTAATATCAATTCTCACATAGAGGTGTTTTTATATAGTTAAGTAATCTAGTGAAAACAAAAATATCATTAATTAACAATATGCGCATTCAAATGGGTCAATTGGATAGATATATAGGTGGTACAGTTATGGGATAGGTTACTAGCCAAACAGAACGAAATCTAAAAGAGGATGTAATGGAATTCGCTACTGTAAGTGGCTTGATAATTTCTAAACCAATTACGATGGAACCTACTAAATGTGAAATTAATGATTTTATAGAACCTAAGAGAAAAAATTTAGAAAAAAAGGCATCAAATCAAGAACCAATGTCCATTATGAAAATAATGCTGAACCCACACCTAAAAAATCGAATGAACAAAGGAAAATATAGCTGGAAATGATCAAATAAGGGATGAATAATATTGTTTTTGTGTATAATGTGATAAATCAACCAATTCTAATAAATTATCTCCCTCCCATTAACATTCTCAATATAATTAAAATGTATGATGGACCACAATACTTTTTATTTCTTTAAATAATTAGAAAAATTTTAATCAACATGCCATTCTTGGAAGACTTGGATAAAATTCCATCATATTTTTAATATAATAACTTGTATCTAGAAAATAGGGGATCAGATGAAAATGAATTCCATAAATTGGAACAAGGTGTGTAGTTATGAGATTTTATAGAAGTTTCCTCCAAAATTGATGCGACCTTGTAGTATTATTATTCAATACTAAAAAATGGGGAAGTGGGAAACTGAATTGTTTGTGTGATTTATGAGTATGTATTAATATTATTTCTCACTCCACATGAAAAAATCTGGGTCTTATATATTTTCAACCAAATTATGTCCTCCATTAATTTTTTGATAGGCCACACACTCATTAGTATAGTAGGGTGGATGATTTATTAGATGGAGTAGGGAATATCACTTTTCCAACTTTTTTCCAAATTTTTATATGAAGTGTGATGAAAATGTACCATATACATTTTTTATAATAATCATTACTATGTGAGTCACATTCATTGATGTGTACAATGGAATGAAATTCCTTAAAGGCTGTGGATGATGAGGGAAATTTTGGTCTGAGATAAATGAAATCATACGGTATGTTATGACATGCTTAACATTAATGATGATAATTTATTAAAAATAAAGGTAAGATATGAGTTTTTTATTTTCTTATTTATGAAATAGAGATCTTGACTCCCAAACCTGTGGATATTTTTACAAATTCCTATATTTATGAGGAATATAATGCCCTTGAAAATATTGTTGATCAAGAGTGGAAACATTAACTGATATCACAGAACATGTCTATGTGGGATCTACATTAAAATTAAGATCATTAAATTTCCTATATTTGGGGAGATTTTTAGGTTATAAACCTATGGAAAAAATAAATTCCTAGAAAAATTAAAATTAATTTTTACTAGAGATTAACCCACATGTTGAGAATGACATTTTTGAAGCTGGAATAGAATGAGTGGAAAAATATTTTCTATCTGAATGTTTTTGAGGATGTGATTGATGAATTATTTATGAGTTTATATCTTGATAAAATAATTTATATTCATAATTTATTGATATATTCTAATGATGGGTTTTTTATCCTTCAGATTAATAAATTTCTTAGTGAGCTGGAGGACGATGCACCTATATCAAATAGGAATGATAAATTATGGAATTTTGTTAGTCATTAGTAAACTACTCAAAATTATTATCCTTTTTCCCTAACTAAATCATTTAAATACTTGTATTGTTATTTTTTCAATCATTGTGAAAAGCTCATAGACACAATTGTGGTTTCCTTCTGTACTTCATCTAAGGAGGTCCACTCTATAAGTCATTATAAGAACTCTATTGAGTGGATTTTAATGACTGTTTCACCAAATTATGTATTTTTAATTATATCAAGTATAGGGTAGATTGAGAATTTACAATAATTTGGATGGAATATTTTCACTATATTAATAATATTGGGTCATTGTCATCCATTCCTGGTTACTTCAGTGAAATTATTAGATTTTAGGTTACTGTAGATGAACAATTAAACATCAAAAGTTCATATCATGTGGGAAATAGTTTTCCATGATTTTGTATAAATATAATTTTCAAGTGAATCTAAAATTAAATCCCCAGTTAATGACTAATATTTACAACTTAATTCACATGGTTAAAACACATTAGGGGATAGAGTCCAACTGGGGACTATGAAACTAGTTCTTCTTGGGAGTCAAGAAATGATTTTCTTACATTCCTATTTTAATTTATATCTAATTAAATAATAATTTCTCAGATTTATATCTCTATAAATTTATAAATAGAACTCATGGGATAATATAACTAGATCTTTGTCCCATTTTTTTAATTGTTTCATTTCAAGTAACTGTGAGGTGTAAGTGGTTTGTGGAAGATTGAATTATCATAACAAATGCTTTCATGAATGGTAATTTGGATATGTAGAAAGTGAAACATTTATCTAGGATAATTAGTTAATAGTATTAATGGAATATAAACCACAATTACAAAAGGAGAAGGATGTTAGAGAAAATAGGATTAAATGTTCCTCATCATTTAATCATGTTTTTATTCTACTAACTAATTGTGATCAGTAAATTATAATGGAATTTTATACTAGAACAAGATATTGTACCATTATCTTAAGAAGACTCTACCCATTTTCTACACATCAATGATATAAGCTTTTTTAAATATGGAAAGTAACAATTTTAATTGTTTTCAATATATTTTTTGTGATACTGGATATATATAATTCACTAATTTAAATTTATTTGATATGTTCTATCTATAATGATATTTTCTATAAATTCTTCATAGTCATGATCATTATTTGAGTTACCTTTATTTTTTATAAAATTTCATGCTCAAATTTTGTGATCTTTATAAAAATTCTTCTGGTAATTCAATGGTGTAAATAAAAAATGTGATTTTTTTGCATTATTACATTGTATAGGGTAATAGGGATTATTTTCACACAAAATTAATTCCTTTAATTTTATGATGTAAAATTCTTTTTAGCTTTCTTAACACCCCTTTAATACAAAAAAATTTCTATAAAGCCAATCCAATCTATTTTAATCAAAATTTATGATTTTATATCCCAATATATGATTCATCTATGGTGAAATTGTAGATTTCTATGTGTGGGGGGAGTCATAAATGTTCTAAACTTTATTTTACTATGATGACCTAAGAAAACATTAATTTTTTGCTAACATCTTCCTATTCATGTTATATTTTAGGGTGTTATTCTAACCAAAATCCAAAATAAGTCACACAAAAAAGAACACAAATCACAACTAATAATAATAATAATAATTTAACGAAATCCATTACATCTCATCTAAGTGATAATGTAATTATAATTTGATGGGTTTCACTGATTATGAAATTCATATAAAAGTATGTTTTTGGGGTTTTTTTTTTCATCTTCTTATGGAAATTTGGATTAGGAACTCCAGAAGGAAGGGTGATATAAGGAATTTTTTTTGAATTGAAATTATAAATTTAGTAAAAATTTACATTGTACATAACCATGGATGACTCAACTTTTTGAAAAAACACTACACTGATCCTACTAAAAAAGTAATTAATATAATTCCTTTAAATCGTGAGTAAAATGTGGACTTGGGATCCCACATTAAGCCTTTCAGAAAAGGGTAATATGCGTTTTTCTATCAGTAAATAATATCCAAACTCAATAAATTCACTTCATATATCTTTCCACAAACCATTAGTTTAAAAAAACTGTAATTAAAGGGCCTTATCCAAAAAATGGTTCATTAAGGTGAGGGAACTTTTTCACCCAAATGGATAAGGGTACAACAAACATTTATGGAAAAACATTGGAGTTGTATCAATGATGAGTAAAACAGTCCTCTGATTTTTGGAACATAGGGGAGAGTGATAATCAAAATAATCTTTTGTTAATGTTTTAATTACACTTAAATCTAACCTATATTACTCATATAACTATAGCATAAATTTGAAATGGGTGTGAGGTAGTAAGTTTCATTCATTATAATGCATAATTATTTTTTTCTTTGGTGGGATTTTATATTTCCTACAATTTTGAGTGTTTATAGAATAGTGATAATATTATTTTCTTTATTAAATTATTTATAAATAATTAAAATCAATTAAATTTGTTAGTATTTTAATAGATTTAATTTGGGGATGATTGATGTGGCTTTTATTTCATTACATTTTACCACATCATTTCTTGAAATTAAATATGTTTTTTAATTTAAAACTGTTTTTGTTGAATTTTTAATAAATATTGATAATTTTTCATTCATATATTGAAACACTAAATATAATGTAAAAAATAATAATTTCATTTGTTCTTTTAGTCATTTTCTTAATTTATAGTTAAAGAAATAAATTATTTTAATAACTATTTTTACCCCTGTTATATTGTTTTAATTTTAGGTATTTATATTTTTCTTTTAATTTTATGATTCAATAATTCCTTTTATGTTTTTAAAAATAATAATTTTTTAATGAAATTATTTTATTTTAATTTACGATTTGTTACAAAAAAAATTATATTTTATATTTTAATTTCACTATTTAAATGGTTAAATAACTATATTTTTTATTTATTTCGGTAATTAAAAAATTTACATAGGTTTTTTATATTTTAAAATAATTTATATACTCAATTATTAAATAATTTATTTATTTGTTAATAATTATTTTTTACTTATGGTTTTCATTTTATTTCTTCTTTTCGAATAATTTAACAAATTTAATTTATTTGTTTCTATTTTTTCTAGGAAACATTATTGTCATGGTGAGTATAATGAATGTTGTACAACATACCATTTTTTATGCCTACAATTCATGATTGTCTGATGTCAATAAATATTGTGATAATTGATCACAAGGAATTAGGGAACCAACATATAGTACCTGCCATGAATGGTAGTTATCCTTCCCTGAATGTTAGTTATCCTACAATTCATCTAAATTTAACTATTCCTTCCATTTTTATTCACCTTAATGTTCCCTACTTTTTTGAAATACCACAATCCTCTTCTATGGTAAGCCTAGTGACAATGTCTTTTATCTTCAACTCAACACCATGAGAAACCAATTCAAACTATGATCCACAAAGAACACCAAACCACTACTAGTCCTGATCTGAAGTAGGAAGATCTCATTCCTCCAAGCTTCCACTCCCTACACTAAACCCCCAATATGAGGATTTCAGTTAAAGATGACCACGAGCCACCTAATCCACTAACCCACTTACCAATCATGATCTAATTCACGGATCAATGACATTGTTCTTTATTCCATTCCACACACCAAACGAAGAGGTAGAAAATCCTTATCTATCCCCCATTCATGCCACTAGGTGATTATATCCAAAGTTGATCCTTCATCTATCGAACATACCTTGTATATCTAAACATGAAGTTGAAACACTTAAAAAGACATCCCCAATCTACTAAGATCCAATGGCTAAGGAACCTATTATTACTCATCTCCAATATCTGTCCTAGCATACTAAATAATACCCACCCAAATATTGAGTCCCAACCATGTTGATAGAGGATGATTCCACATAGATCCAATGATCCTCTAGCTATACCCCATTTTCAAATTTGGAGTCATAGACAATAAAGTGTTAGAAAACCATATTTTCACCTAAATTCCATAGTTAACGACTCTCTAATCCAGGGATGACAAGAATTGAATATATATATATAATAACAAAAATAATTAATATATATATATAATAAGTATTTTTACATGAATATATATATAATATTAATAATATAATTATAAAATAAAAAAAAATATTTATATAAATTCATAAATTTATTAGACGTCATTGAATTCTAGTCCCAAAAAAAGGATTTAAGGTTTTGGATTTCCGGCCCAAGGTTGAAAGTTGTGAAGGGCCTAGAATTTTTTGCCATACATGATCGAAGCCTAATTTTTCCTAAGGGGATTTTATTTTATTTTTTATAAATTATTAATTCCATATCCTTCTATTTTCTGGAAGGACAATGGAAGATAACATCAAGGGATATCTTGGGACTTCATTGCACAAACATTTTAGGGGAAGTTCATCTCTTTGTGGGAGGTTGGATGGTTTCACCAGAAGCTAGTGATGCGTGTGTCAAATCATGACACATAGAAGGGGATGAAATTTTAGGTATAAGAGGAACATATAATTTTTATATTAAATTGATTAATCCATGGATTCAATCAATATACCATCATACACTATTGGATAAACATTGACAAAGACTTGGGAGAGGGAAACAAAACTATATTTGGGGTTGATGTTTGAGGAAGAAAGAAATCATCTTAGAGTTGTTTGATTATCTATTTATTATACCTTGATGAATTTATATTTTCCGTTAACAATTTTATATATTTCATACTATAATATTATCTTGATGAGAAAAAATATCATTTATTCATTCTTCTATTATTAATTTTGTTTTTAATGCATTTTATGTTTAGTGTTCTTTTCAATTCAATTACGAGAATTGTTTTTCACTACCCAAGAACTGACATGTAGTTGAAGTGAATCCAATTCACCCTTTATCATTAATATAAGTATTACAAAATTTAATATGTTAATGAATATATTCTCCATAATGAATATATTTATTTTAACGGTAATATCAAAAGATCAAAAACAATGAATGATAATTGAATTGTGGAAGTTCCCTACAGTGAAAAGTAAATGTATATATACCATTCTACGATGGAATATAATATATTTATTAATTTGATTCAAATCATAGTATACAATTTTATTAGTTAAAATTAGTATGAGGAATCTAATTTCTATGATTATTTTTAGTACTATTTCTTATTATTTTTTCTACTACCACTTACATTTCATCATTTTATCATTTTTACAGATTTCTTTGGTTTATTTACTATTTTTTATATTTTTTAAATCAAACACATTATGAATAAATTATTAAAAATATAACATTTCTCACCACTTCACTTTTTTTTATTAAGATTTAAATCATTTATTTCGATGTATTTTTAAAGGAATTCCCATTTAACCTTAATCAGGGTGATATATTTTTATTATTTTTATAATTCATTATGACCAAAAATGAAAGGGGATGCATTATCAAATTTGGAAATGATGAATAATAATATAGAATAGATTTTATCAAATTCCACATATAAAATTGGAATAAATTACATTTAAAATATTCCTATAAAACATGGTGAAAATGGTTTTCACGAACTTTTTTTCTTAAGTATAAAACGTTTCTATACTAACATACAAATAAAATTTATAACTATAAAAATACTTTATATTATTAATAATATAAATTAACATTTTTTACATTTAAACCAATTTAATAATAACATGAAATAATGAATTTTCGTTAAACTAAAATACATTTTTCAATTAAAATTTTAAATCTCCACTATTTATTGAAAATTTAATCTTTTTAAAAAATTAAAAAAATTTAACTCTTTGATAATTTGTACTTGTTTATATAAAAATTAAACTTTATTTATTCAAAAAAATTCTATAAATTTTGAAAAAATTATTTATATTAGTTACTACAGAAATAACTTTTGATAAAATATATATTTTAAAATCATATAACTATTTTTTTAAAAAAATGAGTACATATAAATTTTATTTATATAAAAACTTTATAAATATTTTTTTATATGTGGTTATTCATATCTAAATTTCTAATTTAGATGTTAGGTTACAAAATAATATTATGTTATAGTTCATTTAGACTTGGGCTTGCCTGTATCACGATATATCTATTATAATGAAATATGAGGGCATTACATTATACCCCTTTTAAACAAAATTTCAACATAAAATTACATTAATATAATAAAACAATGAGGATAACATGTTCCATCCCACTCGTAGGATTCTAAGTAACTTGTTTGAATTATTTTTCATCCAATTAAATATAAACAATTGAGTACTCTTGTTCTATAGCACATTATCTATGTGGCCCAAGATTTATAATAGGTGATTTTCAAAAGAAACATAATTATCTTATGGTGAAACCTTAAATTTCAACACAAATGAAGGGTGAAATATTTACATACTCATGATAGATTCATGAAACACATCATTATCATGAGTGAGGTTCTTTGGAAGAGTATAGTAATAAGTTACTATCTCTACTTGACCATCAATCTAAAATGGGACAATATATCTAGGGATGAGATAATATTTATATCCCAATATCCTAAAATTCTACTATATATAAATTCATAAAAAAAATATTTTCATCTATTTTGAATTCTAGATTTACCCAATGCTTTTCAAAAAATCATTTATGTCAACTCCGACCTACATTGGAATGCTTCTCAATAGCACTTTCCATATCTACCATTTATTAAACTAGATCAGGTCCGAATATTGTTTTTTTCTAACTTCATTCCATCACACTGGATTTATACACTTATTTCAATAAAGTGAATCTAAAGGATCCATCTGAATTATTTTTTAAGAGATATTGTTTTAAGAAATAATGAATAGTGTAATGTGTTGATCCCAGCCGGATTTTAAATCCATTAGAGATGATCTTATTATATTATATAAGGTATGAATGGTTCTATCAAACATATCATCTAATGAGGATGATACATATTACTTAAACTCAACTCTATATTCAGAGCGTATAGAATACTTAACCAGAACTATGAGGTGAGCCTCGGATCATGGCAAGATACAAAAAAATGGGGGTACTCTATCAAACTTAACAACTGTATTATTGTGTATTATAGAATACTGTTCAATAGAGAAATATTTTCTAATATCAATAACATTTGTTTAATTTTTATGTCGATAAAGTAAAACCTAAATAATATATTGGCCTTTAGGAATTTTTTATAGCCCTTTGAAAAAATCATGGGTAATGTTTTCTGATTTCAATTATAGTATATGTAATTATTGTAACATCCCCTTAGACTTCTGTCTCTCAAGAATAAATTTCTAACAAGACAAGCAATGAGATATATACTCTGAAATATCTATCTTCATTAAATCCCAAAAGAAATACTATTTTAGATACATATGCATCTTCATAATCTAGTATGAATAAAGAATAATGAATTATGAGCTTCATCCATCAACAGCTTAAAATGTGGTATGTACAGAACACATACACAGTTTCTGAACCATATCATTACATCATAATCATAGTTGATCTCAAGAACATTTTTGATCATCTTCTTTAGTTCCTCATATTTCACTTTCACCTATTTAATATTCACAAGGATAGATGGTTGAGCATTCAATAGAGAGAGATAATATTTCTAATTTTCCATCATGATTTCTAGATACATCCATTTAAAATCTAGAAATATTGGATCGTTTTTATCTTAATCACATATAAGATAACATGAACCTTTTGATCAAGTTAATCTTACACCTTGTTAGCAATTATAGGGTGACAATGTATTGAGCAGTCAGAATGGTTAATCATCTATAACAATCTTATTGTGTCAATATTAAGATAATTTTGAGGTAATATATATATTGAAATTTTCTGATCCCTTTAAATATCACATTTTATCCATAATGATAATGTTCCACAAATTTAATGAAAAAACTACAGAAGATATTTCAAAATCATGGGTTTCATATTTTTATCTTGAACCATCAATTTCCCTGAGGCATGATATATACATGTGTCATTCATCATGATGATGCGTACAATATAATTCATTAATGTACCACTATCAATTATAAATCGTTCTCTAATGTAGAGTAATTTGGTTATGGATAAACTGACTATTATTCTCTTCTATTATGTGAAATTTAATTCGAATTTATCTGTCGAAAGGAACATTAACATGTTTAATTTAATTGGTTGGTTGATTTAATAGTCATTATAAATTACTTACAATGTTTCAATAATATAATTCTTGACCAAGAAATGTATGGATCTTATTCATACTATTTTCTCTACAACAACGTTCAATAACTTCCATCATTGATGAATCTACAAATATACTCTCACATCAGATTATATGACCCAAAAATGATATATTTTTCACCCAAAATCAATTCATTGAATTTTTTTATACAAATTATCCTTAGATGGGGTCTTCAGTACAATCCTCATGTGATCTTCATACTCTTACTTTCACATTTAATGTACAAAAATATTATATATAAATAATACTACAATAGAATAAATAAAATATCTAAAGTGTATGTAAATTAAATACATAAATATAGAAGGTTTATTAATAATACCACAATGCATAAAAATATATTCATAGTGGTAATACATGGTATGGAATTTTTTTCATTAGTATATCATCATTCTGGACCATCGATTGATGATATCCATATCAAGGAATATTCTTTTATCCAAAATTCATAACAATATATTCTTGATTATGATCTTGTTATATTATTGATAATCAATTTATATTTTCATCAATACATTATTATTTCTAAAAAATATGTTTAATAAAAGGTAATACACTTTTATAAATAAATTCCTGGTCTTGGATCTCTTTGAATTTCTTTTTCAATTATTATAACTCATTATGGGACATTATCTATGGAGTGATTGATATATGATTACCACCATGTATGAGTTTTATTGAAAAAACCACATCAAAATTCTTTGTAATGAATGTAAATATTCATTAAATGTATTAAAAAACTCTAACCCAATCAGTATATCATTAATATTGATTTTATCTTCAATTATATATATGATTAATACCCCTTCTGAATGGGAATTAAGACCCATAAAATGGATTGTTTTCCATTAGAAGTTCATATTTATTATCGATCTTATACATTATTACATGATAGTTAAGAATATCATATATATTTTTCATTCCATGAAAATCGATGTGTTCCATAGGAAAATAATTCCAATCAATCCCAAAAATAACATTTAAATAAATTAGGGAGACATAAAAAGATTTTTAGGAAGGTCATTAGTATAAAAATCATTTACAGAATAATCGTTGACCTATAATGTGATCCTCAAACCACTAGGGGTTTTAAATATTAATTCAACATATATTCATTTAGGTGGTACAATGATAAACAAAAAAATAATTTTATATAAAAGATTGGGTAGATCCTGAATCAAATATGAAATTAGATGTTCAAGAGGGGATGGTAAGTTTAAATTTTCCACATCGTTATCATGGTTCAAATTAGTAGTAGTGATCTCTTTATATTTATTGTTATATCTAGGATTTAGTGGTTATTGACATTGATCATTGACATTAATGTTTGATATTTATCATGAGTTATAATAATTCTCATACTAATAGTATTGGAAACACTTTAATGTGGGTGGTGGATTCTGTAGTGATTTTCCTACAACATTGGATAACTTCTTCAAATTATTATGAAATTAAATTTCTATATGAACATCCATTAAACAAATAAAACATTTTCTATTCCCCTTAATATAATTTCCAGCATGTTTCTGCCCACCCTTAAAGTATAATGGAAATATCATCTTCTACTCTCTATGATTTGTAGAATTTAATTTTAATTCCATTTTATTTTATCATTAAAACTATTTGATATGTTTTTAAATGTAAAAAAAAATATATAGTGATAGTACATGATTTTTTTTTAATTTCTACTGATGTTACTTATGGACAACACAAATCAAATAATTGGATATAGGCCACTGAAGAATTTATCAACCATATATTCATGTTGGGTGATAATTCCAAAAAACACATAACATGCCTTATAATATTATCTTCAATAGTACAATATAATTGGTAATAATTTTGATTTATATAAATTATTTTTTTCTATATTTAATATGAATAATAAATTTAAATTACTTATTGAAAAATAATCTCATAATATCATCCACTCAATGGAGTTAGTTTCTTCAATTTTCCTGAAATTCATGATAATATTCATAAATTGATCCACATCTTCCTCAAAATGATGAAGAAAAAAAATATTTTTTTTCAAATTATGAAAATTATTGAATGGATAATATCTTTTTAATGGAACTGGTCCATTTCTCAACAACTAGTGGATAAGTATTCCCACTAAAAGTAGTTGGGTATTTCCTCATGGAAGACTCAATAGAACATTGTTTCATCCTTTTATCATTTGAAATCTCAACATGATTTATATCTTGAGAAATTGTTATAAGTAAATCAAACATAGTATTCATTTAATATGCCTTATCATTTGGTTTCTATGGTGGACAATAATTTCTTTTTCTATAAAATTTTTCATTAACATGATTCCTTTAGATTACAACTATTTAATAAAAACAAAATTAATAGTGTGAGATGAATTATTTATAGTGTGAAACCACATAATCATGGAAAAGAATTCTCAAGATATCTAAATCAAGAAAAAATATTTTGAGTCTATGAATCTCTTATATTTACCTAGTTCATACATTATTATCACTAAAATATTGCGATATTATCATATACATATACATGTCCCAATGGTTCTCATTAATGTTTTCTCATTCTAGTTTATAAATGTAAATAATCATTTATAAGATAACAACTATAATGAAGCATATATTTAATAAATAAAAATAACATATTATTATATTAATATTAATTATATAACATAATTATTCATGTTATAGTCATATATTTTACTTTTATTGAAAATATGGATACATAAACAACTTTTTAATATGAGGTTGACATAATCTCCCACTATGTTCTTAAAAACAAGAACCATTTAAATACATATCATACAATTAATCATTCATCATATCCTAGGGAAAATAAAATCATGATAAATAGAAATATTATATAATTATTAAGGGTAAATAAGGGTGATATCAACAATCTCTTAATTATATTATCATCATGAGTGCATGAGAAGATGATATTAAAAATTTAAAACCATACCCTAAAAATAATATATCCTAATATTGAGAGGTGCAAAAGCATGGTAGTTTATTAGACTTGTATCATAAAGGAATTGAAGAACATAGGCCATGAGAGGTTAATATTATCAGTATACATCGATTTTTGGAATACAAATAAAAATAGAAAAGGTTTTCCTTGGTAGTCAATGATCACTACATGTACTATCATATTGGATTAGTTCACTCTCTATTCCATCATAACATAGAAGGTTCATTCCATAAATGATAATAGTCAAAAGATTCCCTTATTAAAATTATATAACATTATATTCAAATTATTTTAATCTCTTTAGATATTCATCTGTTTTCAATTAATTTGATGGATATATTATTCTGGGCACACCCATAACATAATAAGAATTATGTATATATGTTCAAAAAAATCAGTAAAACGTTCAATGAATTATAAACCAAGTTAAAGTGAATAATTTTCAAAAACATTTCAATAAACCATGAAAAATTAAAGCATTTTTATCAAAATTCAATATTTAATTGTATCATAACCTATGAAAAGTAAGAAGGTTTTATTCCCATTCTATAAATTAATTATAACATAAACCAATGAAAATTAATAAATATCATAAAAATATTGTCATTATAATCATAAAATATATAGTGAAACAATATATATGTAATTGTGGGATCATATAACTAGTATCAATTTATGTAACATCAAATGATATCATCAAAAATGAAAAGTTACATTAAAAGACCACTTGATGAATTTCATGTGGAAAATATCCTTTCCTCTACGAATTATCTTATTTAAAATCTAAAAATTCCCCAAATATTAATGTAATTTTTTACATAGATAAACCTTGAGACATATAATTTAAACTTCAAATAATTGTGCGTCACTATGGTGAAAAAACCAATTCATTCCATGTATGTTATAATAAAACATTCCTTTCACATTTTTTAAAATGTCAAAAAGCACCTTGTTAATAAAAATACATGAAGATTCCATTTGAAGTAATTTTTAGTATTTAAATAATGAGTAAAAATTAATTATGAAATTAAAACAGTAATATTATTATCATTATTGAAATTACTTTTAGAAAACATGAATATGGTAGAAATTTTTATCGATAGAATAGATAAATAAAGTAAGTTTCCTTGAAAAAATATTTTAGTCTCTTGAGTTATTAAAGAGAGAAAATTAAATAAAAAATATAATATATATATAAACATATTATAATAAATTTTAGGAGTTTATTTTTAGTTATTCCATTAAATTTTATCATTAAAAACATAATTATAAACAATCTTAAAAAATAATGAGATTGTAACATAGAAATCTTACCTCATATGTCACGTACGTAACCTATTCTAGGGTTATTTTAAATTTATTTTCCACTCATGATTTGTTTTGGGGGTTTCCAAAGGTTTTATTGAGAATAGGTGAGTTTTCATGAATTGGGCCAAGCTGCGAGCCCAATTCCAGATTTAAAAATAAAATTTGTTTCATTTATAACTTTTTCAATTTTTAATATTTTTGACTCATTCCAACTCCTAATTGTTATCCCCTGATATATTAACACCAAATTTAAATTTGGGGCCTTTATAAATCCATAATCATGGGGGTTTTTTGTTTTTATTTGAGAGTTGGGCCAACCCGAAGGCCCATTTTCCAGTTTTAAATTGTTTCATTAATATATTAATAGCTTATTCATTAAAATGGATTTTTCGGTGATTCCACCTCCCTATCGACCCTAAGAAGCCAAGGCGAGACCCCATGCCCTCCTCCCACAATATTGAGCTCGATAGAGTCGTGAAAATAGTCGAAACTTTCTGGATTTCAGAAATCTTCCAGATTTTGGAGAGACAAATTGATCCTTTCATAACTCCTTCTATTATTAATATTTTACCTCCATTACAATTCCTAAATTACCTAATAATTCTTGTGAGACCATCCCCTGAGTTTTGGCCGTTTTAAATTTCAGATACTAGTGTTTTGGGGAGATTGATTCTAGATTTCTCAAGTAAGTTTGTCCATTTCTTTTCCCCTTTCAAATTGATTAGGGTTTCATTCTATTTTTTTAGGGTTTCATCCCTTTTTATTGAAGTGAACAATGACCAGTGGGTAGGGGTTCGAACCTAAGGTTTAACCTTGGGTTTTCTTGGTTCAATTTTCTATTTTTAGGTTTGATCTACCCTTCTTGAGGTGTGGCGGTGGTGCGTTTGTGTTTTCGCACAAAGGATTCAATGGTTTCATTTGATTTGGTAGGCGATTCCAATGTTGATGTAATCTTTGTGTATTATCATGCTGTATTTATCATATTTTCAGATTTATATAATTTTATTATTTCTACAAAAATTGGTTCTAATGATTTTTCCATTGCAATTGAATTTAAAATGCCAATTTGGTGTGAAATTGGGGGTTTTCCAAAGAAATGTTTTGTTTGTTTATTTGGGGATTCCCTATAAATACTTAGTTGTTTTTATTGATCTGTAATAAGGCATAAAATACTGTTTATAATGTTTATCCCCTTTGGTAATTTCTGTAAAAAATGGGTTTTAATTGTGTTTGTAAAGAAAGTGATGTTTTGGTTCCACTTTTGTTTGAAAATGAAGGTTTTACAAAGATAACACTTCTTGTTTAACATAAGGATGCCCAAAAATTGATTTTTTGTTTTAATTGATATTTATTGGGCTGACTTTACTGTTTTGGTAACTTACAATTGTGAACATCATGTACAAGTGGGTTTCTTAAGGGGTTTTGTGTGCAAAACTACACGAGATTTTGTGAAATTGATTTATTCAAATTCAAAGAGTTTGTTGTGTGTTTTAAGTGGTATAAAATGAGATAGATACTGTATTTGGTGTATGTGACCAGTAGTGGTGTTTTACATTAAAATGGATGTGTGTTAAATCCTAAAATTGTTTGAGCACAAAGGGGGAAGCCCGGGTACCTAGGTGGGGCGGATTTGTACTAGTACGGCTAGTGGGCCGGATGAGTTTTGTCCCTGTTTCACTTAGAATTTGGATAACGAAAACTCTAACTAAACTTTGTGGATGATGATTGGGGACCACTAGGTTATGGGTATGTTCCCTACTAGTGGCTCGTGCACGAGAAAGGATTTTACTATGGTTACATTACACTGAGGTACGAGGTACATGGGGCCTGAGACTATCTAGTGCCTAGGGGTGTTCCCGGTTTTATTGCTCAGTGGATTTGTGGTATTTTCCCTTGTTTTTTTTGTGTATTTGGAATTATAATGCAGTATCTAATATTCCTATTTAAATGTGTTAACATTCTGAAATTTTTATCTTGAAAAATGTTTTCAATTTAAAGTTTCATTTCGTGGAATTTGTCACCGCTTTTAATTGCATATTAAAACTGCTTGCTTTTTCACCTTGTATTGCATGCACCTTGGAATCATAGGGTGTTATCCTATTGGGCTTAGGCTCACACCCTACTTACACCCCTTGGGTGTAAGTAGACCTTTTTTTTGACCCAGGTAAAGGAAAGGCTAAGGGTGATGGCGGTTCAGGGTGTTAGTCCTCATCCTTGGGGCGGAGTAGTGGAGACGACTTGGGGGTGATGACCCCTTGTCATGTGGAGTCCATGGGGCTGTTTTGTTTCTGTTCCATTGTGTCTTTGGACCTTTTGTATTGAATCTAAACCTATTTATTCCGTTCTGGTTTTTGTTTAAACATCATTTGGTATAAATTTTCAGATTCAGTTTATTGATTGTTTTTAATGGTTTATGACTTCATATTCGGGTAAATCGTTCCCAAACCTAAATAAATGATACCCGGGCACTTGTGCCAGCCCGTGGGGATCGGGAACGCCCTTCGGGTCATGTCACGGGCTGGGTTTGGTGCCGGTTTGGGCGGCGACCAGATTTGGTTCGTGACAAAATGGTATCATAGGAGGTTCATGTTAACTCTTTGGATCATGTTATTTCGGGAAGAGTCAGGATATCATGGAGTTAGGATTGTAGGGACTTGGTATTATAGTTATGGGTAGTGTGCTTGATCACCACACCTCATGACAGGATTCAAGTTTCCTAGGGAGTTCAGGATTTATCTAAGTCCTTTGGTTTTCTTGTTTTAATGATGGTTAGGGGAAATGAAAAGAGGGTTGGGTTAATGGTCTCCGTAAGCTCGCAGGGCCTGGCAAGCCATGTGAAGATGGGGATATTCCCTAAAACACTCTCTGTGACAGTGAAGTGATTGGAATATGGCTGCCAACCATATTTCCAAGTCACCCATTGAAACTAGTTTCCTCTCGGATTTTTTTGTGCTTTAGTTTTGAAATCCTGGCACTTTGGTTTTCTGGTGACTTGGTTTTAATAAGCGTAAAGTTTTTATGAAATGATTTTCAAATAATGAAAGAATGGTTTGGTTTATGAAATTGAGGAATTTAATTTTCAGAATTGTTTTGAAATGTAAAATGGTGTGCTTACACCTCTTTTGAAAGAAGGAACTATATTAAAGTTTGTTTTGAAAAGTGTTTCCAATAGAGTTTTCTAAATAATAAAACAGTGTTTTAATGGGATGAGATGTTTTGATATTGATATGAATATCTTGAATGTGGGTTCTTTTCCAAATTTTTGTGTCTTTATGAAATGTTTTGTAAGATGTGAATTGGGATTTTGATCTCATTCTTAGCAGTTTTGAGAAAAAGATTGGGTTGGTTGAGCATTTTGTTTTTGAAAAGTGGAAGGAATTTTTGTTTTACCCTTTGGTATTTCCATGAGTGACCACATGCATGGGGTTATATGGGATGATGGATGGTTGATGGCATGACTGGATGAGTGCTGGGATGGTTATGAGGAGGGTGCCCGGTGTGACACAAAAACATGCATGTGTGAGGCCCATGGGGTACTAATGGTGGATACTCTTACTGCAAAACCGTTTGTTTTCAAAGAAATAGTTTTAAAGGAAAACATGATGTATTGATGAATAGTTTGGTATAGTTTTTATTATGGGTTTTTGATAATGTTGATGTTGTGGAATGTTTTGAGTCCAAGAACCCCTCCTGTTTGAACTGTGTTTTGGGTTTGTGTTTGGTCAGTGAGCTGTGTTGTAGGGACGATTAGTGGTCTCTTTTGAAAAATGTTTTGGGATGCCTCTACGGTGGTTCCCTTCATGTGTTTGGATCTGGTTTGAGGCATGTTTTGACTAATGGACCAGATTGGTTGGGTCCTTGGGTTCTCTCATTGGATAAGGTATGCCCCCATTAAGGGTTAATGCACAGCTGAAGTGCAATCCATATTGTTTCGCCATTGGAAAATCCTCCAGTTGATCAATATAAGGAATATTTTATCGATCATTGTTGATTGAGTCTACACCCATTCATTTCGTTGATTTTTGGATCCTCTTGTAGTGGTAAAGTTATCGTGGAAGGTTGAAAGAAACCATAGTTTATAATGTTTCATGATTCATCGAAGGTGGAAGTGTTCTTTGGTTGTAAGTGTGGATGAGTGTCTCGATGGTGTCTAAGAGGACCTTTGGGTTCTTCAAAGTTTCTTTGATGCATTAATTCATGTTAAACCACCGGTGTGGGAAATATGGTCACGATAGGATATTGTGGCCACTTTATAGAATTGTGTGTTGTTTGGGGATATTTTATAAGGTCCCTCTCCATGAATTGTTTATATCAGTTGAAATGGTCATGTTTGGTGATGCCTTATGATGTCATGTACTCGATTGACTGTATAGGTGAAAGTAGTGAAATCCTCTGAGAGTACCTGTTATGTTGGGCAAATGTCTCCCTTGGAAAAACATCAAAATCATCTATTTTAGAGGAATGTGAGTGTAGGTGTTCTTTACTTATATTGTTTCTCACCTGAAGAAACAAGTTGTGATGTGTGTGTATCTTCTCATCCCTTGTTTTAGTGAAATATCGGGATAAGGTAAAGTGACTTTGGAATGTGTTATGTCTAGAAAACTTATTTGGGACTGCGGTGTAGTTTTTGGTGGCACCGAAAAGAAGAATTCTCATTCAGTGGGTTTCCAAATATTAACTACGAGGCCGAAGATGCTTCAATCATTTGAGCTCCAGCCATAGGTCTCGGAGAGAAGCGGGCTCGTAGTCAGGGAGAATCCCATGCCCATTTAAACCCTTGTACAAAGTCCTATCCTTAGTATGAAAGATGGGAATAGTTCAAACCTATGGTTTCGTCATGGTTGAGCACATAGTTTGTGCACGTTTAGTAGTGTCCGTGTGCTAGGAAGCCATGGAGAAAAAATTATATTCATAGTTAGTGCACAGTTTCCCAAACCATGCATACTAATCCTGCGCCCTTCCTAAATCTTTGATTTCATTTTGGGTCTTTCTGTGTCGGCCCATGCTGGTCGGTTAAGATGGTCGGTTCTTATGGTGGGGAGACCCACTATGATTCTCATGAATATTCCTTCATAAACATTTAATGGAAGTATATCTATTTTTCTAGAGAGTATGTTTGGGCCTCCCACTATTAGTGTCTTGATTCTGTCTCGGGAAAACAATTTAAGTTGTCTCTTATGGTGGGGAGCCCATTTGTGTCTCTTCATACGAGTAACTCATATTTTTTTTCTTTTTACTTGTCTGGGAAGTAGGTATTATCAGTCGAAGATATCTAACTACCTACATATTCATTGGGTAAACATTGATATTGGAGAGTTTCCAATGGTTTAGTTATAGTAGGGAAGTGTAACCTTGTTCAATGTTGTTGTTTTTTTGGGTAAATTGATTGAGTATTGTTCAGATTGTATTTGAGGAGTTTTCATTTGGGATAAATCCTGAATGTACTTTATTGTTTCAGGAAAGTGGTGTAAGTTTTGTTTGTGATAGTATTCCTTCCATCATTGATCACTGGAGGTGTTTTGACCTTTGGGGGTGAAACCTGGCAAGGGTGTACCTATTGGTTTCTCAGTTGGGTTTGATTGTTGCTTTGACCTTGCTGTGACTTTCCGGGGTGGAAAGTTTTCAAGGTGGGGAGAATTGTCACGTATGTAACCTATTCTAGGGTTATTTTAAATTTATTTTCCACTCATGATTTGTTTTGGGGGTTTCCAAAGGTTTTATTGAGAATAGGTGAGTTTTCATGAATTGGGCCAAGCTGCGAGCCCAATTCCAGATTTAAAAATAAATTGTGTTTCATTTATAACTTTTTCAATTTTTAATATTTTTGACTCATTCAAACTCCTAATTGTTCTCCCCTGATATATGAACCCCAAATTTAAATTTGGGGCCTTTATAAATCCATAAGAATGGGGGATTTTTGTTTTTATTTGAGAGTTGGGCCAACCCGAAGGCCCATTTTCCAGTTTTAAATTGTTTCATTAATTTATTAATATCTTATTCATTAAAATGGATTTGTCGTTGATTCCACCTCCCTATCGACCCTAAGAAGCCCAGGCGCGACCCCATGCCCTCCTCCCACAATTTGGAGCTCGATAGAGTCGCGAAAATAGTCGAAACTTTCTGGATTTCAGAAATCTTCCAGATTTTGGAGAGGTAAATGGATCCTTTCATAACTCCTTCTATTCTTAATCTTTTTCCTCCATTACAATTCCTAAATGACCTAATAATTTTTGTGAGACCATCCCCTGAGTTTTGGCCTTTTTAAATTTCAGATACTAGTGTTTTGGGGAGATTGATTCTAGATTTCTCAAGTAAGTTTGTCCATTTCTTTTCCCCTTTCAAATTGATTAGGGTTTCATTCTATTGTTTTAGGGTTTCATCCCTTTTTATTGAAGTGAACAATGACCAGTGGGTAGGGGTTCGAACCTAAGGTTTAACCTTGGGTTTTCTTGGTCCAATTTTCTATTTTTAGGTTTGATCTACCCTTCTTGAGGTGCGGCGGTGGTGCGTTTGTGTTTTCGCACAAAGGATTCAATGGTTTCATTTGATTTGGTAGGTGATTCCAATGTTGATGTAATCTTTGTGTATTAGCATGCTGTATTTATCATATTTTCAGATTTATATAATTTTATTATTGCTACAAAAATTGGTTCTAATGATGTTTCCATTGCAATTGAATTTAAAATGCCAATTTGGTGTGAAATTGGGGGTTTTCCAAAGAAGTGTTTTGTTTGTTTATTTGGGGATGCCCTATAAATACTTAGTTGTTTTTATTGATCTGTAATAAGTCATAAAATACTGTTTTTAATGTTTATCCCCTTTGGTAATTGCTGCAAAAAATGGGTTTTAATTGTGTTTGTAAAGAAAGTGATGTTTTGGTTCCACTTTTGTGTGAAAATGAAGGTTTTACAAAGATAACACTTCTTGTTTAACATAAGGATGCCCAAAAATTGATTTGTTGTTTTAATTGATATTTATTGGGCTGACTTTACTGTTTTGGTAACTTACAATTGTGAACATCATGTACAAGTGGGTTTCTTAAGGGGTTTTGTGTGCAAAACTACACGAGATTTTGTGAAATTGATTTATTCAAATTCAAAGAGTTTGTTGTGTGTTTTAAGTGGTATAAAATGAGATAGCTACTGTATTTGGGGTATGTGACCAGTAGTGGTGTTTTAGATTAAAATGGATGTGTGTTAAATCCTGAAATTGTTTGAGCACAAAGGGGGAAGCCCGGGTACCTAGGTGGAGCGGATTTGTACTAGTACGGCTAGTGGACCGGATGGGTTTTGTCTCTGTTTCACTTAGCATTTGGATAACGACAACTCTAACTAAACTTTGTGGATGATGATTGGGGACCAATAGGTTATGGGTATGTTCTCTACTAGTGGCTCGTGCACGATAAAAGATTTTACTATGGTTACATTACACTGAGGTACGAGGTACATGGGGCCTGAGACTATCTAGTGCCTAGGGATGTTCCCAGTTTTGTTGCTCAGTGGATTTGTGGTATTTGCCCTTGTTTTTGGGTTTCTTTGGAATTATAATGCAGTATCTAATATTCCTATTTAAATGTGTTAACATTCTGAAAGTTTTATCATGAAAAATGTTTTCAATTTAAAGTTTCATTTCGTGGAATTTGTCACCGCTTTTAATTGCATATTAAAACTGCTTTCTTTTTCACCTTGTATTGCATGCACCTTGGAATCATAGGGTGGTATCCTATTGGGCTTAGGCTCACACCCTACTTACACCCCTTGGGTGTAAGTAGACCTTTTTTTTTGACCCAGGTAAAGGAAAGGATAAGGGTGATGGCGGTTCAGGGTGTTAGTCCTCATCCTTGGGGCGGAGTAGTGGAGACGACTTGGGGGTGATGACCCCTTGTCATGTGGAGTCCATGGGGCTATTTTGTTTCTGTTCCATTGTGTCTTTGGACCTTTAGTATTGAATCTAAACCTATGTATTCCGTTCTGGTTTTTGTTTAAACATCATTTGGTATAAATTTTTAGATTCAGTTTATTGATTGTTTTTAATGGTTTATGACTTCATATTCAGGTAAATCGTTCCCAAACCTAAATAAATGATACCCGGGCACTTGTGCCAGCCCGTGGGGATCGGGAACGCCCTTCGGGTCATGTCACGGGCTGGGTTTGGTGCCGGTTTGGGCGGCGACCAGATTTGGTTCGTGACATCATATCCCAATTGTTTATAAAATAATCCAATATTATGAATAATAAATTTAAATTTGTTATTATTATAGAACATATTCATGGTCATACTTATAATATCATATATAATTAAATTTTAAAATTTTGAAAACTATTTAATAATAACTCATTAAATTCATCATTTTTGAGTGATAACTATTTCATTTATCTTGATAATTAAAATTAAGTTGTTTTGATCATTATATATTAATAATTACTATATAATATACATAATTTAAATAATGTTATTTATGTCATATATTTTTATTTTATAAATCATTATAGTCAATGAGAAAAATAGAGATAAAAAATTAATTACAACATTCGTAGAGATGGTAGGTTGTACATATAAGTGAACCTAATTTTCACATTCTGATGAATGTATTGCAAATAAATGAAAAAATAATTCTTTTATTAATAATAATATTTATATAATATATATCACATATATTAATTTATTATATACTTATGAATATCAATGTAAATAGTAAATGAAAAACAAATCACATTGCCTAGTAGAGGTGGTAGTCAACACGTACGAATGAGAAACATTGTTGTTTACTAATGAATTCGATGGTAAGATGGTAGATATGACATAATAATTATAGGAGAATAATTAAATTATAAATATATTATATAAAAATTAAACCCATAATGATAAACAGTACTGAATTTTGGTGATTTTAAATGAATTTTATATCTACACGAAGGATATATTCTACACATATGAATGAGTGGAACCTTCAATTCTAATTTGATGAAATATAGGAGTGATATCGTTGGTTACATAATCATAATTAATTTTAAATAAATTCAGGATAATTAAATTTTTATTCAAGGATATATAGCACATATTTATAGGGGGTAAAGTAATATTAAAAAAGAATTTGAGTGGCTAATCCATTACCTCTTGTTCAAATTAAATTCATTAGATCTCCTCTTAAGGTAAATAGGGATGGTCTTTTGGGTTGACCATAATCTATAGAACATGGATTTGAAACATTATAATATATTTTTTAGGTTTTGGTAAACAAAAAAGGATAAAATTGGTGTAATAAAGAGTTGGTTTGTGTGTGCTTTTATAAGTGGGGGAGAGGTCACACATGGAATTTCATAAAAGAATAATATATAATATTTCCATTATCTTGAAAAAAATTTCTAAATGGAAATATATTCAATGTTGATATAGTATTTCTTAAAAATAAGAATGTAAAATAGAATTTAGAAATGTTTAATCATACATTACACCCTTATCTCTTAGTTTAACCCCTTGGAAAACTCATTTTATCCTTAACTGTACGGAATTAATTAAAATGTTTTAAACAAAATGTATCTATGTAAATTCTTTAAATGAAAATACATTTCTCAATTAAAGTTGTTATTTTTCAATATTTATATATATATTAATCTTCTCTGAAAATTTTGAAAAAATCATTCTTTGATAATTTTGAATTGTTGATTTCAAATATATAATTCATTTTTACCAATACATTCTATAAAAGTGGAGAAAATTAATTATATTATTTACACTAAAAATAGAAACCATTTTTTAGAAAATAATCTATTTTTAAAACTTATGAATAATTTATTAAATTTTTTTTATATATGTATTTTATTTATCTAAAAACATTATATATATTTGGGAAATTTGTTTATTACTATTGATACCGCCAATTTAATTTCTTGGTTATAATAGTATTATATATTAATGATAATTTGGACTCATGGTAGAATGTACAGACGATATTGATGAAAAAAACATAGGGTATTATACTAGAATGATTATGAAGTGATATGACGAGAGGATAGGTGGAATTATTTTTTAAGGGATTAATATTATAGAAATTAAACTTTTTAAAAAATTGAACTATATTAATGTTGTACTCACATCATGTGGTACCAAAAATCCAAAATCATAGAAGATAATAATGATAGAGTTAATGTACCATCATTGAAAAAAATATTTTCATGTTATTTGTGAAACGTAAAACCTTATCTATAGGATAACACCTTCTCATTCATTGAACCAGTTTAAATCATACCTTTTGTGACAAAAATTCAATGTTTTAATTTTTTATTATGAAAAATACAATCTTTCCCTTATAAAAATAATATTATATAATCTGGTTAAAAAAATTTAATACATTTTATAATATTAAATTAATATAAGGGTATGAAATTAATTTTGTAATAAGTTCACAAAACCCCAATTATTCATTTTTAGTAAAATATAAATTTTATCCTAAAATTGAGTTTCTATTTATTCTTTGTCTTATAAAATCTATTAGATTTTTCTTAATATTAATGATTGAATATATTATATTTACATTTCACTAAAATCATTCATCAATGGATGTTAATAAAAACTACTAATATAAAATAGATTTTGTGTATAGAAATATTTTTTTAGAAAAATATCATTTTTTAATATAAAATGATTTTATTTTAATTTCTATCCTTTAAAAAAATAATGATTATTTTTAAACCTATGTTAAAGTTAGTTTTCAAAAATAAGTATGTCTTATTCATTACATTCAATAAAAATGGTATATTATAACTATAAAAATCAATAATAATATTTCAAATTTATATCATAGTTCATTTAAAATTGGTTTTGAATACAAAGCATGATACTAAATTAATTAGTTTTTTAAAGATAAATATATCACAAAATGTTGGATGTTACAATATGCCCCCTTATAAGAATTTATCCCTTCAAATTTAATCATATCTATAATAATAAAAAATTATACGTATTCCACTTCACATATTCTCATTCCAAGATATCTTCATAAAATTTATGGTTTCATAAAAAATATTGTACTTGAAATGTGGTCCTGTTTTTCAATATAACATCTCCTTCATCAAGAATCTCTAAATAAAATTTACATAAGATAGATAATTCCCTAATTATATGACTAATGTGTTTATTACATATGAAGGATCAAGTATGTATATTATAGAGAAAGATAGAATTATGGGACACATCTTGATCTTGAACTGTACTCGGTGGGAGGGCGAAATAAATAGAAAAAAAACATGAAACTATCATGAATTTCAAAGGGATCAGTATATATATGAATAGATTTTTACTTTTTTCTAAATTTCATAACCTTCCCATATGGAGATATTAATAAGAATACCATATCCCCATTTCCGTAATCTATATCTCACCAATAATTTCTACTACAAATTTAAAATCATCACTGAGTAGACCTATCATGATACATAAATGAACTAACTATCACAATTATTTCCTTAATTAGATGGTTCCTAATAAAAATAAATTTGTATCATTTTCCTATCATATAAGAGTTCTTTAACTCTATATATAAAGGTCTTAACAACGATATATCTAAAATATTGAGGGAAATATATTATTTTATGAAAATTATACCAATGTAAAGTGTTGATACCAATAAAAAATATGATACATAGAGAAAGATATCAATATTTCTTCACAATTTTTAATGGTCTGATCAGTATAACATTATTATTTAGGATGAAAATTTGTATTGAAACACTAATTTGTGTCCAGATCTTATAGAAAACATTTAACACCCTAACCCTAGTTACCTAGAGTCGGTACATTATTATATAACATTGGCATGATCAGAAAAGGTCAAGTCTCAAAAGACTGATTAGTTTAATATCCTTGGAAATACTAGATACATTAATAAGTTTTACATTACATTATAAAATTAAAAACTCAAAAAATAGACTCCATAGGTCACACTCATATCACATGGACTATCCTTGAAGGTTAGTCATAAAATACTTCTTCATATCATGGAAAAAATAAAACATAAAAATGGGTGAGAACAAATGCTCAGTAAGGATAACATATAGCTTAAAATTTTATAAATAATCATAAACATTTGAGGAAATGTAATACTAGAACAAAATCCTTTTAAACATGAAATTCGGAATTATATGGAAATGTAAAAAATCAAATAATTCTATTTAATTATTCACATGGATATTCTACTAGTCGAATAATCACATGTAATATAAATAACAACTTTCTTAATGATGGAATACATAATGCCAGACTTCATAACCACATAGTCAGGGATTTGTACCAAGAATACAAATACGATTTTGTCAAGACCTTGTGCCAAGACACTAGTTTGTCTCATCAGACCTATTGATGCCTCAAGGAGCTATAGCGGGCTCCACCTGTCACTTACTAAGTCCAATGTGTTCCTCATATGAAAAGGTTCAAACATAACATAAATAGTTGTTTTAAACTAGAAAATGAAATGTCTATACATTCACTATAATCCAAGAACGCTGTCAAAAATAACACATCCACTGTCAAACATATCAGAATAACCTTCAATAAAATATGGAATTTTTGTATCATAATAAATCAACTTCAATTAAGCATAAAATCTATCAAAGGATGTTGAAATAGACGAAATCAAAACATTTTTATAGAAATATATCTTTCTATTTAAAATCATTTAAAAGTCGTATTATTATAAAATAAAACATTTATTTTGAAAATATTATTATAAGCATGAAAGGGAGGATTCGACTGTGTTATGATGGCAGAAAATAGCATCACCCAACGTATAGGTTAAAAAACATTCTTACATTAATTTTGTTGAAAAGGTCATAAGGTACCTTCTTTTGGAAATGATGGAAAGATTCCTCCCAAATGATTTTATAAAAATTCTTACAAGGGTATAAATGACTTTAACGCATAGTCTATTAAATAGTAAAAATGTTTCGGAATAAATTTTTAAGAAAAATGGTTGAGGATGATTCAGACATCCCAATAGATACTAACGTAAAAACAACCTCAGATAACAAAGAGATTGTGAAATTAAACTTTACCTTGTACTTTTCCTTGGTCGAGGGTATGTTAACCTCATATATAATAGTTAAATAATTTTTATTAAAATATACAAGATCTACATTCATAAATATTATATCATATATGATCTTCTAATATTGCTTTGTTAATGATAATTCACTAGTATCATCATTTTGGGTGTTAACTGATTCGTTTTCGTTTATATGTTTTGTTAGATAAGTAATGTTTTTTATGTGTTGGATGTATCTTATTCATATTAATTTTGATATTAAGTCTTTATAAATTATCTTTAATCATCAAATTAAATTTATTCATGAATGGTTATGATGATGGGGAATGAGTCTCATCGCGTTCGTGGAGACGGTAATCCGTAAGTACGCACGAGAGACAATATCATTCTTTTGATATTAAAATCATATATAATAGGATATTATATCATATATACATAATCATAATCATATTATATTTATTATTTACATCATTTATACTAATTATTATTGCAATCCAAATAATGTTGTTTTTTACTAACAAACTACACCACGACGTGGAGACGGTAATCCGTACGTACGGACGTAGGGTGACTTTGTCATTTATAGGATGGATAAAATAATGAATATGGTTGTACCATTTTTATAATAACATAAAATTATATATAAGATACCAGATTCATTATTTTAGAATAGAAACAACAAATAAATAGGTAGTGGAAGAAAAAAAGAACTTGAAAGAGGTGATGAAATATTTACCTCTTCTTCAGGTTCTTCCTTTTGATTTAATCTAAAGGGATCCTTATTTTAGCTTTATGACTAATGGAATGCCTCTAAGATGAAGGTAAGATTGTAGGGTGGATATGTGGGTAGGGGTTGGCCCAGGCAAATGGCTTTGAAGGAGTGAATTTGAGAGAATGGTGAGTGCCCTTTTATAAGAGGGGTGAGGGGCACCTTAGGAACAGAGTGAAATATTATTTTATAATAAAATACTTTTCTGTTTATAATGGATCCAAAATGAAATATTTAATTGATAAAGTGATAATGGGTCTAATAATTTTGGATAAATAGATTTTAGATAGGTTTGGGTCACTCTATTTACCTTATCTTTTAGATTTAATTCTTAGTTATATAGTTTGACATTTACAATGTCGCTTTTAATTTCTATAATATATGGTTAATAAATATATTATAGACTTATAAAATAACCCCAAGTGGTTCAATAATTATACACCTATCGTTATATATGTCTTTTGAGCAAATACTGGATTTTTAGAATTGTTAGATCAACCAATAATATTGTATTTGTTTTAAAAACTCATTTATGTCAATTTTGACATTATTTAATAATTGATTTTTGTTAACGTCCTATAAACCTTATTACATTGAAATAAATAAATTTAATAAACTCTAACATTTCATAGTAACCTAGAATTTTTTTGGAATTCATTAAAAGTCTCAAATTTGGTTTATTTGGATATTTATAATATAATTATTTGAATATTCCATTAATAGAGTTATTACTGCAACATCATTGTGTCATAAATAAATTTAATTATTTAATTTCTAAAACATAAAAAAATACTATTATGTAGAAAATAATTTTATATTTCAAATGAATATTTATAGTCGAATTTATATTGTGGGTAACCCTATATTAAATATGGTTTAGTTATTAATCATTGAATTTAACTCTTTTAACTCTTCTTTAAATAAAATAATAATAAATGTCCTAATATAATCCATGTGAATCAAAGAGATTCATATTTTATTCCTAAGGATTTTTGGTCGAATTATACTTATCTAATAGAATTAGGACATGTGTTAGGGTAATAATAATATCATTTTTACCCTTTATTACCCTATTTACTTTTAACCGTGGTAAATAAATGTAAAAAGTTACTATTCACCAAAAATTATTTTCATCTTATTGAATAACATTTTACATACTAATATCAACCTTGTCTCTCAGGTATTGAAATTCAACACACATAAGAGGTAAAATTATGTTTTGTATAAATTTTGAAATTCTCCTAGGAAGTGGGTAAAAGGTAGTACAACGTTCGATAAAAAATTATATATCTAAACTCATTATAAAATGACTTAAATGAATTACATTGAACATATATAAGTTTTTTGTATCTATTTTGACCTAAAATAAATTTAAATAAAATAAATAAAAATTTAAATAAAAATTCTCTTTTAAACACTAACACGGTGTATTTCACTGTTCATCATAAATTGTAAAATTTCTGAAAAATAAAAAAAAATCACCCGAAGATAATTTTGATATTCTGAATCAAAAAAATGAAGTCCATTTTGAAATATAAAATTTATAAAATTTCAAAAAGTGGGTATTACAATTCATAACAGCATGTTTGATTGGTCGCGGTGTGTTAGAATCTCGAAGTTGCGTTCAACGAAAGCTATTGGATTATTCAAATGAAAATTTACCATGGATACTTGAGGTGTGAAATTCTTCCTTATTCATATAATTTTTCCCTCAAAATTTATAGAATATTACCACATAAAATGATTCATTTGGTTCTTCATCATGTGTTCCTCAGGTTCCCACTTTGCCTCTTTTATATTGTGGTTTCTCCATAGAGCATTTACGAGACAAGTCGTCTGGTTTCTCAACACTTGTTCTCTTGTATCAAGAATCATGACATGATCTTTGCAATAAGATAGATCAAGTTCTAGTTCTAATTCCTCATAGGTGAGCACATGCGTTGGGGCATTCATGTATTTTCTTAACAGTGATACGTGAAACACATCATGATCTTTGGAGAGACTTGGAGACATTTACAAATGGTAATCTACAGCCCCAATTCATTATAGAATTTTCAAAGGTCCGATGTACCTGGGACATAATTTACCCCTCTTTCCAAATTGTATAACTCCCATTCATGTAGATACCTTCATGAAAACATGATCTCCTACCTGAAATTCCAAATCATTAATTCAGTTATCTGTATATCTCATCTGCCTACATTGAGATGCTTTGATGTGTTTTGGATAACCTTCACCTTCTCCATCATTTCCTTCACAAGTTCTAGGCCTATGAGTTTTCTTTCACCAACATCATCACAACAGGTTTTTTTGTGGCATATCGTTCTCTATAACGGTTCATATGGTGCCATTATAATACTTGAATGGAAGCTATTGTTATAGGAAAATAATACCAGAGGTAAATATTGATCCCACATAACTTGAAAGTCATGTGAGCAAGATCTCAACATCTCTAATATGGTTTGAATAGTCAGTTCTGATTCTCCATCAGTTTGACGCTGGAAGGAATTGCTCAAACAAAGTTTATTATCTAGGTATTTCTAAAGAATTTTCTAGAATCGTGATGTAAAATATAGATCACTATTAAAAACAATCAAGAGGAGTACTCCATTAGAGTCTTACAACTTCATTAATATATTGTCTTGCTAAACCTTCATGTGGTAAATCATCTCTTATAGCATGAAAATGTGCTATCTTGGTAAGATGGTCAATAATGACCCATATTGCATCATTCCTTCTAGGTTTATTTAGTAGACCCATGACAATGTCCATCATAATATTGTCCTATTTCCACTCTGGAATGGGAAGTGGTTGCATGACTCCTCTAGGTTATCTCCTTCCAACTTTCACATGTTGAAAAACCAAACATCGTGACAAAAAATCAGAAATCTCCCTCTTCATGTTGTCCCACAAAAAATATTACTTAAAATCTCTAAACATCATTGTGATAGCATAGTTTATAGATAAATTGGAGCTATGCGCATCATCCATCAATTCCCTTTTTAGATTAGGTATGTTAGGAACACAAATCCTCTTCCCAAATTTCAAAATTCCATCTTCATATATGTAGTCATTGAATCTCCCATCGTTCATAGAATTAATTTTCTTTTGAAACTCCTCATCATTAGACATAGAACTTTTTATATTTTCTAGTAAATATGGTTTGGAAACCATTTGAAAAAGTATTGATGTTTCAACTTCCATGATTATTACCATATCCATTTTCACTAGATCCATTAAAATCAAATCCCTTTCAAATCTCATCTTGTTCAAAACTCCATGATCCTTTCTACTCAAAGCATATACCACCTTATCTTCCTTCCCCAGGTGGTAGTGTATTATGCAATCATAATCTTTGAGTAGTTGAAGGTATCTCATTTTCCTCAAGTTGAGTTCTTTCTATGACAAAATATACTTCAAACTTTTGTGATCGGTATATATCTCATATTTTTGACCATAGAGATAATGTCTTCATATCATTGAGGAAAATATTAAAGATGCTAACTCAAGATCATGAGTAGGATTGTTTTTCTCATGAATTTTTATTTTCTGTGATGTATAGCCAATAACTCTATCATTTTTCATAAGGACACAACCAAGTCCTTTATTTGAAGCTTCACTATAAATAACAAACCCATCATTCGCCGATGGTAGTGTCAAGATAAGAGGATTGAATAATATTCTCTTTAGTTCTTCAAAATATTCCTCACACTCTTTTATCCAAAAAAATTAACCCCTTTACGTGTGAGATTTGTTAATGGGGTAGCTAACCGAGATATATTTTGGACGAAATGTCGATAATGACCTGCTAAACCAATAAAACAATATACCACAATTATACTTATCGGTGCTGGACATTCTTGGATTGCCTTAGTCTTTGAAGGATCAATATAAATTCCATACATAGAGACAATATGGCCAAGAAAAGAAATCTCCTCAAGCCATAATTCACACTAGCTAAATTTACCATATAATTCATTTCTTCTATGATTCTTTAGAATAATGAAAAAGTGATTTTCATGATATTAAAAGATTTTGGAGAATACCAAGATATAATCAATAAATACCACTACAAAGTCATCAAGATAGTCCCTGAAAATTCTATTCATTAGTTCCATTAAGTTAGAGGGTTCATTAGTTGATCCAAAAGGCATTACTGGAAACTTGTAATTCCTCTACCTGGTTGGAAATGTTGTTGTTAGAATGTTTTACTTTTTAACACACAACTGATGGTATCCAGATCGACGCTTGATCTTTGAAATATAATGATCTCTAGTAAGTTGGTTGAATAAATAATCAATGCTAGTAATGGGATACATGTTCTTTATTGTTATAACATTGATCTCCCTGTAGTCAATGCAAAACTTCATAGATCCATCTTTCTCATTAACAAAGAGAACAAGGTCTCCCCATAGAGAAACACTCCGGCTAATAAATCCATTATTACTCAATTCCTCTAGTGGTTTCATAACTTCCACTAATTCTACTGTGGCCATTCAATAAGGGGTCTCCGATAGGGGCCTTGAACCATGAATTAAATCAATGGAAAACATAATTTCCAATTATGGAGGATTTCCAGGTAAATCTTATGGAAACCCATTAACATATTCTTGCACAATAGGTACACCCACTATTTTAACAATCCTTTACTAAACCACAGTTATTAAATCTCTTCCTCCCCAATAATTGAATTTAGTTGAGCTACTGTGGGTAGAACTAGATATGAATTAGTTGGTGATTTTTCTGCTCTTAAGATAAGGTACTGCATATCATCATCAAGAATTGTAACCTCCTTCTTACAATAAATTTAGGAATCATGATCTGAAATCCAATCCATACCATGTATTATATCGAATTAAATCATGGGTATGATGATGATATCAGCAGATACAAAACATTTATACGCCCTAATGGGAACTGATTCACAAAACATTATTGCATTGATACATCCCTTAGGTGTTTTGATTGAAAACTCACTTGTTATGTCAAATTAAAAAAAATGTAATTTTATTTGCAATATGGGAAGATATGAAAGAATGTGAGGATCTAGAATCAAATAAATCATTTTATAAACTTGAGGAAACCATTAAATTTCCCTCCACTATGTATTTCGGAGCCTCAACCTCAGCAGTAGTGATAACATAAGCTTGAACTTGATCCCATGCACTATTCTGAGGTAAGTTTCATTGGTAATTAGGACATTCATTTATATAATTCCCCATTTCTATAAAATTGTATTAGTTAACATTTGATATCCTCTTTCTTCCCCTTGCAATCACAAGATTTTTGGCATTATTCACCACACTTGAAACATACTCCCATTCCCTTCAGGAAAGTACCGAGGAGTTTCTTATCACATTTACTAAAAGATGGATATTCAACTTTTCCTTTCTACCCCTTATATTCATTTCTAGAGTGTTCAGTTAATCTCTTCTTTCATTCATTTCTTTAAAGTCATATGACATAGAGAATTTTTTTTCTGTCTTGATAGCACATGAGACAATATCTTGGTATGACAAGACGTATTGCGAGACTAATGAATACTGGAGAAATGGTTTTAACCCATCAATGAATCGATCAATATTACTCCTTGGGTTACTTATTTAATCTGATGCTTTCCTTGCTATCCTTGTAATTTTAGCCTCATACTTTATGAAATTATCATCCTCATTTTGCCTCGAACTCAGAAATTGTGTTTCCCTATCCTCTTGATGGTCACGAGGAAAGTATTTATCTAAGAAAAGATCTTTATACTCCCTTCATTACATATTTGATACTTTATCTTCTTCTTTTGTGTTTTGAATCAATGACCACCATTGATCTGCATCTCATGTGAGGCAACAAGCTTCCATGACAACATTTTCTCTTTCGCTACTCCCCATATTGTGAAATATTTTCTCTAATGAATTTATTCATTACTCACCTACTAATGGATTTGTTCTCCCATTGAATGTTGGTAGTTGTAGCCTTATGAAGCGGTCTAATATTGATCATCCATGTTGTGGATCGGGGTGCTCCATATGGGTAATGTTATTATTCATAACCTGAGTGAGTTTTCCTAGTATGGTGAAAAGATGATCAGAACCAGTTACTTCACCAGCTCCAGTATAATTATCTTGAGTAGGAGGGAAATCCCTACATGGATTTTGGGCATTGATATGGTTTTCATTCCTTCCACTTGGCGCCATTTATAAACAATGGCATACACTACATTAGTTTGTGAGTCTCAATAAATAATTCCAAACTTGTATAAAATTTAATGAAAATTGAACAGTTTACTTATATAACCCATAATCATAAAAATGTTTTAATTGAAGATATACATATTCATAAACCCTTCATATTGGTTTTTAAAGAAAATGAAAATTATCCTAAGCATATCCCCCGGGAGTGTCATAACAAAGAGTGAAACAAGGCCGGTTTTCATGCACCAGTTCTCATTCGAGTATAGATCAAAGCGGTGTTTTTGGGTTTTACCCCAAGGTACATCTATACCAGATCCAACTCTACATACTCGTATCTATAAAGGGATGTATTTTTTGGAAAACTCACAAAATCTCTACAATACCAAAATTCTAGGAAGTTCTTCTATACTAATACTGAAAGTATATCTTAGGATAATTTTCCATAATCATATTTTTTCTAAATATAGCTTCCATGGTTTGTACTAAACTTCCTCTGATACCAACTGTAACTCCCTGACCCTAGTTGACCAGAGTTGGGGCATTATTACATAACATTGGAAAGATCACAAAAGATCAAGTCTTGAAAGAGGGATTAGTTCAGTAGCCTTGGGAATGTTTGATACATTCATAAGTTTTACATTACATTATAAAATGAAAATCTACAACAAAATAGTCTCCATAGGGCACACTCATATCCCATATACTATCCCTGCAGGTCAGTCATAATATATTTCTTCCCATCCTGGGAAAAATAAAACATAGAAAGGGGTGAGCTTAGATGCTTAGTAAGGATAACAATATGGTGTAAACTTTTATAAATAAGCGTAAACATTTAAGGCAATGTAAGATTAGAACAGAAGCCTTTTAAACATGAACATCACAATAATATGGAAAAAATAAAATCAAATAATTCTATTTACTTATTCACATGGATATTATACTAGTCGAATAATCACAGGAAATATCAATAGCCTCTTTCATAATGATGGAATGCATAATGCCATACTTCATAACCACATAATCAATGCCTTGTGCCAAGACTAAAAATAATAATTTTTCAAGGCCTTGTGCCAAGAAAATGGTTTGTAACATGAGACCTAATGATGCATTAAGAAGCTATATCAGGCTCCACCCATCACTTAATAAGTCCAATACATTTCTCATATGAAAAAGTTCAAACATAACATAAAAATTCATATTAAAAGTAGCATATGAAATGTTAATAATTTATCCATAAACCATGAATGGTGTGAAAATAACATATCCATAGTCAAACATATCACAGAATCCTTCAATAAAATACGAATGTTTTGTATCACAACAAATGAACTTCAATTAAGCTTAAAATCTATCAATGTATGTTGACTTAGATGAAATGAAAACATTTTTAGAGAAATATCTTTTTCTATATTGAAATCATTTAACAGTCATATAATTTTAAAAGAAAAATTTTATTTTGAAAATATTCTTATATGATTGTAATAGATTCTTTGACGAGGTTATAATGGCAGAAAATATCTACACCCACCGTATAAGTTAAAAACATTCTTACCATAATTTTGTCGAACAGGTCAAAAGGTGCCTTGTTTGAAAAACGATTGAAAGATTTCTTTCAAACAACTTTATAAAAAGTAAAAAAAGGGAAAAAATTACTTTAAACCATAGTATGGTAAATAGTAAAAAAATATTAATAAATTTTTATGAAACATGGATGTGGATGATCAAGAGGTCTCAGTAGGTACTTACGTAAAAATAAACTTGGATAATAAAGAGATAGTGAAATTAACCCTTACCTTGTAATTTTCCTTTCTCGATGGTACATTAACCTCCGGTATAATAGTTAAATATGTGGTATTAAGTTATATAAGAACTATATACATAAATATGATATCATATATGATCTTCTAATATTGTTCTGTTTATGATATTTTAGTAGTATCATCATATCTAGTGTTACATGATTCGTTTTCATTTATATGTATTGTTTCATAAGTAATGATTTATATGGATAGGATGTATCTTATTTATATTCATAATGATATTAGGTCTTTAAAAATTATTTTTAATAATCAAATGAAAATTAATATTGAATGGATACGATAGAGAATTAGACTCATCAAGTTCATAGAGACGGTAATCTGTACGTACATATGAGCAACAATATAATTCTTTTTTATAATAAAATCATATATAATTGGACGGTATATCATATATATAGAATAATTGTAATATTATATTTATTATTTACATAATTTATACTCTTTATTATAACAATACAAATGATGAAATGTTTCAATAACAAACTACACCACAACGTGGAGACGATAATTCTTACGTACGCACGTATGGTGACTTTGTCATTTATTGGATGGATAAAATAGTAGATATGTTTTTACCATTTTTATAATAACATAAATGTATATAGAAGATATTGGAGTTATTATTTTAGAATGGAAACAACCAAGAAATTGGAAGTGGAAGAAGAAAAGAACTTGAAATAGGTGATGAAATATTTAGCTCTTCTTTGTGTTTTCCTATTGATTTTATCAAAATGGCTCCTTAGGTTGGATTTTTGACTAAAAGAAAATCATCAAGATTGTAGGTCGGATAGTTGGGAGGATATTTGTTTAGGTTTTGGCTGAGACAAATGGCTTTTACAATGTGAGTTTGAGTGAAGGGGAAGTGCCCGTTAATAAGAGTGGTGAGGGGAACCTTAGGAAATGATTTAAATATTATTTTATAAAAAATAATTTTTGGTTTCTAATAACTCAAAAATGAATTATTTAAAGGATTAGGAGGGTATGGGTCTAAACACTCTCAACCAATTGTATTTAGACAGGTTTGGATCACTATATTAACCTTGTCTTTTATATTTAACTTTTAGTTAAATAGTTTTGACAATTACCATGTCTCTTTGTATTTTTATATTATATGGTTAATAAAAATACTATAAACTTCCAAGATAACCCCAACTAGTTAATTAATGATAAATATATCATTATATATTTTTTTTGATGAACCCTAGATTTTTAGGATTATTATATCAACCAATAATATTGTATTTGTTTTAAAAACTCATTAATCTCAATTTTGACATTATTTAATAAATGATTTATGGTAAAGTCCGAACAACATTTATACATCTAACTAAATACATTTAATCAACCCAAATATTTCATATTAACCTAATTTTTTTTATAATTCCTTAAAAGTCTCAAATGAGATTTATTTAGGTATTTACAATATCACTTATTTTAATCTTCCATTAATATTGTAATTACTACGTCATCATTGTGTCAAAATTAAATATAATAATTTAATGTCTAGAAATTATAAATATAATACCATTTTTTATGAAATATCTTTATCATTCTAATGAATAATTATAGTTGAATTTACATTGTGTTTAACCCTATATTATTAATGGTTTAGTTATTAAACTTTTAATTTATCTCTTTCAAATCTTCTTTAAATAAAATAATAATAAATGTCCTAATCAAATCCATGCGAACCAAAAAGGTTCATATATTATTCCAAAGGATAATTTTGGTCGATTTATAATTATCTAATAGAATTAGGGTTTCTGTTAGGGTAATAATAATGTCATTTTTACCCTTAATTACCCTATTTACTTTTAACTGTGGAAAATAAAAGTAAAAAGATACTATAGACCATAAATTATTTTCATCTTATTGAACCAAATTTCACTTACTTATATCAACCGTTTATCCCAGATAATTTAAATTCAACTCAAAGAAGTGGTAAAATTATGTATTATACAAATTTGGAAGTGCTCCTAGAATGTAGGTAAAGAGGGTAAAAAGTTCAATAAAATCTTATTTATCTAAAACCATTATAAAATGACTATGAAAAATTATTTTTGAATTATAAAGGTATTATGTATCAATTTTTAACTAAAAAAATTTAAATAAAACAAATAATTATTTAAATAAAAAATTAGTTTTCAACAATAACTTAGTGTTTTTCACTATTCATTATAAATTGAATGTTTTTAGAAAAAGACAACAAATTCATCCTAAGACAATTTCGATATTCCAAATCCAAAAATGAAGTCTATTTTGATTGGTAAAATTTATAAATTTCCAAAAAGTGGGTATTACTATTCATAACAGCTAGTTTGATTGGTTGTTGTGTGTTAGAATCTCGAAGTTGCGAACAATGCATGCTATTGCATTATTCAAAGGGAAACGTACCGTGAAAGCTTGGGGTGTAACAAAACTTCTCCATCATATTATGTTAAGCCAAATCATATAATCAAATACAACATAATCTCATACTCAATGTAACCTTATCACTTCATTAATGTATATTAGAGAAATCTAGTCAAGAGTGAAATCTCTGTAGAGACCCGAATCCTGATGTACATAGACATTACATTACTTTTGAGGAATACATAATACATAACAAAAACACACACGCATGGATCGTAATAGTTTATTGTCTTTGGAAACTCGGAATATAATCTTCTAATCATGGTGAAAGATCTTCAACATCTCCCATAAAGATCTTCCTTTTTTTACATAAAACCTTTCATTATATCACGGGGAAAAGAAAACATAAAAGGGTGAGCTCAAATTCTTAGTAAGGGTAAACAAAGGAAATATCAATCACATCATATTCAAAAGAATATAACATTTTGGAAATCCTAACCTGCAAAAGAGAGCATAATTTCATAACATGGGATAAATCATAGTAGTGAAATTTAATCCCAATAATCATTACTTAAAACATGAAACTTTTTGTCATACACACATAATCATAGAGAATCATTTCTTGTTAGTCAAGACTTGTTGCCAAGATTATCTTAGTGGACAAAGTCCCTTTCTGAACCGAGTCACCCTCGTTTCAGTCCTGTTTCACTGAACCGGTATAACCTACCGTTCCAGCCATGTCTATCTCATGAGATATAAAATCTTTACCCAATGCATTGGAGGGAGATATAGGTCCCAACCATCTCATAATGATACCATTCTTATGTGTGCCACAAAATCGTAAATCATACATCATTGCACAACCCATGTAATACAAATGGGAATCTTAAACATCATGACATCATAAAACAATTCATACAAGATAAAGGAATTCATAAAAATAATTCCATCACAACATAATCAAATCAATGTAATAATAGGGATAAAAACATATCCCTTTATTATCTTAGATGGAAAATAATTTTGATAAAACACTTGAACTCCATTCTTGAGGAAAATATCCTTTCTTCTTCAAAAACATTTTTCCTTTCATAAAATGTCATACAACTTTAAACTAAAATAAGTTGATTAAAAATAAACTTGAAAACATGTAAAGGAAGCTTCTTGTAAATAATGTTTCAAAAATCCATTCATGCCGTATAAGTTAAAAAAACATTCTTCTCGTACTTTTGTCGGAAAAGTAAAAAAAATACCTCGTACGAAAAACGAAAAAATATTCCATTCATATATTTTACTAAAAACTCACTGACGGGTAAAATAGGATTTAAAAAATTGTAGGTGAATTGAAATAATATTACATATTAAGGAAACATGGATTTGGATGATAAAATACACCCTAGTAAATTCCAAAGTATAAACAATCTCGGATAAAAATGAGATTGTGATATTTTCCCTTACCTTATGTCTGATATGATTTGTATGTATCCGAACCTCATGTATAATGATTCAAATAATGTCATTAACATATTACAGAATCATCTTAATTGTTATGATATCATATATGGTTCACTTATGACTTTATATTACCCATTCTTTTGTAAATTCCATGTTAAAGAAGCGTTTTGGGTAAAATCGTTTCATTTATCGTAGGTGTTTGGACTTGTTGTTCTTGACATTATTATTACATATATCATGATTTACTTACTTACATAATATAAAATATGATTTATATATCATATATATTCAGTATATATATATATATATAATAGATAGATAAATGAAATGAAACACACCGTTCATGGAGACGGTAGTCCGTACGTATGCATGAACGCTGTTTTCCTTTCTTTATTGTCTGGAATGGAAGTAAGTAGATGACATATATATATATATATATAAATCCATTAGATTTACCATGTCATATATTTCATTATTATTCATTATATATACTTTATAATCATTCTGGAATGGTTAACATGGATAATGAATCTCATCGCGTCGTGGAGACGGTAGTCCTTACGTACGCACGAGCGATGATATCGTTCCCATGGTTGTGGAAATGTGTTGAAGTGTATGTATACTATTTAATTATCAATATAAATTTATAATAATCATATATATTTACTCATTAAACCATTATACCCATCCAATTAAGGTGGTGGCGGAAAATAGATTACACCATGGCGTGGAGACGGTATTCCGTACGTACGCACACGCGATGATTTCCTTTTTCCGTAGGATGGATATAAGGTTAATAAGAGTTGTTTCATATTTATAATAACATTTCAGTATATATTAAATACGTATGTTATTACTTTATCATGAAAAAACTAAATAAGAAGAAGTTGAAGATGAAAGAAATTGAAAAAGATCGGTAATGGATATTACCTCTTTTTGACGCGCCTTCACTTAACCTCCACTTAAATAACTAAGGATGGTCTTTGAAGAAGTCCAGGACCTCTAGGATGATACTAGGAAAGTGGAGAAGATATTTTGGCAGGGGTTGTCCGAGATTGAATGCTCAAATTAGTGTGAGGAGGAGAGGGAGGAGGTTTCCTTTTATATGGGAGGAGAGGGGCACCGTAGGAAAATCTCAAAATATTATTTTATATTAAGGTCAAATACTGTTTATAATGGTTCCAAAGGGTATTATTTAGAAGATAAAGTGGGTATGGGTCGAAAGACTCTCATCCAATAGTATTTAGGCAAGTTTAGATTATTATTTTAACCTTATCAATTAGATTTAACTCTAAGTTAAATAATTTATCTTTTACCGTGTCTTTTTGTTTTCTTACACTATATTTTTGATAAACTTACTATATCAAGACAAACTAACCCCAAGTTGTTTATTATTAATATATATAATCTTATATAATTCATTTTTCCGAACCTTAGATTTTTAGGAATAAAATAACAATTAATAATATAATATTTGTTTTAAAAACTAATTTTTTTCAATTTTGACACTATTTGGTACATGATTTTTATGAAATTCATAACAGAATAATAAGTTCGAACCAAGTTACTTAAATAAACAATAACATGTCATATTAACCTATTAAATTAGTGTAAGTCATAAAAAGTCTCAAATTACATTTATTTGGGCATTTATAACATCAATTATGTCAATATTTCATTAATAAGAAAATTACTGCATCATCTTTGTGTCATAATAAATGATAATTATTTAATCTCTAAAAATTATAAATAAATTTCTATGATGTAGATAATTGTATTATATTTCTGTAGGCTATTCATGTTTGATGTTTCATGAAGTTTATCACTAGATTAAAACTATTATACTTATAAGATTTAGGAAAGTGACATGTTGTCACATTCTTTGGTTTTAATAATAATTAAATTATTTTCATGGACAAAGTTTAATTAAATGAATTTAATCCGACCCTTAGGTGATATGGGTCGACCTGTAGTCATCCAATAAGATTTTAACATTTGTTAGGATAATTTTAAAATATTATATTTACCCTTAATTACCCGATTTACCTTTACCTATGGTAAATAAAATTTACCGTAGTTACTATTCATAATTCCCAAAAATAAAAATAAGCTTATTAACATAATTTGGATCCACTGATTCCAAAATATGGAATCCATTTTTCCAAATTCAACACACAAAAGATGCAGAAATTAAATTACAATTAATCCCGTTGTCGAAAGAAAACGAGTTTTTCTTTAAAACATTGCAAATGATTGAATTGATTTAATCTACGAATTCAAGGTAAAATCAATGCTAATGACATAAATTATATTAAATGTTAAAAATATATTCTATTTATACTTTAAAACCATTCAATATTATAATTTAACCACATAAGATATTACAATGAAACAAGTTGTTTTTAATTAAAATATAGCGTGTTTTTACTATTCATTAAAATATGAAAGTTATCAGAAAAATATCAAAACTTTATCTAATGTAAATGTTTATATCCTGATTAAAAAGAAGAATTTTATTTTGTCAAATTGAACTTATAAACATGTCAAAAACTAGATTTAAAGTGGGTGCACCATCAAAAGGCGGAAAAACTGCATTTTTTTACAAATACTTATTTTACTCGAAAAATTTATTTTGTTCTTATAACATGTTCTAGAAATGTTTAAGATGAATAATAATGTTATAAAATTAAAAATATAGTTAACACTATTCGTAACGGCTAGTTCATAACAATATTATAATAATATATCGTTGTTTTGTAAAACCCAGTATTGCATACAACACACACTATCGAGGAAGGTCGTGATTGCGTGTAATGCAAGCCAAGTTAGGGTTGCGTGTTGCGCAAGAATCCTTCGTTGTTTCGTATAACATAATTCAACCATATTTCATTTATACACTGAATATATATATATATACTCAATGTTGCGTATAATAACTATTATCAAAATTGTGTATAACACGATCCAAGAATAGTGTTGTGTATACTGCAAGCTAATACGATGTTGCGTATAGCGCAAGGTAATCTTGGTGTAGCAAAAGACATTAATGAAATTAAAAGAACATTTTTCATAAAATCTCGGGGTGTTACATTCTACCCCCCTTAAAATGAATTTCTCCCTCGAAATTCTCCGTGGTTATAAATGGTTTACTACTCGAAAATTTGTTTAATAGAAACCCACATCGTAAAAAGGAATACCAAAACCTGGCTTTAAAAACTAAAGAATGAAATGTAATGGTTACCCAAATTAACTCATCACTGGATTTCCACGTAGGAGAACATAGGTGAAAATATGGATATGGAAGAAAAATCTAACCATCAAGTTCTGATGGAGGGTGGTAGAGAAAATGGCTATGAAAAACCCAACAATCGCAAAGCCATAAATTGGTGATGATCTAGGGTACCATCTGATTCATCAGATATAAGATCACTAGGACAACATTTTTTGTTTTCAATATCATTTCCCTAAAGTTGAAAAATTTTAATTAGAAGAAATACTTACCTGATTTTGGAACAATCTCACTGTTGTTCGTGCTTTGAACAATTTCCACTTCATCTCTTAAAGAAATGAAGATGAATTTTTTATTCGTGAAGTGTTAACAGATCCTGTGATTGAATGGCGGGTCATTCCATCTGTCTCAAACAAAAGGTTAGAAAAGTTAGCAAAAAAATACATAAGTCCATCAATAGTTAGATTAATCATATATGGTTCCTAAAATGAACGTATACTTCATATATCATACTGCTTAATATAATAAAATTAGTTTCTACTAAACAAGGACTTCCTGTAGGTCAGTGGTAGGAGATAAAGGACAGTCGCACTTCGGTTATGGGTTCAATTCCCACTGCCTTGTCCGACGCGATGGGCTGTCGGCCATCCTATAGGTTGTCCTTTTTCTAAAACTACATTACTATATCATCCCATCAATAATATCGAAAAAATGTTCTATCCTTAAACAATACTAACTTATGTCTAACATAATCCATTCCAGTCTTTAGGATTATCCAAAATACTTCGGTCCAAGCTCATAGTATAGAGAAAATGATCACGTGAATGCCATCATTTATCCCTCATATATCTTGTTCGTCACATTCCAGTCGTGTGAATACCATAATCATGTAATCTCTTGAAAAATGAATACCCATTGAATCTTAGTAAAAACATGAGTGCTGTCAAAAGTTAACGCATTCCACATACCAAAAACCCAAAATTCTATATACTCAAACCATGATATAACTATTTCCTTATATCAGTCATGAGCTCATGAATACTATCAAACATTTAATTTTCTCCTTATCCCTTCATTATGCGCATATCATCTACATTCCAAAAATATCTGAATAATCTTTCATTGATACTGGTACCATTAATCATACACTTTCCAAACTCAAGGAATGAAAACAGTGTAACAATCCTTATATGTCTCTTTATTCTATAGTACCATGAGATTACTTATACAACATTACACATGATAAACATGTAATCATTCCACTACATTCTTAAACCACTGACCGAGCTTCAACAATTCGTTCATCTAACATATCATTTTTAGTCTCTTCATCATCATTAACATAAATACTACCCATACGACCATACTGATTCTATTCATGAGACTTTACCTTAGGGCATTGGTTTGAATAATGCCCGTACATTCCACATTTAAAACATTTAACCATTGTTGATGTCGTAGCAATACCATTATCCTCATCCCTGGTGTTAACTGAACCTTTTCCTTTGCACTTACTAGCTTTGTGTCCTTCTTTTCCACACCCAAAGCATCTTCCAGTTCCTTTGAAACATTCTCCTTGATGCCTCTTCCCACATGATTTACATAGGGTAAATTGAACTTTCTTTCCTCTATGATCATCATGAAACTCTATCTTTCTCTTATTATCCGAGTCAGGAAACTTACCAAATTTGAGTTTATTGATCATATTATGAGATTGCTGATTCAGCATAATAATTATGGTTGGACTTCCAAATCCCATTTCATTTGGTTTCTCATGAAGAATATCATTCCATTGTCCATAATATCCTCAATTATTGTGAATCATCTTGTTTCCAGCCATTTTCTAAAACCCAAAAAGAATAGTGTGAGAGGAAAAAATCATAATAAAGGGGGAGTAACTTCAATATCTAACATCTTTGGTCTAATCTAATATCATTACCATAGTTCTAGTACTATATCCTATATGTATACTTATACTTAGGGACATCCCTAGTCATACCATAGAAATATCACTAGGGATCTCACTAACGTTTTCGCATCCTAGTTTCCAAAGGTTGACTAAACTTTTCCTCTGATACCAACTGTAGAGACCCGAAGCCTGACGTACATAGACATTACATTACTTTTTTGGAATACTAAATACATAAAAAAAACACACACGCAAGGATCGTAATAGTTTGGTGTCTTTGAAAACTCGGAATATAATCTTCTAATCGTGGTGAAAGATCTTCAACATCTCCCTTAAAGATCTTCCTTTTTTTTACCTAAAACATTTCTTTATATCCTGGGGAAAAGAAAACATAAAAGTGTGAGCTCAAATGCTCATTAAGGGTAAACAAAGGAAATATCAATCACATCATATTCATAAGAACGTAACATTTTGGAAATCTTAACCTGAAAAAGAGAGCATAATTTCATAACATGGGATAAATCATAGTAGTGAAATGTAATCCCAATAATCATATCTTAAAACATTAAACTTTGTGGCATACACACATAATCATAGAGAATCATTTCTTATTAGTCAAGACTCATTTCCAAGATTATCTTAGTGGACAAAGTCCCTTTCTGAACCGAGTCACCCTCATTTCAGTCCTGTTGCACTGAACCGATATCACCTACCGTTCCATCCATGTCTATCTCATGAGATATAAAATCTTTACCCAATGCATTGGAGGGAGATATAGGTCCCACCCATCTCATAATGATACCATTCTTATGTATACCACAAAATTGTAAATCATACATCAATGCACAACCCATGTAATACAAATGGGAATCTTAAACATCATGACATCATAAAAAAATTCATACAAGATAAAGGAATTCATAAAAATGATTCCATCACAACATAATCAAATCAATGTAATAATAGGGATAAAAACAGAACCCTTTATTATCTTATATGGAAAATAATTTTGATAAAACACTTGAACTCCATTCTTGAGGAAAATATCCTTTCTTCTTCAAAAACATTTTTCCTTTCTTAACATGTCATACAACTTTAAACTAAAATAAGTTGATTAAAAATAAACATGAAAACATGTAAAGGAAGCTTCTTGTAAATAATGTTTCAAAAATCCATTCATGCCGTATATGATAAAAAAACATTCTTCTCGTACATTTGTCAGAAAAGTAAAAAAAAATACCTCGTACGAAAAACGACAAAAGATTCCATTCATATCTTTTACTAAAAACTCACCAAAGGGTAAAATAGGATTTAAACAATTGTAGGTGAATGGAAATAATATTACATATTGAGGAAACATGGATGTGGATGATAAAATACACCCCAGTAAATTCCAAAGTATAAACAATCTCGGATAAAAATGAGATTGTGATATTTTCCCTTACCTTATGTCCGATATGCTTTGTACGTATCCGAACCTCCTGTATAATGTTTTAAATATTGTCATTAACTTATTACAGAATCAAATTCATTGTTATGATATCTTGTATGGTTCACTTATGACTTTATATTACCCGTTCTTTTGTAAATTCCATGTTAAAGAAGTGTTTTGGGTAAAATCGTTTCATTTATCGTAGGTGTTTGGACTTGTTGTTATTGACATTATTATTACTTATATCATGATTTACATACTTCCAGAATATAAAATATCATTTATATATCATATATATTCAGTATATATATATATATAATAGATAGATAAATGAAATGAAACACACCGCTCATGGAGACGGTAGTCCGTACATACCCATGAACGCTGTTTTCCATTCCTTAATGTCTGGAATGGAAGTATGTAGATGAAATATACATATACATAAATCCAGTAGATTTACCATGTCATATATTTCATTATTATTCATTATATATACTTTATAATCATTCTGGAATGGTTAACATGGATAATGAATCTCATCGCGTCGTGGAGACGGTAGTCCGTACGTACGCACGAGCGATGATATCGTTCCCATGGTTGTGGAATTGTGTTGAAGTGTATCTATAATATTTCAGTATCAATATAACTTTATAATAATCATATATAGTTACTCATTACACCATTATACCCATCCAATTAAGGTGGTGGCGGAAAATAGATTACACCACAGCGTTGAGACGGTATTCCGTACGTACGCACGTGCGGTGATTTCCTTTTTCCGTAGGATGTATTGAAGGTTAATTATAGTTTTTTCATATTTATAATAACATTTCAGTATATAATAAATAATGATGTTATTACTTTATCATGAAACAACTAAAGAAGAAGAAGTTGAAGAAGAAAGACATTGAAAAAGATCGGTAATGGATATTACCTCTTTTTGACGCGCCTTCACTTAACCTCCAAATAAAGAACTAAGGATGGTCTTTGAAGAATACCAGGACCTCTAGGATGATACTAGGGAAGTGGAGAAGAGATTTTTTCAGGGTTTGGCCGATCTTGAATGCTCAAATTGGTGTGAGGAGGAGAGGGAGGAGGTGCCCTTTTATAAGGGAGGAGAGGGGCACCTTAGGAAAATCTCAAAATATTATTTTATATTAAGGTCAAATTCGGTTTATAATGGTTCCAAAGGGTCTTATTTTAAAGCTAAAGTGGGGATGGGTCTAAATCCTCTCATTCGATAGGATTTATAAAAGTTGAGGTTATTATTTTAACCTTACCAATTAGATTTAACTCTGAGGTAAATAATTTAACTTTTACCCTGTCTTTTTGTTTTCATACATTATATGGTTAATAAACTTAATATATCAAGCCAAACGAACCCCAAGATGTTTATTATTAATATATATAATTTTATCGAAGTCATTTGTACGAACCTTATATTTTTAGGAATAAAATAACAATTAAAAATATAATATTTGTTTTAAAAACTAATTTTTGTCAATTTTGACACTATTTGGTACATGATTTTTATGAAATTCATAACAGAATGATAAGTTCGAACCAAGTTACTTAAATCAACATTAAAATGTCATATTAACCTATAAAATTAGTGTAAGTCATAAAAAGCCTCAAATTGCATTTATTTGGGTATTTATAACATCAATTATGTCAATATTTCATTAATAAGACAATTAATTCATCATATTTGTGTCATAATAAATGATAATTATTTAATCCCTAAAAATTCTAAATAAATTCCAATGATGTAGATAATTGTATTATATTTCTGGAGAGTATTCATGTTCAATGTTTCATGAAGTTTATCACTAGATTAAAACTATTAAACTTATAAGCTTTAAGAAAGTGACATGTTGTCACATTCTTTGGTTTTAATAGTAATTAAATTATTTTCATTGACAACATTTAATTAAATGAATTTAATCTGACCCTTAGGTTATATGGGCCGACTTTTAGTCATCCAATAGGAATTTTACATTTGTTAGGGTAATTTTAAAATATTATATTTACCCTTAATTACTCGATTTACCTTTAACTATGGTAAATAAAATTTACCGTAGTTACTATTCAAAATTCTCAAAAATAAAAAGTAGCTTATTAACATAATTTGGATCCACTGATTCTAAATATGGAATCCATTTTTCCAAATTCAATACACAAAAGTTGCAGAAATTAATTTAAAATTAATCCCGTTGTTGAAAGAAAACAGGTTTTTCTTTAAAACATTGCAAAAGATTGAATTGATTTAATCTACGAATTCAAGGTAAAATAAATTCTAATGACATACATTATATTAAATGGTAAAAATATATTCTATTTATACTTTTAAAACATTCAATATTATAATTTAACCATATAATATATTACAATGAAAAAAGTTGTTTTTAATTAAAATATAGGGTGTTTTTATTATTCATTAAAATATGAAAGTTATCGGAAAAATATCAAAACTTTATCTAATGTAAATTTTTATATCCTGATTCAAAAGAAGAATTTTATTTTGTCAAATTGAACTTATAAACATGTCAAAAACTAGATTTAAAGTGGGTGCGCCATCAAAAGGCGGCAAAACTGCATTTTTTTAAAAATACTTACTTTACCCGAAAAATTTATTTTGTTCTTATACCATGTTCTAGAAATTTGTAAGATGAATAATAATGTTATAAAATTGAAAATTTATTTAACACTATTCATAATGACTAGTTCATTACAATATTATAATAATATATCATTGTTTAGTAAAACCCAGTATTGCGTACAACACACACTATCGAGGAAGGTCGTGCTTGCGTGTAATGCAAGCCAAGTCAGGGTTGCGTGTTGCGCAAGAATCATTTGTTGTTTCATATAACAGAATCCAACCATATTTCATTTATACATTGAATATATATATATATGTATGTATATACTCAATGTTGCGTATAATAACTATTATCAAAATTGTGTGTAACACGATCCAAGAATAGTGTTGTGTGTACTACAAGCTAATACGGTGTTGCCTATAGCGCAAGGTAGTCTTGGTGTAGCACAAGACATTAATGAAATTAAAAGAACATTTTTCATAAAATCTCAGGGTGTTACAATCTCTCTAGTTATCGTGATATGTGTTTATTTAGTAACGTGATAGGCTATAACCCAAATAAAACATTCCTCTTTATATGGTTTGGGGAGACCAAAAATTAAATCCATTTTATTTTTTACCCATTTAAATTGTAAAATGGGTCGATATTTTATCATCCCCATATAATTGGATAATGCAATATTAACTTTTTGAGATACCAATCATCAAGATACATACTCCGAAATATCAATTTTCGGGTTTCCCCACCATAAATACTCTTTTAGATACCTATACATATTTATACTTCTAGGATTAATTGGAAATGATGAGCTATGAGCTTTATTTAATAAACCCATTTTCATGTATGTTATTTATTGCATACATAATCAAAAACAAAACCTTACTATACTATAACAATCATTATTGTACTTTGGAATAATTCACACATTTTTATATCGTTCAACATCCACATTATGTGCCTATTCAATCCTCATATGTATAAATTGTTGAACATTTACTGGAGAATGATATTTTTTATCACCTTACCTAATTATTTAAATATATACCACATATGAATCCATAAATATTTGGTCTCTTTTAATCCTTGTCAAATTAAAACTTTCATGTTTTCTTCAAATCATAGAATCATCCACCTTGTTCTCCTTCTAAGGGTGGTAGTGTGTTGTGTGTTAATAATTTTTATTCTACTTAAAATATCCACATTAGTGAATATCCGACTCATTCTATGAGAATAATACTTAAAAATTATATGATTAGTATATATATAACATCTTTTACCATAAATATTGTGCACCAATATTCATAGTGAAAAATTACTTCCACTTATTTTAAATAATTAGACATGTAATTTTGAACATGAATTTTTAATTTTTCCAATGTATATGAAATAATAATATCATTATTTATAATGATTCATCTTGATAAATTATTTTATGAATCACTAATGTTCCTAAACCCTTCTCCACTATAGATTAGTTTCATTACAGGTTCATTGACCAACAATCATTTCAAAATCACTAATTTTTTACATATAAAGTTATCCAATGGAACATGTATCCCTTTTATGTAAACTTTTTATTTTATTTTATAGTTTTGAGAAATATCTCAATGAGAATTGGTAGTATTCTTCCAAAATAATAATACAATTGACCACAGTTTACAAGGTTATTTTGTTCCATTGTTTAATAACATCCATATATGAACATTCCACTGATACATCCTCACTAGAGGTTATATGACCCAAGAATATGAATTTTTATAGCCAAACATAACTCTTGACATATTTAGCATATATATTCTACTTAGCAGATTTATTAAACAGAATCCCCCAATTATATTATCCTCTTCCTTTCCCATTGAATATATTATAATATCATCTATAATGATTTCTAAAAAATTGATCAAGGTAATATCTGAGGACATTATTCATTAAATAAATGAATATATAAAGATAAATTTTTAGTAAAAATTGTATAAATATAAATTTAAAATTACCATACCATATATAGAAGGAAATATTCTTTTCATCTTAATTTATGTCCCATAACTAATGATATCTGGATCGAAGATCAATTATTGAAAAATATTAAGCTGGCATAATTAATCAAAAAAATCATTAATATGGGAAAAGGGTAATTTTTTATATTGTTCATTTTAGGTTTCTGATTATCAATCTAATGATGAATTAACATATATTTATTATTTATAAAAATAATAGGTAAACCCCATGGTGATGAAATTGGGTTAATGAAGAACTTTTAAAAAATTTCATGGAGTGCCTTCTTGAATTACTAAAACTCAATCCCTAATATACTATAAAAAATATTTCAAATTGGTGTACACCAGGTATGATTTCATTTAGTAAATCAAATTTATAGTTGTTGGGAAGACTAAGAAATTGTTTTAGAAATATATTATAATAACTAAAAAATGTATCTCTATCTTTGGTGTTGGTTTTATCCCCAACGAATTCACATAAACATCGCTCTTCGAATAGATAGTAGGATCCACACAATTGATGTAATATCCATTGGAAATTTAAATTGATCCTTGTACTGATGTATAGTCATATGTTGGGTTAGAATATAAAATGTGTCCACCCTTGCTGAGAAATAGATATTATCTCTATATAATCTGATTTACTCCAACCCTAAAATATCATAACATTTAACTATATGGAGAATCAGAAGAATTTTATAATGTAAATTAGATCAATATTCTATTTGTTATTAGATATATACTTGAGATGTGGTCATCAAGCCATTTCTATTTTTTAATACTTACTCAACATCTAATCAATAATGTGGTGATGTGATTCCCATAGAAAAAAAATTAATAAAAAATAGTGTGTATATCCTAATGAAATTAAAACATTTATAGATTTAGAGTGTATGGAAATTGTTTGCTTTAGAACTACATTCTCATGACCAACATCTACAGTTATCATTTTAGGATATTTAACTTTATTTCCTGGGTTTATCGGTTACTGAAACTATATTTCATCATTTACCCATCATTCCTGAACTTTTAGAAATAATTATCATATGATGTGAAATTATACAATTATAGTGTGTGTGAAATGATTATTTATTTTTTCACCATTCTATTCACTAAATAGCCTCTACATTTCACTTTAGCATTATTTTTCTCGATTACCTTCTTTTCCAAACATAATACATTCACATGAACTTATATTAAAAAAAAATTATGCTTCTTATACTCTTATAACATGGATGAGGATAATTTTTCATTCCTCTATGGGTTCTATTATTATTATATTTCCTATTAATTCTATAATTTTTCCCTAAAACAAAGATAACATTGAGAGTGTCCAATGTCTATTTCTAACATGAGATCACATCGAATTATTTCATTATTAATATAAAAGAGTCTTAAATAAAACTAATTATAGATTATTGGTCTCAATATACAAAATAATAAGTTATTATTTCCTTTAGGATCAATGATAAAACAAGAAACATACCTTTCATGTGTGATGAAACATATATAGTTGGTGTTAAGGGATTTTTCATATTTCCAATTTTGTTCCATGAATTCCCTTTCCATTTTTTTTGATGTGTTTGGGGAAAAATAACATGGTAAACTCTTACTATTAAATTTAGTTAATTTTATCTTCTTCCATTATATTCTTGATTATATTTCACCATTGATCTTATTCTCCTTACCAAATATATATTGCTATAACAAAATTTTTATGTTCTAAACACTAGAGAATAGAAAATATAATTTCGATGGTTCTAATACATGGATAATAAATTAGTGGATTAGTGGAACCACGGAAGGAAGGTGGATGTTTGAACATAAAATAATTAATATTAGGTTTTTCCTATATTCAATCATTTGGATTAATGGAATAATTAATATTTCTATTCATATCTTGAGAGTGTTGGGTGACCATAGAAAAAATATTTTTCATATAGGCACTTATTTAATTTGGTTACTCATGACGATGGTAATTTAATTTACTATAAAATTAATCATTAAAAATATTAATCATGGATCCAACCATTGACTAAGATCAAAGAGTACAACATGAGAAGCAATGATAATAGCGAGTAATTAGGAAATCATAAAAAATATTTAAAAGGATGTATAAATCATGAATCATTATTTTTAACCTATAACACCTTAGTTTTAACCTTTTTCATTCATGGTCACAGTAAATTCAAATCCTTTATAATTTCACAAGTAAAAATATTAATTAACTCAATAATGTCGTAAGGGATTGTCCAAAAAAGATTCGAGTATTTTGACCACTCATCATTCACTGGTGATGATCAAGTTATTACCCAATACACAGTTTTGATGTTTTTAAACATAGAGAAATTTTTCAATAACCATACAAACATTCAGTATCTAGAAAGGGATCAATATTTTATAAAAAAAACTAGTCTTCAATAATTTATTAAGATATTATCCTATACCTAGACATTTCCCTAGGGTTTTCAACAAAGCTCTCTAAAACTAATCAAACAAATAAATAAAATCTTCTTTGATGCCTATTAAAAAGACCAGATAATTTCATAAATATGTATTACATAATTTCAAAAGAGTATTAGAAACATATAATTACATTATATTCCCCTATCCATAATTGTTTACAATCTTTTGTGACTAGATACATAATCATCTAATTTCTTGAATGATATTCAATATCTTCTAAGAATTTATTCTCACAATTTACAATACATACCAATATCCTGATTAAAACATTTATTCATAACATTGGGAATATAGACATAAAAAATGGTTGACCTTAGATGCCCAATACCATTAAAAATAATATTAAATATATCAATGGTCATTAGTGAGAAATAGATAAGCCTAATGGTCTGATATCTTGAGAAAATCATATAATAATTATACCCAATCTGTCAAAGATCATTAATCATAATCATAATATATGGATTTTTCATAAACAATTTCATAAAAAATATGTTTCTGGAATAATAAATCATAAACCATGAGTAATTGACACATATAATAGGAACATTACATACATTTATGGGATACACTTAAATATAAAAAATGCTTTCCTTAGTCAAGGATCACTACCAATACTATTATAGTAGATTAGATCCATTCCCTATTCCAGTATTTACGTAGTCAAGTACCACTCTCAAGATATTTTTATTTGGAAAAAGTACCCAACTGTCCTATGTTTCTCTCCACTCCCGTCCATATTGTCTCATGATATATCCATCTTTTCCTAATGCATTGGAGGGATATATAATTTTAGGCCCAAATATAACAAGATAAAAACTGTACATATGTGTTCAAAAATAATTGAAAAATTCAACATATGATAATATAAGTGCTTATGGAAAGGGATTATGTTTCATAATCATTTATCATTTCATCATATCATTTCCCATGTAAAATAAATGAGTTTAAAAATTGTATAAACATAAATTAAGTAACCCTTTGGAATAAATCAAGATTCAAGGAACCATCATTTAATCTGCATCATCATAAGATATATAGGGAAATATTATTAATGGTATTATAATACAATATCCCAATTGAATCATAAAAGTCTTTAATGGGGGTTCTAATAGATTACAAGAAATATTAAAGGAACATTAAAAAAATTATTTGAAAAAAATGAAAAAATATCATTTTAATTTCATAACATTTTGACTACAAAATTTAATAATGTCTGCGATAAATCATTAAAATTAACCAATAAAAAATTAACATAATTTTAAAATAAATGAATGTTTGGGATGGTGGGATAATATGTTTGTATCGTATACTTTAAAAGAAAAAATTCTCTTTATACTTTTGTAAATATTCCAAAACAACTTTTTGAAAATTTTGTTAATGATTCATCTCTAATCCTTTGTATATAAATTATATGGTAGTAAAAATAAAATTATTAAATAATTTCATGTATTATTATTAACATTCATAAAACAATTATGAAGGTTATGGACATGGAAGAAAATTTTCATCATCCAAAAATGAAAAAAGGTTGAATTTTTATAAGAAAATATTTCCTGATCATTTTAAGTAACAAAATAGGGAAATGGTAAATTATTCAAAAAAAATTAAATTACAAATTTATATTAAAATTTATGGATTTTTATGGATATGACCCATATCATTTTCTTCAATGGAAATTTAGCCCAGATTATCCTAAAAATAAATGGGATTTTAAGAAAAACCTCGTACTTCCAGTCCCAAAATTCATCGTACATGTTTAGATATACTTTATATTAAATATATATTTATCATAAATATATTATAGTGATATATTCATACATTAAATATTATTTATTATTTCTCTGTAATTTTCATCTATCCTTTTATTATTTTTTATTAAAATGAACATTCTCATTAAAACGTGTCCATTTTCCATGAATGATTCAATTCGATGGTTCCAGTACACGAATATGATTCATTTATTAATACTATATATATATATAATTAAATATTAAATATTTATAAAATGTATTCTTTATTAACACTTTTATAATCAATCATATTAACTGGAAATGAAAATTGTATTACATCACTTCTTGGAGAATGTAGACTGTATAGAAACACAAGTATGGTTTTCACTTTTTTATGGATGAGATGAAAGAAAATTACATTATAATTTACCAATAAATAGTCATTATTATATAATTAATTTAATATATATTAATTAGTTATTCCATTTTTAACAGTCATGTAAATTATAATATAAAAAATGCATTGCATAGCATTATGGAGGTGGTATCCCACACATACACACGAGATACATAATAATTTTCCATAGGATGTAAAGGTAATAAATTAGATAATATACTATAATTATATATTCATAATTATGATGTATATATAAACTATAAATCCATCTTGATAACCAAACATGAATTAATGTGCTGAAAAATAAATCATATCGCTACGTGGAGGCAGTAATCCACATGTACACATGGGTGATACTTTAGCATGCCATTTGATGGAAAGGTGGTGGATAATTGTTGATCGAAAAACATGACAGAAAAATGAACATATTAAATATACTTAATTAATTATTTATGAATGGATAACATATATTTATAGGAGGTATAGTATGAAATAATATTGAAAGTACTCGATTATGAGTTATGCCTCTTCATTGAGAAACATAATTTCGTTTACAAATTTATCCCTGAAAGGATGGAATTATGATTTTAAAATTAAATATAGAATGTTGCGATGGATTTCATGTCGTTATTAGGTTAGGTAATTCAAGTTATAGAAATATAATGAACTCGGAGTATGAGAAGAAATGTGGTATCGTTTTTTATTGGATGGAGATGAACACTTGGAATTTTTGAAAAGATTAAAATATATAAAGTTATTACTAAATAAATGTGGAATCAAAATGAAAAATATTAAAAGGTAAGAAGTATAAGTTCGAGATAAAATTAAATAATCAAATTAATGAATGATTTTTTTTCTTATTTTCTAAACCATATCTCTTAGTTTAACCCTCCCTTAGTAAACCCATTTTATCCCTAACCATAGTTATTTTTTAAAGTATTTTAACTATTTATTATGACAAAAAATTAAGTTGAATTTATTAAATAATAATAATTTTTATTTTTAAAAATATTTTATTCGTTTTAAATGATTTAATTTATATAATTGGTAGAAATTAATTATAAAATATGTGTACAAATCACAACAATCCAATTTTCGATAAAAGTAAATATTTAAGAATAAAATTGGGGTTAAATTTAATTAATGCAATAGAAAAACTATTATATAAATATTAAAATATTTTATTTAATATCATATATTTTCTAAAAAATAATCAATAGAAATTAAATTAATTTATTAATTTATAAACATATAGTTTACATAAACACTATTTTTTAGAAAACATATCATTTTACCGTGAAACGGTTTTATGTCAATTTATAACCAATTATGAAGTAAATTATTAACATTATATATATTAAAAATATTATTTTTCATCATTTAATAAGTCATATTTATACCCACCAATCAAATTTTTGTGTGATAATGGTCACATTAAATAATAATTTTATACAGCATATCATGATTTATTTAAAATTGACATTTCGTGTAAGGTTGTTTATTAAAAAAATTAGTTCTATTTAAAGTGATATATATCATAAAATCATGAGTATTCACATCATAACCATTCCAAGGTTCTTAATAATGTCCACTCATAATAATTTCACATGTATAATAACCACTCAAAGAGATGTACATCCCTCCCAGATCCTCTCACACACACACACACACACACACACACACATATATATATATCATTAGGGGTATAGTGTCCCTCCAACAACATCTTAGAGTATTGAGATCACATGGTTCCGAACTGTGCCCCTCCTGGAACATCATACATATACATATAGTCAACTAGAGTTGAATACCTTCAAAAAATCTCAGAGTATACGATTACCTTTGGGGAAGTGGTTCCATCCCAAATCATCTCACATATACTTCTCATTGGGGGATATCTTGTCCCACCCTTAATATCTAATTTTATATTTCCCAATCACGATGCTACTGTGTCCCTCCTGGTTCATCTCACACTAACATCTCATTAGGGGAAATAATTCCCTCCCCTAAAAGAGAAAACAATAATATAAGGGGATTTACAATGGAATTCCATATTTGAATAAAATTTGAAGCTAAGGGGATTTCTATGAAATTATATATAGACCAAAAAACAAATCCCAGGATGTATCAATTGAATTCCAGTTAGGAATAATATCATAAGGCAATATAATATTTAGGAAATTAATTCTTCATGACTTCAGGGATGTGATTACCCACCCTAAAATCTATATATAAAAAATATAAAGATGTATGTAAATATTCTCAACCCATATCAAACAACTGATGTCATCCTATCAAGTGCATAACATATGTTTATCATTTCATATATATAATTCCCACATCATAGGTTTTGGTTCTATGGGGGCACAAGAAATTATCACTACATATTTCCCTCACACACCTTTAATCAGGACAATATAACAATATAGAAAAAATATGTCCCCCACCCTCCAAAGGAACACCATAGAGTCGTAGAGATGAAAGGGAAATAATTCCCCCAAAATACCACCTCTGATAGTCCATGAGTTAGTGAATATAACTGAAGGTAAACAAATAATAAATGTGGGAGGAATTAACCTCAATATAAATTTATGGAATAAGAGATAATATAAGAAAACAAAAAAAAAACAACTACAAATCATAAATGAAAACTCCCAATAAAATATATAATAATTTATGTTCATGTGTATAATTTCATACATATACCAAAATGATTAAAAATAAAAAATAATATAAGATCCTTTGTATTATCCAGGAAGCTTCAACAACTCCAAAACAACTAATTATTATAGTAACACCCTCATCAATCAAAAACCAACTATTGGAGTCCTAAAATAATATATATATATATAGGTTGTTAATTACATGTATACTAAGTAGGATCATCCAAAAAACCTCTAATGAAAATTTTGACTAATTGATACGATCTCCTTGTGAATATTAAAATGAAACCAAATTATCAACGAAATAGGTAACACTATATTAAAATCCTCAATATGGATCACTCTACAAGTAACTCATTAAAGTAAAATATTCTATATCAAAATAATATAAATAAATGAAGTTACCGCTTCAATTTCCCCACTATTTTATCAATCTTATTACCCAATGTGAATCATATTGTTCTCATCCCTACAATAACTCATGTCATCCCTATTGTGTTTTGGTCCTCGACACTTCCTACCTTGATCCGGTTTATAGCCCAACATATCATGTTTTCATTGTCCACATATCCATCTCATCATCTCAGCATGGACTTCTTGACACAATCTCAATAGTAATATAGTTTAGTCTAATGGCCACCAAATCCCATATAAATGAATTAGACCTCATTTAATAATAGACCATGCATGAACACCCATGGGAAGCCATGTGCACCATCATCATATACAATTATATCATATACCTCAATCTTCTACAAACTATATTTAAATATATAGTAATCCAGATAAGCATAATATCCCAAGTAGAATTTCACTATATAACATAATCTATTATTGCATAGGATATTATTACTCATAACTACCTCCAAATAGAGGTCAATTTTGAGTGATAAGTTATCCATATGTTCACTTTCCATTTGGGATTGTAGATAAAACCCCCCAAAACATATACGTGTTTGTTTCCCTATCTAATTTGGTGGTGAATAATTTGATGATGAATGATTTTATATAATACAATTCATATCCACTCAAAGGGAAAAAACCAAGCCTTAGACTCATCCACCACTATCATTGTATATGACCCTATACTTCAACTAAAAAGGAATATATAAAAAAATCATACAATGAAATTTCAATATTAATTTATAATCCAAAAATATTTATTTATTAATCCTATTATTTAGTGTTTACGTGATTAGTAGTTTAATATTCTATGTAATGTTTCATTGCGTAATAACATCCTAGAAGTATTTGTAAATGATAAAACATGTCATTTTAAATTATTATCATCCATTTTCTATTATTTATTCAATTATCATATCATAAAATATCCCAGTACTCTTGGACATATCCTAATCTACATCAAACATGCACTCACCATATAAAAATTGAATTGTATCTAGTAGATTGAATCCAATAATATAAATTGAATTCCATAGTATGACCATTAAATAGACATATAATAAATTATAAATTTATCTGAATATATAGTTCTGAACACAACCTAACCACCTTGTGTCATTCCCACACCATTGTGCATAGTACAGTTTGACCCACTATCATAGTCATTGACTATCACTATGTTCCTAGGCTCCCAATCCATTAATCTATATATAACCACCCATCAATATATCATCATCCCTCTATCACATTACTAATCCATCCCTCTAAACCAACACAGTTTATCAAAATTCACATCTGGGTTCACAAAAAAATAAAAAGAAGTCTCTATTCATCCTTGATCTTACATACATATTTAACTATAAGTTTTCCACACATAATAAGAAACATAAGGCTTTCAATACTTCCACAATCATGTATGGTCTTGTTTAGCTGCAAGCATTTATTCATTATCAAACAATCATTTTAATTCCATATTTAATTAATCATTTTATTATTCCACGGTTTTCCACATCATGTAACCAATGGAGTGTAACAAATAAATGATATAATAAATATGGACATGATTTATAAATTATTTAATTATTTTATCAATTATAATAATGAATAATATTTAATTCCCTTTCCACATCCCTTCATTAATTTAAATATTATGACAATATGGTAGTTATTTAATTCCAATCATATCAATCATACTAAAAAACAAAAAAAAAATCACACCAAATTTGTATAACACCATCTAGTAATAAACAAGATACATCATTTTGAATTATATAAATTAATTGAGATCATAATTTCCCAAACCCATTTATTAAATATCTAAACATGAAATATCTATTATATTCTATTTTCAATATTTATCTGATTTCAATACCATAATACCCAAAATTAAAAAATATTGATAAAGATATCATGAATTAACAATTTACAGATATAATAATAATTTATATCTTATAAACTACTATTCATTCATTTGATTTGATAATATCCTCAAATTTATTTTTTTTATTATCATATACCAAAACAAAAGTGATAATAAATCTTCAGGTGATAATTCATTATCAATTTAATGCTTAAAATTTATATATTGGTAAATAATAATTTTCATGTGATTTGAAAAATATGTAAAACATATAAAAAATTTAATATTATTTCTAAATTTAAATAATAACATATATCTATTAGATGAGATATTTTTATATACAGAATAGAGTAAAATTATGAAAATAACCAATATTTAGAATGCATTATTCTTATATCAATTTATTTATTATTCATATTATTGTATGGTTATAAAAAATTCCATATATTCATCCAATGGATACCAAATAATGATAAATTCAAATATCCATAACTATAATGGGAGATTGTGGAATCTAATACATTAAAAAGACATCATAATTCCCTATAGTAATATAGAGCATTGAGAGGAGTGGAACATGTCTAGAATAATTGCATAAAATATCGAGTTATCTTGAAGAATCATTGAATATTTTCAATGAATGATTATAGGTCACCTAAAGTTGTGATAATGTAACAAACTCATATGATGTAAAAAAATTAATATTTTAAAAATAAAATATTCTATTATTTGTGGATATTTTTACAATACTTATGAATATTTACATTAAATAATATTTAATTCATTTCATTTTCAACATGCCTAACAAAATAAAAATTAGCCTCCTATAATTTATAAATTTTAATTTTTTTTAAAAAAAAATATATATTAACTTATATATCTAAGTCATATTTTCCAATAATATCTAGAAAATAATTTCCCAAATGAAAACTAGGGGAAAATATGTAAATTTCATATTGAAAATTTACCCACACATGTTATGTGAGTTTTGTTTAAGGGTTAAATGATTTACAATTACACAACTTGAGTTCAGGATGAATACACAATGCTGATACATACCATTACACAATGATAACCTCGCACAACTATCAGAAGACCTTGATGTAGCTATCTACCCACACAAGAGAAAGAAATGACCTAGACGTAGTGATCCATGAAACCTATAAAATAGGTATAACACACCTTTATGTAAATAAAATACCTTTGGTGCATCTCTACACGAAATATAATCCACCCTCATGAAATAATGGTCGACTACATATTTGAAAAAATATGAAATGAATGAATGTTTCGAACATAACACAACTAAAATTAGTATTTCATAAATTTAAAATAGGTTTAGAGAAAAAATTATTTGAAAATACTAATCCTTTATCTTTACAAAACTAAAATTTATAAAAAATTATATTTCATATAAATAAACCAACATACATTGTAGAATTGAAATTAGAATTAATTTCAGAATTCCGATTTAAATTCTAAATATTTAATCCAATTTAAAACTTGAAGATTAAATAAGCTCTATGGAATATGTATTTATACATAAATAAATTAATTCAATAATTGTTTAAACCATTTTTGATGAATTTTTTTAAATTTAGTTATGAATTTTATACCAAACTAATAGACACAAAAAAATGAAAAATGAAGATTCATAGTTTTTTAACCATTATTTTAGATACCACTTAGATAATTCCTAAACGCTACAACTAAAAAAGAAAATAATTTAAATTAAAAGGAGGGGGAGTAATTCAACACTCCCATTAGATACCTCCCAAGGATTTCTTGATATCTAGGTCACAAAAACAAAAAAAAACGTGTATGGGAACACAACACTATCAATAAATATCAAAACAGCCTCTCAAGGGAGATTTTTATAAAACAAGATTAAGGCCATACAAAATATATTAAAGAAAAGGGATTTATAAATTCAATATATCATCATGTTGTTAAATAGAACATTGTAATAAAATTAGGAATTAAATAATGTGAGATATTGAGCATGTACAAGTGTCACTCTTTAATAAATAATGGTCAAGCAAATCAAAACATGGGATATATAAAAATCATATAAAAACCAATTAATCCAAGAATATTAATTAATTATTATATAAATATAAACACTATTGAGGGAAACACCTTTCAAAAAATCACTTCAAACTAATTTAAATAATGGAATAAAATTCAAATAGCGAATAAAATCATCATATTTAGTATCTCACTAATTTTACATAATTATTATCTAAATTGAAATTTTATATTATTTATCCCAATGTATTAGGATTTTAACTTAGCACTTAATATTACATATACACATTTCATTATTTATAATTAATCAACAAATAGAATAATAAATCATACAGAAAATTTAATTCATGATATTATGAAATTTAATTTCTGAATATATCCGGACCAATGTAGTTTTCCATGCTTGCATAATAATATTTTTACTATTAATTTATAATATCACATACATCACAATTAAATTTTAATCGTGTTTTAAAAATTAATCTAACAATGTTAACATGATCTAGAAAGTAATAAAAATAGAAAATATCTTAGAATGATCACATAATATGTTACTAATAGTCAAATATATTATATTTATAATGTTTCATTACATCATGCTGGTTAATGAGTTTAAATTATAAACTATTATTTTAATGTATTTTTATTTGCATTTAACTTAAATAGATTTATTATTTTATGAATTTTCATAAACATTTAATAGAAATTTATATTAAAAAAATTAATACCTTAATTCACGTTTTTATAGACTTTTCATTAATAAAATTTCTATTAAAATATTTATTGTTTGGAAAAAATTAAATGAAAATAATTTAATCCTTTTTTATAACAATGTGTCATAAAAGTTTCCCCACCCTATGAAAAACATTAATAGTTCAGTTTGAAAAAATATTCTTTTAAAATAATCATATGTTTAATGAAATAACTATCATCATTTATTTAATATTATAGGTTACCACAAAAATAAATGCTCCCTTATGGGTCTCACTGAATATTTCTATTCATATTATAAAACAATGGATGAAATTCTAAAATATGAAAATTGCAACCTAAATTTTCCCTAAACTTCCTATTATTAAATAAATAAGAAAAATAATAATTATATTATCCACTTTAATTTATCATGAAATACACAATTTGAATAATATGCCAACTATTTTAATTATCATTTTTTATTTGTTTCATGTTAAAGTGGATAATAACTTTGAGAAAATTAATATATTCTAAGTATGATGTGAAACATTTCATATTTAATATTAATTTGTAATTTTATTTCTATTCTGATAAAAGTTTTCAACAATGATCCATAAAATTTAATATCAATATTAATAAAATTTAAAATAGACATTCCAAATCATCATATAACATGAATCATAAAACAAGAGGTTGGAACATACCACATTATTGAGCATAATGTTATTCCAAATTCTGATAAAATTTTCCCATTTACCAAAAACAAACTCTTGCAAATAATATATTTTTTTAATGATTCAATTTTAAATTCAATATAGGTGAATTTATTTTATTCAAATATTTTTAAATTAATACCACATAATATTTCTCAAGAAATATAAACAAAAAAATATAATTTAAAGGAGATAAAAAAATATTATAAATAAAGGGAAACCATCAATTGTACCATTATATTATCCAATATAGAAATCCCAAACATTCCCATATGACATTAAAATGCATCACAATAAAAATAAAATTTAATGAGAGTGAAGGGTTTTATATCTTCTTATATTTAATGTCATAATATATTCTACAATAAAATAAAAATACTTTTAGAAATACAGGAACACAATATTGTAAACACATTATGAATAGATTCACAATCACATACAGGCTATAAAAATGTTAATTCACAATATAAGGAAAAATAAAAATCTAATACTATGTAGAGAATAATTAAAGAATAAAGCATGTGACTTCCCCTTCCCCTGACCTATATTTCACAACATAGGACCATAGAAAATAGATTAAGAATATATATGAAAAAATAAGAGCATCCCACCAACCGTATATTGAAAACACCAAAATAAAGTAGAGAGATATGGTTTAAATTGAATAGTTTCATAGAAACCATTTATATAAGCAGTTTATCCATATGAACATAAGTCTCAAAGACTAATTTATACTTTCCAACTCTAAAGGATATTATGGTGTATGTTGTAAATCAACGGTTAAAGTCACAGAAACAATCTTGGATCAAGGATTGAATAGATAGGTTTAAATTATATAAAATGATAAAAAAAAATTACACAACTAGTGAATATAATTACAAATTGATGAATAATGAAAATAATGATCATTCATTTAAAGTGGCAAACAATTGAGGGGTTATATGTTCAATTATTTAATTCATAGTTATCACAAAATACCAATGTATAACCCCTTGAATCCCAAATGGAGGGAAAGAATCTATTGTCAATAATATTTCCATACATTCATTGAATAAAACTCATCATAAAGATGATCTCATAATCTTTTACATGAAACAACATACACTTTATAATCTATGAGGAATTAGAGCTCCCATTGTTGATTTTCTCCACACAACATTTTCAAGGACAATTAAACCATATAATATTCAAAAATATAGGGTAAAATTGTAGGTTTTATTTTCCTCCTACAACTATTCTTTATATCATGATATGAAAAATATCCCATATACTTTTATATACTATAGATTTGAAACACTGGGAGGGTCCTTCTCTGAGAAAAATCACTATCAACCTTTTTATTGTAGTTATTTTTTTGAAAGTATTGCTATATTGCATGAGGGTAAAACAAGAGGGTGTATTTACATTTATTCATTCTCAAAAAAAGAAAAAACATTTTGGGAATTTAATCTATGAAATAGATAATATAATGTTAAAAAATTAATTATAAACTAATTTTTATTTTCTACCTAATTCAAACACATGAATAAATAATCATGATTGATCTTCCATAACATGGTGAGTACACTAATAGAAACATCACTTTTCATATCATGTAAATTAAATATAAATGTCCATCCATCATATCATAGGGAACCTTTAATAATGTATCTGAATTCCCCTTCTTTTTTATAGATGTTACTAATCCTAGATAATATTTTTTACCTACCGACCAATGCATCCTCACTAGTATATAACTAAAAATTCTATCATTTCACTCAAAAAATTGATTTGAAACCAATTATTTATAAACCCTTCCACTAATGTTATCCCATTGGGATGGATTTTAGTGAAGGGATACAATGACCTCCAAAGCTCACATCCAATTTTCCATGGGTTGGAGAATATCATTGGCGGCATAAAAGTCAAGAATATATTAGATATTACCCTCAAAATTAATTTAGGTCATAAAATATAAGATGATAGAACCAGCAACGAACCCCATAAAGTAAATTAATAAACCCAATATGATAAAAAAATATTCCTTCTAAATGAAGGTAATGTTATAAATAAACCCACACAACTAAAAATCCATACGATCATAGCTAGTGACAATTAATATCCAATGAATCCTAATGAACAACCCATGATAGTAATTCCAAGATTGATCACAAAAAAAAATTATCAGAACTAAAAAAATTAAAAATATGTAGAGTGGGAATATCATTTACACTCCCTACGATCGTCCCCCAAAACACTATTGAAAATGGGAAAGAAGCATACTAAATCATAGTGAATAAACAAAAGAAACAAACTCATCACCTAAATAGAGAGTACTATTTTCTATACCTCACAATTGTTCATAACCTATGTAATGTATGGAAGTATATTGTTATGTGTTCAGAAATATTTATATATATATATATATATATATATATATATTTGTGTGTTCGTGTGTATGAATTCTAACACTTATACTTTCTCATTGTATTATTTCTCACACACCCATGGGCCACATATATTATACTCTTATATTCTATAATTCATCTCATCCCTAATGTGGTTTGAGCCTCTGACTTTCCAACCTTAGTATTGTGTAGGGCCCAACATCACATAGGGGAATCAGTTTATATATCCATCTCATCATCTCAATATCCTTTTTTTCAACCACATCAATAAAAACTGGGATGAAGTATAGAATAGAACAAATCATGTGTAATTACATAATACTTCATATTGTCACAAGAAATTCATGATGAATCATGGGACGCCCTATCCACCACAACCAGATATACATATATGATATATCAAATGTTGTTCCAAAACTCTCATAAATGTATACTAAAACAGAGATCAATCACATCCATGGTAGGAACACACCCAATACCATATTCCATTATTTCTTAGGATATGGCCACAGAAAAATACTAAAAATACATATTAGGGGAGATGGGGAGTCATTCATCTATTCCCTAAACATCTAATATATTGGAAAAAACACCCACAACACATTTGGGATTAATCTTCCCTTCTGGCATGGGTGGTGAATCATATGAAATAAGAAAATATTAAATAAAATCATTCACATAAACCACAAGGGAAACTACCTATCCTTAGACTCATTCAATATTATTTTCATAGGGGACCCACAACAACCACAAATAAGTTCTAGATCTAAAGTAATCATACAAGAACAATATCAATATTTATTTATTAATTAATTAATTAAATATAATATATTTAAATTTACAATATTAATACATTAATATTATAAAATAATTTCCATTGTAACATAACATCTTTCATACTTATTATTCATTTCAAGTGATTCCTAATAAATTATATTTATCAAGAACTATTCCCTAGATTTAATTAAATAATTTATCATTTCATTTTTTTGGAACTCTAAGACTCATCCAAACCTAACGCTTTAAAAATGCACTCATTGTGTAAAAATTCTAATATATTTTAGAAGTCTACTAAAATAATATAATTAAAATCAACTCAGTAGACCATCAAACAAGAATCATGAAATAATAATAATTAATGATAAAGTCCATATTTGAACTCATCCTGATTTCTTAATACCATTTCCCCAATATTTTACACAGTACAATGTCTAGTGGCCTCACCAACATTGTATAACTTTGTATCCCTAGGCTCCCATACCATTACTTAATATATAACCGGCCATAAATATATCCTCAAGCCTTCAAATCATTACTCATGAAACGTTCATAACCATCAATGGTTATCAATAATAACATTATGGTTAATATAAATTTAAAAACTTCTAAACATCCTAAATATTTCATGAATTTTTCAGTATATATTTTTTTCACAAACAAAAGGAAACTGTGGCCATAAAATAAAGGATAAAAAGGCTCCCACAATCAAGAATGGGAACATTTTCCCCAAGCATTTATTCTTTATAAAACAGACATTTTCAATATACCTTTAATTAACTGGTATATTATGTATATGTTTTCCACATAAAGAAATCATATATGTTGAAGCTAAAAACATATAGAAAAAAATGAACATGCATGAAAAATAATTTCCATCATTAATCATGTTCTATAGGGAAAGATAATTAATTAACATGCATCTTCCTTTATAAATTTTATAATTCCAACATTACATTGTGGATAATATTCCAATCATATCAACGATGTGAAAAAACAATAATCATAAATATTAATACAATGATATATAATAAATAACAGGAGTAAACGTTAAGAATATTTTAAAAATCATGTGTTAAAAGTCACCCAAAACCCTATATTAAATCTATAAACAAGAAATATAAATTTCTCAAACTATAATACTTATCCCATTTCAAATATTTATTGGGAATAATGATAAAATAATAATAAATATTGAATTAATTAACAAATTCACACCCTTAAAATAATTTTTATATTATCAAATATTATTCATCTATTATAAGTGATAACAACCTTCTATTTCTTTCATTTATTTTCATATAATATAATAGTAATGATAATCAATCTACATGGGATAATTAATTAATTATTAAATTATTAAATTTATATTTTAAAAATAATATTTTTTGTTTTATTTACAGATTCTAGAATAAATAACAAAATCTATATATTATATGTAGATTGAATGAGTAAAATAAATATATTTCATGTGATATTTATCTCAATCTAATATAGTGATTTTAATAATAAATCTGTGGTCTGTGATATTCCTATTTTTTTCTATTTATTATATATATTTTTACCATCTTATGATGAATTCCATATATTTGTTCAATGGATACAAAAGCACGATAAATTTACATAATCACAAAAGTAAAAAGATATTAAATAATCCCCCATCTCAAGAAAGGTTCCCAATTCTCTACATCATAACACAAGAGATAGATTAGTAATGTTGTATAAGAGAATTTGTTGGAGAGATTGTGTTAACATGAATAAGGCTTATATATTTTGAATGTTTGAGTTTAGGCAACCCATACTTGACAGAAATCAAGAAACTCAAATGAGGGAAGAATTTTGATTTTCAAGGGTAACAAATATATTTATTATAATATATTTAAAAAATAATCATAAAACATATATAAGATCCTATTCAATTTGGTCTGATTTTAATTGGATTCACAAGATACAATTTAATCATTTAAAATTTATAAATTTATGTATTTGAGTAAAATAGCTCCTAATACATAAGTATTAGTCATATTTACACTGAATATCATTACAAAGTGTCGTATAATGAAAAATAGGTAAAAATACAGAAATTTCATATTGAGAAGTTATTTACATATGAAAGTTATATACTGTTTATAGTGAAAATGATTTACTCTTATAAAATGTGGGTAAATGGGTACCCCATATAGTTGATGATTACAAGTGATAAATTTTACCCTCATGTAAGTCATAAAAGGTCTTCACAAATTCATCAATCAACATTCACAGAAGAAATAACCTATACTAAGTGCTCTATAGAACCTATATCTAACTCTAACTATACCATGATTTGATGAATGGGAATTTCTCCTATCCTTAATTAATGTTTAATATACCATTATGAAAGAAAACATTACTTAATATACGCATGAAATGATAATTGAATTAAAATTTTGACCTTCACACAACTGAAATAAATTCTTCATAAAGGTAAAATAATGTTTATAAAAATCAAATATCAATAATTATTAAATTATATTTATGAATATATATTTTATAAATAATTTATTTTTATATTAAAAAAAATTAAAATATTAATTTTAAAATTAACAATACTTTGAAATTCTTATTTTTAATGGTAAAATATTTAAAACAAATTAAAATGAGATTTTTTTATTAAATTAGAACTAAAATTTTAAAACAATATTTATTCTGATAAATTATAAAACCATTTAAATAAACACATATTAAATTTATTAAACATCTAAAAAAACACTAGAAAATCCCTAATGAAAAATACTTTTGGATGATTGTATACGTTTACACACATATCATGGCCCACTAAGTAAAATCTTTTCTATGGTTCCCTAGAAAGACCATCTATATCATTCTCACATCATGGTCTAATCCCATAATGTGAAGAATAAATCATACCCCATCATTAAAATAGTTATATAAATCCCTTATAGGAATCATTTTCTTTGACTCACTAGCGTTAGCCTAGAATGATGTGATAAAGTCAATCTCATGTACTCGGTAATATTAGAGAAGTCCTCATATAACAAACCTATATACATTACATGACCATGAAAACCAAGGACCACCCCCTTTGTAAAACTACAAACCATAGTGATGTTATTCCATGTCCTCCAGTCATTTTCATGTCCTACACCTTAGTCTCACATCATATCCTAGAGAGGAATATTATTAATGAAATCATTAAAGGATGAACACATATTTTATTTTCTTCAGGTACTAATTCATCTGTTAAACCACCTAAAATCAATAATTACATTCCAAAATCAGTTTATAGATGGAAAATAACTCATAATGGACACCTCATGGGTATAAATATAGAACTAGTGTATTAAAACAAATAACATACCACTAAGGATGTACTAAACTACGTGTACCATTGAGTGAATATTGTAAACTCCCACTAACCTCATCTAGTCATTTACCTTAGTTGTACCTCATTTGAATTTACAACATAGTAGGACTGTATTATCCCAGTAAGTAAATTCCCCCACACTGGGTACATATCCATATATATCACATGGCCTTTGGAGTAATACTCCACATAGCATCTAGTTGTGTACCAAAAATGGGGTTTGATTGTATATCATGCATGACCGTCATCCCACATACATAGTTTATGTAAGATTATAGGAAAATACATCATGTCTCCCTATATTTCATGTCCTCATATAATAAAAAAAGTAGTCTCATATTCTACCTTTCACCAACAAACTGTACACACAATACTTTTTCCTCAAATCTACACAACTTTTCTTTGGGTTTCCCCAATGGAAATCTCATATGATCTACTCGAAGTCCTTATTCCTCTAAAATCAAGACACTAAGGAACATAAAAAACATATCAAAATTCATATTAAAAAGTAATAATTAATCATATGGATATGAATATAAAATATAAAATATTGTAATTTTCCCTACCTCACTACAAAAACGCTATAGACTATATCTCAGATCCACACTCTACACTCGCTAAACTTTAATCTGATCTCAATAGGAACCTCGGTGGAATTCAGAACTACCCACATCCCTCCTTCATTATATGATTAGTTTTACAATAAGGGGATCTCCCTACTCATCATTCTTTTACATGTGATGGAATAAAAGGTTTAGGGGGAAAATCTATTAAATGGCCCAACCCCATCACCTAGAAACTGAGTGGAGTATATAGATAAACATGTTAAAACCCCCATTATGGACTAATTAATATTGTATAGAATTAAATTATGGACACCATTTTTGATATATAGAAATTTACGTTAGTGAAATTATAAATATTTAATAAATAAATAATAATATATTCCAAAAAATTCATCTGGCTCAAAATTCAACCAAAATTTTTTCCTATGGTAATCAAACAAATTTTTGATTAATTGATACATCTGAAAATATCCTTGGGATTTTTTCTAGGATAAATAAAAAAATTCCCCTCGTATGTACTTAGGATAAAAAAAAGAAATTTCATCCCATTTTAATTGCACGAAAAATGGGGTTTTACCCTACCTATTTAAAATGATAACTTTCTACATCAAGGAATGAGAAATAGAAGAAATGCCTCTCAAAAATCACATATAAAAGGGACCACTCTTCTACCCATACAAGACCACTTACACCATTCTATTATCTATTAAATAACAACCCATATTACATCTTTAATATTCTTATTATAAATTTGTTAGCTTATAGATCCAATAAGCGAGCCTAAATATTTCATTCTGAAAAAATTTGTTTCATGATATAGAGAAATCATCAATGTCAATATCTAGTTCTTAACCATTTATTTCAATTATATTATTATCTAAACAATTTTTAAAAAATATGATCTCCTATAGTGATGTTATATGAATATCATCATTCTTATGATAAAAATATATTTCTATTATATAACTCTATACTCTTAAACAATAATTAGTATAGCATGTTCTTGTTTGGGTTGGTTCAATCACTTACATAAATGATGTTATACCAATATCATTATGTTCACCATGAATAAGAATCAGACCATTAATAATAGTAATATTTGATATTAAAGAGTAATATATTCCTTGAATATGATTATATAAGTTTGATACAAAATTTTTTTATCAGAATAATGTAACTTGTTGGCATCGATAAATGACCTCAAACCTCCTCGTCTTAGATTCAATTCCCATAAACCATAACAATATAATAAATCATGTGAAAAAGATAATATATAAGTAATTGTAAAAATGTTTTTTAATTAGTTTTACAGATATAATAATGATGAAATGTATATCAAATAATGAAGATTGACATAATTATTTTGACACATATGTAAGACAATCAACATTATTTACCTCCAATGAAGAAAATAGAAGATAAAAAACTAATATATGGTTATTAATTATAAAAATTGAATATTATAAAACATAATAGATATTAATAATTTCATAATATAAGTTATTAGAATGGTTATTATTTTTATATAGTATTTTAAATAACTTTTGGTGAAATATGGAGTAGAGGTAATGGATTATCATATCAATTTTTACATTGATATTTGTTCTATAATCACCTCATACTTCCTTTTTGTTGAGTATGTAATAAATCATGGATGAATTTTACTATGTTTTTTATTTCAACCATGTTATTTTGAAAGAGATATTGTTTTCATTCTTTTAAGGTATTTTAATTTAAATGTCACCAAAGTTGCAAGAGTTTATTTCCAATCTCACAATATAATGGATATTTTAAATTTATAAACTATTATTTGGGTAAATAGTTTATTCATAATCACTTAAACCATGTCTATTTTTTATCTAGATATTTCTATATTTTACATTTCCTTGGACCATTTAATCTCTTGTTGTTCCACAATCGGATCGAAAGGATTCATGTAAGTGGATATGGAAAAATGTATTCATTTTGGTGATAAAAATTTCTCCTCCATGTCCATATTTTGAATATTGTTTTATGGATGTCCATATCTATGAAAATATGATTTCATATGCTCATATTTATTTTAGATTTATCTATATTGTAATGGTTTTGAAAGTAATATTTTTAAAAAATATATATATGATTCATTTTCTCTAAATTTTAATTTCTTAAAAAGAGTGTGAAATGAATATTATTTTTAAGGATTTTAACATAAAAACGTTTTATCAATTTTATTTAAATTTTTATTAATGGTTACACCTTTAATTGTATTCATTTTTTCTATAATTTATGATTACTCATCTTATTTTATGTAATTATATTCCCTAAAATAAATTCTATAAAAGTAAAGTTTATATCATCTAATTTTAAATAAAATATTGCAAATGGTTTTGTAATGTATATTTCATCTTTGTTAAGATACATTAAAATTTATTATGATTCACTATAGAGAAACTTATGTAATATCATTGACTTTTCATTGTTACATGTCTTATGATAATGTATTAAAAAAGTTTTCATATAATTTTATTCCTTATCACCGGTTATCTAAACTATTATTGAATTATGAATGTTTTAATGTTCAATGGAAATACATATGTATACTGATTCCATATGTAATATATGATTATAGAATTATATATAGATTTAATGTATTAGGAAATTCATTATATCTCACTACCTAACATGTTATGCATTGGAAAAAACAATCCATTAAGGGACTTTTTACCCTATGTGATGATTATCTTGGTAATGATCCTCTTGGTGATGAATGATAATATATGATTATGTGTACATAACCTTTTTATTCTAGATTAATATTAAAATGTTATGTATTTATGTATAATTATTATTGGCTCTTGTTTCCACACCCCTACTACTCATGTATTATGTTATTCCAAATAATATTCCTCGTATCATGATTTATGATCTATTTTTTACTCGGTATAATTCATTTATATTCTTTCCATTCACCTTGATTATGTTCTCATATGAAAATTTTCATATTATTGTTACTTTTTATCTTGGATTATTATCTATTATGTTTACCATTACTGACCATATGATCTAAAATATTTCTTATGTTTTTATTCCACATGTTTTGAATAACATTATTAGTAATGATGTGTCTAAATGGGTGTCATGTGAGAAGACTAATTTTGGAAACAATTGAAGACTTTTGGTAATATATGAAGATCATATAGCTAATATCTAAAGAGAATAAACCTTTAGGTTCTGTTGTTGTTTTAATTTGTTGTATGAAATGTTTAAATTACTCTATTGATGTTTAATATAAGTGTGGCATCCTCTGATCACCTCACAGAGTATCAAGGTAAATTTAAAAAATATTATTTATGGCATTATAAATGGGAGAGTAGGTCTAGGGAACTTTAGTAGCTATCACATTGAGGATTAATTATTATTTTGGATTATATTCTGAAAACAATAAAATAGAACATAAAACAACCTAAAATGAAACAAATGTAATGTAGCGAGAACATGATATATCATATTAAAAAATAAATATGACAAAATTTGATATAATATATGATTAATTTACCTTATCCAATAATTTATTTCCCAGATTATTATTTCATGATACCAACACTAAGAATTTTAGTTTTAGTTAATATATGTGTCTAAGAAGAACCATGTGAACCATAAGTTTTCTGGATAGTGTGTTTATTGTCTTAACTTGAAACCAAATGGGATGGGAGATGGAGTGAAATCCTTTATCTAATTTTTATACTATTTTATGAAAAAATATCATTAACCATTTTGAACACCCTAATTAATGAATGAAAAATAAATACACTATTTAGTAATTCATGCATCATCAGTCGCTGAACATTGTTTGATATTTTGATTGACTAATTGCAAAGAAATATATTATCATGATATAAGTGATATAATTATTTTTCTAATAATAAATTTAAGAAAATGTAATATTTATTTTTAATTTTTTAAATCGTGAAGTAGAACAATGTTTTATTTTGAAAAGAATAAAATTTCAAAGGATGAAATCAACTCAAGGAAATAAAATGATCTCAAGTAAGGGATTATCAATAAATATTTTTCAATAAAATGTAACAGTAAAATAAAGAATAATTTCGAGAGTTAATCAAAAGGGATGATAAATCCACCAATGACTATAAATAATACAAGAAAATACATGTGTGGTATGGTTCTGATTTTTCCACTGATCCTAAATGAAAAATCAATTATGTAAATATTGAGTTTTATCTAGTCACTCAAAGGAAATGATTATAAGGCCATTAACTATAAATGATAAAATTAATCTATATGGACGTATGGTATAAATATGTATGGAATATTTCTATTATTCCCATGGTTTTTTAAATATGAAGACATAAATAGATTTTGGAATAAGATCAAATAGTAAAACCAGTGGAAAAAAGAAAATTAATCTTCTTATATGGCTGAGATGTGTGATAACCTATACTAGGATTACCTAAAAGGTGCATATAAATGATTCTTGTGTGGGATATAAGGACATAATGAACATAAAATTGAATGTTATATGAATAATGAAAAGAATAATCATCTTAATGGACCACCCACACACAAATAATTGAATTATAATAAGTGTATACATTAAATCAACTTATTCTCTATTCCATGGGTCAACGGTGATAATTAATGTTAGAAACCTCCTAATACAAGGGAAAATGGAATCATTTTTAATCAAAACTACTCAATTGGATCATTAAATAAAGTAGTGTAAGGTTCAATCATCTTCCACTCTAGAAATGAAAATTATATATTTGATCTTAGATATACCCACTCATTCATATTTGGGAAATTTTTAAGGGAATGAAATCACAAATTTGATGATTATATATTTAATTGTTAGTGTAAAAACCAAGGGGAACAATGAACATTGCCCAATTATATAACTATTTTATGATTGAAATTGTATGGAATGTTATTCTTAAAAATCTAATGAGTGTCGCTTTAGATTAATTGGTTGTGATTTTGGTGTTGGATTGGCTCTCTCTACATAGATACCATTCCAATTTAATATTAAAAAAACATAATTAATATCCCAATTCAACTTAGTATCATATATGATTTCAAGTATGACTACAAAATATCTATCAAAATTAAATCAGTTTGATAATTCTCAATATCCTGTAATTAGGGGGATTTTTCAAAAAATGATTTTCAAAAATGTGTTTCTTAGTCTTAATTAAGATATTGAGGTTTATATCACATTTGAAATTTATATTTAGTAATTTATTTATTATATTTACACTCATCTTTTTTAATAAGTGTGAAATATTTAAAATTATAAGGATATGATTTATTTAAGAGGGTTGAATGTTTTTTTAAGGTAGGGCTAAAGCCCATAGAATAAATAAAAATCAAGTTCAACGGAAGTGAAAGGATGGGGTCAGACAGATCCACTGCCCTCATCAAGGAAATTGCAGACCATGTTTTTGCCTAATCTTAGAGCCAATCTATTTCTCTTTCTCTCGAATTTAAGAGGGTTGAATATAACACTTAATATTTTAGTTTTATTTTATCTATAAATAAATACTGTATTCAATATATTTTTTGACATGTAATGGTTAATAAAATGTTTCATGAGTGAATTTTCTAAAATAATATTTTACAATGAAATGAAAACATTAATAAAATATGTGAAAATAATTCGAATATTTTTATGAAAAAGTACAATAAGATGAAATCTATAGGAAAATAAAAAATAAAAGTCTTATAATATTTATCCTCATGGTTTTCCATGGTGTTCATAACCCAAATTTAAACTCTAAAAGTACAAAGTATAATTATAAATAAAATAAACATGTTGAGATGTTAGTAAAAGACTATGATTGATGTTTTAATAAATTTATATAATACTATCTAGTGGAATAAAATCTTATAGTTATATATTTGGTCCCTAGAAATATGGATGTTGGATATATGGTCATTTGGTATGTATCCAATAGCAATATTAATGTTATGTAATTTTTAGTAAAGAAAAAAACAATATAATTAATAATTTGGAATTAAATAAATAAATATTTAAATAAAATTGCTTATTAAAAATTTATATTTTTACAAATTATATATTCTTATAATAATTAAATAAATATTTCATGTATTAAAACAATTTTAAGAATGATTATAATAAAAATTGATGGAAAAAATTAAAATGTTATAATATGAAAAAAAATTTAATATAACACTTTTAAAATTATTTATTATTAACAATGATATTTTTCAATGAAATATTTTTTTGTATTCTTTATTTTAGTACTAATAAGTAATGTTGATCACTTTTTAATTAATAATTTTATATATTTTATCAATCTACATAAAATATTTTATCGGAAATTTAATAAATATTTTATATGTTGTAATTAAAAGTAGTTAATGTTTAAAATGTAATTATATATATATATATATATTACATCTTCAATTGAAATTAATGTTTATGATATTTGGAAATTTTATATAATTAAATATAGTAAAAAATTAAAATCATAAATTTATTATTATGTAAGAATGTAATTAATTATTTCAACATAATAATAATTTTTCATGGTAAAAATTGAATTTTCAAGGTAAAGGTAAAATAACGTAAAAAATGTTAAAAAAATTATTAAAATAAATAAAATATCATGTAAAATTATAAATATACAATGTTTATGGGGGTAGTCATGAATCATATCCACTATTTTCCACATTTTATCAACATATCTTTCCAAATTATGACCTTACAGATTAAGGAATGGGAATTTCTTCAATTTCTTCTCAAACCCATATATAAAAGACCCATACCTAACCTCTACCAATGGTCTATAACCACGGAGTTATCTCTTAAATTCATGAACATTATCCCTATAAAAGTCCTTATTGAAAATTTTCTAAGATCTAGTGACAATAATGAATCCTAAATCGTTCATTCTGAAGGAACCCATTTTGAGGAGATAATTCAAAAATTATATATCGAGTTCATCGTTCTCTATTAGGATTAACTTTTAATCTTAACTATTTAAAAATTTAATTCTAATTTTTAATTATTTTTTATTAAAATAATTATTATCTTGATAAAATGATATTACTACAATATAACAATAAAATCTTACTCACCCATATATATTGCAGGTTCTTGTTTAGGATGGCCTAACCACATTCCATAATGTTGTTACACTGAAAATATAATTTTCGTCAGGAATAAGTATAATGGACTTTATAACAATAATATATGACAATATGGATAATTGATTATATGAATATTATTTTGTATGTATGTCATAAAAAGGAATGAACAGTATAAAGTAAATTATTATTATCGGTAAACTGGCCAAAACATTCTCATCATGGATTCAATTTTTGTAATACATACCAAAATCATCCCTCAGGTGAACATCGAAATGAATAATTAAATGGAAAATTATGACCATAATAACACGACTAATATGTTATTTATGATATTTCATTCAATGAATTAGTATTAACATCAGCATTTAGAAACTTATAAGAAATAATAAAATTTATTAACATCTAATGATTAAAATAGAATGTAAATACCATATATTTAGAAAATCAATGAATATAATTGGTTAGAATCAAATTTATTATATTTTAATAATCTTCCAAAACAAATGAGTATTACTATTATGGTTATAATACATATAGTTAAATTTATCTTATGGAATCTGGGAGTAAAGGTAATGGTATATCATCTCAATTTTCCTTCATTTAAAAATGATTTGTATTCATCATATTCTTTCTTTATATGGGGTATATAGTACCAAATGAATGTATTTTTAATATTTTTCATTTCAACACTGGGATTTTGAAATCCATATAATGTTGTTCTTGTCAAGGAATTTTGATTCCAAATATTGTAAATCCATAATTGTTTCTTTCTGATCTCACTTTCCAATCATGAATATATATATAATCATTTTAGAGGGAAATGTCTGTTTGTTTATCTCCTAAACAATATATATTTTCTTATCATATATTTATTTCACTATTTTATGTGTTTCTCATCATTTTTTCTATAATTGGTTAACAGTTAATCACAAATGTTTTGTTATACCCTATGACACCATAAGAGGAGGATGAATCTTTGTGATGAACAAATAAAACTTTTCCCTTCATGATATTTTCCTTTTTTATGATTTTATCTCTTCTTGAAATGAAATTAGTCCATCTTAATACTTTATTAACATTGTTCACAACCTTACCAAACAATATATAAATAAAAGGAATGTAAATCATCAATATAATATAATTATTTTACTTGGTTCACCATAAAGAGAAGGTCCACGGAGTACACACCATCAATGATTCAGTCATAAAAATTCCACTATACATCACTAGATTGTGGAATTAAAACTGTTTTCAAATATTCAATATGTTATAGGTGAAATTATTTTATAACTAGTTTTCAGATAGTGTACAACCACACTTAGATCACATCTATCGACTTCACCATATGCATGGATTTAGATAATGTCTCTATTAGTTTATCTACATGAAATCCACTTCAACAAATATTGGACATTATGGTATGCCTATATATAGCACATAAATCATCTTTTATCATGGATAATGATTAAGGATTTGTAATAATTCATCCCAATATTCAATCTTAGTTAAATTCGAGAAAATACCAACATTGTAATTCACACAACTATAGAAATGTGGTCAGATCTGAGCTTTAGTCAGGAGCTCTAGACGATTAGGGTTTCATACCATGGGATCTACACTTCAGAATCTTCGGCTAGAGATTCAGGTGAGGTATTTACTTTAGGTGTCTATTTTGGTTTTGGTGACTCATGATGGGGCTCTGAGCTATAATGGATTCATTGTGACTTGTCTTGGTCTATGACGTTATGGGTATAGTGGGATCTTGTTGGTGGATTATGGTTCAAACTTGTGTAGTAGTGTTCATCCTTAACCACATCAGATCTATTCCATAACTGGTTTCAACCAAAATATTTTTGGTATTTCTTTCATCTATTCAACGGACCACAGGAGGATGGAATCAAGGAGGATTTAGTCGATTCTCGCTACATGATGGAGGCAGTGTGGATCTGTGGTTCAATATTGGTTAGACGACCACTTGCACGATGGTGTAGTGTTTGGCGAATCTTGGATGATGACACCACAGTGTTGGTCTAGGGCCAAGCAGGGTTCCTCGTAGCATTTTGTTTGAGCTTTTGGTTTTCTTTATCCACATTTTCAATGTTTTGATGGACCCTAATTTTTGTAGTAGTATTTTTCACCAGGGGATAATGGGATAAAATAAATTTCCTTCTAGTTTATAGGCCTCCAAATCATGTATAATTATTCTGCTATTTGGTTTGGGACTCTCTACCATGTTATGGGTTACCATATAGTTTAAAAGATATTTTTTTCTTTTTTAATAAATATGGATCTTCCCTATATATTAAAATAATATCAACTTTTCAATGTCATATTTTTCTATTTTTATTTGATACTATTATATAACCATCGAAACATCTCTATATAAAGATAATTTTTTATTGGAATTATGTTATTTACCTCATTCCTATTGCATGTCCAAATATTTCAATTGAAAATCCATCCCCTATTCCTCCAATCCTTCAAAACTGAAGTAAAACTCAGAAATAAAATAAAAACCATTATAGATCTCTATTTATTATTCAAGTTAACTAATGAAACCCATTTGTACAATTTTTCTTCCAAAATCCCCATATAAACTATTCAAGAGAAAATACTTGATATAATATTCCATACACAAAAAACCACACAGTAAACTATTCAATATTTAAGTACCATGAGGAACACTTACTAAAACATGGGGACTATATAATCCACCATGTGGATCTCTATCACATGCTACATTCAAATACCACAATCTCATAAAATGACCTCATTGTAATCCCTACTCTAAAAAAAATCATCAAGGATGCTACCACTACCAACTTGACTTCATTGGACTAAACTTATAGAATTTACTTCCAGGAATCGACCTTATAGACTCCTCAACCTAGTTTAACATTGAAGAAGTAAATTTTTTGAAATGGTCCATGTGTACTTCATACCTTAGGGATATTTTTTCCATATTTTAATAAAATCACATATTTACAATGATCAATCATCAATCACTATGTTACACATGTATTAAAATGAAATTTCATCCATGAATCAAAGTAGCCTCAAAATTTAAAGTTTAAATCTTTATATAATCCCATCTAAGAACTCCCAAATAGATAATTTAATCACTTCCATTAACACACCCTCACTTTGGCACTACATAATCCCATTTTTTTTACAATGGACTCCACTTACTAATCACATACTTGACCACATTGAGGTATATAAAACAAGGATCTATCAGCATATACTATAAATCCATAGTGACCTAAAAATTACCACTATAATATTGTGTGGTCCATCTCTGAATTATGAACATTTTTACCCACACAATGTGCTCTACCACATTACCCATGTAATAAATTATTTGAGTCACCTTTCTCAATATCCAAAAAATTCCATATAAGATAACCATAAACTCTTCTATGCATTTTATGTGCATGAATTTGTGTTCCATGTTCTTGAATAAATGGAGGGAATATTTTACATCGGAATATTTATAAAACATCAAGATCAACCAGTTTCCTATTCCCAAAGGATTTGAAAATAATAGGAAATAATTCCATCATTCATCCTGATACATTGATCAACCTAATATATTTAATTTATATATTATATAATTATTTATTTTAAGCTTATATATTTTTCGATATCTGATAACATTAGTCTATTATGTGTACACATCATTAAAAAATATTTATTTCAAACAATTCATCATTTAAAAACAAATCATCTTCAATATAAATGAATAGACCAAGATTAATTTGGACTTAAGAATATTTTAAATCCATATGATCATGATGAACAATACTAGGCCCTTGAAATATATAGATATATATGATCCTCACACCATTGAAATGTTCCTTGACATAGAGAGATATCAAGGTGTCTCTATGAATTGTATTCAGCTTGAACCTCTTCATTAGGACATCAATAAACATACAAACATTAAAAATTGTACAATTTCAATACCAACATTAATAAAATTGTTAGAAAATCCTGCACAAAACCACTTGGTTTCATCATTTTACACATTTGAATTTTTTTTAAAACACTACCAAAAATACTTCTATACATTTTGATTCAAAAAAATTATTTCAATTTATAGATTATTCATCTCACTCCCTATTTTTTAATAAAATTAAATGGGCCCCTTCTATATTTAATTTACATTGAATCATTCTCACTAATTTATTTTCCCCAATTCAAATTAACTCGCCATTTTTATATAATTACCATGTGTAACTCTTCTAAAATCCACCCCCCTAATGAGAGATAATATTATGTTCATTACCTATTTAGAGGTGTATATTTTATCTATATCAATTTAATTGAATGTTACCATTTGTATATTTTGAAATTTATTTAAATTAATCACTCTTCAATTTGTATTAAACATTATTTATAGTCACTTTTTCAAATATCCCTAAAAGATAAAAAATTTATCTAATGTTATACTAAAATATATATAGGTTCAAATAAAACATTTTTATTATCAATACAATCCATTCCCGTGACTATTTGAAACTTCTATGAGCATTCTACATCAGTCATATATTTTTAATGACTTAATTAAACACATTGTATTTGAGTCATAAATATATCCTTTCAGCCTATTATTCTAAAACATGTTTTATGAAACAATATTAAATGTTAAAAATATCAATGTTATTCATGTCACTGACATTTTTTTAAATATTATTATAGATTATACTTTTTCTTATTTTCCATAACATCCTATAATATCAATCCAATAATCCCAAAACCCTCAATGGATAATAAATAAATAACATAATGTGTAAAAATTATCGTACATACGATTAATTGATACCACATTTTTTTAAAATCACAATAACACATAATGATATTTAAATAACTTACTAAGGAAACTCTTTTTCTTTAGATAATACTAAATAGACTTTGAGAAGTCCACACTAAATCCATCAAATTAAATTTTCTACTATTTCTATATTTTACAATAATTAATAAAATGGGAATATTATTGATGAAAATACAATTTTAATTTAGTGGTTTCATGGTATCATAAAAATATCCCAAAACAAAACATTGTATGAGAATAATAAATAGTCACAAAATAAAAAGTGTTTTTTCTATCCAGGCCTATGACCGACATTTTGTCTCCCCTCCTGCGGTGCTAGGGTTCCCCCTCCGGTCTAGTTCCCTCCTTTCCTCCACTCCTCTGGCGTGTCCCATCGGCTCTGCATTAGTTCTCTATCTAGGGAGGGTGTGCATGTCTACCGGTTTTGCAGATCAGCACCGGCTTCTGCTTCGTCTCGTCTTAGGCTTCCTCTTCGGCATGGTGCAGGCATGTTTCGGCGAGCTGGATTTCTGCTAGGTTTTCTTTGGTGGGGTGGTGGGGTTTGTTTCATCACTTCGGATGATGGATTTGGGGACTTTGTTAGATCTAGATATGGAGGGCGCTGACGTCATGGTGGGATGGGGTCGGTGGCTTCTCTGTGATGGTTTCAAGTATGTGGTCGGTGAGCAAGGCATCTTGGCGGGCGTGGAGTTCCGGTCCAGTCTGGTGGGATTGGTGTCAGCCCTGGAGTGACCCAGAGGGAGGGGATATCTTGTTTCTGGTCGTCCCTCATCCTCCCAACAGGTTCAATCTGAGTGTTTCTGCATTTTTTTATCTTCGTTGCATTTTTGATTCTGTGAATGTGTGGTGGGATATTTATTTCTTCCATTCATCATTTTTTCTCTGTGGTTTTTTTTGTGGTTGCTTGTGCCGGAATCCGGTGGTGGTGTGTCTGTGGTCTAGCTCTTAGTAGATCCATGCCCATTGTGGCATTTCTTATTTAGAGCAGCTAAGATCCCTCCACCAGTGACTTCCTCTAGTGTGATGTTGGGACATCCAGTCCTAGGTGATGATTACCCGCTTCGTTTTCTTTGGATCGTCTTCCAGTTGTTCTGGAGACTACAATGGCGGTTGGGAGTTATGAAGCTCGCGGTGGGGTTCGCTTTGGTTGTTGTCTTTGTGGTGGATGATTTGAAAATTGTTTTATTTTTTCATCATTTCATGTTCATGGTTTGAGGATTTTCTTCTACTATTGGTTTCATACCGATGGAGAAAGGTAGTACAGTTGGATTGACCACTGGGAACATGCCCTAGAGGAGGATCCAGAGCCGCCATTTTATCATTGCAGATCTTTACAAATTTGGTTGTTTGAGAGGGAATGATGTCAGCCATCGGAACGGGCAAGTGCTTTGACACAGGACGATTGTTTGTCAAACAGCCTTGCAACGGTGGAAATCTTCATTGATCATTTCATAGGGAGGGAAGCTCCTCCGATTTAGTCTAATTTTTACTCTTTTTTGTCCTTAGGGAAAGATTTGTCTTATGTGTATGGAGCCTTTTGGGTTTTCCCCCCTTCTTCCCTTAAAAGGGGCTTTTTCAAATAAAAAAAATTTGAAGGCTTTCGGGTCATTGGAGGAAAATAGTTTTTTCTTCTTTGTAAAATTTTATTATTCATCTTGTAGTGGTCTGGAAAAACTTTTTAATGTGTTTTTCATGATACAACTAGTTATTTTAATGAGGATTTGGTACAATATTAATTTATACTAGTCTCGATTTGATTTGAACTTCTTCCGTTCAACATAAGGAATTAATATTTTTCCTTGAAAAACAATGTGGTTGTTCACCACCACAGGTTTAGGAAGATTCATTATAGACTCCAATTTATAAATTCTGACAAATATTTTTAAATTTAGAAATGTCATAATATAAATTAATAACTTCAAACTCCCACCTCCCAATTTGAAAAAACAAGCTTTTAGTGGAAACACACATGTATTACATAAAACATACAAAACTTCTAACTTATACATTTTTTTTCATCTTTCATCAACCATGTTGATCATATCTACACCTTAATAATGTAGCACACCCAACTAATATTAGAAACATTAAATATATAAGGAGTTGTTTAACAATATACACTAACAAAAAACATGGTTAACCTAGTATTACAGAATTACCAATGCTAACTAAAAAGACAATTAAATACCACTTCTATCTGCACTATAAAAATAACTATTAAAGAGGTCCATCAATAGCACTATTTTAGGGGTTCTATAACATTCCTATGAAGGATCATTTAATGGGGTCTCATTATCAGTTTTTTTAAAAAGGTGCTTATAAAGTTTCCCCATTACCATCACAAGGAAAAAAGAACTTATAAATGTTAGGGCTTTCTCAACACTTTTTTTAGAACTAATAAAGGGTAAATTTCATAAAAAATATTTCATTAAAAATAATATAATAATATATGATTATATTTATACTGATATAAATATAATATGTAAAATTTTAAATATATTTTAGATAAGGGTAAATATTCATTTAGAGTTAATATATAATATATTTACTGAAAATGGATTATAAAATAATTTTAAAAATTACTAATTAATAATTTTATAATTATTATCATGTAACGACCATTTAATAATATCTCGATGCCATAAAAATTATTTGAATTCATTATATGTCTAAGATATGTTTAAAATACAACTTTAACTTCAAATGGCCACAAATTTTTACCCTGATGTCTGTTTAGAATCTACCACATATCGAATCTAATCGTGTCATTATCTCTATGAACTCGTGATAGTGGGAATCCCAATCACATTTTTCAGCGCTAAAAACTATCATAATTCCTTTTAAAACTGAGTTTTTTGTCATGGTATCCTAATTTTTTAATATATAGTGGAATTTCATACTCATTTATGGTGTTATTTTCCCATTTTAGTGGGGACTACATTTATTCCCACGTCCAACATTATTATTGAAATGATGGTTTTAAAATTTTATCGTTATTCATAATATTGTTTTATTTATAATTAAATATAAATAATTTCATTTATATTTAAATATAATAAATCACATGTATTGATATATATAGAAAATAATAACTTATAAATATATATTTAAATATATAAAATAAATATTTAGTATTCATTATATTTAATGTAAAAATTTATAGATTTTATTTTCCTTATAAAAATGGATTAATATGTATATATACATATAAATTTAATTCTTTCAAATAAACATGTGTGTCTAAATATTTAACAAACATATATATTTCAATGTGTTTTAAATTATAATATAATAAATATATATTCTAAAAATGTACTTAAAATAATATCTAACTATTTTAAAATCATAAAAATATATATAATGTTTATATATACAGATGGCACATGAGCCTTGGCCCAGTTGGCAAGGACTCCTTAAGTGCATCCAAAAAGACCAGGGATCAAAACCAGGCGGAGGCAAGATTTCCGGGTTACTGTAGCAGTCACTGTAGCAGTCACTGTAGCAGGCACTGTTTGGCACTGTAACAGCCGGGAATATGCCCCCGTTTGGGATTTCGGGCCACCGACTTGGCCCCTGAGTCCTGAAAGGCCTTCGGGCCACCCAAGACCTTCGGGTCAGTAAGGCCTTTGGGCCACCTCAAGGCCTTCGGGCCACATGAATGCAGTCCCCAGACACACTACAAGAAAGGAGCAGCCCCAGATGAGGATTCAGAGCAGGTGCACTCACCAGAGCAGAGCCAAATGGATTGTCAGAAAGAGAGGGTATGGCTATGCCATCGGGACTTGCCTGTGCTTGCACGGGGATGCCTAGCCAGACGGTCATGCAAAGGTGGGGAGCTACTATCATGACGCAGATGCTTGGGAGGGGCAGTTCCTTGTAGATAGTCTGGTTGAAATCTCTAAAGACCTTCAGGGTCATGTAATCTCCTTAGCCTACGGGCCTTGTAATTCCTCTAAGGCCTACGGGCCATGTAATGCTTTCGCCTTCGGGCCTTATAAGGGTTCCACCTCACCCCTTGAAAGGTGGATTATCAAAATCAATAAAAAAAAATGAAGGCCTTCGGGCCATTGGTGGTTTATATATACAGATGTGTGAATTAATAAATCAATATATATTTATATTATATTCTAGAATATGTAAATGAATATTATATATATATATATTAAAATAAATATAAGAATATATATTTCTCCTAGTCGAACATATATTTCATAAATGTATTTAAAAATAATTATATAAATAAATGAATAAAAAATATATATTGAAATATATATATATATATATTGAAATATCACTAAATAGAAAATTATATAACATGGTGTTGTGGTAAAGGAATTTTATCTTCAAGGAAAAGGTTATGGTTTTGTATCCAATCATATACAAGAGGATAAATAATCATATATCACTGTTAAAGGGTTGGTTGCATGGAATGATCTTATAAATTGAGTGGAGAACTATTAATGTTTTCTTGGATGCATTGAAAAAGGGTTCAGGATCATAGAGGTCCGAAAAAGGATAATTTTACCTACATTAGTAACACTATTTTAAAGTGTTGTTAAAGCTTTCACTTTAAAAAATTTATGGTATAAAGTGACTTATAAGCTCTATTAAAGGGCCATTACTAGCACTCTTACAACCCAGTTTGGTTGTGATGATAGTCATCAAGATAAGGATTATATACAGTCATGGACCTTACCTTTGATTCTTGCTTTCCTCTATGTCTTCATAGAGGTTCCTCATTATATTTCACTACATGGGAAAATTTAATTTCTTATGCCTTTTTTAAGTTATTCATTCCTATCATATGATTCATCATATTAACATATAATGAAATTTAATCATTTTATTACAATCTTAATTTACTTTCTAATATTGATGGATCAATCCATACGAATAAAAAATCATGGCACACATTCTCAATGGTATTTTCTTTGTAGGGTTTTTAGAGAAGGTATTATTTATATGTGAAGTATTGTACCCCTGTGAAAAGTATTTCTTTAATAATTAACCCCTTTTATTCCCTAAATGTTTCCTCATCTATTAGAGGGATCTCTGTAACACCCCAAGATTTTACGAAAAATATTCTTTTTAATTTCATTAATGTCTTGTGTCGTACGCTACACCAAATGGATCATGCACAACACGCATCCCTGACATGGCTTGCATTACACGCAAGCACGACCTTCCACGATAGCGTGTGTTGTATGCAATACCGAGTTTCGCTAAACAACGATATGCTATTTAAATATTATGAAAACTATCCATTATGAATATTAATACCCACTTTTTGAAATTTTTGAAATTTTATTTTTGAAAATGGACTTCATTTTTGGATTCGGAATATCGAAATTAGCCTAGGGTGAAATTTTGGTATTTTTCAGAAAACATTCAATTTTTGATGAATAGTGAAAACACTGGGTTACTATTTAAAAACCGAATTTTCAATTAAATAATTATTTATTTTGTTTAAATTTATTTTAGGTAAAAATTGATACATATTACCTATATATGTTCAATGTAATTCATTGGAGTAATTTTATAATAATTTTAGATATATAAAAATTTCATTGAACTTTTCACCGTCTTTTACCCACCTCCCAGGAGAATTTGCAAATTTACATAAAACATAATTTTACCGCTTTTGTGAATGGAATTTCAAAAATCCGAGAGCGACGGTTGATTTCATTAAGTAAAATGTGGTTCAATGAGATGAAAATAGTTTTTGGTGAATAGTAACTTTTTACTTTTTTTACCACGGTTAGAAGTAAATAGGGTAATTAAGGGTAAAAATGATATTATCATTACCCTAAAACATGTCCTAATTCTATTGGTTAAGTGTAATTCAACCAAAAACAACCTTAGGAATAACATATGACCATTTATACCCACTTGGATTAGATTTGGACATTAATTATTAACTTATTTAAAGAAGTGTTAAAATAGTTAAAATCAAAGTTTAATAAGTAAACCGTTTTTAATATAGGGTTATAAATAAGATAAATTCGACTATAAATATTAATTATAAATCTAAACAGATTTCCTACATAATGGTATTTTATTTGTAATTTTTAGACATTATATAATTTATTTTATTTTTGACACAAAGATGATGGAGTAATTATCTTATTAATGAAATATTGACATAATTGATGTTATAAATACCCAAATAAATGTAATTTGAGACTTTTTATAAATTACACTAATTTTCTAGGTTAATATGACATGTTAGTAGTGATTTAATAAACTCTTTTAGAACTAATAATTCTGTTATGATTTTCACAAAAATCAATTACTAAATAGTGTCAAAATTGCCATAAAATAGTTTTTAAAACAAATATTATACTATTAATTGTTATTTTATTCCTAAAAATCTAAGGTTCAGCCAAATGACTTAGATAAGGTTATATATATTAATAATAATCAACCTGGGGTTCGTTTGGCTTCTCATATTATGTTTATTAACCTTATAGTGTAAGAACACAAAAAGAAACGGTAAAAGATAAATTATCTAACTTAAAGTTAATTCTAAATGATAAGGTTGAAATAGTAAACTAAACATGTCCAAATTATATTGTATGAGAGGATTGCGACCCATCCCCACCTTATCTTCTAAATAAATCAATTTGTAGCTATTGAAAACCGAATATGGCTTTATAATGAAATTATATTTTTTGTTTTTCCAAAGATGCCCCTATCCTCCCTTATAAAAGGGAACCTCCTCCCTCTCTTCCTCACACCACATTGAGCCTTCAAGATCGGCCAAACCCTACCAAATTCTCTTCTCCACTTCAACAGAAACATCCTAGAGGTCCTGGTATTCTTCAAAGACCAATATTAGTGCCCTAAAAGAATGTCTCAAAGAAGTGCTTCAAAGAAGAGGTAATGTCTGTTACCGATTATTTCAACATTATTTCTTCTTACACTTCTTAATCTTTAGTTGTTTCATTATGAAGTAATAACATCAGTATCACTAATATACTGATATGTTATTATAAGTATGAAACAACCCTATTTCACCATCTATCCATCCTACAGAAAACGAAATCATCATGCGTGCGTACGTACAAAATACCGTCTCCACGCCGTGGTGTAATCTATTTTCCACCACCACCTTACTTGGATGAGTATAATGGTGTAAAGAATGAATACATATGATTATTGTAAAGTGATATTGATTCTGAAATAGTATACATACACTCCAATACAATTTCACGATCATGGGAACGATATCATCACTCGTGCGTACGTACGGAATACCTTCTCCACGATGTGATGCGACTCGTTATACATGATTTTCATTACATAATTATTACATAAATGAATTGAGTGAATGAATATGATATATATTACACTAATACCATTCTTGAAATGAGGTAACTATAACCTAAAAAAATAATAAGAATTTATTCGACAAAACATGCATAAGAATAAAAGGCAATAAACACCCGAATAACAAGTAACAATGAAATATTACTAATAAGAAGCTAAGAATATGACCATATATGATATAATAACAATTAGTATGACTCTGGAATAAGTCAATGACATTATTTAAATCATTATACAGGAGTTTCGGACACTTAGGAACCAAATCAGACCTAAGGTAATGGAAATATCACAATCTCATTTTATACGAGATTGTTTATACTTTGGAATTTATTGGGGTGTACTTTATCATCCACATCCATGTTTCATCAAAATGTAATATTATTTACATCCACATAAAATTGTTTAAATCCAATTTTAGCCTTCGGTGAGTTTTTAGTAAAAGATATGAAAGGAATCTTTTTTCATTTTTCGTACGAGGTACTTTTTTGGATTTTCCGAAAAAAGTACGAGAAGATTGTTTTTTAAAATTATACGGCATGAATGGATTTTTTAAAACATTATTTCCAAGAAGCTTACTTTAGAAGTTTTCAAGATTATTTTTAAACAACATCTTTTAGTTTAATATTGTATGACATGTTAAGAAAGGAAAATGTTTTGGAAGTAGAAAGGATATTTTCCTCAAAAATGGAGTTCAAGTGTTTTATCAAAATTATTTTCCATATAAGATAATATAGGGTTCTGTTTATATTTCTATTATTAAATTGATTTGATTATGTTGTGATGGAATTTTTATTTATGAATTCCTTTATCTTATATGAATTGTTTTATGATGTCATGATGTTTAAGAATCCCATTTTTATTACATGGGTTATGCTATGATGTATGGTTTATGATTTTGTGCCACACATAAGAATGATATCATTATGAGATGGGTGGGACCTATATCTCCCTCTAATGCATTGGGTAAAGATTTTATTTCTCATGAGATAGACATGGTTGGAATAGTAGGTTAAACCAGTTCAGTGAAACATGACTAAAACGAGGAATGAACTCGATTCAGAAATTGACTTTGTCCACTATGATAGTCTTGGCAATGAGTCTTGACTAATAAGAAATGATTCTCTATTATTATTTGTGTATGCCACAATGTTTCATGTTTTACGTTACGATTATTGGGATTACATTTCACCACTATGATTTATCCCATGTTATGATTTTATGATCTCTTTTGCAGGTTAAGATTTCCAAAATGTTATGTTCTTATGAATATGATGTGATTGATATTTCTTTTGTTTAACCTTACTGAGCATTTGAGCTAACCCTTTTATGTTTTCTTTTCCCTAGGATATAAAGAAAGGTTTTAGGTAAAGAACGAAAAAGGGGAAGATCGTTATGGGAGTTGATGATGATATTTCAACATGATTAGAAGTTTATAATCCGTGTTTCCAAAGACACTAAACTATTACGGTTCTTGTGTGCGTGTTTTTGTTATTTACTAAGTATTCCGCAAAAGTAATGTAATGTCCATGTACGTCAAGCATATGGTCTCTACAGTTGGTATCAGAGGAAAGAATTAGTCAACCTTTGGAAACTAGGATGCGAGAACATTTGTGAGATCCCTATAGATATTACTAAGGTATGTATAAGGATGTCCCTAAGGTTAAGTATAAGTATAGGTTATAGTACTAGAATTACAGTAACCTAAGATGTTAGATATTGAATGTACTCCCCCTTTATTATGTTGTTTTCCCTAGTGTGATTTTTTCCTCTCACACTATTCTTTTTGGGTTTTACACGATGGCTGGGACCCGAAGATACTGTGTTGAACAATGTAATGGAAAATGAAATGATTGTACTCCTGAACAAAAAAATGTTACGAGAGATGGAGTGCAAAATCTTAATGCTATACTTACACAAGCTATAAATCATTCTGGACTTCCAAATGAGCATAGAAGGGAACAATATTCTATTGAGTCCTTCATGAGGCAACGCCCACCTTCTTTCAGTGGGTCTTCCGATCCACTCGTTGCTGAAGAATGGATCAGTACCACTGAAAAGATATTTTCAGTTCTTCAATGTTCTGAACATGATAAAGTCATCTTAGCAGTATATCGTTTGGAAGGTGAAGCAGATCAGTGGTGTAATCTTATCAAGAGTATGAGTCCAAGAGATGAAATTGAGTCCATGGAATGGGATGAGTTAAATAACTTATTTTTCAATAAGTACTTCCCTCGTATTCTTCGAACAATGATGGAGAAGGAGTTTCTTGAACTAAATCAAATCGATGATGAATCTGTCAGTATATACGAAGCGAATTTTACAAGGCTTGAAAGGTATGTATCTGGCTTTATCATCCAACAAGAAAGTAAAGTTGATCTATTCTTCAGTGGCTTAAAACCAAATCATAGAAGGTCATTATCTATAAGAGACTTCAGTAGCTATGAGGAAATTGTGCGTTGTGCTATCAAGGTAGAAATGGAAGTTAGTGTCACATATCCATCTCACTATTTTGACAAGAAACAAAATATAGATTTCAAGGTGAAATCTAAGAATAATGGTGAAATAAAGATGAATGTTTTCTTATGGTCAATGCGTGGAAAGGAGCATGGTGGAGATTGTCTTAAAGGGACTAGAAAATGTTTTAAGTGTGGAAAAGAAGGTCATCGAGCAGCTTAGTGTCGAAGTAATGGAAAAAGGGTTGTTAATGGTGTGAATAATGAAATGACTGTAGAAACTAACCACCAACACTTCAATGCTTCAAGTGCAATGAAATGGGGCATTATGCTAATCAATTCCCTAATCCAAGGGTTAATGATGATCGACATGAGGAACCACTTAAGGAAAAGGACAAAGGGAAGTCAAATGCAATCACTATTGGCAATTTTGAATATGACAACAATGTTGTGGAATGAATAAGTGTTTATGTAATGGGATTCCATAGTAATATTGTATATATTATCATGGAATATTGAAATATTTATGTATTGGTCTATTGTGGTTTTTAATAATTTTATGGTACCAGCAACCATGGAAAGTGATTGAGATATTTTTGGAAAGAGGATGATATGCGCATAATGAAGGGATAAGGATAAAATGAAATGTTTGATAGTATTCATGAGTTCATGACTGATATAAAGAAATAGTTATATCATGGTTTGAGTATATAGAATTTTGGGGTTTTGGTATGTGGAAAGAGTTCACTTTTGACAGCACTCATGTTTTCACTAAGATTCAATGGGTATTCATTTTTCAAGAGAATACATGATTAAGGCCTTAGAATGTTTGGAATGTGACCAACAAGACATATCTTCTGATATATGGGGATCAACGATGGTATTAACATTCTTGTTATATGAAATCTCTGGTAATCATTTTCACTATATTATGAGAGTGGACTGCAGTATTATGGATAAGCCTAAATATTTGAATGGATTATGTTGGACATAAGTTACTATTGTTTAAGGATAGAAGTTTTTTCGACATTATTGATGGGATGTTATAGTAATGTAGTTTTAGAAAAAGGAAAACTTGCAGGATGGGCGATAACCCATCACGTCGGACAAGGTTGTGGGAATTGAACCCACAACCAAAGTGGGACTGGCCTTTATCACATACCACTGGCCTACAAGAAGTCCCTGGTTAGTAGAAACTAGTTTTATTTTATTACGCAGTATGATATATGAGGTAGAAGTTCATTTTTGGAATCGTATACGATTAACCTCACAATAGATGGACTTATGTATATTTGATAACTTTTGCTAACCTTTTGTTTGAAACATATGGAATGACCCATCATTCTATCACATGATCTATTAACACTTCATTAATAACAAATTCAACTTCATTTATTTAAGAGATGAAGTGGAAATTGTTCAAAGCATGAACAACAGTGAGATTGTACCAAAATAAAGTAAGTATTTATTCTAATTCAAATTCTTCAACTTTAGGGAAATGATCTTGAAAACCAAAAATGTTGTCCTAGTTCCCTTATATCCGATGAATCAGATGGTACCCTAGATCATCACAAATTTATGGCTTTGTGATTGTTGGATTTTTCATAGCCATGTTCTCTACCACTCTTCATCAGAACAAGACAGTTAGATTTCTCTTCCATATCCATATTTTCACCTATGTTCTCTTATGCGGAAACCCATTGATTAGTTAATTTGGGTAACCGTTATGTTTCATACATTAGTTTTTAAAACCGAGTTTTGGTATTCCTTTTTACGATGTGGGTTTCTGTTAAAGAATCTTTCGAGTAGTAAACCATTTATAACCGCGACGAATTTCGAGGGCGAAATTCATTTTTAAGGGGGGTAGAATGTAACACCCTAAGATTTTACAAAAAATATTCCTTTTAATTTCATTAATGTCTTGTTTTGTATGCTACACCAAAAGGAGCTTTCAAACATGCATCCCTGACTTGGTTTTCATTACATGCAAGCGCAACCTTCCAGGATAGCGTGTGTTGTACGCAATACCGAGTTTCGCTAAACAACGATATGATATTAAAATATTATTAAAAATATCCGTTATGAATAGTAATACCCACTTTTTGAAATTTTATAAATTTTATTTTCGAAAATGGACTTTATTTTTGGAGTCGGAATATCGAAATTTTCCTTGGGTGAAATTTTGGTATTTTCCTGAAAACTTTCAATTTTTGATTAATAGTGAAAACAGTGGGTTACTATTTAAAAACCGACTTTTTATTTAAATAATTATTTATTTTATTTAAATTTATTTTAGGTCAAAATTGATACATAATAATTATATAAGTTCAATTTAATTCATTGGAGTAATTTTATAATAATTTTAGATACATAAAAATTTCATTGAACTTTTCACCGTCTTTTACCCACCTCCTAGGAGAATTTGAAAATTTACATAAAACATAATTTTACCGCATTAGTGAATGGAATTTTAAAAATACGAGAGACACAGTTGATGTCAGTATGTAAAATGTGGTTCAATGAGATAAAAATAATTTTTGGTGAATAGTAACTTTTTAATTTTTTTTCCACGGTTAGAAGTTAATAGGGTAATTAAGGGTAAAAATGATATTATTATTACCCTAACACATGTCCTAATTCTATTGGATAAGTGTAATTCGACCAAAAACAACCTTATGAATAAAATATGTCCATTTAGGCCCACGTGGACTAGATTAGAACATTTATTATTAATTTATTTAAAGAAGGGTTAAAATAGTTAAAATAAAAGTTTAATAAGTAAATCATTTTTAATATAGGGTTATACATAAGATAAATTCGACTATAATTATTAATTAGAAATATAAAACTATTTCCTATATAATGGTATTTTTTTTGTAATTTTTATACATTAAATAATTTAATTTATTTCTGACACAAAGATGATGCAGTAATTATCTTATTAATGAAATATTGACATAATTGATGTTATAAATACCCAAATAAATGTAATTTGAAACTTTTTATGAATTAAACTAATTTTTTAGGTTAATATGACATGTTAGTATTGATTTAATTAACTTTCTTTGAACTAATCATTCTGTTATGATTTTCACAAAAATCAATTACTAAATAGTATCAAAATTGACATAAAATAGTTTTTAAAACTAATATTATATTATTAATTTTTATTTATTCCTAAAAATCTAAGGTTCGGCCAAATGACTTATATAAGGTTATATATATTATTAATAAACAACTTGGGATTCGTTTGGCTTCTTATAGTAAGTTTATTGACCATATAGTGTAAGAACACAAAAAGACACGATAAAAGTAAAAGTATCTAACTAAAAGTTAAATATAAATGATAAGGTTAAAATAGTAAACGAAACTTGTCCAAATTGTATTGGATGAGAGGATTTCGATCCATACCTACCTTAGCTTCGAAATAAATCAATTTGGAGCTATTTAAAACCGAATATGGCTTTATAATAAAATAATATTTTTTGTTTTTCCAAAGGTGCCCCTCTCCTCCCTTATAAAAGGGCACCTCCTCCCTCTCTTCCTCACACCACCTTGAGCCTTCAAGCTCGGCCAACCCCTGAAAAATTCCCTTCTCCACTTCCCCAGAAACATCCTAGAGTTCCTGGTCTTCTTCAAAGACCAATTTTAGTTCCCTAAAAGGAGGTCTCAAAGAAGCGCTTCAAAGAAGAGGTAATGTCTGTTACCGATTTTTTCAACTTTATTTCTTCTTCCACTAATTCTACTTTAGTTTTTTCATTATGAATTAATAACATCAGTATCACTAATATAATTATATGATATTATATGTACGAAACAGCTCTATTTCACCATCCATCCATCCTACGGAAAACGAAATCATTGCTCGTGCGTACGTACGGAATACCGTCTCCACGCCGTGGTGTAATCTATTTTCCACCACCACCTTAATTGGATGAGTATAATGGTGTAAATAATGAATATATATGATTATTTTAAAGTGATATTGATTCTTAAATAGTATACATACACTCCAATACAATTCCATGATCATGGGAACGATATCATCGCTCATGTGTACATACAGAATACCATCTCCACGATGTGATGTGACTCGTTCTACATGATTTTCATTACATAATTATTACATAAATTAATTGAGGGAATTAGTATGATATATATTACACTAATACCATTCTGGAAATTAGGTATCTATAACCGAAAAAATGAATAAGAATTTATTCGACAAAACATACATAAGAAGAAAAAGCAATAAACACCTGAATAAAAAATAACAATGAAATATTACTAATAAGAAGCTTAGAATATGACCATATATGATATCATAACAATGAGTATGATTCTGAAATAATTCAATGAAATTATTTAAATCATTATACAGGAGGTTCAGACACTTACGAATTAAATCGGACCTTAGGTAAGAGAAATATCACAATCTCATTTTATCCGAGATTGTTTATACTTTGGAATTTACTAGGGTGTATTTTATCATCCACATACATGTTTCCTCAATATATAATATTATTTACATCCACCTATAATTATTTAAATCCAATTTTACCTTTTGGTGAGTTTTTAGTAAAAGATATCAAAGGAATCTTTTGTCGTTTTTCGTATGAGGTACTGTTTTGACTTTTCCGACAAAAGTACGAGAAGAATGTTTTTTTAACTTATACGGCATGAATGGATTTTTTTAAACATTATTTCCAAGAATCTTCCTTTAAATGTTTTCATGTTTATTTTTAAAAAACTTCTTTTAGATTAAATTTATATGACATGTTATGAAAGGAAAATGTTTTTGAAGTAGAAAGGATATTTTCCTCAAGAATGGAGTTCAAGTGTTTTATCTAAATTATTTTCCATCTAAGATAATATAGGGTTCTGTTTCTATCCATATTATTACATTGATTTGATTATTTTTTGATGGAATTTTTTTTATGAATTACTTTATCTTATATGAATTATTTTATGATGTCATGATGTTTAAGAATCCCATTTTTATTACATGGGTTATGCTATGATGTATGGTTTATGATTTTGTGGCACACATAGGAATGGTATCATTATGATATGAGTGGGAACTATATCTCCCTCCAATGCATTGGGTAAATATTTTATATCTCATGAGATAGACATGGCTGGAACGGCAGGTTAAACTGGTTCAGTTAAACAGGACTGAAACAAGGAATGAACTCGGCTCAGAAATGGACTTTGTCCACTATGATAGTCATAGCAATGAGTCTTGACTAATAAGAAATGATTCTCTATGATTATGTGTGTATGACACCCAGTTTCATGTTTTATGTTATGATTATTGGGATTACATTTCACCACTATGATTTATCCCATGTTATGATATTTTGATCTCTTTTGCAGGTTAAGATTTCCAAAATGTTATGTTCTTATAAATATGATGTGATTGATATTTCTTTTGTTTACCCTTACTGAGCATTTGAGCTCACCCTTTTATGTTTTCTTTTCCCCAGGATATAAAGAAAGGATTTATGTAAGGAAACAAAAAGGGGAAGATCATTATGGGAGTTGTTGAAGATATTTCAACATGATTAGAAGTTTATACTCTGAGTTTCCAAAGACACTAAAATATTACGGTCCTTGTGTTTGTGTTTTTGTTATGTACTAAGTATTCTACAAAAGTAATGTAATGTCCATGTACGTCAAGCTTAGGGTCTCTACAATATCTCTCTTTTCATAAAACCATTCCTTGTATAATGAAATGTGATTCCACCAAGAGGCATCCCTAGGTGATGGGAAAAGGGGTGACCAGACCCCATCAACATTTTCCCCAATCAATGTTAATGGTGAGAATTTATCAAATCTGGTGTGGGGGTGTCTTTAGGGGTGGTGATAAAAGGATCTCATATGGAATCCAACACAATTTCTCATGCAGTACTGGAAGACCTGAGGCAGAAAACTGACACATTGACTCAAACTGTTTAGGGAGTACAGGGAGGACTGCATGAGGCTGAGAGGAAGGATTCATTGTTGGAAGAAGGTGCGGGTAATCCATTAGCTATTTATGAGATGCTTAATAAGGGAAATGGTCAGTCTGAAGATCTAAGTCATGATTCGTCTAAGCCTAGGGGGTCAGAGAGACCTGTGCAGATTCCACATGTCATCCCTTCCTGTGACAATATAGTTGTGAATGTTTTTTAAATGAAGGATGGTGCAGAATCACATGAAGCTATGGTGGTAATTGTCATCCTTGATGTCAACTTCACACCCCATGATGGTAAGATGCAGTCAGAGGAGCTTCTGATCAGTATGAAGGAAGGTAGTCAACCAGGTGTCTCAGTGTCCTTGTCTAGGAATTGGGCCAAGAGAGGGTGACATGGTCAAGGTTTAGATATGGATTTTCAGGACATCTAGGGGCATCCCTCTCTACCCCTGAGCAACATATTTGTAGGATTGCTTAAGGATGACTCATTTATTGCGAATGTTATGTAACTTGACTCAAAGGGAGGGTATAAGAATGAATGTAATGGGGATGAAATTTTTCACTTGAAAAGTGGAACTCCAACATAGGAGAATAGAATTAGACAAAGTAGGAAGAGCAGAAGGATCTATTCATCCTTGCCTCCTCTTTTGGAGACTAGATCGGCCAGGAGGAAAAATGGAAAAAGGAGACCTTGGAGGAAGTGAATCCTTAGATAACAGGGGTTCGGTGTGGGAAACCTTTGGAGTTACTCCCTAGCGGTGTGGAGGAAGTGACTGAGCAGGTGTTATTACTCAATACTTCAGAGGTGGAGACAACATTAATGATGGGGAGAGCCTTAAGAGCAACACTTAATATGGTACAATATGCTTGGATTGACCAGAAAGACTTAATCCTTGTTGGGGGATTCAACAAAGGGAATATTAGCATCGATGTGTACATATAGTCATGGGATCAACTGGCCTCGGAATTTAAAAATCTCTTGTCAGAATCCCTAAACATTCAGCTTTCATCTATATCTTGGCAATTATTTAGGGATACATTATCTGATCAGTTTAGTTTAATTTTCAATGCTCCTTGTTAATTGGGTGATGTATCGTATCTAGGTTGGGGTGTATCTTTTGTTAAATTGTTGGTTTATGTTTTTCGGTTTGGGGAGTCTTTATCTGGTCATTAAGATCCTTGAGTTGTGTGTTTTGGGTGGATTTCTTGAATGCATGTACCTGTAATGTTGCTTGGATATGCTTCAGATGGGGTCAGAGCACTGAACCTTCCCGTTTTCTTGACATTTGGAATATCTTGACTTGGAGTACATGGCTTTTCCATTGGGATCGGGACCATGCATGCATGGGATTGCCAAGTGCTCACGCATTGATGAAGGTGACAACCACATTGCATCTGCTGGGTGAGGCAGTCTTGGTAACTTTTTTGGGGTTTTTTGGTTATAAGTTGAACTTCTTTGTTTCTCACATTCTCCAAAAAAAGTGTTTTCTTAATATAAAAAATAATTGAAAGTCAATCCCTTTCTCAAAACATTCGCTCTTAATTCCCATAACCAAAACCATGGACATTATCTGTTGCGGTGACTCTATCTTGACATGAATATAATTTTCACTCAAAAATATTGTATCATATAAATTTTCCTTAAATATTTTTATCCTTCATTAAGAGATTTTTTGAATGTAACATAATTGGTTCTTATTTCATTAATCAATTTGGTCATTGTTTTTCCTCCAAAATATTGAATATATTATCCATCTTAAAACATATCATTCCTAGATTAGTTATTTCTTTATATTCCATAATACATGAGGATCTCATTATGTAATCGTTTATCCTTCCAAAAATTCCCCCTTCTGGAATTCTTCTCCATGTGATATGGGTTTGTAAAAATAAATCATCTACAATTAAATTAATTCCATATATAATCATACAGTAGATAATACATAGTTGTATTTATTATTCATTCACAATTTTTAATTTTAGCTTCATAAAACATTCTCAATACACATATAAGTATTCTAAATAATTATTTTAGAATCTAAATTCTCCGGAATTTTTTAATTGATTACACTTATTAGAGACCCGATTTTCTTAATATTCATCTTCTTAATTCTGTCATTAATCTTAGATTTAGTCATAAAGAATTTTTAGTGACACTATTCATTATTTACTAATCTTGGTTAGTTTTGAAAACGTCTCTTGAGGTATACTTAAAAAACCTTTTCTATCATAGATTTCCATAAATTATTTCCAAAATTTTCCATAAATTGATTGAAATATGATACTATAAATCCATCTTATAGACCTTATCAGATAATTTTCATATGCATATATCTTAAATATATGAATTTCAATTTCATTCATGATGATTAGTTTTATTTAAATCATAAATAATGTATTCTATATCCTATATTCAACAATCATTTAGTAAAATAGAAATCAATTTTTTCATACCATAACTAGTTTTTGCAATAAAAACCTAGTACATCATCCTCGAATCCATGATCATTAAAAATTCAATACATATTTTGATGTAAGACACCTAGATATATACATTAGGCTCAAATATAACTTACTGTACCATGGGATTCACAAATGGGTGGATGAATCAGGGAGATTGAAAACAGAGAAATTATATTTAATTTATTTATCTATATTATTTATTATGTTACTAATTTTGAAATAATTTATTATAACATATTTCTATATTATACATTCAGGTAACCTCACCACAAAAGGATTATATAAATAGGAAAGTAAATAATTATCATACCAAAATTATTTTTCGTGGTTCACCATTATAATATAGTCAAAGAAGAATACACCAATTATGTGATTATCTTACCAAACCAACAATGATTCACTAGATTAGTAGATTAAAAATGTTTCTCCATGGTCACTATATTCCAAGTGGAAATAGTTTACCACATTTTCAATGATAACATTATAACTCTCTTCAATATGTTATAATGACTCTACCTTGTTATTTTCTTTGGATGAAGTCTTTATTAGCATATCCAAATGAATATTACTTTAATATCTGTGGATGTGAGGAATGTCACCTTTTAGAATGAGACACTTCTTTCATCATGAATCATATTTGATGAATTTTTTATATATTTCATATTTCCTTATCTTTCTTCAATTCCTTATTAAATAACCTATATAACACAAGAGTTCAGCCTATGTCTTCCTCACTATATTAACATAGAAAAAAAAATTCTGGATGATGATTATTACACAGTCAAATTTAAATGTTTCCCTCTATCTGCACCTCTAGATAGAGGAACCAAATGATAATCTCTATTTTTTTTTAATAAAACGTTGGTCAAATAAAATCATAAAATAAAATAGAATAATATTTTGATCTCTTCTTATTCTTCTAGATCCCTCACAAAACCTCAAATGCAATATCTGATTCCCACAAGATATTTTAATGATAAAATACCTTCAAAAAATTCATAATAAGAAGAAACAAAACTCTACACTATTAGTCATACAATCACCATGAAAAATATTTATTACACATCATAGACCACATACTCCATCACACAATGTCCCATCAAAAGATTCCATTACACAATTACAACTCATGAACCAACCTCTTGGAAATGCCTTCTCCATTAACTGACATCAAAAATTCTTATTAAACCTACATGATATCACATGAGTAAACTCACATAATAAACATCTTATAATAAATATTATGGACTCCTCCTCCATATACTCATCATTTTAAAAAATCAATTGGTGAAGCTATCGGCCTCAATCTCCCGGCCATGCAAATATTTTTTTGATCATCTATATAAAAATATCATCTTTTATCTAATTGATAATTAATGAATTTTCTATGCATGTATTTTAAATAAAACATATCAATAGATCCTATTTATAAATGAATTTTTAATTTAACAATTCAATAAATACCATCGATGTTCTCTCAAATGAACCATATACTCGCCTTCATTAGGATGTTTCATATTTTCCTCTACCATGACAATATGTACCCTCATTCCTTATAAAAAACACCACCCCCTTACCATATAATTGACTTTATGCTCATTATAATATCGACAATAAATCCCCATAAATTTTAACAACAGGGGATCAAAAAATTACCACCTTACCACCACATGGTCTGTGACTGAATAGTGAACATGCTTATACTAATAGTTTTCTTGATCACATGTGCCACATGCTCGACGATGAGAGGAAATTACCCATCCTAATATAAAATTCCATATATTATAAACAAAAATTAAAAAAATTGGTAGGAATAATTGGATTCATGGTTTTTGATATTGAATCTTTATAAGGTGACATATTCCCTGAAAATTTCATTGAACATAAAAAACCTCTCGTTTTCATGCACAAAAATTCGGTAATTACAAGGAAACAAAACCAAATTTCATACTAATTATTTCGTAAACCAAATATTTCCAATTCTATTATTCTATAATTATTTACTATCACATTTTTTTATTTATAGATACCCATGAATATTAGAATTCTAATTTTACACATCATCAATACATCGACATCAAAAAATCACAACATCATACATTAAACCTTATTTAATAAATATTAATACACCATGAATTATTATGATATAAAAACAAATTCACTATGAATAGTTCTCATGAAACACCCCATGTCTTTGATATATAAATATATAACGGATTCTCATTCCACATTTCCAGGTCCTTTATATATATATATATATATATAATTTTATCTCTTTGTATTTTCTATATTGTGCACCTATTCAAAATACCTTTCATGAACATCTTCACATCACCATGAAGGACTACAAAATTGGGATTTAACAGTGTGTTTATTTATCAGTGATAGAGGAAATAACTGATATATGGGATAATTATCAGCGCTAAAGAGAGAACTAATAAATTTAATCTTTTATCAATGATTTTCATGGAAATGATAAAGGAAATATTAATCAAAGAATTAATTTTAACACTGATAAAGGGAATACATTATTAATTCTTCATATTTAATGCCGATAAAGGGTATCCTTTATCAGCGCTTTATTTTAATCGTTCAAAATGGAATCACATTATGAAAAATTAATTTTTAGAGAAGATAAATATTTATTTCATCAATTCATTTTTATCATAGATAAAATAAACTAATTAAATAAATAAAAACCAAATTTTTTTAAAAATAATTTTACAATTTAGTTTAATTAAGAAAATACGGATTAAAAATGAGTTGATTCATTATACATTATTAAATATTAATTATTTAATAAATTACATAATTATGATAATTAATGTTACTAAATTGTATATATTAAATATATTGATATATATTAATGTAGATAAATTTGATTATATATTACTAAATATTAATTTTCATTACAATAAATAGTCATATATTTATGTAATAATGGTATATAATACAAAACTAATATGATTTAAAAATATTCACCAATTGCATAGTACTTGACATATAATTCAATGTCGTTTGATTTTTAAATTTAATATTGATCAAATTTGTGTTATATTTGTTTCACTTACACGTATAATTAATGAATTTTTATATACAACATGCACACACACATAACTTATTTATTTTTCCATATTGTTAAACTATACATATACTCTTAATTTATTCAATTTCAATCATGTATATATAAGCATGCACTCAAGATTACATGTTATTAAATAATCTTAATAATAGATCTGTAAAAAAAATTATAAGTAAATATATCTATAAATAAATATATTTATATATATACATTCACTATATTTATACATTTATACATTTATAATTATTAATAAATCAATATTTGTTAAAAGTATTTATATAATTATAAATAAATAATTATGTATATTTAAATTATTATTATATTTAAAATAAACATCTTTAAATAATGAATATGTTTACTAAATTTATATTTATATGTATTTATGAAACTTATATATATATATATATATAATTATATAAATAATTATAATAATATAAATAATATTTGGCTAAAATATTTCAATAATTATAAGTAAATAATTATAAAATTATAATAAAAATATTTAAATGGAATGTATTTACTATATTTATAATTATATATTTATATTAAGTATTTATACCTATTTACAATATTTTTTAATGTTATAATTATAAATCCTATTAAAAGTGCTTTAGTAATAAGCATTGATAAAAGAATCTTTATCAGTGTTTGATTAGCACTGATAAAGATGAGGATCTATTAGTGTTATATGTTTTTCACTGATAAATAGTTCTTTTATGAGTACTTATATAATAAGCACCATTAAAAGTTCTCTTTATTAGCTCTTATTTGAAATTTCTGATAAAAATTTCCTGTTCTATTTTTAAAACAATAACCATTTGTGAACTAGATGTGGGATAAAACCTTTTTCTGAAAGCCACCCACTGCTAGTTCTCCTCCTCAGTTAATCAACGGTTGAATTGCTTCTTCATAATGACTCGAAGGTTAAATCACACCACTCAAATATCTCTGAACATCTCTTTTGAAATCCAAAGAGGGTCTCATACTTTTTTTAACCTAGTGAGGATGGCCATCTAATTTTTATTGTAAATTTTGGGTTTATTTTTTTATTTATTTTTATAAGAGTTATTTATGATCTATTTTTTACGATTTTTCAATGATCCATTGTCCAAGGAATAATTTATGGTATGTTTATTTGTATTAACAATCGATGTATGATCCATTGTTTATATAATAAAATGATCATTGGATTTATTCATTGTTGTCTTACTGCATTGTTTTATATATTTTTCATAAATCTTTGTTTTATATGTGTATATATATGTGTAGGAATTTTCATCTATATTTTTGTTCATTGACTGCTGATTTGAGGAAAATTGGTGGTTCTCTAATGATTATATATATGTTGACTCCTTTCAAAGACTCGTTAGTGGACATACAACTTCATATTATTTTTTTAGGAACCGTGTTAGTGGAGTGATGTATGATCCTCTCTTGGTTATGTGTATCATAGAATCTAATTCCTCTTATATTTCACTATTGTCCTTAGTTTTCTTATGGTGTAGATTATAAGGGTCCATCCCTAGGTTATCCCATCAAGTTTTATCACATCAATCCTTCTCCTTATGTATCGTTATGTATCATTTAGTTCACATTATGTTTGATTGTTAGGTTTTTATCTATTTTATAATTCTTATATACTCTAAGTGAGTGAGTTTTTATACGAGAATGACATGTATTTGTGTCATTATTGATATTGCATCATTCATTTCCATAGTTATTTGTCTAACAATTATTCTTATATAAGGGAAAGATGATTTTGGGTATTCATGTCCATTGACCTCAAGGGCCATGCTACATTGTTTTCCACATCTAGTACTAATTTATTCTATTTTGGGGGAGGGGGACCACCTCCCAGTTATGTGTTTTTACACCCAAGATTAAAACAAACATTAGAGACTTAGAGGCATGTTATAGGTCATAAGATGGTATGACTTGGTGTGGTTTGGGTAATTTTATCTAGGGTCTTTAAACTATCCTTCTCCCAAATTAAACATTTCGTTTTTAGTGAGAATATCATTTATAATCTTCCTTTATCTCCCTCAAATTTTTCAACTTCCGATATATCATTTTATTGGATTTGGTATATCTAGGCCCTCAGCCATCCTATTAGAAATTATCCCTATTTCCCATATTAGAATTGTCTGTAATTCTCACTTTTAATAATGAATATCTTATGCATATTTGTTTTTATATTGTATAAAATTAATATTTTATGAGCTCAATAGGATTGATAATTATTGGAAAGGGATGAACACTGTTTTTTTGTCAAAAAAAATATGATGATGGATTTAAATAATTCATCATGTTCACAAGAGAGAGTGTAGAAGACCCTTCTAACATCCTCTATCAGTGTTTATATTGTTTTAATTGAGAAAAATTATTTCATTAGTGTTTAAAGAACAATTGATTTTTCACAGAATAGATCATAGCATATAAATTTTGGACTAAATATGGGGAAAACTAAATGTTGACATCAATTTTCATGATACTAATGTTTATGAATCATTTTATATAAATAACTTTATAAAATATGATAGAGATCACATAGGAGAAATTAAAAATGAAATTAAAGAAGACATTCATGATTTTCGAAAGTTCTTCGAAGAGTTAAATAGTTATAACATTAAACCATATTATAATTTTTATACTAAATGCAAAAAATGTAAGTTTATTGAAGTTATATAATTTAAAATATGGGAATGGATGGAGTGACCCTATTTTTACAAAACTAATTAGTCTTCAAAAATATATGCTACTAGAAGAAATTGAACTACCATAGAGAACATATATTTCTAACAGAATGTTACGTTCAAAGGGAATGATCTCTAAAAAATAGATTTTTTTCCAAATGATTTCATATCCTGTCACAAGAACTATGAATTAATTATCGAATTACCCAAGAATAGTGTATATCGATTCAAGAAAAATATACCATGTCCTAAAATATATATATGTTACCTTCTAATCATTACATGGTTTAGAAGACCATATGGATTTTAGGATACTGGAAGGAAATTTACATGGCATGCAGATACAATAATTATTTATGCAAACCTATATCATCTAGCTGATTATCCTTAGAGGAATAAAATTGATTACGAGTTTCCTAAATCAGGATATGTGCTAAAAACATTCTTTCTTCATTATTTATAGATGGAATAAATACTTTTGATATATAGAGTAGAAAACATATTACATGGCCCATCATGTATGAAAATTATGAACTTTTTCAATATTATGCTTGATGCAAAAATACATTATGGTTTCTATTCTTATATATGTACCAAATATAACCAGTAATGATATTGGTGTCTATTTAGCTCCACTAATCAAAATATGATGGTAATATGGGATACATGTTTTAGAATATATGATGTTCAAAGATGTAAAGAATTAAAATTAATGAATTTTTTGTACGGAATGATAAATGACATCCCCACTTATGGAAATTTATCAAGATATATCATTAAAGGCATGTTGGGGTGTCCCATTTGTGAAAAATTCATGTACACAGTCATACTGAATTGTTTTAAAAAGACTATGTTTTTAAGACATCATATTTGATTACCTCGATGACATAAATACTGATCCTGGATGACATCATTGGATGGGAATATCAAATATGGTACAACGCCACCACTATAAATGGGTGATCAAATAATCAAAAAGTAAAAAATATTGACATTGTTTTCGGTAAACCATTCTAAAAATTATAGAAAATTAGGTTGGGAGAAAGGATTAAATTTCATTGAATTACCGTATTGGATTTTTTGTATGTCAGAAAAATTATTGATTTCATTCATGTAAAAATTGTATTTTATAGTGTTCTTTTCACGTTATAGAATGATCCTAAAAATATATATGAAATCATGGCTAGGTTGGACTTGATTGAAATGGAGATAATGAGATAGTTGTAACAGAGGAAGTCTAAAAAAAGGAAATTTATTCCTCTAACACCTTACCCTATATCACAATAGGAAAATTTTCATTTTATTTTTTTCCTTTATGATTGTAAAATTTCTATAGGGGTATTCATCTATTATCAAGAATGATTTATGAATGACTAATTTAATTTTACTAAAACTAAAATCACATGTATTTCATGTTGTGATGGAATATTTAATGCATGTTTCTTTCTATTTCATTTTTCCTTAAAATGTATGACATGCATTAACATGACTCTACTTCTTGGAAAAATCCATATATAGATGTGATTAAACCTAGTGAAGCATCCAATCATGAATAAGGTTATTTAAATCATATTATGTGAATTAGAAATGTTCTTCTGGTAATCATTATTTGATATAATGGTATACTTGATGGATTACTTGGTCAGAGATGATTAACTATGCGATTCTGTCCATTACCGATAGATATACCCCATTGAACTATATATAATGATTTTGAAATGATATGTAAATAATCAAACATGGCCAAATTTTTGTATTGCTGAAGAAGATATTTAATTATTCATTGATTACCTATCATATATAGAAATCATATGTCTCCCAATGTGTCATCATAGTGAAAACCTTTTTGCTGAAGGGTTTTCATGAGGAGTTGTTGTTACAATTACCTAGATAGAGCAGAAGAAAGAACATTTTTAAATATTACAGAATAGTGACGCTTTTTATCTATACATTGAATCCCACAATGAAATTCTAAGTGATATGAATCTATAAAGGGATGAAAAATCGACATTGTATGCACATAATGAATAGTTTATAGGATATTTTAGAGATCAAATTTGTAAGGAGTTATTTAAAAATATGACTTCTATTGTCATATAACATAAATAGATAGCTAGAGGATAGATTGGAAATTTAATATCTTACACCAGGTTTGTAATAAATTGTTATAAATTCTATATAGAAAAATGATGACTTCAATATATTGCAAAATAGTGGTGTTATTCTTGTGAGTGAAGCGATGCACATATCTGGTTCTAATGATAGAAATCATATTTATGCAAAAAGGTCATATTTTGGAATTATTGAATATAAATATATACTCGTTCGATTATAAAAAATTTCATGTTCATATTCTCCATTGAAACTGGGTTAACAATATTAATTTAGAAAATGTTGATGAAATGGGATTCGTGGGGTGTATTTCTGTGTAGAAGGGTAAAAGATGAACCGTTAATAGTGTCATCACATGAAGTGAATGAATTTTATGTCTCTAGTCCAACAATAGAGAATATGTCAATTTTCCTACTGATGAACCAAACAAATGTTGAGCCCAATGAAAATTCAATTTAGGATAACCCTTTCACTAGGACATCACAGTCAGTTCATGTCAGTCCCACCGTATATAAATACATGTACGTTAGAGTGGAACACAAAGATGGGATCTGGATTCCAGAAATTTGAACTAAATCATTGAAACCGTTAAAAAAGAAACAAATTTTTATATGAAGGTGAAAGTATATTTTAACATATAATGTTTTCTACATAATATTATTTGTTTTCTAATGTATTAACACATTCTAAATTAAATAATTGTCTAATATTGTAGACAATGTATTCAGCAGATGATGATGTTTCAAATCCCTTGAAAGAATAAACTATAATGATGGAAACCCATTGGATAGATTTAAAGGTAATGTTATGATATATTTTCTTCATTTTAATCAGAAATTATATAATGGTGTATTTATTTAATGTTCAGTATTCCATGTAGAGTTTTTATATTTTAGAATATTTCTATCTATGTGTCAAGCATTTTCATGTGGAAAAATTACATTTTATTTACTCAATCCCAAAGTAAATCTTGATGTTTGTATAGTAAAATAATTTTCCATAGAATTAATGTATTATTTTGTATTTATGATTAATTTGTTTATTTTTCATTTTACATATATATTAATTGTTTTCATATAGAAGTGGATTATTTATTTCAAGTTGGGGTGCTCTATCAAAACTTTCTTGATCCTCCTCCCTTGAAATCATTTCACCCCTACAGTGGTCCATTTATCACTTTCATTCATGTTACCTCTACTTCCTTTGTTGAACGAGAAATGAAACATCCTCTACAAAATTACAGAAGTAATATTATAGTTTTCACATTGTAATAATTTTCCTTAGAATTAATGTATTATACCATATGTATGTTTAATTTATTTATTTTTAGTATTACTCACATAATAATTGTTTTATTATATATGTGGGTTATTTTTTTGAGTTGGGGGTGCTCTATCCAAAATAATGATCCTTCTCCCTCAAAACCTTTTCACATTAACAGTGGTTTATTTATCACTTTTTTTCAAGTTACCTCCACTATCATTGATGGAAGTAAAACGATGCTTCCTCTGGTCAATTACAAAGGTAATCATGATGATAGAACATTAACATTATTTTCCATATAATTAATTTATTTTTTCATACTTTTTTTTATTTATTAATATTTAATATTACTCACAAAATAATTTTTTTCTTATATAGGTGGGTTATTTTTTTCTGTTCTGTATCCATATTTCATCCTTTTCTACAACAGAACATCCATAGACAACTTCTCTCAACAAGAATTTTACTCATATAGTGTTGACATTTATCACCTTATTTTATTTTCCCTCTAATACCAATCAAAATGGTAATATTTATATTTTCATAGTAAAATAATTTTTTATAGGATTAATGTATTATTTAATATTCATGTTTAATTTTTTTATTTTTAGTATTACTCATAATAACTATTTTCTTTTATAGTTGGATTCTTTTGTTCTAGTTGACGTGGTTTTTCCAAACGACTCATGTAATGTTGTCAGTTAGATAAATAATGTCAATAGAAATCAGGGTAACATTGGCAGTTAAGATTGTTTATAAATGTATCTAATAATTTTTTTATGTAATTTTTTTATGTAATTTTTTTATACTGCTGTTCGAAATGTCTTTAATATTGATTCGTTTCTACTATTTGTGTTGTAAGTTTATTTTTATTTAGATTATGTATTGGGAATTGTTTTTATAGATATCTGATATGTTTTTGAGGTGGTAGTGTGCTATTACAGCACACTATTGTGGTGATACAGTGCTATGTAATTGAATACAATAGTATGGACCTTTATCAGTTCTTTCAAAAGAACTAATAAAAACAAATTAATCATCACATCTAAAAGTGTAGATAAAGGGTTCCTTTAGATGTGATAAATTAAGCACTGATAAATGTGTATTTTATTAATGAATTTAAACTATCTATTAAATGTATTATTTATCAAAGATTTTTTGGTGCTGATAAATGACCCATTTATCAGTTCTTTTATATGCACTTATAAAAGTCCTAATATTTTAACAATGCTCGTGTTATGTGTTCATTTCAAGTGTTCATAACAGATATTTCTAACAATGTTATTGTCCTGTTTTAGTAGTGATTTATTCATTTTATATACCTACATCTATAATAATGTAATCAAATCCATTGAAAAACCTCTTGTTTTTAGTAATATTTTTATAATTGGAGTCTACGTTATCTATTTTTCTACAATCATTCTCCTCCATGTCAATATTTCATATATTTTTTATCTAAATATACATATCTATTCTTTAATAATCATTTCTGGTCATTTTCTATGAAATTTTACATTATTTACATGGTATTAAAAGTAATAATTTTAAATTATTATCCATTTCATTCAATTTTTTATTAATTTTACATTAATTACAATGGTTTGAATCGTGTATTCTTTTAAACACTTACCACATGAATGATATTTCCCACTTTTATTTATATTCTTATAAATTATTATTTAATTCTATATTTTAATGGTTGTTGGAATGTAATTCTTATTCCCATGGTCCAGAAAAAATATTTATTTTTTCAAATAATTAATATAAATTATAATGGATATTTATATACAATTTAATATATGTATTCATCATAGTTTTAAAAATTGTTTTACCTCAATTAAGAAAAAAATTAGCGTTTCATTTTCGTTACTATATAAATTGTCAAATTCTTTAATCCGTCTTTTCCCGCAATATGTTTTATGATAATTTCACGTGAAAGTATTTGTGAAACATATGTCTTTATACCTAGTTAATAATTCCATGATTGAATTATGAATATTGTATGATCATACAACACATATATGAATGAGTTTTCATTATGTGATTGGTGGGATTGCAATTAACTATCATGCCAATGAATTGGGTAAAAAATTATCTCTCGTTAGATTAAATTTTATGTATTGGGGAGAAAACCAAATCTATTATGTGAATTTTTACAATATGTGATTGTGGCCATGGTTGTGATCCTCAACATGAGGAATAATTTTATAATCTTACATATGTAGTACATTTTTATTCCATATTATTATGATAATTTTATATTTTTATTTATTATGATTATTAACTCATATTTCAATATACCTATTACTCGTGTCTTATGTTTTTCCAAAATCCATATTCCACGAATCATTATTTATGAACTATGTTTTTCGTTTCATTATTCTATTACGATATTTACATGAAATAATATTATTTTCCAATACCAAAATGAGCATCTTATGCTCACTTCTGATCATTGATTATTATATCTTAGGTTTAACCGTATTGAGTATCTAAACTCACCCAATTTTTGGATTCCATTCCCCAAATTTTAGAAAACTTTTATGTTTCATTTATATAAAAGGGTATGAGGTTAGAATTAAATTGTTTGGAATGGTTGAAGAATTATTGTCATATAAGAATATTATAAAGCTAATATCTAAAGACACTAATAATTTGTGATTAGGTGATTATGTTTTCTTGTGAGACTAAATTATTAAATTATTATAATAATCTAATATTCTTGGAAAGGATATAATAAATCATTTTTATATTTATTATACTAATTATGATATTATATTTTTTAGAAAAATATTGTGTAATTATTAATAAAAAAAGAAATTTTTTATTGAATACTTTTCTATTGTGGTTATATTTAAAATAATAATTTTAAAAAAATATAATTTGAATTTTTTATAATGAAAAACATTTTTTATAATTATAACATCAAAATTTAAATTCGGTGAAAATCTGTAATTTTTCGGTAATAAGGATTTTTCACTGTTCAGTGAAAAATATATGTTTTTTTAAAAGTCAGTTATTTTAATAAATATTGTAATTTATGAATCTCGAAGTGTTATAAATGTGTTTTTATGTAATTTAATTATTATTTAGTTATATTTAATCAACTAAATTTATTTTTAATAAAAATTATTTTTTAATATATTTTTGTTTTTGAGTTTAATGATGGGTCTTCCTAAAATTAGTTTTCAAATTCAGAATGTTTCTATATTTTATATATTTAAAATAAACCATATTGGGGAACAATTTTAATGAAATATATAAGCTATATTTCATTAAAAATTACTTTATATTCATATAATGATTTTATTTATTCATTATGTTTCTTTAGAATAATCATTTTCTAAAAAAACTATTCTTAAAAATTGTATATCCCATAGCGACTATGTGATTTATAATAAAAATAATTTTTAACTTTAATTAATTGAATTTGAAAAATGGATTTCATATTTTGAACCACCATAATTTATAAGGTTTAATGAGGTTAACATGTTTTCTTCTAAAGATATTAGTGAAAATAATAATAACTAATAACATTGATTTAGGTAAGAATGAGAATTACCAATTGACTAATTATTAATCATAAGGGGCCAAATGACCACGAAACCTCTCAAGAAGCCATTAGATGGCCAAATTTCAACCTTATTATTTATATGATAGAATTTTTTCAATTTTTAGTGCAACTTGACATAGTAAAAATCTGTCTGACATTCACTCATTCATAAATTTATAACTTTTCCACTCACCCAACTTATAAAAGGCCTCCCCCTCTACATCTCTTAACACCAATCAAGACAATTTTCCAGGAAAATCCCATAATAAATCACTTATAGTATTCTATAATATCATCCTATAAGCGTTAATTTAAATTTTAATCCAAAAAGTAAATTTTTTTTGGTGAAAAAGAGGAGTTACCTGAAAAAGAGGAAGATAAATATATATGTGACAAATCGGACTCAAGGCAAAGGGATTCAACTAAATTTACTTTATTTAAGAATTTTTTTATATAATAAGATTTTATTATTTTATCAAGGGTATATTAAGACACTTTTACATTATATATCAAGAATTTATATATTCCAATGATATATAATGTTTTGTTTAATGTCATTATTTAATGGAGTTTATGATTTAACTATTTCTCAATTGATAAGGGGATTTAATTTGAAAAAAATCATCTTTTAATGTTTTACTTCAAACTGAATATCTTTTTCATTTCTATATTTTAAAATGGTTATTGATTTTTTTATATTGATATAAAAAATTTATAATGTTCAATTTATGTCTTTATTGCTTTATTTTAATGTTTTTTAATGGATATTTTTACATGATTTAAATGGATCATTTTTAAAGATAAAAAATGAAAAGTCCAATTATTAAATTATGTATATAATAAAATTTCATTCCATTATGAATTTTAATTGATTTATAGCATCCTTTGAAACATTTCAATGGTATCATTAATAAAAAATATCATTTCCATTTTTTGGGTATTTTGGTAATGAAATTGGTTATAAAAATAAAATTATATTGGAAATGGTATTTTTGAAATAAAATAATATTTTTTTAACCATAAAGTGAATTACATATTATATTAGAAGTGTTTTTAGAATTATGAATTGGATTTTTCATGTTGTTATCATTCAAAATAAGAAATGATTGGTTTTCCCAGATAAATCTCTAATATATTTGATAATGATTATATTATCAATATATTTATATTGAAGTTGGTCTCATATTTATTTAAATATCTAATTATTTTATAAGGTTTCTATGAGATGATGTCACAAGGTTCCTACATGAATATTTCAGTGCTTGATAATGAGATTTCTGTAAATAACGTGTCTTCCAAAAAATACAATCCTATTAAGTAATTACATTTCCATTAATGGGTATAATGTTATGTATTGAAGAAAGGGTTTTTATGGGTTTTTATGTTTTTACTATACTTACCGTTTCATTTCTTTTTTATATCATATTTTGATATTATGGGCTCATTCATAATTGTTTTTAAACAATTATTGGATTATATGATGGGTAAGGGAATGGAATATTTCAAGTTGAATGTTATGAAGTGTTTTTAAGAAAAGAGATCATGATTTATTTTAAATGTTTTATATGATGGAAAAATAGATAATAATTAGAAGTGTCCAATTCAAATTTTTTGTTTTTTCTGTATAATAAATGGCCTAATTTTCATAAACTCTAAAGCTATAAATATCTTCAATGGGAATGAAACTAAAATTATTAACATAATCTAATGATTATTTATTATTTAAGGCTAGGGTCTTATAGTTGGAATCAATGGTTGATATAGATAAATTTTGTGGTTATATTATTATTAATATAATTCACTTAAAAGATATTACCTTATGCTTATGTTAAAATGTTTTATCATTTGAAGATTACCATGTTTCTTTATCTAAATTTTTTCAGTTCAAAATGGTCTTTTTCCAAGGAAATATGGAATTTGTAGTTGGAAGACACTGAGTTGATGATATCCTTCTATTCATCATATTGATATTGTTTGAATTTGAAAAGATCAATGTGTGGTTATAGTGGGTTAGTTTACATAAGTGATAAATGGGCGTGGTGAATATCCTAGAGTGGAATCTAATGTATCATCAATGAAATTTTTTATTGAAGAGAATTTCAAAATGATAAATAAAACATCATTTAGTGTATCATATGACCACTTTATAGGAAAAAAGTTGAATCCACACAATTGAGAAGATATTTTATATTTTGGGATGTTTTGATTATTAAAAGTTTAGTATTTTCATTTATCTTTTTGATGTTTAATCTAAAAGATGGGGAAAATTATCTAAGAATACCATAGAGAAAGGGATCTATATACCACGAAATGGGAAACATTAAAGGGTATATTCCTTGAGAAATATTTTATTATGTTTTTTTTATTCCTAGTGGAAAATCATTTCATAGAATTAAGAAAAAAAGAGAAATATTTCACAGATAAATATGTAGAAAATATCACATAGATTATTAAGGTATGTTCTTGATTTTATTCAAGACACTAATAGTAAAATTAATAGGTTTTATTCTTAATTGAATCTAATACGATGAAGAAAATTCACCATAAGAGAATTTAGAATCTAGGATGAAGTTTTCTATTGTGCTTAAAAGGTTGATATGGTGTTTTCAGACTATTATGTGGCTTATAATGAATAATGTAATAACATTTTATAATGGTAGGTGATGGGAAAATATACATCAATGAAATACATTGGTATGAAAATGAAGTTCTCATCTTGTGGTATGGGTGGAAAATGCACCCTAGAGAATGTCCTCTGAAGTTTGTGAAGTGTTAAAAATGTTTAATGGTTAGCCACATAAAAAATTAATGCAAGGAAAATAATATATAAGAATCAATTAGTGTCGTCAATGACATCAATTTTATAGTATGATGTTTTAATTTGAATGATATGGGTTATTTTGCTCATGCATGACCAATTTTAGTTGCATAATTTAGAAATCGTCTTGAGAAGATATCAAAGGTTGAAGGAATATTATTTTATAATACTATAGTTGATTTTGGGCCATCAAATGAAGTTTTGATATGTATGTTACTTATTTATTTTAATTATACCAATACCCCCTTTGACTCTTGATCTTTTCATTCATTCATTTCTAGGCAATATTCTTATAAATTGGTAATATCACCTAATAATAGTAAAATAGAAAGTTTTCTGGAAAGTATATGTAGAATTAATAACGAAACCAAGATTTATAAGAATATTTTTATTCTTATCAGTGGAATTTCCCTCCCTGTAAAAAAATATTGAACTAGTTATGATATAATTTTATATTATTCTTGTTATGTAGTGGATTTGAGTTTGCCATGATAAGATCATTTTCAGTTCTAATAATGTCATGTTCAATAATTTAATTCCTTTGATAAATCACTATGAAGCTGATAAATTGATTAGAGATGGTAGTGAATGTTACCTAGCTCATATTGTTGAAAATAATGAATCATTTAAAATTAGTGGTGCACTAGTAGTAAATCAATAGATTGACAATTTTCTTGATAATTTATCTTCTATTATTCTTAATCAATAGTTGAGGCTTATATTTGAATTATTATCTAATTCTAGGAAAATTTCTAAAACCCCTTATTATATATCTCAATTGGAACTTGTACAATTAAAAAATAAAATACAGGAGTTATAAGATTAAGATTTTATTCAACAAAGAACTCCTGCATTTGGTGATGCTTTCATATTTGTTAAAAATAAATATTGTTCAATTATACTTTTAATTATTTATAGAGCCTCCAATAACATCAAATTTTAGAATAATTATTATTTTCCTCATATCAATGATTTTTTATCATATCTAGAGACCATATTACTTTCGAAGGTTGACCTAATGTTGGGGTACCATAAGATTGAAGTGAAGGAAGATTAAATTCTAAAGACTATATTGTGAACTAGTTATTGGATCTATGAAATTTTATTTATGTCGTTTATATTATATAATTAAACTATTGTATTTATAGAACTTATGAATATGATTTTCTTGATTTCAGGGATAGGTTTATGGTTGAGTGTATAATTCTAAAAGTAAATAGCAACATGAAAGGGAACTAGTTTTTGTTTCAAAAATTTAATAGAAAATAAAAAATACGGGAAATTTAGAATGTGTGAATTTTGGTTTCCACAAATTTTTTTCCTTGTTGGTATTGTTTCAAAATATGGAATATTTCTTTACCAAATTAAAAAAATGTTGTCGAATAATGGTTAAGACCCAAAAATATCACCATTATTTGTATTTTTCTTGGATTTGTAGTTTAATACCAGTGTTTTTTTGAAAATATATCTTAGTTGTCTATACCACAGACTATGTTGACAAAAAAAGAGTTAAGAAAATTTTTAATAAGGAACATAATGATTTTCATCCTAATATAAAAGTATGATTATTGAATGCTCTAGTTGTGGCCCTACCTTTCAGAAATGGATAATTTTTCACATAAAATGTTTATTTTTTGAAAAAAATGGTTTATTTATAATTGAGAATGATCAGATAATTACCAATACTTCACATTAGTTGAAACCTTAGTAGTTAAATTAACCAACACAAGATTTTGAATCAGATTTCGTTTTTTCATAATTAAAATGTTGGAGGCATTGATTTTACAATGTAATGTTGGAAATATATATTAATACAAAATATATTTTATATATTAATAAAAAATAATAGATAATAAGATATATTATATGGCTATAAATAATTAATGATTCTGATTCAACAATTCATTATTGTCATAGAAATGACAAAATATTGATGATTATTTAAGTGAAAAATTTAATTCTATATTAACTATGATATGTTAGGAACATGACCCTTTGGTAAATTATTTTATGAAATTTGTACTATACATTTTGGATATATGGAGAATCTATATTTTTTCCAGTTTTAGTGGATCTAACCTAGTCAGGGTGAATTGAGGGATCTCATAAAAACGATTAATCATTACAGGAAAAGGTATAATCCATTAATAAGGGTAATATTCTAGTTTTTGTAATTGATGAAGAAGGTGTGCCAATATTTTGAAAAAAATTATGTGTTCCTTGTGATTCCAAATTTAGGATGGAGTTATTGACTAAATCTCATAGTTCATTGTTTTATATTCTTATAGGAATCACAATGATGTCTACATAACATAGAGAGTGTAATTGGTGGGATGGAATGAAAAGTGATATTTCTAAATTTATAATTAAGTGTTTTAATTTTAAGAAGGTTAAAATATAATAAAAATTACCAAAGGGTATGATTCATCCATTTCTAGTTCCAATGTGGAAATTGAAAAAATATCAAGGGATTTTCTGTTTATGTTTCAAAATAATTCTCAATGTAATAATGTTATTTTTTTATTGTTGTCTAGTTGATTAAATCTTCAAACATACTATCTGTTTAAGATATAATTTTTTTAGATCATATTCATATACTATATATATAATGGATAGTTAGGATATATGGAGTACAGCTCTTTTATATTACGCTATGATAAAGTTTCATAGCCAATTTTTTTCAAAAGACCTCAAAAGTATTTGGGTACTGAATTAAATTTTTTTACAACTTTTTATCCCCAATTCGATTGATAATATAAGTCTACAATTATGAAAATGGAAGATATGATTTTTCCTTGTTTAATAGATTACTTTGGAATTTTGGATCATCATAGTTATTTTTTTGAGTTTTCCTATAATTACATTTTTTATTCTAGTATAAAAATAGATCAATTCGAGGAAATATATGGAACTTGATTTTGGACACAATAATTATAAGATAAATTAGGAGAAAAAAAGTTGATGGTACTTGATTTTTAAGATTAAATGGCAGAAAAAGTTCATTTCATTTAGAAACACATGAGGATAACTCATACCAAGAATAAAATTTATAAAGATAACTAGATTAAGGATCGTTCATTCAAATTAGGTTATCATGTCCTTCTCAAAGTTTCTTTTTGGAAAAGTGTGATTAATTTTGGTAAGAATTGGAAGATAAGTCCATGGTATATTGGACCATATAAAATTATTGAGTATTTTTCATGATTTTCCTATATTGTGGCCTTACCATTAAGTATATCTCAGGTATATAATGTATTCCATGATTCAAGGTTAAGGAAATAAATGTTAGATTCATCCCATTCTATGAGACTAAAAGTAGCTTAGTTGGAAAAAGAATAGTTTTTATGAGGAATATGAATTTTAGGTTCTTGAACCTCGAGATCATGTGTTGTGGTATAATGTGATTCATCGGGTTAAGGATTATTATAAAAGTGTTATGGTTGAAGAGGCATCATGGGAATATAAAACTTCTAAAGGGGAAATATATCCACACTTATTTAATAAGTTATTCAAATTATGAGGATAAAATTCATAATTTGGGTGAAGGATGTAACAACCCATGTAATTATAGAATAAATAACATTCATATTTATGCTATTAATTTTATATTTATATTATTTATAAAAAAATTAATGTAATTTTTAATCAAAAACGAAATTGATTTTATTAAAAACACTTCAACTTATTTTTAATTAAAATAATATATATATATATATTATAATATTTATTTTATATAATGAAGGTAATTTTTTAAATCATAATATCAAAATTTAAATTGGGTGAAATTTTGAGATTTTTTGGAAAAAATTGATTTTTTAGTGAATAGTAAAATGTCCTGATTTTTTTGTGCAAAATTCATTTCTTATAATAATTTATGTAATTTCGGGAGTCCCTATTTATTTAATATATTTTATTGTAAAATATATATCTTTTATAAACATCAAATCACCTTAATTATTTTGAATAAAATTTTTATTGGTTTTAAATATAATTTGTTTGGGTATAAATACAGTTTTTTCTAAAAATATGTTTTAAAATAATTCTTAATCATTATAATTAATTAAAATAATCCCCAATAGGGAATGTTTTGAATGTATGTTTTAAAATAAATATCATTAAATATAAATTTTGTTTTATAAAATGATTATACCTTTTCATGGGGTTAATATAGATTCATATTTTTCTAAAAAGTAATCTTCTTCAAAACCCATTGTCTTAGAGTGAACACAAGATTAATATTAAAATAAAATGTCCACTTAAATGAAATTAATTTTAAAAAATATATTGAATATTTAGATCAGAATAATTTATATTATACAATTTTATGATATTATTTTTTATCAAATTTATTTGTGGAAACAATTAAAAGTAATTATTTTTATTAATTTAAAATTATAGTTACCAAGATACTACACGTTAATATTAAGTGACCAATGAACTAAAATATTATCATGAACCCATTATCCAGTCATATTTAGACCTTATACCTCCTATAATAATTAATGGTTCCCCATTTTAACCACTTTATATTGATGAAATGTTTGTATAATCCCCCCTTTGAAAAATTTAAATGTTTTCAACTCACCCCATATAAAAAAGGCCCCCCTAGCCTCCTCTCCTAGAACATATAATGTAGTTTTTCTCAAAAAATAACATCCAAAATCACTTAACCTATTCCATAATATCATCATAGAATTTTTTTTTTGGAATAAATCCTACCAAGTATGTTCTTTATTGAAAACAAAAAGGATTTACCTGATGAAGAGGAATATAATGACACATTTGATGAATCAGACTCAACGCAATAGACTTCATCTCAATTTACTTTCATTGAGGAAATTATAAGTTGTCTACACCGTTATTATTTTTTAAAGATTATATACAACAATATTTTAGTTATATATCAATACTTTATCTATTATCAAGATATTTAATGTTTTTTTATTTCATTATTTAATGGGATTTATGATTAAATTGTGTCTCCTAAGATAAGGGGCTTTTCTTTGAAAAAAACGTTTTAATTTCTTACTTCAAAATATCTCTCTCTTTTGATTCCATTTTTTAAAATTATATTTTCTGAGTTTTATATGGACATAAAATAGTTATAATGATCATTTTATTTCTCTTATACTTTATTTTTGAGGTTTCTTAAAGGTATTATTTAGGTGTTTTAAATGGAATGTTTTGAAAAATAAAAAACGAAATGCCCTATTTTTAATGAATGATGATATTAAAAAATCATGTATTCATAATTTTATTTAATTTATATCTTTATTATAAACCATAAAATCTGCATAGATGAAAAAAACAATTTCCATTTAAGATATTTCAGAATATAAAACTAGTTTTAAAATACAAGTGTACTGAAAATGGGATTTTTGAAATAAAATGTTAGTTTGGTAATATTAAATTTATTTTGATACATTTTTAAATGTTTTTTTAATATTGAAATGGTTTATTAATGTTTTAATTCTTTTATATTATAAACATTGGGTTCACTCAAATAGCACAAAGTGAGTCTGTTATAGCATAAATGATGGGTGCACCTAGATAGGGGTCAAATGTATTGGGTAATGAATATATTATTTATATAATTATCAAAAAATATTTATATAGCTTTATTGAAATCTATAAAGTTTATATGATGGTTCTAGGATATGATATCCCAAGGTACCAACATGAAATTGTTTATGCTTCCTAATTATTTTTCTAGAAATTAAATTTTTCAAAAGGTAAAAATAAATAATATTTTTAACATAAATATATTTCCATTTTTAGGTAAAATTTTATATTTTAAAAATTGGGGTTTTTAGGAGGTTTTTAATTTTTACTGATCTAACAGTGTCCTTTAATTTTATATCCTTTAATAACATTTTTTTTTCATCCCATATTTTTTAAAATGATTTTAAATTATTTAAGAATGGGTAAGAGAGAAGAAGAGTTAATGATGAAAGTCATGAGGTGTCTTCATGAAAATAGGTCATGATTTATTTTAAAATATTTATATTATGGGAAAATAGATACTAATTAGAATTGTCCACTTTTTATTTTATAGTTTTGTTATGTATGAATTATGGTCTAATTCTCTAAAACTGTAAACCTAAAAAGATAATCAATGTGAAATAAAGTAAAATTAATGTCTTAAACTAAAGATTATATAATTTTTAAGGTTTGGAACTTACAAATAAAGTATAATATATTTTTGACATGCTTAAATTATCTCACTTTCTATCAAAGATTTTGTTTAACATTTTTATTTCAAACACCAAATCTAGCAGTGTGGGTCTGGGGTGCGTCATTACCCACCAATTGATAATATCATAATAGTGACACATATATAGTATCTATATATATCAAAAATTATAAAATACATTTAGAATTAATAATTATATGAACAATTTTCACATTATTTTTACAAAACACAATGAAACTCTTGATGAAAATTACATGAACTAATACATAACATTAAACATTTCTAACATGGGAAAAAAATCCAATGTGACTTATGAGAAATTGAAATTGGTTTTTTATGAATATATATAATAATATGATAGTTCCATGTGGCTAATATTACAGTTAAATAGTGATGAAATATTATTATCTAAAACTACGGTGCAATATAATTTTATGATTTCAAGGAATCTTGTGAATTTTTTTTATCAATGATATCATGAATAATCACTAATGGTAAATATATTTGATTAAATTAAAATTATTTATGTTTTTTTGTATAGTATTAGAATAGATTAATTACATATTTTTGATAAATAAATATAATTTAAACATTAGATTATACAACATATATATTTGATTCTAATCAAGAATGAAAAACACTTTATAAAACTCTCAATTCGGTCAACTACAATAATACAGGGTCTCTTATACTAATTTAATGTGTAGTCTCCAAGGCCTTAGTAATTTCAAATCCAATTATGATTTACCATTCCCTTAAAATATCTACGTCACAGAAATTAAATATCAATAATATTATATATATGCATTATTTTCATAAGTATGTTAATGGGTTATTCTGTAATGAAGGAACAATTATTCGAGTATATTTAGAGAACTCTGCAATATGTTTATAGTTATGGGATATAATATTATTTTTAATAGTGTATAATGGATATATTATCATAACTAAATTAGAAACAAAAAACAAAATGGGTTCATACCAACGTTAAATATTAGAGAACGAAAGAATAAGATGAAAAAACACTAACCTCACATATCACTTCTATGAAAATGATAATGGAATCCTTGAATAATTTTTTGTTTATTGGAGTGATACTTGAGATTTTAAATATGATTATAAATAAGGTAAATATATTTCAAATAAAGTAATTAGGTTAAGTGAACGGTTATTTAAATTAAATGTGTAGAATATTTTAATAATTCTTTATTTATACCTTGGAATATTGTTTAAATAATATCTCCAATTAAAATCTCATAAATGGGTTTCCATTGATGTATTTTTAGACCCACCCCATTGTATTTTAATAAAAAATAATTTTTTTATTTCAAATTTTAAATATTAAAAAATCAAATCATTCTTTTGGGAAAAAATACTTTTTTAAGGAATAATTTTTTAAGATAATAAATTATGTTTTGGGCTTTCCAAAAATTAACTTATAACATGGATACCAATAAAAAAATTTAATTAAAAGAAAATATAAAATATATTATTAAATTATTTTTTAAATCACAATACCATCTTAAAGTATATCATTTATGTATGAAATATTATAATATTTTCAAAAAAAATTATTCTTTTTGGAAAACGTTGAAATTTCAAAATTACCGCATTTAGGCATTTTGATCCAAAATCTTATTCCATTATATAAAAATGAATATCTTACTATAATAAATTTAATTATAAAATTTATGTTTTAATGTATTTTTATGGAGTGTTACAAGTTTTTCTTATGATGACTACATAATTATTCCTATTATTACATTACTTTTTTGAGGAAAAATACTTTAATTTCATGATTTGAATCACCTATCCTATGTTTAGGTATGTTATAGATCTTTCTTATAAATTTCCCCATATTCTAGATTCTGATGACTAGTGATAAGGGTATCAAAAACCTTGGGTAGACTTTTACCATTGTAACAGATAACCATCAGAGTATAAAACAATAAAATAAACATTAAAGAGAGTAAATAGAAAAAATATAATGTAAAATAAATAAACCTTTTTAATGAAATCACATGAAATTATAATATTTCATACAATATTATTTATATTAATCAGGATATATCTGAATGTGATAGATCCATATACCATAAAAAGGTAAAATAGATAAATACTACAAGAATATCCCCAACTGATCCTGAAATCTATGCCAATATAAACTCAACCAACCTTCCCCTCTTATCCAACCACCCTAAGTAGTGCCCTCATTTGAAACCTTTTCAAAATTTGTTCGTATGAACATTGTGACAAAGATGAATGTCTTGAATATAAATTTAGTAGGACCCAACCCATTTTCCTTTAGAATATGTTAACTATTAATATAAAATTATACATGTTTGTTAGAAAATAAATACAAAAACAAAAATGTAACCCACCTATTGAATATGTTCTAACCTGGACACCATGAACCCCAACCATACCTTAATTTTATCATTTAAACATGAAATTATTTATCTAAAATCTATAAAGATATAAAAACCATGGATCATGCCAGTCATTTAGGTCACATACTCATCAAGTACCTGACCACATCCATATATACTCAAAGAAGTCCTTCAGTCACCACAGCCATTCATTGCAGACTCTAGGAAGGTTATTAATTTACACAAACCCATCCTTGTAGCCTCTATAGGGGCCAATAAAACATACTATTCCATTATAATGGGAATTAGGGAGGATACATAAACATTGACTCACCCCCATAGACTCTAATAAAGGAAAATACACGTTGACACATCCTTTTGGGATTTGGCGATGTTAATCATTACATCGGCAGATCCCCAGAGACACTATGGGTGATAAATACATTCTATCCCACCCCAGAGGCTTTCTGGGGCCACATAAACAACGTCCAATCCCTATAGGTTCTTTAATGGACAACAATACACATACACAAGCACAATAATTAACATGAAATGACCCAAAACATGCAGGGGTAGCTGCCCCATTACATACCAACCCAATATTTTACCCATGTAGACCATAATCAATATAATAGTACTCAACTTTATCTCCCACAAAATTTTCATATCATTAATGAAAAATATATTTCTCTAAAAAATAACCAACTTTATCCAATGAAACAAGCCATCATCTTATTTCGAAACTCGATGAAATAAGGTAAAACACCAGTGAAGATCATATGTTGATTTCATAAGATATATAACCATTTATAAGACAATATTATATTTTCATCACATTTTTACATAATTGGAAAACCCTACCATCATTACTGGTAAGTGTATCTCCATAGTCAATTACAAGGGGCACACTTAATGTGATTAACTAACCAACCCATTTTTAAATTTACCCTATCCATTCATGCCTCAACAATCCTTGAACAAATCATTGTATAGCAGAATTATTAATCACATATACGTATTAACATTCTCAATTCATATATTCCTTTATTTAATTTCAATATATGAACATTTCACCACCTTTAAAGATCCTTCTACCTTGATACGGTCCTCATGAATTATTTAAAAAAAAATAAAATTCCACATAGGTCCATGCAACCACACACATGTAAATAAAGGAATAAAATTTTATACAGATATATTTAAATGGTAAGAACGTCCAACCTCATGCGTGAAGGCTGTTAATATCTGTGAAAGCCACCTAAATTGATCCCTACAATATAGCTCCAAAAAATCATTCCAAAATTTTTAGATTATGGTTCAAAAACAACGATCCAATATAAACAAGGACATAAGGTATCAATAGTCATAGAAATACCGTTAGCAACCCATCGCAACAAATGATGCTTTAAACAATGTAATGATTAGGGAGTTCAGTACAAAATCACTAAAGGAGAGACCCATCAATTCCTAGTTTAAATAGAGATTTGGATAGAAAACAGTTGGGTAAATAAGTGTTCCATGGGTGAAATTTTCTTTATACCCCTTAGGAAACATTTCTATTTATTTCAATTCATGAAAGTTACATTAACTAGCTGAATGATTGAGACAAAACACCCTCAGGGGCCTAACCTAGTTTTTCATATAATTAAACCCTATGTCACATTGTTTATCATACATATAGCTTCCTATGTATTTATATTTTCGTCCTGGTGATCTCAAACATCCTTATGAACAACCCTATCACCTCGATATATCAAAAAATTCCAGATTACAAACATTATATCAACACAAGAATAGTACACACATCAAAATTTATATATTATTACAAACACACCCAATAAGAACTTTTCATCCTGGAGATGTGTCTATAATGGTCTTTCATGATCAAATCAACCTCTAGGACAGATCAAAATTACTCTAGGAATGAACATTCATTCTGACTCTCATTCCACTTTAATGATAAGTCTCATAAAAACAACACCAGTGTTGGAGGTTTTACCTTTCCCTATAGAACCTTCTTCATTTTAATTAGTTACATGAACAAGATTATTCTAAAAGGAAAAATGGATCTCGAACCCAATATTTTTTCATATTACCCACCATTAAGGATTTATCGCATTACTAAGTGTTATATTACCATATTTCCTTTCCTTTAGAAGCATTTTTTCCACTTCTAACTCATTAATTGTATTTTCTCAAAATATTTACTCCCTAAATAATATGATGAATGATATTAACCTCTTAAACCATGTCACAAACTATGTTTCACCATTTAAATGTAAAATTAACTATTGTTGACAGAAAGAAATATGTCATGAACTAAAACCCATCCCCTAAAACGTGTCATGGGTAGAGTTCACCACCTGAAAAACCATGTGACTACACTAGATCTGAATATTGATCCCATGTATTGGGATAATTCATGATACACTAGTCATTTCCATATTCTTAAAACTAATTAGCTTTGGTTGATACCCATACATTGTTTTTTCTTATTTGATAATTAATCATGAATTCCACATGGATGAATTTCCATACCAAACCTCTACCCACAGGTAATGTTCACCTACACCACACTCATAATGTCAACTATGAAAATTAAAATATCACCAATCCAAATTAATGAACCAAATTCATTGTAAACTAAATAATATTATAATTAGAACATATTAAAAATCATGAAAAGGATCACACATTCTTATAAATAACTATCAACCTATTTGCGTACCATACAAACCAATAACACCATGAACAAGGGTTTAATTCATTACTTGAAAAGGCTTCACCTCACACATTGTTCATAGAGGAATGACTATTTCTTAGTGTTATAAACATAACAAACCACACCCGTGATTTATATTTATATGTGTTATAAATGATCTATAGTTCACCTACCAGAATAGGAATTGACCACCTCCACTAGTGTCTCCAACCACCACTTACACTATATGATCAACAATAGTATATTTTATAAACCCAATGTTCCATACCAAATCATATATAGAACCAATGAAAATAAAATAACTATGGGGAATCCTCAAAACAATATAATTGTATTTCTATATAACCATTTTCAATTAGTATCGCTATTCACAATAGCTTTTCTATTAAAGCTATGTAAACTCAACCCATGGTTCTAAAACATTGTCTTACAACACCAAAAAATGAACTACATATAATAAATCATACAAATCTATAATCATTTTCATCATCCAACCTCATTGACCAAATCCACTAGAGAAAAAAAAAGCACTACATTTCGCAATTCAATCACTATAGTGTTCCACAACTATTATCAATGCATTATAAGGATTCATAGCATTAATCGATACTCTACGAAAAGAGATAACTACAAAATTGATCACCCAATAAGAGTCCCTGAGTTGATAGAATATTAAAAATCCCTTATCAAGGAAATATTATATTCTATACAGAGGCCCCACATACTATTCCTAAACCACAACCATAACCTCTACACTTTTATAAATCAAAATAATCAATGATAAATTTTCTGATGACTGACATAGTTATCCCCCAAGCATCCATAAACATATCCCAACATCTATAGAAACCAAATTTCATTCCACTAAATTCCACTATGTGAACACAACATTAAGATATATTAAGATACAATATACAACCACATATAGGGTAGTTTATTCTAGAACTACCCCTTTAAGAATCATCAGATCACACCTAATTATCTCGAATAACTACCCACTATCAATTCAAATCATTTCCAATGTCAAACTAAACACTATAAGGAAATTTTCATTTCCCCTTCCTATAACACAAGGTTCCTCGATCCTTAAAACTAAGAGACCCAAGTCATATAATATTTATTATATATGAATTTAATATATTATCATGCTCTAAGAATGCAATTTATCATTTTTTCTCTACAACTCTAAGGAAAAATTGTGTCCTCATCCATGTATAAGTATGAACCGTAGTGTATAGGATGAAAAACAAGAATATTTCTAAGATTCCATTCACTAAATGATCGCACAGTTCACATCATGAATCACTACATACATTAGTACTTCACCTTCTGAGTAATCCAATCTCTTTAAATTATTCTCTAAGAAGCTCCAATTCCCCAAAAAATTATCATTGAGCACTCTCTACATAGAAAAGAGACATCTGTTGAAAAAATCCATATTCGTGATCCAATACTGACTAAGAATCACCACCTAAGGTCTTAAAAAACTCGGCCACACACTAACTTTCACCTAATATTAAAGCATTACACTATCTTACCACTCGTGGTAGGGACAAAACCCACCCACCCACCCCCCATCTGGTCCAATATAACCTAAAAACTCAATTAATTTGTACAACACCAATAAATGAAAAGAATATCTATTTTATTACTCAACTACTAGACAAAACTAACACTTATACACACTTATCAAGGATCACCGGTGAGAAATCATCCATTCCATGGGTCTCTACTAAATGAAACAGACCACAATCCCAACAACTAAAATGTTCACATCTAGATGAAAGGATCATAGAGAAATTTTTCTCCAAAAATAAATCTATAATAACTATAATAATTGCCACACTATCCTCATAATGAATCATCCAAATCAATATCACCACATTCAGGGGGTCCATCACATACAATATCTCTATCCCAAACTAGCCAAATACCTCCAATAATATTCAATAATGGGAGGGTATTAATTGAAAAACACAACCAATATAAGTATGTCCCTATAAGACATGCACAAATACTAAAATATTCCTTTTTAGCCCAAGATCCATATCAACCAAAAATGACAAGGAGGTCCTATGTGGGCCACAGATACATTCCATAAACGTGATGTTTTGAAGAGAAAAATGTTCCTTACTAAAAACCATATTAATTAAAAAACTATTTAAATATTATGAAATTTTCATTTCAAAACTTGTGTGGAAAATTTTTCAGAACCACATTTAATCCATTTGAAAACTATTAAAATAAAAATACCCTTTGATTACAAACAATTTATGAAATAAAAACAATTTTATCATTTTAAACAATTAAATAAAAATCAATAGTTCACCTAGTTCATGGCGTTAGATAGGAAAAACCCATTTAAAATTTCCAATACCATTCAAAAAAGTCTTCAAAACCATTTTAAAAAGCTTATCATTAAAAAAATTTAATAAAATCATTGAAAAACTAATTTGATAATTTTTAGGAGAAGAGAATTTTTATTTTAAAACCCCATTAGAGGGAAAATGAAAAAAAATACATTCCAATGGATGAATGATTCAAAAAATACTCACCACCTACCAATTTCTTCATTTCAATATATCAACACCTACAAATAAGTCAATATCATTAGTAACAAAATATAACATTCTTAGGATAAATTAGATAAATTCCTCTAAAATATATTTGGGAAAACATATAATTATAGGGATTTAATTACTTTAATCCTTTTTGAACCATTGGAAAACATAATCACGACACATGACCCTATGTTTCTATTTGGGATGCATGAAATCATATCCTCCTTAAATTCTATCGAAGATATTGTATCCCATAAATCACTAATTTTAAAATAATTTTCATCTTTCAGGTAAAATAAACTGAAAATAATGAAAATAAAGCAATCTGATCCCTCAAAACATAGAGAATTATCATATTTAGGTTATCTTATCACAAGATAAAAGTTTCATATCAAGTCAAACAAATAAAAAATAGACCTAAAACCATGGTTCAATTACCATTGGTTTTAGAATCATAGACATTGGGTGGCCTAATACCATAGTTATTATAAAATTGTGGTGGTAGGTATTTTTGGGTCCCCCTATTTTAATTACTTTTGTAATCAATGTATATGGATAATTATACAACCATGTTTATCTAAAACCATTGTGAATGGTTATCATGGTAAATTTGAAGGAACTACTAATTTGGCATAGAAAATTAGCGAGAATCCCCATCGAAATGGGTTTTCAAAAACGATAGTCATAAACTAGAATATTGCCATAGTTTTCTATAAGAATGGAATCAATCAAATGGAAAATTTCTTATATCCATGGATTGATTAATGAATGGATGAATCATAATCTATGGCCAATGATGGACTAAAATGTTGCTATATCTCTAGCCACTTCCTCGTTTATGTGGATCTGTGATAATAGATTTCATAAAAAATTGATATGGCCACAGTTTACAAAAACGATGGAATTAGATTTTACAAACACTGGTATTTTTTCATGGTATCTAATATCATGGTGGAATCTTAAATGGTACAAATTTTGAAAAATATTTTAAACCCCATGGATATAATATTGGTATTAAAATATAAGTATTAATATATTAAAATTTTTATAATTATATACATATAAGTACATAAAAATATATATATATTTGTCTGTGTGTACACATATTTATTTGAATAAACTGCAGTGGAAAATTTTTGGGAGTATCTTGTAAAGAGTCATGGTTTTGGGACCAGGAACCTTAATTAAATTTTAATTCATCAATGACAATAGTTTAATAAACCCTGGAAATATCAATATTTTCTACAACCTAGGGCCATAACAGATCTTGACTGTGGTTATAGTTCACTTATTTCCATGGCCTATCATACCAAAAAAATATGACTCTTTGGCTTAGACTATAGTGACGGTCCATGAAGACCATTTCCATGGATAGAATAAGTCATTTGTTCAAATCCCTGGCCAAGCGTTGAACATATCATAGTGGAAATAGGATTCCATGTTTATGGAACCAATATCCTTTACCAAAAACCATGTATTTATTATTTATATACATTTCTTCAAACCATATATTTAGGCTGATATTTTAGTTGTCTCATAAATAATCCCTATATATTCTTTAGATATCCCTAAATAGTATGTCACAAAAAATGATTTCTTATACAATTTTCTGACACCCTAGACTGAATCACATAAACTGGGATGAGGAATTCCATAATCACCTCATGTGGGCAGCCTTTAATAAATATTGAGTCATTTAGTAGGGTACTATGTAGAAACCCCTGAGACTATTCACTTGGTAACAAATAACCATAAAATTACACATAAAATATTGGATTTAGTAATTAGAGTAGATAAAAAATGAGGAAGAAATAAAAATAATAACAATAACAAACCATGATATAATAACATGGAATAAAATATCAATTTCATTTTTCAAGAGATCCCCACATGTGGTGGATTCATATACAACAAACAAGGGGAAAATAAAAAAATAAAAGGGTCATCTTTATAAATGATCCTAGAATATGTCTCAACATTACCTAAGCCAGATGTATCCTTCTATAAAACATCACAAATTAAGGCCCTCATCTAAATCCAAACCAAAATTATTCTATATAATAAATGAGTTTCTTGTTAATTGTGTGATTATAAACCACATTGAAAATCATTAATTCATCATTAAAATTAGTGAAATGGTCATATAAAATTGTATTCAATGACTATAAAATAAATATATAAACAGACATATAACTCATATGGTGGTCCTATGATAACTAGAATACCTTAAACCCAAACCCTACCAACATCTGCTCATTTATGAAGGTAATGGTATTTCTAAAACCTATAACTATATAAAACCCATGGATTATAAATATCCCACAATTTACATCATTTAGAAGTACCCTAAACGTCGCCTACATACTGAGGGAGTTCTATCTATCTCCATTTTCCAACCTCTAAGTCTCCAATTTGGATAATTCTAGATATATAATCCTTTTACACATATCATTACAAGTTTTTATCATTAGTATAATATAAATAAAACCAAATTAATTAGAGTCCTAATTTTATTGGGAGACTAGGTAATTAAAACATAAAAAAAAACTAAAATAAATCATAATTACACTAATATAAATAATGATCTACTAAATCCGTTTTATTTCCTAATATTATATAGTATATAAAAGGGAATAAATAAGTAAAAGGGGTAATCTATAAATACATAGTATTAATAATCATGACAACAAATCATATTTCAGGAGTCCAAAAAATAAAATGACATTATAAAATTCAAGGATATTGAATATTCGTATGTAATAATGATATAAAGAAGATATAATAATAATATCTTGGAATCATAGGAATGTGAAACAAAATATAAAACATGACATAAGCATAAATCCAAGTTAACTTCTAATAAAACATCTCATGGTGGACATAGTCCCATCATGGATTAGGTTTACCCACTAACCCCATACAAATATTCTCTTGAGACAAAATATTTACTCAATTCATTGTTTAGAAATATAGATAAACTCATCATAAAAAGTATATTCTTACGTTTTTCACAAATTGAAATCAAAATTAATGCATAAACATAATAATTACACATATAATGAAATATATTTCATAAACTTGTCTCATAGAATAATTGAATGTCGTATCATAATGGTCTCCACAAAATAATGTATTAAAACATTCATGGATATTAATATGTTAAAAATAATCATATTTCATGTCAAATAATTTCCATGAGTTGTAAATTTGTGAAAACTATTTGATACGTAAATTTGGAAGTGTATCACTTCAATGGGGTTATAATGAAAATTTTAATGAGTGTTCAAAGTGGGTAAAAATAAAATAAAATTATATAAAACTATAAATGAACAGAATTTTTGTTAAAATAATAAAATGATAAATTTTATAATACAATGATGGTTTTAAAATATAATGGAGTTGTACTTTAAATTGGTAAAAAATAGAGAAGTTCCATTTATTTGAGATTTTTTATCGAATAAAGTAGAGACATAAACCATTAAAAAATTTAAATAAACATCAAGGGAAAATGAACTAAACTATGTATATATGTGTAATATTAATATACATAATTAATGAAAATTATGTAATTGTAACACTAAAAATAATTGGATAATATAGAGAAAAATAATATCTTATAGGAAATTTGTTGGTTCATAGTGATCTGTTACCATACGTCCAAAATAATTTTTCACATGATCCTAACATCCAGAATAATCAAATTATATTCATTAATAAGATAATTCATGAAATATTATATCTATATTTAATTAAATATTATTATATTTTGTTCATTTATATCCATTTAATTTAAATATAAATTTTGATTTTGATTTTCTAGGGGAATACGTTTCATGGTTCCAAAGTAACATCAATTTTGGATAATTATTGATGGTCAATTTAAAATGGAACTAAAACCCCTGAACTGAAATGAAAATATATTAATTTCCTTCTATAAATTTAAATGGTCTCAAATATCTTTATGTGTTATAGAATATGGGTGATTAGTTTAGAACAAATGCTATCGTTATATGGTTAGTTCATTTAGGTTGGTTTTTTAGACATGATGAACTTATCATGTTTCATTTAGTATTATAGAAATATACCCATTAGATACTGGTAAATAAAATACAATATATGTATTTGGAATATTTTCTACAATTTTATGTGAATTTAAAATTTCCATGATGGTTGTAAATGAAAACAAAAATGCATCACCCATGGCTATAATGAACCAAACATAATATAAACAATTATTTTATTTTTATATTATATGATGATAGAAATAGGATATTACATAGATATAATAAAAATTAATTATATTAAAAATAATTAAATTATTATACCATTATAGATAATAAGGGATTTATTAGGTATAAAAAGTAAAAAATTATAGAATGCTCGGTTGACAGTATTTCCTTCACATTTGGATGTCTCTTGTTAGGATTCAAATTAAAAAACTCTTTGGATTGGTATATTGATGAGACCAAAGAGTATACAGACATGGGTGATATATTATGATATATTTTGGAATATTTTGGGCAATATCCATTTTTAGAATGTATGAGTACAAATGGTGGTTAGGGTGGTATTTGTAAGGGGAGAGGGGTCATTTTTTAATATTTTAAGCATTCATTTATTATTTTGGTTCAAGACTAGAAATAGAGCCAATTATAGTGATTATATATAGTAATTAGTGTATTTTAGTTTGAAATAATGGTAACTTCCATTATTCATGACTCATTTCAACTAGCATTTTTTTCTTGTAAATTAATGTATTTTGGCGTACTTCACTCTTTTCCAAACATGATATTATCTTATAATACCAAAAAAATATCCCAAACCCTTTTTATATTAATAGATTTAATAAAATAAATTCAATTTATGAAAATAATTTTATAAATATGTGAACAATTATTTTTATATAAAATTATTCTTTATATGAAAAATACAAATTTCAATTTTCTGATAAATTTTATACTCTTTAAGAATTGACTTATATTCTCAGAACAAAATATTATAATTATAATAAAACATAATATTAATTTATAAATACAATTTAGTAAAATGTACTTTTATTAATATTTATATTCTTTATTAAAATCATTGTTATACATATATTCTTTACAAAAATTCAAACATATTTTTGACATTTTTAAAATACTTATTTACATGATTGATGATATAAAAATGTTACATTTTATTTTTATATGTAACCTAAATATTATTTTACACTTTTATAAGTGATTATATTATTTATACTATCATATAAGTGTTCCTAATAAGAAAATTAGTATTCCAATTATCAAATTATTATTCAAATAGTGAGATTTGAAACGATTCTATGGATTCACCACATTATATAAATACCTCATTTTTTCATTCTTTTTTCACTCAATTATATTTTTTATCAATATTATATATAATTTTTTATTAAAAATGAGTATTGAATGACTATTATTATTTTCATTGGTATAATAAGGTTATTTAGTGTGATTATTCTAGGGGATTGAGTAGATCCAAATTTAAATATTACAGTTATCTTATTTTCAATTTTTTATTCTTATTGTATCATTTTAAATTAATATTCATGTATTTATTCACTAAATTTAATGTTTATATTAATGTACCAAAATTTCATTGGTTTTATATAGTGAAACATTTGTATATAATTATATATAACTAAACATGATAATATTACAAAATCAAAAGGGAAATTTCATTGATAAAATTTTAGGCCATTACATTATTCTAACCTAATGAAATGAATCACATGTAATTTCACTTTACAAGCTATAGTGAAAACAAGTGAAATTAATTAAACTCTGTACTTACTCTATTTCAATGTATCCTACTCATAATTTATGTTCAACCATAGTATTTTCACTAGGGTAGTAGTTTTGTTTATCTAGATATTTTTTTCTGCATTCAATGATATTCACTGGAATCTCCTCATATGAAATCGCATTTTCCAACTATGCCTCCACAAGATTGAGAATATAGAAGGGATCTGGTATGCACTTTCTCTGGATAGATACATAGAACCCGTCATGTAATTGACATAGGGATGGTCTTAGTTCTAGTCAATTGGACACAACTTTGATTTAATCAAGAGTATCAAAGGGGATAATGTACTGGGTTAATAGATTTTTCCCATTCCCATATCTGAAGGCACTCTTATATAGATATATATGGAGTAAAATTTCATCTCTAACCTCAAAAACTAGTCCTACCCAATATTTATAATCATATATCATTAGTTTACTATAACATTCCCCAGTGTGTTGATAATTAGTCTTCAAATTTTATACCATTTCCTCTACTACATTAGCTCTTAGTATCATATTTTCTCCAAAACCATCCCAAAAAGATATTCTAAAATTATATTCCAATAAAGGGATTTACATGGAACTGTTTGGTTGATTGATTGAAATTTATTATTGAAAATTAATTTTACCAAAGGAAAATGTTGATCATATCGTCTTTTGAAGTCCATGAAGATTCTTCTCAAAATTTCCTCCATTGTTTGGATGGTCAGTTTAAATTGACCATCAATTTTTTAGTGATATGCCTTAATAAAAATCATCATTGTCTTCATAGAATGGTTTATACATCTCCCAACTTGTTGGTAAATATCTGATCTCATAAAAGTTCAATCGATTATGTTGATCTATAAAGCCTCTCAAATTATACTATATTTACTCATAAAATTTGGTTGAGTAAAACATCCTCTCACATTATAATAATGTGATTAGTCATTTTAAGATGAATCCCTATAATACATATATAATTATTTTCTCTAGATGTATTTGGAAGACCTATAGAAAAATCTATAGTTATGTTCTCATGCTTCAATGTGGGGATGTGAATCAGTTGTGTCATACCCATTGACATGTTCCTATCAAACTCCGCATGAAGACAAAAATGGATTTTTGATATATATATTTAGATCTATTTCATCATGTTTTCCCAAAAATAGTTCCATAATAGATCTAGATACATCATCATGATGCATGGATGGAGGGATAAGTTAATATATGTTAATCATTTGATATAATCTTTTTTATCTCAATATATAATAGTACAAAAAGCAGTGAACCAAAATATTAAAAATCATACTTTATTAATTTTGAGTTTTAATGATTTCTCTTTTCTTATATCTTCTTCCATCATATATATTTCAACATCATATCCTTATGAATCTTTTCTCATTTACAGAAGGGTAGGTTGAGAAATCATTTGATGAAATAATTATTATGTTCCTTCATATATTAATTACATTTCCATACTTTTTAAATCTAATAATAGTTGTCTGTTATAAATTCTCATTATTAATATGGTTACTAGGCCCTTTTTCTATTTCGTATTTCACTTTATTTTTCTTTCAGAGATGGTAATGGATTGGACAATCGTAATCCTTCATCAGCACTAATTATCTTTATTGGCACATACTTTGATTATACTATTTGAATATATACATGATTCTTTTTTGTTTCATATATATTTCACATTCCTACTAATAAATATAATTTCACTAAATAATCAATGTGAATATCCTTGGATCCAAATATAGAACTTTTTTTCAACAGTTCATCACATGAACATTCAAAATTCATGAGTCGTAGGCTATTAATTTAAAAATTTTCATCATTACACATCCAAATATATTATTTTAAGTATCAATGTATACCAAAAAAGTTCCCAAATTGAGGATAGTTTTACTAATAGTGCAATGATAAGTCGCATTTTCAATTATATGAAAATATTTTTACATTCATCAATATAGAAAAATTTTACTCCCTTTTGAATTATCTTGGTTGGTGGGTGTGAAAATATTTATAATTGTTTAAAAAATAATTGGTAATACCTTGGTAGTATAAGGAAACTTCGTATATTCATAATATATATTTCACATGGAAACTCCACTATTTTTTTTGAGTTATAATGATATATATAGACCCATATTTCAGTGAAAAATTAATACATGAATGATACTTATTCTATCTAAAACTCACATTTAATTTAATTTTAATATAAAATATTCTTTCGAAAAGTCATTAAATGCAAAATTAAAATTCCCCCTTGCTCCACCATTCTTTTAGAGTAATCATAATATAATCTATGATGAATAAAAAATTATTTATGATAATCTCTAATGTCTCCAATTAATAAATCTATGAATATTATTTGAGAATTAGTGATTCTTCAGTGAATCACTATGAAATCATAGTTTATGTTCCATTTTATAAAGTTATTATTGGGAATATATACTCAATCACCTTTATTTTATTATTCCACGATCAAAGGATAACCATAGAGAATTATTGGGCCTCATTTAGCATATCAAATAAGTCATTTATCCATAGACGGTGATAAATATTCCTTATCATTATCATATTGAGTTGAAGATAATAAATTCACAGGTGCATTGAACTATCCTTATTTATGCTGATGAAGGATAGAACACCTTTTACTAAATCACTGAAGCATTGAAAACCCTTTTCTTGATTCTCTTATGTATAACTATTCAGTAATTCCAACTCAATGGTGACCATTTTTAAAAGAGTCATGTATATGGGAAGAGACCTATGTATAAATTAAATTGATAACTTAACATCTCATTCATGATTAATACCTAAAAACTCCTTATGAAATACATCATTATATTACCTTACAATTGTAATGTATTAATGTACGATTCATTCATTTGTGTCAATAATTTGAGGTATATATGTTTTATTAAAAATTATATAGTATCTATTCTTGAGAAGATAATTCCAAAGTATAATAATTTTCCTCCTCACACTTGTATAGAATTAGAGTATGACTTGAGATGTGAATTGTAATATCATTATCCCCATATTGGATGTTATCTTTATATTATAACAATCAATATATGCCCAATATAGCCCCAAATTCCTTTTAATGAAGTATGAAATTATTTTCTAGATATTAAATAAAAAAACACTTTAATATTTATATACATTGGATACAATCATTTTTTCATTTTCAATTATCATAGCTAGATAAACCACCATATTATGATTTAGGGTTTGAATAATTATAATAAACATTAAAAATATAAAAAAGTATAACATGAATTAGATACTACATTGTCTATTGATGAACTAATAACAAACATATATTTCACCACATCATCTATAATATACCCCATAGGGTTAATGATATCAGATTACAATACATTCAATATAGGCCATGTATTTGTATTAAATGATTATCTCTAACAACCATTTGATTAGGTAATAATATTTCATAATTATTTTTTTCCTTTTAGTTGAATTACTGGAGTATAAGATGATTGTTTATCATAAAAATCTTTTATTATATATAATTAATGGGATTATATATCTTTATTCACTAATTTTGGCCCAATTACACTATTTTACATTAATAAATAATCATTCATGTACCTTCATAAATTTTATGGGATGCTTCCCCCAGCATTTTTAACATATTGGATGCTGAAGTTTACTTTCTCCATGTGATTTATCGATTAAACCTCTTGAGTTAAACTCAATGTTTTCATATTATCTATAGCCCCAATAAACCATAGAGAGTATCCAATCTTCATATCTTCCTTAATGGAACAACAATCAATTAATTTACAACTACCAACATCTTGAATCAGAAAATCTTTTTGTAGACTCAATATTAATCCACTAAAAATGTAGCCACCATTACTATATGTGTTGATGAAAATTATGGTAGTTTATATTTTATACCCTATTAAATATTCCCCATAATCCCTAACAAGATTATCTTCCCTTTTAATCACCCTATGAAACCCCATCTATATTTTAATATGGATAGTATGAGGAAAATGATTAATAAAATATATATTATTATATCTTTCCCACAACATAGAATCAATTTCTACCATATCCATTCTATTATGGATTAGTGTGAACCAAAAATTGGATTACAAATCAAGACGGTTTGTAAACAATGTTAAATTACATTTTTTTTGATAATTAGAGGATATAAAAAATCATCTCAATTAAGTTAATCCATTGTTCTATAATGTGGGGATCAAAACAACTACTAAACGAGGGATTATTCTCTCACATAAAAACTAAACCAAAAAATGTCTTTCATAGGAGAAGTAGTTATTCCATTGGATTCAATTATTTATTCATAACATGATTATGTTGGTCCATTATATCTATAATGCTCTTATCTTGTACTACTATCAATATATAAATCTCATTAGTTATGTCATCACATTTACAAATAACATTTATTGTTTACAAAGAGACTATTATTTCTCACTAATAACTAAAATAATGTAAAAAATATTTGGAGTTATAATTCTCATTCTAATAAGAAAATAAATCAGGAAACTAGGAACATTATAGTAAAAACAAATAAATGAAAAGTATTTACTAACTTTTTAGTCACTATTTTTCAATGTAGTTTATTAGTGGTAATTTTTCTATAATGTTTCCTAAATTGAATTTCAATTATAGTATTTCAAAATGGATTATGAATATTATAGGAATTTTTTAAGGACTATCCCATAGGAATTTCAAAACATGTGTGCATTATTTCATATTTACCATACACCATGTACAGGTTGAGATAATACCAAATGATCTATTTCTGTGATATTACCATAAGGTGCATGTGTTCTATTACCCCATTCACTGGGAGTATCTAGGAGTGGTTGATTTTTTTAGAAACCACTCTCTTTAATGTGGAGGAATATAAATCCACGTAAGGTAATATAAATTATTATGAAGCATACCATATGAGTCAAAAGGATTAACATGATATCATAAAACAGAATTCACATATATTATATATGAAACAGTTACATACCAAATATGGAATCATAAGATCATGGAATAATGTGAATATGTAACAAAATAAAAAATAACATATGCATATGTATTGGCTAACATCCAAGGAAACATTACAAGGTGGAGAGAGTCTAATCATGCATTAGGTTTACTCAATAATTACAAAAATACCTTCTCATGAGACATAAACATCACCTAGTTAATTGTAGTTATATATGGTAAAACCCATCATAAAATTATTATGATTATTTTTTCTCTAAATTGAAATAAAATTTTATTCATAAAAATAATAATTACCCATATAATGGAATGGGTTTCATAACAATATCTTGTAACAAAAGGACATAGTGTATCATAACATTTTATTGAAGGAATTGATTAAAAATTTTAGGACTATTCATAGTTGGAAAATATAAATTGTTCAATTAAAATGTTTTCTATGTTATGGGAATATTTTAAAATGTTTGGATAGGTAAATTTGGAAATTTATCACTTAATTTTGGGTTTATGTAAAAGTATAAAAAGTTCATAACTAGGGAAAGTAACATTTTATTTCCCATAAAACACAAAATGATCTAAAATTGGGAATCCAAAATAAAATGAAAAAATTTATAAAAATTAATGGTTTAAATGATTTTATAATGTCTAAAAATAAAGAAGGTTAGAGAATAATAAGTTCCCTTTCATTGTGTTTTCATATCGAATGAAATTGAGAGGGTAAATGTTAAAACCTGTATATCTAAAAGGAAAAATGAATTAAAATAGTTTATATGTGTAGTAAACATATAAAAAATAAAATATGTATATTAGATTAATATTGAATATAATTTCAGAGAAATATAGGTAAGCATATCCCAAAGTAAATAAGATGGTTTAGAGGGATCCTTTACCATAGGTTTAGAATCATATTGCACATGAATATAACTTCCTAAATATTCAAATTATATCTATTAATTACTTTATTAATAATTTTTTCAATATATATTTTATTTTCTAAAAGTATTTTATGTTCATTCACAACCACTTCATTGAGATATAATGTTTCATTCTGTAGTTTTGAGGGTGTTCATTTCCTGGTTCCAAAGTTCAATCCCTTTTTGAAAATTAATGAATTTATTTCAAAATTAAACTAAAACACATTAAGTGAAATTGAATTATATTAATTAATTTATATATATTTAAGTGGTAAGAAATATCCATATGTGTTCTAACATAGGGTTGTTTTATTTGGTAAATCTGTTACAATCGTATTGTTTACTCATTTAGGATATTTTTCTAATCATGATGAACATATTATGATTAATTTCATATTAGGAAAATTTATCCTTTAGAAATTGGAAATAAAATATAATATGGATATTTAGGTCATTATAAACCATGTTATATGAATATAAAGTTTCTATGATGTTGTTAATAGAAAACCAAAACTCACCATCCATGGTCGTGGTGATCCAACCATAACATAAGAAATTCTTTTGTTTTAAGAATATTATAAGAGGGAAGTGGGATATTCTATTTGTATAATAACAAATCAATATATTAAATATAATTAAATTAGTGCTCCATCATACGTACGAAGGATTAACATGGTAGTAGAATGAAATAATAAATGAATTATTGGTTGAGAGTGTTACATTCTCTTTTGGATGTCTCCTCTTGGGATTCAACTTATGGGAAATTGGATTCATATTTTGACGATGAAATCGATTATTGGGTTGGGGAGGAGATACATATTTATAGTTTTGATAATATTCATGTCTAACATAGTGTATGTTATAAGGGTTCCTAGGAATGTTATTTACAAGGGGGAGAGGGGTGGATTTTTATATATTACAATCAATAGTTTATTTTTTGTATCAAAACTACTATTAGTGTTGATTATTATGAATATATTTAATAATTAGTGCATGTGAGTTTGAACTAATGGACACTAACATCATCCATGGCTCATGTTTTCATATATTTTTCATATATTTTTTCATTTAATATTTTGTTTCATTTCTCTATTCTCCAAAAAATTAAAAAATTTATAAAAATACTTAAAATAACCATAACCATTTTTTATGATTTTATTGCAAAAACTAAAAACAAATATGATTTTTTTTTCAAAATATGACATATTTAATTTTTAAATAAAAATCTTATTTATTTCGATCATACTAATTTTTATAATATGATCAACTTTATAACACTTTAAAAAAATACATATAGTCTCGTAAAAATATATTAACATTACAAAAAACATTAGTTTAATTTATAAACCAATCTTTTTTAGAATAATTTTTTAAAAAATATTTATATTGTTTGATAATAAATAAAATAAATCATATAAGTTTTAGCAAAATTTAAACACTTATTTTATTATCTTTAAAACACTTATTTATAGGAATAATGATATAAATATTCCATATTTTTATTTTACAGGGTACCTATATTTTATTTGACACTTCCATAGGTGATTATTCTATTCTAATAACTAGGAAACAATTGCTAAAGATCATATTACTATTTCAATTGTTTTTTATTATTCAAATGATGGAATATGTAATGATTATAATGGTTCTATACTATCTATAAATACATTATAATTACATAATTAGTCAATCATATATATTGACTTCAATTTTATATATATATTAATTTTCAAAATGAATATTTCATTATAAATTTATTTATCTTCTATAGTGCATTTCATGAGTGTGATTAATCTAGTGGGTTAGGAAAATCCAAATTTTCATATTATAGTTATCATAAAAATATTTTAAACTCATTATAATATTTTCATCTCTTATTTCCATATTTATTCTCTAAATGTAATGTTCATATTTATTTAATAAAAGGATTTTAGATTTCTGTTATCTATATGCTTTATATAATACTAAAATATTAAATATGAAATAACTTGATAAAAAAGGGAAATTTTATTTTTTAAATTTTGTTTTGTAACATTATTCTACACACTAAACCATCCTTATAAGCTTTGGAAAGGTAATTAATCCTGCCAAACCATACCCATTGACTATATGGTAGACACACACACATTGACCCATCCTTCTAGGATCTGTGGATGTAAAATACAATTCAACTCATACCCATTGGCTCTAAAGGGGACAATCATCTTTCTATCCAATCCACAAATACAATTTGGAGACCACAAACATGTTGACCCATCCCCAAAGGTTATAGGGAGGTCACATACATACCAAAAAATACCTTTATGATCTAAGTATGTGAATAATACACATTTAAAAAAACGTGAATCAACATGAATCAATCCAAAAAATAAAGAGACATGACACAAAAACAAATAATCTCAATATCTCATTCAAAAATAACATCACAAACATAATAGGACTCAACCATCACTACCACTATCATACTCTAAATACAAATTAAACAATCCATAATGATCAAAACTATCTGACATCTTATTATGATCCCAAACTTCATCTTGATTTTAAAACATAATCATGATTGTCAAAACACCACCTAAGACCCTATGATGATTAACCAACAAATAATAACCATTATCGATCCCAAACAGAAATTTTTAATCACATTTACATAATCATATATCTCTACCATAATCATCAGTATAGGGCCCTCGTTCATAAATTCTAGGGACCACACTGATGGGGATTCAATTACCAAACCCCCGGACTATTTACTCCATACATACATTCCTCAAAAACTTATGAATAGTTTATTTATATATACATGATCTTAAAATACATCCTTTTACTCATTCATGATGTTTGGATTCATTTCATATTTTTCCAGGAATACACATCATACTCCCCCAATAAGGAGCATACTACCATCATAAAAACCTCACCCATTCATTTCAGCATAAAAATTAGAAGTTTCATAGGGACACACATGAATTTACATGAAATTATTGAATTCAATTTCAATAAAAAGATCTAAAATATTTATGGCATCTTACATCAAGGATCATGGAGAATAATCACCAAGACCCACCACTTGAATTGATTCCATCATGAAAAATAAAAAAACCATTTCCCAAATTCATCACATTAGTGTTTTAGAATAATAATAATAAATAAATAAATATGTATTTAAGGCATGGATGGGAATAGACATACCCTATTAACCAATCAATATTAAGTGGGTCCAAATGGTGATGAGATAAAGGAGTGGGGTGAAAAAATTAAAAATTGGAGACCTTATAACCACCTTGTTCAAATGAAGGTTTTGGGAGAATAGGGGACATAAAATGAAGTAGAATTATATAAATTTTTTATGTAACCCTTAAAATCATCTCAGATTCATTTAACGAGATAAAAGGTACTTTTACTCCATCAGCATTTGAGATAAAACATACATAGATCCCAGACCTGATTTTTCACAATGTTAAACCCTATCTTATGTTGTGAATATTTTATGAAACTTCCAAAATAGCTTCGATCCCATACCATTCCTCTTGAACCCACTCATTATCTACCCTAACACCTCCACTTTCCAAAAAGTGCAAAATTTCAAGCATTCAGAGAAAAAACCAAACTGTAATGTGCTTAAAAATTAAAAGTTCATTTCATCTATATGAATTTTCAATTTATAATTAAACAATTATATAAACCCTATACAATTATATAAATTCTCCGTATTATAATCCACAAAATCAAAAATCCCATAGAAAATAGCTCTATTATGTCTTATACAATTTTTCATAAGTGTCATGTTTCTTATACAAAATTTTTGTATATAAATGTTTCCCTTAAATGAATATGAGTTTCTTAAATAAATTTTTTTTCATTAAAATATAGTATAAATTTATTCTATAATTAAACCATATAAACCATGTAAAAACGTAAATATTATATTATTTCATAATTGAACATTAAAAAAAATACATTCCATGTGGTAACAAAAGTAAAATATGCAATAAAATTAAATTAAATAACATGACTAGCTTTAATAAATATAATGGATTGTCGCCTCATAAAAATATCATAGTTATAAGGATGACTATACTGAGAAATAAAAAATTTGAGAATATGATATCCTTACTTTAAAATAAATATATTGAACCTCGATAGAAAATTAAGTGTATGAAATTTATTGACTTAAAGGTTGTAAATAAGTAGGTAAGAGGTGATATGAAAGTATTAAGGTAAAAAATATCCAAATAAATATGAATTAGAGAATTGTCTCATGACTAATGGAATAATAAATTGATCATTATATGAATCTATTTAAATATTTATATTATGATACGGGTACCATTTATGTAAAAAAAATATTTAAATATACAAAAACTATAAATAAATTCATAGAATAATTAATATCTTGTTTTAATTTATCTAATTCAAATAATTTACAGTGGTTTATTTATTTATTATGTTGTGTTTTAGAATTATTTGTAAAACCATTATATTTTTATATTTTGTGTAAATTATTTATTTAACTTATATATGAAAATTATATTGATAAAAATAATTTAAATTGTTGTAATCTGTATCATGAAATTTGATAAAGGGTGAAGTATGAAAATTTTAATAAATAGTAAAAAATAATTACAAATAAAAAATTATTATGTATGTATCTTATATTATTATATGGATCGATGGAAAAATCGGTTTATAGAAGTTATATTAATATCATAATAACTAAATTAAAATAAAGTTATAATCCAGTTATTATTTCCTCATAAAAGATCATCAATAGGGGTAGTATTCAACCAAAACAACTTTTAATAAGTTTTTTATAAAAATATATCAATATATATATATATATATCCCTACATATCCTCACATAAAATTAATTATTTTCATAAAATGCATCCAAATAGTCTTTTTAGGCCTTTAATAATGTTTGGTATATTCTAGTATAAAAAATAATTGTTCCATTAAAAAAATTTAGTCTTTGTGAAGGAGGGTTCATAAATAAGATTTAGGACCTTATATTTAATATTTTATCATTAAATTATTCTTTCACCATTTATAAATTTTATTAATGACTCCATTAATATGAAAACAATTTATAATACACATTTAATAATATTACATATTTAAATGTTAATCATCAACTACTATCTATTATTTTAATATCCTTCATCCCATCGTTGTTTTATACAACCTAAATAGAATATATTATTTTAAATGTATCATTTAGTTTCATGGATTTTAAAAAATATGTTATTTATGGGTTAATATAATAATATAGGTTAATTTATCTTATAATTAAATTTATTTAATTCTAAAACTGTTATTAAAATATTAATGTTAAAAATAAGTTATCATGAAATGTAAAATATCCTAAAATATTGTATAATGTAAGACATTAATTATTTGAATCATACATATTGTGGAAAATCTACTAATATAGTTTAATTATGTTATTTTATAAACTATTTAACTCTAAATATGAGGAATTGTTGTATTCATGGATATGGAAGAGGAATAAAAATTATTATATTAAACTGAATTTTGGAACTAATGGAATGAACATAATCTAATAAATAATACAAATAATAAATGAATATAAAATGAATATTAATAAATAAAATCATGTAATATAAAAATTAAAATGGTTATCACATAATTAATTAATTAATTATATTTTTTTGAGAAAAGTATTGTTTTCAACAATACATAATAATGTTATTTAATGGGGGTGATTATCGAAAATAATACCCTGTCTCTTTATGATAATTTTTATACTCACCAATACCGTTTATTATTTTCTAATGATTTTATTTAGTATTTTGTAGGAATTTAACATTTTATTTTACTCTTGAAATTACGGGAATTTATTGTTAAAGTATTCATATTTAGAATGTTCTGGAATCAATGTTCATGCACTACTTAGTCGGAATCTGCTTTAGCGTGTCCTGGAATCACTGTTCATATCCGACGTGGATAAACATAGTGTGAGGATGAAAAGCGTGTATAATTTTTGAGATAAGAGAAATGTTTGGTTAATCAACCATACGTTATCGGCAAAATATGGAAGAAGAACCTCACGTTAGGAAGGAACCTTATGTTTTGGTTATCAGAAAGGTATGGAAGGAGAAACGTACGTAAATATTAAACGTTACGTTTGTTTCTCAAAAGTATGGTTCATCAACCTTAATTTTGTAAACAACCATATGTTCTTGGAAAAGTATGGATCAAGTAAAGATTGGATCTTTTATCGTACACTTGAATGTTGAAGAAAAAGTATGAATGATCAACCCTACATTTATGATCAACCTTATGTTTGAAGAAAGTAACATGAACACTACGTTTATGTTCAACCTTACGTTGTGAACATTACGTTTGAAGACTATGTCATCATCCCTACGTTTGGAGGCCACATCATCAACCTTACGTTTGGCGTTATAAAGATTGAAAGACGATATTTTTATACAATGGTCAACAAGCTGATTGTTCGGAAGATTTCAAGCCGGATTTAAAGTCGATTTTAAAATATGACTTTGACCCATTCAAAGTCATTTTATCAATGGATTAAAGATAGAATTAAAAGGATCTTTTTATGCCGAGTCTTCATGGAAGTTACGACTACTCTGTAAATTATAATTTTTGAATATCGTGAATCAAAAGTAAACTATTATGGATCTAAATGTGCGGGGAATATTCTCTGCTTTATTATACATGTTTTCTCTGAAACAGCAGGCACAAGTGTGTGGTGATCAATCGATTATTCAAAAAGGTGGAAAATAGAGACTTCAAAAAGCACTTTGTTATGCTGATTTAAGAGGAGCGTCAAAGCTTTGTTTATTTTAAGAAGAAGAAGGAAATCGATAGAATATTCACTTGTTCTACATCAAATATCTAATGTGGATCTACTACTACTGATGTTTTCAATTATATCTTTATATCTAATGCAACCGGATCGACTCAGAACGGCTTCAACTTGAAAATCAATATTTTTAGAGACGACGATCCATCTGCTATCAATTGCATGCTGTTGCAATTGTGATGAACATCTGGAAAGTATTTTCAAAATAGGAAAATATTTTCTTTCTATTCTTCAGTAACCAGCTTCTCCTACTATGCTTTGTAGGTTAATATTTGATCAAGAAGGCTTTGTTTTTCCTTGGATTGTAAAGGTTTCAACTGCCTGTACTCAGTTGTGAACCGGTCTGTTGAAACGAGAACCAGATAGTGGAAATCACCATACTCGTGGAGTTGAGCGTCGGTGGAGTGGACTAGGGGACTTCTATTCCCCGAACCATTATTCATCTATGGGTCCTTGCTTTTACTTATTCCGCTGCTTAATCAAATCTGATAAATCATAGAAGACATAACTAGTTCAATCGAAGAGTTAACAAAAAATCTAAAAGACACAATTCACCCCCCCTCTTTTGTATAATCTGTATATTCAAGATCCAACAATTGGTATCATAGGTGGAGCTTTTGATAGAGCCTTAGTAATCTAGAAGCATTTAAAGATTATACAACAGAGCATCATGACTGATACAAGAGAGGGAATGTCTATGGTCAGAGCACTATAGTTCAATGGGGAAAATTATGGATGCTGGAAGTCTCGAATGATTATATATCTGAAAAATCGTTGATACAGAGTCTATTATAAGATTCTAACTCCATATGAAATTCCTGAAAAAGAAACCTGAAACATGGAGTGCAGCTACTGAAGCAGAATATGATATAAATTCGAAAGCAATGAATGAAATTATATGTGTTCTAGGACCTGATGAGTTTAACAGAGTATCTCAATTCCCAACATCATATGAAATGTGGGAAACTATTATTGTTGATTATGAAGGAACTAAAAATATTAGGGAAATGAGATATGCAACTGCTAAGCTTAAATTTGATACATTCATATTGGTTGAAGGTGAGAGTATTACTCAAATGAATGGAAGATTAATAGAGATTGTCAATAACATAACTGCCTTGGGAGATCCCATTAATCAAGCTGATCAAGCTTTAAATGTATTGGGAGTACTGCCTACAAAATGGAATGGAATCTCTGCAGCAATCAGAAAGTCAACACCTGTCAAAGATTTAACCATGAGAGAACTGATTGGAAAATTAATGATGTATGAAGCTAAGATGGAAGATGATGCTAATGCACATAAAGTGCTTATCAGAAGAGAAGATACTGCCCTAAAAGCATCATTACAGAGCAAAAGCATAAAGATGAAAAGAAGAGAAGTCAAAGCTAAATCAGAGAGCTCTGACTCATCAAACTCAGATGAAGAACTGGTTCAGCTAGCCAGAAAATTTAGAAAATTCTATAGTAAGAAAAAATACTTCAAAAAATACATTAAGAGAGATGATAAGGAAGTAATATGCTATGAATGCAAGAATATGGGGAATATCAGACCAGATTTACCACAATTAAAAGATGCAAATAAAAATAAATTCTTTAAAAGAAATGACTATGAGAAAAAGACAAAAAATCTATGAAAGCCACTTGGAGTGTATCTGATGACTCCAGTAGCTCTCCTAAATCAATCTCAGAGAAAGAAGAAGTCAATCTAAATGAAAACATGTGTTTCATGGAAGAAACTAATGATATACACTCATATTACTCCTCTGACTCAAATAATGAATCATGTTCTGAATCAAGCTACAGAAATGAAAAACATGCAGCCTACTGCAATATGCTTGAAGAAAGATATGACTCACTATTTATGAAACATAAGTCACTAAAAATAATACATAAATATATTTCAGATGAAAGATATACAATTTTGAAACAACATAATGAATTAATTGATAAATACAATTCTATTAACACTAACTATATTAATTTTGAATCAAGAATAAAAACACTGTAGGATGAAGTAGAATCTTACTAACAGGTTCCATTGGATTTTAAAAAAGTAGATAATTCATTAAATGAAATTATTGGAAAAAATGACATTAAAAAGAAGAGATTTGGAATTGGAAGTAATGGAGAAAAACCCAAGCTATATAAAAATTATTTTGTTCCTATCTCTAAAAGGGATAATTATAACTTCTGTGGGACAAAGGGACATATATATAAACACTGTTTCTTAAGGAAACCTCAAATCTGTGGTATTAAGAATGCCTATATTTCAAAAGACTTAAATGATTCATCTGATTTTAAAAGAACAAAGCAAATCTAGATACCCAGATCATTGCTAGCTAACACCCCTGGACCTAACAAAATTTGGGTACCAAAGCATTTTGTTTCAATATCTTTGCAGGTAGCATGCCACCAGATTAGAAAAGATATATGGTACATGGAAAGTGGCTTCATAAGATATATGAGTGGAAACACATAGAATTTTTCTTCACTCACTCAAAAGGAAGGAGGACTTGTCGAATTTGGTGACAATGCCAAAGTAAAAATCATTGAAATTGGATCTATTGGAGATCCAAAAATAGTCTCAATCAACAAAGTACTTTATGTACAAGGATTAAAACACAACCTGATAAGTATCTCTCAAAATTGTGATAATGGATATACTGTTGATTTTACTAACAGTTGTTGTACTGTTTCTAAAGTTAAACTCTTTAAATTTAAGGCACCAAGAACTTATAAAGTCTATACTTTGGATTTAAATTCATTGTGTACACAAAAAGTAAACTTCATGACTACTAAAGTAAGTAAATCTTGGATCTGTCATAGGAGACATGGACATTTCTATGTATATGTTTTACAAAAATTATCTAAGAAATATCTATTTTCTGGTTTACCCAGTCTAAAATTTGAAAGTGACAGATTAAGTGACACATGCCAACCTGGGAAGCAACACATATCATCATTAAAATCTTTTAATAAAGTTTCTACAACTAAACCTCTGGAATATATCCATATGGATTTGTTTGGAACGTCAAGACTTGAGATCTTAGCTAGTAAATTATATGTTTCTATATTAGTTGATGATTATTCTATATTTAGTTGGATTTTCATTTTGAAATTTAAAAATGAAGCTTTTACATTATTTGAAAGATTCTGCAAATCAGTTGAAAATGTAAAAGGTTTTAATATAATCTCATTGAGAAGTGATCATGGTGGAGAATTTGAGAATCAGGAATTTTATTCCTTTTGCTCAAACATGTGTATTAAACATACCTTTTCTACACCAAGAACACCTCAATAGAATTGGATTGTAGAAAGAAGAAACAGAACAATTCAATAAATGGCTAGAACTATGTTAAATGAATATATCCTACATATATATTTTTGGGAAGAAGATGTATATACAACTTTATATATAATTAATAGAGTTTTAATTAGACCTATTTCGAAAAAGACACCATATTAACCATGGAATAATAGAAAACACAAAGTAAATTATTTTAAAGTTTTTGGATGAAAGGTCTATATCTTGAACACAAAAGATAATCATGGTAAGATAGATCCAAAATCTTATGAAGGAATTTTCGTAGGATATTCTACTACAACAAAAGCTTATAGAGTCTATAATAAAAATTCAAGGATTGTTGAAAAATCAATTCATGTGAAATTTGATGAATCAGATCCTTTTGAGAAAAGGACAGATCAAATGGATGAACCTGACTCTAATGATAACATGAGACTTGAGAACATAAAAAATTGATTTTGAAAATGATATAAAAGAAATTAAGTCCAGTTCATAAGAACATGATACTGAAGAACCTATAAGTGTATTGGCTAGAAAGTCTAGAACCCTAAAGAATCACCCTTTAGAAACTGTGATATGTGACTTAGATATAAGAATTCAAACTAGAGGAAACTTATAAAACCTAGTGGAATTCTCTACCTTCCTATCCCAACATAAACCCACGAGTATAAAGGAATTCGTAGATGATGAAAGCTGGGTAATAGCAATGCAAGATGAATTAAATCAGTTGAAAAGAAATGATTTTTGGGAATTAGTGGAAAGACCCGAGAATTATCCAGTAATAGGAACCAAATGGGTCTTTAGAAATAAACAGGATGACCAAGGCATAATAACTTGAAATAAAGCAACATTAGTAGCTAAAGTATATAATCAGAAAGAAGGAATAGATTATGATGAAACCTTTGCACGTGTAGCTATGTTAGAAGCCATTAGAATCTTTTTAGCCTATACATCTTATATGAATTTTAAATTATTTCAGATGGATGTTAAATCTACCTTTTTAAATGGTTATTTAATGGTGGATGTTTATGTTGAGAAACCTCCTGGTTTTGAAAACTCTCAATAACCTGATTCTGTTTTTAAACATACTAAAGCTCTTTATGGATTTAAACAATCACCCAGAGCTTAGTATGAAAGATTAATTTCATTTCTTTTTCAAATGACTTTACTTTTGGATTGGACGATCCAACATTCTTTAAGAAAACTGTAAAACATAATGTATTAGTGGTTCAAAATTATGTTGATGATGTAATTTTCGGATCAACTAATAAAACCATTTTTCATGAGTTTTCAACCTTAATGCAAAATGAATATGAAATGAGTATGATGGGAGAATTAAATTTATTTTTAGGACTTCAAATTTATCAAAAAGATTTTGGAAATGTTTTGAATCAAATTAAATACATTAATGATTTACTTATGAAATTTGGACATGAAAAAAGCAATCCATTTACAACTCCTATGTATACTAATATAAAACTTGATTTGGATGAAACATGGAAATCAGTTGAAAACAAGTTATATAGAGGTATTATTGGTAGTTTTTTATATCTTACTACCATTAGGCAAGATATAATATATTCAGTATGTCTTTGTGCTAGATTTTAATATAATTCTAAAGATTCTCATTTAACTGTTGTCATAACAATTTTTAGATATTTAAAAGGAACTATTTTCTAATCTCTAATTTATCCAAAAACTTATGATTTTAATTTGATTTCATATTCAGATGCTGACTTTGGATGTTTTAGATTAGATATAATAAGCACATCAGGAACATGTCACTTTTTAGGAATTCCATTGGTGTCATGGTCTAGTAACAAACAACATTCAGTTTCCCTATCAACAGCCGAGGAAGAATATGGTTCTACTGGCAGTTTCTGTGAAAAAGTGTTGTGGATGAAAAACACTATTATGTACTTTAGATTGAATTTTAATAATACACCTATTTATGTGATAATACAAGTGCAATTAATATTTCAAAAAAACCTATTAGTCATTCTAGAACTAATCACATTGATATAAGACATCACTTTTTAAGAGATCATGTTATTAAAAAGGATATATTTTTAGAATTTATAAATATAGAAATTCAATTAGAAGATATTTTTATTAAACCGCATCCCACTGCAAGGATTGATTTTATTATGGGGGGGCTAGTTTTATTTGATTTTAAATAAAATTTTATTTTACAATGCTTGTTCTTTATTTTAATTCTGCTTAAAATAATTTTTTTAAAAAAGATTAAGTTCCTTTTATACATGTAATCTATTTTATTTATTTTTAAATATGTGTAATGATTATTAAAAAAACGAGAATCAAGGTTGTCAAAAACCTTTTAGACTTATAAACCGTTTCATTTCTATTGAAACCTTTTCAAATCTGCAAACCGCACCTCTACTCGTGAACCCTAACCTTCAATCCACTGAATCCCTAACCTCCAAACCTTCATAGATTCTCACAGAGATGGTAAGGACTAAAAGAACCAGTGAATCCAAGCCAACCAATTCCAAGAGACAACGCTCCAAAGGAAGAAAGATCTTACAGGGAAAGGTAATTGATCTCGACTGGTTATTTATGAATAATATACTGTTGAAACAAGAGATGTCATTTCAAAACCTTGAACAGACATTCAACAATGAAAATATAGAATTTATGTATGAATTAGAACTTATATACTTCTTCAAATTTGTTCAGTTTATTCTAGGGGATACTGAGGACAATATTATGGCTATGATAGAGGATATGGATTTCTCAATCTCATCAGTAGAAATTGGCCAGATTCTCAACTGCCCTAATGAGGGAGTTTTTTATTTTTATTTGAAGAACATATGAGATTATGTGCATAAATCTGAGGACATTATGTCATTTTTGTTTGGAAAATCTACTATTAAGAAAATGATGGTGAAAGATTTAGAACCGTATTAGAAGATCCTGGTTAAATTTGTTAAGACTAGAATAGCTCCCAGAATGGCAGAAATGGAAATTATTTTGTACCCTAATATGTACATTATGTATCTTCTGTTAAGAGATATCATATTAATCATACCAAGGTACATGGTAAGGTACCTCAATTACGGTTGTCAAAGTGATTACTGTATAAACGTTTACCCTTTTGGTTGATTTATTTCCAGGCTGTTGCTTAAAAAGAACATGGTGATATTATTCGATGCACGAGTACATTGTCATCATTGTGATATGTATAATTATGGAACTCTAATAAACTATTGGCTGTTTTTAGATCACCATTAAAGGAACAATTTTTCCAGTAGGAGTTGAGGATGACTCAGAGAGTGCTCAGGCTCAACCTGCTAAGTCCAAGGAGGGACAAGTTGAATCAATAGATAGCAATGTAGCAAGAAGGATATGATTTGAATTGGGAGATGCTGAGGAAGAAAGACGTTAGGAGGGACTTAAATATCAATGAACAAGGCATGTTACTGAGGAAATTACTTCCCCTGAATTGGAAACAACAGAAGCTTTATTTCCTTATTCTTTTGTAAGAGAAGATTCTATTGATAAGACCATTGAAGATGTTAGTGAAAGGATAGAACCAGTAGAGGGATCAAGAGTTCAAGAAGAAGCTCAAAGGGAGAATCAAAAAAAGATTGTAGCTTATGTTGAAGTTACACTTCAACAGGAACAAGATAAGGAGGCAGAGAGTGGTGAGGAAGAGGCCAGAGCTCAGGAAAATCCTGAAAATATTGTTCTCGAAATTCCAGTGGAAGAAAAATATGCTGATGTTCGTGATGAGAATTCTTCTGAAGCTCACACAAAAGTACTTCAAGAAGATTTTTATGTGGAGGAGTCTGCGGACTCTAAGGAAAAATCTGTGGAGCAACCTACTTAGGATAAAGAGAAATAAAAATCTAATGCTGAATCATTACCTTTGGTACTACTGCATTATCCAAATCCTGGGAATGCGAATCAAGCATAGGGTGCCTCTAATTCAAGAATGAAAGAAGTTGATGAACTGTACAAAAAGGTGTCTCAGTTGGAATATGAGAATGTCACTCTGAGAAATTCCTAAGACATCGAACAATTGAGATTTCAAAAGTTGAAGGAGAGTACAGTATCAATTCAAGAAGTTGAAATGTTTAAATAGGATATGCTGAATGTAGTGGAAAAGTTGAAATATGAAATGGTTATGAAGACAGATTTATCAGGTCTAAATTTTTTTATGGAGAACCAATTTTCATCAGTTAAAAATAATACTGCTAGTGGATCAAGCACTTCACCCAATTTAATCAAGAGATTTCAATCAATCACAGTCGTGATGATCAACATTAATGACAGGTTGCATGATCTTTAATGTAACATTGCTCCATTATCATTCTTGTTGGTCAATCGGAAATTTTTAGTGGGTCAACTGACATCAAATGAGCCACAAATCAGAACATTGTTAAATCAGCTGCTAGTGTTTATAGAAAAAGAGTGAAGGATGCAAGGGGATTTTAGGTTCAATTTAATCGAGGATATTCATATGACTCGGGAGAACAAAGATCTTCTAATTAAACATGGACATGAGATGATGAAGAGACTCAGGGAAAATTTCACAGAAATCAAGTCTGCAATCCAGAGAAGACAGAACTTGTTGCCTACCTCACCCAATACTTGATTCCTGTGTATATCTTTGTCATGTAAATACTGCTCTTTTTGAATGAAAATTTTCTCCATGTCTATTTGATTCATTCTAATTGTTTTACTATCTTTATTTTCATATTTCAGTACTCCAGATTTAATTATTGATATACAGTTAGTAATAGAATTTCCCTATAGTTCAGTGCAACATTAGATGTGTTCAAATCCATAATTTATCATTATTTTTTTATATCAAAAAAGGGGGAGAAATTTGGATAAACACAACATTTTATTATAAAACCCTTATTTAAATGATTTCATGTATATATAATGTTTTGGATTTATACAGAAAACTATTTTAAGTTATTAGGGGAGAAATTTGGATAAAACTAGAAAATGTTATTTTCACGAAGGGGGAGAAATTTATATTTATTGAAATGATCTTGTTAAAATTAAATATTGTTTTATCCTCTCAAAATTCTAACACATTATGTAACTAATTTTGAAAGTAAATTTCATTTAATTAGTTTTATTATTTTATGGGTTTTGTGATAATCAAAAGGGGGAGATTGTTGAAGAATGTATTGTTTTCAACAATACAGAATAATGTTATTTAAAGGGGGTGATTATTGAAAATAATACCATGTCACTTTATGATAATTTTGATGCTCACAAATACCCTTAATTATTTTCTAATGATTTTATTTAGTATTTTTCATGAATTTAACATTTTATATTACTCATGAAATTACGGGAATTTATTATTAATGTATTCATATTTAGCATGTTCTACAATCACTGTTCATGCATAACTTAGTCAGAATATTCTTTTTCATGTCCTAGAAACATTGTTCATACCCTACGCGGATAAAATTAGATTAGGATGAAAAGCATGTATACTTTCTGAGATAAGAGAAATTTATGGTTAATCAAACATACGTTATCGAAAAAAATTTGAAGAAGAACCTTACGTTAGGAAGGAACCTTATGTTTGGGTTATCAAAAAAGTATGGAAGGAGAACCGTACGTAAATATTAAACGTTAAGTTTGTTTCTCAAAAGCATGGTTCATCAACTATACTTTTGTAAACAACCATACATTCATGAAAAAGTTTTAATCAAGTAAAATTATGGATCATTTACTGTATGTTTGAAAGTTGAAGAAAAATTATGAATGATCAACCCTACCTTTATGATCAACCTTACGTTTGAAGAATGTAACATAAACCCTACGTTTATGTTCAGCCTTACATTCTGAACCTTACATCTGAAGACTATGTCATCAACCCTACGTTTGGAACCCACATCATCAACCTTATGTTTGGCATCGAAAAGTTTAAAAGATGATATTTTTATGCAATAGTCAGCAAGCTGATTGTTAGGAAGATTTCAAGACGGATTTAAATTTTATTTTAAAATACGACTTCGACCAATTCAAAGACGTTTTATCAATGGATTAAAGATCAAATTATAAGGAACTTTTTTTGCCGAGTCTTCAGGGTAGTTATGACTACTATGTAAATTCAAGTTTTTTAATATCTCTAATAAAAAGGTGAATTTTATGGATCCAAATGTTCAGGGAATATGCTCTGCTTTATTATATATGTTTTATCTGAAACACCAGGCACAAGTGTGTGGTGATAAATTGATTATTAAAAAATGTGGACAACAGAGACTGCAAAATGCACTATGTTCTTCTGATTTTAGAGGAGCGTCAAAGCTCTGTTTATTTCAAGATGAAGAAGGTACTCGATAGAAGATTCACTTGTTCTACATAAAATATGTAATGTGGATCTACTAATTATGAAGTTGTGAATTATATTTCTATATCTACTACAACCAGATCGACTCAGAACTGCTTCGAATTGAAAATCAATATTTCTAGAGATGACGATCCAGCTGCTGTCAATTGCATGTTGTTGCAATTGTGAAGAACATCTGGAATGTATTTTCAAAATATGAAAATATTTTTCTTTCTATTCTTGAGCAACCAACTTCTCATAGTAAGCTGTGTAGGTTTGTGTTTGAACCAGAAGGATTTTTTTTGCCTTGAAGTGTAAAGGTATCAACTTCCTGTACTCTGTTGTGAACCGGTCTGTTGAAACGAGGACCAGATTGTGAAAATCACCAAGCTCATGGAGTTAATCTTTGGTGGAGTAGACTAGGGGATTTCTGTTCCCCAAACCAATATACATCTATGTGTCCCTACTTTTATTTATTCTGTTGCATGATCAAATATGATAAATCATAGAGGACAAAACTCGTTCAATCGAAGAGTTAACAAAAAATCTAAAAGACATAATTCACCCCCCCCCCTCTTGTGTATAATCTGTATATTCAAGATCTAACAATATGGACTGTTTATAATGTTACTCGTGTTTATACAGAGAATCATTCAATGTGGTAAATAGGTTTTCAACCTCATTTTCTTTTCATAAAATTTCCTTCTCTAGTGTATATTTGAATATTATTTATAAGTATAATTATTTAAAAGACTATATATTAGTTGTATATTTTTATAGATATGTTCATGTATTCATATAATAATATAATTAATATATTATCAATACGTACCTTATATGGTTGGTAATGGGTTTCTATATAAAATCATTCAAAATTATTGCTTTATATTCATTCTTTTAAATTGACATATATCTCCTTATACTGTGATATTTTGTTTTTTTTCATACCCAACATATCAAATATATTTCATTCCTTATTCAATTAATTTTTTCATTTAATTACATGACACTTACATAGCCAATTATTTAATTATATTCTATGAATATATTATTAATCAATTTTCTTTTTTGGTGATTCTCTATTTATGCCTCATGTTTAATATATTATTTCTTAAAATCAATTTATCTTCAAGAATCAAACATATACATGTATATGTTATCATATTATAATTGGGATTATAATTATAAATTCTCCAAATTTATATGGAAAACATTATATCTCATGTGATATTATGTATGATTCATATATATTTATCCCAACACACTATGTTACGATATTATGGTAGTGATAGTTAATATTAGTTTTGAAAAAAATTTCATGATTTTATGAAATTAATTTTAAATTTATTCTGTTTTACTTTTAGTCTCCCCGATTTTATCATCTTTTAGTATAAACTATCACCTATTAATACCTCCCATTAATTATAATCATCATAAATTTTTACAATTAATTATCTTCTTATTATGATATTAAATCACTCATTCTATTGATGTACTCCCCCAGGGATTCATAAGATGTAATAAAAAAAGATTTCTTGAAGACTATTATGATTTTGCAAATAAGTTTATATTTTTTGATGATGAAGTGTTTGTTTTATGTGCCTATATTAAAATAAACATTACCTTTAGGTTCAAGGGTGTGTATTTTCTAAAAAAAAGTATTTAGAATTTTTTTTAAAATTATTTTTATGATTTACAGGTCATTATATATAGTTTAATGTGTGGTTTTTTTATATTAGGTTAGTTTACATATATGTAAATTTAGTAAGAACAACCTAGGTTGAATATATAGTGGTATAAGTATAGATATGTTATTGATTTAAGACTAAAATAATTTTCATGTATATGAATATTTTTACAAGAATATTTAATTTATTAATTTATGTTATTTTAGTTAAATTTTTTTGGAAGAATATATAGAAATGGTAGAAACCTCACAAGAAATTAATATGATCAATAATATGAATATTTTATTAATTAAATTTAAATCATGATGTAAAAAATAGTAAAAACATTATTGGAATGTTATATAAACTAAATCAAATTTTGAATAATAAATTTTAGTATGTAGTGAAACAATATTCTCTAAAGAAGGATCCAATCATCAATTGGATCTTTATATTTTATTAAAAAATTGTTGATATTAAAATATTGTAATGGTAATTTAATTTGTCAACTGTATTTATATTATTATTTTGTGCTTTAATGTTTGGGCAATGAAAAACTCATCTTGGTCACATATCATCTAAAAGGAGAAGATGATTAGTGCTGGACACTAATCAAGACACCCCAATTAGAAGTTGAAATCAATTCAATAAAATTATTAAAACTCAATATCATATATTTCAATAAATATTTTCTTAAAAAAAGTTTTCCTTGTTCAAGAAATATTGGATGTTATGTTAATTTCTGTTGAATTTTTTAATCAATTAATTTCAATACATTATTAATTTTCATATTCAAGTGATGTAAGAGACTGGTTGATATAAATCCAGTTATGATAGAAGTGTTATAATAATTCTTTTTAATCTGTTTAATTTTATATCTAATTTGCATGTTCAGTTGATCAAGTCGCTCTATTGTGTTCAAAAAACTATGTAATGGTTTATATATTAGGGAAAACGGTTAGTGGAGGGATACAAAAAATTTATAGAGTGATTTTGATTGTTTTTATATAAAATAATATTCACCACATAGAAGAAAAATCGTGTTTTTGTATTGAAATTGTTAATGGGTTTTAACCGTAAAGGATCAATTTAAGAGCTATTAATATTAGTGAAAGAAAACATGCCATTATCTGTATCACATACCATAGATAATCTAAAAATTCTACTAATGGGTATTTTCCACTTTTCCATGGTGAGATAATGAATTTTCATGATAGATATAGTCTTGAATGTCTTAGTCATGATTGGAATATAAAATTTAAAAATCATTTAGAGATTTAATTTATTGAATACATGTGAATTATAACTTCGAATGGAATCTTGGAAAAGTTAAAAAATATCTATTAAGGGTATTTCAATGTTAAATTATATTATTTATAGATTTCATACCAAGGTATCAATACTTGAAAACTACGATATTAATACATTTAATTTGTATAAATTTCTTATAATTTTTTTAACATTGGAGAATAGAAAGGGATTTACTATAAATAAGAATAATAATACTGAAATTAAAATTTTATTTGAAGACTTAATGTAAGAGGAATCATAAAAAGAATTAAATATTTAAAATGGAAATTAAAAATATAATAAAAATGATGAGATTTCTAATTTTATGTTAATTCCATTTATCTCAATTTTTTTAAACGAAATGGGAAAATTTTCAATGAAAAATAAATTGTTAAATTTACATATGGGGGTATTATATATTTCCTATCTTATATATTAATGTTTAATGAAAATAAAAATAATTTTGAAGATGAGGCGCCAAATATTTTATCAAAAAATTAATATTTTAATTAAATATATAGAATTTTACCGTAAATATAGATTAAAAATAATTATTAAAATAAGAAGAAGAATTTATTATATAAATTAAATAGTGAATATGGTTTTCAATATAAAGATGAAATTGAAACATCAATTGACGTAGTGTTGAATATATTGATTATCAAAGTGAATGATGATTAATTCATGAATGATGAAGATGGTGGTGATGAGATGGATGATAAAACAAAAATTGAGTTTATATTGAAGCAATATTTGATGGAATTTTTTTTGAAATATTTCAAAACTGTATAAATTGTTCCGGAGTTAAAATAAAGATCCTCAAAATTCAATTAATATTGATTCTATCATTTATAAAAAGGAATCAAAATTATTGAAGAATATTGATTATTTAATGGTGTACCATATTAACCAAAAAACATTTGGAAGTTGTGGAATAATAGGTTAAATATAAGTAAATAGAAATATAAAATATTTAAAAATTTTATTAAAAACTTGTGATTAAATTCATGATTATCATTGAGAAATCCAACCAAGAAATTGGAGAATGAATTCATGCAATGTCATCATAGTTGAAGCTTCTAAAATATTAATGATTATATTATTAAATGTAAAATATAATATATTTGCAAAAAATTTATTTTATTTTTATTTGGAAATGTTGATAATAAATCAAATTCAAGATAATTAAATTTAATTGCATCAAATAAATAATTTTAGAAATCTAATTTTTTTGTAACACTTAATTCAATTCAACTAGTAGAAAAAATTAATAATGGGATGAATTATAAGAATACATTAGAGGTAAATATAAATAAAATGATAGTATCACATGATATTATTTATAAAAATTGAATAAAAAATATTTTTCAAAATGATATTAATAGAATATACCATGAATTTATATACAATTTTTTTTATTAAAATATGAATTCTGTTTTATATGTAGTATGGGATATATGGTGTTTTTACACATATCTAAATTACATATTGATTCATTGAACCTTATTTTTATTGTTTTATAACATTTAATTCTTGATTTGAGGGGTAAATAGTATTTTTGAAGAATAAATGTTTATAAGATTCCTAATGTTTTATATGTGAAAACAATGAATAAATTTTTAATAATTAATAAACATTATAAATGAATTTATAAAATTTTTCATGATACTAATAATTATAATACCATGTTTTTTGAATCATTTTGAATTATAAAACTTATATAGTTTTTAAAAGTAAGAATAAAGTAATGCTGAAAGATCCTACAGAGGATGTTTCCTAAATGATTTCTCAAAAATAACCTATATCGACTCCAGAAAATGAATCTTCCTATCATAATATTGTATATAGGATAGTTTTAAAGTACTTTTAAATTATTAATGTTGGTTAAATTAAATATATTAATAATGGCTCTGCAAAATTCCATGTTTTGGTCCAAATGAGATTTGATAGAAAAAGGTGTCGTTAAAGATTGTGATTTTTTGTTGATGGGGTTATTAAAAGGTTTTGAAGGGTTTCTCAACTCTTTGATAAAGGAAATTATGTTATTTTATATAAATAGGAATACATAGTGAATATGATAATGTATGGTAACATTATGAATTCAGAATAGTGAAAAAGGTGTAACTTGTTTCAAGTATGTGAAGCAAACATTAATTTTATTTGTGTTTTAAAATAAAGAATGAGTTGTTAGATCACCGCCTTAGAGATATTGGTAAATAAAGTTGAAATATCTTGATCAAGGAGATATTTTTTATAATATTAAAAATTTTAAAATTGTAATGAATGGTTTCATTTAAATGATTCTAAGCAGAATGATAGTTAATTATTCACTTAAGAAAGTGAAGATTTATATTTCCCATTCAATGGAACTAAATTATTAAGATATTTGTTGGTTAATGAGAAATAATATTATTATTGTAGATAAGTATTTTCCCTCATATATTTATTAAGTTAATTAAATAACATTCATTATGTTGATAAAACACAAATTTTAGTATTTCATGATGATTATGATTTTCTAGAGAAATAAATATAATAATAAAATTGTCATTATTTTAAAATAATTATAAATAATAGTGGAGATAAATAAACTAGTGAGAATATTGAAAACTGAAATATAAATAATTGTATTATGTGTACCAATATTTCACCATATAAACCATTAAAATATAGTGTTTCAAAGGAAAAAAAATTAAATTTTATAAAGAGAAATTAAACAATGTTTGTGGATATTAGAAAAAAATATTTATTTTATATATACTAATTGGGGTACCATTTCATATTCAAACCATTGTTTATATAATAAAAATTTAGTTGTATATCAATATTATATGTATTTTTATAATTATCTAAATTCTTATTGGTTGTCAATTTATAGTAGCATTTGTATCTTCAAATTGAACGATACCAACATGGGAAAGTTTCAGAATAGAGAATTTGCTGGAATTTTTTTGGATATTCACCAAACAAAAGGGGATACCAATATTATATATTTAATCAATGAGAAATCATTATTTTTATGAGGTGATGTTCTCTTAAAAATCATATATATATTGTGTTGAATAAACAATTATTAATGATAATGAATAATATAGTACATGATTTTTATGAAAACATTCATGAAAATATTGAAATTTAAGAAATGTTGAAAATTCAAGTGATGAGAATGAAACAAAATTTTGATCATACCTATCAGTTATGTATGATAAAAAATATTCTTATAAAATGTTGACAATACATATGAATCATCCTTACATTGTTGGTGATTAAATAAGGTTAATATGAGAAGTTCATTTATAACATCATCATGTGCCATATTGTTATCCTATGTCAAACATAATAAGGTTGTAGATTAATTGATGTATCAGTAGGGGAAAAATTATATGAATGATTAATCAGAAGAGGAAGAAAAAATATAAGGAAGTTAGTTCCTAAGATTAGGACGGGAAATGATTTTAGATCAAATAGGATATTCCATTATATGTTGAATGAGAATGTATAATTGTAGAAGAATAAAGTGAGGATTATATAAATAGGGTATTATCATGTAACGGTCATTATGTTTGATTATTTGTTTTCTCTAGTTGGTGACATCAGCCTAGAAGAAAATTTTATATTATCACCACTCAATGAAGATGAATTTTTTTTATATTTATGTTATTACATATTTACTTAATAATGAACATTAATAGAATCTATATAAAAATAAACCAAATGGATTCCAACTTAAGTGTATTGATTAGTATATTTCTATGATGAAGAAATAATTAAATAGGTCAATTAAATCCCAAAGTACATGGCCTTATAATATATATATACAATAATTATGTATCTGAAATTTAAAAAATTAATAGTGGATGACGACCTTTATATAACTTTACTTCAAAATATATTAGTCATCATGATTTTTTATGTTTGTGATATCATTTTTTTGAAATGTGAAGAGTGTTAGAATGTAATTCTCTATAAAAATTTATTTTTTTATATATCATTATTGAAATATATGAAATACTTCATGCTCCTACAAATTTCTGATGATGATGATAATATTTTTCTTTCTCAAAAGAAATGGTCCATGATATTTTTGATTATGTTATAAACTAAAGAATAAATGGTGATTTATAATTTGAATAAAATGGAAAAAATATTATAATGAAAGTAAAAAATAAATAATGGAATCAAATGTAGTCCAATAAGTTCAAAGGGAGTTTAATCTATTTTATTCCTTCAATATGAAACATTGTTTATAATTTACCATTATGTGCTCATTATCAAAGTACACTGAAGAATTATAAATTCATAAAAATTAAGAAGATTATATGTTAAATAAAAGTTATATTTGATTTCATTAATATATTAAAATAATGTGAAGTGATAAATATATATGGATTTGTAAACGTTGATTGGGATTTAAGTGTTGAAGATAGTAACTAAACATTAGTATATGTTATATTTATCAGAGATAATGTATGGATATTCCCACAGAGGGAAAAAATATTTTTTTGACTATAGTAGAAGTGGAATATGCTAATTTATCTCAATATAAAAAAAATATTTTGTGGATGGAAGCAAAACATTATGTTATCATGATTGAAGTGAAGTTTTTTTATTAGTATCCTATGATGATCAAACATAAATTAATTTTTCAATAAATCTCATTAAACAATTTACATATAATATTATTGATATAAATTACCATTCCATGAAGGAAAATTTAGAGAAATATTAGATTTAGAGTGTTTTAGACATTGGGAAAAGCAGATGAAGTGTTTAACAAAACATTTTTGAATGATTAAATTCAAATGTTAAGGATTATGATTGTAGTTAAACCTCGTGTTTCAAAAGGATACAACATTGATTTAGGTCTCTTTCTCTCTTGTATGTGGTTTTTATTGTTAAATGGGTATATAGGGAGAAAATCGAAATTATATGATTTCTCCTTAAATCATGGAGATTTTTTTATGTAGGAATTTTTCTTATGGGAAAATAATCAAAATTTGAAAGCATTGATTTCATACTATGTATGTGTGTGTAAATTTTATCAACTATTCAAATGAGTTATTTAAGTATATTTTCAATAAATAATAAATTTAAATATATGTATTGAATATTTATTTAGAATATAATTCATGAGAAAATCATGAATGTTCTAGTGAATTTGGATATAATATTAAATTGATAATTGGAGGTTATTACTAATCATTCAAATTTTATATACCTCATAGATGTATGTGACTGATTAAACAAAATTATAATACTATGAATGGAAGATCCAAGTGTAAATAACAATTATGAATGATATTTGACAATATAATACAGTAGATGTTATTATTGAATCCATGTTTGAGGTTTTTAAATTTTCTATTAGTTTTTTGTGACAACATATGTTAATGCATAATTTTAATACATCGACATGTGATGTAAGAGACAATTTTATGATCATAAAAAATGACAGATAATTTTTACTAATATTTGGAGAAAAAGTATGAACATTGTTGGTGTTTTTTGATGAGTTTGATTAAAACATTTAATGTTAATCACCATACCATGTCATGGTTTATTAATTAGAAAAAAATAGTGGAATAAAGACGTTGACTATAGTGGTGGAAATAGTATTTCAATAATTCTATATTCTTTTTGGAATAAATAATAAGATGGATTTCATTAATATTGGTCATGGTTCTCAAAATTGGAGGAGATGTTTGAAGCTATTTAATTAAGTCAAAGAAAACATATTATCATCCATTTCACTGCACTATTGTTTGTTGAGAAATGATGACTTCAGTTGGTCGTAATGATTATTATTAGTGTGTGGCGCTTGGACTACTCAAACAAAATTGATGATTTCATTTGTTCTTTTAAATTAGTATATAATGATATAAAATGATATTACAATTCACAATAAAGTATGGAATTTTCTTGTTTAAATATGGAAATAGTATTTTGAACATGAAATTCAAAAATTAAATTTTTATAAGAAACAATGTGTTTCTATAAGAATTTTTGTGAACTAATTAGTGTGTATTAGATGAAACTAAAAATGAAAACACCTATGATAGTTAATTATTATAGAGGATCTTTATTCATAAGTTTATATGAGTTGTCACACTTAGATTGAAATATTGAAGACTATAATAAATTTTATAGTTTATTAGGTTATTTATATTATTAATCTTATAGAATGAATTTGAATGGAGTTTTATTTCATTGAGATTTATTTTATAAAATTTGAAGAAAATATTAGGTTGTGATATTTTGTGTTCTCTTATTTTTTATCAGGAAAATTCATTGTGTGATGAAGAAAATAAGAGTTAGTAATCATATATTTTATGTTTTCTGTTATTCCTTATATATGAAGACATTTAATATGATATCCATTGATGGTTTTCATTTTTATATATGAGATCATGTTAAACATGGTGAGGGAAATTTTTCTGCAATATGTGCTTAAGGATGATCCCTATTCATTTTAATGATGTTAATGGGTTTTTATCATGTTATCCTTGATTTTTTAGATCATTACAACAATGTGGATATTATTTTAATATAATGAATCAAACTCATAAAGTGTAATTATATTTATTCTAATGGGTGTCTAAGAGTTAATTAGGGTTATATATAACATTAAAATGTTTAAAAGGATGATTTATAAGAAATCATAAAATAGAATGATGATATTGTTCTTATTAATTCACCCAGGTGAAAAATAATTGTCTATTGGGAATTATAGTCTTAATATAGGGAGGAAATTAATTGAATATAATAAAAATGAGGATAAATAAATTTTGTATTGTGAATAAAACATTACATAAATTTTAATGTAAGATTAAGTATTTTTGGTGGACTCGGTTATAAAAATTGATGGATTATAAAACTAATTCATTGAAAATTTCTAGTCAACAACATTTATGATAATTTTAATAATATAGACTAATGTGATCTCAATTTTGAAATGAGAATTATAGAAATTAAATGATATCAACTGTTATGAGATATGAAAATAATAATTTTTTTATTCCAATGGTTTAAATTATAAGTTTCATAGTGGAAATATAATTAGGATTCATAGTTGTTAAAACTATTGGAAAATGAATCTAAGGAACTTTATCATAGTAATTTTTAAATACTTCAGTTGTCTAATGGTATGTAAATAAGAAAAATATTGTTTAAATGATATGAATATTCCATTTAATAAGGAAGAGGACAATATGATTCACCTCAATTCACTAACCATGGGCCAATGATTAATTTTCGTAGAACACTGTAATCATGTGACTAAATGAACTAATCCCATTATATTTAAAGATAACATACATATCCAATTTCCAAATCCCAATATAAAAATGAACACACTATGACATCACTATGATCCTAGTTTCCATATAAACTGAACCGCAGATTGGTTCACTTGTTATCCACTAAATTTGGAAAAATATTTCAATTGACCTAGGTTTAATTAACTACTAACTATCATGAAATATTTCCTGATATAATCAACTGAAGCACTATTACATGAATTATTTTCTAATATTTAAAATATCTATTTGTTTAATAAACATCTGTAGTATAGAAATTCCACCCAAGTAATATTTCTATGAATATTTTGAATGATTATCTAGTAGTCTTTCATTTGATATAATTATATGTCATATGGAAAATATATTATCTCCCCATATAGAGATATAATATAAAAATTTTATATAGGACTCTATCATTCAACATCCTAAACTAACTTGTACATACAAAAAAATAAAAGTAATTTTATGAATTTTCATTGGAGACTCCTTTTGAAGTATTGTTCTCATTGCCTACTAAATAAAAATACTTGGATTTAGTGTTTGTAAAACAGTAAAATATGAATCCTAATTGAATGAATTTAAAAAGGTAATATATTCATCTATTAAAAATATATTTTTACTTTCTTCTATATTATAATGATATGTAATTTTCAATTGAACTTATACACGGTGATTACTGATATCCAAGATACTGTATAGAATGGATCTTATAAATTTGAAGGAATTATATAAGAAAATACAATATAATATTGATTAAGGTTTTACCTGACCATGGAAATATCCATAATAAGAACTATTTTTCTCCATTAAGAATACATATTTTTTAATAAATCACTAGTTTAATTATGAGTATCTAAAAAATGATGGTAAAGAATGATAATCATTTATCTCATATAGATGAATTGTTTTTCTTTATTCAAGGGTTCTAGTAAACCTTAATGGTTAAAATTTGATGTGGAAATAATAAATAGATTGTTGAATGAAAATCTATTCAAAAAACATCATTATACACAAAATATGTTCATTATAAGTTTAAAATAATTCTATTTGGACTTGTAAATGATCCTATAATATTATAGAAATAAAAAATATAGTCATTATGAGTTAATTTATTGAATTTTTATTATTTAACAGATATGATATTATCATATATTCTATAATAAAATATGATAATTATCAACATTTTATATTTTTTTGAATAACAAAAATAATGATAAGTTATTTGAAAAATATAAAAAATTTGACTTCAAGATCTAAAAAGATTCATTTCATGGAAAATTTAATCATATAAGGAATAACTGAGTCATATAAATGTGATATATATTCATAGATATATTTTATTAAAATACTATTATCAACACATTGTGAGAAAGTTGTTTTAGTTTATTAACCCATTGACAATGTTAACATGGATGGATGTAAGTTTTATTTAGATATAATTATTTAAATATTTCATTAAGGAACCTAAGAAGAGGTTGGTCACATCACCATTTTGTGAAATAAACTCAGGTGGTTAAGAATTTTTTGATATACATGATGCTTTGTAAAATAAATCGTGTTGATTCCTAATGAAAAATTATAAGGTTTTTTTATTATTCCATGCATAAATTATATATTCTTGTAAAAAATTACCCGATACATGATCTATAATTAAAAATATTTGTCTTGAAAATAAATATATAAATGTATTATATCTATAGATGGAAGTATGATATATAAATATATATATCATTAAATTATAATGTATATATTGGTATTGAATGATACTAATATAATTAAATGGATATGATTATAGTTGATTAGTGATTATATATTTTCAATGTAATATTATCAAAGGAAGTAAAAAATATGAATATTATTCTCCTGATAGAAAATATAATGTTTTTAGAGTAATTATGTCATCAATATCTATCTGATTTCACTTCAAATCATGCCTCAATTCATCTTCCTTGGTTTCCCTTCCCCTATATTGTAGAGTCTTTCAGCCTCTGTCTCTCTTCTAATGATCTCTATAGAGAAATCCCCATTCCTATTTCTTGGGATTCATCAAATAATGTTATTTCTATAGAACCTTTCTAACTTCCTTTTTATTATTCTTATTTCTGGAGTTCCATTCCCCATCTATTCATAATTTGGTTTCATTCCCATGTTCATTTTAAGGATTCAATCTTGTTATTTCATTACTTTATCCATTATATTTTTGGGTTGTTATTTGGTTTTTCATGGTTAGTTTTGATGGAGTTGTGGTTTCGATTTTATTGGTGATGGTTCCCATATTATGTTTGATGTTGAGTTTGATGGTTCTTGCCTTGCTGCATTTTTTTCATGGAATTCTTTTATGCTTGAACACCTCTCTGGCCTTCAAACTCACTCCTTCTTTACAAGTCAGTTAGCTGTGCTGGTTTATAATATGTTTTGGGTTTTTTATGTACATTGTGGTGTGGTTTCCAAGAGGCCCTTCCTATGTTCAGGTGATGGTGGGTTTTCAGTATGATTGGTTTATGTCAATGAAGATAATTTCTCTCCATGAATACTTAATCCTTCTCTAAATATTCTTTGGTTTTGGGTACCGCCTATCCTCCCTAGGTCATTATTGGAATGTGGTTCTCACACAATCCTTGAGAGGGTTTGTTCAAGTAGATATCGATGTTCTAGTAGGAATGATCGTCATTCTGTTGATGTAGTTTCATTTTATGCTGGTATGTGGTTTGGTGATGGCAGATGATGACATGATGTTGTTGATGGGTTTCAATATTCGATTGTGGTGTTTAATAAGAAATCCCAAATGTATTTTTGGGTCAGAGTTAGGTGCGAGAGGTGGATGTCAGAAGATAATGGTGGTGAAGAGTCGATGAGGACAATATATCAATTGTGTGACGATGTGACAATGGTGACGGTGATGAGATATCAGGCCAGGGATATGATAGTGGTAGATTGGTATTCCTCAATAGTGGGTTTCTAAGGCACAATGCTTTTCCCACAATTCCAACTTTTGTGTTTGAATATAAAATTTTGAATATTTATTTTTGGGATCAGGTAACGTTGTGTATTGTTTTTAATGTGTGTGATATTAGAAAATAATATCTGGTTTTTTTAGAGTTCCCACTCAATAAAAAAGTGGTATTTTCGAAATGAAAAAATTTATTTGGGGGGTAATGATTTTTTTCCCATATCCATGATGTGGATTTGAAGATATCAAATATAATTTCATATGTAAATTATAGATGTGTAATCTATAAATATAGTTACTTATTCTTTCTTTCAACAAATTAGTTTCTAATAATCCTACCAAGAGAAGATTGAATAGGTGAAAAGTAATTATTTAAATCAACAAAAAATAAAGAAGTTATAATGAATAGTAAGATTACATTTTTAAATATCAATGAAAATAGAGTGATAAGGTGAATACCAGGATTATATGTTTTATTGATTCATTTTATGAATAAAATAATATTTGATGATGAACAAATGACATGTTTCAATAATCATCTAGAAGGGATAAATAATTAAATATTTCTCCATGAGAAATTTTTAGTGTGATAATATGAAGAAAATTATTATACAGTATTTGTAAAGTTTGTTCTCATGACAAAAATCAAGGAAGAAAAAAAATTACAAGGGGACAATAAAGGAAAATTTCCCAAAATCTCTTTTATAATAGTATACAATATGTTCATGATATATAGTATGACATGTTTTATTATTGTTCGTATCATATGCCTTGTATTAAGGATATTATATACCATGAAATAAAAATATCATCCTATTGCCTTGATCCTATCATATTTTATGACAATGTATTATTTTATAGTAATTATAATAGAAAATTTTAAACTTTCATAAATTAGACACAAAATTTATCACTTTTTGAAGTACTTTATTTCATAAAATGAGGGTAAATTCATTTTTATATAGGTTATGAAACATTTTTAAGTACATGAGTCACTTGAATGATGCATAATGTTTTGGTAAAATATAGAAAAGTATTGTGAGTTCAAGAAGGCCTGTATGTACAAGAAACATCAATTGAAATGGAATGTTTGACTATGATTAACTCCCTATTGAATCCCACTCCACATGGAAGATCTATATCCATCTCCCATTTTTATGATAAGCACAATCCTGTCATGGGATGAAGGAGGGGTTTATCTATTTGGTGGTTGATTATTTTTTGGATTAGGGATACACCAAGAAGTGATGAATTTAAATGATATTACAATAGATATTCAACATGAATCGATCAAATGTAGTTATATAAATTCAATGGTTTATGGTACCTATCAAAACACATTCTTTATATTTTTTATATATATCTTTTCTTGTTTCATCCATGGAGTTCTTAGTTTACTATTTTATTTACTCCGACTATATTGTATAATAACAAATATCATTATATAAAAATATCAATTGTATTAAAGTAGTTCAATGACATTTTATTCTCGAAAAGTGTTTTTAAAATTAATTTAAATCATTAATAATTTAGGTCTTGGAGGAAAAATCACTATATTATAATAACAACAAAAAAATATCATAAGGTGATGTGGATTTAATATAATATAGGGACATTAATACAATATTATACTTTTATATAATCTATCATAACAACTGATATCTTATGAACTAAATTAAGGGTTCAAAAACATTTTTTGTTATATTTAATCTCAAGTAATCTACTGAAAATTAAACCTACATTGTTTTTGAGGTGCCCTGGACCCATACATCTCTGTCTCGTGGAAAAAATACATACATTACAAAATAAACATTCTTATGAACTGGGATGATACAAAATAAACTTTTTAAAATTTCACATCATTGTTAGATCTCACAATAATCACCCATAACATTAATACAATTTTATTTTAGTATCATTGGGTATTATCAAGATAAGAAACATATCATACAACCCCTTTTGACATTTTCAATTATTTAACTCTTGTAGACACACCTCTTCAAATATCATGTGTTACACTCATATTTAAAACCAAATGAATAGAAATATAAGAACGGTTTCAGCTCTATAGTAAATTAATAGAAAATAACACATCCATATGATCATAATATTGAGAGAAAACATGGATAGGGTGAAATTTTTTATTAAAAATAATATGAAACCCTAATAATTTTTCAAAATTATTGATAAAAAGGCATGAGATCACATATAAATAAATATATATATATAGTGTAATAATTATATAAAATCAATATAAAATAAACATGATCCATTGCACATTATCATTGATATATATAAATGTACCATATCACTGAAACATTAAAATATTAGTAGGTTTGACATAATGATAGGCATAAAAGATCTCATTAACAATGATTATCACATTATGTTTAGAAATAAAATTACTAAAAAATATTACCACTTCATTTTCATACAAAAAACATGTGAATAAATTATACAATATCACATTCACATAATAAAATTAGGAACAAGTCAACCAACTTAATGTTCATCAACAAACAAGAGATAATTTATTTATACATCATTTTAACATAAAATATCTCATCATCGTATATGATCTAAAACATTTAATAATTAATTAGAGGGTGATATGAGAGACCAACCATTAATCTTGAAGATATATGTGTCTGTCTATGTGTGTGACACTTGAAATCAATCATCACATCATAAGTATCCAATTCAAATAAAAATTAGTTTCATAATATATCAAGATAGTTTCACGGACATTTACCACAAGAATGTAAATGAATGATGCCCATAATTCAATCACCCAAATGACTATTTAATAAGAATATTTAAGGGGGTTCATGAAGGAAATTTTCTAAGAAAATAAATCCTTTCGAGAGAAAGAGTAAATGTTAGAGACTTCATAAAATAGTTTTTTTAAAATTATTTATGTCTTTTTATGCCAACATCTATGTTTCAATTAGCATTTAAAATTATTTCTATAATGTAAAATTTTGGGAAATTAAAATGTATTGTTTTGAAAAATAAGTTTTTCAAATAAATTATAAAATATTAGTACTTGAAAAGACATAAATAACTTTTGAAGGTGAGAAGAGTTGTTTTTTGAAAACATTTACATTTAAAAATGAATTATAAATAATTTTGTCTTGAAAAATACATAAATCTTTCAAAAATATATAGTAATAACATAAGAGAACATTTATTTTTGAGAAAGGTTCTTCAATAATATATACTTGAAATGAGTTAAATGATATAAAAATATAGATTGTAAGATAAAACATATTATTTTTAATGAATAGAAAATCCTTATTAGTTAAATATCCTTAAATAACGTTTTATAAAAACCACATTGTAATAATAGTAACAAAAAATTATTTTTAAAAAGGAGAAGTAAAATATAAAGGCCACATTAGATAACACATAATTAGGTTTCTTAATATAAAGGATAACATTAGTGTAAATAAAAATATGGATATGGAAGACATGTAATAATAAAATAGGATCGTAATTATTCTCCACAATGATATAAATTTTATGTGAATAAACTTTTCAAAAGACTATTATTTTAATAAAAAGCATCATTTTCCCAAGAGAGAAAGATAAATCACCATGACATACAATATTAACATGAATGAAACCAATACTAGAACTAATCAGTTCAAGAATATTCATTATATCTCAATTAAGGGGGTTGATTTTACAGAAACCCATACATATTTTGTACTTTTTAATATAATTCCATTGATAGAAGAAAAAAATAGTTCTTCAAACCACTTGAATTACCTGAATATAGTAAAATATATCCACTATTCAGTAATCACACAATCTCAAGTATGTGCCAATTCACAGAATGAAATATCTCATAGGAAATTAAATTTCAGTCAGAGAACCCCTAATAACATTTTATACTTTAATATCTAAAAAACATTGAAGGTTATGATTTGAAATGAAACATTATAAAACATGGATAATGATAGGATAATGATACCAAATATTAAAGGAGAATTATATTAACCATTTCAATTAAAACATGTTATATAATAAGAAATATTTCTCAAGGGTTCAATAATTGATTAGAAAACAACTTAACATAATTTATTACTTCCTCAAAATCACCTCAATCATCTATATAACAAAAATAATAGTCTTAGTCAACAATTATACATCATTATTTATATTTATAACATTTTCTAAATGTTATTTATAATTATTACCTAATATAAATATTTTTTGTGAGTAATATTGATCATTTTGAACTAATTTTATAAAATAATTGTTATTCATAATTAGTAGGTGTTTTAGTAATAGTTCTTATAGAAAAAATTGGCGAAAAACAAGTTCTGGTGTTCATTAAAAATGATAATCTGAATTTTAATATATGATTTTAATCATATTTATTTTATTATAGAACATACATAAAATCATTAATAAATTATTTATATCATATATCATTAGTGATTAAGTTCTCATAGACGCACATGATATTATTTAATGTAATTGTTGAAATTGATGATTAGATTGACTCAAACAAGTACAAAGCTTAATTAATGGATGATTAATTCTTTAAAATTAGTTCATTTTAGAATTTAACCATTATTAAAGAAACATAATTAAATTATTTATATATTTTTATATTTTGAAATTATATTTTGAAATTATTTTATTAATTTATAATGAAGGTAATTAAAAAATAGCATATATTACACTGTGTAGGCTATAGTGAGCACACTCATAAATGATTTTTTTTGTTTTTTAATGGAAAAGGGAGTATGTGGTTATGATTTAATTCCATATAATAAAAATTATGATTAAAAAAATATTGTCTTTATATAGGAATCATAAAAATATATTTGGAAAATTATGATGGATTGTTAAAGAAGTTAGAGAAAAATTAGTACCCATGTTGAGGACTTGAGTTTACCCCTGGAGGAATTAATGATAATGAAGTTATTAGGATATATTATTGTGAAATAATATATAATAAGTAAAATATTATTATATCCAAATTAATAAAGAGATGATTTTCAATAGGAAACCATCACTTGGAAGTGGGATTTAAGGGGTGGTGAGAGGGCCCTTTTTAAGTGGCAAGTAAGACATATATATATATATATATATATTTAAACATAATATGATGATAAAAAATATTCACATTTTAAGATGACCTAAAATTGTGATGTAATGTACTTTGGTATGAGATCTTGTTGATAAAACCTCATCAATTTATTTCCACAAACGTTTTAAACATCTTTTTTAGTCATTTTCTATTAAACTTTTCACATTCACCATTTCTGTTTTTATCAAGCTAACTAATTTTTACATAATTAAATTAATTTTAATAAATTATTAAATGTATATTAGTAAATAATATGGAAAAAATTATTAAAATTATAAAATCATTTTGTTGTAAAAAAACTAAATCAACAAAAATCCCTTTTTAACATTATCCCATATAACCAGTAATGTCAATGTGGGAAAAATTATTTGTAATATTATTAATTATGTAATGGATAAAATTATTAATATATTCTATTTTTATAATATAAATTTTAATATTATCAAAAAATTAATTTTATGCCAATTTAAATTGAATTTGAAGCCAAATTTTATAAATTTATTATCTAATTAAAAGAATTAACAAAAAAATCTCAATTTGGAAAATATAACGTAAGATTATAAAAATAGGTTTTCATAATTAATAATACAATTTAACATTAATAAATGAAATCGTTAATATTTATTTAATCCTTAAAATTTTTTAATAAGTTTTCATGTAACACTTACTATATTATATAGCCATAACTGATATGATTTTATGAAAATAATCACTATTCACCAAAAAACATTTTTCTAGAAAATTATCAAAAACAATATTTTGGATAATATATATATTTGGAAGTCAAAAAATAATTTAAAAAATTAATATTTAAATTTTAATATTTTAAAATTTATCGTTTAATTGAAAATAAAAAATATAAAGGAAAACTACTCTTATTGAAAAATTATATTTTGGGTAATTATGTGTTGTTGATATTATTGCAAATAAATTCCTAAATTAAATAATTTGAATATATTATTTTAAATATAATAATATCACATGTTATAATAAAAATAATATAAAAGTGGTTGAATTTTTAATTCCTTAATCAGATATACCTGATTTGGGATGGTGAGCAACTTGACCTCATGCATGCCTCCTCATAAGTAAGATGTCACCGACTAGTAATGTGGGTATAAAAATTATTGTCGAGAGTCTATACCCTAAGTATAAAAATCCATATATCGTAATGAGATCAAGAAAAATAGTAATAATAAAATATAGGGCAAAGTGGAACTAAATACTAATAATTATATAACAGATAACATATCAAGTATCTCATAGACATACAAAATAATAATCCATAAAACTCGGATGTGGCAGGTTAAATGAGTGAATAATAAAATAAACAGGAAAATAGATAGAGACACGAGGATATATTTCCAGCGTTTATCCAAGTACTTCCACTGAATATAAGATATGTCTTCCCAACTCTCTAATGTTGAGCATGTACCCTTTATAGGATACTGTTACATTAAGTTTGTTTGTGCAATGAAATACCCTTAAAGGGTGTGGGTACAAACTCAGTATGAGATCAATAATGTGACCATAATAAAAGTTCAAATGCATGAGAGTTCTATTTTAATATATTATTCGAAATTCTAACTAGAAATAATCAATCACGTGTCAAGAGATAGTTCACTAAAAAAGTCACCACGAACCCATATCACATCTTCATCAACTCTGTGATAAAATGAATTTCATAATGGGGGTTTCAATCCTTGGCCATTCATAAGTATTTATTATATCTCTGAGGACCCATATGGACAAAACTACTCTATTATTTCTATATTCACATCATATCCAATCAATCCTCAGGTTATCATACATGGTCTTCATACCGCCTCTCTATCAAGGGTTGTTCCACAAAGTAATTGTACCCCATATATTCATCATGTGAGTCCATGTCTAGGTCTTTCATCGCTATCTTCAAAATCCCACATACACACTATTTATTGGAGAACCAACCCACGACATCCCTCCTTTCAATTTTTATGAGTAGAAAATCTTATTTAATTTATAAATTCACAAACAATAGGGCATAACACATATAGACATAAAAACAGAATACCTGTAGTTGGGGGTTGGCGTAGTGGTAAGCACCTTGTAATCCTACATGAAATATAGGGGTTCAAAACCCATTGTGCGTAGGTACTATATCAGTACTATAGCAATACTGTAGCAATGGTGACACTATTCATTAGCGGGTACTGTAGCAGCGGCAAGACACTGTAGCAGTGGCGGTACTGTGTGGGTACTGTAGCAGGTGGGTTACTATTCACAAAATGTGAATTGGGCCATATATTTGGGCCTACGGGCAATGTAATTGGCTACAATCCCATTGGGTATTCCGGCTATGTAATGGGTTTCCCTCTACCTAGTTAAAATATGCCTTTGCTTTGATTTAATAATAAAAATCAGTCTTTGGCCCCATCCTTTAAAAAACATAAACACAGAATACCTTACATGAGTCTCTGATTCTAGACACACACAACCACATTGTCAATCACGGGTCTCACATGATACAAACTGACATGAAAACAATATTAAGAAGGGCCTCATATGATACACATTCAATGTCCAATTGTTAATATAAAGTTAAAAATTATAAGAAAGGGATATATATGGTAAGGAAATTCATATTTTGAACATGGTGATTCTGATCACCAATATTACCTATTTTCCATATCCAAATCATGCCCGTGAACCATCCATATCAAACTTATATACCAAGGAAACCTATAGTAAATCTTAGTTCATCATAAATGGGACTCTAGGATAATATTTTAGAAGGATATTGAGACATAAGAAAATAATCAATTAATCATATAAAAAGAACCCTCAATGGTTTATCTAGATCCAATCCATGGAATTTTTGTTGACTCTCTATAGTTAATGTCAATATATCCCTGATGAAATAATTTTATTTTTATCAAGATGATATCTATATATTTATCAAAGATATATTATATATACAGTCAATTTTATAATAGTAAATAGAATATTTGGGCTAGAATGGATGAATCTTACTTTATGGAAGTTGACATATCAAACAATGATTTTAGTTCTAAACAAATAGGGAGGAGAGAAACAATTAAACCATTATTGATAAATTTCATTGTTCCATTTTAATGGGAGATTAGTCATAGGGGGAGATATAAAAAATGGAATTATCGATGTAATGGAATGGGTAGCCCTTAATTATACTATCATCTTAAAACCACCAATTACATGGTGGCCCTCACTGGATGTCTAGTGGATTTACCAACTAGCTAGTGCTGGGACATTAGATTTATGGTGTTAATGGAAGAGGTGAAACACCATTCCCTTTTCCCTAACCAATCAGTAGTCACTGTATAAATTATGATTATTAGGTCCAATGGGTGGCTAATGGCTTCTTCAATATCACCAATGACCACATCAGTACCTCTCTATTTTCTTTCTCAACACTCTACTATTACACATATCAAATACACTTTCCATACCATCAAAAAATTTCTAAAATAACCAAAATATAATGAATCAATGTCATGTCATACCTTTACATAGGTATTTCACACATCCCCTCCTCTAAAGACTTTTCAACCTCGAGAAGTGCATCTTGATATCCTACTAAAAAACTCATATCATTCATCTCAAACATCATACTCACATTACCAAGTCCTCTAGTGAATCCATTAATAATTTCTTAAGACTCTTAAAAGTATTACTGTCATCCCCCAAAAAACATTGTCACTCTAATTCATAATTTTTAATGGAAAATACAAAAATTCTACAGCGGGTTCAAAATCAATATGCTCACATTAAATCACATGAGAGGGATCATGATCATACATCCAAAGATGAGAGACACAGAATGTAATATTTATATATCGATAATATGATGTATGGTCTAGTTATAAATCCATGATTTTAAACTGTCCCAAAAAAAGAGGCATGATCTTCCTTTTTATCCCTAAACTGTAATACCCCAACTAAGGTGACACCAACAAGAATACTCAGCTATTCGTAGTAAAATATATAGGTTGCCTACTATATTCAAAATAAGATTGTTTTTAACACTGAGTAGTCACCAAAGACTTAATGGTCATTTTTACGATCTTTTCAGTCTCTTTAAACATAATCAAACCAATAATATCTACCACGCCATCCTCATTCCACCATAGTTGGTAGAGACATGGTGGACCAAGAAGATCCACAAAATGTTAAACCAGAATCAAATAAATGAAATTATTATTGTTTGTGAACTACAACAAGTTCATATGATCATACCTTGTTACACTAAAGATAATGATTTGTAAACAAATCATATTATATATGATTTTAATTTTCCTCTCTCCCTATGCATTTGTATGTAGATGATAAGCTTTTCTCTCTTCAATGGGGTCCTTAATAAATTTTTAATACATACCATTATCATGATATAATATTCCCATCTCAATAAAATATGACATCAGATTTAATTCTAAATAGTCATGTAATCTCTTGGATTTAATATTTTCATAAATATTCTATATAGTTAATCTCTCTGATCAGTAATAAATGATATACTTTCATCAATATTTCAACTGTCACCCTAATAACTTCATGAATTATCTGGATCTAGGGAAACCCGATCATAATGTTCATATTTACCTAATCCCATTTATAAATAATAATGGTAAGTGTATGAAGTAATCCTCTTTGTCACTGATGCTCCACCTTGATCATCTTTCAGGTCATACAACTGGAGAAAAGTCCCAAAATCTCTATATTCATTCATAGCCTCTAGAAGCATCACATGATATCACAATAAATAATTGTTGAAACAAGGTGAACTTACTACTAATATTCATTGGAGTCCCTTATAATCTTAGTTAATGTGAATGAAAGAAAATATCTCATGATCCAATATCACATATTCACTATCCGTCAACCATCCTGGAATTCTGTGACATCCCTCCAATTGGTCATGTATCACCAAGGACTTAGGATATAACTCATGACTACTCTTTTATTGGAACTCCAATATTTATGTGATAAAAATAATAGTATAAGACATAAATCCTAAGTCATAATATAAATACACTTGACATTAATCCAACCATATCATAAATAACCATTCCTACTCTGAAGGGCACTCTCTATGTTATTGCATTTTCCAATTGAGAGAATCTACAACAACATTACCTTCCCAGGGATCATAAACCACCACTAAATGGAAGGTATAATGATATTCCATCCAAAAAAATCATCATTGATTAAAATCCCAAAAATATAATATATAAATAAATATCTTGTGTATTATTCCATTGATAAATATCTCATCAAATAGATAATGTCTCCTACACTTTAGAGAATGGGCCATAGATTCAAACTCTAAGTCAATTGTAGGGTATTTTTCTTATGGTGTTATAGAATATGAGGGCCTTGTGCTACTACAAGAACCCACAAAATTTTCACAACTCTAAAACCAACACTTGAGGCATCGTAGTAAACCTCGTATCAAATCAAAGACTGTGAAAATATCAAGATCAATATTTTTGGAAATCTACTCTTTATCTCAATGAAGGAATCTTCATATGGATCCTTCCACTAAATCATCACCCATTCCCGGTAATCCCAAAAATAAGAATTTAGAAATGGGATAATCCTTTAATTAATCATCCTTGATATATAGATAACCCAAAAAATATATTGATCATTAACACATTAATAGGTTTTTTCCAAGACATTACAACATCTACCTTCTATGATCCAACAACAATTGCCACATCAATGATCACACACCCTTGAAAAAGAACCTACTAGATCTATATGTGTCATTTATATATCTTAGAATATATATGATGTGCTCTATGTTTACCCAACATAATATAAATATTCCTAGCATGAATCTTAGTGTTGTATGAGTATTTGAGGATATAATCAACAAGCATCACAAATGAAAGAGTAAGGATATAGGTTAATGATCATATTTATGAAATCCATGAACATAGTTGGTCTATTTTTCATCCTAAAATGAATGAAAATATATTCATTCCATGTTTATATAATTATAAATATTTTCTCTGAAATATTATCCTTTATAGACTAAATATGATTGTAGCACTATAGTAGATCAATCTTGGAGAACCACTAGGTTCCATATTACTGATCAAAAAAATAATCGATCAATGGAAATGGGTATATATTATTTGTGGTTAGATGAATTAACTTCTTATATTATACACATAAATGATTTATAACATCCATCGTTTTGAAAAAAATTCAAGAGAAACAAATATATATATATATATGTGATTTTTCTAATAAATCCCTTCACCAAAAAATACTCATGTTGTACCGTAAGCTGCATCAACTTAGTCGGTGCCATGTGATATGGATGAATTGATACAAGATTCATTCAAAAACTTAGTTTGGTATCCTACTAAATCCCTCTATCGTAATAGATTATAAATAAATAGTATAGAAAAAACATCATGGATGCAGTCACCATTTGAGTAAAATAAGAGGAATATACAACTTGGTCTACCATAATAATCAAGACAACTACATGGGTAGTAATATTTCCCAACCAAATTAATTCAATAACACTTTTTCATATTACAAAATAGAATTCACTAGACAATACAATCTAATCTTCCTTAGGCATTGTAATAGTTACACGTCTCTTGCAGAAATCAATGTGTTACCGATAACTAGTCAACCAATCAATGCCAAATATCACATTTAAAAAGTTATCTCAAGTTTCATTAAATCCCATATATTTCCACAACCATAAACTATTATTGGATATCCTAAATATATTGAAGGATAATCCAATTTGTTCGATAATAATTTTTCTAGAGATAACAACTGAGAATATAACATGACAAGAAAATCAATGCCAATAAAAACCATATAATATATTAATAAATGGAAATATAATATATCAAAAAAGGTATAATAAATTTTAAATATGATCAAATCCATACCTCAAATAGTATATGGCTCTTCTACACTATCATCTAGGTCAATATTAACTACATAAAATCAACTTGCCTCTTTTCTATTGGAATACCCCTAATACACATATTTCATCTAGGTAACCAAATTTTGTGCTGTATGAATATTTATTTTAGGACCCTATAATGATCCCAAGGTTATATTCCATGAATTTCACAACAACCACTTTAAGAATAACTATTTTTCCTTTGAATAAAACTACTGAATATTTCTCATCATTCTATATTGACAACACTTTCTATAATGTCCTAGAAAACATTTTTCATAATAAAAACATTATCCATTTTTAAAACACTCAATACCTCCTCCTCTTATATAGAGGGATGATGAAAACCTACGCTACTATAATTTCATTCTAGAAACATATTTGAGCTCATCATCTGTTATTATCTTTCTAATGGATGAGGAACCCATTTTATTATAGGAATGTCTACCATCATATATTATTTGTGAAGGATAATGAACTGCATATATTTTCGCATTTAGACCTTTTCCATTCATCAAGGCCCTAAAACTTACCCTTGGATAAGTTTTCATGTCAATTATCCCAAAATACCTGCAAAAATCTATTCATAGGATGATATAAAATTTTATATCCCTCTATTCCTCATTCCAATTGAAGATATGATCAAGAATAAGAAGCACCATGAAAATATTAAAGTAATTGACACCAAAATAATTACCTTCTATAGCTCCACAAACAAATGATCATGATCCATCTTTAGTGAATCTTTGAAGAAAACCATGAAATAGTTGTCCTTGAGGGTCACACATGTAAGGCTTTAACATATTCTTACATACATTATATTATTATACCACCTCATGGAGGGACCATGAATCCTAAAATCGTCCTTTTTTACCTATGAATCTTATAAGGTCACCACTAGATCATGGATCTGGCCATTGACATCAATCAAATCTATAGCAACCTAAGGTCTAAAATTCCCTAGAAGGATATAGGATGATGGACTTGTAAGTCCTATGAATAATCAACCATAATTCTTTAAACTTATCCACATTTAATTAGAGCTATGTATAATATCCCTAGTTGTATCATTGATACTTCCTAAAATATTAGAGATTGTACATGAGAACCCTATATATATATAGTATTTTATGTTTATTACATTGAAGGTACCCTAAAAATGACCTATATAGAATTTTCTAAAATCCCAAAGGAATTATTTGAAAGCATATAACAGTTTACTTAAGATACCAACTTATGCCTTTTATAGGCCCAAAAAATGTATTTCTACGGAAAACCTATGCTAGGAGGCTACCTAAGACGATAAGGTAAAAACCTTCCAGTACTACCCAATGGTCAATCCTAGTTATATATAATTATACATTAGAGAAAATCATATATATATATATATATGAAGTTATAAAATAATTATCAATTCTAAATAAATCAAATTTTAGTATGACATATCACAGAATCAAAAATCATAGATCAATACATTTATTTAAATCAATCTCCATGAATGTAAAGAAGCTAGTATATATATGACAGGGGATTACATATGCCTATTCAAGATGCATGAATGTACCCAAAGTACATAATCCGTAAAAAATATATACTTTGGATTAGTATGAAACATTAAATAAATAATTTAAATAGCATCCCCATCACTAGTAACATAGAAATCTATTACATAAGATATATCCATGAAATTAAATGATTTCTTTACCCAGATTCCACACTATCATTATCCATTATACCATGACCTAATATATTTAAGAAGAAAGAAAATAAAACCTCTATTGATACAAACTTTTAATACAATGACTTTAATTCCCCAGTTTAGCCTCGTGAGATATATGACCTCATGAATGACTCCTAATAGAAATGAAGCTACCAAATTGAAATGAGGGTCTGAATAAGATCATGAAAAGAGTAATAAAACAAAAATAAAGGTAAAAATATAAATAAATAACAAACCTTCTGTAATATATGACATTATAGGTATGTAAAATTAATTCAATGTAATAATAGAGGGAAACCAAATATGGAATGTCATTCCAGAGTATACAAACAAAATATGAAAATGTAGAGAAATCATAGTATCCCTCATGTGTTCATCAATATAATGAATTTGAAAATATACTCAATATCTTCAAAACCCCCTCACTATTATCTTTTCCTTTCTTAGATCCCTAATCGTGAATTTGGTATATGCATAGAGATTTCCATGTAGGGGTTGAGTATAAACACTGTAGGACACCACCAGGGACTCCGTAACAAAATTTACCTTATTTAGGTTGTGTATTGCCTGATAGTAAACACAAGTAAAATCAAGAAACATTAAAAATAATAATAAAAGAATCATGTTCTATACAATACTCAAGGAATCCTAATTGAACATTTTCATCTATATTATGGAAGGGATGATATAATTGGTGTCATGTTCAAGTGTCATTGAAAATTCCACGCTATATCTCAAAGAAGAGACATAGCCATTAAACCTCATGTTTTCGTAGTAAGACATCAAATATAGAAAACCATATATATGGGAAAAATTATATCATACCCAATCTCTATCATGAGTCATATCATAAATCTATTAATGCATGTCTCTACATTAGTTATGGCTATAACATCATCATACCCCTGGTAAATATCTATGTACTTTATCATTATCTCTGAATCCACACATGCTCCCCTCTATGTTCTTACAAATACACAATGGTCAACATCTCTCATTCTATTAACTGAAAACCCCTATGTTCCATACAGTCACATACAACAATTCATAGAATATATACATGTAAGCATTGAATAAATAAATTGAGTCTTGATAGACACACACATAAATATGATATCACTATTGAGAATGTTTATCATGTACTAAAAATTCACACACATTAATTCAATATCAACATAGTTCTCATAAGATATAAAAAAACCCACATATTTCCAATATCAAGGAAATAAGTTTCTAAAAGAGATTTATTTTTCATGGAACTCCCTACCTCAATAATGTTGATTCCAATCACCAATATTATCATGTGTCGATACCGATGTAACACATGCATGCTTACTAGGAAAAACATACACACCAAATATCCCTAGAACTAATCCTATTACATCAAAAATGGGATTCTAAAACCAGATTCATGAAATATAGGGAGAGGTCAGATTAGAATCAATTCAATATACACAAAAAACCATAATCAATGATAGATATACATTTTCTCTATATAAGGGTCTCCAACTATCTTGATCTAGTGTTGATATAACAATAGACCAGGAATTATTCATTATACAATGATGGAATCCATAGGTTTATTAGTCATAACATATATCTTTTTGAAATTATATAAAAAATAAATGAATATTCCATCTATAATTGATGAATCAAACCTCATTGAAGATAAAAGATCAGTCTAGTATTTGAGAATAAAAGAGAGTATGAGAGGATAAACATTACCAATATAGATTCCATGTATTCATCCAAGTTTAATGAAATTCATTCCATATGAGAGAGATGTAAACATTGGAATTCTTGTTAAAAAGACTGGGTCTCCCATAATGAAACAATCTTTAAGGTACCACTGCTGAGTCGATGGACATCACCAACTAGTTGGTGGCTTTATTGATAGGATAATATTGGGCCTCTAGATAGCTGATGTGACTTTTACATCTAAAACAAATCTAAATTAGCCACTAGTAGGCTAGTGTTCTCTATATGAATGTAGAATCAATAATAGATCCACCACTTGGTCTGAGGCTAGATAGCAGTTGACTAGTGGGCTCTACAAAATTGCATTGCCACTACATTTTCCACCATCTTCCATGTGGATATTATTGGTTAGGAACTAGATTCTATATTTGTTTTCTATGATCTTTTTTAGTCGTATAATACGTTATATCATTAATCCACTCTCATTAACCTCAACACTATTTAAAAAAATATTATACGCTAAATAACAAATACAGATTACCATGGATTGAGGATGTTATAGATTTAATATTTTAAGGTAAAATATATGACACTCTTGCAAAAATAGAACATTAATGGAGAACCATCCATTTTAATATTAAATCATATTAATTATTTAACCTCTCAATGTAAGAAATTTTACTTCATTTATATCAATTTATTTAATACAGGTTGTATAATTATTAATTTTCTTTATAATTAATATATACCGACTATTTTTTGTTCTATATTGAATGTCAGTCAATTTGTTTAAAATATTATTAATTTATATATATATATATATTTTTTTATTTTAAAATCATAGGGTGTTAGACCCCCCCCCATGAATTGAGTCTTCTCTATAATGACCCATGTTTTTCTAGAACATTAATATAAGACAAAATTTGAATTTTTTTCTTTAGGTGTCTTATAATGGGTGAGATAAACATTTTTTAATGATATATGGTCATAGATTATTTATCTAACCACACATTTAGTCCTACAATAGAGTTATTACAGTAGGATATAATCATGATAGAATTCCAAGATATTTAAATTTTGGAAGAATGTTTAATAGTAAAATAATATAATGTTTAATTATACATGTGGGTTTGGGTGGAAATATTATTTAAAAATATCCTTGGAATGAGATTAAAAATACATTTCGGAATTCATAAAATATGGTTTCCCTTGGATGAGGCATAAACTGGCTCTGGGTTTTGGGACACTGGATGATAATTTAAATGTTGATTTTATTATTTACCCCCCCCCATTTGGGATCCAACATGTAGAAAGTGAAAGGGGAGATGGTACTGACCTCATGTGGTTTTCATATTGACAGTGGAGAAGGATGAGGTTCCACTAGAATTTATCCATGGAAGCAATTGAGACCATATTATGGTTTAAAAGCTTCTAGGAGTGGATTTGGTCCAGAAGCATTAGGGTTTTCCCCACGAGTTAATATAGTTATTGAGTTTTATTATATGACCCATATATATTGAATTTGTACATTAAATTCCTATTATTATTATTGATGCTCCCATGGAGTTTGATATATGTTTAATCTGGAAAAAATGAGTGATTTGAGAGGATTTTTGGGGTTTCATATTTGGAAATCTCAATCACATGGAGTGTAGATTAGTAACAAACGTCATGTGTTCTTTCTACTCAAGAGAGATGATATTTGGGAAATAAAACTGTTTTAATGGGGAAATATTCCATTTTGTGGTGCATATCCATGTGGTCAATTACATTGTAAGATGAATATTTGGGACAGAACAATAAGTAGTTAAGTTACATGGAATGCAGTGGGATATGGCCATGTGTTCAGGTACATGGTAAGGCATCCCATGTTTGTGGTACACATCCATGTGTACATACATATATAGACTACAAGTATTCAATGGATATTATTTTCTACACAGACATACCATATGTATGTCATGGTTGTGTTGTAGTTCACAGCTAGACCCTAGGATTTCTAAAGCATGTGGATGGACATGTCTAGGTGGATTGTTTTGAAGTACACGTCATGTTCTAGAGTTACATGTAGAATACATTCCCTTTTTTACCCTTTTTATTTTTTGGGTTATTTTATTCCAAAATGTTGTAATTGGGCACAACAGGAGTCCAGTTTGATTGTTTTCTCCATGTAGAATTTAATGGTGGATTAGTTGGGTTATTTTTATGAATTCTAATATGTGGTTTGGTTCAATTAATTCATTATATATATTTTTTCCTCCAAAATGTGAGATCAAATGTCTAATTTGTGTTAGACATGGGATGAGACATATGACATAGTAATGAGAATTATCTAGGGATGATACATGAGTTCATTAGGGACCTCGATCAGTGTGGGGATGTGATCGTCTCTTGTTATAATAACTAGATTATGAATTGTGGTGAAAATAGGTTTCTTTTATTGAATAACATAGGATTAATTGAAAATATGTTGGGATCTTGATCATATCCCATATAAGTTTTAATATCTTTTTGTCATATGATTCCATGAGATTCTAGATACTGGGTTGTGGGATATGTGAACCCTAGGAGATGGTTGTAGTCCTACATAAATAGTGGTGACCATGGATTATAAGAGAGATTTATATATTTTAATACTGTAATAAAGGTAATATGGAGTTACCTATTGATAGACTAACCATTAATGGGTATGTGTGTTTTGGTTATAATGGATTTCAGTGTCCCCAAGGTACCTGCACTGATGTTTGAGCTGATGAGGCCAAGGTGTGAGGAAGAGTGTTAGTGCTTATACAACCCTTGAAATGTTTTCTCATGCATTTATGTTGATACATGGTTTAAACCAATGAGGATATAAAGATATGGTATTGTTTCCACATTTTTTGAGATCATCTTATTGAAGAAGGTTGTTACAATTGAGAGATTTGAAAATTAAATTGTATATTAGTACTAAAATATTTTTTCATTATCGAGTTATTCAACTGAGGTTCCAAACATGTATTACGTTTAATGTGGTTAATGATAGTGGAAAAAGTGTTTTGTAAAAGTTGATGATATTAGAGGACATGTTGTTCAACAAATATTGCTTCTAATGGGAGACATGGTGTTTTATATATATTGGTTTATCATATGGGTTTGGATATTGTATTGGGGAACCTAATCATTGTGTTGGTCCATACTAATGAACTAGTAACCATTGATGATTTTTATGGTGTAAATGATGGACTAATAATCATAGAATGGATGGTATACAATACATATTAGGTGTTATCCTGATGATGTAGACTCTGATAGTATACTTTATTATGTACATTCAAATATAATGCTCTAGGAAATGATGGTATACTATTTGAAGATTGATTGAGGATTGGATCTCTATATTCATGGTTTAAATGTTAGATTGATGCACCAACAACAACCATTTTTAATAATATTTTGGGTAGCAAATTTATTCTGTCAGAACACTTTTTTTATACATGGTATAGATATCAAACTAATGTTATGGGATACTAGTAGTTTGGTATGAGTACTTGGGACTGATGTTCATTAGTACCAAGTAAGAGATAATGTGTCAATTAATGATGTTTGTTTTTGGTTTCTATAGAGGTGGAGCCTACATGTTAAATGGGATGAATGATCAAATTTACATTCATAGAGAATCCTGATGCTATCCAAAGAAGGTGTGGATGATAAATTTCATGTACCCCATGATCAACAGTGTTTTTTGTCTTTATTTTCAATTGTGTTCTGGTTAAGTTGGGAAGATTACATGAGCATAAATTTTTAATATAATGTTATAGGATTATAATTAAGGGTTCCCTATTGTGATTTATTTCTCTACCCCTATACATACACCACTGTGTTCATTCATAAATTCTATTTTATTTTAGGTTGATAATGGATTCATAACAGATAGTGTGGTGGTCCAATATTCCATGATCTAGTAGTTCCTCATATTTGAAGTTTGAATATTATGTTAGTGAATGTTGAATGAGCACATGAGACTGCATATGTGACATAGATCAGTGTTAGAAGTAGATCCCAGTCTGTCTATTTTTTAGTTTTTTATTTCTAATATGTGATTATCCCAAATAGATTCCATTGATTTATATATATCATTTTTGTATATCATCTTATTACAAATATGATATTTTGAAACTTATATATTTTTTCTATGTACTCTAATGTGTATGATTTTTGTTTTTTTCATTCACACTATAGTATTGTGTTATAGTGACATCATAGTACAATCTAAAAACCCCACTACATGGTAGAATCCTCTAGTGTAGAGGAGGTATTCATATGGTATTATGATTATCCAGCTCACAGAACTAATTTATTATCATTTGGGTTGATACATTATATAGTGGTATCAATGACGTTAAATCGTTATTGTTTTCTATTTGGGAAGGTTAGTGTGGAGATATAAGGATGTTTTGGGTATTGTGATGGATATCATGATGGTGCATCACAGATACCTATTACCATAGAAAATTCATGTTACCAAGGTTTGGTATTATTTTTTTGGGGTTCGATGTTATGGTTTTATATTATTTTTACCTTCATATATGCACATGTTTTTTTTATTTCATGGATTTTGATGGATTTTGGCTCTTAGACCATTGGAAAAGGGCAAATGATTTAGTTTTTGACTCTTGGTATATAGAGTCATGTGGTCTCTCATACATCATTATATAAACATAGTATCTAAATTGTATAGTTCTATTAGTGAATGACGTTGTTGATCATTGAGACATAGTTGTTTAACATGTCAATAGCTACTCATACGTTTTTTCTTGTAAAAGTAAAAGGTGAATTCCAATTATCTAGTTTCACATGTATATGGATTTAATTATGATGGTAGGTTTTTTAGGACCAATTTTTAGATGATATATGTTGTTAATGATGATGAGGTCATCATGCAAATTATGTGTAGTGACCCTAGTGGGTTAGATTAGTATATTTGTAAAACTGTCGGGGCCTTTGTGTGTGGTTTTTGTTTTTGTTTTTTTATGTGGCGAGGTTCTCTAGGGAGAGGTCTGATGTCAATATTATCAATGAACACAGGTTCCATGGTTGTGGGATCGTGATTTTACATGTGACATCCTTGGATATGATACCCTATATATGGGTGTTTTTACATTATAATGTCTTGAAATGTTCGGATAGGAGACCCATTGACACCCCTTGAGTTATGGAAATCCATGAGTTGTCATATTCCCAGGTGGTTGACCCCAAGGACATTTCTTGGGTTTATATTGTTGGGAAGAGGTGAGATAGCCAAATGTATATTGTGACATTACTCCAATTTAGGGAGTTAGTGTCGTTTTACCTTCATTGGTGATTTGCAAGAGGGGTTTAATATGATTTATATGACTTTGGATGCTTGAGGAATAGAGGGATGTTTTGGAAATTTCAAAATGATACATGAAGGGTGTGGTTAGGATTGAGGTCATGGATCATTCGATGCCTTCTATTTTTAATAATAATCTTTTTTTGATAGTTTTTCATCCTTTTGGTTGGTTTTGAGAGGGGAATGTTCATTTAGGTGTATATCACATGTAATGGATGTGAAGGTGGGTTGTTCCTAGTGGTAATGGGATATATCATATGCATAAGTTATTCTATTTATTGTGTGATATTGGGATGCATGTTAGACCTATCTAGTGGGTAGGTATTTTGATCCATTTTTTCATGATATTTGATTTATTTGAGTCAGAATAAGATTAGGTGGTTGTGAAAAACATTAGCATGTAATGGTTAAACATTTACAAGATCACGGAGTTATCAATGCATAGTGTTTCACTATGATGTTTGATTTACGTATTTAGTTATATTAAAATGTACTCTTATGATTATTGAGTTAAAAATACATTCATGATTAGGTGGAGATGTGACCCAGATGTGATGAGAGGCTTATAGGCATGGTAACCTGAGGCCCTTGGGAAAGAATTGTGATGTTCCAAGAATAGATGCGTGGTGGTGGTTTTAATTAAGGATATCATAGTACACTGCCAATGTAGATATAATCATGCACAATATATTGGCATCATCATGAGTATACTATGAGTGCATTGGATAAATGCATAGCTATATACATGTTACATCTAGTTTGATGAAGGTCCTCGTTAGAGGTTGCTATCATGGAGTGTTGTATGTGAATTCATATAGTGGGAAGTGTATAGTCTTCATCTTTGAGTGAGGTCCTCATGATGAATCGTATGTTCTAAAATTCCATGGGTATCATTCAAAAATATTGGAAATAGAAAATAGTGGATGTTCTATTTTTTTCTTTGTTGAGAGAGAGATGGACATGCCTCGTTCAATGATTTCTTTTTCAATAAAACATGGTATACATATTTTTATTTAGATATTTTGCAATAGTATGGGTAATCATGAGGAGGGGAGTATCAGAACATTCATAGTGATGATACCCTTTTGTGGGTATGTTCAAGGATGCAGTGGGAACGATATCAAACAGCCCTATGGGAGTCTATGGATGTGTTTTGATAGAAAAATATGATGGTCATAAATTTGATAGAAACGAATCACCTGTTATATGATGATTTCTTTTAGGGGGAGAACCATAAACCTAATGATGAGTTATGTGTGGAATTTTATTGTCTTAGGATGGATGGGTGTGGTTAGAAACTGTCTTGTTACTTGAAAATGGAGGCATGTGGTGTCTTTACCATTAATGGGTTGTACATTTTATCTTTGGAGGTATACAAAGGAACAAAATTTTCTTCATAATGTAAAAATCATTGAGTTTATAATGATTTTTATATGGAGGTGGGTTGTGATGTATGTATAGAAGACCACTAATACTTTTGGGGGATGATAGGTTTTATAATGTAGAGTTTGAAATGACCCATCATTTTCTGAATCTTTAATTTGATCAAAAAATTGATTTTTTTCATTTCAGAACTCATGAGAATTAAAATGGTCATTTTAAAACACATATGATCTTGGATAAATTTTCTATAACTCTTTTGGTCTTGCAATAGGTAATTTATCCTTGGATAAGAGTATGGTATAATTCTGAGTTGTTTCAATTTTGGTAGAAAACTTTATATTTATATAATTAAATATTAAATTATTCAAATGGGTTTGTGAACCAATATCAATTAAATGGGTTATCAAACTGATATTTTGGTTCCACTTTAGATTTTAGAATGAAGGAATTTTTCTGTTAAGGCCTAAACCTACTTTACGTTCTATGACCTGAAATAAGCATTCAAATTAGAATTTTTTTAATTAATTAACACTACCCCCACCCCATTTTGGATCTCATTCATGCTAGAAGAAGGGGGAGGTGGTTTAATACTCTTGAAATTTCTATAAAAAATGGGTAGGAGGAAGATGTGACACCTTATCTCATCTATATTGGTGATCCTGACTAGAATATGCAACACTAGGTTTTGGGAGACGATTTTGATCCAAAGCATTGATGTTTTCACCATGAAGTTGGATGGTTTTTTGTTTTATAAATGAGTACCTATATATTACTTTTTTATGATATAAAATCCTATTATGACATTCATGGTCCCCATGTGGGTCAATATAGGCTTAATCATGGGGAAAAGGTGATTCAAGAGCTACACAGGGGTTTCCCATTTGGAAATCCCAATCACATGGTTTTTTGATTAGAAACCTAAACCATAAGTTCTTATTATTTGGAAACGATAGAATTTTGGAACTATAAATCTTGTAATGGGTGTACAGGTAATGAAGTGTTCCTTCTCCATGTGGCTGAGAATTTGGGAATATTAAATAATTGGACATTAAGATGTGTAGTTAAGGTAAATGACATGTAGTGGTACATGGTCATGTGGCCGAGAACATGGGTTGACCCCCTATGTAACAGGTGTATAGATAAGTGTAAGTAAATGACTATACCCATGGTATGAAATATTTGTGTAGTTATACACTATTATACCCCTTGTATTCAAGGACATGAAGTTGTACATGACCATATCACGGGTTAGACAATCCATGTTTGAAGGAAATGGCTATGTGGAAGTTTTTGGAGTACAATTCATGTAATAAGTGTTCATGCCGTATGACACCAGTTTTGTTTTCCATTTTGAGGGTTTTGGGTTTTTTTGTTCCATGAAGTTATAATTGGACACTAGATGATTCCATTACAATTATTTTTTCTATATAGAACATGATGATGGATCCCTTGGGATGTTTTGGGTACTTATAATATTTTTTTGAGTGAATAAGTTATGATAGAGTTGTTATCATATATAAAGTGTGTACATATTTATTCTATGGGTGATAAATGGGATGAGACTATTAATATTGTCCTGAGAATGAATACATGGTGTAGACAAGTGCAATGGAGACCACAGTTGTTGTTGGTATGAGATTTACCTAGTTATAGGGAATGGGTTGTGACTCGAGTTGATTGATAGGAAGGATTTATGGACAAACCTAGGTTAATTTGAAATGGTTTTGGGCATGAGTAATTCTCCCTTTTAAGGTTCACCAAATTTTTGGCATCTGAGACCATGAAATTATAGAGACTAAAATGTGGGATGTGTGATCCCCAAGATATGGGTATTGGACCAGGATATTAGTTGTGATGATTGTTCATAAAAGGGTCACATCATTTTTTATGTTGTCCTAGACAGCTAAGTGGGTTCTCGGTTTATGGACCCACCTTAAAAGGGTATGTTTTATTGAATATTAATGTTTTTGGTGGCCCCCATGGGACCCAAACTGATCTGTGAGCTAATGGAACTAAGGATTGATGATGGATGTAGGCATTAAACTATCTCTTAACATGTTTTCTCTTATAGTTATATTGAGATTTGGTTCAATCCTATGAGTACATTGAGATATGTTTGGGTCACCATGTTTGTGAATTGTGGTGGAATGATATTGGTTTTTATGGTTAAGAGTGTTTGACACAATTCTCGGTATCAGTGATGATATACATATTCTGGGTTTGGTTAATAGACCAAGGTTCTAGGAATATTTTACATTTTGTAGGGTTGAGGATAGTAGACATAGTTATCCATAGATATGGATGATATTGGTGGTCGTAGATATTCATTGATGTGGTTAATGATGGTGGGCAAGTGGTTCCATATATATATATAGGTTTATGTTATGAGTTTGATTTTGGGACAATTTTTATTGATATTTAGGTCGGTTATAAATGATGGTCTAGGGACCACAAATGTCATGAACAAATGGAAATGTTGTACTAATACTACATGAATACATATAATACAATAAAGATTAGGTGTTAGACTATGGATCAATACCTATATACTATACTTTATGGTTTAATTACCAAAATTAGGGTATTGTAAATGATGGATTACCATTTCAAATTGTATGGAAGACTAACAATATGTATAAATGTTATATGTGATGGAATGATTTTATAAGAACTATCGTTTTGACATATGGTTTATGTCTTAGATTGATTATTTAGGAACTATTTTTTATAATATGTGGATTATTTATTAGATAGATGTTATGGGGTTTTGGTAGTACATAGCAAGGTATGATTGCTTAGGACTCATGCATCTAGGTTCCAAGTAATATATAATTTTTAATGTCATGATATTTGGTTGGGGAAACCATGGAAGTAGTGATCACATGTTACATGGAATGTAAGGTCATCGACACTGCTCAGAGACACCTGTAATTTCCCAAGAATGTTTGGTTTATGGAGGTCATGTGGAAAAGGATTAGTGGTTGTTTTATTTTTGATTATTTTTAGTTATTCTTTGTTTGGGATGAGATTATTTCATGAGTATACACTAAGGACAAAAGATTATAGGCTCACTATTGGGGGTGACATAAGGGGATTTATTTCTCTATTCCTATATGTGAACCTCATTATGCTTTTAAAACTTATTTATTATTTTTGGTTGAGCACATATTCTTGAATAATAGGTTTGTGGACCAAGGATTCATGATTTTTTGGTACTTCTCTTATGGAATCTGATGATTAGCATGTACTCGTTTGAAGTAGTTCATGGTACTGGGTAGGGGGCATGACCTGATTCTAGAAGTGGACACTAATGTACATATTTTTTAATAATTTATTTTATATATTTTATTGTCTAAGAGTTAAATAATTATTTTATCTATGGAATGGTCATATGATCCTTTACCGTATTTCTACTTATTATAGAATTCATCAATTTTAGTATAATTAGTATTTATATGTACACTAATGTGTTTTATTTTGGTAATTTTTTATAGTTGCGCACTCTAATATCGGGGGTATAGTATCCTCAGTATTTCATATTTAGACACAAATTCTAGTCCGTAGCCTTTTCCATATGATGACAATAATTGGTTTCCTTGTGATGAGTCAGATTTGGGAACCACTTCAGTGCAATCCATGTAGTGATATTAAACTTATTTTTTAAAGTAGAACTTACTAACTAAGAGAGTCTAATTGATAGAAATGACTTGTTATATATATTTTTTGACTGATATTGAAAAAATTAATAAATATATCTTTCTTCCTCAAAATTTTTCAATCATTATATTGAATTGATCTCTAATAATAAGATCTAAACATACCTCATGATTAGTTATCATAACTTCTATAATAGAATTACTCTTCCATGATTTTTGATTGTCATCATTTCATTAATAAATGATCATATGATGGTTTGAAATATTATTTCTCTATCTTGCTAACTAATATAGTGGATATGTTATGAGAATAAATTCATCTATATGAAGATTTATTTATATGTCAATGTATAATAATCCCCTAAAACATGAATAATATTTATACACCTTGGATAAAATAATGATACCACCACGATTCTTTCATTTATTATGTAATAGATAATAGTTTGTGAAAACATACATTATATAAAAAATTTATAAATCTAAAGTAGATAACACCAAGAATAAGTGAATTATTACTATTCACTTAAATAATTCAATTTTTATATGATTTTCCCTGATTCCATGGTCTAAGAGGTTTCTAGTAGCTATAATACTTTGCAGACATTAAATGGGGGGATTGATTTTCATAATTACCAAACTCCATGTACTTTAATTATTAAAACATAGATTTTATAGTATTTGCGGCTTGTATACATTCCATTGTATTGGTTTTCCTGTTAATATATCTTCTAAAATCATAATCTTGGTGACCAACCATTCCACACGTAAAATATTTTCTTTTTTTCACTGAGACATTCCCTTATAGTTTTTTCTATCATTTTTAACATGAATTAAATGAATATTCTTTCAATTTTGAAATTATACTTCAATATTTCCATTAAAATGTATCCTTCAATATTTTTGAGTGGTCACATTATCAGTAACACTCATGTTTTATATCATATGTTGATATATTTGGGTGACTATAACCACAATATTTTCAACACCAGGTTCAATCCCATTTTGTTTTTTAAGACTATCACCACATTTTACATCTTATCCATTGTTATCTTCTTATCTAAATGCATCAGGTATTATATGAATGTGGGTGTTAAATACAATATTTCTTAATTTTAATACTTTATGAATTAGAAAACTGCTAATTTAAAAGGTATAAATCTAAATTACATATGTACCATAACTTATAAATGTATATGATCCAATTTAGGTTGTTAATTATTTATCTCAAAATAGGTTCTATTCTCATTCCATATATATATTCTAAAATACATAAAAGAGTTTTCTAATGGGAATTTGATTAACTAATGAAAATTCCTAGGTGTTACTCTATAAGTGTGTTGTCTTAGGAGCACATACCTTACACTGGATTAAAGGTTGGATTGATACTCAACCAACCATTTTTCGGGTGATTTCCCCTAGGATAAGAGGTTACACCACCATATCCCCTTTCTACTATCTAAAATATTATATAAGTTTTTAGAGAACCATGTAATAAAAAATTTAATAAAACATTCAGATTTTATCCATTAGATATTCTTATTGAAAGGTTTTTTAATAATTTTCTATCATCCAAATCCTCAAAAGAGAACTATTCCAAAAAAATCATTAAACTCTCCATTGATAACACTGATGCATCCCATTCCAAAACTCAGATGTTTGATTCTATAAATAAATACTTTTACAAATTAAATTTGATACTAAGTGATATTATATAGTATAAAATACAAAAATTTCACATTAGTATTACAAATTTTAATAATCTCACACAACTCATAGAACCTTTTAGTTTTGTTAATTTAATGAATAAAAATATAATAATGTTATTTTACAACACCATTGAACATTTTTATATAATATAACTCCTATATATATTGATTTAGGCTTATCATATGTTGTATTGATCTTTATATAGTTGGGAAGAAAAACCTAAGAAAGGTGTGGGATTGAAATCATTTTAAGTGGAAATAATTCATTTATATATAATCATGTCCTTCCTCAAAAGAATTATAGAAAATATATCTAGGAATAAATTTATTATTAAATTGGAAATGGAAAATATGTGTTTTTTACATGTCATGATAGAAAGATATGTGATCTCAAATAAATAAACATATACTCTGGAAAAGCATATGAAATAAATAGATAATAGACATGATCCATGGATCATAATCATAGGAATATATAAACAAGTCACTCTATTAAAATATATCATGATATGGAATTTTAGAAAATTTATAAGAATATAAAATCTTGTGAAAAAAGATTTTAACATCATATTAACACAATAAACTTTTGTACAAAGATTTCAACATCACATTGACATAAAAAACATGTGAACAAATATTATAGGATAATTTCCACTCAAAAAACTATTAGAAAGGATTTATTCCACATATTGACATTAAAAACTTGTGAACAAAGCCTCTTAAAACATGTTCACATAAAAAACATCATCATATCATGTGATGTGACCCATTAAACAATACATTAGTGGGTGATATAGGACCCTGACCATCAATTATTCATACAAATGTGTTCTACTTGAAATCAATCATTATATCATAATGAACATAGTGAAGGAAAATTAGGTTTTATAAAATATCTAGATGGTGTCACCAAAATTGACCTCATGAATGTAAGAATTTGATACCTAAATTTTAATCAAAAAAATAATATTTTATAACAACATTTTAAGGTGGTTCAAAAAAAATCAATTTCCATTAATAAATCCTTTAGATATAAATAGGAAAAAAATTAAAATCTTAAAATTTTTAAAAAATCTTTTTCATATTTGACTGAAAATATGAATTTAGAATATCTTTATAAAGTTAGTTTTAGAAATTTTATTTTTCAGAAATTAAAAATAGGGAATTTTAAATATAAATATTAATTACAAAATTTAAATAAATAATCTATAAAAATTATTTACTGTTTCAAGAATTTTATGTGAATATACTTTAATAACTTTTGATTATAAAATAATATTTAATAATGTATCATTGAAATATGAATTAATGTTTCACAAAGATGAAGTGAAAACATTATAAAACACATTTTTAGGGGAAATTAACGTAAATAAAATATTCTATGTCCAATATAAAGGTTATAAATAGAAATCTCATGTACTAGATATAAAATTCTATTTCAAAATTATGGAAACCTCATTTTTTTCTATTTTAAAATACCATTATTGAAAACCCACATTGTAAAAAGTGTAAAAAATATCTTTTTAAAATTTGGAAGGGAAATGTTATGGTCATTTAGTATAATGAATAATTTGTATTAGAAATATAGATGATCACATTGGTGGAAATTTAAACAATGTATAAAGATGGTAAACCTTTATTAAATCTACTGGGAATTATTCTTAATTTTGATATACTTTTTTGGAGGATGCTCATCATCCAAGACAAAAATTGAATCAAAAGATTAATTTTACTTATATAGAAAAATTAATTTAAATGAAATAAAATATTACGATATAATAAACTAATATTGGAATAAATATGTTCATGAAGAATAATTATTACTCCACAATTGAATTTTAGTTACCAAAACCCCATATATATTTGGTTTATTTTTAATCAATGGAAATTTGAATAATGAATATGATATAGATCCTTAAACCCTTTGAATTACCTTAATATAGTAAAATAAAACCATTATTAATTAATATAACTTTCAAAAATATATCATGTTGAAAAATATAAAATATATATAAAAAATTTATATTTGATACATACAACCTCTTACAAACATAAAATCATTCATATAAAAAACAATTGGACGGTATAAATTCCAATAAAACATTTAGTAACATAAGTTAAAATTTATAATGATAAAGAATATAAAAATATAATTATATAGATCATTTTATATTAAACATGGCATGTAATTGAATATATGTATCAATTGGTTGGTAATTTGATATAAGATTCCCTTACCATAGTTGACGACTTCCACTAAAGTTCATAAATATCTATTATTAAAAAAATAACTACCTTAAAGAACAATTTTATGAAACTTATATTATTATATAAAATTTTATAAAAATTATTAATAACTATTCATTATATGTTTCATATCTATTTTCAATATCGGGTGATAGTAATCTTGATCCTTTTGAACAAGTTTCATAGTAGAGGTGTTATTTTTTTTCTCAAGAGGTTAATCTTTTCCAGATCATGAATGGTATATAAATATATATTTCATTATTTTATTTTAAAAAAATATTCTATGAGAGTATTAGTCATGGTTCTTGTAGAGAAAATTTAAGACAAACATGTTTCGATAATCTTTAAAAAATTAAAAATATTATATTAATTATTAAATTTAATATTACATTTATCAGTAATGAACCTAAATAAAATAATTATTTTCATATTAAAATAAAATATAATCATTAATTATGTTATCATAGTCATCAATGACATTATTTTATACAATTGTTCATGTAGTTTACTAGGCCGATCAAAACATTAACATAACATAATTAATGGACTATTATTGTTATGAAAGTGGTCATTTATATCTTAATGTCATTATTATAGAAAATTAAAATTATTAGTTAGATATTTTAAATGTATTGGATTATATTTTTATATGTCTTTATAATTAATAAATAATATATTTTAGAAATGAGATATGTTACATTGTGGAGGTGGTAGTCCGCTCATGCACAAATAATAATTTCTTTTTTATAAAAGGAAATGTGGAATGGAAGATGATATTTAGTTATGAAGAATAATAAAATTCAGTGTATAAATGATACTAGAATAATTATATATGAATTAAAAAATAAGTTTGTGAAAATATGAATGAAAATAAATTATGTTAGGGAAGACTAGTATTTACATCGAGGTCTTATGTTTTCCCATGGAGGACTCTATGAAAATGGAGAGATTAGTGTAAATAAATTTTACCATAAACCAAATGATTTGAAATATTATTCTAGGATAAATATATAAAGTAGTGTTTCAAGATTAATCCAAAATTTTTGAGTGTTCTTGATGAGGTGGTGTGATTCCCCTTTTATAATTGGTGGGAATTGTATTTTTGTAAATATATTGAATTGATAAAAAGATAGAACATGTTTCATATGTTACGAAGACTAAAAAATTAAAATATTGGAGTGAAGGATGAGATATGGTCTACAATTCATTATTGATTCATTTTCATTCATATTTAAAAAAAGGTATAAGTGCTTTACTCTTAGAATTTTTATGTTTTCCATTTTTGGTTTTATTACGATAATTAATTTTTAACTATGTAATTAACAATTAATACATAAATAAAATTAACTATATTAAATAAATTTTACCAACTTATTAAAAATATAAAATCAATTTGATTAGATTAAATTTATGTCTAAAAATTATTTCAGGATTAGCACGTGTAACATGCAAAAACATATTTCTAAAAAACAATATACTTATGCTTCAAATAAATGTATATGATAAAATTATCTATGAATTTTATTTTCAAAATGTAATATATATTATAATAAAACAAATAAAAATGTATGGATTTCAAAAAAAATTGAAATTGAATTGTATAAAAATTATATTTAATTACAATAAAAGATCAATATATATTCTTTTACTTGAAAATATTTCTTACATTGGTATACAAAGTATTTATAAATAAAAAATATTATTTATAAATATTTAAATTTACGACTTATTACTTTTGTTATCATGAATTTTTTTTATAATTTTTTTAATTTATACTTACATCATGAAAGGTTCATAAACCCTACAATTTTATTGAGAACTGTAATTTTCTCTATTCACCTAAAAAATAATTAGTACATAATAATATTAAAAATTAACCATTGCATATTATTGATATATGTAATTATAATAAGATGATATTTTTTAAAATTAAAATTATAAATTTTGTAAATTTAACTTTTATATAGAAATTTATAATAAAATGTAAAATTCATTTTATTGAATATTTAAAATTTTCAAGATTAAGTGTTTTGAATATTATTAATATAAATTACTAATTTAAATAATTTTAAAATATTATTAAAATATTTTATTGTAATATTTTATCTCAATAATCATTTAAAGTGATTGATTAAATTTTTTAGGATAATATGCATGAAACATTTAGAAAAAGATCTATATGAGAAAGAATAATCCTTTTTTATGAAATAATATTAATCATTAACAGTTAAATGGACAAATTTTTAGTTGAGTAATATCCATTTATTTTCAAGAGGTTTTATTATTCCAACATTTTCTTGATAATATCTATTTTGTAACTTATTTTAGTTTTGTGTGAATAGAAATGTCTCAAAAATAATATTAGTTTAGATATATATATATAAATTATAAAATCATAGGGTCGTACAATTCTCATGGTGTGGTCACTCACCACTTGAAATTCCTTACATTAAATAAAAATATTATGCATAATCTCTATAATAATTCAAGATCATTTATACTGAATATATTGTATTTACGCAAGGCGTGTAGGATTAATCTCAGTTAAGTATTTTTAGTGGTGTTTTATCGTTACACAGAAACCACAACACGTGAGTTAAACTATGACACCCCTAATGTCATGATGTTATTTATTTTGTACGATTTTATCTTTTCATTACCAATTTTCAATTTTGGTTGTTTGTGGGATAAAAATAAATGTTTTAGGAGTCCTTTATGGAGGATAACATTTATCCTTGGATGCTTAGGAGTAAACATTTGGTTCCTATGTAGGCAGACCATTCATTTCTGCAGAGGCATTTTTCAGAATTTCTACAAAGTTTCTCAATTCACATGAAGGTTCCTTTATAAATTTTGTGGATTTGGTGTGTCAATAGTGAGTCATATATGGTTTCAAAACCTTGTGGCACTCAAGGTGTACCCATGTGATGTGTGACTGGCCTAGATAGGACCCAATACATGGTTGGCGGAATGTTTGGTAGATTGTGTGACCAAACTGTGCTACCTGTCCAGGTGTTTGAATATTTATAATTTCCTATTTTTTTCTCATATAAATTTTATGTGTTTCATGTAACACTTCGATATTTTCTGAAATTATTTTTGTTATTAATTTTAATTTATTCAATACCTTGAATTCGAGAAACATCGACTTTAAACAAAACATGACATACTATTAAAATATTGTTATTTAATATGATAGTTATCACCTAATTGTTATAATAGAGACTATAAATAAAATTAATTAAATTATTAAAATATATAGTTTTTATATTTATATAAAACTAATTAATTTTTTACAAGTTAATTATAAATGAAGATAAAAACCATTCAAAAATAAAGGAAACATTTTTCTGAAATGTTATTTTTATGTGAAAAACAAGGTTTACCTTAATAAATTAAATAACTAAATTATTTAATTATTTAATTTCATGTATATATTATATATTAAATCAATTGTTTTATCATTCATCTTATATGTTTGAGTTATGAATAAATCAAATTGTACCCATATAAACTGTATTATTCCAAAAACCAGTTTAGTTATATTTTTGACACATATTTAAAAAATAATTAATGAAACATTTATATAATTTATTTTAAAAAATTAACATTATTTTTAAATTAAATTTTCATAATTATGTTATGCTGAATTTTTGAAAATTATTTGAAAATACATATTTTTAATGAATAGTTGTAAATTCTTTTTCAAATTATGAAATGACTTTTCTTTTGGAGAATCTTAAAACATAAAAATTGTTTTAATATGGTTTAAAAATAAATAATATTTAAATTATATATTAATTAATTTCATTTTAATAAATTACAAAATATATTTTTATATAATAACTTTTTAAATCTTTTGAATTCTTTCATTTTGGAAACCCACTTCTCATGAAATCTACTAGATTATTATTAAATAAAATTATACTAATTATATGAATTTAATTACAAAAAAAAAGATTCTATATTTTGAATAAAAAATTTATATTTTCTAAAATGGTTAACTTATTTTTCTATCACAAAAAATGGATAAAATAACAAAATTAATTATTGCATCTAAGGAAATAATTGGTATATTTTGGGTTAAACTAAAATTATAAGTAATGTTTGACAAAAAAACATTTCCAATTATTATTATTTTTCCATATTTTTTGCTTATGATATCCAAATTTTGGATATATTTTCATTTATATGTTTTTTTTCATGGGAATTAATTTAACTTTTTTGACTCATTTAAAAAATTCCCACAATGTTTCCATGTGGGTTCCTTTCCCAACATATAAAAGAACCAATCTTATCCTCTCTTATTCAAACATATAAAACATTTTTTATAATGCCTACCAAAATACCTTTTATACATCCCTCCCTAAATCCTATAGTTATTATTTGAAAAAAGAATCTTAAGATGGTTTTAGGTATAAACAAAAACATGTTCTTCAAAGAATATGTATAATTATAAACTCCATGTTATATTTTATTTCATATTCCATATCAAAAAATTATTATTTAAATATTATTATATAATTAAAAAAATATCTCCCAAATTTTTAGATTATAATATGTTAATTTCATAACATGTATAAAAATTCAATTCTTTAAAATGAGAAGCAAAATTGTCGATCATGTGTATGACATATTACCATCTCTCAAAACTATGTTCTTTTTTTATATCAACACAACTCATGGATGGATATAAGTACATATTCAAATTATAAATATTATATTTCTAATAAATTAACTTTTTGAAATGATAATATCACATATACCATCTTAAATTCCATTCCGTGGGAATATGATAACATCACTCTTGAGTACGGCAGACTAATGCCTCGTGAATTGATGTGATTCATTTTTTATATCTTTTTCAAATAGATTGTTAAAATGATAAATTTATTGAATATATATGTTATGTATAAAATACTAATGAACACAAAATGTTGATTTAACATTTACATTTATTTTTATCAATCCATCAAGAAAATTAAAATGGAATTCTTGCATACATATGACATATCCTCTCCATGAATATTGAATTTCATTTTCTATCTATATCATTTAGGGATTACCCTAAATAAATACATAATTAATTTATATTATATTTATTTCATGGTTAAAAATCAAGATAATATTGAACCGTGATCAATGTAAATGATCATAAAATACCAAATAAAAACATATAAACAAGGCAATTAGTACTCAAAATCTGATTTTATTAAGGATATTTTAATAAAAACAAATAAAATGCATTAAAAAATCATATATGGTTTGATATATATAATTATATTTATAATATAAATGTATTTATTATATATATGGTTCTAATGTGTACGAAGGAAGTCAATACATTAGGTAAGGGGTATATATTCTCTCTTTTATTTCTAAGTTCCATATTACATATTCAACACTCTTTTCATTATGTTGTTTATTTACTATTACATTGAATTTTAATAAAAACAATCTTTTTATTTTCATCATATTAAATTATTCATTTCCTATTATTCCTTAATTTTTATTACTATTCAATAGATAACATGGTTATAAATGATTTTTGAATTACTTTTTATTCTTTGGTACATAAGTTATGTTATGTACCTTCCTTAATTTATTAGTTGTATATATTTACCCATTGAAATGTTATAAAATTAATATACACTTTTAACTGACTTTAAAAAGTTTCATTTGATGTTATTTTTTCATGGGTCATATAATAAAAATGATACAAAAGTGGCAAATATTTTATTTAACAATCACGTCATTTTTAGGATTTTTTATGACTTTGCTTCTGATAATAAAATATTATGACATATTTCTCATGAATACCATTTATTTTAGTACACATTGGTTCGGTATTTAGAATACATGATTTCCTTTACATTTTTTCTCTTAATAACTCATGAAAGTAAAATAATTTTTTTAATTAAAAATAATTATTTCTTTCTTTGGTTGAAACCACTTTTTCTTTCATTTAAATTTTGGTCAAAATGTTTTAAAAAATGTTTTATTATAACTATAATATATTTTAATATCATTTTTACACTAAATAAATTTTTTTCTAAAATTGTTTTAAATAAATATTCAGGTTGTTTTTAAAATAAGTTATGTTTGTCTTTAAACTGAAATGTGGATGGAATATTTGTTTCACATATATAGTATATACAATTTATTCCACCACCATGCCAGATCAATGATTTAAATATTTAATTAATAGTTTCCAGGTTATTTTTTAAAGAAAAATAATTCTTTTTAAATTATTATGATTTTAAAAGTGATTTAATGTTAAATTTTTGTTATCTACACCAAATTTTCCAATTTTTATTTCAAAATATATTTCCATATAAGGTGAAATCCTTTGATGTTATTAATGATTTATTGTTGATATTATTAAATGATATAATAATTAATTTTTCACTATATGTATTAAATTTATGATGAATATTTTTTTAGGAATAATGTTTCTTTTCTATAGGTTATGCTATTATTAAAAAATTTATGAAATCCATTTCTTTTCATGGGTTCTAGTATGGTGGTTTTTATGTTTTTGTGGAACAAATAGGTATGGTTTTTATCATACAATGTTTTTTATTTTATAACCAAGGATAGTAGTTATATTATAACCAATTATGAAAGTTATGTTATAACTAGGGGTGGTGGTTAGGTTATAGAAAAAAATTGTTTGACCTATATCTCCCTCCAATTCATAGGGTTAATATTGATATCTCATTAGATAAATAAGACTATTTAAACAAAATTAAGTAATATAATTTATCCATTATGATTGTCATGGGAGTGATCCATGACTACTATGATGGTTTGGTGATTAAAACTAATCCACTAAGATAGTCTTGGTAGTAAGCCTATACTATTATAATATTTTTGCGAGTAAACCCATTCCACTATTATAGCCCTGGAAACAATCCTTGGATACAAAGGAAATTATTTTATAAGCTTATGTGCATTCCATAAATATATATATTATGACAATGTTATTTTCTTATGGATTTTTTACTTTGTTTAAATTATAATTCAGGTTTTATGAACATCCAAGCATTATACCAAGACTCCATATAAAAATCATTAAATTGTAGGGTATATTTTTTAAATTTTGAACTGAAATTCTTTTACCCTTATTCCAATTTCGTGATTTTGTGATTATTGTTATCTCGTATGTTTACCCTAAATAAAAATATGATCACACCCTTTCTTATTATTTCATTACCAAGGTCATGAAGATTGATTTTATGTATTTTATTTATCACAAACAAAATATCATCACCACCGAAAATGGAACTAAACCCTGCCTTGGACAAGGCCCGAAGGGCATTCCCAGTCCCCCCTGTCTGGCACAAGTTCATGGGTATCATAATATTATAATTGGAAACTATTTTCCCAAGTTTATAAACATAAAACAACAAATGATTCCAATAAAACGAATTATAATTTTTCAAACTAAAAAATCATTTTCAAATATTTAGAACATAATTACATATTTTAATACAACTCACCAATACTATAAAAATATTAAAAACAAAAATTAAATAGCCCATGAACCATCATGGAATAGGGAACTTCCCTTAAGCCATCTCCACAAGACTTCTCCAATAAGGACTGGCTTTAAACCTAAACTACTGGATCTAAAAAATGTTCCCAACCTAAGATAACAAAAATATACAAGTCTTCTTACACCCAATAGTGTAAGTAGGGTGCGAGCCAATGCCCTGTAGGATACCACCACAAAGAGATTCCATGTGATAATCATTTAAAGACAAAAATCTTTAATGTTTTTCATAAATATGAAATTCTAGTAACAATTTCTAAAAGATGAAACATAAAAATTAAATCAATTTTCAAGTGGGATGTCATTAAAATTCAACACTTTTAAAAATATTTTCAACACTAATGAATTTTCTATCCAACCATATTTTATTCTGATGGTAATCACATTGTAACTAATGAGCACAAGAAATATGAAATAACCCCTAGGCACTAGCTCGTTGGGGGTCCCATGTAACTTGTATCTTAGTGAGAGTAACTATCATAATATGTGTTCTCAGGCACGAGACACTAGTATAAAACATACCCATAACCTATTGGTCCTGAAACATCATCATTATAGTTTTGTTATTGGTTTAATAATTAATATTGCTATGTGAAATTGAGGCAAAACACCATATATTCCCTAGCATACTAGTACATGTCCACCCACCATGATACCCAAGTTTTCCCTTTTTATCAAACAAGTCAACAAGTTAATAAATATACCTTGCACATGAAAATATCATTTACATGTCACAATTTCACCAAAAATCCCACATGTATATCACACAAGTCACAAAATCCAATTTTTCTTTCAAATGCATTTTGAAATCATACTCACGCCAAAAACAATCCAAAAAACTTTTAACATTTCATTAACATTTCCATAAATTCTTTAAAGAAATTTATAAAACTATTTGAATACTTTATAACTTGTATAACATCCCACTTAAATATCATATAGTACTTCTTTCATCAACAAAATTCATTTAACACAACACACTCAAACAAAACATCCCCCAACCATGTTACATATCCCTATTTCAATTTGTAGAAACATTTGAGAACTTCATAAAACATTATAGAAAATATATTTGAAAACTTAAATACCCACTTTAACTTTTAAAATCTAATATTAGGTTGACACACTCACCAAACAGTACATATACACCCTTTTCCCACATTGTTTAACCAAAAAATACATTTTCAATTTTCATAAATAATCCCAAGGGGTGTAACTATTCTTCCCACAGAAAACCCATTTCAAGTCACTCAATAAATTAAAAAATCATACCGGTACCAACCCATTATAGAAATGGAATGATAACTTCATTTATTAAACTATCCCCAACTGTTATGAAAATACCTCGATTCGCACCACAAATACACACATGAAAAACATAGGTTTTCATAAATAACTTCCATGAAGTACAACATGGTTTTACAGCTTTAACCCATTCAAAACCACCATTTTGAGGCCCACATGACATCAAGGAATTAACAAAACAGATTTTTTTATCCCCATTATACTCCAACAGGTCACTTTCATGTGTTATAAATTAAACCCAAGCCTTACCCCAAGAGTCACCCCTGAAATGCACCAAATTTCAAGACATAATGCAACTATAAAAATTACACTCTTATGAAAATCCCTCAAAAACGGTTTTCACACCACAAGAAGCATACGAGGAACCTTAAAATCAGTAAATCATGAATGATAACTCATCAAAAATTTCATACACATGGAACTGCCAACCTTTTTAGTCAAAACCCATGAATCATGGTGTGAAACCTCAACCACACCTCCACCGTACCACAAGTAAGTGAATATGAACCCTAAACCATAGGACTTCACCATGAATACTCCCAATAAAACACTAGTTTTGAACCCTAAATTCTGGATACTTGATAAATTCATGAAAGATGAAGGAAAAACTAAGGAGAATGAACAAAATGAAGTGAGAAAAACTTACCCAAATACACCAGTATGTGAATTTCAAAACAATAATAAATGAATTTTAGGATAGAATAATGTTAAGGATGTCATGTAGGAACAATAATTGGAGAAAAATAGTACAAATAGATGTTATGAAAGGATCAATTTTCCTCTACAAATCTAGAGGATTTGTGAAATCTGAATATATTTTGCCCAAATTTTTTGATTCAATTGAACTCTAAATTGGGGTAGGTGATAATGGGGGATATTCTTGGGTATGTGGTCTTGGTGGAGATTTGGAATCACTAAAGAAACATAACAATTTAATGAGATATTGAAAATTTAAAAAAATAAGGAAAAGGGAATTCAGGCAAGCCCAACTCCAAAATAAATAACCCAAATCCATAATTTTTATGGATTCATATGAATTCCAAATGGATACGGTTGTTTTAATATAAAAGGTTATTCTAATTGGGAAATTTAATGATTGTAAGTAATTAAAAATGATGTTTTTATAAAAGAAAAAAAATTATTTTTATATCTGGAAATGGTCTCACGGTTTGGCCGAAATTTCAAAAACCCATCCTTTCCACCGTAATGCATGAACCCCCCCCCATCAAAGCCCGGATGGAAACTAAATGAAAAATTACATTAAAATAATTCATGGATGTGACAATTCTCCCAATTATAAAAAATTCCACCCACAGAAATCCAGAACCAAGCCAAAAGAAAAAACCAAACCTAACTGATACAATATAAATGTACTCCTTCGCCAATTATGGTCCACCTCAGAAAGGCCAAAACACCTCTAGAGATCAATTAAAGAAAGAATACTCTCACAAAGAATAACATACATCAATTACCTGAAATGATAAATAACATTTAGACATTATCCCCAAAAGTAAACTACTAAAACACTCTATGAACAAGACTCGTGTAATCTACCCAGACGAACAACAAAATTCAAACAAGGTTGTACTTATTTGATATAACTAAATTGTTGGTCACTCTACAATCCCAATTTTTATCCCAGTAAGATGTTGGTAGTTAGATGTCTCCAAACAAGACTTCCTCGGACCAGAACAAGACCAAAGACCAAACTTAGTTACTAGTATGGGGAGACACAAATGGACTCTCCACCAGAAGAGACAACATACATTTTTCCGAGAAAGATTCAGTATACTGACAGGGGAGGCCTAAACGGACTCATTGGATCAAGTGGTAGACTAATATGGGACCTTTACAAAAGAAATTATATAAGACTCAGAGTGGGTCTATCCGCCATAAGAACCAACCATCTTAACTGACAATCACAGGTCGGTATAGAAATACACACAAATTTAAAGAGTTGGGATGACCACACAGTTTGTCTGTGTGGTTTGGGAAACTGTGTTCTAACCGTGGGGATCATTCTATCTACATGGTTTTCTTGGGCAAGGTCACTACTAAAAATGAACTCACTATGAGCTCAACCTGTCTATCTAAACATCAATCCATTCTCCAAATACCCAGTTGAAACCAATAGGGTAATGTTTAAACTCAAGCTACCACAAGGAAACCAAATCCTCCCACCACTACCACAAACAAGAACAACTGGAAAATGAAGATGACACCAATGGTTTAAACTCTTCCTATCATTCATTATGAGTAAAATACTTTCTACCTGGGTTCAAACAACCCTGGGGTTTCCCCTGACTACGTCTCATATTCTCTTTAGGGCCTATGGCTGGAGCTCAAATGACTGAAGCATCTTCAGCCTCGTAGTTTGACTTTGGAAACCACCTGAACCGAACATCTTCTTCCGGTGATATAAACGACTACACCACAATCCCTGATAAGTTTAGAAATACATAACACATTACAATTTCACATTACAATAACACAACATTTCACTAAAACAAGGTCTTAGAAGATGCACACACATCACACCTTGTTTCTTCGAATGATAAACAACATAAGGAAAGGACACATATAAACACCTTCCTCTAAAATATTGGATTTGAAAGTTTTTCCCAGGGAAACATACTCCCCACATAACATATACTCTCATAGTATTTTACAACCATAAAATTTATAGTCAAACAATCACATGACATCACAAGGAGTCCTCGAACATGACCATCGTAACTTATATATACAATACATAGAACAAGAACATATTCCAAGTCCCTCAACAACACACAAGTCAAGAAAGTGTCCATAATATCCTATCACTAACAGATTCCAAAAATAGATGGTTTAACATGAACTCATGCTTAAAATAAACTATGAATAACCCAGAGGCCCTTTTAGACACCATCGAAACACCCTTCCTCACTTGCAACCCTACACCACTTCCATTTTCGACGAATCTGGCATCTTAAGAAACTAAGATCACTTTCAACCTTCTAGGTAAATTATCCCGCAACAAGAAGATCCAGAAATCAGAGAAATTTGTGGGTGTTGGCTCAATTAACAATGATCAATAAAATATTCTTTTTATTGATCAAATGGAGTCCTTTCCAATGGTGAAACAATCTTGGTTACACTTCAGTTATGCATTAACCCTTAATGGAGGTTTACCTTATCATAAAAGAGAACCTAAGGAACTACCCAAGCTAGTCCATTAGTCAAAATTTGCCACAAATGAGATCCAAAAATATTAAGGGAACCTAAATAAGTGTGGCTAGAAACATATCTCATAAGTGACTATTAAACGTTCCTTCTACCCAACATACTGACTAAAGACAAACCCAAAAGATTGTTCGTACAAGAGAGGGATTATGGAATCAAAACATCTCACAACATCAACATTTTCCAAAAAAATATAATATACACAATCCTACCAATTCATCAAGTCATAATGTTTTCCTTTAAAAATATTTATTTTTAAACAAATGGTTCAGCGATTAGCATATCCACTAATTGTACCCCATGGGCCTCACACAAACTAGTTTTTGTGCCACACCAGGAAGCCTCCTAATATCCAGCTATGCACATATCAAATCATTCAATAAAGCATCCATCATCCCATATAACCTCTTTCATTTGGTCTCTCATAGAAATACAAAATGTTAAAACAAAAATTCTTTCCACTTTTCAATACCAAAATGGTCAACCAACACAACCTTTTTCTCAATACCGCTAACCACGAGATCAAAATCCCAATTCAAATCTTATAAAACATTTCATAAAGGTACAACCATTTAGATAAGAACTCACTTTCAAGTTATTTACATCAATTTAAAAACATCTCATCCCATTAAAACCCATTTTATTGTTTAGAAAACTCTATTATAAACTCTTTTTCAAAACCAACTTCAATATTGAGCATTCTTTCAAAAGAGGTGTATGCACACCATTTTCTATTTCAAAATAGTTCTGAAAATTAAATCCACCATCTCATTAACCAAAAAGTTCCATATTTATTTGAAAAAGAATTCAACAAAAAAAATTTCTTCTTAAAACCATGTCACATTAAAACCAATGTTCCAAGATTTTGAAACTAAAGAACACAGGACAATGCGAGAGGAAACTACTTTCAGTAGGTGACATAGACATATGGTTGGTGGCCATATTACAATCACTTCACCATAATAGAGAGTGTTCTTGGGAATATCCTTGGATCCACATGTCTTGTTGGGCCCTACAATCTCACTGAGACCATTAACCCAACGCTATTTTCATTTCCCCTAATCATCATCAATACATGAAAACCAATGGTCTTAGATAAATCCAAACTTCCCCTTGAATTTTGAATCTTTTCATGATGTTTGGTGATCAATCACACTACCCATAACTAGAATACGACATCCCAGAAATACTAACACCATATTATCCCAACTATTCCCCAAATAACATGACCCATGGAGTTAACCTGAACCTCCTCTGATGCCATTTTGTCACGTACCAAATCTAGTTGCCATCGAAACTGGAAAAAAAACCTAGCTTGTGAAAAGGCACAAAGGGCATTACCAATCCCCATGGGTTGGAATAAGTTCCTGAGTATCATAAAATTAGAATTCAGAATGATTTACCTATTTTAATGGTCTTAAAACAACATATGAATCCAATAAAATGAATTAGGATTTATCCAACCAAACAATCTTTTCTAAATATTCAGAACTATATTACATAGATTAAAACAACTCACCATGAATATAGAAAGGTAAATAAAACCAAAAAATAAACATCCCATGAAGCGTCATGGCATGGGCACTGCCCTTAAGCCGTCTCCACAAGATATTACTACCAAGGACCTGCTACAAGCCAAAACCATTGGCTCTAAAAACTATACCCAACCAATGAAGAAAAGTATCCAAGTCTACTTACACATAGGGGTGTAAATAGGTTGTGATCCAATTCTTAGTAGGATACCACCACTAAAAGATTACATGTGATAAAAATTCAATGATGAAAAGCTTCCAAGTTTTCATAAATATGAAATGCAAGTTACAATTTCTAAAAGATGAAACATAAAAATTGAAATAGTTTTTATGTGGGCTATCATTAAGAATCAAAACTTTTAAGATTAATTTCTACATTCCTGAATTTTCCAGGACACCATACTGTATTCCAATGGTAAGAACAATGTAACTAATGATCCCAATAAATAAGAAATAACCTTTAGGCACTAGCTCGTTGTGGGTCCAAGGTACCTCATATCTTGGTGAGAGTAACCATCAAAATATTTGTTCTCATGCATGAGACACTAGTGGGGATCATACCCATAACCTAGTGGTCCCAAATCATAACCATCATCCGAGTTTAGTTAGTGTTGTAAGTGTCATTCCTTCTCTGTTAAACTGATGCCAAACCCCATAGATTAACTACCATACTATTACACATCCACCTACTAAGATACTCGGGTTTCCCCATGTGATCAAACAAGTTCAATAGGTTATGAAAAATTATTTAAACATTAAAATATCATTTCTACATAACAATTTAACAAAAAATTCTACATGTACACCACACAATTCAAAAAAATCCACTTCTTCATTCAAATACATTTGGAAATCATACTCACACCATAAATAGCCCACAACAATTTTCACATTTCATTAACACTTCCAAAAATCATTTAAAAATTTATAAAACCATTCCAAGATAATATAAGTCACATAACAGCCCACTCAAATATCGTATTATACTTATTTCATCAACGAAATTCATTTTTCACAACACACTCACAAAAAAAACCCACAACCTTATTTTGTATATCTCTTTCCATTTGTTGATACATTTTAGTAGTCTATAAAACATTCTAAAAAATATTTTACATAATAACTTTAAAAAAACCATATTAGGTAGACACACCCACCAAATTGTACATACACAACCTTATTTCCACTTCGTTTAACCAAAAAAACATTCATAATTTTCATAAAACAAACCCAAGGGGTGTAACTATTCTTCACACACAAAACCCATTTCAAGTCCCACATTCAGTTCCAAACTCATACCATTACCAATCCATAATATAATTGGAATCCCTGACAACAATTAATAAACTACCCCCATGTGCTAAAAAAATACCTCAATTAGCACCACCCAATACACACATGAAAACACATGTTTTCATAATCCCTTCCAAGAAGTACAACATGGTTTAACACCTTGAACCCATTAAAAACCCCCATTTCAAGGCCAACATGATACTAATTCATTAGTAAACCAGATTTGGAATCCCCTTTAAAGACCTATAAGTCAAATTCACGTGTTATAAAATACAACCCAACATTACGCCTAGAGTCACCAATGAAAGGCACCCAATTTCATCCCATAATGCAACTATAAAATTAAATGCTTATGAAAATCGATCAAAATAGTTTTAAAACTAGATAAATCATATGAGGAACATTATTACTAGTAAATTATATATGTTTTCTCAAAAAAAATTCTTACACATGGAACCACCAACCTTTTGAGTCAAAACCTCTAAATCATGGTTTGAAACCTCAAACTCACCCCCATCACACCACAAGGGAGTGAAAACGATCCCTAAACCATAAGATTTCATAAAAAAGATACTAAATCCTAACATAGGCATGAACCCTAACTTTTGGACACTATATATTCATGAAAGAGGGAGGAAACCATAAGAATAAGGATGGAAATAAAGAGAGAAACACTTTTCCAAATAAATCATGAAAAAAGTGACCTAAATACACTAGTATATTAATATCAAACCCACTATAAATGAATGTGAAGTTTTTATAAGGCTAAGGAGGTCATGTAGGAGCTAGAATGGGAGAAAAATAGTCAATAAAGAAGGAGTTATGGAAGGATCAATTTACCTCTTCAAATTTGGGTGATTTGTAAAATCCATAGATGTTTCTACCAAATTCTAAATTCAATCGAGCACCAGATTGGGGGTGGAGAGAATAGAGGATCACCTAATTAATGTGGGATCAGGTGAGATTTAGAATCAAAAAAGAAAGTAAATGTTTAACTTTTATATTGAAGAATTAATAAAATACTTAAAGCATGAAATGGGCATTCGGGGTGACCCCACACCTTTATAAAAAACAAAAAGCAATCATAATTATGGATTTATTTTGGATCCAAGTGTGTATTATTTTGTTAATATACCAAGGTATTATAATTGGAATGTATAATGGGTGTAAAAAGATGAAAAATGATGGAGTTATAAAAGAAATGTTTTTTTAAATATGGAAATGAGCTCAAGGTTAGGCCCAAATTTTAAAAACCCTCCATTTCCAACAAAATGAATGGAAACACCCCATAATAATGCAACTAAGTAAATTAAAGGAAAAATTAATTTTAAATTAGTAATGTATGTGATATTATTTCATTGAGGAGATCTTAGTGGTGAGATATTTCCCAGAGATACAGAATACCATTCATTAAATAAGATGATTATCTATCTAGTCTCTCAAGAAACTAAACTGTTATGGTCCTCATTATTGTATATGTGAAATTTATTGAATATTAAAATAAAAATTTGTAATATTCATGTATGATATCCTGGGTCATAATATATTCTATCATATAAATCATTAGTCAAATTTTTTTAAACTAGGATGATATGACATTATTGATATGCCTTTATATAAGTCATAGGATTAGTCAGAGTATATCAAAATTTACCAGAATATTTGGGAATGATATAGGGATAGGTTAGCATACAATTTTATACCTCTGTGCATACAACAAAGTCAGAATGGTTTTAGAATAGTGGTACCTAGTGGAAATATCACCAAAAATGGCGTACTTGTTTTAAATTGAGTGTTCCCTTGGACTTGAAAATGGGAATTACTACTCACCTGGTTTGACACTCATAGAGGATATTCATTGGTTCATGAACATTACATTTAAAATAAATTTTGAAAATTTTAAATATATTATAATCATTGATAACATTGGTTTTACCAATTATGTATTATATTTAAATTAATATTTCATAATTTAGACACTATATAAATGACATTTCATGACTATGAATTTTACCACTATGATTATGATTTCTCACATTATTCATTTTGGTGTTATTGAATGGTTTAACCGAAACGAAGAATGTGAAAAATTAATTTTGTGACCATTACAACAGATATCCACATATGAAACCCAATATCTTAGAAGATGGGTTGAAATATTATTTGACTACCCTCCATTAACTCTCTCAACATATAAGAGGTAAAATTGGTCACATTGAACATAAAATTTTACTAAGTATAGATAAACATCACATTGAATATTTTATGTTACAATGTATACCCTCTATCTATGTGACTTCTGATATACAGGTTTCTATGAAATAGATCAATGTGATTGAAGATATATTTTCTATCCATCAGTGGCTAGACTATTGTCCCAGCAAATTATTATTTTCATGGTGAAGCATATCAATAGTGGATCAATAACTACTAAAAAACACTTTTAGTAGTTCTTATAATAGGTATTATCAGTGATAAAATGAACTGACTACAAAAGAGTGGTTTGAATCTTACTATTACTAATGTTTAAAAAGAGTTGATAAAGGATGGTTTTATATAAATAAAAATTCAGCACTGATATGGACCCCTTTTATCTACACTTTTAATTAATTTTTATAAAGGCCCCTTTGTAAGTATTATTTTAGTGATTATAATTGGGGTCTTTATCGAAATTAAAAATGAACAGATAAAGGAACCATTTATCAGTAATTTTCTCAGCACTGATAATGGGTTCCTTTAACATCACTTTATTAAAGTAGTGATGAAAATTTAAAATAAAATATTTTTTTATTAATTTTCTCAACTCTTGAGACCACATTTTTAGTCCTCAAGTTGACCATCATCCACTAATCGTCTTCCCCAATGTTTGTTAACCCCCTTATTTATTGTTATACGAACCCACCTGCAAGCATTTCTGGATTGTATCCCATGACCTTATGTGTAAAGATAACCTTGTTTTCACTGCCCAACCTTATTTTATTCTATATTATAATATAATTCTTATTTATTTATATATATTAACATAAAAATTTATTATTAATTTATATATAATTATATTGAAATACATTTATAAAATATATGTTTGTGCGAGATTACAAGTGTGTATGATATATATATATATAATTACATTAGCTTAAATATATTATATATTAATATTTATTTATGTATATAAATATATACATATAAATATATATATCTAATTATCAATATACAAACATGTTTATATAAACAATATATATATATGTATATATATTCTGATTGTTTTAATTTAAAATCATTTGTATATTATATTTATGTATAATGTTTTATTTATGTAAAATTACATTTATATGTGATGTATTCCCATGATATTAATACACACACATACACCTATTTACACACATAGATACACATTTATATTTCTCACATACACACAAAATTATTTGTATATATATATGGGTGTATTTATTTACATACAGTATAATATACACAAGAATTTTTTTAATTGACACACACATGTTTATATATAAAAAATTATTTCATATGTATAAATATACTTATTAATAAATTTATAAAAGATAAATAAAATATATAACTTTTTATTATAAATCAAATGAATAGTACCAATTTTTCATATGGTTTTCATGTTAAAAAACTATTTTTTACTAAATATGTATTCATAATAGTAAAATTTTAAATGTAAATATAATAAAATATTAATTTGTTTAATTATAAAAAAAGAAAACAATAGAAAATAAAATATTAAAACCTTAAAATAAATATAAATGTAATCTCTAGGAATAAATTCATTCTCTACTAAAGAAGGGCAAGTTGAATGTCTTAGAAGAAGCTCAAATGCTTCCTAATATTAAAAAAATTAGCATATCAAAACTAAAAAATCATTTTTAGAGACCTTGTGATACTTTTTTATGTTGAAACACTAAAGGATACCCCCCCGGGGGGTATGAATTACATAGATCTCATCAGAAGAATCAATTTGATATGTGTTAGAGCCTAAGTGGAAATACAATTAAATAAGTTTGTTCGTTTGATGTTCTGGGACTTTTTTTTAAATTATCTTAGAAAATTCATTAATTCATTTAATTATTATTTAATCTAATTGTTATTAAATGACTATTACTTGATAATAATTAGCTAATTATAAAAATAATAAAATTATTTATTATTTTGTAATCCTTTTTTTTCTAAATATATTATATATTAAGTGTAAATGTGTTTTTAGATTTCTCTATATAATATTTTAAAATATTTATATTATTTTTAAATAAATTGAAATATATTAATATATTAATATTATTACTATTATTATATAATTTTTAATGAAATATTTTTTTATGAAATATACCCTTTATAATACCTAGTAAAACAGTGCTCATAAAGGGGAACCTTTATCATTGCTCATAAAAAAGTGATGATAAGTCCCCCCCATCAATCATTTTTTATAAGCACTAATAAAGGACCCCATTTGTCAGTGTTTTTTATAAAATTGATAATGGACCCTGTTAATCAGCACTTTTTTTGAGCACTATCATAGTCCCCATTTATCCGTTAATTTTTTATATTGCTGATAATCCACCCCATTTATCAGTAGTTTTTTCACTATCAATGATAAAGTCTCCCATTTATCAACGATTTTTAATATAACTAATAAAGGGGCCTATTTAAGTGTAATTTTTTAACACTAATAAAGGTACCCCTTTATTAGAAATTTATTTATAACTAATAAAGACCACCCTTAATCCTCCCTTTTAAGCACTGATATTAGACCCCCTTTATCACCATTTTTCTAACACTGTTAAATTCAAGAACTGGATAAAATGAAATTCTTTTGTAGTGCTTATTATGAATAAAAACCAAGACGAGGAAATTTATCCTATGGAATAGGATTTGTTTAGTAGTATATTTTTTAGTATGTACTTCCTAGATATTAAATGTACAAGGATGGAAAGTGAATTTCATTCTCTCAAATAGAATGATGATGAATCTATTTTCATATATGGTGATAATTTTATAAGACATCCAATATATTCATTTTTTTTAATCATCACCTGAGATGTAAATATTGATAGATTCATAGTGGGATAACTCCATGTCATCAAAAAGAGTTGTATATAATCTATATTATTTGATATGAGGAAATCATTCATTGTTCAATGAATGTAGAAATGAATATTTTATATTTCCCATAATTTACCTATTTTTGAAAAGAATAGAAAGATCGAGTCTCATGAAAACATGAATAAACTACATGGTGGAATGAAATTTCAAACACCTATATTCTTGAAATATGGGATAATCCATATTCTAAAATATTTAATGGAACAATAAGATTTTAAAAGTGTGGGATGATTATTCATCAAGGAAAATATTTTAGATGTGATTTGATGAGGCCAGTCAATGAAGTTAATTGTAAGAAATCTCAATAGAATATTCCAGACACACTCAAGTGTTTCAATTTCCAGGAGTATGGGAATTATGAGAATAAATTCCATAATACAAAGGTAAATAAGGATTATAATCCAAAATAACCTTTGAATAAGAAGGATAATGGGAAATATTATGAACTCCCAAACCTAAAGTGAATCATTATAACTATATATCACTTATCCCACACTATATATTTGTAGATTTCATGTTTCATTTTGTATAAATTTAATATATGAATATCATATAATGAATCCTTTAGTCATCGTTTAATTTTTTTAATAATTGATCCTTAATTTTTTTATATATTATAAAACAGGGATATCACATATGATATTTTGAATCAATATATTATAATCTATATGTGAAAAGATGATCATAAATTTTTAATAGAAATGTTTTTAGCTACGATATATTTTTTTTTTGAAGAAATAATGAATTTTATTTTTGTGGTATATATGGTTTCATGTTGGCTTATATATGTTATTAAGGTATATAAATTTTGGTAAGATATTTATGGGAGATTAAAAGAAAATTGTTGATTATCTAAGGATGTGACATCAAATATGTATAATCATTGGGATTAAATTTTGGGAAAATCATATTTTGGAGGAACCATATGTTTAAACATTTATTGAATTTATTAAGATGATATTTTTATTTTATTTAATAAATTTTTATATCCATTATAGTTTTAGTACATATTTAAGGGATGAATGAATGAAATGTGGATTATATGATGATTTTAGTAGATTTTGAATAAAAATATCATCCTGAATATTAATTGAATTTAATAAAATATAAAGTGTAATTTTATTGATCAATAACTAAATTATTATATTATTCTTATGATATAAAAGGTATTTCAGCCAAAGATATATCTGTCCCTTTTTAAATTCATGATTGTATAAAAAAGGGGGCTTATTGATTGGTGTTTCAATAGAACCACTCTCATGTCCACAATGTGTTCCATGTATCTCTCAAGAGGAACTAAAAACCCAATCCATAATTTTTAATGAACTCTAAGGTTATACCTAGAGTGCATGATATTAATTATGAGAAATAACTAGAAGATATTCTAGAACATATGGATAATGTTATGTGAAATATGATAACTCAAATCATCAGTGTTATTTGGTGAAACCACTAGCTAGAAGAAGCTATATAGGAACCTAATAACGTAACGAAAAATAAGTAACCACATATTCTGTACCAGCATGACGAATTTTGGGGGATAATTTAGTTGTAATCGGTGTAGAATGTTACAAACCAAGATTTTATGAAATAAATTTTTTGATTATATTTAATTTATTCAGTATATTATTTTAAAAAAACTTCTAGATTAAAATAAATTTTATATACAACTAAAATATTATTATTTAATATGATAATTATCACTTAGCTATTATAATAGAAGATATGAATTTGATTATCTAAATTATGAAAGTATATGGTTTACACACTCACACACATATATAATTAATCCATTGGTTAACAATTTTTTATAAATGAATATAAAATCCATTATAAAATTTTATATTCCAAAATAAATGTTTTAACATTCATCTTATATGTTTTATATAATAATATATATACTTTTATGCTTAAAACTATATTTTTTCTAAAAAGTATTTAACTTATATGTTTCACACTTAATTTAAAAATAATTAATGATGATTTTATAAAATGCATTTAAGAAAACTAACATAATTTTTTAAATCATCATTTCAAAATTATCATAGATTCAATATTTGGGAATTTTCTAAAATCGTGTATTTTTCAGTGAATAGTAAAAAATACTTGTTTTTATTATGAACTATATTTTTTTAAAGAATATTAAAAATAATAATAACTGTTTGAAGATAGTTATAAATGAAAATTAGTTCAATTATATATTTACTAATACAATTTATTTTAGTTGAATAAATTATAAATTTATTTCAGGTATAAAATCCTTTTTAAACATTTGAATTTTTTCTCTTTGAAAATCTAATTTTTCGTCTCGTATGTAAGAATAATTTTAAAATAAATACTAATAATTATATGAATTGAATTTAGGAAAATGGATTCAATTTTTTATTCATAATAATTAAAATTCTATCATACACTCAACATAATTTTTTACTATAATTAATCAAGAAAATAGTAAAAATTATTTACAGTGGTAAAGTTTAAGACAAGTTCACTCAGGGATAAACAAATCATATAAGGGTATTTTCATTAAAATTCATGTATAAATAAATTTCATGGCCATAAATGTTACATATACAAAAAAAATTCATAATATATATTCATTAGTAATTTTTTTTCTTATTGATTATTATCAATTTTTGGTTTTTGATAAATTTCCAAGTAATTTCCAAGTGGGTTCCATTCCCAACATACAAAAGGACTTATATTATCCTATGCACATCACATAGTAAAAGCTACTTGGGCCTAAAAATACATACTAAAATACATTCCTTAATTACCTACCCACATCATAGAGTCCTTATATCAATCATTAATCCCTCCTAATAATACTTTAGATATAAACCTAATGATGTTCTTCGAAGTAGAGGTGGAATTCCTAACATTACACATTTTTTATTCTTCCACATCCTTCGAATATTAATTAAATATTATGATATTATAAATAAATTATATTAAATATAATTATATTTTATTATAATATTTAACTAACATATATACATCTCCAGTTACATCTAATGGGAAATAAAATTGTCAGTCATGTGTGTGGCAGACTACCTCCTCACAAACCAAAGTTTTTCATTTTACAAGAACACCACTAAATGATGGATATAAATATTTATTTAAGTATTATATATGATATTTATTATATCATTATTATTATTTAATTATAATATCTAATATTCCATCTTACTTTTCATTTCATGTGAATATAATAACGTCGTTTGTGTGTATGACAGACTACTACCTTGTGAATAGATGTGATTCAATTTTCACTAATGATTTACATGGATGGAAATAAAGATTAATTTAATAAATATATTTTAAATATATGAAATCATAATTATCATATACATTTTATTTAAAATTTACTATTTTTAATACATCCATTATGAAAAATGAAATGATGTTCATATGTACGTATGACCTACCGTCTCTGTAAATGGTGTATTTCATTTTCTATATAAAAAAACAAGGGTTAATCTATATAAATATATACTAAATATATATTTAATTTCTATAATGGGTAAAATTAGGGATATTATGAACCATATTCATTGAAAAGGTGGTGAAAGTAAAAAATAAAAACATATTGGAAAAACAAAGCAGTTATTACCTAAAACAAAATTTTAAAAAGAAACTATTAATAAACAGGTAATAAAATATATTAATTAAATAATATATGTTATGATATATATATACAGTTCTTTAATAGATATATAATAGTCCTATATTTGTTATATTGGATGTTCGAATGTGTTCAATAGAATTCAAGGACTGTGGTAAGGGATTTCTAGTCTCTAGTTTATTTCCAAGAGTCATGTTTCCTACTCACCACTCATTTATTTATTTATTTATTTTGAAAATAAGGAAAGATATTATTAATGACGAATATCAGCAGTCATACTTACGAAGACCCAAGAAGGGAAATTGTCCATCCATAGCTGGTTGACATCGAAGAGGCCTGAGACCGCTAGCAGATGGGCCACATTGTTTCCTTCCCTTTTGGTAAAAGGAAATGTTGTAGCAAGAGAAGCCATGGTGCAGCGAGCGGATTCTCCTGAAGATGAAGCCAAAGGCCTGGAGTCCAGCGTCATTGTGGTTAATAGCATTGATAACAAAAAGGTAGTCAGACTCGATAATGATATCAGCCCATCCACATTCCATAGGGAGCATCATCCCTGCAAGTATGGCATAGGGCTCATCAACTGTAGGTTCCCAGAAGCCATGAGTTGGTTTATATTTTTATGCAATGATCTACCCCAGATGATTTAGATCCAGGAGGCCAAGAGCAACAGGCCCATCATTGGGGAGATAATCTTCCATGTAAAGATTTAGACTCCCTTCAGTTGGGGGGGGGGGGGTCCAATGTGGGGAACATGAGGGGGTAACGCCTGGCATAATGTGTCCTTTGCGGTCCTTCCAGCCCATAATCCATGAAGTGGCTCATTCAATCTAGAACTCAAGAGGCTGATGAACATGGTGGAAAACTGAGTCATTACGCTGATCCCAAATGATCCAGGCCAGGATGCAACGAGAGCTTGCATTAGGCGATGAAAGAGAGGAACACTAGAGCATCAGAAGATCGGGAAGGTTAGAGGAAATGTCCAGTGAAGAATCTGAAGTTGAGCCCCATTTATTCCAAAATTTCCATGGCTCCTGGGCAGTGAATGATTTCATGATAGGTAGTTTCAGGAATATTCAGGCAGAAAGGGTAGGATTCAACACTGGCCATAACTCAGAAAACAAGGAGGCTCATAGTAAAGAGGGTGCCTGTGCACATCTTCTTTGGTACACATGATATGTTATAAAAAAATTCATTTATAAGGTAAATATAAACCCCCTTTGACGTTTTATTTCATGATTATATTTATTTTCATGTTATTTAGTCTTTTTATTTGTTATTATTACTTCATGGTTAAGATGACACAAATATTACAAAGTGGTAAATATTTTTTATAATCTCATTGTTCATCAGGATTATTTATCATTATTCATCCATTGATGAAATATTATGATCTATCTCTGATGAAAATAATTTATATTATTATCATATGTTTATTTCTAGAGAATAAAATTTTTTTCATTTTATTTTCATATTTTAACAACTCTTGAGTCCAAAAGAATGTTTTTTTTAAAGAAAACATACTTTATTTTTATCCTCGGTTGAATAACTATTTTCTTCCATGTCTATATTTTATAAAAATAGTTTTTAAAAAATTATTATTATTCTTATATGATTTTTTAATTTCATTTTTATTAGTTATTTACTTTTAAAATTAGATTAATGGATCCGTCATATTATTTTCCAAAGAAGACTGATTTGAATTTTACAAAAACTATGAGTGGAATTTATATTCTAATATGTACGATATGAAATGTGTTTTCCACCACCATGATCAATAAATTAATTAAATTATAACTTATATTTTTACAAGGTTATTTTCAATGAAATTTTTTTCGTAAATATTTGAGGAAATTTTATGATATAAAAATTGTTTTTAAATAAAAATATTGTTTTATATAATAAATGTTCAAAGTAGTATTTTAAAATAATTTTTCATAAAAGATAACTTAATTTTATGTTACTTATACATTACTAGGGATATGATCCAATAATACCATATTTATTCTATCTTTGGTATGGTTTATTTTTATCATTAAAAGACGTGTGTGAAACTCATTTCTTTTCAATGGGTTGTAATATGGTGAAATGTTTTATGAAAAATATATCATCTCATGGGATCTGATATGATTAATGTATTATGATATTATATAACACATATATATGGTTTTAATTTTGTGTTGGTGCTTAGGTTATAACCATGTTTTTTGGTCACATTCTATCCAAGGCCGGTGGTTTCATTATACCTTTGGACTGTGGTCACATTTTAAACAAACAGGGGTGGGAAAATATCTCCATCCAATGAATTGTGTTAATATTGATATCTCATGAGATAAATTATACTATAATTGGTAGTGAACATAAATTTATTAAAGTAATGTTTCCATTATAAATGTCATGGGAGTCAACCATAGCTACTACAATGGTTTAGGGAGTTAACCAAATCCACTATGATAGTCTTCGGAGTTATCCTCAACTACTACAATGATTTGAGGAGAGATCATGTTACACTATGATATCCTTTTTAATGGATCCATGACTATTATGATAACGATTTTTAAATCTTATGTTTATTATCGAAATATATGTCTCATTAAAATGTTATGTCCCACATATTTTTCACATTGATTCCTTTACAATTAATCATTTATGAACTACTAATAATTATTCCATGAATTGATATTAGGATATTTGAAATGTAAGGTATGGTATTAACATCTTAAAATCTAGTTATCAAACCCTTATTATAATTTTATTCTTATGTGACCAGTGATATGTCCATTATTTACCCTTACTATGAAATTGATCCCACTATTTCTTATATTCCCTTTCCCTAGGTTATGAAAAAATATTTTATGTAGAGTATGGCTATATGTATAAATAATTGGGGGAGATCATTGTTAGAGTTTTTGAATTTATTTCATGAAATAAGAATATTATTTATCACATCTCCAATGTCAATAAACCATTATGGTCCTCGATCAGGTTTTTGTGAAATGTATTAACAATTTATATAAAAAGTTGTAATATTTATATTTTGATTGAATGGGTTGTTATATTTTTCCTATATTCTTTGTCAAATGAATTGTCTCACCCTTGGGAGAAAAGGTATATACTCCACCTTCTTCCTACTATTGAATCTTGGCCTTCCTTTTGGGGATTTCAAAAAGTTTTCAAGTATTTATTTCTCTTTTTACACCTTCGCTCATTCCCTCTCTCACTTATATTTTTCATTTTTCTTCTCCCATGAACCCTACATATTTTATTATAGTTTTAGTGTTAATAATTGATTTAATTTTGGTGTTTTGGAATCTAGTGATAATAAACTTCATTTCCATCCCTATGGATATGGTCACATTTTAAGTTTAGAAGTTCTGAGGTGTTTTGGTTTTGGATTCTTCTCTTCGTTTTATGGGTTACAATGAAATTATTTAATTTTAGAATTCAATGTGTTCTTTTTTAATTTTAAATTCACTTTAACTAAAGGTTTGATTATATTTGATCTCTTTGATAATATTTAGAAAAACTTTTTTTAACCATAGAATAAAATGAATCTCTTTTAAATTCAATTTATTCATGTTTAAAATAGTGTGCATAATGGTGATAATGTTTTTTGAAATTTACATATGGAATTTGGAAAGGTTTTTTATGTTTCTCAAAAGAGTTTTGACTTTTTTGGTTTTAAATGGGTGAAAATAATGTATTAAAGGGAATTTGTTTTTTAAATTATGTGTTTCCCTCTATGTTATTTATAAAAGTATTTCATAGGTTTATTTAAAATGGTGATTGGAAATGCCTGTGTTATTTGACCCTTATGATATTTCTTTGCGGTTAATTATGATGTTTTGATGGAAAGGGATGTATTATGGCCTAGTTTTGGTTATCAAAAAGGAGGACACTAGTTTTAGTGGTTGATTTGAAATTTTTTAATTCAGAAGTGTTTTCCATCATTTGCCAATTTTTTTGAATGAAGTTTTATGAAAAGTGAAAATGTTTATGATTTCTATGATTTGTTTTAGTTTTATGGTTTTGTTTATATATTTTTTTAAATGGATTATGTCTATGGTATCCCATGACTTCCCTATTCTTGTATTTCCAGTAAGTGGGATTTTGATCACTATGTGATGAATAATTTCCACCTATTGGGTATTAATTTTAATATGTATGCCATAGAGATTTTGTTTGAGTTCTAGGATATATATAATTGGGTGTCAGAGAGGAGGGTGTCATCATTCATGGCTTGTACATTAGAATTTTATTTTTTTCACAACACCCCACTTCAACTATTTGTCATTGGATACAAAGTACTAATTGAACGATGTAAAATGGTTCTTCTAGTTTCTTCCAATAATTCATGTTTCCCACTAGTCATGACAGGTATACAGGCTTGATGAGGGGTTTTTTTTTATCCCAATGGGGATTGTGTTGGCTAGTTGAATCAATTCTATATAGACAATGAATTTTCTCATATCTATTTATGGTTTTTATACTATAATATGAAATTATTATGAACACTTGGTAGATCCAGTGGCTCATTAAATTTCATGAGTATTATTGATAGATGTTAGTTTGATATAGTTCTTATTTCTAGTTTTTTCCCTAGTTTAATTATAATAGAACCAATTTTTGATTTCATTTGATACAATCCTTGTGGTATATGGTCCATGATTTTTTATTCTTGACCAATGCATCTGTTGGTTTATTTCCCGTGGAAATTTTGTTTTTTTATGTATATGGATAACATATTCTAAAATTAATGACTCCTGTGGTGGTTCTTTAAGGTGTATTTCAATATGGATGTCTTCATTTAAAGAATTATTTATCTCGTAAAAAGATTTATGGTATCCATTTTATTTAGATAAAACAAATGATCGGTTTTAATAAATGTTCATCATTTTTTTATTGTTTCGAAACATCTTAAGCCAATTGATTTTTTTCAATGCATATGTGTTTGGTTTTGAAAAAAAGGGGAAATAGTAAAAATCAAATTATGGGATTGTTTTTTCTGTGTGTATTACATATGTACTGATTAATCTCTATCTTTATATTCATAATATAATTTATGAATTTCCTTATGAAATATACATCATAGTTTGAGCAATATGTGCTAAGTAAATAGTCTTTTTACCTCACACCCTCATATTTTTGGGTTTAGGTTCACAGTTGGATTCTATTTTTATTATCATGGCTAACATGCGGTGATTTGGGTGGTGGTGAAAAACCACAAGTTTCATAGAGATGGTACAGGCTTCAATTAAATTATTTTTAATAATATTATTAATTAATTTTTTATTTTTTATTATTTTCTTGTTTTTTAATACTATATTTTTTGGATGATTTTTATGGTTATGAAACAGGGTTGGATCATGTTAGGTCATTATGAACAATTTTTCTTATTTATTAATTTTGTCTCTTATAATTATTTTCTCCAGTGTCATTATTTTTATATTTAGAGAAATCATTCCAAAATGGAATTATTCTCATTCCCATAAACATGTTTCCAACTTGTGGGGATAAATAATTCCCTTAGGTCCTTGTGATTGGTTAGACTGAGATTCATGTTTGGTGGAAGCCCTTTTCATTTAATTACATAATACATCAAAGGGACATGGAATGTGTGATTAATGTTACATTGAATCAATTTTTAGGGGTTTTTCTATAAGTATAATGTCACATATATGATAACATGTTTTGTTAATGATAAAAAAATCATTACATTCTATGTTAATCTCACCAAATATCCCTCTATTAAAAATTAATGTTTCATAAGGATGTTTAATTTCATAAATGTCTAATTATTAGTCATATAAGATGAATAATATTACTATGTTGCCATGAATGTCACTGTTTTTGGACCATGTGTCACTATATAATATATAACTATAATGTTTTCATTTTTCTACTTTTCAAACTGTGAATTTATTTTAATGGTTTTTAAATAGGTTGTAAATAATAGAAAATTGTGTTTTAGTGCATTTGTTTTATTTATAATTATGTTCATAAATTTTGGAAATATATATATATTTATAATTATTTACTTACATTTTTGAGAAATATTAATTAAATAAAAATACAATAATATTAATTTGTAATATTATAAAAACTATTTTCCATATTATATACCATAATATATATGTTAGATTTAAATGGTTTATACGTATAAAATTATAATTTATAAAAATTTTGTTAATTTAAAAAAAATGAAAAAATATAAAGGAGTTCATATTTAAAATTTTGAATCATTTATAGTTACATAAATATAATTTTTCAAATTACAAGCCTTATTTGAGAGATAATTAAAGAAATATCAAAAAATCATTCAATAAATTATTTCATAAAAGATTAATTTTATTTAAATATGTGATATTTATGTTACGCAAAATGTTTACATAATAGAACTGAAATATAAAATTTCAATATTTCATTTAATTAATATATTTAAAATAATTTAATAAAATAAATAACATAATATTTTTCATATTGTAAATTAATATAAATTGTTTTTATTTTATAAATTATTGAAATTCCCTTTTAAGGATAAATAACTGAAATTTTACCATTAGACTTATTTATGAATTCATTATAAATATTGTTTCTCATATTTAAATATTTCAAATATTTAGGTAAATTTTTATTATTATTACTAAATAATTTTTTTATAACAAGCGTGTGTATGTTTTATTTTATGTAGATATAATACTTCAAGGTTATGATATATAAATAAAATGAGGTATATGCTATATTTGACAGTATAATTATTGTTTTATTACTTAGAATTGTCTTTTAAATGAGTTTTGAAAAAAAAATATACCTCAATATGATATGTATATATTGAGTATTTTTACAGAATAAGAGTAAAAACCAAATAATTAGAAAAATCTATACATCAAAGGAGGATAAAATTAGATAAGTTAGTGATTTTAAACCCCCGTTAATATACTAAGTGTGAGATTCCTTCTAAAGAGAGCACATATCAAGACCAATATCATTCAACTAGTTGGGTCGTTCAAAATTAGGTTTTCCATGGATTCCTTTGTCCAATACATGGGGTAAATGGATAACCATGAGAATTAGGTAACAAAAAAGTATTTTGATCATTAGCTTACACTTAGATGGGAGACCCTAGGAGTTGGGATACCAAATAAAAAATGATGGGTTTATCCATATGGTAGATTAAATAATGTGTTTTCCACATAACAATACAAATTTTATATAATATATTATTGGGATAATTCAATCCCTATATAAATAAGCTGTTAATAGATTTAAAAAAGTTTATTTCTTAGTGAACTATTTATATTGGTCTAATAATTCATATGATTTGGTTAAAAGGGGTCGTTATTTTAGTGGGAGAAAATTTAATAAAATGAACTATTAAATATTTGTAAAATGGGGTACAAATCTGATAAAGAATAATTTTGAATAATATAACATAATTATAATTTTTTGTTAACTTCAAATCAATATAAAAAGTTTCTTTATTTAAAAAGATTCCTTGGATGGTAAAAATCATAATAATTCATTTTTAGATAGAAATTTATATGTGTTAAGGAAACACCACCTATGTAATTTAATGACTAATTCATTGAATATGTGAGTCTAGATGATTATATGAGACATATATTGATTAACTAAATAATTTATGAAGTCATTTTCATTTGTTTGAATTCATTTTATTTTCATCTTTATAATTTTTCTAATAATGTGAATGAGTTTTAAAAAAATTTCCCATTTTTTCTCGAAGTGTTTAGTAAATATGTAATGGGGAATGTGATGTTCATATTCTAGTGTGGATTAGATAATAAAATTTGTTATTTGTTTACCACAAAATAAGAATTTTTAGTTTTAGAGTTTATCCATGTTTCTTCTAATAGCATTAAAATGTCATTAAAAATTGAGATATTATAAAGGGAATGAATAATTATTCAATTGAAATGATTTATTCGGAATAACATAAGGAGATTTTGAAAATCCACGTAATTTCAATTTATGACAGCATTTCGATAAAAATAAATTCGATAATTTTTAATGGCACGTAACATTCACTATATACTCTGTAAATGTTGTGAACATATAAGAATTCAAAATCTATGGAAGAATTGATATATTCTGTAGGTCATGTTCAAATAATGAAAAAAAGTGTAGCTAAATCATGGAATTATATAAAATAAAACATACAGTGAATATATGGTTCTTATTTATTGATGAGTATATTTATATAATTTCTTTAAAATAATAAGTTAAAATATTTACTAAAGTATAGTTACTATAAAAAATGATAAATGATGGACTCAATTCAAATGGTTTATGATTCATCAGATTTTATAACCTATTTTGAGAATAATATAAGGATAAAAATATTTTATCCTAGATAAAAAATATTATCTGAGACATTAGATAAGATATAAGGGATATGATCACACCACCATTAGTGGCATATCATAAAAATAAATTCTTCTTTTCAAAATATTACTTTAGACACATTGAATAATATATATGAGTTGGGAATAAGTATTTTTATTTTAAATATTCTCCCTAATGTAAATACTTGTTATTTAAAAATTAAAATTGATAATTTATATGTTAGAAAGATATTATGAATAGTATATAGGGTCTAAGAGGATATTGGGAGTATTTTAAGACTTATTAATGTTTAATGTCAAAAAATGGTTATACCAGTCAAAATATTAAGTGTAATATCACTTTCAAGGAAAAAAATTGATGAAAAGGGTTCCATGAATTATTTTTATATACATTGAATGATTTTTATGTTAACAATGAAAGTTATCAACATCATAAAATTTTATTTTTCAATATTAAACTATGTTATTATATGTTAATATAATTAAACAAAAGGGATATGGTTAATGAAATGTACCATAATTAATAACTCTTTTATTCATATATTATACTCTTAAATGGGTTTATTGGGAGGGTTTTATTCGGATATCACATAGTTATTTATAGATAATTACATATATATGTAATGTGTCAAACACAACCCAAAAAAATAAAACAAATATAAGGCTGGTGTGGAAGTCTATCACATATGATATGTTAAGTAAGAACATATTTATAGTTTTGTTAAGTATTGTTAAAAAAGACTAACAACATAAAATGTATCATGATGGATAAAAGGAAAATTTTACTTTATTATTCTTTAACATTGGATTCATATAGATACATATATATATATATATTTGTTCCCATATATATATATATTAAATTATAATGTATCAATCATTGTATGAAAATGATTTATCACTAATCGATGATTCTCATGGAATATTATATGTTATGAAAATGTTTTGATGTTACTATTAATTGGGATCTTATATCATTATATGGAATATTCTCATGAGCCATAAAATAATTTTTTTGAAATGGATAAACCACTAAGTATTTAACACGTTGAGTATCATATATTATTTCTTTTTTATAATTGGGGTTCATGTTTTTTATTTAAAGTCCTCACGAACTAAGGATGGTGAGATACCTATAATTATAACATATATACTTTGATACCTCAATTACAAAAGCATTGAGGATAATATCTTAAAGGGGTGGTTGGGTGTGTTACTGATCGTGTAATCAATTTGAGCTTAGCCAAGGTGATAACTTTGTTTCTCTCATATTTTGATTTTATAATTCGGTCCAATGATTGGCATCAAGTGTGGAATTGTATGTACATACCTAGATAATATATATGATGTTATTTTTTATTTATACAAGGGTCATTTTATGAACTCTTCCACAAATTTAATGACATGTGATGTATTTATCAACTTTTTCAATCCACACTTGTAGAATCAAGACCATGTGAGTCATATATATAATAGTAACACACTCCATAACCCATGATCACTTGATTTCATAGATAAAGCGATTATTTGAAAATTATTATAGGTATTTTATGTTTATGGAGTATAAAGTTGTAGTGATATAAGTGTTTAATGATGATTATGCCACATCCCTTTGTAAAATGAGAATAATTGATTGTTTTAAAGAGGACACTCTTTCATAATATTTATGAATTTAGGGATTAATTATATTTATGAGTTTTTTGATTCATATTTGTATTAAATTTTACAATGTAATATTGGGTAATTATTTATAGTAAAATGAATGTGGATTTAGTTTGACTTAAAGTGATGCTATAATTTTTTTTTGAAAAGTTTATCTAAAAGAGTTTTGGTTGGATTTTCAAAAGTTATATCGTAAGATGTGATAAAAGGTACAACAGATTAACAATTTTAAAAATTCTATTAAGAGATATATTAAATGAGTTATATATAAGTTTTCCCAGGCTATTACATATGATACCATACAAGTTGAAATGGAATATTGCCTTTGAGGCTTTAGTGTAAGTGGGATATTAAAGGGGGTATTCCCTAAATCCCTCAATTCATAGTTTATGATATGGTCATATCATATAGTAGTTAAAAGAATGTTATTTAGGAGTACCATATTCCCATTATTAGGGGTATTGAATGAAACGAAAAAATAAACTTAATGTTAATTCCTTGATCCTTCCTTTTTGTATGATATTGGTTTTTTGTATAAGTAGTGGAATACTATATCTTAATATTTGATAAATACTCAATGCTAGTATCCACTATGTTAATTTTCATTTGATGAAACAATTGGGAATCGATTTGGATGTAGGTTATGAAGAGTTCACAACCTAATTATTTACATTAATGTTACATAACATTATAGTAAAATCAATGAATATCTTGTGAGTGAATTAAGCCCAATATAATCATCTCACAACCGTTAATATGGTTTGTAAGATTATTCTTAAATAACTTCAATGTCACTCCCCACCAGGGATTTCCCTCTCATTTATCTTTTTTCCATGAGAGATTCTAGCATGTCATGGGATGAAAGATTTTCCTACATACATGACGGGTGATTCTTGTTTTCCAATAGATAAACGATAAAAGTAAGAGTTTAAAAGTTAATTCAAATGATCATCATCAACAATCAATGAAGGATAGTGGGAAAATACTAATTATATAATGCACATATGAAATATGATTCTTTATTATATAAATAGTATGCTTTTGGGTTTCATGCATGGTGTTCAAGGTTTATAGTTTATTATATATTTTTATTATTATAATAATTATTAATTTATACACAAAAACCGATCATATTGTAAAACCATTACATATACCATCACAAAAATAAAAAAAAACAACTTTTATTTTATCATGGGTCTTATAAATACCTCAATAGTAAATAATTTCCATCCTTTTATGGTGTATAAACATAATATGTTGACTCAATTAACTGAAATTTGATAATATTTGTAACTTAATCATCTTTTTCATATATATATCAATGAATTGGAGAGGTTTACTAATGGAAAAAATTCAATTATATCTAAATAAAATTAGTGTTACTCTAAAAATGTTATAGGAGTACTCAATAGATATTTAACACATAGTTAAACTTTAGTATGGTTTACCATCCATAAGATGATGATAAATATGAATTAAATATAAAGAATCCAGAAGATATTCCTATATATTAATTAATGGAATTCAAAGTAAACTAGGATATATATATTCCACTTGTTGAATTATTCAATAATTATATATTTATATTTTTCATATAAATGGGCATCTATGATTATAATCATAATATGAGATGTAAAATTATGATTTGTTTGGATGTAGTTACAGTAAGGAAACTATTAGGACAATAACGTGTATAAAAAATAAAACATAAGTCATAACATATTCGGTAACATAATAATGTAACCTAGAGTCAAAAGAAGAGAAATATTGATAATTAATGAATCTAAATGGAACTTTATGTTCATGATAAATTATTCATTTGAATATCTCTATGGTAGATGCTTATGAGTTTTGTGGAAAGGCATAGCTAATCCATCGGTCCGTCAACCACTTTGATATTCTTGATCATGCCATATTTTTATCATATTAAAAAACACATATACCAAGACTCAACCAAGTATGTAATATAATTTGTGTATCCCAATTAAGGAAGTATATATCAGATCCCCCAAATGTATTTAATTAATTGGTCATATATTTATATCATCATAGCTTTTATATGTATAAATCAGATACGATATTAAATCATTGATCAAACTGATACAGAATAAAACAACTAACTTATCAAATCATTGTGAGGAAATAATAAATATTATGATGTGTCATGCGATGATGAGAATATAATTAGAAAAGTACACAATTTGATATCATCTAAGAATTTTAATTTATATTGCTTGGATATAATTTTTGAAGGATGACATATAGAGAAACCTTGGTTTTTATAAAAAATTTCATTCTTATACCTATATAAGTGTTATAATTAATTGTATGTTTTCATAACAAATAACTGTATAAAGTTAACTATAAATAAATCAAATGTACTATGCAATAAAATAGATCTTACATAATTTCAAAATCAAAAATTACAATAAACATACATTTATTTTGATTAATAAATGTTAAATGGGATAGTTAATGCAAGTAAGTTATATAACTAGAGGTTATAAATTCAATAGATTGTGACCTTATATATATATTGTAGTTGTGAGAATAATCATACCAATAAATAATAATATTAAAGATAAAACAATATTGTAATAGAAATATTAACATCATTGATAAAGAAACTAATTAAATGTATTCTATATGATTTAATACATATTTATAGGATTTTAAGATTAAATATAATAGTTGGGATGGGTACGGTAATAATTTGAAATATTATGGTAATAATAGTAACCTGGTCAATAGAATATTGAAGTGATTGTTAGGGTTAATTGTTTCAACCATGATGTTGAGTGTTACATTTTTTATAATACACATTGGGGGGAACTTTTTAAGAATGGTGGTAGTCATTATAATGTTAAATACTTTCAGAGGGTTCAGTCCTTTATGAAAGGTAGACATATTATGGTTTGTCTCTTAGCTTATTTAGATTGAGTCATGTTCATGTGGTTAATAATAAGGTTCAATTAAATATTAATTAGGATGATAAAATATTATCATAATGTCGATCTATCTTGGTAAGGTTAATTACCATTATATATTTTTAATTAGAAGAAGTCTCAATTAGACATATTCAGGATCATGTACTGAGCCTAATAAGGTTCATAACTATTGGAAATTGTATTTAGAGGATATATCAGTGGGAATTTGTATGGTTAATGTTTTTTAAAACCTAAATAAACGAGTTTCCATATCATTATTCTTTAAAAAAATATTTGTCCCCATGGGTTCAATTGAATAGTATCAATTATATTTTATGATTGATAATATAGTGAATCCCAAATAGAAAAATTTACAATAAAATTAATATAAATTAGAAAATCAATATTTTAGTGATTTTAATGGACTATTTTGTTGATTTTATAACAAAATTCAAGAGAATAAGATGTCCTCTAACTACCTTTATTCACACATACCAATTTTTGAAAGTCTCATATAGTATATTGAGAATCATAAATTTTTTATCATCATAAATGATACACTCAAATGTGAATTATTATTATTATAGAATTTGTTGAAAATTGAAAACAAAAAAATTATAATATTTTGGGATGATTATTGTATTGAAATTTTCATATCTCACTCAGATATAAAAGAGGATTTAGCTATAAATGTTTTAAATATTCCAAACTCATAAAATGGAATGTTTTTAATATGATTATATTACAACTATTTATAAAAAATGAATTTCATATTAATCAGTGTTTTTAAATTTATAACATAGAATATATTTCATGCATTATGATTTAACAGCATTTACCAAGAACCCTAGAAACATAAATGATAGGGAAATTGAGACTAATATATTATGAGTATTACATATTAATAATTATGGAATGAAATATCCTATGTGAATAATAAGTTAAATATATAAGAATAAAATAAGAAATAAAATAGGTTTCAATGAAAATATTATTCTTTATAATTTATATACATTGAATATAATAACAAATGGGATGATTATACTTCCATTTATGGATTGATAGAATAATAATTATGTGGAGGTATTGAAAAATAGAATAATTCCATTCACCATATCTACTTTAGCTGAAAGATAATTCTTGAAGAAATAATTGTTCTATTTATATATCTATTTAGTGAAGTGAATTGCAATAGAATAATTATAATGCTGAATTATTTTTATATGGAGGAAAAATTTTCATGTAAATTCTATTTGTAGGACATGGGAACAAAACCCTAACCATGATGTGTTGACTTCATATGTCATGAAAAAGGATTGAATAATACTCAGAGTTAAAAAAATATCTACGGAAAATTGATGATGAAACCGTTATACTATTATAAAACATACTATAGAGAGACTGACACATTAATAAACTACTAATGAACTTTCCATTGTAGTGAGTGACAATGAAGAAAGGGTATTTTATTCTGGAGTATGCTTGACTAAACGTATATGACCTTGAACAAAGAAGTGATCATAGAGGACTAAAAGGAATTTTCCTTATGATTACGTGTTTTAATATTTAAAAAATTTATAATAAATACAGGGAGTAGTAATACATCCTATTTAACACCCCAAAGTTTTAGGATATATTTATTACTGAATAAATTTAATTTAATTGATAATTTTCATTACATGCAAAAATGAGGTTAAAATGACCCTGTAAAAATATTGATAATTTATTTTTAAAAAAATTATTCCATTTTTAAAATATCCAAATCATTATTTTTTAAGATTTTCTTTTTTTATTTTTCCAAAAATATATAGTTTCCAATGAATAATGAAAATATAGTTCTTTTTTGAAAAACTATAATTTATTTTATTCATATAATGTAATTTAAAATTAACCACATATATTTTATATAATATTTATTATGTTTATAATAATATAATTTATTTCACTTGGATCATTATTTTACATTATTTTAATATAAGTTTATTTTTATAATTAAAATACATATTAATGTAATATAATATTTCATTTCATTTTTAGTATATTTTTAAATTAATTTATAAAAATTATAGTAATTGAATTTCAATAAATTGATTCAAATTTTTTAATTTTTAGGATTAAATTCATAAAATATGACCCTTTTATTTTTAGGCATTTTGTATAGTAAATGTGGTAAAATATGTCACCACCCAAGGGTAAAACATGTAAAAGAATTAAAAACAAATTGGGATAAGGCATTAAAATTTCAATAAATCATTTCTATATACTACTGGATTAGTAGAGTTAGTCCATTATCAATCATGCCTCCAAAATATAAACACTTTGTGTCTTTTATATTTTATACAGAACATTGTATTATTTTAAAAAATGAATAAATACAAAATGTCACTCTCTTAAATTTATAACATATAATTTTTTTCATAAGGTTAAAAACATGTTGTGATAGTTTTTAAATTATCATTTTAAATATAAGTTAAATTTAGAATAATGTTAATTATTTTTAATTTTCAATTATAGAATAATTATCTTAAATTCTTATGAAATGAGGAACTAATATTTATTCAATTAATGGAAAATTAAAATAAATGTTTTTTAATATATTAAAAGTAATAAAATATATAATTATTCATGTTTTCTCTGAATTTTATTGATTAATATTATATTATGGATGTCTGAATATATTATATTCCAATTCCAATTTTTAATTGGTGTCTTTAATGTCAAACTAAATGAATAGTGTAAAAATGTATATAATGTTATTTTAGGAAAATAATTATTTAATATATTATTAAAAAATCATAAAAATAATGAAAGGATACAAGTGGGATAATATATGGTGTAAAACTTCACACCTCATCCATTTATTATCAAATTTTCACCTCATAAGTAAAATAATATCCCATTGATATTAAAAATGTATTTACCTTTACTAATGTTTTAATTGGTTATCCAAGGGGTTAATCACAATGATAAGGTATCAAAAGAAATCTAAACTGATCTAAATTTTATTTTATGATTATTTTAATACTAGTTAGTGATTATATTTTAAAATATGTCATTATGAATCTATTCTACATGTTGTATAGATACTTATAAAAAGACACCCTTTATATCTTTTCATTACACGACATTCAACATCCTATATCTGCCAAATCATACTCAATTATCTTCTCCAAAATCCTATGAATAAGTTATTTGTGATTTTATTATTAAAATTACAACTCAATTGTCTTTAATAAGGAATTTAAAGGAAGTCTATAGAAGCATATGTAATCATCTTCGCTGAATCATTCAAAGAAATTTTCATCTTCATACATTGAATATATTTTTCCTATAAAAATATAATTACTCTAGTTTAATGTATATATATAAATTATATTATTGTTATTATGCTATACAAACTTTTATTCTATTTTTTATCCTATAAAATGTGAAATGACGAATGTTCGCATGTACAACTTACAGTTTCCACGCAGCGGTGATATTAATTTTTTATTACCATTTTAGTTGGATGGATATAAATATGGAATTAATATATATATATATATATATATATATATATTAAAGTTATGATATAATTATTCTTGTAGAATTATAATATCATATATACCTTATTACCTTCCAATCCACTGGAAAACGATAACTTTTCTCAAGCGTACATGTAAACAACAACCCGCACAAACAAATGTGATCATTTTTTATTCATTATTTACATGGATGGTAATAATGATAGATTTAATAAATATATATGATATATATATATATATATGATATTATAATTATTTTTAATGTTTAATTTATATTTACCTTTCTTTCATTCCATTCATTAAAAAGTAAAAATAGCATTCTTGCATACATATGTCCCACAGTCTCCAAGAACGATGTATTTAATGTTTCTATCATTATATTTAATGAATTATTTCATATATATAATGAACACACAATTTTATTATATTTATATCATTATTAAAAAAATTATGTTATGGATCCATAATCACTGTACAAGTACTGAAACTACCAAACCAAATTCACTTGAGAAATGAAGAAGTTAATACCCAAAACAATAATAATGACAAACTACTGCTAAAAACAGTTGGTATGATGTAATAAATGTATAATATATGGTATTCTGTATTTTTATTTGGTTTTTTTGTTTCATTATAATAAATATAAATTTATTATACATATGGTTAACATCACTGTTGGGAAAAAATCCCTCAAGGAATCATTGAAGTTTTTTTGAGGTGATTGTGTTTGTTGACAAAGTGAACATATGTGTTGTGATTTTTGAAAATAAAAACGATGAAATAAAAATTTGTTGTCAAAGGGGATTTCATGATGGAATGTTGAGTTCATGAGCTATGGTTAATGATCCATGTTTGATTCAAAAACTTCGACAAAGAGATGGATGATCTTGTGGCGGTACAAAAATAACAGATACAAGGTGGCATAATTTTCTAGTGTTTGCCAAATTTTTGGGCCTGAAAATCTACGAAAGGAGAAACCTGGTTTTGGAAAAGAGGCTTGCATGCCATGGTCTTTGAGGATAAGAAACTAGCGGGCCATATTTTTTTAAGATCAGATCATCAAAACATTGCAATGGGATAAGTGTCGCACAAGTATTAGTGGTGTCGCGCAGGTGACTTGCGTGCCGTGAAGAGAATTGCATGTCGATGACTTGAATTCTTGAGAACTTCCATGCCTATGGTTTTTCAAGATTAGAAGATCAATATATGGAAAAGGAAAGAGGTTCACGGTATTTTGGAAGTAGGTCACGCAAGTGACTTGCAGGGGAAGAGACCTGCGCACCGAAACTTACGCGCTAAGGGTTGACTTCGACACTGTCTCGCAGGGTGGTCAATTTGCCTATAAATACTGGACCACCCCTCCTCATTTATCACTGGATTTCAACACTTTGATAAATTAGAGCTCCTGTCGCGCATGGGTAGAAGTTGTGCAAGTGGTAGTTTGTCGCGCAAGTGGGACTTGCGCGCCAGATTTAAAGAAGGGAAATTGTTGGTTGTTGCGTGCCAATATTGGATTGGGATTAAAAGGAAGTGTGTCGCGCAAGTTTGGAGAAAAGGAAGCTTGTGTCACGCAAGTGTGTGAGGAGGACTTGAGCGCCAGTTGTGACTTGCACGCCGATACTTGCGTGTCGGCCTAGACTTGCACGCCAAGTATGGTTGATTTTCCGGAAGTGTTTTTGGGCTGTATAGAAGATGGAAGTTTGCCTGATACCTTCTGTGAAAAGAGATATTCATCTATGGGTGAATGTTGGTCTTCAACAGAGCATCTACATAATGAGGAAGATGCATTCCTTCATACAAATTAAGAGACCTATAGGTCTATAAACTATGAGTGGAATCCTTCCAGAGCAGTGAGCAAAGGAAGAGAAAGAAGGTGATCCTCTCCACCGGAAGTGAGCCAGAGAGAGAGAAAAAGGGAGTGACCCTTGGTAATGCAGTGAGCTGACCATAAACATTGTAAAGGCAGTGAGCCTGGGTGTAGAAGTGATCTAGCCCAAACCTTGTAATCCAAAGCTATTGAAGTTTAGTGGAATTTGGTATGACGGACAACCTGTCGGCGTATTCTCCTTGGACATAGCCCTTAGCGGTGAACCAAGTAAAATTGTTGTGTCCTATGCATTCTTTACTTTCTGTTTATACTGTGCAATAGGAAAGAGAGAGAAGAGTTTTTTTCTTAACATCGAAACAAGATCAGAATGGGATTTAATTTTAAATTAGTCATACCCTGATTCACCCCCCCCCCCTCAAAGGGTATTCAGCCTTGTGGACCTAAAAATTGGTATCAGGGGAAAAGGTTGATATTTATTCTTCTCTCAATGGAGGCCACTAATCATAAAGGGATTCCGATCTTAAACAGATGTAATTTTCAGATATAGAATAATCCAATGAAACACTATTTCCGATCTTTGGGAATGGATTTGTTTTCAGTAGCTATGTATGGTATAACAACTGATATTAATAGTGGTGAATTATCATAAGATGCGCATAGAGAGTTGGATGCTGATGCAAAAGAAATCAATTCCTTAGGAGGATCCCCTTCCAATCCCATCTACAAAAATGTGATGTCATTAAAAACATCACATTCCATGTGGGAAAACTATTGAATATATATGAAAGAGATACAATGGTCAATGAGGAAAAGCTGCAAATGCTGTGGAATAAGTATGAAGATCTAAAGATGAACCAGAATGAGTCTGTTAATGAATTATTTGAAGGGGTAAATATTGTTGTGGAAGATATGTGAGGACTTGGTGAAGTCATTAAAGACATAATGATCGTAAAGCGCATCTTGAGGAAGCTCCCACCTATGTTCAATCCTAATTTTTTAGTAATAGAAGATAAAGATCCCAAAGTGTTGACATTGGAAAATTTTCACAGTATCTTGGTTGCGTATGAAATGATGAATGATGATAACGAGGCTGTGGAAAAGGGGAAATCCAAAGAGATAGCATTTAAGGCCATGAAGAAGCTCACCATTGAATATTTTCAGGGAGAAGAAGAGATATATGAGGTGATATCATTCCTTTCTTCAAATATGCAAAGAGTAAAAGTAAATTTTAAAGGAAAACTTCCACTAGCATGATTTCGATGGGGAAAGATTGGTCATCTTGTGACAAGGTGCCTTGAAAAGTTTCAAGATAATGATAATTATGATGATGAAGTTGAAATTCCCAAGAATAAGTCTATAGCATTTGTGAAAGGGAAGAAACAATTAAAAAGAAATTTCTTCAAGAAGAAGAATATTCTTTAACAAGAAATAGAAAGTTTTGATGAGTCTGAGGATGAAGAGGTTGGGGAGTTTGAAAATTGTAAAGATCATGGACAAAATGAAATGGTGGCAGTTTTTTGTAGTTCTCATGAAAAAGAAGAAACTGACACTGATGAAGAAGAAGAAGGAATTGAATGTAGAGTTGTCATGGAAGCTGAATTAGAAGCACCTCTTGAAGAGATAGATATTTGGAGAGAAAAAACAAACAAATCCAACAAGGTGGTACATGATGCCAAACTCTACATGCAATAGCAGGAACACGAGATGTCCGAGATTTTAAAAGAAATAGAAAACCTTAAGTCTTCAAGGCCAGAGTGTATAGAAAAGGTTGATGAGCATAAGCTCAATATTGAAGAACAGAAAAGTGAGATCGATGTCTTGAACAGAAAATTGAATGATCACGTCAAGTGTATCGAAGATCTTCAAGAGGAAGTTGTCGGTCTGCAGAGAAAAGTCAATGAACAGGAAAAACCTTTGATTCCTAACACATTCCTATGACGGCAAGTTGTTACGAAGACTGAAAAGATGAAAGAGGAACCTAGTAGTTCAGTAGGGAAGAAACAACAATTGAGCTCATAAGTTAAGGATGTTTCAAGGATTAATTAGAAACAAAAATTTGCGACAATTGAGGTCATACCTCAAGCACCCATCCTAAAATTGAAGGTTGATTTGGGCACAAAGAAAAATAAGAATATTCAGAGATCCCAATGGGAAAATCGTAGTACTAAAGTAACACAAAGGAATACACCTTATATCATGTGTAATTATTGTTCGAAGATGGAACATTCACAGTATGTGTTTTCCATAGCTAAGACATATAGAAGGGAACAAGAACAGTGGTGGCAGCCAAACAGAGAACAGTTTTCCAGAACATATTTTGAAGGAAACTTTTTTTGGTGCAGAGGATTTGGGCACATGGATAGGTACTGCACTTCTCCATTCCAAGAAATGTGACAATGAAAAATCAAAATGTATGCAAGCAGCAGATCAATAAACCAACAGGTGAGTTAAAAATGAAGAATAGATTTGAGACTCTACAAGATGAAGCTGGTCCATCATACTCTAAGAAAGAACAGAATCCTCAATCCATGCCGAGTGTGAAGGAAAAAGTATGGACTACGAAAAAGAAAAATGAGAATGCTATGGTGGCATAGATTTCCCTTAAAGCATCAGATCGATCTGGTGTGTGGATCTTTGATAGTGGTTTCACATCCCACATTATGGGTAATAAGGATCTTGTTACATGCATAAAATATGACATAGAAGGAGTTGTCAAATTTGGAAATGATGAAGGCCTTAAGATTGTTGGCTCAGGGAAATCCATGATTCTGGACAAATAATTGAGACGTGCTGATGTCTTGGTAGTAGAGGGTCTTCTTCATAACTTGCTCAGTGTCAGTCAACTATGTGACTTTGGGCAGTCTATCTGATTTTCCAAGAAGACGTCAGTTGTGAAAGAAAAAGATGGATCAATTTTTCTTTAGGGAAAAAGGACAAAGGGAAATCTCTACCTTGTTGGTGGGGAAGAAGATACATGCCTTTTATCCAGAGAGGAAGAAAACCAGATGTGGCATAAGTGACTTTGTCATATATGCTAACCATATATGGAGGATCTGCTAAATTGTGATGCTACTAGAGACCTTCCCAAACTATCACTTGATCGAACTCATATGTGTGACGCTTTCCAACAAGGGAAGATCATCAGAAATACATACATGCCAAAGGAACAGAAATCAACTAGAGTTCTCAAATTGGTTCATGCTGATGTATGTGGACATATCTCACCATGAGGTATAAATGGGAAAAGGTACTAGATTCTTTTCATTGATGATTATACCAGAATGTCCTAGGTATTTGTCATTACCCATAAGACAGAGGTGTTCTGTTGCATAAAGCAGTATAGGAGGGAATCGGAAAGGATGGTTGGGTAGAAAATTTTGAAGTTCCATATAGATAATGGTACAGAATTCACAAACAGTCAATTGAAATAATATCTCGAGTAACACGGGATAAGGCATCATGTTTTATCAGTGAGAACTCCTCAACATAATGGAGTTGTTGAAAGGTGAAATTGGATCATCAACAACATGGCTAGAACAATGCTTATTGAAAAGGACCTACCAGAGAAATTTTGGAAGGAAGCAGTTTTGACATCGGTCTATATTTCGAGCAAGTCTCTGTTATGTCCGAAGCAAGGGAATACACCGTATGAATTGTTCCATGGAAAGAAGAGAATGTTGAAATACTTTCAAATCTTTGTAAGTAAGTGTTTCATTCTCAACAAAGAAAATCACAGGAAGTTTGAGTCATGGGGAGATGATGGGATATTCCGTGGCTACTCAGGGAAAAGAAAAGCATATAAATTATTCAACAAAAAGCTGCGAAAAATTGTTGACAGTAATGATGTCACTATAGTTGAAAACGAACAGAATGCTAAATGACCCAGTGAACAATATCTGAATGAAAGTGATGATGAGTTAAGTAACACAGGGGGAGTAGAAGTGGAAGAGGCTGACTCAGAAGAAGATTCTGATAATGAACAAGAAAGTGTCAAGTCTGTGTCTGCAAGGAAGCCAAAGAGTCGAGCTAAAATTGATAGGCAAAATATCATTGGTGATTAGATAGCTCCAGTTCAGACTCAAAGAATAAAATCATTACAAAAAACATTTTTTTTATCTCAGGTGGACCCGAAATGTTTTTCCGATGCAGCTGAAGATGAAAAGTTGGTTTAGGCTATGAATGAAGAGCTTGATCAAATTGAGAAGAACCAGACATGTGAGATTATTTCGGGGCCAGCAGATAAGAATGTCATCGGGACTAAAAGGTTTAATCGCAAAAATATTATGAAGATGCCACAGTGATTCGGAACAAAGCACGGCTAGTGTGAAAGGGATAATCCCAGATAGAGGGAAAAGATGTGGCTGAGACATTTGCACCAGTTGCAAGGCTGGAGACAATCGGATTATTTTTTGCCATAATAGTGCAATGAAAGTTCAATGTTTTCCAGATGGATGTCAAATCTGCAATCATGAATGGTGTTCTAGAAGAGGATGTGTATATTGGGAATCCATATGGGTTTCCAATTCATGATGATGAGAACAAAGTTTTCATACTGATGAAGGCGTTGTACGGGCTGAAACAAGAACCAAGGGCATGGTACTCAAGGCCTGATCAGTACTTGAAAAAGCTTGGTTTCCATCATATAGGAGTTGATTACAATGTCTGTTTTATCAATGACCGCAATCAAAGGATGATGGTGTTGGTTTATGTCGATGACATAATTTTGGGAAGATCAGATGAAGCTCAGTGCAGACAGTTATCTAAATTCATGAAAAATGAGTTTGAAATGTCAATTATTGGGGAGAAAACGTTTTTCCTTGGTCTACAGGTGACACAATGAAGTAATGGAACGTTCATTTCTCAATATAAATATGCCAAGGAGGTTCTGAGAAGGTTTGGAATGGAGAATTCCAAGGAGATAAATACTTCAGTTGCTACCTGGATGAAATTATCAATAGATGAGGATGGAAAGGCAGTTAATATCACAGAATACAAGAAAATTATTGGAAGTATATTGTACTTAACTTCTACATGGTCTGATATTTTTTTCTCCACATGCCAAGAAGCGAGATATCAGAGTAATCCCAATGAATTCTACATGCTTGCAGTGAAAAGAATACTTTAGTATATCCAGACCACAGTGGATTTCGGCTTGACATATACTGATAAATCTCAGACAAAGTTATTTGTATATACTGATGCGGACTCGGCTGGATCAGCAGATGATAGAAAATCAATTTTAGGAGGTGCATTCTATCTTGGTGGATTGTGTATTTCTTCGCTAAGAAAGAAGAAATATTGCATTTTGTTGAGCACTGCGAAAGCTGAGTATATTGCGGCCACTCAAGCATGCACACAGTTATTGTGGATGAAGCAGTATCTTGAAGATATGAGAGTTGAAGTGAAGTCTCTGATCGGAATCCAGTGTGATAATTCAAGTGCTATCAATCAGAGAAAAAATCGCGTCCATCACTCAAGCACCAAGAACATTGAGATAAAGAATCATTTTATCAAGGAGAAAGTTGACTAAGGAATTGTGAAGTTGGAGTATGTCCCTACAGAGCTATAGGTTGCAGACAATCTGACAAAGGCCTTACCCAAGGAAGCATTTGAAAGGCATCGACTGGATCTGGGAGTTCAATCGACTCCCCACACATAAAAGAGTGTGGATGTGGAGTCACTCCCACTCTCCCCGAGGTATGAAGTGTTTTCCCTAATATGCTGATATGTGTTATCAACTGTGTTACAGACTGCAAAGGAGTAACCTTTGGGTTCATTGACAAAGGGGGAGAAAATAGTGATTGTTCATGGGGGAGATAGTGTGGCTAATTAAGTGGAGAAGCTGATAGGTGGAGCATCCAGATAGGGGGAGTTGAAGCTATTTGAACGTGCTTCTCTAGAGCTTAGAATGGACAACACATGAAATAGGGATAAAGAGGTTTTGAAGCTGAAAAGTTTTGAAGCTGTGACAAGAAAGGGGGAGAGTATTAACTCAGATGATACTAGAAGTGATCGATCAAATAATAGATATCACGGCAACTGATGATCGTGATAAGAGAAAAAGAGAGATGTTGGAATGTGGTAAGAAGATTTCCAATAATTGGTATTAGTTTGGTAAAATTGGTATCAATTTGGTGTCAACAATGGATGTCAGAGATGAAGTGATTCATTGATGAACTTTTTATTTACTCTTGTTTCTCAAGCCAAGCATTGCTCTTGTGGGTTTATGGTATGTGTTGAGTAAATCTTTGATTGCTATCATGAATCACAAAGGCGAATGGTGGGTGAAGAATTAATGTTATATCTTTTTATGGATGAGTTTTCAATAAACCCAAAGGGGGAGACTGTTGGGTAAAAATACCTCAAGTCATTATTGAAGTATTTTTGATGTGAATGTGTTTGTTGACAAAGTGAACATCTGTTTTGTGATTGTAGAAAACACAAACCATGACATACAAATTTGTTGAAAAGGGGGATTTCGTGATGGAATTTCGTGTTCATGAGCTATGGTTAATGATCCATGTATGATTCTTAAACGTCGACAAATAAATGGATGATCTGGAGGCAGTACAAAAAGAACAGATACAAGGTTTCACCGTTTTCTAGTGTTTTCCAAATTTTTGGGCCGAAAATCGACGAAAGGAGAAAAGTGGTTTTGGAAAAGAGTCTTGCACGCCAAGGTCTTGGAGGATAGGAAACTTGCGCACCATATGTTTTTGAAGATTAGATCATCAAAATATGGAAAAGGGATAAGTGCCGCGCATGTATTGGTGGTGTCGCGCAGGTGACTTGCGCGCCGTGAAGAGACTTGTGTGTAGATGCCTTGAAAGCTTGAGAACATGTATGCCTATGGTTTTTCAAGATCAAAAGATCCAAATATGGAAAAGGGGAGAGGTTTGGCAAGTTTGGAAGTAGGTCACGCAAGTGACTTGGTGGGGAAGAGACCTGCGGGCCGAGACTAGCGCGTCGAGGGTTGACTTGTGCGCCGTCGCACAGGGTGGTTAGTTTGCCTATAAATACTTGACCAACCCTCCTCATTTCTCACCGAAGATCAACACATTGAGAAATAAGTGCTCCCGTTGCACAGGTGTGGAAGTCGCGTAAGTGGTAGTGTGTCGCTCAAGTGGGACTTGCGCGCCAGATTTGAAGAATGGAGATAATTGGTTGTTGCACGACAAAATTGTATTAGGCGTAAAAGGAAGTATGTCGCAAAACCTTGGAGTTGAAGAATCTTGTGTCGCACAAGTATGTGTGGAGTACTTTCATGCCAGTTTTGAATTGAGAGCCGATACTTGTGCCCCGACATAGACTTTATCGCCATGTATGGTTGATTTTCGGGAAGTGTTTTTGGGCTGCGTGGAAGCTGGAGGTTTTCCCGATACCTTCGGTGCAAAGAGATATTCATCTATGGGTGAAAGTTGGACTTCAACAAAGCATCTACATATAGAGGAAGATTCATTATTTCATTCAAATGGAGATACCTATAGGTCTATGAACTGTGAGTGGATTCCTTACAGTGCAGTGAGCAAAAGATGAGGAAGAATGTGATCCTCTCCACTGGTAGTGAGGAAGAGAGAGAGAAACAGGGAGTGACCCTCGGGAAAGTAGTGAGCTGACCCTAAATATTGTAAAGGTAGTGAGCTTGGGCATAGATGTGATCTAGCCCGAACCTTATAATCCACTTCTAGTGAAGCTTAGTGGAATTTGGTACGACCGATAACCTGTCGGTGTATGCTCCTTAGACGTAGCCCTTAGTGGTGAACCAAGTAAAATTGTTGTGTCTTGTGCATTCTTTACTTTCTGTTTATATTGGGCAACATGAAAGATAGAGAAGAGTGTTTTTCTTAATAGCGAAACAAGATTAGAAAGGTATTTAATTTTAAATTAGTCATACCAAGATTCACCCCCGCTGAGGTTATTCAGCATTGTGGACCTAACTATTGGTGTCAGAGGAAAAGGTTGATATTTTTTCTTCTCTCAATGGAGGTCACTAATCATAAAGGTATTCCGATCTTCGACAGATATAATTTTCATATATGGAAGAATCAAATGCAACACTATTTATGATCCTTGGGAATGGATGTGTTTTCAGCAGCTATGCATGGTATCACAGCTGATATTAATAGTGGTGCATTATCAGAAGCTGAGCATAGAGAGTTAGATTCTGATGGAAAAGAAATCAATGCCTTAGGGGGAGCCCTTTCTGATCACATATACACAAAGGTTATGTCATGCAAAACATCACATTCCATGTGGGAAAAACTATTGAATATATATAATGGAGATACAAAGGTCAGAGAGGCAAAGGGGTAATAGCTGTAGAATAAGAATGATGATCTGAAGATGAACCTGAATGAGTCTGTTGATGCATTCTTTGATAGGGTAAATATTGTCGTGAAAGATATGTGAGGACTTGGTGAAGTCATTGAAGCAATAAAGATCGTAAAGCGCATCTTGAGGAAGCTTCCACCTCGGTTCAATCAGAAAGTATCAGTACATGAAGATAAAGATCCCAAAGAGCTAACATTAAACAATTTGCATAGTATATTGGTTTCATATGAAATGAAGAATGATGATAATGAGGCTGTGGAAAAGGGGAAATTCAAAGAGATGGTATTTAAGGCCATAAATAAGCTCACTATTGAAGATTCTCATGGAGAAGAAGAGACAGATGAGGTGATGTCATTCCTTTCGTTGAATCTGTCAAGAGGAAAAGGAATCTTTAAAGGGAAACATTTACTAGCATTATTTCGATGTGGAAATATTGGTCATCTAGTGGAAAGGTTCCCCAAAAAGTTTAAAGATAACGATAATGATGATGATGGAGTTGAAATTCTCAAGAGGAAGTCTTCAACATTAGTGAAAGGGAAGAAACAATTCAAGAGAAATTTCTTCAAGAAGAAGAATCTTCTTTCACAAGAAATAGATAGTTTAGATGAGTTTGAGGAAGAAGAGGTTGAGGAGTTTGAAAATTGTAAAGATCATGGAAAAATGCCATGGTGTCTATTGTCGGTAGTGCACAATAAAAGGAAGAAACCAACGCTGAAGAAGAAGAAGAATAAATTGAAGGTAGAGTTGACAAGGAATCTGAATTAGAAGCATCTATTGAAGAGATAGATATTTGGAGAGGAAAACAAATAAATCCAACAAGGTGGTACATTATAACAAACTCTAAATGAAACAACAGGAAGATGAGAAGTCTGAGCATGTAAAACAAATAGAAAACCTTAAGTCTCAAAATCCAGAGAGCACAAAAAATGTTGATGAGTATAATATCAATATTGAAGAATAGAAAAGGGAGATCGATGGCATGAACGGAAAATTGAAAGATCACGTCAAGCGTATCGAAGAGCTTGAAGAGAAACTTTTCGGTCTATGAAGAAAATTCAATGACCAGGAAAAACCTTTGATTCCTAAAACATTCCTGGGAAGGCAAGTTGTTACTAAGTCTGAAAAGATGAAAGAGGAACCCAGTAGTTCAGCAGGGAAGAAGTAGAAATTGAGCTTAGATGTTAAGGTTGTTTTAGGGCTTAATCTGAAACAAAAATATGTGAAAATTGAGGTCAGACCGCATGCACCCGTCCCAAAATTAAAGGTTGATTTGGGTACAAAGAAAAATCAGAATATTCAGAGATCCTAAAGGGAAAATCATAGTGCTGATGTAACACGAAGGAATACACCTTATATCAGGTGTTATTGTTGTGGGATGATGGGACATTTATAGTATGTGTGTTCCATATGCAAGAGATATAGAAGGAAACAAGAACAAAGGTGACAGCCAAATAGAGAATAGTTTTTGAGAACATATTTTGAAGGACAATGATTTTGGTGTGGAGGATTTGGGGACATGGCTTGGTACTGGAATTTGATCATTCAGAAAAATGTGCCAATGAAAAATCAATATTTACGCATGTAGGAGATCAATAAACCAATAAGTGAGTTAAAAATGTAGAATAGATTTGCGGCTCTGCAAGATGACGCTGGTCTATCATACTCTAAGAATGAACAGAAGCCTCCATCCATGCTGAGTGTGAAGGAAAAAGTATGGACCACGAAGAAGAAAAATGAGAAGGCTCTGGTGGTAGAGATTTCCCTTAAAGCATCATATTGATCGGGTGTGTGGATCCTTGAAAGCGGATGCACATCCCACATGACGGGTAATAAGGATCTTGTTACAGGCATAAAATATGACAAAGATAGAGTTTTCAAATTTTGAAATGATGATGGCCTGATGATTGTTGGCTCAGTGAAAGCCAAGTTTGGGGACAAATAAATGAGACGTGCTGATAGCTTGGTAGTAGAGGGTCTTAGTCATAACCTGGTCAGTGTTAGTAAACTATGTGACTTTGGGCACTATATCTGATTTACCAAAAAGAAATGTGTTGTGAATGGAAAAGATGGAGCAGTTGTTCTGCATGAAAGAAAGACAAAGGGAAATATCTACCTTCTAGGTGGGAAGAAGATACATGCCTTTTATCTAGAGAGGAAGAAAACCAGTTGTGGCATCAGCGACATGGTCATCTATACAAACCATATATGGAGGATCTGGTAAAGTGTGATGCTGCTAGAGACCTTCCCAAACTATCACATGTTCACACTCATACGTGTGACAATTTTCGACAAGGGAAGATCATCATAAATAAATATAGGCCAAAGGAAAATAAATCAACTAGAGTGCTCGAATTGGTCCATGATGATGTATGTGGATCTATCTCACCATGAGCTATAAATAGGAAAAGGTACTACGTTCTTCTAATTGATGATTATAGTAGAATGGCCTGGGTATTTTTCATCACCAATAAGACAGAGGTGTTCAGTTGCATAAAGCAGTACAGGAGGGAATCAGAAAGGGTGCTTGGGTAGAAAATTTTGAAGTTACAAACAGATAATAGTACAGAAATCACCAACAGTCAAGTGGAAGAATATCTCGAGAAACACAGGATAAGGAATCAAGTTTCATCAGTGTGAACTCCCCAACAGAATGGATTTGTTTAAAAGAGTATTTGGATCATCAACAACAGGTCCAGAAAAATGCTTATTGAAAAGGACCTACTAGATAAATTTTGGAAGGAAGTTGTTTTGACATCAGTCTATATTTCGAGAAGGTCTCTGTTATGTCCGAAGCAAGGGAATACTCCGTATGAAATGTGTTACAGAAAGAAGCCAACGTTGAAATACTTTTTAATCATTGGAAGTAAGTGTTTCATTCTAAACAATTAAAATCACAAGAAGTTTGATTCACGAGGATATGAGGGGTTATTCCTTGGCTACTCAGGGAAAATCAAAGCATATAAATGCTGTAATAAAAGGATGGGAAAAATTGTTGAGAGAAATTATGTCACTATAGTTGAAAATGAATAGAATTCTCAACGATCCAGTGAACAGTTTCTGGATGAAAGTGATGATGTGGTATGTAACACAAGGGGAGTATAAGTGGCAGAGGCTAACTCAGAAGAAGATACTGATGATGAACAAGAATGTGTCAAGTCTGTGTCTACATGGAAGCCATAGAGTCGAGCTGAAATTGATAGCCAAAATATCATTAGTGATCAGACAGCTCCATTTCAGACTCAAAGAATGAAATCATTACATCAAACATTGTTTTTATCTCAGGTGGAGCCGAAATGTTTTTCCGATGTAGTTGAAGATGAAAATAGAGTTCAAGCTATGAATGAAGAGCTGGATCGAATTGAGAAGAACCAGATGTGGGATAGTCTTTCGAGGCCAGCAGACAAGAATGTCAGCGGGACTAAATGGGTTTATCGCAACAAGTTGAATGATGATGGCACAATGATTCAGAACAAAACACGGATAGTGTGCAAGGGATACTCCCAGATAGAGGGAATAGATTTTGATGAGACATTTTCATCGGTTGCAAGGCTGGAGACAATCAGATTATTTTTGGCCGTAGTAGTGCAAAGATAGGTTAAAGTGTTCCAGATGGATGTCAAATCTTCATTCTTGAATGGAGTTCCGGAAGGGGAGGTGTATATTGAGCAGCCAGATGGTTTTCTCATTCATGCGGATGAGAACAAGGTTTGCAGGCTGAAGAAGGCGTTGTATGGGCTCAAACAAGCACGAAGGGAATGGTACTCAAGGCTTGATCAGTACTTGAAAAATTTTGGTTTCTAGTGTGGAGGAATTTACTAAAAACTATATATCAGCAATGACTATAATCAAAGGATGATGGTGCTGGTGTATGTCGATGACATAATTTTTTACGGATCAGATGAAGCTCAGTGCAGAAAATTTTCCAAATTCATAAAAAATGAGTTTGAAATGTCAATGGTTGGAGAGCTAACGTTTTTCCTTGGTCCACAAGTGACACAAGGAAGGAATTGAACATTCATTTCTTAATCTAAATATTCTAAGGAGGTTCTGAGAAGGTTTCGAATGGATAATTCCAAGGAGATGAAGACTCTGGTTGCTACCCGTATGAAATTATCAAAATATGAGGATGGAAAGGTAGTTAATATCACAGAATACAGGAAAATTCTTGGAAATATATTGTGCTTAACTACAACAAGGCCTGATATTGATTTCGCCACATGCCAAGCAGCGAGATATCAGAGTAATCTCAAGGAAAGACACATGATTTCAGTGAAAATAATACTTCATTATATCTAGGGAACAATGGATTTCGGCTTGACATATAATGATAAATCTCAGACAGAGTTATTGGGATATACTGATGTGGACTGGGCTGGATCAGTAGATGATAGAAAATAAAATATCAGGAGGTGCATTCTATCTTGGTGGATTGTGTATTTCTTGGCTATGCAAGAAGCAAGCTTGAATTTTTTTGGGCACCGCGGAAGCTGAGTATATTGTGGCCACTCAAGCATGCACACAGTTATTGTAGATGAAGTAGCAGTTTGAAGATATGGGAGTTGAAGTGAAGTCTCTGATCGGAATCAAATGTGATAACTCAATTGCTATCAATATTAACAAAAATCTCGTCCACCACTCAAGGACCAAGCACGTTGAGATAAAGTATCATTTTATCTTGGAGAAAATTGAGAAGGGAATCATAAATATGGATTATGTGCCTACAAAACTACAGGTTGTAGACATTCTAACAAAGGCCTTACACAAGGAATAATTTTAAAGGCATCGACTGGCTCTGGGAGTTCAGTCGAGTCCCCGCACATAAAAGAGTGTAGATGTGGAATCACTACCCCTCTCCCTAAGGTATGATGTGTTTTACCTAATGCTCTGATATGTGTTCTCTACTCTGTTACATACTGCAAAGGAGTAACCTTTAGGTTCATTGACAAAGGGGGAGAAAATATTCATTGTTCAAGGGGGAGACAGTTTGGCTATTTTTGGGGAGAAGCTGACAGGTGGAGCAGCCAGATAGGGGGAGTTGAATCTAGTTGAACATTCATAGCCAGAGCTTAGCTTAGAAAACACAGGAAATAGGGTTAAAGAGGTTTTTAAGCTAACAAGAGTTGAATCTGTGAGAGGAAAGGGGGATAGTATTAAATCAGATGATTCTATAAGTGATCGATCAAAGAATAGATATCACAACAGCTGATGATCGAGATAAGAGAAAAAGAGAAAATTTGGAATGTGGTAAGAATATTTCCAAATAATGGTATCAGTTTGGTAAAAATTTGTATCAGTTTGGTGTCAACAGTGGATGTTAGAGATAAAGTGAGTAATCGATGAACTTTTCATTTACTCTTGTTTCTCACACTGAGCATTGCTCATGTGGGCTTAGGGTATGTGTTGAGTAAATACTTGATCACTATCAAGAATCACAAAGGAAAATGGTGGCAGAAGAATTAATGCTTTATCATTTTATGGAAGATTTGTCAACAATCCCAAAGGGGGACACTATTGGGAAATAATCCCTCAATGCATCAATGAAGTATTTTTGAGGTGATTGTGTGTGTTGACAAAGTGAACATATGTGTTGTGATTGTAGACAATACAAACCATGACATACAAATTTGTTGAAAAAGGGGATTTCATGATGGAATTTTGAGTTCAAGAGCTATGGTTAATGATCCATGTTTGATTCAAAAATGTCGACAATGAGTTGGATGATCTGGAGGTGGTAAAAAAAGAACAGATACAAGGTGGAACAATTTTCTAGTGTTTGCCAAATTTTTGGGCCTGAAAATCGACGAAAGGAGAAAGTGGTTTTGGAAAAGAGGCTTGCGCGCCGAGGTCTTGGAGGATAAGAAACTTTTGGGCCATATGTTTTTGAAGATCAGATCATAAAAATATGGCAAAGGGATAACTGTCGTTCAAGTATTTTTCGTGTTGCGTAGGTGACTTGCGCGATGTGAAGAGACTTGCGTGCCGATGCCTTGAAAGCTTAAGAACATGTGCGCCTACTTTTTTTCAAGATCAGAAGATCAAAATATGGCAAAGAAAGGAGGTTTGTGCAAGTTTAGAAGTATGTCACCCATGTGACTTGCAGGGGAAGTGACCTGCACACCGAGACTTGCGCGCCAAGGGTTTACATACGCACCGTAGCGCAGGGTGGTCAATTTACCAATAAATACCTGACCACCCCTCCTCATTTCACAACAGAGTTCAAAACTTTGATAAATCAGAGGTCACGTCACGTAGGTGTGGAATTCGCGCAAGTGGTAGTGTGTCGCACAAGTGGGACTTGCACGCTAGATTTGAAGAAGGGTGATTGTTGGTTGTTGCTCGCCAATATTAGATTCGGAGTAAAAGGAAGTGTGTCACGCAAGTTTGGAGTTGATGAATCTTGTGTCGCGCAAGTTTGTGTGGAGGAATTGCACGCCAGTTGTGACTTGCACTCCGATAGCTGCGCATTGACTTAGACTTGCGTGCCAAGTAAGGATGATTTTCTGGCAGTGTGTTTGGGCTGCGTGGAAGCTGGATGTTTTCCCGATACCTTTGGTGCAAAGAGATATTCATCTATGGGTGAAAGTTTGACTTTAACAGAGCATCTAAATATAGAGAAAGATGCATTCATTCATACAAATGATGATACCTACAGGTCTATAAATTGTGAGTGGATTCTTTCTAGAGTAGTGAGCAAAGGAAGAGAAAGAAGGTGATCCTCTCCACCGATAGTGAGCCAGAGAGAGAGAAACAGGGAGTGACCCTTGGAAAAGCAGTGAGATGACCCTCAACATTGTAAAGGAAGTGATCCTGGGTGAAGAAGTGATCTATCCCAAACCATGTAATCCATAGCTAGTGATGTTTTGTGGAATTTGGTACGACCGAAAACCTATCGGCGTATGCTCCTTGGATGTATCCCTTAGCGGTGAACTATGTAAAATTGTTGTGTCCTGTGCGTTCTTAACTTTCTATTTATATTGTGCAACAGGAAAGAGAGAGAACAATGATTTTCTTAACATCAAAACAAAATCAGAACGAGATTTAATTTTAAATTATTCATACCCGGATTCACCCCCCCCCCCCCTCTCATGTTATTCAGCCTTGTGGACCTAACAATCCCTCATGAGGAAAGTCGAACTTGTGGTAAGGGATTTCATCTCAATTTCTACTCAATTGAGACATATATAAAATTATAAACTTAATTATATTTATATTATGTATTGAAAAACCATTTGAAAATTTTAAAATTAATATATAATTATTCATGATTTTTTTGATTCTGTTTATGTTACTATTTCTATGTTTTAAACCATAAAATATAATAATGAATTACTAATTTATTTTATAATCTATTTTTATATTTCCTTAATTTTATTTGATGTAATGTTAGCATATACACTTTATATACTTTATTTATTTTCCTATTCTAGAGATATTTAAGGATTTTCAAATTTTTCTACTAGTTCTTCATCCCATTCACTTCAATAATGATATTAAATATTTTCTATAAATGTGGATCTTAATTCTCCTTTGGATTTCAAATATTTATATTTTGTGGCCATATCAATATTATTGTTTTACAAAGGTAAATTTTATTGACTCAATGATTTATTCATGAAATATTATGTTATCATTGACTTTTTAAAATGGTTGAAGATAATATTTTAATATTGTTACAAAATATTCATTTTTAACATTATTTATAAAAATTCAAGAGGGGATGTTTCTTCTTAATCTGAACATCATTAACATATTTTCCTACCACTATTAACATTTTACACTCTTTATATTTAATTATATGTTTACAATGTTATTACAAATAAATATATTTAATGATTTATTATTTTAATTTCTCACATGTATTTTTATTATCTCTCTAAAGGGAATGATTTTATTATTAACAAACTTATATTGATTATGAATTTATGGTCATATTTTATCTCTAGTTAATTTTTTGGTCATTAAATTTATCTCATGATATTAAATTTATTTTGATCATTGGAAATTACATTTATCTTATATATCCATTGTATTTTTATCATGGATATGGATATTACCTAAAATGTATACTATTTCTATATATGGTATTTTACTTTGAAATATATTTTATTGATTGATGGAATATTTATATTTAATTTTATTTACCCAATACATAATTTGTTTTATAAGGTATATTGTTTCTTAATTAATTGATTATTAAATAATTAATTAATTTAATAGAGATGTAGTGACCGATGGGGTTCAATTATATATATATACCCTCAATTCATCAATTTGTCTCAAGAGAAATAGTAGTTATCCAAATTATTAAATGGTTATCTGATATATAAAAACCCAATGACTAAAATATACTTATGAAAATTATTAAATGTAAATATATCATGATATTTGAGATCAGGAAATAAAACAATAGTAATTTAATTTATTTTTATTTCAATTATTATTATCCATGATATTACTGATATGATGTTACCTAATGATGAATTTAAGTCTTAATTTATTGATTAAATGAAATGTGTTTTTAGTTATTTTCCTTGAAATTTTAATTATGCCTCATTTACACATGAAAATTTATTTTATACACAACACTTAATGAGAATTTTATCTCACAATTTATTTATTTTTCATTCCCTAGGAAATGAATATGGGTATTATGAATAATATCAAGTATTTTATAATGTTTCTTATGATATTTATTTTATATTTCAAATGTTTTATATGAATCCTGTATATATCTAGAACTACAACACTACTAAAATGATTTTTCCATTGGGATGAGATTCTATTATTTTTATTACAATTTAATATAGAAGATAATGGCTCTATTTTACTAGCTTTGGGGCTATTATTTAGTATTTGAGGTTGTTTACTAGAAAAAATTGGAATAATATTTTTAAATAACATAGCTAACATGGGAATTATAATAATCCATTATAATATTTAACAACTTTTACCATTAAAGTTATTTTTATTTTGGGGTCAATATTCATGATGATTAGGATATAACTTAGGATGTGTCAATATTTAGTGGTTCTTCATAATAAAATAATGAAAATCAACCACCATGGTCAATATATTGATTTCTCTACTAAGAAACATAATTGGGTGAACTAGGTTGATCATTGATATATTAGGGCTTCAGAATCAGGCTACAAAAAGTAACCTTTCTTATAAAAAGCAACAAGTTCTTCCATAGTTTGATTCCCTTATGTTTTATCACTTATTGCGACATACACCTCTATTTATTAGTGGAACTAATAATCCATTAGGAGATAAAACTTATATTGAGTCCCTTAAAAATATAATCTTTTTTAGGAGGTTACATTCCCCATTTTAAATCATGCTATGACAGTCTATCGGTGAGATGATGAACTAGAACTTCCAATGGAAATTAATTACTTAATATGGGTTTTAATACTTTTTCATGATGGATATTTTTCATAGATTGTTGGATATTAACTAAATATTTATGATATTTCAATTTTACAGTAGTTTGTTGACATATTTCAAGAAGAGTTGTCTAGTATTAACCCAAATCTTAAAGTTTATTTTTGAATCGAACTCATAGCTGGTGATATGCATATTCTCTTGCCTTTTTATAGAATGTACTTGATTGAGTTGCATGAATTATAGAAGAGACACTATGAGAATTTAGTTATGAGCTTATTTGGTCCAAAAAATCATCATGGTGTGAACAAATTGTTTTTGTTTAAAATAATGATGGGTCAATCCATATTTTAATTGTTTATCAACAACATAACATAATAAATATTAATAATATGTATCATTTACCCTGTATCGATGATATGTTTTTTTATTTTTGAGGAGATCAATATTTCTCCAATATTTATCTTTATTCTAGATATCATTATATATGGGTCAAGATAGAGGATATAAAAAAACATTTCATATGATGTATGGTAACAATGAAGTTATAGTAATGTCATTTAGAATTTATAATACTCTTTTTAATTTCAAGGATTTTATGAATAATGTTTTTTTTGAGTAGCTTCATAGTTTTTTATTAGTACCTATAGGTGATATTATTATATATTTTATTAGAATACAATATCATAAAAACTCTAAGGATTGGGTTGATCAATATGAGAATGGATAAATTATAGGCCAAATTTACCAAGTGCAAACATTTCCTATAAAAAAGTCTCATTATTATATCATGTAATTTCATGTTTGCGTATATCAGTGGATCCAAGAAAGATAAAATATATAAAGAAATATCATAGACCAACTATAGTAACCAAAATGAGTAATTTTTTAGGGTGGATAGATACTAATAATTCATTATGAGATATTTCTCATGACTGTGTAACAAACTAACCATTTTTAAAAGGAAGGGGGTCACATTTTTGTGGACATATGAAAGTGGGAATAACTTCAAATAACTAAATATTAGATTGGTCATCAATACTATACATGAACTACCAGGTATGGTATAAGGTGTTATGATATATATTTATGCATCAATGAAGGGAATCAAATGCTTCCCCTTGGAGAGATATATAATGATAAATTTTGTCTCTCTCCAATTGAAAATTCATAAATAAATTACATGAATCTTGATTTTTGATCTGGTTGTGGTAGATTTTAATTAAAGATATAGAGGAATTATATGTATAGTGAATTATGTGATATATATATTATTAATAAAAAATTGAAGTATCTATTTACATTGAAAGAGTTCAATATGTTCTAGATAATATGGTTGGATTTGATCAATGATTATGACAACTCATTAATGTACCACCCCGTGAAGGTTAACAAGCTGTTTGTTGCACTGAGTTAGAAAGACCGTATTTATTTTTCAGTGATAATGATCAAAATAGATATAATATTTAAGTATTTATAGATGTTGGATTGTAAAATATTTAAAAAAATGGATATATTTTACCTTTCTCATAGAAATTTTATTCCATCCATCCATGAGAGGATTAGAACGTTGAAGAAATAATATATGGGATTATAGAAGAAGTTGAGGAATTTTCTATAGCTCAACCCTTACAATGGTGAAATAATAAGGTTTTGAAAAGGTATTTTTTTATCATTACCATATTTTATGGACTTGTAGGATCAATCTCATATTTCAACAATCTATATACATCTAAAAAGTAAAAAGTTATATAGAGATCTAGAAATTTTATTCTAGTTAAATAAAATGAAAATGGATTTTGATTAGTATTTATCCTTGTGTCTAGTATGTCAACTACTTAGAGGTGGGATATTGAAGTGTAAGGGGAAGTTGCAACTATTACCCATACCAAAATGGAAATGGAAAAAATTTAAATTGATCTATTCATTGGGCTCATTGGTAAATATAAAAAGAAAATTATATTTCTGTCATAGTCAGTCGACACATGAAATTAATGAATTTTATATAAATTAGATAATGTTTATCTATTGATCATCTTACTCTATTATACATTAATGATGTTTTGAGATTTCATTTAGTACCACTCTCTATTATATGTGATTAGAATTGGATATTTACTATTATGTTTTATAGAAGAATTTAGTTAGATATATATTTATAAATGTCTTTTAGTAGTAATTGTATATATTAAAAATATATTCAGTCAAATAGGTCTATTTATACTATATAATACTTTTTCAGATATTTTTCTATGGATGTAAAATCTGGTCGAGATCAACACCTTTCATTATAATAGTTTTATTACAAAAATGTAATTATCATGAGCATTTATATTGATCCTTATAAACCATATATGGTTGGATGGTCAGAACTCCAATATTTTTGGAAAAGGTAGGTTAAAAATATCTATTAGGACCAGATATACTATAGGAAATGTTAGAGAAGTTGAAATCTATTCAACATCAGAGAGGGGAAGATCATAGTCAGAAAAATATTTCATTGAAAATCATTAAAATGATTTCAGGATCGAAGTGGGAGAAACTGTATTCCTCCTAATATATCATTGTTAGAATGGTATGATATTTGGAATTAATGAAAGTTAATCCCTATATATATCAATCCATTTGAAATTATTGATCTTATTGGGATGGGAGCATTTCGGTTGTCACATCCACCAAATGTCTCTATATTTCATGATGTATTCCTTTTATATATACTAATAATATACATAATCCTTTACAAGTACTAAATTTGTGGTTCTACTAATTGGGAAATATATATCTTATGTGAAAAAACTGGTCGAGGCATTGGATAATAGAGGGTATGTTTTATGAAATAAGACCATTCTACTTGTCAAATTTTCATGGTGAACCCATATATTTTAGTATTCCATGTGGGAATTAAAGGATGTGATGATGAATAATTATCCTCAAATTTTTTTATAGGAACGATAAAATCTTGGGGAAGGATTCTTATAAGGATGTGCAATGTAACACCAAATATTTTAGGATATATTTTTCTTTGAATAGAATAATTTTTTTTGATTTCTTGCTTTCCATGAAAAAATTTGTTTAAAAAACATGAAAACTATTGAAATATTACTGTGGGAAAATTATAACTTTTTTAAAATCAGTATTTCAATATTATATTAGGTTACATTTGTTGGATTTTTTCTGAAAAGATATAATATTCTGTGAATAGTGAAATATACAAATAAATTTAAAACAAAAATTCATTTTCTTTAAATAACGTAATTTAACTATACCATTATTTTTTATACAAGTTATATTTTATTTAAAATAATATAATTAATTCCATTTCATACCTGATTTTAAAATCTATCAATTTTTTATCTTAAATTTTTTTTATGGAAAATCGTTTTCATCCCATTTTGTGTGTTTATTTTAAAATTAATTTTATTAACTTATCAGGAATGAATTTGATAAAATATATTTATTATTCTGAATCAAGTTTAAATTTTGTTTAATAAGGCCTTTTTATTTAATGGTATTATAAATAGTAAATGTCACAAATATTTTCCCCTAGTAAGGGTAAAACATGTAAAAAAGGGTTAAAACAATTGGTTATGGCTTTAAAATTAAATAAAAACTTCACTAAATCGTATTGTTTGAGTTTTTTTCTACCATTCTCATAAAATTAATAAAATTAAGTCCACTTGATACCATGTTTCTTTAATATTGACCTATATATTAATTTAATAGAAGAATGTATACAAAATGTCACCCCTTAACATTATTATCTCTAATATTTTTTTATAAGGATACAAAGAGGCTATGTTCAGTTTCAAATGATTATTTGGAACTTGTATTAAATTTTTGTGATTTAAATTTATTTTAAATTTTTATTTACTGAATAAATATCTTAAAATATTACACAACACCGACACAATAGTTATTCCATTAATAGAATTATGTTTTAAATATAAAAATTAAATAAATTGAATGAAATATTATGTTCAATTAACATTATACATGAATATATCAATTGAGGAATGTTTTAATGATTTTTATTTTAATTCTATCTTTTCCTCAGTATCTTTAAAGTAAAATTAAATGAATAGTTTTAAAAATATATTTAATGGTATGTTAAAAAAATATTGAATTATTAAGAAATCATATAATATTAAAAATTAAATATATCACATGTCCCTTTATGATATAATTTCACCTAATAATTAAATTTATAGACCATTAATAATAAAATAGTTATTACTAGAGTTAGAATCAAAATTGGTTGACCAAGGTGTTAATCTAAAGGATAAGGTCAAAAATGATATATAAGCATATAAAAATTAGATTGTATGATTATATTAATAATTTATCCTAATTATATTCAATAAAATATCTATTGAGAACAATTTTACATGAGTTACACACGTATTATATTAGAAAATATCTTAAATTTCCAAAAACCGCCCCTCCCCTCACTTATTAAAGGACACCCCTTCTCTATTTTCTTTACACCACATATAGAAACATTTGTTGAGTAAAACATACCCAATTATCTTATAAACATAATTATTCATGAATTATAAATTATTTAGTTATTAAAAGACAATTTCAGTTTTCTTTAATAATGGATTCAAATGAAGTCTTCCAAAGAACTGGTAATCGTCTTTAACTACTAATTCAAATTTATTTTTTGTTCTACTTAACATGGGACTAATATACCCATACTAAAATAATAAATCCAGTATAATAAATATAATTAGGGTTATTATGACTATTCTATTACAATGTTTTATCTATATTTTATCATATGAAAAGAGAAAACATCCCATGTGTATACATACGACTTATTGTCCCCACTTAGCTATGAAATTAGTTTTTCATCCCCATTTTACATAGATGGTTATAAATATAGAAATAATGAATATATATATGATATTTATTAAATAAATACTATTCTCTAATTATAATATCTTATCTACAATCATACCTTCCAATCTATTACAAACAGTAACGTTGCTCGTGCTTACATCTAGACTACCACCTTAAAAAAGGGATAAGATCAGTTTACTATTTCAAATTTATATGGATGACAACAAGGATAGATTAAATGAATATATATGTTATAATAATTATATCTTAAATTTTATTTAGTATTTACCATTCTTTTCTTACATCCACCAAAATTTGAAAACGATTTTCATGTGTATATGCAGTCTACCATCTACATGAATTGAGTAATTAATTTCTCTATCTCTAAGTTTTTTGGATGACTATATATATAATGAATATATATTATATTTATGTAATTTTTTATATTTCATAGATTATGTATCCATAATTAATGTATGTGTAGAAGAACTATTGAACGAAAATTCACCTGAATAATGAAGCAGTGAACACCTGAAACAATGATAATAATATAATAATGTAAAAAATTAGTGAGAAGAGGTTATAAATGGATCATATATGATATTATAGATAATCTTTTTTGTTGTTGTATATAATGATAAAAAACATAATTTATTACCCGTAAGGTCAAAATCACATATGAGGGATGTCGAACTTGGCATAAGGGATTTTATCTCAATTTCCACTCCATTGAGATATATGTGTTATTATGGAAAGATTTATGTTTATATGGTGTATCTATAGACACATGTTTTTATTTAAAATTAATATATATTTATTTATAACGATTAATGATTCAATTGAAGTTACTATTTCAATAGTTTACTATTTAAATGATACAAAATAGGTAAGAATTTATTGTATAAGCCCATTATTTTGGGATCTCCTTCAAATTTTGTTGAACGAATATTATAATATATCATTCATATAATCCATCAATTTTCATATCTTACTGCTATTTAATGATTTTAATGTTGTTACAAAATTTTCATATTTTTTCACAAGAATCATGAAAATAAATATTTAAATGTAAATTCAATCTTATTTCTCTTTTTCATCACGTATATTTTTCATTCATGAACATTTATTTAAAATTGTTTTTGAAATTTCATATTTATTTTATGAAAGGATTTATCTTGGAAATGTTATGTATTCCTTGAATTTTTAAATTTCTTTTGAATGAATATTCCTATTTTTTTGAAACTGTCTTGTTCAACTAACTTTAAAAATAGTCAAAGGGAATGTTTATTTTAACATATACGACTTTAACTGATTTTTCCAACACCATAATTGATTGTTACCTTTTTCTTATTTTATATTTTTTTATGTTTTTATAAATTAAATTATTTTAGTAAATCTTATTTAGATATTTCACTATCATTCTCATTGTATCTTTATTTAACATGATTTCATTTTAAAACCATGATTTTTAATGAATTGACGGTCATCTTTTATCACTTATTAATTTTTTAGTCATTAAATTTATTTGGAGACATTTACATTCTTGTTATTATTTTAAATTACATTTATCATAAAAATCAAGATTATTTTTAACATGTATATATATATTTCCTAAACTATACACTATTTCTAAATGAAGTGTTTTACTTTGAATGTTATTTGATTAATTGAGGAAATGTTGATATTACATATTCTCTACTCAATACAATAGTTTCATTAAGGAATATTGTTTAGTAATTAAATTTATCATAGAATATATAAGGAATGTATTATACATGAAGTGGAATGTGGGAACAGTTACAGATAGCCCCTTGATTTATCAACAATTCTCTTGAGACAAATCATTTGGATAAACAAAATAAATTGTATTCCAGTGTATACTTTCCCATTAATTAAACATTTTTGGCTCAATGTCATAACAGTAAAGATATCATGTTTTTTGAGATCATGATATCTGAAATTAATAAATTCCTTTTTTTATAATTTTTTATTATAACCCATCAGAATAATATATTGATATTATTCATGGAATAATTTCATTCTAAAGCTAATTATTAAATGGAATGTGTTTTCATATATTTACAATTCCATATTGATTATTCTATATTTACATGTAATAGATTTATTTTGTACATAATCCTTATTGAAAATATGATCTCAAGGTTTATTTTTTTCTTTCCCTAGGACATGAAGAAGGGTATTATGAATAATATAAATAATTCTATAATTTTTCTTATACTATGTATTTTATATTTCCAATGACATATTGTAATAATTTATGTATCTAGCTATGTATGTCTAATAAACTGACCAGTCATTCGAGATGAATACCTTTTATATTATAAAAAAATAAAGAAGAAATTGGATCTAAGTTACAATAGTGGAATTTTTAGTATGATATTGATACATTATTAGGTTGTGATTTTTGAATTATCCATTTTTTGGTGAATCATGTAAAATCCTAGATCCCTTGAATGCATTAAATATATCGTAACAAATATTCAAATTTTGTGAGGTTGTTTGAAAATAATAATCATGAAAGTATTAAAACAAAATTCATTCTACCATATAAAAAATATTCTAAAGTAATATTATTAGGCAAGACATAAATAGTTTGAATAGTGAAACACCTTGATTCACCCCCATCTCAGGGTGATTTTTGGTCCCAAAAGGTTTTATATATTTCAAAAAGGCTTTATCTTGGTATCAAACCTTGAGTTATCTTTTTTGGACAAATTGAAAACATGGAATCAATGATTAATACACTATTCTTTTAATGAACAAAGTTTAGGGTACGAAAAAATTATAAATTTTTATTATGGTGAAGAAATTGTGGAATATTTCCAATATGATGTTGAATGGTGAATATATTTGCGATTTTGTAACATAATTTTGTTTAATAATAGGTATCTCAAGTGAGTTATATCATAAAAATATTCATTATACTAGTATATATGATTTATGGGAAAAAAATTAGAATATATAATGAAAGAGTATTTATGTATAGAAAGATATAATTAATTTATTTAATGAAGTTTTCAAAATAGTTAAATATTAAAACTAGTGATCAAGGTTGGTGATGAATTATTTATCTAAAAAATAATGTCAACGATGAATAAGAAGAAGAATCCCAATATTAATGAAACTAAATCTTAGGGTCACTAATTCAAAATATTTTTTTATATCTGAGTCTATCCTCAGTTTGGAGAAATATTGTAAATTAGAATATCAATAATGTCCCATTAGATCAAAAGTAAGGTGTGACACTAATGGATATGTGTAAAAAATGATCCAGTCTGGTGAATTTACATGTAGAAGTCAAAATCAGATATATTTCATGTATAAGAAGTTGTATCAATATGAAATCATTAATAAAGTGGATCTAATATTGATAGAATATTTTTTATAGAGGTAAAAACTATAAAGATATTAAAAGTTTTTTTTAACTCTGAAAAAAAAAGAATATGGGAAAAATTGATTGTACAACATATTCTAAATGACGAAAATTAACAATAAATTGTAAAAAATAGCAAAAAATTATGAGATGAAGTCAAGTTTTAATCCTATTAGGATATACATTAATATATAAAATAAGATGGAAATCATTGAGTGGTATGAATCACACACCCAAATATTTATGTTTTTGTGTTAATGGTTTATTAGTTTGGAGTAGATCACTTGATGGGTTGATGAATGTGGAAGGGTGAGTTTTTTTAGACATCATTGGTTGATATAGAAAAAATTTTCATGTTTAATAATACTCTTATATATTATACCCAGATATATATTTATAGTTATAGAGGTTTTTTAAAATACGATAATTCTATGTGGTAATGTTTAGTCACTGGTATCAGTAAACAAACATCATTTATTTTAGAGAAATTATAGTAAATCATAGATAATTATAATTCCATGTTTAAAATTTTAAAATATACAAATGTAATATATATACTCATTTTTATTAAAAATTTGGTTCTAAAAGTTGTTGAACAGGTCCAACAGGTCAATAAAAAAGTGGATAGAGTGGAATGATGAAGTAGTAGTGGATGAAAACCCATTTGTTTTTTTTGGAAACTAATTTCATAAGGTGGATAAAACCAACATGATTTTACACATAATCTACTATTATAAATAATAGTATAAAGATTTATTTAGAAAAAAGAACACTAATGAAAAACTTAAGTTCACGTTTGTATAAATAATTTAATAATGGTGCAACATATCTATAAATAATGTTGAATAAACACTAATTATGCTCCCCAATAAGATTCATAAAATATATAATGTCAGTATTAGATTCGATATATGGAAGTGAAAAGAACCCTAAAATGTTATAGATAAAGGGGTAGAATGTAGAAAAAGGAGATGAACATATAATCTATACTTTAATTTTTGAGGTATTTTGAGTTATAAAGAGAAGATGGATTCTATATAATATTCCCAAAAAATAAAAAGGGGAAGAATGAATTAATCAAAATGATAAGTGATGGATTTCCTAAAAACAATGGTTTATAAAGGTGAAATCATTACAATGACTCATATGGTGTTGGTGATATTGGTTGATTGGATTTTTTGATAGTGGTTGTTTGAGTTAGTGAAAAAATTTGAATATTTGCTTATGAGGATTCTCGTTAAGGAATTGAAGATGAGGTTCATAGGTAATAGTGGATAAATAATAAAATCCTCTACATATCATTATATACTGAGAACTATTTATGGAAATTATTTTATAAGAATAATAATATGATAGGGGCTATATTTCATCTAATCTGGATTATATTAATGTTGGAATTATCTTGGAGTGATTTTGTTAGAAACTAGTACGAGCAGAGATAACAAATTTTGAAAGGGAATGAGATTCACTCCCTACACATAAGGATAATTATTGGTGGAAGTTATAGAATAGGGGAAATGAATTTAATAAGTATCCTTGTATATGTAATGATAATTTTATATTAAATTATTCCCCCCATAATGGTGAATAATAACTATGTAAGGATAAAGGTACTCCTCATAATGATCATTCAAATCTTCAAAAATTTGATTGTGATTATCATAAATATCATCCATTATTTCATAAAGATAAAATATTATTTCAAAAGGATGATAGAATAGTGTTTAAGGATTAATAAGGGACATTTTAAGGTTTGTAGGGATGTTTTTAAGGTGATATATGTCATAATAATATTCTATTTTTTAGGAAAATAGAATTTGTAAGGTTGATCTCTCAACATCATAATGTTAATTAATGATTGTAAATTCATTATAGGTTTCAATAACATATTCCTTAGGTTTATCTATGAGTATAATAATTTTATCTTTCTTCATAAAGTCTATACCTTTTCGTAATTTAGAAATTAAGAGTACTCTCAAGGAGACATTGTAATTTTCATTGAGTATAACACATAATATTCTTGCCTTTTGAAAATTCTAAGTTATAGGATAGATAAATTGGAGAACATATGGTTTATATAATTTATAAAATTAATCATGGTGTTTCAATAACATTATACATTTGATAATATCATAGTTCATAATATATCTTCTAGTGAATACTATCAATTATATTTTATGATTAATAATGTACTCAGTGACATGTGAAGTAAATCAACAAAAATTAAGAGAAATTAAGAATATAATATTTTTATTATTTAAATAAGATATTAGTGCCAATTATATGGATTAAAAATCACACTATAAGAGTAGTGGAAACCTAATGAGTGTATTCCTACAATCTTATCAGTTTCAAAAGTTAACTGTGAGTATATTGAATATTTTCAATTATATCTTATAATTGATGAAACATTCAAATGTGAATAATGATAAGTGTATAATTTTTATATGTATAAAGTATTAAATATTTTAGATATTTGTGTTAAGGGTGGGGAATGAAATAATCCATATTTTACACAGATATTGATGGGGATTCTTGTATGGAAATTTTGAAGTTTACATACCAATAAAAAAGTATGTTTTCTCATAAAATTGTATTAATTACATCTATAAAATAATTGAAGAATAATTTCTCAATTTTTTCATATTTAAAATTTATAATATCATTCATGTTGAAAAATTTAATAGGATTGATCATGAAAATAAAAAAATTAAATGATGTAGATCTCAAAACATATATTATATGAGAATTCTTTGTTCAATGATATGGAAATGAAAATAAAATAATAATATCCTGGTTATTATATAAGAATAATATAAGAATGAAAGTGAGATAAAAGATATTTTTTAATCTTGTTAATTTTTTACAGGGATATAAAAAGAAAATTGAGGAGAATGCTTCCATATATTGATTTATATAAGGATGAGAAGAAGTAGGGTACAAGACATTGTTTAATTCAACTGATCATATCTTGTTATATTAAAGGAGAAGACCAAAAAATTATGTTTCCCATTGATACATTTAGATATTGAAAAAGATAATATCAGAATAATATTTCTATAGAATTATTATAATATTATTATAATATTTTCTTTTTTTTTTGTTTGAAGATAATGGAATCTAAACCCTTACCATGGGGTTTTGATCTCATTCATCAAAAAAGTTTAAGTAGTGCTAAATAATTATGTTTCAATATAGAATATACCCTGATTGATGATATAACTAATCTATACATATAATTATTATCTTGGTTGGGAGATGAGTGACTTAACACCGAAGACCTTCACCGATTTACTAAGCGGAGGAGAGGGGAAAAATTATTCCTAAGATCGGTAGTTATGCATTTCTATATATTATAAATAAAAAAATTGATTAGTATAAACTCTTATAACGTCAATATATAATTAATGTGTGCTTTATATATTATCCATTTTTAGTGAAAAATATAACATAATCAATCCCTTACATGATTTGCTTTTACTTCACTAACTATTGGGACATTGTAATGTTGACTGAAAAGAATAATAATTACATTTGAAAGAAAACATCATACTAACATAAGAATATTATAAAAATGAATGTAATTGGGTAGGATAAAAAATATTGAATTGTGAAACACCCAAATTCACTCCACCTCTTAGGGTGTTTTGGGTCACCAGAGTAATAAATTTAATAATTATATGACTAAATTAATATTATGTAATATGTATATAAAAATACTATAAATAATTCTTCATATTAATTCATATAATGTTTTAATTTTACTAACTCAAATAATGGATATTGGTGAAATAAATTTTTAATTTATTTTTCCTATATTTTTTAAGACATATTATTTTAATTATTTATTTTAATAATGAAATTACATAATTTAAAATATTTATTTTAAAACCAAAATTTCATTTTCTGAATCATAAATTTTTAAATATGTAATGGTTAATGTGTGATTTTATAAAAAATATATTTATAATTATATAATTTAATACCATATAAATATATTATTTTTTAATTGTTAAATATTAATGATTCTTTGGTTTTATAAAATTTATTTAAATATTATAATATTCGAAATTTTAATATATCACAACTCATTTTCTATGTAAACACAAAGAAGAACAATGTTAATTGTATTAAACCAGAAAAAAATTTGTTTAATTTTTTTTTAAATACCATCTTCATTCACCTATTAATAATCAAATTCACCTCTAATTTATACTCATTGAAATTCTTGTATTGAATAAATTCTTCACATATACTTTTCATAATCATATAATTCATGTTGGGGAGATTCTGGACATGTTATAACTCAGTCCTTGAAATGAAATATTTTGTAGTGATATAAAGGTATTAAGGAATAGGTCAAACCATATACTAATATTTTATCATTTATCATATATTATATTACTCTATAAATTTTATTAATCACCGTAATGTTATGAACATGGATAATATTTAAATAAACATGGATGATGTTATTTCAAATTTATCACCACCTATTATTTGATGGTTTGGAAAATTTTAGATAAAAATAATATTAATTATTTAATTATTTTATAATTAATATTTTGGAATTGTAAAATTTATATTGTAATAGAGATATTTGTAATAATGTTATCATCATAATTAAAATACCTTAAATTAACATGTCATGTAACATTTATTTTATTTAAAACATTATTATTGAGGATTATTCTAGATTTTCACTAAAAGGGTATGTATTTGATGTATATGAATATATTGAGGATATGTTTTCACCAATGTATCGTTAAATATAATCATGAGAAAAATCTGGTTCTAACATAGTTTGGGGTGCATGTAATGTACCCGAAAAGTTTGTTGCATCGTTCAAAACATGGTCATAGAAGTGCAACATCAACATTATCCTCCCATATGTCCCTATGTTTTGAATAATTTATTTGAACATTTATAGAATGAAAATACATTTGAATCATTAAAATAGTAACATTCAATAATGAGTTTCAATGTATCATTTCCATGTTATGGAATTAGATATGTCTTACTATTTTTTATAAAGAAGATTATCAAGAATTGACTCTAAATGGGATGGAGTTTCCTTCATTGGATATAACACGTTTTGCATTCTATCTTGTTGAATCACTATTCTGTTCTATGATAATCATCTATCACAATTTAAAAATAGCAGGACTACTTCAGTGATCAAGAATCCTCTCATTACAAATGGGGATCCAATACATGTGTATTTCAATATACTTTGGAATAATTTTTTTATATATTTGGTAATCCATACCATATATCTTTATCTAATATTGAATATAGATCTTATAGTTGTTAATAAATGAACTTATTTATATTTTTCATTACATTAATGGTTGTTATTATAACAGATAGATTATAAATTTCATGGGTTATAAACTACTACCATCTTTATTTTAGGAACACTCAAAACCCCTCAGTTTTATTATCTTCAATAGTTCATTGTGTTCATTGATTTTTTTATGAATAAAATGTTAGGTGCAACATAACTAGAACATATCTCCAAACATTATGCTATATAATAATACAATATGTGGTACTCTTATATGATAATATAGCAAGCATCATCATAAACTGGAGAGAAAACAAATAGATACAATTATTTGATAATGTACCATATATTATCTCATGAAGATATCTGATATGATGACATAATCTACCTTGGATGAACGTGATATTTTAGAATATGATAACATAATTACAAGAAATTTCCCCTTGTTCTATTTATTCGTTAACATAACTTATACTGTGTCATGACATCTCTGAAGATCCAATTTGATATCTTGCAAAAAAATCCTATTTGTTAAAAACTAACATTCGTTAAAAATATTTTTTTTAAAATAGGTTATAATGAAGGTGCTAAAATATATTCCAAGAAATATTTCTAAGAAATTCAGGAATTAAATGTTTTTTAACAAAGTATTTGATGAAATTCAGAAAGTTATAAACCTGAAATGTTTCTTTTACATTGTTAATGGACTTTCTAGCTAAATGAAAAAATGATATGATGAACTCAAAAGTTTGAAACATCACAAAAAACCTTCTGATACTTTCTAATTACTATAGTGGGGTTAGATTTTTTGATATAAAACATTTTTGTCTATGACTTTTGTGAATTATTAAGGAAGATTCATCAAATAGAAATGTAATTAGAATTTCATAATAGTAGTTATGTGGATAATATTTTCACAATAAATATGTAATCAGACAGACATTATGGGTTATTTTGTTGTAAGAAAAAAGTTTTTTGAAATTTTTATGATTGTATGGACTATTGATAATGGTTTTGAAAGTTAGTAGAAGCCAATTTCATTTTAGTAAAGACATTATCGAACATAATAAATGTGATTTTCTGGGAAAAAACACTGGATAAGATTCTTGCATGAAGAGTTACTAGATGTAAAGATTTTATAAGGTTTACACAAAGATAAGGTAGTTCAGAAATTAGATTAACCTTTTCTAAGTAGTTCATAAATTTTCATCAGACTTCCAAAATTCATTTATTCAGACAAATAATTTAATGTAACGATTAAGGTGTTGTTTATGTGGAGTTTGTGTAGTTTTACCAAATTTGAATATTTTAAAAAGTGGAATAATAAGTTATAATTTAATATACTTTCACATAAAAATGGTTAGAATTATAATAAGTTTAATCAAATATTTGAGAGACAAAAGTTTTTCTGTGACTTAAGTCTTTAGAGGTTTCAAAAATTTAGTGAACCAATATCAAAGAGTCAAGAGAATCATATATAAGAAAATAATATTCTAGAAAAATAGTATCTATGATGATTGAAGCACAATGATTTATTCGTGACTACATGAATTTATAAGTATCTAAATTAATGACGACTTCCGCAGAAAGAATTCCATCAGATGTATTTTTTTAATAATTCTATCAGGTGACCTTTTTTAATGAATTCAAGTTGTAATAAATATAATCATTGGTTGAACATCCATCAGATGAACTTCCTCTGGAAGAACCATTACTCATAAGAATGATCCTAGATTGGTAAAAAAATTAGTTGAGGAAATTCTGACCAAAAGAGAAAAATTTACAAACATTAGATTGAATTTTCAACATAAATTTATAAATTGAAGTAAGGTATATAAAGATAGATAAAAATCGTGTTGAATGATGTTTTTTCTTTAGAAATATGCACACAAGATAATTTTTTTCTATATATAGATTATCTGAAAAACTATATAAAATGTTTTTATGTTGCAAAAAACATGATGATGATGTGGTATTTTTTAAGTTATTTTCATATCAAGTATAAATAAAGATGTTTTGGAGTGATTTCAACCTCTAAGGTAATAAAAATGTGATAAATGTTGGAAATGAATGATAATTCATGAATTATCACAAATGTTCTACGAGAGCTGAGATGAATCCGACTAATTTAATTTGAGAAGGAAAGTAGAACTGAGTTCCCACATTTTCCATTTTACGAGCACCTATAAATATAGTTTTAGAAGCACATTGGTAATTTAAACTATTCACAAATATGGAATATACGAAATTATATAGAATTTTTGTCAAAAGATTGTTTCAACACAATGTTTGATTTCATTTTTAAAAATAATTTATGCATAAGAAATTATAAAATGATTTAGTTTATTGTATTAGATAAATAAATCGAGTAGAGTTTCTATTTATCTTTTTTTAGTTTTCAATATTTTTGTTAATCAGATAGATCAAAAGATAGGAAAAAGGCAAACTTTTTAGTGATGTGTGTAGATTATATTTTATTAGACAATGATAGGAACACAGGACATACCTTCCAAATGAATTGTTTACAAGAATATTTATAAAATTTTCAAAAAAAATCAGGGCTCATGTTTTTTTGAAAAAATTTGTAAACTAGTATGACTTAGTATAATAAAACCTACATGTATTTATAATAAATCTAAGGGTATTTAGCTCAATATTTTATTCTCTTCATTCAAATAGTGAATTTATATGAACCCAATGAAGTGGCCATGACCTGGATGTGGGTTTGCACATAGATTCCAAATGTATAAAATTTTAAATTCCTTGTTTATTTACTTATATTTACAATCATGTGAGATTTTATATTAATTTATAAGGTTTATAAAATTAATAAGTTGTACGGATTAACTTTTATAATGATTTAATTTTATAAAAGTATAAATAGTAATTAAACCCCCATATAATGTTTTTCAATTATCCTTTATAACTTCAACTGTAATTATATAAATGATTCCTCTATCGTATCATTATCATGGAAAATCTCAATTCAGTCCATGGAATATATATTACTACTTTTGATTGGAAATATTATATTGTTTATAAAACATATGATACACTATCATATGTCACATGGCCTTGAAGTTATTGAATCTTTAACATTTGGGTTTTCACTCATTAAAAAAAATTCCCTGATGTCATTTGTAGACAAGATAAGTTTTTTGGTTTATTTAAAATTTAGAAATTATATTCCAATTTCTTTTTTATAGATATTTATAATTAGTTAATGGATATAAAAACATCTAATGAAACATAGTATAATCATGAAATTATTTTCAGGGGGAAAATGATAATGAGGATACGATTAAAACTTATAGAATACTGTTTTATGAAATATGAATAAAATATAATGAAACTATTCAACAATTCCTTAAAAAATTAAATGATGTTTTTGGAAATATCATGGGTTTTATAGATATCATGGATGATTTTAATATTTTCAAGAAACTCATGTGCAACATCCATGACATTTTTTCTCTAAAACCACATATTTATAAGAATGAGATAATTTATGACATACTAAAATGTTTACCATTCTTGTAAATAATTAGAAGATAAAATATCTTTAATTCCAACGAAGGCCAAAGATGAGATTGATTTTTAATCCATGAGATATGGAAATATCCAAGATTATAATAATTCTAATCTCAATAAATATGAATATAAATAATATGATGAAATTAATTAGAGGTTCATTTTTATTATCTCCAAAACATATTAGAGAGGCCGATGAATATACGAATGAAACCATTTAATCAAATGTTTCAAGTGTATTGGAATTGGTCAATATTCAACTATTTTCCACAAGAATAAATTTGGATAATTTGGATGTCATTCTAAACAGATATACAAATGTAATATGTTTAAGAAACCATCTAAGGTTGATATGAAATCCCATATTGGTATGAAAAATTTAACCATTAATAAACAAAGCATGTTGAGTATGAAATTCAAGTCTGATTCATCTTTAAAACTCATAAAATGTTGAACGTTTTGAATGATTCTAAACATTCTGTTGGATCGAAATGGATATGGGATGTAACATATACAAAATGGGAGTGAATTTTAAATTAAAAAAATAAATAATAAAACCATTGGTGAAGGTTCTTAGTTTACTATAACTAAAAAAATTCACTATGCCTCTTATAAATGAAAACAAAAATAGGACTAACTATTAGTCAAATGATGTAATATGGAAACATTGGTTGTGAAACAAGTGTATGCGGATTGAATACAAATATCAAATTAATACATGTTGTAAATGATTCTACTATATAGAGTATTGAATCAATACAAAAAAATGTAATCATTGATTAAAATAATTACAAAAGAATAAAAATTGAAATAAGAAATAACAATATTATCTTTATGTTAAAATAAGGAGTGGAAAAGTAAAAGGTAAAACAATTATTTTCCCCAAATATTTTGGTATCATTTCACCTAGGATACTAGTTTTGTCTCACCAACCCTGGTAATCCCTCGATATAATGATTGGAACGTCCATATTATGATCATCACAGGCCCTCGATTTTATTGGCAATCGACACCACTAGCTTTTAAAAGATTGAATGTCCTTGATATGATGATTGGTTGAACTATTGTCATATGGCCAATTTCCCTCGATCGTAATCACCTAATCATATTTACAATGAAAAACAAATCACTTATTTAAATACAAAAACTATGAATGATAGATTCACAATTTATAATTTCAAGGCTTTCACACGAATTTGAAATAAGTCACACCGTTTCTCATTAGAACATGAAAGAAGATGAAGTTGATCAAAGTCATTTATATTCATTAAATGACCTTTTATTTATAGGCCTCATGTTATGATGGTCATATTCTCTCCAATAGTAATATTTCTATGGAAAACTCAGAGGGAAATGGACACCTAGCAGTGTAATAGTCATATAGAAATAGAAAACATGAAATCATTTAGATTAGTTTATAACTAACTCCACAACATTGTTTTGGTTAAAACAAAAGATATATGAAAATGATAACATTAGTACGACTGATATAGAACATTTATTTTCATAAATTAATAAAATAATGCATGTGATAATACTAAAACATTAGTATACAATGTATTAAAGTGAGTATGATAAAAAATGTGGTTATGATGAACATATTTACTATGATAGACAGAGTCAGTGTGATAGACTAAGTTTGTATGATAGACATAGTCAGTATGGTAGACTAAGTCATCATGGTAGTATGATTCAGTACGATATACAGAGTCAGTATGATATACAAATTCAGTACGATGTACATAGTCTGTATGATAGACATCGTCATTATGATAGACTGAGTCTGTACGATAGACTATATTGGTATTAAAAGTAATTCTTTTATTTGGGAAATGTGTATCAAAGTATTTGTGATTTACAAAACAAAAAACATAAATTTCAAAAGAAAACTTTTTTACTTTATATATTAATTTCAATTATTGAGAGTGATAAAGACTCGTCAAATAGTGAACATTGATAAGGGGGTAAAGAACATTACAATGAATATCAACTCAAATATAAATTTGTATAATGTCATTATAAAAATAAAAAAACTCAAGAAATATATATAAATTATGATGAAAAAATTTTAAATGGTAATGATGGAAGGAAATATGCCCTTAAATAGAAATATAGGTATATAAAGAAGATTATAAATCTCAAAATAAGAGTGACTGAATAGGGAAATGTGGTTGAAGAACTGAATAACAAACATGTAGCTTAATAACATAAGGTTTTTAATCCCCAAATTAATCATCATGATGATTAAAATAAATAATGTAACATGACCTTGTATTTCAATATAACAAAAAAATAAATATTTAAAACATCTTAAGATGCTTAAAAATCATCCTAGAAATATGGTGAAAAACTCACCCATTAAAAGAAATATTTTATTTGGTTTTACTAACCATGAATGTGTTAATAATGTAATTAGGAAATATTTGGTCGAAGAAGTATTTTAAAAAAATACCACATCAATGAAATTTGAAAACAACCTTCATAATAAATTTTCCCCTCATTATAAAGAAAAAATAACAGAGAGAAATTATGCACCTGAGAAAGATAATTACAGGGATTGATCATATTTCTATCAGATAATGTGATCTAGTGTCTATTTTTTTGGATGTGTCATGCTTGGAAAAAAATACAATTATTAGAACAATGTTTATGTACCTAGAAGTAGGTAATAAATGAGGGAGAGATAAAAGCGAATAATATTTTGTATCTTAATAAATCTTCATGAAGTATGAAAAAACTTATAAGATGTTCTAAAATATCTAATAAATAATTAATTTTGTTTTCTAGAAAATATTTGAGGAAGATGTGACCAACCAGGTTACTTCTTTAAATATTTAATTAAAACTCTTCCAAGGAAAAAAATTATCAATGCAAAGATATGGATTTAAGAATGATGTAAGTGGTAGATTGAGATTTTTTTTGAGATATCTTTGAATAGAAGAAACTTTTAAAAAATCCATGAATACTTTATAGTAGATTTTCAATTAATATAGTAGGTGATTTGAATATTATGAAAATTTTGATGATTATGAAGGAGGAGAACTTACCTTTGGAATTGTTAGTTAATTAACATTAAGAGGAATTTGAATAATAAATATTGATGCTGATAAACATAAATGGAAAGAAGAGTTATATGCTTATGTGCTTAAAAATAACGTACATAGTGTGGAAATTTTTTTGATGATGGATTAGAAGTGATACTCATCAATGATTCAAGTATCATCAAGATTTTGGAATATCTTAAAGATATTACCATGGGTGAAAAACAGGTGGAAATATCTTTTAAATGTGGGAACTATTCAACTCCTATTATTTGAGTTCTAAAGATGAAAACAAGTTATAGAATTATTGGGTTCATATTATTTCCCTTAAATTCATGAAAATAAATTTTGAACAATATTTTTTCGAAACATTCAAACATTTATAATGAATTAATAATAAGTTTTTATAACATGTTTAAAAGGCAATATGGTTAGTAAAATTCATATTAATATTGAAATTTAATTCAATATACGACATTTTATCTTAAAATCTAGTATTTTTGGGTCAATGAAACATCAATCAATGAAATGATATTTTCACATTATCACATTGATTGACCATTTAACTTATATGACCAATATCATGTTTATGAAGCTTAAATCAAAATTTTAAGAAATTATAAAAATATTTAGAAAAGAATTTGGGAGAAAAAAGATGTTTTAATAATTAATTTAAGAATTCATAATAAAATGGAATGCATATGTTATCATTTTTAATAGTATCTAATGTAAAAATGAATCAAACATCACTATATTTCTCTATACACCCCTTAGAAAAATAGATTGGTAGAAAGGAAAAACAAAATTTTGGTTGAAATAGGGATAATTATGATGGCTGATTTTAAAATTGATATGTTTTTCTGTAGAAAAGCTGAAAGAAATGTGGTTTATATAAAAAAGTATTTTTTTTTGTATTCTTAATCCAAGACTAATTCCTATAAAATGTTTTTTAACAAAAAACCATTCAAATGAAATATTTATATGTAATTTGTAGTCTCCATTTAATTAATACAAAAATTCATATCTTGGATAATTTGATGAAATATATAAGGAAGTAACTTCCATGGGAAATTTACCCAAAGGAATATGTTATTAATGTTATGAAAAACATTTAAAAAAGTTTTTGTATTCACATTATTTTAATGTTTTTAAAAATAAATCTTTTATAAATAAGTTTTTCAAAAATGTTGTGGAAGATAAATACAATACTTACAATGATAAAAAAAAATGTTAAGAATAAGGTGATTGAAAATAGGTACATGACAAATAATAATAATTGTTTAGTTAGGAATTTAAAGGAAGAATAAAACTCCAAAATTTTATAAATAACAAAAAATTCTAAAACTGAAAATATAATTTGTAATTATAAATCAATAGATTAGTGTCTAATAAATTAGTTATTAGAAAATCAAGAATCACTAATATCAGAGTTTTAACCAGAATAAGTTTCCAAATTTGTTGAAAAAAATCATGTGTTGCTTCTAGGAATGAATTAGTAGATCAGATTGAATATAATGACACCACAGAACATTTTTCATTTCCAACACGATAGAATAGTATTAGAATAATGTAGGTGTATGGAAAAAAGGTGAATGTAAATATCTTTGTTTAAATAAAAAATATCTAATTTTTGTAAAGGCTAATCATAGGTGGATGGTGTATATTTTCAAGAAATGTTTCCCCCCTTTTGAGAATATAATCTTTTAGAATGTTCTTAGTAGAGGCTGAAATAATTTTTATAAATTTTACCAGATGTTAGGAATGTAAAAATTTATAAATTGGAAGATTGAGTAATATGTTTATATAGAGAAACCATGTGGTTCAGTACTTGAAAATTATATAATCATGTTTTATAAGTTGAATAAATCCTTTTATGAGTTAAAACAACATTTTGGATCTAGGTACACCAAACATGATAGTTTCGGGGAGGCCCTAAAACACCGTGAAAGATTTGGGTGAGTCGGTGGGTTAACTTTTTCATCAAAGATGTCTATATTTTTCTGATGTTGGTAAAAAACTATTAAACCTATAATATGGAAAAGTGTAGTTATTTAAACATACACATGCAGAGAGAAAATACCATAGTTTCACTTGGTTCACCAATAAGGGATAGTCCATGGAACAAACACTAACATATTTTTAGTCATACTCAAATCCACAAATCATCACAAGTTGTGTAATACTAAATTTTAGACATAATAAATCCATTTTTGGAACACTGTATTTAAAATATTTTATGGAAACAACCATACCTCCCTCAGAAAACTTTTATTGACACCCATAACTCAATGCTTCATGTGACATCTCACTCAGTTTACCAACATAATGGTCCCTTCAATGAATTGTAATTTATCTATTTGGCCCTGATATGCACATAGATATCCTTACATTGAAGCCTTTAGTTTATGTACTTTAAAGAATTGTTAGCATAAACCAGTTATCCAAAAAATACAATTTATAAGTCTCCATTGCAATACTCAATACCTTCTGGAAGAAAATTGACTTTACAGAAAAAACTACCTTTGTGAAAATTACAGATCCATCATAGAATTAACCATCATCATGAAATTACATTAACATAGAATCATTTGAATCAGTAAAAACATAACTATTCTATTCTCAAATATCAACATTACATAGAAAACTGAACCCATGAATATCCCAGTATTTATTAAATTAGATAAATTCATATTTTCTTCAAAATATTTTCATGGAAAATGAATTGGGGTTATCCTTATATTTATAGGATCCTCCTTTTATAATAATCCCACACCACTAGCATATTTTCCATGAAAATACAAAAACATTTTTCCCAAGATCCTCCAAATTTTAAATTATGGGGAAATTCAATATAATTGTAAATTATGTTGATGTTTGAGATATTTCTATAAAACACTTCACACATTTCTCAATGATCCACTTTTTATACGCATGATGATTAATAGAAACCATCATTATTTCTTTGATACTCCTCATTATCACCAATATCATTCTTTGTGAATCCCAAACATTTAAGAAAACATTGCTTTACCATATTTATGAAGGTTTAATCCCATAAAATCACCTTTTTTTATTCTTGCATAATCATCCATATTTCTAACCTAACAAATTGGAAAGCATTGGGAAATTATTACACCTTCAAAACTATAGTTTGTTTCTATTGTAAGATCACATTACTAGAAAACTCCCTAATCAACCTTGTGTGGATTGAAAACAAACACAAACTAGTCTCTATTTCAATCAATAAATAGCCTTGGTTCTAATACGTTCTTGAATAAATTGAATTTTTATAAACGGTAAGTTGAAGGAAGACTATTTGTTTATGATATGGGTTTAGGAACCTTTATTTTTGTTGTATATGTGAGTGATATAATTTTTTCTTGGGATAGATAAAATAAATGTAACGAGTTTTCTGATGACATAAATAAGAATGTTGATACTTTAATTCATGGTTAATTAACATTCCTCGTGGGTTTAAAAGTTCTATAAAAAGAGATATATAATTTCATATCTCATTAAAATTATTCCATGTAATTTTTAGGAATGTTTTTTCTTGGATGATTAAAATAATATTATATCCTTATTTTGGTTGCGATGAAGTTGAGTAAGGGTGGGGCTATGAAAACTGTTAATCAAAACAATTTGAAACTTTTCATTTGAATTTTTCTCTATCATACAACTTCAATGCCCAAACTTGTATATGTTGTTACTTTGTGTTCTAGATATACAAATGAACCAAAGTTATCTCAAATTTAGGTAGTAAGTAGAATCGTGAGATATAATACGTACCATATTTAAATTGGATTTTATATAGAATATGTTGTGATATAACCTTTCCTGGTAAAACTGTTTCTAATTGGGATGGATATTTCAATGGTAGATAGTCAGCTATTGGGGAACATTTCACTTTTGAAAATATTTTACGACCAGGAATTTTAAGAAAATTTGTTCAATGACCTTAATCATAGTGTAAGAAGAATATATTTCCACCACTAATGATTGTACATAAATGATTTATAAGAAGGTATATCTACAAGATTTGAAAGTGAATGTTTCTACATCATTGAAGATTATTTCTGAAAATCAATGTTTTATTAATATTTCAAAAATTATATTCCAATATTCAAGCTCAAAATACATTGACATACTTTTTAACTATTTAAATTAAAAGTTTTTAGTGGAGTTGGTATACAAGTATTTATTTTAAAAACAATCAAATTGATGATGTTTTCACAAAATATATTCCAAAATAGATATCTGTGGAATTATGCATCAAAAGTTATGTTCGTCCTCTACCAATAATTTTTGTGATGGTTTTTATTGAATACCACCACCATGAATTAGATTATGTTGACATAGAGTGACAGAATTTAATATTTTTTCATAAAAGGGGGATAATAAATAAATTTCTTATAAATAATGAATCTAATGATTTTATAATCATAAAATATGGGAGATAAATATAAATAGATAATTAATAATTCTATAAAAATTTAATATCTTTATAACAACACAGTTTCTTATCAAAGAGGGATATAATTCCATCATAAAATTACTTTATCTTGTTATTTGGCTTCAGTACAATCTCCTTGAGAATGGTTATGATTTAATTTACCATTGATAATTTTTTATGTAAAATTATATGTGATTAAAAATCATAAGTTGACAAATTTGATAATTAAAATTATAAAAAAATTCAAATGGTAATATTGAAGATATTTTTTTATGTTTTTCTAACAATCATTTATATTTATTGATAACTAAATTTCATTAAAGATTGATTTTTTTGAACAAGTGATACATAAGGCCCAGTTTTTTATCAAAAATCATTTTTAAGATTATCAGGAATAACATTTTTTCATAACAATGTTTTGGAAGAACGATAGAAATTAAGAAATATGGAAATATTTTGTAACATTGATAATTTACTTTCTAACTAAATTGGATGATTCTATGATGATATTGATTGTTCCAAATATTATAGAAAACCTCATTATGAAACATTATGATCAAAGGGGTAGTGGATGTTTTCTATATGAACATTTCCAAATAGGTATTTTTTATAAGGTTTGAATAACCATAACCAAATAGAAATATTTCAGAGATTTCAAAACATAAGTTTCAAAAGTGAATACATTTCTCACCAGAATAATGTTACCACAAAAATATTTTTATTGATGTTGTTGAAAAAAACTGGTATTTCCATGTTGTAGATCAAATGGAAAAGAGATCAATTTTGTGAATGTTAATTGATTTGATGTTGAGATTTAGATAGATGTTATAGGTCATTAAAAAATGAGGGTTACTAGAGAAATATTTTGTATGGAATTCTTGTAAGAATATTTTTCTTACAGTGTACATTTTATGATGCTTTTAAAAATGGAATGTAAATTAGAACATAAAATTATGTTTTTGAAATTAATTTTTATAATTTCCTTATATTTAAAAAATAAATATTATCATCCAAATATATTTTTTGTAAATATGGAAGTCTTATTGTTACCGAGTTAATGTAGTTTTTAAAAATGTAAATGTTTTAAAATGTGGAACAAGCTGTTATAATTGAATATATGTGATCTTATAAATAGGGTTAAATAAATAATGTCGAATCTAGATATTTTAGGATGAGAAATTTTTGTTATGAATGAGTTCCTAATAAGTTGAGACAATGTTTTCAACCATCTTCAGTTAATCAAGAGCAACATAGAGATATATTTTTGTTTCAAAAAAACCATGTTGTATATGTATTGATGAAGAGTGGTTTGTTTTAGATTATAAAAATATCAATGTAGTTGAAGTTATAAAGATCACTTATGAAACAATCCGATTTAATTATATTTTGCAATGATGTTAATCAAATGATATTTTTGTATTGAATTCAGTGTTCGAACATGCATTCATTTGTTGGACATCAATCCAACCAACATGCACTGGACAAACCATTACTAATAATACTGATACATGTTTCTTATAATGTTTTAATTGACAATAATCTGACCATATAGAGAAAAAATGATTATCCATCAGATGGTATTTTCTTATATATGGAATTATTATAAGTAAACATGAGGAATAGTTATCATAAAAAATATATTTGAATGTTGTTTTTTCATCAAATATACATCCACTGGATAATAGTTTTCAAACATTGATTCTTTTAAAATCATTAAATAATATTTTAAAGTCCAAATAACATGATAATGTTGTTCTCTTTTTTAAAGTGACTTCATATCAATAATAAAGGAGAAATTTTTGGATACATCCTTTACATTTAAAGATTATAATATTTGATAATTATTGGAAATTGTTGAGAATTTATAAAGATTTATGAATTCTATAAAAGATTCGAGAAGAATCTGCTAAATTACATTTATGTAGGAATGTGAAAGTGAGTTACCGCCTTTTCCATTTTTGTATCATAATGAAATTGGGGTGCTGAAGAACATGCATAATATAAAATATTCAAATGTACATTAAAGATACACCACAATATAAATTTTTTCATAATTCAGTTTCCAACAAAAGTTTGAATTTATTTTGTGAAGTGTTTTGATCAAAACACTCAAAAAGTGGTTCCATTTAAAGAACCATAAAAATTAATATTATTGACTTCTTGTTTATGTTTTTTGAAGTTAAACAGTTTTTGTTAATTAGATTGATTATAAGTTAGTAAGAGGATCATTTTATAGAGAGGTGCATCAAAGGGGATTTTCCAAATGAAGACATGCACATAAGAGAAACATTCCAAATGAATTTTTATAGACTGTATTTTAAAAAAGTAAATATTTGGTAGTGGGAAATGTTTTATAATAAAATCACTGTAAAATGATGAGAGACGGTATAATGATTCATATCAATAGATAAAATTATTATAATGATAGTTGTCTCGATATTGTATTCACATCAATATAATAGTGACTTTATATTAACCCATGGGAGTGTCCATGGTTATGGTGTTGGTTCTCACACTGAGGATTAACCATATAAATATTTCATTCCTTTTTTTACATTCTTATATGATTATTCTTGTGTGATTTTTATAATTATAAGAAAGATAACTGTAACGAGTTGGAAATGTTGAATTTTATTAAGTTACAAAATTTTAAAAACACAACCACTATTTCAAAACCCCCACTATGCGGTTAAAAACCATCAGGAACTTTAGTTAAATTATCTAAATAATGTAATATGGATTCTTAGGCATATAATAAGTTATATGGAAATATTTCTTATGTTTTTAGCCATAAAAATATAGTATCATAAATTTGATACTTGATATTATGTCATGAGAAAATGTATTGTGTAGTACACTTATTAATATTATGTTTTGAGACATTGTATTGTAGGGTTATACATTGAAAATATGTTAATAGACAATGTTTTATCATGTTTCAAATAAAAACTAAAATGACATAAAATTAATATTTTGATTTATTAAGGTTATATTTTATAAATATTATATAAATGAAAAGTATTTGGAATTGATATTTTGGTATTTTCATAAATAAATTAAATATGAAGAAATCATATTTTATTCATGTTTTTGAAAATAAATAAATGTTTTATTTAATTATTATTTTACTGTATTAATGTATATAATATGTTTATAAATTGTAAATTTTTTTGATACACATATGTGATTAATTGATTCTAGTAGAACATATATCCATGAATTATATACTAAGAACTAGATCATAAGAATTAGTTTTCATCAACATTGACATCAATTTGTAATAGAATTTTTAAACATGAATTTAGTTGTTAGTCACAGTTCATGTATATTGTATTTTATAATAATTATGAATTGGTTTCGACTTTATGTAATGTATCCCTTAGTAGAGGTAAAATGTGGTAGAATTACCACTAGTATGGATGCTTATTCCTTATTTTATAATTTTATAGGTTGTCTAAAAATGGCTTTGGTCTAAATTATGTATATATTTTTAATGTGATATAATTAAAAAAACCTTGACATAATGATTTAATTTTCCTATTTCATTGGATGCATTTTCATATCTATGAATATATATGGCTTCTATGTTTGGATGAGTAATGAAAATTCTGGTTTTTGTAAAGAGTTGCACATTTATTGTCTGTGAAAACATTAATTTAGTGGATGTAAGATAGTTTTAATAGACTAATATTTTGATTCATTCACACACAATGGAATAAAACATGATAGTATAATGTTTTTATATACAACAATAGATTTGAATTTATTATGTATATGAGGTATATTACATTGGTGATACATTTAATAATGAAACCATTAAATAAAAACATTTTTATTCCTTTTAGTGTTATAATTTTCAAATCATCAGTCATTAAGTATGAGTAAACCAAATGATAAGTTTCTCTTGCCTTATCTATTGTAATTGAAGAAAGAAACGAGGTGTCTTCTACCATTAGGATCCTTGTTTTAGAAATTTTATTTCGGTTATATTTAACTGGGACACCCAAATAGTTAAGATACTTGTGATAATGATTTGAGTAAATCCATATGATTTATTTGGATCAAAATTTATCCAATCATCTATTGAAAACATATTTCTGATATGAATGAATATAATTTTTTATGATATATAGCAAAAGATTATTTCGGTGATACATGATTTAAGTCCTGAGGGAATATAGATATTGGTTCACTAAATGGGATTGAATTATGGGATTACCATTTTTAGTGGGAGTACATTCATTAAAAGTCATTTATGTAAATATATAAAGCATGATATTCACCCACATAAAGGTTTTCATTATATATATTTACATACTTCATGATAATCATATTAAAATATTTTATAGGTATGCCCTATAATATAGTTTGAGACTGGTATTTGGGGTTTACATGTGTTCTCAATGATAAAAATTATATGAATATAAATGTGAATTTTATAGAAAGAAAATACCCCAAATTTGACTCATGGGTATTGGAAACTCGGTGTGAATGACATAATTGTGCTAAAAACACGTAGTTTGGTATGTGGAAAAATTATTAAAGGGAGAAGTAGATATTTTTCTCAATAACGGATCAACAATTTCTTCTTTAAATGTTATCACTTATAACCTATGTATACCTAGTGTATTATCCATATAATTATAGAAATTTTATTATGTTTCTGTGTAAGAACCTATTTTTGGATATAAATGACTTTGGAATATTCTTTATGTTATTCCAGAATAGCTCCTTCAGACGGCTTTCGATTTCGAGCCCTAGTGTGGTCAGAATTAAATTTTTAGTGCGTTCACACTAGGCATGCAAAATAAATAGGATAAATCCTAAATGGAGATTTTGTTCTTAAATCTGAGAGTACAAATTGGTCTGAATTTGGTTGTTTACCCTAGGAACGACATAGAACATGTCACCGCAGGATGTTGGGACCCCTCACCCGTTACCGGAATGTTAAATAGATAAATAAAATAATTAATTTATTCGTTTAATGGTTGAACTCAAGTTTCTCTTAAATGGTTGCTCGAATGGGAAAACTGAGGGCTTCGTTGAGATTAGAACATGAACTTTACCTTAAGAGGGGTGCAATTTTTGTGGGCACAACCCTTCTGTGGAATATGGCCCCATAGGCGTTTTCATAATTTAGCAGCCTCGAGTGTTAGGTTTTATAACATTTGAACAAGGACTCAGATTAAAATTCTGATACCTCTGTTGTGCTCAGGAGGTGGTGTTTAAGCTATGGGAGTCCTAACATCGAAATTGTCAAGAGTTTCAGATGCGGGTTAATTTGGGGGTTTAAATTAATTAAAATTTTAATTAGTTTTCTATGTTTAAGCCATAACGCATCCCATATTCTCCATTTGCACCTCCTGGCGGAAGAATTCTCAACCAAGGAGATCCTCCAACAATGCCTTCTCCATCCTCTCGTACCCAATATAGTGCACGACTTCTACGGATCAACGGCGAATCACCAGGATACACCCAATGAGGTTGGAGATCTTCATTTCGTATTTTAATTTCGAACCTCTCCTTTGAAATCTGTTTAAAGCATCAAAATGCAATTTAATATTCGAGTGAAGCCTATGGTTCTATAGCATTTTTCTGAGATTTCTGACACTTTTCTGAATTGAAATTTGAGTCCCGAGAAGATTACAATCGTCCGGTGAAGTTTCGGGGTTTATCTTTTTTTTGGGTGTTTTCCAGCGGTCGGGCCTTACCAATGCGGCGGCGGGGTTCACCGCAGTAGGCGTATGTGAGGGTGAGGCCGAGTGCAGAGGCACAGGCTCCCTTCAGCAGAGGTGGCCAGGAGAGGCAGAATCAGAAAGAGTGGGGAGTGGCAGGCAGTCGTGGGTGTCGATCGGGTGAGGGCGAGCGGAGGCCAGTGGCGGCGCTGGGTCAGCGGTGTCGTCGGTAGGCACCAGCTAGGGCTTGAGATGCAGAATACCCTGGGTCTTCATGATCCTGGTCAACGACAGGGATCGGTGATACGCAGGTCCCATGGAGGCTGAGCCGGACCAGCTAAGCAGGTCCGGGCGAGATGGGATGACCCGCGTGGTGAACCGCGGGCCGGTTCAGGTAGGGTGGGCCAGCCGAATCGGCCCATCCCACCTTCTTTCGGTCCGATAAAATTAAAACTGATACTAATATATAAACCAGGTTTCATATTTGCATGTCGTCTATGGTGACGCAATACTTGGATAGAGGTGAACATGTTGATATGGTCTTAGTTATTTTTAATTCCCAAGAAGAAAGGCTCAGTGGCACGACACGCCTTTTAGTGGATTGGGGTTTTTTTGGGAGTACATGTTTTGGATGCCGTGGACACATATGATGTCCATTTTGAGAGCTGTTAGTGGCATTGGGACCCTAGTTCCAGGGAGGATTTTTCCAGGGTGGTTTTAGGCATTGAAGCCCGAGTTGAGGCATGGCCCCCACGGCCCGTCTTTTAAGCTGTGAGTAGCGTTTCACAACATTTTCATCGGATGTCTAATCGGGGTGTGCGAGCAGTCGATTTTGGGTGTTTTTTGTGGGCATTGAAATGGAGAAATATGTCCTCTTTAATTCCACACGGCTGTATGGGCCCCACGAGGTCTGTTTTGGGAGTTTTTGTTGTTTTATACCTTTATCACCGGGTGTGCATTTCAGACAGGCGGATAGTGAATCTTTTGTACTTTTTCAAGAGGATCGCAATGGTGCGATCCGTTCGTTATTCTTCAGGACCAATATGTCGGTCCCACGAAGCCCAGCTCATGTGTGGTACGAATAAATGCATCTTTTTCTCCAGACATCAGTTCCATGAAAGTCAGTAGTAAATTTGATGTGTATTTCTGAGGAGATCGCAACAGTGAGATGCGCCGGCTGTTTTCGGGACTGAGGCTCGGGACCACGAGTCCTCATTCGGGCATAAAGCAATGTTGAATGAATTTTACATAGGATGATTGTTGGAGGCAAGTAAGTAGTCGATCTCGCATGTCTTTCCACGAGGACTACAACGGTATGATCCGTTTGGATGTACAGAGTCTCTTTTGAGTTCTCATTTAGTGTGGAAGTATGAAAGGTGTACCGGTGGTGGTTCTTCTTGAAGTGTTTGTAGAGAAGCCATGGCATGTGATCATGTTCACTCACGTGTGAGTGAATTTTATGTTTGAAGATGTGTGGTTGGCCATGCTAGTGACATGGAGGAAGCAGGTTGGCGAAATTGTGTTTACGCCTTTTTTTGTTGACTTTGGGTGTCGTGTGCACGATAGCCCTGGACTAGTAATGTGGCATACTCTGGGAGAATAAGGGAATTCTTGGAGGTACATGTTTTAGTTTTTACCTGAGAATGTTTGGGCGCTTGGTTTGGAGATTATTTTGGGCCACACGTTGTGTGGGCCCCATGTGTGTGTTGTGTTATGCTCTACGTACCTTTGACCTCTCGTGACGTAGAGGGTCCTCCTGTTCTCGATGGTTTAAATGGAAGAGTTGTTTTGGTTCCCATGTTCAATCAGCTGAGGGGGTTTTCAGTGTTGTGTCCCTGTCACCAGACTGAGACGTCATTTATGGCTACGTGCGTTCGTACAGTGTGGGTGTGCTCCCACTTTCTCGAGTGAGTTTTCTGGGTCTGCTTCGATAGTAGACTCAGCGGATTGGAGAATGTATCATCTGGAGAGGCCCGGGAGATCCTCAGATCCCTTCGTGTTCCCTGGTAGGGTTCGTTGGGTATTGGTGTGACCAACACATTATGCGGGCACTGATCCTCTACCCAGGAGGTTGTTTCTAGTAGGGTACGGAGCCCCCAGTGAGCCCTGGGCGTAGACTCCCAATATGTGTATCGAGAACATATCTTCCTTCCACGAACTATCATGACATGTCTCCCACTACGTGTTCCAGTTACCAGTGAGGTACCATCCAGTAGGGATGGCCAGTGCGGTACCATCCAGTAGGGATGGCCAGTGGTGTACCATTCAGTAGGGATGGCCAGTGGTGTACCATCGAGGAGGGATAACTAGTGTGGTACTGTCTAATAGGGATGGTCAGTGGGGTACCATTCATTAGGGATGGCCATAGCAGATCCGAGTCTCCCTTCATCGGATTACCCTTTCACAGGCATGGGCAGTGGGAACCCATCTACTTCGAGTTATCCAATCGATTGTGTGATAGTGTCGAGGGGTGTCTTGACGCTCCCCCTAACTCTCAAGAATGGTGGGCACTTTCCGCACTGAGACACATCCTTGTGATGAGACCTAAAACTATCCACAAGAGTCAGTTCCGCCCAAAGCGGATAGTGTCAAGGTGTGGTGATTTTATCCCCTTGGCTTGCAGTTTGGGGCAGACGTGCGGATACGGGGCATTGATGTTGTTTACTTCTGGGACTGTTGGCTACTCATTTTCTTGGGCTGAGCTACGGGCTAGAGATCCCCTTAAAAACTTGTTCTGGTTTCTTGTTTGAGCATATGGATATGTATATACCTTCTTCCATTACCCACTCCATGGTTTTGGTTACTCTTATTTCAGGAAAGGTGAAGACGCACGGGGTATGCCACGTGCTTTACGTGTCTGGCCTCTTGTGGTTGGATGAGCCTGCTATCCAACTATAGGTAGTGAAGACTAGATGAGAATTTTCTATTCTCACCATTTCTATCTCTTTGTACTTGGATGAGTATACTTCCTTTCTCTTGTTGGGGTGAGCTAATACTTTATGGTACTCTTTACTGCACTATCAGTTATACACCATTACTTTTCAGTATTCGATCGACTTCTCGCCACTTCAGTACCTCCTTTGTTGCTCCCTCGAGCCATTGGGGCATCCTACTAAGTATTTTTTATACTCACCCCTGCTTGGGCTTTTCCTTCACTTGGTGTGCCCTTGCAGACAACGGATAGGTAGGTCGTGACTTCAGTGGATCTTTGGAGTTCGGGAGCTTTGACCGCGTGTGGTGGTCATTGTCGGGTTCTTGGTGAGGTACTCTCCCAGCTATTTACTTTTGTTAACCTGTTGCCATGTTGTGGCACATTTGTTGTTGGGCGCTTGTTTTTTCCTTTTTCTTTTCAGTTTACATTCAGCTTTTACATTGTATTGTTTTAGGTTGACGCACTTTTCTGGTTGTTTATAGAAGTTGGTACCTCCTTTGTTGCTCCCTCGAGCCTTCAGGGCATATTACTGAGTATTTTTTATACTCACCCGTGCTTCGGCTTTTCCCGCACTTGGTGTGCCCATGCAGACAACGGACATGTTGTTCGTGACTTTAGTAGAGCTTAGGAGTTCGGGAGCTTGGACTGCGTGTGGTGGTCGTTGTCGGGTTCCATGTCAGGGACACTCTTAGTTATTTACTTTTTTTACATGTTGCCGAGTTGTGGAACATTACTAGTTGGGCGCATGTTTTCCCCATTTTCTTATCAGTTTACCTTCAACTTTTACTTTGTACTGTTTTGAGGTCGATGAACTTTTGTGGTTGTTTATAGCAGTTGGTACTTTACATTTTCTTTTACTCTGCACATCATCATTATGTGGGATGTGTATGTGTGTACAGGTACTCAGGCAAAGGCCTCCCTGAGTTTTTATCCTTCGGTGCTTGTCCCCAGCCCCAGGCCTATAGAGGTGGGCTTGAGGTAGTTGCTGCTCGAGCATGGTTAGGGCCGGGTCATGAAAAGTGGTATCAAAAGTGGTTCATTATTTGGTATATTGTTTAGATGTCCCAAAAAATGAATTGGTTGGAACTTGGGAAACCGTGTGAACGTGTCTCGAGAGCATCTCTCAGGTCTGGTAGTCTAGAGATGGTGCGGCAGCCGACAAATCCATTCACGAGGACCCTGAAAACCTGCTTGTCGACTTGGCATCATGAGACACCCATTGTCGAGAAAATTGGTTTATGAATCAAATATGATTGAGTCATTGACTGTCCTTATTGACTCAGCTTCTCATTGTTGTTACGATCATATACATATATGCTCATCTGACCGCGACACTTCTTGATAACATTCAGGAAGTCTCCATGAAGACAGCCAGCCAGGATACCAGCTTTGGTTCCTGACGATGACCATGTGAGCTACGAGGCCTCAGTCTTGGACCCATCATGAATGTCCCTTTCTCCGAGTGGGCCAGTAGCAGCACCCCCACCTTCTGATTATCAGACAGCTTTAGAAGAGCAGACTGTTCCTGAGCGCAGGTTGAGTGCGCTCTGTGTGTTCCAGCGGCAGAGACCAATGAGGTTCAGTGGTGAGACAAACCCTCAGGAAGTAGAGGTTTGGCTAGAGATAGTGGTTTGCCTCATTAGGCTAGCACAAACACCAGACGATCAGTGGGTTTTTTTGGAACCCAGACTTTTCCACAGTGCAGCTGGGCGTTGGTGGAGTCTGATGACTCAGTTACTTGATGAGTTGTCGCTTTCATAGGGCGACTTTCAATTTCTGTTTCGTGAAGAGTTTTACCCCTCCTGCTTATGCTCTGTTTGGCTCTAGGAGCTCCTAAAATTTCATCTGGAGGTGGGAACCAGCAAGGAAAGGTGGCGTCTGCATGAGCGAGGAGTGGCAGGTGGCCATGGGTGTCGGTCGGGCGAGGGAGAGCGGAGGGCGGTGGAGGCGCTGGGTCAGCGGGGTCGTCGGCGGGTGCCAGCTGGGGCACTAGATGTGGAAGATCTGGGCCTTCGTGACCCTGGTCGGCGATAGAGTCCCACAATACATGGGTCCCATGGAGTCTGTGCAGATCTGGGTGAGATGGGCCAGCCCGCGCGGTTAACCGTAGCCCGGTTCAAGCAGGGTGGGCCGGCCGAATCGGCCCGACCCACCTCTTTTCGGTCCAATATAATTTAAAACGCTTCTAAAATACAAATCATGTATCGGATTTGCGTGTTGTCTACGGGGACATGATCCTTGGATCGAGGAGACCGTGTTGAGAGGGTCTCAGGGATTTTTAATTCCAGAGACGAAGGGCATAGTGGAGCGACACGTCTTTAATTGCATTGGCGTTTTTATGGGTGTTCTTGTTTTGGATGGAATGGAAACATCCGATGTCTTTTTTGAGAGACTTCAACAGTTTTGGGACCCTGGCGCCATGGTGGATCATTCCAGGGTGGTTTCATTTGTTTTTTTCGGAGTAGAGGCATGGGCCCCACATCCCGTCTTTTATGCTGCAAGCAGTGTTTCACAACTTTTTCATCGGATGTCTGACCGGGGCGTGCGAGCAGTCGATTTTGGGTGTTTTTGCGAGGGAATTGCAATGGTGTAATATTAGTGCCTTAATTCCACATGGTTGTGTGTGCCCCACAAGGGCCGTTTTGGTAGTTGGCAGTGAATTATATCTTTATCACCGGGTGTCCGTTTCGGACAAGTGGATAGTCAATCTTGTGTTCCTTTTATAGAGGATCACAATGGTTTGATTCATTCGTTTCACTTCGAGACTGATATGTGCATCCCACGAAGCACCGCTCGTGTGCGGTACGGAAAAATGAATCTTTTTCTCCTTACATCCATTCCACGCATGTAAGTAGTCAATTTGACCTGTCCTTCCAAGAATATTGCAACAGTACGATGTTCCAGACTTTTTTTGGGGCTGAGGCTCGGGACCACGGGATGTCTTTCAGGCATAAAGCAGTATTGAATGACTTTTATGTCGTATGTCTATTAGAGACAAGTAAATATTCTATATCTATTATTTTTCTGCGAGGATTACAATGATATGATCTGTTTGGATATGGGTAGTCTCTTTTGAGATTTAATTTAGTGTATAAGTATGAAAGGTGTACAAGTGGTTGTTCTTCCTGTGGTGTTTGTAGAGAACCCTTGGCATGTGATCGTGTTCAATGTTGTGTGTGTGATGTTGATGTTTGAAGAGGTGTGGATGGCCATGCTAGGGCCGTGGAGGAAGCAGGTCAGTGAAATTGTGTTTATGCCTTTTTTGCGTTGACTTTGTGTGTCGTGTTCATGATATCATTGGACTAGAAATATGGCATACTATGGGAGTGTACTGGAATGCTTGGAGGTACATGTTGTAGTGTGTACCTGAGAACGTTTTTGCGCTTGGTTTGGAGATGAGATTAGGCCACAGGTCGTGTGGGCCCCATGTGTGTGTCGTGTTCTACTCTACGTACCATTGACCTTTCGTGACGTAGAGGGTCCTTCTGTTCTCAATGGTTTGACTGGAAGAGTTATTTTGGTTCCCCTTCTCTTTCAGGTGAGGGGGATTAAGTGTTGTGTCCCTTTAACCGGACTGAGACATCGTTCACGGCTACGTACATTCGTACTCTGTGGGTGTGCTCCCACTTTCTAGAGTGAGTTGTCTTAGACCGCTTTGATAGTAGACTCGACGGATTGGAGCATGTATCATCCCGAGAGGCCCGAGGAGATCCCTACGTCCCTTCGTGTTGTCTAGTAGGGTTCTTTGTGTATCGGTGTGACCAACACATTACGCGGGCACCGATCCTCTACCAAGGAGGTTGTTTCCAGTAGGGTACGGAGCCCCCAGTGAGCCATGGGCACAGACTCCCTAGTTGTGTATCGAGATCACATATTCTTTCCATGATCTATCATGACATGTTTCCCACTACATTTTCTGGTTACCAGTGAAGTACCATAAAATAGGGATGGCTTCTGGTGTTCCTTCTAGCAGGGATGGCCAGTGGTGTACCATCCAGGAGGGATGGCCAGTGGTGTACCATCCAGGAGGGATGGCCAGAGCGGTACCATCCAGCAGGGATGGCCAGTGGGGTACCATCTTGCACGGATGGACAAGGTAGATCTGGGTATCCCTCCAGTTGATTAACTTTTTGTGGGGATGGGAAGTGGGAACCCATTGACATTGAGAAGACCTCTCGACTGTGTGACAGTGACGTGGTGTGGCTTGATGCTCCCCCGGAACTCTAAAGAATGAGGGGCACTTTTCCCACCAAGATGTGTCACTGTGTTGAGGCCTAAAACCATGCGGGTGATTCAGTTTCACCCAAAGCGGATAGTGTCAAAATGTGGTGATTTGAGCCCCTTGACAATCAGTTCGGGGAAGATGTGCCGATACTGGGCAACAATGGTGTTTACTATTGGGACGGTTGGCTTATTATTTTCTTGGGTTGAGCTATGGTATGGAGATCCCATTTCAATCTGGTCCGAGTTTCTTGTTAGAGCATATAGATATGTATACACCTTGTTCAAGTACCGAATCATTGGGTTTGGTTACTCTCCTTCCGGGAGAGGCAAAGACGTGCGGGGTATGTCATGTTCTTTCCATTTCTAGCTTCACATGGTTGGATGATTCTACTCACCTACTATAATTAGAGAATACTTGTTGAGAATTTTCATCTTCTCATCATTTCTAGCTCCTTGTTCTTGGATGAGTATACTTCCTTTCTCTTGTTGGGTTGAGCTGATACTCTATTGTACTCTTTACTGCACTCTCAGTTGTACTCCTTTACTTTTACCTGTTTGATATACTGTTCAGCTCTTCAGTACGTCCTTTATTGCTCACTCGAGACTTTGGGGCATCCTACGGATTATTTTTTATACTCACCCATACTTGGTCTTTGCCCTCACTTGGTGTGCCATTAGAGACGACAGACAGTTTGGCCTTGACTTTAGTGGAGCATAGGAGATCGGGAGATTGGATTGTGTGTGGTGGTCGTAGTGGGGTTCCATGTGAGGGACTCTCATAGATTTTTACTTTTGTCTACCTATTAATAGGTTGTGTAACTTTTCTGGTTGGATGCGTGTTTCACACTTTTTCTTTTCAGTTTTCCTTCAGATTTTACTTTGTACTATTTAGAGGTCAATGCACTTTTGTGGTTGTTTATAGCAGTTGGTACTTTACTTTTCCTTTTACTCTGCACATCTTCATTGAGTGGGCTGCGTGTGTGTGTATAGGTACATAGGAAAAAGCCTCCCCGAGTTTTTAGCCTTCGACACTTGTCACTAGCCCCTAGCCTATGAAGGCGGGCTTGGTGTAGTTGCAGCTCGAGCCCGGGTAGGGTCAGGTCACGACATTACCACTATAAACATAAATTTTATTTATGTATCATTTTATATTATATTGGATTTTACATCATTATTTATAATAAATTTTGTTTTATATATAATAATTAAATAATTTTTGGTATTGGTAATATGGTTAACAATTTATATATTAGGATTTATAAATTCTAGATATGGATAATATTATTTATAAAAATAAAAATATAAAATTTATGGTTGATTCTAATTCGAAGAACCTTTTATAGTGTATACATATACAGATAAATGAGAAACACATCCAAAGTTTTCATATAGATATATTTTTTGAAAAATTCAAATAGAAATAATTTAATATATTCAAATCCTATTTATTAGAAAAAGTGACCAATTATAATATAGTGGAAAAGTAAAGAGGGATATTTGATTTTTTATATCATAAATTGTTATCTATGTAGACCAATAAGTATGGAATCAAGTTGTGATTTTAGGTACTTAATTAATTTTATAGACTAATATAGATGGTTTTATTATAAATTGTAGATGATAAACATGTATGCAACATATGAAAATTTTATAGTTTTTTAGTGACGTACAAAATCAACTGCTAAAAAATGTTAATATTCTTTTATTAGAGTGGGGTGGTGAATACTGATGTGTTAAATTAATCGATAATATAAGAGATTATATAATTGGTCCACAAATCGCCACACCTAACACGACACAAAAAAATAATATATAAGAGGAAAAGTAATCCATTTTGAACTTGGTTAATAAAGTATAAGCAAGTGTGACCTTTTTAAAATTTTAGGGGGTTATTATCTAGATAATTTTTCATTCTTACTAAACTGAATTCAATGTAATGTATTTATAAAGACAACAAATGAGATATTTTTTTGGAAACATCCCAATATTCAATTTTTGTTTATTTTTTGATGTGAAAAATATATATGATATTTTTATTTTAAAATTTTCATCCCAAATGTATAAAAAAATATATTTTTATCCTAATGTTATTATGAAATATTAATATTATAACCATACAGAGTGTAAAGTGTTTATGGCCTGATGTGGTGTTTTCCTTGATAAATATCACATGATTAGTGGAATTAGTGTGAGGATAGAAGAACATGTAGATGTTTAAAAAAACTATATATAATATAGAGGTTATGATGTTTCCACAATCATTTATTTAATAATATCTTACTCATGTTACAGAAAAATATGCTAGGTTTCAGAGGATAAATTAGGAACCCAGTTGATAAGGATTTTTTATAGAAAATTCGGATGGAGTAACATAACTAATAGATTAAAATATATCCTACCAAGTGTCCATTGAGTGTTATAATTTATTGAAATTATCAATATTCATTGAATCAAATATGGACTCCATTTATTTTAATAAACATTAGAAAATTTTGGATACAAGTACATGGTGAGAAATATGTGATCAAAGTGGGTTTTTCACAATTAGAGTAACATTAATGGAATAATTTCTATATATAAATCACTGACGCTGGAAATGGGTTACAATAAAATTCAGGGTATTGACTCGGAAGAAGAATCTTTTCCGAAAAAAATAATGAATTCCATTCAAATATTTCATAGAACTACAACCCATTTTAATTATAAGATATTAAAAATGGATTTCAAAACCAATACCATTAATGATAATTTAGCTTAGGATGTTTGTATGATAAAACTAGATGGTTTTGGAGTACCAAACGAGCATACTATGTTATGTAACTTCCAACATTCCTTTTCTGCACAGAAACAAGATTCTAAATGATGGAATAACCAGTTTGATAATAAAATAAAAGGGAATTGATTATTTATGAATTTTAATTATTTTTTTATGAAAAATATTAGTCTGAGTGTAATGGTTTTTCTGATATTGTTTGAGGATGACATACTTCTTATGAAAAATTACATCATAGAACATTGCATTGTGAATATATAGTTAGGAAAATTATTTTCTATGAAATACAAGGGTAAATACTCCAACATAATGGGTATGGAGATATAAATATATGGATCTTAGTGGATTCATGGACTCAGTTAGGCATTACTAAATTAATAAATATTATTTCAAATAAAACAAAAAAACGTTATCTTCAACAATGCTAAATGAATTGAATCTTATGAAGATTCAACATCGTTATTAAGATATTAAAAAATAGATTTAATTCACTATGTGTCTTCTGCAATCTCTATCATTTATTACATATTTTATAATATAACTGATTATTCTTATGATCAAATATTTACTAATAGATAAAAATCCAATCCTAATGGTATTAACTGTATTATTATTAATAACATCCTAAATTACTTAAAAGGACTATGTATGTGCTCTTATAATTTTGGGGGAGGATAAACACATGATTAATTATTACACTGATGCTAGTTTTAAATTAAAGAGATATTATATGGGATCTCAATATAGCATAATGTTTTTACTAAATTTTGTATCTATCACTTGGAAGAGTTCCAAATAATCCACTACAAAGGACATGAATATAGAGGCTAGGTGAATCATTGCATCAGATGCTATAATGGTTGTAGTTTGGAATGTATATTTTCATCTATGAATATGGGTGGTTCCTAGAATTTAGTGATTAAATGATTATTTCTGTGAAAATAATGGATCCATTTGTAAATATATATAACCTTAGTCTCACGAATGGTTTACCGCGTTGTCGAGCGCGTCAAATTAGATGTTTATTTTTAACTAGAATTTCTGCTGTATAGCAGCAACCCTAGGTCGTCTCTCGACGGAGCCTTAGATCATTAATTTAAAAAGAGGGATATTATTATGAAAGTAGAAGGTGAATTAGGTTTTGTGAAACTTGGGGGTTTTATGATTAATGATGAAAATAGAAAATGAAAGCGATAAAACAAAGTAGAAATGAACAAGCTGATTAAGCGTGATCAACCCGGGGAATTCTTGTGATACTCATCCTTCATCGCTTCAAGGGATGGGGTTATGATATTTTAATCTCTGGTTTGTAACACCTAGAACCATAATTTTACTGAGTTTGTACTAGGATACCTCCTAGGGTTCAGTCGAAAACACATAACGATTCACCGGACATCGCCGATGATTGGGTGAATTGTGTTTGAATTCATAACCAAAACTCACCAAGGCAACACATGAAAAACTCGATGCGCTGTCCAGATTTGTATGTTATTTCTTTGTGATAGCATGAAATAAATGTATATATACTTGAAAGTTCTTGTGTGAGTTCAATTGACCAATATAAACCACACAAACACCGCAATTGAAAGGGGGAATGAAAGTGGTGAACGGGGTGTGAAACATCACATGAATGGGTACCCCCAAACATGATCATATGAGTTGAGAATGACATACTAGTACATAAATCAATAAAATAAGAATATAATATGATGAAAAAAACACAACAATCTGGAATTTAAAAGATCATTCAAATATTACAAACATGAAGCTCGAGATGTACATCACGTTCCTCCCCGGGTGATCACAAGGGGTTTAGAAACCCATGGGAGAGGAAGAAGAAGAAGATGTTGAAGTAGCACTTCCCATAGCCTCAAGAACTGCTAGGGATGATGAGAAGACTCCTTGGGGACTCCAAAATGGCAGCACCTTGCCTCTTGGCCGAACTTAAAATGGGGAGCCCAAGGTGCCATTTTATAGGAAAATTGAAGGTGGTTTTAGGCACACAGATTTCATCAATCCACTTGCATGAAGCGTTTCGGCCTTCAGACAGTCTTATCTCGCTTTGGAGAAAATAGAAACATTGTATCCCTACCTCTTTACTGTCTCCACCGAATTTTTGGCACTGTTTGGACAAATATAGATCAAGATATTGATAAAATACAGAACACCGCATTTGACTTGGTCCAAATTCGGTGGCTTGGATAGATCAGTTCGGATGGGCCCCATAAGAGCCGAATAAGCATTGGGTTCCTAAATATGAAATGTAGCTTATTTAATTTTGGACAGGCCCACAAAAGTTCAGCCCATTTTTATCCACGGATTTTGTGTACAATTCAAAAAAGTGGGAAAATGTCCATGGATCCATGCAATTTTGGCCCATTTTTCTTCCACTTCATCAAAAGACCTCCAAATCACCTCCACCTACATTGAAACAATAAAAAAAAGTAACATTTCCCATTATAATATTGATTAAAATTAATTGATTTATTAAAAAATGAAGTGCAATTTATTATTATATTTAGAATATTCATTACAAAACATGTTTAAAACTGCGGTGTAAGGGTGGAATAAAACAGTGAATCATGGTACAATCACACCCCCACACCTAAACATTTGCACTCCTGGGCAAAGTCACATATCCAAATACAATGATTCATATATATATATATATTTCAAACATCCTAAAGATTTATCATTCAAGGAAATTTTATTTAAAGTAAAGTGATCAATGCACGAACCACACCAAGGAGTTCTTCCTAGTCAAAATAGAAAAAGATGTCTCATAAATCATATCATAGTGAAATTCAAAAAGATTAATGATACCCAATTGAGAAAGGAATTCAGAAGTAAATCATGACTCCAAATCTCCATGTGTTTTTGTGAAAACCATTCCATGTTATTCTTCCCACTTGATATCCAATAAATATATGTTATTTTAACATTTTTCAGCTTAAATGATTTTGTCACCGAACCTGTCCTACATCCTTTGCAATCATATTTTAAGACCCACTCATTTAAGAATTCCCAGAATTCAAACCATAAGCTCCTGACCTAGATATCCCCATATTTTGCACATTTCATCACTCCCCTCATTTATTATATTTTTTTTGAAGTTGCAATTGGAACAAATCTCACACATAACTCTCAACCCTTGTTTGATCTCCTCACGAAACTAATTGAAATAGTTATAACAAGATCAAAGGTTGAGGAAGAGTTGTTTTTGACCTGCCCAAGACACAACAATTTTTTTTGAGGGCGTACAACAGTCGGACATTAGGTACACACGCATAGGTGAATCTGGTACAGTAATGAAATAGATCGGATAAGGAACGAATGTATGGAAATATCATTTAAAGCTGCAAAATATTAACCCAACATATATTTACCTTTTATTATGTGAGAAATAATCACACTTTGTGGTTTGGTGGAAAAAATTGTGGAGATATTAGTGAAACAGTTTTCCAAAAAAACTACTCACACAAAGGGAATCAATCATCTCAAAGGTTTCACATAGATACAACCATTTATATAATTAACAGAAAAACAATTCACTAAAAATCACTACTTGATGGTAAACTCATACACAATCTCTTTTAAGCATTCATTATGGTATTTTTACTTTCTCCATTTTATTGTGGCCACATCATGGAATTTCGAAATTGTTGATGGGGAAAAATAAAAATACCATAAAGAAGGCCAGAAAGAGAAAAAAAAAGAAGAAAACGATGAAAAATCCTAACTAACCCAGGAATGTATCCACCCCCCCACACCTAGAATGTGCAGTGTCCTCACTGAAATAATCGAAAATGTGAGAAGGAAGGATGGAACCTGGTGTGTTTTATTGGTATGATGCGTCGAGAAGGTGGATTTCCTCCACCGGATTCTTTGGAAAATCCTCATAGAAGTGTTTAAGTCACTTACCATTGATGGTATGACTTCGTCCACTCTACTCATGCAAAACCTGTATTCCACCAAAAGGGTAAACATTAGTAATAGTATAAGGACCGAGCTATCGGGAACGAAGCTTACTTGGGTGGAGCTTAAGCCTGGAATTGTACATGAGGACCATCTCACCAATATGGAACTTCTATTGGTGAATCATGCTATCATGAATATCCTTTGTCTTCTCTTTATAGATTTAGGAGTTTTCATATGCGTCACGCCGGATTTCTTCCAACTCTTGAATCTACAGCTTTCTTTCCTCACCTACATCTGAAAGGTTCATATTAAATTGTTTAATAGCCCAATATTCACGGTGTTCTACCTCCACCGAGAGGTGACAAGATTTCCCAAACACAATCCTATATGGTGACGTTCTGATCGGTGTTTTAAAAGTAGTACAGTACGCCCAAAGTGCATCATCCAAGCGCAAACTCTAATCTTTCCTATTCGGTTGTACAGTTTTCTCCAAGATTCTCTGAACTTCCCGATTTGAAATTTCTGCTTGTCTGTTAGTTTGGGGATGATATGAAGTGGAGACTTTATGAACAACCCCATACTTATGAAACAAGTTTTTATTGTTACGATTATAAAAATGTGAACCCTGATCACTAATGATGAATCTTGGTAGACCAAACCTACTGAAAATCTGTGACCTCACAAAATCAACAACAACTCGAGAGTCATCGGTCATGGTGGCCTTTTCTTCCACCCATTTAGATACATAGTCAACAACCAATAATATGTACACAAATCCAAATGAATTTGGAAAAGGCCCCATGATGTCAATGCCCCATTCATCGAAGATCTCACAAAATAACATGGGTTGTTGGGGCATTTCATTCCTCTTGGAGATATTCCCTGTGAATTGACATCGAGTACATGATTTACAAAACATATGGGCATCTCTATACAATGTTGGCCAATATAATCCTGAGTCAAGGACCTTTCGAGCGGTACGTTGAGAGCCGAAGTGGCCCCCACCGGCCAAATGTGGTAGAAGGTCAAAACAGCGGTGAACTCATGGTCAGGGACACACCGACGAACTACTTGGTCACTACAGATTCTCCACATGTATGGGTTATACCAAATGTACCAACGAGAATCATGCTTAAGTCTATGGGATTGTGAAGTGCTAAAATCATGGGGGAACCTAGATGTTTCTAGAAAATTCACAATGTCTGCATACAAGGGGGTAAGGTCCACAACATCACAAAGGTTCTCATGAGGGAATAATTCTCCAATGGGTAGGGGTGAGTCAACATGATGGTCAATGGTGGGGAAATATTACTATTGTGGTCAGCTACAACATTCTCCACCCCTCTCTTATCTCTAATCTCAAGGTCAAACTCTTGGAGGAGGAGCATCCACCGAATGAGGCGGGGCTTGGCTTCAGGTTTCTTTAGGAGGAAATGAAGGGCATCATGGTCAGAAAACACAATCACTTTTGAACCAAGAAGATATGAACGGAATTTTTCCAAGGAAAACACAATAGAAAGGAGTTCTTTTTCTGTGGTTGTGTAATTTACCTGGGTAGGGTCAAGGGTACACAAGGCATATGCAATGACATGAGGAGCCTTTTCAACCATTTGTGATAAAACTGCCCCAACTGCAATGTTAGAGGCATCACACATAAGCTCGAAGGGGAGATCCCACCTAGGTGGTTGGATTATGGGAGGTGATGTGAGACTCATTTTTAGTGAATTTAATGCATCCTCACATTTTTTATCAAGAACAAATTCAGAATCCTTTTGTAACAACCGAGATAAGGGAAGTTTGATCTTACTAAAGTCTTTAATGAATCGTCGGTAAAAACCATCATGACCCTAGAAAGACCGCACCTCACGAACACATTTTGGAAATTAAAGGGATGAAATTAATTCAATTTTAGATTTATCAACCTGAATTACCTTATTTGAAATTATATGCCCAAGAACTATCCCCCGCTCAACCATGAAATGACATTTTTCATAATTCAAAACAAGATCTTTTTCAATGCAACGGTGGAGGACAGAACCTAGGTTTTCCAAACAATCATCAAAAGAAGAACCATAAACCATGAAATCATCCATAAATACTTCCATAAAACTCTCAAGTTACTCAGAAAAAATACTCAACATACATCGCTGAAAAGTACCAGGAGCATTACATAGACCGTATGGCATCCTTCTGTATGAAAATGTGCCAAATGGACAGGTAAATGTTGTCTTTTCTTGATCCTCATGGGCTATATGGATTTGAAAATAACCCGAATACCCATCAAGGAAATAATAATGAGACTTACCAGCCAATTGTTCTAACATTTGGGCAATGAAAGGTAATGGAAAGTGGTCCTTCCGCGTGGCTTGATTCAGTCGACGGTAGTCAATACAGACTCGCCAACTGTTTTGCACACGTATTGGAACCAATTCATTCCTTTAATTTGACACAACTGTTACTCCTATTGTTTTAGGAACAATTTGCACTAGGATGACCCATTTACTATCAGATATAGGAAAAATGATCCCTGCAGCAAGTAATTTACTGACTTCCAATTTTACCACTTCAATGAGAGTGGTATTCAACCGGCGTTGAGATTGTCCTACGGGTTTATCCTCATCATCCAAAAGTATATGTTGCATACAAATAGATGGGCTAATCCCGAGAATATCAGACAATGTCCATCCTATTTCCTTTTTACACTCTCTCAAAAGTTTGAGAAGTTTAAATTCCTGTTGTGGAGAGAGGTTATTGGCAATAATGACAGGCAATTGGTCAATACCCTCAAGATATGCATATTTTAAATTAGAAGGAAGTTATTTAAGTTCAAACACCGGTTGTTTCTAGATTGAGGGAGGGGATTTATGGGGAGTGAGGTCCATGAAACTATCTATCTACTCATGTTTATTCTCAAAGGAAAGGGAATCTATTGAAATGAGATTTGCAGAATCATTGATAGTCATGGGTACCTTAGAATAAACACACTCATCAATTAAAGCACAAAATTTACATTTTTCTGAACCCACACAACATTCAAATGAAGAACCATAAATCAAATCATCCAAGGGTGAAGAAAACAAAAAAGAATCAGAGTTTGGGTTGAGGAGAGAATTGTGTCTGTGTGCATCGTTTGAGAGAACTTCCATCGAATAGACAGGAAGAGTGGAGTGCTCTTCAACGGGGTGTTTCATAGCATCAAGGATGTTAAAACATACCTTTTCTCCTCTGAATTCCATGGAAAATGTACCATTGTGAACATTGATGATCGTCTTTGCTATTTTGAGGAATGGCCTCCCATGTATGAGAGGGGCATGTCCTTGGGTTCAGGTATCTTCCATCTCAAGAATGTAGAAATCAGCGGGGAAGATGAGATTCATTACTCTAACAAGGACTTCCTCAATCACTCCTTTTGGATTTGCTGTACTCCGGTTGGCAAGTTTCACGATAATTCCTGTTGGTTGAAGCTCTCCAACCTGTAGAGAAGTATATACGGAGTGAGGCATTACATTAATGGAAGCACCTAAATCTAGCATAGCATCAGACAAGAAGGTCTCCCCTATGGTAAAAGGAATGGTGAATGTACCGGGATCCTTGCATTTGGTTGGCATTGCTGGTTGAATCAAGGTTGATACATTCCTCCCCAAGTTTACTCTCTCATTCCCCTTTATCCTCCTTCTATGTGTGCAAAGCTCTTTAAGAAATTTGGCATAACGTGGAATTTTCTTGACTGCATCCAACAATGGAATATTAACTTGAACATTTTTAAATGTATCCATTATTTCATTGTCAATCTCATTATCAAATTTTTTCTTAGATTTAGAGAGTCTTTGATGGAAAGGAAGAAGAAATGATTGTTCATTTGAATCATTAATGATAATTTGATTGCCCTTTTTGTTTTTTTTTTCATTACATGAAATTTTTGAGGGTTGGGAAGGAGTGTTTTTAAGAGGGGGACATACCTGTTTCATAGGATCAGTAGAAGGAGAAGCTTCTTTACCACTACGAAGTCTAATTGGACATACATTACCTTTATCCTTCGGATTTTCAATGGTTGGGATGGTAGTTGTCCAGAACCTTGCATCTTAAGCTCACCGATGGTGTTCACCAATTGTCCCACTTGAGTTCATAGGTCTTGAATTGCCGATTGTGTGGTATGTTGGAACTGAAGGTTCTGGGTTGCCATTTGTTTCACAATGTCCTCAAGTCTTGGTTCAGATTTGGGAGGAGGAGGAGGATTATTGTTTTGAGAAGTTGAAGGATAAGAAGGTTTCATACCTTGGCCTTGTTGATATCAATTTTGCTTCGGGTAGCTTGAGTTTCCTCCTTGTCGGTATTGTGGTTGTGCTTGCCACCCGGGGATTGGATTTGGCCTGAATGGTTCTTGCTTGAAGGGAGGCCCTTGTTGGAATGGACGCCCTGGGAACACAGCTGCACAGGACTCAGATGAATCTTGAAGTTGTGGGCACTGGTCATAAAAATGAGTGTTATTAGAACAAATACCACAATGCAAAGGAATAGAAGTTGAGTGTGAGTTACCTTGTGCTTGAGCGAATTGACTTAGAAGGGTATAAATCTCATCAAGTTTAGTATCTACCTTTTGTTCTAGGGCTGAATGACTTACCTCATGAACTCCTCGGGTTGGTACAATATCTCGTGTACCAAATTGTTGTGCATGTTGAGCCATGTTGGCTATTATGTCACGAGTTGCAGAAGGAGTATTGTCAACTAGGGAACCACTAGCTACAACATCAATCATTCCACGATCCATGGGGATAAGACCCTCATAGAAGTATTGGATTAATAGTTGTTCACTAATCTGGTGGTGGGGGCAGCTTGAGCAAAGTCTCTTAAATCTCCCCCAGTATTCATGAAGGGTCTCTCCTTGTGATTGCCTAATTCCACAGATTTATTTCCAAATTGATGCAGTTCGGGAGGTAGGGAAGAAGTTATCTAGAAAAAGTCTTTTTAGGTCATTCCAGCCCCCAATTGTGGAAGGCAAATAGTATATCCAATATTTGGCTACACCATCAAGGGAGAAAGGGAAGGCCCTAAACTTAATGAGGTCCCTAAATTTGACCGCGTTGTCGAGCGCGTCAAATTAGATGTTTGTGAGGGTCCTCTCTTGGAAAACCATGGAATTTTGGAAGAAGGTGGATGAGACCTGATCTAAGCTCAATGTTGGCTGCTTCCTCGGGATATTGGATGTACGCAGGTTGGTACTCCACATCAGGGGTAGTAAGTTCTTTTAATGTTTGATTATTTGTATCCATGTTTTCTTGGGTTTGGTTGGGTTCAATTTTGGGTTGGTTTAGAACCACTTGGGGTTCTAAATGAGGTTCCAAAATTTTACTTGATTGAACTTCTCTAGATGCCTTGATTTGTGTGTGAAGTGACTTTTCAATTTTAGGAACAAATTCAAGTAGTGTTCCTTTACCAGATCTTGTCATGCAACAACGATGTCCAGTTTGATTGATTGATTGTTTGTTGTGTTTTTTTGATTTAATATGGATAAAAGAGAAACTTAATAAGTTTGAAAGAAGAATATAATTTTATACTATAGAATTAGAGAGGGAGATGTGAAAGAAGAGAGAGAGAGAGAGAGAGAGATAAAGAACACACCAAAAAAACAACCAAAAATAAAGACAAAACCCAAAACAAAAAACAATAAATTGGAGGTGGGGTATTTAAAGGAGTAATAATTAAGAAGTAAAACAAATAAATAAAATAAAATAAAGAAAAAAAATGATCTTGGATCCCCGGCAACGGAGCCAAAATTTGACCGCGTTGTCGAGCGCGTCAAATTAGATGTTTATTTTTAACTAGAATTTTTGTAGTATAGCAGCAACCCTAGGTCATCTCTCAACGGAGCCTTAGATAATTAATTTAAAAGGAGAGATATTATTATGAAAGTACAAGGTGAATTAGGTTTTTTGAAACTTGTGGGTTTTATGATTAATGATGAAAATAGAAAATGAAAACGATAAAACAAAGTAGAAATGAACAAGATTGATTAAGCGTGATCAACCGGGGGAATTCTCGTGATGCTCATCCTGAATCGCTTCAAGGGAGGGGGTTATGATATTTTAATCCCTGGTTTGTAACACCTAGAACCAGAATGTTACTGAGTTTGTACTAGGATACCTCTTAGGGTTCAGTCGAAAACACATAACCATTCACCGGACACCGCCGATGATTGGGTGAATTGTGTTTGACTTCATAACCAAAACTCACCATGGCAACACACAAAAAACTCGATGCGCTGTCCAGATTTGTATGTTATTTTTTTGTGATACCATTACATAAATGTACATAGCCTTGAAAGTTCTTGTGTGAGTTCAATTGACCAATATAAACCACATAAACACCGCAATTGAAAGGGGGAAAGAAAGTGGTGAATGAGGTGTGAAACATCACATGAATGGGTAACCCCAAACATGATCATATGAGTTGAGCATGACATACCAGTACATAACTAAATAAAATAAGAATAGAAGATGATGAAAAACAACACAACAATCTGGAATTTAAAAGATCATTCAAATATTACAAACATGAAGCTCGGTATGTACATCACGTTCCTCCCCGGGTGATCACAAGGGGTTTAGAAACCCATGGGAGAGGAAGAAGAAGAAGATGTTGAAGTAGCACTTCCCATAGCCTCCAGAACTGCTAGGGATGCTGAGAAGACTCCATGGGGACTCCAAAATGGCAGAACCTTGCCTCTTGTCCGAACTTACAAATGGGGATCCCAATGTTCCAATTTATAGGAAAATTGGTAGGTGGTTTTAGGAACACATATTTCATCAATCCAAGTTCACTATGCGTTTCGGCCTTCAGATAGTCTTATCTCGCTTTGGAGAAAATAGAAAAGTTGTAGCCCTACCTCTTGACTGTCTCCACCGAACGTTTGGCACCGTTTGGATTAATATATATCATGATATTGATAAAATACAAAACACCGCATTTGACTTGGTCCAAATTCGGTGGCTTGGACAGATCAGTTCGGATGGGCCCCATAGAAGCCGAATCAGCATTGGGTTCCTTAATATGAAATGTAGCCTATTTAATTTTGGAAAGGCCCACAAATGTTCAGCCCATTTGGATCCACGGATTTAGTATACTGTGAAAAACAGTGGACAGATGTCCATGGATCCATGCAATTTTGGCCCATTTTTCTTCCACTTCATCAAAGGCCCTCCAAATCACCTCCACCTACATTGAAACAATAAAAACAAGTAACATTTCCCATTATAATATTGATTAAAATTAATTGATTTATTAAAACATGAAGTGAAATTTATTATTATATTTGGAATATGCATTACAAAACTAGATGAAAACTACGGTGTAAGGGTGGAATAAAACAGTGAATCGTGGTACGATCAATGGTCCAAACACATCCTTCAAAAATACCATCCAATATAAGAGATCATTTTGATGGTAAATATTAGGATATTTTTGGGGGCTATAGATGACAATGTTGTGGATCCAAAAAAAATGAACAACCACAATAGCATCATTACAGACTTTTTATATCTATTGGTATTAGATATATTGTATTATGATGTAATGGATGAATATTAATCCTGATTTTATAGATTGTAGAAATATTTGTTTATCATTCATTAATGTGTGCTCCAATCGATTTTAAATGAATTATCAAATTATAATGTAACTTAAAATAATGACATTTTTTCAACGTGATGATCATAGTGAGGTATAATTTTTTATTATTAAGTTACATGGTTTGTTTGAGTATAATCTTAAACTCAATTAAAACATTTATATGAAATATTGAAAATAGACCCATTATGTGATAATTCTCGACATCATACATAGACTAACCTTCCGATGTATATCCCATGTTTTTTCATAAATTCAATGATTTAAATAATGGTGTATTGTTGTTATCAATTAATTAAAAATGATGATGGAGTGATACCAAGCTTGAGAACTATTGACTAGTGATACATCTCTTATGTAATATATAATATATATATATATATATTAGCTAATCGAGTGTTTTTGGGTATGATGTAGCTCAATAAGTTAGTCGGAAAAATAAAACTGATGAGATTTTTCTCTTGCATGATGATTAAGAAATCCATGGCCTTGATTGAATTATTGTTATGAAATTACTGAGCATTATTTGTAGAGTCACATGTGATGTTATAATATACTAAGATGAGGGACATGTGATGCACTCCTATGCTAAATTAATGAATATTACATGTTTATTAACATGGTTAGTCTTTATCAAAGAATCATGATAGAAAGAGATGAATTATACTATACTAACTTATTCTGAGACAAGTGGTAACTTTATAACATGGTAAAAGATATTATGTTGATATATATATATATATATATATATATTATGTATAGTTTTCATCTTGTGGTTGAAATTCATGTATAGTTATATGAGTATGTTTGGTCGAGATCAAATCAGATACTTTAGTATCTCAAGTACTAAAGATTATGTAATAGAGGTGTATATTAACTTATAATTATGAAATCAATATTTCATTTTTTCACAAAGTTACTAAGTCCCAAAGGTTCTCATGTTTTGGACATTGGATAACGATTATGTTTTGGATAATGATTTTTTTTCCAAAATGAAGAGAGTTTAATAAAACAATTTCCAAAATTATATCATATTCTATTTTCCATATACAATATTTTTATATTATATGGATTGATATAGATTCCAGGTGTTTAGACGACATGAAATTCCATGGGTTTGTGTGTATGGAACAATTTTTTCATAAATATTAAACATTTTAATGGAATTCACATGTAGTTTTCCTAAAAAATATGAAAATATACTATACAATTACCCAGATCTGAAATATGAGGGCACTATTGAGCGCATAATGGTGGATTTTCCCTTGGTACAACCTTACCGTGGTCTGTATGGGCCATATGTAGAAAAAATCACCATGGTAATAATTGAAAATAAAATAATTAAATAAAAAATATTATTCTTAATTCCTAATAAATAATTAATGGTGACTCATATTGGAAATAACAGACCATTATTGAGTATGTAATGTGGTGTTTTCCCTAGGCATGACATAACATTATTCAGTGTGGCTGTTTTTGAAAAAATAGTCGTGGTACATAACTAGAACAAAATATTTTAATGAAAATTATTTTGATGATGCATTGACTTTGCTTCTTAATAAGACTTTGTAATAAATTCAGGGTTAGCCTCATAACCCTGAATTTTTTTGAGGAATGGATAAAGAACATGTGGTATGGTGGCCGATGTTTCCATACACCAGAACTTAGGTCACCAAATTTTTAACTCAGCAGATGAGGACATTGGTTCTAGGGAAACCAATGTTACATTAATCATAAAGGAATGATTGTGTTTTACATATCCTTCTTGATTTAGCTATCTAGATATACATAGTTGACTGTGATACATATTTTTTTATTTTATGATCTCTCCTTGTAGAGAACCATTTAGGATTCCACCTCTTGATTGGGACAATTATCCTTCATGTGAAGAGGCATCAGTAAGGGGATTTACACCATACATGTCCTCTGGGAGGTGCACCAGTAATACCACCAGATGTATTACATCACATGGTACATGTAGTTCTAGAAGATGAGGTGAAAAAGATGAGCACACTTACAGTTTTCTATAGAATAAACCACTTGAGTTCCAATGTGATCACAACACATAGTCCGCAAGGTACAATCATGAGGTGGTAACCAAAGTTATCCATCTAATCAAGTAGCTAGTAGATCAAATGATTGTCCTGGAAAAATTAATTCTATATATATATATATATTGAGATCCTTTTAAGAGCTGAGTTATCACCTTACATGCTAAGGGATAGGTGTATCTTGGAACTTATATAGATCTGTTAGAATGACATGTCGGTATTTGAGTGTTTATCAAGGAATACTGACCACTACAAGATCTTGGTGTATATGATTCATAATCAGCACTTTCGGGTTCAAATATTTGAGTGAGGTTTTCATTGGTAAATTCAATCATATGTTATCCTTCAGAGCAATCCAACTTATATTGGGGTTCATGAAAAAGATTTAGTGGTCCAAAGTTTCCTGGGTAAGAACATACAGCTATGGATTATCAAGAGTGGAAACTCTTGAGAAAATAACAAGATAGAAGGAATATGACCTAACTATCATTGACTTGTTCCTGTGAGACATTTCAATAAATGGTCCCAAGATATAGGATATACCGTTTTGGGCTCACAGGTTGGGTCAACTCATCCTATATAGAGGCAGCGATATTCCCGTGTCTCGATGGGACATCTCAGAAGAGATTTTCTAAACTATTGTACTGCATACAGGGGAGACTATAGATGAAACCCAAAAGGAAGAGACAAAAATAGGAGAAGACAGATCTATATGGAGGTGGATGTGGAAGATTAGTAGGGAAAGTAGGAGAGGTGATCTACGTTTCAAACTATTACCACCACCACCCTCAGGTGGTCCACACAAAGCTCAATAACCTGGATGATAGGGGAGGGGAGAGCTTAATGTGTTCAAGTAATATGTCCTAGGGGCTCTAGGAATGATTATATGTACGATATATTTCCTTTTTTACTTTAGCATTGTTTTTTATATACATAGGTTACTGTCATTCATTTCATTACCCTGATCCATTTCGAGACTCAGAGATATCGATTGAACCATTTTCATGAACCTCATTCTTGGGTACTTCTAATATAGGAGGCCCAATTATAACAAAATGGTGCCAATAGTGTGATATGACTCTTGGTGGTGATAGTTTCAGTGAGGATCATTTTGTAGTGTCATCAAGGGATTATGATGTAATTATTAGAATGGATTGTTTACACATAGTCCATTATTATATTAACTATTTAGGAGAAGAGTGTGGTGGGTCTGCAGTAATGGAATGAGGTTTTCCTTGATGGTGAAAAGGAAACCCAAGCAGCCTAGGATAGACTCATGCATAATAGGGTGATACTGATTACTCATAAAATTTACATCCTAAACCTCGGTGCAGTGGATATTATGATTCCTTAGTTTTTTGTAGTGGTGATATTGTTGTAGTGGATCCAGTGAGAGTTGATACAGAATAATTTCTTAGAGCTCCTCTGAGACTCTGACATAACGATTTTCTATACACCTAGGAAGGGTAATGTGGTGGGAGATTCTCTCAGTATGAGATCATGTTTGAGGTTGATGAATGAGGTGTCAGTCTAGTTGGACTAACTGTATTATCCATTGCGGATGGAGTTGGAGTAGCATACCTCCAGTTGATAGTATTTACCATACCACTCATACAACGAGTGAATAAGGCACAACATGTATATATTGACTGTGAGACCGTACATGCTCATATATCCATAGGGTATTCTCCTGATGGTTATTTGAAATGTGGGAGCACATTTTTCTTTTCTAAGGATGCACAGTAGCTCATGTGGAATTGCATGAATATGTCCTACGGGAGTTTAATTCATCCCCTTTGGCTGAATATATAGGTCTGGAAAAGATATACTAGGACCTCTGTCATTAGTTTGGGTTTCTATGGGTAAAGAAAGGAGTTATAGAGTTTGTATCTCAATTCCTACCTTTTCAGTAGGTTATGGCTGAGAACCAGGTTCCAACGAGTTTAGCTCAACCCCTTAATATTCTAGAGAGAGTGGGATGGGATATTGATGGACATCGTGGAGGGTTTACCATTTATATCCATGGGACATGATTCCATCTGGGTAATCGTTGATTAGCATACCATGTTTCCTAACTTATTATCAATCTCTGAGATTTATCTTCTTATTTCACATATTTCGTAAAGTCGTTGAGGCAGCATACCACTTTAGTTAGATTAGGTACATGATTTCAACCATGTGTTGCAACTGATCAGATACATACATGACCAATCACATGTCATCGACTAATTTGTGATGAACATTGAGGATGGTTTGACCTTTTTTGTGTATCCAATGATGATTCAGTATCATTAGGAGATGATCATTCAAGGGTGATCGGTTCCCTTAGTTCATGATTTATGGAATCACACAAATATCCATGAGACCACATGGTAGAAGGAGTCTCAGATTCATGATGAGTCTCCTCATCTATTTGAGTAGCAATTGGTTTGGATTTTGGGGATATAAATCCCTGAGGTGGGGAGAATGTAACATCTTGGATTTTCCATGTACCATTTTTGATATTATATTTATTTATTTTGATACCACACACTGAGAGAGTGTGTGATTCTGAGCCTCGGTGTGCACGAAAGAATTATTTGTAAAATATTAAACATTTTAATAACACATGGGTGTGGTTTCCTAGAAATGTGGAATAACTCCTAAATGAGAACCCAAATAAAAAATTTTAGGCCACCGTTGAGGTCATAATGGTGGATTTAGCCTAGGAGAAACCTAAACATGGTTAGTGCATGTTTCTCTAGAAAATGTTAGTGAGGAAAAAACCATAAATTAAATAATTAAGTTAAATTATTTTGTTTTTAAATTCTAATAACTAATTAATAGTGACTCAGATAGGAATTATGGGTCTACTTTTGCTTTTGTAATGTGGTGTTTTCCCAAGGTGTGACTTAAATTTAGTCTAACTGGGTTGATTTTGAAAATGATGTCATGCAATATAACTGGAATAAAATATTTTAATAAAAAATATTTCTTCTTGTAGTGATTTCTATTTTTAATAATCATTTTTCATAAATTCTATGTTATACTCATAGATATTAATTTTTTCTAGAGGAATGGAGAAAGAACCTCAAGAGAAACCAATGTTGAATGATGACAGGTTGATTGAACAACACCCCTCAGATTCAAAAAATCGAGGATCGATAACGACACAACAACTGTTCGTCGTCATCGACCAATTTAAATAGAGGTAGGATGGTTGTTTCGTTGTGATTTCCCATTATTTATTTACACAAAAATCATGAGCCTAAACACTAATATATTTATCCATGTATTGGTTGTTTCAGCATGTTTTATGATTTCAAGGATTGTTTTTGGAGTTTTCTTTATTCTACTTCATTCTTCATTCTAATGAGAACAATTTAAGGGTAACACAAATAAAGTCCATGGTTTATTCCTTAGGGTGTTATTAATTATTTCCTCCCCCCAACCACTCATTATTTGAATTATTTGTTATTAGACCCCCAAGGACACATTTTGACTTCTTGGGTGGCTTTGAACATGATTGGACACCAATAGTGGGTAAAAACCGACAACAGAGACTACTTCTGTGTAGATCGGGGCCTGAGGAGTGCGTATCTATGACCATTTTGAATTCTATGCATATGAGGTGGATCAGTGGTATACAGAAGGGAGCATTAGAATGGGTATATTTTTGTGGTCTGGCTAGGTGGGGCAATGGGGTGGGCAGCCTAGGGTGGAAATGATCGAAGGTGACAGTGATCGGAGACGGAGACGATAACAGGAAGTGGCATTGGCGACACAGAGCCTAGTGGGAGGCCATGTGAGAATCGATGAAGCTGGTATGAGGGAATAATGAACACTTTCGGTGGTCCAAGTGGCCCAAGTGATAGTGGGTTAGGTCAGGGGTGATAGGCTAGGCCCAGGTAGGTCAGTTTGACAAGACCAGATGCACGTCGAACCCAAGGGCGATGGACCAAGTCTAGGCCATAGTCTCCCATGATGGTTGATTGTGAGCCACAGCCACTCCAACTATCTCATAGCCACGACAGCTGGGGAATTTCGACTACCATGGTCTATGGACAGACCATGAATTCTGTCCATGGGCCCAGTGACCCCCTATATCATGATCGGTCTCATAGGGGCACATGCCATGACTACCCGAATCTCTCCTCCAATAGGCTAGGGGATAGTCAATAGCACCAAGTAACCATATACAATAAATGGAGGTACTTATCCTAAAGTACTTGTATTCACACATACATATCTAAGCCACAAATGGTGAAATGTAAAAAACATTAAGTAATAATGCATGAAAACTAATATATCCCACAAGCATAGTACAATAGTGAGAGTACTAGAAAGTATACAGGGCCAAATAGAATCCCACCAAAAAGAGTCTATAATAATAATTCCATCCTATAAGAAAAGTGATACAAGTAGTTATTCATAAAAATATATAGGAACTCCCCTCGATCGTTCCATTCTAACAATTCACAACATAGTCCTATTTTTCCAAGGAATCTGTCAAAAGGTTAATCATATGTACAAGATATTAAATGTAACAACCCAACATTTTATGAGAATTACTCTTTTTAATTTAATTGATTTTTTTGTTGTACGCTACACCATGAATATCTTTTACTATACGCAACACCGTATTATCTTGAAGTATACGCAACACTATGCTTGGCTCGTGTTAGACACAATTTCATGTTCGTTTTGTGAAATTATTTTGTGAATCATTAAGTATAGATTTTTTTAATGTATAAATGAAATAAGTTTTGATTATGTTATACACAACACGAAACGGAGCTTTCATTACACGCACCTCTGACATGTCTTCCATTACACGCTATCAAGACCTTCTTCAATAGCATGTGTAGTACGCAATACCAAGTATCACTAAACGAGATATTATTATAATATTATTATGAACTAGCCATTATGAATTGTAATACACACTTTTTGAAATTTTCTAAAATTAATCTTTCAAAATGGAGTTCATTTTTGGATTCGGAATATCGAAATTAGCCTCGGGTGAATTTTTGTTATTTTTCTGAAAACTTTCAATTTTGGATGAATACTGAAAACACTGGGTCACTATTTAAAACCCGATTTTTTTAAATAATTATTTATTTAATTTAAATTTATTTTAGGTCTAAATTTATTCTTAATACATATATAAGTTCAATGTAAATCAATGGAGTCATTTTATAATAATTATATATATATATATATAAATTTTATTGAACTTTTCACCGTCTTTTACCCACCTCCTAGGAGAATTTGAAAATTTACATAAAACTTTATTTTACCACTTCTGTGAGTGTAATTTCGAAAATCTGAAAGAAACGGTTAATATCAAGGAGTAAAATATGGTTCAATGACATAAAAATAATTTTTTATGAATAGTAACTTTTTACTTTTATTTACCGTAAATAGGATGATTAAGGGTAAAAAAGATATTATTATTACCCTAACACATGTCCTAATTCTATTGGATAAGTGTAATTCGACCAAAAACAACCTTAGGAATAATATATTTCCCTTTAGGTCCACTTGGATTAGATTAGGACATTTATTATTATTTTATTTAAAGAAGAGTTAAAATAGTTAAAATAAAAGTTTAATTACTAAAACATTAATAATTTAGGGTTATACATAAGATAAATTCAACTATAAATATTAATTAGAAAGATAAAAAAATTTCCTACATAATTATATTTTATTTATTATTTTTTGACATTATATAATTTAATTTATTTATGACACAATGATGATGCAATAATTACCATATTAATGAAATATTAACATAATTGATGTTATAAATACAGAAATAAATGTAATTTGAGATATTTTATGAATTAAACTAATTTTATAGGTTAATATGACATGTTAGTACTGATTTAATTAACATTTTTTAACTAATCATGTTGTTATGATTTTCAAAAAAATCAAATTACCAAATAGTGTCAAAATTGACATAAAATAGTTTTTAAAACAAATATTATATTATTAATTGTTATGATATTCCTAAAAATATACGGTTTGGAAAATGACTTAGATAAAGTTATATATATTATTATTGAACCACTTGGGGTTTGTTTGTCTTGTTATAGTAATTTTATTAACCATATAGTGTAAGAACACAAGAAGACACAGTAAAAGTTAAATTATTTTACTTAGAGTTAAATCTAAATTATAAGGTTAAAATATTAACCTAAACTTGTATAAAACCTATTATATGAGAGGATTTCTACCCATACCCACTTTATCTTCTAAATAAATCAAATTAGAGATATTATAAACCGAATATGACTTTATTATAAAATAATATTTTATGTTTTTTCAAAGGTGCCCCTCTCCTCCCTTATAAAAAGGGAACCCCTTCCCTCTTCTCTTCACACCCTTTTGAGCCTCAAAGCTCATCCATAACTGGAAAATTCCTCTTATAAACTACTATAGTTATATCATATAGGTTCTGGTCTTCTCAAAATACCAACTCTAGTGCCCTAAGAAGAATTTTAAAGGATGTGCGTCGAAGAAGAGGCAATCTCTTCTACCGATTCTTTCAAGTTTATTTCTTCTTCAACTTTTTCTTCTTTAGTTTTATCATTTTAAAGTAATAAAATCCGTATCAAATATATACTTATATGTTATTATAAATATGAAACAGCCCTATTTCACCTTCTATCCATCCTATGGAAAACAAAATCACTGCGCGTGCGTACGTACGGAATACCGTATCCACGCTGTGGTGTAATCTATTTTTCCACCACCACCTTACTTGGATGGGTATAATGGTGTAAAGAATAAATATATATGGTTATTATAAAATCATATCTATTCTAATATATTATATCATCAACTCCAATTCCATTCAATAAATATGGGAACGATATTATCCCTCGTGCGTACGTATAGATTACCATCTCCACGACGCGATGAGCTTCATTTTCCATGTTAACAAATCAAGAATGATTATAAATTATATATAATAAGTAATCATGAAATATATGACATAATAATTCTACTAGATTTATGTATATATGTATTTCATCTACTTAATTCAATGCAATTCTATAAGGAAACGAAAACAGCATTCATGCGTACATAGGACCTACAGTCTCCATGAACGGTGTATTTATTTCCATTTATCGATCTATTGTATATATTTATATTCTGAATATATATTATATATAAATCAGGTTTTATATTCTTGAATTAATTAATCATGATCTATGTAATCAAATTAATAATTACAAGTCAAAACACAGATGATAAATGAAACGAATTTACCAAAATGCTGATTTAACATGGAATTTACAAAAGAACGGGTAATATAAAGTCGTTAGTGAATCATATATGATATCATAAATATTATTATGGTTCTGTTACAAGTTAATAACATGTTTAAACCCACTATATAGGCGTCTCAGACACATATGGAAGAAATTGGACATAATATAAGGGAAAATCTCACAGTTTTATTTTTATCCAAGACTTTTTATACTTTGGTATTTACTGGGGTGTATTTATCATCCACATCCATGTTTCCTTAATATGTAATATTATTTATATCCTCCTACAATTTTTTGAATGCAATTTTACCATTCATTGAGTTTTTAGTAATAGATATGAAAGGAATCCTTTGTCATTTTTCGTACGAGGTACTTTTTGACTTTTCCGACCAAAGTACAAGTAAAATGTTTTTCAAAACTTATACGGCATGAATGGATTCATAGAACATTATTTCCATGAAGCATAATTTACAATTTTTCATGTTTATTTTTAATCATCTTCTTTTAGTTTAAACTTTCCTGACATGTTAAGAAAGGAAAAAATGTTTTTTAAGTAGAAATGATATTTTCCTCAAGAATGGAGTTCAAGTGTTTTATAAACATTATTTTCCATATAAGATAATATGGGGTTCTGTTTCTATCCATATTTTTACATTGATTTGATTTTGATATGATTGAATTATTTTTATGATATCCTTTTTATTTAATATGGATTATGTTTTGATGGCATGATGTTTAAGAATCCCATTTTTATTACATGGGTTATGCTATGATGTATGATTTATGATTTTGTGGAACACATAATAATTGTATAATTATGAGATGGATGGGACCTATATCTCCCTCCAATTCACTGGATAATGATTTATATCTCATGAGATAGACATGGATGGAACGGTAAGTTAATCCAGTTCAGTGTTATTGGACTAGAATGAGGAGTGAAATCGATTCAGAAAGGGACATTGTCCACTAAGATGGTATTGGTAGCAATGCCATGGCTACTATGGAAATCATATCATGTGATTAATGGTTTTCCACAATTAAATGTTTTATTCCCATTCTATTTTATCATGATTTATGTTCCTTTATGACCTATACCTTATGTACTTCCATGTTTTATGTCATTGCTCAAGATTTTGACGTGTAAACATTATGTTCATGTTTTGAAGTTCAAATGTATATGGTTTGTTTTATTTTATCCATGATTATCCTTACTGAGAATTTGAGATCACCCATTATATGTTTTCTTTTCCCAGGGTTATAAAGAAAGGTTTTAGGTAAGAAAAAAAATGGAAGATCTTTATGGGAGATGTTGAAGATCTTTCACCAATTTTAGATGATTGTATTCTGAGTTTCAAAAGACACTAAACTATTACAGTCCTTTGGTGTCTGTTTTTGTTATATATTAGGTATTCCTCAAATGTAATGTAAATTCCATGTACATCAAGTATGGGTCATTAAGGTTGGTATCAGAGGAAATGTTTAGTTAACCTTTGGAAACTAGGATATGAAAATTTTAGTGAGATCTCTTGAGATATTTTTAAGGTATGTCTAGGGATGTCCCTATGGTTAAGTATAAGTATAGGTTATATTCCTAGAATTACGATAACGATCTTATAATTAAATCTTGGATGTTAGATATTTAAGGTACTCTCCCTTTATTATTTTGTTTTCCCTAGCATTATTTTTGCATCTCACACTATTCTTTTTGTGTTTTAGACGATTGCTGAAACAAGAAGGAACCCCATGGATCAATGTAATGGACAATACAATGATTTTCCTCCCGAGCAACCAAATGTGATGGGAGATAGAGAGAAAAATAGTATTTCTATAGTTACACAAGATATGAATCATTTTGGACATCCAAGTGAGCAGAGAAGGGTAAAATATTCTATTGAGTCCTTCATGATGCAACGTCCACCTTCTTTTAGTGGGTATTCTGATCCACTTGTTGCTGAACAATGGATCAGTGCCATTAAAAAGATATTTTCCATACATCGTTGTTCAGAACATGAAAAATTCATTCTGGCTATTTACCGTTTAGAAGGAGAATCAGATCAATGGTGGACTCTAATTAAGAATATGAGGCCTCGAGATGAAATTGAATCCATGGAATGGGATGAGTTCAAGAACTTATTTTTCAATAACTACTTCCTTCATATTATTCTAACAAATATGGAAAAGGATGTCCTTGAGGTTAAGCAAAAGGATGATGAATTTGTTGGCATATACGAAGTGAATTTTACAAGGCTTGCAAGGTATGCATCTGACATAATCATCCAACCTAAATGTAACGTTGATCAATTATTTAGTGTCTTAAAACAAAGTCATCGAAGGGCATTAGCTATAAGAGACATTAGTAGCTATGATGAAATTGTGGGTTATGCTATCAAGGTAGAAATGGAAGTTGTTGTTACATATCCATCTCATGGAATTGATAATAAATGAAAGATGGTGTTCAATGATAAATCTCAGAATAATGGTGAAAAGAAGATGAATGTTTCTTTATGCTCAAAGTGTGGAAAGAATCATGGTGGAGATTTTCATAAAGGGACTAGAAAATTTTTCTTGTTTGGGAAATATGGTCATCAAGTAGTTGACTGTCGAAGTAATGAGAAAAAGTTAGCTAATTATGTAAAGACAACAGAGAAATCTGCACCAACACATTAATGCTTCATGTGCAAGGAAATGGGGCATTATTCTAATCAATGCCCTAATCCAAGGGTTAATGATGATCAACGTGAGAAACCTCATAAGGAAAAGATATAAAGGGAAGTCACATGAGATCATTATTTGTGATGTTGAGTATGAAAATTATGTTGTTTAATGGTTAAGTGTTTATGTAATGGGAGTTCAAAATAGTATCATGGAATCTCATTTATGGAATCTGGAATTTTGAAATATCTATGTATTGGTTTTCAATAATTATATGGTACCAGTAACCATGAAAAGTGATTGAAATATTTTTGGAAAGAAGATGATATGTTCATAGTGAAGTGATAAAGAAAAAATGAAATGAGCGCATGACTGATATAAGGGAAAAGTTATATCATGGTTTGAGTATATAGAAATTTTGGGATTTTGGTATGTGGAAAGTGTTAAATTTTCAAAGCATTCATGTTTTCACTGAGAGTCAATGGATATTCATTTTTCAAGAGAATAAATGATTAAGGTATTCAAATGTATGTAATTTGACAAAGAAGACATATCATATGATATATGGGGGATAAATTATGGTATCCACATGCTCGTCAGATAGAATTTCTACTTATTGTTTTCATTATACTATGAGCTTGGACAGAAGTATTTTTGATAAGCCTAAAGATTGGAATGGATTATGTTGGACATAAGTCTGTATTGTTTAAGTATAGAACTTTTTTAGATATTATTTATGGAATGTTATAATAATGTAGTTTTAGAAAAAGTACAACCTACAGGGCAAGTGAAAACCCGTCGCGTCGGACAAGGCTATGGGAATCGAACCCACAAGAGAAGTGTGATAGGTCTTTATCACCTACCACTGGCCTACATGAAGTCCCTAGTTATTAGAAACAGGTTTTATTATATTATTTTGTATGACATAAGAAGTATAAGTCCATTTTAGGAACCATATATGATTAATCTCACTAAAGATGGACTTATGTATTTTTGATAACTTTTTATAACCTTTTGTTTGAGACAGATGGAATGACCCATCATTCTATCACATGATCTGCTAACACTTCAGTAATGAAAAATTCAACATCATTTCTTTAAGAGATGAAGTGGAAATTGTTCAAAGAACAAACAACATTGATATTGTAACAAAATCAAGTAAGTATTTCTTCTAATTCAAAATTTTCAACTTCAGGGAAATGATATTGAAAACCAAAAATGTTGTCGTAGTGCTCTTATATCTAATGAATCATATGGTACCTTAGATCATCACAAATTTATGGCTTAATGATTGTTGGATTTATGGAAGCCATGTTCTCTACCACTCTCCATCAGAACTTGATGGTAATATTTCTCTTCCATATCCATATTTCCACCTATATTCTCCTACGTGGAAACCCAGTGATGAGTTAATTTGGGGACCATTATGTTTCATACATAAATTTATAAAATTAAGTTTTAGTATTCCTTTTTATGATGTGGGTTTCTATTAAATAAACTTTTAAGTAGTAAACCATTTATAACCCCGACGAATTTCGAGGGCGAATTCATTTTAAGGGGGGTAGAATGTAACAACCCGAGATTTTATGAGAATTATTCTTTTTAATTTCATTGATGTCTTGTGTTGTATTCTACACAAATATTAGCTTGTAATATACGAAACACCGTATTATCTTGCATTATACGCAACACTATTCTTGACTCGTGTTACACACAATTTCAAGTTCGTTTTGTGGAAATTATTTTACGCAACATTAAGTATAGATTTTCTTTAATGTATAAATGAAATAAGTTTTGATTATGTTATACGTGACACCAAACAGAACATTCATTACATGCACCCCTAACTTGTCTTAAATTACACGCAATCAAGACCTTCATCGATAGCGTGTGTAGTACGCAATACCATGTTTCACTAAATGAGATATTATTATAATATTATTTTGAACTAACCTTTATCAATAGTAATACCCATTTTTTGAAATTTTATTAATTTTAGCTTTCAAAATGGTCTTCATTTTTGGATTTGGAATACTGAAATTAGCCTAGGTTGAATTTTTGGTATTTTACTGAAAACATTCAATTTTTGATGAATAGTGAAAACACTAGGTTACTATTTAAAACCCGAATTATTATTTAAATAATTATTTATTTTATATAAATTTATTTTAGGTAAAAATTGATACATAATACCTATATAAGTCCAATGTAATTCATTGGAGTCATTTTACAATAATTTTAGATATATAAAAATTTTATTGAATTTTTCATCTTCTTTTACCCACCTCCTATGAGAATTTGAAAATTTACATAAATCTTAATTTTAATGCATCTGTGAGTGGAATTTTGAAAAACCGAGAGACACAATTAATATTATGGAGTAAAATGTGGTTCAATGAGATAAAAATATTTTTTTCTGAATAGTTACTTTTTACTTTTATTTACCACGGTTAAAAGTAAATAGGGTAATTAATGGTAAAAATGATATTATTATTACCCTATCACATGTCCTAATTCTATTGGATAAGTGTAATTAGACCAAAAACAACCTTAGGAATAAAATATTACCCTTTAGGTCCACTTGGATTAGATTAAGACATTTATTATTATTTTATTTAAAGAAGAGTTAAAATAGTTAAAATCAATGTTTAATAACTAAAACACTTATAATGTAGGGTTATACATAAGATAAATTCAACTATAAATATTCCTTATAAATATAAAAATATTTCCTATATAATTTTATTTTATTTATAATTTTTAGACATAAAATATTTTAATTTATTTATGACACAATGATGATGCAGTAATTACCTTATTAATGAAATATTAACATAATTGATGTTATTAATACACAAATAAATGTAATTTTAGACTTTTTATGAATTACACTAGTTTTATAGGTTAATATGAAATGTTAGTATTGATTTAATTATATTTTTTCGAACTAATCATGCTGTTATGATTTTTAATAATATCAAATTACCAAATAGTGGCTAAATTGACAAAAAATAGTTTTTAAAAGAAATATTATATTATTAATTGGTATTATATTCCTAAAAATCAATGGTTCGGCCAAATGACTTAGATAAGGTTATTTATATTATTAATGAACTACTTGGGGTTTTTTTGTCTTGTTATAGTGATTTTATTAACAATATAGTGAAAGAAAATAAGAACACACGGTAAAAGTTAAATTATTTAACTTAGAGTTAAATCTAAATGATAAGGTTAAAATAGTAACCTAAACATGTCTAAAACCTATTGGTTGAGAGTATTTATACCCACACACACATTATATTCTAAATAAATCAATATAGAGCTATTATAAACCGAATATGGCTTTATTATAAAATAATATTTTCAGTTTTCCCAAACGTGCCCCTCTCATCCCTTATAAAAAGGGCACCCCTTCCCTCTTCACTTCACACCCTTTTGAGCCTTGAATCTCATCCAAAACCTATCAATTACTCTTATCAACCTCTCTATTTATATCATAGAGGTTCTTGTATTCTCAAAATCCCAACTCTAGTGCACTAAGAAGATGTTTAAAGGAGGTGCGTCGAAGTAGGGGTAATCTCTTCTACCGATTCTTTCATGTTTATTTCCACTTCAACATATTCTTCTTTAGATGTATCATTATAAAGTAATAAAATCATTATTACTTATATACGGATCTGTTTTTATAAATATTAAAAAACCCTATATCACCTTCTCTCCATCCTACGTAAAATGAAATCACCCCGCGTACGTACGTACGGAATACCGTCTCCACGCCGTGGTGTAATCTATTTTTCCACCTCCTCCTTACATGGGGGGTATAATGGTGTAATGAATAACTATATATGGTTATTATAACATCATACTAATTCTAAGATATTATATTATCCACTCCAATTCCATTCAATAATACTGGAACGATATCATCACTCGTGCGTACGTACGGATTACCGTCTCCACGACGTGATGAGATTCATTTTCCGTGTTTACAATTCAAGAATGATTATAAAGTATATATAATAAGTAACCATGAAATGTGTTACATAATAATGCTACTGTATTTATGTATATATGTATTTCATATACTTAATTTCATTCAATTCAATACGGAAACGAAAAAAGAATTCATGTGCACGTACGACCTACCGTCTCCATGAACGGTGTATTTCCTTCCATTTATCGATCTATTATATATATGTATATTCTGAATATATATTATATATAAATCTGGTTTTATATTCTATAATTAATTAATAATATACATAATTACAAGTCAAAACACGTATGATAAATGAAATGATTTTACCGAAAACTCTGCTTTAACATGAAATTTAAAAAAGAACGGGTAATATAAAGTTGTAAGTGAATCATATATGATATCATAAATATTATTATGGTTCTGTTACAAGTTAATAATATGGTTAAACCAACTATATAGGTTTCATGGACACATACGAAATAAAATGGTCATAAGTTAAGGGAAAATCTTACAATCTCATTTTTATCCATGATTGTTTATACTTTGGTATTTACTGGGGTGTATTTATCATCCACATCCATGTTTCCACAATATGTAATATTATTTCTATTATCATAAAAATGTTTAAATCCAATTTTACCCTTCGTTTAGTTTTTATTAAATGATATGAAAGGAATCTTTTTTCGTTTTTTGTACGAGGTACTTTTTGAATTTTCCAGCCAAAGTATGAGAAAAATGTTTTTCTTAACTTGTACATCATGAATAGATTCATAGAACATTATTTCCATGAAGCTTACTTTACCAGTTATGAAGTTTATTTTTAATCAACTTCTTTTAGTTTAAAATAGTATGACATGTTAAAAAGGAAAAAAATGTATTTGAAGTAGAAAGGATATTTTCCTCAAGAATGGTGTTCAAGTGTTTTATCAAAATTATTTTCCATCTAAGATAATATGGGGTTCTGTTTGTATCCCTATTTTTATACTGATTTGATTTTGAGATGATGGAATTATTTTTATGATTTCTTTTTTATCTTATATGGATTATGTTATGATTGCATGATGTTTAAGAATCCCATTTTTATTTCATGGGTTATGTTATGATGTATGATTTATGATTTTGTGGAACACATAACAATGGTATCATTATGAGATGGGTGGGACCTATATATCCCCCCAATGCATTGGGTAAAGATTTATATCTCATGAGATATACATGGCTAGAATGGTAAGTTAATCTGGTTCAGTGTTACAGGATCGAAACGAAGATTGAACTCGATTCAGAAAGGGACTTTATCCACTAATATGGTCTTGGAAGCAATGTCATGGATACTATGGAAATCATATCATGTTCCTAATGGGTTTCTACAATTAAATGTTTTATTCCCATTCTATTTTATCATGATTGATGTTCCTTTATGACATATGCCTTATGTACTTCCATGTTTTATGTCATTGCTCAAGATTTTGATGTGTAAACATTATGTTCATGTTTTGAAGTTCAAATGTATATGGTTTGTTTTATATTCTCCATGAATACCCTTATTGAGCATTCGAGCTCACCATTTATATGTTTTCTTTCCCCTAGTGTATAAATAAATGTTTTAGGTAAGAAAAAAGGGAAGATTTTTATGGGTGACGTTGAAGATCTTTCACCAAGATTAGAAGATTGAATTCCGAGTTTCCAAAGACAATAAACTATTATGGTCCTTTGGAGTCCTTTTTGTTATCTATTATCTATTCTGAAAAATTAATGTAATGTACATGTACATCAATTATGGTTCTTTACATTAAACATGTAGGTAAATCAAATGTAGTGGTGAGAACAAAAAAACACAGTAAAACACCAAAAAAAAGAAAAACCTCATAGGAAAACCAAAAAGGAATACCACAATGTAAAACAATAGAGGAAAAACACAAAGAATTACCCCATTGGATTTCCAAACAGGAATACAACACAAGATTACCACCCAAAAATACCACCAATGATTACCAAACATTATTACCACATAGTAATACGACACATGAATACTAGAGAAGAATACCTCACAGGATTACCACTACGTGGTAATTCCGTGTGGTCTTCCTATGTTGTATTCCCCTATCGTAATCCTTTGTGGTATTACTTTTTTTATCCCATTGTTTTAATCCCTTGGGCTAATCTTCTGTGTAATTGTACTATGTAAATATTATGTTTCATTCCTTTGTGGTAATCATGTTATGAGTTCCTTTGTGTTATTTTTTTGTGTCATACATTTTTATTTTTTCTTCATAGTATTTCTTTGGGGTTTTCACTATGGTTTTATGGTTTCCTATGGAGTATTGTTATAATCACCCCTACATAGGCTTTACCCTTCCCTTGTTGTGTCTTGTGCATACAATAAACTTTCAATAGATACCTATGAAGACCATGACTATGCTGTGATTTTTTATACTAGACAAATCATGGAGTGTTCTTATGGATTTTCAGATAGAATTCCTAATATATCTTTTCTTATAGGTTGGACTAGTGGTTATAGGCATTTCTTTTGGGGTTTCTTTCCCTATTTACATTCTATTACTTTATCTATTTTACTCTGGTTGTGGTTTATAGAGGTTTTCATGCATTATTTACATAGAGCTTTTACATTTCAGCATTTGTGGCTTGGGTATGGGAGCCTGTGTACTGGTAATTTAGGCTAATTCCTCTAATTTTTGTGATATTCCTACTCAATGTTAGTCACCAGAACATTGCCTATAAGAGGAGGTAATGAGGTAGTCATGGAACATGACCCTCTAGGATGGATCATGAAAAATCTAGTTATGAATTGATTCAAGAATACTTCTAATTATTTTTATATATTGATTATGCTACTTCAGAATAAGTGGGAGATTGTAGGATGTGAAATAAATGTACATTCATGTGATATATAACAGGACTGTGAGGATACCTTTCCACCATTTTATCCATAAGTATAATATAGAGATAAAATTTGTGCCATTATATTCTGTTGTTCATGTGATGTACCCTAATATTATATTTCATTTATCATAACATGGGTTTATGAATTGTAATGACTCATATTCCTCACATGATTTCATTAATTTTGAATCAAATATTTTATTCATTTTCAATATATTAATCCATTTGAACATTATAATAGTAATATACTCTAACATGAAATAATATATATTTCCATTGTGAGGGAAATCAATATGGATGATTTAATTCATTTAATGAAGAGTTACGATTATAGCCTACAAAAGGGAAGGCATCACCTTTATTGAATATATCTAGATAAAAAGTATTATTTTTCTTGATAATAATTTTTCTTTTGGAGAAAGTGATGGAACCCCTTTGAATGGTCAAGTATCCTCTCATTATGAATGAGGATTTTAGTCTGGTGTATTACCACAAAAGATGGTATATTGGGTTTTCTACTTCACTAATCTATATCAAACATACGCCCTAAATGATTTAATATGGTTCAAATGTATGTTTATGTATTCTCCTACTTATATTATTTATTTTATTTCATGTTGATACTAGTGAAGACATATTAGTCATTACACAGTTTTCTTCTATTACCCAGCTTATTTAATGGATGTTTAAAACCTATCAAATCATATATATAACTCTTTAACTATTTTAATTTTATGAAAAAATTAGATTTAAACAGTTGTCACAGAAAACCCAATAATCATGCATTTGAGAATTATCTTCGTTGTTCGAGTCCAAGAACCTCTAACTAAAAGGTCGTATCATGTCTCTCACCAATGTCCAATAGTCATGTTTCCATCCACCCATGTTATTTAAAAACTATATGGTTAACCACCCATACTACGTGTTCTTCTTTTTTAGATATATATATATATTAATTATTTAAGGATGGGGGGATAAATCCTGATCATTGGAGGTTCCCACTTCCGGTAATCTATCACAATAGAACATTAGTCTCTAGAAGAATTGCTAGTTTCTGATCATATAATATCTTAGGTCTTCAAATATATGAACTAGAAATCTAAATTACTACAACTAGTATGTGAATTCATCCTCAACAATCTAATTTTTATCACCTTATGATCCTCCTTATTGGAAATACATAAGAAATAATTATAAGAAAAACACACACATGGAATTATAAAGAGTAAAAAATTTACCCACAATATATATTTGGTTCAAAAGTTATGTCTTTCATTCACAAGATATTAGTGAAATATATTTCACTCAAATATAAATAGAGTACATATAGGTTAATGGTGTAAAACATATTCTGGTGACTCTACTCAGTTTGATGAAATATGTCTCACAAACTCCATCTAATATTCTTTTCATCTCCCCTCTATTCCTTAGGGACTCTGAACTTTTTACTTTCAACCTTTGACTTTATCACTTCAGCCTTCGACAACTAGATGTGTCCATGTTTACTCTAGTAATATAATCCTCAAACATTTCATGGGATTATTCACTTTTTTTTATTGCATTTAATATTATTAATCACCTATAGACCAATACCTCTATTTATAGTTGTCTCATCCAGTCATTCAGACAACACCGCCATTTGATATATGTTTGAGACCCCCATTAGAATCTGTAACTTCTTATTGTCATTTGAGATCATTCCATAAACTTCAAACAGCAAGAATACTATTTAAATATGCATTACCTCAATAGTGATTACAAAGGAAAAAATTTCCATTATCCAATCTGTAAGAAAAAAAAATTCAAAATCACTCCATAAATGAATAAACATATTTTATCAGACAACTCACATGTCATAACCACATCTTGAATTCTATTTTAATACCAAAATATACCCCTTCTATCCAAGTCAAATCATCCTCTCTCTCATGATTGACTCCTAGAAAAAATTCTTTATAAAATCTTCATTCTATTTATTATACTTAGGATCCACTATTCTATATCCACTACATTAAATCCATCAATTGAAATTTTCTAATTTTCCTAATCTCACATAATCAAACAACCTTCTAAGGACCTAACATTATAAATTTTTTTCAAGGTCTTATTTATATTATATTATTACACCTGGTGAATTGGCTTATCCTCTTTGTTAATGTCCACTAAACATTTTTCAACATCCAAAACATAAAAATTCATGGTACATGTGTAATTTTTTCATAAAGTATCTCCCATGTGTTATTTCTAATGATTTATTATTTGAAGCTTTGGAATTTGGCCAAGAAAAAAATTACCACACCAAACCCAAAAAATGTACTACTTTTTGAATTATTTTCATAGGTTGAGTTCAAAAATCTCCGACTAGAATACCATTATCTTTCTCGTACTAATGTTCTATACGAGAAATTATGTTCACTAACATTATATAGAGATCACATGTTATCCACCCCATTATCCTATTGATTATCTAGGATCCAATCAACAATACCTCTTCAATTCTACGAAACCATGATCTTTCATTCTACTACATCAATGAAACTCATCCAAATTCCTCCGTTTAATTTAGCTAATGAAAACAGGAACTGATTGTCCCATTTACTGACTTCATTGAATTTATATTGATAAAATCTTCCATAAACCATGTATTTGGACTCACCCTTTCTTACATAAACATATAAAACATTGACCCATTTCCATAAAACCTTATATCATTTTGGTACACTCAAAACCTAGTGACACCATTGAAACCATCCTCTAATAGGTTTTACTAGAAATCCTGATTTCATAGTCATGATGAATCCCCACTGAACTTCCCTCATTGAAATCATGGGAAAATGATCATTTACTCTCTCAAAGTCAATACTTGATCCATAACATTGACGATCTCAATTCGAATTAGTAGTTCCTTTATATTATACAATGATATTGAGATGAATGTGTCAACAAAATTAGAAATGTTTTCCATGAAAAACATATCAAGAATTGGGGTTGTCCTTTCTACAAATTCAATATTGACCATGTTGATAACTTTTGTTTCCACTGAAGATGAGATAAAAATAATATAGTCTTGATTATTTTACCCTAAATATATCATCACAATTTTAGATGTCTACATATGAAACATTATCCCATCTCATTATAACTATATATCTTTTGGGTAAACTAAAACCCTAGTGACATCATTGAAATCGACCTCCATCTTATATTACAGTAAATTTTGATGTTATAATCATGACGAACACCCACAATGCATATTTAATTGAAATCAAGTAAAAATGATAATGTACTCTTTTAACATCAATACTCAGTTAAACACTTTGAGGATTCCTCCACCAATCCATAGTTAAATTAAATTATCTAACAATATTTGGATGATTGTTTCCGTAGAGTCAAAAATCTTTCTATGAAATTCATATCAGGATTTGGGTTGTAATTCTATTCAATTAAAATTTGGAAAATTTAAACATCTTTTTCATCCTCTGAATACGAGATATCAATAAGATCATCTAGAAAATCATACTCCAAATTGAAAAACACCCCATGAATCAAATTCATATTTTCACGGTCATTATTTGACAACCTATGTATATATTTATATAAATCTTCTATAACTTCAACTTTCTCTACAACATATCATATTTTGAAAACAATTATGGTCTACCTATATCATGGTTATTCGATTTTGTAAAAATTAATTATCCTATAATGCAATTTCATGATATAATTCACTATAATTTGAAAAACACTCAGGGTCACAAAATTTTATGTCCACTATCATCATGTTTCATCAAGGCTTAGTATGACATAGAATTATCTTCATTAATCCCCTCCAACTTCCATTTGATTATGAAAACTATTCCAAAGATTCCATCTTCTGGTCATTTAATCCCTTACTTGGTAATTATTTTCTTTATTAATCCTAAGGGATATATGTTATATTTTTTTCAATAAATTATTTCATTTGGTGATTGATTTCTAATTTTCAATAGACATATCAATCATTTTTTTGGATCCAGATATACTATATATAATAGTTTAGAATAAAATTAATATGTAGTTGTTGTGAAAAACATAGAGATATATTGAATATAATGTTGATAGATATTCCTAATAGAATATGGATAAGGTTAGGTAATGGATAATCCATATAGGGTGTGATGAGCAAGATTCACATTGTGAAGATTCTAAGTGTAATGTTTTTGAATTAATTGAGATACGTCAAATTTACATGAAAAATTACATTGTTTTTTACAAAAGTAATGGTATTGTTGGGATGAATTTGAATACTTATAGAATAAAATATCATATGGGTAGCCACATAAGATAAATAAAAAATGTGAGAGGAATTGTGGGTAATCCATATATGGAAAATGTATTTTTCTTTTGGTTGTAAGTTGGTTATGTGCATGAAAGATAATATTTTATAATGGATTAAATGAAAAATGAAAAATAAGAATTTATGGAATATTGAGCCCCATAAGATATTTTTTCTTCCTATTTGAGATTTAATTTACATGGCATATGCTTATAAAAAAATTTACAAATTAATTTATCTGACTCCTGGGGTATTTGAGTAGCATTTGAGATAATATATCTTACACATAGAATAATTTAATCAATATAAGATAAATTATCATAAATTAATTTTCTATTTTAATAATTTATATATTCTGATTAATGAATTTAAATTAAGATTGTGATTTTTGTTATGTTCTTCATGAATCAAACATACTGATTACCCATAGATCATGATTCATGTTGGGATGGACAGCTAATGATGAAGTTGATGGTGTTGAGAACGATTCTCACCTCAGTAAAAAAATTTATGCCATCATGTATATATGGAAATTTAAAATATATAAGAATGAGTATATATAATGGAATATTTCAATAACGATGAATACCATGATAATTTTAATATTACATGAATGAAAGAAGTAGAGGTATCGACAAAACAATTAGGAATATTTCAAATAACCTTTGACATGAAGATTATGATTTTGAATGAGTTTAGTCATGCCACTAAAATTCAAGATATATTTTCATAAAAATATAAAAAAAACAATCATGTATGATTTGATGAATATAAATAATAAATAATTAAATAAAATAGTTATAAATAATTATAATAAATTTAACTGATATTCACCTATAATAAAGAATGAAAAGTAAACTAAGAATAGAGATAAAAGATTATTTCACAAGGAGGAGAATATCATAATTTAGAGTATTTTTGGATTCTCATATGTTCATTTTCTACAAATATTCTGAAAGAGTATTTATTTCTATATTTATTTATGATTCTAATAGGTTTATTCTAGTTTATTTTATGCATTCATGGTCATACTTTATCTCTTGTTCTTTTTTATAATAAGAAGGTGATTGTGCATGTGGGATAAAAACCAAGTGTCACCCGGATTATAATTCATGATTCAAGATATTAATACTCTTCAAAAGTTTTAGGTAAATGGATTACTGCTTCTTTTAATGAAATACATTTTATTTTATAGTCTGGAACTTCTAAATTCTAGGAAGAAAGACTCAAATCTAATCAAATTTAAAAATAAATAATGTCAAATAAATATCCTTCATCATTTCACAATATCTATGAAAGAACAATATAAATTGGCATTGAGAAATATTCTCATTGAAGAGTTAAATATGTAGAATGAAAACCACACATTTTGTAGTATAATTTGTTCTAAAATTTGACATTTCAGGGATAATACATATGTTGATGAATTTTTTTCGATATGGATTATAAATATTTGTAAAATATGCCTCTTATATGACTAATAATATAGAAATAGTCAAGTTAGAGGGAATAAGAACATTGGACAATACAATCAAGAATTCAACACTTTGAAAAGAATGTGAAAATCAAAAACAGCTTGGAAAGTTTACAAAAAGATTATGGAAGATTTGATCAAAAAGGAAAAAACATATACATATGTGTTTCTCTTAACCTAGATTAGATGAATATATTTCATATTTTCATCCACAAAAAAATATAAAATCAAACTTTTTTAATAAAAAAATTCACTGAGGATTCATTTAAGGCTTGAAAATCATAAAATCCTTGGTTTATGGAAAGTGGGTGTTTATCACACATGATAGGTGTCTAGAAAAATCATAATAGTCTTATTAAATATAAAGGTGAAACTATTATATTTTCTCATAATAGTTCCTTTATTAATAAAGGTATTTGGAGAAACATTAGAAAAATTAAAATTAGTCCAGATATCATGTTGTTTTTTTAATGTATTTGAGCAATACTATTTGAGTGTATCACAATTCATTAATGATAAAAATGAGTTTATTTTCCAAACAAAATTGATACACAGTCAAAATAATGAAATATGGGGTTATCATTAAAATGGATATAAAAATCACATGAAACATATTTCAAATAGTGAAACGCTGTGAAGGTCTTTATTAATGAAAAAATGTATAAATTGAGGTATTTAACATAAGGATTACTCACCTTGTCCAAAATATTATAAAGCAAATTATCCTAGAAGATGATTTTAGAAATAAAACCTTAGTAAATGACAACAAAATTACTATTTGTAAAATATTCATAGACAAAAAATATTTAACATGGAATATAAGGGATTTGAGATTCAAGAATTGAAGCCTCTCGAACTGATTCACTCTTTTTAATATGTTCTTATGAATATGAATCCAATAAATAATGAAATATATTTCATTTATTTTTTAAGTTATTTAATAAGGATGACATGAACCATTTTCAAGTCACACATATTGAAGGCCTTTGACATATTACGGGGTTTTTTATAACTTCTTGATAAATAGAAAATAATTTACATGACTAGGTTGAGATTATAGATTAGGAGCGGATATTCTAAAAAAAATTCATAGAGTATATTAAAAAATATAGAATCATGCATGAATATAGTTTTCCATAAACACTATAACAATATTGAGTGATTTAAAGGATGAAAAAAAGTCATGTTTATATGGATAGAACTATTCCAGTTAAACATGAAACCTCAAGGTATTTGTGTTTATTGGTTATTAATACTAGTAGAGTGATTTATAACATATGTCTATTAAGTAAAATATAAGAAAAGACTCCATATATTTTCTGGTTTGAAGGGAATCCAAATGAAAAACATTTTAGGGTGTTTGGATGTCATTTCTTGATCAAGATTGAGCAAAAGGGAGGATCACATTTTTATTATAAGGATTTTTATAGAATATTTATTAGGTATACATCAAATGAAAAATCTTATAGGTGTAACAAAAAGTAGTCCGAAAGAATTATATATAATGATGATGTGTGAATTTTTTAGAGTGAAGAAGAAATGAGGAATACAATGGTTGTGAATGATGACGATGATGTTTCCTGTTCAGAATCCATTAAAAATAGAATACAAATAGGTTCAAAAAAAGGGAAAATTATTCATTTTATAATAGTGAATATGGGGAAGTAAATTATAAAAAGAAAAATATATTTATATTAAAGCAAAGTTATGTTCAGAATATCATTGGGAACTATAATCAATGATTTATAAAAATAAAAAAAAAATCATATAAATTATACGTATGAATATTTTGTAATAAATTGAACCCAATAATGTAGAAGAAACATTAGAACATAAGAAATAGATTTATCCCATTAATTAAGAACTATACCAGATTGATAATATTAAATCATGGGAACTTGTACACATACCCATATAAAAAGAATGTTATTGGAGAAAAATGGACTTTTAGAAATAAGACTAACAAGGATATTAATGTATCTCGAACCCAATACATACGTGGTTTCATGGAATAATCACAATATAATGGGGTTGAATTAAATAAAAAAATTTCCTCTATGGCTAGACATGAGTTTATTAGAATATTCCCTACCAAAGTTGTTCATAGAAGCTTAAATATTTTTCAAATGAATGTTAAATCAATTTTTTCAATAGGTACTATTTATGAGTAAGTGAAAAAGGAAAATCTTGAAAGATTTACTATTTATTCTTATTGTAGTATAGTATTAAGATTGAATAAATATATATATGGTTTTAATTATTCTTCAACAAATTATATATCAAACTTGATGCATATTTTAAATGCATGATTTCTCGCAATGTAAAAGTAGATATAAATTTATATGAAATGAATATAGGGACGAAAACACTTTTTGTCACTATGTTTGTTGATGGTATAATATCTTCTATCAAATATTGTGTTAAGATATTCTAATACATAAGAAATAAAAATATTAGATGTAATTTCTTAGGGAAAATAGGTTTTATGAAGATTAATGTTTTACAAGAATAAAATTTAATTCATGTTTCAAAAGTAATGTATACTAAATAAATATTAATTTATTTTCACATGTTACAAGCTAGAGGGATGTCCACACCCAATATAGTGGGTAAAAATATGATTAATGATAATGAATGGAATAATTTTAATGAGAAGAATTTTCATGGACTTATTGGAAATCTTATTGATCTAATAGATAATAGACATGATATTGTGTATGTTTTCAAAATTTGAACAATATTTTTTCACAACCAGAAGAAATAATTTTTTTTGTTGTAAAAAGGACCCAGAGATACATTTTCTATACATTTAATTGTGGTTGATGTATAGAAAATAAGTTGAGCTAGATTTAAGAGTATTTTCTAATGAGAAAAAAATTAACTTCTGGGGGAGAATTTTTTATTGAAAATAATAATGTCTAATGGAGTTGAAAAATGATATCTACTTTAAACATAGATATATAGAAGCTCGATAAGTGGATCTATCACTGTATGTGACATAAATTATATGGATTAATACAAAAATAGAATAATGAAATGTTGAATCTTGTAATCCATTGATTGTGAGTTCGAATAACCAATGTGACATTAATCTCTCTATGAATCCGGTGCACCATTTTTAATCAAACAACATTGACATAAATTTAAATTTTCAAAAGGATAATGGTGAAGAAGGGATTATGAGACTATAATTTGTCCCTTATAGAGAATAGTTGGAATATATTTTTATCGAAACCAATCAAAAATTAATATTTTTAAAATCTCACGCTATAAATGGAAGTGTATCCCATTCCCACTCATTATGATATTTTTTTTTGAGTTTTCTCATTCATTATTTCATTATCCGATTCTTCACAAGATGTTCTGAATAGTAATAGAATATTTTTTCACTTGGATATAAATTTTTCTATAGTTTTTGTTGAGTGTTTTAAGATAGAACCTAAGAAATAATGGTCGCATTTTCATGAATATATGATTGGGTTGAATTGAGATATCTTTTGATATCATTTATGACTGTTTTAGTTATTTGTATTTTCTAAAATGATAATTCTCATATAGAATTATAGATGGAATATTAATGATTTATTTTCAAATATAATTATTATTTGATCCCTTACACTTATTCTCTTGGGTTTTGTTATCTAGAATGGGGAGAATATTGGTTCTGGAAATAAATCTAAAGGGTGAGATTACTAAACCCTTGAGGATAATGTTTTATTATTTTCAATACTTTTTTGAGTGTGATGATTGATGTCCAAATTTAAAATAGAGATATGATAAGTTTTGATTACATAATAGATCAATCTATAATTGATTAGAACGGTATGTATGTATAGTAGTTACCAATATCTTTTTACTATTGTTGGTTATAATGTTGAGAGCTATCCATAATATGTGATATGGGGTTTTAATAAATGGATAATAAATTTGAGGAATGATGTTCTTTATTCACACTATGAATATTCCACAGTTTATGTTTTCAAGTGATTGATTGGCGTTGATTTTAATTTAAATATGTTCATATCTTTTCAGATGTTTTATAAGTGTTTCATAGATGATGAAAAATGAAAAATGAAAATATATTATAGGGTTCCACATAAGATAAATCGGATACATGAGAAGAATTGTGATATTTATAGAGTTTTAAAATGGAGTTTTCTTGTGGGAAGAATATATTTTTTGTTTCTATAAGAAAATATTACTTGTGGGATTAAATAAAAATATGGAATATAAATATATCTTACATACATTCAAAAAAGATATTTTAAATTCTGAGAAGATAATTCATATAAGTGATTATTGATAAAAAAAATTACAAGATAATTCATCTCATGACTACAGAATTATGTATACCTTATGAAATGTTTTCTTACATAAAAAATAAACTAAGCTATGTAATATAATTTATCTTATATGGATACATTGTTTTCATTATGTTTATATTTTAAAGAATATATTTGTAATTTTATAATTCAAAGTGATATGTTCATAATGAATAAATAATCATGATATTTCATTGATCCTGATTCATACAGAGATGAATATTGGATCATCTGAGGGAGAAGTTGATGGTCTTGAGAGAGTTACATGACTCGTTCAAATATGCTACATTATAAGGCTTACATGTAAATATCAAATTAATTATAAGGCATAGATTTTGTTCAATATTAAATAAAAAAACAATCCTATAATAAATCAAATATCTTAATAATGAAACAAGATGAATCTTCAATAGAATGAACATGGATATTTGGAAGAAGATATCGCTCAAATAATGTGAATTTGTATATGTTAGGTTAGGAAAGTGGAAACCAATTGAGGTTTATATAATAGAATATACAATTATAATTACTATGTGATTTGGGGAATATGAATAGTAATAAATGAAGTAAGTTTGGTGTGTCTAATTCTAAGAATCTAAACTGATACACTACTATATTATAGAAATAATAATAACTGAGAATAGTTGATATAGTTTTATCTATAAGGAAGAAGAATATCATCTTGTAGAGTCCTCATTATGGGTCATATACTCATCTTTGATCACTCTTAATAACGAGTATTCTCTTAATTATTGATATAAGATTTAATCTTGTTGGTTCCAACAAATTTTTCAAGTTCAAGGTCAGACACAGCCATAATATTTTGTACAATAAGAATGGGAATGGTCACATGGGATAATAACTAAATGTAACCAAGGATTTAGTCATTTGAAAGGAGTTGAACCATGCTGATAATTGTTAGTGTCATTAATTTTTCTACATTATTATATATATTGATAGAGGAAATAAAAATGATTAATAGAGGTGTGGATTAAAAAATTTTCTACACACTGATTAACCCCCCCTCCCATTTGAATCAACCTTAGTTTGATATAAAACTCCAAAAACATGAACCATCCCACACATTTGATAAATATTAATCCTACATGTGTGAAATCTTTGGATGTCCTCGACCCGGTTCACTCAATAATAATAAAATATGGTTGTATAAATGACCTCAATAATTCTACCTCATTTGGTAGATGCTTATGAATAGTAATGAGGATCCATGGTGGAATAGGTGTGAGGAAATACCACCAATGTTAGGGTCTCAGATAGTGGTATAATCATGCCCAATAATTGGAAATGCATAAGAATTAGTTGTTTTGTAGAAAAATGACATTAATCACATAAATATCCAAGAAATCTCATCCAGTAGCTTTATATAAGAATAATGATCAATGCATGATAAAAAAAATATATAAATCCTATAAAATATACGTATCAAATATTGAAAAAGATCAAAAAGATGCCTCCCTAGAAAACAACATGGTCACACCTAGGACATATACTCCAAAACATCTATACAAAACCATTAAAGAATCAGTAGTAAGACTCATTCCCCTTTCTCAATGAACATCTATGAGGTCTATCAGGTTACCCAACAACAGCCTTGATACAGTGTGAGATAACATTCAATAATCCACCACTAATGGTGTTTGATTCAATTCATGTCTATTCATAAAAGATAAATTAGTGTACATATATAATAGGTGTATGAGTAATAATAGTAGAAGAGGAGATATATATTCTATAAAATTTCTCTATGATCAACCTTCTAAATCATAAATTATATCTATTAATATTAGCAGGAATCATCAATAGATTATGCTATGTAATGAAATATCAGGCCAACATTTCCCAGCATTCAAGGAGTGGTAATGTAAAAGGGAACTGTATAAGCTATGTGAAACAATTATATAGGATCCAAGGAGTAGAAATGTCCATGTAAGAATAAAGAGACATCATATCCTAGGAGTAGAAATTTCCAAGGAATCCTATTGATGAGTCAATCAGATTCAAGGAGTATAAATGTTTAAGGCATCCTAATATCTCAAGTAAACTATTTAAATTGGATCCTTTGAGTTAAAATGTACAAGGCATCTATATAAGCCAAGTAAGTAAAATCCAAGGAGTATAATGGTCAAATTCACCCAAATATGATAAGAAATAGGATCCATGGACAAACAATTTCTAACAAAACCATCTAACTAGGATCCATGAAGTAGAAATGTCCATGTAATCTAAATATGGTCATTAGATCCAATTGGTAGTAATGTACATGGAATCCTAACCAACTCTTTAACCAGTTCATTAACCACTAATTTAATAATTTCATTAATCCATTCAAGATCATAAATATTCAAGGAATTATCCATTTTTTACCATCCATTTATATTTTAAATGGTTCTATAAAGAGTTCAAAAACCTTGTACAATTCCCATTAATAAACTATTATGTTATCATTTATTTAAGGCAAAATCATCACACCCCAAGAGTGACATAAAGGAAATATAAGGGTAGAACCCACCCAACGGGTGGTCCAGGTATGGTTAAAAACCTCCAATCTTGATGAAATTTTTTAATCTAATGTCTCTAAATTTTTATATCAATTCATCCATTGTTAAATTAGATTATAAATCATTACCAAGAGTGCTTTTCATTCAGTTCAATGAAAAATATATATAAAAAACAAAAATGTTAGGGAAGCGGTATAAACAACCTACCCCACTATGGTAGACAATACGCATCCACTACTTTCCATTGATTTGATCTAAATGATAATAAAATGGAATAAATATCTTACTCTCTAAAAATTAAGTATAAGAGACCGCACTAAAATATAATCATTGATATTGAGGAATATAGAAAAAAGGTGTATAAGGAATAGAGTACTCACTAGTGTGGAACCAACAAGTTAGGAAACACTCAATTCAAACGTATGACTTTCTAATTAGATAAAATCCAATGAGAAGTCTTGAGGAACTCAACAGGAGATAAAATGGTTTCTAGGGGTAGAGAAAAGAAAAATGGAAGAGGGTTTAAATATAAAAGAAGATCATGGAATTTGGCCATTTTGCCTCCAAATAATGGCTATAAAGGTTTTTTCTACAAGGTTGGCCAAAATTTGTTCTATAATTGAACCGCTCTCTATCCAACCACACCACCTATATGGTTATGGAACATTTTTATACAAAATATTTTTTGAGACTAAAAACTAATGTATCCTCGCATGGGAATGCATCCCATGTTGCACAGTTCCATCAAATTGTGCATCTCGAGATACTGTGTTTGACCACCCAACATGGTTTACAAAACAATGTGTAGCATGAATATCACAGTTTCTACTTACTAACCATTTTAGATATATAGTCCAAAAAATGGGCTTTGGACTCTAAATAATCCATGTAAACATATGTTTCCTCTATAGCCTCACTATACATCCAAAATGAGTCAAAAAAATTCAAACCATAAAATAAAGGGCTATATAAATCAATGAAACAGTGGTATCCTACAATACTCCCCCATTAAAGTAATTTTTTCCTAAATCTACCTTTCAAGGGTGGCCAAGTATCATCTAAGAATATCTCCAGCCACTGGGTGTATATATCATCCTCTAACTCCAAGTCTTTTCATGTACATGGTCAACATGCCATATCACTCATACCATAGGAACTACTACTCTCAAGGATTCTTTGGGCCTCAATAAACAATACATATAGGATGGTCCTCAAAAGAAAACATATTCCTCCAACTCAACATCATATTTTAAAGAATATTCGAGGTATTAAAATGATATCAGTGATGCTATGATACTTGGAATACATCATTCATAGCCTTGTAAATATGAGGTAACAAAATAGAATATTATACTAGCCTTACTCTCTCTATAATATCAAAGGTACTGACGTAATGAGGTGATATCTTCCCATGTTTATTATTCCAAATATTACCTAGTCATTCTAAAACTCAAAATAAAACATAACTTGTCACCTCAATATCTAGTGATCTCCAATAATGATTCGTGTATTACTTCATTCTAGACTATGCTATATAAATCGTCTTCATAATAAGATGAACCTTCTCTAAAGTCTATCAAATGATGAAAGTTTCTTGTTGGGCTACATATCATGCCTCTAAGAAACACATGGGTGAATGATATGGCATATCATATAAGGATTCATAAGGTGGAATCTAAATTGTATCCTAGAAGATGTCATTATAAGCTAACCTAACTAGGGGTATATTCCTCTCCCAATAATCACTAGAGATAATAAACTATTCCCAAATCATGTCCTCTAAAACCTATATCGTAGGCTCAGACTGACAATTAATCTTTTAGTGATTGGTTGTACTCGGTAGTACCTATGATCCTACTTCTTTCAACAACCCCATGCAGATCCATGTTGTGAAACTAAATATATATATTATATGATAGAACATGAAACCACATGGTTTTTTATGATCCCAAAAATATAGAGCCTCACAAGATCACCCACTGAAAGCATCTCCAGAATAGTAATAAAATGGGAGACCATTGTTAACCTATCAATGACCACGCAAATGACATCAATACCCAAGGACACCTAGTATGTTCGATCATGAAATCTGTAATGACATAATCCAAATTTTCACACAAGAATAGGTAACGGCTTCTAAATCCTATCTTGTCACTGGTGTTCTACCTTAACCAACTGACAGGTGGAATGTCAAGTTACAAACCCATCTATCTACCACATTATTTCAACCACCAGTATTGATAGTTTAAGTCATGAAACATCTTGGTAATAATATGATGAACAAACCACGTAGTTTCATTGGGCACTAGCACCAAATCTATCGTATTTCTACAAGAACCTATACATTTATATGGATGTGTAAGATCTCATACTCACCAATGATCCCACTACAAGGTGGGTTATCTCAAAAAATGCCCTCCCATAGAAATAGACCCTCATAATCTAATAGTTTTATCATCCTCACCCTATCCAAAATAGTGTAATTAATTTCTAATATTGAAATATATGTCTTCTCATGCCTATCTTACACCACCATGTTAATCTTTGAAAAAAAGGCCATAGGTTTCCACTCACTATTTTCCTCCTAAAATACCTATATTCAATCCATCCTAATCAGTGGATCAACAACTGAATTATATATTCAGGGCACATATAAAATCTTGAATTTGATTGGATAAAGGTATTCCAACCACCTTCATTGCCTCAGATTCAATTCACACTATTTATATATGTTCGTGAATATTTTATTATCCATGTACACCAAAGAACTCTCTTATAGTAAATATTTAATTCAATAGTGTGTGGAGTGAAAAATAACAGCTTACAAGAGATCATGAGTTAGGTAGTTCCTCTCTTTTCACCTCAACTGAGGATACTCATATACCATGACTCTCTTCTCCTGTATCAGATCTCCTTCAAGACTGATAATTGATTCCACACAATACACAATATAGATACTATCTAGATTCATATTAAGCAAGACCAGTGGTGAAATAAGTCTCTCTTTTAGCTCTTAAATTTCTATCTCATTTGAATCAAACCATAAAACATGACACCCTTCTTATTCAAGACTATAAAAGGTTATGTGATGTTTTGGAAATCATGTAAGAATGTATGCAATAATTGAATATCCCCAAGAAACTCCATTTATCATAGAAGCTATTAGGATGCACCTAGTAAAATAGATCTAACAGTTTATTTGGGTCAACTTATATTTATTTCTCTAATATAATATGATATAGGAAGTGAATTGTATCAATATAGAAGTGTAACATTATCAGAGTATAATATATATGATTCCCTCCTTGTGTACTCAATAAAATTAAAGATGTTTGGCATAGTTTTTTAATGTATTAGAGTACATTATGATATCATCCATGAATAGTACAACAAAATAATACAAATAAATATGGAATGCTTGTTTCATCAGTACCATGAAAATTTCAAGAGCATTTTTGAAACTAAATGGAATGAACCAATAATCGTATAGAGTACACCTCATATGGAAGGCTACATGAGGCATGTATTAATGAGAAAAACACAAATGATAATTAAATTATATCATATCAATATTTAAGAACACCTTAGCTCCTCAAAGCTAGTAAATTAGATAATATATCCTAGGAAAATTAAACAAGTTATTACTATCAATTGGTTCCATTTCTAGTAATACACACATAAATAATGGGTTACATCCACTATCTTGGAAAATATTTCTGGATAAAACCATGGATAGTTATTGGGTCTGATAAACGCCTTCTCTTCGAAGTCCTATAACTTCATTTTAATGTCATTTAACTTTGTATTTGTCATCATATAATGATCATTGAATACTGGTGTAGATCCAAGAATGAGATTGATGGAAAACTCTACCTCCCTCATATGAGGTTTTACTTAAATGTCTTCAAGAAATATTTTTGCTGTAATGATCAGCCAGTAGAGGTAAATATGACTAATGTGATTCATTATCATTTAAATATAAACTTCAAATTTTTGATTTCATTCTTCCTTCCCAAAAAATGTTGGGTCCAGCTCAGATCTCCTGGACATTTGATTTACTCTTGTGAATAAAAACCCCACCCTCTAGTGTTGTGATGCCAACCATCCAGTGATAGGAATTAATGAATTCAAGAATGTAAATCAACATATCTATCTTCATATTGAATTACTTACCTGTCATGTTTAGGAAAATTATGCCTATAAAAAGATACAGCCACCTAGATCAAGGGGGAACTCCCTGCACTAGCATACACTCTCCCATCAAATCCCTAATGGAATATCATGTGTCATCACACAAATGAAAAACTTAACACTATCCAATGGATCTTAAAAACATGAACGTATATAAAAAAAATAATATCATGTATAAAAAAGAAAATATACTAATATAAATGATACGATAACAATACCTCTCATGGTAAAAGTTGTGGCAGTCTACAACGCAGGTATTAGATGTATTTTCTACAACTATCATGAACCATGATATTGATATATGGTTTGACTCCCCTAAGAATGTCCCCTCTTCTATGGTAGTAAATTCATTCCCTCATTTCCATTTCCATGACCACTACCTCACCCCAATCGATCGGACACACTAAATATCCATACATGACAAAAATTTATAAACCCTTCTCCTTCTGAACTATTAGGGATGGTCCATCCTTCCATAAGCTCGTCAAATGTATATGTCTCTATCACAGTAGATCAATATATATCCCAATCTCTTATACTAATGAGATACAACTGAACTACCAGAATTCATTATTTGGGTGGTATTCCCCTCATGAGAGTCCTCAAAGATTATCTTTTTTCTACTTGATAGAGAAACACTCAGTCAAGAAGGTGATCTACCATGCTCTGTGCCCCCATCTTACCCCATGTTACAATTAGTAATAATTTATTGATTTATTATTTCTAACATGGTATTAAGGAAAACAATACTTACTTTCAATTTTATTTCATTCAGGTAACTATCCTCGAATCACCTAGCTTTTGATTCCTCAACCCCGAATAGACTATGTGTCAAACACTAGATCTAAGACAAATAGCAAAAATAGTCCATTAATGATAAGGATCTATGCTCCATATTCATAAAATATCTATATCTATCATCCCAAAGTGTCTTATGATAAACATAGTCATAAAAGGATGTCATTAAATCACTAAAATCCTTGTCCACCTGATGACCCTAATGAGTAATCAAAACCAATCGTATTTTGGTAGAATCTCATAGAACATATTAAATGATATTCACTCTCATATCAAGAGGTTTCTCTATATTTTAAAATATATATAGCATTTCCTCCAACCATGACACTAAATCCTATGGTCATCCATATCCCTATGACATGGTTGGATGCTGCTATTGGAACTCATGCATCTATTATGCTATAATTACGGATGTTCATGTTCCTCCCTAAATAGTCTTCATTAAATGTAAGATAAACTCTAAAAATTAAGCCTCAAAACCCATATCATGAATAATTGGTGGTGTCATATGATGAAAAATTTAAGATTATATAGGTGTCCCATCTCCCACCACCTCCGATGTGTGGTCGCTGCCACCATCATTGTGCACAACTGCATGTCTTTGTAGTGGCATGTATCTAAAATTCAATGATCATTCCTCCAAAAAGATATGATAACATCAATATCACACATATCTAATAAAAATAGTAAAAATTATTCCATTAAATGAGTCGCACCCATATTAATACTCTCAAATCAAGGACTAGTCAACATACAAGTTATATAAAAAGAAAGAGACACTACCTACTTTCCACTACTCTAGTTGAGTTAGGGTAATGTTTTCAACTATTGGTCATGTGTTCTGATATACAAAGATTCAATTTCAATTTTTTTGTTGAAAAACCATTCAAATTATAATTTGTATCCCCATTTAATGATAGTGTTTAATTTCATAATTCAACATAATTTAAATTAATTTTTATTTTTTGGCAATTTTCTCTAAATGGTTAAACTATATGGTTCACCACATCCAATTTATAAGGGCATATAAACCTTATAAATAAAATTGTGGTATCCAATTTATCCCAATTTTTTTATCAAGTCCCTCCATGAAATTTTAGTACATTTCAATGGATATATAAATAAGGTCCCAAAACATACTACCACCAATACAGACAGTAATATAAATGTGTTACGGAATAATGAATGACATATAAATACTAAGGTGCCTTTAATTATGCATGATCAAATAACTTTTGTCCTTTCCAGACAAATGAATAAATTTATATTATGTTGGTACATGAAAAATAATGTGTGTGACCCAATGGTGAAGTAAAATCAACTATAATTGACATAAACATAAATATCAAATCCCAACCCTAGAAATTTGAATTTTCCATTAAATTCATTAGCTACTCTCAAAAAAAGATCATTACCAAATTCTAACAACCTCCATGAATACTATATAATATTACCAATATTAATAAAAATTAAAAGAAAACTCCTCTAATACAACTTTGTGATGTTCCAGACCTAGTTCACAAAATTGTTACCAAAACTGGTTGACCCCATGGCCTCAAGCATGCTTCACCACACACTAGAGGCCACCGACTAGTAGGGAGGGTCTATGGTGGAATAGTTGGGAGACTATACCCACATGTTTAGAGTGTAGCTCCATGGTATAATCATACCCAAAAATAGTCGAATCATAAGAAACAACTGAGTAGTACATGAATAACATCCTTCATATAAAAACACAAGTAATGACATACAATAAGGTTAAATACAAATGATGATCATGTAATCCTATAAAAAATAAAAGCATCAATAACAATACATTAATCAAACATACAAAAAGAAAAAAAAATATTTGTCCCTAGTTATTATCACAAGCATTAACCGATCATGAGATCACCTTCTCCTATGAACATACAATCAAGAATCAACAAGGGGATGATTTGCCCAATCTTTACTTGCATTTGTGAAGTATATCAAGTTATCCAACAGTACCACAAATAGGATGTAAGATAACACTCAGTATTCCACCAACAATGGTGTCTACAATATGTCATTATCATGCATATAAGTTAGATAAGTGTTCAAATATAACAGGTGTACAAGTAATAAAATTATAATATATGCTATCTTGTCTATCAAATATCACTGTTATTAAAAACCTATGTCATAAATACTATGTGTAAAGCATAGAAACATAATCAATGTCTTACACACTGAAACCACATATCCGGCCTACATGGGCTAGTGTTGAATGAGTAGTGATGTCTAAGGAAACTGTATAAGCTTAGTGAAATAAGTAAGCATGGTCTATGTAGTAAAAATTTACAATTCCTCATTGATTTAATAGTATCTAATCGGAAGAGATTTCTATGGCATCCTAACATGTCATATAAATTAGTGAAACTGGATCATTGTCTTAGAAATGTCTAAGGCATCAATGTAAGCCACGTAATTCGCATCTAATGAGGAGAAATGTCCACGTCAACTTTATATGGTCTTTAATAGGATACATTGAGTGGTAATTTGAAGGGTATCTATGTAAGTAGGATCCATTTTGTATAAATGACCACGACATCCAAATATGGTCATCAGCCCCAAGGTGTGTTAATGTAAAAATCATCCTTAAAATAACTTACCAATTCATTATGCATTTATTTAAACATTTTACTAATCCTCTCATGATGATAAAAAATGAAAGGGGTTGTCTATTTCGTACCTTTCAATTAAAATTGACATGGTGCGATAATTTGTTTACAACATCTTATAATTCAGTTTAATACCCCATTAAATTCACAATTTTGTAATTAAATCCCATCATGCCCCAAGGGTTTCATGAACACGATATAAGGGTAGAACGCACCCCATGGGTGGACCGAGTAAAGGTAAAAAACTTCAACCCCTGATGAAAATTTACAGTGGAATGTATCAACATATTTAAATCAATTAACCGTAGTTCAATAAATAAAGAAATAATAACTTGGAAATTATGACATGTGGAATAAAAACAACAAGCTATGAACAAAGAGACATTTAGGGAAAAGTTATAGACCTCCTACCTCATCTTGGTAGAGGTTCAGTCTTCTAATATCATCCTTTTATTTGATCTATATCAGAATTAAATATGAGAATCATCGAAAACCCTAAATAGACGGAATTATATTCTCCACCAAAATGACATCACTAGTAGCAAGGCAAATAGAAAAAGGCACATAATGAATAGATTTGTCATCGGTATGGATCGAACAAAATGAATGGATATCGAATAAGAGTTTAGATTAAGGAATTGGATCAAATACAAGTAAGGATTGAGGAACACGCTTGGAGAAAAGGGGATATACATATCTAGAAAAAAAATTAAATTGTAGGAGGGTTTAACATATAATAGAAAATATGATAAAATGGACATTTCCCTTAAAAATTTTAGTCACAAAGTTTTTCTGCATAGTTGGGAAAATAATGTGCCATCCCTATGCACCTCTATTACCATGAACCTCCCTTGAACAGTCATGGTGTATAGTTAGAAAAACTCCATATTGTCCATGAATTTTTTTCCTACTCTAAAAACTACATCAAATTCCCACAGGAGTGCAACCTAAGTTGTATGGTTTCAGAAAAAGGGGAGGCCCTAGACAGTAGAATGGATCACCCTACGAGGTTTACTCAAATAATTTGTCTCACGAGTCATGGTTTTTAGTAACTATGTCTCCCAAAAAATAGGTCCAAAAACATAGACATTGGGCTCCAAACATGCCCTGAACAACCCTGTAACCTCTATAGCCTCACTAGGCATCCCTAATTGGTCAAAACCTGGGAATTAAATCAGAAAATAAATGGTTTTCTTACATCATATAAAAACTAAAATCATAGAAGTGACATTCCCTTCAATATCCCCCCCCCCCCCCAACATTCGACTCGACCATCTTCTTATTAAATATGACCATACGACCCTCATAATGATCCTTGATTAGATGAAACCATCTCATCTATGTTATTCTCCAAAGAATGAAAAATTCTTCCATTGAATGAATATTGATCAATGGAACACTAAAAAAATCCTAACACTATACATGGGATCATCAAAAACATGGTAAAAATGTTAGTAACCACCTCTCAGCTATAGGTTTTTGAAACAAATACAATTTAATACTATAGGAATTGACATTTTAGTCATAATCAACCTTCTTCGACTCTAACAATATACTATTCATAGGGAAAAACCATTTGAGAACCTACGTCATTTTTTGAATAAATCTATCAAAATAATACCTATTAATTTTATCCTCTAATTTTTTATCCTACTTATAGGTCACTTCTCCATTAAACATTCACACTAACCATTTATGTGTAGAAACCCCAGTTACTTATATGATCTACAACATCCATAATCAAATCATCAAATAATGTCTAACCCATTTCAAAAATTTACTCTAGAAATGTGAGATCCTTCTTAATCTGAACAATATATGGGATCATCATATTCCATAAGAATTTTAGGAGTCTTTCACTATGATATAGAATGTCACTAACTGAATGAAACATAATACATGACTCCTTTAGTTTAATAATAATTTTTGTATCCGGGAAACGTTATTGATACCACCATATATTCCATTTACATTATTATAATAACCTAATAAACCACCAAAACATGGTAACCTAATAGTATTCCATCAATATCTCACGATCACCAATAAACATAACCTTCCCCATGAAACCTTCTGGTCTGAAGGACTTTTGATATCCCAAAAACATTTTATGCAGCAATGGTTATTCTACAAAAAATACTTCAGAGTCCTAGATTACCTTCACCATTATAAATTCTAATATTGGGAGGTACCACAACAAATAGTAAAAAAAATACAATACCAATTTTTAAGGATGAGGTCATAGATCCCAGTCACCATTAGCTCTTCCATTTGGTAATCTAGGACAATGGAACATCAGTAATCAAAATCAACAACTTATTCTAAATGAATCATCCTGCATAACATATAATAGTAGAATTGGATTGTCTCATAACAACATCCACTACATAATGTCTTCCTCCGCTGTCATATTCTAGTAATCATGAAATCCTAATTTTAGAAAAATCAATAAAGAATTAGTACATGAATAAAAAAACAAACAGTCATAAAGCATAAACACAATTCACTTAGAGATTACATGGATCGGGCATCATATCAAAAATTTAGGGGTGAAAGGTATAATATTTATCAATAAAATAGATACAGAGTTCATCTATGTTATAAGAGTAAACCATGTTCTAGAGACCCTAGTTAGTTTAAGGAATGACATATCACTAATTCCATGTTTTGGTCATTATTTCTCCCATATTCTCCTTTGAAACTATAACCCTTTAGCATTGGACCTCCACCTTTAGTAATTCATCCTCTAGAACCAAGTTCCCCATATTTATGTCCCTTATAAATAAAATTTATCTTATTCTATTTTTTTCACCACATTGATAGTTTTTTATATATTTCAATACCCACTGACCAATCCTACACTTTCTAATGGATTCAGTTGGCCTTCTTGACATAACTTACATCCTACATGTTCGGGAGACCCTCTATTATACAATGAAACTTATGATTGATAATATCATTATTCACAACGATCTCCAACTTCCAATGAATAGTAAACATTGAATTTCATTCAACAATGAGGAATTAAGAAGGAATTTTATTTTTATTCCATGAGGTAAGATTCATAAATAATATCATTAGCAACTTCTCATAGGTCTTGAACCTCTACACTTTTCATCACCACCTCTATAATTCATTCTAGATACCAAAAAATACCCCTTTTATCAACTTCAAAAAATCCTCCATATTCTGACCAGCTACCTAAGTACATGAATCATAATATCCTCCTCATAATTCCCACAATTCAGACACCAATATGATCCATCCACTAACTTTAATCTATATAATTTTAGTTTCTTCTTCCAGTGATATCAAACCATCCATCATGATTCTACTAACATGACATTATGAGGATCCATATAAGATCCATTCAACTTACATTTCTTTATCCAGTGAACTCACCATTTCACTAGGTGAAATTTCAATGAACTCAATTCATCTTCCTAATGTCATAAATCTTTTATATATATGTACTAACTTTATATAGTTTCTCCTATGTTTTGTTTCTTGTGATTGAACATCAAATCTTTGACACTTTACCACAAAACAATTTCCATCACAAAACCATATATATACATGTAACACCCCTAAATTTTGTGAAATTATTATTATTCTAAAAGATTTTAAATTTTTAATATTTTTTGTGGTATAAATCATGGATTCTATCATGTGTTAAATAAAAAACAAAGTTTATCGTGTGTTATACACAATACTAATTTTAACATGCATTATATGCAACACTGAGATTAAAAGAAATGTGTCATATAATTAAAATATAATTAGTTAATATGACTTTTATCACCTTGTAATTTGAATGTGAATTATTAACAAGATAAACTAAATTATGAAAATTTGGTTTACACAATTATGTATATTAAATTATTTTGTGACCATATAATTATAAATGAAAGTAAAAAATATTTGAAATTAAAGGAAATAATTTTCTAAAAAACTATTTTCTTGTGTTATACCTAAATAAAATAAAAAAATTGATTTTGTTGAATGATTTTATTTAAATAAAGATATTATATATATTTAATAAACTATTTAACATTCATCTTTTGTTTTTCTATACAATAATTAAGAATAAATCCAATTGTATGCTTAAACTTGTGTTTTCCTAAAAGTTGTTTTGGAATCTTTTAAGGGAGAACATTTTTTAAAACTAAATTTTCAATATTTTATAATATTAATTTTATAAAATAAACATACCATTTGAAATTGGAATATCATAATTTTCATAGGGTGAATTCTTGGGTTTTTTCTTGCTAGTTTCATTGTTTGATGAATAGTGAAAACATTGAATGTTAATTGAAATCTTAAGTTTATTTAGTTTTATATTTGTAATTGGTTTTAAAGGTAAATTATTTTGATTATGCATCTATTAAACCAATTTATATTATTTAAATAAATTTCAATTTGGAATAGGTCAAACAAAACATTGTAATCTTCTGATCATTTTTGCTTTAAAATCAGCATTGTCATCGCGTCTGTGATACTTATTTTAAATTAAAATTCTCCAATCAAGTGAATGAAAATTTTAAAAATGAAATTCATATTTGGAATCATAATAATTTATATTATATAATAATTTAAATACAATTGTTGACTAAAATGAATAGTCAATGTAGTAAAAATTTGTTACCCCATTTAAGGTATAAATGTGTTTATCAGCTTTTAAATTAAAATTATAAGAGTAAAATGGACTAAGAACCAATATAAAAACTATAATATGAACATATTTATAAAATTAAAACTATATTTTTTGATAATGGTTAATTTTTGACCTTTTTTCATATGAAAAATGTGGGATCACTAAATTATTTTTAAAAATATCATGTGGGTCCTTTGTTCTTCACACCATCAAACATAATTTTTTCATCCAATACCAACCCAATTAACTTCCCAAATTACGCCCAATCATTCTAGAATTCTTATTTTTATCATAAATTCAATAATGTAAACCTTTTAGTACAAACATATGGTGTATACTCGTAAAAGAGGTAACATTCATCAACAAGCATTTTAGTTTTATTTTTTCATAAATGCCCTTAAATTACTCCTATATCATGATTATATAATAAAATAAATATTTAAAATATAATTATATATTTTTATGTAATCTAATTTACCTATAAACATCACCACTTCCATTAAATGCATTACAAAATTATTGTTCGTTTGTATGGTAGTCTATCACCTCGTGAACTGATTTCATTCTTTTTTTCCATTACATCTTATCAATTTTATTCATAATGATGTATTTTTAGTTTATAAATTATATTTCTGATTTAATTATTATAAGTTCTATATTATATCACTCACACCTTATTATTTTCTATTTTTTAGGAATATGATAATGCCACTCGTGTGTTCGACGGACTATCGCTTTGTAAAGTGATGAGATTTATCCACACATTACATTGAATGTGTTAAGGATGGTTTTAATTAAAAATGTAATATATAAGGCCTAATAATTATTTTAAAGTAAATATATATCATCATGTTTTCTTTAATTTAATCAAATAAGAAAATGGAAAACATGATCATGTGTATGTACAACATATCGTCTTCATGAACAGTGTACATGATTTCATATCACTATATTTTATGGATTACAATAAATAAATATATATTGAATATATATGATAATTATATCATGGTTATCATTATGGATATTATGTAACAATAATCATGTAAATAAGTCAAAAAAATTAACAAATCCAAAAAAAATAAACATAATGGTTATTACCCGAAGTGTAGCTTTAACATGGAATTGATAATAAACTTATACTAAAAAGTCATAATAAAATCATATATGTTATGATATATATATGATTATGGTTTTTTGATGTATTTATAATAAACTTCTATTTATTATACATGATCTTTTGGTTAGTATGACAGAATTCAAGACTTAAGGTAAGGGATTTTTGTCTAACTTTTTTTACTTCAGTGAGAGACATTCCATGTTCTCCACATATTTATATAATGTGGGGAATATACTACCATTAATATATATATATATATTATAATTATTATAAATAATTTCTTCCAATTTAAATATCTATATGAGTATCTCTATTTTATGTGGTTTATGGTTTAAGAGTTACAAAATCAGTATGGGGTATTCTCTCTGTTTTCCTTCTTTAAGACATTTGTTATAGTATACACCTATATTCATTCACGAGGTGTACATACAGTAAATTAGATATGCAATATCAGGATTTTATCTATCCTAGTGATATGAAAACATATATTTGTCATTATTTCTTAATGGGGCTTATGATTCAATGTTAACAAAATGGAAATGATTTTAAGTCACAATCTCATTGTTTATCGAAAGTTTTTATGATCATGAATTAAATGATGAAATTTTGCGATATATATCTCAATAAACACATATATTTTCATATAAATTTTTTATGTTTGTAAAATCTAAATTTTCCATTAATTTTACTATATTTATGTATTCAATTGTTGAGAAATAATGTTTTTATGAAAAATTATCATTTTTTTCGAAGGACCTTTTTCTTTCGAAACCATATTTTCTAAAAATTATTTCAAATTTTTAAAAAATTTTATTAAAATTGTATAGTAACTTTATTTTTACCCATGATTGATTTTTTAAAGAAAAATTTTAAAAGGTCATTAATTATATTTTCCAAACAATTCATGATTATCTTTTATTAAAAAAAATTAAAAAATAATTTTTTTTAAAATGAATGGCATGAACAGTATTTCAAAAAGTAATAATCCCACAATAATTTAAATATTACCATAATTTTTTTTAAATTTATTTTCAAATATAAATTTTTCCTTAATATTTTTTAAATTTTAAAATTTTAAATAAATCATTTCAAAATAAAAAGTATTTTTAACATTTTTTATGTTTCAAAAATATTAAAAGTGAAAATGATATTCTCATAAAGAATTAATTTAAATTATTTTTAAATAATAATTTATATGTTTTCTATATTATTTTAAAATAAAATTATTATGATAGTGTTATATGTTTTAAAAATTTATTTTTAAGGAAAGGTTACTTTCCTTACGAAATGATCCAAGTTATCTTTTAAAATCTGTTGCCATCATAGATGAAATAATTTGATATAATTAATGGTTTACTATCGATATAAACTAGGGATACCATTATTATTCATTATATTAGTGGTTTATATTTATCATTAAAAGATGTTTATGAAACAAATTTTTCTTCCATAAAATATACCACGATATAACTGTTATGAATCACTCTTATTTACGTAAGTTTTGATATGTTGAAATGTTTGTGAAACCTCATTAATTTAATGGGTTATAAAATGATGAACTTTTTATGATCATATAGAACAGATATTTAACATTTTTATAATGTGATTGTGGATACATTATAACCAAGCATAGTTTTTATTTTATTACAATGGATGGTGGTTACATTATAACCAAATATGTATGGGACCTATATCTTCCTCCAATTCATTGGGTAATTACTAATGTCTCATGAGATAGACAAGACAAGAAGAAATAGTGATCCTAGTACAGTAAGGGAATTTTTCTTTTATGATGGTCTTGGGAGAGAACATTTAGTTCATTGATGTTATTCATGTACATGCCTTTGATTTACATAATTTTATGCATGTACCTTATAACATGTTCATAATATTATGTGTAACCTTATTACATGTTCACAATTAAATGTGTGGACATTTATTGCTTGTCCATAATTTTATGTTTAGACATTTCCTTCATGTTCGTAATGTTATTCATAGACCTGGTTGCATGTCCATTTGTTTATGTGAGGGATTATTTCATTCCCAAGACATAATGAGTAAACCTGGTTCTATTTATACATGTTCATAGTGTTATATGTTTATGTGTATGCTTCAAATCCATGTCTTATTCCAATGTTATGTTCTCATGGGCCATTTTATATGATCTCCTTATGATTAATTTATTTTGAACATCCAATATTTATTACATTAAATGAGATTATGATCTTTGAAAAGTAGGTTATGGGTTTTAAATTTTATGATCATGATATTATACCCCTATTCCTATGTAATGCTTATGTAACCCACTTTATTACACTTACTGAGCATATTATCTCTCTGTTTATTATGTATTACTTCTCCTAGGTTATGATGAAAGGTTAAATGTATGCTATATCTATGAGTAATACATAATGAGAAGATATTTTTGGGATACATTTAAGATATTTTAATAATTAAAATGATTTTTCCATGTTTCTGAAGCCACAATACTATTACGGTCCCTAGAAATGGGTTTTTACAATGTAATGAATATTCATATAATAATATGTAATGTCTGTGTTTGAGAATCCTGGTTAGATATAATATAACATTAGAATAATGTTTGTAGTTTAATTCCAATATATATTACTCTAGGAAATAATTTAATTGATCGATTATTGGTTCATATCTTGAAAAGTTGGTGAGGGGCCACTCTCCAAAATTTCAATTGTTTTTTTAATATTTTTTAATTCTTAAAAATTTTTCTCTATAATCATAGATTGTGTACTATTATTTTTTTCTTACCATATCCATTTTATGTTTATTATAAATTGTTATATTATTATTTTTGGAACATACATGATTCTAACTCAATGTTTGATTAAATTTTTTATGTAATGATATTGTGTAACTCATTTATTTTCCAAGAGTGGTCATTTTATTTATGTATATTTGATGTATAATCACATAATATTAATTTATATTCATGCTAAACACATATTTAAGTGTATATTATTATGTTATGGTCTTGGAATTAGGCATCCCACCAACAAATTGTGTAATGCTTATATCTGAAGATATGTTACACATAGTGAATGGGCAGTGAGCCACAGACACTATGTTGTGATGTCTCTGTTGTGAACCATTGGTTATTCTTCTGATGAAGTGTTTTAAATTTATGACATATTATTATATTTTGATAATATGTTATGACTTTTTTTAGTGGAAGTCTTTTTCATGATACACTAGATGATCACTTATTTCTCCCATTGACATTGTTCTTCATGTTTTTTCATTACTTAACCACTTACTGGATTTTTTGCTCAACATTTATTATAATGTATATTATAATGGATTCATGTGTAATAAAATGATTAAAAAGGGTCATATAAATTCTACTATAAATTATTTAAAAAATAAAATATCATGTCTGGTTGAATCATGTTTATTATGTACTTAATATTCAAAGATATAAGAACATTATGTTCTGTAATGTGTATTTTTTAATAAATTTATTTTTTTTAATATCGAAATGTTGTAAAATTATATTTTTGACATATGGTTAATTACATTTGTTATCAATAAAGGTATAACTATTTTTGAGTTTTACCATATGGAATATATTAAGAAAAAAAATAAAAACCCCTCATGTGACATTCCAGTGACAAAAATTAAGATATGCTAGTGATATTATAAAAGGAATATTCATTAAATACATATATATAATATTATAAAATGCAGATAATTGTATATTACTACAATAATATAGTTAAAAAGACTTATATTCTAACATATTTTTATTTTACATTTGATTTTTTAAGGATGTGGAAAAGACTATCGTGCAAAGTGGTATTTTATGATTGGATGATATTATCTACTAGTTGTTTGAGGATATAGCAATACAAAATTTTATTTATTCATAATTATCCATAATGTTTCAATGTATTTTAAATTTTTATAACTCATCTATAGCCTGGAAAATTAAAGATTTGAACACTCGAATATTCAATGCATTGATTGTCATTAATACATTGTTTCATAGGATGGAACAGATGAGGAAGTAAATAGGTGAGGATTAAAAATGATGTAACAAAAGTAATTACTATTAATCTTATGAAATATATCTGAAAATTCATGGATTAATGATAATTCGAAAAACCAATATATGGTTCTCTTATCCAAGGTAAGAGGTGTGTTATCCTTGAATCACTTTTTGGAATAACTCTTCCTCCGGATGCTCTCATCATCCCTCCATATTTGATATTGAAATAATAGAACATCATGATGGAAAAAGAATACCATCTAAGAATTTATATGATTTAGGAAATTTTATTGATACATCTTAGTGGGAGAAACTTTTTGGTTCTTCTACGGTGATTTTTATCGAAAACAAAAAATAGGATATTGCCAGTTGCCTTCAATAGTGATATTATAAGTTATAACTTACAATATAGTATTATTTTCATTTAAATACAATGGTGATATTTATTTAATTACTTCATAATTATATTAATTTTTTTTATTTTTAATATCATTTTAAAAACCATTTCTAGTATTAAATATTTTCCTTTCTTTTTAATTCAGGAAATCTTTTGAGAATAAAAGGTTTTTTGAAATAAAAATGAATATCTATTTATTATCATAAAATATGACCTAGAATTATTTAATTTAATTGATTTATACTTTATGTTATAGGATATCATAATTTACTATTTAATATAAAACATTTTTTTTACATTTCCTAGTAAACAACATCAACTAATCATAATCAACGATAGGACATCCATGTCTTTCAAAAATAGAGTGTCATGTCACTTTTATGATATAATTATGTATATTAAAATTTCAATACATATCATATTTAATTATTATACTATCATTCATATAGTATTATTGATACTGAAAAAGAAAAATTCATGTAATTTATGTTATCAATCATATCATGCAATTGATATTATGTCATTAGATATGATCTGTTAATTTAAAGAATTGTTTTTCATTATTTTAAGTTATGAATTGGTTTACATAATTTATTAATTTTTTATAAATTATAATAAAATTTATTTTAAATGAATATTATTTTTTAATGTGTATATAAATTAATTGATTTGAATGAGTTTGTAATTTATTAGATTAATTTATATGAAAATTTTATTAATATATATTTCATAAGATTCAGTGTTAATATTAAATTAACTTTTAACATTATATTTAAGGAATTATAATATAGATGTAAATTTTCATGACCGCCTCCCCACAAAGATATAACAATGAGGGGAGAGAGATGCTGACTTCATGAGTCCCACCTCAAGTAGGCCACATGTTAGACACTAGAACCAAGGTTATAATAAACATGCATAGAGATAGGGTACTAAAAATTTAAAGAAAAAATACATGTTTCAAAAAGGTAATCATTGTTGTGACCACAAAGCCCAAACAGATCCTCCAAAACCCTCGGTTAGTAATATCCGAATCGATCACCAACCTGCTCCAACTAACTTGTAAAATTATTTATATATACATAGAGTGAGTATAATAGTATAATCGGTAGGATCCTCTCGAGGTCCTCTTAGGTAAAAGATAAATAAATAAATCTAAAGAACAATAAAAAATAATGAAATGAAATCATCACCTAAAACTTTATATTGTGTGACAAACCTCATCATGCCAATATCTGACCATGTAACGCATACAAGAGAGTATATAATATTGTTATAAAATATCATGGGTACCCTACATCCTCTTAACTACTATTCTTCCACTTTTCCCCAATGTCACACGTCCTAGGCATATCTCTCCAAAAGTAAGATGAAATGAAAACACATAGGCAATGCAACACAACATTAACCTCATTCATCACATATCCAAGCCATCCCATAACATGTGTCTATATAGTAACCAAGTAGTTTAAGGGATCCACCATATCACCTATGACGTATATGAAATATCATGTATTATACATTAATCCATTATAGCCCATAAAACAATTACCACAATCCATCACAATAAATACATGGCATACCTACAATAATCACTTGGAAACAATATCTGGTAAAATTTGTTTGAAATAACCCCATTCCATGACAACCCTCTATAAAAATATATGGGTAAATTATCCATTGTTCGTACAAGCATATGTAACTACCATGAGAAGATGGTGGGGTTAGTGGGGTTAGTGATCCATCCATCCCCACTAGGTTTCTAGGGGAAAACCCCTCTCAGATTCCTCTAGGTATTGGTTTCCCAATGCTACATGGGTCGGGAATAATATGAAATCATATAATATACATGTTATAATATATCTCACAACCACACTATGGGATTAAACTTATCTTAAACTCAACTATTTCTAATGTTCCCTAGACTCTTAGATGCCGCTACTGTGACCATATATCCAATAAGAACATATTCATATAAACTAGATACATTAATTAATTATTTTCTTTTCAATCATTTCATCCCATTAACTAAATCATTATCCACTAATTAACCGTTTAAATTAATCCACATTATATTAAATTAATTATCTATGTGAAGATAATGATTTCCATGAATAATCCGACTACGCCCATGGTTTATCAATATTAACTTTTTTAAACATTTTCATTCCATAATAAACCAATCTCACTATTTAATATTTTATTTATTCATTTTAATAATTATTCTATAAATATTTTCATTCTAGGAAAAAATCATGAGCTATTACTAGGAGAACACCTGAATTGTTTTACCCCCAATTATCTCATGTAGTGCATATAGGAATAAAAATATAACAAAAAATTCAGTTATCATTCATTAAAATGATTTAATAGATCATATATGCTCTCAACATCTCATCATTAGTTAATCCCAGCTTAAAATTATACCATAACCTCTGCGTCAATCAAGGACTCACTCATTCATATACTGGTGTATCTCACCATCACATGAATCCAATATTGTTTCACCATATCATCAAATCTAAGCTCAGTCATACCAAGCTCACATCACATCTAGGCCTCCCCTCCCCATACCACTCATCATCAATCCAGGATCATATCACAATGAAACATTAACAAACAATAAATGAACATGGAAACTGATACCTATAAACACTTTATTCATCATGTTCAGGAATATGAGATCTCATGGCTAAAAACCATGATCTCGAACGTATTAATGGAATGAGAAACTCACGTCTTAAAAAAATATGTTACATTTTTCAAATGACCATTTCGTGTTCCATATTTAATTAACAGACTCGTTTATTTAACAAGATCCAACCATGGGAAACCTAAGGTATCAAGAAATAATAATCTATAAAATGGAAAATTTATATTACAATTTATTATACTTTCAACAACATAGAGTAGTACCATCATCAATTAACTTTACTCTTAAATTATCAACAAGATTAAACATTATTCATAATATTTATCATTTCCAATTAAATGAGAGCATTACATCAATTTTATTATCATAAAATTACAACATGAATCGAATTTATTGAAAATATCTCTTTATTTTAGCTAATTAATTATCAATTGATTCTATCTTTACATTCTTTACCAACATCCATCATGAAAAAACATGATAATAAGGCATACAACATAGATATCACCCTATCAATAAAATCACGAGGCAAACCACTATCATGGTATAAGAAACAACATCATCAGCATGATGTCATCATACAATAATTTAATCTAGTTCTATTATTTATTAGGTTAATTTCCTAACCATTCAAGGGGATAAACCATGCTTAATTTATTATTTAATTAAAATAAAATATCAGAAGCAATGAATCCCTTACCTTAATGTCATCAACATTATTCGCATGAGAACAGAACATATAGTTGATATTTCATCACCTCCCCCATAAGAATAACATCCACACAAGGACATCACAACACAACATCACTAACAACAACATAGAGAAACCCCATATGAAACCAATGAGATCATCCTCTATCACATGGTAAATAGGATTGGGGGATAGAGTTTTCAAATCTAGATTATTCTCTAGAAAAAAAATATGAATACACCATGGATCAACTCAGGTTACCACAGATCAAATGTTGATTCACATGGATTGATCCAATTCAATAAGAATCCAAAATGATGAAGGATAGGGTTATCAACCACCTCGAATGATAGATTGGGCCTCTGTATTTATAGGGTTTTGAATAACCCAAGAGGATAAAAACTAATATAATAGTAATATAACGGGAAATTACAGGATGTGTATTTTTATATACCAATGTGTAATACATAGGGTTATGTTTCCACTAAAAAATGAAAGGCCTTTTTATTATTTAACCCAAATAAAATTATCACTCCCTGAGCCTACCTAGTACAAGTCCGAAAACTCCCTTAGGAATTATGAAGGGATAACATGAAATTTAATATGCCTACCATAATCATTTTGCAGAAAAACCCATCATGATTTATTTCAATACTCCTCTGATCTCATAAAACATAAGAATAATGCTATGGTTTGGAGTATACAGATCTAGAACCTTACATTAGATAAAAATAAAATAGTTCTCATCCATGAGGATCCAATCCCAACCAAGAGAGAAAATGAAAATGGGTTTTCCAAAGAGCCACCACATGAGATACCTCTCAAAGATCTTACCCCCACTAGAGATCAACCACCACACTCATAGGAAACATGAACAAATCCATGAACCCACAAAAACAAACTCAAGAACTGCCTCTCGTAGGATATACCTAACAAAAAATGGTAAATCCTAAATAAGAAACTAGGGACAACAATCTTATTACCCAAAAATATAAACATCCACATGATAAAAACATTAAAAAGGATAGGAAAATATTAGAAAACTCAGGGTACCGAATGAGAATCTACTACTCATATCTACATGTACTCTCTTCCATGCCACTATTTCACTACAAGACATGAACCAAGGGAATATATTTAATGTGAAAAACCTTCCCATGGCAGTAATGAATCTCCATAGGCTGCTTTTTGAGGGTCTCATCATCTTCTACATTGATCTCACCCCAATCGATTACATGATATTCAACATGAATATAATGTCAGAGCTACAAATGTGGATAATATCATGTATCTGTATCATTTTTTTCTGTAATTGGTCATTGATATGCCATAGATCCAATAAAAGACAACACCTTAAAAGACCCAATAGACCATGGAGAATTCTTGTTCCCAAGAACAAACATTTGATGTCTTTTATAAAAATTAAGCTTCTAAAACATGTGATCTCAATCATTAAAATCTAGAGGCCCCCTCCTATGATCGACATATTATTTCTAATGATTCTACCATACCTTCATCCTCTCACGGATTATATGAACCATCAGTGTAGTAATTTGTACCAGTTCTGAACAAAGAATTTTTTTCTCCCTAACCCCAATATTTCTTAATGAAGAAAGTAATGGTTGGCCATACCAATATTCAAATGGTTCCATTCCAATGGTGGAGTGATAATGTTTATTGTAAGATAACTCAACCAAGGGAAGATGTGTCATCCATAAACCTCCAAAATCTTTGAAGTAAGAGTCCATAAGGTCTTCTACAGTCTGGATAGACATCTCTATCTAAACATTCATCTAAGGAAGAAAATAAGTGTTAATGAATAACTGAGAACCAAAAGCATGGTGGAGACCTCTCTACAACTTAGTGGTAAAATGGGTATCTTTATTAGAGGTTATCTTCCTCGAGACTCTGTGGAGTTGCACCAAATCCTCTATATATTGCCTCGACAAAATATCCACTGAGATCGATAGCATAAACACAATAATGTGTGATTATTTCATTAAAAAATCAAATACCACCCATATATATGCATAACCTCCCTCATATGGAGGTATTCTAGGGAAAAAGTCTATCAATATGTCCTTCCACTTTCTTGGGTGATATCAAATGGTTATAGAAACCCACCGAGAATGTGGTGCTTGTTTAACACCTTTTGGCAGACCAAACATCGTGAAAAAAACTCTGTAACTACATACATCAACCCAGGCCATAAAAACTAACCTCTCAAGTATAGGTACATCATTGTCATAATGGGATGTACTGCCAAATAAGAACTATGGAACTTCTCGAGAACCATATCATCCATCCAATAATCAATAAAAATCCTTTCCTAGATTAACACACTATGTTGTCCATCCTCAGAGAAACAATCTTGGGAATCACTTAAAAGAACTCCATCTCTATAGACCTCTACATAAAAATCCTCCAATTGGGAATCCTTGACTAGATGCACCAAATAATCCTAAACTATTATCTAGAAAAGACAACATATACATCCAACATCTCACATATCAAGATTCATGGATGAGAGTTTTAACATTACTTTATTGGAATATCCATATTCTTGCACGACATCACAATGTGAAATCATTCTAGGAGAAAGAATATATAATTCCCCATTCAAGGCATATATGATATAAAAAATTTATAATCATGGATGAATTTTATCTTAGAATCCTGAAGAATTTTCAAGTCACATTGGGAGAAAACTTACATCAGGATATTAAGGGCTATAAACACTAAAACATTCTCACCATTGATATAATGTCTAAACAAATTAAAGGAAAACACCACTTATTCTATATCCAGATCTTGGATGGCATAATTAAGATCATGGGTATGTAAATTTAGATACCAATAAGAAAATATTGTTCTTTACTTGATCAGAACATTTCCTAAGACATGAGTTGATGAATTACAAAAAAACCGCAAACAAAAATCCTTCTTCTTGAAAACAATAATATAGACAACAACAAAAATTATCTTTTTGGGTCTCAAGATCCCATTGAATCTACTTAGTCAAAAAGTGAACCTAATCCTTTCTATTAATGGTTTTTAGAGGATTTATAACTCATAATAAATTAGCAATGAACCACATGTAATAGAATGCAAGACCAATGAATCTTTGCACCTACTCTACTAGATTGGGAGATTATTAAGACACAAATAACACTTTTTTTAAAGGATCCATATAAACTACCTATTAAGATACCACATGCCCCAAGAAATAGACATCACAAGCATAGAACTCACAAATAGACAACTTCTGTAGTAGCTACTCTTGATGAAGAACTCCAAAAATAGAACATATATGCTTAGTATGTTCCACCTCAAACATGGAGCACACAAGGATATAATCGATGAAAACCACCATGAAATTATCTAGGAACTCTCTGAACATAGATTTCATCAATCCCATGAACATATCTGGATCATTCATCAGGTTGAATGACCTAAAAATGAACTCTTACTTCTAGTGAAGATAATGGAAATATGTATTCTTAAAAACTGCATCCATCACCCACATCTAATGTTATCCAAACCAATAATCAATATTTGAGAACCATCATTCTCTCTTCAGATGATCTAATATTTCATCAATATCTAGAAAAGGATTTTTCATGAACCATGTCTCGTCAGCTTCAAAACCAGCACCCAACCAAGTCTGTGGTAAGACCGTATGGGCAGTCTCGTTCCCCACGAGCTGTCACATGTTCCTGGGTATCACAAAAATGAAATTTTTGAATGATTTTCTGGAGTTTATATACATAAAAAAACAAATGAATCTAATTGAACAAATCTGTATTTTTCCAACCAAACTATCTTTAACATAATTTTGAAATTGAGTTACACAATTTAAAACAATGTTTATAGACAATTATAGAGGAACAAAACTAGAAATGGATAGGCCAAGATTCTCTTCATGGCATGGGGAACCTTCATCAAGATAATCATGCTAAAATCTGAATCAAAGTAATTCAAAAAATAATTCTTACGCATGGAATGACCTACCATGTTTGCCAAAAACTCAAAACCATTGTGAAAAACATCAATCACATCACCGTCGCACGACAAGGAAGTGAATTCAAGCCATAATACACAAGATTTCACAAAAATGACTTAAAATAAAACCTTAGGAATTAACCCTAGATTTTATCCATTTTAGAACCTCCGGAAATGTGGAAGCAACACTATTAAAATGGGAGGAATATATGAGGAATCCCACTTACTTGTGATATCTTGAATAAAATGCACTAAATACACCAGTATATGAATTTGAAAATTCACAAAAACATAATTGTGGTTCGAATAAGGATGATTAGGTCATGTATGAACTAGAATGGGGGAAGGAGAATGAAAAACGAAAATGTTATAAAGAATACAAATTATCTCTTCATATCTGTATGATTTGAAATTTTTTGAGATGTTTCTCCCTAATCCATGATGGAAATGAGCTCTAATGAGGGAGAAAAAAAGATGTTGGGGGGGGGGGGTGTTCCTAGGCCTTTTGGATTTGAGTGGCATGTGGAATCACCAATAAAGAGTAAAAAATTAATAAGATATTAAATAAACACATTTTTTTCTAATTAGAAATGGGCTTATGGGCTAGCCCAAATTGTTAAATAAAAAACCCGAATCCACAATTATTGTTGATTCCTAGAGGGTAAAAATTCATATGGTGGAGTTTATAAGTTATGGGAGTCCATGTTAGAAGTGGAATGGGTGATTAATTTTAATATAATTAAATGTTTACAAAAAATAAAATTGATTTTTAAATCTGAAAATGGGCTCACTGATTGGCCCAAATGTATATGGTTTGGTTTATTTTATCCATGCTTATGCTTACTGAGAATTTGAGATCACCCTTTATATGTATTCTTTTCCCATGGTTATAAAGAACGGTTTTAGGTAAGAAAAAAAGGGAAGAACTTTATGGGAGATGTTGGAGATCTTTCACCAATTTTAGATGATTGTATTCTGAGTTTCCAAAGACACTAATCTATTACAGTCCTTTGGTGTCTATTTTTGTTATATATTAGGTATTCCTCAAATGTAATGTAAATTCCATGTACGTCATGTATGGGTCATTAAAGTTGGTATCAGAGGAAAGGTTTAGTTATCCTTTGTAAACTTGGATGTGAAAACTTTAGTGAGATCTCTTGAGATATTTTTAAGGTATGTCTAGGGATGTCCCTATGGTTAAGTATAAGTATAGGTTATAGTCCTAGAATTACGGTAATGATATTATAATTAAACCTAGGATGTTAGATATTGAAGGTACTCCCCCTTTATTATTTTGTTTTCCTTAGCATGATTTTTGCATCTCACACTGTTCTTTTTGGGTTTTAGACGATGGCTGGAACAAGAAGGAACCCCGTTGATCAATGTAATGGACAATGCAATGATTTTCCTCCCGAGCAACCAAATGTGATGGGAGATAGAGAGAAATATAGTATTTCTATAGTTACTCAAGATATGAATCATTTTGGAAATCCAAGTGAGCAGAGAAGGGTACAATATTCTATTGAGTCCTTCATGATGCAACGTCCACCTTCTTTTAGTGGGTATTCTGATCCACTTGTTGCTGAACAATGGATCAGTACCATTAAAAAGATATTTTCCATACATCGTTGTTCAGAACATGAAAAATTAATTCTAGCTATTTACCGTTTAGAAGGAGAATCAGATCAATGGTGGACTCTAATTAAGAATTTGAGGCCTCGAGATGAAATTGAATCCATGGAATGGGATGAGTTCAAGAACTTATTTTTCAATTACTACTTCCTTCATATTATTCGAACAAATATGGAAAAGGATGTCCTTGAGGTTAAGAAAAATTATGATGAATTTTTTGGCATATACGAAGCGAATTTTACAAGGCTTGCAAGGTATGCATCTGGCATAATCATCCAACCTAAAAGTAACATTGATCAATTATTTAGTGGCTTAAAACAAAGTCGTCGAAGGGCATTATCTATAAGAAACATTAGTAGCTATGATGAAATTGTGGGTTATGCTATCAAGGTAGAAATGGAAGTTGTTGTTACATATCCATCTCATGGTTTTGATAATAAATGAAAGATGGTGTTCAAGGATAAATCTCAGAATAATGGTGAAAAGAAGATGAATGTTTCTTTATGCTCAAAGTGTGGAAAGAAGCATGGTGGAGATTGTCTTAAAGGGACTAGAAAATTTTTCTAGTTTGGGAAAGAAGGTCATCTAGTAGTTAACTGTCGAAGTAATGAGAAAAAGGTAGCTAATGATGTAAAGACTACATAGAATGCTGCACCAACACATCAATGCTTCAAGTCTAAGGAAATGGGGAATTATGCTAATCAATTCCCTAATCCAAGGGTTAATGATGATCAACGCGAGAAACCTCTTAAGGAAAAAAGATAAAGGGAAGTCACATGAGATAATTATTTGTGATTTTGAGTATTAAAATGATGTTGTTTAATGATTAAGTGTTTATGTAATGGGATTTCAAAATAGTATCATGGAATCTCATTTATGGAATCTGGAATTTTGGAATATCTATGTATTGGTTTTCAATAATTATATGGTACCAGTAAACATGAAAAGTGATTGAAATTTTTTTGGAAAGATGATGATATGTTCATAGTGAAGTGATAAAGAAAAAATGAAATGATCGCATGACTGATATAAGGGAAAAGTTTTATCATGGTTTGAGTATATTGAAATTTTGGGATTTTGGTATGTGGAATGTGTTAAATTTTCACAGCATTCATGTTTTGACTGAGAGTCAATGGATATTCATTTTTCAAGAGAATAAATGATTATGGTATTCAAATGTTTGTAATTTGACCAACAAGACATATCATATGATATATGGGGGATAAATTATGGTATCCACATGCTCGGCAGATGGCATTTCTACTTATTGTTTTCATTATACTATGAGATTAGACAGAAGTATTTTGGATAAGCCTAAAGATTGGAATGGATTTTGTTGGACATAAGTCTGTATTGTTTAAGGATAGAAATTTTTTAGATATTATTTTTGAAATTTTATAATAATGTAGTCTTAGAAAAAGGACAACCTACAGGACAAGTGAAAACCCGTCGCGTCGGACAAGGCTGTGGGAATCGAACCCACAAGAGAAGTGTGATAGGTCTTTATCACCTACCACTGGCCTACATGAAGTCCCTAGTTATTAGAAACTGGTATTATTATATTATGTTGAATGATATAAGAAGTATAAGTCCATTTTAGGAACCATATATGATTAATCTCACTAAAGATGGACTTATGTATTTTTGATAACTTTTTCTAACCTTTTGTTTGAGACAGATGGAATGACCCATCATTCTATCACATGATCTGCTAACACTTCAGTAATGACAAATTCAACTTCTTTTCATTAAGAGATGAAGTGGAAATTGTTCAAAGAACAAACAATAGTGCTATTTTAACAAAATTAATTAAGTATTTCTTCTAATTTAAAATTTTCAACTTCAGGGAAATGATATTGAAAACCAAAAATGTTTTCCTAGTGATCTTATATCTGATGAATCATATGGTACCTTAGATCATCACAAATTTATCGCTTAATGATTGTTGAATTTATCATAGCCATGTTCTCTACCACTCTCCATCAGAACTTGATGGTTATATTTCTCTTCCATATCCATATTTCCACCTATATTCTCCAACGTGGAAACCCAGTGATGTGTTAATTTGGGAACCATTATGTTTCATACATAAATTTATAAAATTAAGTTTTAGTATTCCTTTTTATGATGTGGGTTTCTATGAAAGAATCTTTCAAGTAGTAAACCATTTATAACCCCGACGAATTTCGAGGGAAAATTCATTTTAAGGGGGTAGAATGTAACAACCCAAGATTTTATGATAATTATTCTTTTTAATTTCATTGATGTCTTGTGTTGTATGCTACACAAATATTAGCTTGTACTATATGAAACACTGTATTAGATTGAATTATACGCAACACTATTCTTGAATCATGTTACACACAATTTCAAGTTCGTTTTGTGGAAATTACTTTACACGACATTAAGTATAGATTTTGCTTAATGTATAAATGAAATAAGTTTTGATTATTTTATACGCGACACCAAACAGAACTTTCATTACACGAACCCCTAACTTGTCTTAAATTACATGCAATCAAGACCTTCATCGATAGCATGTGTAGTACGCAATACCAAGTTTCACTAAATGAGATATTATTATAATATTATTTTGAACAAATCGTTATCAATAGTAATGCCCATTTTTCGAAATTTTATTAATCTTAGCTTTCAAAATGGTCTTCATTTTTGGATTTGGAATATTGAAATTATCCAAGGGTGAATTTTTGGTATTTTTCTGAAAACATTCAATTTTTTATGAATAGTGAAAACACTAGGTTACTATTTAAAATCCGAATTATTATTTAAATAATTATTTATTTTATTTAAATTTATTTTAGGCCAAAATTGATACATAATACCTATATAAGTCCAATGTAATTCATTGGATTCATTTTACAATAATTTTAGATATATAAAAATTTTATTGAACTTTTCACCTTCTTTTACCCACCTCCTAGGAGAATTTGAAAATTTACATAAAACTTAATTTTACTACATCTGTGAGTGGAATTTTGAAAAACCGAGAGGCACAATTAATATTAAGGAGTAAAATGTGGTTCAATGAGATAAAAATAATTTTTTGTGAATAGTAACTTTTTACTTTTATTTACCATAGTTAAAAGTAAATAGGGTAATTAAGGGTAAAAATGATATTATTATTACCCTAACACATGTACTAATTCTATTGGATAAGTGTAATTCGACCATGAACAACCTTAGGAATAAAATATTACCCTTTAGGTCCACTTGGATTAGATGAAGACATTTATTATTATTTTATTTAAAGAAGAGTTAAAATAGTTAAAATCAATGTTTAATAACTAAATCATTTATAATGTAGGGTTATACATAAGATAAATTCAACTATAAATATTCATTAGAAATATAAAAATATTTCCTACATAATGGTATTTTATTTATAAATTTTAGACATAAAATAATTTAATTTATTTATGACACAATGATGATGCAGTAATTACCTTATTAATGAAATATTAACATAATTTATGTTATTAATATCCAAATAAATGTAATTTTAGACTTTTTATGAATTAAACTAATTTTATAGGTTAATATGAAATTTTAATATTGATTTAATTATATTTTTTCGAACTAATCATACTGTTATGATTTTTAATAATATCAAATTACCAAATAGTGTCTAAATTGACAAAAAATAGTTTTTAAAACAAATATTATATTATTAATTGGTATTATATTCCTAAAAATCAAAGGTTCGGCCAAATGACTTAGATAAGGTTATTTATATTATTAATGAACCACTTGGGGTTGGTTTGTCTTGTTATAGTAATTTTATTAACAATATAGCGAAAGAAAATAAGAACACACGGTAAAAGTTAAATTATTTAACTTAGAGTTAAATCTAAATGATAAGGTTCAAATAGTAACCTAATCATGTCTAAAACCTATTGGTTGAGAGTATTTCTACCCACACACGCTTTATATTCTAAATAAATCAATATAGAGCTATTATAAACCGAATATGGCTTTATTAAAAAAAACTTTCAGTTTTCCCAAACGTGCCCCTCTCATCCCTTATAAAAAGGGCACCCCTTCCCTCTTCACTTCACACCCTTTTGAGCCTTTAATATCATACAACCCCTATCAATTAATCTTATAAACCTCTATATTTATGTCATAGATGTTATGGTCTTCTCAAAATCCCAACTCTAGTGCACTGAGAAGATGTTTAAAAGAGATGCGTCGAAGTAGGGGTAATCTCTTCTATCGATTCTTTCATGTTTCTTTCCGCTTCAACATATCCTTATTTAGTTGTATCATTATAAAGTAATAACATCAGTATTACTTATATACAGATATTTTTTTATAAATATGAAACAACCCTATATCACCTTCTCTCCATCCTACGTAAAATGAAATCACCGCGCGTACGTACGTACGGAATACCGTCTCCACGCCGTGGTGTAATCTGTTTTTCCACCTCCACCATACATGGGGGGTATAATGGTGTAATTAATAACTATATATGGTTATTATAACATCATACGGATTCTAAGATATTTTATTATCCACTCCAATTCCATTCAATAATACGGGAATGATATCATCGCTCGTGCGTACGTACGGATTACCGTCTCCACGACGTGATGAGATTCATTTTCTGTGTATACAATTCAAGAATGATTATAAAGTATATTTAATAAGTAATCATGAAATATATTACATTATAATGCTACTGTATTTATTTATATATGTATTTCATCTACTTAATTTCATTCAATTCAATAAGGAAACGAAAACAACATTCATGTGCACGTACGACCTACCGTCTCCATGAACGGTGTATTTACTTCCATTTATCGATCTATTATATATATGTATATTATGAATATATGTTATATATAAATAAGGTTTTATATTCTGTAATTAAGTAATCATATAAATAATTAATAGTCAAAACACGTATGATAAATGAAACGATTTTACCGAAAACTCTACTTTAACATGAAATTTAAAAAAGAACGGGTAATATAAAGTCGTAAGTGAATCATATATGATATCATAAATATTATTATGGTTCTATTACAAGTTAATAATATGGTTCAACCTACTATATAGGTGTCTTGGACACATATGGAATAAATTGGACATAAGTTAAGGGAAAATCTCACAATCTCATTTTTATCCAAGATTGTTTATACTTTGGTATTTACTGGGTTGTATTTATAATCCACATCCATGTTTCAAAAATATTTAATATTATTTCTATTATCATAAAATTTTTTAAATCCAATTTTACCCTTCAGTTAGTTTTTATTAAATGATATGAAAGGAATATTTTTTCGTTTTTTGTATGAGGTACTTTTTGAATTTTCTGGCCAAAGTACGAGAAAAATGTTTTTCATAACTTATACATCATGAATAGATTCATAGAACATTATTTCCATGAAGCTTCCTTTACCAGTTATGAAGTTTAATTTTAATCAACTTCTTTTAGTTTAAAATTGTATGACATGTTAAGAAAGGAAAAAATGTATTTGAAGTAGAAATGATCTTTTCCTCAAGAATGGAGTTCAAGTGTTTTATCAAAATTATTTTCCATCTAAGATAATACGGGGTTCTGTTTCTATCCCTATTTTTACACTGATTTGATTTTGAGATGATGGAATTATTTTTATGATGTCCTTTTTATCTTATATGGATTATGTTATAATTTCATGATGTTTAAGAATCCCATTTTTATTTCATGGGTTATGTTATGATGTATGATTTATGAATTTGTGGAACACATAAAAATGGTATCATTATGAGATGGGTGGGACTTATATATCCCCCCAATGCATTGGGTAAAGATTTAAATCTCATGAGATAGACATGGCTAGAATGGTAAGTTAATCTGGTTCAGTGTTACAAGATCGAAACGAAGATTGAACTCAATTCAGAAAGGGACTTTATCCACTAATATGGTCTTGGTGGCAATTTCATGGATACTATGGAAATCATATCATGTTCCTAATGGGTTTCCACAATTAAATGTTTTATTCCCATTCTATTTCATCATGATTGATGTTCCTTTATGACCTATGCCTTATGTACTTCCATGTTTTATGTCATTGCTCAATATTTTGATGTGAAAACATTATTTTCATGTTTTGAAGTTCAAATGTATATGGTTTGTTTTATATTCTCCATGAATACCCTTACTGAGCATTTGAGCTCACCCTTTATATGTTTTCTTTTCCCCAGTGTATAGATAAAGGTTTTAGGTAAGAAAAAAAGGGAAGATCTTTATGGGTGATGTTGAAGATCATTCACCAAGATTAGAAGATTGAATTCCGGGTTTCCAAAGACAATAAACTATTATGGTCCTTTGGCGTCCTTTTTGTTATGTATTATCTATTCCAAAAAATTAATGTAATGTCTATGTACATCAATTATGGTTCGTTACATTAAACATGTAGGTAAATCAAATTTAGTGGTGAGAATAAAAAAACACAGTAAAACACCAAAAAAAAGAAAAACCACATAGGAAAACCAAAAAGGAATACCACAAAGTAATACAATAGAGGAAAAACACAAAGAATTACCCCATTGGATTTCCAAACAGGAATACAACACAAGATTACCACCCAACAATACCACCAATGATTACCAATCATTATCACCACATAGTAATACGACACATGAATACTAGAGAAGAATACCTCACTGGATTACCACGACGTGGTAACTCCGTGTGGTCTTCCTATGTTGTATTACTCCATCGTAATCCTTTGTGGTATTATTTTTTTTATCCCATTGTTTTAATCCCTTGGGCTAATCGTCTGTGTAATTCTACTGTGAAAATATTATGTTTCCTTCCTTTGTGGTAATCATGTTATGAATTCCTTTGTGTTATTTTTTTGTGTCATACTTTTTTATTTTTTCTTCATGGTATTTCTTTGGGTTTTTCACTATGGTTTTATGGTTTCCTATGGTGTATTGTTATAATCACCCCTACATAGGCATTACCCTGCCCTTGTTGTGTCTTGTGCATACAATAAACATTCGATAGATACCTATGAAGACCAAGACTATGCTGTGATTTTTTATACTAGACAAATCAATGAGTGTTCCTACGGATTTTGAGACAGAATTCCTAATATATCTTTTCTTATAGGTTGGACCAGTGTTTATAGACATTTCTGTGGGGGGGGGGGGGTTTCCCTATTTACATTCTAGTACTTTATCTATTTTACTCCTGTTGTGGTTTATAGAGGTTTTCATGCATTATTTACATAGTGCTTTTACATTTCAGCATTTGTGGCTTGGGTATGGGAGCTTGTGTACTGGTAATTTAGGCTAATTCCTCTAATTTTTGTGATATTCTTACTCAATGTTAGTCACCAGAACATTGCCTATAAGAGGAGGTAATGGGGTAGTCATGGAACATGAGCCTCTAGGATGGATCATGACAAATCTAGTTATGAATGGATTCAAGAATACTTCTAATTATTTTTATATATTCATTATGCAACATCAGAATAAGTGGGAGATTGTAGGATGTGAAATAAATGTACATTCATGTGATATATATTAGGACTTTGAGGATAACTTTCCACCATTTTATCCATAAGTATAATATAGAGATAACATTTGTGCCATTATATTCTGATGTTCATGTGATGTACCCTAATATTATATTTCATTTATCATAACATGGGTTTATGAATTTTAATGACTCATATTCCTCACATGATTTCATTAATTTTGAATCAAATATTTTATTCATTTTCAATATATTGATCCATTTTAAACATTCTAATAGTAATATACTCTGACATGAAATAATATATAATTCCATTGTGATGGAAATCAATATGGATGATTTAATTCATTTAATGAAGAGTTACGATTATAGCCTACAAAAGGGAAGGCATCACATTTATTGAATATATCTAGATAAAAAGTATTATTTTTCTTGACAATAATTTTTATTTTAGAGAAAGTGATGGAACCACTTTGAATGATCAAGTATCCTCTCATTATGAATGAGGATTTTAGTCTGGTGTATTCCCACAAAAGATGGTATATTGGGTTTTCTGCTTCACTAATCTATATCAAACATACACCCTAAATGATTTAATATGGTTAAAATGTATGTTTATGTATTCTCCTACTTATACTATTTATTTCATCTCATGTTGATACTAGTGAAGACATATTAGTCGTTACACAGTTTTTCTTCTGTTACCCAGCTTATTTAATGGATGCTTAAAACCTATCAAATCATATATATAACTCTTTAACTATTTTAATTTTAAAAAAAATTACATTAAAACAGTTGTCATAGAAAACCCAATAATCTTGAATTTGAGAATTATCTTCACTGGTCGAGTCCAAGAACCTCTAACTAAAAGGTCGTATCATGTCTCGCACCAATGTCCAATATTCATGTTTCCATCCACCCATGTTATTTAAAAACTATATGGTTAACCACCCATACTATGTGTTATTCTTTTTTAGATATATATATTTATTAATTATTTAAGGATGGGGGATAAATCTTGATCATTGGAGGTTTTCCCTTCCAGTAATCTACCACAATAGAACATTAGTCTCTAGAAGAATTGCTAGTTTCTGATCGAATAATATCTTAGGTCTTCAAATATATGAACTAGAAATTTAAGCTACTACAACTAGTATGTCAATTCATCCTCAACAATCTAATTTTGATCACCTCATGATCCTCCTTATTGGAAATAAATAAGAAATAATTATAAGAAAACGACTCACATGGAATTATAAAGAGTAAAAAATTTTCCCACAATATTTATTTGGTTCAAAAGTTATGTCTTTCATTCACAAGATATTAGTGAAATATCTTTCACTCAAATATAAATAGAGTACATATAGGTTAATAGTGTAAAGCATATTATGGTGACTCCACTCAGTTTGATGAAATATGTCTCACAAACTTCATCTAATATTCTTTTCATCTCCCCTCTATTCCTTAGGGACTCTGAACTTTTTACCTTCAACCTTTGAATTTATCACTTCATCCTTCGACAACTAGATGTTTCCATGTTTACTCTAGTAATATAATCCTCAAACATTTCATGGTACTATCCACTTTTTTTATTGCATTTCATATTATTAATCACCCATAGACCAATACCCTTATTTATAGTTGTCTTATCCAGTCATTCAAGCAACACCGCTATTTGATATATGTTTGAGACCCCCCATTAGAATCTGTAACTTCTTATTGTCATTTGAGATCATTCCATCAACTTCAAACACCAAGAATACTATTTAAATTTACATTAACTCAATAGTGATTACATAGGAAAAAAATTCCATTATCCAATCTGTAAGAAACACATTCCAAATCACTCCATAAATGACTAAACATATTATATCAGACAACTCACATTGCATAACCACTTCTTGAATTCTATTTTAAAACCAAAATATACCCCTTCTATCCAAGTCAAATCATCCTCTCGATAATTATTGACTCCTAGAAAAAATTCTTTATAAAATATTCATTATATTTATTATATTTAGGATCCACTATTATATATCCACTACATTAAATCCATCAACTGAAATTTTCTAATTTTGTTAATCTCACATAATCCAACAAGCTTCTACAGACCTAACATTATAAATTTTTTTCACGGTCTTATTTATATTATATTATTACACCCGGTGAATTGTCTTATCCACTTTATTAATGTCCCCTAAACATTTTTCAACTTCCAAAACATAAAACTTCATGGTACATGTGTAATTTTGTCCTAAAGTATCTCCCATGTGTTATTTCTAATGATTTGTCATTTGAAGCTTTGTAATTTGGCCAAGAAAAAAATTACCACACCAAACCCAAAAAATCTACTACTTCTTGAATTATTTTCATAGGCTGAGTTAAAAAATCTCCGACTAGAATACCATTATCTTTCTCATACTAATGTTCTATACGAGAAATTCTGTTCACTAACATTATATAGAGATTACATGTTATCCACCCCATTATCCTATTAATCATATAGGATCCAATAAACAATACCTCTTCAATTCTACGAAACCATACTCTTTCATTCTACTACATCAATGAAACTCATCTAAATTCCTCCGTTTAATTTATCTAATGAAAATAGGAATTGATTGTCCCATTTACTGACTTCATTGAATTTATATTGATAAGATCTGTCATAAACCATGTATTTGGAGTCACCCTTTCTTATGTAAACATATAAAACATTGACCCATTTCTATAAAACCTTATATCATTTTGGTACACTCAAAACCTAGTGACACCATTGAAACCAACATCTAATAGGATCTACTTGAAATCCTGATTTCATAGTCATGATGAAACCCCACTGAACTTCATTAATTGAAATCATGGGAAAATGATCATTTACTCTCTCAATGTCAATACTTGATCCATAACATTGATGATCTCAATTCCAATTATTAGTTCATTTATATTATACAATGATATTCAGATGAATGTGTCAACAAAATTAGAAATTATTTCCATGAAAAAAATATCAGGAATTGGGGTTGTCCTTTCTACAAATTCATCATTGACCATGTTGATAACTTTTGTTTCCATTTAAAATGAGATAAAAATAATAGATTCTTGATTATTTTACCCTAAATATATCATCACTATTTTAGATGTCTACATATGAAACATTATCCCATCTCATTATAACAATATATCTTTTGGGTAAACTAAAACCCTAGTGACATCATTGAAATCGACCTCCACCTTATATTACTGTAAATTTTGATGTCATAATCATGATGAACACCCACAATGCATATTTCATTGAAATCAAGGAAAAATGATAATGTACTATTTTAACATCAATACTCAGTTAAACACTTTGAGGATTCCACCACCAATCCATAGTTAAATTAAATTATCTAACAATATTTGGATGATTGTTTCTATAGAGTCAAAAATCATGCTATGAAATTTATATCAGGATTTTGGTTGTTATTCTATTCAATTAAAATTTGGAAAATTTAAACATCTTTTTCATCCTCTGAATATGAGATATCAATAAGATCATCTAGAAAATCATACTCCAAATTGAAAAACACCCCATGAATCAAATTCATGTTTTCACAGTCATTCTTTGACAACCTATGTATATAATTATATAAATCTTCTATAACTTCAACTTTCTCCACAACATATCATATTTTGGAAACAATTATGGTCCACCTATATCATGTTTATTCGATTTTGTAAAAATTAATTATCCTATAATGTAATTTCATGATATAATTCACTATAATTTGAGCAACACTCATGGTCACAAAATTGTATGTCCACTATCATCATGTTTCGTTAAGGCTTAGTATGACATAGAATTATCTTCATTAATCCCCTCCAACTTCCATTTGATTATGAAAACTGTTCCACAGATTATATCTTCTGGTCATTTAATCCCTTAATTGGTGATTATTTTCTTTGTTAATCCTAAGGGTTATATGTTATATATTTTTCAATAAATGATTTCATGTGGTTATTGATTTCTAATTTTCAATAAACATATCAATCATTTTTTTTTGGATCCAGATGTACTATCTATAATAGTTTAGAATAAAATTAATATGTAGTTGTTGTGAAAAACATAGAGATTTATTGATTATAATGTTGAGAGATATTCCTAATAGAAGATTGATAAGGTTAGGTAATGGATAATCCATATAGGGTGTGATGAGCATGATTCACATTGTGAAGATTCTAAGTGTAATGTTTTGAATTAATTGAGATACCTCAAATTTATATGAAATATTACATTGTTTTTTACATAAGTAATGGTATTGTTGGGATGAATTTGAATACTTATAGAATAAAATATCATATGGGTAGCCACATAAGATAAATAAAAAATGTGAGAGGAATTATGGGTAATCCAAATTTGGAAAATGTATTTTTCTTTTGGTTGTAAGTTGGTTAAGTGCATGAAAGATAATATTTCATCATGGATTAAATGAAAAATTAAAAATAAGAATTTATGGAATATTGAGCCCCATAAGATATTTTTTGTTCCTATTAGATATTTAATTTACATGGAATATGCTTAGAAAAAAATTGACAAATTAATTTATCTGACTCCTGGGGTGTTTGAGTAGAATTTGAGATAATATATCTTACACATAGAATAATTTAATCAATATAAGATAAATTATCATAAATTAATTTTCTTATTTTAAGAATTTATATATTCTTATTAATGAATTTAAATTAAGATTGTGATTTTTGTTATGTTCTTCATGAATCAAACATACTGATTACCCATAGATCATGATTCATCTTGGGATGGAAAACTAATGAAGAAGTTGATGGTGTTGAGAACGATTCTCACCTCAGTAAAAAAAATTATGCCATCATGTATATATGGAAGTTTAAAATGTATAAGAATGAGTATATATAGTGGAATATTTCAATAAAGATTAATACCATGATAATTTTAATATTACATGAATGAAATAAGTAGAGGTATCGACAAAAAAATTAGGAATATTTCAAATAACCTTTGACATGAAGATTATGATTTTGAATGAGTTTAGTCATGTCACTAAAAATCTAGATGTATTTTCATAAAAATATAAAAAACAATCATTTATGATTTGATGAATATAAATAATAAAAAATTAAATAAGATAGTTATAAATAATTATAATAAATTTAACTGATATTCACCTATAATAAAGAATGAAAAGTAAACTAAGAATAGAGATAAAATATTATTTCACAAGGAGGAGAATATCATAATTTATAGTATTTTTTGATTCTCATATGTTCATTTTCTACAAATATTTTGAAAGAGTATTTATTTCTATATTTATTTATGATTCTAACAGGTTTATTCTAGTTTATTTTATGCATTCATGGTCATACTTTATCTCTTGTTCTATTTTATAATAAGAAGGTGATTGTGCATGTGGGATAAAAACCAAGTGTCACCCGGATTATAATGCATGATTCAAGATATGAATAATCTTCAAAAGTTTTAGGTAAATGGATTACTGCTTCTTTTAATGAAATACATTATATATTATAGTCTGGAACTACTGAATTCTAGGAAGAAAGACTCAAATCTATTCAAATTTGAAAATAAATAATGTCAAATAAATATCCTTCATAATTTCAAAATATCTATGAAAGAATAATATAAATTGGCATTGAGAAATATTCTCATTCAAGAGATAAATATGTAGAATAAAAACAACTCATTTAGTAGTATAATTTGTTCTAAAATAGGACATTTCAGGGATAATACATATGTTGTTGAATTTTTTCCCATATGGATTATAAATATTTTCAAAATATGCCTCTTCTATGACTAATAATATAGAAAGAGTCAAGTTAGAGGGAATAAGAACATGGGACAATATAATCAAGAATTCAACAGTTTGAAAAGAATGTGAAAATCAAAAACAGCTTGGAAAGTTTACAAAAAGATTGTGGAAGATTTGATCAAAAAGGAAAAAACATATACATATGTGTTTCTCTTATCCTAGATTATATGAATATATTTCATATTTTCATCCACAAAAAAATATAAAATCAAAATTTTTTAATAAAAAAATTCACTGAGGATTCATTTCAGGCTTGGAAATCATAAAATCCTTGGTTTATGGAAAGTGGGTGTTTATCACACATGATAGGTGACTAGGAAAATCATAATAGTCTTTTTAAATATAAAGGTGAACCTATGATATTTTCTCATAATAGTTCCTTTATTAATAAAGGTATTTGGAAAAACATTAGAAAAATTTAAATTAGTCCAGATATCGTGTTGTTTTTTTAATGTATTTGAGAAAAACTATTTTAGTGTATCACAATTCATTAATGATAAAAATGAGTTTATTTTCCGAACTAAATTGATACACAGTCAAAATAATGAAATATGGGGTTATCATTAAAATGGATATAAAAATCACATGAAACATATTTCAAATAGTGGAACCCTATGAAGTTCTTTATTAATGAAAAAATGTATAAATTGAGGTATGTAACATAAGGATTACTCCCCTTGTCCAAAATATTATAAAGAAAATTATCCAAGAAGATGATTTTAGAAATAAACCCTTAGTAAATGACAACAAACTTACTATTTGTAAAATATTCATAGAAAAAAAATATTTAACAAGTAATATAAGGGATTTGAGATTCAAGAATTGAAGCCTCTCGAACTGTTTCACTCTTTTTAATATGTTCTTATGAATAATAATCCAATAAATAATGAAATATATTTCATTTATTTGTTATGTTATTTAATAAGGATGACATGAACCATTTTCAAGTCACACATATTGAAGGCCTTTGACATATTACGGGGTTTTTGATAACTTCTTGATAAATAGAAAATAATTTACATGACTAGGTTGAGATTATAGATTAGTAGTGGATATTCTAAATAAATTTCAGGGAGTATATTAAAAAATATAGAATCATGCATGAATATAGTTTTCCATAAACACTATAACAATATTGAGTGGTTTAAAGGATGAAAAAAAGTCATGTTTATATGGATAGAACTATTCCAGTTAAACATGCAACCTCAAGGTATTTGTGTTTATTGGTTATTAATACTAGTAGAGTAATTTATAACATATGTCTATTAAGTAAAATATAAGAAAAGACTCCATATATTTTCTGGTTTGAAGGGAATCCAAATGAAAAACATTTTAGGGTGTTTGGATGTCATTTCTTGATCAAGATTGAGCAAAAGGGAGGATCACATATTTATTATAAGGATTTTTATAGAATATTTATCAGGTATACATCAAATGAAAAATCTTATAGGTGTTACAAAAAGTAGTCTGAAAGAATTATATATAATGATGATGTGTGAATTTTTTAGAGTGAAGAAGAAATGAGGAATACAATGGTTGTGAATGACGACGATGATGTTTCCTGTTCAGAATCCATTAAAAATAGAAAACAAATAGGTTTAAAAAGGGAAAATTATTCATTTTCTAATAGTGAATATAGGTAAGTAAATTATAAAAAGAAAAATATATTTCTATTAAAGCATAGTTATGTTGAGAATATCATTGGGAACTATAATCAATGATTTATAAAAAGAAAAAAATTCATATAAATTATACGTATGAATATTTTGTTATAAATTGAACCCGATAATGTAGAAGAAACATTAGAACATAAGAAATAGATTTATCCCATGAATTAAGAACTATACCAGATTGATAATATTAAATCATGGGAACTTTTCCCCATACCCATATAAAAAGAATGTTGTTGGATAAAAATGGACTTTTAGAAATATGACTGACAAGGATTGTAATGTATCTCGAACCCAATACATACGTGGTTTCATGGAATACTCACAATATAATGGGGTTGAATTAAATAAAAAAAATTTCTCTATGGCTAGACATGAGTTTATTAGAATATTCCCTACCAAAATTGTTCATAGAAGCTTAAATATTTTTCAAATGAATGTTAAATCAAATTTTTCAATAGGTACTATTATGAGGAAGTGAAAAATGAAAATCTTGAAATATTTACTATTTTTTATTATGGTAGTATAGTATTAATATTGAATAAATATATATATGGTTTCAATTATTCTTCAACAAATTATATATCAAACATGATGCATATTTTAAATGCATGATTTCTCGCAATGTAAAAGTAGATATAAATTTATATGAAATGAATATAGGGACGACAACACTTTTTGTCACTATGTTTGTTGATGGTATAATATTTTCTATCAAATATTGTGCTAAGATATTCTAATACATAAGAAATAAATATATTAGATGTATTTTCTTAGGGAAAAGAGGTTTTGTGAAGATCAATGTTTTACAAGAATAAAATTTATTTCATGTTTCAAAAGTAATGTATACTAAATAAATATTAATTTATTTTCACATGTTACAAGCTAGAGGGATGTCCACACCCAATATAGTGGGTAAAAATATGATTAATGATAATGAAGGGAATAATTTTAATGAGAATAATTTTCATGGACTCATTGGAAATCTTATTGATCTAATAGATAATAGACATGATGTTGTGTATGTTTTGAAAATTTGAACAATATTTTTTCACAACGAGAAGAAATAATTTTTTTTTTGTAAAAAGGACCCAGAGATACATTTTCTATACATTTAATTGTGGTTGATGTATAGAATAGATGTTGAGTAGATATAAGAGTATTTTCTAATGAGAAAAACATTAACTTCTGGGGGAGAATTTTTTACTGAAAATAATAATGTCTAATGGAGTTGAAAAATGATATCTACTTTAAACTAAGATATATAAAACCTCGATAAGTGGATCTATCACTGTATGTGACATAAATTATTTGGATTAATACACAAATAGAATAATTAAATGTTGAATCTTGTAATCCATTGATTGTGAGTTCGAATAACCAATGTGACATTAATCTCTCTGTGAATCCGGTGCACCATTTAAATCAACCAACATTGATATCAATTTAAATTTTCTAAAGGATAATGGTGAAGACGGGATTATGAGACTATAATTTGTCTCTTATACAGAATAGTTGGAATATATTTTTTATTGAAACCACTCACAAATGAATATTTTTAAAATCTCATGCTATAAATGGAAGTGTATCCCATTCCCACTCATTATGATATATTTTTTTTTGAGTTTTCTCATTCATTATTTCATTATCTGATTCTTCACAAGATGTACTGAATAGTAATAAAATATTGTTTCACTTGGATATAAATTTTTTTATAGTTTTTTTTGAGTGTTGTAAGATAGAACCTAAAAAATAATGGTCGCATTTTCATGAATATATGATTGGGTTGAGTTAAGATATCTTTTGATATCATTTATGACTGTTTTTGTGATTTGTATTTTCTAAAATGATAATTCTCATATAGAATTATAGATGGAATATTGATGATTGATTTTCTAATATTATTCTTATTTTATCCCTTACACTTATTCTCTTGGGGTTTGTTATCTAGAAGGGGGAGAATATTGGTTCTGGAAATAAATCCAAAGGGTGAGATTACTAAACCCTTGAGGATAATGTTTTATTATTTCCAATACTTTTTTGAGTTTGATGATTGATGTCCAAATTTAAAATAGAGATTTGATAAGTTTTGATTACATAATAGATCAATCTATAAATTATTAGAACAGTATGTATGTATAGTAGGTACCAATATCTTTTACTATTGTTGGTAATAATGTTGTGAGCTATCCATAATATGTGATATGGGGTTTTAATAAATGGATAATAAATTTGAGGAATGATGTTCTTTATTCACACTATGAATATTCCACAGTTTAAGTTTTCAAGTAATTGATTGGTGTTGATGTTAATTAAAATATGTTCATATCTTTTCAGATGTTTTATAAGTGTTTATAGATGCTGAAAATTGTAAAATGAAAATATATTATAGGGTTCCACGTAAGATAAATCTGATACATGAGAAGAATTGTGATATTTATAGAGTTTTAAAATGGAGTTTTCTTGTGGGAAGAATATATTTTTTGTTTATGTAAGAAAATATTACAATAGGGATTAAATAAAAATATAGAATATAAATATATCATACATACATTCAAAAAAGATATCTTATGTTCCGAGAAGTTAATTCATATAAGTGATTATTGATTAAAAAATTACAAGATAATTCATCTTATGACTACAGTATTATGTTTACCTTATGAAATGTTTTCGTACATATAGAATAAACTGAGCTATGTAATATAATTTATCTTATATGGATACAGTGTTTTCATTATGTTTGTATTTTAAAGAATCTGTTTGTAATTATATAATTCAAAGTGATATGTTCATAATGAATAAAAAATCATGATATTTCATGGATCCTGATTCATACAGAGATGAAGATTAGATCATCTGAGGGAGAATTTGATGGTCTTGAGAGAGTTACATGACTCGTTGAAAGATGCTACATTATAAGGCTTACATGTAAATATCAAATTAATTATAAGTCATAGATTTTGTTCAATATTAAATAAAAAAACAATCCTATAATAAACCAAATAGCTTAATAAAGAAACAAGATGAATCTTAAATAGAATGAACATTGATATTTGGAAGAAGATATCTCTCAAATAATGTGAATTTGTATTTGTTAGGTTAGGAAAGTAGAAACCAATGGAGCTTTATATAAAATAATATAGAATTATAATTACTATGTGATTTGGGGAATATGAATAGTAATAAATGAAGTAAGATTGGTGTGTCTAATTCTAAGAATCTAAACCGATACACTACTATATTATAGAAATAAGCATAACTGAGAATAATTGATATAGGTTTATCTACAAGGAGGAATAATATCATCTTGTAGAGTCCTCATTATGGGTCATATACTCATCTTTGATCACTCTTAATAATGAGTATTCTATTAATTATTTATATAAGATTTAATCTTGTTGGTTCCAACAAATTTTACAAGTTCAAGGTCAGACACATCCATAATATTTTGTACAATAAGAATGGGAATGGTCACATGGGATAATAACTAAATGTAACCAAGGATTTAGTCATTTGAAAGGAGTTCAACCATGTTGAAAATTGTTAGTGTCACTAATATTTCTACATTATTATATATATTGAGAGAGGAAATAAAAATGATTAAGAGAGGTGTGGACTAAAAAATTTTCTACACACTGATTAACCCCCCCTCTCATTTGAATCAACCTTCGTTTGATATAAAACTCCAAAAACATGAACCATCCCGCACATTTGATAACTATTAATCCTACATGTGTGAAATCTTTGGATGTCCTGGACCCAGTTCACTCAATAATAATAAAATATGGTTGGATAAATGACCTCGACAATTCTACCACATTTGGTAGATGCTTCTGAATAACAATGAGGATCCATAGTGGAATAGGTGGGAGGAAATACCACCAATGTCAGGGTCTCGGATAGTGGTATAATCCTGCCCAATAATTGAAAATGCATAAGAATTAATTGTTTTGTAGAATAATGACATTAATCATATAAATATCCAAGAAATCTCATCCAGTAGCTTCATATAAGAATAATGATCAATTCATGATAAAAAATATATATAAATCCTATAAAATATAAGTATCATATATGGAAAAAGATCAAAAATATGCCTCCCTAGAAGACAACATGGTCACACCTAGGACATGTACTCCCAAACATCTATACAAAACAATTAAAGAATCAGTAGTAAGACTCATTCCCCTTTCTCATTGAACATCTATAAGGTATATGAGGTTACCCAACAACAGCCTTGATACGGTGTGAGATAACATTCAATAATCCACCACTAATGGTGTTTGATTCGATTCATGTCTATGCATACAAGATAAAGTAGTGTACATATATAACAGGTGTATGAGTAATAATAGTAGAAGAGGAGATATATATTCTATCAAATTTCTCTATGATCAACCTTCTAAATCATAAATTATATCTATTAATATTAGCAAGAATCATCAATAGATTATGCTATGTAATCAAATATCAAGCCAACATTTCCCAACATTCAAGGAGTAGTAATGTAAAAGGGAACTGTATAAGCTATGTGAAACAAGTAAATAGGATCCAAGGAGTAGAAATGTCCATGTAAGAATAAAAAGAAATCATATCCTAGGAGTAGAAATTTCCGTGGAATCCTATTGATGAGTTAATCAGATTCAAGGAGTATAAATGTTTAAGGCATCCTAATATCTCAAGTAAACTATTTAAAGTGGATCCTTCAAGTTAAAATGTACAAGGCATCCATGTAAGACAAGTAAGTAAAATCCAAGGAGTATAATGGTCAAATTCACCGAAATATGATAAGAAATAGGATCCAAGGACAAAAAATGTATAACAAAACCATCTAACTAAGACCCATGAGGTATAAATGTCTATGTAATCTAAATATGGTCATTAGATCCCATTGGTAGTAATGTACATGGAAGCCTAACCAACTATGTAACCAGTTCATTAACCATTAATTTAATAATTTCATTAATCCATTCAAGATCATAAATATTCAAGGAATTATCCATTTTTTACCATCCATTTAAATTTTAAATGGTTCTATAAGGTGTTAAAAAACCTTGTACAATTCCCATTAATAAACTATTATGTTATCAATTATGTAAGGCAAGATAATCACACCCCAAGAGTGACATAAAGGAAATATAAGGGTAGAACCCACCCAATGGGTGGTCCAGGTATGGTTAAAAACCTCCAATCTTGATGAAAAGTTTTAATCTAATGTCTCTAAATTTTTATATCAATTAATCCATTGTTAAATTAGATTATAAATCATTACCAAGAGTTATTTTCATTCAGTTCAATGAAAAAAATATATAAAAAACAAATATGTTAGGGAAGCGGTATAAACAACCTACCCCACCATGGTAGACAATACGCATCCACTACCTTCCATTGAATTGATTTAAATGATAATAAAATGGAATAAATATCTTACTCTCTAAAAATTAAGTATAAGAGACAGCACTAAAATATAATCATTGATATTGAGGAATATAGAAAAAAGTTGTATAAGGAATAGAGTACTCACTGGTGTGGAACCAATAAGTTAGGAAAGTCTCAATTCAAACGTATGAATTTAGAATTAGATAAAATCCAATGAGAAGTCTTGAGGAACTCAACAGGAGATAAAATGGTTTCTAGGGGTAGAGAAGAGAAAAATGGAGGAGGGTTTAAATATAAAACAAGATCATGGAATTTGGTCATTTTGCCTCCAAATAATGGCTATAATGGTTTTTTTCCACAAGGTTGGCCAAATTTTTTTCTATAATTGAACCCCTCTCTATCCAACCACACCACCTAGATGGTTATGGAACATTTTTATACAAAATAATGTTTGAGAGTAAAAAATAAGGTATCCTCGCATTGGAATGCATCCCATGTTGCACAGTTCCATCAAATTGTGCATCTCAAGATAGTGTGTTTGACCACCCAACATGGTTTACAAAAAATGCGTAGCATGAATAACACAGTTTCTACTTACTAACCATTTTAGATATATAGTCCAAAAATGGGCTTTGGGCTCTAAATAATCCATTTAAACAGATGTTTCCTCTATAGCCTCACTATACATCCAAAATGAGTAAAAAAAATTCAAACCATAAAATAAAGGGCTATATTAATCAATGAAACAGTGGTATCTTACAATACTCCCCCATGAAAGTAATTTTTTCCTAAATCTACCTTTCAAGGGTGGCCAAGTATCATCTAAGAATATCTCCAGCCACTAGGTGCATATATCATCCTCTAACTACAAGTATTTTCATGTACATGGTCAACATGCCATATAACTCCTACCATATGAACTACTACTCTCAAGGATTCTTTGGGCCTCAATAAACAATACATATAGGATGGTCCTCAAAAGAACACATATTCCTCCAAATCAACCTTAAATTTTTAAAGAGTATTCGTGGGATTAAAATGATATCAATGACGCTAAGATACTTGGAATACATCATTCATAGCCTTGTAAATCTGAGGTAACAAAATATAATATGATACTAGCCTTACTCTCTCTATAATCTCAATGGTACTGACGTAATGAGGTGATATCTTCCCATGTTTATTATTCCAAATTTTCCCTAGTCATTCTAAATCTCAAAATAAAACATAAATTGTCACCTCATTATCTAGTGATCTCCAATAATGATTCGTGTATTACATCATTCTAGACTATGCTATAGAAATCATCCTCATAATAAGATGAACCTTCTCTAAAGTCTTTCAAATGATGAAAGTTCCTTGTTGGGCTACATATCATGCCTCTAATAAACTCATGGGTGAATGATATGGCATATCATATAAGGATTCATAAGGGGGAATCTAAATTGTATCCTAGAAGATTTCATTATAAGCTAAATTAACTAGGGGTATATTCCTCTTCCAATAATCACTAAAGATAATAAACTATTCCCAAATCATGTCCTCTAAAACCTATATCTTAGGATCAGACTGACAATCAATATTTTAGTGATTGGTTGTACTCGGTAGTACCTATGAACCTACTTCTTTCAACAACCCCATGCAGATCCATGTTGTGAAACTAAAATATCTATATTATATGATAGAACATGAAACCACATGGTTTTTTATGATCCCAAAAATATAGAGCCTCACAAGATCACCCACTGAAAGCATCTCTAGAATAGTAAAAAAATGGGAGACCATTGATAACCTATCAATGACCATGCAAACGACATCACTACCCAAGGACACCTAGGATGTTCGATCATGAAATCTGTAGTGACATAATCAAAATTTTCACTCAAGAATAGGTAACGGATTCTAAATCCTATCTTGTCACTGGTGTTCTACCTTAACCTACTGACAGGTGATACATCAAGTTACAAACCCATCTATCTACCACATTATTTCAACCACCAGTATTGATAGTGTATGTCATGATACATCTTGGTAATAATATGATGAACAAACCACGTAGTTTCATGGTGCACTAGCAACAAATCTATCGTATTTCTACAAGAACCTATACATTTATATGGATGTGTAAGATCTCATACTCACCAATGATCCCACTAGAAGCTGGGTTATCTCCAAAAATGCCCTCCCATAGAAATAGTCCCTCATAATCTAATAGTTTTGTCATCCTCACCCTATCCAAAAGAGTGTAATTCATTTCTAATATTGAAAGATATGTATTCTCATGACTATCTTACACCACCATGTTAATCTTTGAAAACAAGGCCATAGGTTTCCACTCACTATTTTCCTCATAAAATACCTATATTCAGGCCATCCTAATCAGTGAATCCACAACTGAATTATATATTCAGGGCACATATAAAATCTTGAATTTGAATAGATAAAGGTATTCCAACCACCTTCATTGCCTCAGATTCAATGCACACTATTTATATATGTTCACGAAGATTTTATTATCCATGTACACCAAAAAACTCGCTTATAGTAATATTTAATTCAATAGTGTGTGGAGTGAACAATAACATATTACAAGAGATCATGAGTTAGGTAGTTCCTCTCTTTTCACCTCAACTAAGGATACTCATATACCATGAATCTCTTCTCATGTATCAGATCTCCTTCAAGACTGATAATTGATTCCACACAATACACAATATAGCTCCTATCTAGCTTCATAAGAAGCAAGACCAATGGTGAAATAAGTCTCTCTTTTAGCTCTTAAATTTCTATCTCATTTGAATCAAACCATAAAATCTTGACACCCTTCTTATTCAAGACTATAAAAGGTTATGTGATGTTTTGGAAATCATGTATAAATGTATGTAATAATTGAATATCCCCAAAAAACTCCATTTATCAAAGAAGCTATTAGGATGCACCTAGTAAACTAGATCTATCGGTTTGTTTGGGTCAACTTATATTTATTTCTATAATATAATATGATATAGGAAGTGAATTGTATCAATATAGAAGTGTAACATTATCAGAGTATCATATATATGATTCCCTCCTTGTGTACTCAATAAAATTAAAGATGTTTGGAACAGTTTTTTAATGTATTAGAGTACATTATGATATCATCCATGAATAGTACCACAAAATAATACAAATAAATATGGAATGAATGTTTCATCAGTACCATGAAAATTTCTAGAGCATTTTTGAAACTGAATGGAATTAACCAATAATCGTATAGAGTACACCTCATATGGAAGGCTACATGAGGCATGTATGAATGAGAAAAACACAAATGATAATTACCTTATATCATATCAATATTTAAGAACACCTTAGCTCCTCAAAGCTAGTAAATTAGATAATATATCCTAGGAAAATTAAACAAATTCTTACTATCAATTGGTTCAATTTCTAGTAATACACACATAAATAATGGGTTACATCCACTATCTTGGAAAAACTTTCTGGATAAAAACATGGATAGTTATTGGGTCTGATAAACGCCTTCACTTCGAAGTCCTATAACTTCCTTTTAATGTCATGTAACTTTGTATTTGTCATCATATAATGAGCATTGAATACTGGTGTAGATCCAAGAATGAGATTGATGGAAAAATCTACCTCCCTCATATGAGGTTTTCCTTAAATGTCTTCAAGAAATATTTTTTCTGAAATGATCAGCCACTAGAGGTAAATCTGACTAATGTGATTCATTATCATTTAAATATATACTTCAAATTTTGGATTTCATTCTTCCTTCCCAAAAAATGTTGGGTCCAGCTCAGATCTCCTGGACATTTGATTTACTCTTGTGAATAAAAACCCCACCCTCTAGTGTTGTGATGCCAGCCCTCCAATGATAAGAATTAATGAATTAAAGAAAGGAAATCAACATATCTATCATCATATTGAATTACTTACCTGTCATGTTTAGGAAAATTATGCCTATAAAAAGTTACAGCCACCTACGTCAAGGGGGAATTCCCTGCACTAGCATACACTCTGCCATCAAATCCCTAATGGAATATCATGTGTCATCACACAAATGAAAAACTGAACACTATCCAATGGATCTTAAAAACATGAACGTATATAAATAAAAAATAATATCATGTATAAAAAATAAAATATACTAATATAAATGATACGATAATAATACCTCTCATGGTAAAAGTTGTGGCAGTCTACAACTCAGGTATTAGATGTATTGTCTACAACATTCATGAACCATGATATTGATATATGGATTGAATCCCCTGAGAATGTCCCATCTTCTATGGTAGTAAATTCATTCCCTCATATCCATTTCCATGACCACTACCTCACCCCAATCGATCGGCCACACTAAATATCCATACATGATAAACATTTATAAACCCTTCTCCTTCTGAACTATTAGGGATGGTCCATCCTTCCATAAGCTCGTCACATGTATATGTCTCTATCACAGTAGATAAATATATATCCCAATCTTCTATACTGATGAGATACAACTGAACTACCAGAATTCATTATTTGGGTGGTATTCCCCACATGAGAGTCCTCAAAGATTGTCTTTTTTCTACTTGATAGAGAAACACTCAGTCAAGAAGGTGATCTACCATGCTCTGTGCCCCCATCTTCCCCCATGTTACAATTAGTAATAATTTCTTGATTTATTATTTCTAACATGGTATTAAGGAAAACAATACTTACTTTCAATTTTATTTCATTCAGGTAACTATCCTCGAATCACCAAGCTTTTGATTCCTCAACACCGAATAGACTATGTGTCAAACACTAGATCTAAGACAAATAGCAAAAATAGTCCATTAATGATAAGGATCTATGCTCCATATTCAGAAAATATCTATATCTATCATCACAAAGTGTCTTATGATAAAAATATTCATAAAATGATGTCTTTAAATCACTAAAATCCTTGTCCACGTGATGACCCTAATGAGTAATCAAAACCCCTCGTATTTTGGTAGAATCTCATAGAACATATTAAATGAGATTCACTCTCCTATCAAGAGGTGTCTCTATATTATAAAAAATCTATAGAATTTCTTCGAACCATGACACAAAATCCTATGGTCATCCATATCCCTATAACATGGTTGGATGCTGCTATTGGAACTCATGCCTCTATTATGCTATAATTAGGGATGTTCATGTTCCTCCCTAAATAGTATGCATTAAATTCAAGAAGAACTCTAAAAATTAGGCCTCAAAAACCATATCATGAATAATTTGTGGTGTAATATGATGAAAAATTTAAGATTATATAGGTGTCCCATCTCCCACCACCTCTGATGTGTGGTCGCTGCCACCATCATTGTGCACAACTGCATGTCTTCGTAGTGGCATGTATCTAAAATTCAAAGAGCATTCATCCAAAAAGATATAATAACATCAATATCACACATATATAATAAAAATAGTAAAAAGTATTCCAATAAATGAGTCGCACCCATATTAATACTCTTAAATCAAGAACTAGTCAACATACAAGTTATATAAAAAGAAAGAGACACTACCTACTTTCCACTACTCTAGTTGAGTTAGGGTAATGTATTCAACTATTGGTCATGGGTTCTGATATAGAAAGATTCAATTTCAATTTTTTTGTTGAAAAACCATTCAAATTATATTTTGTATCCCCATTTAATGAAAGTGTTTAATTTCATAATTAAACATAATTTAAATTAATTTTTATTTTCAGGACATTTTCTCTAAATGGTTAAACTATATGGATCACCATATCCAATTTATAAGGGCATACACACCTTATAAATAAAATTGTGGCATCCAATTTATCCCAAAAAAATTGTTTATCAAGTCCCTCCATGAAATTTTAGTACATTTCAATGGATATATAAATAAGGTCCCAAAACATACTACCACCAATACAGACAGTAATATAAATGTGTTAGGGAATAATGAATGACATATATATACTAAGGTGCCTTTAATTATGAATGATCAAATAACTTTTGTCCTTTCCAGACAAATGAATAAATATATATTATGTTGGTACATGAAAAATCATGTGTGTGACCCAATGGTGAAGTAAAATCAACTATAATTGACATAAACATAAATATCAAATCCCAACCCTAGAAATTTGAATTTTCCATTAAATGTGTTATCTACTATCAAAAACATATCATTACCAAATTCTAACAGAAACCATTAATACTATATAATATTACCAATATTAATAAAAATTAAAAGAAAACTCCTCTAATACAACTTTGTGATGTTTCAGACCTAGTTCACCAAATTGTTACCAAAACTGGTTGACCTCATGGCCTCAAGCATGCTTCACCACACACTAGAGGCCACCGACTAGTAGGGAGGGTATATGGTGGAATAGTTGGGAGACTATACCCAGATGTTTAGATTGTAGCTCCATGGTATAATCATACCCAAAAATAGTCGAATCATAAGAAAAAACTGAGTAGTACAAGAATAACATCCTTCATATAAAAACACAAGTAATGACATCCAGTAGGGTTAAATACAAATTATGATCATGTAATCCTATAAAAAATAAATGCATCAAGAACAATACATTAATCAAACATACAAAAAGAAAAAAAGATTTTTCCCTAGTTATTATCATAAGCATTAACCGATCATGAGATCACCTTCTCTTATGAACATACAATCAAGAATCAACAAGGGGATGATTTCCCCAATCTTTACTTGCATCTGTGAAGTATATCAATGTATCCAACAGTACCAAAAATAGGATGTAAGATAACACTCAGTATTCCACCAATAATGGTGTCTATAATATGTCATTATCATGCATATAAGTTAGATAAGTGTTCAAATATAACAGGTGTACAAGTAATAATATTATAATTTAATCTATCCAGTCTATCAAATATCACTGTTATAAAAAACCTATGTCATAAATACTATGTGTAAAGCATAGAAACATCATCAATGTCTTACACACTGGAACCACATATCCGGCCTACATGGGCTAGTGTTGAATGAGTAGTGATGTCTAAGGAAACTGTATAAGCTTTGTGAAATAAGTAAACATGGTCTATGTAGTAAAAATTTACAATTACTCATTGATTTAATAGTATCTAATGGGAATATATTTCTATGGTATCCTAACATGTCATATAAATTAGTGAAACTGGATCATTGTAGTAGAAATGTCTAAGACATCAATGTAATCCAAGTAATTCGCATCTAATGAGGAGAAATGTCCACGTCATCTTTATATGGTCTTTAATAGGATCCATTGAGTGGTAATTTGAAGGGTATCTATGTAAGTAGGATCCATTTTTTATAAATGACCACGGAATCCAAATATAGTCATCAGCCCCAAGGTGTGTTAATGTACAAATCATCCTAAAAATAACATACCAATTCATTATGCATTTATTTAAACATTTTACTAATCCTCTCGTGATGATAAAAAATGAAAGGGGTTGTCTATTTAGTACCATTCAATTAAAATTGACATGTTGTGATAATTTGTTCACAACATCTTATAATTCACTTTAATACCCCCATTAAATTCACAATTATGTAATGAAATCCCATCACGTGCCAAGGGTTTCATGAACATTATATAAGGGTAGAACGCACCCCATGGGCGGCCCGAGTAAAGGTAAAAAACATCAACCCTTGATGAAAATTTACAGTGGAATGTATCAACTTATTTAAATCAATTAACCGTAGTTCAATAAATAAAGAAATAATAACTGGGAAATTATGAAATGTGGTATGAAAACAATAAGCTATGAAGAAAGAGACATTTAGGGAAATGTTATAGACCTCCTACCTCATCTTGGTAGAGGATCAGTCTTCTAATATCATCCTTTTATTTGATCTATATCATAATTAAATATGAGAATCATTGAAAACCCTAAAAAGAAGGAATTATAATCTCCACCAAAATGACATCACTAGTAGCAAGGAAAATAGAAAAAGGAACAGAATGAATAGATTAGTCATCGGTATGGATCGAACAAAATGAATGGATATCAAATGAGAGTTTAGATTAAGGAATTGGATCAAATACAAGTAAGGATTGAGGAACACGCTTGGAGAAAAGGGGATATACATATCTAGAAAAAATTTAAATTGTAGGAGGGTTTAACATCTAAAAGAAAATATGATAAAATGGTAATTTCCCTTAAAATTTTTAGTCACACAGTTTTTCTGCATAGCTGGGAAAATAATGTGCCGTCCCTATGCACCTCTATTATCATTAACCTCCCTTGAACAGTCATGGTGTATAGTTAGAAAAACTCCATATTGTCCATGAATTTTTTTCCTACTCTAAAAACTACATCAAATTCCCAAAGGTGTGCAACCTAAGTTGTATGGTTTCAGAAAAAGGGGAGGCCCTAGACAGTAGAATGGATCACCCTACGAGGTTTACTCAAATAACTTGTCTCACGAGTCATGGTTTTTAATAACTATGTGTCCCAAAAAATAGGTCCAAAAACATAGACATTGGGCTCCGAACATGCCCTAAACAACACTGTAACCTCTATAGCCTCACTAGGCATCCCTAATTGGTCAAAACCTGGGAATTAAATCAGTAAATATATGGTTTTCTTACATCATAGAAAAACTAAAATCATAGAAGTAACATTCCCTTCAATATTCCCCCCCCCCAACATTCCCCTAGACCATCTTCTTATTAAATATGACCATACGGCCCTCATAATGATCCTTGATTAGATGAAACCATCTCATCTATTTTATTCTACAAAGAATGAAAAATTCTTCCATTGAATGAATATTGATCAATGGAACACTAAAAAATCCTAACTATATACATGGGATCATAAAAAAAATTGGTAAAAATGTTAGTCACCACCTGTTACCTATAGGTTTTTGAAACAAATACAATTTAATACTACAGGAATTGACATTTTAGTCATAATCAACCTTCTTTGACTCTAACAATATACTATTCATAGGGAAAAACCTTTTGAGAACCTACATCATTTTTTTGAATAAATCTATCAAAATAATCCCTATTAATTTTTTCCTCTAATTTTTTTCCTACTTATAGGTCACTTATCCATACAACATTCACACAAACCATTTATGTGTAGAAACCCCAGTTACTTATATGATCTACAACATCCATAATCAAATCATCAAATAATGTCTAACCCATTTCAAAAATTTACTCTAGAAATGTGATATCCTTCTTAATCTGAACAATATATGGGATCATCATATTCCATAAGAATTTTAGGAGTCTTTCACTATGATATAGAATGTCACTAACTGAATGAAACATATTAAATGACTCCTTTAGTTTAATAATAATTTTTGTATCCTGGAAACGTTATTGATACCACCATATATTCCTTTTACATTATTATAATAACCTAATAAACCACCAAAACATGGTAACCTAATAGTATTCCATCAATATCTCACGATCACCAATAAACATAACCTTCCCCATGAAACCTTCTGGTCTGAAGGACTTTTGATATCCCAAAAACATTTTATGCACCAATGGTTATTCTACAAAAAATACTTCAGAGTCCTAGATTACCTTCACCATTATAAATTCTAATATTGGGAGATACCGCAACAAACCGTAAAAAAATACAATACCAATTTTTTAGTATGAGATCATAGATCCCAGTCACAATTAGCTCTTCTATTTGGTAATCTAGGACAATGGAACATCAGTCATCAAAATAAACAACTTATTCTAAATGAATCATCCCATATAACATATAAGAGTAGAATTGGAATGTCTCATAACAACATCCACTACATAATGTCTTCCTCCGCCGTTATATTCTGGTAAACATGAAATCCTAATTTTAGAAAAATCAATAAAGAACTAGTACATGAATAAAAAACACATACAGTCATAAAGCATAAACACAATTCACTTAGAGATTACATGGATCTGGAATCATATCAAAAATTTGTGGGTGAAAGGTATAATCTTTATCAATAAAATAGAAACCGAGTTCATCTATGTTATAAGAGTAAACCATGTTCTGGAGACCCTAGTTAGTTTAAGGAAAGATGTATCACTAATTCCATGTTTTGGTCATTATTTCTCCCATATTCACCTTTGAAACTCTAACCCTTTAGCATTGGACCTCCACCTTTAGTAATTCATCCTCTAGAACCAAGTTCCCCGTATTTATGTCCCTTATAAATAAAAGTTATCTTATTCTATTTTTTTCACCACATTGATAGTTTTTTATATATTTCAATACCCACTGACCAATCCTACACTTTCTAATGGATTCAGTTGGCCTTCATGACATAACTTACATCCTACATGTTCGGGAGACCCTCTATTATACTATGAAACTTATGATTGATAATATCATTATTCACAACGATCTCCAACTTCCAATGAATAGTAAACATTGAATTTCATTCAACACTGAGGAATTAAGAAGGAATTTTATTTTTATTCCATGAGGTAAGCTTCATAAATCATATCATTATCAACTTCTCATAGGTCTTGAACCTCTACACTTTTCATCACCACCTCTATAATTCATTCTAGATACCAAAAAATACCCCTTTTATAAACTTTACAAAATCCTCCATATCCTGACCAGCTACCTAAGTACATGAATCATAATATCCTCCTCATAATTCCCACAATTCAGACACCAATATGATCTATCCACTAACTTTAATCTATATAATTGTAGTTTCTTCTTCCAGTGATTTCAAACCTTCCATCATGATTCTACTAAAATGACATTATGAGGATCAATATCAGATCCATTCGACTTACATTTCTTTATCCAGTGAACTCACCATTTCACTAGGTGAAATTTTAATGAACTCAATTCATCGTCCTAATGTCATAAATCCTTTATATTTATGTACTAACATTATCTAGTTTCTCCTATGTTTTTTTCTTGTGATTGAACATCAAATCTTTGACACTTTACCAATAAACAATTTCCATCACAAAACCTAACTATATACATGTAACACCCCTAAATTTTGTGAAATTATTATTTTTCTAAAAGATTTTAAATTTTCAATATTTTTTGTGGTATAAATCATGGATTTTATCATGTTTTAAATAAAAAACTATGTTTCTCGTGTGTTATACACAATACTGAGTTTAACATGCATTATATGCAACACTGAGTTTAAAAGAAATGTGTTATATAGTTAAAATATAATTAGTTTATATGACTTTTATCACCTAGTAATTTGAATGTGAATTATTAACAAGATCAACTAAATTATTAAAATTTGGTTTACACAATTATGTATATTAAATTATTTTGTGACCAAATAATTATAAATAAAAGTAAAAAATATTTGAAATTAAAGGAAATAATTTTCTAAAAAACTGTTTTCTTGTGTTATACCTAAATAAAATAAGAAAATTGATTTTGTTGAATGATTTTAATTAAATAATGATATTATATATATTTAATAAACTATTTAACATTCATCTTTTGTTTTTTCTAGACAATAATTAAGAATAAATCCAATTGTATGCTTAAACTTGTGTTTTCCTAAAAGCTGTTCTGGAAACATTTAAGGGAGAACATTTTTTAAAACTAAATTTTCAATATTTTATAATATTAATTTTATAAAATAAACATAAAATTTGAAATTGGAATATCATAATTATCTTAGGGTGAATTCTTGGGTTTTTTTCTTGCTAGTTTCATTGTTTGATGAATAGTGAAAATATTGAATGTTATATGAAATCTTTAGTTTATTTAGTTTTATATTTGTTATTGGTTTTAAAGTTAATTTATTTTAATTATACATCCATTAAACCAATTTATATTATTTAAATAAATTTCAATTTGGAATAGGTTAAACAAAACATTGTAATCTTCTGATCATTTTTGCTAAAAAATCAGCATTGTCATCACGTCTGTGATAATTATTTTAAATTAAAATTCTCCAATCAAGTGAATGAAAAATTTAAAAATGTAATTAATATTTGGAATCATAATAATTTATATTATATAATAATTTAAATATAATTGTTGACTAAAATGAATTGTTAATGTAGTAAAAAAATGTTTCCATAGTTAAGGAAATAATGTGTTTATCAGTGTTTAAATTAAAATTATAAGAGTAAAAATGGACTAAGAACCAATATAAAAACAATAATATGAACATATTTATAAAATTAAAACTATATTTTTTGATAATGGTTAATTTTTGACCTTTTTTCATATGTAAAATGTGGGATCACTAAATTATTTTTAAAAATATCATGTGGGTCCTTTGTTCTTCACACCATCAAACATAATTTTTTCATCCAATACCTAACCAATTAACTTAAAAAATTCTGACCAATCTTCTAGAATTCTTATTTTGGTCATAAATTCAATAATGTAAACCTTTTAGTGCAAACATATGGTGTATACTCGTAAAAGAGGTAACATTCATCAACAAGCATTTTAGTTTTATTTTTTCATAAATGCCATTAAATTACTCCTATATCATGATTATATAATAAAATAAATATTTAAAATATAATTATATATTTTTATGTTATCTAATTTACCGATAAACATCACCACTTCCATTAAATGCGTTACAAAATTATTGTTTGTTTGTATGGTAGTCTATCACCTCATGAACTGATTTAATTCTTTTTACCATTACAACCTATCAATTTTAGTAATAATGATGTATTTTTAGTTTATAAATTATATTTATGATTTAATTATTATAAGTTCTATATTATATCACTCATACCTTATTATTATCTATTTTTTAGGAAAATGATAATGCCACTCGTGTGTTCGACAGACTACCGCTTTGTAAAGCGATGAGATTTATCCAGACATTACATTGAATGTGTTAAGGACGGTGTTAATTAAAAATGTAATATATATGGCCTAATAATTATTTTAAAGTAAATATATATCATCAAATTTTAATTCATTTAATCTAATAAGAAAATGGAAAACATGATCATGTGTATGTACAACATATCGTCTTCATGAACGGTGTACATGATTTCATATCACTATATTTTATGGATTACAATAAATACATATATATTGAATATATATGATAATTATATCATGGTTATCATTATGGATATTATGTAACGATAATCATGTAAATAAGACAAAAAAATTAACAAATCCAAAAAAAATAAACATAATGGTTATTACCCGAAATGTAGCTTTAACATGGAATTGATAATAAACTTATAATAAAAAGTCATAATAAAATCATATATGTTATGATATATATATCATTATGGTTTTGTGATGTATTTATAATAAACTTCTATTTATTATAAAGGATCTTTTGGTTAGTATGACAGAATTCAAGACTTAAGGTAAGGGATTTTTGTCTAACTTTTTTTACTTCCATGAGAGACATTCCATGTTCGCCACATATTTATATAATGTGGTGAATATACTACCATTAATATATATATATATATTATGATTATTATAAATAATTTCTTCCAATTTAAATATCTATTTGAGGATCTCTATTTTATGTGGTTTATGGTTTAAGAGTTACAAAATCAGTATGGGGTATTCTCTCTATTTTCCTTCTTTAAGACATTTGTTATAGTATGCACCTATATTCATTCACGAGGTGTACATACAGTAAATTAGATATGAAATATCATGATTTTTTCTATCCTAGTGATATGAAAACATATATTTTTCATTATTTCTTAAGGGGGCTTTTGATTCAATGTTAACAAAATGGAAATGATTTTAAGTCATAATCTCATCGTTTATCGAAAGTTTTTATGATCATGAATTAAATGATGAAAATCTGCGATATATTTCTCAATAAACACATAAATTTTCATATACATTTTTTATGTTAGTAAAATGTAAATTTTCCATTAATTTTACTCTATTTATGTATTCAATTGTTGGGAAATAATGTTTTTATGAAAAATTATCATTTTTTTCGAAGGACCATTTTCTTTTGAAACCATATTTTCTAAAAATGATTCCAAATTTTTATAACATTTTATTAAAATTGTATATTAAATTTATTTTTACCCATGATAGAGTTTTTAAAGGAAAATTTTAAAAGGACATTAATTTTATTTTCCAAACAATTCATGTTTAGCTTTTATTAAAAAAATTTAAAAAATAATTTTTTTTAAAATGAATGGCATGAACAGTATTTCAAAAAGTAATAATCGCACAATAATTTAAATATTACCATAAATTTTTTAAAATTTATTTTCAAATATAATATTTTCATTAATATTTTTTAAATTTTTAAATTTTAAATAAATCATTTCAAAATTAAAAGTATTTTTTAACATTTTTTATGTTTCAAAAATAATAAAAGTGAAAATGATATTCTCTTAAAGAATTAATTTAAATGATTTTTAAATAATAATTTATATGTTTTCTATATTATTTTAAAATAAAATTATTATGATAATGTTATATGTTTTAAAAATTTATTTTTAAGGAAAGGTTACTTTCCATACGAAATGATCTGAGTTATCTTTTAAAATTTGTTTCCATCTTAGATGAAATAATTTGATATATTTAATGGTTTACTATCGATATAAACTAGGGATACCATTATTATTCTTTATATTAATGGTTTATATTTATCATTAAAAGAGGTTTATGAAACAAATTTTTCTTCCATAAAATATACCACGATATAACTGTTATGAATCACTCTTATTTACGTAAGTTTTGATATGTCGAAATGTTTGTGAAACCTCATTAATTAAATGGGTTATAAAATGATGAAATTTTTATGATCATATGGAACAGTTATTTGCCATTTTTATAATGTGATTGTGGATACATTATAACCAATCATAGTTTCTATTTTATTACAATGGTTGGTGGTTACATTATAAAAAAATATGTATGGGACCTATATCTTCCTCCAATGCCTTGGGTAGTTATTAATGTCTCATGAGATAGAGAAGACAAGAAGAAATAGTGATCCTAGTACAGTAAGGGACTTTTTCTTTTATGATGGTCTTGGGAGAGAACATTTAGTTCATTGATGTTATTCATGTACATGCCTTTCATATACATAATTTTATGCATGTACCCTATAACATGTTCATAATATTATGTCTAACCTTATTACATGTTCACAATTAAATGTGTGGAAATTTATTGCTTGTCCATAATTTTATGTTTAAACATTTCCTTCATGTTTGTAATGTTATTCATAGACCTGGTTTCATGTCCATTTGTTTATGTGAGGGATGATTTCATTCCCTAGACATAATGAGTAAACCTGGTTTTATTATTACATGTTCATAGTGTTATAAGTTGATGTGTATTCTTCAAATCCATGTCTTATTCCAATGTTATGTTCTCATGGGCCATTTTATATGATCTCCTTATGATTCATTTATTTTGAACATCCAATATTTATTACATTACACGAGATTATGATCTTTGATAAGTAGGTTATGGGTTTCAAATTTTCTGATCATGATATTATACCCATATTCCTATGTAATGCTTATGTAACCCACTTTATTACCCTTACTGAGCATATTATCTCTCTGTTTATTATGTATTACTTCTCCTAGGTTATGATGAAAGGTTAAATGTATGTTATATCTATGATTATTACATAATGAGAAGATTTTTTTTGGATACATTTAAGATATTTTAATAATTAAAAGGATTTTTTCCATGTTTCTGAAGCCACAAAACTATTACAGTCCCTAGAAATGTGTTTTTACAATGTATTGAATATTCAAATAATAATATGTAATGTCTGTGTTTGAGAATCCTGGTTAGATATAATATAACATTAGAATAATTTTTGTAGTTTTATTCCAATATATATTCCTCTTTGATATAATTTAATTAATTGATTATTGGTTCATATCTTGCAATGTTGGTGAGGGGCCACTCTCCAAAATTGCAATTGCTTTTTTAATATTTTTTAATTCTTAAAAAAATTTCTCTATAATCATAGATTGTGTTCTATTATTTTTTTCTTACCATATTCATTGAATGTTTGTTATAAATTGTTATATTATTATTTTTGGAACATACATGATTCTAACTCAATGTTTGATTCAATTTTTTATGTAATGATATTGTGTAACACATTTATTTTCCATGATTGGTCATTTTATTTATGCATATTTGATGTATAATCACATAATATTAATTTATATTCATTCTAAACACATATTCAGGTGTATATTATTATGTTATGGTCTTGGAATTAGGAATCCCACCAATAAATTGTGTAATGCTTATATCTGAAGATATGTTATGCATAGTGAATGGGCAGTGAGCCACACACACCATGTTGTGATGTCTCAGTTGTGAACCATGGGTTATTATTATGATGAATTGTTTTAAATTTATGACATATTATTATATTTTGATAATATTTTTTGACTTTTTTTAGCTGAAGTCTTTTTCATGATACCCTAGATGATCACTTATTTCTCCCATTGACATTGTTCTTTATGTTTTTTCATTACTTAACAACTTACCGGATTTTCTGCTCAACATTTATTATAATGTATATTATAATGGATTCATGTGTAGTAAAATGAGTAAAAAGAGTCATAAAAATTCTACTATAAATTATTTAAAAAATAAAATAACATGTCAGGTTGAATCATGTTTATTATGTACTTAATATTCAAAGATAGAAGAACATTATGTTCTTTAATGTGTATTTTTTAATAAATTTATTTTTTTGATATCGAAATGATGTAAAATTATATTTTTGACATATGGTTAATTACATTTGTTATCAATAAAGGTATAACTATTTTTGAGTTTTACTATATGGAATATATTAAGAAAAATAAAATAAAAACCCCTCATGTGACATTCCAATGACAAAAATTAAGATATGTTAGTGATATTATGAAAAGAATATTCCTTAAATACATAGATATAATATTATAAAATGCAGATAATTTTATATTACTACAATCATATAGTTAAAAAGACTTATATTCTAACATATTTTTATTTTACATTTGATTATTTAAGGATGTGGCAAAGACTATCGTGCAAAGTGGTATTTTATGATTGGATGATATTATCTACTAGTTGTTTGAGGATATAGTAATACAAAATTTTATTTATTCATAATTATACTTAATGTTTCAATTTATTTTAAATTTTTATAACTCATCTATCCCCTGGAAAATTAATGATTTTAACACTCGAATATTCAATGCATTGATTGTCATTAATACCCTGTTGCATAGGATAGAACAGATGAGGAAGTAAATATGTGAGGATTAAAAATGATGTAAACAAAGTAATTACTATTAAACTTATGAAATATATGTGAAAATTCATGGATTAATGAGAATTCTAAAAACCAATATATGATTCTCTTATCCAAGGTAAGAGGTGTGTTATCCTTGAATCACTTTTTGGAATAACTCTTCCTCTGGATGCTCTTGTCATCCCTCCATATTTGATATTGAAATACTAGAACATCATGATGGAAAAATAATACCATCTAAGGATTTATATGATTTAGGAAATTTTATTAATACATCTTAGTGAGAGAATATTTTTGGTTATTCTACAGTGATTTTTATCGAAAACAAAAAATAGGATATTGCCAGTTGGATTCAATAGTGATATTATAAGTTATAACTTACAATATAGTATTATTTACATTTAAATACAATGGTGATATTTATTTAATGACTTCATAATTATATTATTTTTTTTATTTTGAATATCATCTTAGAAACCATTTCTGGTATTAAATATTTTTCTTTCTTTTTAATTCATGAAATCTTTTTAGAATAAAAGGTTTTTTGAAATCAAAATGAATATCTATTTATTATCATAAAATATGACCTAGAATTTTTTAATTTAATTGATTTATACTTTATGTTATAGGATATCATAATTTACTATTTAATATAAAACATTTTTTTTACATTTCCTAGAAAACAACATCAACTAATCATAATCAATGATAGGACATCCATGCCTTTCAAAACTAGAGTGTCATGTAACTTTTATGATATAATTATGTATATTAAAATTTAAATACATATCATATTTAATTATTAGACTATCATTCATATAGTATTATTGATACTGAAAAAAAAAATTCATGTAATTTATGTTATCAATCATATCATGCAATTGATATTATGTCATTAGATATTATCTGTTAAGAAAAAAGAATTTTTTTTCATTATTTTAAATTATGAATTGGTTTACATAATTTATTAATTTTTTATAAATTATAATAAAATTTATTTTAAATGATTATTATTTTTTAATGTGTATATAAATTAATTGATTTTAATGAGTTTGTAATTTATTAGATTAATTTATATGAAATTTTTATTAATATATATTTCATAAGATTCAGCGTTAATATTAAAATCACTTTTAACATTATATTGAAGGAATTATAATATAGATGTAAATTTTCATGACCCCCTCCCCACAAAGATATAACAATGAGGGGAGAGAGATGCTGACTTCTTGAGTCCCACCTCATGTAGGCCACATGTTAGACACTAGAACCAACGTTATAATAAACATGCATAGAGATACGGTACTAAAAATTAAAAGAAAAAATACATGTTTCAAAAAGGTAATCATTGTTGTGACCACAAAGCCCAAACAGATCCTCCAAAACCCTCAGTTAGTAATATCCGAATCGATCACCAACCTGCTCCAACTAACTTGTAAAATTATTTATATATACATAGAGTGATTATAACAGTATAATCGGTAAGATCCTCTCGAGGTCATCTTGGGAAAAAGATAAATAAATAAATCTAAAGAATAATAAAAAATAATTAAATGAAATCATCACCTAAAAATGTATATTGTGTGACCAACCTCAGCATGCCAATATCTCACCATGTAACGCATACAAGAGAGTATATAATATTGTTATAAAATATCATGGGTACCCTACTTCCTCTTACCTACTATTCTTCCACTTTTTCCCAATGTCACACGTCCTAGGCATGTCTCTCCAAAAGTAAGCTTTAATGAAAACCCATAGGAAATGCAACACAACATTCACCTCATCCATCACATAACCAAGCCATCCCATAACATGTGCCTATATAGTAACCAAGTAGTTTATGGGATCCACCATATTACCTATGACATATATAAAATATCATGTACTATATATTAATCCACTATAGCCCATAAAACAATTACCACAATCCATCACAATAAATACATGGCATACATACAATAATCATTTGGAAACTATATCTGGTAAAAAAATTTGAAATAACCCCAATCCATGACAACCCTCTAAACAAATATATGGGTAAATTAGCCATTGTTCCTACCATAATATGTAACTACCATGAGAAGATGGTGGGGTTAGTGGGGTTAGTGATCCATCCATCCCCCACTAGGTTGCTAGGGGAAAACCCCTCTCAGATTTATCTATGTATTGGTTTCCCAATGCTACATGGGTCGGGAATAATATGAAATCATATAATTTACATGTTATAATATATCTCACAACCACACTATGGGATTAAACATGTCTTAAACTCAACTATTTCTAATGTTCCCTAGACTCTCAGATGCCGCTACTATGACCATATATCTAATAAGAACATACTCATATAAATGAGATACATTAATAAATTATTTTCTTTTCAATCATTTCATCCCATTAACTAAATCATTATCCCCTAATTAACCATTTAAATTAATCCACATTATATTAAATTAATTATCTAAGTGAAGATAATGATTTCCATGAATAATCCTACTACGCCCATTGTTTATCAATATTAACTTTTTTAACCATTTTCATTCCATAATAAACCCACCCCACTATTTAATATTTTATTTATTCATTTTAAGAATTATTCTATAAATATTTTCATTCTATGAAAAATATCTTGAGCTATTACTAGGAGAACCCCTGAATTGTTGCACCCCCAATTATCTCATGTAGTGCATAAACGAATAAAAATATAACAAAAAAATCAGTTATCATTCATTAAAATGATTTAATAGATCATATATGCTCTCAAGATCTCATCATTAGTTAATCCCAGCTTAAACTTATTCCATAACCTCTGCGTCAATCAAGGACTCACTCATTCATATACTTGTGCATCTCACCATCACATGAATCCAATATTGCCTCACCATATCATCAAATCTAAGCTCAGTCATACCAAGCTCACATCACATCTAGGCCTCCCCTCCCCATACCACTCATCATCACTCCAGGATCATATCACAATGAAACATTAACAAACAATCAATCAACATGGAAACAGAGACCTTTAAACAATTTATTCATCATTTTCAAGAATATGAGATCTCATGGCTAAAAACCATGATCTCGAACGTATTAATGGAATGAGAAACTCATGTCCTAGAAAAATATGTTACCTTTTTTAAATGACCATTTCGTATTCCATATTTAATTAACAGACTCGTTTATTTAACAAGTTCCAACCATGGGAAACCTAAGGTATCAAGAAATAATAATCTATAAAAGGGAAAATTTATATTATAATTTATTCTACTTTCAACAACATAGACTAGTACCATTATCAATTATCTTTACTCTTAAATTATCAACAAGATTAAACATTATTCATAATATTTATCATTTCCAATTAAATGAGAACACTACATCAATTTTATTATCATAAAATTACAACACGAATCGAATTTATTGAAAATATCTCTTTATTTTAGCTATTTAATTATCAATTGATTCTATCTTTACATTCTTTAACAATATCCATCATAAAAAACATGATAATAAGGCATACAACATAGATATCACCCTATCAATAAAATCCCGAGGCAAACCACTATCATGGTATAAGCAACAACATCATCAGCATGATGTCATCATACAATAATTTAATCTAGTTCTATTATTTATTAGGATAATTTCCTAACCATTCAAGGGGATAAACCATGATTAATTTATGATTTAATTAAAATAAAATGTCAGAAGCAATGAATCCCTTACCTTAATGTCATCAACATTATTCGCATGAGAACGGACCATATAGTTGATATTTCATCACCTCCCCCATAAGAATAACATCCACATAAGGACATCACAACACAACATCACCAACAATAACACAGAGAAACCCCATAAGAAACCTATGAGATCATCCTCTATCTCATGGTAAAGAGGATTGGGGGAAAGAGTTTTCAAATCTAGATTATTCTCTAGAAAAAAAATATGAATACACCATGGATCAACTCAGGTTACCACAGATCAAATGTTGATTCACATGGATTGATCCACTTCAATAAGAATCCAAAATGATGAAGGATAGGGTTATCAACCACCTTAAATGATAGATTGGGCCGCTGTATTTGTAGGGTTATGAATAACCCAAGAGGATAAAAATTAATATAATATAAATATAACGGGTAATTATAGGATGTGTAATTTTATATACCAATGTGTAATACATAGGGTTATGTTTCCACTAAAAAATGAAAGGCCTTTTTATTATATAACCCAAATAAAATTATCCCTCCCTGAGCCTACCTAGTACATGTCCGAAAACTCCCTTAGGAATTATGAAAGGATAACATGACATTTAATATGCCTACCATAATCATTTTTCTGCAAAACCCATCATGATTTTTTTCAATACTCCTCTGATCTCCAAAAACCTATGAATAATGCTATGGTTTGGAGTACACAGATCTAGAACCTTACATTAGATAAAAATAAAACAGTTCTCATCCATGAGGATCCAAACCCAACCAAGAGAGAAAATGAAAATGGGTTATCCAAAGAGCCACCACATTAGATACCTCTCAAAGATATTACCCCCACTAGAGATCAACCACCACACTCATAGGAAACATGAACAAATCCATAAACCCATAAAAACAAACTCATGAACTGCCTCTCATAGGATATACCTATCAAAAAAGGGTAAATCCTCAATAAGAAACAAGGGAAACTAATCTTATTACCAAAAAAATATCAATATCCACATGATAAAAACATTAAAAAGGATAGGAAAATATTAGAAAACTCAGGGTACTGAATGAGAATCTACTTCTCATGTCCACATGTACTCTCTTCCATGCCACTATTTCACTACAAGACATGAACCAAGGGAATATAATTAATGTGAAAAACCATCCCATGGAAGTAATGAATCTCCATAGGCTGCTTTTTGAGGGTCTCGTCATCTTCTACATTGATCTCACCCCAATCGATTACATGATATTCAACATGAATATAATGACAAAGCTACAAATGTGGATAATATCATGTATCTGTATCATTTTTTGTGTAATTGGTCGTTGATATTCCATAGATCCAATAAAAGACAACACCATAAAAGACACAATAGACCATGGAGAATTCTTGTTCCCATGAACAAACATTTGATGTCTTTTATAAAAAGTCAGCTTTAAAAACATGTGATCTCAAAAATTAAAATCTAGAGGTCCCCTCCTATTATCGACATATTATTTCTGATGATTCTACCATACCTTCATCCTCTCACGGATTATATGAACCATCAGTGTAGTAATTTGTACCAGTTCTGAACAAATAATTTTTTTCTCCCTAACCCCAATATTGCTTAATGAAGAACGTAATGGTTGGCTATGCCAATCTTTACATGGTTCCATTTCAATGGTGGAGTGATAATGTTTATTGTAAGAGAACTCAACCAAGGGAAGATGTTTCATCCATAAACCTCCAAAATCTATGATGTAACAGTCCATCAGGTATTCTACAGTCTGGATAGAAATCTCTATCTGAACATTCATCTAAGGATGAAAATAAGTGTTAATCAATAACTGAGCACCAAAAGCATGGTAAGGACCTCTCTACAACTTAGTGGTAAAATGGGTATCTTTATTAGATATTATCTTCCTCGAGACTCTGTGGAGTTGCACTAAATCCTCTATATATTGCCTCGACAAAAGATCCACTGAGTTCGATATCCTAAACATAATAATGTGTGATTATTTAATTAAAAAATCAAATACCACCCATATATAAGCATAACCTCCCTATTATGGGGGTAAACTAGGGAAGAAGTCTATCAATATGTCCTTCCACTTTCATGGGTGCTATCAAATGGTTATAGAAACCCACCGAGAATGTGGTGCTTGGTTAACACCTTTTGGAAGACCAAACATCGTGAACAAAAACTCTGTACCTACATACTTCAACCCAGGCCACAAAAACTAACCACTCAAGGATAGGTACACCATTTTCATAATGGGATGTACTGCCAAATATGAACTATGGAACTTCTTGAGAACCAAATCATCCATCCAATAATGAATAAAAATCCTTTCCTAGATTAACACACTATGTTGTCCATCCTCAGAGCAACAATCTTGGGAATCACTTAAAACAACTCTATCTCTATAGACCTCCACATAATAATCCTCCAATTGGGAATCCTTGACTAGATGCACCAAATAATCCTAAACTATTATCTAGAAAAGACAACATATACATCCAACATCTCACATATCAAGATTTGTGGATGGGAGTTTTAACATTACATTATTGGAATCTCTATATTCTTGCACGACATCACAATGTGAAATCATTCTAAGAGAATGAATATATAATTCCCCATTCAAGGCATATATGATATATAAAATTCATAATCATGGATGAATCTTATCTAAGAATCCTGAAGAATTTTCAAGTCACAATGGGAGAAAACTTACATTAGGATCTTAAGGGCTATAAACACTAAAAAATTCTCACCATTGATATAATGTCTATACACATTAAAGGAAAACACCACTTCTTCTAAATCCAGATCTTGGGTGGCATAATTAAGATCATGGGTATTTAAATTTAGAGACCAATAAGAAAATATTGTTCTCTACTTGATCAGAACATTTCCTAAGACATAATTTGAAGAATTACAAAAAAACCCCAAACTAAAATCCTTCTTCTTGAAGACAATAATATAGATAACAAAAAAAAATTGACTTTTAGGGTCTCAAGATCCCATTTAATCTAGTTAGTCAACAAGTGAACCTAATCCTTTCAATTAATGGTTTTTAGAGGATTTATAACTCATAATAAGTTAGCAATGAACCACATGTAATAGAATGCAAGACCAATGAATCTTTGCACCTACTCCACTAGATTGGGAGATTACTAAGACACAAATAACACTTATTTTAAAGGATCCATATAAACTCCCTATTAAGATACCACATTCCCCAAGAAATAGACTTCACAAGCATAGAACACACAAATAGACAACTTCTTTAGTAGCTACTCTTGATGAAGAACTCAAAAAATAGAACATATATGCTTAGTATGTTCCACCTCAAACATGGAGCACGGAAGGATATAATCGATGAAAACCACCTTGAAATTATCTAGGAACTCTCTGAACATAGATTTCATCAATCCCATTAACATATCTGGATCATTCATCAGGTTGAATGACATAAAAATGAACTCTTACTTCTAGTGAAGATAATGGAAATAATTATTCTAAAAAACTGCATCCATCACCCACATCTAATGATATCCAAACCAATAATCAATATTTGAGAACCATCATTATCTCTTCAGATGATCTAATAATTCATCAATATCTAGAAAAGAATTTTTCATAAACCATGTCTGGTCACCTTCAAAACCAGCACCCAACCAGGTCTGTGGTAAGACCGTATGGGCAGTCTCGTTCCCCACGAGCTGTCACATGTTCCTGGGTATCACAAAAATGAAATTTTTGAATGATTTTCTGGAGTTTATATACATAAAAAAACAAATGAATCTAATTGAACAAATCTATATTTTTCAAACCAAAGTATCTTTAACAAAATTTAGAAATTGAGTTACACAATTTAAAACAATGTTTACAGACAATTATAGAGGAACAAAACCAGAAAAGGATAGGCCAAGAATCTCCTCATGGCATGGGGAACTTCCATCAAGATAATCATGCTAAAATGTGAATCAAACTAATTCACAAAATAATTCTTACACATGGAATGACCTACCATGTTTTCCAAAAACTCAAAACCATTGTGAAAAACATCAATCGCATCACCGTCTCACGACAAGGAAGTGAATTCAAGCCATAATACACAAGATTTCACAAAAATGACTTAAAATAAAACCTTAGGTATGAACCCTAGATTTTATCCATTTTAGAACCTCTAGAAATGTGGAATCAACACTATTAAAATGGGAGGAATATATGAGGAATCCCACTTACTTGAGATATCTTGAATAAAATGCACCAAATACACCAGTATATGAATTTGAAAATTCCCAAAAACATAATTGTGGTTCGAATAAGGATGATTAGGTCATGTATGAACTAGAATGGGGGAAGGAGAATGAAAAATGAAAATGTTATAATGAATAAAAATTATCTCTTCATATCTATATGATTTTAAAAAGTTTTGAGATGTTTCTCCCTAATCCATGATGGAAATGAGCTCTAATGAGGGAGAAAAAAAGATGGTGGGGGTGTTCCTAGGGCTGTTGGATTTGAGTGGCATGTGGAATCACCAATAAAGAGTAAAAAAATTAATAAGATATTAAATAAACTACTTTTTTTCTAATTAGAAATGGGCTTATGGGATGGCACAAATTGTTAAATAAAAAACCCGAATCCACAATTATTGTTTATTCCTAGAGGGTCCAAATTCATATGGTGAAGTTAATAGGTTATGGTAGTCCATGTTGGAAGTGGAATGGGTGATTAATTTTAATATAATTAAATATTTACAAAAAATAATATTAATTTTTAAATCTGAAAATGGGCTCACTCATTTGCCCAAATCATGAAAACTCTCAATTTCCTCCGAAAATGTATGGGAAACCCCCCAAAAAAATTGAATTGAAATTTAGTTAAATATTACATTAAAATAGGTCATTTTTGCGACAATTCTCCCCATAATAAATCTTTCTTCTCATAGAAAGTCATAGCAAGGCCAAAAGAAACAAAACCAAACCCAACCAAAAGGCCAAAATAGACTTCGTTGAGAAGTTCCCCTCCCCCCCAGGCCAAAACACCTCCAATATATAAAAAATAAAAGGAATATTATCACAAAAGAAAACATACACCACCTCCTCAAATGATCATGTATATTCAAACTACATCCCAAAACAAAACACCACATACACTATCCGAACAAGACTCAAGAAACATACCTTGAACGAATAATGAAAACAAACAAGGTCAGCATAGTATTACTTCAACCAAAAATTTGGGCACACTCCAATAGAAGCATTTAATAATGGAGGAAGTTGGTTGTTAAGAAAATCTGATTTAGACTACCTATTATTATACCTAGACTGGACAATACCATGTTACTAATATGGGGATACACAAACAGACTCCACCACATAAGGGGAAACTCAATATTTCCGGAGATAGAATTGGGAGACTAATTGTGGGAGGACTAAATGGAATACCCATCATAAGGTGTAGACATTCAGATTAATTTTCTAAAAGATATTACTTTAGACCCATAGTATTTCTCCCCACCATAAGAAGGAACCATCTTAACCGACTAGTATGGGATGACACAAAAAGACACCAAAATTTCAGTAGTTGGCACAGTCACATGGTTAGTTGGAATAGTTTGGGAAACCATGGGATAACAATGAAAAGAATTATATCAAAATGTGAAACTTTGCATAGTTACATGGGAAATGTAACATGGACAAGTAGAGGTCGTGCGGTAGCTACTGTCTCTTATCACACTGTTTTTATAGGTTGGTGCTCGGTTCCTACTAACTGTGAGAAAACCATGTGCTACAATTTTCCTAGCCCAATTTTAAAACATTTCTCTAAAAATACAAATTAAACCATAGGAAGAGATCAAGAAATTAGGAGATAATGTTGGAACAAGATCCCCCCACCTCTTTCCACAAAACTATAACAACAAGAGAGAGACAAAAATACAAGAGGTTTAAACTATTCCCATCTTTCATACCGAGGACAATAATTAGGAAAATAATTTTTAACTACCCTGGGATTTCCCAAACTATGCATTAACTTCACTCTGGGACATATGGATGGAGCTCAGATGATCGATTCATCTTCAGACCAATATTCTGGCCTTGGAAAACCCCCGAATGGAACATCTTTTTTTGGTTCTACAAACAACTACACTATGGTTCAATGAGACCCAACACACTCCAAAATCACATTACCAAAACCTAATATTTTTTCTAAAAAAGAGCATAAAATATGGACAAACATCACCCCTGGTTTAATCTGATAAAAAATTTATAGAGGAAAGGACATATGCAAAAACATTTTTCTAAATAATGAATTTCATTATTTTTCAAATGGAGGAGCACTGCCAAAAAATAGAGACTCTTAGAATGCTACACAACCATTAATTTTGCATTCAAAAAAGAAAATTACATCTCAAGGTGTCACCGAACATGACCCTTGTGATTAAAAAAACAATATATTGATAAGGGCCTTATGGTGAGTCCAAAACATCACACAATTTCTTTCAAATGGCCATATCATCCTCTCTTGACCATATTCCCTAAACTGGTTTTTTAACATTTACTCTTATTTTAGAGAGCCTGATGAAAGACCTAGGGGACATATTAGACAAAATTTCACACTTACAACCCCATACCACTTCAACCTTTGGAGACTCAGGTAACGTAAGGAACTAAGATCTCTTTCAACATTACATTACCACTCTCCTACTACAAGAGAATCCACAAAACCATGATCTAAAATGGTGTGGACCCAACCTCCAAAGCTTGATATACTTTCCCCTTGCATTGATCAACTGGATAACTTTCCAATGGAGAAGCAATATGGGATATACTTCAGTCGTGCATTAAATCGTAATGGGGGTGTACCCTATATAATTTGAGAACCCAATGACCCAACAAAGCTGGTTCATTGGTGAAAAAAAATTCACTAGTCAGAACTGAACATATGGAGGGAGACACTAAAAGGTACTCCCAAACTTTTCTCATAAGGGACCACTAACTAGTCCTTCCACCAAACATATCTACGAAACCCAAACCAAAAACATCACTAAAATAAAAAGGTTCCTTAAACTCAAAACATCCCACAACAACAAAATTTCCAAAAAAAATATGAGACAACACCCAAATCAGTCATCAAGACATCAAGTTTTCCTTAAAAAGAATACACATCATTAAAAATAAATAGGTCGGTGGATAGCGTACCCACAAATGGAATCTTATAGGCCTCACACATGCATGTTTTCGTGCCACTCCAGGAACCCTCCTCATATCTACCCTGACATGTATCCATTCGTTACATTAACCATCCATCATATAATATAACCCCATGCATGAGGACTCTCATGGAAATACCCAAGGATAAAGAAAAAATTCATTCCACTTTTAAAAATGAAAACATTCAACCAAAACTTCCCTTTTTCTAAAAACTGCTAACGACTGAATAAAAACCTAACTAAAATCTCACAAAACATTTTAAATTTTCCTATTAATTAAAATAAAATCTCACATTCAAGCCATATAATATTTTCAAAACATTTCATCCTATTTCAAAACACTACCAATTTTATGAAAAAAAACTCCCTTTCATCAACACCCATCCATTTAAAAACCCATTTCATCTTATATAACCAAGATTCCAATTATTTGTAAAACATTTCAAATTCTTACTAGTTACAAAATTAAAATTTATCTCAAAACACCACACCTAAAATCCCAAAACACTTCATTAAACTCAAATTACTTTTTATATACTAAAAAATTCTATTTGGAATAGATTTTCAAAACCCAATCTAACCTAATTAATATTTTAAAAAGAGGTGTAAACATACAATATAAAATTTCAAAATAGTTCCGAAATTACATTCCCACAATTTTTGAAATAAAGACTCTTCTAATTTACTAAAAAATAATTTCATAAATGTTTACATTTCTTAAATAAAGTATTATCTATAATTTTAACACCAAGATTCCATGATTCAAAAAAAGGACACAAGGGAATGTGATAAGAAACTAGTTTTGGTGGGTGACATGGATATATGGTTGGAAGCCACAAGTCAATGAAATCACCATCAAGGATATTATTCTTGGAAAATATCCCCAGCTCCACATGGCTAGCCAGGCCCTGCGAGCTCACTGAGACCTTTGACCCAACTCTCCTTTAATTGCCCCAATCATCGATGACCCATGACAAAAAGGTCTTAGATAAAACATGACTTCCCTTTGAGACTTCAATCCCAGCATGAGGTTTGATGGCAAGGAACCCTACTCGTAATCAGATTGTCGTATCCTGACAACCCTAACTCCAGAAAATCCATATTGTTCTCCAAATAAAACGACCCAAGAGAGAAAACATAACCCTCTAATACAATTTTTTCATGAAACAAATATGGTCTCATTCAAATCCAACACCATACCTAGTTTGTGGCAAGACCTGGAGGGAATTCCTGATCCCCATAGTCTGGAAAAAGTACTTGGGTATCATAAAATGAAATTTGGGAATGATTTACCCGAGTTTATAAACATAAAACAAAAGAAGAATCTAATAAAACAAATATGTATTTTTCAAACGAAATTATCTTTTACAAAATTTAAGAATTGAGTAACACAATTTAAAGCATTATTTATAGACTATTACAAGGTAAAAACAAAAAAAAAAGAAATCCCAAGATCCTCCTCAAGGAATAGGTCACCGCCCTCAAGCCATCTCCATGACAATGTGCCAAGAAGAACCGCTAGAAACCCAAACCACTGTCACTAAATGCATTCCCCAAACTGATGACAAAATGACCACATCTACTTACACAAAAGTGTGTATGTGGGGTGTGAGACAAATCCCACTATTATTGTACAAAAAAGGATTCCATGTGATAACCATTATAACAGAAAAAGCAAGAATGTTTTGTAAATAAAAAATGATATTAAAAATCTTCAAAAGATAAAACATTAAATTAAACCATTTTTCACATGGGATACATTAAAAGAAGTCATCACTTTCTAATATAATGAAAAAGGAAATTAATTTCTACTGTCAAAATACCATATTCAAATGGTTAGTATAAAATATCTAATGAGCACTAGTAATCTGAAAACAACCATAGGCACTACACTACGGAAAAACTGTTATTTGCGAAGGGTTATTTGCGACGGGATTAAATCCCGTCCCAAATAGTCCATTGAAGAGGTTATTTGGGGAGGGTTGACCAACCTGTCACAAATAACCAATTATTTTTGATCGGAATAGGTGCCCCGTCACAAAAAATTACACACGGATTGGCATGGTTTGCGCGCCAAACCGCACGAAAGGGTATTTGCGACGGGTCGGCAACGCCCGTCGCAAATGTCGGGAGGCGGTAAGACCTAGTTGCGATGGAAGATCCCTCATCGAAACTAGTTCGACCCCTTGAGGGTATTTTCTATGGGTCCCATCACAAAAAACCAGAGGCGGTAAAATCCTATTTGTGACGGGACGTGGTCTGGTCGAAAATAGTGTGTCGGTAGGTTACTTTTTGTGACCGCCCCCATCGCAAATAACTTTTTAACCGCCTATCGTAATTAATGCGGATGAATGTATTTTCGACGGTACCAATCACAATAAGTACTATTAGTGATGGGATTCCCGTCGCAACAAATCTAACCTATATACCCCCCCTCCATTTTTTATACTCTCCTCCTAAATTCCTTCTTCCTCGGCTTTTATAAACTCTAATTTTAGAGTGAAATTTTTTTAGAGTGGGTTTTTTAAGAAGAATTTATAACGCCGCCTATAATTACAAGAGATCAAGTTTAAAGGTATTTATGTTTGATTTAATTCTGTATTAATTTCATTTCTTTATATTAATTTTAATTATTACTGATTAGTAGTAAGTATGTTAGATTAAAATTGTTTTCTTATTAGTATTTATTTGTAATAATAAAATTAAATTATTAGCACTAATTCTTAGTATTTAGTAATAATTAATCATTATTAATGATAATTAGTAATGTATATAAATAATTATCTTTAATTAGTAATTAGTAGCTATAATTTTCATTAATTGATAGTAATTAACACTAATTAGTTGTAATTAGAAATAAATTGTAATAATTAAGAAAATTGTAATAAATATTAAAAATTAGTAATAAATAGCATTAATCAGTAATAATTAGTAATAAATACAAATAGATACAAATAAATAGTATTAAATAATCATAAATAGTAATAAATTCTAGTAAATAGTAATAAATGATAATTAATACCTATAAATATTAATAAATATTAGCAATTAATAATAAATAATATTAATTACTAATAATTTGTAATAAACACTTAAAATAGTAATAAATACTAATAAATAGTAATAAATAGTAATAAATACTAATAAATACTAATAAATATTAATATAATAAGTAGTAATAAATAGTAATAATTAGTAATAAATACTAATAAATAGTAATAAATAAAAATAAATTGTAATAAATACTAATAAATACTAATAATTAGTAATAAATACTAATAATTAGTAAATAATAATAATTAATAGTAATAAATACTAATTAAGTAATAAATAGTAATAAATAGTAATAAATGCTAATAAATACTAATAAATACTAATAAATAGTAATAAATACTATCAAATACTAATAAACAGTAATAAATAGTAATAAATACTAACAATTAGTAATAAATACAAACAATTAGTAATAAATAGTAGTAATTATTATTAAATATTAATAAATACTAATAAATAGTAATAAATACAGATAAATTCTAATAAATACTAATAAATAGAAATAAATACTAATAAATACTAATAAATGTTAATAAATACTAATAAATACAAATAAATAGTAATATATACTAATAATTAGTAATAAATACGAATAATTCGTAATAAATACTAATTAATAGTAATAAATACTAATAAAAAGTAATAAAAACTAATAAATACTAATAAATACTAATAAAAAGAAATAAATGCTATTAAATACTAAAAAATAGTATTAAATACAAATAAATAGTAATTAATAGTAATAAATAGTAATATATATAAATAATGTCACAAACCGAATCTAGTGGCCTCCAAAACCGGAACCAAATCACAGCATGTGACAAGGTCAAAAGGGCGTTCCTGATCCCCAGGGGCTAAAACAAGTTCTTAGGTATCATAAAATGGGAATTAAAAACAATTTACCTGATTCTATAAACTTAAAACAATAAAAAAATCCAATAAAAATAAATCTGGATTTTTCAAACCAAAAAGTATTTTACAAAAATTCAGAACTGAATTTCATATTTTAAAAAAACTCAAAAAGACTAAAAAAAATTACAAAACAATGAAAAACATCCCAAGAAGACTAATGGAAGGGGGCACCACCCTCAAGCCATCTCCACAAGTCTTCACAACCAAGGACCTTCTAGAAACCCGAACCACTGGAACTAAAAAATTTTACCCAACCCGCGACAAAAAAGTCCCAAGTATACTTACACCTAAGGGTGTACGTCGGGTGAGATCCAATGCTGAGTAGGATACCACCACTAAGATATTCCTAGGGATAAACATTCAAAGATGAAAAGCATGCATGTTTTTAAAAACATGTAATTTCTAGTTATAATTTCTAAAAGATGCAGCTTAAAAAATCAGTTTTCAAGTGAGCTCCTTTACATAATCAACAATTTTAAAATAAATGCCAAAGAAACTGAATTATCCTACCAAATATACCTTATGCCGATGGTATGTATAAAGTTTCTAATGGGCACAAGAAATTGGAAATAACCCCTAGGCACTAGCTTGTTGTGGGTCCCAGGTACCTCGTCTCACAATAAAAGTAACCATCAAAAATATTTGTTCTCATGAATGAGACACTAGTAGAGAACATACCCATAACCTAGTGTTCCCCTATCATCATCATTATAGATTAGTTATAGTTTTAAGTGTCAATCTTGCTATGTGAAACTGAGGCCAAACCCCACGAATTCACCAGCATACTAGTGCACGTCCACTCCCCTAGATACTGTGTTTTTCCCTTTGTGCTCAAACAAGTTCAAAAAGTCATGAAATATACTTTTCACATGAAAATATCATTTACATATAAAAAATTCACCAAAAATTCCACATGTATACCACACAAGTCACAAAAGTCCACTTTTCATTCAAATTGATTTTGAAATCTTATTCACACCAAAATAGCCCACAACACTTTTCACATTTCGTTAACACATCCACAAATCCTTCAAAAAAAATTTTAAACTGTTCCAAGACATTATAACTCACATAACATCCCACCCAAATATCATATAATACCGCTTTCATCAACAAAATTAATTTTTCAGAGAACACTCACAGAAAATATCCCACTACCATGTTTTGCAGATCTCTTTCCATTTTCGAAAACATTTCATTACTTTATAAATCATTCTAGAAAAATTATTTGACATCTTAAATTACCACCTTACCTTTAAAAACACAATATTAGGTGAACACACCCCCAAAACCGTATATATACACCCTTTAGCCCATAATTTTTAACCAAACAAAACATTCACAATTTTCATGAAACAAACTCTAGGGGTGTAACTATGTCTTGCACACAAAAACCATTTCAAAACCCCCCATTTGACACCAAAACCATACAAATTATTATCCAAAACAGAATTGGAATCCCTAGATATTTTTATTAAACCACATTCTGGTGTTATAAAAAAACCTTGAATAGTACCACAAAAGATACAAATGAAAACACACATTTTCATAAAATGATCTCAAGAAGTATAACAATGTCTTACACATCAAACCTATTCAAAAACCTTCTTTTTAGGACCATATGACACAAATACATTACCAAACCATAATTTTTAGGCTAAAAAAGATTTAGTAAACCAATTCCATTTGTTATAAAATACAACCAAATAATACCCCATGAGTTACACCTTAAAAAACCCAATTTTTAGTTAAAAAGAAACTATAAAATTTAGCACATAACCAAATCAATAATAAACATTTTCCTCACCACACAGAATATATGAGGAATGTGAAAAATTAGTAAATATAGTGAGCATACTCATCAATAATTTTTTACACAAGGAACCACCTACCTTTTGAGTCAAAACCCTTGATTCTTGGGGTGAAACCTCAACCGCATATCCTCCACACCACATGGAAATGAAAACAAACCCAAAAAATTAGTATTTGACCAAAAATACCACAAATAAAACCCAAGGTATGACCCCTAACATCTTTACACTCTATAAATTTATGAAATGTGGAGGAAACCCTAAGGATGAGGAAGGAATTTAAGAGAGAAACACATACCCAAAACAATATTGAATAAAACAACCCAAAATCCATCCTAATATGAATTTTAAAACAACATAAATCTTATGTTAGTTTTGAATAAGGATTAGAAGATCATTTATGAACAAGAATGGGGGAAAATAGAAAATATAGAAGAAGTTATGAAAGGATCAATTTAACTCTTCATATTTGGGTGATTTTTGAAATCCCGAGATGTTTCTCCCACTTTCGTGATTCCATTTAGCTCGAAATTGTGGGAGGAGAGAATGGGGGAGCGCCTTAGGTATGTGGTCTTGGGTGGGAGTTGGAATCTATGAAAAAATTTAAATAAAGAATTAGTCATTAAAGTATTAAAAATTAATTTTAATGTTGGAAATGGGATTTCAAGCCTGCCTAATGCCTTAAATAAATACTAAAACCACCATGATTATAGATTTCTAAATGGTCCAAATTAATTCTATGGTGTTTATAGGTCAGGGGAGGACAAGTAGGAATTCCAATGGATGAAAAATGTTGAAAAATGAAGGAGTTATAAAGGAATCAAAATATATTTTTAAATATAAATTGGGATCATGGTTTGGCCCAGTTCATTAAACTCGCCCATTCCTCCATAAAAGCTTAGGAAACCCCCAAAACAAAGCATGAATGGAAATGAAATGAAATTTACCTTTACAATATTTCATGTATGTGTCAATTCTCCCCAACAAGAAAACTTTTCATCCTTGTAATTCCACAACAAGATGAAAACAATAACCAAACCCTACTGAGAAACCAAGAGGTACTCACTTGTAAGGTTTCACCCCCAATGGCCAAAACACCTCCAATGATCAATTATGGAAGGATTAATACCAAAACCCAAACATACACCACATTCCTGAAATGATCAATCACATTCATACTTTATCACAAAAAATACTCCTCAAACACTATCTGTATAAGACTCAATCAATTCACCAAAATGAACAACAACTTCGAACAAGGTTACACTTACCATACATTCACTTAACCATTGGGCGCTCCCCAATCCCAACATTTACTCAAGGAAGATTTTGGTAGATAGATAGATCTGAATGATAATACCTTCCACCAAGCCAATACCATGGATAAATCTGAGTTATTGGTACGGGGGTGACAAAATTGGCTCCCCACCAAAAGAGACAACCTATATTTTTTCGAGATAGAATCAGGACACTAATAGGGGAGGCCTGAATGCACACCCTAGTACAAAGGGTAAAATTACATTCAATGTTTATGAAGGAATGTACATAATAATCATAGTGGGTCTACCCACCGTAAGAACCAACCATCTTATCCAACCATCATGGTCCAACATAGAAAGACCCAAAAAAATTAACGATTTGGGAAGGGTGTAGGGTTATTCCACATGGTTTGTAAAACCGTGACCTAACTGTGAATGTCATTTTTTCCGCATGGATTCCTAAATCATGGTCACTACTAATCATGCAAAAACTGTGTCCTCTGCATGTCTATCCAAATTTCCAACCATTACCTAATGAAAAAAAGGAAAACAAATGGGGATAGAATGACATTAGGAAATGTCATGGGTATAAGGCCCTCCACCCATTTCCACTGAACGTGAACAATAGAGAAATGATGAAGACACCAGAGGTTTAAAATATTCCTATCTTTAATGTTGAGGATAGGAAATTTCACATGGGTTTAAACAACAATGGTATTTCCCCTGACTATGATTCAGCTTCTCTTTGAGACCTATGGATGGAGCACAATGATTGAAGCATCTTCGGCCTCAAATTTAGGATTTGTAAAACCCTTGAACGATAATTATTCCTTCGGTGCAACCAATAAATACACCAAAATCTCCGATAATTTTTCTAAGACATTACACATTCCAAACACACTTTACCCAAACATGCTATTTCACTAAAACAAGGGCTTAGAAGATGCAAACACATCAAACCTAGTTTGTTCGGTTGGGAAACAATATAAGTAAACAACACCTATACCCACCTTCCTCTAAAATGCAATATTTTTTATTTTTTCCAAGGGTGACATTCTCCCAACCTAATAGAGACTCTCAAAAGATTGCACAACTTTCTTCTTTATGGTCAATAGAGAACATGACATCACAAGGAATCAGAGAGCATGACCATTACGACTGATATAAACAATGCTTGGAGAGGGATCTTAAACAAAATCCCCAAACAACCACAATTATAAAAAGTGCCCACAATATCCTATCATGACCATATTTCCCACACCGGTGGTTTAACATGAAATCAGGCTTTATAGAAACTGTGAATAACCTAGAGGCCCTCTTAGACACCATCGAGGCACTCATCCACACTAACAACCCCAGACGACTTCCACCTTCGATGAATCAAGTAGCTTAATTAACTAAGGCATCTGTTAACCTTCCACATGCACTCTTATACTATAATAGGATTATAAAAACCAAGTAATGAAATGGTTTAGACTCAATCTAAAGAGATCAAAAAAAGATTCTTTATATTGATCAACTGGAGTATTTTCCAATGGAGAAACAATCCAAGTTGCTCTTCAGTCGTTAACTAACCCTTAATGGGGAGTAACTTATCCAACGATTGACCCTAAGGACCCAAACAAGATGGTACATTGGTGAAGACACACCATAAAACATATCCAAACACATGAAGGGAACCACTATAGAGGTATCCGAAAACATTACTCAGAAGAGACAATTAACCGGCCCTTCAACACAGCTTACTAACAAAACACAATCCCAAAACGCAGTTCAAATAGGAGGGGTTCCTGGACGCAAAACATCCCACAAAATCAACATTTTCAAAAACAAAAAATACACATCATCCCAAAATATTCAACAATACATCATGTTTTCCTTTAAAATCATCTTTTAAAAAAAACAGTTCATCAATTAGCATATCTGCCAATGGTACCCCATGGGTCTCACACATGCATGTTTATGTTTTACACCGGGCACCATCTTCATATCCATACAAAAAATCATACAGTGATTCCATTAACCATCCATCATCCCATATAACCTCATCCATGTGTTCACTCATGAAAATACCAAAGGTTAATAAAAAACACTTTCCACTTTTCAAAACCAAAATAATGAACCAATACATCCTTGTTCTAAAGACTGCTAACCATGAAATCAAACCCAAATTACCACATTAATAAAGAATTTTTACAAAGGAAAAATCATTGCAATGAAAACAATGTTTCAAGTTCTTCACATCAAATTCAAAGCATCCCCTCCCATTAAAACACCTTTAAAAAGTTTAGAAAACACTATTGGAAACACTTTTTTAAAACCAACCTTGACATAGTTCATGCTTTCAAAAGAGGTTTAAACACACCATTTTCCATTCCAATATAATTCTGAAGATTCAGTTCTCCATTTAAAAAAATCTATCCATTCAAACATTATTAGCTGATCATTTCAAAAAAAACCTTACGCTTCTTAAAACGAACTCAATTTTAAACCAAAGTTCCAAGATTTCAAAACTAAAGAACACAAGGCAATGTGAGAGGAAAATGGTTTCAGTGGGTGACATGGACATATAGTTGGCAGACATATTCCAATCATTTCACCCTCACAGTGAGTGTTCTAGGGAAATATTTCTGGATCCACACGGCTTTCCAGACCATACATGCTCACTAATACCATTAACCCAACTCTCTTTTCATTTTCACTTATCATCATCAAGCTGAGAAAGCCAAAGGACAGAGAAAAGTATCAACTTCCCCTGGTGACTTGAATCTCGTCATGAGGTTTGGTGATCAGCCACACTACTCCTAACTAGAATTCCATGTCCTGAAAATCCTAACTCCAGACTATCCCGATTGTTACCAAAATTATATGACCCAAAGAGAGAGAACCTCCTCTCATACCATTTTGTCACGAACCGAATCTAGTCTCCACCGAATCCAGCACCAAACCCAGCCCATGACAAGGCCCTAAAAACATTCCTGATCCCCATGAGATGGTACAAGTTCCTAGGTATCATTAAATGAGAATTAGGAAGGATTTACCTGAGTTTATAAACATAATACAATAAATGAATCCAATAAAACGAATCTGGATTTTTCAATCCAAACAATCATTTACAAAAATTAATAATTGAATTAGATATTTTAAAACAACTCAACAAGACTATAAAAAAGTTATAAAGCCAAAAGGAATCATCCCTTGAACCCTCATGGAAGGGGGACCCGTCCTCAAGCCATCTCCACAAGACTTCACTACTAAGGTCCGGCTAGAAACCCGAACCACTGGAACTAAAATTTTTTACACAACCTGCAACAAAAGAAATAACCGAGTCTACTTACACCCAAGGGTGTAATTAGGGTGTGAGCCAATGCCCAGAAGGATACCGCCACTAAGAGATTCCATGTGATAAAGATTCAAATATGAAAATATTGCATGTTTTCAAAAACATGTAATTTATAGTTACAATTTCTAAAAGATGCAACTTAAAAAAATAATTTTTCATGTGGGCTAATTTATATAATCAACACTTTTAAAATAAATTAAAAATATATTTAATTTTCCATCCAAATATACCGTATTCCAATGGTATGTATAAAGGATCTAATGAGCACAGGAAATAAGAAATAACCCCTAGGCACTACTTCGTTGTGGGTCCCAGGTACCTCTTTTCTCGATGTGAGTAACCATCACAAATATATTTTCTCATGAACGACCCACTAGTAGGGAACATACCCATAACCTAGTAGTCTCCAATAATCAACATTATACTTTAGTTAGAGTTTTATGTGTCAATATTTCTAAGTGAAACTGAGTCCAAACCCCAAGAATTCACTAGCATACTAGTACACGTCCACCTACCTAGATACCTGGTGTTTCCCTTTGTTCTCAAACAAGTTCACCAAGTCATGAGATGTACTTTGAACATTAAAATATCATTTCCATATCAAAAATTCACCCAAAATACCACATTTAAAACAAATAAGTCACAAAAGTCCACTTTTCAAATAAATTGATTTTGAAATCCGATTCACACCAAAATATCCCACAACACTTTTCACATTTCTTTAACACTTCCAAAAATCCTTTAATAAAAATTTATAAACCATTCCATGACATTATAACTCACATAACAGCCCACTCCAATATCATATAATACCTCTTTCATCAACACAATTCATTTTTCACAACACACTCACAAAAAACAGCCCACAACCTTGTTTTCCAGCTCTCTTTCCATTTTCTAAAATATTTCAAAAATTTATAAAACATTATAAAAAATATATTTGACATCTTAAATAACCACCATACCTTTTAAAAACTCATATTAGATAATCACACCCAAAAACAGTACATATACACCCATTTACCTAATTTTTTTAACAAAACAAAACATTTACAATTTTCATAAAAAAACTCAAGAGGTGTGACTAAATCTTGTACAGAAAACCCATTTCAAAACCCCCCATTAAAGAAAAAAACCATACCAATTATTATCCAAAACATAATTGGAAGCCCTAGAAAATTTTATAAAACCACATTTAGGTGTTATAAAATAACCTTGAATAATACCACAAAAGATACAAATGAAAAGACACATATTCATAAAATTCTCTCAAGAAGTATAATAATGTTTTACACATCAAACATTTTAAAACCCATCCTTTTAGGAAAAAATGACACTAATATATTACCAAACCAGATTTTTCAGGAAAACCAAGATTTATTAAACCAATTACATAAGTTATAAAATACACCAAAATAATACCCCATGAGTTACACATGAAAACACCCAATTTCTAGTAAAAAAGAAACTATAAAACATAACACTTAACCAAATCAATCATAAACAGTTTTCGCACCACACCCAACATATGAGAGATATGAAAAATGAGTAAATAAAGAAAGATTACTCATTAATAATTGGTTACACATTGAACCACCTACCTTTTGAGTCAAAACCCTTGTATCTTGGTGTGAAACCTCAATCGTACCTCCACCGCACCACATGGAAGTGAAAACGAACGCTAAACCATAATATTTAACATAAAATACACCAAATAAAACCCTCGGTGTGAACCCTAAATCTTGTAAACATTATTAATTTATGAAATATTATAGAAACCCTATGAAGAATGAAGGAATTGAAGAGAGAAACACTTACCCAAAACAATCCTGAAGAAAACGACCCAAAATCCACAATAATCTAAATTTTAAAACAACTTAAAATTTAAAGGAGTTCCGAACAACGATGAGGAGATCATGTAGGAATAGGAATGGGGGAAAAGAGTAAAAATAGAAATAGTTATTAATGGATGAATTTAACTCTTAAAATCTGGGAGATTTGTGAAAACTTGAGATGTTTTGACCAATTCGAGATTATATTGAGCTCTAAATTGGTGGAGGAGGAATGGGGGCATTCCATAGGTAAGTGGAGTAGCGTGGGAGTTGGAATCACCTAAAAACATAAAAATATATTGAGTTATTAAAGAAATAAAAATTATTTTCAATTCAAGAAAATGGGCTTTCAGGTATGCCCAATCTCTTAAATAAAATCTTAAAACCACAATGATTATATATTTCTAAATGGTCTAAATTAATTTTATGGTGTTCATAGGTCAGGTCATGATAAGTAGGAATTTGAATGGAAAAAAATGTATGAAAATTAAGGAGTTATAGAGGAATCAATATTTATTTTTAAATTTGGAATTGGGATCACGGTTTGGCCCAATTCATTAAACTGACCAATTTCACCATAAAAGCTTGGGAAACAGCCAAGAAAAATCATGAATGGAAATTAAATGAAATTTACATTTACAATATTTTATGTCTGTGACAAATAAATAATATAAATAGTATTAAATACTAATAAATATTAATAAATACTAATAAATAGTAACTATTACTAATAAATGTTAATAATTAGTAAAAATTTGTAAAAATTTGTAAAAATTAGTAATAAATAGAAATAATTAGCAATAATTAGCAATAATTATTGATAATTAGAAATAATTTGGAATAATTAGCAATAATTAATAATTAGTACTAATTAGAAATAATTAGTAATAATTAGCAATAATTAGGAATATTTAGAAATAATTAGGAATAAATGGTAATAATGAGTAATAATTATTATTAATTAGTAATTATTAGTAATTATTAGTAATAAATAGTAATAAATAGTTATAAATAGTAATAAATAGTAATAATAACTAATAATAACTAATAATTAGTAATAATTAGTAATAATTAGTAATAATTAGTAATAATTAGTCAGATCGTCTCACATTTGACTCTTGGGACTTACTGTGGTACTACTATGATGTCAGCGTCCATCTCAAGAGAAGCTCATGGAAAGGCATCAACATCTGGGTCACAATATCTTGATCAGTTGCGAGTTCAAATTGAGCTTATAATGATTTTGCAGAAGCAATGGGAAGAGATACATTGGCAGTAGCAGCAGTAGCACAAGGAGGCCATGCATCGATGGTAGTAGTAGCCGCAACAACAACCTGAGGAGGACATACGTCGATGGAAGTAGTAGCAACATGAACAGATCGAGTACATGTGTTATTTGACTCATAGTTTAGAGATGAGGTTTCCTCCACTGTCTCCTCCTACTCCTCCGACTCATCTAGAAGACTATCCCCACTCAGTGATTTTTTTGTTCTATTAAAAACATTTGAATTCAACATTTGTTGTAATATGAACTATTTACAATTTTTTCCTTTTATATTGGTATGAATATTGCATCATTTTTTTATTTTTAAAATTTTAAATTTTTTTATTTTTTTATTTATTATTAGATTTATATTTTTTAATGGTTGTTTATTTTTCTAATAAAAATAATAATAATATTTTATGATTTTTTTATATTTTTTTCTGAATATTGGAAATTTTAATATTTTTTAATTTTTTATTATTTTAATAATATTAATATTTTTTTTCATTAATCATAATTTTTTAATTTTTTTATTTTATTAATTATATGAAAATATTGAGAATTTTAATATTTTTTAATTATTTTAATAATGTTAATATTATTTTCTCATTAATCATAATTATATTATTTTTTTATTTTATTTAGTATTTGTGATATGGACTTCTGTGATGTAGCCTTGTCACAAATAGATTATATATATATATTTAAATGTTTTTGGGACTAGTTTTCTTACCGTCACAATAACTTTTTTGTGAAGGGCCTGTCCCAAGAGGTTTATAACTTATAAGCTATTTGTGACAGGTCGACATCCTATTGTGAAAGGTTCTTGTATATAAAATATATTTAATCAGAGATCTATTTGTGACGATACCACTTCTCGTCGCAAGTAGTATTTTATCGATGGGCTCGTCACAGAAAAACTAGTGGTGATGACATTTTCTATAACATGCTATTTGGGATGGGACCTTGTCACATTAGATTTTTTTGCAAAAGGATCCCGTCAAAAATATCCCGTCGTAAATATCTGAAATTCCAGTTGTGCTAGATCATTGTAGGTCGCATGTACTTCATACTTGATGAAAGTAGCCATATAAATATTCATTCTCTTGCACACGAGCCACTAGTGGGGATCAAACCCACAACATAGTGGTCACCCAAAAACATAATCATCATATTTTAGTTAGTTTTGTGATCGTTAAACATGCTACGCGATATAGGGGCCATACCCCACAGGATCACTAGCATATTGGTACATGTTCACCAACCAAGATACTCTGGTTTTCCCTCTTCTGGTCAAAGAATTTCCACAAACCATGAAATACAATTTTCACATGAAAATACCACTTCTAAGTTGCACACAAACCAAACATCCAACACACATGCCACATGATCCCCTTTTTATTTCAAATTCATTTTGGGAAATCATAATCACATCAAAACTACCCACAACTCATTTAACCTCTCTTTCACACTTCAACAAATCCATTAAACATTTTTATTAAACCTTTACAAGATAGTACACATCCCATAAGAGACCTTTAACGTTAAAATATACATATTCAAAAGTACACTCCTACCAAATCAGTTTGAAAACATAGTTTCACCTATAACATAAAAAAAAATCCCTTTCAAACCATCACAATATAATTCCATGAATTGTAACCATGTTTTTCACATTACATCCTTCCAAAAAACCCTATTCGATGTCCAAAATCATATCAATATCACATCAACCCAAAATTTTCATTCATAATATCAATTAATAATACTATTCTAGGAATAATATTACAACACCAATGAACACCACATGGAATAGACACCAAAAATAATAATATTTTCACAAAAATGCAACTTAAAAACCAACCCCATAACAAATTCTAACAAATATAATTTTCACACCAAAAAAAAGAATAAAATCATTCTAAAAATATAAATCTTGAAATTCTAACTCATCCAATAATTTTTACTCAGGAAATAACCTACCATTTGTGCCCAAAAAACACCAAACGGTTGGGCAAAACATCGATCACACCACCGTCACGCCACAAGGAAGTGAAATCAGTCCATAATCCACAAGATTTCTCCAAAATGACACCATATAAAACCTATGTATGAACCATATCTACTATATGATTTATAACCTCATGAAAAGTGGATGACACCCTATGAAAGTGGGAGGGACATGATAGGAAACCCACTTACTTGAGATATCCTGAATAAACACCCCAAATACACTAGTAGATGAATTTTAAAAAGAAAAAACAACAAGGTAGGTTAGAATAAGAATAAGGAGGTCCCTTAGGAACTAGAAAGGGGGGATACAATTAAAATGAAGGATTTATGAAGGAAACAAATTACCTATTGAAATCGGGATGTTTTAAAAAATCATGAGAATTTTCTCCCTAGTAAGTGGTGGAATTGAGCTCCAATGAGCAAGAAATGAAAATGGGGGCGAATTTATCGATTTTTTCTTTGAGTGGGAGGTTGAATCACCAAAAAAGATTAAAAAATTAATATTATATTGAATATTTTTATTAATACTAGAAATGTGATTACGAGCTGACCCAATTCCTTAAATAAAACCCAAATTCACCATGATTTTGGATTCATAGAGGGTTGAAATTGATATGGTTGTTTTAATATGCTGGAATAGAACATTTTGGAGTCTAATGGTATAAATATGTGGAAAAATTACATTGTTATAAAAGAAAAAAATGGGTTTCTAAATCTGAAAATGGGCTCACGGTTTGGTCCAAATCGTGAAAACTCACCCTTTCATCCAAAAATATGTGGGAAACCCCCACAACAAAGTAAGAATGGAAAATAAAAGAATAATAAAATTAAAATAATTCATGTATGTGACAATATAGTAGTTCTTTAATGTCACATAGCTTAGGTGATGATAATAAATTCAAATATACAAACTCTCATCAAGCTTCTTTACAAAAAAAACAGGTGCACCCCATGGTTACACACTCAGCCTAACATAACCATGTTGCAATAGATCACCAAGATTTACTCCTACCTCTCAGAACTCAAAATTCATCATCATATATGGAGGTGTTCATATATACTACATGGTTGAATATGACTCGACCCCAAACATAACCTCTTGTCGAGGGGGTAATGCTAAAACGTCATATGGAAAGATATCAGGGTACCTTTCAAAAAACAAGGGAAACACCAACTATTGGACCTTTTGGGAGCTCAGAATCATCTCAGACATCATAAAAGACAAGTTCATAACATATCTCTGGCACAATTGAGGGTCTTTCAAACCAACTATCACCATTTGATATCAATCAGCATCATAGAAAAAAACATTTCTCCTTAAGAAATCCACCATATCCTAACCAAATACAACAAATCCTAATTTAAGTTTTTGTATTTTTGTAGTATTAAGAAACATATTAAGTATCCTTTATAGTGGTGCTTCCCTCTATCATAAGTTTATAATCTCTAACTGCTTCATACAATTCATCATGAAATCAAAATATCACATTCAATGCAAAGGGAACTAGAGGACTCTCAACATCTTGTCTTAAATAATTGACGATGGTAGGTGATATAAAGAAGTAAATATCTCATCAATAATACAAAGCATGATCCGAAGTAGAAAAATAGCAACGGGTACCTCAAATGATATCTATCTTTCCCAATACAGGAAACAGAAAAGCATGAAGTGGGACAAAATTTCACAATGACCTCTCTAACAATGTTTAAAATCACCTCCACATCTGTGATTTTATCTCTAAGGATGATGAATTTCCAATGTTTGTCCTCTACCGGCCCCATATCACCTATTTTGATCCCAAACTGAACCACCCAATAGTTTTGGCTTCGGCTAAAATTGATGTAATGGAAGAACCTGAAGTGAAATAACTAACACATGTTGATTGCACAAAAACTTCATCTACTCCCTCCACTGATTACATTGGCCTTCATAAGAAAGACAATCATATTATCCATTGTTTATGGTTTGAGATATGACACCTCCATAGAAATGAGTTGTTAAGGGTGAGGACCCATCCAAATAGAAAAATCATCTTCCCTAAAAAATAGGAAGCCCAGATCAAAGCTATGCTTCCTGAGGAATCTAGAAAAATCTCATCTCAGGATAAACTAGTTATGTTTAGCATCCACTGAGAAATTTCTTCTCTCACCAACTCTTCGAGGTGTTTCATTAACAAAAAAACATAACTTTTCATTAGATATATCATATCAAGGACTACTCAAAATTCTTCTTCCTTGCTTCCTTATCTTGAAACATGTAAAAAACATGTCACATATGGTTCATGAAACATATCATAAATTCTCACACACATGATCTCCCCATCCAAAATATAGGAAACTCCCAATTTCCGGCAATGTTCATGGTTAAAGAAGGAAACTTTTCTAGAAAATGGTCTCATAACTTTTCCCAAGAGACTGCTGACTCGTCATGATACCTATGGAACAAGAACTACCTCTTCCTCCCTACTCCAAGCATGTTGATGCTCCTTTATGTCATAGATTCTAATGAATGAAAAAGGGGAATACCTTATCACAAAGAGAATAATCCTTTAAGGAAACATAAAAAATTGACAAAGGCGTGAACAAGGATCTGTTTAAACATGGGCCATGCAAGTTCCAAGCTGGTCGCACAAGTATACTTGCACGCCAAATATTGGTCACGCAGGTGACTTGTGCGCCCTACTTTATTTTCACCCAAGGACTTCAATGTCTTATAAATACCCATTGTGGGACCCCCATTTCGAGGACGAAAAATTCTAAAAGTCATATTTAAGCTCTCGGTGCCCTAGTCTCTACTTGATGTCTTTCAAACACTTATGAGATAATTTCTTACCTAGACTGGAAGATCTAAAAAGGGGAAACAAGGCCTTAGTGTTGGAATACATCAACAATTTTGCGCCTAAAGGTCCAACCCTTAAGGGAAATGACAAAACATTCGTACCACCTTATCCCTTCAACAGAACTTGCACGCCACCCTTTTGGAAGCCTTTAGGGATAATAATAAGGGCTTGAGTTAAGTCTCTCCCAAGTATTACCCTATTGGTTACTTGTTGCTAAATTAAACCCATGTTGCGAAAGTACTGGCATGACCAGGACTTGCGCACCCAAACAAGACTTGTGCGCCTGCCTCTTTTTGGGTGCCCCTCCTGCATATTCACTCTTTTCTTCAAATTCACCTCTCCTCTTCATGATTTATCCTTCAGAACCTTCTTCAAAGCCACTTATGGCATGTTTCCTTTGATGGCTTCCTTATCTCAAAGGAATTCTGTGAAACATCTCTAAAAAACCTCATGATTTAAATAACATTATGTCACTATGGTTTGAGATTTCATTCATTCATCTTCATCCTTTAAGAGGAGATGTTCTCTAATTTGGCCCTCCTTTTCATGAGCAAGCCCCAATCCTAAGTTCCCTAATTTGGGAATCCTCCTTCTGAGTAAGCCCCAATCATAATTTCTCTTAACCTAGGCCTCCTTTTCATGAGTAAGCCCCACATATCAAGTCGCCTCAACCTGGGCCTCCTTTTCAGGAGTAATCCCCAGGCTTAATTTCTTTTGACAAGGGCTTCCTAATCAGGAATAAAACCCAATCATTGGTCCCACTCTAATTTGAGAATCCTCCTGAGCATTAAGCCCCAATCATAAATCAAATCCCCCTTTATTTGGGCATAATCCTTAGGAGAAATCCACAAGTACCCTTTAACTTTGGGCCTCCTTCTCAGGAGTAACTCCCAAGTTATAAATCCCCATTTAACTTTGGGCCTCCTTCTTAAGAGTAAACCCCAAGCTCTCTTTATCCTAGGCCTCCTTTTGAAGAGTCATCCCCAATCATAATTTCTTTAATTTTGGGATTCCTTCTCTAGAGTATGCCCCAATCTTAATTCTCACCTAATTTGGGCATCCTCCTCAGGAGTAATCCCCATGATAGAGTATCCAAATCTCTATAAAGCAAAATACCTTTATGGAATTTGTCCCTAGGTTTCTTTCCAGAAATAAATCATAATCTTCATCTACATGGGTAGTCACAAATTTATAATCCCCATATCATTCCTTGTGACCACATATTTAATGGCACAAATCGTTAGGATTACTAATACCTCTTGTTTTTCACACCGATAATGACTCACATGATATTATATTGTAGAAGTAACGATGACACATCTCTTTGGGCCGTTAATCATACATAAGCCTCGTATTTCTTAATCGAACTATGTAGAGTTTGATCTCTACCTTAAAAATAGAGTACGTAGGAAGCCTTTCTAAGGTTGAATCCCATCACCCATTAATTATCATCTATCCCATATGAAGTTAAACTATATCTTAATTCCTGAACTACGTGGGTTCTGATTCCTTTTCTAACAAGGATATGTAGGTCGCCCATCTGTGGGTACGATCCCAACCCTAAAATAATCCATGTCCTTCTGAATGACAATAAACTTCAAGTGCCCCACTAAGTGGATTTAAAACCAGTATGGTAATCATAATGACCATGATATTTCTATATAATGTTGTGAAGGATACCATTGACAAAGGATCTCCAATACATATGGATGATTCTGCATCGATGAAGAACATCAAATACATATAAAATATTCTCTATATCTCATACATATCAATCATTTCTTACAGGATCTAATGGAAGACTCATTTTCATGTTTTGTAAATTAATAATGATGCACGAACATAACTAAAATCTATAAGAGAGCCCCAGAGTAGACAATAATTCTCCTCAAAAAGGTGTAATGAGTCCGACTTCCCATACTCTCATCCAATGAAAATTATTAAGCCTCATCGCTCCATAAATAATGAGCACCTACCTTTAGAATGTATTTCCAAATGGATATAGAATCATTGGATGTCTCCGGTTATATGAATACACTCGTTAGAAACCGATTGGAAATGCTTAAACCTTAAAGAAACGAGGTCATCCCCATTTCCAGAAGAAACAAATATGGTGAACCTGATGTGAATCCTTAACTAAGTAAAATTGATGTTTTACTTATTTTTTAGGCCCCTATTTAATTTAATGTGAGGGCCAAAAAAGCAATCAAAAACATATATGATCATCCAAAAGATGTTGTGACCGAACTATTCTTGATTATGTCTGTTATATCCAACAGGCACTCATTTCCAAGATCCCTCTTCTTTAATGAAAGGGATTCTCTAAAATTCACACCTGTGAATGCATCTTCTATTACTCCAGCTGGATCCTAATTCGCTCTGAGGAAGACATCACCTACTCAGCATCTTCAATGCTGGGTTTCAAATTCACTTGTTAAGGAATACCATCAATGCGGTTCCATTCCGACTCTGGAGGCCGCTCAATAATCCCTCCAAGTCAATAATTCACCCGGGCTGTCCGGACAGTGACGACCAGCGATCATGAAGAAGGTGGTGCTAACCACCGTATCCAACCGTTTCAGGTCGTTATACCCAGAACACAATCACTAGTCACTCCCATATTATGAGGAGGTGAATGAGAAGATCACTCAAGGCCTTAATTCAAGGATATATGAGTCCTTCCTGAGGTCTCCCATCAACAATCACCCCCAGACTCATGCGGCAGCGCTCCCTCAACATGATGAGAGTATCACCTGTAGGGGTTTGGCTCGGGTTCCTTAGACCCGAGCATGCAAGAAGAACCTCCACAGGTGAAATCCTATCAACATGGAGTATGTTCTTACTTATTCCCCCCTCCAGATAAGTCCATCAAGGCAACTTGATGGCAAGCAATGAGTGGGCACATACACCCATCCGTTCTAATTACACTGTCCAGCAGACTCGTCTGGTAGCAACCCACCAATCCCGACAAGAAATTCTGGCGAAGTATTATAAGCAGGCATATACACCTGTTTATAACTCATCATCTAGTCAGCACGCTCATCTGACTACAACCAAAGAAGCTCGCCAATCTAATATGGTGGCAACTAATAAGCAGGAACATACACCTGTTTACAACCAACAATTCTGTCAACAGTCTCCTCTACCAGTATTGAAGGAAATTTGACCACCATAATTGATAAAGAATACACAGTAGGAACATACACCTTCCAATGTTCATCAAGTCTGCCAACCGTCTTGTTTGGTAGAACCTGAAGATGTCATTCGGAATGCTCTGACGACAAATTTGGGGCAGAATCAACTCTTTACCCCCATACATAAGTACTATTAGAATTCACTAATAGGAAAAGGAGGACCATAGCAGGTACATACACCTTGTCTAGAAACGGAATGGACATATATTCCCATTCCGGCAGATGAAGTCACCAAGCCTATTCTGATAATAGTGAAATAGCATAACTAATCCATGCCAATATTCTGGATTCCTGTCAAAATATTATAACAACTTCAGCATCATCACTGGGAAAGAAACATAAATCTATCTCTATCAGTGGAGTGACTCATCAACATGTTACTCCGAAATAGACACATTCCTTTTTTCCATCCAAGGAGGGTCGTGGGGCATTCTCCTCCATGTCATATGGATAATCAAGTCAGGAACATACACCCGATTTGAATGGATATAATCAGCATAACCTAACTATTTCTCTTGAGCAGGCACATACACCTACCCATAATAACCAATTTTTTCAACAAGTGGTTCCCAAAGTGAGTAAGAATGAGTCTATGAAAACTACCCATTCATCACAGTCGATAAATCAAGATTCAATCTGTAATAAGGCCTTTCTCTATGCCAGAGTTCTTTAAGCCCTCAGACAATTGTCCGTTGAAACTCAAGATTATACTCTCTCATTTCCCAATAGTGGGAACAATAATTCTGAATTTCTTCATCAGAAACTTCCTCATGAAGGTTTTCTTCATGACAGTTCGGTCGATCTTGAAGTATCATCTTCAAATAAGAGCCACAATAACCATCTACGTGGCCAAAAGATCAAGGAGAAAAAGGTTTCATATATTGTTGTAACCCACCATGCTGGTCCTCTCCATGATGATTAATTTAGCTTTGAAATTATTCTCCATAGTAGTAATTTTTATTTCCTGGAAAATTATTCAAAGGAAAATTTAGTAATGATAAAGGCCTATTATCTTGAGGCACTAGCAAATGGGAATCCATTCATGTGTGATGCTTTTTCTCTAATAGGTGAAATAATTTCTCAGTCAAGAAAATAGCCCAGAATGTAGGTCATTCTCCGAACCACCCTGGGACATTCACCATCTAGTTTGATAAATAAATTCTCTACCAATTATGTTGAATCTTATAAAGCAACCAAGAAGAACCAGCTCTAGTCTAATCAGGTAGAATAATCTTCATCGAATGATAAGTAGGAAGTACTGAATATGAGAAAAAAACTAACCAAAGGTGAAGTACCAGTCATGTTTTGGCCTTTGGCTGACTCTCAATATGATATTCCAGAAATGTTGAAAGAAGATTGTATTCATGATATTCATCACAACATGTAGAAAACTCTTTGTCAATTGAAAAAGAAAATATTTTCTTATGATGAATATGAAAATCATGTCATGATAATATAAGGGTTAAAATTCCAAATTGATTTGGAATCTATCTCAATTTCCCAATATCCAAAGGTTGAAAAGAAACAAAGATCTCTTCTGCGTTCATACCATGGGGCACTAAAAAGATTGCACCAGTTAATTTCTAATGCCCCATATGGTATTCATATCTGAAGATGGGGTGTTCATGGAGCACTGAATTTCGCTATACTCTCCAGTCAACAACGCCCGCAAAAAATGGTCTCACGAAATTTTATTTCCCATGGATGGCCACAACCAATTGGTTTTGTTTGTAATAATAGGATTACTCAGGAACATGCCAAAACTAGTTCTTACCAAAGTCGAGAATATAGACAACAAGTTGTCAAATTACTCTTGCATCAGGAAAATGACAATATCAAACTGGTTTTTCGTTTACAGTGTGCGCATCCGCAAGTGACAGAATTTTTAGAAATCATCTAGTTGTAATTTGATCCAGGTGACTTGAGTGGATATAGGTTGATGCATCCAGCCAATTTTAGGAAAAATGTCCGTAAAATCAGGAGAGCTTTTATGAATTTCTCAGATGTAGCATCTCATGAACCACCCCAGCATTCCAGACTGGGGAATATTTCAGCTCAACCATCGTAATCAACAAATTGGATTCAAGGAGTTGAGAAGGAACAACAGGAACAACCCCAGTCCACCAAACTAGGGACTTTTTATAATCCTCAATCTCTTCCACAGTGAATGTTAGTCTTCTCTCGATTAGGGAATAATCCTCAAGAGGAACGTAGATCCGAATTATCAGGAGATTCTCTCTAAATTATGGTTTATCAGGAAGTTCCTGATGGGTCAACTCAATATAAGGCAATGTCTCATCAAGGACACGGAAAAGACAATATCACAGAAATTCCGATTGAATGGATGTAATGCGTTATGCATTAATAAATTTCATCAATGTCATTGTTGTTGATACCCTAGAACATGAGGCTCAATCATAGGGATAAGATGAAGAATTTCCTTCTCAAAATGTTGTACACACAGAGGCAAAGGAAGAAGGTGTGCGTACACAGAATCAAAGGCTTACCCAGAATCTAGGTATTCCTTCAAATAACCAACTACCTCCTATTCGAAAAGCATCCAACAAGGGGAAAGGGAAGAATCAGGTTAAATTCCACCCTTTCTCTGGAAGAAGCCAATGAATCTCACTAGAGAAAATGTTCGCACAACCATAGGATGAAATAAAGGAATTAAAGAGGTTGAATAGAGAACTACTTCAAGGTATTCTTCCTCCTAAGCATGCTGGAATTATTCAGCCAATGGAATTTGATGAAGCTACTATGATGGATCAAGAATATCCTCCTTTTACAGTACACCCTCATAGGTCTAATCCTATGGGTCATGCGCAACAACTACCGGTAGTGCTACCGTGATTTGCAGTACCAGCCACCATACCTGTCCAAGCTCCAGTTCTTGCACCTGCACAGGTCCATGCTCAACCAAATGCTTCTCATAAATCAATGACTATCATTGAGTTATTAATACCTCAGTTGAAAGCTATGGAAAGAAAGCATGCTCCAGTTCAACTGGAGAAGAGATCTTACACTAAATGGGTAGATGAAATTCCTCCCCCATTAAATTTTTCAAGTACCACATTCTCAATTTTTAATGGTTTCGGAGACCAAGAAAGACACATAACACATTTTTTTCTTGTTGTGATCCTATGATGGGAACGCCTCAACAAAAATAAGTAGTTGAGCTCAGGTGTTTTGTATAGTCATTACAAGGACCTGCTTTTGTCTAGTATATAAGCTTGCATTCCCGGTCAACTACTGGGGGGAGGCTCTCTGTCAGGAATTCCTTCTTCAATTAAGCTCGACGTTTCCAAAGACAACAGTTTTTAATATTAATAATTGTAAGAAAAGGGAGAATGAAATATTTTCTGATTTAAATGCTCGCTAGAAGGGATTTTCTTATTCCTTAAGCTTATCACTCTCTAAATAATAATTTCTTCCAATTTGTGCGGAATATTTTTGTGATGAAGTACGCACACCGTTGATCCCTGAAAATACACAGGAGGGTTTCGAGACCTTACTTCAATCACTCAATAGATTAAACATTCTCTTATATAGACTAAGGCTAAAACTTTTGTAATTCCACCAGTTCCTGGAAAGAGAATGGGGAAACCAGAGACTACTATAGATACACTTAAACAAGCACATGTACCTGCTTCCACATCAAAACCGTCATCTTATCGAAGGGATCCACCTCCTGAGTGTCAACAACAATGGTCGCTCACTCAAATTGATCAATGATATCAAAGATGGAAACAATTTGAGGAGTTAAAGAACAATGTTTATTCATTCCAAAATGAACAAGTTCATGGTTATTTCATTTCGTCTCTAGAAAATAATTTGGTTCAGTTGCCATGGCCTAAAGGTCCTAACAACAAATGAGATGAAGAACTTCCCAACTATTTCTAATTTCATCAAATAATGGGGCATCCCATTCAGGAGTGTTTTATCTTCAAGGACCTCCTACAAAATAAGGTGGACTTGGGACAAGTAAAACTGAAGGGTTATTCCGCCCATGTAGCATGTTTTACTGCTACAGATCCAGAGGAAGAAGGCGAGGGGCTAGAAGTCAAAAGAAAAAATGCACAGAAATATGATGATTGGATGGTCAAGAAAATGATCAACCGAACTCATGCCATTTTACGAACGCAATTGAAGAAACCTATTGTGTCTTCTGCTATAAATGCCACATCAAAACCCTCTTCATCAGAGGAAAAATCTTCAAAAGGCGGCATAATTCGAAGAAAGAAGAACAGTTAGAAGAATACGAGTTCGTGTCAAAGACTAAATTGTCTTTGACCAAGGCATATTTTATGCTATCTACTTAAAGTGTACGGGAACTGTCCCACCCAAATGGCATAGCCTAAATTGGAAATTTGAGCAGAATCTTCCTTTGCTGAAAAGTTAATCTTTGTTTCTATTAATATGATTCACTTAACAGATCCATATTCTAGTCACAGTTTCGATCTTGATGAGCCTGAGTTCCCTATATCAAACAGAGGAATTAGAGTTATTTCCAGAGGTCCACCATACAGAGGAAGACATGGATATTCCAGAAACCACTATTTCAATCCTACTCCTCTAGAATTGTATATGAGGCTGAAACTCATGGAAAAGCCCTTCAGCGGGCTCAACAATAACAAGCAATTTCTTCCACACAAGACAGATTCTCTCCTGGAACTGTAATTTTGGAAGATTGGTAGGAGGTTACACCTTCTTCTTCTCAGAAAATAAATAGACCAAGCCTTTCTAATCTTCCAAATCCAGTAGTATTTCCAACTCCTCTTCCGATACAATATGCATCTACTTCTAAGGCACCAGTGAAATCACATGTTCCTGTTGGGAAATGTAGACATTTGGACCAAAAGTATGATGTCCTGAAACATTTGTCCCAAAAACCATCCAAGATCTCAATTCTAGATTCCTTAAACCTATCAAAGGATCTTTGAGAGGCACTCATGGAGGCTTTGTCAAGTCCTCGGGAATTTGAAACTGAAATTTCTACAGCTGAAGTCTACCATGTAGAGAATATTCTTGCAGAATGCCATGCAGTGATATCTTTTACAGATGATGATGAATATGATTTTGTTCATGGACCTATTATACCTTTGTATTTATATAGCAAGGTCAATGATGTATATATCTGATGATCATTCATTGATAATGGCTCAAGAGTCATTTTCATCCATATTCATAAACTTCATCGATTGGGCCTCACAAAAACAGATTTATCTCCTACTAATTTGATGTTGCAAGGATTTGATAAAAATGAACAAGATCCTCTGGGCGAGTTTACACTCAGAACTCAATTTGGAGACCTTGTATCCAATTTATATTTCATGGTTGTTCGTCATGACACAACCTTCAACATTTTTCTTGGAAGAACGTGGCTACATCAACATGTGGTCGTACCTTCTCCATACCATCATTGTCTCAAATATTGTTTCAATGGTCAAATTAGGAAATTGTATAGTGATAAATCCCCATTACAAACATGTTAATCTCAATACATTGATGCATAATTAATTCACATGGATAAGAAGGAGAAATCCACGATGAAGGAGGTCACCAAAATTAATGCTCCATATGGTTTGGAAAATATTCCAGTAAACCCATTCATACATGTGAGTGAATATTATGTGTTTTTTATCAGTCAAATGGACGGGATAGACCCAAATCTAAATACCATTATGGAAACTTCCATAATGTCAATTACGGTAATCAAGCCAATAAACATGGGAGAAATTGCGGATTCACCAAACAACGATGAAAGCTCAAATGAAGATGTCATCATTTAATCTGCTGATATCCAGAAATTCTATACTTCATCAACCAGGTGAGAAGAAGTAATAGTAATGTCAAAGATGAACAATGATATTGATTCTCAATCCATCATCTCCTCTTTATTACCCAAGGAAGACCCTTCATCATCAATAGGGTCAGAAATGGTGGCCTCTTCTTCAAGATGTTCAAATTTTAACATCTCTCTTGATCATGGAAATTCCACTTCATCATCTACAATACAAGTAGAAACAGAAGAAATAACGAATGATGAAGATGAAGAGGAAGATCTCAGATATTCTCCTCTAGCATTTGAAGAGGGTATCTCTACCACTGTGGATGAACTCGGAGAAATAAATATGGGTACAAAGGAAGATCAATGCCCCACTTTAATTTTTGCATCCATGAATCTTGAAGAGAAAGAAATGTATACTTCCTTTCTAAATAAAAATCGAGATATATTTTCTTTGAACTATACATAAATTCCAGGTCTTCATCTCGATGATTCAACTCATCATTTGGGTTTTCTAGAAGAGCATCAAGGATTCAAGAAAGCCACAAGAAGAACACACCCAACTTACGCTTCCAAAATTGAAGATGATGTGGATAAGATTACTAAATATATCTTCGTCAGTGAAGTTCAATATCCCTAATGGGTGGAAAATATTGTCCATTTGAAAAAGATGAATGGAAAAATTAGAGTTTTCATTGACTTCAGAGATCTTAATTGGCATTGTCCCAAGGATGATTTTTCAGTTCTGATCATAGAATTCTTAATTGATGCAACAACTGGCTATGAAGCACTTTCCTTCATGGATGGATATTATGGGTATAATCAAATCTGAATGGCTCTAGAGGATGAAGAGTCTAAAGCCTTCAGATCCCCTTAGGGTGTGTTTTTCTATCGGGTAATGTCCTTTGGCCTGAAGAATACATGCACAACATATCAATGTGCCATTCTCCGTATCTTCAAACCCTTTTTAGGTATATTTGATTAATGTTATGTGGAAAATATGGTGGTTAAATCTAGACAACGTTCTAATCACTTGGATGATTTGGAATCATATTCCACAAATTTTGACAACAATTTTTGAAGATGAACACCTTGAAATGTGATTTTGGGGTAACATCAAGAAATTTTGTCGGCTTTGTTGTATGCCATCTTGGTATCGAAGTCAATCCTGAGAAAAAAAATCAATCTATGGTATGTTACATCCTCAAAATTTGAAATAATTGAGAGGAATTGAAGGACACTTGGCCTATATTCGGCGTTTCATCGCTAATCTAGAAGGAAAATGTTTCCCCTTAACCAAATTGATGAATAAGGGAGTCACTTACCAGTGAAGTGAAGAATGTTAAGAGGCATTCAATATTCTCAAGATATATCTCTTTATTCCACCAGTATTAATGACACCTGTTGAGGGAAGACCACTTATCCTCTATGTGACATCTTTGGAGTGATCATTGGGAGCCTTCCTTTCCCAAAAGAATGATGCTCGGAATGAAAACATCCTTTACTATCTCAGTCTGACTATGCTTGAAGTAGAAACCAGATATTAAAGTATTGAAAAGTGCTACCTAGAATTAATCTTTGCAGTTCAAAAATTGAGACACTATCTGCAACATCATTAGGTCTACTTTGTATCCCACAATAACAAGCTCAAATTTATCCTTAATCAACCAATGCTTACAGGACGTCTGGAAAGGTGGGCAGTTATATTGCAGCAATTTGATATCCAGTACGTGTCTCAAAAGGATATAAATGGCCAAGCTCTGGCCGATTTACTTGCTGAACACCCTTCAATACAAGATACATATTTAGATACTTAACATCATAATGAGGACATCTTCTCTATTCACTATAATATTCAAACATGTGAAATGTACTTTGATGGTGCATCCAGAAGTCCAACCAAGAAGAAAATGGAAGATACAAAATTCAAAAAAGTTGGGTTAGGAATTTTTCTTATTTCCCCAAAAAAGTAGTGATACCTTATTCCTTTCTATTATTGGGAGGCAGTACAAATAACGAAGCAGAATATCAAGCTCTCATTGCAGTCTTGGAATTGGCACTTTAGGAACAAGTGATTCACTTAAAGGTGAAAGGTGTTTCAAACCAGGTAATCAAAAATGTCAATGGGGATTATGCCATCAAAAAAGAAGAGTTAATCCCTTTGTGTGATTACATCAGAGATTTAATGGCTGAATTTTCTTCGGAACCAACATTTTCTTCTGTCCCGCGATCAAAAAATGCTCAAGCTGATGCATTGGCTAATGTAGCCATAGCTCTGGCAGATCCAAATAGGGATGAAACAATCATCATTATTGCCCACCATCGTACAGTTTTACCCTATGTTCAAATCAGAACAGAGGAAATCAATGAAATTATTCCCATCTCTGAACTATATGGTCATACTATAGGATAGATGACACTTATCATGGAATACCTTCAAAATGGAACACTCCCACCTGATAGAGCCGAGAAAGAACAAATCTGGTGACGTGTTGTCAATTTTACTCTTTATGATAGTCCAGACCATATAGAAAAAATTCTCTACAAGCGAGGTTTTGATGGAATTCTCTTCAGATGCATTGATGGTGAAGAGACAATGGTTGTTATGAAAGAAGTACATGTAGGAGTCTGTGGTGCCCACCACTCTGGACATAGACTGTCTGATCAAGTTCAAAGGCTTGGATACTTTTGGCCTTCAATGATATAAGATTGTGTTTATTTCTCTCAATAGTTTTAATCATGAATACTATATTCCAATTTCATTCATCAACCCCCAGAGTTGCTTCATACAACTAAATACTCATGGACATTTTCCAAATGGGGAATGAATGTAGTAGGATCATATCATTCAGCTACATCCAAGGAGTTTAAGTATATTCTTATGGCTACTTACTTCTTTTCCAAATGGGAAGAGGCAATACCTCTAAAAGAAGTTAGTTCTAAAGTCATTTTTAACTTCATAAAGTCTAATTTCATTACCATATTTGGTGTCCCTCATACCATATTTACGAATAATGGCACAAACTTATGTTCATCCGAGGTAAGGAAGTTGTATCAAGAATACAACATCAAATCTAGCCATTCATCTCGGTATCATACTGCGACCAATGTCCAAATAGAGTCCTTCAATAAGACTCTTTCAAATATACTGCAAAAGATGGTGGATAAGGATAAGAAATCCTGGCATGATAAACTTTTTCATGCTTTAGAGGCTTCTCAGACCACCAACCGCACTGATACGCGTTCAACTCCATGTTCATTAATATATGGAATAGAGGCATTGTTTCCCATTGAGGTTCAATTAAACTCTCTTAGAGTATCCATCTCTGATCAGTTGTCGGCAGATGAACAATATCAAAAGAGATTATCTGAATTGGAATGATTAGATAAAAAAAGATTGTGCTCCCTGCACCATTTGGAAGTCTATCAGAATCGAATAGCACGGTCTTTCAACAAAAATTTTGTCTTCATTCATTCATTCAAGGAGAATTTGTATTGGTCCTCAGAACTCCAATTATTCCAGGAAGGAAGCCTTTGAAGCTGTAGCCTAAATTGGAAGGACCTTACTCAATACATAAGGTCTACTCCAATGAAGCTTATTCTTTAATCTCAATGGATGGAGAACTCATTACAACTCCAACCAATGCCAGATTCTTGAAGAAGTATTTTGTGTAACACAAATACTTACGTCCAGAAAGATGTTAAATTGCACAACCACGTCCTAGCTACATAATGCTAAACTATAAAACACATTTTCTTCCATCAGGACGTTAAATGGTGAAAAAGTCCCTAATACGTCCAACATGACGTTAAACTATGTTCTCTTTGTCCTCACTACAAGACATTAAAATTCATAGACATATTTCCTAGCTACATGACACTAAACTGTGCAGCAATGGTCCATGCATATGACCTTAAACTACTATAGTCCTCACTGCAAGACTTTAAACTATATTGTCCCCATAATTCATCCAGCGAGATGTTAAACTGCATAACCAACGTCCTAGCTACATGACGCAAAACTATACTGCACTCTTTCATCCAGTAAGATGTTAAACTGTGATGTCCTCTCTTATATCCTAGCTACATGACGGTAAACTATAAAGAACCCTTTCGTCCAACATGACGTTAAACTGTGAAAAAGTACCTAATATGTCCAACATGATGTTAAACAGTGAAATAGTCCCTAATACGTCCAACATGACGTTAAACTGTGTACCCAATGTCCTCACTACAAGATATTAAACTGCATAGCCATACATCCTACATGCATGACGCTAAAATATACATCACCCAACATCTTACATGACATTAAAATGTATTGTCCTACGTGATGTTAAACTGTACTGATAATTTGTCCTACATGACGTAAAACTGAAATAAGTCCCTTAATATGTCATACACGATGTTAAACAATATTTTGTCCCTACTACATGACACTAAACATTGAAACACCAATAGTCCTCAGTGCAAGACATTTAACTGCATAGTCACTTCATTTGTCCAACTTGATGTTAAACTATGTCGTCCTTACTATATGATGTTAAACTATATAGTCCCTCTTTTTTCTGTACTGCGTGACATTAAACTGCATAGTACCCTCTCTCGTCCAACGTGATGTTAAATTGTGGTGTCCTAGCTACATGAAACTAAACTGTACAGTATTGTTCCATGCATATGACCTTAAACTATTTTAGTCCTTACTTAAATACTTTAAACTGCACAGACCCCATAATCCTCACTGGAAGACTTTAAACTGCATAGTCCCTCCATTGTCCAAAATGATGTTAAACTGTGTCCAGTCCCTTATTGTCTAACATGATGTTAAACAATGCATTGTTAGGTTTGTCACTACCTATTGTTTCTCACACCGATTATGACTCACGTGAGCATAGAGTAACTTCAACCAAAACACCCTCTCTAGGACGCTAAACATGCATATGTCCCAATACCATTTTTTGGTCATTGTCCTCAAGAACAACTTGATCACCAATTCATTCTTCAATCAAAATACATATAATTTGATCCTTGCCTTCTAGGATGGGTACATAGGCAACATCCTGAGGTTCAAGCCCAAAACCAATATCTTCACATCGGTTCAACTCTATCTCATATAATGTTGATTCGTGATGCCACACCCAGAACCAATATTTTTATATTGGTTCACCATCATCCTTACTATATGACGTTGAACTATTCACACTTTTGTCCTGTATGACAATAAACTACAACATTATTTGACACCCTCTCCTGAGAGGGAATCATTATTTACATTGATCTCCAATTATGTCATATTCAATAGACTACATGCATACATCACAATTCATGAACCTTTATCTTGGGTCAAAACATTATTGCACTAAAGTCCCCTTTCACTCTTCAGTTGTAAAAACCAAATATGTACAAAGGATATTTCAAGAACTATGTATGGATTGATTCCCATCCTTATGGGATACGTAGGAACATTCTAGCATCCCTCGAATCCAGCCCCAAGCCTTTGGGCCTAACCTCAAATTCCACTTTCATTCCCTTGACTAAAAAGTCCCCCTGTGAAAACATGAATGTGGTACGAAAACCCTAGTCTTCATTGACAAAAAGTTTATAAAACACACAATGGGTATTCCTCATTATGTTATGAGCTCTATGACCCTAAACTATGATATCCTACACTATAATCCCACATGATGTTAAACTATATTTCAAGAACTACATATTGCTTGATTCCCATCCTTATAGGATACATAGTGATTTCCAGCACCTCAATTCAGAACCTAGCCACAACATGATTATGGTACACATTGGTCTATGTATATCGTTCATGCATTAGAAAATTTCCATTTTGATGTGTCATTCTCCTAACCTTAAATACTTCCAGGTCTCCATAACCTTTTTCTTGACTTCTGATCACAAAATGTCTGATACCTGAGAGTTCTTTTTCCTGACTATGCAGCACATTCTCTTAGGTGGCCTTGAATAAGTAGTCTACATAACGGACCTGTCAGCCAAAGGATGATATTTTTTGACTATGCATACAATGCTCATAGGTGGCCCTGTATAATTCAACCCCCTAATGGGTTTGTAAAATAGTGGTAACTTCATTATTGGGAGAAAAACCTTTTTTCCATATTTTTCTTAACAAAAATATGTAGGGATCCACAAAAATAGTCATCCTTAACAATTTGTTCCGTATTCATTTTCATGATCTGAATGTATTCATGTCTATGGTTTATATTTCCCTTCCCTACGTTTGGATCAGACTTTTGTAGGACTGAAATTCATCCAATTCATTGACAATATTGATTGGGAATATCCTCTATATATTAATGTACCTCTATCCATACAGCAGACTCTATGCTTTAAAATTTTTGAATCTTCATAAACATTCACAGGCTTTTTAGCAATAGAAAAGTAAAAATTCTGAGAGTTCTTTTTCCTCACAATGCAGCACATTCTCATAGGTGGCCTTGCATAAGTACTCTACATAACTGACCTATTAGCCAAAAGATTCTATTATTTGAGTATGCAGTCAATTCCATTCAGTTTCCCTGCATAATTCAACCCCTGAACGGGTTTGTTAAATCATTGTAACTTCACTCTTTTGAAATACTTCTTCTAATTCCTTTTAGAATTTTTTCATATCATTCCTCAGATTCAATATTTCGTAAGTCATAGTTTACATGTTTTCCTCCATAAATGAATGTGGTAATATGTTTTCAGATAAATTATCAAGGAATTGAGTCAATTTCAATCCATTCGGTCAAAGCTATTCGACCTTAAACATTAGCCTTTTTATGTCTGACGTGCATGACTTTAAACTTCCCACAAAAGATAGGGTAACTCTAAACAAAATTAAAATACGATCTCACTAAACATACATTTCATATGATTTAGGTAATATTGAGAAATTAAAAGTTGTAAAGTTTATAGGGTTATTTTTTATATAATCTTAGCAACAATCTAACTAGGCTTACTAGGCCCATTGGCTTAGGTAAAATTATTTAAAGTAGGTAGAAAAAGAATCCAGATATCAAATGATTGAAGATGAATGTGTTTTTCATTTATACACAGGAGTTAGAAGGACATCCACATATTGGATTCTCTTCAATTTTTCAGGAATTACAAGAGGATTTCAACATAACTCTTCATTTGATTTACGACATCCCGAGATTCATCAGCAGCCACTTGAAGCTCATACACTCGACCTACTTCAATCTTTTTCGCTTGATGGTGTGATTTCTTGGCATCTTCAAAGGTTTTCATATCATTTGTTTGAACTCCTTCCAGTGAATTCCTAAACTGGTGATGTTCCCCAGTAACATCATTTAACTGTTGCTGAAGGTGCATCTGCTGGACAACTTTCTCCTTGATCTTATGCTTCAGCTCTTTCAAATTGGCAACATGATCTGCCTCAGCCCGAGACACCACAGCCTCAAATTCACTAATATTGGTCAACAACCTCACTCTGGTCATGTCTTGACGATACCTTTGCTTTTTCTCTCTCCTTAAGATGAATTGTTTCACTATGGAATGGATATCTTGATATCCAAAACCTCCAAGTCCCAACATGAAGAATAAGGATGATAGTCACATGATCTTCGAAGATAGCTATTCAAGAGGCACTTCATATATGATCCTCTATATGATCTCTTATGCCCTCTGTTATGAAAACTAGAGCACCTTTTGTACCTCTGGTTTTGATTCACTATCACTATCATAGGGGGGATTATAGTCTGGGATTAATGTACTTAGAGAAGTTCCCTATTTTTATCCTTCCCCTTGACCCATTATTTTTCACATTTTATTCCCGTTGGGGTGGAGGCTGAGGTTTCACCTCTATATCTAACAACTAAAATTGACGGCCCCACATAGTCAATTGAATGTTTTGGTTAGTTTCAAATGATAACAAAATTTGAATAAGTTGTCTGGCAAATTCAGTACAGCCACAAATATTATTTTCTCTTACTAAATGGTAGATAAGAAACATGAGAAGGCTCCTCTCCTTCTTTCCTAGATTCAACTGGGTTTTCAAGATGGGTTTCAGAATGGGTTTCAGGAAGCTCTATCGGTTTGAGCCCCACTTGAGCTAATGTCACTACAATAGTAGGGTTTTATATACCAGCATTAGGCATTGGAAGTCCAGAAGGTTGCTCAGATGGAATAGAACATTTTAACCAATCATGGTTAGAGATGTAATAAGAAATTTTTAACAGGATAAACGATAATACTCACTTCCAATATCCTCAAAATTACATGGTAATTTAACTTGATCTAAAATGTCTTCAAAAAATGCACCAAGTTTCATCATTTCATCCAATGATATCTCAGATTCCTGGTTAGTCTCACCATTGGGAGCATTCTATGTATCTTTATGGAGACCAACGTCCTGCAGCCTTTGACCCGAGACAGTTTCTTCAGGGAAAATTACAGCATCAGTTGTAGTGGTCGCAAAATGTTCTTGTGCAGCTGTTGAACCTAAAGTATCATATAATGGAAGTAAGTTGATATTTTTATTCAACAATTTATGAAGAATTTTTAAATTACACAAAGAATGCTCTTCTCTCCTTGAAGTAGTAGCATGAGCAGTACTAGGAACATACTTTGGATCTTGTTCAGGAGTAGCCAAGTCAGCATTAACTTGTGATTGTTCACCAGCACCCTCCGTCATTCTCAAAGGAGGGTCAGTCCTCTCCCACAAATGGTAAATTGAATAATCCCCTATAATTCAAAGAAGTATGAGAAATATTTTCATGAGATAAGATTCATGACTATATGAAGGACATACCACTACTGATGAAGCATTTAGATGTGGACTAGTTCCTTCAATGTCTTTGATTCTTTGAATTTTTGGAAGTGTTGACATAATCATCTCCAAATACAGGAATTAGAGAATGAAACTCCATGTCTAACTCCTCATCCATGGCTTGCTGGCCTGGAGATACCTCACCCAGCTTGCAAGGAGCTTCATTAGTTCTGATGGAAGTACAACCAGGGCTGTATTGTGGGGAAGGAACCCCATAATTTCGTTTATTTTCATGATATAGGATGAAGAAATTAATTTCCCTGAGTAACAAAGATTTAACTTAAATCATGTTGCAAAGAAAATAAGGAAATAAACTTATATCTTTCAAGAGCCACGTAATCATTCCACTCCTCATCTCTGTAAGCACCAGTCCCCTCATTGGTGCCATGATCTAACCTTTCCATCACCCTCTTGGTGACCGGAACGGAATCATCCGTGGAATATATGATCTTCTCCAACTCTCTGATGTAAGCCCTCACTTCATCAAGGTTATCCTTGTACTGTATATCGGTAGAATCCCGAAGATTCTCTACTCCAGGGATGTGTAGCCCTTCACATAAGTCCAGCCAGGCAGTTTCATGATCGCAATATAAACTCTGTCATGTCTGGAAAGCCTCTGGACGTAGATATTCAGTATGTGTACCAGAAGGATGCGAGGAGGGTCCTACAATCGTGGAATTCAACTTCTTTATTACTCTTGCAATCACATATATAGAATAAGAAAATAAAACCTGTTTCTCTATAAAGTATTGGAGATTAAATTTCCCCAATTAAGTAACTCACTAGGAGTCGATGAAGTGGGTCTCTTGATTCTGGCAGGAGGATTATATATGGCACGAGGCCATTTTGACACATGTCGTGCCTCATCTTCCCCATCCAAAGAATCCAGTGAGTCAGCCCTGGGTAAGGAACCCGGTGAATCTGCCCCATGTGTAGAAGAGTCACCTTCTAGAAGAAGGGTTTCATTCTCTACTATTATCTTCCTTTTCCCCACCTGATGAACTAGATGATTCAGTACCCCTTAAGGGTATGATTCTACCCAGTTCTCGGCATACCATGTAGTCATGTGACTCGCCGCTCCAGCAACTAGTAGATCAAACACTGCCCCGGTCTTCTCTATAGATGTCGGCAACCATAGCTGTTAGGAAACCATCAGATGCTACTCTGACCTGACATGCACATGAGGGGATACAACAGTCTGCTACAGACACTTGAATTGATGTACAAATCTGTATAGAGCACAGGCCTCACATATAATCTCTCTGTCAATCCTAGTGGCCAATACACCATCTCTGTAAGCCATCATGTATGACCTCAATTCCAGGCCAGCTATTCCATCATAAAAAAATACCCAGTTGGAGGGTTTCCATTAAGAATGAAAATGAATTCCTTGAACATACTCATCCTCGCCTTCATATCATAGGAGTTGAGGGAAAATGGAAAAATTCCAAACAATCCTTGTACAGATGGCCTGAAAGTCCCAGGAACCTGTACTCTGCTTTGTACAACATATGTCCTGAAATGAGTGGCGATCCGTCCCCACAAAACATGGAATGGTCCCACTATTCTCAAAGGATACTTACCAATAAAGACATGGACTAATATCATGTGAATTTTTTCCAAAATGGGGGTGGCCAACCCATCCATTTTCCTCTCAACCAACTTGGCTGCAACAACGAAGGTCCCTGGCTTGAGGTCTACCTTCAAATCCCTGACTGGCAGAAGATAATCGCTAAGCCACAAGGCTAAGAAGCCTGCCATATGGGTCTTCTCAGGATTCTCTAATCCACTTCATATGCCCACTTCTCAAATTATCCTTCTTCAAGGGTCGGCCAAAATGTGCCATCCTTCTCTGTTCTGGGGTAGGTAGTAGGACAAGTACAAGTGGGCCCCTTCTCCTTCTTCCTGTTATGAAACATATCCATCCACTTATCTGGATGAATATCTTTTCTATAATGAGTTTTTGAGGTCTTTGAATTCTTGAGCGTGTAGAAAATTTTCAAAAATTCTAGAGCCAAAGCCCGAGTCTTCTCTGAATCATTCCAGTCCACCTTGGGAGGGATGAATTCATCATAAATATCACCTAAAATTGGATCCCCCTAGATCTTGTAGACATCCCAAAAACTGATACCTACTTCTCCATGAGTTAGATGGAAAGAATTTGTTTCTGGGCTCCAGCGGCTGATTAGCTACGACACAAAGTCATCATTCCGGTAGATATATGTCTGCCCAGCCTAGATAGCTTCATATATTTAGCTCCTTTCAGATCCGCAACAATGGTTGCACATTTTTTGTTGCACCCAATATGCTCACATCCAAGTCGGCTTCACACCTCCTCTAGGACGGAAGTCCCAACTATTCTTCCATCCTTTAGATTGATCCATCTGAGAGTTTCATAAGACTGAGGGATAACAATGTAGCTGTAGCTTAGTCTTGTGAGGTTTCAGATCTGGGGCACATGGGCTATGATGAATTATTAATTCCTTCTCCACTATACCAACATTTATGAATTATCCTCCAACTGAGACATTTTCTAAAGCAAAATTTGTGTGTGTCTGAAACAAAGAATGCGGGAGATAGTTTTTTGGCTCTAGAATGTTTACTTCTTGCAGATGACCATTCTCATACAGAGGCAAGAAGATGCTCTATGTAAAATTAAGATGAAACTTCTTCATGTAATTGGCCAAATCTGGGAGGGTGTTGTAACTGATATTGTAATAATCATGGAAAATGATGCTCATCATGTCATCAATCCATTCACTATCCTACTCATTAGCCATTCCAATTCTTCTGGGATCTGTTGAATCTGCACAAAGGTTGAATTATTAACTCTTATGTAAGATGATTTTTCATAAATTTTGTGAAGAAATGTGAAAAATGGATAAGGAATTAAGGTGTACAAGTCCTATGTCGGTGCACAAGTCTAGTATTGTCGCGGATGTTTGGGAATGAAGGTATCACAGCGCAAGTCAAACTACCTTTGCAGAACAGTGACACGAACAGAAGCAATGAACCGTGTAAAATCAATACACTTGCATAACGAGAGCCACTTGCATGATGAGAGCGAAGTGCTTTTAGATCCGGGTGATTTGCACTAAAATTACCGCATATTTATTTGAAAAAGGCCGCACCCAGCGCGTCCTAGCCTGCGCGGTTCACACCTGCACGCCGTGACCTGCGCGGCATAGTTCCTTGGTTTTTTCCATTACCTTAGAGTAAAATCCTCCTTCCATTCAGATCCAACTCTGAGGGGGAATTTATGATGATGCTCCTTTCCTTCACAGATTCTAACGACTGAAAAAGGGGAATACCGTAAGACAAAGAGATTCATCCTTTGAAGAAACATAAAAATTTGACAAAGGCATGAACAAGTATCTATTTAAACATAGGTTGCGAAAGTTCAATGCTTTTCATTCAAGTATACATGCGCACCAAATATTAGTCACGTAGGTGACTTTCACGCCCTACATTATTTTTTCCCAAGGCCTTCAGTGGACTATAAATACCCCTTGTGGGCCCCCCATTTCGAGGATGAAAAATTCCAAAATTCGGATTTAAGCTCTCGACACCCTTGTCTCTGCTTGTTGTATTCCGAACACTTCTAAGGAAATGTATTACCTACAATGGATGATCTAAAGAGGGGAAACAAGGCCTAAGTGTTGTAATTCATCAAAACTTGCACACCTAAAAGTCCAACCCTTAAGGGAAATGACCACACTTGCACGTTTTCTTATCCCTTCAGCAAAACATGAACGCCACCCTTTTGGAAGCCTTTGGTGATAATACTAACTACTTGAGCTAAGTCTCACCCAAGTATTACCATATTGGTTACATGTCTCCCAAGTACACCCATGTTGTTTATGTACATGCGCGACTAGGACTTGCGCACCCAAACAAGACTTGTGTGCCTGCCTTTTTTGGGTGCCCCTCCTTCCTATTCACTCTTTTCTTAAAATTCACCTCTCCTCATAATGATTTAGCCTTAAAAACCTTCTTCAAAGATTCTTATTCCATGGTTCCTTTGTTTTCTTCCTTATCTGAAAGGAATTTTGTGAATTATCATTCAAAACCTCATGATTTAGATAACCTTATGTTACGTTGGTTAGAGATTTCATTCATTCAACTTCATCCTTTAAGAGGAGATGTTGTCAAATTTGGGCCTCCTTTTCAGGAGTAATCCCCAGATCTCAATTCACCTCAACCTCAGCCTCCAATTCAGGAGTAATCCCCAGGCTTAATTTCTTTTGACTTGGGATTCCTTCTCAGGAATAAAAGCCAATCATTAGTCCCTCTCTAATTTGAGAATCCTCTTTAGGAGTAGTCCCCAATCATAAATAAAATCCCCCTTTTTGGGCATCCTTATTTGAGGAAAGCCCCAAGTCCCCTTTAACTTTGGGCCTCCTTCTCTGGAGTAAGTCCCAAGTTATAAGTCCCTGTTTAACTTTGGGCCTCCTTCTTAGGAGTAAACCCCATGTTCTCTTTAACCAGGGCCTCCTTTTCTGGAGTAATCCCTAGTAATAATTTCTTTAATTTTGGGTTTCCTTCTTAGGAGTAAGCCCCAATCATAGGTCTCACCTTATTTGGGAATTCTCCTCAGGTGTAATCCCCACGTTAGAGTATCCAAATCTCCATAAATCCCAACTTACTTTATGGACCTTGTTCCTATGTTTCTTCCCAGAAATAAATCTTAATCTTCATCTACTTGGGAAGTCATACATATATTAGCCATATATCATTCCTTGTGACCACATCTTTCATGGCACAAATCATCTAGTTTACTGATACCTCTTGTTTCTCACACCGAACATGACTCATGTGATCTTATAGTGTAAAAGTAACCACGACACATCTCTTTGGGCCGTTAATCATACGTAATACACACATTTATTAATCGAACTATGTGGACATTGATCTCTGCCTTAAAATTAGAGTACGTAGGAAGCCTTTCTAAGGTTCAAGCCCATCACCCATTAATTCTCATCTGTCTTATATGACATTAAACTATATCTTAATTCCCGAACTACGTGGGTTATGATTCATTTTCTAACAAGGATATGTAGGTAACCCATTTGCAGGTACAATCCCAAATCTAAAATATTCTATGTCCTTATGAATGACAATAAACTTCAAGTGCCCCACTGAGTGTCTTTAAAACCAGTATAGTCATCATAATGACCTTGAGATTTCTATATAATGTATTGAAGGATACCATTGACTAAGGATCTCCAATACATACGAATGATTCTCCATCGATAAAGAAAACCAAATACATATAAAAGATTCTCTAAATCTCATGCATATCAACCATTGATTGCAAGATCTAAAGGAAGACACATTTTCATGCTTGGTAAATTAATAAGGATTCACGAACATAACTCAAATCTATAAGAGAGTCCTAGAGTAGACAATAATTCCCCTCAAAAGGTGTGATGAGTCTGACCTCCCATCCGTTCGACCAATGAAAATTATTAAGCCTCATAGGTTAACAACTAATGAACACGTACCTTTGGGAAGTAGGTCCAAATGGATGTAGAATCATTGGATGTTTTCGGTTCTATGAATAATCCCATTAGAAATGGATTGGAAAAGTTTGAACATTAAAAAAACGAGGTCATCACCATTTCCAGAAGAAACTCTGTAGTATCTTCACTATCAACAAATCCCAGCTCTCCTATAGAGGAGGGATAAAAATGAAGTCTATCTCGACCTCCTCTAACTTGTACTCTATAATTGAATATGAAATGAATCCCTCATAATTCTGCATAATATGACTTAGAGCTGTTAGATTATACTCTGCCAAGTATCATATTTTTCAACCATTACTCTATGAAGGTTCTATATCACATCTTGTTGAATATATTCGGGGTGGACCTGATAGATTTCTTAACCTAGATCCATACATAAAAAAATTAGACCTACTTAACTCCTAAACCTAAAATATGTAGTATTTAATATTATTTAATTAAATAATTTTATTATCTTGTTTATGGTTTTAACCTATCCCAAGGTATTCCCAGTTAAAACAAAGGTGAAAATAATAATGATGCATGATCCATTCCTAGTTCACTAACCTACAGCTAGTATCACTCCATTTAGTTGGATCAGTAATCATAAAGGTCCACGCATCAAATCACTAGGGTTCCTAGTTTCCTATACCCCAGATAATATCACTGGATTAAATCACATGAAAACTAAGTTGTCACCATTTCCCAACCAGACCATGCAACCTCACTTGTGTCCAACTCCAACCTATATCCACTCCCTCAAACATGAAACTTTGATTCCACTCTATCATGACCCCTCACCAAAAGGATACCATAGTGAGGGAAGTAAGATGTGACTTCCTCATCCCTACCTTCAATAGGATCGAGGTTGGTGACTATCCTGAAGGGTATAGTAAACATTAAAATTTCTACAGTTCAAAGCAACTGAAAGGAAAACTACTTGTACCAAAAAGATAATGATGGGAGAGACCACGAATCCTAAACTGATCATACAATACCCCAAGGTAATAATATACATCCTGATCACCAAACTTCTCTAATTGACCTAGAAACAGTTTATATATACATATTGTGAGTATAATAGTGGACATAGTGGTATCCTTCCAAGATCCTATCATACAAAAGATAAAGAAAACATTCTAATTCACATTGAACAATAGTGAATCTTACTCATCACCTAAATAAGTATATTAAGTTTCCAACCTCATCATGGATACCTCCCACCAAGTACTCATTACATGATACAATATATTATAATAATAAAACATCGAGGATACCCCATTCCCACTTCCCCACTGTTTTTCTACTCTACACCAATTTCGTGCATCCACTACATCTCTCTCCAAAGGGATGTCATCCTGAAGACACTTGGGCATGGAACCAACACATGAACCTCATGCATCAAATAACAACATTATCCCATAACATGTATCCATATAATTACCTACTAGTTTTTGGTACCCACCATAGCTTGAATGAAGAATATCAAACATCATGTATTATACCTCAGACCATTATAACCCAGACAGAATATAAGTACCTCAATCTATCACAACCTATATACATTGTACAAAAATTAATCCTTCGAATAATATCTCTGGTAATACATATGTGTAAAATGACCAAAATCCATCCTAGAACTATACACACATATGTGGGAAAACTAAACCCATTAATACAAGCACAAGAAGCTATCATGAGATGAGAGTGGGGCCAGTGGGGTAGTCAACCATCCCTCACCGCATCCGGATGTTGGAGAAAACACCTTCCAAGAGCCCACTAGGTGTCATATTCCGAAACCACCATGGGTGGAGAATCATATAAAACCACATAATGTAGGTGATATAATATAGCTCACAACTGCACTATGGGAATAACTTAGTCTTAGAATCAACTATAGCTAATGCCACATGGACTTCTAACTGCAACTACTAAGACTAAATATCCTATTACTATAAAATCATATTAAGGATCTGTAATAATTACTTATTTATTTTATAATAAATTTCTTTTTTTGATTAATTAATTGTTCATTAATTGACTCTTTACATTAATCTATGTTAATTAAGATTAATTATTAGGGAAAATCTATTTCCATCTATGAATAATCCTATCAACCCTATTATTTATCAATATTAACAAATTTTTGAATTTTCATTCCATCATCAACCAACCTCATGGTTTAAACATTTATATATTCATTATAATAATTATTTCATATCTAGGTACTCTAGTAAAACTATAATAAGATTTCACCAAGAGAAAACATGCAGTAAATAACCTCTAACTTCCACAAGAAGTCATGAAACGAATGAAATTTAAAAAAAATCGATCATCGACAATTAAATAGATTACATAGATAATACCAGATCTCATCATATCACCAATGGTTAAGCCCAAATTAAAAATGTTACATCACCTCCAGTTTCATTCCCAACACCCATACACATAAACTTATACATCTTTCCACCACATACATCAATTGGTGCCACATCACATTAGATATCCCAATATCTGCCATACCAGGATCACATCACATCTATGCCCCCACCCCATACCACACATCATACCTCTTTCTAATAATAAAAACTATCAAGAGAATATATGAAATAAATAGAGAAACTAGGTTCTCAAAATAGGGGATTAGTCCTTATCATGAAAATGAGCACTCATGAACCCAAAAAAAGGAAATCAACCATATCATGAAAATTGGAAACTCAATCCCTAGAAGGAGATATTATCTTTATAACACAATTGGTTATTATTCAATATTTAATTAACCAATTCACTTATTTAACAAGTTACATCCATCATAAAACTATGGCCCCAACCAATCACATGTTATCAAATGAAAATAGATCTCTTTGAATATATTTTGGACTCAAAACCCTAGAGAAGTAACATTCTCAACTAAAATTCAATTTTAATTATGAAAAAGAGTAAACAAGTTTAATATTATTCATTTATTTGAATTAAACATGTTCACTGAATCAATTTGATTATCATCGAATTACATCATCGACTGGATTATTTATAAATGCTTCATTATTTTGAAAATTATGTATAAATCAAATCCATATTTACATTCATTACCATTTTAAATTGAGAACAACTTCATAAATAGGCATAAAACATAGATATAACACTGTCTAGAAAATCAAGAGTCAAATGGCTATCCTGATATAAAGAAACAACTATGTCAATATGTGATCACTATATATTTATTTAATGCAGTTCGATCATATATTTCATTATTTCTGTAACCATTCAAGGGGATATAACCTGAAAAAATTATGATTTCAACTAAATAAAATGAAATATGAAATGAATCACCTAACAAAATTCAACATTAATTTCATTTCAATAGACCATTTTGTGGATCTCTGATCACCTCTTCAGCGGGAAATGCATCCACCCAAGGATGTGGCAGCACAAACGCACCTACAAAAACCAATAGACCCCATTAAAACATATAAAATCATATTCCATTGCATGAAAAGAATAAATGTATAAAAAAAGATCAAACCAAGAGAAACCTCTACAAAATGAAGGAAGAACACACCTTTGATCTACTCGGGAAGTCACATATCTAATGTGGAAGCCCAAGGATTGACCTCTTCGTATGGAATCCCAAATGTCAAAGAAGAGGGTTTTCAATCGCATGCAATGAAGGAGAGGTTCCTCATAACCATAGTTTTATGAATGACCAAGGTAAGTAAAAATTATTATAACATCACTACAGAGGGGAATTACATGATTTATAATTCCCTTTCACATCATGTAATCTTTAGGGTTATGTTGATGTAGATAAAAATGTTTCCTTTTTACTTTTTAACCCTAAAAATATTCACGTCATGAACCTTCTATTCACATGCCATGAACCTCACTTACACCATGTGAAAGGTTTGCATGTGATTTAATCTCAATACATCCAACAAACAAATGGTAGGACCACATTAATCCGAACAATTACATAATTTTATTATAAAAATATTTTTTTTGAATTCCTAGGTGATCAATATATCACTGAGATAGGTATGTGTTGAATCAGTGATATATTTTTATTTTATGTTTCATTTATTTTAAAACAACCTTCACCACCTATTATAGATTTTTTATCTTTCTTAAAAAAACCGAACGTCACATCCATAGGAACAAATGAATTTACAATGTTCATTATTCAATAATAGTAGCTACATCCTTTGTATGGTTAGAAAATAATTTAATATCACCACATACAGTATAAAATAATACTTATGTGTGGAATACAATCATTATTATGTTCCCTTAAACTCATGTAGCACTATGTCCAATACACTAGTACATGTGGATTAAGTAGAATTAAATTATGTAATACTAGTTTTTTTGGAAAAAAACGTTACGTGCAGATTGATCAAATTTCACAAATATGTTCTTCTAAAGAAATTCTTCACTTACTTACCTAGAAGTATGAAAGAACATCTTCTAGGCTTCATAATTACACTCAGTATGATTTCTTAGTCTGATTCTCAAGTAATATTTCTTAATAATATAAAATTTCATTATTTTAATAACATTGAATCAATTCCAAACGTCTCCTTCTTCAGTCCAAAAATCCCACTGTGATTCCAGAAACACTAAAAGTGATCTCCAACCTTCTTCTTTCTTTTTCTATCCAATAAACATCTTCAAGAAAGTACATTCTTGAAACTTATTCTACCTATAAATTCATAGCTACCCTCTATTTTTTTCTTAATAGTTCAATAATTAAGAATCTATGAAGTAACTCTTCTTTTTATAAGTGACTTAAATATTGTTTGGGTGGGATTTTAAAAACCATCTTACACATCTGAATTTATAGAAGTCTTCAAATATTTTTAAATCTATGATCAATCTTTGAATTCTTCAATAACTCATTACTCTTCTTGAATCTACAAGTTTAGATCTATTAGGACTTTCTTTGTGAACTTCATTTTGACTTGTATTTTTCATTATGATCATCACATTATGATAATCTGAGACAATTAATAAGAAATATGCCCATAATTATTTATTAATTATTTTAATGATAATAAACACTTCAATAAATTTCTACATAGCTGATATAACATATGAAAAACAAATATATTATCATTAAAATTCTATTTAAAAACTAATAAGATATAAAAATGGAAAATCATTCATCAAGAATCATTAACCAATTTTATGACACCAATAGAAAATACATCGAGAATATTTAAATTATTATCCTTTTCTCCCTTTTCCCCCGGCCAATGAACCAGTGTCTGATGATGTTATCAGTGTCATCTCATATCTAATAGATTTACCTCTGTCTTCCTCTGATGAATCAGTTTCACTATCAATCTAATGATTCATGACCCAAATGTTAAACATATATTATAGTTATTCTTTATCATGACTCACCTTTTATAGAAAATATAGTTCCTTCTTGGAAAATAATAAATAATTCATCTTGATGAAAATTTTTGACTACATTGTTCATTAATCTCTTATTTATTGTTTACATCATCTCCAAAAAAATTCCTCAATTCATTAGTCCCAACAACACCAAAATTTAAAAAAAAATCATCATGGATTATGGTATCATTCCAAATCCAATTGACCTGTATCAACAACTATAACATCAAAAACTTCTTATTTTATATAATTTTGATATCAATGAATTTTTATCACTCAACTTATTCCTCCAAATATTTTTTTCTCATTGATTATTTTTTTGACTAAACACAAAAACCTTCCTTTCCTCACATTCTGATCGACCATTTCATCCTTTAATAAAATATATGTCTTGGGAACACACAAAAATGAACTGAAACTGTAAATCATAATCTTTACAAGCTCGATTTTTGAAAAAAACTTATTCTTTTATTATTATTTTCTTCATGACATGGAATACGGTGAAACATAGCTTCATAGTCGTCTGTCATATAATGAAATGTATTTCAACTTCCCATTCCTCTAGCACCACCTTCTTTACTAACCATACAAGAATATGATTTGTAGTACCTTTCCTCCCCCATTCCATTATTCTGCTTTCATCACATGTTTCATAGAATACTTGTAATATTTGTGAATCAAAAATTAACAAGGAATCGTAATATTTACATCACAACTTAGAAGACTTTGAATTAAAACGTTATTACATTTTTTCATTCATTCTGAACACTAGGTGAGTTTGATAAACCTTTTCATCTAGAGAGGTTTTTCTCAATATGATGGGCTTTCTAACAAATTATATGTCTAATGGTATGAATACGATGGTTAGTACAATAATAAACTTTTATAGAGTGAATTTATTTTTCTTCTTTGACAAAAAAAGACAATAAATTTGAAAAAAAACACTTTATTACTTTTACAAACCTTATCCAGCCAATATGTTCCAAAAAATATCACCATTTGGATTTTTTCAACCATGATTAAAAAATCACTAAAAATTGTAACCTCAAGCTATAGATTTCTTATCAAAAAATATAATCATATCTGAGATAACTTATTTTTAGAATCATATATTATTGCAAAACCATATTGTCCAAAATTAGTGACTAGTAAAAAGTTATCATATATTCTTCACATCTTTCTTCAATTATTCAAATTTCTTGAAAAAAAAAACTTTACTACAACCACTCCAATATAAATTTAGAATATTTCACACATTTACATGATGTATTCACATATTACTGACAATTACCCCTCTTTACATGCATCTATCAAATCATTATCACTTATTTAATTGATATATTTATAAAACAATTCTTCCCCTTAACAAAACTATCCAAATATAAACAAGATAAGGGGAAAACACATACCTAATCCTTGATGATAACGATTTTGGATGCACATGTTCAACCTTAATTTATAAAAAATTTCTTTCGGTGATGGTTTTGTGAAAATTTTAGCAACTTGTTCATATAAAGGAACATCCTCTAAATTTAATCCATTCTTATCCACATACTTATTGATGAAATTATATTTTATATCAATATGTTTTAAACAACAATTTTTTACAAGATTACACATAATGTCGATATCATTTTTATTATTACAACCCAATAGAATGGGTTACTTCTATTTGACAAGTAAATCTTCCAACCAAGTCTTTGTCCACATTTGATGGGTAGTGAATTCAATGGTTGATGCATATGTAGCAGTAGTCATACTAAGAGTTACTAGATTCTAATTCATTTTAGGTGAAGTAACACTCTTTCTCCCCATAAATAAAACCCCACCTGTTATGGATCTTATATCAGTAACATTTTCTACCCAATCAATATATGAATACACAAACAAGTCAATGCATTCTAAACAATCATGCCTAGTTATAAAAATTTTTGTTCCTTTGGTACGTCTGAGAATATTATAACTATAAATCACATGTGATTTATTTAAAGAACTATGAAATGTTTCATATATAGTGACAACATTATCAATTTTTGGGTTTAAAGGCATCCAAATATAAAAAACAGACTATAGTATTTATAAAATCTTTCGGGTCAACATATTTTCATTATCCATCTCTAGAAAACATGGTTCCCCCTATAATCAGTGTGTAAACTAGTTTAAAATGTTCTATGTTGCTGTTATTTAGAATATCATTATCGTACATTTGTTGAGAAATAAAAATGTGTTTCTTATTTTTTATGATTTTTATCCCAAAAAAATATTTCACTTTCTCTAGCATGGACATCTCAAACAACTCGTTCATATCATCATTAATTTTTTCTGAAGTTATTTCATTATTCCCTAAAAATATAATTTCATCAAAATAAAAAATTTTGTTGATGGAAAAAACTTGAATTTCCTTGAAGTAAATATTCTTATCAACCCTTCCATTCTTTAAATTAGTCTTCCTAAATAATGAATCCAATTTTTAATATTGTTCCCCTGGATCATGTTTTATCCCATACACAGATTCCCTCATCTTACACACATATCTTAAACATTTAAAAAAACATATCAATGATTTTGTTCAATGTAAACTTCCACATCAAGAAAATCAATCTAAAATACAGTTTTCAAATCTGAATGATTTTGGAACATCATTTTCCATCAATATAAATAAATATTATAATTATTTCTAACCTTCCCATAGAATAAAATTTCTCACAAAAATCAATTCCTTCAATTTTTGAGTAACCTTTTCACACTAATCATTATTTTTTCCTCTTCCCTTCAAATTCCTCATTTATCTAGTTTCATAAAAGATATTCTGTATCAATAACATTTTTTCTATTTGTTATAGGTATGAGTTCCCATGTATAATTCATTTCAATCTTATCTAGATATTCATTCAAATCATAAACCCATTAAATTTTCTCAAATTATTTATTCACCTATTTAAACTAATATTTCGAAAACAAAATTAAATATGTAACAACATTTTATATACTTCTTATTTCAAAATTCTAATTTTTCTCCCCAATATTGATATGAGATTCCACTTTCTTTATCAAACTGGGATGAGATTTATGATATTCTACATCATCACCTAAAATAGATTATTTTTATTCTTCTTCGTGAGTAGGATGACCACTTTCGGAATCCTTATCCAAATGGTTAATGAATGTTTTTTCATATTCTCACCAAACTTATTATATAAATTATTTTTTAATTCCTCATATATTTTAAATAACTTCCACATCAAAAAATCAAATAATAATGCAATATCAATATTTATTAATCTATATCTTCTTTCTTTTGAAGCATAGCTAAGAAAAATTAAATCTTCACCTCCCTACTCATTCTTTTCAAGGCTTACAACTTTCTTATTTATGATTCATGGAATACAAACAAACTCAAATGTTTCAAATGAGTAGTTTTATCATTAAAAATTTCATAAGAAGTCATATCTGACCTTGTTCTGTAGAAAAATAAGTTTTAATGCAATAATAAATACTCAGGGATATCCCATAATGTAATTTTAGTGACCATGTTCAAGTAATATAGTTATCCTCATTTCAACCAGAATTTTATTCATTATTTTAGTAACCCATTTTGATAGGCAGTTTATGGGGAACTAAATTCATGCATTATTTAATGCATCTAAGGATAACAATAAAATAATTATTTTTTGTATTCACCACTATTAACACTTTTCAACTTATTCAATGAATACTCACACCCCTTCTTGTATTTCCTCCAAAAAATTTAAATATTTCAGGGAATTTGACTTATGATTCATATACATAACACAAGTAATGTGAGTATAGTCATCAATGAATGTTATGAATTACATATATATATAAGTTTATTTTTTTCATTGTCTTGTAAAAATATAAATGGATAAGTTACATAGATGATTTTTAAAAAAATTCAACTTTCTTATGCACATAATTTGTAATAATTACTTTCTAAAAAAAGTTCAATTGCAAACACTTATTCATGAGATATTAGTAATATGATAGAAACTATATCACATGGATAAATTTATCAGTTTTCTCTGACACATATATCCCAGAAATTTATTCAACAACTAATTGTCTTACTCCATGACCAGGTAATTAGAGATTATTATTTCTCCCACATGAAATAAGTTTATCTGTTTACTTTGTCCTCATGTAATAATATTTCCATTATTTTTAATTTTAATAAAAAACCTGATCTTTTCTAAAGATAACGTAGTTACCTTCATGAAAATGTTGTGAAATAGTTATAGTATTGTGTTTCATCCCATCAACGTAAAAAGGTTTCTTGGAATTTATCTTTTCTTTCTAAATGATGGTTGATACAACACCTTTTATTCTAAGATATTCATCATTAACAAATTTCATTATTCCTTCTTTAAATTAATTCACATTCTACAAAAAAATTATGCCTATTTTCATTTGATTAGAACACCTCCTATCCAATATCATGGGTCATTCTCATTTTGCATCATTAAGAGCAGTTTTTATAACAAGATATGTTTCATTAATTTATATTTATTTACATATAGATTGGTAGAATATTTAAGAAGCTTCCATTGTGCTAGAAAAATACTATTCCACAGTTTTCAATATTTTAAGGTTGTTCACATCTTATAAAAATAGTTTCAAGAAATTTGAACCTATTTTCCAATTACACACAAACCATCTTAGGATTGTTCTAAAAATCCTTATAAAACTTCTTCCTTTGAAAAGATTGACCACCACTCACACATTCCCCTCTGTACATTGTAAAATAGATTTAATTTTTTTGATTAAGACAACACGTATTTTCTGTGTGTCCTAATCCACCAAAATGTTAACTATATCCATTGAAATAATACATTCCTCTAAAACATCCATACAGTCTGTAATTGTGAACAAGTTTCTTAGAAAACATATCATCCGTCTTAATAGAACATTTTTGACCACTATACTTTATATTTTATTACAAATTATTTGTTTTTAGCATTGTTTTGTATTAAAACATATCAGAACTATAAGTTATATAAATTTTTTTACACTCAAAATATTTAAAAACTTCTGACTTCTCAACTTTTTTCTATTGTCCCAATAAACAAAATTCCCATCTTTCATCTTCCCTAGATAAATTCGATAATTCTTCTCAACCTTTAAAGACAACTATTATGGATCCTTCCCAAGTTCACTCTTATGATAACATTCACTAACATAGTAAATTATGTTTTTGAAATTTTTATCCCACTATTCAGTTTTAGATTTTTTTAGGTTTGAAACATTCCAACATATCATATTTTTTAATTTAGTTTTACATCTAGATGTTCATTATAATTATTTTCTTTTTGAGTATATTTATTGTAATTACAAATCTCTTATAAAATATTTACTTTCTCATCTGGAACACATTATTGATAATTTGATGAAGATTTTTCACCTTTCAACTTCTGGGGTTCTTTTTCAAGCTTCTAAATCATCCTCATACTATAATTAATTTTTTATTTAATATAGAATTATAATTGGGTTTCTTGTTCATTAGAATTGCTACTTCTGAGATCTTCATTATTAATTATATAAATGAAAGTATTCTTACCAAAATTATCAGTATATTTTTCAAATTCATTATCTATAACTTTTTATTAATCATTTTTAGAAGAGAAACTTATCCTTTTGAAATTGGAAATTTTTTTATCCTTCCCTCTAGATTTTTTTCTTATCACCATATTTCTTCTATGACCTTATTGAACTTATTTATTCAACGTCACTAACTTATTATTTCATTCCTAAATCATAATAATATGTGATGATCCCAATGACTCTATATTCAAAAAACATCAATAAAAATTTCCCTTTGTATTTACCTATACATATACAATAATTTTTAGAAAAAACGAAAATAATTCATAAATATTTTTTCATACCTAATTTTTAGAGTTTGAATCATCAGTATCATCTTCCTCAATAACCTTCTTACACATTTCATTATTGGAGGATTTTAATGATATTTATTTATCATTTTTTTCCTTCATTAATTTGTTCCTTCTAATTTTAGAATCATTGTGTGAACTATAAAGATAATCCAAAGATAGATTTTTTTGATATCAATGATCTAATGATGAAACATTAACAGCGAAAATTTCAGGAAGAATTATTAATATCTTTTCATCAACTATATATTCCTCTAAATATTCACCAAGGTATCTTATATTAACATGAATGTTATTTACCCTAATAAATAGTTCCCCAACAGATTCATAATCATCCATTTTCAAATAATTATACTTCAGCATCAATATTTTTAGTTTTTAATTTTTGACATTTTTAGTGACTTAATAAATATTTTTCAAATTATATAAAATATCTCTGGATGTGGAAACACATTCACTCTTAGAAAATAATTTTATGAAAGTGATGAATGTAAATTCTTATTAGATCTTACATCATTGTCAAAATTATTCTTGTTAAAAAATGTAAGATGAAATTTATCATAAATACTATGAAATCAATCTGTTGAACCATCGAAAACATTATACCCAAAATTCCTAATAAAAGAATACATTATACCATTATAGGTATGATAGTTATTACCCTCAAAGACCATAATACCTTTACTTTTGAAAAAATTAAAATTCTAAATTTACTTCGATTTAAATCATTTATAATTATTAAATGAATGGATCCTTACCTCTCATAACAACTCTGAATTCCCAATAGGATCAACATAGCACCAAATGTTAGAGGGGTGAATTATAGATATATTTTTCTATTATTTTTCCTTTCTTTTGAACCAACAATCACCTCCTGATAATGAATTGATATCCTATTGAAATCAAAAAATAAACATGCAACCAAAAAAACAAGAATTTACAAGGATCACTACTAAATGAGAGTAGCTAAATTATTGGTATGGTTTTGATCTAATAAAATGTAACCAAATAAACTAAAAAACATTCATTTTATGTGGAATAAAAATAGTAGGACATATCATTACAGTCGTGTGTAATTATGTTCAACATAATAGTGCACGGGCATCAAATTGCATGGAATGAAATAATACAATTTTTGTAAGAGATATGTCACAATGAAACATGATCAAAAATACCAAATATGTTCTAAAAAAAATCATAACATTCTTACCTAGTAGTAAGAAAAAACTTCGTTGGGTCTTCGTAAAAATATTCAGTCCGATTTCCATGTCTGACTGGTCAATAAGATAATATTTTATTATTAGCATACCGTTGAAACAATTCTATCATTCTTCTTCTCCAGTATTAAAATACTAGACTGATTTTCGAAACTGTAAAAATAATCTTACACCTTCTATTTTATTATTTTTTCTAGTTAACTTTATCAAGATTGTAAATCTAGAAACTTCTTATCTATAGAAATTCAGATCATCTCTATCATATTTTTTGAACAGTGAAAGAATTATAAATGTAAAAAACAACATCCTCTATTTATAGTCTACAAAATTATTTTTTGGGTGGGCTTTTAAAAACCTATCCACTCAACCAAATTTTCCAGGTCTTAAAATATCATTATATCTCAAAATCTATCGTTGACTTATTCAAAAAAATCTGAACTCTTATTGAATCATCGACATCATATCACTTCATCCTTTATTTACAAACATCATTCTAAGTCATATTTTTTATTACAATCATCCTATAATGATACTCCACAATAATTGATAGAGAATCTTTATATTTTGATTTCTTCATTATGATGAAGAAAACTGAATCATTAATACCTTTCTTAGAACCAAATGTAATAATTGAAAAAATGTATTCTCATTATGATGTTTTTTACCAACTGATTATTTAAAAACACTAAAAACCATTCGTCAATCTTATTAGAAAACACTTATGACCCCCTTGACAAAACATCGAAAATATTTAAACTATTATCTTTTTATTCCTTCTCTTTGGGATGATAAACCTGAGATTAGTGATGTCATCTTTGTCAGCTTCAGTCCAATAGATCATCCTTTTTCTTCCTCTGATGAATTAGTTCCACCTTCAATCTGATGTCTTTTGAACCAAATGTTAAAAACATATTAAATTTATTCTTTCTCTTGACTCACCAGTTTATGAAAAACAAAGTTCCAACTTAGAAAATAGTCAACAATTCATCTTTATGAAAATGGTTGTCTAAATTGTTGATTGAACTATTATTTTATTCTTTACATCATCCCTAAAAAATATTTCTTAATTTATTGTTCCCGATAACTCCCCAATTAGAAAAAAATATTCTTCCAATTATTATAATGGTATACCAAATAAAATCGATTAGTATCAGTAGCTCCGACATCCGCAACTTATTCTTTTTTTAATAAGATATTATTTAATTTTCACAAATTAACTCTTTTCTCTGTATATTTTTTTCTCATGGTTTCTTTATCTAAAGGAAATCCATCAACTTCGTCTCTCACATTTTGACCAACCTTCTTTTCCTTTAAAAAAACATGTGTCTGATGAACTCACACCGATAAACTAAGACTGAAAATATTTAGCTTCACCAACTTCCTTCTTCCAAAAAAAATTCTTGTATCATGATGTCTGTGATGACATTCAATATATTAAAGATTGACTTTAGTATTATCTATCCGATAATGGAATGTATTGTAACTTACCACTCTTCCAATAAAATATTACATTTCAACCAAACCTGAATATGATTGGAATAAACTTTTTTGTCGCTTTACTTTATCAATCCAACATTACAAGTTTTATTGAACACTTATGATAATTTTGAATTAAAAAATATCAAGGAATATTCATATTTTCATCAGATACTTGAAGACTCCGAAGTTGCGCCTCATTAAGTAATTCATTCATTTCAAACCCATGGTGTGTACGATAATCCTTTTCATCCACACATCTTCTTCCCAATAAGAATGGCTTTCTTACGCATTATGAGTCATATGATATGAATATGATAGTTAGTCTGAGTGTCATCTTCTATAATGTAAATTGACTTATCGTTTTTAACAATAATATAAAATAATTTTGAAAAAAAACTTATTATTACATCTAAAACCCTTCTCTAAAAAAATGGTCCCAAAATTTTATTCTAAAGGGTTTATAAATTTAAAAAATAATGCAAAATATAAATTGGTTATATTATAAAAAATGATTTTCTCATAATTTTGAATTTAAAATATTCCCATTAAAATTTCTTATTTGTAAATTATTAAAAACATATCAAAAAAATTTTGATTCATGATATTATCAAATGATTAAATAATATTAATAGGTGGTATTTAGATGGTCTAAAATTTTTAATATATTTTGAAAATTTAATTTTTTTTATTTTATAAAAATATCATATATTCAAAATAAATTTTAAATAATGATTAACATAACGGTCTTAATATTGATAATAAATTTGAATTTTTTATATTTATCATATTATACAATATCTATAATGATTTATAAGGTGTTTATAAAGGAAAATATACGAATTTTAAAAAATGAATATCTCATTTTTTAATGATAAATAAAAAAGTATTTATTTTTTGAAATTCCTTTTGAATATTCAAATTTAAATTTATTTTAGGAAATGTTATAATTACTTATTCTTTAATATATGAAATTGATTTATTATTATAAATTTGACATTCCAAGATAAGTACGATAATAGATGATTTATTTCTATTCAAGACATGAGTTTGTAATTAAATTTTATAGATTTAATTTTGTTATTATACATAGTTCATACATATTTGGTTTTATAATATTGATGAATGGAATTATCACTTGAGTAAAGTATCCTAGGGAAGAGTGATTCTAAGACAAAATTTCCAATGGCCTATAGGTTTATCCTTTGTTCAAAAAAGCTGGGGGTTAGATATTTATGGATCAAGTATTACTCATTTAAATATTATCAATCACATGTAATTATAAACCTTTACATGAATAGTTCTTGTAAATTATAAATATAATAAATTTGGATATGTGTGAATATGTTTAACAAGAATTTTTGGGTGAGTAATATAAATGGTGGGTTCCATAAACAATTACACATTAATATAGTGTAAAAATATTAATTTTGTGTAAAGAATAGTGATTCCAAAACTAAATTGTTATAAGCATGCATAAATAAAGGAATAAAACATGAGATACATAATATTAAATGTGATTAAATTCCTATTTAATATTCATATGATGTATAATAAATTATTCAAAATTGAAAATAAACCCACTCAAATGATACTTGTGAGATTGCTTCATAAGAATAACTTATTAGTACCATCATCATGCAATTTCGATGACCATAATTATTATGTTTCCATGATTTATTATGTATTTGTAATGAATGTATTTGGGTGGCCCAAACCATTGGGTTCCCTATTCAAAAAATTTTATTTGGGATACAGTTGATTATTAAATCATAACTATTAGGATACAAAATGAATGGAGTTGACTGAATCAATGTGGTGAATTTGGATAAAGATTTATACAATCAACTATTAAAGAATAATACGTGACATGATTGAAAAAAATTAGATACTAGATATAGTCATAGATTATTAACATAATCCTTAGTATAATTCATCTTGAAATATGTATCTTGAATCACTAAATAGATATGATGTTTGGGGTCATCATTTTTAACATGAATAATTTTAATAAAATTTGTTATTAAATAAATTATAAAATATGATACACATCTAATAAAATATTACATTATAGATAATTTCGTTATCATTCTAATGATTTTTCTTTATATAAATATTTTATAAATAAAAACAGAATTGTAATAACTTGTTCAACATGTATCATATCTTTCCAAATAGTTCTCAAGAAAGAAAGAAAATTATTTTTGTTTGAATAAACCCTTCCGAATAAAATAACTGGGGAATTTTTTCAATATATAGATATATATGTCTCTGATAAGAATTTAAATGATTCACTAGAAGTATCTAATATTATGTATGTGACCATGGATGTGACACCCTACACCTCCACTACTAGATATAGTTCTTATACGAACACACATTGCATTAAATTCTTGATAATATTATTAAAATAAAAGATAAATCCAACATTAATTTCCAAATCAAAATAATTAGTGCATCTATTACGTATGCAGTATCTTTTTAGTTTTAATGCTTCAAGGAATTAGGACTCTATATAAATAGATAAATTCAATATCCTTAGAATCAAATAGGTAATTTACTCATTATATACGAGACTACATGATTCATGATGAGTCATTAATGTATCCTGCAAATTTTTTTACACGTTATATCTTTTGAAATATGTCATATGTACAAATGTTTTTCATAACCTAGGGAAAATGAAACATAAGAAATGATGACCTCAAATTATCTATAAATGTAACATTTAACTTAAAAATTCATGTAATAAACATATCCTTAATATTTTATCAGGAACATCTAAACAATATGAGACCATAATTGACTTGAAATTAAAATCATTTTACATACAAGATAAAAAAATAAAGGCATGGATATTAATAATAATGATGTCATACTGATCGAATGCATAATGTTAAATATCCAAAACTTATTTTCGAGGCCCTTCTCCATGTAGAGTTGCCTATCATTAAGAATGATGTCAACAAATACTATTTTCAAGGTGTGGTACCATGAAAATATCCTATTATGTTAAGTGGAATACACCAAACCCCAATCTATTTTTCCTCTTTATACTTGATGATGCATAAAGGGGATATATAATTCAAGGCCCAAACCATAACTTTTTTATGTTTAATTCATTCAAAATAATATAAAATAAACTAAAAATAAACAATCATCCATTATAAAAATCATTTATAATGAAATAGAAAAATTTAATGTCAATAATTTTCTCTAAGTAAATAAAATGGATAACCTAATCCTAACTCATCCGAAAAAATGAAGTTGATGGATTAACAACACATATATAACTTACGAATAATAATCCATTTTGGAATTATAATTATAACCCTCATGTTAATATAATATAAATCATTCAATGTGAAAATTATCCATTCTGAGTTGTATAAAATATGATGTTCACATCATATAGAGAAATGTGTATACAACTAATACAACACTAGAATAACATGATTGTAATCCATTCATAGAAAGGAAATAGATGGTTTCAAAAAAAATATCACAAGAAGTGATAAATATTCTTTAAAGGGTTTATGTGGTTGGAATTTACTGTTCATGAATAATGTGTGAATACCACAAAATAAAATAATAATCTATAATGCTGCCAAATTATACTAAATAAGTACAATGAATGGTCGTAACACAATTAATGAAAATGGAGTTACCAAAAATCTTTACCACAAAGGATGAAACTGAATATCTAGAAACATGAATAAGGGAACATGATTTATATTTTATAAATACCATTAAATGTTTTGGAAATAACATTAAAGGGGTTTAAATTCAGTGAAACACCATACAATGAAAACAATGAGCATAATATGTATTTTGTCTCAATGAAATGAGACCAAAAAAATAATTATAGTTTAAAAACATTCAAATAAATCCCTATGAATGATATGGATTTAAATTTAATTTCAAATATAATTTTTAAAATATAATTCATGATATTATGTCTCAAATAGGAATCATATACACCACATAAATGAAATTATGTATATAAATACCATACTTGTCTAACTTAAGGGAAATTGATAAAAATTTGTAGCTCTTTTCCTGACTTTGATGAGTGTAATTTAACAAATTATTTTAGAAACATATAATAATAATCACTTAGTTAATAAAAAATAACATATCAATTTTAATTAATACTCTTCATAAATATTCCTTCACTATATGAATTATTTTAATTTTCCACATTAGGGTATTATGGTTTGGATCTATGTTAATTCTTCTTGAAATTTCATCTTTAACAAATCATAAAAGATATTGTAATAGATATTCTAAGATATTTTATAATGATATAACTTCATATCATGGATGTTTTTGTTATAACCCATGATTATGAAATTGATGATGATAATCTTTCATTGTTTCTTAACAAAAAAATGTGTTTCTTTAATTAATGGGTTAAAGGATGATATAACATTACCAGAAAAAAAATTAATTTAATATTTATATGATATTACCCCAGCAAGTAAATTCTCATAGTAGTCCATGATGTATATTAATATTATTGTTCTATTATGTGGATAAACTGACCCAAATATAAAGATAACCAGAATTAATGAATGATTATTAGGTGGTCTAGTCGTAATATCATTCTAAAAAAAACTATATTTATCTTATTTGTTACATTTTATTTTTCTATATTAAATTCATAAATAATTAAATGTATAATTATTTGATATGAAAATATTACACAATTTTTTTTAAAAAATTATCCTCTTAGTATACTTATTTTGAATGATTAAATTAACAATGATCATTTTATGATCATATAAATAATAGGATCCCTAAATATACATAAGAAAAAAATAATGAAATCATAAATTTAAAAATTATATTTTTATTACTATCCTTATTTACAACTTTTTATGGCTCTGAAGGAAAACAAAACATGTTACATCTTGGAGGCATTAGTCTACACAATGCACGAACAATTGTTAATAATTATCAGTAATTGTTACTAATTTATATTAATTAGTATTAATTAGTAATTGTTACTAATGATAAGTATTATTTAGAAAAAATTACCTATAAAACATAATAATTACCAATAATTGATAATAAATTATAATAAGTTCAAATAATTTGTAATAATTAGTAATAATTATTAATAATTACTGATAAATGGAAAATTATTAATAAAAATTAGTAATAAATGTAGATAATTAGTAATAATTAGTTACAATTACAAATTAATACTAAATAAATATCTATAATTAATAATAATCATTTATAATTATAAAAAATATTAAATGAATTCCAATAATTAGTAATAATTACCAATAAATGGTAATTAATTAGTAACAACTGGTATTAATTTCTGATAAATTGTATATATTTATAGATAATTACAAACAATTAGTGGTATTTAGTAGTAATTATAAATGATTATCAATAAATATAATTAAATGCTGTTAAAAATTTCATAATTTATAATATTTTCTTGTAATTATTAATACTTAGTAACAAATAGTATTAATTACTGATAACGAGTAAATAATGAGTGATAATTAGTATTAATTGGTAATAGTTGTCAATAATTTTTTTAATTAACACTAATTAATATTATTTTATAATAGTTACTAATAATTATTAATAATTAGTAAAAATTAATGGGAATTAGTCATAATTAACAATATTTATTAATAATTCATGATAATTAGTAAAAATGAGTAATACTTAATGATAAATAGTAATTAAATGTAATAATTAATAATTAATAGTAATAATGTTCCATAGATAATAAATAATTAGTGATTAATAATTTTTAATAATTATCAATAAATGGAAATAATTACTGATAAATAATTTTTTTTACTAATAATTAGTAATAATTACAAATAAGAAGTAAGTAGAAGTAATTAGTAATAATTATTGATATAAGGTAATTAGATACCACAAATTGGTTATAATATGAACTAATTATTAATAAATAGTAATGATTGTTGATAAATAGTAAATAATTTTTATCAATTAGTTATAATTATTACTAATTATTTTTAATTGTTGATAATTTGTAATAATTACCGATAAATATTACTATATATAATTAATTATCAGTATTAAATAATAATTACTAACATAGGGTATATAAATATTGATAATTAGCTACACTTTTTAATAAAAAGTAATAAATGGTATTAATTTTCAAAATATACTACAAATATGTAACAATTAATTAAAATTAGAAATCATTTGAGATAATTGCCATTAAATAGTAGTGATTAGTAATAAATAATCATTATTTTTAATTATTAGTACTTTGTTATAATTATTGATAAATTTTAATAATTATAAACAATCAGTAATAATTACAATCAATTATTAATAATTAGTAAAAATTAGTTAATATATTGATGAAAATTAAATAATTAACCATAATGAATAATAATTATTTATAGTTATAATTACTAATAATTATTCATTGAATATTCATGATATACTAGATGTGTCGGGGTGGTCAATAAATCATAAATATTTTGTCAGTTTGGTGGATCATTTGTAATATTTTAAGTGATATGAATGCCATGGGAAATGAAAAAATTTCAAATTGATATTCACTATAGGGAATACCTTGAACCAAAGAGGATCTATTCATGTAAAATTTATAATTAATATATTTATATATTGGGATATGAATTACCTCATCTTATGATCCTTATATAGATGTAGATGCTGATCATCCGGGTGATTGAGCAATGAATCAATTATCTTTTGTTGTTCGTGTTGATCAATTCTAATTACTTCGATAAAGGAATGAATTTCTATTTTTCTTATCATTATTGAGAGAGGGAGATATAATTAAGAATTCTTGGGTTAAATTTATTGTACACAACGATTATCAATTCTCAATTAACCCTACAAAATATATATACCCATCTATTTATAGTGTTACAGTTTAGGATAAAATATTATTTAATTTAATATCATCCCTTAAATAATATGAAAATTATTTAAAAATATTCCAAATAATAATAAAAATAATATTTTTATATAATTCCTTTTGCTAAATCACACATAGATAAATGTTATTTTTTATGATTGTAAATCAATATTAATTACTACTCATGGTCTTGGTACACTATAACTCCTCGAAATTTATTTAATTCCCGAATAAATATTTTATTCATAAATAAATATTTCATTTACAAATAAATATTAATCAGAAATTAATAAATAAAGTAAATATATTTTATTCAAAATTCTATAACATAAATATTAATTTTATTTTTGCGATCAAAAAAACCGGAATAAAATTAAAAATCGTTCATCAGAATAATTTTCATTCCATTAAATAAAACCAAATAGAATTTAATCTATATCCATGGAAACACATAGTATGTGTCCCTCTAGAATTAATTATCATTTTTATTGGGAATTCATGGCTAAAGTCCAAGATTATTTTCTACAAACACGTCAAGGAACCCAAGAGAATGAACATAATGTCGTAATGTCAACAACCACATACAAATTCTCATTGCATAATATAATCTTGTTTTAACAATATCTTATCATGTAGGTTACACATCTATGTTATAAACTTATATTATTACTACATCTTTCTTTGTCTGTCTGAAATAAATATCATTACATCATGGCTATTGAATTTATAATATAGATATAATTCAATCAAAGGGTAGAGATATCGAATTATATAAATATGAAATGGAAAAATCATTCCTCAACATATCCATTAATAACATCTCATTCATGACATACCCTACTTCCTTCCAATTTTTTGTATTAATGGTTTTTATTAATAAATCTAAGAGTTCAACGCATGAAATTTATTAAAGATAATCTTCATGTTTATAGAACATTTCAAATTCTCATAGATATTAATATTTTTTGACACCAAAACATGAATAATTCCAACTAATGGCTCTGTTCTCATACTCTCTTATCATAGAAATTACTAAGTGTAAACATCATGATGAGAAGCTTCATCGACTTACGTGTACTCGATCCTAAGATTATTTGAACTATGTGACCTATCATAGTACGCTATGTGTCTATAGAATAATATATAATAGATATTGTAACAGAATATTGACTTTCTCATCATAGTGGGGAACATCTGAGATGTTATAAATTAGACATATACTCTAGGACATTATCACATAAATTTTATGTATAAGAAAAATCAATATGTGATAATATATTTATGTTAATTTTAACTTATTTAAATTAAAAAGAAATATAAACAATAAAGTAGTTATTTTTAGGGAACTAAATATAGTATACCCCCACAATTAGTAGAGCCAAAATATAACGATAGGTTTGTACACACGTGTAAAAATGATTCTACTACATATGGGTATAGCTGTTATCCTACCATTTTTTCATATATTGGGTTGGTAAATCCACATGCTTGTGTGATTAGTCTATTTACATCAACATTTCTATTTTTGAGAAAATCCCCAAGGCAGTGACATAACAATGTGCCCATATCATGTACCCATATAATAATCATCACATATCGACTAAATCCATACTAAAAATTATAATAATAATGGTGAATATCTTTCTATTAGTATAACCCCAAATCAGAATTGGATGTTTCTAATCATCTTCTTAATATTTATCAGAATCCTCAACATACTCGAATATTATAGAAATGGAATCCACTGGATGTAATATGTTTTCCCATATTATTATATCCTTATACGATATACAAGATTAAGTTATATGATGTAATGAAAATTGTTCCAATCCCTTTATCATTGGTATACCAATGTCCCTACACACCAAGAACTCATTCACTTTTACTTTTATTAAATTACTTTTGTGTAGTTCCAACGGTAATACATAAAATTTATATTGGATCTATTTGATATTAATATTTTAATATTTATGAATCAGCAATATCAAGATTCTATATATATATGGGAACATGAGATGAATTCCTTTCATTTAAGCATGGGAAATCCTTTAGTATTATTAATATCTTATTATTTCCATACATTTTCTGCTCTATGAATTATATGCCAAAATAATCAAAAATGAATTCTTTAAAATTTTATTTTTAAATACATTGTTATTATATGTATTATGGAATTATTTATTAAATTCATTTATTTATTCTATAGATATTGTTCCCTAGATTATGATTTCAATATTAATTCAAAATTTGAGAAATTTCATTATTTTTTTATTAAAAAACTATTATGACGGAAAAAATGTATCTTTTCAACATATGTATCTTGAAAAGTTATAGCAATTCCATAATCCAATTGGAGATACATGTCACTAATTAATTTTCAAATGAATAATATATGATCAATATGGATTAATTTTTCATAAATGAATTTATATAATCTATATATCTTATTAGATTTTATGGATGTCATTGTGAATTTTAGTTAGTCTAATTAGAAATATACCATAAGGTCTCATTATGGTCACGCCATAAAGACGTATTATATAAGTACTCCTCTTAATAAGTAATACTTTTACTATAAATATCATAATCTAATGATTATATAAATTCTCTTTTACAAAGTAATATTAAAAAAGGATTTTAGATTTGATGATTGATGTTTAAGTTTTGTCATGGAATAATTGTTTCTATAATTAAAGAGGCTTTATTAGTACCACATTGTACATTACATGTATAGTTTCTCCCAAATAATCACCAACAATATCAAGTCTTAAAAACATTCTAAATACATAATATTGGATTCCATTACTAGAATGTATACATACATTTCAATCTGAGAAAATTAGAATTTACTAATTCTTTTTTGTAATAATTATTTTTTAATAATAATATATGTATCACCTACCATGGTGAATATAATTTATTTGTGTGTTAATAATAAATTATAAATAATAAAATGATGAATAAAACTACGTAGTTGATAACACTAATGTGAGGGACTTGGATTTTCTTTGAGTGTATCTTTGAATTTAAAGGGTTTAGGATAAATATGAGTGACTAGGCGAGTATGTTAATGGTAAAGGGTTATATTAAGATTTTTATTTACATGTTTACATGATTTATTGCAAGGATAAGTGGTAATTTAAAGGGTGTAATTGGTATCTTTTTATAAGATAATTAAAGGGATACTTTGGGAAACACTCATCATAATTCATCATTGTTAGGGAACTGTTCAAATGTCTGTGGATCCTATTTTTTTAAGTGTGGGGTTTTATTATGTTGATTAACACTCAACCATGTATTTCAAGATTTGTTTTTAAAAATTTACATGGTTTTTTACAACTATGATTTTACATTTTCTCTATTACATTTAAACTAGGTAATTAGTTTTTAATAGAGTGATTTTATGTTTTATGAAAAACATAACATAAAAAATTTAACATGATTTTAGTATGATAGAAGAAAATTTTACATCCATTTAATAAAATTTAATTTCCCTATATTATAAAATTATCTTTTCAATTAAAATGGAAAATGAATAGGAAAAAAAATTTAGTAGGAAAAAATGACATTTTGACCATTATAGATTCTTAAAAATATATAGTATTAATTACCAATAAAATTATTTTAATGTATTTATTAATGTGTTTATACGTCATATTATTTTAATTATTTATATTTTTTCATTTTATTTTTTTCGATATAAATTATATGATATTAATAATCCAGTAATTTAAAATTAATTCTTTCACCATTGTTGTGTTAATTATCATTAGTCCTATCAATATAAATTTTATTCCAAAAAATGATGTTGTTCACACTAAATAATATAAAAATTACTATATCAAATATAAGAATAATTTTATCAAATAAACTTTCTATTTTTATGGAAATTAATAATAACATTTTGGCATGTAACCTGTAAAGACCCGTTTTTTGTGAAAGTGTTTTTTAAGAATAAAATTTAACTATAGGAATAATTTATCAATTTAATTAATTATAATGATATTAGTAAAATTTTTATTTTTTTAATGAATATTTATCTAAAATTAATGGAAATCAAAAACCTAATTTCCACATGCATAACATAAATTAATGAAATAGATGACTTATAGTTTCAATAATTTATTATTTGAATTTATAAAATAATATTCATGGGTTTAATAAATTTAAATAGTATTCTTAAATGATTCATTATACTTAATGAATATATATTTTTTATTTTTAAATTTTTTCAAGATCATATAAGTCATATAAAGTTACATTGTTAGAAAAAAAATTCTTTTTACTAGTCATATAAGAATTTATTATTTTAGAAAAATCTCATAAATATATATTTCTGTAATTTTATTTTGTGTAATTAAAGAATAATTTATACATTATCAAATTTAAAATATAATATTTATAAAATTTTCTTTTTGAATGAAAATATATAATATAAAAAATATTTTATGCAAAAATACTTTTATTTAAAATAATACTTTTTAATATTAAATCATATTAATTATCTACCGTCTAGAGTAATTAAATATAAATGTTCGACCATCTTAGTGTTTATTATTGAATTATTGATAATGCCTTATTAATATTTGGATATTTTATTACATTGGGAGTAGTATGAAATAAAATTTATCGAACTCATCGAATTATTCAAATATAATTATAATTTCAGGGTGTTACTCCCCCTAAATAATTTTTTCCTTGAAATTTGATTTATTAGGTCAAAGTAATGTTTATAGGGAACATAAAATTGACCATGCACTTCTATATGATCATGGGATCATTTAAGACATAGAATGAGGATTAACTATATAAAAATCATTATAAGAACTTTATAAAGGGAGATTACCCATTCCATATTTCATAGATAATTATAAAAAGGTATGTACATCCAGAGGGATATGGAATAATTCCCCAAAAATAGTAGAAATTATATATATGATAATCATGAAACTAGAGGTTTTCTAATTTCAATATCTAGTAGTTGGTGAGGATATATATGAAATTAGAATCTATAAATTCGATGGTTATAATTAAATATCTAATTTAAAAAAAAATTCATTTTTTCCATATTTTAAAGGTTTTTTTTGACTATATCCATTTTCCCATGTATTGTAACAATGAGTCACATAATTCCAAACTCTATTATATATGAAAAAATATATTTTTTGGATCCCCTATTTCCTAGAAACTTGTGAGTTTGATAACCTTCAACACTTTATTCTTCATGAGACCTCATCTTTCTCTTCATTGGTATGTTTGGGACTCTGACTATCTTCACATTATTAATAATATTTCAATAATGATGGTTTATAGTCATCAAAAAATATGTTATTGTAGCTTCTATTATGATGGATTACTTGTTGATGTAATATTTACATTATCTATCACACCCACGGTTTATTCTTGTTCCAATAATTAAAAACCCAAAAATGTTATCTTGAGTTATGATCATTATAAGTTAATATTTATAAATAACTACAGTAATATTTTATCTCAATATTTCTCACATTATAAAAATATCATGTTAGCCTATAATTCATACAACTCAATTTGTATGAAACTCAATTCAACCTCTATCACTATCATATTTTATTTTTTGGTTCAATATAGGTCAATTTGAGTTGGGTTATATCATACTTATTAACCTAATCGATAAAATAAAGATCTCAAATTTTTATGAACATTATTGAAAATTTTTAATCAAAATAACCATTGATATATATGATTTCAAAATTCAACTTATCATTCCACAAAAAACATTAATCAATCCCAGAATTATATAACCAATCATGTATATAACATAGTCAAGTACTCTTAATAACAATAACTTCCAAAAACCTATTTGAATCCATAATACATTAAATAACAATGAGATTTTATATTCATCCATACATTAGCTCTACCATTAACTATTCAATGGAATTAAACATTTGAAACATCCCAGCATTTCAATGATGTATGTTTTCCTTTTATATTTTAGTTAACTCTAAAACCATGCCAAAGGATTGGTTGGTTCATTTTATAAAAATAGGTTGCATGTGGGATGTATTTTAGATTAATTTAAAATATAAGGAATTTTTTCATTAAACAATATTAAATGCATACGTGGTCTGTATTTTGGGTGGTCGGACCCCCAACATTTTATGATTTGGGTTTTTCTAGAGGGATAGACCCAATGACTTACGTGACATGTAAATAATTTACACAGTGTTTAAATATATGATCCAAATTTTTTAAAAGGTGAAAAATCACTTTTTTTCAAGGGTTGTTTTTTCTTCCCCACATAGTAGGGGAAATTCATGAAATATCATATGGATACTCAACCTAGGATTGTCGAGATCTCCCCTATATGAACACTATTTTCTTCACCATCAGATGTATCATACTCTAATTAGTAATCTCTATTCTTCACCTTCTTCTCTTCTATGTTTATTTATATTTCTATTTTGTTATTCTAGTGTAAGATGATTAGCCATATTTTCATGGTTTTAGTTTATTCTTGCAATATATTTTGTTATATCATGATTTATGGGTCTAAAGAGGATGGGTGGTCCTTTACAAACCTAAAGAAGGTGGTCTAGATTATTTTCCAATGTTTCAATTAATTCTATAGCATTCACCATTGTGACACGTATGGGAACCTTCCGATGAAGATTCAAAATGGATGAATAAATAAAATTGAGTGTTTTCTCAATCCTAATGATACCCTAAATAATTTTGAATCAACCATTCTGTTGATCCCCATAACATTATACACAACATTGGGTATATCATTTACATAAAAACCTAACTACCATTATATTAAATTTGGAAACACCACATGATGTATGTTTTCCCTATAATAAATTCCATGAATTAATGAATTGTATTGACTATAATGGTGGTCTATTAGTGAGTAACCTTTACCTTATTCCATAAGTGGTTTGTTTTATAAAATGACTTTTCTAATTTTATAGTCATGTTATAAATTTTTTCCTTGATAAATTTCATATTCATGGTAGCCAAATCATTCCTTCACATTAGTATCGATTGAGATATAATGGGTTCTGACTTAATAAATCCTTGGATGTTCTCATCGTGTCATATGCTTAGATTATTAAATGTAATTGTAAATATCCTTGGGTAACACTAGATATTCATAGGACGGTAATGTTATGAATTATCCTTTTTAAATCTAAATGAGTGACACTAGTTCTCTATTGGTTACCCCATGGATGGTATCAGTGGCAATATGGTTGTACCATTCCATGAGAGTGACTCATAACCCGATGTGAGATACCAAGGTTGGACTCAGAGGTTAGTTCTTTTCATCATCACAAAATTCATGGAGTGACACTTGAGATCTCAGTCATGCGTTACCTTAGATGGAATCCAATGGAATTGGATAAATTTAGAGCCTCTATAAAGATACATGGGATATCCTTGGGATCACATTCGACATGCTCATGGTTCTGTATAAAAATTGGTAAATATGTTAATTAATATTAAATAATGTTAACATGTACTTAAAACCAATAGCACATTCCTGCCAAGCCAATGAAAATTATTCGAGATGGTCTATGATATGACACATTACTTATAGCACTGCTGGCCATATTTCACACATTTGAAGCTTGATTAATGTCCATAAATAATCAATTAAGGCCTAAGTAGGTAGTGATTGAATTGGTGTCCCAAGTGGAACCAATAACGGTATGCCCAATTTATTTATTTCCTTGCATCTATTAATTATTAGCATACTTCTCATTTAATATTTCACAAAATGGTTAGATCAAACACCATTGGTGGGTCCCTACTGAGTATATCTCACACCATTTATGGGCCACCCTTGGCAACCAAGAAGTCTTTATGAATAGAAGTATAGGTAAATGGAAGTATCAAACTTCAGATTCTATATATCCTATACTATGATGGATTATGGGAGAAGTGGGTTGGTCATATGCTATTGATTCTAGTAGTTGTTGATTTTGGACTTTTTCATTTTATTTTAGCATGTGGTATATGACTTCTTCCAAGAATCTCATTTACATAATTTTTCTATAGAAAAATACAATCATGATCATCATTATAATTTTCAATCTATTCTTTATTTAGCTTTCATGGTCTATTTATATATCAAATTTTATTGTTAATATTTTGTTATTTGTCTGTTATTACTAATTATGCTATGGCGGGTTATTGTTCACATTTTTTTATTCTATTATTCAACTATACCCTTTTTATACATATACATCCCACTATGATCCACTTTGAACTAGTAGTTGTGGTCTTACCTCTAACACACCCTAGTCCCATGCTACTATTTGGAAGCCTCTTGCATATGGTAAATCATTCTTGATGACTTATGGACCACCATATAAGGGAACCGCTTAGTGGAATTTGAGTATGGATGCTAAAATGTGGTATTATAGATTCTTTAACATTCATATTTTTTTTGGTTATTATATATGAGATCATGATGTTATACTTTGGTTTTGAATTTGTGTTTGGGAGTATTTAAACCACATATAGAGGAAATCCCAATTACATAAGATGGGTAAATGATTTTATTTCTTGAATATATTAATGTTTTATTGATTTCACAATTGGGTGAACCACATTCTTAATATTTTTATTATTATAGTTAAAATTACTAATCTTATGGGTTGCTCTACCCTAGTCAGCGGAGAGGAGTGAATATTAAAAATAATGATGCATACCAGGTCAAATAGTATTAAAATTCGATGTATTATTCCATTAAATATATATGTTATGTGTTCATTTCATGTAATTATTGTGGGTACTATATTTAATTGATTTTTATATTTTTAAATGTGTTGAAATTACCTGTAAGACTGAGAAAACATACATAGAACATAAATCATCTAACTTAACCTCCCATTTTCTTCCAACATAGGATAACGTAGACACAGTAGGTAGACAGTCATGGCACGTTGTGCCATGGGACATTGGTCTAATGGAGAAGAAGTTGTTATGGTAAGGATTAAGTGGATGAAACATTCCAATTTATAAGGTTTATGGAACCTTATAAATTGGAAATGTTGATCTAAATAATTCAAAAATTTAAATTCATATAAATACATATATGAGTAAAAACATGAAATAAACATCACCATTAAAATGAAATGGTCATCTTATATGTGTAAAAAAGGAAACTAAACCTAACCCAACCTTTTTACTGTGCAGTAGGTTGTGTTTCTTATGATCTTAATTTGAATCTTTTTTCATCAAGACCTGGATTTAAGAGTAAGTAGAGAGGTGTGGCTCATTATAGATTTTATATGTGCATTTGCCTTGTATTATTTGATTTTTATACCTATTATGATCTTATATGAGGGGTTTTCTCGCATATTGTATAGTTATTTCCAAGTGAAGTCCTCATTTTATACATCAAGAGAGTGGAGATGAGAACAATCTAGAGGGGTGGGCCTGGATCCACCGGTTATACCTCTTATAGTGGACCCTGAGGCATATTCTATAGATATTATATTAGGCACTAATGGTCAGCTTAGTGACAGGTTCTTCTATTTTATGCAATTAGTATAGGGTTCTCCTTGCCCTTCCCCTACCATGGAAGAGGTGACCCATGAGTTCCAACTGGAGCATCCTCCCACCTTCTTTGGGGATGAAGGTCCTCAGGCTGCTAGGAAATGGAAAGAGTCCACGCAATATATCATCTATCATATAAGGAAAACACTATAGAATAGTTTCAATATCTCTACCTATATGTTATGTGACTCCGCCAATAATTAGTGGTACGTATTTATTCAGTTTGGTTGATATAAGGTAATTTTTTGGACGGAATTCCAATTAGACTTTTTTAATACTTCTTCCCACACACATTTAGAATGACTATTCTAGGGAGTTCATAAACCCACTTCATGGTGACATTTATGTAATGGAATATTTATCTTATTCTAATAAATTATGGTATTTCACACTAACTAGGACATTTGAGGACTTTATTAATTTGAGCATATTTGAGGGAAAAAATCATACGCCATCTGGTTAAATGTAATATTTTTTTGGTTGAACAACATTTCTAAGATAATAAACTAGGTACTCACAACTTAGTGAAACATATGATAATCTGAACATGTTAGACATTAAGGTTCATCTTGCAGGTAGGAAATTGGTTTATCAAATGGTAGGAAACATCATTTCAATGATTTATATGGGTACATTACCAACCAATTGTAACATACAAATAGCTTTGTGGTGTGTCACCAAGTGACTCTCCATGCCATAAGAGGCCTTATATTATATGGAAAATGACAGAGTTTGGATATTTTGGAAGGATATGTCAGCTTCATCATTTCTACCAATCTATTACTCTAGTACCCAACAAAAATTAATCTGTACTGACTTCACCTTCAAATACTAGATCATCATATCCACATAATGATTGGATATTGTCTTCTATATGTACAACGGGACATGGAAGTGGTTGAGGATATGGTAGTAATTATTCATAGGCTCATGTCCAAAAAAGTGTACCTACACATGCTAGTCATGTATCATTTTAGTGTTGTGGTTTTGACCATCTATAAAATGCATCCTATGCCAGAGGATAATAATCTAGTCACATCTATTGTTCGTGGGACTTTTCTGGTAGACTATACTTTTTTTCTTATTTGATATAGGTTCAATGAATTTATTTTATTATTAGATATTGTGGAATGTTTGGGAATGGCATTATAATACTTCTATAGCATTATGTATCTCGTTACACAGCTATGGATATGATCAAAGGGAATATTTCAGTTCTATTATTTCCCCATTGAGAGAGGTCGATATGATTTCCTCTGGAATTTATTCATCCCAAAGATGTTATAACTCAAGTTCATTCTTGTTATATATTTTCTTATGCAATATAATTATAATGTGGATTACTATCACAAGAGGGGGTCCTTTACATCATCCTAGGGATAAATGTAAATCCATTATGGTGAATGGGATAATCAGGATAGTTGAGATGGACCCAATAACCATGTTCATGGAATGGTAACATCTCAAATGGAATATCTCTTCCTAAGAGACTATGGACTAAACTAGTAGAATTACCTCTTATTGAGGATCATTTTTGAGACATATTCCTAAATTATTTCATTGTATTACCTATTTAGAGATACATTGAGTTCAAAATAGATAAATTTCTATGTGTGAACTATTTTTCTATCCTATTTATAGGATGGAACCTACCGAAATCTAGGAACTTAAGAAGTACCTAGATGAACATTTGAAAAAGGTTTTATTCGACTGAGCACTATTCCTTAGGGTTCAACAATCCTTGTATCCAATAGGGAGGATGTTACCCTCTGATTGATTATAGATTATAATCAATTGAACCTTCTTATAGTGATGAAATAATATCCACTTTCTTATATAGATGACCAATTTGACAAGATTCGAGGAACAGATGTTTTTACCAACATCAATTTGAGGTCATACTACCCGCAGGTGCCTGTAAGGCCAACAATCATTAAACATACAATGTTCCAGACTATGTATGTGATTTAAAAGTATATTTTCATGTCGTTCAGTCTTACAATCACTCCATAAGTTTTTATGGATCTCATGAATCTGGTTTCCCACTCGTAATTGGACTCATTTTTGGTGGTCCTCATAGATGACATATTAGTGTATTCTCACACCAGACATGACCACGATGATCATTTTGAGATCATGCTGAATAAACTGAGAGAGAACATGCTATATGAGAAGCTTAGAAAACTACTCTTTTAGATTGGTATGGTTCACTTATTGTGTCATATAATTTTAGAGACATGTTTATCTGATGACTGAGAGAAGATGAGAACCATGGTTTCCTAGGAGTAGTCCAAGGATTGTTTTTACATATATAGTTTTTTAGGGATTGATGGGGTTTATATGAAATCTATTCAGGACTTATCCAACATAGAATCACATTTTATATCCCTATCTCATATGTTCTTGAAGTTTTTCTAGTATGAATCTTGGGAGACAACATTCTAGGAGTTGAAGAGAAGATTAACATCGTCACAGATCTTGATTCTCACAAATCCCTGTAGAAGCAATATTGTTTATTGTGATACTCTATGGATCATCCTAGGATAATTTTTGTTGCATGGTGATTGGGTTGTAGCATAAAAGTCATACAAACTAAGCCCTCATGAGCTAAATTACCATTGAACAACCTTGAGCTAGTACTTGTGGTTCATGACTTATGTTGTTGGAGGAAATACATATTTGGTGAGTCATTCATTATCTACACATACCATAAATGTCTAAAATACATCTCTACATAGTGACACATGAATCTATGGAAGTTCATGTGGGTTGAGTACCTACAGTATTTCAACATTGACCTTTCATATACACCCAGTAATTGTAATGTCATTGTTGATTCCTTGTACCATAAGACTCACAGACAAGTCATCTTGTAGGTTTTAAGTGAGTGGTAGTTGATGGATCTGTTTTCTAAGATACACCTGCATGTTTTGGATATACACGATAATTATTTTTTAGTATCTCTAATAGTGAAATCATACCTTATAGTCCCACTCTTAATGATGTATCTATATGATTATAAGGGACTCATCTGAAGGGAGAGTGTCACATGTGAGAACCCAACTCCTTGTTAGGTTGTTGATGAGAATGGGATCATGCTCTTCCAAGGATTTATATGGGATCCTTCAGATATATAAGAATAGATCATGTTAAAATTTCATGCCTCTTTTTTGGAATTTCATCTTGGTCTTACAAAATTTACCAATACATACATCATTAATATTTGTTGAATGGAATGAAGTGGTAGATTACAGGTTTTATTACTTAGTGCTCCACTTATCAGTAGGGGAAGGTAGAGCAATAGAAACATGTTGGGCTTCTGCATCCAATATCCAATACTGAACAGAAATTGAACGACATCACTTTGGATTTCATGAAAATCATTCGGATATCTCATCATGTTAGTGATTTAGTATGGATGAACATAGATAGGTTGACCAAGATTGCATAATTCATACCAATCTAAGAGAAATTATCAGTTTATGATGTTTGGACGCTTTCTATTTGGGATATAGTGTTTTTTCAGGGTGTTCCCGTCTCTATCATATATTACTCATATGAAAAAATTACCTCAAGGACTAGAAATGTAGTTTATAAGGAGGTGAGTTCATAAGTCCTATGAAATATAGAATATCTCCTAAGACTAAAAAAATGTTCCAATTGATGAATTTAGTGTCATATGTCATGATTCAGGAATGTATCCTTGATTTTGGAGGTTAATGTGAAAATAACATACCTCATGTTGAGTTTTCATGAAACAATTATTTCTAGGAAATGATTTAAATGGATCCATATGAGGAATATAAAGTAATGTGGTTCTATTATCCTCTAGGAAGGATATAGGTAGATTCGGTAGTGCTATTGGGTCCTTGTCTCATTCAGGATACTTTAGATCATGTGAAAATGATTCAGAAGTGTATGGATAATTATAAGTCCATGAATAAATATTATACCAATAAACATCATTGACCTCTATATTTTTGGCTATGAGATTGGTTCATTCATTGGGTTTCACCTAGGATGGTCCATAGATGAATTCATATAGAAGTAATGTTATCACCTCATTATGTTTTTCCTTTCAAGATAGTGGGGTTTTGGGCTGGTATCATATTGGTTGTAGCTACCATAAAGGTATTGTTCCATGCACGAAGTATCTAATTTATGACAGATTATCAATAATCATCATAAACCATCTCATTCATTTGACAAAAATGATAATGATCTAGAGGAAGATGCATCCTTTTAGGAGAATCATATTATTATTATTGGTCGGATCATGAAGGCACTTTGAGGAAGATAAATTCCACTGGTCGAGGTGGAATGTAAGGTTAGCCATTTTAGGATGATACCTAGGAGAGGGAAGACGATATACATGTCTGATTCGTAGAACTATTCTTAGTAGAAATTTTATCAACCACATAAGGATTACTTAGGGAATATTTTTTTAAAATAGTATAGGTTGTAGTGACTCGTCTTTTTAGAAAGTTACATTTCCCATCTACTTTTTTGTTGACCCTGAAACCACACCCAAGGGCCAGTTATGTCATTTCATTATAAGTGGTTGTAGCTGGTATATAGTCTAAATAATGAGGAAATACATGATTTTTATTCATTACACAATATATAATGCATGCATGATGTGTATTTTGGGTGGTCGGACCCCTTTCATGTCATAAACTGTGTTTTTTTGGCTAATGTCTTAAAGAATTACACAACATGTAAACCATATAAGCTCTGTGTAAATGACTGACACAATTTTAAAAAAAAAATGTGGTAAAAACCTTTTTATATTTACAAGTATTTTTTTATTCCCCGCATAGCAGGGTTAACCCACAAGAGATCCTCCTAACACCCGAACCATGTTCTTCAAGATCTCATCAATCTAGACTTAATTTCCTTCTCTTTCAACTATGTTTGAATCCTCTTGATAATATATTTTCTATGCCTTATTCTTTTTACTTTTTATCTTCCTAGATCATGTTATTTTTTTGTGTTAGCTGATTAGATCTATAATTAGTATTTTTGTCTTTTCTTCTAATATCATATGTTCTATATCAATTCAACAATAGACAATAGATGACTGGTCCTATTAAAAACTAGGGTAGGTGGTATAAATTATTTACCTATGATTTAATACATTCAAAATATAGTTCTATTGAGACACACACTACAAATTTTTCGTGATGCTATAAATTTTTAGATTAAATTGCATTGAGATTAATAAAATTCCCAATGAGACACTAACGAGTGGAGAATTAAACCTTTAGTTGATCACCTTGTCTTGAGACACCCATTTGGGTGTTCAATTTACTTGATATCCTAACTTCCACTATTCTAAATTTCTAAACACCACTAGAGGTGTGTTTACCCATTAATAAATTACTTCAATTAATGAATTTATTTGATTGGATGTGTGGTACATGACTTTGGCCCCTTCACCATATTACATAAATTTTTTGTATAATTAAATACCTTGACCTTTTTAATAATAATGATATAATAATTTACTTATTAAATTTCATGATATTGGTGGCCAAATAATTCATTCACATTATTGTTGAATGTGATACAAGGGGTTCTATGTAAAGGACCCTAGGATGGGATCATCGTGCCTTATAGTTATTTAGTTTAATGAAATTGTAAATTAGATAGTGGATACACAAGATATGTCTACAATGGAATTGTCATAAATTTTCCATATTACATCTATATGAGTGAAATGTGTTCCCAATTGGAAACCTTGTGGATGAGCTCAGTGACAAGAAAGTAGTAATATTCCATGAGAGAGACTTGTTCCCCATTTTGAGATACCTGGGGAAGACTCAATGCTTTGTTCTTGTCATCTTCACACCATTCCTGGAATGACAAGGTGGATCTCATTCATGGGTCACCTTGGTTGGACTCCCATGACATTTGATATATTTAGAGATCCTAGAGAGATACTTTAGATTCAATTTGGTTCACCTTAGCTGGGATGAATGTGCTTCGTAATAGTTGATAAAGATGTTAATTAAAATTAAAAAATGTGAATATTTACTTGAAACTCTTTGGACATGACATCCAAGATGAAGAACATTCCTATTGATAGTCCATCCTTTGACAATTTACCCATAGAAGCCATCACCATATTTCACACTATTGTAGGTTACCTAGGTTTATAGATATATAGACTAGGACAAAGCAGGTTGTGATTAAATAGGTTTTCCAAGTGGGACCCAATGCAGTATATCCTACTTATCTAGTGTCATGCATCTATTAATTATTTCCACACTTCTCATTTTATATTTCATGGAATTGTTTGATCTAGACACCATTATTGTTGACCTACTGATTATATTACACGCCCTTCTAGATCCACCCATGGTACTAATCTAGAATTCAGGATTTAAGTTATAGATAAAGTGAAGAAACTATCTTTAAATTCTTGATTTCTTGTACTCAGACAAAGTATATGAACCGAGGATGGAGCCTTTTATCATAATTCTTGTATTAGCTATATTTTTTTTAATTTTTTCATTATTATAGCATGTGGTTCATGTCTTCTCCCTTGTATCTTTTTTCCTTAATAATTTTATAGAAACATGACATCATGACTATCATCATTATTTTGTATCTACTATTTATTTATCTTATATTGTTTATTTATATTGCATTGTTTTTATTATTACTCTATTTTTCTCTACCTGTTATTACTGCTTCCACTACGGTGGTTTATCGGTCCCATTGTACTAGTGTCTACTTCCACTATAACATATTTTAAAAATTTATATCCCAGTATTCTCTACCTTGATCTATGTGGGCATTGTCTTCACATAGACACACCTAAGGTCCTCACAACATGTCGGCATCCTCTGGTGCATGTGAAGGCACACTTAAGGTCTTGTGGCCCATCGTCTAAGGGTACAACTATGAAGAATCTTGGGTGGGATGCTACAACATTACTTAATTATTTCACACACTAGTAAATATGTATAACGATCCACATTATGAGGATAACATCATCAAAATACATCCTGAATCAATTATCAATCCCAAGGTTACCGATTACTATCTAACCTACTTCTTCCAAATCAAACTACCCATTATTATCTCAATATCATGTGTTTATTAAAAATGAAATTTATCAATACCTCAATCATATATTCTCATTTTTTATTCCATAAAATATATAATTAAGATAAAATCACCATTCAATGTTATTTATACCATATAATTTAAGTCACCAGAGCTTTAAAATATAGTTGTTATAGAATAATCCTTAGATATTTCACAAAATCCTCGTATCATTTAGAGTATACCAAGATATTGTTTACATATATCACTACACAAAAATAATGAAGTGTTTCATGATTATATCGATCTCACAAGTTTATGCAAGATCATAAAATTCACATTTTCCATCATAGTAGGCAAATACTAAAATTCCTAACAAGTTAAGTATGATCCCTTATTTTGTTATAGGACATAGTGGTTTATTGGTAAACAGTTTTTTTGACATCATTTATGTGATCTGGTCTCAACCATATACACATACCAAAACATTTTATTATAATATACAAACACTATAGGAAAAATAATTTTTTTGATTGGTAATTTATGATGGAATAGTAACCTCTCACAAATAATCAATAACATCAAGTTATTTATGAAAAAATGAGATACCCATCATGAATAACTATACAGTTCATGATATTTGAAACTGGATATTAGGATCATTGCAAATAAATTTGGCATAAATGAGCTTCATATCACGAGAAAGGGTTATTTGTGAAGGAATTATAATTTACATCGCAAATAAATTTATTTTTGATAGGATCATGATCTATAAAAAATACTTGTAAATGGAAATATAAATACTCTTCTATTGTAAATATCTTATAAGAAGAGTAATTAAAGTCTATTTATATTGATTAGCATTTGTGATGTGTTTGGTCACATTCCACAATGTCATTTTCATTATTCGCTATATCAATTTTTAGGGGGAACTATTTGTGATGGATTCTATCAGAAATATTAGTATTTGAAATGGAATTTTCATTGAAAATATTCAGTCACAACTAATATAACCTATATAAGGCCCCCATCAGTATTATATCATCAATATTTTCGAGCTCATCTTATGATTTTTTATATAATTTATAATTTTTTTCATAAACATGTTTAGGATTGCATCAATATTTTAATTATGATAATGCATTGTTTTATCGTATTTATTTAAAACTATTATAATTGATAAGTTATATAGTTTATTTTAAATTAGGAATAAATATGAATAATTTGTAGCCATAATGAATACTTTTAATTAATTTATAGTAATTATAAATTATTAGTAACAATTAGTAATATTTTGATAAAATTGATATTAATTAGTAATAATAAGAATTAATTAGTAGAAATTAATAGTAATTTTTAGTAATTTATAGTAACTATAGATAATTAGTTAAAATTAATTATAGTTGGTAATAATTACAATTAATTATTAATAATTTTTAGCAATTAAAAATAATTTTTAATAGTTACGAATGATTAGTACTAATTAGTAAAAATAAACGATAATTAGTTATAATTTACAACAATTAGTATTAATTACCTATATTTAGTTAGGATTTTTAATAATTATTAATAAATTGTAATAATTATAGATAAATTGTTAATAATTTATGATAATTTTTAACAATTGTTAATAATTATCAGTAATTGTTACTAATTTATATTAATTAGTATTAATTAGTAATTGTTACTAATGATAAGTATTATTTAGAAAAAATTACCTATAAAACATAATAATTACCAATAATTGATAATAAATTATAATAAGTTCAAATAATTTGTAATAATTAGTAATAATTATTAATAATTACTGATAAATGGAAAATTATTAATAAAAATTAGTAATAAATGTAGATAATTAGTAATAATTTGTTACAATTACAAATTAATACTAAATAAATATCTATAATTAATAATAATCATTTATAATTATAGAAAATATTAAATGAATTCCAATAATTAGTAATAATTACCAATAAATGGTAATTAATTAGTAACAACTGGTATTAATTTCTGATAAATTGTATATATTTATAGATAATTACAAACAATTAGTGGTATTTAGTAGTAATTATAAATGATTATCAATAAATATAATTAAATGCTGTTAAAAATTTCATAATTTATAATATTTTCTTGTAATTATTAATACTTAGTAACAAATAGTATTAATTACTGATAACGAGTAAATAATGAGTGATAATTAGTATTAATTGGTAATAGTTGTCAATAATTTTTTTAATTAACACTAATTAATATTATTTTATAATAGTTACTAATAATTATTAATAATTAGTAAAAATTAATGGGAATTAGTCATAATTAACAATATTTATTAATAATTCATGATAATTAGTAAAAATGAGTAATAATTAATGATAAATAGTAATTAAATGTAATAATTAATAATTAATAGTAATAATGTTCCATAGATAATAAATAATTAGTGATTAATAATTTTTAATAATTATCAATAAATGGAAATAATTACTGATAAATAATTTTTTTTACTAATAATTAGTAATAATTACAAATAAGAAGTAAGTAGAAGTAATTAGTAATAATTATTGATATATGGTAATTAGATACCACAAATTGGTTATAATATGAACTAATTATTAATAAATAGTAATGATTGTTGATAAATAGTAAATAATTTTTATCAATTAGTTACAATTATTACTAATTATTTTTAATTGTTGATAATTTGTAATAATTACCGATAAATATTACTAAATATAATTAATTATCAGTATTCAATAATAATTACTAACATAGGGTATATAAATATTGATAATTAGCTACACTTTTTAATAAAAAGTAATAAATGGTATTAATTTTCAAAATATACTACAAATATGTAACAATTAATTAAAATTAGAAATCATTTGAGATAATTGCCATTAAATAGTAGTGATTAGTAATAAATAATCATTATTTTTAATTATTAGTACTTTGTTATAATTATTGATAAATTTTAATAATTATAAACAATCAGTAATAATTACAATCAATTATTAATAATTAGTAAAAATTAGTTAATATATTGATGAAAATTAAATAATTAACCATAATGAATAATAATTATTTATAGTTATAATTACTAATAATTATTCATTGAATATTCATGATATACTAGATGTGTCGGGGTGGTCAATAAATCATAAATATTTTGTCAGTTTGGTGGATCATTTGTAATATTTTAAGTGATATGAATGCCATGGGAAATGAAAAAATTTCAAATTGATATTCACTATAGGGAATACCTTGAACCAAAGAGGATCTATTCATGTAAAATTTATAATTAATATATTTATATCTTGGGATATGAATTACCTCGTCTTATGATCCTTATATAGATGTAGATGCTGATCATCCGGGTGATTGAGCAATGAATCAATTATCTTTTGTTGTTCGTGTTGATCAATTCTAATTACTTCGATAAAGGAATGAATTTCTATTTTTCTTATCATTATTGAGAGAGGGAGATATAATTAAGAATTCTTGGGTTAAATTTATTGTACACAACGATTATCAATTCTCAATTAACCCTACAAAATATATATACCCATCTATTTATAGTGTTACAGTTTAGGATAAAATATTATTTAATTTAATATCATCCCTTAAATAATATGAAAATTATTTAAAAATATTCCAAATAATAATAAAAATAGTATTTTTATATAATTCCTTTTGCTAAATCACACATAGATAAATGTTATTTTTTATGATTGTAAATCAATATTAATTACTACTCATGGTCTTGGTACACTATAACTCCTCGAAATTTATTTAATTCCCGAATAAATATTTTATTCATAAATAAATATTTCATTTACAAATAAATATTAATCAGAAATTAATAAATAAAGTAAATATATTTTATTCAAAATTCTATAACATAAATATTTATTTTATTTTTGCGATCAAAAAAACCGGAATAAAATTAAAAATCGTTCATCAGAATAATTTTCATTCCATTAAATAAAACCAAATAGAATTTAATCTATATCCATGGAAACACATAGTATGTGTCCCTCTAGAATTAATTATCATTTTTATTGGGAATTCATGGCTAAAGTCCAAGATTATTTTCTACAAACACGTCAAGGAACCCAAGAGAAAGAACATAATGTCATAATGTCAACAACCACATACAAATTCTCATTGCATAATATAATCCTGTTTTAACAATATCTTATCATGTAGGTTACACATCTATGTTATAAACTTATATTATTACTACATCTTTCTTTGTCTGTCTGAAATAAATATCATTACATCATGGCTATTGAATTTATAATATAGATATAATTCAATCAAAGGGTAGAGATATCGAATTATATAAATATGAAATGGAAAAATCATTCCTCAACATATCCATTAATAACATCTCATTCATGACATACCCTACTTCCTTCCAATTTTTTGTATTAATGGTTTTTATTAATAAATCTAAGAGTTCAACGCATGAAATTTATTAAAGATAATCTTCATGTTTATAGAACATTTCAAATTCTCATTGATATTAATATTTTTTGACACCAAAACATGAATAATTCCAACTAATGGCTCTGTTCTCATACTCTCTTGTCATAGAAATTACTAAGTGTAAACATCATGATGAGAAGCTTCATCGACTTACGTGTACTCGATCCTAAGATTATTTGAACTATGTGACCTATCATAGTATGCTATGTGTCTATAGAATAATTTATAATAGATATTGTAATAGAATCTTGACTTTCTCATCATAGTGGGGAACATCTGAGACGTTATAAATTAGACATATACTCTAGGACATTATCACATAAATTTTATGTATAAGAAAAATCAATATGTGATAATATATTTATGTTAATTTTAACTTATTTAAATTAAAAAGCAATATAAACAATAAAGTAGTTATTTTTAGGGAACTAAATATAGTATACCCCCACAATTAGTAGAGCCAAAATATAACGATAGGTTTGTACACACGTGTAAAAATGATTCTACTACATATGGGTATAGCTGTTATCCTACCATTTTTTCATATATTGGGTTGGTAAATCCACATGCTTGTGTGATTAGTCTATTTACATCAACATTTCTATTTTTGACAAAATCCCCAAGGCAGTGAAATAACAATGTGCCCATATCATGTACCCATATAATAATCATCACATATCGACTAAATACATACTAAAAATTATAATAATAATGGTGAATATCTTTCTATTAGTATAACCCCAAATCAGAATTGGATGTTTCTAATCATCTTCTTAATATTTATCACAATCCTCAACATACTCGAATATTATAGAAATGGAATCCACTGGATGTAATATGTTTTCCCATATTATTATATCCTTATACGATATAAAAGATTAAGTTATATGAAGTAATGAAAATTGTTCCAATCCCTTTATCATTGGTATACCAATGTCACTACACACCAAGAACTCATTCACTTTTACTTTTATTAAATTACTTTTGTGTAGTTCCAACGGTAATACATAGAAATTATATTGGATCTATTTGATATTAATATTTTAATATTTATGAATCAGTAATATCAAGATTCTATATATATCTGGGAACATGAGATGAATTCCTTTCATTTAAGCATGGGAAATCCTTTAGTATTATTAATATCTTATTATTTCCATACATTTTCTGCTCTATGAATTATATGCCAAAATAATCCAAAATGAATTCTTTAAAATTTTATTTTTAAATACATTGTTATTATATGTATTATGGAATTATTTATTAAATTCATTGATTTATTCTATAGATATTTTTCCCTAGATTATGATTTCAATATTAATTCAAAATTTGAGAAATTTCATTATTTTTTTATTAAAAAACTATTATGACGGAAAAAATGTATCTTTTCAACATATGTATCTTGAAAAGTTATAGCACTTCCAGAATCCAATTGGATATACATGTCAGTAATTAATTTTCAAATGAATAATATATGATCAATATGGATTAATTTTTCATAAATGAATTTATATAATCTATATATCTTATTAGATTTTATGGATGTCATTGTGAATTTTAGTTAGTCTAATTAGAAATATACCATAAGGTCTCATTATGGTCACGCCATAAAGACGTATTATATAAGTACTCCTCTTAATAAGTAAGACTTTTACTATAAATATCATAATCTAATGATTATATAAATTCTCTTTTACAAAGTAATATTAAAAAAGGATTTTAGATTTGATGATTGATGTTTAGGTTTTGTCATGGAATAATTGTTTCTATAATTAAACAGGCTTTATTAGTACCACATTGTACATTACATGTATAGTTTCTCCCAAATAATCACCAACAATATCAAGTCTTAAAAACATTCTAAATACATAATATTGGATTCCATTACTAGAATGTATACATACATTTCAATCTGAGAAAATTAGAATTTACTAATTATTTTTTGTAATAATTATTTTTTAATAATAATATATGTATCACCTACCATGGTGAATATAAACCACCACTTTGGTTAAAAATTTCAATTTAATTTTATTCTCTATAACTACTACTCTAACTAATCATAGTGGAGTCCAATATTCATATGCCAAATAAAGTAAATCTAGATCCTTATCTCATATATGTTATGATTTGACCCACTATATTCAAAGATGTGGGATTTATTTATGGAAATATAATTAATCATTAATAGATGATAATATCCTCAGTGGAAAAGGATTGTTAAATTGGATAAACATTTTTTTAGATGTTAATTTGTAGCTAAGTATAACTTTCAACTAATGATTATCAATAGGCACTGGTGGTATTTTCATATATATTCAAAAAAAATTCAACTGATATGATTCCTTTTAGATAATATAGTTTCCGTATGTATATTTATTCCACATCTATTTGAAAAACATGTATTTCAAAGGAATAATTGAAATTCTATATATATATATATATGTCTTATAATTGATCTTAATTTTAATTCCATCATGAAATTGATTTATATAAGGAAATTTGAGTTTGGGATAACCTTTAATCTATATATTTTTGATAAATTATTACATGGATAAGATGATCACTCATAAGTCATTTCATGGTTACTCAATCTTTTCAAAGTTCACTAATTTTAATTCACTGTGAATTTCTAAAATTTATTAAATGAATATTATAATGTATATGATGTAACCATTAAAGATAGAATATTTCATGGGGCCATGTTGAACCAACTCTTAGTGGTATTATAATGTACCATTTTTTAATAAGTACTCTTTATCTAAAACATGATAAGTGATTTGTTTGTATATACAGTATCTTAGATAAATTTATACTAAAACACTTTGATGGGAATCAAAAGGTCAACTAATATTATTTTTTGGATATAGAATTATCTTCTCACAATTAGGTAAGAGACTTAAATTTTATATTCATATTTCACTACAATTCATATTTGTGAATCAATAGTTATTGAAAAAATTGTTTAGTTATTATATACCATAAGAAAATTTATTTCAAAATTAAATAATGTATTTTTGTGTCTAGAAACACATTGTGATAATTTTTTTGGTAACACATATTAAAAACATAAATTAACCCAATATGGAAGTATGAAATATTGATCTCCCTTGGGATAAATTAACAATATCCCTTTCTCTGGTCCCATTGAGCTCACTCTACATCAATTCTATTCATTCTCATTTTCTATAATTAAAAATATTTATATTGTATTAATATAGTAATTAATACACAATTAAATAATAGAATATTTATGAATATACCTGATGTTAATGAAACTTATTTCTTCTTTAATTCATTGTAATTTATTTTCTACTGTCTATTCATCCCACATAAGATCACAATAGTCTTGTATTAATTCATATAAATTTGAATGATTTTTCACATTTAAGGGCGTCATAAGGAATTTATTACATTTATATTACACTTGTATGGTCATGTCTAACATAATATTTACTTACAAAATTTTGATTTATTATACAAAGATTTTATATTTTATTATCCTTTATAGGACTTATTTATATTAAGTGGATTTTATTTAATTAATTAACCATGTTAGATAAAACATTTATAGATAATAAATTTATTTAAATTACATATTTTCATATAAATTCATTTATTTAAGTCACCATGACCTTGAAACCATGAATTAAATAATGCATAGATAGAAATAAATAAATAAATAATTTTCAGAAACATGAGATTATCTAATGGTTGATTTTTTGAGAGGATAATAAATAAACCTATGACCTTGAGGAATAATGCCTTATGCTGATCTAGGAATGAGTTACAACATTCAACATGTGAACCTTTGTATAACCTCAGTTAGAGCTATCATTGGTCCATCTTGAATTGCCTCTATGTGACATGTGAGACTACATTATTAAAATTTATTTGTAACTCACATGAATTTGAGGGGGACCCAGGGATTGGACAAGGGGAATTATATGAATAAAATTAGATACATATGTCCTACATAATAATAGAGGGAGTGATGACTCACTGGACATCATTTTTAATTTAAAAAATAATAATTTAAAACTCACGTGATAAATTAATTTAAATAAATATTCACATACATAGGTTTTAATAAATTTCATGATTCTTTATACAATAAAACCAATAAAAAACGTAAAACTAGTTCTCAATTATTTCTTATTAATTATTTATTATTAAGAAAAATATCCCTTCATTAATTAATTAATTATCTATCATCATAATGACCCTCTAAATTCAATTAAATATTCCTCTCATAAATAAATTTAGGGAAAAGAAATTATAGAACTAATAATTATAAATTATTACAGTAACTTTATTATGAATTTAATAATTATTGAAAACCACTTTTTAAATTGTTAGAGACAATAATTTCCAATAAATGTAATATTTTTCTTATTGTTACAGTTATAAAATTAATATAATTAAATTATACCACTTATTTTGAGACAACATTGTGTATTATTACAAGATAGGTGTTTTGAATCTCAATTTCCAGGTACCCAAGTTACACAATAGGGGATTCATCCAAGTACCTTGGATGGATTACAAAGGGTGGATAATCTAGCCACACACCGTGTATCTCTGTTATTATGTGTTTGAGATAAATGTATGGGATTATTCAGGTATCTTGATTAAACTACACGATGTGAACAAGAGAGTTACATATCATGTTCCTAAAGAAATGGATGAAATACTCATTGTGTTCTCAAACAAGAGACTATATGATGTGTATAATACTGCAAAATGTTGTATATCTCTTTTTTCGTTTGTCAATTTTTTCCCCATTGAATGGCTTCGTGCATATTATGAATACAGGAAATGATGATCTACACATTGTGTACACTAGTTAAAAGCAGTTTATTTCATTAATTACCTGGTCTGTTAGTATCTTGTGGTTTATAAGTGAATAATTACCACATAATTTTTTTTAATTTCACCACTTAGTTATATAGATTACACATCGTGTACACCAACTACAGACCCTGTAATCCGAAATCTCATGTGTCAAGTGGTCCCGGTATAAATGACGTGTGAAATAAATTCACTACATGTAGTTACTATTTGTCATGTCATTTATCACACAACACATTTAGATTTATGGTACATGGTTACATGGAATGTGATTTATCTACACATTTTGTAACATAGTCATACCAGCAAAAAACTTTGGTACTTCCAAGTGGCATCTCCATTTATTAATCAATTATTCTTAGTTCATTAAGAAAATACTACACTGAATGTAAATGTTTAATATGTTGAACACATGTTAACTAAAATTCTATTATTGAATGAATAATATGAAATTAAAATATAACTACTATTGTGAATATGAATCAAAAATTCATATAAATAATAATAAATTTAAAATTTGACCCCCTTTGATGACACTTAAAGCTTCCAAGAACAACAAAAGGGGTGGGTTGTGGGATAAATCATTGATATTTTTATCATCTAGTGAACCATTAAAAATATTGTTAGTGACATGAACTCAAATAAAAAAAACTATTTCCACCAAATGTTGAGTTTGAAGAATACCAAGAAACTGAAAGGGTATTTTCAAATTGAATTTATAATTAATTTATTTCTATCAAAAGAAATGAATGACCTCAAATTAAGATCCTCTATTCAATGTAGTTATTGATTGCCATAAATTTATTTTCTTGATTACCTTTATTTCCATATATGTATCCAAGTGTAGAATCCATGTATGGGTGATCCACATGTGCAAAATTATACTCTTAGTGATTCGAATTGATTTAAAGGTGCTACAATGACTGAATAATTTTATTTCATTATTTGTGATGATCACTTATAGTTTCCTTGATCTTTAAAGAATGTATCTTGTGCATATCCTTCTTGAGAGGGAGATAGATATAAAAATTTGAAAGAGAAATATATTGTGCACTCTGATACCCAATTCTCGATTAACCCAACACAATAGACACTATTATCTATCTATAATGTTAGTGTATTGGTTATAATATTATTTAATTTTATACCATCTATTTAAATAATATAAATTTTTTATTAAACCCCATTAAGAATAATAATAATAATATTATTATTTTGTGTCATGATCTAGCTTGAGCAAAGATAAGTATAAATTTATCATCCTTAATATTAATATTGTTCACCAGAGATGATCTCGGTATAAATAATCCTTGACATACATCAATAACTACAAGAATTTGGATGGTTCTAAATTGGATTTTGAATTATTATTAAAAGTTTTTTTTCTATTAAAATACGGTCCAACAACCTCATGTAATAAAGTTTGAGACCATGATGGATCTAAAACCTAATTATTTATATCTTCCCTTGAATTGAGTTTATCGCGTTGATACAAAATAACACAATCATTCTCGAAACTAAAATTTAATTGAGAACCCTAATTTTTTACAATGTTTCAAATCCCCTCTAACCTCATTTATTATATGGAAATTTAATTATCCCATTTGAAACAAATTCTGGTTTATATAATGCATGGGATAAAAACATTTGGGCACACTCATTGTTTATCAGTGTTTATTACTGTTTATTAATATTTATTAGTAATTCTAACAAATTATTTACTATTAACATGTAATTATTAATGTTCATCAATAATAATTATTATTAATCATTAGTTATTAGTATATATAACTAATTATTTCATTCTAATTATTACTAATTATAACAAATTATTAACAATTATAAATTTTTACTTAATATTACATGTATATTCAATGAAATTGATATTAGATCCATCATAATCTCAAATATTATTACATGAGTTTGTTGGACAATATTTTAATGGATCAAAACATTTAATAAAAATTCAAAATCCAATTTAGAATAATCAAAATTCTATTAGTTATTGATGTTTGTTAAGGATTATTTATAACTCATTTTTAAATAATAAATATTGATGGTGTTTCAAAATTTATGGTTGTTAAAATTGATAATGAAACCTGAAATAGTAGTTTAAATAAAAAAAATTCTTTCTCTTAAACAACTTTACCTAAGTGAAATGTGTTGCCTATAATTTTCTATAAAATAAATAGTATGGTCTATAATTTGGGTCTTGTTTATCATAAGATTCGTGAATGTTCTAATGATTTCATTATATATTATGGTGAATTTCATTTTTCAAGTATTTTTCATAAATGAGGGAAATTGAGTTAAAAAGAGTTTCAATAAAGAAATTCATTTTTTTTCTCATTATAATGTTGAGGTATTTCCTACTTACTTCTAGATTTTAGTGTTTATTTATGTCTCAGAAAACAAATTCATTGATGATGTGGTAAATTTCCGATATTTTTATCTTCACATGCATAAATAATCCTTTTGGTGGTGATTTAGGGATACTTTTTGATCAGGTGAATATGTATTTTTCTTCAAAAGATCGTAATATGTGATTAGTTATTTCTATAGATATTTTCTATCTATTCATTTATTTTAATAGTCAATATTTTTTTGGCTCATGTTCAAAACATCATACAACCTACCAATATAGATGTTAAGGAATGAAACATATATAATTTCTACATTATTAAATCAGGTACATCCAAAAAAGAATATTGAAGTTTATTTGAACCCATTTATTTATGTGCTAATATTTTTACAGAGTAATGATTTCCTTATATAAGATATTGTTATAAAAAATAATTTTATATTGATAGATGAAATAACATGTACAATTAATGACTTCCCAACATATGAAATGTTATTTGGATGCAGTAACAATGGTCTATAATCATTTTTATTATGTATGAGTCACATCAGATAATTTATTCATTTCAATGAAAGAAAAACTATTTTTTAAGTACTCAAAAAAATTTCTTTCTATATAACATTCTTTTCAATGGAATATAAATAATTTCAGAAAAGGTATAATAGAATGTGATGGGTCTCCAAAAATGATATCAGGTATTAATTTAAAATTTATTTGCTCTTCATTGCCTCTTATTATCAATAGACCAATAATAAGCCAACATAAATATATGTTTTTGGAAAATATCACAATTGGATAAAATGTATTTTTTTTAAGATCTACCATATTGGCATGATTTTTTGGTCCATCACATGATATGTGAAATTTATATTGGAGGAACTATTTTGGTATCCTATTTTATATTGTTTTTTATATTCTTGGAATGACTAAAGATAATTTAAATGTATAATTATATAATTCCCAATTTTCCAAGTATTCATAACATGAGTAATTTGAAAATTTTAAATCAGAGAAGTTAATGATTCTAAAATAGTCTTATATTATTTATAATGGAAATAATTTATTATTTTTTCATTATATTATAGTATTTATGTTACCATATGGTTATATCACCAATTTGTTTTGAGGTTTCATAAATGGTTATATTATCAAATTAAAGAGTAATCAATTTCATGTTATAATGGAAAGACTACTATAGATATGCCTTATAGGTTTGTTAATTTATTATATTTCTCATGTGGTTATGAAGATAACATATTTTTTCTAAGACATTTTTTCAGAAATAATAGATTATGATGTACTAAAAAGGGTGTAATAAGATTTATTTTATTTTATGTAACTTGGAAAAATATTCCACTGGATTTATTTTATACAATGGAACTTTTAATATTACATTTCAATCATGAATCAAAATTTGCAGAACTAGTAAAATTATAATTGATATACACATAAGATAGACTCATGTGTAAATTGAATAGAATGGTACCTAAAAAAACAAAAGTTTGAGGGTTAATTACAAAAAAGTTTTTTCAAGATTATTTTTTCCCACTCTCATTATTTTAAACCTAAATATCCTTAAAATTATATTCAAATGGATAATACTATGATAAATTTTGTTGACATAATAAACCATAAATTTTTATTTTTTAATCATCGTAAAACTATATTTGGTGGACTTTGTGAATGATCTCGTTCAGAAGATGAACACCACAAATATCAGACATATTATATAGTCAATTATAAAGAAATTACATTATTTCTACTTTCTATGAAACATCCATCTATTCTATATAATTTTTTAAAGTAAATTAAGATTAATTAATTTATATATCACAAAATGATCATATTAAGAAATAATAATCACTAATTACCCCAACCAATCACAATGAAAACCGATCATATGATTTTTTTAATGGTTTTAAAGACTAGTCATGTAATTTTTTATTAATATTGAATATATAAATGAATTTTAATATTTTAATATTATTATTTTTTAAAGTAATTTCATTATAAAAACATGTCGGTAAAATTGATAATTTATATTGATAAACCAACCATCAAAATTAGTAAAATAATAAATTATATATGTGTTTAATGGATTTTAATTTCATAAACGTGCATATCATAAATTAAAAAAACCTTGAATACTAGAGTTGTCTTGAATTTATCTTGTCATAAATAATGATAAGTAAACATTTTTTCCCATTGGATGAAAAAATTGATTTTTCTTAAATGGGAGAGAATTGTGTTAAAAAAAATTAATGTCATTTTTTTTATACTGATAAATGGTTTCACACATATACATGTCATAGAATCATTGGATATAAATATAAAAGACTTATTGTAGTAAACAAACCATTTTGATTTTATTATCAAGAATATAAAATGAATTATGAAAATAATAGTGTTGTTTTAAGAGATTTAATTGAATGGTAGAGTATAATAAAAATGATGCCTCATAAAAATTTGTTTATGTAAATTTAAATCAGTTCATTCAAAGTTCATGAAAATGAAATTATAAATAGACAACGCAGAATACATTTTTTTACTTAATGAGATACAAATATTATTGATAAAACCCCATAATTATAGGTCGATTTTTTTAATAATGTTGATGATGTAACCAATGAATTTGAAATAGAAAGGGATGATGAATCTGAACTCATATAAAAATTAGTGATGCTAAGGATGTAGAAAAATATATTGAGACTATAAAATATGAAGATGACAATGAAAATGAATAATCTAACCATTAAATTCTAGTTATAATCATAAATAATATATAATGATTTATTTTATTTATTTACTAACCAATTTATTTTCACATTTCATTTGGATTACAATGATATTCATGACATATCACATACCATTAAAAATTTTATTCTTTTTGGTGTTTATCTAGATAACTCATCATCTAACCCACAAGATGATTCCAGAACATCATAGACATAGTGGGGTCCTCGTATATCTAGATTGATGACCTCTTTAGATATTTCAAACCAAAATCCACCAATTGATTTCAATCCATTCATAGAGAGGTTTTTTAACTATCTATTTTAGTTTACAGTCATTAATAATCATGAATTATCATTATTTTATTTATGTAATAATTGTTTCCTTATTTATTGTTTTTTTCTAATATTGTTACACATATAGCTACTCAATAGGAGTGAGATTCTATGTAATTAATTTTTTAGACCATGGGTTATGTGGGAATATATTCCATTCGATGCTCATTTTATCTTGTTTTATAATTGGATGGTATGTAAATAAATTATATTTATTTTGAAATTTATTTATTTTTTAACAGTATATTATTAATTATTTTCATAGTTTATGGTATCTTGTGTATGATATCATAAGATCCTCCCTAATCGAGTCATAGGAGATTTATTTGTGTGGGTGTTGTTATTAATTTTTTCACGATCCATTAAAAAGTCTCATGGAGAGTGATGAAGCCATAGTTTTCTATCAACCTTGATTTAATAATTTAATTAATTTTATCACATCAAATATTTGGGTAGGATTTTGATCCTACTAGATCGGAGATTTATTTCAAGGGAGATCATTATTAGTGCGATGAAACTGGAGGATATAAGAGGTCACACATAGAGCTAGTAGTAATAAATTTAGTATTCATTAATAACATATGGTTGGTAATTTTATTTCATAATTAATATATACAATAAATTAAAAAATAATTTCATTTTCATTTAGATAGATGAGCATCATGATGTTAAAAAATTACATGTTTTTAAGAAGATGTGCATGGATCCTTCCACTTGAGATATTATTGGTTACTGACAGCATCATATTTTGGTTAGTATCATATTTTTATTTGTAAAATTAATGTAAATTAATATTTTAGGTATTTTAATTTCAAATTTCATATGAAGAAGGTATATTAGGCTGAAACATCCCAAACACATGATGATTTTCAGACTGAGATTGAGGACTTAGTGATTTCGTAGTTAGGCATTCATGTGGAATCTTGGATTTAGGCGGCACAATATGGTATTAATAAATGATGAGTGGTTGGAATCAATTATGGATTGATTCCATTGACTTATTATTTCACTAATCCATGGTCATCACCCATCTTGAGGTGATCTCATGCAGAGTTTTCACCATATTTATAATAGTATGAGGATACATTATGAAATTTAAATGAGGTTATAAAGATACCAAAAAGAGAGTAGTGGGAACTAAATAAACATCATCAATATTAGGAGGAAAACAAGCATTGATGGTAGGAGTAGAAATGTAAACATATTCTAGAGTACAATTGCAAACTTGTGTAGGGTATAGGGGTAGAGTTTCCTCCACCTAGTCATTTAGATAATAAGCCACCTCCACAGTGATAAATAGTATATTTTGTTGATAAACATGTTATTATATGATTTGGATGGATATATTATATGTAATAAGGTAATTAAATTATATTTCTAAAATTTTATAAACTTATTCATTTAATTTGTTAATGATATTTTTTATATTTGTTGTTTTTTATGATGATGTCGTATTTTAAACGTAATAGGTTATTAGTAAAAAATACATATTTCCATGAATAATATCCAACTATGATGGAAATATGTATCTCTCACTAATGATAATCCATCCTATTTGTCGAAAAACTATCAATTTATGATTGGGAATTTCTTATCACAAAACAATAAAATTTGATGGTTCATCACAAAAAAATGTTTTGGTAGTGCCATTTTTTGTCATTGGTCAATCAAATTGGGGTCCCACATCCATTGATTGTTTTCAATAAGATCCCATTATGATCAGACTATCATAAATATGATAGTTTGTATATTTTAAAATATGAAAATGAAAACATTAATTGGAATATCTATTTCACTATGAATACTTGTTCAACATATGATACTTCCAGATCAACCTGTAGCCCTCTTTGTTTGGTCATTTGTTTTCAAACGTCATTTTTTATTTAAGTTCTAAAATGTAAATAGTTAATATCATTCTTAAATATTTATAATATTTTATATAGAGAATGTGGATAACTAAATAATATCCCCAATGAGTGTCTCTCCATGTGTGAAATGTTATTTCCACTCATCAAACATTAGATAGATGATTGAGTGAATTATCACTCGACCCTTTTCAAGGTGATTAACCCTAATTTCATCTATACCACAACCAAATCCACATACTAGTATCCATACATGCATGTACTTATCAGAAAAAAAATAAAAACCACTATTTTATAAAAACATCAGGATATTATCTATTATGTATACATATTCATAGATATTTATTAGGATTATGTAACCCTGATCATCAAATAACATGTGAATTATTACCTTTCCATAAAATTAGATACTATTTTAAAGGGTTATATAATCCTTTGAAAATGTAATCAATCTTGACTTATCAATCCATATATTATCCTAAATGTCATCCTAATATCCAAAATTATCAAAAAAATTCCTTTGATACAAACTATAATGCCCAAACCCACACTCCTAGATCATGTGGTCATAAATACATACATTACATTACTTTCTTGATATCAGTTGTAAAATCCTTGATAAAACCAAAAATAATTTTAAAAATCATTATAATTATTCCATCTCTTACCAAAAAAGTAAATTTTTATATTAAAAGATTTATAGAATTATGAAACAAAATAAACTGGTAAATCTCATGTGCTTTATATCAACTAGAAATTTTTTTCACTATATAAAAAAACATTGATTCATGAAATTTTTTCAACATCTCTTAAAAATTATTTCACACATGTTATCCTTATAAATGTGTCATGTGTACTAATTTTCCCTATAAAAATGGTAAATAAAAAAATAATAATTGTTGAGCTCAAATTATTAATAAGGTAAACACATAATTGAAAAAATCATCGCAAAAACCTTGAATAAATATTATTTTAAGGATAATTTAAAAATATGAATCCATAATCAACCTAAAAAAAGTCATTAAATATCCATGACAATAAATGAAAACATAGATTTCAATAATGATGATATTTTTCTAATGGAATACATAATTTTGGACATCAAAAAGTTTCATTCAACACCTTGTTCCAAGAGACTATAGATTTCATCGAGACCATATATTAGACAAAATATTTTCATGGAATTATCCTAAAAAATATTATATTATGGGGATAGGAATATAACTAAAATACATCTATTTTGAATCCTGAGAAAGGATAATGCATTTATTGGATATAAAATGCCAGTCCCTAGATTTCACTTTTTTATGTCCGATGAATTCACTGTAAGAGGAAATAAATAAAAAATAAACAACCCTTCCAATAATCATCCTTATTGAAATAAAAACACAAATAATGCCAATAATTATTCCCATTAAAATAAAAGGGATAAAATGATCATAAACCAACTAGATGATGAAGGTGGATTCATATACAATACATAGTCAACATTGAACATAATCCAATATGAGTTTTAAAAAATGTGATGTCCATGAAATATATTGAAATTGGAATGTGTTTAAGAAAATAATGTAATAACATGATCATAATCCATGTATACACATAAATTGGATGGTCTCAATAGAATATTTTCCAAGAAGTGAGAATCTTTTTCCAAATGTTTTATGCGGTAGGAATGTATATCCCCTAAAATGATGGAATTATAAATAATAAAATAAAAGGGTATAATTTACCAAATTTATATGATATTAGTTTACAGAATGATTATAACATAATGAATTAAAATTGAGTAACCAAAAAACATCACAAATGGAGAAGCAACTGAATTATTAGTCACTCAAATAATGGAACATGATTTGGCTATTAAAACCCATGAAATACTAAGAAAATTTAGTCACTCAATTAATAAAACTTGATTTAGCTATTAAATTCCATGAAATAAAATGATAATAACATTCATGGGATAATTAATAAATATAACACCATACAAAATGGAACATGAAACATAAAATGCATTATGTCTCAAGGATTGATAACTAAGACCAATAAATTCCTTACATCTTATAAAAATTCAAATAAATCCTCTTGAAAGAGAAGTATTTTAACGGAACATAAAATATCATGATAAAATGATAACTCTTTATAAGACATCTTAAATAGGTAATATATACATTATATGAATGAAATTTGGTGCAAAAATAAAATACTTGTCTCAATGAAGTGAAATTGGTATGAAAAGACTTAACACGTATAATAAATTCCATAAAAGTATGTTAACCTCATGTATAAAAATCATATCTATCTGAATGAATTAATTAATAACCTTACTCGTATCCAATTTAGCTTATACTCTTTATAAATAGTCATTCTCACTAGGAATTCTTCTGATTTTCTACATCGGGTGCCTATAGTTTTAATCCTTTATACTGGATTTATAATAATGACATTTATATTCAAAATTATTGATAATTTAAAAATTAATTGATAATATAATATATTATAATATATTTCAAATATATTTTATATGTATATGAATTTATTTCATGTTAGTTTTGGTTACGAACCATGATGATCAAATTGACGATGATCGTGTTTCAGCAATTGTTAACAAATAAAAGGTGTTTTCATAATTAATGAGTTAAATGAAGATATAAGCATAAATATTACTTATATAATTATATAATATTAAACCATTAAACATATTATCAAATTCAACCATGAATGAAAATGATAATATTGTTTGATTTGGTGGATAAGCCGACTCAAACCTAAAAATTCATTGATTTAAGGAGTTATTGTGAGGTGGATTAATTGTAATAAAATTATGATTGAATAATAATGAAGTTATTTATTTATTATTAGTGTGATATATCAAAATTATATGGAATTAAAGGAATAATTTATTTATATGAAAATATTATATAATTTGAATAAATTGTTTTCCTATATGTACACTTATTTTAATGAATTAAATTAATAATGAATGTCTTTTGACCATATTATTAAAAGGTTTAATAGTTTATAATACAATAAGATTAATTATATACTAGAAATTATATATAATTTTTAATAAAATCCTTATATCCAGGCATTTAAATTGATGACATAATTTGAAACATGTTACGTTGTGGAGGCTATAGTCCACACAACACATGAACAAAAGTTTGTTTTTTCTTAATGGATGGGGTATATGAATTAACAATGAAAATAACTTAATATAATAAAATTACAGTACATAAATGATAATAATATGATTATTTTTGAAATATATAATATATTTTAAATATTAAAATTAACAATAAATCATGGTAAATTATATTACACATGTCAAGGAGTAGACTTTTCATCGGATATTTCCATAATTTTGAAGAGATTAGGATTACTTTGAGTGGATAAGGGATTATTTATTTGGATTGGTTTGTATTTACAGTGAAATTGAAGTGTTTGGAGTATTAATTTGATGTATAACTAAATGTTTGAATGGTGAAAGTGATATCTATATATATACTAATATTATATTTTTTTCACTGCCACGTGTCCATCTACCAGATCTCCACGCAATTTTTCCTTTATGTACCCTCCAACCAGCAACCCATGTCATCCATCCATGTGCTACGATTTATTCTTTGCGAAAACCCAATCCCGATCCCACTATTGTACTCTAGATAACCAACCTATCAGCGTGCTCTGTTTTCTTCTATGCGAAACCATATCCTGCTTTTTTCATTCTTTGCGCGCACACATTTCTTCCCCCCAAAAACCCGATTGTGCTCCCAGTACCGTTCTCCAGATAAACGACCTCTCCACGCACTCTGTCCTCTTCTCCACGAAACCCTATCCCACTCTCACTGTCGTTTTCTAGGAAAGTGACTTAGAAATCCTAGGATCCCCGCCTCTGTCTTTCTCTAACTACCGATCTACACACAGTCTGCAGGCCTCCATATCCGACCTATGCCTTCTCCTTACTTGATATACAGTCGATACATTCTTCATTTTTCTGATTTCCGCCGTGGTTAACCTGTTTTCCACCTATAGTTCCCCAAATTCACGACGCCTGCTTCAATCTCACCCAATTTCCCGATGCCTTTGACGACTCTGCCACGCTGCCTCGACATCGCCTGTTCCCTAGATTTCTCTTCCCGCTCTTCAAGTCGTCGGAGGGTTCTGGCAGCACTCAGTCACCGACTACTCACTGCCCTCTAGTATCCCGCGGTAAGCTCTTTATCTGAATCCCCTCTCCAACTCCCCTAAGAAAAACCCCTCAACACTTGGGACTCCGACTCTGCGTGATCCACCACACCCCAGGCCCTCAATGATTCACTTCAGCATCCACAAATTTTCATACAACATCAACCAATATCTTCGACATTGATCCAGGTCTGTAATTTTGTCGCATTATTTGGAGGTAACTTTGCATTCCGATTGCTTTATTCACACTCCATATATTTATCATTAAATCCAATTCACTCTAGTCTAATGAAACGTTTACAAATCTTTCTTTTTCTTATTGACTCTACATTACATTATCATTACATTCAACTATCCATATTTTTATTTCCACACCTTGAAAATTATATATAACGAACAACATTGCAAACCTGTTATCCACCTCAAGCTATGGAGAAAAAATTCTACATTGAAGGGAAGATAACTACTTAGCAGAAAACATTTGTGAGTTCTCTGTTTTGTTATGTTTAAATACATCAACTTAATTCCATTTTTTCACATTATTAGTACTCATCATTAATTCCCTTTTGACATTGCTAAAAACTAATGTAATGTCATCATTGTCTGCTACTATTTTTTCAGGAACTTGGTCGCCATAACCACTATCAACTGTTGTCATGACACATGCAGTCATACAAATGCCATTGTGATCTTTATCTGTCAATGGTTTGTAGTGACTCAATATTGTAGAAAAAAACACTACACTAATTTAATGGTTTCCATAATAACGTAACTTAGACATATTTAACTTCTATTTCGACTTTAGTGCCAATGAAATTTGTTTTCCAACCAAACACAAACATGTCTCAACCTACAGAATCTGGAGAGTTAAGGTTACATTAGATCCAACTTATGAAAACAAAACAAAAATATAGTATGTACTCGATATTCTTCTCTATTACATGTTCAAATTCAAATCATTGTTTTACTAAATCGTTTAATTACAACTTATACAATAATAATTTCAACATCAACTATAATTTTTTTAATGATGTCTAAAAAAATATCAGGTACTACATCAACTGAATTGTTGTCACATGATGGAGTCACACATGCAGTTGGAAGAATTCCATTATAATCATTGTTTGTCAATGGTTAGTTCTTATTATACTACACAGTATAAAACATTACACTACAAACTACATTGATTTCTAAACCAAATGACTAATAACAACCTTAATCATTGATGATAGTTCCAGAAATATCTTCTTCTCAACCAAATACAAACATGTATGGCCCATCAAACTCAAGAGATGCAAGGTTACAGCGGATGAAACTTCTAAAGGAATGACATAATGTTTGTAAGTCATCTGTTATTTTAGCATCAAATTTTTTAACTGTTGAATATAACATAGTACAAAGTTTTTCATTACAGTGCTATGTTTGTTTATAACTGTGATACTAAATGTCATTGTTTAATTAATATATCTCATTAAAGCTGCCAACATAACATTGTAAATACTGCTATTATATTCATCATAAAATGTCCTACTAATTATGATTTCTTCAATATTTAATTTTATTATGTCTTAAATGTTAACAGCGTATACAACAAGTGGAGATGCTTTAGTTATATCTTTCTATGAGTCTGCTACTCGAATTACTATACCAGTATCAAACTATGACATCACACGAAAGGACGCAGGTAAGCCTTCATCATCATTTCTGGTCAATAATCACATCTATTTCAATTTAAAATTAAATAACATTACTGCACCTTTAATTCATTAAGTGGCCACAAAATCAATGCCAACTCCTACAGTACTATCTTTAGTGATGTGTACCAATCACTCTACTACTACAATTACTACAGCGCTACCAAAAATTTGCGATAGCGGTGGAGTCACACATGTACCATCATCTCCTTTATGTATAGATGGTTAGTAGTTTTTAAATTTACCAGTACCATATTTTACTATTCACGAGGCAATTATTAATTAGATAAACTACTAATATTAATCTTTATAATTGAACATAGTGCCAGAACCATATACTCATCCATCAACAGTGTGTTCAAGGACACACAAACGAAAACAAACACCACATGACATGACAGTATCCCCACTACCATTCTGTATATAGACAGTCACCATTTTTTTGATGAATAAAATATTGGTTGTTTTAAATCGACATTCACCATATAACTATTTGCTAAATTTTTCTCATAGATTTAATGAATGATGAAGATATGCTGACAAATGATTTACCTATCCCCTCAGCACAGTATGATCAACAACTATCATTAAATGTTAATATCCCTGTTAGTTAATTTTTTATTTCTAATGGTATCTTGAACAAACTGATTCTCTGATATTTATTCTTTTCAAGACAACAAAAATATAGGTATGTCATTTAACAATATTCTCAATAATTAAAAATCAAAATATGGTTAATTTTTCCAATATATGTGAACCTAACATTTCTTGTTAGAGAAAACTCAATAGAGAAGCATAATGCTGAGAACACATGTTAGTGTGATTACTAAACCTACATTGTTATATAATTAAGCATCATTTTCTAATAATATCATAATTCATTTTTATTAAAATTTCCAATGATTTACTAGTTGTGAATCAGGTTATTTGGACATTGTGGATGCTTCTAAAGTCTGTCAATATTGTCACTCATTTATGTGGTTCGATGAGAGAAATAAGAACTACAGAAATTGACAAAACCCGAGTTTTTCACTATGCTGCTCGATGGGAAAAATATCTCTAGACTTACTGCCTTTAGGTCCTGCATACCTAAGGGGGTTGGTATTCGATCGAACTAAAGCTGAGTCCCGATCTTTCCAAGGAAACATGTATGTTTACAACTCAATTTTTTAATTCACGTCCATTGGTGGAAACGTAGATAGGTCATTCAACAATGGTTGAGGTCCATGTATATTCAGACTACATGGACAAAACTACCATCACATTGGTAGTTTATGTCCACCTGATGGAAAACTGCCATGTTTTGCACAACTATATGTGTATGATACTTTACCTGAATGTCAGAATAGGGTTCGCAGAATTGGTTATCGGTCTATTTCATCATTTCATACAAAATTTACCAACCATTCATCATTTAATATTAACTACCAATGTCATTTCTGTATCTTTGATGCCAGTAATCAACTTCTGATTATTGACGAAAATATTTTACTTAAACTACAACATATGCTACATGAGAATAATGCTTTGGCTCGAGAATTCATATGTTTCGGGGATGTTCTTAATCATCGTGAGGTACCAACATTAAATCTATGACTACTCAGAAAAAGAAATACAAGTGAAGCCACATATAACCTGCCGAACAGTTCTGAAATTGCTATGCTGATTGTCGGTGATGTTGAAGATCTCACCCATGAACGTGATATCATCATTCAAAAGAAAAGTGGTGATTTACAAATAGTAGACAAGATTCACCCATTATATCTTCCATTGAAATACCCCTTGATCATTATTGGAGGTCAGGATGGATATGTAGACAATGTATTGCATCGAGCTACTCCTTTCATGGTAAGTACTACACTCAGGAAGGTAACAATGAGAGAGTACTTCTCCTTTCACTTGGAATTTCGTAAACAAAATGGCTCCACATTATTACATTGTAGAAGATTGTTGCAGCAGTTTATTGTTGATTCATATACAATGATTGAGTCCCAAATACTATCAATCATTCTATTCAATCAAAAAAGGTTGAGGGTTGAATTATATAATGGATTACAAGATGAATTTCTGTGAGGTGACCGTGAAGGCTTATCCTGTGGCAAGCGTATCATTTTACCTTCAACATTTATTGGTGGACCCAGGTATATGATTCAGAATTACCATGATGTAATGTCTATTTGTAATTGGGTAGGGTATCTAGATCTATTTCTAACATTCACATGTAACCCAGTGTGGCCTGAAATAACTCAATTTTTTATGAATAAAAATCTTATTCCAATTGATTACCCTCAGATATTATCTCTAATTTTCAAAATTCAGGTTGATCATCTTATGAAATATTTAAGAGAGGGCTGTTTATTTTGAAAATCACGAGTAGGTAATGCCTTATATATTTAATATTTATTTATTTTTAATTCATTTCTTAAATTATATCATCTTCTATTAATGTTTTATATCACTATTTTTTCCATGTAGTTGTTCGAACCGTGGAGTTTCAAAAACATGGCTTGCCTCATGTCCACATCCAATTATTTATCTGTCATGAAAACAAGGTTAACACTCCTGCAGATGTGAACAAAATAGTTTGTGCAGAAATTACGAATCACTGTGCATACCCAAATCTGCATGAATCTATTAAAAAATTCATGATGCATGACCCATGCAGTGATGCAAACCATTCCTCCCCTTGTATGAGAAATGGAAAATGTACAAAATTTTATCCGAAGAAATTTTTCACACACACAACAATTAACGAGGATGGTTATTTGGTATATCATAGAAGAGATGATGGGCGTACGATTGTTAGAAATGGTGTGCCTTTGGATAAGAGGTTTTTGGTACCATACAATCTATTTTTTCTTTTAAAGTATCAGGCTCATCTAAATATAGAGGTTTTCAATCAATCATCTTCTATCAAGAACCTCTTCAAATATATTAGCAAAGGGAATGATCATGTTAAAATAGCACTATATGAGAGAAACAATAGTGACTATCCAGAAAACAATGTGGATGAGATAAATATGTACTATCACTTCCGGTACATAACTCCTTCTAAGGCTTCATGGAGAATATTTTATTTTGAAATCCACTACAGATATCCACTAGTTTAGAGGTTAAGTTTATATTTTCCCGGACAAAATACAGTTACTTATATCGACAATGATAATATTGAAGATGTCCTCAGTCATGGAACTATTACTGAATCAATGTTCACCACATGGTTTAAAGAAAATCATACTCACCCAAAAGGTATATGTCTTAGTAATTCATAGTTTCCTACTAGATTCTTTTTCACTACAATGAAAAATATAGACTTCGAGAAAATAGGGTTTTAGTATCAGTAGACTGTACTATGTCCCTCCCACAATTGGAGAGTTGTTTTACATGAGGTTAATTCTAACAAAATTAAAATGAGGGACTTCATATAATGGTATCAGAACAGTGAATGATATTACACATGGAACATATAGAGAGGCATGTTATGCTTTGGGACTACTGGAAGATGATGCTGAATTTATTGAAGCTCTAAAAGAGGTGTCAACTTGGGGAATGGGACATTCTTTATGGAGGTTGTTCGCAAGCATGTTATTTTGAAATAACATGTCTCTCCCAGACATTGTATGGCATGAAACCCGTGACTTTCTTAGTGAAGATGTTCTGTGTGGGCAAAGACAAAGGCTAGAAATGCCAGATATATCTGTATGGTTGTCATTAAATAATAAAAAAAAATTTATATTCATTGATGAACATAAATATTGTCAATAAAATAAATTCATATTATCATAAAATTAAATTTCTCCACATCTGACTACCAAATTATTATATATTATACTATTTTTTAGAGTATTGTTATTTGAAACTATATGCATCATTTTTTTAGATTTGACATTGACAGATCATCTGAGGCATATGTATGATCTTCTTGAAATTAAGCATACTTTATAGAGCAATGGTACTTATCTTCATTTTTATCCTCTTATGCCCCTTCCCAATTCTGCAATTGATAGTTTTCCAAATTGTTTAGTTGTAGAAGAACTGCATTACAACAGGGAGTTACTTCAAAATCAATACAAAACTAAATTGAATATGCTTACTAATGAAAAAAAAACATGTGATGGATGACGTTATGTCTGCGTTGTCTTCCAATTCTAAAGGTTTCTTCTTTTTACATGGATATGGAGGCACATGTAAAACCTTCATTTGGAATATGCTAATAGATTTTTTGAGGTTAGAGGGATCTATTGTTATAGAAGTTTCTTCGAGTGGAATAACATCATCACTGCTTCTGGTGGGACGAACTACACATTTGAAATTTCATATTCCAATCTCTATTACTGAGCAGTCAGTTTTCAATATTCAGCAAGGTAGTCATCTGGCGGAAATTCTACACTTCACAAAACTTATTATTTGGGATGAGTTTTCTATGGTTCATAAATACTTCTTTGAAGATCTCGACCGTAATCTATGAGATATAATGATAATAAGAAATGTTAATGCTCCCAATTTGCCTTTCGGTGGTCCATCAGATGTGTTGGGGGTGAATTCAGTCAAGTACTACCGGTAATACCCAGTGGTAACATGATTGACATTGTATTTGCAAGTATTAAGTCTTCATATATGTAGCAACACTCTGAGGTATTAACTCTAAAAAAACATGATATTGCATTCGGCTGCATCCACAAATAATTCAGAGGTCGTCCATTTGTTTACAAGATGTACCTTGGAAATTGGGGAAGGTAGAGTTGGAGAACCAAATGATGGTGATGCGGTCATACCAATTCCTTATAAGTATCTTCTTACCAACTCTAAAAATTCTATGGCTGAAGTAATTGACCATACATATCCTAATTACACTACCAATTATGGAAATGTCTCTTATTTGAAAGACCGCTCCGTTTTAGCTCCAAACTGTGATGTTGTTCTGCAAGTAAACAATTACATGTTTTCTCTCACTGAATCTGATAAGAGAGATTACTTCAGCTCAGATTCTATTTGCAATGCCAGTTTTGATACTGATAGGGCAGAAAACATATACACCTCTTAAATGTTGAATGGGATCAATGTCTCTTGGTTGGATGCCCACAAAATTACACTACATATTGGTGTTCCCATTATGTTACTTAGAAATTTTGATCAATTTGTTGGTTTATGTAACGAAACTCGTATGATTGTTACACATTTAGGTGATCATGTGATTGGAGAAAAAATATTGAGTGGCTATAATTCAGGGAATTCTGCATTCATTCCATGACTAACTATGACACACTCTGATGATAGATGGCCTTTCAAATTACAAGGAAGAAAATATCCTTTAACAGTTTCACATGTAATGACTATTAATAAAATTCAAGGCCAATCATTTTCTACTATTGGGTTATATCTTCGAAAGCCTTTCTTCTCTCATGGTCAATTGTATGTTTCAGTATCTAGGGTTACATCACCAAATGGGTTGAAAATATTAATACAGGAAAACACTAACACGTCTATTGGGTTTATACATAATATTTTGTATAAAGAAATATTTCATAACCTTTCTTAGCTATCATTTAAAATAATCAATTTATATTTTATGATGTATTTCCTATATGTGATGTGTACTTCAATGACTTCTTTACATGGTTACTATGTTTATATTTTCAATACTAAATGTAACAGTACATAGAATAACAATGTCACGATCAATAACCCTATTGAATGAGATTGCACCAGAGGACAATGAGACACTACAGATTGATGTTAATTTGCTGAACATGTGGTACAATTCATCCCCTAGATCTTCCAATGATGTCTTTGCAATTGATCTAATACTATGTGACAAAGAAGTATGTTTACGTTACATTCACAAATGATTATTTATTTTTATATTGTTATGTTATGTTCTGTATTTCTTTCCACATTTGAACATGTTGTATCTATCTGTCTTCTATCATCAATTTTTCTTTACATACTAACATACTTTTCAATATACATTATTTAGGGAAGTAATATTCAATGTACAATAGGTAACCGTCAGTTTATCTCAATGTAAAAACATTATTTGCGTGAAGGAATGTGCTACATGACATAGAACATAAAAATATATTCAAACCAAGGAAAGTAATTTGGAAATAGACATCCCTGCAGAGTCATGTTTACATCCATGAAATTTATGCGACCATGTGATGCAAACATACATTTTTCAATTTTGACTTTACTTTATATGAAGGGATTATTCAAAAGAGGATTCCAGAGGAAAATTTAATAGGTATATTTCATTAATTGTTTCTGACTATTCTATGTAGTTCACTTCAATAAAGTTATGTAAACAATAATATCTATATCGTCTTTAACTATTTTTAACTAAATTTATTTTGGTTAACTATTTTATAGAAATTATTGGACGTCTACATTACAATCATCCAGTGCAATTTATGGGACATTCCAACCTACGGATGCAGATTCTTCTAGAGGATGACAGTTGATTAATTTTCCCCTATTACTACATTACAATGCAGCAAAAAAAATTATGGCTTGCTATTAATTTATTTCCATAAAGAGGTATTCAACTTACCAGTAGTTTATGGGGATACTTTGTGAATGAAATGAAAAGTTATTTGAAAAAAAAAACAAAGACTCATCATCCATTCTTATATTACAAGTTGTATGAGTCAAGAGACTAAGCAGTATGGTTTCTAACGACATTATTTATTTTCATCTATTAGTAAATATATTTTCTTCTCAAGAGGTTGATTTGAATGAACAATTAGTTCATATCATTTCAATAGTTTCAAACTTCTTACAGAAACTGTTATTGTGACTAATATTGTTAATGCTAAAAATTTTTGTACAACCTGGATATTCAAGAGGTCGTCTCTACTGATCAGCATAAGATTTCTATCGAGACTATGTTGTATCCATCCTATTCTGAATCTACTCTATCTATTCTAAGGTCTCTTAAAGAAGATGAGGTACCAGAAAATCTTCCTCTCCTGCCTCTAGCCAGCACAGAGGTGATCAGCATGGCCTACCGTATAATGCCTCGTAAGGTTCCATCTGAATAGTCACCTGAAAACTATTGTTGTATGAAAAATACACAAGATTTATATGCTTCCCCCAATAACAACCAAAATCTAGAATGCATGCCCATAGCATATCATCAATCACATGGTTCGTACGCTTGGACTAGCCATCTATCTAGGGGTGGTATGTCGTACTCAAAAGTACATATGTACCTAAAGCCTTCTGAATCCCCTACCAGAACAGAGAAGTTAAATGTGCATCCCTGTCTGAAACAATGGAGGGTGTATCTTCATGCAGACGTAAAATCTATCGGATGTACAACCATCCCTTCTCATCAACACTGATGGTCTCCTTGATCAGAAAGAAATGAGAAACCTTCTTAAACATGTCGACGACAACCCAAACAACATCACTCCCTCGAGGTGACCTCGGCAACCCGGTCACGAAGTCCATCGCGACATCATTCCACATCCACTCAAGAATGGGTAACTACAATAAAAGACTTTCCAGTCGTTGGTGCTCTTCTTTAACCTACTAACAATTATAACATCTCACAACATAACCAACAATGTATCTCTTCATACCTTGCCACCAATACTTGCGATGAAGATCCCGATACATCTTGGTGACATCAGGATGAACTGCACAAACAGAGGAATGAAAATCCCACATCATCTCCTCTCGTTTGTCTACTGGAACCCATTCGCATCCCTGGAAATGCAAGATCACATCCTCGCCCATGGTCCATCCAGGAAGAGGGTCCTCTCCTGAAGCAATCTCCAGCAGGACTAGGCCTTCTGAATCTGATAGATTCCTCATCCATACCCGATCAAGATGTGTATTGGTAACAACTATAGAAGATACGAAGGTATGTCCCTATATTTTGTGCACCTCCAAATGCATCTCATAGAACAGATCCATAATCTGCCACTCAATGCTAGCCTCCTGAACTACATGTATCTGAGTTCTCCTGATCATTGCATCAGTAACTGCATTTCCCTTCCCAGGTGTGTAGGCAAGCTCAAAGTCGAATGACTGAAGATACTTGACCCACCTATGCTGTCTCAGATTCAGATCATGCTAAGTGAATATGTACTTGAGACTCTTGTGATCGGTGAAAAACAAAAATTGATCTCTTAGAAGGTAATGTCTCCAACAGTGTAAGTCATGATCAACAGATGCCAACTCTAGATCATGTGTTGGGTAGTTCCTCTCATGTGGACTCAACTATTGAGACCCGTACGCAACTAATCCATCTCCCTGCATAAGCATAGCTCCCAGCCCGATACATAAAACATCACAATAAACAGTATAGCTCTTTTCCGGCTCTGGCAAGACTAATATCGGTGCTGACTTCAACCTCCCTTTCAGCTCCTGAAAGGATGTCTCACAAGAATCTTACCATAAGAACTTTGCCCCTTTCTTGGTTAGACCTGTCAGCGGTGCTGATAGGCATGAAAAGTCCTGTATGAAACTCTTGTAGTATCCAGCCAGCCCTAGAAAACATTGCACCTCAAAGGCACTATTCGGCTACTCCCAGGAATCTACATCTCGCACTTTCTCTGGGTCTACTGATACTCTTGTCTCTGAGATAACGTGAGCCAAGAAGTGAATCTGATCTATCCAAAAGTGGAATTTCGATAGCATAGAATATAAATTATTCTCTCTCAGTGTACTCAGAATGATATCAATATGGGTAGCATGGTCGTGTCGAGTTTGATAGTACACCAATATGTCGTCCACAAAAACCAACATGAAGGAATCTATGTACGGATTGAACTCTCGGTTAATCAGTGCCATAAAAACAGCTGGCGCATTTGTGAGACCGAATGGTATGACTGTATACTGGTATAGACCATACCTTCTCCTAATGGCTGTAAGAGGGATATCTGATGGTCGAATGAACAACTGATAAAATCTGGATCTCAAGTCAATCTTTGAGAACACTCGGGCTCCTCGAAGCTGACCGAAGAGGTCATCGATCCTCGACAAGGGATATCGGTTCTTGACCATCAAGTGGTTCAACTTCTGCTAATCCACGCTAAGCCTAAGGGTGCAATCTTCCTTCTTCTCAAATAGGATAGGCGAACCCCAAGGAGAAGTACTGGTTTAGATGAAACCCTTTGCCTGCAACTCCTCCAACTGCTTCTTGAGCTCCTGCAAACTCAGGTGTACCCATCCTATAAGGAGGAATGGACACCAGTTCCTCTCTTGGCACAAGATCAATAGAAAATTCGTCCTCACGCTCCATAGGAAAAAATGAAAAGTCCTCTTGAATGTCATCCCTGAAACAATCCAACACTAGAGGAAAGTTTTACTGTGAAGTCCCCTGGTCATCTAGATAAAGTCTGAAAATCTAGGTTGTAACTCCTCCTAGCCCATGATGCTCTGGTCTAGATCTACCTGCTTGGACATCCCACTCGCCTCTATAGAGAAAATTTCCACCCTATGGTGATATGAAACTCACCCTGCGGTGATAGCAATCAACAATTGACTGGAAGGGGACTAACCAGTCTACCCGAGAATGACATCATAGCCTGTCATCTCTAAGACATAGAGGTCCCATAAGAAGTGACACCCTGCAACGTCAAGAGGGAACTCTCTGAACTGATATATGCTATATGTCCTTATTCCCAATGGTGTATCAAGAGTCAAAATGTAGGTAGTCGAAAAGATACAGAGCCCAAGTCTCTCCACAATAGTAACAGAGATAATGCTATGTGAAGAATCAGTATCGAGAAGTGCTGAAGATATCACAGAGGCTACTAAGATATACCTCGAACTGTAGAAGGTATGGGATCTTTCTCTTGAAGGGTCTTCTCAATAGTGAATGTCTGGCTTGTCCCACGGACCTGTGCCCTTGGCTGACCACTCTAAGCTGATCCACTCTATTGTCGTAGGTAACCTGGTGACTGACCACCATGGTCGTGACCTCCACCTCAGCCCGAATGGCCAGAAGAACTCCAATTACCATACTGGTGAGAAACTGGCGATACATCCCCTATACGTGGGGTCATAGAAGAACCCCTACGACCAGTTTTAGTTGAGAAAATCTGATAGGAACATTGAAGATGGACCATCTTTCCCCAATATCGGCACTCCATCGGGTCTCTCTGACACTGAGGCCTAGTATGCCCACTCCTACCACACTGGTAGCATACAACCTGGCTGCCGGAAGATACATTCTTCAACCTTAATCTCCTCAAGAAGACTCCATGTGGCACTTCCTACTATCAGAAGTAGGAACACTAACTTTTGATATCGAACCGACCAGGATCACTACTCTAGAATCTCTCAGGTTGCACTCTGTGATCAAGGCCTGGTTGACGATTGAGGATATCATATTCAACCTGCTGATATTCACCTGGGAATGGATCTCCTGCATGAGACCATCCTAGAACTTTTAAGAAAGTAACAAATCATCACCTGCTGGAATCGGCGTGAAGCGTTGTAGCATGGTAAAATGAGACGAGTACTCCATAACAGAAAGAGTACACTGCATGAGACTCATAAACTCTTAAGCTTGGTCGGCCCTCATGGTCTCTGGATAGAAGTTATCATATAAGATGTGCCGATACTCATCCCAAGTCATATTCAGTTGGCGCCCTGACTGTGAGATCACATCCCACCACCTCTTGGCAGTGTCTCAGAGTATTTAAGTAGCAAGATTCACCCTCTTCTCTGGAGGTATCTCCAAATGCTCTAAGATCATCACCGTGGACTCCAACCATGACTCTACAGCCTAGGGTCCTCCATCCCTTGAGAAATTAGGAGGATGATGATTCTGTAAAACCCATGTTAACTCAGCCATCGACAGGGAAGGAGGCGGCACTCTTTGATAGGTCTGCATCATCCTTAAAATGTCCTCCCTGAACTGCACATCGGCGCCTACAATGGGTGTAACTGCTAGTGCCAAGGCTGGAACAACAGGAGAATCTGCTGGAGGTTCCTGATCGGCCACATCCAGTGTCTTCTCACCGTCTGTTAGCTGACGTATGATCGAAGGACATCTCGGAGGCATAGATCTGAAAGATCAAAAGCACAACTTAGATCAGGATTATCAAGGACATAAAACACAAGATTACAAATGGGAATATGTGAAAGGAACATGAAAGATCTAAAAAACACGACTACACGACGTGTATAAACACTACACGATGTTTCCTTTTAAGCCAAACACATGGGAGTGTACTTTGTCCATAGATGTTCATGTAACACCCCAGACTACATGGCATGTTGTCCCCACACATGGTGTGCACTTCATCTCCATTCCCCTTCCCGAGTCTCCATACAAGGCTAACTCAGACGGTCCTCTTAACCATAGACTACACGACGTGTTCACTAATGAAACGACATGTACTAGAAAAGGTCTCTGTGACCCATGTTGTTAGTTACACGATCGGCTACACGACTGACCCTTACACAGCGTGTTACGAAAAAACATTGTGTGTATATGAGAGAAATCATTGTCTCGTGTTGTTCATGACACGGATGGGTACCCAGAACAAGACTACATGGCGTGTTCGTACCCAACACGGCGTGTACTACACGAGCTTCCCCGACCCTTGTTGTTAGTGACACGGCTGGGTACATGGCTCACTACTAAACGACGTGTAAAGACTGTACACGACAGTTTCTCAAAAACTTTTTCACCACCCTATGCTTCTACTCACATAGTCAGTGACATGGTTTAAAACTACATGGTGTGTATTAAAGTACACATCGTGTATTCTGGGTTTTTCCATGCAGTAACTCAGAAACTACACCAAAGCCCAGAAAACACTAAAAAAAGCATAAAGGTGCCAAATTCTGGTCCATGAGGGCTCATACTCCCTATGAACCCAAGCTTGGAATCTTCTAAATATCATATAAAGGTTAAGAAATTCAATGATCCACCATGTTCTAATTCATGAGGGCCCACAAACACCTCAAGGACCAAAATTTTGGGTTCATTTAAGAAAGGCACAATACAAAAAATTCCTCTATCTAACTGCATGGATTATATCAAATCATCTATCACAACAGCATGCATAATCTACACAACGTCTATCACAACAACATCAAATTGCTAATTCACCCTTGATGGAATGGAAATAATACATGGCATGAGAATTCTAACAAGTGCCTATATGATGTATGAGATGAAAAACCCTCATCTCATCTGGTTTTGACAGAAATAGAACCACACTAGTACAAAAATAACAACACAAAGCAGGTGAATCACTATAGGTGAAATCAAATCAAATTTAACATATAAAAACTAGAAAATACAATAAGCGAGGTAGATTGGATTTTCCTTGTACACAGGTTAGCTACTCCCAAGCTCATCTTATTACCAAGTACCGAATCCATCATATCACTGGCTAAATGCTCCAAACTGTAAATCAAGAGAAAAGAATGCCTCTAATTCCACTTAGTAACATCTCGGTTCCAAAAGCCACCTAGAGGCACCCCTTACCCAGTTCGTCACATGGCCTCAACCGCATTTCCCGAAATTCCAGAGCCTAGCGACTAGTAGTGAGGGTTGTCACGACCCGTCCTCGGGGCCCGTTTCGTGACTACCCCAAGCCCACCTTTCATAGGCCAGGGGCTGGAGACTAGCACCAATGGTGTAAATCCTGATAACTGGGAAGGCATTGCCTTTATAAAAGTAAAAAAAACACCACAGAGTACAAGTGGAAGCAAAACACTAAGTACAATAGAATGTGCTGAAAAGTAAATGGGCCAGAATACAAACCCAAATGGAAGTATAACTACAACTGAACAATTACAACAGAAAAAGACAACAGCTGGAAGAACGGAGCGGCTCCTGGGTCGTCTTCCTCAGATCCTAGCAGAAGGGTAGGTACAGACAGTGCAGCTCCTGGATCGTCCACCACGGATCCTACCTGATGGGTAGGTATAGATAGTAGAGATCATCAACGCTCTCTCCCATTGACCTCCTCCGTGTGTTGTCTCGTCGTGAAGTCCACCTTTGGATACTGACTCGTCGTGTAGTCCACCTCCGGGTAATGAATCGTCGTGTAGTCCACCTCTGGGTACCGTCCAATCCTCGAACACTCGGCCTCCGTCAGCACTGCCCGTCGTCTGCAACCAACACAATGAGGTGAGGGCATAGCCCGTGCAGGGGTGAGTATAACGATACTCATTAGGGACCCCGAGACCCTCATGGTCTCACTAAAACCAACAAGGATAAGCACAAAGAAGATCTCACCATATAACCTCTACTTAGGTATATGCCCATACATATACCTATGTTATGAAGTAACCCATCTCAATCATGAGGAAACACAAGGATCATGAAATCAACGGATAACCACTACCCAGGTATATGCCCATACATATACCTAAGTTATCAAGTGACCCATCTCAATCATGAGGTAACACAATGGTCAAAAGTCTCAGCTCAAACCAGGATTTTCATTATAGAAACCGTAACTGCTGAAGAGCTCCATCTCTAGAGTGTACAGTGGTCCTGTCACCACTCTGAGGTACTGCTCACTAACTTAAGACTGCTGAAGTACTCCTCCTGTCGAGTACCGCGGGCCAGCCACCCAAACACAGTAGTGCTTCCCGCCAGGGTATGTCACCCAAACACAGTAGTGCACACCCCCTAGTAGCCTGCAGAGGTACTCTCTGGACGAGTACCACGGGTCTGCACTGTCACACAGGTAGTGCTCCGTCCACACTGGGTCTGCACCTCACAAAGTCGTGCTCCGTCCACTGGGCTAGTCGACTCACTCCACGTCGAGTCTGTCAAGCAGTCGTCAGGTCTCATCCGGCTGCACGGTCTCCATACACCGCACACTCGTCTCTGGGAGGGTCTTCTCCACAAGCTACAGGTCGATACTCCAAGTATCTCAAAGTCCCACGAAGAAGTATCTCAACGGAACGCCTCGTCAAAGGGGTCTCAATGCAAAAGACGGAGCGTCAATCGGACGCCCGGTCTGTGAGTTACTAGCATTTTTGTCCCCGGGGCCTGGTTGGTTTCGTGTGCGAACCAACCCAGTCGTATCTCAGCTGTACCCCGGACTCTCATAGGGTATAATCATAGGGACCGTTTCTCAACTTGAACACCAACACCGCTGACGGTTCTCCAAACGGACCTCTGGTCTGAAAGATAGCAGCTTTTCCGTTCCAAGGGCCCAGTTGGATTTCGGGTACAATCCAACCCGACCACTATGCAACAGCAACCAAAACTTGGGAAACGTATGCCAAAAGTTCCGTCTCATCAAGAGGAATTCAACGAGATAGACGGCGCGTCAATCGGACGCCCGATCTTTGAGTTATTGGCTTTTTTGTTCCAGGGGCCCGGTTGGTTTCGTGAGCGAACCAACTCGACCGCACTCCGACGGTATCCGAACCTCAAGAGGAGTTAGCCAAAAGATCCTTCTCACATAGAGGAATCCATCAAAGTCAAGGACACGTCAATCGGACGTCTGGAGTTCATGTTATGAGTGTTTTCCCTCCGAGGGCCCGGTTGGTTCCGTGCACGAACCAACCCGGACGAACCCAAAGTATTCCTAAAACTTGAGTGAAATATGTCAAAACGACCGTCTCGGTCCAAGGATCACATCGCCGCTGACGGTGCATCGATCGGAGGTCTGTATCCCAAGTTATGGGTGTTCGATCGGAAACAAACCTAAATGGGGGATCTGGGCCCGGCCCGGACCAACCCCCCCCCCCCCCCCCCGGGTCGGCCCGAACCTTGTCGGCCCGACTCGGGTCCGGGTCCGGCCCATCCGGGTGTGGCGCGGCCCGGCCCGGCTCGGCCAGCGTGGCCGAGCGGATGCCACGGAGCGGGGGTGGGGGGGGGGTGTGCAGCCCCCCTCACCGTTGATTGAAGCTGGCGGCGGTCTGCGCCGCCACCAATCCTCCGGGATCCCGCGCGGCCGCGGGATCCCCCGTGCCGCCCCGCCGTGGCAAGCTATGGCGGTTGATTCCTCCGGAGGCGTGCTCAGGTGCCACTGCCTCCTAGCGGTCGGACGGCTCCGGCCGCCGCCCCCGGTCGTCGGCGGCGCCGCACCGGCGACCCGCGCCTCCTGGTTTTCCGCGGGCCACCGGTGTTGCTCCGGTGGTCCATTTTCAAAACCATCTATGCTGGCGTTCATCTCGGGTCTCGAACATTACTGTGGAAGCTTAAAAATATCCTTATGGACATGTTTTTCATCGCCCATCAATCTGCACGTCAATCAACAAATCGCGTTGTCCTCGTGGTTCTCTGGCACGACGCGATGGCGCCGCGCCCCTTTGTCGTGGCCCGACTTCGTCCGTGGATGTCTTCGGGTTTCTCTGATGCGGAGTGACAGCTTCACGTCCTTGTTCGTTTTCATGGCGCGGCGCGACGACGCCTCACATTCCTTGCCGCACGGTTCCACGTGATGCGACGACACCATGCTATTCCCGTTTCAATCCATAAAATAAACCAACATGGATAAGGAGGAGGGTCGCCCGTGTTTGTGTGGTCCGGCCCCCTCTCGTTAATTGATAGCAATTGGTAATATTTCATGAAGAACGTCAAGGTAATAATCACGAACAAATTAAATAATATTCCCCTATAGTTTTCCCGCAAACAAGAATTCCCAACCCACAACATATTGTTCGCAGATCAACTTGATGTTTAGTTGATCCGCGTTATTTGATTTAGAATTAAGTAACATGGGTTTTATTAATATTCACAAAACTATTCCCTACCTCGACGTTTCTTGAATGGAGGTTCGTTGAACGAGGATTCGTCGCGGGTAGAGATGTCGCGGAAGAAGACGTCGCGGAAGAACAGTCGCGGTACACGACGTCGCGAAGAAAGAATTCGTAGGCAACGTCGGAGTGCATCTGATGTGGCGTCTCCTCACTTGTCGCGGAGAAGACAAAAGATGGCATTTCGATCGTTCTTCATGGAACCGGCGTTCTTCATCGAAGAAGATGTCGTTCTTCGTCGAGAAGGAAGTCCTCTTCTTCTTCACAAGAATTCTCTCCCAAAACTCCACCACAAGAAACTAACCCAAAAAAAAGCTCACCTATTATTTTATTAACATAACATAACTTTTGAATTTCAAGAGTCTGAAATTTAAAAAGCCACACTTAACTCACTTAATTAACAACATAAGTTATTAATGATTATTTTATCAAGAGTTAATGGTGAGTTGAGGGGGGTTGAAGAATATGAAGGGGTGGGGTTTGTGTGGGCCCCACCACCCTCATAACCTCTCTTGGGAATTTGGGTAGTTACACAACTTCCACCCAAAGCCTTAAACCACTAAAAGAAAATAAAATTTGTAGTTAATTTATAAATTAAACTTCCACAATTTTTATCATCTTCTCTCGTGAAAACGCAACTCCGGAAATGGCATTCCTAAGAAATTAGTGGTGCTACGGTTCCATCGGTGCCCTCATAATTCGATTCTGAGCAACAGTACAAAAGATAGAAAAACCTGCTCGTCCATTCACTGAACGTACCCGAGCCAAACTTTGGAAAATAATTCTGGACACACCGAGCCTTGGAATCAGGCGCCATCAGAAACTACGTTCTTGTAAAATTCCAAAGAAAAATAAGAAAAAAAATTTCCTTGAAATTTCTGTGTCTTTACAAGGGCCTTGGGTGTGATAGTGGGGAAACTATGCCCTCATTGGCAGAGTACACAACAGAAGTAAACAAAGTGTGCAACAACGGAAGTAATAAATATCCAACAACAACGCACAAGAAAACCATGGAAGAATAAATCAATAAACCACTAGAACACATATGTATATATATGAAATGATTCATGATAAATATCTAGGAAAATAGTCACAATGTTGAAAATACGAACAGTACCAAAACAAGTACAAAAGAAAAGATAAACAGCTCCTCATCATCGCAAGCCTAAGCTTTGTCCCATACTCTCCTGCTCTAATAAATCAAGTACCAGAAGTCGAAGGGCAATTTCCCTTGTCGATACCTGCAACAACATAGTCTATTTAGGCCGAAGAGCATGACCCAAACAGGGTGTGAGACTAAATCCCAGTAAGAAACCACCCGAAGATCTGTGCCTAATAGTCAGTGAGCATTTGGCAGGTAATAGTATAGTAAATAGTAAACAATAATAGTAAACAGCATGCAGTAATCAGTAAGCAGTTATAGGATGATATACAAAAGTAATCAATCCACAGAACAACAAGCAGAAACAAATAAAACATCTAAACATAATGGGAACCCCTTTTGGAAGTACATGAAGCCAACCCCTCTGGTCTTATCCCAGAAATACCAACAACCCTCTGGGAAATGCACTAAGCCTAACCCCTCTGGTTTGGTCATACGAAATTATAAAACTCTATAGGGAAGATCACTCGGTCAATTCACCTTATAGTCTAGGGTAGTTAGGGACTCTATGAGGAAGATCACGCGGTCTAACCCTCTTATAGCCCCAAGGTCAAGAAACTCTCTGAAGAAGCTCACTCAGTCAATTCCTCCTATAGTATCAGATCTACAACAAAATCTCTACGAAATCCCACTCAGTCAATTCCTTCTCTACCCTGGAAAGGTTTTAAGGAAATTCAAACAAGCAAAGACTCTCTGAGGAAGCTCACTCGGTCTACCCTCCTCTAGTTTATAATAACCAAGACACTCTGGGAAGTTCACTCGGTCTATCCACTGTAGTCTATAATAACCAAGACTCTCTGAGGAAGCTCACTAGGTCTACCCTCTTGTAGTCTACAATATTAAAGACTCTCTAGGAAGATCACTCGGTCTATCACTTATAGTCTATAGCACCTGGTTCTCACAGTTCCGTGCCGGTCAGTTCATAATAATGCTATAAGTCCAAAGTACACCTACAGTGCTATATTGATTACCATTCTATAAAAAATCAGCATGTCAAGAATATCATTCCATCCTATATGGAATAGGCAAAACATCCAAGCACAACAATTATACTTATAAAATATCAAATTACCTCTACACAAGCAGACATGAAAGGAAGTAAAAACAATAGGGGCAAAACCATAAACATGCAATACCCCGTTCACGGGTATTGGTGGAATTTGCACATAAAACTCAAATACTTTGAAAGGTATGGCACAAACCAGCTACCTTGAAGCTATGAGATCAATACAATTTCTATCACGAGGATTGATTCTCCTTATAATGGTGTAGATCTATTAAAATGCATGAAATGTTCAAACCATGATATATTGAGGAAGAGTGAAAATCAAGGAATGAAACTCAAGAAGAAGGAAGAGCTCACCACTGCAGTTCCAATGCAATCGACGGTGGTCGATTCGCAAACAGATGGAGGCTTGGGGGATTTGAGGATGTTTGCGGCTGTACGGGGCACTCCTAGTCGAGGAACCTGAAGAAGAAGGTGTTTTCGTCAGTTAGACGGGTCCTTGGTCCACATAATGAAAAAAAATAAACTACACGATGTGTACTTTTGGGGTACACATCGTGTACTTAGCTTTTCCGTACTCCACTTTAAGTGGCATCCACATCGCCCTTACACACCGTTTGTGTGGCCCGGACATGGCCAGCACACGGCCTAGCGCGACATCGAAGTACATGGCGTGTACTTTGAAAATTTCCAGATTTTCTTCTTTTTCTGAAAAACAATCAGAAAATGAAAAACATACCTAAAAGGAAGATCCAGGTTCTTAGAGAATACAAAATATGATATTGGGAAAATGTTTTATTTTCATAATAATTCCCTCTAAAAGGAAAATAATTTATTTCATAAAGATAATTTTGATTATGTATCCATGTATGATGTCATGAAAATGATATATTATATAAGGGTATTGTGGTTATAAATTTGGAATTATTAATGTTTAAAGTTAACCAGTAATATATTATTCTTATCAATGGTCAAAATTGAATTTAATTTGATATACTATATGTTTTTGGATATTATGCAATGGAAAGAATATAAATGTTACATTAATTAAAATAATAATTTCATTTGAACTTGATATCTTGAAATATTTTGGATATATTAGAAATTAAAAAATGTAAAATATACAATAATTATAGCTAGATATAAATGGAAAATTATATAAATAGTTATAATAATGATGATATAATACATATAAGAACTCAAAGTAAAAAAGTGAAGTTATTGACATCATAACATTGGATGTTTTTTGAGTTATAGAGTTTGAATAAGTTTAAGATGTTTAAAATTAGGAATATAGTTCCTAAGTCTCACCACAATTACAATTCTCTTACTTCATAATTGTTACTCTATAATGTATTTTGTGGGAGGATTCTATTTAATGGTCACAAATATATTTGGAATTAATTATATATAGATATAATGAGTTACAACCCCCTAGAAAGTTCAGAAAACATAAGGGTGATCTAACAGTCTATCGGATCTAATATGACAGATAGGTTCTTTTTTAGGGATATGTAATGTATTATTAATTGATATTAAGGATAGAAAATGTATCATATGAAAGGAAATATCTACTTTATTTCTTGTTCATATTTAATACATAGATTAATATATATAAACCCATTTTATAAAGTGTAGTTATAAATAATTTCTCAATGTATGCGTTCGAATTATCCCTAATAAATGTTTATATGGTACTTGTATAGGTTATAATTAAATTTTAGGGTTATCATGAATAATATTCTTGTATAGAGATATGAAATATTTTATGAGTTACAAATACGTTTTGTTCTGGGGTTGATCCACAATGTATACCACAATGAGTGTTATACAAAATTATTTAGTGTACTAGTGGTACATTTTTAATATTTAAATTCCATAAAACTAAGGTTGGTGATATAGAAAGCATGATAATTTGTAAACATTTATTCTTCCCTCACACTATCCATAATGATTATCTAATTATGTGTTGGTTTGGTATGTTGGTAATCATGTTAATTGTTAGACCACAACCAAGATAGGATTTTTACTCAAATATGAAAACAATAACATTAAATCATTTGATTTAAATAGACTGATAAAATGTATATTCTTGCATAGAAGATAAATGAAATTTGATTTTATACTTATATGAGTGGGTTGTCATGTACTCATCTACTATAGGAATGAAATGTTGTGTATTAATCTAAATAGTTTATCTATAATCTTTTAGGAAAGAATATTTGAGGTGGCTATATGGGATTGGAATGATCTATATCTCATAGCCACTTGATATCTTGGATACATGTAACATGCGAAAATGTTTTCTAGTATGTGATTCCACTAGTGGACACATGTATAGATATATGTGTGTGTGTGTGTGTGTATGTGTGTGTTTTATTGATTTCATGACCTGTAACATTATAGATTGTGTAGAATTTATGCTTTGATAGATGCCACACATTACTTACAACAGTATATTCAATTATTCATATATCTTTTACCAATGCTACAATTTCTTGTGGGGTCACACATATTGGTTGACCAAATAGTGATTAATATAGACTCAAATAACCTCTATAAAGGTGTTCAATAATTTTAAAAATAATTGTTTTAATAGCACATTAATGAATTGTTATATATGAAATAATAAAAGGTATTGTTAATAGTAACTTTCAAAGACCATTCTGGAATATATCTGAATGCTATTTTCAATATTATTTATTAATGTAACATTTATGATACAAATAAAGTAAAAAATAATGAATTTATATTTGCTTTAGTGAAAGTGGGAGATTTAATGTAATATTCCATAGGGCTATAAATATCTAATTATATAATATGGATAGTTATAGGGTATGATAAGAATATATATAAAATAGATAATATTCTAGTATATGTTGATTTCATATTTGAGGAAATGTGGATGGAATAAAGACTATATAAGGATGTATAATTTTATGAAAGGATGATATCATAATATGTTTGTTTAAAAATATTATAATATTTGATGTGGTTGATTCACTATAAAATTGAATTGTTCGATGAATTTTTAATTCTTATGAATCATTCAATCTCCTAAATGTATATTTTTTCTTCAAAATATGTAATTAAAAAACTATATTTAATACTCTATTTCAATTTATCAAAAAATGAGAGAATAGTATTCCCATGGTTACATGAGATATAACCAAAGTCTTTATTCTTACATTTAAAAAAAATATGAGTAAATTCATAGATTGGGGAGCATCACCATAGCCTATATCAATATTTCTTAGCCATAAGAAAGATTTTGTAACCCTTCAACTACCACTATAAAAAACTCCCCCCTCCCAAATATCTTCTCCCTACACTTTCTTTTATTTTGGGACAAACAAATATCATGAATATTGAAAGATTCCAAAAAAAGTGTTTGAGTCATTTGATGAAATATATGGATTCAAATTAAAGGGAATAAACATTCAGTCTCTGGTGAGTAGTTATCATAAAATATATAAACAATTCATCGATGGTTGTGTTCAATGGACCATGGTATGTGTTTTCATTTCTATTATTGGAAGATTTTATTTCAACATTATGGTGATATTATATTAAAGGATTCTTAATATATTTTTCTTCTATGACACATCATTAATCTATTGTTATATATTTTTTTATAATACAAATATATTTTGAGTGTATACAATTATTTATATATTCATATTAATAATATTATTTATTTTTGTTAAAAAATATCTCCTGATAGAATTTTAGTGTTTTTTGTTATTATGCTTGTTGAAAAAGTCTGTTGATGAAGTACCACGTTGATTATTTCCAGAGAATATGTTTCCTTGTATGTTTTTTATCAGTGTTTTCTAAATTTATGAGTATGAATGTTGTTGAAATAAAAGTTTTGAATATAATTAAAAAATCGAAAAGGGGGTTTTTTAGGAGTTAACCACATGGTCTGTTTGGAATCCATGAAAATCTACATTGTGAGTACATTATAGTTCATGAAAACCCCTAGTGCATTCACTATCATTGAGGAGTCATGTGGAAGTAGAGATCATAGAGCGGTATTTGTGGTGAGGATTCAGTGGATGAGTTTCATGGGACCATGTAGGATGTGTGTAGTTGTAATATGGTGTTTCTAGGAGAACCATAAATAATGGAAATTGTGAATGAAGGATTATGAATGATATATGAATTTATAAAAGGAATAAATGAAGGAGTGAGCATTACATTCATGGATTTTTATTTTCATAGGTTTATTATCTATATAAGTACCCCTTATAACATCATTGGATAGATATAAAAAATATCTTAGACAATTATCATTAGATTTTTCCCCAAATTTGTAAGGTAGTTTTTGGTTACAGTACAATGAAGCATGAAAGAAGTCTGAACGATTAGTAAATGGATCCATGAGATTAGTACACAGTTGAGGAAGTTCAAAAGGAGTGTTCATAGAGAAGTCAACTTGTGACTTTGGCCCGCATTGTAAATTCATGAAGAATATAGGTCACACATAATGTTCATAGAGAGAGCTCAAGAATGTGGTCCATATATAAGGTCCATGAAAGAGTAACTCATTCTAGGTATTTTTACAAGTATATTCATAGAGAACAATGTGTCACCCATAAAATGTGTGTTAAATAGTGATTCATGTGGTCAATGTGAAGATTAACGGTTCATGAGGACGAATAGTATTAAAGGTTTTTGGCACTTATTAAAGGCCTATACAAAGGAATATGTTATTACTTGAAAACAAAAGTTCATCAGGGAAATTGAATCATTTATTTTTAATGACATCATATATATTTTATAAAATCAAATTTTGAAGATCAAGATAAAAATATTGATTTAACAATAGATAGATAGATAAGTTTTGAATTTTCTTATGTGATAAAGATATTTCCCATATATTTGTGAGAAGAGGAAGAGGATGAAGTAAGTGACCACTCGGTGGAAGTCATCAAACACTAAATATCTTAAGGGTATTAACCTCAGGAATAGGATACACCTAGCCTAAACCCACTACTAAAATAGATTTAGTGGATTCTATTACTATGGTCCATTACAATTTTTTTCTCATTGGATTAACTTATTGTGGGTTATCCAAGTAAAATTATGCACTCCAGTATTCCAGATTTACATATATTTTTTCGGATGATAATAGGTATATGTGGGTTAAGTGATCAAAAAACTTATATGAATTGAGGTTATGATAAGGGTTTAATCAATATGATCATCACTAAAAGGAAAATACAAGAGTCACGATTCTAAAAGATTGTTTAATATCATTTAATATAATCATAGTTTTAGGTTTATGTGGGAAAACATGAATAATTTTCTAGCATTATTCACCCCCTCCCTAGTCATATCTTACTAAAGACCCTTGTGGGGTTAATAATTGGTATCAGAATATAGTATTTTCTTATTAAGTTGATTTTTCTGAATTGATATGGTTGTTCTTTAGAGTTTACGTCTATTCTACCCATAAAAATGTGAGATATAAATAATATAAATATCAATGAAATTGTTTTTATGGGATGTTACATTCAGATAAAGGACTCCAATAGCTTCAAAAAATATGTTATGGGTGAATCTAATTGTATATTTCCTTTTTGTACAATGATTCTTAGGGACTGTATGAGGATGTTAATATGAATAGTGCTGATGTATATAATGATGATGATGATATATAAAGATATGAAAAGGTAAAATCTATCCATATATTATTGGATTATGATTAGGGAATGAAGAATGTAATCATGTATATGATAAATGATATTGAGTCTCATGTCACTCATATTGAAGTAATGAATATTGGTGTTGAAAAATTTGCACGATTAAATATTTTTTAAATTAAATAGAAATATGAAGAAGAATAATGAATATAAATTCAAGGAATAATTGAATATTTATTCCAATGTTAATTAGTATAAATCCAATTCCAAAGAGAAGATCTATAACTCAAAATCAGTTCAAAATATAAGGATAAAAAGAGATGAATTACCTCCAAACATAGAAAAAAATTGATTAGGTGAACCCAATGACAAGGTAAGTGATGAAGGAAAAAATCATGGAATTGTAAAAATAGGTGAAGAATAAAGATTAAAAGTGACTTACTTGAAGAACTATTATGTGAGGTGGAAGAACAGATTTCCTTAAAGAATGGTCGAAAAACAATGTTATCCCTCTAAAACATAACTTGAAGAGAGGTTGATATGTAGAAACAATGAAAACTCTAGTTTGAGGATGATGATATACCAAATACAGTATAAGGATTGGAAGATGATGGATATTGAGACATGTTTGAAAACTAAAAGAGAAAATAAGAATACACTTCACATGGAAACATCGTAATTTGATGTTAAAAAATTTGTAAATATTGATTATGTGAGTAAGAAAAATATATCTTACAAACTATAAGAAACGACTTTTAGTTGAATGTTATTTCAATGTGATACTATTCTGGAATTATTGAACATATAACGAGTGCTTCCCCATATTACCAAGAACTTGAACAATAATTGTTTTTTATGTGTATTATTTTTTTAATTTTTATATCAGTTTTTAGCCAACATTATTAATGGAGGAATTATAAATATTGTTTTTTATGTCATTAATTTTAAAAACGACCCAAAAAGTATAAATACAATAGTTTTTAACTCGGTTACTAAATAACTAATGTTAAAACCCATTCAGATGATCAATTTATCCCATCAGTTATTTAATAAAAGACATGGTATATAGTTTTTCATGTTGGTTATTTAATAACTAAAATGATATATAGTTTATTACCTCTTTTTTTAAAGAAATGACTTGATAAATCAATCTTCCAATGGTTTTTTCACTTTGGTTTTTAAATAATCGATGTGAAAAATGCTTAGGAGTTCGATTTATCACTTCTATTATTAAATAATCGACGTGATAAATCGAGAATCCGAAGGGTTTTTGACGTCAGATCCAAAATAACCATAGTGGAAAAGGATATATTACCTCAGTTATATAATAACCAACGTAATAAACTATACACATGCATTTATTACATTGGATATAAAATAACAGACATAAAAAATTTAAAATAAAATAGTGAAACTGTTACTATGCTCTTCCAATGTAGACATGAAACAAGTAGAAACCAAACCAAAAGAAGACCAAAAGCATACAAAAATCCATACAATAAAAACATCAGAACATGACCAAAATAAGAATAACCCAAGCATAATTAAACACTCACATATATAACATTGAAGATATACAATTTAGACTAAGACAAATCCTAAATCCAACAAAAAAACTACCAAATACACAATTATAATTACAACATTCCAAATTAAATTTTACACTAAAAACAAACTAAAATCCAATAAAAACAGTAAAATAATTTGACCATTACCCTTATAAGTGTTTTACCTATTGAGAACTATAGGGTTGAGGGTCATAAAATAGAAATAAATTTAAAGGAACATAGTTAACATGTATAATGAATAAATCAAATTAATTATTATGGAAATGTTTATAAGGAAATCTAACCTAGTTAAAGTTCATTATTGTTCCAGTTGTAATTATTTCATACATAAATCTTAACATATAATATCTGTATTTGATGAAACCTTTTTCTTCATGAAAATAATTTTTATATGAATGGCAATTAGAAATATCATTTTTATGTAATACAATGAAATGTACAAATTATAAATAGATATTTACCTTTACATTTATATATTAGATCTTGACACTCTTTTTCATTGTATTTTTTTGAAAGTATGCCCATACCCTATTAGAATATATTATGAATGGGATAAATTTAAAAACCATTATAATATAAAAAACTATTAAGAAATTAAAACATAATTTTCCAACATATTCTTCAAACCTTCCCGTACATCACTGTGGACAAATCATATCCAATAATGGTTTTTATCCCTTTAACAAAAAACACATAACATCCAATAATCACTGATATAAAAAGAAATTTATGTTTATTGGTTTTTAATGTTAAAAGATAAATAACACTTTTCCAGATATATGTTTCATACCACTCACCAAAATTTATCATCCAACACTATGTGATTATATTATATTCAAATATTTCAGTAACATAAAGTGTTCTTTGTTCCTCTTCCAAGGAATGTGCTTCAGGTGAAATCATATATGGGTCCAAGAATCCATATAAATATTTTTTTATCATTCTTCTCACTCATTTTATAAATATACCTAATACAAAATATACATAATTATACAATTTTTATAAATATAATGTAGGAAAAGGTGTTAAGAATTACATGGAAAAAAATGCACCACGTTAATTCCCAACTTATCTCCAGTAACAAGATCCATGATATCAGTTTTCACAATCCCCAAATTAATTGCATGTCCTAAAATCTGATCTTCCATTGGAAATGAATAATGATCAGCCAATAAATTTAAATATCTTGACAATCTTTCAAGACTACTATAATCTGTATCTAATGTCTTACCCATTTGTAATTTTTATTGTCTATACATCATTTCTTTACCTTTTAAGTATTAAAATAAATAAATAGAAAAATATTTTAGTTTTAAAATGTTAAATAAAATTATAAAAAAAATAAAAGATATAACATATATACCTTTATGGTAATGAGTCACAGAAGTCTAGATGGCCAATCTATAAATTGGTCGATACTATGTTTAACTATTATCACATAATCAGTAGGTAATGGTACTCAAGCTGATCTATCTATAATATCTTGTACAGTGACCCTATGATTCTCTAACTCTAATAGTTTATGATAAACTATATCTCATATACAATATACCAACCCATATAAAACAATATGATGGGGGAGATCATCAACATATAACTCACAATAAGTGGCAAGTTCAAAAGGAGGTGTATGATATAAAATGGGGTCCTTAGGATGAGTTGGAGGATACATAATGGGGTCTAGAGGTGGGGGAGTGGGAGCTACTGGCGGAGGTGGAGGATAAATAATGGGGTCTACACGGGGAGGTGGTGGAGTAGGAGCTGCAATCTGAAATATTCTTTTCATATCTGAAAACATACACTATACCGACGCTCTAATATTTTCCTCCATTGTTTCATTAATATTATGATCATTATCCTTCAATGATTATATTTTTTATACACCCTCAATGGATGAAGCTTATGAATGTGGAGAAATATTTCTTATTGATACACTCATCAGGTATCCTCACACATGACCAGGGTGTTTGGGATTTTTTACTGATACAAATAAAATATATTACCTCCTAGTATCTTTAAATACCCCCCGTGTTCTCTCCTCCCCAAGAGAATCTTGTATAAATTATTTGAACATTTCTATAATGATTCAATGTATATAAATAATAGAATTAACATAAATAAATAAAATAAATATCTTACAATCCTCTTAGATACTATTTTTGATTCTTCTGAAAGATATGATCTCATTTTAATCATCTGATATATCTTCCATATTTCATGTCTAGATGAAGGGGATAAAGTAGAGACCTCTCCAGAGCTTGAAGACTCAACTCTATGATTTTGTAATTTTTCTGTCATCATTTTTTCTTCCAATAAAATATACCCTCCCGAGATAAACTATGAGGGAATGCATTATTAGATTGGATCTCCAAATGATATTTCCCTATTTACTTTAAACTAAGAATATGAAATCATTAACAATACAATAATAATATCATTTATATAAGAAAGACTATAAAAATTTACATTTCCCTTACTAGAAATGGTTATTTTCATTTACTTTCAACAAATTCTTTCCATGTTTCTTCATTTACGAAATGATATATAAGACATGGATTGTCATTATTCCTATGAACAAAAATGAAATCAAATGTGTTGTTAGATTTAAAATCCATAAATCACCTATCATCCATCAATAAACATTTCTTCTTGACTCTTACAATGTTAAGAATATTAAATTTCATCTAATAAAGAAGATGAAAAACATATAATACTAGAAAAATTTAATGTTTAGTAAAAAAATAGAAAATTTTCTTACCAAAATTGCCTCCCACAACTGATATAATATTGCTTTTTCCACACTTCCTCAATCATTATAAAAAATTCTTACATTTCTTTTAACCCGAATTGATAAAAAAGTTTGAAAATAATTTTCATTTAGATCTCATGGAATATCATTCTCATCAAACTCAATGAGTATCCTATGGTCTTGGCAACGAGTAAGTGATAATTTTGGTAAACATGTTCAACCACATTTACTAAATCTTGAACTCTTACTTGTCATTATATGAGCACATGATGAATATATTGGAACATCAAGAGGAGCATGTGAATGTTCCTCCATAGAGGTATGCTCAAAATTCTCATATACATAATCGTGTAGTTGATCAACTGATTGATCAATCATTATCCATCAAATCAAAAAAGAAAAAATTTGTTCCAAAATATACATATTCAAATATTAAAATACTAATGTAAACAAAAAATGAAAATCAGAACTAAGTTACATAATAGTAAACATAGTAAATATTGTTAGCATGTTAAAAAATGATAATGATGGTAAACATGGTAAACATGGTAGTGTAATTTTCATTCAAAAAAATCAATAAATATATAAGTTACATAAAGGTAAGCTATGGTAAAATAACCATGGTAATGTAGTTTTCATTCATGAAAATAAATAGATATATAAGTTACGTAACGGTAAACATGAAAAATCAAACTAAAAAATTTAAAATAAACAAAAAATTCTAATATTTTATATTAATAATAATTTTAATAAATAAAAAAATTTACAAAATCTAAAAATTTATTAAATTAATAAATTTAAACAAGAAATAAACATATGTTACCTAAAATATTAGGAATGTACAAATTGATGTTTTTACCAAATTCCTTTATCATGATCATTCTTTATGGCACAAACCATGTCTTCAACGTGATCATCATTATTTTCAGCTAATCATTCCATGGAAGTAGGGATCTTAAATAAATCATAATCTTTATCAAGTTTATCCTCACCAACATATTGTTTTATATATTATAAAATAATAGAACACTTTATATCGGATTAATCAACAACATAGAAAATCTATTTTTCACGTGCTTCTATTATAAAAGAATATGTTGTGCCTTACAATTTATTTAGATTAACAATTGTCATTCCAAATTCATTGTGTCTAACACTTTTGTTACCAATAAACCATTCACAGTTAAAAACTTTAACTCTAATTTTAAATTAATAAACATCCAATGTTTCTTTAACGACTCCATAATATGTATATGATGTAGAAATTGTTTTTTTGTCTTTAGAACTCAAAAAATGCATTGATTATACAAAAACCAATAAACAACTATACTAAACTACACTACTATTTTCTTAAGCTTTCGTATAAAATGTATGGTCATTAATGTTATACCCGGACCATGTTATATCATTTAAACATGGACCACCCACTAACAATATTAATGTCTCTCATACATGTTATCTACCAAGCAAGGTTTTTTAAACCATTGATTTTTTTTTGTTTTGATCATTCAAAATACACATTTCATTATTCTTTTGATGAAATTGTTTCAACTCATTAATAAGCATTGCGAAATACAGTTAACCATAAAAATGTTCTTCAGGACGTATAATTCTTTCTTCTTTATCTGTTCAGCAGACAATAATTTCACTTTCATGCCATGAATCTTCTTTCCCATATTTTCAACTCGTTCATAGAAGGATAGAGTCAAACATATGTGATCCTCCATAGCCATGTAGCTCGTACAAATCTCCACATCATTTTCATATATTATTTTTCAATAATGGAGGCTTTAGGTCGATATGGATTTTTAAAATACCCCATCAATATTATCATATACCTTTGAAAAGGATACATCTAAAGAAGACATACAGGTCCACAATGCTTTATTTCTCAAACCAAATGAACCATCAAATGCACCATTATATCAAAAAAAGATGGAAAAAATAGATTTTTAAAAGGAAAAGTAAAGAAATTGAATCCCTTTCCAAAATGTTCAAATCATTCACATAAATCACCTTATTACAAATTGAATTGAAAAAATAACACAACATCATCATAGTCTTTCTAACTCATATGGTAAATATTCCATGCAATTCAACTAGTAGAAGTTATTGCATCATGACGTGATAATCCTGATATTTCATACCTATCAACTTCAAATACTTCAATGAAACAGAATTTTATACATTTTAAGAATAACCTTGAGGCACTTTTATATCATGAAAACAATAAAAAAATATAATTTTATCCCTCATGGATATTGTATGACAAAATGGGCGAAGAAATATTCATCTTTCATTAGGAGTGGGAGATAACTCCAAACGTATTCCCATTGATAATAAGCCAAATCATGCATTCAACCCATCATTAGTCTTTCCTTTAACATAATACAATCTTCCAATCAAACAATTACATATATTCTCCTCCACATGCATTACATCCATATTATGTTTCACTTCATGAGATATTCAATATGGTAGATCAAAAAATATTTACCTTTTCTTCCAAATGTGTATATCATTACCATATTTATGTGTCTTTCCCAAAGTCACATCACGGTTTTTCACCTTATCAAAATACACATCCGAGAATAAAGGTTTTGAAGCAATGTAAAATTCTTATGATCGATTAAATTCCTTGTTTTTTATTCTATAAAAGTGATCCATAGTAAAAAAAATTCAATGACCCATGTATACTTTTTTACTCCAATGATACAATTGACAAAATAAAGACGTTTTCTCACAAATTGTACTTGCTTTATTCGCCTTAACACTATATCATGAAAAATCTCCATAAAATGGGAACTCATTAATAGTGGACATAAGCACTGCATGTAGTTGAAAATATTCCATTTTATAAGAATCATACACCCTAATAAAATCCTCCCATAAAAGTTTCAAATAAATATTCAACAGTGACAAGAAAACATTAGTATCATTTATGGGTTTCTTCGGACAAGATATTATTATACTCAACATGAAATATTTGTGCTTCATACAATCTTCAGGAGTGATGTTTAAATTACCAATAAAATGGACCATGAACTATGTATTCTACACATAATTTGGTATGGATTAATTCCATCTGTTCACAACCAAATTTAGAGATTTCTAATTTCATTTCTAAATGTATGATAATTATTATCAATTTTCATCTGTTGTGGACAGTAAGCTGGATGAATTATTTTTCCATCAAATATTAGACCATCAGTGTACCATCATAACCTTTTTGCCTCATGTGAATCAGAAAATAAACATTTCAAATGATGTATTATATAAAGATACCAAAATACATTGGCTGGGATCTCTTTAATCACTACAGCAGCCTATGACAATTATTTCAACTTATATCGTGGTGTCCTACATTTAGGAATCTCTGATAGAAATTCAAATTCCTTCCTATATATCATAAAATTATTTAGACAAGAATGTATTTTCTTGTATCCCAATTCCATTGGGAATAATATTTTCTTCACCATATAATGTGAATCTAAAAGATTTTTGTCTTTTGGAAGAATGACTGTCAAAAATTGTAGAAGCTCTATAAAACTTCTTCTAATCCATCCATTATTTGCCTTCAGGTTAATAAATCTTAACACTACCAAAAAAACTGTAAATATGTACAACCTAGATACAATGGTTTTTTCATCATCATCATAAAGACACTCAACTAATTGATCTATCTCATTTTTTTCTTCTACAATATCATGAATCAATTCTTCAATTCCCTTACAGTTACCATCTTTCAAATCATAATCATCAATAGATTGAATATTTTTTCTTGTTTCACATTTCCAAATATAAGGGATGTAACTCAGATTAAAATGATGAAAAATCATATGATCTTTGATCTCTCTACCTTTCATCATCTTTATATTCAAACATTTTAGGCACAAACAGAAAAAAATGTATCTTTTTGGAACATTTAATTTAGAAACTTCCAAAAAGGAATCAACATCTCCCTCAAATTCATTACTCATTCGATGTTCCATGATCCAAATTTGTATCATTATTAACTATAAAAAATAACAAAATTATACATGTTTTTAAGATATGAAACTTTATTTATTTATATGAAAAATATCTTAATTTTAATGTAAAACAATTTTGAAATATAGAACAAATATTTGAGTATTTGAAAAAGATATGCATGAAAATGATTTTAAAAATAAAATAAATTTATATTTAATAAATTTATATTTATTTTAAAACCATTTTAAGATTTTATCTCTCTCATATGGATCATTATAAAACAATATAAATTCATCTTTGATCCTTTCTTCGTAAGGTACACAAATAATACATCCTGGTGCAACTGGACAGCAAATTCACCCTTCCATAAAAAAGAAATATGATGTATAAATATAAAAATATGTATACATTCACTTCTAAAAATTACACCTTTAGAAATGGTTTTAAACCTTTTGAAAATCCCCTGAAACCATTTGGATAGAATATCCCAATGGTTTCACACATCGTTGGAATGATGGTCATTCCAATAAACCTATACCAATGGTTCTAGAGGAACAGTTGGTATGGGCTTCCTGAAGATAATATATGCCAATAGTTTCCTCAAAACTGTTGGGATATATATATATATATATATATATATATATCAATGGTTCAATAACTGTTAGTGTACATTTGGTCCATCATATTATATATTCCCATAGTTTCATGGAAACCATTGGGATATATGTATACAAATGATTCATGAAATGTGGGCATATCGTATCTGGTAAATAATCTATTGAAATGGGGGTGGTGGTATCTATGGGGTTGGGAGGCTATCCATTGGGTCAGTGGATTCAATGGGTGGGGGACGGCTATGTGGGTGGGGTGTCCAAGGGTGTGGGTAGTGGTGTATAGGGGGTGAGGGGAAGTCCAAGGGTGTAGGGGGGTCTAGGTGGATGGGGTATCCAGGGGGTGAGGGGGTTGTACAAGGGGGTAGGGGTGCCAAGGGGTGGGGGTATTCAGAGGGTGGGGGTTGTCCAGAGGGTTGGGAAAGTTATCCATGTGGGTGGGGTTGTCCTGGGGTGGGGGTGTCTAGGGGATGGTGGTTGTCTAGGGGATGGGTTGTCTAGGGGTGTCTATGGGGTTGGGGCTGTACATGGGGTGGGGGTGTCCCTGGGGTGACCAAGAGGGTGGGGTGGTGTCTAGGGGGTGAGGGGGTTGTCTAAGGGGGTAAGGGTGTCTAGGGGGAGGGGGTGTTTAGGGGTGAGGGGGATGTACAAACCCTACCCCCTTTGACATCCCCCTCATACCCTAGACACCACCCCAACCACCATGAACACCCCTAGTTATCCCCATCCTTTTGGACAACCCCCCGAACAGCCCCACCCCGTGGACACCCCACACCCTAGAAACCCCCACACCTTGGACGCACCCACCCCTAGGGAACCCCCCCCCCCCCCCAACAACCCTGAAAACCCCCACCCCCAACCCCTTAGACACCCCCTCGACACCCCACCCCCTGGACAACCCCACCCACTTGATACCCCCACCACCTAGACACCCCCACCCCCATGGACAGCCCACCAACCCCCTAAACACCCCCACCACCTTGGACTCCCCCACCCACTGACACCCCCACACCATTGGACAGCCCCTCACCCCCTAGACACCACCCCTACACCTCTAGACACCCCTACCCACTTGGACAACATACCTCACCCCATGGACACAACTCCCTACCCCCTTGGACACCCCCTAGATACCCCCTCCCCTTAAATAGCCCCACACACCCCTAGACACATCCACCCCTGGACACCCCCACTGCCTGGACACCCCCAACCCCCCTAGACACGCCATGGACAATACCACCCCCATGGAAAACCCCCAACCCCTAGATATCCCCCCACCCACCTCTCCCCGGACACCCTCACCCCTTTGGACACCCCCTACCCCCATGAAAAAACCCATCACCCCCTTATACCCCCCAATGGATAACCCTTACCCCTTGGACAACCCCAAAACCCTCGGGAAACCTCCCTCCCTTGGACACCCCCACCCGTTTAGATAACCCCCACTCCATAGACCCCCCCCCCCCCCGACAGCTCCCCCCCCACCCACCCTAGACACCCCCCTACACTCTTTGACATATCCCCCCCATAAACAACACCCCCACCCTGGACAACCCATAACCCCTTGGACAACCACTCACCCCCTAGACACCACCCCCACTCTCTTGGATACCCACTAGAAACCCCACACCATTGGATAGCCCCCACCCCGAGACCCACACCCCCACATGAATGTACAAGCACACACATATAGTAATAACAAAAATCATAGAACCAATATAATATAACTCCAAAGGTTTATTTTACCCAAAAAGAACATTTCATGGTATAAATGAACACTATCACAATTACCATGATAGTAAGAACAATGATAGAAAAATGATATCTCAAAACATTAGTTTACGACATTGTGAAAAATAAAAAATGAAACTGAGGCATGTGGGGTTTACATGAGTGTTTAGAGTTGACTTGATATATCTGGTGATAATAAATTTTATGAATGATTTTTTAAAAAATAATGTTGTAGGGAATGACATCGAATAATCCTTTCTATGTTTCTCACGTGATAGAGATGAGTCACAAGTCGCCCGATCGAAGAAAAAATAATGACAGAATACAGGGTGTTATAAATCATTTAAAAGATTTATCACATTGATTATTTGATAACCAACTTGAGAAAATGTTTTTTATTTTTATAATGTTTGTTATTTAATAACCGATGAATAAAAAATTTCATCACATCTGTTATTTTATAACAGACAGTATAAATTGCTGAGATTTGATTTATCATGTCATTTATAAAATAACGGACATGATAATGTGCCCATATTCGATTGTTCACATTTGTTATAAAATAAATTACGTGACATATCTAATCTGTGTATTAATTACATGGGTTATATAATAACCAACATGACAAACCCATTTTTCATCTTTTCACAGCGGTTATATAGATTTGACATAAAAAATGCCAACATGGTAAACATTTTGGGTACTAGTGAAGGGATCAAAAGAAAATAGAAAATCCGTTAAAAAAATATCAACCAAGGAGTTACTATAAATGGTTTTGTTTTAAAGGTTGGAACATTATATATGTTAACCATGGTCATATTTGTAAATCCACATATTTTCTAGACTATGAAATTGAGAAGGAATATTAATTTTTTTCCAAATGATATTCATTATTAAAATGTTAAATTTTCTATTTAATATGACCACATATGATTTTTTTGACAAATTTTTTCTTCAAAAAAGAGTTTTTTTACCCTAGGATGGGAGTTTCTAGGAATCTTAAGCTTTTCGATTTTTTGTGGAATAATTAATAAATGTTTTATAAAATGTTTTATGTTAATTTATTCTCATATTTCTATTTAGATATATCTTATTAATGGAGGATTTCATTGATATTTTTAATCATTGTTTAGTCCAAAATGGGATGTTTTTCTTAGTCACAACATAAAATCATGTAAGGCGTTGGGTCTATGGTGGGCCACTTTTTTAGTTTAATTTTCATTTTACACATTTATTTTTCATTATTTTCACACCTAGTTTATCTTTTATAACCCATCTAATATTCACTATTTTCATGGTGGTGTGAGTAATGTGATAATAAGAGAGAAATATAAAAGTTATAATGATGACATGATGTGTTTTTCTAAAGCATGTGAGGAGATATATTGTCATTGGTAGCCACAGAATGCCGAAATAGGAGAAGCTTTGGTAGATTCCAACCAAATATATGATTTTTTATGTTTTTGTAGTAAATCCTCATATATTTATTTATTTATAGTATTAAATCTCAATTTTCACTTCCTAGGACACCTAGTTGGTTGATCTATCCATAAACGGGATAAACTGGCATTTGGTATGATTAGAGGGGTTTCCATTCAAAAATTCTGATCACATGGCATATAATTCCATGAACACATGTTTTTTTCTTCCTAATCAGGTAATATTAATTTTATTAAAATAAATACAGTGTTCATTTATTAATTTTTGGTTAGTATCACATGGCTATGTAGATAAGGAACTTTATAAGACACCCATTGAAAGTGGTAATGGTCATGTGGTATGTACAAAACCAACCCTGAGGTCTTTCCAATATGTGTAGTAGTACATGGTCATTCATGATGTGAGAACGTTCTTATAGCACATGTTGGGGTGATTGGTTTTAGAGTAACTTACGTTTTCTCGATGTATATTCCATGTACTACCCTATTGTGTCCCATTTAGGTTTTTCATTATTTTCCTCCTAGGGATTAGATTTATTCAAGTGAGGAGTCAATTTTTATTATTTTTTACATTAATCACAATGGTGAAACCCTTTGGGTGATTTAGGGTCTCCTATGAGAAATTTTTTGGTGATAAACTTAGAGTAGATAGGTTCTTTATTGAGTAATTGAATTTTGTTTTCCATTGAGAGTGAGACTTGTGTTGAGACACACATTACCTTCTTAAGAATGGTAATAGGAAATTAAATGGGAGTGAAATGGCCCTCATATGATGAAATTCTTTGGGAAACCCCTGGTTAATGGGACGAGATCATATTTTGAGGAGATGGATCAGTTGGGTGTTTAGAATAACCTGGATTGAGACTTGATCTGAAATAAGACATCATCCTTCTCCATAGATCATTTTTAAGTTGTCCATTACCTAATAAAAAGTTTATATTTTGGTGTTACGCTATGTGAATTATTGTGATTATCGATATCCTTCGGGATTCCATCACATTTTATCAGATTAGAAAACCCCCTATGATATGCCTCTATATTATTTTATTTACAAGGATCAAAATAGTGATGCTAGTTTTTATATTCTCACCTAGAGGATTCCAAGAGTAATGCCTCCACTTTCTTAATATTTTTGAGTTTCCTTGGAGGGAGGACTTTTTTTACAAACTCAATTGGTGAATCCAAATAGGATTCATTCATTTATTTGTGGACCTCGAGGTCCTATAGTAGAATTCCTTACCCATGTTTTGGCATATGAGACCGATTAGGTTCCCTAGTATTTGTACAATCCTATCATAGTGTATTATGTGTTAGGGTATATGTGGTATCGGTTTCCACCATAGAACTCATAAAAAACATGTAAGCTAAAGGGTAAGTGGTAGTAGGGTTAGGTTTAGGTATTCATCCACCATAACTCTTAAATTTATACATTCACTTGGTTAATGTTGGTTAATATATGACTCCATATGTTTTTCTTTGACCAATAAACATGGGAAATAATTCAATATGATTACATAATGTGGATTTCCAAAGGTGTTTCCTTGGATCCAAATTCTGAGCATTCTTGGTTGACATTTTTTAGTTTTAGATGGAAAAAATTACATTCAGGGAATTAGATTTTGAGTGATACGTAGAATTCCAAGGACAGGATCATATGGGGAAAAATTATATTGTGATTGATGTTGTACATGACGTTCCACAACCATTTTTTGATGTTGGACATGAAAATTATCATCAATTATAGGGAAATTTTGGATATGATGCTCCTTGCCATAATGATTTGATTTTAGACATAGATATCCTCTTCATTTATCGAAAATTATTAGAAATAGCACTCTATAGACATGATTGATATTGGTGGACATTGTGTTCCATAGTAATGGTTGATAATAGAGGACATGGCATTCAACAAATATGTTTGATATGTCAAATCGATACTCTAATAATGGGAAGTATAATATAATGGTTAAGTACTATATTAAAATAATATGAAGATGATACGTAGAATCCTTCATTATATAGATCATGTAATTGGATTTCATTGAATATATTATTTCATGGGTAAGCTCTATGAATTTGAAGTGGAGTTCCATTTAAGATTTTGTGTTAATGAAGCTGATGTGATATGTATCATGGTCATCTTGGTCTTACTGATGGAAAAATTGTGTGATCGTTATTTGGATCCTATTTTAGGTGGTAGAATTTTTTATACTCAATGTGTTAGGAATTATAGTAATAGTATGTCTTGGTTGCATGTGGTACTATTTAAATCATTAATCGGTGAGTGTCTATGTCTTATCCAAGGACCGATGGTTTCGAATGAAATATTCAATCTTAGTTTATTAATAGTTTTCATGAAATGTAAAATTTCCCTCCATGGTAGAGGATAAATCAAGAATAGATCCAGTGTGGTTTCACTAATGACCTGGCTTCATCCTTACCAGATGTTGATAGGACATTGATGGTTTCTAGTTACGAGAGACGAAAAATTGGTGTTGGAACCTATTGAAGTTAAAATCAAGGAAAAATATACAGAAACCCTTGTTGTTTATAGTGTACCATTTGATGTTTGAGGTGGTGAACATAGTTATGAGTTGAAATTTGGCAGTTTCCATGAAAATGTTCTAATGAAGCAGGATAAGGTAATGCCAAAATATGGTTCTCTAGATGTGATGTTTTTTTAATTTATTAATTATATTTGGTGATGGGTGTATAATTGGTTGTTGATCATGGAGCTTGATTGCGAGATGAGGATAGGATAATCTTATGGTGAGGAGTATTAGATTAGCCACAGTTTAATGTCTATCATGTAGGGAGTGTTCTGGATACTTAGAGATCAGTCATTCTAAAATATAGATATCATACTGGAGGAGATTTTTGAGATCAAATCATGGATTATAATTGACCTTCAAGGTAGATTAGGCATGAGAACGGTTATAGTGGGGAGGCTATAATGGTCTATGATTTTCTATTCTGTGACATTTAGAAGGTATTTGAATTTTTTCTCACAAATGTTATTTCAGGGTAAAATTTTCTATTTACTCTAACATATAAAATTTACAATTTTTAACCACTCTTTTGGTCACCTAATAGAGTGTTTTCCAAAGTAAAGAGATTTCTATTATTAAAATCCATTTTAAATTTCATGGAATAAATAATTATTAATATTTTATTAACAAAATAATTATTTATTCATAAAATATAATTCGATGAAAAAATTTCAATGCAGGGTTTTTTTAGATTATATCTCGATTTTTATATCCCGAATGGGGTTTTTTCCCTAGTCAAGGTATAAACTTGTATTGGGCATCAAAGCCAAGATCAAACCCCCTTTTCTTATTCTTTTCAATTTATTCATTTTTCTTTTTCACATTTTGTTTTACCTCATTTTATACCCTATCTTAACTTATACACCCGATATGAAATTCTCCTATTTCATGAACAAGAGATAAAATTGAGAGGGATAGGGAGATGTTGGTAGAGATAATAAGGGAGGTGTATTCATGAATCTCTAGAGGTGTTGGACCATCATTCAATATCCATAGAACACAGAAATAGGATAATCTTTGGCAGATTCAGTACAATGTTTTCCCATTATTTATTTGTTCACAATAAATCAGCATATATTTATCGCTTTCTAGTTTTAAATCCATTTTATGACTACATAGGACCACGAGTGGGTCAATCTATTATTAAAATTATAAATATATGTTTCAGGATGATTAGAGGGGTTTTTTGTTTGGGGAATCCTGATTACACATTCTTTGGATCGATGAACACAGACTATGTGTTCTTATTTTTTTTGGAAGATGAATATTTTTTTTAACATCCCATACATTTTGTAAATTTTGTGTAGTCTTACATGGATATGTAGTTAGGGTAGTTTGTAAGATTTCTAGTGTAAAGGGGACATGGTTGTGTGGCAGGTACACAACCAAACCCTTGCTGTCTTCAATCCTTGATGTAATACATGGAAAGACCACATGTGAACTACACCATTTGTATGTACATGTTTAGGACTATGGTTTTTGAGTATACATCGTGTACTCAATGTATAATGTCTGTAAAGGACAAATGTTACCCTTTTAGGGTTTTTAGAGTTTTGGGCCTTGGAATCAGAATTGGATAAGATAAGATTCAATTTTGAGTATTTCTTCAGATATATCATGATGGGGAACCCTTTAGGTTATTTTGGGACCCCTATTTCTAATTTTAGAGTGATAAACATATAATAGAGAAGTTATACCTATGGTAGTTGAATCCAATAATCTCGTGAAAGGTAGATGTGCGATGATACCCACTTGAGGTTCATAAGAATAGTCCTAGGTTATGGATTGGAATTTCTAGGGTACTTTTTTGATGATTTTTTTCGATAATTACTGTGTTAATGAAACTAGTTCATTTATTGAGGAGATGAATATGGTTGTTGATTAGACCAACCTAGATTGATACATGATCTAATATGTGACATGATCTATATTCCTATATAATGGTTTATGTGTCCATCCACATGAGGTAAAGTTTCCATTTTAGAATTACACCCATGATATTATGGGTGACGGAGGATCCCATGTGGGATTCTATATCTTATTTACTAACATAGAGGATCCACTATGAGATACCTTTATTTTCATCGGTTTCCATGGATCCTAAATGGGGTGCCTCTCTTTATGTTCTGACCGAGAGTATTTCCAATGGAATGCCATTTATTATTATTATTTTTTAGGGTCCTAAGAGGTATTTTTTTTCTTACGCACTAAAAAAGATAATCCCAATAGGTATTCCTTTATTTATGTGTGGTCCTTGAGGATCTCTAGTAGGATTCCTCTATCAAGTTTTGATATACGGGAACCAATGGGTTCTCCAATGTTGGACCAACCACGAATAATTGAATTATGGGTTTTGTAGGGATGATAGTAGGTATCACTTTAGAAATGATATCTATCATATGAGCCTAAGTGGTATTGTATGTTGTGTTGGATTTAAGAGTTCATCCTCCCTCACTATTTTTTCTATGAATTTAAATGGTTATTTTTTTATATAACTATGATTATAGAGATGCTTCAAGGAATATGGAACATTGGGCCTAATGTGATATGATTCCCTTATGGGGATATCTATTGGTAATTCTTTGGATCTAACACATGATCCTTGTTGAATTATGGTTTTTTTATGATGCCCATATGTAATTTCTAGGATTCAGTTTTTGAGCTATAATTGGGGTCCTTATTTATAATTACTGGAATTGTTTCATAGGGAAAATGAAAATATAAAATTTTTTATGTTACTAATGATGCTATATTCCCTTTTTGTAGGGATGATGGACACAAATCTCCTAATCATTTATTTGGAAAAAAATTACTTGATGATCACTACCCTCTTTATCTAATGTTATTAATAAACCTCCTCATCATTTATAAAAAATTGGTGGTCATGATGCTCTAAAAATATATTTGAGATTAGTGGACACAAAATTTTAAATTTATGTTTCAGAATATTAGAAATGGTATTACAAATATATTTTTGAGATACTAGATGACCTCTCCAGGAAAATGTCGTATACTATAAGGGTAACGTTCCATATTTGTAGGATGTATAGTTGATACCTAGAATCCTTCATTATATTGAATTGTGATGTGTGGGTGTGAACCCAGTGTGACAAAATATGTCCCCATATGGTCACATAGCATTCACATAGGAAGTTTGTCGCTGGTGAAAGTAGGTATTGTTGATCAGGATTACGAACCCATATATTAACAGGTTTATACAAAGCTTGAGTGGTATAACATCCAAATTAATACCTCATTCACAGGATATCTAGACGATTGGGATCATGGATCCAAGGTTCATCTATTGTTTTGTTTTTTAATGTTGTTTTTTTCATTTATTATTATTATAGATTTGTCTTACCTATTTTGATCATATTTTAGGAACATGGTCTTATAACAATATGTTCTATGTTAATTATTATGGGTGTCCTACTGAGATTTATTTCTCAACCCTTGTACACACACCTTCGTGTCCTTGTAAACATTATATGTAATATTAGGTTGAGAATCAATGAATGATGGATAGAGTTGGGTCCCAGGGTAACATGATCAAGTAGATACACTTTTGTGGATTTATATGATTGAGAAGGTACACCTCGATGACTTCTTGGAGACCAGGTACGTCATTCGGATCATAGTTAGTAGTAGATCATTTTAATTTTTTATTTATTTTATCCTCGGTATAGGATTCACCAACTTGTAAATTAGTGTTGAATATATAACATTTCAATTCAGTCCTTTATTTTATTTCAATTTTTATAACTATTTTTATTGTTTACTTCTTCTGTACTCTGATTATTTACTATCAAGGATGATGTTTTGTTATATCCATTGTTTTCTTACTTTTATATGATGGCATAGTCTCCTAAGAAAGAGAGTAAATGACCTCACTGCTAGTTTGAAACCACTTGTATATATGGAATTGTAATTGTGGCCTTTAAACCAAAAATTTAGTCTAACGTTCATAGAGTGAGAATGGCTAGTACATTACACTTATGACTACAAATAATAGAGAGAAACAATCTAAATTGGTGGTAAAGAATTCCCATGTTCCAAAAATTTATGTAAATAATGTTTCCAATGATAGAAACCATGTTAAGATGAAAAACATATTTACTATACACAGGGTAAATAATAAATGTACACAAATCATGTGGAAATCACCAATAATGACTAGTGACATATCACTTGGGAAAAATAAAAAAATATGAATAAAAAATATGGAAGCTACTTAGGGTGTGAGAAAGGTAGATGGTCATGCAAATAATGATCCACCAATAATATAAATTTTCAAGGTAAAATAAATGGATATCAAATAGAACATACATGAATCATCCTTGAGTAGCCTAAAAATTATACCTTATGGAATGAGATGAATTGAAATATGGGAGTTCCCATGAATAGAGAAAATGGTGGATTTTATAAGAGTTCCAAACTTTTTGTTGAATGGAATTTTTATTCATAATACAAGAAGATTATTTTGATAAATAAATAAATATACAATATCAATTTCTGAAATAATCATCCGGAAATGAGTCATAAGTTATGAAAGCATATGAATTATGGAGAAATAAAAAATATAAACATAATTTTTAGAGAAAAAAATTTGTATCTATTATGTCATGACCTAGACCACTTGTGCCAACCTGTCTAGCAGAGTGTTGAGAATAACACCCCAAACCCACCTCTAATAGGCTATGAGATAGAGACAAGAACTTAGTAGAAACATCACAAACATGAGTGGACCTATCCTAATGTACATATACATAAGCACACATATAAACACGATTACAACACAGAATGATAAATAACTCATACTAAAAAGGTTTGTGTAACCACTACCCAACATAAAAGTATAATAATCAGTAAAAAGGGGGGAATAGTTTAAATAATAACCCACTAGAACTCCAAAAGAAGATAACATATTAAAAACATGGGGGAAACTAACCAATAGAATTATCTTGATTGATTAGAGGTGCATCTTTTACAACCAATCTTTACATGCACTAAGTCCACCTAGTAATTTTTCAAAAAGAATTTCATATACATATGACATGAAAGGTAATGGAATATCTTGTGTTGGGATGACTATAAACATATCTTGTAAGAAACACTAAAATCTTCAAACACAAATAAACAATGAGAGTAGAAATATCATCATCCTTAATACATTTCAATTGCAATATGAGATAATAAATAATATAATAAACCATATATATATATATAATATATATATTAATTCTCAATGTAAGGCCACATCCTCACTGCCAATCTAGGATCTTACTCCTGGCTCAAAGGTAACAATCTTCTAGAATAACTTACAAAATCAGTCTTGATATCATATATGTAACTCATAAAATACATCATACTCGTTGGGTCTTATAATCATGAAGCCCCAATGAATCTGAGAGTGATCATCATAGATAATCACTCATTTAGACTGTAATTTCTAGATGGAAACAAATTTTCATACACAGATAAAGGAAAAAACCTTGGGGCAATGGGGAACAGAAGAACCTAAATAGAATAAGGTGATATGAAGGATATTGAACACCATGTTATGTATTTCACATGATTCATGACCCTACCTAAGGGATAATAATGCGAATTATGATACAAACCCTGAGCCTCATGGAGGGGTTTAAGATCTATTTTTCTAAGGATATCCTATCTAATTCTATGAAAAATAAAATTCTACAAAACCCCATGAAGGATAAAAATGTAAAATCATTTCAAAACAAAATAAAGTGAGTATAAAATCAATCTATTTAGATTTTAGGGGACACTCCCAAGATCATACAAAAAACAGGTATGAGAATATCAAGGGAACAAACAATCCCTTTAAAGAGTATGAAATGTGTCCCATGGGGGAAAATACATGTTAATATTATTTTATCACCGTATGTTCCCTTACATACCACATAGAATTTATTTCTCTAGATACATGACATATTATTATAGAATAAATTTTTTGTAATGGTTAGTTGGAACTCTTTATGTGTTATCTGGTCAATATCATTTACCCTTGACAATCCAATGAACATGGACATTTCTGTTTAATTTCCAAAGTACATGATGTGTATTATAAATCAAATAATTTTTAATGGGTGGTTGAAAACCTATAATGTGTTGTCTTAACAAGATCGTGTACCTACCAATGTATATAGGGAATTCCCATTTGTTCAAGGAGTTTAGAGTAATATGGACTTATGGGTGTCTACTCTCTATACACGCCAAGCTGGATGGCTAGGTGTCACATGACATGTGGGAGGCCCACATGGTGTGTGATATTCAAATAAATATGAAAAATTATCCACCATATATAGGATAGTATATATAATTATTTCTTCTATAGTAAAAAACATATATCGTAATTTCAAAGAAAATTCAACATATTCACATGTATTCACCCATTCCCTAGGACTGCCTTTAGATTTGCTAAAAAATTAGGTATTATCTCCCATTATGATTTTGAAAAGGACCAATAGCAATATAGAAGTCAAATTCCTTCTATTTTCACTAGAAAATAATTTTTCATCACTTTATTGAAGATCCAAAAAACACAACTCATGAATACCACAATTCCTTCACTAACACTAGGTCACCATCATCACTGGTGGCCAGATTCATGCCACCTCTTTCTTGGAACCATTATTTGTTGATCCACTTGAGAGATCCTCTAAAATCAGATAATTGATCCACCATTACCAAATCCATCATCATATTCCCATTCATTTACCCATGCCTCTATAGTCTCTAAACAATTCCCTTAACTTATCCAATTACAATTATCCATTATGAAAAAGATGAATACATGATGATCGGTCCTCTCAGGAATCATTGAATCCTCAGCAAACTAAAATTTCATTGATGAATGAAGAAAAATTGAGGGAGAAAGCCATATAACCCAATGTAAGTATTAATTGATGAACACCTTTATTTTTCCATTTTCATAATTATCCAAAAAACATGGATTATCAAGAAACAAATCAATTAGAAAAATAAAATGCAAATTCCTAGATCTTGGAATAGAATGTAGAAATTGGAAAACCAATAAGAATAAACTCATGAATTAATTTTAAATGTTTAATTCATGTTCATCTCAACCCATAAATGAGGAGAAAAATGAAAATTTAAACTTCCTAACATGGGTTTGGATTTACCTTTGATGAATAATTTTTCAACATCATTTTTGTTGGTGAGATATAAGAGCTCCTTCAATGACAACGAAACTCATGGTACTCTAATCCTCGATATCATGACCATCTAAAAACACAATAACTAACAATGATCTAAATACTATAATTCATTATAGGGTTATATTTATAACTCTCGTAAATTAAAGATAATATGGTTTCAATTAATAGGATTAGGTTTAGGCAATGTAATAAAAAAAATTTATTTATTTATTTATTTATTAATCTTCCCACAACCACTCTTAAAAAAACATCCAACACGAACATATGTTATGATACAACTATACTGATAAATACAAAATATATTTAATGTAGGAATCAAATTTCTCATATAGAACTCCATTTATGATATATTCTGTTACTTATATCAAATGATTTCATGCGATATATTAAATTTAATATTTAAAACATGTCTACACTAAGACTCCACAGGCCCCAGATGTCACGACCCGTCCTCAGGGCCCGTGTCGTGACTACCCCAAGCCCACCTTCCATAGGCCAGGGGCTGGCGACTAGCACCAAAGGAGTAAATCCCGATAAATGGGAATGCATTGCCTTTATATAAGAAAACAAACACCACAGAGTACACAAGATGAAGTTAACACTAAGTAAACTGGGTAGAAAATTAAGTGCTGAAAAGTAAACAGGCCAGAATACAAACCCAACAGAATGTACAGTACAACTGAAAATAAAGTACAGTAGCAGTAAAGTAAATCATCAACCACCGAGTTGTCCTCCGGCTATCCCACCTGAAGGGTGGGTACAGATGGTCTCCTCAGCTCCTCGAGTCCAGTCGTCCACTCCGTGTACATCCCACCTAATAGTCCACCTCCGGGTACCATCACGCTCTACAATCCCCAACCAAGATCAGCGATGTTCGTCGTCTGCAACCAACACAACGTAGTGCGGGCATAGCCCATGCAGAGGTGTGTATACGATACTCAGTAGGGACCCCGAGACCCCCAAAGGTCTCCCAGAATATACAAAGGATAACCAAAAAGTAAGGATACAAACACGAAGTATAAACCAACTCTACTTAGGTATATGCCCATACATATACCTAAGTAATCATTTCCAGTTCAGTTCGAACTCACGAGCCCAAGTACAACCCAGTCCACACAGGAAAACACAACCCAATCCACACAGGAATGAAAGTCAATCATATCAATGATAATGATTGAAATTCAAGACTCATCTCACATAGGTAAACTACTCATGAAGATGGGTGGAGATGATAGATGTAGCCTCTGAATCATCTCCCCTGCCGAACCCACGTAGGATCCAAGTATAGAAGTTGTCGCTACTGAACCCACGTAAGATCCTGGTACAGTAACCATCACCGTCGAACCCACGTAGGATCCAAGTACAGTCTTCATCGCTACCAAACCCATGGAGGATCCTTGTATATTCGTCCTCACTACCGAACCCAGGTAGGATCCATGTACAATCGTCATCGTCGTCGCAGTCGCAACCAACTCTAGGGTTCCTGAACACAGCACGCTCAATTACTGGAGGGTCCGATCCACGATCCAAGGGGGATAGATACATAAACTGTCACAATGTACATTTTTGATGTATCACAAGTTCCATCTCGTCAATTGGAACTCAACGTGACAGAGGTTGTGTCAATTGGATGCCCGGTCTGAGAGATAATGGCTTTTCCGTTCCAAGGGCCCATTTGGTTTTTAAGCTAAAACCAACCCAAACGTACTCTAGATGTGTCCAATACTCAAATGGAGTAATCCAAAATAACCATCTCACTAATAGGAATTCAACGTAACTGACGTCACATCATTCGGACGTCCGGTCGTTAAGTTGTAGGCGTTTCTACTCCAAGGGCCCGGTTGGTTTCAGGTTCGAACCAACACGGTCATACCCATACTTCGCTGAAACCATGAGTTTAATAAACCAAAATGACCCTCTAGATCCGAGGATCCCAATGAAACTGACGGTTCATCGATAGTTAGTTTGTATCCCACAATATGGGTGTTTGAACGAACCTGGTCTGGAGAGAGGGGGTTTGGGCCTGGTCCGACCTGACCCAATACCCCCTGGGCCAGCCCGAACCGGGTTGACCTGACCCAGTCCTAGGTCCGACCCTGTTGGGTGCGGCCCAGCCCGGCTAGCGTGGCCCGCCCCGCGGCTGGGTGCGGCCTCCGGCCCAGCTCGGAAGCTGGCCAAGGCTCGGCTCGCGGCCTCGCGGGGTGCGAAGGGGGGCGCCGCCCCCTTGTCACTGAAATGGTGGAACTAGTGGGGTCCGCCCTAAGGTTTTGACGGGGGTTACACCCCCCCCAGGTTTTCTGAAATAGCGGGCCGTAATGGACGGCCTTGGGTGTAACCATGGCACCCCCGCTGGTCCCACCTTCAGGTGACACCGGCGGCCGGCTCAGCTGGCCGCCCCTTTGAAGACTGTCGCGGCCTTTGGCCACCACTCCTGTCTGACCGGCACGACACGATGGAAATGCGCCCCTCCACTATGGCCCGCTCCTGCCCACAATCTCCATCGGACTCACCAGCGCAGCACAATGACGTCGCGGCTCGCTTCGGCTGCCGACCTTTTCATTCCCGCGCGGCCATGCCGCCTTCTCCACAACGATCAAGGAAGATTAACAAGTTAAGGGGAGGAGGATCGGCCATGTTTTTGTGGTCCGATCTCCTAAATGATAACAATATCTAGAGGCCAAATCAAATGAGATTCTCAATGATAAAACAAGCACAATTTTAATTCATTAAAATTGAACATAACCCCTACATCCACAAACGATGACAAATTTCGGCGTCGCGGTTGATGACATCACATGGTGAGTTTTCATAGACGTCGATGGAGAGCGTCCGAGGAAGAAGTGGCGTCTTCTCTCTTAATCACAGAGATAACAAGCGTGACATCGTTGGCGAATTCTAGCGTCGTTGTTTCCTTCCTTGTTATGGAGGAGGAAAAGGAAGAAGAAACTGAGGCCCCTAAGTCAACATTCTTCGTTGGAGAGTTGGTGTTCTTCATTGAAGAAGAAGTTCATTAAAAGAGACTATATCTCTCTCCTTCAAAGTCTTAACACAACAAGCCAACCAACAATATAAAATAAGGCTCCTCCTTATTTAATTAATTCATGCCATGCATTTAAATTTTAAAATTCAAACACATAACTCTCTTAATTGATTAAGTACGTTGGCATTATTTAATGTGGGGAAGGTGGGGAGAGGAGAAGTCACCCACTTAATTATAAGGGGGTTTAATAAGTTGAAAGAGGGAGAGTTAAGGGGTTAGGTAATGTGAATGGTTGGGGCTTTTGTGGCCCCACCTCACAAATATGCTAATATGAGTAGTTAGAAACTTGTGGGTCCCACCCCAACTTCCCCATATAGATTAAAACCACTTTAGAAAAAGAAATAAAATTGTAACACAATTTTATTTTACTTTTCATTTAATCCAAAAAAAATTTACATCTCCTCCCAAGAAAACTCACCTTCGGTAATGGTCCTCTTAAGAAATTATCGGCACTTCGGTTCTTTCGGTGCCCTCAGATTTCAATTCTGAGCTCTGGTTCAAAAGATAGAAAACCCCGCTCGTTCATTCACTAAACGTACCTGATCTAAACTTTGGAAATTGATTCCGGGCACACCGGGCCTCGGAATCAGGTCCCATAAGAAATTTCGTACTCGTAAAATCCCAAAGAAATTATGAAAAAAATTTCCTTTAAATTTAAGGGTCTTTACATTAGTCCCACCTAAGGGCATTACATCCCCGTAATAATACATAAAGAACTAGGGAAACAAATGGTGGTACTGTGCATGCATTTAAGCCTCCTACTCCCATGTGCTCTCCTAGAGGTTCCCGTTTTGCCACCTGATTCGCACTAGAGGAATCGACCATCCACGTAGGACCCGCTCCTGTCGATCCTCGTTCTCCACCGAGAGCTCCGCAAATGATGCACCTTTATCAATGTCTATCTCCCAGTTACCAATGATATGCATCAAGTCATACACGTATCTTCTCAGCTGAGATACATGGAAGACGACGTGCACCCGGTGCAACTGAGGTGGAAGTGCCAAGCGATAAGCCACCTCGCCTATCCTGCTGAGAACCTAGAATGGTCCGATGAAGCGTAGTGATAACATGCCGCCCTGGACAAATCTTCATAGTCAACATCGAGGCGAGACCCGTAAGAAAACGTGGTCTCCATCCTTGAACTCTAGTGGTCTCTTCCTCCTGTCAGCATTGGACTTCTGTCGGATCTGAGCTGTCCTCATCCGCTCCTGGATGATCTGTAACTTCTCTATCGTGGCCTAGACCATATCTGTTCCTACGAGTACTGCCACCCCAGGGTTTTTCCAACACAGAGGTGATCTGTATGGTCGGTCGTACAATGCCTTGTATGATTCCATATCGATGGTGGAGTGGTAGATGTTGTTGTACGCAAACTCCACCAAGGGTAGGTGATCTTCCCAACTGCGACCAAAGTCAAGGATACATGCTCGGAGCATGTATTCAAGGGTCTAAATGGTTCTCTCCATTTTTCCATCTGTCTAAGTGTGAAAGGCGGTTCTCAGGCATAGCTGCGTCCCAAAAGCCTCCTGCAACCCCTTCCAAAGCCGGGAAGTAAAGTGAGTGTCTCGATCGGAGAAGATAGATGATGGCACACCATGAAGCTGTGCGGTCTCCTAAACGTAGAGTCATCCCAAGCTCTCTCCTGATCCTTGCTCTCTGATGGGTAAGAAGTGGGCCAACATGGTGATTCGGCCAACGATCACCCATATGGAGTCGTTTGCTCTGGAAGTATGTGTAGGACCTATCATGAAATCCATAGATATCATATCCCACTTCCACTCCGGGACCTATAAGGGCTGTACCAAGCCTGCTGGTACCTGGTGCTCCACCTTTACCTGCTGGCAGGTGAGGCATCGTGAAACAAACTATGCCACAACCTTCTTCATACCCGGTCACCGGTGCTATCGTATGAGGTCCTAGTACATCTTCGCTACTTCAGGTTGTACTGCTAGAGAGGAAGTGTGAAACTCACTTAGAACCTCCTCCCGTAATGCAATTGGTACCATGGTACGTCCCTTGAAAAAGATGGTGTGCTCTCCTTCTATTGAAAATCCATTAGGTGCATGTCCTATGGATTTCTGTGCACGTCACGTCTCCCAGTCAACGTCCCCACGTTGTGCCACTCTGACCCGCTGAAGTAGTGGAGGAGTGACTGTGAGCGACTGTAGAAAGGCTGCCCCATCTCTATCCATGAAGGATATCTGCAACACGGCTAGCTACTCTATCGGCTCTCCAAGTAGCTGAATACCTGACCTCTTGCGGAGAGCATCAACTACTATGTTCCCCTTCCCAGGAGTATATACTATCTCAAAGTCATAGTCCTGGAGAAACTATATCCATCGCCACTTTCTCAGGTTCATGTCCTTCGGTGAGAAGATTTAAATGAGACTCTGGTGGTCATATTATACTGTAATGCACTCGCCCATCAGATAGTGCCACCACATCTTCAAGGCTAAGTCCACTGTTGCAAACTCTAGGTCATGGGTAGTGTAGTTATGGTCATGTTGCCTCAACTGTCATGAACCATAGGCGATCACTGCCTGCTCCAGCATCAAGAAACACCTGACTTTGGTCCCTGATGCATCGCAGTAGACTTCATACCCTACTCCCTCATCTAGTATCCTCAAGATGGGTGCACTGTTCAATCTCTATATCCACTCCTGGATGCTCTGCTGACATCTATCCGACCACACGAAGGGTTTACCCTTCTTTGTCAAAGATGAAAGTGGTGCTGCCACTCTGGAGAAGTCTGGCACATAGTAATCAAAATGAAAACTTTTGAAACACACATGAAATCAATGTTTTCATGAACTGAGTTGGAAATCAGATGTCAGGGTCCTGGTGTATGGATATGTCGGTTTTCGTACCAACACTGGACTCACTAGACTGATAACCACACTCAATACTGTTAAAACAATTGATTCACATAGAAGAAATTATCATAGCCCTGAGTTCTGAAGTAGAACCAACTCCTCTGATAACAATTTTTCATGACCCGTCCTCAGGGTCCGGGCCTTGACTACCCCACGCCAGCCTTCCATAGGCCAGGGGATGACGACTAGAACCAAAGGCCTAAATCCTGATAAAAGGGAAGGAATTGCCTTTATATAAGAAAACAAACACCGAAGAGTATGAAAGCTGAAGTAAACACTAATTAATCTGAGTACAAAATTAAGTGATGAAAAGTAAACGTGCAAGAATACAAACCCAACTGAAAGTACGGTACACCTGAAAAGAAAGTACAACAGCAGTAATGTAAATCTTTAACCACCGAGTGATCCTCTGGTTATCCCACCTGAAGGGTGGGTACAGATGGTCTCCTCGGATCCTCGGGTCCGGCCATCCGCTCCGTGTATGTCACACCTGATAGTCCACCTCCGGGTACCATCACGCTCCACAAGCCACAACCATGATCAGCGTTGTCTATCATCTGTAACCAACACAATTTAGTGCGGGCAGAGCCCGTGCACGGGTGAGTATACGATACTCAGTAGGGACCCAGAGACCCCCGAAGGTCTCCCAGAATCCATAAAGGATAAACCACAAAGGAAGGATATAAACACGAAGTATCAAAAAAATCTACTTAGGTATATGCCCATACATATACCTAAGTCATCATTTCCAGTTCGGCTCCAACTCACGAGCCCAAGTACAACCTAGTCCACACATGAAAACACAACCCAATCAACACAGGAAAGAAAGTCAATCATATCGATGATAATGATGGAAAGTCAAGACTCAACTCACACATGTATACTAATCATAAAGAGGGTCGTAAATGATAGATGAAGCCTCTGAATCATCTCCCATACCGAACCCACATAGGATCCAAGTATAGAAGTCATCTCTGCCGAACCCACGTAGGATCCTAGTATAGTAACCATCACTGTTGAACCCATGTAGGATCCAAGTACAGTCGTCATCACTACCGAACCCATAGAAGATCCATGTACAGTGGTCCTCGATTCCAAACCCACGTAGGATCCATGTACAGTCGTCATCGTCGTCGCAGGCACATCCAGCTCTAGGGTTCCCGCAAACAGCACGCTCGATTCTCGGAGGGTCTACTCCACGAGCCAAGGGGGATCGATAAATCAACATTCACAAAGTACATAGTTGAAGTATCACAAGTCCCGTCTTGCCAATAGGAACTCAATGTAATAGACGGCGCGTCAATCAGACGCCCGGTCTGAGAGATAATGGATTTTCCGTTCCAGGGGCCCGGTTGGTTTTTAAGCTAATACCAACCCAGCCGTACTCCAGCATCATCCAATCCTCATGTGGAGAAAGCCAAAAGAACCATATAACTAAAAGGAACTCAACATAACTTATGGAATGTCATTCGGACGTCCGATCGTTAAGTTATAAGCGTTTTTGCTCCAAGGGCCCGGTTGGTTTCAGGTTCGAACCAACCCGACCATACCCAAACATCGCTGAAACCTCAAATTTTCTATACCAAAATGACCGCCTCGATCCAAGGATCCCAACCCCACTGACGGTTCATAGATAATAGGTTCTTAGACCATGATATGGGTTTTTGAACAAACCTGGTCTGAAGATAGGAGGTTTGGGCCCGGTCCGACCCAGGTCCGGGTCTGGCCCGGTTGGGCGTGGCCCGACCCGGCTGGGTGAGGCCCGTTCTGGCTAGGTGCGGCCCAACCTGTGGCTGGGCGCGGCCTTTGGCCCTGCCCAGAAGCCGGCCGCGGCTCGGCTCGCGACCGAGCGGGATGCGAAGAGGGGCGCCTCCCCCTTGTCTCTGAAACAACAGACCCAATGGGGTCCACCCTAGGGTTCTGTCAGGGGGGTGGGGGTAACACCACCTCTAGTTTTCCGAAATGGTCGGCCGTAATGGCCGTCCGTGGGTGTAACTGCAGGACCCCAGTGGGTCCCTCCTTCAGGTGGCGCCGACAGCTGACTCTGCCGGCCGCCCTTTTGAAGACCTCCGCGGCCTTTGGCCGTGGCTCCTGTCTGACCAGCACGCTGCGACAGCACCGCGCCCCTCTGCCGCGGCCCTCTCTTAGTCGCGGCCTCACCGGCGCAGCGCGACGGCACTGTGCACCATCGCTACGACCCTCTTCCGTCGCGATCCTTTTCATTCCCATGCGGTGCAGCGTCACCCCGCCGCCTTCACCACAACTATCAACGAAGATTAACAACTTTAGGGGAGGAGGATCGGTTATGTTTGTGCGGTCTGATCTCCTCACGTAATAATTATATCAAGCGGCCAAAGAAAACAAGATGCTCAACGATAAATCTAGCACAATTTTAATTCATTAAAATTGAACATAACCTCTACCTCAACAAACGATGAGTAACGTTGGCGTCACAGTTGGCGGCGACACGTGGTGAGGTTTCTTAGACGTCGATGGGGAGCATCTGAGGAGGAAGTGGCATCTCCTCTTTTAATCATGGAGAGAACAAGCATGACATCGTTGGCGAATTCCTACATCGTTGTTTTCTTCCTTGTTGCAGAGGAGTAAAAGGAAGAAGAAACTGGGGCCGCCAAGTCGACGTTCTTTGTCAGAGAGTTGTTGTTATTCATTGAAGAAGATGTTCTTCAAAAGAGACTGGAGCTATCTCCATCAAAGTCTTAACACAACAATCCAAACAAAAAAATAAAATAAGGCTCCTCCTTATTTAATTAATTCATGCCATGCATTTAAATTTTAAAATTCAAACACATAACTCTCTTAATTGATTAAGTGTGTTGGCATGATTTAATGTGGGGAAGGTGGGGAGAAGAGAAGTCACCCACTTAATTATAAGGGGGTTTAACAAGTTTAAAGGGGGAGAGTTAAGGGGTTAAGGAATGTGAATGGTTGGGGCTCGTGTGGGCCCCATCTAACAAATATTCTAACATGAGTAGTAAGAAACTTGTGGGTCCCACCGCAACATCCCATTTAGATTAAAACCACTTTAGAAAAAGAAATAAAATTATAACATAATTTTATTTTACTTTTCATTTAATCCACATTTTTTTACAACTCCTCCCAAGAAAACACACCTTTGGTAAATGCCCTCTCAAGCAATTACCGGTGATGCAGTTCCATCGGTTCCCTCAGATTTCAATTCCGAGAACCAGTTGAAAAGATAGAAAAACCTGCTCCTTCGTTCACTGAACGTACCCATGCTAAACATCGGAAATTGATTCCGGGCACACCGGGCCTTGGAATCAGGTTCCATCAATAAATTGCATACTCGTAAAATCTCAAAGAAATTAAGAAACAAATTTCCATGAAATTTACGGGTCTTTACACCAGAATCATGTACCGACTCCATGACATACTTTGTAAATATTATGTAATATATTTCAATGTGTCAAATATTAATTTCAGATTCATTACATTCTTCCCATATTAAATTAAATTCATCCCAAAAAGATAAAGCCTACTTAAATAGGTTAGGGTATTGAACTCTCATCTGGACCTCCAAAACTAATGTGCTCTCCAAGAAGTTCACATGCTCCCAAAAAAATGAATCCAAAAAAAACATTCAAATTAAGGAGCTTCTCCTTTTGGTTCTAAAATTCCTCCAATAACCATAAAAAGGTTACCCCTCCATCAATGTCCACCTCACCCTGGACGACATCAAGCAATGTTTCAGGCACATATCTCCTCATCTGTGACACATATATTACATCATGTTCATTGTTTAACTAATGTGGTATGGATAAGTAGTATGCCACCTCACTAACCCTACAATGAAAAAGGAAAAGGACTATCATAAATGGAGATAAACCAACTCCTCAAGCAAGTAACTATAGTACTCATCATGTTGAGATCTCTCATAGCATGTGATCTACCTCGTTATTTACCAGAGGCATTTATTTTTTCTCTAAAAAGGACTCTTGATGTCCCTAGGAAGTCTTCATCCTACCTTGGTAGAACATCGAATTCACTACCATTTCTTGCTCCAACCATAGAAAAATAAAAATTCTTCCCTAGTTTTAAAAAGTTCAATTTTATCTTGCATGGACTCGTATACAAGGCCTCGAATGGTTCTACATTGATGGAAAATGATTCTCTTGAGTACAACCAATTCAAACATGAAAACACAATGAATGTTCTCCAGAAACCATGTGGGTCACTTCTCTGAGCCATCTATCTAGGGATAGAAACATCATAATCAGAAGAAATTTAGTGCCAAATCATCCCATAACCCTCTCCACAATCCATACATGAAGTGAGAATCGTTATCTGAAATTATACCGGAGAAAACTCAAAGATGCTAGACAACCTATTTCATGCACATTAATCCAAAAAACTCAATTAAGATTTACAATCAGGTGGCAATGAAGTGGGATGATTTGGTGATTCAGTCTATGATCAATATGAAAAGATTTGGACCTCATACTAATCATGGATTTTATATCAAAAAATCAAAAAATATATCATCCCATTCCCATTTATATTTAAGAACCTCACCCTTTCACCTATCGGTAGGAGATACGTAACGAGATGAAATTATAACCACGCTAATACATCCTTCACTACCCATACTTATGGAAAAGTATATTAGTGTAACCTGACATCTTAATTATGTATTTCTTATGTTAAATCACGAAACTTCCTTAATTCCCCCACTCATAGTGTTACCGTTTTAATCATCCATCCTTGAATAAAGATTATGTGATCCAAAACTTCCAAATGTCCTTCAAAAAATGTCATGTGGGTATCTTTTCATAGAATATCTATTTATAGATATACCAATGTTATAACTCTCTAACATGATAAAGAATCAGATGTGGTGATAACATTCTACTGGTGGTTTGTTTCACCATATTCTTCCACAAAGGGTTAACATACAAGAGGCCATGTTGTTCTTTACCTTGCTCTGCAACATCAAAAAAGAAAACCATTCTATGAGAATATTCTTCAATAACCACACACTTGATTGTATACTAAGATAGAAATACCTTGTAAATTACTATGTCCACTATCATAACCATGTATTAGAAGATATATCCCCTAAACTGAACCTCCTAAATATAGAACTGACATGTCGAGATCTTCCCATAAAGAATGTACTTTGGGAGCACGTTCAGAAGCATACTCAAGTGTCTCGCATGATCCAAATCTGAAGATGAGTAAAAAGGTTTTCATAGATGAATAATAGCATGAAATTATATAATACGTGTTGAAATATCTAGTTTAAATGTTTCTCAAACACCGCTTGGGCATCCAACATACTGAATGGTATCACCAAGAACTCAATGAAATTACAATGGCTAAAGGAATCCACATCATGTATATTGTCCCCCCAAACATTGTGTTGTTGATAACATATATTGAGTTAAATTTTTTGGGAACCACTATTCCCCTAATATATGGTCAAATAACTAATATATTCTTGTTATTGGAAACTATTTCTTAAGTGTTTTTGTATTCAGCCGACGGTAATCCACAGAAAACCTAAAAACTCATCTTCTTTCTTGGTAAACAAAATTGGGGCCTCCAAGGGAGTCAAACTGTGTTAATAAATTCCTTTTATTTATATATTATCCAACTATAAATTCAACTCTTATATCTACATGGAGTCATCCAATATACAAGATAAGATATAGGATTATGCATGAGTGAAGTTAAATTTTGAAAAAATGTTTTATGGGGAGGAAAGCATGGCACATTATTTGGAAAATACTACCTCATATTCCACCAACATTATGGGAAATTTAAATATAGTATAATCTTATACAACAATGGAAATAATATCTAATTTATAATATTTCATTTTTATCCTTCCACACATGTGCCCATCCTACACTATATTGGATTCCTTCTCAAAAAATAATTAACATTCTACAAAATCGGATACACCAAAACCCTCAAACATAATAGTCAACTATGTATGGATGTTAAAAAAGTCAGTACATAATAAGGAAAAAAAAAATTAGTTCCACACATAAACCACATAAATATTCCAAACAAGCCTCTCTTGCCTCATAGATTCAGGTCACAATATCGATAAAAGTGTGTGATCACCAAAACTACTCTATAGGTGCCCCCAAACACATCTATTGAGTAGAAAGGATCTTATAGAATCACTAGATCACCAAAAGGATATATTTTTGGGAAACAATTTATTAAGATTTTGTAAAAAACTACAAATTAATTATATAAGACACAATTCAATGCTCAAACCACACTCAATGCCTTTGACCACAAACCCATAATTCAAGAAACTATCATTTACCTACCTGTTTTATACTATTAGGGATTTCATTTACACCATGCCACATAATAACCACATCAAACACGCAATTCAAATAAACTCATCCACCAAACCTCAAAAATATTCTCCTTGTGTGGAACTAACTCACCTATATGGTTTTTAATCATATTACAAGAATGCATCTTGGGTTAGGAAGTGTCCCTCTAATTTGAATTCCATATGCCACATTCAAAATCAACAATACATAGCTTTAATGAAACCCTATGTCTCTTTAGATAATTTTATCCACTATAAACGCTATCAAGATGGATCTTAACAATGTGGGAGAATTCCCCCCATGGATTGATCATTTCCACTATTTCCTAAGAAGTGGGTTTGGCTCACCACAAAACATGATGTGATCTCTATCATTGAAACACACAATGAACACTCAGCATGGTCTCATTATCGGCTGGTACTACTAGAAAAAACTTCTTCTTAACCTATTATAGAGCATCCACCTAAACCACCAGAGTTGGGTCAAAATAATACATAATTGTTGGACACATCACCCATTGTCCACTCAGAGAAACCTCCAACTACACTGGTAAAAAGGAATATTCATCAATCTTCTCATAACTAGGACCATATATGGAATACTATATGGATATTATCATGGGGGACCTATAAATAGTTTTAAAAAAAATTCATAAGATCATAACTGGGGAGTTGACTCAATAATGATATGGATACCACTACCCATTCCTGTAAGATTCATGTACCAATGTTTTCCATGTAACCTATGCCTACATATATCAAGTCATCATTTATTTTTTCAGAGTCCATGTAAATGGATATGTAGGAATCCTCACAAAAAGAGGATTCCCTGGCCTAATATCCAAACTTGAGACACATCAATATAGTTCCCCTAGTTCCCAAACCAATCCTTATTATCAGAAAATCTCCATGATTTTTTCCTAATAAGACATCCTTGAATACCAATTTATCTCTACCCAAAAACTAATTCTCATTTGGTATGTGATAGATTGATAATGATACGTCAAGCCTTCTTCCAATTGTCTAGGGAATAGATACTAGCATTTAGTAGTCATATCACACACATGGGATGCCTTATCCTACTGTATTAATACACAAACACGCAAATCAATACACAAGTATTATGTTAAAAGATAAAAAAAATACTAAAAATACATGAAAAACACTATCCCACATCATATTATAACAAGTATATTAAAATAATATAAAATGGGAAAATAAAAGACTTTTAAAAATTTAATTCAACCAATCATACTGTCAACACATGGGACAACAACAAAAAATCAACTCTTTGATACATCTGAGTTCCACAAAAAAACACTAAGATCTGCATCATCCTACTCTCCTAGGAATATTTGGGGGAATATACTATATAGTGGTGACTATATATATACACAGCTAAATACTTAACAATAAAAAAACATAATAAATCAATTAGAGTAGTCAATTCATCATCATGAAGACATGTCAATAAAAATAATATAAAATTTTCTATATAGTAAGAAATATGTAATCAAGATAGGGACAACATATAATATGAGTCCACATCCTCACTAAATTCTTATGATCCTACTCTAGTCTCAATGTTAACACTCATCCTATAGAACTCACTCCTCAGGTGTTCCTATAACTGATGTCACACATATGAGAGGATGTACTTGTTGGGTCTTTCAATGAATAAGAACTAAGGAAACTAAGAGGGATCATATAAGATATTCACATTATCATATTAAATCACATAGAATATTAAAAAATTTAATACATAGATAAGGGATAGAAACCAGTGCCAATGGGGGGTGTCCGACACTAACTAGAATAACCCGTTATACAATGGATCAAACACCTTGGTATGTAGGTCAAGTGATTCATGAACCTACCTAGAGAAGAAGTTTGGGAATTAGAATTCAACATTGAGTCTCATAAAGGTACTCCTTCTCTAGTCCACCAATGGAAAATTTTTTAATACTCTAAAAAAATGTCACACTGAGGACTCACTAAGGAAAATTGAGGAAAATAAGCCTAAAATAAAATAATGAGGGAATAAAACAACACTAATAAGGATAGAGGGACACAAAAAATTTCATAACACATCTATTATATGATTATTAGGGGATTAAAATTCACCTTTACAGAGTATATAGAGTGCATCATGGGGTACATAATTTTCCTCATGACTATGAAACTATTTGTGTCCTATTGTCTACCTCAAGATGCCATTCTCTAAACACAAAAAAATGTTATTTTATAATAAAAAATGTGTATTGGTAATATAGAACTTATTTTATGTAATCTATTTAAGCCAATGTGATATGCATAATCTTATGTACGTTGGTTTTCCATATGTAGCTGGACATGTTTGATTACATTCTGATGTACAGAAGTTATACTCCACGTCACAAGGTGAGTAGGGGTCCGAGTCGACACTTAGAATGTTTTTTATACTCAAGCCCATGTACTATTAAAATTATATTGTATTTCCCTATCTATATATGGTCTATTTTGTCACATGGCCTCCTAGGAATATGCTCCATGTAAGCCCCATGCTAGCTAGTTATGGGACACATAATGTGAAGGAGGACCACATGATGTCTAATATTAAAATAAATATGAAACCCTAGGCACTATAAAGAGGGTATCAAATGGAATGTGTTCTTGTATAGTACACGCTGTGAATATCGGCACTTCAAAGGATCTTTTTCCTTTTCACATATCTATCCCCACACACTGGAATTACCTTCAAATCTATTGGAAAATGCATCCATACCTCCCATAATGGAGTTCATCGACATAAATGGATATCCTAAAGCCATATTGTGGCCATTAATTATCATAAAATTATTCATCATTACCAAAAAAATCTTAACGCATTCCAATAATGGAAATCCCATATATTTCACCAAAATTGAATCACTATTTCCATCAGTGGAAAGATTTAAGCCACCTTTTTCTCATAAACACTCATCATTTCTCCACCGGGGAGATCCAATAAACTTTTTCTATCGATCCACCATTACCTGATCTATCAACAAATTCATGTTTTCATCTCCACACCTCTATCACATCTTCAAAACCCAAAACTAAATCGAATACCATGATCCATTTTTCGAAATGGTTGAAACATAGTGATCATTCCTCCTGGGTATTGTGGAATTATAAATCAAACAAAATGCCATTTAAAACACTCAATAAAAAATTAAAAAAATAGGATAAAACAATTTAATCCTCAATTGATGGCCTTATTTTCGCCCATCATCTTTGGAATACAATGAACATGGATTATCAACACAATAATAATTAATGAATAAAAATAAAACTCTTATTTTTTGACTTATGAAGAGAATGAAGCCATAGGATAACCAACAAGAATCAATCCATGGATTAATTTGGAATTTATTAATTTAAATTCATGTTAATACATAAGAAGGGATAAATCAAAAAAATAAAATTCCTTAGGATGTGTTTGGATAAATTTCTAATAAAGTACGTTATTTCGTCATTGTCATTGGTGAGATAAAATATCTCCTTCGATAATGAAAATCCTCGCAGTGCTTTGATCCTCAAACAAATGGACATATGATAATGCACTCTCCACACCGTCTATCCTCTCAGTCCCTCTTGGGTTATTGAAATAACCCTTTAAAATTATGCATAAAAAGGATTAAATAGAGGTTATTCAGTTTAGTCTATAAAATAAATAATAAATTGGTTTTATTGTTTATCTATTTATTCACCAATGGAAACTCTTAAACGAAATGCCAGATGTGCGCAAAAAATTTTTCATACTATGGTAAAAAATTATTATGTAGTTAATAGATGTCTTGAATTTCCCATCCTGGACTACATTGGAGATATATTTCATTATTTATGAAAAAATGCTTGTGTGAGATATATTTTGTTTAATTGTTTAACATATAAATATTGAGGCTACCCAAGCCCTTAAATTCTATGTCAACTCTATAAATTTCTATGAAAATATTCCTTTAAATATTACATTGAGTTAAAAATAAATTTGGAACTCATTTATAGAAGTTTGTTAAAATTTCCTTGTCTATAAAAAGACACAAGTAAGACTAGATAGTTATTTCAGCCATTAATAAAATAAATATCCCAATAAAGGAAAGGATATGTCCAAAGAAAATATTTAAAATATTGTTTTTTAAGTGGAATCAATAAAAAGAGAAACCCAAAAAATATATTAAAGGAATAAAACCATGAATAATAATGAGGTTATTGAATTCATTACTTCAAATATGAAAAGGGAATAGGAAAATGTGATAGTAAAGGGTCAGTCCACTGAGACAAAGAAATTTCCTTATCTAGAATAAGTCAAACATTAAATAATTCCAAATATTTAAATTCTATTTTTTTTTATTTTTTTGAATTTTTTGTGGAGATATGATCCTTAGGGATGTTACCTAAAGTGATAAAAATCGATAATTATGACATTCTATAGGGTTCTAAAGGATAATTGAAATTGTAAAAGATTTTTTTTTGACGGAATCTTAAATTTCAATACATGAGAACAGAATTGATAAAAAAATAAATTACAAATAGTTTAAAATATTTTAATTAAAAGAAATATTTTAATATTACTACTAATGATATATGGTCTCTCAAATTACCAAGGAAAGACAGCTTTTTATGATAGAAGAAATTCTTTTTTATGTATGGTTCTATAAATGATATCAGGAGCCAACTATGATTCAATAATTGATAATTGATATCTATTTCCACAATTGATACAAATTTGGGGTCAAGAAATAATTTTTTAAGAATAAATTTTGAAAAGTTACATGGAATAAATTAATTTTTTATGACTATTTATGAAATACGGAATTAAGTTTCTATAGTGGATAATGATAGTGTTATTAATTTTATCACCTAATTCCTACATTGGTTTTTGACTAAGTAGGATAAGAGGGTTTTTTATATCTCTTTTATATTGGTAAGTCCACCAACTAAAAATAATTAATATCTTAGTTATAGTTTAATGGTTTTCTTGAGCATGAGAGTGTACCTAAAATTGTAGTCAACTAAAGAGAAATGTTTCATACTGAAAAGAGTTGTTTTGGATAAAAACATTAGGCCTAATAAGTTGATAATTTTTATATGTTTCGTATCATATATAGAAACCCTACTATTTATTACAATACTCTTATATTTTTTAAGGGAAATAAAATAATTTATATACATTCAAGGATCAAAAGTTTTAGTTTCTTTAGAATATTCTGATCATAAGTCACTCTTAAATAATAAAAATTCATCATTTATTTTAATTATTATTATTTATACTTATATAATCTCATTTCCTCTTTATTACATTTATTCACCTGGTGATATACGTCAACAAAAGGGGTGAGATAAAATCCTAGTAAGGGGATCTATAACGTACCTTAAATAAAACACATGAATCAATATTAATTTGGTGAGAATAATCAATATAATCACATTATAATCCTTGGATAATCTGAAAAATCATGAATAATACATTTGGAATCATGAATGGAATATGTCAATTAATAAAAAATGAATCATCAGGTAATAGTTTTAAAATACCACAGATATTTTTGAATAATGATAGCATCATGCTCAGACATAACTTATATGAATAATCATAACATCATAATAATGAAAGAAACTAGAATCATGTTCATGAATAATACACATAGTCTCATGCGATACATCACATTAGATACTATAATTGTGCTCTATATAATTATTTTCCCACCTGTAACATAGTTATATTTACATAATCATACATTCCCTAGAGAATGTGTTACAATAATTTTCATGATGTAACCCATGAAATGGAATGTGTTTTATAAGTATTTAATAAAATATGATTTCAGAGATAAAAATGGGGTTCCCAAATGGAATAGGAAAAAATATTTAGCATAATAATCGTCATTCTTGAGTGAATAGTAAAAAACTCCAGAGGAGTAAAAGATGTGTTTGGAAAGAAAAATTATTTTTTGAATGTCTTTATAAATAGATTATAAATCATGATAGAAACATGTATACCCTTTAAAATAAAATTTAAGAACACTGAAATGATATTTTATGAAAAATTATAGGAACTTCCATACTAATTTTGATGAGAAATAGGGATAATCGAATGAAAAAGAGTTCAGTTTGAGAATAAACTAACCTTATATTCGGCTTTATTTTGTCTCATTTCCTAATCCTAAATAATAAAATTAGGATTATCAAAAATAGTGCAATAAGATAATTAATTTAATTGTTTTTTCTTTCTATCCATTATAATTATTGGTTTCTATTTTACAACACTATTTGATAAAAATTCATTTTTTAGTCATGTTTTTAATAATTTTTTCTGTTTAATTTTGATGATTCTATTTTTGTTCAATGTCATTTATGGATTGCTGAAATTAAATAAATAATATTAAATATATATATATACATTAATATATCACAAATAATTTATTTTTACCACATATATGTTTAGTGATAAAAAGGATTGGTAAATGATCTTATTGGGGGTTAACTGACTATTGATGGGACATTATAGAAATAGTGGGAAAGGGAATTTTGAAATTTATATATAAAATAAATATAATACATGATATATGATAAAATCATTAATATAATGTTAAAATACTACCTAATTAGTTTTATAAGATTTTTTATTGAAATGAATTGGGAAATATAACCGAATGAAGAAAAATGGAAAATAGTTGATAGTAACATACTCATTATTTGATGTAGTTTCTCTTGTATGACAGTGAAAATAACATCTTGTTATGAGTTTTTTTACTTTTTAATTTCCCTAATTATTATAAGGGACTTAATAGAGAGTATTTATGAATATATTTGTCATTTTAAAGGGTAATAAGAGTGGTTTTTCAATGGTATAGAGAGATGAATTTTTATAATTGAGGAGAGGGGTATTATTAAAATAAAATATTGTATAAAAGCTTATGTTAATATTATAACAACTAATAATGAAATTTTCACAATATAAATAATATAAAATTTTAATATAATTTTTTAACACTTTAAAATCATTTAAAATTTTAACTCATTAGTATATTAAAAAGGACAGTGGAAATAAATATTGTTATTTTAAGGAATCAATATTGACATTAAGTATTGAAAAATAGTTTTTAATTTTAGAAATTTAGTTAATTTAATTTTAGTGTTTCATTTATGAAATTAAATTCTTTTTTATTCAAGCCTCATTTTATATAAACTATTACGTTATTATTACATAAATAATTTTGTAATTTTAGATCAACTAATAATGAAAAAACTATATTTTTACTGTTCAATTTAAAATTGACATATTATTGAAAATTACACAAAAATAAGCCTTAGATAATTTCCATGTTATGATTTCAAAAATTATTTTTTGTATCAAAATAAAATTTTATCTTATGTAATTTTAATTTTTAATATAATAATTATGATTTTTACAAATTCCATCAAAATGAAATTTATAAAAAAATGTCGTTATATTTTTATTAAGTACTTAAATCATGATAGATTTTTTTGAATTATAATATTTTTATATACATAAATTATTCATGATAAGTATTATTTATATTACATTTTATTATTTTGAAGCCAAATTACTATTTCAACGGTCATGTAACAATCCCTAATTCTAAGATTTCTTTTCCCAATAGTCATGTTACTATTCCAACAGTCAGGTTAGTATTCAAATGGTTGAATTACCTTCTATAAATAATTATTTATTCATTCATTCATTGTTATTCTCAATTACCCTCAATGGTCAATTTTGTCATTTTCTATAATATCTATTGGTTTTATAATATTCTATTTCATTTCAATATCATTGTTAATGTGAGAGATTTTTATGTCTGGTTTATGTGATCCATATTTTCCCATTTTATTTTATTAATTTTTATTTTTATCTTATTTTAATATTTTCTATTTTAATGGTTTTATTCGTTGACTAATGTAAGTGTTTTCATCAATTAACTGTTGTGTTTTTTCTCTCTATGTTTCCTATGGGTATAATTCTTATGTTATGTAATATAAAACACGTTTATTTAGGAAAAAATCATTTAAAAAAATTATTGTTCATTACATTCATCCCCCATTTATAAAAATAAGCATTAAAATTTAAACCCATAATCTTTTCTGTGAATAAATGGGGTTATTTTTTATTCATTATTTTGTCTAGTTCCCATGTCATCTCATCATAATTATTGTTTCTCCACAACACTTTGACAAGATTAGTTTTCTTTTTTACATAATAAATTTTCTATAAACTTTATGATATCACATAATGTTCCTTATACGAGAGGCCATTCTCTAGTTTTACCATCTTTGTCTTCAATACTAGTGAGGGGTCATATATGTACTTCCCCAAGAATTATTTGTGGGACACATAATTAACTTCATTCATATTTTTTTGGAGTTAAAGATGATAGTATACTACTCCAAGGGAATAGAAAATATCCAAGGGGCCAACATACTTAGGGATAAGATTTATTTACATTCTAAATTGAATGACTCTCTTCTATGACGATATTTGAATGAAAACCTTGTATCTAACTTCCAATTTTAGTTACCTTTAATAGTTTTTAGCAAATATATTCTTTTATGTCTTGTAATATTTTATATGTTTTTTCATGGATTGAAACTTTTATTTCATATATTTCAGAAGATCATGTTTATGTAGCTTTACATCACTAACTTCGTCCTAATACAATAGAGTTCAAAATCGCTTCCAAAATAGAGCATTATGTGGATCCATTTGAATACTTGAGTGGATATTGTTGTTGTATATGAAATAAAATAATTGGATATGTTTATCTTGTCTTACTTTTAATTCAATTTAGCAGGATCTCATTATGTACTTAGTTTTTTTGTATTACTTTTATATTAGCCATTAGTTTGGGTGTGATTGTCCATACAGAACATTAATTTATTATTCAAAGTATGTTGAATGATAATCCATAATTTAGATGTGATCCTTGGATCAACAATTGAAATGATAAAATATGGTACCCCATGAAATCTTCCCCATTATTCATATATATATTTGAAATTTTTTCAAGAGGAAATATTCTTGTATAGAGGAGATGTAGACAGTCTTGGTGAGTCAATACACAAAAACCCATACCACGTCATTTTCTTTGTTTGTATTCATCAGAACTATGAAAAATTTTAATGTTATATTCTCCCATTTCAATGTGGGTATGGGAAATAGTTTTATCATCCCCTTATACATGTATCACTCCTCTTTAACTACCTGAAATACCATTAATGTTGAGATATACTCAACAATCTCCTTCTACATGTTGGACCACCAGACATTTTTTCGATTATCATGGTACATATTTGTACATCCAAGATGAATGTAAAAAAGATGACCTCCATGAATTATCTAAATACATTATTATTTATCTCAGGTGATTCAGGGAAAAATGTAGTTTCAAATTGAAGGACTCCGTCCTCAATGACATGGAACTCCAATAGCTTGATTTCCTTTACTAGTTTCACCATCATTTAATGTTACAAATCATTCCATTATGCATCCATTATCTTTTCCTACATATATGGTTGAGAAATAATTTTGTGAATTGTAGTATGTATTCAAGGATGTTATCATTTATAGATATTGATTTTTCATATACATGAATAAATAGTCATTCTCAATCAACATCGTGGTTAATATAAAAGGTTCCTTTCTTCTTAAACCATCAGTTACCATGTTCTCCTTTCTCAGTTGGTAGTTAATAGTGAAATCAGTCCATTATGAATCATTGTTCTTTTCCTTGATATATGGTTGATAAATAATTTGGGAAATTTTTGAAGTATTCAATTATATTATTATTAATAGATCCATATTTTTTATATACATGAATATAAGGTCTTTCTCAATCCAAATCATGGTTATAGTTTCATGTTTTTTTCTTCTAAGACCATCAGTTACCTTATTCTACTCTATCAGATGGTAGTTAATAGATAAATCATTGTCCTTTAATATCTCTAACCATATTCTTTGATTCATATTGATATCCTCTTATGTGACAATATAATTTAAAATCATGTTATTTGATTAAATGGAACACAATCCACTATTGAGGTAGTTCAAATAATTCGTTAATGAAAAGACCCAAGCTTATAACTCTAGATCACGTGTCAGGTATTTTTTATTAGATCTTCAATAATAATGTTTCATAGGCTATATATTTAGTATTCTACATTTGTAAACAACCACATAATTTCTTGGATGAATCACGGCATTTCACAAAACCCTCTCCGTGTTTTGGTATTGTCAGTACATGTGCATTGACTAGCCACTTCTTGAGCTCCGTAAAGATTTCCTTGTTTCCAGACATACTATACCCCTTTCCATTTTAACATGGATAGGGGGTATAAAATCATTATAAATTTCTCAAAAAAAACATTATTGGTACCCCTCTATGATAATAAAACTATGCATTTCTATAACACTATAAGGTATGGGTCATTCCTTGATAGATTTTTTCATTGAGTATCCATTGAAATATCCTTTCCTGTGATCATGTTCCCCAATAATTTTATTTTATTCATCCAAAAGTCCCAAATTCTAAACCAATCATACAATTTATCCTTATTTAGGATTTCCATCACAATCCTGATATTTTCCTCATTTTCCTCTTTTAACTTGAAATAACAGAAAATATCATCGATAAAGACTACCACAAATTTTTAAAGGTAATATCTAATGAATCTACTCATCAAATCCATATATTTTTTAGGTGCATTATTATGTCCAATGGAAATCACTAGGAACTCATACGGCCCATAACTTGAATATAATGTTGTATAATATATTTATTTCTTCTTCACCTTAAACTGATGATATCTATAATGAAGATCCACCACTGAGAACTGATGAGATACTTGAATTTGATTAATCAAGTCATCAATCCTTTGTAGAAAATACGTTTTCATTATGGTGGTTTTATTGATCTCTCAGTAATCAATACACAATCATAGTGATCTATTCTTTTTCATGAAAAATTGCATCATCACACCCTAAGGATATGCAATATGATATATGAACCCATTATCCAAATTATCATGAAGATTCTTTATTAAATCATCTAATTCAATTGGGGTAATTATTTAATGTAATTTTGAGATAGGATTGGATCTATCTATATTTTTTATTTAGAAATCTACCTCCTGATATGGGTGAAGTCTGGGAACTCTTCCAGAAATACATATATGTATTCCCTCAAAATCATAACTTTCTCCAGGTTGATAACTTCCTTTGACTCAACCATTTGGGAAAGGTATTCTTCTTCACAAGGTATCAACACCAACACCATTTAGGTATTCCCCAAAGGTTATTAAAGATTTTCCCTGGATTTATATAGAATAATGGGATTGATTATAATATAAAAAGATATTTCATTTTCACAATTGTAGATTTTTACCTATATAATGGAAGACAATCCATGCTCGATATATCATCAAATTCTACTAAGGGAATGATAATGAGTTTCTCTGAAAAGATTATTCCACATATGTTAACATTAGAATATTCCAACACATGGGTTGAAATGATCACACTACTTTGTTATTTTTCCGATATCTCTACATAAAGGCATCAGGGAGTCGATTCAGCAGTCCGAGGAAACACATAGTATATAAAAGAATGAAAAAACATCTATTAAAAATTCTTAAGGAATGAATTAATAGCTAGTGTACCTTTCACCATTTCACTTTATTTATTTTGGTTCCACCATTATCTTCAAATTAAAATTTTAAATCAAAATAAAAGTTAATAAAAAATGAACAAATACATTATTCTTATAAACAAATTAACTCTAAATAAAAATCTTATGGTGTCCATATATTTATCTTTTTTCTAAAACAATGATTCTTAGTTATTTATACAAAGTTATACATATCCTATGGTTTGACACAAATTTATTCTAATTCGAATTTCTAAATTTACCAAAATACACCATTAATATAAGCTATAGTGGACCTACATTTTCATAGATGAATACTACATAATATAAATGATAAATAACATGATAGTTATATATTTGATGATAGAAATGTTTTTGTAAATTAGAAAAAAGTAAGTTCATAAATCTATAATAAAAAAAAATTAACAAATTTATTTAATGCTTCTTCTTTATCCAAATAAAACATCATTTTTCCCAGTACATGTAGTCACTAGGGGATACAGATAAATGAGACAGCTGATCTAAAATAATAGTCAGGGTAATGATGACATAGCTGATATAAGAGACTTGAATCAATAGTCATTAGGTGAGAAGAAACACTATAATAATTTACTAATCATGGGATCATAATCATACCGATGATTAAGAAATTAGTAAAGTGGAATGGATTGTTAAAATACATAAAAATGAAACATCATGACATAGTTTTCAAATATCACACATAGTTATAATCAAAGATGGCGTCATGTTCACACATAACATATGTGCATAATCATAACATAGTTATTGTGAACAAATCTATAGTAATGTTCATGTATAATACACATAATCTAAAGAAAAACACCATACGAACCAATTAATTTGAGGGGTATATTATTCTTGTCTCACCCATCAAATCATATTATTTAAATAACCATCAAGAATCAAAGAAAATTTCACAATCGTAGTTAAAAAATAACACATGAAATTGAATGGGTTTCATAAAGATTTTATAAAGAATGATTTCATAAATGAAATTGGAGATCAAAAAATGGATGATATAAAACATATTTGGAATTATAATAATCATTGTCTATTCAAGAAGAAACTACTCAAGTGGAGTAAAACATGTGTTTTGAAATAAAAAAAATGTTTAAGAAATATTTTTATGTGGATTATAAATCAAGGTGGAACCATTTATATCCCTAAAAATAAATGTAATGATTAGTGAAATGATATTTATGATACACTTTAATAACATACATACTTAAATTGATAATAAAGAGGGATAACCCAAATAAAATGAGTTGGGTTCAAGAATCCCCTTACCTTGGATCCTTATTTATTTTGTCACATTTCCACCTGAGGAATAAAAAAAATTATTTATTCAATAATAGTTTAAGAAGAAACTTATTTTTTTGTCCACTATATATCCATTATAATTATTGGATTCTATTTTATAATACTATATTAAACATTAATTGTTTGATATCATTTTTTCGCTAAATTTTCCAATTTTGTTTCGATGTCTTTATTTTTGTTCAAGGTTATTTTTGGATTAGTGAAATTAAATCTAAAAGATTAAAATAAATATATTTATACATTAATATATCATAAATAATTTAATGTAACCAGTCATAGGTTTTTTTATAAGAAAATTATTGGTAGGGTCATTGTTGTAGGTTAACCAACAATTGATGTGATTTTGTCAAAAGAGAAAGAAAAGGATGTTTGAAATTTTTATATTCCATAAATATGATACTTACTATAGATTATCATCATTAATATAATTTTAACATACTAGATAATTAAATTTATAACATAATTTTTTTAATTTATTTGGGAAAAAATTAATATTACAAGGAAAACAGATAATATTTGATAGATACTTAATATTTCCTCAGTGTCACTTCTCTTGTATGACACAAAAAATACTTTGATATTTGGATTCAGTTTACTACACAACATCCCTATGAATTATAATTGGTTTATGATAGAGTATTTTAGAATATTTTTTACTTTTGAATAGGTGTATGGAGTGGTTTTCACATGGGAGGGGGGGTTATTTATACCTTAGAATAGGGCTATTTTTTAGAATAAAATATTGAATAAAATATTCTACCAATGGTAAAAATGTAAGAATGATTTTTTTAAAATAAATATAAATACCATGAACCTAGTTGGCTACATTCAGCTCCTTAGTTTATTACATTTGAATAATAAACAAAGAAATTTCATTCCAAGGATGAATACTTTAATATTTATGTAAAACTAGATTCAAACATAAGAATGACATTAGTAGATGAAATTAAATACAAAATAGTAACTCCATTGAAGACACCCATATTCTCTTAGATTATCCTTGCATTTCAATCATAATATACATATTATAATCTTAGGGAAACATAAAAATATGAAAGGGGTGATCTAAGATTCTATGTAGAGGAAAGAATAGAGTGAAAGATATCATAAATAATTATAACAAATAAAGAAGGAAGAATAACTAAAAATGCATACCATTAAAACATAATCATGATCATGGTCAAATAATGCAATATCAGTAGTCATGTGAAAATTATACTTTCCCATTAATATTATACTAGTTGAATAATCACATGGATTTTCAACAACATATATCATAATGTGGAAATGAATAATTCTGGACCTTATAAAAATACCATCAAGGCGTCGACAAAAAAGTGTACAGAAATGGGTATGGTCTCAATCAAAACATAGTCTTGTTTTTATCAGGTGTCCCACTAATTCATCAAGGGACTATAACTGACCCACCTGACACTTACTATGTTTGATTGATTTATTATATTAAATAGGTGAAACATAATTCTCATATATATTCATATTGAAACAATTAAGTAATATTTATATAATTTCCCCATTTATTAAACATATTCATAAACAATCCAAAGTAATATGGTGAATGGTATCAATATAGTACATCCACCATCAGAATGATCATAAACCATTAAATAAAATACAGTATTTGATATCGGGGAGATCAACCTCAATATATAAATATATTCAAAATTGGGTAATGATATAGGTGAAAATACTTTAACAAAACTTTTGAAAATTTCTTGAGATAAATAAACTTTTTTTACATTGGAATATTTTTTTAAAAATGCATGAAATTATAAAACAAAAGAAAAATTATTTAAAAATAAAATTTTAAACATGTCATTGATTCTTGAAAACATTAAGGCGTCATGAAATCTATAAAGACCTCTCATTTCTTCTATGAATAAATAACATTCTTTTAAATTTTGAAAAAAATATATATAAGAATATTTTTAAAAGAAAGTGTGTTCATTTACCAAATAAATTAATTATGTGTATTAGATTAAATTCATCATAAAACAAGTGTAAATAAAACTTAATATAATAAAAATTCATTTGTAATATAATCATATAATCACGTAATCATTGGAGAATATGTTTAACCCATATAATCTAAATTGGGTTAAGAATTATCTAACTATTATGAAAAAATTCGAACTACATGGCCCCGTAAAATCAATGATCATTAAATGAAATACTTGAATATTATAAATATAAATATAATAATCATATAATATATAAATATGAATTATTCATAAACCACCCAAAATTAATAAGTGGTAAATAAATCATACCTCACAAAATTAAAAGTGAGATGTGAAACCCTCACCTTATGTATGAATGAATTTTTCACTTGTACTTAATGTCATAGATAATAAAATTAGACTAATTAACTAATAAATTCATAACAAATTAAACAAAATTATTATTTATTATAATTTTATAAATTCATATATGGCTATTTGGATGGGTTATAATGTTTAATCTAATTGTTGTTTTAGATTTATTTTTATGGGTTTATGGTCAGCTCCACTTAATATAAATATGGGTGTTCTTATCAAATGAAAGAAAAAATCTATAAGTGGAATGGAATGATATTAATATAATTATCGTAATTTAAATTTTCCTAAAATATAATTTTGTTATATGGTATGATTATGATTCATTACATTAAATGTTAAGGAAAAATGATTATTTATTTTTTCAATTTTTATGACCATCATGAACTAGTATCATTTTTTTAATATTATGTCGGTATAATATTTCAAAAATATTAGAAAAGTTGTAATACAAAAATTAAAATCTTTTTTAACAATAAATATAGTTTTATTACCATCCATGTAGTTGATAATGAAAAATTAAAACTCGTCATCCATGAAGGTGGTGAATCGACACGTCGTAGACGACATTTTCATTTTATTTATAGAAGGTGAAGATAATAGACTTGATTATTGATATTCCATTAACATAATAACAATAAATCGTTTTTATGATTCTATATTTAACAGAAAAATTTTATATTGTAGGTGAGGTAAGGATAATAAAAGAAAATAAATTAACAGTGGAACATGGAGAGTTTTACCTCTTGAGCTTCATCTCGTTGAGATCCTCTATAAGGCAATTAGAAATTGTATTTTTGTAAGACTTGAAAGAAAAAAAATTGTGGAAGAGGTTTAGGATAGTAATTTCTTAAAATATAAGAAATCTACATATCTTAAATGGTTTGAGGAGAAGGGGTGGGGAGGGGTATTATTTATAGTGGAGGTGATGGGTGTTTATTTATTATGTTATTCATTAGTTTACTATTTTATCTCAATACTTTCAATAGTGTTGATTATTGGGGATAAATATAGTAAAAAAGCATATTAATTTGTTATAATAAATAATTACATCATACCAGATTCAACCATGACTCAAAAGTTTATTTATTTACCTATAATGTTATATACAATTTATTATCATCATTAATTATTCACAAAAAATCAACTATTTTTTAAAGAAACCCTATCATTCAGCCTAAGATTTAACAAATATTTTGATTCCAAAAAATGGAATATATTTATGAAAATAATTTTCTAAATTTTGTTAAATTAAATTTTTAATTAAAATCATAATTTTCTTTGATTCTTTCAATAATGAAATAATTACTACATCCTTGTTGTATTAATATTTAAGGTAATTATATCTTCATTAAAACAAAAAATAAAATACCATGAGATAACTCTTTTTTCTTTAAAATTAATTTTTATAATCTTAAATAAATTTTTAAATGATATCATATTGAAAATTATATAGTTATTTAAAAAATGAATGTTAAATTTTGTGATTTTAATTTATTAAAAAAAAATATCAATTTCATTTTAATTTAATAGTATATGTTAAATAAATCAAATAAAACTACTTTGTTAATGGTTGAATACATATCATAAAATAAAATTTATTATTTTTTTAGGGTAACATTTATTGTTCTTAGCATTTTATTTTTAACTTAAATTACCCAATTTACTCTTTATCATGGTAAAAACAATTATCAATGTTACTATTTCTGTTGGTCCAAAATAAAATAAACATATTTAATTTAATTTTAAATTATGAATCCAAGAATTATATCAATTTTCAACACTAAATATATATAATTTGTATAATTTAATTTAAAATTAGTCCTATAAAATGCAACGAAATACATTTTTGTCAAAAAATGTATTTTTAAGACAAAAATTGAACTTATACCAAAATTAGGTAAACTGATGATTAAAAACATATTAGATTATTTTTATCAAAATATTATTTAACCTATATTGGGATAAAACTAAAATCATAAAGATACACTCAATATAAATTAATTGACAGTTTTTTTAAAAACGATATTTATTAGTATTCCCTGGAAAATAAATATTTTCTGAAAAAGAAAAAAAATTACCCTATGATAATTTTGAAATAAAACATTTAAAAATTAATTTTATTTTTTAAAATATAATATTATATGTTTAAATATTTATATTAAAAAATTCTTCTCCATTAAAATGTTTTAAAATTTCATTTTTGAAAATATATATTGTATGCTTAAAATTGAATTTATTTATATCTTAGGCCAATAAAACTGGTTGGTTAAAAATATTTATTGAATATGAGACATTTAAATTTTAATATGATATTTAAATAATAGTTATTAATTTAATTTATGAATATATAATTGCATTATGGTAATAAATATAGTTTTTTTTATAAAAAAACATATTCTTTATGTTTAGTTGGATGTTGTTTTCATTTCTAATTAATTGCAAACCTGTGAATTGATTTTATAAAAATGTGTAAACAATATTTTCATAATTTACTTAATATAATTTATTCCCACCATTCCATTTCTACGTTATAACAATCATTATTAAATAATAAAATTTAATCATTTGTTTACACTCGGTGTTATGTGTAACATAAGGTATTAAAGAAGTAAAATTGAAAACTAGACGTACCGTAAAATCTTGTTGTGTTATAATATAAATGATATATAAATATATTATAATTTATTTAAGTCTTTAAAACCATTTGTAGTTATAACTAAATATTAAATTATAAATGAACATTAAAAATATATAAATTTTTATTTTAAGGAATCACTTTTGACTTTACGTTTTTGAAAAATTCATTTTAGGTTTAAAAAATAAATTTCATGTATTTTAATTATTCATTTTGGAAATTAATTATTTTTTACCTGAAATACATGAAATTATTAGGTTATTATTAAATCATCAATGATGTAATTTGAGATAAACCGATTACGAAAAAATAGTATTTTTACTATTCACGTGAAAATTGAATTATTTATGAAAATTACCAAAAACTCACCCTTGGAAAATTTATACATGATGATTTGAAAATTGATAATAAAAATTTCAAAATAAATCTTTTAGGAATGTAATATTAAATTTTAATGTAAAAATAATTATTATTATGAATTTTTCCTTAAAATAAATTTTATAAAAAAATTTGTATTTATTTTACTCGTGTTATTTATTCATGATAATTATTTTTTAGAATTATAATATTTATATTTACATAAATTAATCATGATAAATCTTATTTTCATTATATTTATTTATTTTTATGTTGAACTACTCTTCCTACATCTATGTTACTATTCAAAACAATCATATTATCATTCTCAATGGTCAAGTTATAATTCCAACATTCATCTTGCTAATCTGATGGTAACCTTACGTTTTATAAATAATACGACATTTCTTATTTCATTGTTCACATAATTTCAATTTAAGTTTCTATATTTCCATTTTCTATAATTTATTTTTCTTTAATAATAGTTTTTTTTTCTTTAATGTTGTTTAAGGGAGATATGATTCTAGACAATCTATGTGACCCATAATTTCCTATTATAGTTTTTATATATTCTATTATCCCCTTGTAATAATTTAAATTTTAATGGATTTATTCATTTACTACTGTAATGGTTTTCATTTATGAATTAATTATTTTTCCCCTATGTTTTCTCAATTTGTATATTATTTATATAATATAATATTACATGCATTTATTTAGGAAAAAAATATCACTAAAAAATGTGCTGGGTAGTGACATCATTGGGGAAGTATAGTCTCTAATTATATTATCAAAGGATAATGTTTAAAATTTGGTAGAATATTAGTACATATATACATATCATTAGTAATGATAAAAAATTTCGGTAACATAATTATTTTCACTATGATATGATATGATTGGATCTTTTGTTGTTAGACGTTAAACATTTAGGGGGGAAATGTTAATGATGACATATATGAAACCCTGATATCCAAAAAAATCCAATTGATTGTAGTAATGATATTACTATAGTATAGCAATGAAAAAATGGATTCCATCTTATCTTATATTGTAATATGATTTTAGGGATATAATGATTGTGATCGGGCTAGTTTAATATATTGATAAAATTCACCATCGGGTTGTGCATTTTACCTTGATACACTATGTATTTATTTACATTGAAATAAAAAAAATGGTAATTTATTTGGGAAAGATAGAGTCTGGATATATTGTGTCCACTCAAGATTGTGGGAAATTATTATGGATGAAGTAGCATCAAGAAGATAGGGGAGTAAAAGTGAAGTCTCTAATCATAATATTTTATTTTAATTCAAGTTTTATAAATATTTGAAAAAATCATATACATCACTCACAGAAATAAGAAAATTGAAATCATATATCATTTTATCATGTAAAAATTTGATCATGGGTTAGTGAATATAGAGTATGTACCTATTTAATTTCTAGCTGAAAACATCCTAAAAGGACTTAATTATAGATGTATTTAACTATCATCAACTGGATCTCGGAGTCTAGTTGAACCCAAATCTATAAGATATCATGATAGAGAACCCCAATCCATGATGTTCATTGGAAATTTCAATGTCTCCTAAAAAAAATTTCTTCTATTGAGGATCTGTCACGAGTGGGAATGTGGTTCATTAAAAAATGGGGAGATAAATGTTTTCTAAATGGAGGATACTTTTATTGATGGTACAACAAAGTTGAAAAAAGTGATGAAAGTGAAGATATTTTCTATGGCCAATTAGGGTAATAATATTCGGTAAAATATTAGATGTTATAAATTATATTTTTTGGGTTGTTTTGAAAAATTTTGATGACAATGTTACTTATTATTTTCTTACCAAACATTTTTTCTATAAGTAGAATTTTTTCTTAGTTTATGAAAAATTTGAGGGCATGGATTTTATGGAAATCAATTATTTGAGTTTGAGGAAAAAATGTGGGGGGTGTATATGCGTTGTTCATAGTAGTTTCAAAATGTCTCATTATAGGTATGTGGTAGTTCAAGAAAATGATTTAAGATAAATAACCATATAAGAGTCATAAAGAAGGAGAATATGTTGAATTAGTTTATGGATAATAATTGTAAAAGGTGGTTCTTGATTCTATGTAGGAAGTGTACGGTCATAATACATTGTTTCCAAGTGAACATTGAAGAAGGTATTGCATAGAAGATGTATAATAAAGTATATAAGTACACATAAGGAGTTTACATGAAGGGGTGAATAGTAATTTCATGGTTTATAGGGTTTCTATGTTTATTTTTTTATATAAGTACCCCCTAATCACCTAATTATATATAGTGATAAATTATCTTATAGGATCATCATATCTGTTTTCTATAAATTCGAAAGGATGCTCATGGTTATATTACCAAGAAGTGTGAATTAGGTCTGCATGGTGAGTATATATATGCTTTAAGGTTCGTATACATAATAGTACGTTTGTGAGGAGAGTGTATGCATAGTATATTCTAGGAGGTTGTTTTTTTGTATGTTAATAGAGGATATATGTCACACTGTAAGTGTGTAGTGATAAATCATGAGGTTTTTCCATATAGAGGGATTGTAGATGAGTATCTCATGCTGAATAATCCTCATAGGACATTCAAGGTGAATAGTTAAATTCCCAGAATCATCATGGATAAAAGTTATCTTCATGGTCAGTGCCCATATGAGAATATCATGAAGTATAAAAATACATAAATTTATTTATAATCATTGAAAACCATTCAAATGAAAGAATTTATTCATTTATGATTGAATTTTATCAGGAAATAGGAAGCCACTATTGTTAATTTCATCACATTTAGTGTGTGAATGAGTAGTGTAAAGATCAATGAGAACCCGTTGGTTAAAAATTAGAAATATAATGAACTAAAAAATTAGTCTATCTATCAATGATATTTACCACCGGGAGTAGTTAGAAAAGGGATAATATATAAGGAGAAACCATTGAGTGAATGTGATACATCTCTAAATCGTGTAACTGGAGTAACCCCAAGCATATGAGTGACCTATCCAAACCCAAAAATTAAATAGATTTATAGTAATTAGGCACATAAGAAAATTTTCATTCCATTCTTCTTGGATTGACCTCATGTGGATGAACCAAGTAAAATTATTGTGTCTTGTATCCATACATTATGTACATTCTATAAAAAAGAAAATTTGTATATATGGGTTTAAAGATATTTGATATTATTATAATTAAGGATTATATAAATGTATCATTAATTGAATCATCAAGAAAAATAAAATTCAATAGTTAAACAACAAAAAGTGAAGTCAATATCATTTTAAGAATGTGACATTGTTAGGTTTATATAGGAAAATTCATATGAGTTTCAGACCATGATGCACCCACATATGGAATACCTCACTAAAAACCATTGTGGGTCCAATATTTATAATATTTTATTATGAAACATTTATTATTTTATAAAATGTCTAATAATAAAAGGACATATAAAATAACCTATGGGGTGGATAATGAAACAATGTGTTTAAAATGATGGTACTTGAGTACAAAACATTAAACTTATTAACTAAAATGTCTAAATTTAAGAACAATATCATTATTCATGTGGAGTGACCAATATCTATAGGGAATTAATCACTCATTATTTATTCCTTTAAGATAAAAAATCACAACCAGTTAGTGGATATTTTTATTCTTTAATGACTTTGTAATCGATCAATTTCAATGATAAGATAGTTTCTACGTTCTAATTTTTAATGAAATACAATGTTATATTAGATATATACTATCTAAAATGAGAATTTTTTTTTGTGGTGGATACTGAAAATGTAAGAAAAAGTGAAGCATGAAGTCAACTTGATGGAATAAAAATTTTAAAAAAAATTATTTTCCTTTCACCCTCCACCTTAAGAGGGGGATATAATTCATTCATCTTAAGTAAAATGAGGATGAAAAAAATTAAAGGGCCTAAATAATTCAAATATATCGAATTAAAATTTTTTAATGCCCATGGTGCTCATTGTAGACCTGAAGTATTCTTAGTGGTTTTTGGTAGTTACTGTTAGGAAGTTGGAAAAATTGATGATGTGAAATTTAGTTCACATCATGTTTGTGATGTTCAAGAATTGTTCAAGAGTTGTATTCATGAACCAAATTGGACTCACTACATGTATGAGGATGGTTCGTAGGGTACATTCATGATGTTTAAAAACTCACTAAATTGATGAACATTTTTTTTCACCTAGTTAATCGAAAAATGATAAAATCACATCTTTAATATGGGATTCACAATGTAAATTATTTTAAATATATATTGTTTGAGAAGATGTATTTTTTGGTATAACATAAAACATGAGTAATTTGAAGCATGAATAACCCATTTGAGTGGTTAATACCCACTTGGTGGTATTCCTATAAAACCTATAACACTCTTTGTTTTCCAAACCCATAAATTTTCCTCCCAATGTTCTAGGTAGCCAACAGAGTTCTGTTATGGTGATTAGAAGCCCATCAGAATAGATCGGTATGTCTCCAAATTACCTCTATTTATTTATTGTTATATTAGGTTATTTATTCCTTATTTTATCCTGGTTACTTCATCCAATATCATTTTTCCTCATGTTCCACTATTTTATACTATGGTGGATAATCATTATTATTCTTGTGAAGTTTCCTTCAATGCTTTTTAACATGGTTGTGTCAGAAAATTCATGAATGGTTATAGTTTTCTTCTATTTTAAGTAATAAGGATATTTAATATTGATATTCTCTTTTTTAAAGTACAATTTAATCCTTTTGATATAAGATTAATTTCTTATACTTTTTAATTTTATTTGTAATTGTAAATTTATAATTCTTTAGCTATTTGGGGGTAGTGGAATTAACATTAATAAAGGATTAATGTAATAATTTTTTTATAGTTGAAGAAGTCAAATGTTTTCCACCATGATAACAGTTTTTCTATTGTATTTCTTGATATTGTTCTATCTAGTTTTATTCTTGTAAGAATTTATTTTATGATTGGGTATAGCATGTTAATTTCTTTATAATGGATAATCCAATTAAATATGGAGAATATTGGTTAGATAACTAATTATAGAGTGATTTTTAACAAATATATTGATTCTTATAATTTTATAGAAATAAAATGATCCTTAATGAATGTTGAATTTTTCTCTATTATATGTTAATGAAAATGGGTAAGGAAACAAATTTTTTAATTCTTGTCATTGATAATAATAATAATAATGTTAAATAGGAACTATTTTAAACATATATATTTTTATACTGAAACGGATGATAAATATAATTTTGAAATAATTTATTATCTTATTATATATGATGCCTTGGGTTTCCAATATTTTTAACCTATAATAAATTAATCATTTCATTAAATATGGAATAAAACCATTTGTTTTATATTGAAAAATGATTAGGATTTGAGATTGTCTTTAATAAGATGACTTGAAATCATGGTTTTAGGAATGGTATTCCCTTATTGACTTTCATTGTTATTTTATTCCTTTTGTGTTGATCTATACATGATCCTTTCTTAATGAAGTGATGAGAGAATGGGATGGGTGTTGTTTAATGAGATGTTGGCATGGAATCAGGATATTATCGAATGAATTGATTCTAATGATAGTGATATTCATGGTGATATGCATGATGGTGTTAGAAATTTAATAATGTTCAATTTATTGGGATGAATATTGGGATGGCCATTGTTATGCTAAAATATGGGGCAATTCCTTGGTATTGTCCTACTTAAGGGTCAGATAACTATGTTGTTTGTTTACCTATATTTCATTCAGTAAGTATTGAGGCAGCTATTTACTCTTGGTTATGTATCTTTTACGGTAGCGTATGTTGTTTTCTAGTGTGCCTAGAATTATGAAATGGTAAAGTAATGATAAATGATGTAACCCTAGGGGGGTTTTCTTATTATAATGCAATTAATGATTTCAATATTGAGAAACAATGGATTCCATTGAATTATTATTGGAGGGTATAGAATTTACTCTAAATTTAAATGAGATTTAAATGGATATAATGAAAATTAATTGATAAAAAATAATTAATATATGGTAAATTTTTAAAATGGAAGGAATTAATTTAATGAAAATACATGAATTATTGTATATTTATAGGATACCTAGTTCAGAGCGATGGAAGCTAGGTGTATAGAATATGATAACTGCAGTTGATTCAAAGAATAAGTTTACTCAAATAGTGCAGTTGTGAGATATATTATATCCTGTATGTTTTGTGGTATCGTAAACTACCCCACCCATCTATTTTGGGAGACTAACACCCAATATACTATAGGAGGGTGTTTTCCAAAATATATAGGTTGGAAAGGAATAGATGGTTGACTACACCCTTTTTCCCCAATCTCTTTTCTTTTTTTGTTATGTTCTAGTATGCACAATTGTTAAATTTATCCATATATGTGTGTTGAGTGATAAAATGGAATGTGGTTATATCACACACAAGTGTCTATAGATATATATTTTTATGGATTTTTATATTTATAAAATGTATTAAATATGATAGACTAAGGTATATTTCTTAGTGTATGGGTTTTTATCGATTGAGTTATAATACCCGATGTATGATACAAAATATATGACCTATGGTGGATCCCAAACACTACTTGGTTACTTTATTATGATGTTTCAAGGGATGATGAATTGATATGAAGAACAAGGGTAATGTTTTGATACATATCCAAGGTTTCTTCGTGAGGTTTTATTTTGGGAGAGATATGGATCGGGATATGTGACATTGTGTAAGAGTGGAAACCCAGTGGGGAAGTGATAGCGGGGTACCATATTATTAATACTAAATTATAAAAATTATATTATGTGATACTTCTTAAGAGTTATCCGTGGTGAGGCTAAGAATGCAGTATACATGTTTAGGCGATGTAACATGTTGTTCATTGAGCTTTAGTATGATTTTTTTAACTTTTACATGAGATTCTTCAGGGATGATCAGTTTGAGTATATTAGTTATGTTGACCCTTGGTATATATAAACTATTTTTTTATAAAACAAGATCGGGTTAGAGATCAGCATAGATATTACTATATAGTTCTTTTCATCATTTATTCAATATATTTGGTTACTAATGTTTTTATCTTTTGGTAGTTTTTACCATTCTTATTGTTCCAGTTTTTTATGACATAACATTAATTTACATGTAATTGTATTTAACGTTATCAATAGAAGTTAATTGTTGATCATGTCTTTTCTCTCAAACTGTATGTTCTATTACAGTATAACGGATACCATTATATTTATGATATACCATTAGTTATTTTTTCTAACTAATGGCCTATTAGAGGAAGGATTAGCGTGATCACTATCTCCATTTTCTCATTGAGTGCCTAGGAGGGGTACCTTTGGTGGTTTGTGGTCATGGAACCTTAGTGTATGGTCGTGATGGTTGGGGATATAATACTTGATGTATGATAGATGATATAGAGGATGTGGTGTATCCTAGATATATATTTTTTAATGTATGGAAATATGGTATGAGATAATTATATGATATAACGCATCAGGTTCATAGTATGATACATAATCCTAGGTTTCATCAAGATATGTTTTTTGGTGAAAGATGGCTCCAGACATGTGGTAATGGGGAAAAGTGAAAACCCAATGGGGAAGAAAATTTATGGTGATGATTTTTTTATTAAAATATTATATCCTCTATTTTATGAAATAATTAGTGAGAGTTTTTCAAGGTGAATATATGAATTTAGTATACCTATTTAGCCAATGGGTTAGTTTCACTTGTTGTTCAATGAGATTTAGTATACTTTATTTATTTTTTCCATGAGAGGGTCCAAGTAAGATCATATGTAGAATTTATATTATTCCAAAAAAAATTTAAATAAAATATTTTTTCTAGATAGCAGTAGGATATTTGAGACAATGACGGATATTTCTATCTTATGTTTTTTTGGATCTATATAGTATATGTAGTTATTTCTGATTTTATCTCTTGGTACTTGTAGTTTCTCTTTCTAGTTGTTCTTGTTTTGCATGACAATACATGTATGTACATGGAATTACTTTCATCTTTATCAGCATGATTTTTTTTGTTTTTCTTGTATTATCTATTGATCCTCTTGTTCTCATAGATATTAATGACTCCCATTGTATATATTTTATACTATCACTATATGTAGCCAACTGGTGTCTTATTTTGGGAAAGATTTATGAGGACACTATCTACCTTATCTCATTTTCATTATAGGTGAGGTATAATTATTATGAGGGGGTCATGAATTTGTGGGTTATTTTATTTTTGTACTCAACAAAACTATATCAATTTTTAATTATGTAAATATAATTAAAATAAGACCACTGGATTTTGGCTATTATGTAACTATTAGACATTATGACCATTGGAAACTATTATCTTAAACATATGATTATTGTTTATTAAAACAAATGATCATGGTTGATTAAAATTGAAATAACAGTCGATAGCCTCATCCAGTAGAGTTATGTTGTACGAAGCCCATTTTCCAGAGCTTGGGTAGGAGGTAGCATAACTGGGATTTTCTTTAGGCTAATCCCATGCTATGATTAAATAGGTAATTCTTGAACATAATAAATATAGGGATAAGTTCAAGCAAATAGAAACCACCACTCTGGAAATGTAGTCTGAGCCACCCCAGGATTCTATCACCATTTCACACCATACTATTATGTCTTCTACTGGTGTTATCAGGGTCTATGTAATGAGACGTTAGTTAATTTATGTAATACTTTTGTATAAAAAAATTTTATTTCCTTTTATGAAAAAATTTGTGAATTTCAAATATCAAGATACGTATAGAATGAATTTATATATGTTTCATATTATTGATGAATATTAGAAAAAGGTATTTTAAATTATTTTCTATACTTTTAATAATTAATAATGTGAATTGATATTCAAAAAATGGCCTTTGATAGTTGTGTTTAGTAAGAAATTTAGATTCTGATTAGATCAACATAATTTTTGGTGATTGGTAAATTATGAATAGTAGCATTACCCTTATGAATAGTAATGTAACCAATGGAATAGTAACCTCACTTAATTATGTATACATATAAATTAGGAATCTTGAATGGTAATGTGACATAATAGTATAAATAAATAACTGTTTCAGAAATTATTAGTTAAGTGTTAGTATTCTTTGGTTAAATAGAGATTTCAAATAAAAATTAAATATCTCTTGTTTAGAATTTTTTTCATAAAATGGATTTCATTATTGAATTCATAAAATTGATATTAGGTTAGGGTAAATTTATTGTATTTTTATAAAATGTTTTGTTTGTCAGTGAATATTGAAAATACAGTTTATAGTTTTGGTGTGTTTAGTTACATCATTAATGATGTAATAATCATGTTATAACTCTAGTAGACTTTTTTACAGTAATATATGTTTTGCTGTGTCTTAATTTTCCAATACCATGGATAAATACCATGGACAAGCCCGTGGTTTTTCAAATACCACTAATGAGGTGGCCCTTGGTAATTAATACAACATTTCCTCACTTTTCTATAAATACCAACCCATTAATTCATTCCATTAATGCCTAATTCCTCCTAAAAAAGCTTTGGTCATTTTACCTATCATGGAGTCCTCCCAAGGTTCCCATATGCCTCCCAATGTCCCGAACATTGTGTTTTTTAATTTACTTTTTAAAGTAAGGGAACCTTTCACCCTTTTCTTTTAGTCAACACATCATTTTAGTTATTCCTTTTAATTTCCATTAACATATGTTGGGATATAATATTATGTATCCCTAATATAGTAATTTTTATGTCCATATTATTATATTCCCTTTTCACTCTCATTAATTCATTTTCTGAATATTTTTGTGACGCAGTTAGGATATGGAATTTTCGTAAAAGAAATCGCATCTTCTCTTTTCTTTCAAGTTTCCTTTTCATGTGTTGTGTCATTAAAATATCCATAAAATGGTCATATTTATTTATTATTATGTTCCTATATTGTATTATTAGTTATTTATGAGTGGGTGATCTTTTTCCCCGACCTTTTTAAAAACTTTATAAAACCATGTTTCATAGATGTTATATTGGAGATTTTTTCTCTCAAAATCCCTCTCTTTTTCTCAAAATAATGTATTGTTTTATTTATGTGAATCTCAAAACATATTTAATTTCTAGGTTTAATCATAAATACATAATAGTGGTCTATTTTATTCTATAATTGACATACACAAAACCTTTATTCCCTTTCCATGGGTCATAAATGACATAATGATCTTGTTTTTAAGAAATCTTTAAAACGTCGGGATTTTGATATGAAACCTATTTATTTTATTCTATTTGGGTTATTTTTGAAATGATGGATAATTATCAATATTGATCTTGTCAAAATAAGTTAATATTAAGGGTGTACCCAGATATCCGTCTGCTGAATTGGGTAATGAATTAATCTCTTGAGATGAAAAGTTTTACGATACCTTGGTGAATAACATTGGTAATTTTTATGACACCATTGGTATGGAACTTGGTGATATACTTATGAATGTGTAAATTAAATGTTTTAGCCACATTTTCATGTTATTTTTCATGTTATTATTATGATATTCCTTTTCAACCCCATGTTATTATTGTTATCAATCAAGTTCGCATGTAAATTGTTTTACTTGTTTTCCTTGATGAGCCTTCTTGTCACCCTTTCATTTGATGTATGCCTCCAGGTTATGAGATGTAGTAATTGTACTTGGTGTGAAATTTTCAAGAATCATTTCATGGGGATCAAAATAAATTTTTATTTTTTCGTGGATGATGTACCATTTTTTCCAAGACAACAATCATTAGAGATCCTCTATTTGTAAAAAGAACTGAAAAATTGTGTAATAAAAATGTCAGATTCCATAGTTTGTATAAAAGGATAGAATAGTTATTTTTGGAAATTAGGATATGAAAAATTTTGGCTGAACCCTATAGAAATTTTTAAATATATACAAATTTTTTTGGTATTTTGGTGAAATTTGATGTAAGTGGTTCTGAACAAATAAATCCATGTCAGGATATGAACAAGTGAATGTGGCTCTAGCACATATGTACCTAGGATTGAAAACATCAACAGGCAGTTTTGGTTTTGACTCCGGGTATCCTAGTACATGATAAAATTTCTAACTACACTCCAGTTTTGATAATATTGGGGGATATGTTTGGTTAATCACATGATTTTTATAGAATCATTATGAAGCGTTTAGAGAGAAATGTAATTTTTAAGCATTTTATTTTATGACATAAAATTCATTATAGTTAAAAGATTAGTAAATAAAATAATTAACTCAGTAAGGATTAATTCTTTTATAAAAATGAGGGAAATATGAGTAGATGTTCAAGTGGTGACCATAATAGCCCATGCACTAACGACCCTCTAATGGAAGCAAGAATGGAAAAATTCAAGAGAATGACAAACCAACTGACTCATGTTATGGGAAATAACATGAATCAAGATGAGATAATGATTTCATAGTAAAGGGAACAAAATTTTGTATAATCTTTAATATGTAATTGTTGAAAACCATCAGTTGAGCTACTGACCCATTGATTAGTGAACACTAGAATAGCTTTATCGAGGAGATATTTTCTATGCTCCACTTTTCAAAACAATATAAGGTCATATTGGATGTTTACCACTTAGTGGTGGAGGATAATCAGTGGTGAAAACTTATTAAAACACACTTCCAAGAGTTTAGGTTGATGCTATGTATTGTGAAGTGTTCCGAGAGATATTATTCAATAAGAATTTCCCTCGTTCTATGAGAATAAAATTGGAGAAGTAGTATCTCAAGATGAAGAAGAATGATAATGAATCAATTGGAAGCTATGAGATGAAATTCTTAAGAAAATCCCATTAAACATCATGTTCTACCAATATCCTAATGGGTAGGTTGATAGATTCTTTTGTGGACTAAGACCTCGTCTATAGAAGAATCTAGCCAACTGAGACCATGATAGCTATGTCGAGATCATGCACAGTGAGATGAAAGTCAAACTGGAGTTCAGTGAGAGGCAGTGGTCTCATAAATCCAATGATAAGAAGAGATCAGTGGACCCCAGCTTATGGGGGACCATTGATTAGGGAAGAGGATACATGAAATTGAAATATCCCATGTGTAATAAATGTTGGAAGAATAATTTGGGGAACTACCTGCTCAAAAGTATAGAGTGCTACAAGTGTGTAAGATATGGCCATAAAATGTGGAATTTTCGTAGTGAGTTGAAGTATTAACATAAAAACACTAATGAAAAAAGGGAAGATAGTGCACGCCCAAATTAAATTCCTATGTCTCATGTGTGGAATGTTGTTACCCTCTTCCAATCACTGTCCAAATCTAAGGGCAATGGAGGGGAATCATCATCAGCATTAGCATAGGCTAAGGGAGAAAGGTTGTGCTTTTACTATCAATAAAGATGATGTTAATTATCCAAATTATGTGGTCTAAGATACTCTTGTTGTTCTCTCAAAGATAGAAAATACTTTTTTTGATTCTGGTTCTATGAATTGCTTTATTTCATCTAATTTTTCATTGAATTTAGAATCAAATTATGAATTTCTAAATTAATAGTTACAAATCATGACTCCTCGATGGATTATCCAAGCATCATTAGAGTTTAGAAACTATAGTATTTACTTTAGTTAGCACAATTTTATTTCCAATCAAGTAGTCATTCCCATGCTATAATTCAACATTATATTGTTGATGGATTGTATCTCAATTTATAATGCTAAGATCAAATGAAGAAGTAAGGATATTTTGGTAGTCTTTAATGGAAAACCAATAGTAATATTCCAAGGAGAGATATCTCAACCTCATCATTATCTAGAATAACCTTCTATATCATTAATTATGGTGTTGATTAATGAAGAAGAAGAAGAAGAAGAAGGAAATGAGTTCATAAGGATATATAATGTCACAATTTTCTAGAAATACATTGAAATATTTCCTAAGGAGTTACCTGGACCACCCCTAGAAAGAGAGTTAGAGTTATTCATTGAAATCGTACCTAGATATAATCTGAAATCAAATACCCCATATAGGATGGGAAATGTGGATATGAAATAATTAATAAAACTACTGCAAGATATATTGGATAAGGGGTTTATCTAACCATGTGTGTCTCTTTGGGGAGAACCCGTTCTCTTTTTGAAGAATAATGATGGATCAATGTAGCTATGAATTGATTTTAGAGAACTGAATGAGATCACAATGAAGACCAAGTACCTCCTTCCAAGAATTGATGACTTATTTGACGATCTTAATGGGGATCAATTTTTCTCCAATATTTATCTTTGATTTGGTTATCATAAATTATGGGTAAAGAAGGTATATATTGAAAAAAATCTTTCTGATAAAGATATGGGTATTATAAGTTTACATTTATTCCCTTCATACTAACTAATACACATTCTATTTCTATGGATTTTATGAATTAATTTTTAAAAACAACCTTCATAATTTTGTGTGAGATTTTAATGATAATGTTATGATATATTCCAAAAGTCATGAGGATTATCAGGATCATCTAAGGGTTATTTAGAAAACACTATAGAAGGAGAGGACTTTTGGAATGTTCCTAAAATGTTAATTTTGGTTACAACAAGTTATTTTCTTGGAGCACATTGTAACCAATGAAGGAATCATAGTTGACCCTTCAATGGAAATGGTATTAGAGAAGTGCTCATATACTATAACAATAACTTGTATTCTTAGTTTCCTTGGAGTATTGGGATATTATAGGAGTTTTGTGAAAAACATGTCATGACATTATAATCCATTAGCCTAGTTAACTCTAAAGGGGATCAAGTTCATCTGGATAAAAGAGTGTGAGGAATGATTCCAAAAACTAAAAATGATTTTGGTTACGGTACATGTGTTAACTATTCCCTCAAGTGGAGAAGGATTTGTTTTTTTATAAATGTATCCTTGAATGGTCGTGGGTACATCCTTATGAAAAATGAAAAATTAATTAATTTCACATCTAGACAGTTTAGGAATCATGAGAAAATCTATCCTATGCATGATCTGCAGCTGGTTGTATTCATTTTTTCTCTAAAGATATAGAGGTAGTATCTTTATGGGGAGAAATGTGATATATACAAATACCATCAATGTTAGAATTATATTTTCACAAAAAAGGAATTGAACATGAGAGAGAGGAGATGGTTGTAACTTCATAAAGATAATGATTATTGATTTCATTATCATCTTGGAAGAGCAAATGAAGTAATTGATTCATTACATAAGAATGGCTCAGTTTTTCTGTCCATGATTATTATTCAAAGAGACCCCTTAAACCAAGACCTAGTAAAAATGGACATGTGAATTATATGGTAAGGGGCATCAAAAAACCTATCCAAAATTATTTCTCATCGTTCATTACTAGAGAATATTAAGAATGATTTTAAAGAAGATCTTTTTTTACCAAATACTTTTGAAGGTATGAAGGTTGTGATGTTTCTTAAGTACAAGATTATTAAAAAAGGTGTACTGAAATTTCATACAAGACTGTGTGTTCCATCTATTTCAGAAATAAAGAAGTGGATGGTGGATGAATCTCATAGATCTACATTCTCTATATATCCATAAAGAAAAAAATATATATAGGGGCCTTTGTGATCAATATTATTGGGATAATATAAAATAATGAGATTTCTGACTAGACTACAAGGTTCCTAGTATTTTATCATGAGTATGCATAGTGAAAACTTCTTAAAAGGGTATTGGAACCACTACCCATACCAGTGTGGATGTGGTACAATATCACTTTGGACATTTTCAATGGTCTCTCGAGAACATCCAATGTAAAAAATGTGATGTGGGTTATACATAACTACCTCTTATAGACTGCCCATTTTATCTATATCCTAGAAGACTTATCTCTTGATCAACATTCCCAGATTTACGTAAAGGAAGTGGTAAAGTTTCAGGGAGTCCCACTTTCTATCATATCTGATCATGATCAATGGTTCACAACAAAATTTTGGAGAAGCATTCAACATGCTATGAGTACCGAATTAAATTTTAGTTTATTATATCACCCCTAAACGAATAGCCAATCAGAAATTAATATTCAATCAATTGAAGAAATACAGAAAACATGGTCAATGGGATTTAAAGGTCGATCAGATCAATATCTCTCATTAGATTATTTATCTTACAATAATATTTTCCACTTGATAATTAAAATGGGAAAATATAAAGCATTATATGGTTAGCGATGTAGAACTCCTACTTGTTGGGATGATTCTGGTGAAAGAAAGATTCTTGGGCCTGATATTGTGCAATTGATGAAAAATAAGGTTCATGTCATCCAGGAACACATTAAATATGATTGGAGTCTACAAAGGAGCTATACCGACAACTTTTAAAGGGACATGGATTATACTGTTGGTGATAAATACATTCTTCAAATCTCACCATGGATGAGGGTAAAAGGGTTTGGGAATAAAGGGATGCATAGCCCGAGGTACATTGGCCCCTATGAAATCCTTGATCACATAGGAGAAGTGGCCTATCAACATGAACTTCCTCTAAATATAGCACATGTTCATGAATTATTCAACATATCCCTCTTGAGGAAGTATATAACGGACCCTTCGCATGTACTAAATCAAGTGGTGGTACCACTGAAACATGATCTCTCTTATGAGGAGCATTCGATGGAGATAACTGATTGTAGAGACATGGTTTTAGGAAACAAGACAACCAACCTTGTTAAGGTGTTGTGGATAGACCAAAAATGTGAAGAATCCACATGGAAACTTGATGAGTCTATGAGGCAGAAGTACCCACACATTTTCTCTTTAGAGGGTAAAAGTATAAATTTCAAGGATGAACTTTCATTAGGGGAGAAGAATGTAACAAACCAATTTTTTTATAATATTTATTTCCTAAATTTTTGTGTTATTTTATTTTGTACTCAAAAATGCTATATCGTTTTTTAATGAAGTGAGTATAATTAAAATAAGACAACTTGATTTTGACTGTTACATGACTGTTGGCCAATATTACTATTGTAAACTACACTCTTAACCTTTTGGTTATTTTTTATAAATACAATAGATCGTGGTTAATTAATACAGAAAGAAGATTTCTTGGCCACATCCTATATACTCAGGACCTATGAATCCTATATGTCATAACATGGGAAGGAGCTAACATCACTGGACTTTTCTGTAGACCAATCCCAAGATGAGCATCAATATGTTCACATTGAATGTAATCTCCTTTGAGAAAATTTCATGCTGATAGAAATCACCGCTTAGGAAATGTTGTCTGATTTTCCCCAATATTTTATCACCATTTCACTCCTTACTATTAGGTCTTATGCAATTTCTATAAGTGTCTATGTAACAATTCCTTAGATACTTGTGCAATCCTTTTGTATAAATAAAAATATAATTTCTAATTATGGAAAATTTTTGAATTTCAAATATTAAGATAAATATATGAGGAATTTATAGAAGTTCCATATTATTATTGAATATCATAAAAAAAGGTATTATAAAATAATTTTTTATAATTTAAATAAATAATATTGTGAAATGATTTTCAAATAATGGTCTTTTATAGTTTTGTTTTGTCTGAAATTCAGATTATAATAAGATCCACATAAGATTTAGTGAACAGATAATTATGAATAGTAATATGGTCCTTATAAATAGTAATGTGATAAATGGAAACATAACATCACTTATTAATGTACAAATATTATTTCGGAATCTTTAATGGTAATGTGATATAATTGCATAAGTAAATAACTATTTCAAAAATTAATAGTTTAGTACTATAATTTTTTTGAGTAAACAGTTATTTTAATTAAAAATAAAATATCACTTATTTAAAAATAATTTTCATGAAATAGAGTTCATTATTTAATTATTAATAATGATATTAGGCTAGGGTTAATTTATGAAATTTTTATAAATTTTTTTGTCTTTTGGTGAATAGTAAAAATACATATTTTAGTTTCACTGTATTTAATGACATCATTAATGTTATAATAATCATGTAAAAATTATAGTCGACTTAGGTGCTATAAAATATGTTATCAGATGTTCCATGTGGCCAATACCATGAGAAAATACCAAGGGAAATCCCATGGGTTTTCAAATACAAATAATGAGTTGTCCCATGGAAATTAATAAAATATTCAATCAATTTTTCTAAAAATACCAAACAATTAATTCATTCATTTAAATCAAAATTCTTCTTCAAATAATATTTGGTTCATTTACCTCCTCAGTATTCCTTCCAAAGTTTCCTCGAGCCCCCCCAATGGTCCAAACCTTTTAATTTTTTATGTTACTCTTTAAGATAAGGGAACATTAGACTATTCTCTTTTAGTCAACAATTATTTTATGTTATGTCTTTCAATTTCCATTTTTATATGTTGGGTTATGATATTATGTATCCCTATTAATGTAATTTTTATTTCAATATGTTGAGATTCCATTTTTCTCTTGTAAATTCATCTTCTGAATTTTTTAGGGATGTTGTTAAGCTTCTGAATTTTCGTAAAAGAAATTGCATGTTCTCTTTTCAGTAAGGTTTCCTTTTCATATGGTATGTCATTCAAATATCCATTCCATGAACTTATTTATTTTTTATTCTGTCCCTATAAATTGTTTTTAGATAATTATTATTGTTGGACCCTTTTCCCCTCCCTTTTTTATTTTCTAAAACCATGTTATATAGTTGTTTTGCTGTAGAATTTTATTCTCAAAATCTCACTTTTTCTCAAGAAATTATATTATTTTTTCCCTTGAATACCCAATAATATTTAATTTATAGGGGTATTTATAAATACATAAAAAAGTATTTTATTTATTCTTTAATAAACTTATATAAAACCCTCATTCCGTTTCTAAGAGTTATAAATGACATAATGATCTGGTTTTTATGCAATTTCTAAGACATTATGATTTTGATTTGAACCCCATTTATTTTATTCTCTATGGGTTATTTAAGAAATGTTTTTATGATATTTTTGTCTCGTATTAAGACATATTAATGTTTTAATCTGATATTTCTCTAATGCATTGGGGAAGAATAAATATCTATAGATGAGAAGTTTCATGATACCTTGCTGAATAAATGTGATAATTTATTGACACCTTGGAGATGGACCTGGTGATATGCTTATGAAAATCAAAATTAAATTTTTTTACCACATTTTAGAGTATTTATTCAAGTTATTATTATGATATGCCTCTTTATCCCCATGTTCTTATTATTATCGCTCAAGATCATATATAAATTGTTTCACTTTTTTTCCTTAATGGTAATTTTTTCCAGCATTTCCTTCGATGTATGTCTCTACTTTATGAGATTCATTAATAGCCATTAAGATAAAATTTACATGAACATTTTCAAATGTATTAAAATAATTTTCTATGTTTTCAGGTATTATGTTCCCTTTCTTCTAAGACACTATACTTAAAAGATCATATGTTTGTAAAATGAAATGAATTGTTATGTAATAAAAAAGAAAAAATACATAATGAAATATTGGTATCAGATGGTTAGTCGGAGGGATATGATGGAATTTGGAGTTGATAACATTTTGGTTGGTATTATTTTTTCTAGAAATAGTTTCATCTATGTTAATTAGTAAAAGGAAATAAGGAATATCATGTAATATGTAATGCCCTGACCCTTGAAGCCCAGAGCTGGTGCATTATTTTAATAGATTGGCATGATTACAAAGAATCAAATCCCAATGTACCAATCAGTTTAGTAGTCTTTGAAAATAGAGTACATACATTAACATTACATTACACATTAGAAAATAAAAAACAACATAAATGATCCTTCGAGAATGATATTAATTCCATATCTTAACCCAGCTTATCAATCATAATACACTTCTTGGAATCCTACGAAAATAAAACATAAAAAAGGGGTGAGCTCAAATACTCAGTAAGGGTAAGCAGTACAGTACAAGATAACATAAACATTAGGCATGGTGAATAATTTAAAACACATTCCTTTATAAATAATAAACTTGTACACTTTATGGAGAGAATATAAGTGGAGTAAATAATGCGATAATAAAACATAGTCATGGGTGCTCTACTAGCTGAATAACAACATGAACCATCATTAAAATTTTCATAACAATGGAATGTGTAATTCCAGACATTCTGAAACATTTTTTCAAAGCCTCATCCAAGATGTCAAAAAATGATTACGGGCTCAGCCAAAACCATATATAAAATTTGGGAAAGGCCTCAGCCAATTCCATGTCAAATTATCTCATGAGACCTACCGATGCACTGAGGAGCTATAGTGGGCTCCACCCATCACATGCTAACTTTAGTACATTCCTCCTATTAAAAGGTTGAAACACAACATAAACATTCATATTATAACTAGAATATGAAATTTCAGCACTTTAACCATAAACCATGAATTGTATAAATATAACACATCCACAATCAAACATATCACAAAACCTTCAATGCAATATGGAAGATTTTTATCATAATAAATCAAATTCAATCAAGTTTAAAATCCATCAAAAGATGTTGACATAGACGAAATTGATTTGTAAAACTGTTTGAGATAAATACCCCTTTTTCAAGGAATCATTTAAACGTCACACAATTTCAAAAGGAGGACATTTAAATACATTTTGGAATCATAGTGTCCTATACCACTTTTAAACTTTTTAATGGAATTGGAATTTTAAAAACAATCATATCTAAATAAATTAATCCTAAAAAACCATTCTGAAAACATGTACATTAATGAGAATGATTTAGAAGAATGAATATTTAAAAATTTTAAAATGGCATTTTAATAAAAGAGTCCTTTAAAAAGAATCCCTTTTAAAACCATTTTACGAAGCATGAACAAGGATACAAAATATATCCCAGTATATACTTACGTAAAAACAACCTCAGGTAATAAAAAGGTAGTGAAATTAACCATTACATTGTACTTTTCCTTAGTCGATGGTATGTTATCCTCTTGTATAACAGTTAAAAAATTGTTATTAAATTATACAAGAACCACATACATAAATACGTTATCATATATGATCTTCAAATATTCATTTGTTAATAATATTTTAGTAGTATCATCATTTTTGGTGTTAACTGACTTGTTTTCTTTTATATGATAGGTTACGTAAGATATGTTTATTATAGATATAATGTATTTTAGTCATATCTAGAATGATATTATGATAATAAACATTATTTTTATTCATCAAATAAATATTATTCTTGAAAGGTTACGATGGGGAATGAATCTCATTATGTTCGTGGAGACGGTAATCCGTACGTACACACGAGCGAAAATATAATTTATGGCGAGATAATTTGTAATTGGATGTTATATCATATATAAAAAAACATTAACATGTTATATTTATTATTTACATAAGTTATACTCATTATTATACTCATCCAAATAATGAAGTGTTTGAATAACAAACTACACCACGACATGGAGACGACAAGCCGTACGTACACACGTATGGTGACATTGTAATTTATTGGATGGATTGAATAATGAATATGGTTGTACCATTTTTATAATAACATAATTCTATATATAAGATACTGGAGTTATTATTTTATAATGGAAACAACAATGAAAAAGAATGTGGAAGAATAAATGAACTTGAAAGAGGTGACAAAATATTTACCTCTTCTTCGGGTTCTTCCATTTGATTTGATCAAAAGGGATCCTTAGGTTAGATTTTTGACCAATGTAAGGACTATAAAATGAAGTTTAGAAAGTTGGGAGGATATTTGGAAATGGGTTTTCCGATCCAAATGGCTTTTAAGGTGTGAAATTAAGATAAGGGGAAGTTCTCTTTTATAAGAGGGGTGAGGGCCACATTAGGAAAATCTTGAAATATTATTTTATAATAAAATTATTTTCGGTTTCTAATGGCTCAAAATGAATTTATTTCTACACATAGGTGGTTATGGGACTAAATACTATAAAAAATTAGGTTTTATACTAGTTTATATTATCAATTTAACCTTATCTGTTATATTTAACTCTTGGTTAAATAGTTTAACATTTACCATGTCTCGTTGTATTTTTATATTATATGGTTAATAAACATACAATAACAATACATAAGAACCCCATGTGGTTAATTTTTAATATATAACCTTATTTATGTATTTTGGCCGAACCTTATATTTTTATGAATATTATATCAAGTAATAATATAATATTTTTTTAAAAAAACTCATTTATGTCAATTATGGCCTTATTTAGTATTTGGTTTTTGTGAAAGTCATCACAACTTTCTTACATGAAACAAAATACATTGAATCAATAATAAAATTTCATATTCACCTAGAAAATTCTTTTATTGCTTAAAAAAATTCATGTTATATTTATTTTAATATTTATAACACCATTTATTTGATTCATTCATTAATAATGTAATTACAGCATCATCATTGTGTCATAAATAAATCTAATTATTTGATGTCTAGAAATAATAAATAAAATAAAATTATTTATTAAATATTGTTATAATTATATTTAATATTCTTTTTGAAAAGTTAACTTATATAAAAACATGTAATAATTGTTTTACTAAAAGATATATGTTTATGTCATTTTTGTCATTACTTTAAATTAAGTAATATGAAGTGTCATTATCACTCCCATGTGGCTCCAAGTGGTTCCAAAATCAACCCAAAGATACCCATTGTCGTTAATGTATCAACCAATTGGAATATTACAAATGTTAAATTAAATTAATTTTATTTTAATATTATTTTGTTACCCATATTTACCGGATTTACTCTTTGACTATGGTATAAAAAATATTTACTTAAGTAATTATTCATAATTTCATCAAATAAAAGCTACCTATTTACATAATTTGGACCTCCTGATTGTAAATATGGAATCCATTTTCCCATATTAAAAACACAGAAGTGGTAGAAAATAATTTAAAATTATTTCCTGTTGTCAAAACAAAAAGCATGTTTTTAAGAAATAATAGCTATCAAAAGATTGACACTTGTTTATTTCCAATTTAAATGTGAAATTACATAGATTGACCCAAATAATATTAAATGATGTAAATAAAATATAATTATACTTAAAAAAAATCAAATTTATAATTTAAAAATATAAATTATTTCAATTAAAAAAGATGTTTTTTATTAAAATTTTGTATTTTTTCACTATTCATCAAAATATACATGTTGTTAGAAAAGTACCAAAAATTTATCAAAACTTAATTTTTATGTCCCTATTATAAATATTAATTTAATTTTACTAAATTGAATATATAAAAGTGTCGAATATTGGATTTAAAAATGATTCATCATTAAAAGTCATAAAACTGCATTTTTTTGAAAAATACCTCTTATATCATGAAAATTGAATTTTTATTATATTATTTCTAAGAAACACAAAATATGAATGTTAAAATTATATAAGACATATAAAATTTAAAATGTGGTAAATACTATTCATAACCTCGTTTTGAATGGATAGTTTTGTAAGTTGTGGGGCTCTCGAACTCGATGTTGCGTGTAACACCTGTTATTGAAATACATTAAAGAGATAGCATTCTATGAAATATTGGGGTGTTACATTCTCCCCTCCTTCAATAAAATGAATCCCCGCAATTTGAAATTGTTTTTTAAATAAAATGTTAAAATAGAAAAATACATTTGTGAAAAAACCACATTGGAAATTGGGTTAATAAAATTTAATCTTAATAAGAGGAAAATGGAAATGAAAAAGTCACCACCAAATTACGATCTAGATTAAGAGAACATTGGTGGAAATTAGAGACACATAATTTTATGAATAATGTAAATATTTATAGGTAGTGATTGTGGTATTCAATCACAAAAAATTGTAAAATTGGGGGCCTCAAAGCCATCAATCTATGATGATTTAAAATATCATCATTTCAACAAAACATAAGGTATTATGATAGAAAATTTTTAGTTTTAATATCCCTTCCCTAACGTTTATAAAATAATATCTTCAATGAATAAGATATATATATATATATATATATATACATGGCATGTAGAGTTTCATCCTACAAATAATTCCTACCACAAACCCATCTTTCACTCCGAAAGATATTAGAATTAAAAAATATTTTATTTATTCTAATCGTATAGGATTCCAAAAATAATTCATTTATAATTCAATATCCAAATATTTATGAAAACTACATTATAAAAACCAGGACATCATGTATGCCAATGGTAGGGGATGCACACTAATCACCCTTCGGTAGGGGGTTCAAGTCTCACGGCCTTTCCGGATGCGACGAGTTGTCGCCCGACCACTTGGTTATCCTTTTTATGAAAATAGAAAAATAATCTCATGAAATGAATTGAACTTAAAAATATTATCAAATTTCATTATTAATTGATTCCAACCATTAGACATATCCAAAATACTTCTTTGAAAACTGACCATCCAAAATTTATAAGGATGATAATGAAAATGAGGATATTTTTTCCACGTAATAACATTTGAATAGGTTCATAATGTATTATTTTAAAACATGGTAACACCCTGAATTACTATAAATACTTTTTTATTACATTCATGTTCCCTTAGTCTTTATTTAATACAAGATATATTCATTATATCCAACAATTTTTAATATTCCAACAATGATGGAGTAAACAAACCATTAATCAGTTCCAAGGTAGTGAAGAGTATCCAATATAATTTTTCCAAATCAACCATATCTTATTCCAAAAATCACTATCTCAATATCCGGACAATATTATGATTTATCTTTCCTTCAACCATGAATTTTCCAAAATGATTTACCTGAAACTATGTCTCTTTACTTGGTACAATATAATCTCAAATCTTTAATGAAATAGTACTACAGTATGGTTATTATTTATTTTCATAATTCATATAACTAATAAAATGTTGATACAACCCTCAAATGAAATAATTCATTAATAACAACATAATAAGACTATTCATTCCTATTCATTTGTGGTAGTATCATAACTTGATTATTATCTAACAGCATCATTTGTGGCATACTCTGATGATTTGAACATTGATTCGTGTAGTGTCATAACTCCTTGTAGATGAAGAGTTGAACATTTAAAACCTTTTCCTTACCCTTGAAATCATGTACTTGGTGTCCTTTTTCTCCACACTTATAACAAACACCCATTTCCTTGAATCATTTACCAAGGTTATTATTTCCAAAATTGTCACATATGGGATAATCCTTCTTTCCCTTCTTCCCATTATCCATATTTCTCTCTTTCATCCTATTTCTCTCTTGCTTTTCTTCAGATCCATATGACTCAGAGAATTATTTACTTATCTTATTAACATATGATATTATTTCTTCATATGACAAGAATACATAGGAGACTATTTCCCTTTTAAATGTTGGATTAATACCATGAAATATAGGCTCTTTCTTAATCATTTGATCATGCATATTACTTTCTCATTCTTTATACTAGGAACCATTTCTAAACAATGGCATACACAAGGGTAGTTTATGAATCACAATTCACAATTACAAACATGTAAAATACCTAACATAAATTGAACAGTCTATGAATATAATCCATAATCATAAAAATGTTTTCTTTGAAGAGGTATATACTCATAAATCCATCATAATGGTTTCTAACAAAAATGTAAATTATCCTAAGCGTATCCCCTGGGAGTTTCCTAACTAACAGTGTTGAAATTCATGTTTTCATATACCAGGATACCCCAAGTCAAGCCAAAAAATCCTTATTAGAGTTTCCACTCCTAGGTACATCTATTCCAGAGTCGCATCCACCCGCTTGTTTCCAGACAGGGATATATTTCATGAAAATACAAAAAATCTCTACATTACCATATTTATAGGATGTTATTCAATACTAATATTCAAATTCTATCTTGGGGTAATTTTATCTAATCATTTTTTTTTCTAAATCTAGTTTATAATGTTATTGTAAAACTTTCTCTGATACTAACTGTAACGCCCAGAACCCAGAATCCTATAGTTGGTGCATTATTTTAGTACATTGTCATGATTATAAAGAATAATGTCCTGAAAGACCAATAATTTTAACAATATTGAAACATAAATTACATCCATAAACGTTATAATACACATTAGAAAATAAAACACAACATAATTGATCCTTTGAAAACACCATTAATCCCCCAGCTAAACCATACTTATCAGTCGTAATACACTTTGTTGAATCTTGGGAAAATAAAGCATAAGAAAGGGGTGAGATAAAATGCACTGTAAGGTTAAGAAATACATTAGAAGATAACATAAACATTTGTCATGGTGAATAATTGAAAACAAATTACTTTACAAATAATAAACATGTACACATTATGGTGGGAATAAAAGATGAGTAAATAATTCCATAATAAATCATTATCATGGGTATTATACTAGTCAAATAACCACATGAACCATCAATAATATTTTCATATTGAGGGAATGTATAATGCAGAACACTCTAAAATAGTTTTTCATGGCCTCAGCCAAGACATCTAAAAATGATTAAGGCATCAGTCAAAACCATATATCATATTTGGGAAAGGCCTCGGCTAATTCCATGTCTAATTATTTCACGAGACCTACTGATGGACCGAGGAAATATAGCGGGATCCACCCATCACATTCTAAGTCCAATACATTATTTATATGAAAATTTTGAAATATAACATAAACATTAAAATTAAAACTTGAATACTAAATGTCAATACTTTAACCATAAACCATGAATGGTATAAAAATAACACATCCATAGTCAAACAAACAAGTTTAAAATCCATCAAAAGATGTTGATATAGATGAAAATGACTTGTCAAACTCTTTGAGAGAAATATACCTTTTTCATAAAAACATTTAAGGGTCAATTAGTTTTGAAAGGAAGACATTTAAAGTCATTTTTAGTAGTATCATCATTTTGGGTGTTATCTGACTCGTTTTACTTTATATGATTGGTTACATAAGAAATGTTATTTATGGATATTAATTATTTGATTCATATACATAGTTTCATTAAGTTCTTAAAAATTATTTTTAATCATCACATTAAATTTATTCTTGAAAGGATATGATGGGGAAATGAATATCAACGCGTTTTTGGAGACAGTAATCTGTATGTACGCATGAGAAACAATATCATTAATGGATAAAAAGTATGTAATTGAATGGTATATAAAATATACATAATAATTAACTAGTTATATTTATTATTTACATCTGTTATACTCATTAGTATACCCATTCAAATGATGTATTGTTTCAAAAACAAACTACACCACGACGTGGAGATAGTAAGGTGTATGTATGCACGTATGGTTACATTGTCATTGATTAGATGGATATAATATTGAATATGGTTGTACAATTTTTATAATAAAATAATAGCCTATATAAGATACTAGTGTTATTATTTTAGAATGGAAAGAACAATGAAAGATAATGTGGAAGAAGAAAATAATTTGAAAGAGGTGATGATATATTTACCTTTTCTTTGTGATCCTCATTTTTATTTCATAAAAATGGATTACTATGTTAGATTTCCGACTAGAGGAAGGACTATAGATTAAGGAACTAAATTTGGGAGGATATTTGGGAAGGTTTTGGCTGAGCCAAATGGATTTGGAGGAGTGAAATTAAGAGTAGGGGAAGTTTCCTTTTATAAGAGGGGCGAGGGTCACTTTTGGAAAAGCTTGAATTATTATATTATAATAAAATTATTTTCGGTTTATAATGGATCTAAATGAATTTATTTCAAGCCTTAGGTGGTTATGGGTCGATATAAATTCAACCAATAAGTTTTATACAATTTTATATTACAATTTTAACCTTATCTTTTATATTTAACTCTTAGTTAGATAGTTTAACATTTAACAGGTCTCTTTGTATTTTTAAAATATTTGATTATTAAAAAAACAATAACAAACCCAAAGAACCCCATGTGATTCATTATTAATATATATAACCTTATGTAAGTCTTTTGTTGGAACCTTATATTAAAAAAAATAATTATATCAATTAGTAATATATCATTTTTTAAAACTCATTTATGTCAATTTTGCAATATTTAGTATATGGTTTTTGTGAAAGTCATCACAACATGATTAATTCGAACGAAATACATTGAATAAATACTATAATGTCATATTATCCTTTAAAATTCATGTATGGCATCAAAACATTCAAATTATATATATCTTAATATTTATAATACCATTTATTTGATAATTTTATTAATAAGGCAATTAATGTATCATCATTGTGTCATAAATAATTTTAATTATTTTATGTACAAAATTTATAAATAAAATAAAATTATGTACTAAATCATCCTAGATTTCTAATTAATATTTATAGTCGAAAATATAACTTATATAACACATTGTAATAATTTTTTTAATAAAAGATATATGTTTATGTCATTTTTGTCTATACATTATATTAATTAATATAATGTGTCATTATCACTCTCAAGTGGCTCCATGTGGTCCCAAGATCGACCGAAGGATTCGAATGGTCAGACATGAAAAATAAAATAGGAATAAGACACATGTTAAGGCATTTTATTATTATTTTAATAATATTTCTTTACCAATATTTACAAGATTTTCCCTTTAACCATGGTAAATAAAATATTTACTGAAATAATTATTCACAATGTCTAAAATTAAAAGTTAGATTTTTACAAAATATGGACCTCATGATTCAAAATATGGAATATATTTTTCATATTTAAAACACATAAGTGGAAGCAATTCATTTAAAATTAATTCCCATTGTCAAAACAAAAAGCATTTTTTATGAAATAATAACTATCAAAAGATTGTCACTTATTTGTGTCCAATTTAAATGTGAAATTACATCTTATGACCTATATTATATTAAATTATAAAAATATAATCTAATGATCTTCAAAAACCATGGAAATGTATAATTTATCACTATAAATTATATTGAATAAAAAACTTGTTTTTAATTAAAAGTTAGTATTTTCACTATTCATCAAAATATTAAATTTATCAGAAAAAGTACCAGAAGTCCATCAAAATAATATTTTTATCTCCCTATTCTAAATATGAATTTAATTTCACTAAATTGAATATATAAAAGTGTTCAATATTGTATTTAAAAAGGGTTCATCATTAAAAGGCATAAAACCATACTTTTTGAAAAATACCTCTTTTATATTAAAAATCAATTTTTTCATATATTATGTATAATAAACACAAAATATTAATATTAAATTATATAAGATATATAACATTTAATGTGTGGTTAATACTATTCCTAACCTCTTTTTTTAATGGACAGTTTGGTAAGTCTTGGTGCACTCAAAATTGGTGTTGTGTGTAGCTCAAGTTATTGAAATACATTAAAGAGATAACATTCTTTGAATGATGGGGTGTTACGTAAGGAAAATGTGTTTAGGGCCTCCAATGATCTAATTTATTAATCTTTAAGTTTATCAAGAAAACTTAATGAATTGATAGTGGTTATGGGGAATTGATATTGGAAAGGATCCCACATAATTCATCCTTATGCATGTGTTTCATATGTATATACATCTTGATTATGATGAAAAATAAATAATAAATTAAAAAATATTAAATATTTTATAATTTAGGTTTAGGTATCTATAAATATTTTTTTATTTTGTATATATGGATTTTGGTAGACGCCCCAGTCTAGTTCAGGACAAAGATGTTCAGAAATACATTTCAACAGATTGACGTAGAGTAGAGGTCAATGATGATGAAACTTAGGTGAGGATACTCTAAGAGTTTTACTGTCAATTTTTCCAAATTACAAAGGATCCATTTTGGACATAGTACAATAATATTTGTTGGATAAGGTATAGATATGATTCAGTTTGATTCATTCATAGAATGAGTAATGGGATTCATTGGTTGTAAAAATGTTTCATATAGTATTAGGAAGTGGGGGATCTAGTTTCTCAATGACCATGAAGAGTTAGAAGTCTCATCAGGGATGTTTTGACACTATTTCTAAGCATTTACACTTTCTTAGACCTTGAATGTGCATTTTCAAAAAAAAATTCCCTTTAACAATGGTGTTTAGACATGTTACAGTTTGAGATATATTTTAGGACCCTTCTCTTATTATCATCAAAACTATTGCATGATGATGAGGATAGGGTGATTAATTTTGATGTTGATTTACATCCAGGGATCCAGATTCAGGTCGCCCAATTTATATTGTCCATAAATCTTGACGTGATATTGAGGGAATAGATTACTGAGAGGATGACACAATGAACTAGTTCATCATGATTGGGGAATCATTAGGACTCCCCATGAAGAAAAGTTATAGTTTGGGGTTCCTTGTTTCTTAGGCATAAGTCCTTCTTGTCAGACAGGGGAAGGTTCATTACCTCATCATCTCATTTCTCAAAAGATGGTGGTTCTCTTAACTTTTGTATTAGATCATATGAGTTATTTCATGTCGATTAATTTGTTATTAGTGATCAGAGTGACAGACATTCTGATCAAGTAGTGTACACTATGTGTTCCACTTTAGGTTCCGTTTTTAAGGTAGATTCAACTAAGGAAAGAGCATAATGATTATCCAACATGGGATTAGTAGATAAAAGATTGGGTGGATTGAGCATTGATCTGAGATGCTCCTCATCTATAGATAGTATAGAATGGACATTAGAGGTTATTTTTATTAGGGTTTGAGAGGATTTGGACAAGTTTGTGGCCAATTGTATTCTCTAGTGTTTCCAGCTTTGGGAGACCGATACATCTTTCAAGGAACCCTTTTCTTGGTTTATACTTGGGATAATTCTTTATTTGATTTCAAAGATACACGGTCCTTCATATAACCATCCCTAGTCCATGATTTGGTAGATGTGTTAGATATATTTCCATGGCTCTTGGCATTGACTCTGCTAGATTGAGATCAAGATTTTCATGTGATGTAAGTAGATACATTGATCTAGTACAGGATAAGAAACAATCATGGGATGATTTCCAATGTTTATGGATAAATCCCTATGACATAATCCTCAATATGGACTTTCTATATACTGTAGAGGACATTGTGGACTGCTTCATGATATTGGTTATGTTCAATGATTTTGATGGAGATTCTTATGTGTTCGTTGGCGAGTGATACACATAGATGGGTTAGAGGTATGTTTTTCCTTGACTTACTCGATGGTCCATCTGAGGTTGAGAATATTAGAGGCTATACCAATGCTATTTAATAAGGTAATAATATAGTATTATGATATATTTCATGGGGAGGTTGTAGCACTACCCCTTAGATGAGAGATAGAGATTGGGATAGAGATACAACTAGCGGCTTCACTAATATTGACGTCATCGTATATGATGGAACATTATTAGATGTGAGATATATGCATATAGATTAGTGATCTATTATAGCAATGTCTTTTTCATCCATGTGTCTCCCTCAGGTGGACGTTTTTTGTTTGTGCAGAAGGATGATGGCAGTTTTCATCTCTATATAAAATATGGTTTCTTACAATTGGTGGTAGTTAATAACTATCTTCTTCTATGGATTGATGATTTATTTCATCAATTAAACGTTGATAGTTAGTTCTTGAATATTGATATATTTTCATGATATAATCAGATATGGGTGAAATATGACGATATTATGAAGGAAAATTTCTAATGTTTTCATGGGCATTAGGATTTCATTATTATGTTATTCGGTGAAATGAATACTCAATCCATGTTCATGGGTTTGATGAATGTTTTATTCAATGACATCCTAGATTAGTTTATAATGTTGTTCATTGAAGATTTACTTTTGTACTCCACAATTTAAGGATATAACATACAGTATCTTCATGATATTTTGTGATTTATTCATCTCCATGAAGATAATTGGGGATTTTTAAAAGAGTGATTTTGTCCTCATGAAGTTCATTTCTTGGGGAATTTCACATTATAGGGAGGATTACCCATATTTCTTCTGATGATTTATTTGTCATTTCTTGAGAAAACTCCAAGACTGTTGTAAGTGTTGAATGTTATTTCGGTCTCTCAAGCTATTTAATGATGTTTGTCATTTAATTCCATGAGATTTTTAATCCTCTAACAATATTGAACAGAAAGTTTTAGGAATTTTAGTGGGTTGATCAGTTTTAGGGAAAACATTTACTTGAAGGAAATGTTAGTCAATTCACCAGTTATCTATTTTATTTGAAGAGGGAGTTTAATTCAAGGTTTTATATAATGATTTATATTATGGGTTGGTTAATGTTATGATTAGTTATAAATATTTAATTTCTTAATTGTCTTGGTAGTTACATCCCCATTATCATAACTATTCTACCAACTATCTCCAGTTTTTAGAAGTTTTTTTCTTTGAGTTTGTGGATAAATTACCCATTGGTGATCATTTAGTTGTTTTTGCTAACCACAAGATCAAAATGTTTTTTTCTCCTAGTATGACCTATAATATTGAAAGTGAAATTGGATAGAATTATTGATGTATTATGTTATAGATATTTTATATACACCAAGAAATCATAATGTGGTAGTTGATTCACCAAATTAGAATTCATATAGTGATGTCATACATGAATATATGGATTCTTGAAGAGAAATAGATGAGCTCACCTTGACTCATCTTGACAGGGGAGAGGTTTATGGAAGAGGTATTCTTTTATAGATTATATTGAATTAATCATTAGTGCATATGGTGAATGAATCCATGATAGGGGATTCTGAGGTAGATATCTAAAGGAACTATGACATATTTAGTGATTTCCCTTATGGTTGTTATAATGATGAACATAACCAGGTGTTGTTCCAAGGGAGTATTTTCATAACTTTAGACATTCATGATACGATTATATTTGAGGTATATAGCTCACATTTGGTGACATATCCTCAAGTTATTAAGTTGTACCGATATCTACGAAGTCAATTTTGGTGGCCTATTTTAATGTGTTTAGTTGTAGAGTTTATGCCTTGATGTCTAGTCTCACAATAGCTGAATATTGAGCACCAGGATTCTATTGGTTTTCTCCACCAGTTAGATATTCCACAGTTTAAGTGGGAAGAAATATTACTATAATTAGTTACCAATTTACCTCAATTTTAGGGATTATATAATCCTATAATTTTAATATTGGATTTTATTGAAAAATTGACCCCACTTTAAAATGATTTTGGTTCGATCTCACTAGAGATTTTTTATGGAATTTCTTAAAGGAGGTAGTGAGGCTCCTCATATTCTTGAGAATGATAATATATAATCATGAAACTTGTATTACATATATGGTTTTACGGTTTCTCCACTATTATTTTAGATCTCTGTTATTCTAGACAACTACTTTTCTCATATGGATGTATTGTTAGAATAATAAGACTATATGGATTCTTGAGGAAATGTTGAGATCATGTGTCTTAGATTTTGTAGCATTGTAGATGAGTCACCTTCCCTTTGTTAAGTTTTCTTACAATAATATTTTTCATTCCACCATTTTTATGTAACCATTTGAAAAATTCTATATCCATCATTTTTGTTCAATTTTATAATGGATTAGGGTTGGCGAGTCATCAATTAGTGAGCTAGAACTAGTGAATAATAATAGAAAGTTGTTTTAGGTGATTTGTCTGAGGATTAACGAAGTGAAGGGTAATTATAATTCATATTTCAATCATATGAGGATACCTATAGAGTTTAATATAGACAGTCATGTGTTTCTAAGGTAAATCCTCATTTTGGTTTGTGATGTTTCAGTCATGGGAGTATGATTTATCCAATATTTTTTGTGCCTTTTGATGCATGTTCTAATTTTGGAGTCATGTAGTATCTGATAGAACATTCCCGTAGATGATCCAGATGCATGATGTATTCTCTATTTCACAACTCTATCATTTTTTTCATAATGAATCCCAAAAAAATATTGGTGTGAGACCAATGTTGATGATGATTTGACCTCTGAGGAAGGATCTATGGAGATATATGACTATTATGAGAATATTTTTTATTGGAATGTTATTGCATTCGTTTGTGTCTTGTGGAGAGATAGTGGTGTGTATAATATAAATTCATAACATTTACACATATTTGTGCTTAGAACAGTAATATTTTTAATATTTTGCACTTCTATTACAGTAATTCATAGTTTTGGATATAGGACATTATCTAGTTATGTGATGGTTTCATCTCCTTCAATTATCTATTTTTGTCCATGTTCTTGTTCAATATTTATCTTCCCCACGTTTCTGATTAAATGATGGTAATTTTTAGGCATGTTTTTTAAATTAATTCCTCTGAATGAGGTATTTGAGAACCTCTGATTGCAAGATTCTTGAGAGGCATCACATGGGGTGGTCATTCAAGATAAATTCATTCATTTCCTCCTAAGGATTAGTTTTAAATTATCAAGGATGTGAATTGGTAATGAGGTATTCAATGTATGGTCCTAGAACCTTTTAGTCCATCACTTCGTGTGATTTCAAATCCCATTTTCCCTAGAGAAGTCCTAAAGTAGTTTCAATGGTTCTAGGAGTTATAACATAGAAGAAATAAAAATTCATGACAAGGATGTATTTTTCAATCATGTTTTTCTATATCATGGGATGTTAGGGATTTTGGTTTATAGCCTAAATGTAATTCATTGATTATGTGATAATGGTTCATAGGATCCATTAATGTAGTGTACATAACTCACAGTGTAAATTTTGTTGGTTTTCACCCAATAAATAATACCATGAAAAATTAACATTGGGATCATAGGATTCAAAAGATGAATTAATTCAAAGGTTGATAGTTTTAGGGGATGAATTTTTTTGGAAATTAAAAATGGGGAATTCATGGAATGAATAACCCATTCATGTGGAGAATACCCACTGGGTTGTGCGCCTATAAAACCATTAGCAACATCATTTATGAATCCTATGATTTTCTCACCAATTCTACATGAGGATAATGAAATTATCTCACAATGACTGGAATCCCATTAAAAGGCATTGATCCCTATATTCTCTTATCCAATACATTGAAATTCAAGGTTAAGTATTCCTTATTTTTGAGAGGTTACTTTTGTCAGTAACTCGTTTCCTCTCATTTCTCATTTCCATGATATCATGGATGATCTTTTTTATTCTTATAAAGTTTCCTCAAATTGTTATGGCACGGTTGTGGTATAGTTATCTAAGAGGATTTGAGTTTCCTTATCTGAGAGGTGATCAGGATCCTTGACGTTGATCCATTCACATTATAATAATTTTGTATTCCTTGATGTAGGGGATTCATTGCTTCTCATTTTTCGTTTACATGTAATTTTAAATTTACCATGATTTAGATACTTGGGTAATAGTAGAATTAAAACTAATAAATTATTGACCATATTAATGGTGGAATTTTTTTATGATTGATGCGATCACATGTTTTCCAACATTTTAATTTTTTGTTTATTGTTTGGCTAGATAGTGTGCTATCTATGTTTTCACTCTTCAAAATTTTTTTCATCGAAATATTTATCATTTTAATTTGATGAAAATGGTTAAATAATGTAAAGACATTTGGTTGGATAATGAAATAAATATGCATGTTTAATAAATCCTTTTATATTAATAATTTGATTGAAAAATGATGTTTAATGGTTGATTAATTATTATTTTCTTCCATATGATTATTGAAATGGATAATGAACCAAAATTTGTAATGATTTGTCTGGATAATAATAAATGGTATATTAAATGAGATCTGGTCTGGAAATACTTTTTGGAATCTATAATTGATTCAGGAGGGAATATTTAAATAATATTATATCTTTTTATAGGTGATATTATAGGTTACATGTAGTTATAACCTATAAAAATTTAATTGGTTAATTCAAGATAGAATAAAACAATTTCTTTGATAAAAATAAACATTTCGGAACGAGAGATAGTATGTTTTCATGAAAATGATAAACTCGTTATTTTTAGGGCCTACATTCCCATGATGAATTTTTTTATTATATTCTTTTTTTTTATTTGGACATGTTACATTCAATGTGATGTGATGTGATCCTAGTATGGCTTTTGGCTAATGAGATATATGCCAAGAGTCTCAGGTTTGGCGGTAGTTGACTTCTATGACTGGGAGATTCATGGTGATATGCATGATTGTATTGGGGATGGCATTTTGTTTTATAGAATAGGATAAAGATCGAATTTTTTATTGTTATGATGAAATATTTAATGACTTCTTATCAATGTTATTCTTATGGTCTACATGGAAGGGTTGATTATTTAACTATATTTTTTCCCCACTTTTTGAGGTAGCTGGTTTTTCTTGGTAATTCATATGTTGTGGTTGATTATGATGTTTCCTAGAGTACATGAAATTATGGAGTTATAAAAAAATATTAAACAATGAACCCTTGGAGTTGTAGCTTATTGTATTGAAAGTAAATATATTATTCTTCAGAAATTATTGACTCATTTGTATTATTCTAGAGGGAATGGACATTAATATAATGTTTATTGAATTATATTCAAAATTAATTATAAATGATGCATATTTAATTATATCTTATAAGGTTACTTTATAAAGGGTAAAAATTAACATAATTAAACTCTTTTAATTCATGTGTTGTTATGTGATACCTAGTTATTAATAATGTCAACTGGGTGTCTGAGTGTAGATAGCTTCAGTTATGTCTAAACTATGATTACACCCATAGTGTTAATGTGAGATATATTATATTTGTATCTTTTTTGATTTCATACAGTACTCTATCTATATAGGTAGGGTGGCATAAACCCATTGGACTCTGAGAGGTTGATTTACCTAACATCATGGTTAGTGCATAATGGATGGAAGCCAATCCCATTTTTTCTTGCTCTCTTCTCTTGGAAGTATTATGTATTGATATGTATGGTTGTCAGTTTTTCCCATATATGTGAGTAGAGGGATGTATTGTATTTTTTTTATTTCACACACATTTATCTTTATATATAATATCCTAAGTATTATTATAGTCATTATGTGTATGGGTTGTGATGGATCTAGGTATGGTAATCGATCTGTGGTTTGTAATGGATTTAGGATTAATACCTGATGTATGATTCATGACATATGGGTTTTGGTGGATCCTAGAAACAAATCAATTACCATGTGAAATTATTTCATAGTATGATAATATAATTTGATGCATGAGGGTCATGTTTTGATACTTAGTCCAGGATTTGTTAAGCTGGATTCATTTGGAGAGAGATGGCTCATGACATGTGATATTGAGGAATAGTGGAAAAAAAGTAGGGAAGTGGGTGTGGGGTACCATTGTTCTTATTAAAAAATTATATATTCTCTTCTATGCAATACTTGGTGAGAGTTATCCATGGTGAGGATGTGAACTTATTATACATGTTTATGTGATATGTCAGTTTCACTTGTTGTTGACTGGGTTTAGTATTATTTATTTATCTTCTTCATGATAGGCTCCTGGGACGATCCTACTGAGTATAATTGTTAACCTGAAACTATTAATATATAAACTATTTTAATATTAGTAGGTGAATTTTATAGATAAAGATGGTTATTACTACCTCATGGTTGTTTAGAAGATATTTTCTCACCATGGTTGCTATCGAGTTTATCTTTTGGTACTTTTTTTCCCTTTTTAGTTATTTAAATTGTGTATGGATTTACATGTATGTAAATAGAATTTATTTTATCTTTATAATTTTTTATTTTTTATTATTATTATCTTATCTATTGATCCTTATGTTCTCTTTGAGGGTAATGCAATAAATTGTATATATGGCACACCCTAAGTTCTTTTCACTAACCCATCGCTTATTGGAAGAATGCTTCTAGTTTTCACTATCTCATTTACCTCATTATAAACCAAATTGTGGTACCTTTGGGGGGAGGTTATAGAGACCTAATAACTTACACATATCATTACATGATTTTGAGAATAATTAAACATCAAATTACAATATAAGGATCATAATGGCTAGTGTATTTGGAAGATTGGGTACCTAATTTGAAAACATGAAACCAAAATAAAAAATTATTTTATTGAATATAAATAATGAGGTCATTAATATATTTGATACCTTTTATATACATAGGATAACCAGTGTAACACTTGAACAATAGGGGTGAGCTAAAAATCCTTGTACTGGAATAAGAAGAGGAATAAAACATAGGACATAGGTTTAAAGGCATAACCTCATGATATAATGATATAGAACATGAATAAAAATAAGGAAGAATAAAATTCATAACATGGTAACATATAACCATGACATTATACGAATGTGGAATCAATATATAACATGACATAAATGTGAGTCAAGGCTAGCATCCAAGACATGGTGAACAAAGTCCCAAAAAAATCAGATTCTCTCTATGTCCCAAAATGACATATCATGAGACTAAATATTACCCAATGAATTAGAGTGTTATCTAAGAACACCCATTATGACATGTTCATGAGTATGTGTTCCACATTAAGAATCATGTTTAAGGGTTACCCATGGAATGGATTGGGTATCATAATCTTTTCATATGGAATAAAAAAAGGTAATATCATAATGGAGTCCAAAAAATAATGTATTAAATCATTTATGGATATTAATTAGGTATAATAGACATAAATCGTGTTAAGTGACATTAAAATAAAATGAATCGGAGTAAATAGAGTGTTTAAGATTCATTATAAATGAATCAATTTAGTGAAGTTTGTGGAATGTATTAAAGATAATTTAAAGTAGAAAACACATATTTGTTTTCATAAAACAATAAATGAACCAACATAGGTGTTCATGGTAAAATTAGTGATTTTTTTTAAAAATAATTCTGGATTAAAATTTATTATAGAGTGAACCTAAAAATGGGTATGAAATCAAGATGTTCTCTTTAATAGGGATGACTTTTTGGGAAGATTTCAAAATGGAACCTTTTTAAAATGTGTATTTACCCATTGAAAAGGATGATATGACATAGATAAATGTGTTTGAAACATTTAAATATATTATATAAGAAGTACATAAAAACAAATAAGTATTAAATTTTTGTAAATATAGAGAAATAGTTACACAAAATTAAAAATGGTGGTTCTGGTAGAATCTCTTACCTAAGTCCTGAAAGTGTTTTAAACTAGATATTAATTTCCTAGATTATAAAATTAAATCCATTAATTAAATAATTAATCACATTTTTTACATTTAATTTTTTATTATTCTTTTATTATGTTAATTTATGACCCTGTCGAAGACTTATAAGACACAATTTCATCATTTGGGAGCATTTTTTCCTTGGTTTTTCTAATCGATTACTTGTATACATTTATAAAAATCATGTAAAATAAGAATTGTTCTATAGATTTGAATTTATATGTTATTAATAAACATTAAAAATATTAAATGGTTATTTAAGTCATTTTTTAATTTGGGGTGAGGATAAATCATTAGATAATACGTTACTGATAACTATTTAAACTATTTTGGAATTTTTTTGGATCATCAAGAATTAGTTTTTTTTTATTAGTTAATATCATGCATATTTAAGGATTCCAAAATATTAAACAGTATTTAATACATGATGGAGGGAATGTAAATTGAAAAAAAATTCCCTTTCAATGTGATAAATTAATACATCAAAGATGATGTATTTCTTTTTAGTAGAAAAGGAGAGGGGAATGAAATTATGATGGAACATTCCATAAGAATAATGAAATTCCAATATATTTAGGATATAAGAGTTATCATACCATTTCCTTATGGGAGGTGACAATAAAATAAATATATTAAATAATATTAGAAGAAATTAAATGAAATGAAAGAGGATTTTACCACTTGAATACTTATTCTTAAGAACCTCATTATGGGTTTGTTTATGGTCATTTATTAGGTCGAAATTATCCTTGATGTGGGGAAGGAAATTAAAAGATATTTCAGTGAAATTTGTACATGGATCAACGAATCAGAGGTGTGAGGAGTAAAGGTGGTCATGGTGGTATTTAAAAGGGATGATAGTGTCGTTTTCTCATTATTTTATTTTCTAGTTTAATATATTCCCCTAAGATAATGAATAGTTTTGGAATAATAAAAAAATATTGAAATAATGAATGATAGTTCAATAATTTTGGCTTACATCAGCGATAATCATAAATGGCTCAATAATTCTTGTATTTAGTTTTTATCATAAATAATCATATATTTTTATTCACCAAAAAATAATTTATTTTAGAAAAATCAAAAAAATTCACCATAACCATATTTTGATGTGTGAAATTAAAAAATTAAATCTGTTTTATGAAAATAATTCTCTAAATATGAGAGATTAATTTTTAATTAAAATTTTTATTTACTTGGAAAATACGAATTTTAAAAATTATAATTGATTTTGTAATACATTGAAAAATTAATTAAGATCCCATAAAATTATATTGTAATCATAAGATAAAAAAATATTAATTTGTGAATAAAGTTTACAGAAATAATTTATTTATAACATAATATTAATTATAAAAATGAAAATAAACACTTATATTTTATAGATTTATCAACAATTGATTAATAACTTAAAAAAATTATTTACTTATACAATTATAAAATTATACCATATTTGTATTTATAAGATACCTAAATTATATTAATAAATTCTTGGGTGAGGTTATTGTTATATAAGTCAGTTTACTATTCATAAGGTACATAGTACTATTCCAATTGTAAATTAACTATTTCATTGGTATAGGTTCCTTAACTTCTAGAAAAATTTTCTCATATCATTCATTATTCATTTATAAAGTCATTTTTGTGTCATTTATGTTATTTTATGTCATGTATAAAACATGAAATTATTTTAAGAAGGAAATTTCTATTGATAATATTTTGGGTCATTACATTTTCCCCCATTATCAAATTTCTTTGTCAAATTTTTTTACATTCTATGTTGAAAATTGGGGTGGGTTTGCCTCCTTCATTACTTCCTCAAGTTACCATGTTTCCTTTTTATACTATGTTTCCTCCATAGTTCTTTGAACAAATGAATTTCCTTTTTATTTATAACTTTATCCCTACAATCCATGTTCATCACTTGATTCTCCTTATATGAGAGATCATTTTTCAACTGTACCACATCTGAATTCAGTACATGTGAAGGATATTTTATGTACTTCCTCAAGATGGTTATGTAGAATACATTATGTACCTGAGGCATTGTAGGTAGAAGTTCTAGTTGATAGGCCATAGATCTAACATGATCAACAATCTCAAAGGGGATGATGTAGCTCAGACATAGCACTACTTTTTTCTTAAATATTATTATTCTATTCCATGGAGATATGTGGAGAAACAAAATGTCTCCATCCTTAAACTCGTGGTCTCGTTGAAAATTATCTATAAATATATTTAGTCAAATTTCATCTTCCTTGATGTGTTTCTAAATGGTTTTCACCTTCTCTACTATTTCATATCATAACAGCATACATTTAAAGACATCATCCTATCACATCAGTGTTATATATCTTTTCCCATAATGTTATTCACAATGATATATTTGGATATTGAAGAAAAATATTTTTTAAGAGAATTATACTAGTGAAAGATATGGGTCCCATCCTCCTTTGAAGTATACAGAACACACTCTCAACATGTCTTCCTATGTTTGAAAATTCCACTCAGATTGGCCATCTATTTGAGGATGGTAGGTTGTACTGATGTTCAGCTCAGTGATAAGATCATATTGGAAACTTTTCTAAGATATGGAGGTGAATCTCATATCATTATTAGATACAATTAATAGTGGATCTCCAAGAATACTTACTAGTTCTAAGATTTATATCTATGAATGTTGATCAAGGGATAAGTATTAACGAATTTAGAAAAAGTGATATGTCATTGTATGATGATCCACAACAACCCATATAGAATTATTTCCTCTAGATGTATTTTAATTTCCAGTGAAAATGTACCTAGGGATATTTCCCACATCCACATTAGTATGGGTAATTGTTGTATCATACCTGTATAATTTTTCCATTAAACATTCACATTCTGAAATTCTAGGAACTTTGATGTATAATCAACAATATGTTTTTCACATTATCCAACTAATTGTTATCATGGAGATATCGATACATTTTGTGCTCCAAGGGTGAATGTAAATGGTAAATAATTATGCTTCAATCAAAATATTTATCTTTTTTTCTGGATTTGATATTACACATAGTTGTGACCCAAATATCACGACTCATTCCTTATCCATTTGTTACTCAAAGGATTTTCCATTACTGATAGTTTCTATATTTTTGGGAATGTTCACAACATTTCTTTTAGAATCATTTATTTTCTCCATGAGGAATGGTTGAGAAATCATTTGAATGATAATTTATGATGTTACTTCCTTACTAATACTCAAGTATGTACTTTTAAGGTCAACAGATATTGGTTCCTTATAAATTTTCACAATTGATAAAGATACAGGATCCTTCCTACTTAGAGAATCTTTAACATTATTTACCTTACTAGGATAGTAGTGGATTGAGAACTAATAATATATGGTGAGCTCCTACCATCTTCATTGGTGAATATTAATCTCCTTTTATGTTAATTTATATTTGAGACTCTGATGATAATTATATACTTTACACTTCTCCCCATAGAGATATTGCTACCATATTTTCAATAAAAAGATCATATCTTTCCATCTCCAGAACATGCATGGGATATTTTTTCTCATGAATTTTTAATTTAATTGAAAATTAGGTTATGACCTTATCATTTTTAATCATTAAACAACCTAATACTATATTTGAAACATCATTGTACACAACAAATAGTTCATCACCATTTGTTAGTGTGAGAAATCGTGCAGTGATATGCCTCTTTTTCATCTCTTTATAAATGTCTTCACATACAGTAGTCCATACAAAATTTTATCCCTTATTATTCATCTTGGTTAGTGGGTTAGAAAATCATGATATTTTCATCACAAATATATGGTAATACCCAACTAGACCAAGGAAACTGTGAATCCCTATTATAGATGTTGGCATGTGACCCCTTTGATAGTATTTGTCTTAGTAGGGTCCCCTGATATCCCTTTTTGGGTTATTACATGCAAAATAAGGATACTTCATCCATCCATGACTCACATTTTTTCTATATTACATAAATTTTATCCCTTCACAATGTTTTTAGCATAGCATTCAAATTCTCCTCATGTTCAAATTTTCCCTTAGAGTATATAAGAGTATTAACAATAATGACTACATAAAATTGGTCAAGGTAAACTCTAAAGTACATATTCATTAATTCCTTGATAATTTCTATAGCATTAGTGAGTTTTAAGTGCATCACCATGAACTCATAGTGTCTATTAATTTTTTGAAATGTAATCTTTTGAATATCTTCTTTCCTCACCTAAAATTGGTGATATACTGACCAATGATCAACATTATCGAAATAATTTGACCCAAATTGACGATCAATCTAGTCATATATCCATGGAGGGTGATTCTTTCTCTTAATCATTTTTTTTTAATTCCAGATAATCAATTCAGAGGTCCATTAGTACATCTTTCTTCTTCAGAAAGAGGACTAGTGCACCCCATTGTGAAGCACTCAAGTATATAAAAACCTTATCCTGATTATCATATTACTGCTTCATTAGTTCCTACTACTCGATGGTGACCTTTATATAAGGTTTCTTTGATATAGGAAAAGATCAAGGAATAAGTTTAATTTTCAACTCAACCCCTTGATCATGTGAAAGACCATTCAGTTCATTAGGGAACACATCTGTGTAATCCCTCACGATGTGCATGTCTTCAAGCATGATTCTATCCTCGGTCTCATGAATTTTAGCTAATTATTCTTGCTCATAAGGAAACAATATCCATAATTGATATTATGATTTTGAAAGAGATTCATCTTTATATATACACTTGTAATGAATTGGAGGATGCTTCTTGATATTAAGGGTAATCTCACTTTACCGATAGTAAATTTTTCAATTATATAAATATAGATAATCTATGATCAATATAGCATCAAACTATAACAAATAGATCAAGGGAAGATTTATTAGGAGGTTCAGTCCATAAACATTAACTAGGGAGGAGTTATAAAATATTTATGCAATAAGTACCCCATTTTTTTCTCAAAGATAACCCATTCTCTAAATTTTGAGGTGGTTATTGAATAGTTCTACTAAACATGAAAGATATGAAATAATGTTTATAACTATAATCAAATAATATTTTTTCGAGTCATTAATTTAAAACTAACATACTTGTCTCTAAATCATTTTAAAACTCCACCTAAGTAGTTCTGATAAAATCTTTCCTTATTTATTGCCTTACAGGTTGTTCTTGTTGATTACCTCAAAAAAACCTTGGCTTAGAGAAATGGATTGAATAATGATCATGTTCCTTGTACTTGAACATGTTAATATATATTGAGTGTTGATACAAACCTTTATTTCTTCCTCCCCACTATTGTGATACTTCACCTCTCTTTATAATATATTATCCATATTCCCCTCTATTAAAAAATTTAATAATATTTTGGTTTCCATTATGAAATTTCCTAGATGATTCTTTCAAAACTATTCTCACGGGTTATATTGGGTCTTATTTTAATCATGGAACCTATATTTTCATCCACCAATATTAAAATCCATGTTATTTTTTTGTTTCAGGGCCCATGAGACCACTAAGAGTCTTCAATATCTATTTCAATATTAAGGGGGAAAAGTAAAATATCCTCATTACTGTTGAAATATTGAATCTCCAATTATTTTTGTAAACTTGGATTTAGTTTGATAAATATTATGAATACCTTTAATTCACAATCCAATAAAAATATATTGATGTATCATGCATGACTTGTGGCATTTTCCTCGTATGACATGATAGACACGTCTTCTTTCTGCTTTAGTCTGAGTAATTCTCCTTCCGTTTTGAGATATTGGATTCATAGAAAATATTTATTTAAAAATATGATCATTATTTCCTCCCAATACATGGAATCAATTTTAAATTATTACTTTGTGTTCATGACCAATTTTGACAACTAATCAACTTTCCCATCAAAATGATAGACCCCTAGAAAAACAATTTCTTCTGAACACTATAGGATATAGAATATCTTCTAAATTGAGTAAATAAATTATTATATGAGAAAGGTATTATAAGATCTACTAAACATTTTAGGCCTTTTAAGCATTAAGAATTTGACAAAAACATTCTCTTTTTAGGAGAAAGAGGGCATTCCACACGATTCACGTTATTATTTGTAACTTGATCTAGCTGATCATAATTAATCCTCAAATTAAAATCAAAGGATTTTAATGTTCTAGTGTATTTGGAATATTATGTAAGTAGTTTTAAAACATGAAAAAAACTAAAAACATATTTTATTTAATGTCGATAATGAACTCCTAACTCAATTTGTGCTATTATATCTTCATTGTATAACCTGGGGAATACTTGAACAAAATGGATGAGCTAAAACTCCCAGTAAGGGAATAATCATAGGAATAAAATATAGAACATGGATTACAAGGAATTATATGATATCATAAAGGCATAAAAGTTGAATAAACCTAAAGAATACAATCATGAATAACATTTGAACATAAATCCATGACATTATAAGAATTTGGAAATAACATATAACATAATATAAATATGATTCCATGGTAGCTACCAAGAAATGATGGAGAAAGTCCCATAAAGGAATCAGGTTCACTCCCTATCACAATATAAATTCTCCCAAGACTAACGATTACCTAATATGTTTTGTGTGCTATCTTGGAGAACCCATCATATTATATTCATTTATATTTGTTCCATGAGAAGAATCAAGCATAAGCATAACCCATGGAAATAATTGGGTATCATAATCCTATCATAAGGAATAACAATAGGGAATACCATGGTGGTTTCCATGAAAAAATGGATTATATATTACATGAAAATTGATAAGGTTAAATTGGTATGGATTATGACAATTTATGTCAAAATTACATGAAAAACTTGTAAAAAAGTGTTTAAGATGAATTAAAAATGAAATGGGTTAGTATAGTTTAGGGAAAGTATTAATGAAAATTTGAAGTGGAAAAAATTATTTTTTTCATAAATCCAGAAATAAAAAAAAGATATTAATTTATGATATAATTATTGATATTAGGAAAATAATGGCTGATTTAAATATACTATGGAGTGCACATTAATATCGGTAATAAATTGGGAAGTTCCCTTTCTTTGGGTTTCTTTTCTAGAAAAATTCGAGAAGGAATGTTTTGAAATATTGAATTTCATTATAAAAGAAGGATTATATGATTATGATAAATGTGTTCAGAACATGTAAAAATAATTTTTAAGAAGTGAACACCAATAAAAAATCATTAAATTGGGTTAAATAAAGATAATGAGTTACCCAATGAAAAAATTGATGTTCTGGAAGAATCCCTTACCTTATATCAGAAAGTGTTCTGCCCTTGATCTTAATGTCATGGGTAATTATATTAAATCAATTAATTAATTAATACATAAAAATTTAAAAATTTATTTTATTTATTATATTTTAATAAATTTCATTTATTTCCCTTATGATGAGTTATAAGTTATAATTTCATTGTCTGTGATCATTCATTTTCCTTTGTGATCATGATCAGTTATTATAAACATGTGTGGAAAATCTTGTCAAATGAGAATGGTTTTATAGAATTGAAGTTATATTTTATTAATGAAAATATTTTTGAATAAATTATTATGTAATTCATTTGGTAATTTGGGATGAGTATGAATCATTTTATAAGACATTAATGATAATCATTCAGATTATTTTGGCATTTTTTGGTCATCACAAACTTGTTTTGTTTTATTAATTAATATCATGTCTATATATTATTTCCAGAACATTAAATAGGTCTTAATATATATATATAATTGAAAAAAAATTAACATTAAAATTGTTTTTATAACAATTCACAAAGGATTTAATTATAAATGAAAAGTTTTTCATCCTAAAATTTGATAAATTAACACCTCAAGGATGATATTTTTATTTTTAGTACAAAAGAAGACGAGAATGAAATGATGATGAAATATTACATTATTATTATAATATTATATTATATTTAAGTTACTATATTTATCACACCTTTTTTATGATGGTAGGCATAGAGAAAATAGAAAATAAAAGAACATGAATATAACTTAAAAGTAAAAGAAAGAGGATTTTCCCCTTAACTCCATTTAATTGATAACCTCCTTAGGGGATTGTTTTTGGTATATTATAGAGGAAAAATGATCCTAGATGTTGGGGAGGGTCTTGGGAAGTGATTTTATAAAAATTGTTAAAAGAATCAAATCTTTACAGGTTTGAGGATAATAGGTGGTAAGGGGTAGTATTTTTCAGGGAGAAGAGGAGTGTTTTCTCATTATTTTATTCATTAAATTATTATTTCTCCTCATGACTATTGATAGTTTTATAATTACCAAAATAAAATAAAATAATTAATTATAGTTCTATATTTTTGGATTATTTCATCCATACATCATCTATTACTCTATAATTATTTTTTTATCTTCTGTCATAAATTATCGTATTTTTATGTTCATTGAAAATTCATGTATTTTAGAAACATCTCAAAAATTCAGCATAATTTTTTATTAATTATAGAATTTAAATAAGAGAAATATTTTATGGAAATAATTTTCTATATATTATAAATTTTAATTTTAGTTAAAATCACCATTTAAAATGAAAATTCCAATTTTAAAATTTTAAAATATTATGTAACCCTTTGACAAAATAATTTAGGTCTCATAAAATTATTTTATAACCATAATATTATTGTATATTAATTTAGGAATATATTTTAGGAAAATAAATTTTATTCTAAGATATTATATTTATTATTATATGTGAAATAAATACTTAGGTTTTATAAAAACAACAGAACTTAATTAATAATTTCTAAAACATTTATTAACTTATACTATGATATAATTATATCGTATTTTGATATATAATATCCCTAAATTTTATGTATAAATTCATGGGTGAGGATACTATTCTATTTTATTTTTTACTATTCATAAGGGTTGTATTACTATTCCAAATTTCATGTTACTATTTCATTAGTATAGGTTCATTAACTTCTAGAAATATCTCTTCTTTTTTTCACTCCTCATTTAGAATGTTTTCTCTTGTTATTTATTTAATTTTATGTGATTTATACTATATTATATAATTATTATAAGGTAATTTATATTGATAAAATTTTGGTTCATCATAGAGGTTGTCATGAAAATTCCTTCCTGAGAAAAGTTCACTAGATTTTCAATGTATGCATATGTATTTATCAATGACATTGAATAAAAAATTGATATATATTTTTGTGAAAAAAATGTATTCAAAAAATAATAATTTCAAGACATTAAAAACTATAAATAAATGGATCAATTTAATATCAATCATAAATTAGATACTATATAATCTCAATTTTATATAAGATATCGAGATAAAAAAGTATTAGATCATTATACTAAAATTTTAAATGTAATGACTTTTGGTGGAATGATGATTCCACTACCCTGTTCTAAAAATATGTTATGAATGATATAGGGAAATGGATTAGAGAAAATAGGAAAAGATTACTGTATGGAAATGGGAAAAATTACGATAAAGATTTTGTATGGGATATAAAATGTTTAATTAATATAGTGGAAGAAAGGAAGGTTATACAAAATCTGACACCCTTGGTCTAATGTTTCAACTACAACGTACAAAATCATTATGTGGGTTAACTCTCTAAACCAAGGTTATTATAACGATGATATACTTCCATAAATTTAAAAAAAGAGAAATTGATATCTTATATCATCATTATCATTGATTTGGATTAAAAAACTACACTGGTGATGGGTATACTGATTAATCACTCAATAATGGATATTTGTTTATTCGTTTTCAACATATTACTTAATTACATTCATGTTCTCTAGATATATTCAATCACTATGTAACACCGAGTGATTTATTTTAGTGTTTGACTTTAAATAAATACTATGTTGAACAGATTGTATAACATGAAACACTAAACTAGAATAGACCGATATATATTATACAATGTAAGAAAAACATTAATACATCATAGGAATAGGAAGTGAAATATCATTAATAAAATTTCATGAAAAATAAACATGTCATGTAAATAAAAATTTAGTCAAAATGATCTAATTGAAATATTATTCTTTTTGTTTTATATAATAATGTTATGTTTTCTAATTCCAATTAATTGAAAAAATTTAATTGTTAAAAGATAACTAAATGGTGAATGTTCTTAAAATCATTTAGTTTTAAAGAAGCTTGTTTATCAAATAATTGTATTTTTCTATATATTATTTATTTGAATACAATTAAATTAAATTCATTATTTTTTAAAATGTCAATATAATAATAATTTTTTTAAAAAAAATAATATATTAATACTCATTTAATTTTTAAATCATAGAAAATATGATTTTGAATAGTTAAATTTTGAAAATCCATTTTCTTATAAAAATGGTTTTTAATTAGGTAGTGTGTTTCTATTTAAATTATAGATTCCTAAATTTTATATTTATTCAATTAAATGAAAAAAGAGGATTTATCATTTTAAAATTATCTTAGTGTAAATTTCATGTATTTTTATAAAAAAATATAATTGTTGTGGCTAATAAAAATATAGTTTTTGTTACTAAAATTAATGTTCATTATTTTCATTTTTATGAATTAAATTCAAATAAATTTATTTCATATTAGAAACCATAATTTTAAATTTTGTTTTTATGTTCAGTTTTAATTTTTTCATAAAAATTATTTTCCAATTTTAGAGTTAGTCACGGTGATAAATGTTAAAATGAGGTAAAAAATTTATATCAAGAGTTGATGTCTATATTTTTTTAAAAACTCATATCGAAATTGTTTTATGAGGGACTTCATGATCAAATAATATATGATAATATATAATTATCATTTTTGGATTCACTATCCTTGAATAATTCATATTCTTTTCTGTTAAGAAATTAGTATTTAAAAATTGATACTTATCTCACCTATAATGGGACCCCTTCACCACCGCATTTATCTTCTCCAATAAAAACAAATATCTCAAAAACAATATTAAAAATATACTCCCTATACATCTTTACCGTGTTAAATTAATTCATATATCACAAAAATAAAAATCTCATATTGTTTACGGAGTGGTTTAAAGGAGGATATTAAAATAAGAGATAATTGTTTTAATCGATTCCTTTGAAGTTTTTATATTCTTCCAAATCCACCAAATATATTATAAAAATATTAATATAAAGACATTAGTATCATTATTATACTTAAATTTCATCTTTTTTATATAATTACCATTATATACCTTCCTTTAATTCATTAAAAAATGAAAATGTTGTATGTGTTATGGTCATATTACCACCTCTATGAAAACATATTTTATTTTTTTCACCACATTACATAAGAGGATATAAAATCTACTTAACAAATAAATATTATTTTAATAATATTATTAAGAATATTTAATGATTAATTATACATAATATTATTAATATAATTAATAAAAGGCCATTATAAATTTAACTAACTATGACAATCATATAAAGAATCTTTTAGTAATTTGAGTCTATTTTTGAAATACCACATAGACATAAATATTTTGGGAAAATATAATGATAAATAAAAGATATTTCCAAATTTATATAGATTACGAAACTATTCCCTAAATCCATTGACAATATTAAACATGTCAACGAAATTCTGGAGTAATTTAATGAACAACCCCAAATAAAAAGTGAGAGAAAAAATGATTTAATGAGTGAATGAAATATAAAAACCAATGAAACATAAAATTAAATATTAATGAAAAAACAGACCAAACTAGGTATTTAAAATACTTAATATGGCTATTTATAAGGTTATATGAACACACCAATTAGTCGGGACACAAATTAAGGGTTCTTTATCTTGATTTTAATTCCTTGAGACATGTTTTTTGTTATACACCATTTTTATTTCAAAAGGTATAAATACTATTCTTCTAAAAAATTATAAATTAAATAAGAAAATCTTAATATTATTTTAATTATTATTTAAACTCTCCTTATTCATCTTCATTTAATTAATATCCTAGCTCATAATGGTTGTTTTTAACTAAATTCACTTTCAATGTGGTCTAAACTTCATTCATGAACTCTTTCCATATATGTTTGGTTTATTCCACCCAATTATTTTATTATACTATGTTTGTTATTTATTTTATTTCGATTAAAAGTATGCATGGAATTTATCCATCATCCACAATTCAATCAAATAGTTGTTTGTATGTGAACATGACCTTATCTCTTCTTTGTAATTGGAAATGTTTTACCCCATGTCAATATTTTCTATATTGTTTCAAAAATGATATTACCAATATATAAAATATAAATTTATTCCATTTTATAATATTTATTCCTTTCCTTGAAAAACATAAATGGAATCTTTATAATATTTTCAACATCGATAATTTTATACACTCTTTAATTAAGTGTAAAATAAATATAATTTTTCACATTTACCAAGTGAGCATCCTTTTCCTCTTTATAATTTTTTTGTTAATAAAGGTTCATATTAATTATTATATTTTTCATAAGTTAGAATAATAATACAATTATTCTTTGAATTAATTACTTTAAAAATATAGGTTTATGTTTTTAAATGAATAAATAAAGGGATTTCGTTCCACTTTTGACTATTTTTATCTTCTACTTTACATAGACAATATTTGACCTTATTTATTTAGTAGTTTTAATATTCAGATTTATTTTTAAATCAATGTTATCAATTCCCACTATTCAATCATTGAAATATATTTTTGAATATAACAGAGGATGTTTTTACACCAATATTATAAATTATTTATGAACCATATATTAACAATTTCATTAATATTTTATTCACAGACTCTAAAATATCTAAACAATTTGGAGTAATGCTTCATGAATTACCCTATAAATTCTATTATGAATTTATATTTAAAGCCATATCTTCTTTATAGTTTTTATTCATTATTTAATTCTATATATATGTATTGAATTTAGTTTTCTCATCCATGTTCATATTATATAATATCATCGATAAATTATATATCACTTTAACTATTTACAAATGTATTCCATTATTGAATTATTCAGATACGCAATACTATATAAAATTTCATTATGATGTGTTCATAATATTTAATTTATTCACCAACATTACTTTGTTATTTTTTAAAAACATTATGGGGAAAGTGAGAACCCTCACAATATGAAACCCCTAAAGAAACTACAAATATGATAAAGAACAGTTTGAGCTGATTGGAATCAATTTCCCTAAAAAATATCCAGGGAATAGAATATAAATAGGGTTTAGGGTAGCCCTTTAAGGTTCCCTTATACTTATTTTACAAGTTGTCCCTAGATTTCCTAAATTCCACCATGTTAATTTTCCCCATATTGATTCCCCTGAGCATAATACAAGCCAACTTATCAATCCACTCGCATTTCTCCTTAGTTGTGATCACAGAAATAATTCTTCCCATCTTCTAAAATTCTTTCATATCCATAGATTCCTATGACATTTCTTCATTCAAGTGAAAAATTCTATCCATGTGTTTCATCACCGAGGATGTCTGTCAATGAGGGTATCTAGTAGATCTTGTCTCCCATTGCCATACATGATCCCTCATCTTCGTACAACTTAGGGGAGTGGTAGGGGAAACAACCTCACATCCTACTGACACCAGGTCACTAGATGTATTTGCCACTACATCTGAGTTCCTTAGAGTAACAGAAGGCTTTGGGGCCAGCTTTCCCTTACTTTTAGATCTAGTGATACGAAGACTACGTAGGTAAAAATATTTTTTTCGAAATCTCCCAATCTGGTAAATCATAATAAATCAATTAGAATCAATAGTAGTGTACATTCCCTTCCATAAGGAGGATTTGAGATATTACTCTACAATGGCCAATTCCTTGGTCTTAGTAGAGGCATCTATAACATCGTCTATATCCTCTTGAGTAACACCCACATCCACTGAGTGGTCATCTCCATGTATAACCTCCTTCCTATTTAGTTCCCCACTGTTTTTCCAATCGTCATCTCCTAACACTGCAGATTGTTTTTTGAAACCTTGTATTTGATTCCCCCTTTATAGCCTTCCTATCATAATAAAGGATCTCATGCATGGCCAATATTGGTACAACAGAGGTTCATATTTGTTGATAGACCCATCCTATATATTTAAATTTCATTGATGTTTCCTCCAGATCTAGACACTGGGAATCCTTACCAGAGTTCTGGTCATCAAAACCTCTCTCAATCACCTTGGTAACTTTGGTTGAGTTTGTTGGAACCATCTAGATTAAAATTTACTCCAGGTGGTCCCATTTCACTCAGTCATATATACCTCTAGTTGATTCACCTTCCAAAATCCTCTTTATTTATTTCCTTATGTCTTCATTGGGACTTAAAACGTCATTATCTCTGGGTACCACCTCATTAGAACCCAAGTCTGATGTATTGTCTTTTATCACCATTTACCCTAGGATGCACACCACCATGTCACTCTTAAATTTTCCAAACACCTTGTCCATATTCTAGTTTTAAGGGGGGTTGGAATTTTCCTCATAGAATCCTATGCAGGAAGACCCATCTGATATTCTGGTTCCTCCTTCGTCTATTTCTTTCCATATTTCATACCACTGTTTGTGAAAACTGCTTCAAATTCTATAGTATTACCACTACCTTCACCCATACAAATCCCCTTGCCCCCTCACTTGGATCTGTAACCTATAAAAGATCCAATTCCATCCCCCCACATCTACAGTCTACCCTAGGATATCCCAACATCTTATAGTAATTACAGAAGTCAACCCTTGTTTGATAGACTACATGTTGTTTGTGGAGAAACATTCACTTTACTGTAATCCACACAAAATAATGTGTAATTTTTGAGACATAAAGTTCCACACATATATAGTGACAAACTGGGTGACATAGTTCCCTAGTTCTTTAATCAACCCAAAAAAACTACAGACATGTTTTCCTAAAAATCTCAAAATTTTAGGTTTCTAAAATGGTAAAGGAATTTCTAAAAAACTAACCCAAACCACTACTGTATGGGAGTCTTGATGCATGTGGAAGTCGTATGACCAATGAAATAGATAGAATCAAATACCATCATAAATGTGTGGGGAACTGTACCAAGCATTAATCAGATCCTCCTCTCTTGCGAATCAAATCTAAATATGTCTGGAATCGAGCAGAACCACCATTGCTATATCCTGTAAACACCATTTATTCAATTTCGTGTTGGGGGAAATATTAAATTTTTTATACTTTTTAATTTAATAAAAAAATTATTAATTAATAAGGTGGTATGGTTATATATTGTGTTCTTTATTCATTATATAATATAATGAATTTATTCGTCTTAATTAGTGATGGGTGGTGACTGGAATTATATAGACCCTCTATGAAATGGTGGCCCTCAATAGACAAACACACATGGGTATTTTGTGTAATAATTACCTATTTATTTGGGATATCTTAGCCTAAATCCTAAATGGTGTGTCTATGATTTCTGAAATTATTCTTTTTATCACTATAAAATTAGTAATTTTTTCCATGTGATTATATACATTTTCATGCAATCAATTGACACATCACTTACTCATGTTTTTAATTATATAGAATTATTTGGTTATTTTTTAATCCTTCAATATTAGTAATTACTAATTCATTTCATGATATATTATTATGTTTATTACCCCTTAATATGAATTAGATATCATCCTTTATAATCTTCTATTCCACTAAGTTATGAATAATACTATTACATATGAAATTTCATGATTTGTGTCATGTGAGAATAAGTTTTTAGGATATATTGAATATTTATTGTTAGATAATGTGTCCTTGGTGTAGTGGAAAAAATTACCATTTGTTGGTAATGAAATGGGTTTTGTTAATTAATGGTTTTTTCAATTATCTAAAACTATAAATGTAACACCATTTAATTTTATGATTTAGTTCTATATAAATAAAAATTATTTTATTTTATAGAATTCTTTATATGCAACACTGAGTTTAAATTAACCACAATATATCATTAAAATAATATTACATGATAGTTATCACCTATGTAACAGCCCGAGATTTTATGAAAAATATTCTTTTTATTTCACTAATGTCTTGTGTTGTACGCTACACCAAAAGGAGCTTTCACAACACGCATCCTTGACTTGCCTTTCATTACACGCAATCGCGACCTTCCTCGATAGCGTGTGTAGTACGCAATAACGAGTTTCACTAAACAGCGATATGCTATTAAAATGTTATTAAAACTAGCCATTATGAATAGTAATAACCACTTTTTGAAATTTTGTAAATTTTATTTTTCAAAATGGAATTCATTTTTGGATTCGTAATATCGAAATTAGCTTAGGGTGAAATTTTGGTAATTTTCGGATAACTATCATATTTTGATGAATAGTGAAAATTACTAAATTATAATTAAAAACAACTTTTTTAATCGAAATAATTAATAGTGATAAATTATTAATTTGAGTGGTTTTAAAGTATATTTAGAATATATTTTTACAATTTAATACAATGTTGGTCATTGGATGTAATTTCACATTTAAACCAGACATAATCAAGTGTCAATCTTTTGATAGATATTGTTTCTTAAAAACACGCTATTTGTTTTAACAGCGGGATTTGATTATAAAATTAATTAATGAAATTTCTATGTTATGAATTTGGTAAAATAGACTTCATTTTTGAATTCGGAATATGAAATATAGCTTAGGAGGAAATTTTGGCTTTTTTCTGAAAACTTTCAATTTTTGATGAATAGTGAAACCACTAAGTGGTAGGTTAAAAACTGAATTTTGCATAAAACTTAATTTTACCGCTTCTGTGAATGGAATTTCAAAAAATCCGACAGACACGGTTGATATCAGTAAGTAAAATGTGGTTCAATGAGATAAAAATAATTTTTTGGTGAATAGTAACTTTTTACTTTTTTTTTACCGCGGTTAATAGTAAATATGGTAACTAAGGGTAAATATGATATTACTATTACCCTAACACATGTCCTAATTCTATTGGACAAGTGTAATTCGACCAAAAACAAACTTAGGAATAAAATATGACCATTTAGGCCCACTTGGATTAGATTAGGACATTTATTATTAATTTATTTAAAGAAAGGTTAAAATAGTTAAAATCAAAGTTTAATAAGTAAATAATTTTTAATATGGGGTTATACATAAGATAAATTCGATTGTCAATATTCATTAGAAAGATAAAAAGATTTCCTACATGATGGTATTTTATTTGTAATTTTTAGACATCAAATAATTTAATTTATTTATGACACAACGATGATGCAGTAATTATCTTATTAATGAAATATTGACATAATTGATGTTATAAACACCAAAATAAATGTAATTTGAGATTTTTTATGAATTCCACTAATTTTATAGGTTACTATGATATATTAATGTTGATTTAATCAACTTGGTTCGAACATTTATTTCTGTTATGACTTTCACAAAAATCATATATCAAATAGTGTCAAAATTGACACAAAATAGTTTTTAAATAAAATATTATATTATTAATTGTTATTGTATTCCTAAAAATCTAAGGTTCGGCCAAATGACTTAGATAAGGATATATATATTAATAATAAACAATTTGGGGTTCTTTTGGAATGTTATAGTAAGTGTATTAACCATATAGTGAAAGAAAACAAAAAGACATGGTAAAAGTTAAATTATTTAACTTAGAGTAAAATCTAATTGATAAGGTTAAAATAATATCCTAAACTTGTCTAAATTCTATTGGTTGATAGGATTTCGACCCATCCCCACTTTAGCTTCGAAATAATACCCTTTGGAACCATTATAAACCGATTTTGACTTTAATATAATATAATATTTTGAGATATTCCTAAGGTGCCCCTCTCCTCCCCTATAAAAGGACACCTCCTCCCCCTCCTCCTCACACCAATTTGAGCACTCAAGCTCGGCCAACCCCTGCCAAAATCTCTTCTCCACTTCCCTAGCAACATCCTAGAGGTTCTGGTCTTCCTCAAAGACCAATTCTAGTGCCCTAAGAGGAGGTCTCAAAGAGGCACTTCAAAGAAGAGGAGGTTCGGACACATACGAAGCAAATTAGACCTAAGGTAAGGGAAATATCACAATCTCATTTTTATCCGAGATTGTTTATACATTGGCATTTACTGGGGTGTATTTTATCATCCACATCCATGTTTCCTCAATATTTAATATTATTTCCATCGACATACAATTTTTTTTAAATCCAACTTTACCCTTCAGTGAGTTTTTAGTAAAAGAAATGAAAGGAATCTTTTGTCATTTTTCTTACGAGGTACTTTTTGACTTTTCCGACAAAAGTACGAAGAATGTTTTTTTTAACTTATACGGCATGAATGGATTTTTAAAACATTGTTTCCAAGAAGCTTCCTTTACAAGTTTTCAAGTTTATTTTTAATCAACTTCTTTTATTTTAAAGTTGTATGACATGTTATGAAAGGAAAAATGTTTTTGAAGAAGAAAGGATATTTTCCTCAAGAATGGAGTTCAAGTGATTTTCAAAATTATTTTCCATCTAAGATAATAAAGGGTTCTGTTTTTATCCCTATTATTACATTTATTTGATCATGTTGTGATGGAATTATTTTTATGAATTCCTTTATCTTATATGAATTGATTTATGATGTCATGATGTTTCAAGAATCCCATTTTTGTTTCATGTGTTATGCGATGATGTATGTTTTATGATTATGTGGCACACATAAGAAAGGATTCATTATAAGATGGGTGGGACCTATATCTCCCTCCAATGCATTGGGTAAAGATTTTATATCTCATGAGATAGACATGGCTGGAACAGAAGGTTATTTCGGTTCAGTGATACAGGACTGAAACGAGGAGTGAACTCGGTTCAGAAAGGGACTTTGTCCACTAAGATAGTCTTGGCAATGAGTCATGACTAACAAGAAATGATTTTCCATGATTATGTGTGCATGCCACAGAGTTTCAAGTTTCATGTTATGATTATGGTGATCTCATTTTCACTTCTATGATTTGTTACATGTTAAGATATTATGATCTCTTTTGCAGGTTATGATTTTCAAAAAGATATGATATGATTTTTATTTCTTTTGTATACCCTTACTGAGCATTTGAGCTCACCCTTTTATGTTTTCTTTTCCCCAGGATATAAATAAAGGTTTTAGGTAAAAAAAGGGGAAGATCTTTACGGGAGATGTTGAAGATCTTTCACCACGATTAGAAGATTACGTTCCGAGTTTCCAAAGACACTAAACTATTACGATCCTTGCGTGTGTGTTTTTGTTATGTACTAAGTATTCCGCAAAAGTAATGTAATGTCCATGTACGATAAGCTTCGGGTCTCTACAGTTGGTATCAGAGGCAAAGGAGGTAGGAATGTATCCGATCCTTGGGAACTCTCACATGTGAGCGTTGGACGAAGCATGGCTCTCCGCCCAAGGGCTTCATGAGGAAATGGCTGCCACTGGGGATGGTGGTGTGTCCCGCCCAGGGGGTGTAGCCGCCCATGGAGTGCCCTGATAGGTATCAATTATAGTCCACTGGAAGTAATTCCAGACCGCTACAGTTGGTATCAGAGGAAAGGTTTAGTCAATCTTTGGAAACTAGGATGCGAGAACTTTAGTGAGATCCCTAGAGATATTTCTAAGGTATGTCTAGGGATGTCCCTAAGGTTAAGTATACGTATAGGTTATAGTACTAGAATTACGCTAACGATCATAGAATTAAACCTAAGATGTTAGATATTGATGGTACTCCCCCTTTATTATGTTGTTTTCCCTAGCATGATTTTTGTCTCTCACACTATTCTTTTTGGGTTTTAGAAAATGGCTGGAAACAAGATGATTCACGATAATGGAGGATATGATGGACAATGGAATGATATTCTTCCTAATGAAATGGGATTTGGATGTCCAAACATCATTATTATGCCGAATCAGCAATCTCATAATATGATCAATAAAGTAAAATTTGGTAAGTTTCCTGACTCAGCTAATAAGAGAAAGATGGAGTTTCATGATGATCATAGAGGAAAGAAAGTTCAATTTCCCCTATGTAAATCATGTGGGAAGAGGCATCAAGGTGAATGTTTCAAAGGAACTGGAAGATGCTTTGGGTGTGGAAAAGAAGGACACAAAGCAAGTAAATGCAAAGGAAAAGGTTCATTTAACAACATGGATGAGGATAATGGTATTGCTACAACATCAACAATGGTTAAATGTTTTAAATGTGGAATGAACGGGCATTATTCAAACCAATGCCCTAAGGGAAAGTCTCATGAAGAGAATCAGTATGGTCGTATGGGAAGTATTTATGTTGATGATGATGAAGAAACTACAAATGATATGTGAGATGAAAGAAATGTTGAAGCTCGGTCAATGGTCTAAGAATGTAGTGGAATGATTACATGTTTATCATGTGTAATGTTGTATAAGTAATCTCACCGAATAAGGAGACATCTAAGGATTGTTACACTGTTGTCTTTCCTTAAGTTTTGAAAGTGTATGATGAATGGTACCAGTATCCATGAAAGGTTATTCAGATACTTTTGGAAAGTAGATGATAAGTGCATAATGAAAGGATAATAAGATAATGAG